>CADWAE010000133.1:5000000-7500000 GCA_902982915.1 Phalloptychus januarius | reverse complement strand
TGAGCACAAAGGATGCCTTGTAGATACATTACAACATTGCATTTGTGACAGAGTTTAGCATGGCCATGTTTTTGGGGTTGTACGCTGTAAAGCGGAAAAATTAGTAGATATGTCTGCATTTTTATTTTCTTAGACATGTCTGTTTTATTTCCTCTGCAAGTATGCATGTAAGCAGTTTTCTAAGCACACACAGTGCAAGGAGCAGGTACATTTGAAAGGTCAGACAGCGTAGGTGATAACCACAGAGTGCAAGGAAGGTTCAAAGTAGGTGTCTATGCATCAAGTTGTTTTTTTACCTTCTCTTATTAAGTTTTCCCCCTTGTGCTTACATTTCCATTATATGTGTGTATGTATCAAGACAGGATGTGGTTTGACTGAACTGTATAAGACTGTTATGCAACTATATAGCGGGGCTCTTCTCTACTGGTCTGCCTCAGTGTCAGAGCCTTCGAACGCTCTGACACGCTTTTACTTCAAAATAAAACATTTAAAGTCAAATATTGACCCTTCTCATTTTTTAACAATTTCTCTACCTTTTCTTAATAATTTCCATAGTAGCTGCCAGATGGTTGTATTGTGGTTATATGGTAATATTTGAGTTTCTTCATTTACTCGTTAGTTCCAAATATCTGGCAGTTGTTTAACGTTGTCGGCAATACTGTGTACTGTGCCCTCCAGGTCTCTGAGGTGTTTGACAATAATACATGTAGACACATAATCATCTGTTCTACCACATTAGCTGATGAGGTGGATTGAAACAGAGTATGACTGTATAAGCATTGCTCCAAATGTTTTTTTTTTCTTGAAACAAATAAAAAGATGAATGAGGAAAAAGTTACATTGGTCCTGCCAAAATGAATTTCCATATTGTGGGAAAAAAATAAAAATGTTCTATTCTATTAAATGTTTCCTTAAAGAAATTTATTTTACAACACAAGAAGGTGATTGGTAATACTCATCTTCTATTGACTTATTCCACTGTTCAGACTTTTCCATTGCAAGTTCAACTTCATATCAACACTCTAATAGTAGTGTATTGCTATCCACAGTTAATTACCAACCGCAATAAACATCTAGACCTGACTAACTGATGGTGACATGCAGATGAGCAGAATGTATCTAATGGAACAACTAAACAATTAAATGCCCCATGATGGCTCTGGAGAATGTCTTCACATGCACGCTCATTGATTTTTCCAGACCTTTTAATAGATCAGGAGTCAGGAACAAACCTTTTATCTGATTAATAAAATGCAGCTCCTTTCCAAAACAACTAGCGTTAATTAGCTCCTCCTGTACAGTAATGCTTGCTCCCATTTGAAGCACTCACAGGGCTGTCCTCCCTTAAGTCCCTCATTTTTTACAGAAACAGATCACACATACCTGTTTTCTCAGTGAGAGGTTAAAGTGAGTGTTAAACCATCTGCCAACATGGCTGATGAGAAATACAGGTGTAAGGAAATCCTTTTTTTTCAGGTTGGCAGACTGACCCGTGACCTTTTTGTCAATTTGGGCACATTTTCCTTTAATTAGAAGAAGATGTTCTTTAAAGGAAACCTTTACTTTAGAGAGAAAGAGAAATGAGTGTGTCCCTTATCTGCATAACAAAACATGCAGGAAAAATGAACACCTAGTGTCTGGCTTCTTGACAAATTACTCACTAAAATTTGATTTAAAACTGATCTGAAACAGTTTACGTTTGACCGCATCATCCAAAAGGACCTTTCTGCAGATCAACATATTTAGTTTTACAAGAAAATATTTGTTTTAAGCATAGGAATCCCTTAATTCAAAAATAATGTGTTGAAAAACATTCATAGCAAGCATATTAAAGCTTCCCTCTGAGGATACCAAAAGATATTAAACTAAGTGATAGAAAAAAGAACAACCTCAAAAGATGAGATTAAACTGCCTGTGAGAGATGCAAAGCCACAGAAGTTTGTTTAACAGCTCAGATGAAATTATAGCACCATTAGGAGCATTAATGTGTGAAAAACATTATTTAATTCACAAACTGGTTGGCAGCCAGATATCTGATCATTAAAATGTGTGTTTTCTATCCTGTTCTCATGAGCAGTATCTTTTCAGATATAAAGATATCCATTCAGGATTATAGCCCATATAACGCTCTTTCCCTGGAGATCTGAGCGCATTAGATACGGAGCTATCAGCAGCCTTTCCCCTGACGTTGTTGTTTGCTCTCTTCCAATGATAGCGCAATGAAAACACAGGAAGCAGCTGGGAGAGCGCTGGGAGAGCGCTGGGGCTGCGATCGATGCATCTGTGTCCAACTGTGAGCTAGGTGAAGTCTTAACATCTTGCCCTCTTCGCTTTCTCAACCGCCCGTTTCCGTCCTGTCAAGTCTCCTTCTGCCGCTAATGTGTCTGAATGCAGTGTCATCCAGTGCCGCCTCGCAGCAGTCGATAAGTACTGGAAATGCTACCCATCTCTGAAACATCACTCCTTCACTTACTGTAAGTGCGAGGGCAGCATCCCCGCACTGCTGACAGGGAGGAAGACAACACTAGCCAGATCATGCTGTGACTGAGCATCACCGGCTGCAACCACAGACAAGCTTTTCACTGCTGAAATTGCAGACGACATAAAGAGTGACTGAATTGAGCTATGGTTTATCAAATTTGAGCTGGTGTTCCACATCATTTCCAGGAATAAAGGATTTCCTTCACAAAGCAGATCTTATGGAGCGAAGTCAAGATCAATTTCTTCTGTCATCTGACAACTCTATGCCTATTTTCCCTTTTTAAGTTCTCTGTGTGACTGTACTTTAAGCTATTTAGAATGGTTATCACGACAACGGTCCAATAAATACAAAGGATCTTAATATTTTCTTTGGATTCTGTTAAATTGCTGTCAGTGGACAATATCTTACTTGTGTATATGTATTGAAAGTCTGGGGAAATATTTTCAATGGGAAACCAAGCTACAGGAAAATTAGACGACAATTGTGCTGGATTTGTCTTTAAGTTGGAACTCGGATCCTGGAGACCTGAAAGCTTTCAAATTGCAATTCTGTCAGACATTTTATCTGCCTTATTCTTGCTGCTGCCGCTGGATGATTAATCAACTAACAACTTCTGGTATAACAAAAAAGTGATATGTTTAGGTAGCTGAGCTGTAATTTTGACGCAACTGGTTAAGATTAGTTTTTTTTTGTTTATGTCTGAAGCAATATTCACACACTTGGTGCTATAATTACACATCCATGGATGGATGTGGATGTATCCCCACTCCTTATCAACAGATGATAAATCATCTGTCCTGCAGAACTCGGTTTAAAGCAACTGAGTCCTGCAGGTTTTCTCTTTAATTGTTAAAAATAAAAGGAAAATGTTAACCCCAATTGTGCTGTAACAACAATAGACAAAAGGATTCAAAGCATTGCCAAGAGGAGCTCAAGTATAATTTTAGGTTTCAGAAATAAGGCATGTTCTTTTATGTTGCAGAATAATTGATTACTGTATAATACCCAGTCATTACAGTCATAATCACAGAAAATTTGTGCTTAATACACAACTATTGCAGTCACTGACTTATTTCAAGGCATCAAAAACATAAAATACAAAAATGATTGTATTTTTACTTTTGTTCTTATAGCAGTGAAAATAATGAGATCTATAAGTAAGACAACAAATGCATAATCAGAGTCCATTTTTTCCAGACTGTCCTCCACCGAAGTCTGAAGAGACCGCTTTGACAATATCATCCTGTTTAAGAGTATTTCATCTGCTAGAGGCAGACATTTGCACATGGCTTTGCCAACAGATTTAAGTAATGCATCACAAGATTATCTAAATTAGTACAACCACCTATGATCCACCCATCACATTTTCTTTAAACATTTATGTAAATGTCTGCAATTGATTACACGTAGGTCTGGTCATGCTGGCTCATGCTCTGGCAGTAACTCAAGAAGCCATGAAATTTGCTCCATTTTTTTGCATGCACTCTGCTAAATTTCTGTACAAGACTCAGGAGTCACTTTGCACAAAGGTCATGAAAATGTTACGTCCAGAAGATACAAGCAATTTGTACTCATTTGGCATTAGATAACAGTTGTCGTCTCTTGAGTCGACAACTGTCGGTGTAAAAGTGATAAAGGAAAAAATCAAGGTAAGTTTATCTACATAAAGCACTTTACAGCAACAAGACATATCAAAGTGCTTTACCTGTTGAAAATATTTAAAAAGAAACATTAAAATGGCAAAAATAAAGAGAAGTAATTAAAAAGTTGTAATTCAGAATAGATTTAATATATTCCAGTTATTATATTAATTAAAAGCAACTCCAACCAAATTGGATATTAGCAACATGGAGTCAGTGTAATGACTTCAGGATCATCTTCCTGGTTTAAGTGAGAACACCAAGAGTAGAGTTGTGGATCAGCTGCAGCTGTCTGACTTTTTAGACAAATCTGTTGAAGTAATAATGCAACTAAAGATAAACAAAGACTGGTCATTTAATCCTGGAAATGTTCTTCAGATTATAGAACTTTATAATAGTAGATATTTCATCATGAGAGCTCCTGCCCTTGACAAGATCTAGGCCCTAAATATTTACAACCAGCTTCTGACTCTGTCAGGGAATAATCACTTTTGGGGTTCCATTTCTAAATAAATAAGTGATGCAAACTTTTTAATGCATTACTTCATCCTTTAAAATAAGGAATGACGTATCTTTAAATGATTAATTTGAAGATTTAAAAGTGTCAACTGAATAACACAGTACATTACACATTAATAAATTAATGTGTGTTTTACCACAGTGATTAGTTCATACTTCTGTTGTACTCCTACTTTAGCACAGGCTGCTGAATGAGAACACTGAACTGCTGTCAAGTCTTCATAAACAATAAAAGAGACATGTTGCAAAACATTTTTCACTTAGCACAGAACATGAGTGGAGTCTGTACTTCTAGATTTAATAATGACAGATTTCTAAATAGTTTATCAAATATTTATACTCAGCTCATATCTGATCTAACTTTGCCTTACAGAAACAATAACAATGTGCTTCCAAATAATATTTTGAGGTTTCTTCAGCCACCGCTGTTGGGGTAATTAATGGCGCCGCAGGTCCTGTGAGAGTGGGACCAGCTGTGTGCTTTGTCTTGTCACCAGTCACACTCTGCTTCGGGGACATCCCTCTTTTCCAGTGCCAAGATTACAGTTGGAGAGCTCGTTTGTGGATCTTTTGTGCCCACCCTCAGAGAACAAACACTAGTAAGACTCAACAACATGCCCCCTTTGCCCAACCCCAGAGCACGAGGCAGTGCCCACTGCTGTAATTGGAGAGCAGGGGAGAAAAACAGCTGCTCTGGCTCAATCCTGCATCTGCCACAACTGTGATTTGATGGAACAAAGCGGGAATGCAAGCACACGTTTGGACTCTTAAGTGCAGTCACACTCCAGCTATTGTCCATCTAGCTCTCAATGCAACTTTCTTTCCTTTGAGACACACAAAGGGAATACTAATCTGTCATCATACATTGCTAGGCGACATGTTTTTGGCCCCATATTTAGTTCTATGGGATCAATGACCCATCATCATAAGTGAACAATTATAAATTTCCCTGGCGATTTAGATTTAATTGTATTTTCATTCAATCAAGAATTTTTCTCTAAAAAGAGAAGCATTTTTCAAAAGATTTTTATTTATATTTTACTTTTAAAAAAGTAAGAAAATGGTGAAAATATATGTTGTTATATCATCAAAAATATAAGAAATAAATTGTTGAAAATATTCACTGCATGTGTAATAAACTTATGAGTTTCATTCCTGAATGAAATGACAAAAAGTATTGAACTTTTGACATCCAATTGTTTTTAGGATAAACTGTAAATAGTTTATTCCATTAGTGCTTTTGTAAGTTGTACAATTAAAACAAAAGAAAGAAAAGGGGTAATAATTTTTATTTAGAGGAAGTAAATGTATTTATGATCTGTGCAATAAGAGCCTGCTTTTATAACAACATATTTGTGCTAAGCTGCATGTCTGTTTTTATTGTTGATCTGCCGTCAACTGCAGCTCAATTACTTTCATTTCATTTCACAGTCAAAGTTTGCACAGCACTTGTGTCTGAGGCTTTACAACCAAAGACTTCACCTTCACTCAGTCAAATTCTCATTCACAGATCCTTCAATGCTCTTTGACATTCTGTGAATGAGGTGCTGATAGCTGCCTTTGGCAGCACACCTGAGCACTGCTTCCTCCCTGGCAGCCCAAGACCATGAGGAATTTTATAGATTATTCAGAACTTTGGATGACATAAGAATGTTTGCATATAATCTTGCAAAAGCAGCAAAGCTTGTCAACATTATTTGTAGCTGAAAACTGTACCAATTGAGCCTAAAATTCCCTATTCAAATGGCCAAAGCTTTTAAGGATGCTTAAAGCTGTTTTACTACAGCACAAAAAACCCTAATAAAAAAAAGAAGAAAAAAAAACAAATATTTAATTTGCATAAGGTGAAAGGAAATCTATAATGAGTAATTTTTATTTCATAAACCTCCAAAGTTTAAAATGGTTTCTTACAATTCAGTCATAATCCAAGTTGCATAACAAATACACTCAGAAAATGGACAGACAAAATTAAATGTTCTAATTGAGACAAATATTCCAAACAATGCCATTCTAATGCTATGGAGAGGATTTACTGCAGTTATTCAGTTAACTCCAAAAATTTCTAAACATTGTACATGCCACAAACAAACCATCTACAAGTAGGCAATACACATCTGCTTCATCTGTCAGCAAATCCTAACCAAGCCAATAACAACCTCGTGTGGGGTGGGACAGAGTTCAGTCAGTTGCTTATGTGAGTGTCTGAGCAGAAGGGTAGGAGAGAGAGCGCAGAATAAATGTTGATTCTCAGCATGGATCTGTTCTTCTGGTGTACACTCCAGCTCTCCGTCCCTCTGGGAACTAAAGCCACAGCGGGCAACCTGAAACCCATGATGTCAGCTTCAGAGGGCACACACCATCAGGACCCAGTGAGAAAACGCACAAACGCGATGTCAACGGTTGCACAGTTAATGCGCTGAATTGTACTTGGATTTGAGCAGCTGTGGTGGATTAATGGGTTTCCAAATGAAGTGCAGTATTTCAGGAAAGTCATGCAAAAAGTTTTCACCAGGCTTGAAGAAAATGTAATGCTGTAAATCTAATTTTTAAGTTCAGTTATTTTAAACAATATTAGTGAAGGTGCTAAAAGAGGACATGCTGCTCTGTAAGCTTGAATGCTTTGACTGAAATCTGACTGATTTATGTTGTAATCTAAATAAAACTTATTTAGCTGTTTGGTTCAATTCAGTAATATTTTATTACACAAAAATGTAAAGTGAGCATTGTAGAAAGATGGTTATGTGGAGGGTGGTAAAACTGCATAAACTTGCAGAAATTAAAAATTTTTGTGGTTATCATTATCAACGAAAACTTGATAATGTTGATAAGGCCTTTACTTAGACAGAGCTCTGTCAAAGAGTGGTGTGATTGGTCAGTTTGTTAATGTGTGTTACGCATAAATTGGCGCAACACACTCCACATAGTTCGCTTCCACAATCCGGTTTTCTAATTTCAACTTGGTTGTCGAAAAGGAGGCTGCCCTCTGTGTGATTGTTTTATAAAACCAAAAGAGAGAATCCAAGGTGGGAGTGGGAGCCTCTGCGGATAGGGGCGTGACGTACACTAACAAGGCAGGGTTCTCCCCAAGATGGTCATTGGGTGCAAGGTGTGTGTGAAAAAGAACGGTCCACAACCACATGACTGCGCATCAACTGTTCGGCTTCTGATTAAGTATGTGGGAGCCTTGAGACATACGGTGGAATGAAAGTACTTTCACCCTCAAATAGCTTCTGTCTTATTGTAGGTCTGCAAGTTAAAAGAAAAACAAAAGCTTGTCATCAGTTGTTGCTCATAATGCAAGTTGATTTCCTACATTTTCACATGTACACAGAGGAACTCTGGTTCTGTTCAGCTTGGCTGTCTGCAGAGAACGAGATTATGATTTTGCCTACAGGGTACATTCTGTCTGTTCTTGTTACACACTCCTATGCAGACTCATCAGTTTTTCCTGTGGCTTCAAGTGCTACCTTTTTTGTAAGAAAAATGAATTTTATTTGATCGGTGTTGACCGTTTCATTTTTAAAAAATATGTACATCAAGTGTCGGATTGTTCTCACAATAAAAAGCACCTTAAAACCTGCATTTTGTGTTTCTTGAGTTGTCTTTGACTAATGCACTTTTATTTTAGTTTGATGTTCTGAATCCTAAAGTGCGACAAAGGCAGAAAAAATAGGAAATTATGAAGGGGGCAACCACTTTTTCACACCACTATACATGTGTAAAAGTTTGCCATATTCACTTAGCAAAGAATCCTATAATACTGAAATAGGACATGAATCTGCTTTGTCAGGTCTATTACAAGGCTGCACATGTGCTGGCATAAATGCATAAAGGCAAGGGAGAAAATTGATGTTCTGTCATTCTGTGTCTAATCTAGACAGAGAAGGGGTGAATAACTGATTGGATGCAGTAAGATATCAATTCAACCCAAAAGTGACTGTGGATATATGAATGAGGATGGACATGGTTTACAAAGGGTTTATAGCACAGACATGTCAAAACACAGTAGAAATACGGCCTGCTTTAGTTACAGCAGAAGCACATCAAATTAAACAAGACATCCAGAAAACGCAGCTTTGGAGTTCAATTTATAATTTCAAGACAGGATGAGGTTGCTATTCTGTTTTATAAATGAACTCATGCTTTGATCTAAGAAATAAAGTTAGAATAAATTAAAATGTGAGCAGATGTGTGTTGATAAATTCAGATGAGCAAAAAGACTAAAAGCTTGAGATGAAAGTTAAACCAAGCCTTTCCAGTAAGGTGGTGCAGTAGCTCAGCTAATTGTGGCTAGCTTTAGCTTCTTGATATTTAGCATAGCAATGTTCTGCATTGGTATTCTTATGTGACTTACTGTAAAACTAGAGTTTGAGTTGAAGACGGCATCATACATCTGCTTCAACAAACACACTCATCTGAACAAAGCAAGCAGCACTATGAGGATAATGTTCTTTGATTTCTCCAGGGCATTTTACACAATTCAGACTGATTTTTTTTCTCCAGAAGACATAAGCAGAGGCCTTAACAATCAGAGGCCTTAATAATCACCTAGATTTATGACTACCCAATAAGCAGACCTCTGTTTGTCAGGTAGTCTGTTTGTTGTACTGAAGGCCTTTTGTCCAACCAGGTGGTCAGCAATGCAGGAGCAGCACAGGGGGCTGTACTCTCACCATTCCTTTTCACTATGTACACTTCAGACTTCTAGCACAAGTCTGACTTCTATCATCTAGAGAAATACCCAGATGACTGTGCAGTTGTTGGATGTATCAGAGATGAACAAGAGGCTAAGTACAGAGAGCTAGTGGACCGCTTTGTGTCATGATGTAGGAACAATCATCTAATCTTGAATGTAAACGAAACAAAGGAGACGAGTGTAGATTTCAGGAAAAACAGGGTAAGATCAAATTGTATTTCCATCAAGGGAGAAGAAGTAAAGGTGGTTGATGAATATACATATCTTGTTTACTTGGACAAGACTGGTTTGGAGATGCAACAGTGAAGCCGTCTATAAGAAGGGACAGAGTAGACTGTACTTCTTAGATTCTTCAAGGTTTGCAGTGAGATGCTGCAGGTCTTCTAAGTTTGTTGTTGAGAACATCATCTCTTCTGCCATCATATATTGCGGCAGCAGCATCAGAGCCGGGGACCTTAAAAGGCCCAACAACCTCATAAAGAAGGCTGGTTCTGTTCTGGAAATCACTGTGGAACCTCTGGAGGGAGGAATCTTCATAAAAATCAAGAAAATTATGGACAATCCTCCAGTCTCATGAAGACTATCCTCTTCATGAGACTGTCTTGGCAAAATGGAGTGTTTTCAGTCAGAGGCTTCTTCAAATTTGCTGTCATACAGGCCGCTACAGGTGATCTTTCCTGCCAACAGTCATCCCCATCTACAATAACTATAGGAATTTTAATTAATGAGTTACAACATCATTTTATTTCTCTTTGTGATCAATAAAGTATTTTTGAAATCCTTCCTCAACCCTTTTAGAACTGCTATTTTTTATCTTTCCTGGGATAAAATGGACATGTTGTTGTCTTAGCCTGAACCCAGCTTGCTTCTATTGCAGGAATACTAAAGGGACTGAAAATATTCAGTCTGTCAAAAATAAAAGGGAACATGAAGAGTAAAAAATTAAAAATGACATTAAATTCAAATGTAAAGCCCCCTTGAGACATTTATTCCCAAAAGCTTGGAAATCCTTCAAATATAAACAGCTTTCTGATGTTGGAACTGAGTCTACTCAGTTATTCTCATATTTTAGGTGGGCTTCATATATGATAAACTTAATGAAAGCACCAAAACAAACAAAACAAACACATGAAATGAAAGTGTGCCTTTCTAGACATTGTTTGCAAAGACAAAGTCAGATTTCCCAGTTGAAACCCTGGGGGCTTTCTCTTTGCTGGAGGATCGCCTGCCCCCTTTCTTCTATCCCTACATCCCCCCTTTTCATCTTCCTGACTGACCCCTGGGGAAGGTTCAGTTTTAGGGGCCAAATTCCAGCTTGGCCTCTCAGGACTGTCTACCTCCCTTTGCTCTTGTTTTGCTTTGCTGGAAAGATGGCTGCAGGCAGTAAAGCAGACTGTCAAGCCACAAAAAAAACATTCAAATAAGACAGTCAAATTGATGGTATTCATGAGCTGCACTCTACACCTTTACAGAAACCTAATGAAAGAGCACAATGGAGTGACTAGACAAGCACAACCAACAGACTTTATTGACAAGTAAAGAGCATTAGCCTTACTCTGACTTTAACTGAGGCTTCATCATTTGTCATTCACTTGAGTGCTTTGGACAAGTCTCAATCTAAACTGACTCAAGAATCTGTAGTCAGGTCTGGGAAACAACGTCCACTGGTCAATCCACACAGACAGAGGCCAATATTTCCCTCATGACTGAAGCCCTTCTGCGTGTGACCGATGTAACATGGCTCGGTATTGACACGTGCTGGCTCCATGTACTAGGAGTCATCTGTTTTATTTGATTTGCATTATTCCTATGATTTCTCTGACCAACCCACGAGTCGGGTTCATGTAGAGCATGGGCAGGGTTTTTCCATGCTCTCAGCTGTCCAGGTATGTGTAATAAAATCCTGCTTTCTGTTTTGAAAACCCTGGGAGTTCCAGTCATTCTCACATTTGAGGTTTTCCTCCCTGCTCCCCTCTCAGACTTTTGCACTCCAGTATACTGAACAGTCTACCCAATGCTACCTAGTTTAATTTCCAGACCTTTCAAAAAGCAAAATAAACATGTTTGAAAAGGTAGGGAACACCCTGCAACGTTACCAATTTATGCAAAGAAGGAAAGGAGTTGTGCTTACCTATGCGTCTCTGGCAAGTATTTTTAAAACATGTTTTAAATCAGTTTAACAAATATAACAAAAAAATATTGGCACCGGACAAAGGCATTTATTTTCAAGTCATTGCCACTGGAACATCTCAGCAATAAATATGTACAGCCATGTATTAAAGCTGAGCTTTAGGAAAAACAGAAGAGAACAACTAATATGTTGTTCATAGCCACAGTGCAGGTGTGCAACGAAGAACAGGTTAAGCACCAGAAAATATAGCCTCACTGCTCCAAAGACTCGTATAGCTGAGGTCTCATTATTACCAAAATAAAAGGTTACCTACTTGGGATTCAACTGTAAAAGGTTCTCCATGCTTTATTTTCTTTCTTAAAGTTTTATAGAAATTGTATTGTGCTGTTGTTGTTGGTTTGTTCCATCTGTTTAGCTACATCATAAAACCTGCTATTTTTCTAACTGCAGTTTGCATAGGAAGAAGCAGAAAACTGTTTTTCTCTAGTAAAGACTGATCTCTGCCCAGAATGTTGTTTCAGTGAGAAATGCACCATCTGCAAAGCAAATGGCTCGTATATTCTCAAACTGGATGAGTTTTTGGTGAAACCTTTGAGCAAACAAACATTTTGCAACAAGGTCATTTTTATTATGCGACTCAAGTTGGGAAGTGAATCAGTTTAGTTGTTAAAAAAAGAGAGGGCCCTTCTTTTCTTTTATTTCTCTACAAACTTATTGAAGGAAGTTTTGGAAAACTCACTACAGGTAACAAGGAAAGTATGACAAGGCAATACACTAGTAAATAGCATAGTTCTTATCCCGGCTACTTGTCTTGCAATCATATTAAAATGCTGGAGCCATTGGAATCATATCATCCCAGCAATCTGTTGAACTTTACTACAAAAATAAGAGGTTTCCACACATTTATTTATGCACCAACAATCTGCATGTTTTTTTTAATGGGCCCTTTGAGCTGGTCATATATTTTATTATCCAATAAAAATAAAGAATCATGTGATTAGATCATGAGTCCTAAATGCTGCTGCTTTTTCGCTTCTTCCTCCCCCTTATAGCTTAAAATGTCTGACATCAACATTAATGTTGAAGTGCATTTCTAGTGCAGCCTAATAAAAGGAATACCTTATCCCCTTATATGCACAATTTGGAGGTTTGTGCATTTTCTGAACCTGTGAGCTCTATTCCCAATGAACTGCAGGATATACTGATCTCTGAAACAAATCATTTAAAATCCAAACAACCTTTTGTGGGCTTAGCTGGTAGCCTTTGCTTGTGACCAATAAGGCCAGGCGTTCTACAAATTTGCTGACAACCACTTCATGTCAACGCATGCGGCTCACACACCATGAGCTATCAGGCTCCTGGATGCAACACCCAGAACATAAACACACTGCCACCATGATAATGGACTACCTAGATCTCCAATCTTCTCCAGGAGACTCATTATTTGTGTGGATTTTTAATAGATAAGATCCTTTTCTCTTTACAAATATGCAAATTTATGCTTCACTACGAAAAGGAAAGTTTAAGTGACCTTACTTTTCAATATCGGTTCAACCTTTTATGTATAAATTCTGGCCCCAAAGTCCCCAAATGACAAAAATTTACAGAAAAAAAGGACAGACACAGCAATATGTTTTACATATTAAACACATACAACAATTGTAACGGTCTGGAAGATGACAAAAATGAGCAAGTGCCAGAATTCTCCTTTTATCTTGAAAAGCCATCTTCTAATCTTTAAAACATCCATCTATGATCTTTGGCTTGAAAACAAGCACTTGGGCTGGCCGGTCCTGAGTGACTCCCGCTCCACATGTGTCACTATCCAGAATAAATTAACAGCTATAACTGCTCTCAAACACCTGCAAAAACAATCCAGGGTGTAGCAGGTTAGCAAGCAGTTCCTCTCTTTCTTTCTTGTAATCCAATCCAGCCTCTCCTCTGAATTCTCAGAGCCACAGAGGAGGCGTGGAAAAGACACAGTGAGAAGCTGCTCACTTCTTAGACAGGACAAAACCGTAACTAAAGATGAAGGACAAATGACTGGTTTAGCAAACTTATTTTCCCTTTAAAGTTCATTTGAAGTGCTGAGAGCCCTAAACATGTCTGGATGGGGTTAGTCTCTGAAAGTTAATTATATCTGTTCAAAGAGAATGGTTTATAATGCTAAAATCCAGCTATCAATAAGTTTGCATACCAAGCAATGCAATGCTGCAGTCCTGCAAGCCAACAAAAGCAAATGGCAGAGTTTTTTCCCACATGGTATGTAGAGACTAGACCCAACCCAACCCTAACTAATTTACTAAAGCAAGCGTATAACTTTCCTTTCAGTGATGTCACCACTAATCTGTGCCACTTACAAAGAAAAATAAGGAACCCTAATCACCATTAAAGAGCTACCCAGACGTACATTAGGCTGCATGCCAGAGGGTCGTATAGCTGTGAGAGGTTTAAACGTATCAGAGGATTCAAAGTTACATGCAATACCTCAAAGGGAAATTACTTCTGTGACGCAGTTTGGAAAGTTTAGTAAATCAGGATAGCATGTAGCAGCAATTGCCAAAGGATATGATTGATATATACAGCATACAAAGGTTTGCGACTTCTCCAATGACATGATTCACCTTTTGTTTGCAGGTGGCTGGGTTAATTCTGTGTTGAAGACTTTTTTTGTCAAGTGTTGACATTAGTTTGTCACCTGCCACCTGTTTTTGGCCGGCTCCCTAATCCTCCAACTGATGCCAGACCCCGTTCAGGAACTGCAGTGTTGAGGGTGTGTGTGCGGCATGCATGTCTGAGAGAGAGCATGTTCAGCTTGTTACTGCACAAAGCAGTGTGCTATTCAGACACACAATGGAGTAATTATTCTCAAAAGCACCGCAGAGCAACTGTAGAGCTGGCAAATATGCAGAAATATTTCACTGAGTCTTGGCAAGAAGAAACAATTTAGATAACATTGTTTAAAATAGTCCACGCACATTGCACATACTTTTTTCAGGAAAGTATTCAAACCCAATTACACATTCTCTCACATCACAATCTCAATGTATTTCAGTGGCATTTCATGTAACAGATGAACAAAAAAAGGTGTCCAATTGTGAAATAGTAGAACAATGAATGCATTTTCACATTTCTATGGAAATTGTATTCAGACTTTTTGTAGAATCACTTTTGGCTACAAAATCATTGCATTTATAGAGACAGAAAATGTGTGACCATTTTAGCTTAATGGTTGGAAGAAAAACTCTAGACATCAATTTTGAAGTCAAGATTCTTAACTAAATTTTGGTCTGGACTTAGACTGGGCCATTAACCCCAGTCTGAAGTCTTTAACAGTCCATTGTTAGTTTTATGCTACTCAGCATTTGAATGTGGGCCAAAAATTAAATATAATATTTTAAAAGGTCCAATTGATTTGTCTAGAGCACCTACTTCGATGTGTTTTCTGCGTCCCCTACATGACTTGCAACAAACTTTAAACTGGACCTATAATCGCTCTCTTTCCACAAGAGCTTTCTTCTTAATCTACTTTAAAGGTCAGAAAACTGGAGTTTATGACTAATAGTTGTTCTGATACTCCCACTTGAGCTAGGAATCTCTTCAGTTTTTCCAAAGCATTAGTGTCTTAGCTGCTTCTCTGATTATTCATTTTTAGCCCAGCTAGTCAGTTTAAAATAAACAGAAGTTTTTTGTTTTTTTACAACGCACTATAATAGTGATCAAGGAGGCATACTCACTGTGTTCTCTCTCAATCACTTCCTTTGTCTGCAGGGTGTAAAATGCAAAGCATCAACATTAGCTGGATGTGTCACAGCAATGGCTCTAAATGCCCTCTGTTGTACCTATAAAGAAAAAGAAACATGTGAAACTCATTTTATAGTCTGTCATCATGAAGCTGAGAAGCAGGGGTTAAAAAAGAGGACAGAAATTGATTTCATCTGTTTCCCTCTCTTTTCTCGCGGTCTGAGTGGCACTCGTTGTCACTTGCTATTTACTGGACGAGTGTGAGGTTCCCCTGTGGGATCAGACAAAGTCCATTAATGATTTATAGTAGAACCGACATGCTGAAAACTACAGAACAAAGCTTTTTTTTAAGGTCTTTTTCTATGTGAGAAAATAAACTGCTAAAAGGAGTTTGTTACATGTTTTTATTAAAGTGAAACAAATGACCTCTTGTTCATACCCAAATTGAGAATTCATACAATTCAATATAATGGAGCATTATTAAACTTAACTGAGACAGAATTAAAGAATGCTAACTTGGCCAGATTCTTGGAAAGTGTTGAATCCTGGACTTTCCCTTTTTTCCAAAACAGCTGATTTGTTCTGCAATTCCAGGTGGCCTCCCAGACCAGTCTTTTTTTTTTTTTTTTTTAAGCAAAAGAACATAATTATGAGCTGCCATTCTGCCTGAAACTTGTGTGCATCAGAGAGAAAAAGCGCACAAATGCAATACAGACTGAGCCACACTTGATGGAATAAAACATTTCTCCATTTATCTCTGTTTTCACTTGAACAGACACACTTGCACACTTCCCAGCTGCCTTTTATTTTCCAGGAGCGCAGATGGCGATACAGTGCAAACTTTTAGCACACAGATTCTTAACATTCCTACAGGGTGTGAGTTACTCTCCAACAGAAACTGATGCTTGGCTTCATCTCTCTTTGCTTTGCGGCCAGCAAGTCACTGTCGCAGAAGGAGTCTCTGTGAGCCTCTCGCAAGCATCGTTTTCCGTCAAAAGTACATTAGTTCCGTTTGTTCCAGCTCTGCGTTTGTTCGAATCACTGAGAGGGCACCGTCTCAGAACATTCTTCTTGGGTCTGAGTCAGCATATTTATATGTTTATGGAGGTTCTTGTAGCAGCAAGCTCATCGAAAAGGAATTCTAATTAAACAACCGAGTGTGGAAGGTACCTGTTGAAATTAAGGGTGGAGATGGAAGGTAATCGGGTACTCCATGTCCACCTCTGGAATCCCACTGGACTCCTTGATTTAGATGTATTGACTTGTATGAAGTGAAAGAACAAAGTGCTCCATTATCAGCTGTTCATGGCTCCATTTCATTGTGAAACTATGGTCTGACAGGCTAAAGTGGAGCCTGTCAGACCATAGTTAAATCAATTTAAGATTTAGCATATAAAAGTATCAAAACACTTTTATATGTTTTTTTTATTATTTTAAAAGTTGTGTAAATTATTAGGTCAAATTACTTATAAAATGCAAATAGAGAAAGAAGGAAGGGAGTGACGCAAAATTTAGAGGGAAAAACCAAATGAAAGAAATACCAGGAGGAGAGGAGAAGTGATGACAAATAGAGAAAATGAAAGAAGAAAATTATGGGGGAAAGAGAAAGGAAGGAAAAAGGTCAAAATGCTTAAAAGGAGGAAAATAGAAGAAGAAAAGAAACAAGAAAAGAAAGGCAGGAGGAAGGAACACAATTGAGGAAGGACAGAAGCTTATAGGGTACAAGGAAGGAAGGAAACCAAGAAAGACAGAACAAAAAAAGGCTGGGCATAACTGAGAAAAAGGGGAATGACACAAGGAAGGAAGAAGGGAAGGTTTGAAAGAAGAGCATGGAATGAGAAAAAAGTCTGGAAACCATTTTCTTTTTTCATTCTTATCCAGACTTGGAAAATGCTGAAATCAATAACCAGACTCTTCAAGCATTCATAGGAACTCTGTTAGTCAGATAAAATAGTTAACCTGTCAAAAATGAAGATCTCTGGAGCTACTCAGGTGCAACTAAATCTTCTAAGCCTTTATAAAATGTAGTCCAGTCTGTCAGAGTCTTGTTAATTTTCGGCGCTCCAGTCAGCAGACAGACTCTCTGTCGACAGAAACTCTAGAGGGGAGTAAAGGATTTTATTAAAGTCGTCGTGGTTTATTTTACATAGTTTATCAAGGCACTCGGCACAAAGTCAATTAGTTCACCACTTATGGGACAAATTGATGCAACTACGGCATTAGAATCTCAGAATAAACACAAAAACACACGCTTCCTAATACTACCTACAGTGATGGAGAATCAACACAGTCTGGGCTGATCGATACAGCTTTTAGCTTTGGGTTTCACGTTCTTCACAATATTATTGGTGTGCAGAATCGAGTAAAACTACACAACATTACAACCTTTATCAATACATTTCAGTTTATGCCATCATTAAGCATCTGTGTTTTTATACACTTTATGCAGTTGAACTTAAATTGATTTCACTCAGAGGGTGAGGCAAGAAAAAAAACATCAGAAAGCAGCATCTGAAATTAAACGACACCTGTAGCATTTTCTCTAAAAGAAAGAAGTTGTTTTGGAAGAGGCTTGTGTGTCCATCTGCGAAATATGTAAACTAAATTTCAAACTAATGACTATTTCCTCCATTTGGACATGAAGGCAATCATGCAATGTACCCCTTTTTTCCTTTTCTGTACTTCGATCTTCCATCAAAGTACAGAAAACTCATCCTGTATCCTTTTGTCCTCTGCTCCTCTCCTTTAATAACAGGATGCCTGCTTTCTCTCAAGCGGTCGCTGACCCCAGTGGCAAAGAGCCGAGCAGCTCACAGCTTTAAGCAATTCCCGCTGCCCGCACTTGTCTCTCATCGGCAGATGAAACAGCGAGTGGGGTCTCTCCACTTACATGTGTTTGTTGAATTAAAGAGGCACAGAAGTAAGATGATTAAAAGTAAGTGAAACAAGATCAACTGTATTTTACTGCCTTTGCTGATGGGATTTTGGTTGTTACAGCAAAAAACTATTTAGTATGATAATCAACTTTCACCAATTTAAATTTTCCTTGAAAGAAAATAAACAAAAAAATCTAGCAGCTTCCCTGCCGTTACTGTTATTTTCTAACAGTACTTATGGTTTGAAAAACAGTTGTTGAAAATCTGAAGATTTTGGCTAATTACTCACTACTTATCAATGAATAATATTAGGACTAAATGCAAAGTAACAGACATGTAGCAAGAGGCCCTTTAAGGTGCTGAACTCTCAGTATACCTCAGTATGAAATGATCTATCAGGTTGTGCTGATAGAAGAGGATAAACCAAAGGAAGTACAGTATATGAAAGGCCAGCTGGAAAAGACATTAAGTAAAATGTCTGGTTCTGAACTCTTGTCCATCTGTGTCTCGCCACACTAATGTTTCTGTCCATTATCACTATGATCGCATTACAGGAGAATGATTTTATAAACTTACTAGGGTCTCCTTATGGAGTTTAAACAGTTAAAAAGCATCACTTTTACACTTGTGATCAACACTTGTAAAGACCTTAAAAACTGCTTCTTTCTAGTTTGTTAATATGCAGCAAATCATCTACGCCTGGATTGGCTGAAGGTGCTTCCTGCAATTATAGGGGAGGAAACCAGGGTGAGAGGTCAGAGCATGCTAAGTTTAGCCCTGTGGACAAGCCCAGACACAGGCGGGTTATCTTCCAAGATAAAGAGTAGTTGTTTTTAAGCAGTTGTGCACATGAGGAAGTGAGTCTTTGTGAGGGTGTTTATGTGAGTAAGAGGCCCGAAGGAATAGCATGCCCAAAGTGGAGCAGGTACTTTTCTACAGGTGTTGTTTAATTGAAAACCAACAATCTCTTGAACATTATCGCATTTTTTAGGTTAGAGTCACAAACTTCAAAGTATTCTATTCAGACTGTAGACCCAGACAATGTTACAAAGAATAAACACAAGTATTTTTGTCTTATTTACAAATAATGAGAGGTGTGCAATGCATTTGTATTCTGCACTCTTGAGAAAATACCAAGAGTCACTTTTAGCTGCTTTTACAACTGTAAGTCTTTTGGGTGGTATGTCTCAGCCAGCTTTGCAGATCTAAAGACTTTTAACCCAATTTTCTTTTCATCTGGTCACAGATTCTCAAGTAGACACAGATCTGGAATTTAACTAGGCTATTTTATCACACAGGAATAATTTGATCAGTTTAGCTGTAGTACTAGTTATATAATGTTCATCACTCGTCTTGCTGGGAGGTGAATTTCATTCCCAATCTCAATCCTCTAATAACAGTTTTCTCCCAGGATCACCCTCTATGATGCTGCCACCAACATGTTTCACCATCAGGATGGTGTCCAGGGTGACATGTAAAGTTTTCTATCACACATGCCATGTTGCAGTTGAACCGGACTTTCTTGAGGAGTATTGGAGTAAAAGAGGCTAAATACAATGCCACACAGTTCAGATTTATATCTATAAAAACATTAAAACTATCACTACCCTTAACTGCTTTGTGTCTATTACATAAAATCCAATTTAAAAAACATAATGAAGTTTGTAGTTGTAACGTGACACGTGTAACGTGACGTAACGTTGAAAACAACTTTTCAACATGAGATGCAGAACTGTTATGTTTCAGCTTCTGACAGGTTTTGGGGAAAGAAAGTGCCGACCATGGCTACAAGTGGACCTGTTCAGTGCTGGAGAGCTAAGCACACTGAAGCATTTGAGGTTAGGAGTCTGCGGTTGACCACAAAGAGTTTCCTTGCCAGGCACCGTCACTTGACGTGCCATCCTAATAGGGTAAGCCAAAAGCATGGGTGTTACCCCAAGCATTATGAGCACTTAGCCAAGAACTGGGTGGAGGTGTACTCTCTTTCTCGGTGTTTTATTAATATTGAATCCAAAACGCTAAGCTGTATTCAACAAGCTTCTCCAAGCTTTGGGGTTTGACTATTGGTGATGGATTCAGTCAACACCTCACACCTGGAAGCAGGTTACATGTTGCCTCTTCTGGGACCAGCGAAGCTGATATAAACAAGTCCATCAGCCTTGCAGAAAACTGATTTTATGTCCTGCATTTGACAAATATTTTGACTTACTTGGTGAAATTAAACCAAAGTAACAAATGAGCACAGATATCGTGTAATCAGATTCGTATCTCAGAGGCAATAAACCAGCTTTAGATCAAATGAACTCATCTGCAGGTGCAGTTCATCCTGTCTCTCAATAGAGTTGAAACTATAAATGGACACAATTTAAGATAAATACATTTTAAAAAGAGTACATGCAAAGTTTCTAGTTATCGAGTAAAAGAAAAAGACTCAAGACTTAACATGAACGCGCTGAAAGACCAAATTAATAGCGAGTTTAAGTTATCTTAATGCAATTCACACGACTCCAACGCTCTGATTGAGCATAAATCTGCGCAACAAGATGAGACCAGTGAGTGACAAGCATCCTCTTCTTCCTCGCAGATTGATATCAGCGTGCGGAATCCCACTGATCAGCTGCTGCCAGCTCCTCAGCTGAATCCTAATGAGCAGCACCGAAACCAAACTCCGGACAGCTTTCTGTTTTCACCGGAGAAAGCTACAAAGAGACCCGCGCTCCTTACCTTCTCCCTTTTGCTTAAAAACATCCGATCCGCTCAGTCAGACCCAGCTTCTCTTCGGCTAAAAGTCCTCTTCGGTTTCCTTTCATTTGCGCGTGCGTTTCTATCTCGCGACAGTTTTCCAAGTGTGGGATACCACGGGTTAGAATCTCGTGTCTTTATCCTCTGCCCGCACGCGCATACGTCTTGAAGTAGGGCGCGTTCGCAAACTCGGCTCACGTGAGCAGGGCTCTGTAATTCAGCTACACCTCTTTTAAAACAGGATAGCAAAAATATTAAAGCACCGCATGTCGATAATGCCAGCAAACATTTTAAGTTGTTCAACAGCGACGACCTCAAGCTGTTTGAGGGGCTAATCAGCTTTCAATCTGGGGCCCCCTTTCAAGTTTTCCCACCAGTCATATATTACCAATTTCTATTTTTTATATAGCTACTGGTGCATTTAAAAAAACCAAGATATTACGGTCATTCTTTTCTTCACACGCCAACCTGCCTTGATACTACTAATGTACATTTACTGTTTGTTTGAGGTAAAAAAAAAAATGTGTTTTGTGGAACTAATGTATATTTTTTATTAACCACTCAAATTATATAAAAATTTACTGATTTCATTATTTCGCTGACATTTGGTTGTAAATTAATTTTTGTAGTACGATAATATTGAGAAACTACACAATCAAGACTTAATCACTACATGCTTTTTTTTATCATCTATACAGTTGAATAAAATAAGACAAAATGAACACATTTCCACTTTTAATTTGCACCACTGCTTTTACAGTTAATTAAACATTGCCAAAAATATATTAATAATGACTGAATGTGAATGTGTTTTACTTGTCTACACAAGATTTTATTTAAAATAGTGTACTCTACTTTAAAATAGCACTTCTTACTTAAAAACATTTGATATTTGAAGCATTTAATTTCCATCATAACTACAGAGCATTTACTGAGCTTTGTAGCCTTGGGCATATGCAGACATTCGTTGGGTTCTTCATTATACTTTAGGTAAATATTAGTGGAGTTTTGAGTAAATATTCTCTCAGTTATTTCCCCCTCCATTTGGCAAATGTACATTTCTGGAGGGGACATCAGTTAAAATAATCGCCAACTAATCGTTTTCCGTCTTCTGCTGCCAACTATTACATGAACATCAAAAATAATCCTACATCAGTTAATCAGTTTGTTTAGTTTTTTTCTGTATACTTGGTCTTCTCAAATATTGCTCAATTGGTCGTGGCAAATGGCTGCTGTAATAGAAAATTTCATTGTTTGGCCTTGTTTCATCTTTGATGGAACTGATGATGCTTTGTTGCCATTTGTTTGGTGGGTGATCTGCTGTGTCTTATTTCTGTGGGATGTTTTTTTCATGAAGGAAGTTCCAGGTAATGTTTGCATGCTCCCGCAGCTGTGATGCTCAGTCTGGGTCTCGACCCCCCAGCCATAGGTAGTTAACACATGGGAGTGGGAGGGGTCTCGCCTGCTCTTCCTGTCGGTTGTCCTTCCTTCTGTGAAGTGAGAGTTCCTGCGGGGCATTGTCTCAGGTCCGTTTGGCAATGCAGATGGGTTCGGCCTCTAGGTGGGTCTTTGCCTGCTTTGACTACATAATGATGTGACGTGTGTTGCTCAGGGCTCTTCTCCTGACTGTGCTCAGTGAGAAGAGTCTTCGAACGCTTTTGCATTCGAATAAAGAAACTTAAGACAAAGATTAACCTTTCTCTTATTATTGAAACAGATTCTCATTCTTTGTTAAAAAATTCTACTACAGTGCTTACTGAGCCAGGTCTGGTGGGGTTTTTTTTTCTGCTTATAGGTAGTCATTTGTCTCTTACTGTTGCTACATGCATCCTTGACATGAGGGATTGCTGTAAAGTAAATTCCACAAGTAGTGATTTTCTGCTGTGGCTAGAGAGAAGCCAATGCTGCAAGACAATGACTCAATACAAACCTTTCAGGTACTTTGAAGAAATAACTCGGCTTACTTGATAAGTAGGATCAAGTGTGTGACTGAAATTTTTTTTCTTTTTGTAAAGTGCCTCTAAACATTTATTGAAATTTATTTATTTAAATTGAATTCACAATTTAAATGAGTTAGAAATTTTAAATCAAAGTTGAAGTTACAGTGTGCATGAAATATTCTCCCCATAGTACCCTTTTAGCATCAGAAATTACTTCTAAATAATGACAACTTTCTACCTGTGAAGCTTTGTTTCCTACTACTCCCACCAACCAATTCTGAAAAACTAAACTTTTTTCTGGGTTAGCAGAGGGGGGTCTAGCCTCAAAGATGATTTGTTCGGTGTAAATCTTTCAAATCATTTCAGAATGCTGTGAAAATAATTTTTTCTGACATTTCTGCCATGCAGTCACTAACAATGCATTTCCTCTTTACTATTTTGAATTAGTTAAGTTACAAAAAGTGTTGAAAAAACATTAGATGTTAAATGACGAGTCCACCATCTGAGGTATCCGTTACAAAATACTTTATTTTAATGAAGCAAAATCCATCCCCAAAATCAAATTCCTGCTTAAAAGGCACAATTATTGATAAAATTACATTTTGAAAAAATGAATTTTAATGAAAGGCACTAGCTGAAAAGAAAAGTTTTTTGTGCATATTACATGAACACAAAGCATCACAATTGTCCAAGTAATCTGCTGATGAAGGTTTTAAAAAATACTCCTGAATTTACAAATAATTAAACCTGAACTTATACTTAAAAACTACCTAGTGGTAATGAACAACTTTAAGAAATACATATATACCGTGATGCAACCATGACGCTTCCTGTTAAACTTCCAGAACACATTGACTTGTACATAAATATGTTTTTCACTCAACATTAAATAGCTTTCACTTTCAAATCTTGCAATAGCTGTACTTTTATCAGACATAGCTTTCATACAAAAGTGTATTCTATTGACACCCTAACGGGCTCAGTAGGTAATGCATGAGTTCTGCAGTGAACTCACACAAATACACCACAACAGATATAGCTGTGGTGTACTACAACCAGCTCTCTCTCATCCAAATGCTAACAGTGAACTGAAATGAAGTTGGAATATTTAGCTAAAGCGTTATAAGCAAGAACAGCAAACCAAAAATATACTAGAAAGGTTTTAGAACTAAACTTAGTGATTTGTTTCAAAAACTGTTACGCTACCAAAATCCACAACCTGGTAGGCCAGATTTTTTCTGTTCAGGTATTAATCCAAAATCTCATAAAATCCAAAACTGCATCTCATAAAATTCTGCAGCCATAGAACAAGATCAGATGTTGACAGAGTGAGCATGTTTCTTGCACAAAGGCTTGTCCTTCTTGGAGAAGAAAGGTTGGCCTTCCAGGCTGGTGGAGCAAACCTGTGAAGAGAGTCAAACATTTACACAGATGTGATATTTACACAAAACAAGTAAGAATTACCAGTTTGTCACTGGCTGAGCGGAGTCTTCCCACACTTACCACACACACAAAACAGGTGTCATGCCAGGTAAAACCCAGCGCCTCCAGGAACTTGTCTCCGGCTTCGATGGGGAAGTCGCAGCCATGGCAGTTGGTCCCAAACATGGTGTAGTAGTCTGTTTGATTATTGCATTAACACAATATTAGTCTGTTTGAAATACATAAGGATTTTCCTGGTTTCACGTTAGGAGGTGTTTTCTGTACCTCTTTCACAGTATGGCTGTCCGTCCTCCATGTGAAATGTGTTGCCTCTGATTGGCTGGTGGCAGGCAGCGCAAACAAAACAGGACACATGCCAGGTCTGCTTTAGGGCATTCATGACTTCCTGCAGGGGGAATGAAAAAGCAAGAGAAGCCATTCCTGAAGTTAGCACTCAATTAAAGTGTATATATCCATCCATCCATCTTCTTCTGCTTATCCGGGGTCAGGTAGCAGCTTAAGAAGGGAGGCCCAGACTTCCCTCTTTGTTCCAGCTCCTCAGTGGGAATCCCAAGGTGTTCCCAGGCCAGCCGAGAAGCATAGTCCCTCCAGCATGTCCTGGGTCTTATAATACTCCAATAGCGCATTATTTACAAATCTTTACAAGCGGTGAGAGTAGTTTTTGGATGGCACAGTACGTCACCATGATGAAAAAAATCTTTGACACTAAAAATCATGGTAACTATTTATCCTTTCAGATTTTCTAAAAACATATCCCATTTTATAGCATATGGAATAAAACTAAATATCCACTAAAATAGAATTAACAGTTTAGATTTTTATATATTTTTGGAGTACTAACATTTTTTTTTTTTTTTTTTAAATACCCACCCCGAGGATCTTCTGGTTGCAGCTGGCACAGGTGGGAGCAAAGAACTGCTCGTAGCAATGCACACAGTACACCTGGTTCTTCTCTTCAACAAATCCCCGTTCTGCCAGAGAGGAGTGGCAGTGAGCGCAATTGAATTCCTCAGGGTGCCAGGACATGCCCATGGCCACAAGGAATGGGCCTCTGATGGGAGCAGAGTTGAGACATACATTATTTAAAAAATGTATTCAAAATCTCTTTAAACATTGCAGGTGCATATAGAGCTGTACCTTATGACTTTGTTGCACTTGCAGCACATCGGGGTGCGGGTACCAGCAGGTATATGCTCAGCACGTTGCACCAAAGAGTTAAGATCCTCAGGATGTGGCTGTGGAGTGGGGCGGTCCAGTTCTTTCTGAGCAGGACTGACTATTTTCCCAAATGAGGGACCTGCGCCCACTTTAGGAAAGCCTGAAGCAGAGAAGAAAAAGGGCGAGGTTCCAGATAAAAGAGGAGAAAAAAACCCAGCTGGCATAAGAAGACTGTGAAAGATCTATAAAAAGTTAAACTATTATTGTGCCTGAGCAAATATAGTCAAGTGAACCCAATTATTTTTTGTTTTTCACAAAGAAAGAACAATAAACTGAAAAACTGTACTAATGTGAGAAGTTTGAACATTTATTTAATAAATTAATACATACATGAGTTGTGTAGAATTATTGGGTTTTATCCAATTACATATGCATAAAATCTAATGATTGCTTACATTATTCATTTTAAAGATTTCTAAAAGTCTTAATGTATTTAAAAATATGACCTTTATTTAGAGACTATATTAATAAATTAAATCAAAATCACTGTTACCTAAAGCTAATGTACTCTCAAGAATACCTGTAAATTTAACATCTCAAATGAATAATTTAGTTAAGAAATATTCAATTTGCAATCTTGACATCCTGTTTTCCTGGAGAATTAATATGATATGACACAGAAGCCTTTACTCTTATCCACACTTCAAAAGTCCAAAACAACTACTTTCCTAATCTTGTCCAAATCTAAATTTAGAGGAATTACTGAAAATGTTTAACACTCTATATCTTGCCATCAGGCCCATAGAGGAGGCTGCTTAGGGAGCAGGAAGAACGCTGCAGAGCTCACTGCAAGAACTGCAGCAAAAATGTTAAAGTGAAATGTTGCAGTGACAAAAGCATTTTGTGACTTTTTGCACCTCTTTGCCCTTGGTTCAGTATATGTAAGGCTTTCACAATCCTCTGTAAAAAAAAGTTTAATCAAGGTGGAAAGTGGGATCATGGAAAAATGGTGACAATAAAAGATAATGTTTGCTTCTATTTACTTTACATACATTAATGGTCAACATACAACCAAAGGGAAATAAAATCTCCTTTTTCTGGGATTTTGGGATTTTCTTCCAACTCAAATTTGAACATATAAAACATAGAACATGAACCAATTGCATCAATTCCAACTTTTACTTTTAATATATTTTCTTCTATTATTTTATAAAGGGACCTAATATAAAGGATTTTTATTGATTTAACTTCTGCATTGACTGCATTATAAAAGATGTTCATAAATGGGCTTAAGATAATGTAAAACATATCTAAAAAGGCTTCAGATTCTGCTGAAAAATAAAAAAACAACTCAGGTTAAACTCTGCTCTTTGTGGTCTTTAGCCTCCTTAACTCCTCAAGTACAAACAGTTCCAAACATTTCTTCTCACAACTCTTAAACTAAGAACAAAGTCGCAGTTTTAAATGGACACGGATGGCCAGCTTGTGAAAATGACTTCATTCACGTTGAATAAATGAACAACAAGTTGAAGCCTTGGGCGATCCACTTAAACGAATTAGATTCATGCTTGTGTGTTAATCTGATAAATAAAAGCCAACAGAAGATCACTGTGTCCTCAGCCTCTCTCCCTCTCTCTGTGTGGCATTTCTTGAGGAAAACATGGTGGGCAAACACAGCACATCTGTTCACGTATGAGGGCACACTTGTTATTAGCATTACTAATAATGATGGATGCCTCCGAGCAAATATTTAAACTGGCTGGCTCCAGGTCTCGTGGCAGGGATCGCAGCATTTCATGAGCCACTTTCACACAAAATAAAATCCATAATTCTCACATTAACAATCTATTTGACTGAGGGAATCTTGGGAAAAGCCAATAATCTGAGCTCATTAAGTGAATACCTCCAGTTTTTATAGAGCCCATAATCTTAAATGGCTTAGTGTCAGGTATTAAACCTGCTATAAATGTTATAGCTAAATAGCAGCGGTGTAAAAGAATGAGGCTGCCCTCTACAGGCTGAAAGAAGCTAAATCTATCTTACTGTCTGAATACAGAAGTAGAGCGTTGAGGACGGTGTGTGTATTACTGTACCTGCAGAACCTCCAGGTTGGAAGGGGGCTTTGTTCTGAGCAGGAGTCTTAAATGTAGATCCAGGGATTACACTGCCATTCCTGGGTGCTGCTGCAGAATTGGAATATGTTTTTGCAGCAGGTGATGTGTGAACACTGGGAGTGGTTTGGTCGACTGCTTCTCTATAAAACAGATACACACTTCATATGAAGACGCACTCAGTTTGACAATACAAAAACTCTTTCTGAAAAACTGCATACCACAGAGAGTTGTAAACAGATACATGTGGCTGGTAGTTGCTCATAAAATAAAATCCAGCAATACCAATATTAGCCAACAGGAATAAATAAAAAAAAAACATGTTACTGTGACCCGGCTGGATTCTTCAAATGTAGGAAAAATGCTTTAAAAAATGTAAATCATACTGCACATGGATACAGAGCCTTGCAATAAGAAAATATTCCTGATACTTTTTTCACATTATGTGAAAAAACATGGTTTTAATTCATTTTTACCATTTAAAAATCTGAAGTATGGCATATAGTTACACTCAGACCATTTACCCCTAAATTAAACTCAATGAAACCAACAGACTCTGTACATTAGTAAACCAAGTCCATTTGTGTGTCATTTAATCTTAGACAACACAATACAGCTATTCATCACAATTGTGAAACAGTGTATTGGCAGCATCATGCTGTGGGAATACTTTTCTTCAGCAGGGACAGAGTTTGTGGTTAAGATGAGGAGACCTAATGCAGAAATCTTGCTAGAGGCTCATCTTCTGGATACACAATGACCACAAACATACAGGCGGAGCTGGAATTGATCATTTTAGATTAAAGAATATCCATGTGCTAGAACAGCTCAGTGTAAGCACAGATCTAAACCCAATCCAATGTGGCAGAATATCAAAAATGATACCCTCCACACAGTCTGACTACTTTACAAAGAAGAATGAGCAAAAAAAACCCCAAAAAACAAATCAGCTGCTGGAAACACATCTGCAAAACAGCTTTAAATGCTACAAAATGAGGCTGTGCAAATTGTTGAATACCAAGTAAAACCACATCTTTCATATTTGCTTTTGTAAACTACATCATTTACCTTCTTATTTCTATTCATGGTCTTGAACATAAAATTCAAATTAAGTTTACATACATTAACGTTTATCCCCTATAACATTCTCAAAATAGTAACAAGATGGAGACTGATGCAAATTTGTGGGGCATGTTGTTTCATTTTGCTAAAGTTAATGACCAAAGGGCATTTACCAAAGGAGATGCAGATTAATGCATGTTGTGAATACAAGTCCCCCTCTGTATATTTATTTCTTATACTTTAGAATAAATAAAAAAAACAATTTTCTAATGTTGGTTAGATAAAGTAGAAAATGCATTTTAAAAAAAGAGTGACTCTGTGATGTGACATTTGACAACTTTCAACTTTAACCATGTTTTTTTCGTATTGCCGTCCGATAATATAGTTCAATAATGTTTCATAAAAACACATCAACTGCATCTACCTTAAATAAAAATTCGGAACAAGATTAAAGGAGGAGAAAAAAAGCCAAGGAGATGAGAAGAAAGCAGAAAAGAAGTTGTTTATTCAGGAAATAGATGGCAAATGAAAGATTAGAAGGAAAAAAATGATAGACATGTTCAGAAAATTCAGAAATATAAAACTGAAAATAATTAAAGCACAGATTTACAGAATGTGCAATCTCTGCAAACATACACACTGGAAATAATCTAAATGCAAACATTTCTTTAAGCATGCATCAATGCGAGCATCATGGTTTGTTATCCATTTTGTACTTATGTATAAAAAGAGACGACAGAAGTCAGTTCTGGCCAAAAATCTAATTAAACAACAGACAAAACAAGCTCCGTACTACTGTACATTTAGCACTCGTGCTGAAACACCATGGTGCCAGTCTCTCAGCTTGTTGTACTTGTGTCCTACAACTTCTGGATCCACCTTACTCACTCTGATTTGCACAAAAGGACAGAATAAAGAGAGAAGAAAAAACAGAGGAAAAAGTTGGACAGTTAAGATGGCAGAGCAGAAGGCAGATATTTTACAGGAGAAATAAGTTGAGGAAGCACAATAGGCTTAGAGAATGTTCTCTTTTTATAGTCTCTTATAGAGAAATACAAGGAACTAATCAAATGACTGGCGATGCTTGAAGAGCATGCACTGCTTAGATCCTGACATAATAAAAGTTTACACTGAGAACAACAACGGAAACCACAAAAACGGTTAACACCACCTTCCTTTGCACTCTTTGATTGAAATGTTTTCTGTTTAAAAGTTATTTAAACAATAAAATGAGACTCTGGATCAGGAAATCTTGGAATTTTTCTTTTGTGAACATTTACCAGCCAAATAATAAATGAAACAAATTTAGATAAAATTTCAACAAGTGTTCCTGCAAAATAGATCTTGTTGTGCACAAGATTAATCTGTCACTAAAAGTTGTAAAAGTGAAAGAACCACATTTATTAGACTTCAGAAAAAGGGCTACTTACTTTTTTCCATTTTCTGGCAATTGTTCTACAAGAGGAAAGAAAAAAAGCACCAATGAATTTACCACCATTTGGAAAATTAGCGCTAAGCTTACATGAAAGATGCAAACATTAAAAAAAAGTACATTAAAAAAACAAAAAAACAACCCTAGGTTTGTTGGTTGTTTTGAAACTTAGTAATTGATATTGCAATCTATTTTTTTTATCTATGCAAGCTGGTCACTGTTCTCAGAATATTTAATATTTCTAAGACTAAGAGCATGTCACATTTTTTTTTAAACACATTCAGACTTGTTCTATAAACACTAAGAGAACAGCAGCACATGTAGTTGGGCTATAAAAAAACAGCACGTTTAAAAAAAATTTAGCAAAGTTGGAAGTTCTTGCAACAGCTTTTATTACCAATCATTAAAATGTATTTGGAACGATTTATAATCTCTTTCAAAAAACCTACGGAATCTCGCATTAACTTAAGGAATGACAAATGAGAAAGAATATTATGCAGAGTCTGCATTTCTCTTTACAATCTCTGAGAACTGACACTGAGGTCTACAGAGAACTGTTTCACATTAGTATTATATGAAGTGGACCAACTTCATGCACAGTAAACAGTCCAACCCATAATTGGTTTTACCTCAAACATTATAGTTGAAGTCGCTCCACAAGGTTTCTATTAGATTAATCATTGGGATTGGGTTAGCCACAGCATAATATTAATCCCTTTGGTCTAGGCCAGAGGTCTACAAACTTTGCAACTGAAAGAGACATTTTATTTGCCCTCGGTCCTGTTAAATAAAACTCATTTAGAGCTGCAAGTGTTATGTGATCTTTTTAAAAAGACATCTTATTGTTTTTGATAAATATCTACTACAAAAAAATTGTTGCCATTTTAAAGAAGTACTATAAGTTTCTAAAAGCTCCCATTGCAAACTGTTTATTCTCATCAGCATAGTGAAATATTTACACTGATAAATAATCAAATTATTCCTGATAGACATAAACGGACCCAACATCATGCTATAGACTTTGTTGTTTCACAATATTTTTTGGCTTGTATTTAAAGTTTGTGGGTCATCTGTTAAATAGTCTGACACTTGCAGAAAAAGTTACAATTCACCACAGAGATTAAATTTGTTCAGCAATGGGACTTTGCTATTACTTCTTGACAAGAGCAAGTCCAAAAGCTGAACATTGGAGAATTAAAACAAAAAAAAGTTTTTTTAATTTCATATAACTTCATCCAAAAACAGTGATGAGTCTACTGAATGATACTGGATATCTATCATTTTGAAAATAAACAGTTTGGGTACCAACCACATTTCATTCGCAGTTAAAATACAAATAGCAACCCTTAATATAGAAATACAACATATATTTCATTTAGTGCAATCTACATTTACTGTGGAGTTATAATAAATCTAAAGGAAATTATCTCATCATCTTAGAATAAGGTTGTCATGAAGTCTTACAAATACCCATTTGAAAATGTCTTTTCACTTGTTTAAACTGAGGTCAGTGCTCACCGTTCTCAGTGCCAGTCATTTGTGCGAGGATGCGGAAGGAGCGAGACTGGGAAGTACCGGTCCGTGGGTGCCAGTCCTCCGTGTCTTCAATAAGACGCTTTTTGCTGGCGTCACTCAGAGGAGACGCGCTCTTTTCAAGCTCCACACCAACTTTCCTGTGCAGCAAAACAAGAAATAAAATAAGTAACTTGTAATTTGAATTTGAATGGTTCCCATCTATATTACAGGTTCCAAACTCCAGACTAGATGTATCTCTGGGATTGGGTTACCGTTGAATACTTTTTTGAATATGCTCTAAAATAGACCAGTTTGTTCATTAAATAAATAAAAAAAAGCATAAATGTCAATTTGTTAAATAAATAGATGTGTGCCATTCAAACTGTCCTCAATCCTCTTAAAATAAAACAACTGATATATTTTTCTGCCTGCAGAAAAATCAATAAGTTTATGGTTTGATGCATAAGCAGAGATGTCTTATTTTCTGTTGAGTTCAATACTACTAACACTTCATTGTTTCTGTTTGACAAATTATATTTATATTAAGTACAAAGAAACAACATGGAACAACATGGCGTAGCAGCAATCAGACCACAGTTACCTCCCAGGTGTAGTTGCAGGTGGAGTTCTACAGGGGAAGAGTGAAAAGATGATTGAGGAGAGAAGAAACAGAAAGAATCCAACATTTACAGACACAGAGAAAAAAGTGAAGAAAGAATTGGAAATTAGGAGTATTATTAGAAAGAAACTAAATGTTATCTAGATAAAATTTCATAAAGTGAATCTCCAAAAAAATAAAATAAAAATGTATAGCAAAGTCAAGAGCTAGAGAAAACTTTTTATATCCGCAAACATGAAAGCAAAAAATAAAACAAAACAAAAAAAACACTAAATGTGAGTCGGTGCTGCACCACCAGGTGGTAGTAATGGGCTTTCAATTTTAAATCTGATCTTTTACTTTTATACAATAATGCTGTGCTCTTTATTTGAATGTTTACATGCACTGTTTATTAACCAGAAGCCCTTTCAAACTGTGAGCAGGTTTATCATCAAGAGATCAAACAGGCGCACCATTTTTCACTTCTTGTGTTTAAGCAAAACATGAATGCAATTAAAAAGATGTTATCCGTAGTGTAATGCAAATATACAGATCCAACACAGCCTTCAACAAACTGATAGTGGTTGCAGCTAAGCCAATCAGGTGCAGAAGTAAATGCCAAACACAGATGCTCCTAAGTGCATAAATAAAGATCTAAGGCTGTTCCACCAATTTGAGTCCATGGAGGTTTTAGATAATGATTATTTACTGGGTTGTTTTTACTTTAAAGTAAGGTTCTCATTTTAGCAGATGAGGTTTGTGAGGGGTACGCATGCTTTAATATAATCATAACCCAGAAAGATGTGGAGGCTGCATTCACAAGCTACTGCAACAACCACGTTATCAATCATAGCACTAACTTGGTGTTTGTCTCGTCCTCATCCTGCGGGGGGGAATAGTGTATGGAAAAGAATGAAAGCCAACAAGGAAGAGGAACATTCTACGAGAATGTACATCAAGAAAAACAAATCAGAAAAAGAAAGCATGCAGGTTAGGACACGAAAGCTAAACTCCACATCTAAAAAGGTGAAAAAGTAGCAGTTTTAAGCAAAAGTGAAACTGAAAAAGCTGAAGAAACAAAAGAATTAGATTTTATTAGACTCAGACTTTGAAACTGTTTCAGTTTTATTTTTAACATTTGTGCATTTTAACTTGCTTTAGTTCAGTGAAGTGAAAGTTAGTGAGCAAAAAGGTTCCAGATGAGGTTCAGTCCTCCTAAGCTCTGCTAAGCTGTTTGTGTTGATATTAAGCATCAATTTGATACCCTAACAAGGTCTTCCCATCGTAAACTATAAAGTCCTTTTAATAATTATTCCATCTATTTAAGGACATTGCCTGTCAGGTTGCTGAAATATGACAATAAAGACCAATTTATGTCTAGAAATATTTTCAGAGATTAGAAATAACAGCCATGGTGTGGAAACTTCAAGAGCAAAGCCAAATAAACCACATACACTCCTGTTTCAAATGACTGATGCCTTGATATAGTGAAACTGTAATATTTTAGTCAAGGTTATAATATAAATATCTAATGCCTGGTTAACAATATTTTTAACATAAAAAAACTGTTGACAATTAAATATGAAAGTAAATAATAGATCTTCTGTTTTATTACTTAATTTCACCACAATCAGATCCTTTGCTCCAAACACAATAAAATAATTCCTTAATGTTGTTGCCAGTTCCCTGTTTTAGTTCATGCGGCTGAAAACCAAATGTGTCCCCACAGTAATGCTGCAGCTATATGGTTTACATCTAAAATTTAATTTAGCTAAATATCACATCATTGACCCTTTGTGGTCTACTGTTGGCTCCTTTAAATCCTGTGCAAAGAGGGGGTGGGAAACTGTGAGAAAATAAGACTATATACTGCTATATTTGCCTCAATAGGAGGCAACTATAGCATCTATGACTTTCATGTCCTGGATAATTGAGAATCTACATAAGCATGAGAGGAAGTAGTAAAGCAAATAGGACGCATCGTCCCGTTTCATCTCATTATGACATAATAATCGAAACTATGCTACCAAACAATCCACTCAGAAAACTTCCTCCAACAACGGTAGAACTGAAACAAGCCACTTCATCTCTTGCTGGGATTGAGATAATTAAAAAAATACAAAGACTGTGACTTCAACCTATGCCATGTTTTTTTTTTCTTTTTTTTTATATTGTAATCAAGTGCATACAAATTATGAAGTGTGGTTTCACCGTTTACTTTTTAAATTGGATAAATATTTTGATGTGAAATGTAATGGAGTACAAAGTTTCAGATGGTGGAGATCAGAAAGAGTTATATTGGCTTTAATGAATTTTTCAGTCTGGGAAACCACAAAAATGTCCAATAACGCCAAGTCTTCAGCTACAAAAATACCAGGCCTGCTGGAAATGGATCACTTATTTTTTAAAGAAAGTTGTGAAACAGAAATAAAACATAAAAACCTTGAACCTACCCATTTACATGCTCTGAGAGACCCTGGCTCTCCAAAAGGCCTCGTCTTTGTCCAATAGCAACTTCACAAGCATTGGCGTTGGAGTACAGGTTGATAGGAGTGTTATAGACTGAGGGCTGCGGGACATTAGGTTGAGAAGGGGGGGCTGTCACTCTGGGTGAAGATGAGGAGTTAGATGAAGTGGATGAGACAGAGGGGGAGGTGAAGGCAGAACGGCCGGGGCTGATTTTGGGGGAAGAGTTTACTACGGCTGAATCTGAAGCGGGGAGGCTCGACTTCAAAGCGAAGGGAGGCTGTGGAGGCTGAGAGGGAAAGGCTGGCGTGAAAGCTGATGACTCGGAAGGAATAGAGGCAACTTTTGGAGCAGTCAGGGAGGAAGAAGCAGCAACCCCATTGCCGCTGCCCCCAAACGGCCGAGCTGTCTTGTTGTACAAAGGAGTGGGCTGGCTTGGTGGCTTGGTGTATGTGGTGCTCGGCGCAGGGTGAGTGATCGGCACAGGCTTAATGATTTCCTGAGGCTCTTCCTGGATGAAGGTGAAGACAAACATGCACAAAAAGCAAATCCACAAAAATCCCATGCACTGAAGCCAGAACTCACAGCACAAACATAATAAAAATGAACTGTGCTCTCACACTGGTGGACGAATCAAGTTACATCTCTGCCATACAAGCTAACTCAAGCACTTCCTTGCAAAACTATCCATACCTCTTTTTACAAGTTTTGCCACTTTATAACCACAAACTGATGTTTTTTAATTGGATTGTCCCACAAAGTACAACAAAACTCTGACGTGTATTGCACCCAATCTGAAAAGTGTGGTATACATTCAGCCTGCTTTAATATGACACCTGATGAAAAATGGTAATGGATGGTATCATCATGCTCTGGGGGTGTTTTACTTCAGCAGGGATTGGAAAGCTAGTCAGAGTTAATGAGGGGATAAAGCTACAACAGGGCAAAACCACAAGGAAACTGGACAAAGGATGCAAAACACTTCAGCTCAAGGTGGACCCTAACCCCAATTAGGAATCCATACTAAGACTTGAAAACTAATGTCTACAAAGGCTCTACATCCAGTCTGACTGAGCTTGAGTTGCTTTGTAAAAAGAAAAGGGGAAAACCTTTATTTTTGGTAGAGAGTAGAGCAGTTTTGCCGCTAAAGCTGGTTCTCCAAAGCATTAATTAGAATATATTTAGAAAACCATTTGAACATTACAATTATGAAATAATTTGTCTTAGTCAATCACTTCTATTCTAATTATTTACATTGGTATCTGTAGTTGTAAAGTGACAAAAAAAGTTCAAAGGGTGTGAATGCTTTAGCAAAGCAATGCGTACATGCAAAGCCACCAAACTTTTTCCACATAATCTCATGGGTTTTATAATATGCGTTATTCAACTCTGATGCAGAGCTAAATGAATGTTTGCCTTACCTTGTGCGATTCCTCTTTTGAGACAGCGGAAGCTCTGAAAAGACAAAAGAAAATATGAGTTACTCCACATGAACCACATACAGATTGTTAAATCTGAAATGTTTGGAAAAGTATTAAAGTTTTTTTTAAACTTTGCCCGACTTATTTTATGGTTAGCAGATGGTTATGGTCAGCGGAGGAAAAAAAAAAACAGTCAAATGGGCACAAATTTAAGAAAACATACATAAAACATTGTACTTTATTTCTTGTACGAAATCCTGTGATCATTAAATGGTCCAGTATGCATTTGATTTGCACAACAGCAGAAGCAGCTGCTACATTTTAAAACCGTGAAAGAGGCTTAGGGTGGTCTGCTCGTCTCTTCTTCTTCCTTATCTCACTCTGGAGATGTTCTGGAAACTGAAGAACATCCAACAAACCTTTCAACCCATTTTTGATTTATTTTTGATAAGTGTGCAGTGTTACAATTCTATTAATGTGTTGTACTTTTTTCTGTTAATGCATAACACATTCTTTTTCATGTTAAAAATAAAGTCAGAATCAGCAGTTTAAAACACTTAAAATGTTGGCTACTTTGGAGTTCAGACCAATTTTTAAAAAATGTTATTACAACCTGTCATTATTCAGATAATGTCGCCCTTTTTCCCTATGTAAAGAAAAAAAAAACAAGAGGGAACAAAAGCGAAAAAACAGACATGAGTTAGAGAGGCTGGTCCTGGACCAGGAACCGTGGTATGTCTCCTGCCTCCCTTCCTGTCTATCAGGACAACAGACAACAAACTCACACATTTCCTTTCCGACTGAGCTGAAGCGTATAAACAGAGCCTGGAACCAGGTTGTTAAACAGCCCCACCCTGCAGAATCAAACGTCATCTGCGGCCACGCTTCCACTCACAATTTTCCACTTAACGGTTAATATCCAGCCTGCTTATTTTCCAATGAGCTGCACCAATGTATTATTGTAATTGCTTATGGAGCAACACATTGCCTCGCCAGGGAAAACAGGCAGAGGTCTAAAGATCAAACAGCACAGACTGTTTTGAACAGAACCCAGTCTATAATAATAAGGCACTATGTATCTGCTATCAGGGTCCCAGAGTGGGGCAGCTGGGCGGATTTTCTCTGTGTCTGTCTATTCCCAGAGCAAACTGAACAAACACCCGACAGGGTGGTCCCCTGAACATCTGTCTAATTCAGACCTATGGCTGTCCTGCACTTTGTATAATCAAACCTGCGCTTGTAGTGCTGTCAGAAAGACAACACTAAGGGCACTCAAACATGTGATCATGTGACTTTAAGCAGCATAAATATTGGTTACTGTGTCTCAAAGTAGACATCTAAAGAACATTTATTTTTAAATGGCAACCATGTAGTTCAGCAATTCCCCTTCAGACTTCAGTTAATACATTATCCTTCACAGAACCTAATGGAGCAGGTCATTTCAAAACACCCTCTCTGAGCACACACTTTTTTAAACCAACTTTCGCTTAATATAAAGCTTTAGCACCTTTGAGTAATGTCTCTACCAGCACCGGAGAATAAAATGACTAAAATGTAATTTCATGCAGTGCAGATGAAGCTCTGTGGGATTGGATGGTGAACATTTGTGACCATCAGTGTTCAAGTCTTTGCATAAATTTGTGCTTTGATTTAGGCCTGAGCTTTGACTAGGCCATTCTAAGAAATCACAGAGGAGATCTTGTTTCCAGCTTGATGTGCAGTGCTATTCTGCCACACACTGTTTTGCCAAGTTAGGGCAATAAATTACATTTTGGTTTCAAATGTACAAAGTAACTTCTTCCACTATTTTATTCTAGTACTTTTCAAGGTTCCCTTTCAAACAATGGCTTTCTTAATAGATTCTTCCAACTGAGTTATTATCTCTGCAGCTCTTCCAGAGATAACATGGAGACTCTTTGCATAATGCTCTCCTTGTAAGCTTGGGATGACGAGGTTTGCAAAAAGCTTTGACAACCCCATGTTCTTTTCCTACAATTACATTTTGTGCTATTTTGAGTTGGTCTGTCATGTAAAAACGGCGTTTTTACAAGACACTGTGTAAAAAATTTATGTATAACCGAAAAAGTTGCATTTTTAATGCCTCAAAACTGAGCCGTTATTGACCAACACGTTACTTTCTTTGGTTTACATTCATCAAGATCAGCTTCACGCTTCCCCGAAGAAAAAGATTGCTTTCATCTGTTAACATCTAAGGTATTTCAGAATAAGTTTAATGAGTTGAGTAATCTGGCCCCCCGGTGTAAATAGTTTAGTCAGAGAACAAGTCTCAATCTGAAAGAATGCTTCTCTTTTTCAAAATTCTTTTACAAGAAAAGTTTATAAATATTTGTCTGGTACAGGTAAATGTAAGAGAGCGCATTGGTTGAAAAAAAGATGATGCGTCTCATGGTGTTCATCAATGCTTGTTTCTTAGGGTACACACCCTGACACACAGCTGCAGCTTCCAAGAATAAGGAGGTTAACAAGAGCAGTAAAGCCTGAGGGCAGAGCACACTGACGCATTTCCATCCTGCCTGTGTCTCTTTGAGGGCCAAGAGAAACAGTCTGGCATATGGCAGTCGACTGAATGATGGAGTATCTAATTGACAACTTTCTCAGTGCAGGCTTGTGGATTAACAACTTACATTTCTTTTTTTTACCAAAGTAAAATTGTGCATATACGAGGAGCCTCTCGTTTTTCTTTCATTTTTAAGAGTTTTAGTAGCAAACATTCTAGATTGTGAAACAGCTCCAGAAATGTAATTAAATGGCCCGCGATAATCCTGTGACTCCAGGCATCTGTCTCCGTCTTCTGCTATGATCTCTGGTTACAGTTTTGTTTACTATATTTAAACTGGAGAGGATTGAGATTTAAAGCTTGGCAGGGTTATGAAATATGGAGGAAAACATGTCTGAGGGCCTGTCATCAATGGCACAAGAATCCAAGCAATCGTTACTTATACCAAAAGACTGCAGACCAAGAATGTCCTCTTTAAAAAGTCACCAGGAGAACATTTCTGGGATTAAAGAACTAATATCCCAGTAAGATCTAGAGGATCTCACCGATGTGTTTATATCTATTCGCATTGATTACTGCAACAATGTCCTCACATTTGCCTAAAAGGTCAGACAGCAGCTGCTGCTCACGTTCTCACAAAAACTAGGAAAATAAAATAAATCACCACAGTTCTAAAGTCTTTACACTAGCTTCTTACAGCTCAGAAGAACTTAAAAAAGCATATTAGTTTATAATCACTGAATGTCTTTGCATCAAAATACATTAAAAATCTGCTTTAGTTGTATCAACCTTCCAAAAGACTTGTGTCTTCTGATTAAAGTCTTTCCTGCATCCCCAGAACCAGATCCCAACAAAAAAAGCAGCATTCAGTTTCTGTGCTCCACTAATCAGGAATAAACTTCCAGAAAACTGCAAAAATGCTGAAAAACAGTTCCTTTAAATCAAGGCTAAACCCCATTTGTTTTGAAATGTCTGATTAAGGACAACTGGAACATTAATTAATTCTAGTCTTCAATATAATATTTCTTTTCAGAATATGTTTTTGAGAAAATGTGGTATTTGTTGCTTGCTTGTCGTTTCCAATTATGTAAGGCACCTTGTGAATAAAACATGCTATACAAATGAACTTGCCTTGCCTTAAAATTTGGCTTCTCCAATAAATATAAGTTTTTTATTGCATCCAATTCATGCACAAAGGTCTCCGTTTGCTCTTGGTGTGAAAAACTTTCTCCACAAAAAAGCATGGCACGGTAACTAGCATCTAGGTATAAGCAGGCTTTAAAAAATTACCATTACCAAAATTACCAAAAATGTCTTTAAGATAAATCTGTCTTAAAACGAATTAAATGAAGATTTTATTCTAATTTTATCAGTTAAATATTGAAGGGAATTTATGTATCCAAAACTTATTTTCCATTTGGAACTAAATAATGTGAAAAATCATTTGGGCCGGCTTTTAGTTTCAAACATAACTGTGATGAGTAAAAATAAAAAATTATATCAGCAATAGGAAATTTTGTCTAATATTTTTAAATAATTGTAACTGGCAATTTGTTTAACATTTGTTTAACATTTTTATTCATTCTTCTTTATTTTATTTTGAGCCATCATCAGTCAAGCTCACTGTGTAAATGTTTTAAAGAAGTGCTAAAAACCTCCATTCAACCCTCAGCATGCCAACGATGACAGAAGCACGCCATGTTGCACCACAGTAAACGCTGAGCTGTATGCTCAGTTTCTGCACTGCTTTCTGTTGCCGTCGGTTGCCTGGATACATCACAAACAGTTTTCGTCCTGTCTGTATGTTTAGTGATTGTGTAAACATATCAAACAGAAGCACTGTGCCTTTCGTATCAGCAGTCTCAGGCACTATCCTGACAGTAGGAGTTCGCTGTATGCCATTTCTTTGTGCCTCATTGTGTATGTAAGCACCATAACTCCTGTCATGTAATTTTGTCTTAAGCTGCAGTCTCTCATATCTGTCCAAATAATGCCTCAAGCCCCCCATTGTTTTTTGTTTTTTTTTTGTTGTACTTTCAGCTGCCATTATACATCTGGCTAAGGCGGTCAGGAGTCTGTGGAGCTCTGAATAGTGGCCTCGACTTCACCCTGTAAAATGTAGCTTATTGGATGTGGTGATATGAATGCAGATCAAATCCAGAACTTTTCAGGAGCTGAAGTAAAACTAAAATGTGAGATCAGAAAAAAAAAAGAAGATAGAAATGTTGAATTATGTTGTTTCCACCGACTATCTGTTATATATTTTTAGCTGGAAGAATCTGAAACATTCAAAAACAATAATGAAAATAATATGTATAGGAGATAAATGCATGCGGTTCAACCATGAGGCTGACTCTTTCTAATCCATCATCTTTGAGGTTTTGGATCAAGAATAAACCAGCCACTGCCTGATGGACACAGTGTTTCATTGCACTCTGCTGCGTGTTTCAAAGACAATAAATAAACAATTATCATACTTTCCTAACTCTGCTTCCCACAGCCATCTGGTGACTGACTAGTGGCTAAACAACAAGATTTCCTTGATATTAGAATAAAACGTGCCCATAAACTGGAAACTGCTGCTCATAGCAACAACCAGAGTTAAATGGAAGTTTAAAACCTCAAGCAGTCAATCAGTTTTGCTAAATGAACACAACGTGTACACAGAAACTAGGAGAATGTGCCCAAGATGTTCACAAAAAGCACTTTAAACTTGTTTTGGCATAAACAACTTTAGGGTTGTTTATGTTTTGGCATAAACAACTTTAAAGTTGTCTTGGCAAAAAGTTCCGATGTATGTTTTTACAGGATTAAAAAAAAACAAAAAAAAAACAGCAAAATGTTTGTCTACAATTTCTCAATTTCTGAACAGATGATGAAATATCATTTGTTGATGCACAGTGCCCATAAAAATGTGCCCTTTGGTGAGGTTTTTGTGGATGTATCTGTTAAAAAGGCAAAATGCAGGAGGTTTTTATAATCAAATTGATAAAGGGTCATAAGTTTATACTAATAAATTGTTCAGGATGCTGTTAGTAATGCTGGGGTTGGACTTCTTTCTGAACAAACATGCTTGTTCCAATGGTCAAACAGCCAAATTAAACATTGCATTATCCTCCCTGGTTGTAATTTCCATAGCAATGCCAAATGTCATTTCACACTACAGCAAATACATAGAGCTCGATATTATCATTCCGGCACATTTTGTTGGGATTTCGACCCCTTCTGCTTGTTCAGACTCAACATGTAATTTGCTATAATTTACCCGCTTCATGGAATAATGGAATTACAGCAGGACAAGCAGTGGACTTCCTCAGATCATTTCCTCTCTGATGAAAACATGTTTACCGTACTTTGACTCAGAAAAATTTGTTAAACAGACCAAGCTGTTCTGGGCTCTCTCAGATTTTCATATGCATTTTAGTTGGACACTTATTTGCAACTTAGTGAAAAATATACATAAATAAATACTGTATAACATTGTTACAGTTAAAAAATGTTCAGTATTGTGCATGTTTAAAGCCACAGTGTATGCAATACAGGATTTTATATGACATGCATACATACGTTTAAAAAGAGAAATTAATACATAAACAAAAATATTTTAAAAAATTGTGCGAGGCGATTTAAACATCAAGTCCCAGCAGTCCTTTAAATAAATATTAATCCAAGAGTGTTTCTCTTTAGTCAGATGTTTTGCACTCCTCCTCCAGATGGTTTGGATTCTAAAGTGGCTTTTTAAGGAAGTGCTTGGAGAATGTAAACTATGACAAAGTGACATAACTGGGCGAAACTGTCCCATTAATCATCTCCTAGGACTCTCTCTCTGCGGTTGTAATGTCAGCAGCCTTATCAGTGATCATCGAAACCATAAATTGCTCGAAGAGAGAAGGAAGGATCAACTGTTGATCAGAGGGAAATGTTTATGTCTTTTACCATTTATGCACCTCTCTGACTTCTGGGGCGGAAGTGTTTTAGAAGATATTAGCATTTGTTTACTTAGCTAATACAATTGCAAAACAATTTTTACAATCATCTTGATTTATTCTAAACACTAAATAAAATGTAAGGGACCAAAAACACACACCGCAATTACGCACCACTTGTAATAACAAGACCTTTGTTGTTTTGGGGGTAATTCAGCTGTAGTTTACTTGCTCCATGAGACCAGAACTGTTTGATGTTTCATCGTGCATCAGCAACACACAGCAGATTATACACAGCTGTGGGACAGGACTATTTTCAGACGGTTTTCCCACGATTAAAGCAAAGAGGCTCCTTTTTCCTTTGATGTGGTGGTGGAATGACAGGATGGGCAAAGCAGACTGAGTTTAGCTGTCAACATGTTTTACGGCTAGGAGAATGTGCGTGCTTTGGCTCCATTTGTCTCCGTCTAACAGCAGAGAGATACTTTTCGCTCATTTCAAATATAGCCACCTCAGTGATTACTTAACTTAAACTCGAATAACAGCCGACCACTTTATTATCATCAGCATTATGCTGCTTCTCTGTTAAATGCATTTATCAGACCATCTTAGAGCTTCTTCACCTTTTCTACTGTGATGTCAAACTTGGATGCTTCAAAGCAAGCAAATATTTACATCCAACAAACATAGCCTGACAACAAACTTCAAAATTATATTTAAGAAAAAAAAAGGTTTTCCGAACCAACTTGAACATATGAGACAGGTTCTAATTACGTGATCTTTGGGTTCTGGTAGCAATGAAGCCCAGTTGCTAAGATAATTATATCTCAATATAGAGCCTAAGAGCAAAGTGTTGCTTTTTTTGCCTTAAAAAAATACATTTTTCAGAAAGTAAAAACATAAAAAAGAAATCTGCAAAGAAGCAGAAACCTTTTTTACAGTCTTGCCTTAAAAATAAACAAAAACAACAAAAAAAAAACCTGATCAATCCTGATGTGCTGCGTCCTCTGAATAACAACACGTATAATAATCTCTGAATCTGAATCTCTGATATGACTGAAGGATCAATGAGCTTCAAAGTCTGCATTCAATAAGGCTTAATGTCTTTTGATATTATACTTTTGGGTAACAAGAGAACGGAGGAGCAGCGTTGAATGTCTTTGCAATATGCTAAGGATGGAACGACATATGGAGACCATTAGTTACAGACTGTAATAACCTAGAATTAAGATTAAGTACTTCATGTCCTCTCTGTGTAGCATGTAACATTCATATGCATAACATTGTGGCTTCACAAGCACTCACTTTGGAAATGACTTTCTGAAGACCAAAGTGGAGCTTAACCTCAAAGTAAATTTGCATTAAACATGCGTTTTTACAATTTAAGAATAATGCTGCAATGTGAACTCTTCCCACTCTCATGGGTGACGTTTAGCTTTCCAATCATGCATGAGCATAAATCCAGTTTAAAGCCTTTGCAGACATTTTCTGTAATTACCAAGTAGATGACATGATGCTCAAACGATGTACATGACCAACAAGCTTTTTCCTCCAAACCCGTAAGAAAGGACGGTAGAAGCTTTTGCTGTGGTATTTCCTGGTGGGTAGCTTTTAAATACTACTAAAAAAAAAAAAAAAAAAAAAACATATTTGACTAGGTAAAGAATTTTTAAAATAAACATTTAGATTTCTAATACAGTATTTTCCCTATATACATGCATTTTTCTTGCACTGACATTGGTTACTCTCATTTTAACAGTGCCTTGTTTGCTGTAAAGACAATAAGTCTATCTTTGGTTGCATAATCAATGAGATGAGGTTTATTTGTTTTTCGTGATATTTTCGATTGCGATGGTGATAACCCACAATGATACAGGAGCTGCACAGCTAGCTGCTGGAGAAGCAGTCAGCTGACTAAGTTAGAAGGGTACAGAATGTGATGTGCTTGGAGAAGGAGATCAAGGAACAGACAATGTCGGCAACTGGCTTAGACCAGATCTTCAAACGACATTTTGCCAAATTGTCACTGTAATATTGATGTCTTGTGATATACTCTGTGAATGTTCTCTATGCTAGGTCTGCCTCTTATCCTGTTTGACTGCTTCTAACACAGCCTGTCCATTTCACCCTAAATCTGTAATTTGTGTATTTGCATGTCTTGGCTTTTCAACTACAATACACACAAGCAAAATGATCTGAGAAGGAAAACAGTCTAAAAACCAAACTTGTAAAAAAAGTATATTTTATGTGCAATTGTTACCTTTGTAGAGTGAGGCTGAGGTTGCCGGTGCAGGCTTTAATCTTGTTCTGAGCCTCAAGGTGATTCATGCCTTCTGAGGAAATCCCATTAATGGAAAGGATGATATCTCCAATGTTCATCCCGGCTTTGACTGCCTTGCCCCCGTCAGTCAGCTGCAGTGAAACAAAAAGCATAAACATGTAAGGCCAGCGTTAGGAAAACGCAGTAGGTCTCAAAAGCCGTTTAGCAAGAAGTTGTAGTTTCTTCAGTTCCACGCAGTACCATATTTTCTGCAAAATGAAGTCGATGGCTGCTTACCGAAGTTACAAGATATATGGGCTCAATATTGGCCCATATACAAGGCGCACCGCATTATAAGGCACACTGTCGGCTTTTTAGAAAATTGAAGGTTTTTACGTGCGCCTTCTACTGTGGAAAATATGGTACTTTCATTTTCATTCCTAGAAACACCTTTGAGGAATGATAGTTATGCAAGCACATTTTGTTTATTTATGTCTTGAGACCACTAATCATTATGATCTCTTTCCCCTTTCCTTTTGTATCTGATGAGATAGGAATCTTATTCTCCACACAACATTTATTAGATAAGACTGGATTTCCACTATAACAATCTGTTCATAAAACACCACCCATAAAATTTCACTAAAAAAATATTATTGAAGCCACATGGTTTGAAAGCTTGCAGCTTTTATTTATGAAACTTCTTGGCTATGATGTAAAGAATATTCAGTCTGGACTGAAGCCAGTTCCAGCTCATTGTCCTTTAATTAATCAATTTTTCCTAACTTAGTAGGTTTTTATGTGATCGGCGCACATGAATGTTTTTGGGGTATTTCTATTTGCATGGAGTCATGGGAAATTGTAATTATAATAGTCTGTAAAGAATGTGAATTTAATACGATCAACTAACAAAACCATTCTTGAGTCAGATAACAGATGGAGGATAAACGCAAAGGTAGATAGGCAAGTGAATTTAATTTATAAAGCATCTTTCACAGATTAAAGTTATATAATTTTTACAATATTAAAAACTATATGTTGAAAGAAGTGCACACACCATCTGTAAACACTTCTGACATCTTGAAGATTTGCCAAAGCAAATGAAAAGCGAGCAGAGCATAACTTTTTACTATGGGTTCCATAAAAAGAGGACAAAGTATCACCTGACAGTTTTCACTATGAAAGCTTCAACAGGGTCTTAATAGGGGTCTTGTGCACAGAAGCGAGAGTTAAGACTGAAGTTTCACTAGATCTTCCATCACTTTCCTCCATGCTGAGGCTTGTATTTTACACATGGGAATTACGTCATAAAATCGTTACGACTGGACGACACCCTTTAAGGTGTGATGACTGATCTGTCATTAAATACAAGCACCTCATCAATCAGTCAGCACTCTCTTAACTCACTGAAATCCTGCACACCTATGCTGGCTGCCAAAAGGACTCTGTGTACTCATTATCTTATGTTGTCTTTATTACCACCATAACTTTATATCATCCTCCAACATGACGGTAGAATATAACTCAATGTGACAAGATAACTAAACTCTTCAAAGTTCAGCAGAAAGCAGAGTTTTTGGTTATTGTGTCTGTTCACAGAACTCTGATTCAGATGTTGAAGGGAATAATAAAAACTCTGAACAGTTCTAGTATCTGTTATCTTGAATCTGTTATCCCTGTCCCACACTGTTGAGTGAAACTATTTATATGAACAAAACTGATAAGGGCAGAGAAACAAAAAAAAAAAAGATATCCTCTTTCCTCACTGCTAAAGAATGCATTCAGGTTGGACAACTCTGAAATGTGGCCATTGTCCCATTGTGTTTACTCTCTACTTAACAAAATAGAGGAAAAGAATGGGAAGGGGAACGAAGGAATCAGGAAGTGACAGGATCTGTGCCAGAGACTGCCACATTTTATTTTTTTTTAAGTCTTGAAAAGTGCTTTCTTCCACTCACTTGTTACTTGATCGGTAGCAGGAAGTCTAGACCCGAAAGCTGAGGCTGATGTATGCATACCGACGTCTAGGGCATCTATAGTGCGGTTATACCACTCACAAAAGCCCAGTGTGCAGACAGGCTCTCTGCTTTAACCAAATCACTCGATCATTATGTGTGTGACGCACAGTCACCTACAAGCATTTAAACACATAAGCACTTTTAATCAAGCAACACACATTCTCAGATTAATCATTTTTACAACTTTTGTTTTTCACATGTGTTCTGCCTTGTTGAGTTTCCAAAATATACCAAGCACTGGCTTTACAGCAGCACAAAGTTGCCGAAGAGAGATGACCTTACCTCAGTCTTTAATGCATAACAATGTCTATGAAGGACAAAAGTACAGATGGCAGATTCTCACGATTTTTTTTTATTTGAAAATTTTATTCTCAACTTTTAAAATCTCTTTTTATTTATAGCTTGAACTTTCAAGCCTATAAAGTCTTCTGAATCCCACAGTATGACAGAAATTAATTGGAAAGCTATGCAATCATCACAGTCACATTGGTTCACTTGAACAAAGCAGATATAAATGCTACATTTCTTAATTCCTTAAGCATTTAGATAAAGCACAGACAATATGCACCGTCAACAATATTTAATGCTTTAATTTGTGGTGAACAAACTGTACTTTGTACATCCCAAATTTTCCCCCCACCCAATCACTGTTGCTCTCATGTGGACAGAAAACAAATAGATGTTGAGTAAGAATCTCCGGCATGTGCAGTCTATAAATATAAATCAAGAGAGGTCTGAGGAGTGAGACTCGTGACGGAAAGCAGAAAAGCAATAAATGGTGACATTCACTGCTCTCCAAAGAGAGAAATAACACTGTGTTTTACTAAACCCTATTGGTTTTATTCTATAAATTCACATCCACCATCAAAACATGTAACGGTTTAAGTCTTTGCAAAATAAAATGGAAAAGACCATGTAATGAGTGTGTAAAAATATAATTTAACTACTGGAGTGGTTGATGGCTATGCTTTTTAAATGAATAAGGGTATCTGTCCAGCTGCATTTACATGAATGGGATTGCAGCCATATTAGAGTGAGGCTACCGTTTCGTGGTTTCCTTCTCCACACTGGTGAATTTACTGCTGTGGAGTCACTAATAATGACTGGTTCTTTCACTGTGGTTCTGTAAATGCAGTGAGCTGGGAGCTGGTAAAACAAGCCATGTTCTACAGCACTAACTGAGAAATTATGACATATCTTACCAACTTTGTCCAAAAGAAAATAACAATAAAATAATATATACAAGCAAGATGCCAAAACTGTAATCTTATCCTAGATGAAACAATGCCTAAAATACATGGTTCTACATGTGCTTCAGTGTAACATAGTCAAATAAATTTTTTTTTAAAAATTCTAAGAAGAAAATTCACTATCCACCTTCAATATTATGCCGAACAGCTTAGCTAGCCCAGTGCTTTCAGCTTCACACTTCAACACTACGAAGATACTAACCACCTCCCTTGCTTCTCAGTGTGCAACTTCCTGCCTTCAGAGAAAGCATGGATAATGAAGGGGATTGCTTCACATCTGAGACATCATGCTACAGGAAGTATCTTGTGGTGGGAGCTGGAAGGCTAGTAAGCTGCATGTCACATCTGTAGAGGACAGAGTAAGACAGAGAACCTTATATGGAGAAGTCTTGATTTTAAAGGCCATGTCATCACAAACAAGGAAAGACTCACAGAACCCAAATGTGTCACAATGCTTCCTGATAATGTAGCTCTGAGTTAATCTACAGCCACTCAAAACGAGACACAACATCATAATTAGGCCTGAGCCAGTATGAAATTAAGACGGTATGATAAGCTAAAAATATTACAGTTTCATGGTATCACGCCATTATAATTCCAGCTCAAAAGTGGGTTATTTCTTTTGGGTGATTTGAGGTGAACGCATAGGTGATTTTCTTCTTAAATGTTTTTTAAATCGTGGGCTGATTTTCACACAAATTGTTGTTGCCAGAATCACCTCTCTTCTAAAAGAGCAATTTGGACCAACTTGAATTTAACTATAGTCTCAAATTAGTCTTCCACTTAATTCACAAAATACTCCGAGTCCTCATGAAGCAAGTTGCAAACATAGATGATTGCTATATAAACACTTTACTTCGAGGGGAAGCTCAAGTCCTTCAGTATTTAAGCAAGAAGCTGCAGTTCTTCTATAAATGTTGTGGAGAGTACACAGTCTTCTACCATCATCTGTTGTTAGCCAGTGACTTAAAAACAAGCTCATAAAGATGGCTGGTTCTATTCTAAGACCCACTCTGGAGCATCTGGAGAATGTTGTAGGAGGATTCTTTATAACATAAAGAATATTAAACACAACCCTGAGAATCCTCTTCATCTTCAGTCAGAGGCTTTATTACAACCACTGTAATACAGGCCTCTACAGGAAATCCTTTCGTCCTCAGCTATCAGCACCTACAGCAACTCTTTGAATGGAATTGTACAGCAATAGTGACATTTAATTTCCCTTTTATTGTTTTAAATTGAATCACGCTACTGTATCAGTAATGTTGAAGTTCCATGTAGTCAGTTTGTGGTTATGTTGAACAGTAGCACACAGCAGGGGACAGGTTGTCCAAAGAGCACAGGCTCTTCTGCTCAAAGCCAAGCATCCCAATTAAGGACATGAACAGAGGTAGACAAGCTGTTGTCATGGTTTGATCCCAGTCTGTTACTACATCAATCTGGCAGCTAGTAAACCTGAGATGCCAGGAAAACCTTAAAGGACCTCTTAGTCAAATTGCCATGACAACACAAACAAAAACACATAGCAAAGTACTGACTCTGCACTGAATACTAAACACTCTTTATAGACAGGTCCAGAAAAGAGCCAACTGGTTTAGCCTCCTGAGCCAGAAGATATGGAAAAGTTTGAGTCAAGAGGCAGATCTGGATCCCAACTCCATCCTGTTCGGTTTGAAGTGAAATGTTCAACAACAGCTTTCTGCTTCAGTAAGAGAACAGAAAAGATACCCAAGGTTCCTCCAAAACACTTTGCTTCGCACTAAAACATCATTACTATGCATGCCCAGCCATATTTTGACAGTGGCACAGAAAAATGCCAGTTGTAGTCAAAGCTCTCCCCGTAAAACAGATCATGAGCTTCAGCATGCAGGTTTTTTTAGTCACATGGAAGAAATCATAGAAAAACTTTAATTCCTCCAAATCAAAATACAGTGGCAGCACAGCTACTCTTTATAGCTCTGCCATATTGCAGAAAGGGAGCCTGAAAGCAGATGCCCTCCTAAAAGCTTGAGGCAGACACAAACCAATCAAACCGGGATCAAAAACATACTGCAGAGAACAGCTATCCATATGGAACCTGAACGCATCACCAGGAGCCTGCACAACTGATGGTTAAGGAAAATACAAGCTGCTTCCCAGCTAAGCAGCACAGACCACAGCTTGTCTGTGTGGTTTCCGAAAATGCAGGGCATGTTTTTTTTTCTTTAACAGCTTGCTTTTATTTGTTTCTGAACCAGCAGTTATGGTCAAGTCCAAACAGCCAACATGATCAAGAAGCCAAATAAGATATTAGGTTTTGAGTTGCAGTATTTTCTTCAGTGGAAGGCATTTTACCTAGAACTATGTTTTTGGGATAATGTTTTTATATTATATTAAAATTTTATACCTTTTCCCTGAACCAGTTCTCAACCTGCCAAGAGGGAAAAAAAATTCTAACAGTCACATTAGGTACTTTAAGCATATATTATGTTTCTTTTATTATAAGCAAGAACATTTCTAGTACAAAATGCTTCCTAGAGTAAGTTTCTGCAGTATTTCATGGTGGTTTATAGAGGTCTGTCGAGTCTGTGGAGAGGAAATTAAACTGCAGTTTTGGCTGCCATCTCGTGTGCTGGATTTAAAAGAGTTTTAGAAAAATGTCTGAGAAGAATAATGGTTGGTGAGTGAAGGGGCTGTTTGAAGGCAGATCAAAGAGAGCAGTAAAAGACTGCTGCAAACAAAATTAAACTAACATACTTCCAGAAAGGGCAAGTGTACTAATTAATGTTAAAGCTTAAAAAATATAAATAATTGAAGTTAACACCTTAAAAAAAGTTTATTAAACTTATGTCCAACCTTAATGTAGGCTACCAGGATAATTTCTATGGTCTAATTCCTATTCAGATAGAATGGAATTAACTTCGCCATACTAAAAATATAGTGGCTAAAAGCAGAGCAATACTGCAAAGCTTCCTGCAGAGACCAACCTAAAATTAGCCTGACTGTTTTCAGAAAGTATTACAACCCTTACAACAGCAAATAAAGGGAAAATAAAAAGAAACAGGCCAAACGGACAAAGAAATAGATTCGGTGCTGCTCCCCTAACATATGTATTCCAACTTGGGAGAATAAAAAGCATTTTGAGTGTATTTTCCAACTCTGGAAAACAGTAAAAAGGAAACTCTGAAAAGAAGCGCAGCAGCCTTGTTCTAAATGATCTGGAAGAGTCGCAGGAAAAACAAATAGCGGCACCCCTCCACCACACACACTTGCAGACACACACACACACACTAGTATATAATTGAGTCCTAGCTCCATAAATCATTCATGAGGTACTGGGTGGTCCTAGTTTGAACAATTAACGGCACTGAATCAAGTTTGTTATTTAACAAAACGTCAAAAACAATTTTAGTCTGAATATTGTACCAATACAACAGATGCGGTACTGGACTGCAATGTGAAAGCTGTGCTGCAACATTTTGGTGGCTCTTACTCTTATTGTGTCTCTTACAGTCATTAAGAGTTATTTTAAGAACTAAAGCCCAAAATTCCCTATAAGGAAATCCCAATAATTGTCTGTGGTCATCCTGCGACCAGCCTTATACTTTGTTCATAATCAGTGGATCACTTACATATGGTAGGCATATGTAAAATCAAGTCATTCCATCATTACTCTACGGCAATGCCATTTATCAGAGCAAAATAAGTTCAAGCTTGGATGTGTTGTCAACAGATGCATACTCCTCAACATGGTAAGTATATTTAACATTGCAGGTCCCTAATGAACCCTGAAACAAGCTTGAGGTCAACACAGTTGTCTACCTCACCAACTGAATGAAGGGATTAAAGGGGCAGCAAAACTTTTTGCAGATGTTTGTAAAAGTGTCTTGTCCACCAACTCTAACGGATCGTTTCCAATAATGCTCACCATGTCTAAATTGAGATTAAATTATATATCATACCACCACACAGTCAGGACACAAACCAGCCACCAAATTATAAACCAAGGGTAGATTAATTAGAGATTTTGAAATAAAATACAGACTAGTGATGAGACATCACAAGTGGCGCAATGCCTTACTTCAAACTTCAACTAAAGCTGGTTTAGACACTACACAAATTAAGCAGGGTTGCACAATATCCTGCCACCCTTCTTTTACAGATTCTTTTATTTGTTTTTCCAATCTTTAAATAATCTTGCACCGCCCCATCTCTCTGAGCTTTTACAATGTCTTTGACTCTTCTGTTCACCAAGATCAGAAGAGAAACTTCGCCTGCATGTGAATGTCAGACAGGCCTCTCTGAAAATACATTTTTATCCTTAGGCTTTTGAACCACCACAATTGAGCTAATTTTATTTGTTAGAGTTGCTTCATAGCATCTTTTTCTGTCTTCTTTAATTTGTGTCTTATACTAGTATGGCATATCTGTTCAGTACTTTGGTCAGGAGTGTTGCTTTTAAACTGCATAAATAAAGTTGGCTTGGCTTCTACTTCTAAATATTTTTTTAAGTTGTCCACCAAAGAATTAAAAAGAAAAGTTTAAATATTTAACAACACAAAATGACTATCATGTTCAGACTAATGACTGCATGTAATTGTCTGGACATTAACAGACTCACCTGTCACTTGTTTTTCCTACTGTACTAGTCTTGTTGAGGGAACTCTGCTATCTGATAAGCTTCTAAATGGGGACGTGCTTCACGCTTCATTCAACAGCTGCTTTCATAATGACAAGAGGTCCACTGACAACATAATGTCCTGCATACCACCATTATCACCGTAGCAAGACTTAAAAATAGTGTGGCAAACAAACGTTGGCCTTTCTGTTCTCTTCGAGTGGCTGCATCTGAACACTGATGGACACATCCCCAAATGAGAGGCATAATTTCTTTGCACTCCTGATACGACATTCCGTAACTGATCTTGCCAACAACAAATAAACAGAGGAACTGACCTCGGTCGTGACACTCAGATTAGAGTTTCATAACAGGAAGTGGCGAGACCTGAGTGACTCCCCTCTCATTCTGAAGAAGTACAGAAAGCACAATCCGTACGGGTGGAGGACTAAATGGCAACTTTCAGTTCCATTTGCCGAACTGCTAATGTAAACTTCTTCTACACGGAAGGTTTTTTTTTTTTAATATCTGTAGCAGATGGTGTAACACAATACTTGAGAAATGTCTTCCTCAACCAATATCATAAATTACGTTATTGTGTATATTCAAATGCCAACAAAAAGCCATCCAGCAGCCAGAACACAGATTGAAAGGTCCTGGTCAGTCCACTTTGAATTTATGTGGCAGAACGTCCCCAAATAGTTATTACAGAACCACTGTGGCTCTCTAGGGTTACACTCAACTGCTTCCACAGCACACACCATGTCTGCTGTGTCTCTAATCAGGACAAATACCACAGAAGAAGGAAGGTCACTTATCCCCCAGTCAAATGACAATAGTCATTAACACCCATTTGCGTAATCTATGACATATGTGATTCATTTTCCAAATGGATAGAATATATCTAGATCCTGTTGTGTAATGTGATTTTGACAACAATAGGCAGACAGAAGGAGTGTAAAAGCCTTGAGTAACATGCCACAAACTGTCAAATGAGCTGTCCAAATCCAGAAACACACAACTACCAAACGGTCCTTTTGTCACTGAGGAAGCAAATGGCAAAACGTGCATGGGATGCATTCCTTTGAGGTGACCATCATGAAGCGAAGGGTACATTCGCGTATGTGTGTGTCCGTCCCCTACTCACCCGTGAGATGGTGAGGGGCAGGCAGAAGTCCTTCCCTCCTTGCAGTCGAAAGCCCCATGGGGCGGGGCCAGCCAGGGAGACACTGTAGCTGCTGCTCATGATGCACCTAGAAACACACATTTTTATCACTTTATTGGGCCTGTATCTACAATAATAGGGTTTCAAACGTCAAAGCATTTCATTGGCATATCATGTGATTAGCCTAATCAATTTAGAAGATCCAAAACAAAAACAGATTTCAACATTTTCTATGAATAAAACGCTAAATAAGTGGGGCACACATTAGTATCCAGCTCCCCTGAGTCAATCAGACTTTAAACACCCAGACTTTTATTTTTTTTAAGAATCAGCCCAAGCTCAGTCAGACCAGATTTAGAGCATTTTTTTAAAAAACATTAATTAAATTTATGTCTGAAATTTGTCTAATGAATTAATATGCTGAGATTCAATTGCAAACCTTTTCACAACATATCTGGCTGTATCTTTAGCCATTGTCTTGGTTCTGGGTTAGTGTAGTAAAAGTGTCAAAACAGATGAACAGAAAACAGTATCAGCAGCCACATTGTCACATTGGTGACAGGTCATAAAGTCTCTTTAGGTCTCATCCAATTAGACAGCCTTCTTAAATGCGTCTCCTATGTACCAGCCATGGCTTGTGGTAAACTTTAAAGAGGACTCCTTGCAGCTTTCCTCCCATCATTCCTCCGAAAATACTGTATTCGTGGAGTTAACAACCAGTGGTTTTTCTGTTAGCATTTTTTGAAATGTTGCAGCTCATAAACAGTTACAAAGCTTCTGTGTTAAATGATCTCCTTGGTCAACTTGTCCGGTTATGAGAAGAGCCAGGCTTTAGTAGGTTTACAGTGGAATTTTCTCAATTTTAGGAAAACAGATTGAACAGGTCTTTATTGCATGTGTCCCCAAGATGGGATTCTGATTTATAACCAACTTGTCCAGTACTTCATCCCTGGTCTATCTCCTGTGCTCCTCTGTGTCCATAATGGTGTTTGTTCACTTATGTTTTGCTAGAGGTCTTCATGGAACAGCTATTTTTATAATGCCATCAAATGTTTGACAGGTGAATTCTGGATTCAATTAGTGTAATGTCTTACTTTTGTTTTCTCCTTTTCATTTAAAAACAATTGGAAACTAAGAACCAGTCTCCTTTCACGTCACAATCATGCACTACTTTTTGCTGATCTATCAGTTAAATCCTTTTAAAATGTCTTGTTTGCAGATTTAATTTTGCGCAAGTTTAAAAGGGATGTGAATACTTTTGCAAGGCACTATAATGACTAAATCCATTTAAGAGCAGGAATAAATATGAAAAAACTAAACCCGTTTTATATATTTTGTCAACAAGAGTCGAATGTCAGATTAAGCTGTTTTAGAGCCGGTTTTAGTTGTTTAACAAAGAAAACTACTGGAATGAAAAGTGAAAGTGATTCTGCAAAACAGTTATGGCCAGGTAATATTTTGAAATCAACAGATTGACAGCAAGGGAAAAGAAAGAGGATAAATGTCTAATACTTCATGGAAATTATTAAATAATGCTGGCTGAATGTAAGGCTTGAAATAACTAGAATAAATTGGGGGAAAACAAAACATGTTCCAGCAGGGGTCTTTTTTATCTTAAGAAAATACAAACCATCTCAATCAGCATTTTAAAGTTATTTGTTGAGCACATTATATCAGCAATCTGTCACTAAATGTTCTGCATGAGACAAGCAGCCTTTCTTCACGGGAAAAACAAGTGAAGCTACTTGTACACCTGCTTATTAAAGATTAAAGACCAGCACTGTTTTGAACACAATTCAAACCAAGTATAATCATGCCAGCATTACACTTAGAGGGTAAAAAACAACCAAAACCAAGGCAAATAAGACATTCTGAAAATTATGAGCTGTGAGGGAAAGGCATCATTACTCCAGTCAATTTCATCTTTCCTTTTTGCGTGGAGTCTGCAAACTCGTACCTCAGCTTTAGAGCTCAGGAGACAATTTAAAATGTCTTCAATGCACTCATATTTAGCCAACCTCCACTTTTGTTATTCACAAGGAGCAAAGAGACAAGATGTCGTTCCTCGCACCACTGCTGTGGCACTGGACCTCCGCGAGAAAGAAGTCAAGACGAGACACACCCTTGAAAGCAGGGACTTGTTAGAACTCAGATTTCACTAATTTGGAGTTACATTACCACACTAAAGCTGTGCTGGCTAACTCAAAGTTACACAAGCTTTCCAAGAATTACTATAAATCTAAAAACACCTCAGTAGCTCCTTATTCTCAAATGTATGTGTATAAATATATTTATTATGCCTCAATTAGAAATCAAAAATGTCAGGAAGGCAGCAAGATACATGCAAGCGTAAAAATATTTCATGCACTATTAAGTTTCACTGTCAATGCCTGCCTGTTATGCATTCCTTCTCCCTTGAAACACTGAAGTTTTAAAATGCTTACTGGAAGCAAGACTGAGGTCAAGTGGGGTGAAATATGAAGGCTTGGTACATCGTAAAATTTATTTAAAGTGATAAGTGAGGGAACTGTTAAACCAGATTTGCAGAATATTGTTTTTTTAAAGGAAGGTGTGTGTGCTTATGTGTGTGTGTGTTTCACGATTTCTGGCACTTACCAGTCATGTGGAAATGTTACCTTTGCCCCGAGCAAACAGGAAGGGTGCATGCAGACACCAAAACATCAAACACCACGTGCTTTATAGTATGTTAACAATACTTGAAGAGGAAACGCTCTTCTCTCTTTTATTAACTGTTTTAGTCAGTAAAAGTTGTTTCTTCAGCTAGAACAGGCGACTTAATGTTTCATTTTATTCAAAAAATTACATATGTAATCCCCAAAAACACAGCTGGGTTGTAAGACGACATGCTTTTCTTTCTCAAAGAATATTTCATGAGTAAAATGTTTTATCATCCTAAAGGAATGTCTTTTTGAAGCTGCCAGTCAGGCTGCCTCTGGGACAAAGCACCACCTGCTGCAGCCCGTCACCTGGTTTTGTTGTACCAGACGCATGGCAAATCAGAAAGTCTGTTTTCACACAATCTTCAAGTCAAGCCTGAAGGAGAACAAGTGGATATGAGGAAAGAAGACGTAAAAGGGAGTAAGAATTTGGAAGGAAAGGTTTAAAACTACATGTGAAAGTGACAGGGTAGCTGAACACCTGATGGCATGCATTGTTTCCCCAACTGTTACCTGGCAACAAACTGAGTTTTTCCCCCATTAAAACATAATTCCTCCTATCACCATATAGTTTTACAATCTTTACGTCAGTAGTGCAGCTGAGGGAAATGTTGTTGGACTTCCTTTTATTTTAAATGAAGCAAATGACAAAAAAAAGAAAAGGGAACTAAAGTAGAATGAAAAGTGATTGAGAGCAGGTAGACAAAAGTACCAAGCATGCTTGCTGATTAAAAATGACAAAGATTGTTTTCAGTCCTTTCTTTCCTTCATGGAGTAAAAACATTTCAATAAAAAAGATGGAGAAAGTGTTTGTTGCTGGTTACATAATGCTTATGGAAATACCAGTGAACAATAGCTAAATCAAATCAAAATACTAGGCACGTTAAATGAAGAATAAAGTTGGTGAGGACAAATGATTATGTTCTGTTTTTTAAGCCTTGTAGTTAACTTAGATTTTGTTATTTTAAAGAATAAAGAACACATAGAAAGCAATAGAAGAGATTATAACTCAAAAACAATGGAATCTGGAGAACATCTTTTAGATTATTCAGGTATTTATCCAGCAGGTAAACTAAAACTGTGCTGGCTGAAAACTGCCATAGAGCCAGAAACATCTATGCCCAACCAAATGTTTTGCAAATAATTTAGAGTCACATTTAGAGTTCACAGACCTTTTGTGGTCTGTGAACACTGGACCACAAAAGGGGGAATTCGGTGTACATACAATAAGATGTATATATAAGAAAGTCTTTATAAAAAGCACAAAGCAGGTCAGCACTTTCTCCAATTACTGCGCTATTTCTGAGGTTTCTTCATCTAAGCTGTGATTGCACCACATATCAGGGATTTCTGTGTTCAGCAGACAGACTAAGATGAAGAGAAATGTAAAGAAGTCATAGTTCAGAAAAAAGAACTTGGAAGCCATCCTTCACATTGTCAAATGTTTTGTTTACCTACTCATTTAGGGACTGACCTATGAACCACCATTGCTGAGAAACAGCTAAAGCTCTCAGGCCTTAGAGTTCATATCCCTAATGTACAACCCTTTGGGAAAACATGACTCTGAACTGCTCAGGCTTGCATATTTTGTAGTTTTTACTTTCACAGTCAAATGAATCGACTCATTCTGAAGCGGTGAGAGTTGAGACACGACTCCAGCCATGACAGACACACACATATCAATAGCATTACCTAATAAGGAGAGAACAAACATTAGGCCCATCTCATGCCCCTGCTTGTTTTGCAGTCCCTAATGAAATCATGCATAGACATGAGCAGACACACCTCTCAGTGTTCTCACACAGACGAAAAACAGTCAAGATGTGCATCAGAATGTTTCAGCAACATTCACATCGACACATCTGCAAGTTTGAAAGAGAATTCCCCTTTTGGGCCTTATCCGTCAAGCTCCTATCGTGTTGGCACCACTGTAAAGCATTTCATCGCCTTTTCCCAGATATTAGCTCAGACGTTTAAATGGCTGTGATCTGAATGGTAGGCAGAGCATTTAAATAGTTTGAAAAATGTTTTTTTCCTTAAGTGTTTGACTGTAAGGTAAATAACACATGCTGATAGGAACAGCTTGAATTTTTGCAGAATATCTCAACTTCTTAATGAGTTTAAAATTAGGTTGTTTTGGAGAAGGGGCTGGGGAGTTGAGGGATGTATAAATACCATTGGAGTGCCTTTTCACATTCTTTTATGTTGCAACAACAAACACCAACTTGATTAATGTCAATCTTTTCAGGTCACAGATCCAAACACCACACAGTCCACAAACCTGATAGTGAGTCTTGAAAGAGCGACAAGAAGAAACCCTATGTTGAAAAAACCTCATGTGTAGTCTCATGTGAAGTTTACCACAAGGAGGATTAAACAAAGTTTAATGGTCAGATAAGACCAAAACGGTGGTGGTATCATCGTGGTATGGGAATAGCAGTAGCACCCAATGAAGGCAATCTATTAAGAAAACTTGTTAGAGGCTGCAAAAGACTTAACAGTGGTCAGTAACTTTGTCACCTTGACAATAATTCTAGACATACAGCAAAAGTTAAAATCTCAGGGTTCAGATGAAGGCATTCATGTGATAGGCTGTCCCGGTCAAAATCCAAACCTAAATCCAACTAAGAATCTGTGGGAAGACTTTAAAATGAATGACAAATTAGAATGGGCACACCCAAAAATATTTGTATGTTTATGTCCAATTTTCTTTTTGTTTCTCACATAAAATACTTAAAAAGTCTCTAAAGGTCCAAGGGTCATAAATGCCTTTACAAGGCACTGTAAGTTCCCTAATCTTAGTCCAGTACAGTAAATTTCGTAATAAAATGAGCCACCACTCCTCCAAACAAAGGTGCATTTCAACTGGAAAAGCTTTTTCTTTGATGGTAATTAAACACGGGTCACCTGAACTGAATGCAGGAGCCGCTCCCCATTATGACCCCAACTGCATGCGTCACACCATGATTGTGTCAAACCATGTTTTCTTCACAGTGTATTCAAAAGAAAGAATGTCTCCAAGTTTTGATGTGCACAGTGTGTGAGATTTGTCATCTAAAGTTCAAGTTTCAGACGTCAGACTTATTTCACAAGGCTTCAGGGGGAGGCTTTGCTGCTAGGTAACATAACAGCTAGATATTGACTGAGTGGCCCTGGATTTACTGCACCTCATCACAGCACTTTCACCGAAAACAAAGGAAATCTCTTTGACTTCACTTAAACAGCTAAAATGAGTTATATTAAAGCTCAATTAATCAAAATTAAGCAATATACTCCTGATAGGATCATCAAATTAATCTTCAAACATCTTGGCCTATACTGCCTATTCTTAAATATCAATGTCGTACTATTGACATTGCTAGCTTATACACTTTATTTATTTATAGAGAAACGTCTACACTGAGGATAATGAATAATGTAGTCAGTCTGTTTCGCCATGTGTTCACTTGGAGAAGGTGCAGCACCGCACTGATGAGACACATGTCTAACATTATTGCAGCTCTCCCAGAATAAACTGAAACAAAAACATATCCGCCCAAAACAGATAATAACCTGTTTGTTATTTAAAAGTATTATTTTAAAAACATGTGATTCTGAAAGTTCTGACGAAGTTCTGAACTCCAGCTACGTAGCGGAAACAAAAAGTTGTAAAATAATAACGCAATAAAGATATTAACATTGAGCTCGCCTTACCTCGAGTAACCCGGGTTTGTGTTGAGAGAGAGGAGAGACTTCTGCCCGTCGATTCTCAGCCTCCAAGAAATGAAGTGAGTGGAAGTGAAACTTCCGCCTTTAAGCCAGCCCTTCAGACAAGCGGGGAGGAGGGTCCACTACACCAGCTCTCTGAGGCTGGGGGCAGCACGACTGCAGGCAGGCAGGCAGGTAGAGGCTTGTGCTGAAGGTGGGACAGGAACAAAACGCACTGAATCACCTGCATGAGGCAAAGCTAAGCGCGGAAATTCACTTTATAAACATCTAGGGGAGGGTTTAGCTTCACTGTTGTAGTGTGACTTTTTTCTCATTAACGAGACAAAAACAGCTTGGTGGATTATCTTTAGTCTATTTGACTAAAGTTGCAGTATGTATCGTTTACAAAAAATATATATTTTTCCATATTTGCTAAAACTGCCACGATTTTGTGACAGTGTAATAGAGAGAGCTAATCTGAAAAGCTCTTACACCTCCTTCCTGAGCTTCTATTGCCATCTAATGAAATGCACACTCCAACCAATCAGAGCCAGGAGGAAGGTCTTAGCGCTGTCAATAAAGAGGAGACACATGCTGCCAAATTTGCTAATAGTGGAGAAACAACTCAATTCCAGGAAAACTGTTAATCTGGTGGGTTTTCTGACAAGCTTTAGCATTAGTGGCAGGCTATGCTGTGGTACATCCCCTGTATCATAGCAAAGAGCGAGGGGAAGAGGATGAGCGGCAAGTACAGGAGGTCAGGCTTAAGCTATAAATTTTGTGCATCTCACCATTAGAGCACTGGTCCAATATCCATAGAAAGACATCAGACTTATCCACGTATTCTTGTATTTAGAAGATAATTGTAACAAATTTTGACTTTCTCCATTGCTACTATTGATGGTAAGTGGTAAATGTACTTATATAACACCTTATCAAGCCCAAAGCGCTTCATGCTACAGTTATTCACCCATTCACTCTCACACTGATGGTGGCAAGCTATTGATAGTAGCCACAGCTGCCTTGGGCATGGAAGCAATGTTTGATGTTGTGAATGAAACCATCTTATTAATGTTATTCTTTATTTTCAATATTTGCCTTTGGATATTGTTATGCCTGCACCAGAATTACACATTTGGAAATACTCATTGGCATTTTGCTTAAAGGAAGGTTAGGCTATGGGGAGTGAGGCGCATACTTTTACATATCGTTATGGAAGAAGTATTTAAGACTCTGATGAAGCATTGGCATTCTCTACTGCATCCATCCACAGTGAAGTCATGCTTTCCAGTAAATACCTCAGTGCAGAAGTCAGACACAGAGCATGCCATCCTCTCTGTGCAACGTGCTCTACTGTCAGCAGACTGATGCCTTTCATAAGGTGAAACAATGTGACTGCAAGTATCATTAGTTTCGAATAAATCCAATTCCACACAGTCCTCAAGAACTAATTTTATGAGTCACGTTGGTACAGTAATGAAGACTTTGTTTTAGCACAAAAAAGCTGTTAAATATTCCACGTGTTGTTTTGGTAAAATATTTGGATGTTTCTAAATGTACAGTTGAAACTAAATATTATATATTGTGGTGTGAAAACGTGTTTTCCCACTTCCTAATTTTAAGCATTTGAGAAGATCAAACTAATTTAAATATTAGCCAAAGAGTAACACAAAATGCTACTTTAAATGAAGGTGTTTATTATTATATGCAGGAAAAAGCCCTGTGGGGAAAAAGTGGTTATCACCTAAACCTAATAACTGGTTGGGTGAAACTTAGCTCATAAAATTGCTGTCATGTGTTTGTGATGACTTGCAATGAGTCTTTTATAGAATTTTATCACTTTCATCTTTGCAGAATTGTTCTAACTCAGCCACTTTGGAATGTTTTCTTGAACTGAAACAGCTTTTCTAAGGTCATTCCACAGCATCTCAGTAGGATTAAGGGCAGGATTTTGACTTGGCCACTTCAGAGTCCTCATTTTGTTTCTCTACAGACTTTCAGAGGTGGAAATTGTGGTGTGCTTTTAAGGGTTAGGGTCCTGCTGCAGAACCAAAGTTTGTTTCAGCTTGAGTTAAAATGACAATTTGCAAATGCTTTCAGGGATGCAGATTATATGTTTTGGATAAATATAATTTGGTCAAATGAAACTAAACTTGAAGTTTTTACCTTTGGAGGGAAACATGAGAAATGATAACGCTATAGAACACCATTACAATTGTAAATAGGAGAAAAGGAGTGACAGACAAAAATTGTTTAATGTCAGAAATGTTCTTGTCTTTTTACACAGTGTGTGTAAATAATATTTGGTTTTAAATGTACTTGCTGCACTGGTGACTGTTTCTGTGTCAAAGTAGACTTCAGCGACACAGTGTTGACATGCCCTCTAGTGGTCAAATTGATCATCACAATTCCTGTAAATGTGACCCGTTGCGCTATTTATAGCCTTTTATAGCTTGGACTGTAAAGTTTCTGGCCTCCTGCCAACAAACATGCCTGTATGAAATATTCATTCCATTTTTTGTTTCACAAAAACTCATTTGTCTTGCCAGGATGTGATGAAACACATTTGTGTGCCTGGAGATTTACTGGGAGTCCAGCAGCTAAATCCCCCTGTGTAATTCTTTTGAATCACTCAGCAGCACAAGGTATTCATCTGAGGATCTGTTACAGACCTTCAGATTATTATACCTAAATTAGCAAAATGAGCAAGCACCCTGGTCTTGTTTAAATTTAGAAAGACATATAATGTGTGTGTGTGTCTAGAAGAAGAACCAGAGTGTCACTAGTACATTAACTTCTTTATAGCTGAAACCATCATTCATTTGGTCAATGCCACACAAACTGTCACAGATATAATGAAATATCAACATCAAGTGTAAAACACTGCGATGTTGGATCTCTTTATTTAAGAAAAAAATCCCACCCGGTTTACAGTTGTTCCTGTCTTCCATGTAGTTATAAAAACTGTATTTATTACTGTAACTAATTATTAATATTCATGTATTTGAAATCTAATATATGAGACTTATTTGCAACAGAAGGTACTTAACAAATGTTTGTGAGCGAAAAACATTTTTCACTTTTCATTGTAATAATGTGGATTTCTTAGCACTCTGAAAGCTGCAATCGAATATCCACGTAAAAATATGTCAGAAAAACACAAGCTTTCAAATTATTGTTTTTACATGGCTGCTGTTTGACCTGTAACTGTGTTGCATAGCAAATAAAGTAAAACCTATCATAAAAACCACTTCACAAAAACTACTTGAACATTAGTTATGTGTAGTTTTAGTAGACTTCTGTTTAATAAATAATAATAATAATAAAACTATAGGGGATACAGGAAGAGACTCTTCCAGTTACTGACAAGTTTTTTTAAATGTTTGCTGTCCTTTCTTTCCTAAGTTGACCTAACTTTCTAAAAGTTTTAATTATCCATGGTTGATGTTTCACATGAATGCAAATCTGGTTTACCAAGGAGGCTTATTTCTTTTTCCTTTTTCAAAACGAGGATATGAGAGAACATGGCATTCAAGAAAAGTAGACGTGTGTTGATCTTCAGAATATAGCTACAAAAAATGATCTTTACTAGACCTGCAACAGTCAATTTAAAAAAAATTGGACTTCTGTGAATTTCTAATTCACAGAAATTAGACCTCTGTGAATTTCAGAGACTAGGCTCTGAAATTCACAAAGAGAGCCGTTGCAGCTTTTCTTGTGTCAGATTGCACAACAGCAGTAAAACACAGATGACTTTTTATGGCTTTTTTTGATAAGTATGGGAGCTTTCCAGATTTTAGCTATAAATTAAACTAGAAATTTAAGCATGTCCACAGAATAAATCTTCCCTAATAGTCATGGGTTTATTCACATAAATTAGATAGTAATATGCTAAAGTATTTTGAACTTAGCTCTTTCAAATCAAAATAAAAAAAATTGCCTCATATTTCTTTTTTGTGTGTTGATGCTGAACAACATGGAAAATGTAAAGAAAAAAAGTGAATATTTTTATTTTTGCAGTGCACATGATTTCACAAAGAACAAAAGAAATTGCTTTTTATGTAAGCACACACATAAAATGATTAAATAAAGTTTTTCACATATCCTAACGAAGGTAGACTTTGCATTTTTGGTGAAAAGATTTTTACGTGCTTCTCTGTTGTTTTGAGTTAAACGTCTGGAAACATGAATCAAAGCTGTGTCGAAACTTGTGCTTCAGAAATGTTGCAGTCTTTATTTGCTGAGCAGAACAGTCCAGAGGTTCTTTGAGTTGGATCTGACCTCTCAGGGGCAAAAGACATACATGATTGTCCAAAGTTTCTAGCACCCGTGACTCATCCTTGTTTTTCTTTTTCTGGGGCTGCTGTGCCTCAGTGTCTTCACTTTGAAATGCTTTATTCTTCATCCCGCTTTGTCAAGAGGTTTCAAGGTTCTCCTCCTCCAAGCTAAGAACATCTAATCCGTTGATAAACTGATGTGATATACTGATGAAAGAGTTTTCTGTGACGTTTTCTCTGGAGAAGCAGCCTAGGACAAAATGCAAAACAAAGACAGAAAACATTACTTCTGAAGAAGTTTCTCTAGCCATCAAAATTTAAAATTAGTAACTATATTACTTTACTTTTTCCTGACTTAGACATTCCTTCTCCTTGAACTGTGTATTTAAAGAATAACGTTCTTTGACCTTTGCAGCAGCAGGGGAACAATCTGCCTTAGCACAATGACTCTGATCCATAGAGTCCAGCTCCACATCACTGCAGACCTGCTTGAAATGAGGTGAATGTAAGTTAAGGAAAGCATTGACTAAAATCCTAAAACTACAAAAAGTTAATATTCAAAACATTTTCAATTGAATTCACAAATGAAACCTAAATATTTAGTCTTAGCTGCTTAATGTGTGATTTTCATGTTATTAAACATGTCAATTCTTCAACCTTAGAGTCTGTAAATAATACTTTCATGTAATTTTTACAAAATGACTGTGAATTCAAATATAAAAGTTTTGCAGCACACAAAATGATGACTCAGATCAAAGATACTTAGGACAATTAGGCCACTAAAACAATTTAAAAAAGCAAAAAAATGAACAACTCAAAATCTATGTTAATGCTGGTTAATAGGTTCTTGTTGCTTTAAGAAAAGTTTGAAATAATTCCAAAGAATGAAGATTTGGCATCTTGAGTTCAGACTGGAGATGATTCCACATTGTCAGAGCCATAATGCTGAATGTTTCTCTTTTTTCATCCAAATGGAAAAAGGGAAACATTTCAAACAAAAGAAAATTGCTTTTAGAATGAAAAAAATAACCAGTGTTAGATCTTTGTTGGAGAGAATTTAAGTAAGATGAAGCCAGGCTAAGCAGAGTTTTATTGATGAAAGTCATTCAATGAATATATCTCTGTACACTCAGAGGCAAATCGAGCTTTTGTGCGCAATACAATGATGAGGCGTCTGCAGCCTGTTACAAACCTCAAAGGACACGTGATAAACGGTATTAAGTAACTGAAGACATTTGGCCAAAGCATTCATATACAGAACATCTCCATAATCAAGCAGAGACAGGAAATTACTGAAACCCATTTCTTTCTGGCTTTGAGAGAGAATCAGGATTGTTTGAAATCACCACTCAGATTTCAGACAAATTTGCGATGTGAATTTTAAAAAGAGCTCTTGATTCAGTATACAGCCCTCTTATGTGATTGTTGTTGTTCAATTTGTTTACCTAGGCCAGTGGTAATCAATAGAGAAATCTATGATGGCCTCCATGAATGCAAAAAAAAAAGAAACTATTGCTTTTGTTCTATTCACATTCAAAAACAATTTCAAAGTGTGTAAACAAGACAATAAAGATATGTTCAGATGTAGCTTAACTCAGACTAACATTTCTACACTTTTTGCATCTTCATCAGAATAACAAGTGAGCCAAGCAAAAAATACAAGTATTGGTGTTATTTTCTCTGGTGTGCATCATGGCTTAATATTAGTTGAAACACAATCATTACAAAAACAAAACAAAGAAATCTAAGCAGTTATTAGTGTTTCTACACTCTAACTTACAAATAAACAAAAACATTTTATGCGGTAACACTTTATTTGAGTGGGTGTGCATAAGGCTGACATGACACTGACATAAACATGGCATAACACCTGTTATGAACATGAAGGAGTCTTTCTGAATGTATATCATTGCTGTTATGAAATACCATTTGGTGAATAATGACACTTTTAATGCAAAGTTTCTCTAAAGGTCACATTAAAAGTCAATTAAAAGTGCCAACTTTGCATTAAAGTGTCATTGTTTACAAAATAATACAAAGTTTGCACTTTTAAAGATGCATTAAAGTCCATTTCATGTGTATAATATTTGGTGTCATTATTACCGAATGACAGTTTATAACAGTCATAGACATTCAGAAAGACTCCTTCATGTTATGTTTATGACAATGTAAGTCTTGTGCACACCATGTAAAATAAAGTGTTGCCTTTTATGCCATATTATTTTATCTCATGTCTAGAATTACCTCTTAATGAGTTGTTTTCTGTAAAACCAGTGACTGCGTGTTATTCTGTCAATATAAATAGAATGCAAAAGCCTGCAGGGCTCATACTCACTGTGTCTGTTGTAGACATGGAGGAAACTCTCTGAAACTGTGACTTGGAGACTGATGACTGATGGCTAAGCACCGAGTCCCTTATGGAGGACTTGCTGTTTGACACTGATATGCAGTTCCTTTTAGGGGCATGGGCCAGGAAGTGTAGACAGGGGACCTTCTCTGCCAGGGTGTCCCTGTTGAAAAATTTTCTGATCATTCGCTGAAATAGTTTCCTTTGTATTTAAACCCTTAGTTAACAGTTAACTAATGTGTTAGTACCTGTATCTGGAGTGAGTGATTCCATAGATGAAAGGGTTGTAGATGGCAGATGCTTTTGCAATAACAGCAGGGACAGCTTTGGAGTATGGATTGAGAACGTGTGCATATCTAAAACAAAGTGTGTTGACAAGTTTAAGTAGAGATCATGCATGCATTTACTGTAGGATAATATTCAATCATTCATTGAGATCGAATAGTGTTCACAATTAACAACCATAGTGATTAAAAAGAGCTTAGATTATTGAAATAAATATTTCCACCAAAAGGTAAAGGTTTTATATTTACCCAGCCCAGGCGATGAGAGTGACACACGCATAGGGTGACCAGGAAAGTACGAACACTATGATCACCACAAAGGCAATCTTTGCCAGCTTCCACTCAGTCCTGATAGACTGCTGCTGGATGAGGGTTGACTTTCTCACCTGAGACCCCAACTGCTCAACATCTCTGAACATTTAAAATGGGAAAGGATTAATACACCACCAAATCCAAAAAAGTATGCAACAATGTGAAAAGGTTAAGCAAAAAAAATTACACTGTAATGGTAATACACATTATACTTCAAATCTTTATTTGAAACCCTTGTGTAAAAGCCTGATAAAAGAGCCACAATTTGAAAATTGCTGCTTTTTCCCCCACACACCAAGCTTTGCAGAGTTTGTTTATCTTCCTTAACATCTTCACAGCAGCCATGTTTGTCTCAGCTCCAGCTGTTTTGAGCAGTAATATTATATTTTGTCACATCAAGACCACTAAAATTCATTAGGATTTTAATGGATAATTAACTCAAACTCAAAAATGTGATGCATGTGTGTATTCAGCCACTTTTATTCTGTTACTCCTAAATAAAATCCAGATTTCCTTTACAAAAAGGCCCTTAAGTGATGAATAAACCTCTATATGTTTTATAAGGTTCTGCAGAGATCCACAGGTCAGGTGGGACAGTCTGGTGACAGAACAATTATTAGTTGTGCACTCCAAAAAATACAGCCTATATGGAAGTATGGCATCAAGAAAAGTAATGGAAAAGATAAAATCACAAGAAATCCCACTTAAGGTTTGCCACAAGCTATTAGTGCTCTTCATCCAGTTTGACAAAGTTTGAGGTAGTTTATAAAGAAAGCTTTTTAGTGACCCCAGAAGACTTGCAAAATTAAAATCTGAATTTATGAGTGTGAGATCAAACTAGAACAAAATACAAATTTATTATACATCTGCCTCATAAATAATGGCTAAAAATAGAAAAAATTGCAATTTTAATAAAAATTGTTTGGGTCAAATGGGTAGCAAAGCGTTTTTTACCTGCTTGCCTGACGAATTGCCAGGAACATGCACAAATAGCAGTAGGATATGATGCCCAGAGGGACGAAGAATACGAAGCAGCACAACATCAAAGTGTAGCTTTTATTGGCTGGAGTAGATGTCACATAGTCCCATGTGCAGGAGGTCATCAGGCCCTCGGGGATGTAGGAACCTTTGGAAAGAAGTTCAACATAAAGAAAGCATAAAGCAGCTCAAGTAATGGTGATTTGAAAATATTGCTGAAATGACTAATGTACTTACTCCACCCCAAAAGTGGTGCAAGGCTCCAAGCAAGTGAATAAAACCACACAAGGGCAATTATGAGGCAAGTACGCCTTGCTGAAGTCCACCCTATGGACTGTAAGGGCTTGGTGATTACTATGTACCGGTCTATAGAGATGGCGAGAAGGTTTATCATCGAGGCGATTCCAAATAATGCCCCGCAGAAGGCATAGATTTTACAGCCTGTGTGGGATAAATATGGAAGGAAAATGTTTAATAACAGGTTTCTTTATACATGAGCACCAGAAACCTTCTGCTTTTTGGGAGCATGATTAAAGTTACTAATGTCTTAAACTCAAAGGAGCCTCATCATCACATTTTGCTTACTGCTCCCAAAACCGGGTATGCTAAAGAAACTTAGAAAAAAATTAAAGAAACAACAAAATAAATTATGTTTATATTTACTTTTGTCTAATGATGCACAAGTTATTGATGACAATGGTAAACAATATACCTGTTTCCCCAAAAATCCACCCCTTATACAGGCAGTTAACAAAAAAGATTGGCGACTGTGTGATGGCCATCAGGAAGTCACTGATGGCCAAGTTCATGATGAAGAAGTTGGGAGGTGTCCGGAGTTTCTTGTCACTGAAAGACACCAGGTTTGAAATGTTGCATATGAAATGTCATTAATTTATTTAATATAATACATAATTTACTATATGTATTATATAGTAAACTTTACATATGTTTTGTTTTCCCTAAAATATTTTGATGGTGAAAAACACAAAAACCTATATACACATGTTATATACACGTTATATCCACTTGTGCATAATTTTAGCTACTTGATGTAGGATTAAATGTCAGACGTTCTAATTTATTCCTGACCAGAAAACCCTATTTTAAAATAAAGCTTCAGGAAAAGTTTTAAAAGCTGTTTACTCCAGCTTAAAAGGTTTGGCTACATTATTTGAATTTCTTAGTGTCAATAAGTTGTATTTATTTAAATGTTCATATGTATAAAATTTGAAAAATATGTTTACATGAATTGCCCTAATTTTTTTAAAATGACTGTATATGTCTTAGCTTGTATATTTTGGACTCTACAAATCTTAAGTATTTTACCTCTTCCTCAATTGTAAAATTAAATAAAGGTATTTATTGTATGATCACTCCACTGTGATGAAGCACAGTTGAAATAAGTCCTTCAAAGTCCAAAAATAATATCACATTATTGTCCACAGTGATCATATATGTCAGGTTACGGCATAACTTTTTTGTTTATGATGTAAAAACTTTTAAAAAGTTAATTACTGTAAGAATAATAAGTAGATAAAGTAAAAAAAATAAATAAATCTTGATAATAATCAATTTGCTTACCAAGAAAAAGCATACATGACCAAGGCATTCCCAGAAACTCCCACTGCTCCAATCACTAAGACAAAGAAGGCAACGATGTAATGAACGTGGTCCGGGACGTCCACATGCCGATAGAATCCGTGGTCGAGATCCATACCTGTGATGCAAACAAATACATGTTGAATCATTTTGTGAGCATGTCTTTAGTTTTGTGCAGCTTTTTCATCCTCCTGATCTCCTGAACTCTGCTGGATGACATAACAGTGTCGTTCCTGAGTTGCTTTCCTCATAATCATATGAAATGTTCTCTTTGGTACTGATAAACTTTGGACATGTGCCTTTTCAGTTCACACCAGCAGGGAATTTCCATTTAGGAAAACAGGATTTTCAAGCATTTTTTCTAAGTGCAACATTTTAGACAAATATTCCAGTATGCCACAGCATTAAATGATGACAGTCAGCATTGATGAGGAATTTTTATTTTGGCTCTTTACTAGACTTGATGGGAAAAAACTCATAGCAGAGAATCTATTTTTTTAAATCTGCCATAAATTCATATGATGAATCTTAAAAATGTTCACACTTCTGTGAAATTTCAACATTTCTGCGAAGTTGAAGAAAGTTAAAGAAGAAGTAATTTCTTGCAGGTTGTTTTTGTGGATTAAATTATGAACGGTTCTAAATATCAGTCTGTTTTGACTGACAACCTTCCAGTAGCTGCTAGAAAGCTGAAAATGAAGCAATGTTTTTACTTTTCAGCGTCACAGTTATCCCTAGAATACACCTAATCAAATGAATGACTTTGGGACAGAAAAATTGCCATACAGTTTGATAAAACTAAATCACGTGTAACATTTTCCCTGCAGCCACCAGCAAATAATCATCCTATTTTATATGTAATCTGTCAGCAATGCATATTAATCCCATTCATCAATTTTAATAAAAAAAATAAATGAAAATGTTGTACCATCTCTCATTTTTTCTAACTCAGTAAGCTCTATTTAGATAATCTGTCACTGTGTTGCCACATTATTTTTTTACTGATATGGAAAATATTGCGGCTGTTAAACATCAATATATGTTGGCATTGATTATGTGAGAGTAAAAATAAACTGTAAATGTCAAGCATCTGCATCACATAAACCTCAGATCTGAAACTGATGCAAACTCAGCTGTTAAAACTGAGCTCTTATGAGCAAAGCAGATTTTAAAATTGATGCAGGACTTTCACCTCAAAGGATTTACATACTATGATGGATTATGTCTGCGTGTGAGGAGGTGTGGTGGCAATTAAATACAGGTGTTATAGGTTATTTAATCAAAGGGATTATGACAGTCAGAATTTTAATATCAATTAATAACGCCTACAGACTGTTAAATGGGGCGAGTGAGTAATAATCACCATAAAGGTTGAAGAGAGGTGCTTTTCTGGTCAGAAAAGAGAAGCACCCTCATTAGTACTGAGCTGATGAGCATCGAGAATTTGCAGGCAGGTTTTAAAACTACTAGCTAATGTCTTTGACTTTTCATAATGACGAATCAATAGAAAGAAAAAATATATTTAGTCATAGGTTTAATGTATTACTTCTATATTTAAAAAAGTAGCAGACAGCAATCTGGAAATAATGGTGTTGTAATCTGGTAAAAGTGAAAATAAGTGTAGAGAAGTAATTTCTTTGCAAATACCTTGTATTTTTGCCACACAGTGCACATGGACCTGTTTGAGATTCACACAGTGGATTCTTGCTGTGCTCATTGAGCTCTTCTCTGTCAGAGGTAGTCACACTCAACTCTTACTTCCTCACAAATCCAATACCTATCTGGTTAATGTCACATTGCAAAAGTAGGGCACAGTTTTCCCCATCTTTTATAATTAATAATCTACATTCAGAAGCAGAATCTCACAAAAAGGATAACACAGAATATGTAAAACACCCAGTCTAAGACTTTTATGACAGTGTAAATTTGCTGTTTTCTCAAAATAACAACACAAAGTCATTAATGTCTAAACTGCAGGCAAGAATAGTGAGTTTCCCTCCTAAGTGAAAATTTGTGAATCGTGTCCAATTAGTCATTCTCCCTCCCCAGTGCTGTGTGACTTGTTAGTGTTACAAGGTCTCAGGTGTGAATAGGGATCAGGTGTGCTAAATTTAGTGTCATTGCTCTCACTTTCTCATACTGGTCACTGGAAGTTCAACATTGCACCTCATGGCAAAGAACTCCCTGAGGACCTAAAAAACAGCAATTGTTGCTTTACAAAAAGATGGCCAAGGCTTTGAAGAGATTGCCATCACGCTGAACCATCCAGTGGTTTAACAGAAGAGGTTCCAGTCAGAACAGGTTTTATTGTGGTTGATCAAAGAAGTCGAGCACACGTGCTCGGCATCATATTGTGAGGTTATCTTTTGAAAATAGATGTGACTACTGCTTGCATTGCTGAAGAGGATGAAGAGGTGCTGTGTCTGCCTGTTAGTGCTCAGACCGTTCATCTCACACTGCATCAAATTGCTCTGGATGCCAGTTGAAAGCATCTTCTAAAGAAGATGCACAAGAAAGCCTGCAAACAGTTTGTTGAAGATAATTAGACAAAAGACAGATTCTTGAAACCATGTTCTGCAGCCTGACAAAACTAAGATAAGCCTTTCTGATTCAGATGATTTCAAGCATGAGTGGTGAGAAAAACAAAGGCCAATGTGAACTGGCTGTAGTCAGGCACAATAGTGGGAGTGTCATGGTGATGCCAGCCATGGGGAACTAAAGTTAATTAAGGGAACTATGATTTCCAACTTGTGCTGTGAGATCTTGAAACCAAAAATGATCCTCTCTGTATTCCAACATGATAACTATCTCAAGCATACCTCCAAGATGGCCACTGACTTCCTAAAGCAACTCAGGGTACAAGTGCTGGACTGACTAAGCATGTCTGCAGACTTGAACCCTACTGAACATCTGTGGGGCATTGTCAAACATCCCTGAAATGACCACATTGTGGAGGTGGTACTCAGAGGATTCTGTGGATGTCTGGAGAAAGTTTCTGTACTGTCCTTGTCGATGTGCAGGACACTAGGATGCTGCTGGTGGCAAGCAGAACAAACCAAACGACCTCTGCATTCTCTGCTTATATGGCCAACCCTTAAGCAGCCAAAACACATTCCTTTTTCCTTAATAAAGTTTACTTTATCTTTATGTGACTTGTCTTTGAACTTAAAGCATTTGTCAACTGTATGATTATTTAGGAGACAATGCAAACAGCAGTGACCTTTGGAGGACGTGTTCTTATCTCCAGATGGACATTCATTTTCACTGCAAGAACATTTGTAGCAAAGCTACTCCTCCTTTTCTTCTGTTTGGTAAAGCTGTTGTTGGCGTTTTTTGGAGTTGAGCTGTTGAAAGTCCATTATGTTACCAAACAATGGATCAGATGCAACTTTAGCTTGTTTTTCAATAAAAACAACAAGATCAGTGAATAATGCCCTCTGACCTCTGTGTTCCTGCAGGTCACAGGCTAAATTTCTCCAGCTATCTCTCATTTTATAGGGAAGCTTTAGCATTATCCTCCTCATATTAGACAGTAAGTGCAGTTCTTTCATATGAGTGATGTGTTCTGTTAAATTTGAGCATCCCTTGAGAAAATGCTTGTAGTGATTTAATGTCCTAATTTTTAATAGCTGGCCAGTTGTTAATTTTGCCCAGATAGGCCTGTGCAATTTTATATTCGTTTCCAAAATGTTCAGAAAGACCTTTAGCTCTAAGATAGCCCAGGACTGATGGTAAACTATGCACAAGGTCTCTAGGCTGTCCCCTAGTGTATTGTTCCAAAAAGTGCAAACAGTCACTTAAGTTGGACGTTTTGGCCTCCATGCTGTTTTTAAATGCCCTTATAAATGATTTATATTGAAGAGGATCGCAATCTTGGTGACAAGACAGATCTTTGGTCACAGAAAACACCGTGGCTTTCTGGCTTACGCAGTCGCAATATTCCGTATTCAGGCAAACAAGTCAGAGGCTTCACAGGATTCTGCTGCTTCTCCATCTCTGATTCCTGCACGCACCTGTTCTCTGACTGGTAGACTGATTGGATAGACTGACTGACTGACGTGACTAACTGGCTGACTGACAACTGATGACTGGTAAAAAGAAACATGACCACCCACTTGCATAATGAGTTACCTAAAACCTACATATTTATATTGTGAAACACCTACTTAGTTAATTAACTGAAATTAATTAACTAATTAAGTGAATTACTGACCAAAGTCTTATTCTAAATAACTCAAATTAAACTAAAATTCTAATTATAAATCAACTAGAAAATAAGCAAATAATCTAAATTCTAAGATTTAACTGAAAATAGAGAAATAGCTCATACAATCAGCATTTCTCACAGACTTCCATTTTGAAATATGTGACCTGCAGAGACCTGAACTCTTCTGAATAAGAAATAGCAATCGAGTAGTTTTTGGTGTATCATCATGTTGGTTGTGTTAATGGCTACAGCCTTCACTAGAGAAACAGTTTGCTCGCAAAAGGTAACATTAAACTTTTACCAGTCATGTAGTTATTGAGTTCTTTTAATCAATTTTCATGCAAAACTAAAAACAGAAATGCTTCATATTCACTTACGTATTATTCCAGATTATGGGTTATTACTTTTAACTGCAACCTGCTGGCTTCATATGCCATCATTCTGTGGACATTGTAATGGTTTAGGAAGTTATATAATATACTCTATCAGATTAACAATGCTCCAGCATCATATTCCTGCACTTTTGATTCTGCAGCATGTCATTTGATTTTACTAACTTTACTGGTTGAAAACGTAATGTAGAATGAAGGCTCAAACCCAATTCCCAACTTCGTAGTGTAAGATTAAGTCAGTGTTATATTAGTCCTTATTGATCTTGGTCTGGAAGGTTTTTTTTTTTATTATTGTTTGTATTTAGTCCTGTAAGTGATCATTTTAGACCCTTTCACCAATGAAGACCTAAGCAAAGTATCCTCAAATGCTTATGCTAGAAATCAAGTAGTGGTTTTCTTGTTTCACTTGAAAAACATTTCTAGGAATCAAGCCCACATGTGATGTTAGCTACAATATGCACACTCATTTCCCAGTCATATTTATTCTGTTATTTTTAGAGTGTTTTGTTGTGATTTTAAAGAATGACTTGCAATGGATGGAGAGCTTAAGTGTAGTAGAAAATAGTCACTGCTTCTGCTTTGCTTCATTAAATAGTTTGTGAGAAAGTTTGCTACAATTGCTTTTGAATGCAAGTAATCTGCAAGTCTTGCGACTGACATCAAAAGGCAATATTTAAAACCAGATTTAAATTTAGGCTGAAGTTAAGCATAAATTAACATCAACACCAAAGTAATAAATTAAAATTTTACCATACCTTTTGCTGAAATTAGAGCTTATTTTCCTTCCTCTTTTCTGCTTTGAGGCAGAAGACAAGAAACATAGAAGCTGTACAATAGATGAAAAATCCTGCAGGTTAATCAGTTAGTCTATCTGATTCTCTAATCTCTAAAGTCCAAAAGCCAGCGCTTTACATGCTTCATGCGCTGCCATGAGTGCTCCACAAAAAGAAGAATGTCCAGACCGAGCCTGAAAGCCACCAGCAGCACACTGGCCCATCCCCCTGAAAGCTCCCCATCGCGCACATATCTCTCATGGCACAATAAATCGATCCAGCTCGTGTGTGTTATATGCTTGAATGAGGATTGCTGTTTTTTTGCCTTTGTGGAGAGGCAGGTATGAACAGTAAAGTCTAACCCATTTTATTTGAGAAGCATTTTAAAGGCTTCTCGTGTTTTGTGCACATTGATTACTTTTCATCAAACACAAAATATGAGTGGGATGTCTATATTCATGCATCAGATGAGACATTTGGACAAGAGGTGTGAAAGTGCCATAAGCCAGTTGTAACAACCCCCCATAGAGTGATCTGAGGTTCATAGAAAAAGTCTTGTGGTTTAAGAGGGGGAAAAAAAATCTAGCCAAGTATGAAAGTATCATACTTGTTCACTGCTTAGCCATGTGTGAGAAGATTTCTGAGAAAAGTGTTCAGATGAAAGCCTCCCAATGTTTATCATCTCATGCACAACTGAGCAGACAGCTTTAGCACCTTCTTGTGCCCTTTATATTTCCATTTTCCAGGAAGATTTTGTGTAGATACCTTCCAGCATGAGGAGGATAATCCTTTACACTCATGGGTCACTGCACTTCCAAGGGAAGCAGGTCCATCAATATGCACTGGTTTCCAACCAGTAGACTTGACAAATATAAACCTTTGAGAAAAAAGAGACTACTTATTCCTTCAGTTTCTGGGAAAATGTTTGCCCCATTTTTGACTACTTTCTTGCATTGTTGTAATTATTTTTCAGACAAATAACTGGTTGAGTAAAAGGTTATAGTTGTGATAACCAGCTGACTCACTATGAGCATCATTTCTACAAAGTTTTACTGTTTTCTGAATCTGGCTGAGACAAAGACAGCTTTCTTTACTTTTTGCATGTCGTGTTGCGATCTGAAGTGACATAAAATGATTCACGCTGTGTTAGGCAGGGCAGGTTGAACACTCATTCTATTGCAGTTCCAGTGAAGCAGCTCAAATTAAAAACAACAACAACAAAAAACTAATTAAAGTTTTTACAATTTTTCAGTCGGTTTTAGAAAACTGGAAATACAGCTGGAAATACTCCTCAAATTGGTCAATTTAGCACAGTTAAAATGTAACAATTTCTATCACTCATGCACATAAAAATTAAGTCAGATACATGATACTTTTTATCATTGAGATTGTTGTACCAGTACTTTTTTATTTTATCAGCAGTAGGCACATTTTACATGCCAATGAGATAATAGTTCTGGTTTTAGAGTGTCTCTGTGGGTATTCCAACTTCTTCCCACAGTATGTACAGTTGTGTCTCTGTTTTCTGTGATTTTCAAAACCTGCAACTGAGAGCAGTTATCTTTTTCAAGCAATAATCAAGAGTTTGGTGTCATTCTGGCTGGGTAATTGAAAACTATTCTTGGCAAAATTGACAGAGTTTCTTACTTGGGAAATTATTTTTAACATAGTTTATATAATTTTAATAGAACTTGTGTTGGGGATTATTCCAAAGGCTTGTTGTAAGCCTCCTTCACCACTTTCAAAATCAGTTTGGATGCTTGTTTGCTCTTTTGAGAAACTTAACTGTCCCAGGTTTAACTTTTGATTTGAGGAAAAGTGTAAATTAATCTTCTGCTTTGGCATTCCTTTAAATACACTGGCAGGGAAACATACTCCCATCGAAATGTTACTACTTGAGTATTTTTTGGCTTGAAAGTATCACAATAACATCCAAGCTGTGGCGGTTTTTGATATGAGCCATATAGGAAGTTGCCCAGGGCGACATTAAAATGAAGAGCCCCAAACATGAGATAAAATCAGTATAACTTCTCTGAAGGCACTCCAGCTTCTTCCACTAAATGAGAGTTAAGCCATGAATGGATTTTCTCCCTATAAGTCGTTTGTAGCTTCCAACCTTCATATAAAGAAAAAGAGAAATTCTTCATGTCCTCTATAAGTATTTTTATTTACACTAAATGACGGGAGGAAGGTCCTGCTAGTTTATTTTTCCTTGGGCGATCCAGAACAATCAGCTGTCCAATTACTGTCTAAGTGGTCAGTCACCTCTGTCATTTCTCACTGAAGTGTTGAGAAGGACAAATGCATCTGCCAAGAAGCAGGTTTTGAAATGGCTTCTTCTCTAAAATGAGTCTGCCTGTGGTTTAAGTGGCAAACAACATGAAAAAGCTCTTCTCTTGCACAGTGAAGGTATTATTCCTTAAACGCATCCAGGCACTAAAATTGTCTAAAGGTGTTTCACTTTTTCTAAGCTGAGTCAAATTGGCTTAATAGTTTTTGTATTCTGAAGATATAGCTCTGAAATTAGAAATGTCTACTGTTTTTCTTCAGAAATCTAGCAAATGTTTCCAGGCTGATATGCGGCACATACAGACGTTACCAGTCAGAAGTGAGACTATTCCACCCTCTTAGTTTCTACATCACTCGTGCTAAAGGCTGCTTTCTTGAAGGACTAAAAGACCTTTTGTTTTATATTTAGGTCAGGACAAAGAAGGCCTAAGGATGCCTATACTCTCAAGCAAATATTTTTTTTGTTATTCTTAAAAGGTCCTGTGGCCTTTAAGAATTACTTTTGTGTCTGGAAGAAGTGGCTCAGTGCCTTCAGCGTTGTCAGTCAGGGTTGGCCCAAGGTCATCTGGTCCTGTTAAGATCAAGTTTAACTGACTGAGCTGAAAAATTGTCATTGATAATTAGTTAATATTTGTGGAGATAGATTTGTGAATAAAGTGAGATCAAACACAAAGAAAAGATTGAACTTGCAGCATCATACTGTGACTTTGTTGGCATGAAAATCAAACCATGAAAATGACTCACTTTTACAAAGTAAACTTAAAATCAAACCGCAAATATATTTTTTAAAATTGTAAATATATCTATGCTGACACCGTCAACAAAACTGTGCTAAAATTCAAGCATTTGCCAATTTGGTGCCGCTATTGGTGCTCTGCTATTAGTGTATATTTCCACTTTTGTTAGGTGATGTTTTACCAACGAAGTAATTGATATAAATATTGTCATTATGAAAGTACTTTATGTCACTGATCAGGCCTGATTGCAGATGGGAAACAAACCTATTGGCACAGCAGTGAAGGTCTTATAAAATCAATTCACCTTTTAGTGCTATAATAGGTATTAGGAATTATTGGTATACCTAACAATTCCTTTAAAATATATTTAACAGATTTTTTAAAAATTGTGATAAATACATTTCTTCTGAAAAACAAAAGACTAAATTTAACAAGCACCTACTATATGTAGGTAGCTCAAAATGTAATACTGGAGATAAAAATCAACAATTATCGATCTTATTCCAAATTTTTCTTAGTGACTCTGATTAATAGAGTAAAAGCCTCCAAGAATTTCCTATTAGTGTGTCCTGAAAATGTCTAACCTCTTTCTATTGATTTACAGACAGGGTTTAAAAGAAAAAAATGTCACGACTAAAAACTTACTTTCACAGAATGTTAATTTCAGTGTCTCTTAAATATATCATCAGTTCACCATCAGTGAGGCAGATGAAGCCAGGTTCAAAGGTCAACCCTGAATCTGGAGCCACCGCTTGGTGAAAATTATTATCTAATGGCAGAGTGGATCAACCACCCATTATTCCTGAGAGCTCCGTCAGACTTGTCTGAATAGATTACTACAGATTTAGCCGGAGCTAATAGCACAGCAACTAGATGGGAGAGGAGATTATTAATAGACCAACCTTAGTGACACAGTGAACTCTATCAGAGACCATTAAATAGCTCCACAGGAACAGTCATCAATTATAGCTCCTGCTTCTATCATTCAGGGACATAGTCATAGTCAGATTTTGGAAACATTTATGGGCACAACCAGTTGGTAAGGGAGTGATTATTTCTTATTACTGAATAAGTGGGGAAACTGCCTTTTGACACATTTGTCTAATATTAAAGTTGTATGATAACCTGAAGAAATCTGTTAAAAGGCAAATATTTTTTTCCATTGGATTGAATTATGTGTTGAGGATTTATACTATTCATAGCCACAGGATATGTGACTGAAGACTATGAAGTGATGATGCGCTGTCAAGCTTTGCTTCAGAAATGAGTCAAGACACCGAACATGACACTTTCTGCACCTCACACATCTGCAGGTCATGCATTGCCCCTTCATGGAATATGAAGAAGCAATGATGGAGTTGCATCATGTCCTTTTTATCTCCGAGCTGATCATGTGATTCACTTAGTTTTTTCGGGGGAATTTTGGAGGTCAAAGAGTTTGCAGGAAATCTGCTAGAAGGACTTAAATACAAATAAGAAGAAATTGACCTGCCTCATCTTCTCACCTGCAGAATTTCTTGGACCTTTTCATACAAATGGGATCTCGAAGCAAAGTAAAGATGGCTGATATGGAAGTTTTAGACAGTGGTTCCCAAAGTGTGGGGCGCACCCCATTTTGCACAGAGGATTTTTTTAAAATGTATTGATGATAGCAAAGTCGAACATTGTTACGAAAAAAAGAAATATGTTTGAAAGAACACTGACAGCAAAGAATACTCTTCTACAGTATAGAACTTTAAAAAAACAGTGACACTAAAGTGTTTCACTGTAAAGATGATTTGTAGTTTGTTTTTGTTTTTTTTACCTGAAGTGTGAAATAAACTTCAGTCTGGCAAAGGACAAGTTTGAAAACAAAATATGTGTATAGGTTTATGTCTGGTTGAATGATGTGTGTGCACAGTTGATTTTTTTTTTTTTCTTTTTTGGAAGGAATTTTTTTGTAATCCATAGGAGGGCCCAGAAGAAAGTCTTTGGGAACCACAATTTTAGAGAAAGATGGTTGCAAACTGGTGGGCTCGTAATTCCAGTTAAGATAATAATAACTTATCACTATAAGTTATTATAATAATAAGAAGCAGATGTGTTTCTTCGTATTCTATTGTTCAGAACTTTCTCCTACACCCTCTGAAGAATATCCTTCTGGAGTTGCAAAATGTGGATTGGATCATGCAGTTTTAATTCAGAGTCATTTCATTTGACCTGCAATGTAGCGATAAGAAAGGGGGCAGAAAACAGACCAGACTTAGCAAAATTAGAAAAATGTTGTCAGAGAGAAATGTTGAACAGATGTTCAGAGATAAGGAAGGAGAAAACTGGCAGCTCAAGTAACAGATGTTACATCTGGTCATTAATATACTTTGCTATGTTATCAGTGTGTTGTCAAGCAAAATCTTCAGTCATTATCCATAAAAATAACATTAATTCAAAATTAAATAATGCAAAAAATGTCAATTATAATCTGCAGTAGAATAAGCAATGCATGCTATTGCCAATTTCAGCTTCTGAAAAATAACTTTCATGCTAAACATTTTGTCTTGATGAAACTGTTGAAAAGCCAGACGAAACTGAGAAATTATTAGATTATTGTTTTCAACATTGATGAGAAGTGGACTGACTTAAAACCTATACGCTGACTGGAATGGAGATTGATGTATTGTTAAAGACATTGCCTTAAAAACATTAATGTAGAAATGATTGGATCATATTCTGTGTTGATACAAGTCTAGCTTGAATAAGCAGTCTTATAAGCTTTCTCTCTCAATTTGTTTTTGTAGGACTTAGCGCAAAAAAAAATGCCTCAAATATTTAAATAGATTTTGCGTTATTTCAGCAAATATTAATAATTATTTTACAATATGGGGTTGAAAATCAAACATCACATTTATGGTCGATTACATTAAATATTTACAGAAACAAAGGCCATGATCAGCTCTACAAAATCTTTACATTTGTTTTTGTGAAAGGCAAAACAAGCTTACCGTTGCTACTACCATGTAACCACTAGGGGGAGACATTTTATTTTATTTCTGTTTTCTTTAGTTTACTTCTTTGGTGCCTATTGTAAATTGTTGACCCTTTTTTTAGCTTTTTAAAAATGTACATGAAATGTTGATGATTAAATAAATTTGGAAAGGAAATTACTACCAAAATAAATTATTTCAAATGAATTAATAAATTAAAATAAATGGGGAAAACAACAGAAATAGAATTGCTTGAATTGCAGAAGGGCTAGAAAGAAAATGTTAAACAGGCAGTTATTTTAGGGTTATATGCTACTACTACAGCTACAACATAAAAGATGTATAAAGAAAATAAATGAAAGTAAAATGAATAAGATAAAGAAAAACATTAATATGAATGTTAGCATTAAATATGTGATTCAAGAATTTATTCCTGCAACAATATATATGCAATAAAATTAAGTATATTGTACTGATATACAGTAAATGCTAGTACTCTTAGTGAACAGTTCCAAATTTGGCCATCCTTTGTTTTTATTGGCATAACAATAGTTTGTATGTCATCCATCATGCATTCAGCTGCAGCCTCTGGCTAATTCAGAGTATGTATATTCTCCAGACTGGGAGGTGGTAGGATTTGGAGGAGCATATTTATGTATGATCACTGCTTCCAGATCAAGGATGAAAAGATATTCATAGCAATGCAATGAGGGGGTGATGATCTCGTGTTGCATATACAGATCTATTTTAGATATTTGACTAATAGATTTAGCATGTAGTTCTTATTGGTTGAAGCTGATATGCATGCCAATAATGTTAGCCATCCTACTGAACTCAACTTTCAACATTCAGCTGAAACTGAGGAGCCCAGATAGGCTCAGCCACAGGTTTCATTGGAGCTACACGAAGAAGCGTCACAACCATTGGCTCCGATTTCTGAATTCTTTCTACATCATAAACAATCAGAGTTCAGAGCACCCACGGACACACAGTGACAGTCACAGCACACTGTGACACGATCAAGAGGATGTCAGGTTGAACAGAGGCTGTTTTGGGATTTTCACTCCCGCCTAGTGGATCCTGAGGCAAAGAGCTGTGTATAAAGCATGGCAGTGAAGGAGGTCTTGTAGGTGGTCTGAGGTGGGCCTCTCCAGCTGTAAATAGTGAAATAGTGTTCTGACACGTGTGTGACCGCACCAGTGTCTGCAACCTCTCACCCCTGAAAGCTTAGCTTTACCACCTGCAGGTAGACTGTTCTTGATCCCGCAGCACCTCCAGGAGGATTGCATAAACCTCTTCTCTTCATGCTTCCTGTAAAAGACCTCGAGGTCCCGGGACACTCAGATACATAAACACGGCATGTATGTGTGTGTATCTACATGTCGTGTCTGTTACAATTGTATTTACATGGAGGTCTTGGTGGCTATGCTACTCATTTCAGAGCTCCCAGAGTTTTGTGTTTGTACGATCTGGTTTAATATCTGTGTTTATTACGCAGATTGTTTATGTCACAGATGGCTCAGTCAAAACACAATGAGACTCAAAGACGAAGCACATGCCTCACTTTGAAGATTACATCCATCATGCTTATGATTAGTTTTATTTAGATTGCATCCTGTATGATCAACTGCTTCATGTTTTACCTCTGCTGTTTGATCTGTTCTTAATTCTGCAGATGGAAACTCAACAGTGCCAGTAAAGCTTTGCCTTACATCAGTGCAAAGAGAAATGAACATGTTGAAACTGGAATTAGCTATTGTTTATTTTGGGGTTAAAACTAATCTCAAGGAGTTTGTGGGTTTTGAATGAGCCATCTGGTGATGTACAGTGTAGATACATTTTTTGGAATATCTTTAAAAAGTTGTAATTCTACGAGAAATAAAGACAAAAATATATTATTTTTTATGCATTTAATTAGCAAGGAAGATAACCCTAACTAAAAATAGTTGACAGAGGCCGAAATGCAGGTATGCTTAGAATGTTTTTCAAAATAAGTGTAAGTTTAGCACCTAATCTCTAGTGTAAAGTACAGTTGCAGATGAGTTATGCAATGCATTTTTTTCTCCACCAAAGGCCACAGAAACTGTGGCCAACTTTCTGACATACCAGACATTATAATAACAATCTGGTGGATTACCAGAAAGCTGAATATTGATAATGATTAAAAACATGTGGCATAATCAACAGAGAATCAATAATCCAAACACTAAATCAACTTCACTAAACATGCAGAGACATTGTGCACAGAAGAATGATAGAATAGTCCTCTCTAAGGGGGTCCAACTTCATGAAACGCTAAAAGATTAAGTGCTGTGTTGTAGCGCTAACTATGAATCACGGAGTGGTAATAAATATGGCAGTGGTGATTTTGATCAAAACAAATATTATGTTTTTAAATTGAACTCATTAGTGCAACTCAAACTAAATCCTGAATTTCTCTGAAACAGTCAATGCTTTGCATTCTTGCAAAGGCTTGCTTCACCTCTGAAAGCAGCCTAGATGAACTTTACACTTCTTGGGACGAGTTATGCCCCATTATGCCTAATTTTGCAAATTACCATACTAAATACCTGCCATTATATTGATGTTTTTCTTGTGTTGTACTCCATTTTTTACATAATCATGCATGCATTCAGACACTGAGGGGTTACTCATTTTTACCAGGGGTGCCAATAAATTTGTTACTGTCTGCACATTAGATGATGATAAAAATATCACACAGCTGCGATGTTCACTGAATGATCCTCAGGTGTGTCTTTTCAAGAGCTCTGCCATATGAGGTTACTGTTATTAAGCCTCTACATCTTTAGAAGCTTTTTAACTCCTACATGTCATCCTAGTACAGCCATAATTCATAACTCAGAATACAACAAAGCAATCAAATACTTCACTTTGATCAGATTTATCCCTCACTTTAGTAGTGTTAAAAAAAAACCCGGGAGTAACAATAGACTAAAATGTGTCTCACTCCCACTGCCAAGCCGGCTGTCTTTTTTCATTATCCTTCCTCCTTTATTCTGCTGTCCAGAACAATACGGTGCAGGCGGACAGGGTGGAGGCGCCTGACAGGGCAGGGTAACATGATGACACACCAAAGGCTTAGGTGAGCAAAATACCCCTCCACTGTAGGACATGTGTCACAGTCCAGCCATGTCTTGAACCTTTTTTGTGGTCTCTGGTCTCTTCTTTTGGCCTCTTTTCTCCCCGCGGCGATAACGATAAAGCTCCCATCTGCTGTGGGGGAACTCGGGCCTTTCTTTCTTCTAACCGATCCCTCACAGTGGCTCCCCTCTTTGTCAGATGGGCTGGTCATGTTTCAGTTTTGACACCTCTCTGTCTTGCACATGCAACAGGTACCAAAGTTCTTCTGTTCTCTGGAGAAACATATTGGAAATGTGATCGTTATCGCTTTCCAAAGCTTTGCCCCTTTACACCCCTTGTGCTCTTGAAAACAGTATTTTTCAAAGCGGAAAAACAACTCTGAAAGAATGTGACTGAAATGTCAGTAGGAGCTGAATAACTCCCTGACTCTGTGGCCCAGTGAGAAATTAACACATAAAAGTCACAATCTTTAACTTTTACAGCAATTTTTACATTCAGTGACCTTTTCTTCAAGAAAAAACTAAGAACAATCTGAGACTTATAAAAATAGGCATTTGCTGATAATTAACCACAATCTCATATCTGTATTCAAGTTAATTAAATAGATTTATTTCATGGATATGTTTGGAAAGTCAGAGCGGCTTATGTTGATGTAATGATTATGAGCCACTTAACTCATTCACCAGTGATGTTCAGGATGCTGAAGTATCAAATTTAAAATCTGCATATTTTATACAGAGACTGTTGGCTGTTGCAGAAATTGCAGAGACTGTATTGCAACTGACAACACACTTTCTGCAATTAAAGCAATTATTCATAGCAACCACATACATCTGTTCAATTTCTGCACAACACCTCGTGTTGCTCAACACAAAGTTAATAAAATCTTCCTCAAACTGTTTTTGCACCTGAGCAGCAGAGAACTGACTAGCAACCTCCGGCGTTGCACATCGCCACCACCAAGCTTGCCTGTCAATTCTGCATGTCGCCACTAATTGGTACCAAGGACCCATCCATCCATCCATCCATCCATCCATCCATCCATCCATCCATCCATCCATCCATCCATCCATCCATCCATCCATCCATCCATCCATCCATCCATCCATCCATCCATCCATCCATCCATCCATCCATCCATTTTCTTGCTCCCTTGTCCCTTAGTGAGGTCGGGAGGTGCTGGTGCCTATTCCCAGCTAACGTTCCGGGCGAGAGGCAGGGTACACCCTGGACAGGTCACCAGGCAACACAGAGACATGTCCATTTTTACAGTCCACACTGTAAAAAAACCTAAAACAAACATTTCTAATTTCTGGTCAAATATTGGCAGCTGTGGTTGCCAGTAGGAACTGGATAACTGACTCTGTGAATTTTAGGTAAAATCTTCATTGGCAGGTAGCAACAGGTGATGTTGGGGAGCATCTTCTCCCGCACATGAACCATCAGCACAAGCATCCCTCCCAAGAGTGCGTCCTTTCTCCACTCCACTTCTCTCTCTACACAAATGACTAAAGCTCAGCAGACTCGTCTGTGAAACCTCACACGTTTGCAGACAACACCACTGTTATTTGTCTGCTCATAGACAGAAATGAGTCTGCATACAGAGAAAAAGTGGATCGGTTGGTCTACTGCTGCGGTCAGAACCACCTGGAGCTTAACTTGATAGAGACTGTGGAAATTAAGGTGCATGACTGAAGAATACCCTCCATATTCATTCCCTCATAACTCTCTGCATCTACTGTGGATCACATTAGGTTCCCAGGAAGCACCTTTTCTTGGCAGAGTTTGTACATCCTGTAGCAATTTGATTCAATCTGTCCTGTTTGTCCAAAACATGACAGGACCAACAAACAATTAGTTCTACTGAGTGAACTGTCAGAAGTGACCTTCCCTCCATTCCGGATTTGTACAACTCTAGGGTCAGGGCAGCTAAAATCCCTTCAGAACCCATACATCTTGGACACAAACTATTAAGACTTTTATGTTGAGGCTGGCACTGCAGAGTTAATTGTAAAAACCACAGACAGTTTCTTCTCCCAGGCTTTGTGGCCACACAAAAAGTCAAGATTGTGATCTATGTCGCACTAGGTCAACCTTGTCTTTCTCTTTTATAGAAAGACTGCTCATTGCACAGACAACAAATTTTTTAGTTTTAAGTTTAAGTTTTAGACATGTTTACATTTTAAACATCTTTAACGAGATCAAAGTGAAACCAAAGACAAAAGTCTTGTTTGTGTTCGCAGGCTTGGCAAATAAAGCTGATTCCGATTCTGAAATTCAATCAATCAAACATTATTTTTGAACATGCTCCTTGCAAATAATCATTCAGCAATACAAGCAGCATACATGGCATGACATTTGGTTTTCTTTTAGCCTACCACGCTTTCTAGTAAATTATTTGCCATGTAGATTTACATAAGATCCCAACAAAAACGGGAATGATTTGGTCAGTGAGATATTTTGAACCCAACGTAAAGTCTTGGTCTAGCTGTGCAGCTATATGTTTCTGTCCCACTCATTCATGTGGTTTGTCCATAGTGTTTTCAGCTGCTTCTATGTGTCAGCAGTGTCGCACATGCCAAAAGTAAGTAACATGAACCTAGTGAGCATCCTAACCTGCGGTGAAATTGCCCGTCACAGGTCAAAAAGACAGCTGTAAGGTTCTCGGACTCTCCCTTAAACTGATAAAGGCTCTCATAATCTCTGTAATGTGTGATACGAGAACAGATTATCTTTTTAGAGTCATTATAAAGTTAATGGTGTCGCGTTGCCACACACACTTCAAAGAATCCAGATCTTGGATGAAAGCGCTCGTGAGTAAGCATTTTCTTAGCCTGAACTGATCACGCGTTTAAATTTAGGGTTTCAGGTGGTTTCACTGACTTGACTTTTGTTAATGTCGGCTTTATATGCTGTGCAAAGGTTGGGCAATAAGTGGGCCAGAGTCATTCAAACATGACATGGCTGAACTTTGAACTGTGAACTCAAGCACATGTCTGCAGCTCCTCCTGCTATCAGGTAAATTCAAAGCAAGCAGTGGGAAGAGCTTTAAATTTTCTTTGAACCCAACATGACTCACCGGCCTTGTGTGGGGCGACTTGGCGTTGAACCAAAAACAATCGCCAGCTAATCCTCACCTACACGTTTGATATTATTTACTTTTTATCTACAGTTCATCTTTATTCCACGTAAAACTGACCTGAAGTTCTTTGAAGCTCTGTTGATTTCTTGTCCTGTTTATCTGAAAGATAAATCACATATTTGCTATTTCTGGTGAAATCCAACATCACTTTGGATGGTATTCAACATTGCATCATGGAAGCAGTAGCTTTCACTAATCAGTTCAGCCTTGAGGTAAATTACAATGCAGGTCCACTTTCTATTGCTTTTCTTATCAAATGAGAAGATTAGATTAGTTGGGATTTTTATCTAATTGTCTCTGGAGATGTTAGCTATTGTAAGCTACCTGTAAACTGTTATTAGTGAGACAAAGTTCAAGGCTTGTAGTTCATTTGACCGATCTATGTTTTCATTTGAAGACTAACCTAAGATTTGTTTAGTTCAGTCTGCTTGTTGGATTGAACAATGAGGTGAAACTCAATACAGGTTAATGTCAAATCCTGTTCTTAATTTACATTTTCTCAGGCTTGAAACTGTTTAACTCTCATCAATCTGTTGGGGATTAAGTCGACCTGGCAGCTCCAGGAGTTTACAAATTTTAACATAGGTGGTCCCACTTAAAATGTGAACTTTTAACCTTTGCCATGTAAAAGCCTTGCTACGCTCAGACATTCATTTGTCTCACGTTTTTTTTTTTTACCTGCAGTTCTAGAAATCCAGAAAAAAGGAGTTGGCTTTTACCGAAGCTATTCAAGCCAAGAATACCATCTCAACACAAAACATGTTGCATCAACCAATCACAGTCCACGTTTTTGATGCAATGACCCAGAAATAATGTTTTTGTTGTTAATCTTATATCTCTATTTATTCAACAGTCTAGCAGTAAACATGGTTTTCCAACTGGAAATGTTATCAATTAAAATTAAATTAACAGGGATTAATTTATTAAGGCCCAGCAATTAACTTGAAATTTTTATCAAGACCCACCAAGAACCAAACATATATCTATTAATATCTATATTCAGTTTTATGTTTGTACAATTTAAACAATTTTCAAGGTGACTGCACTATCTGGTTTACATCAAAGTGACTGTGCTCAAGTTCCTGTGATCAACTGTCCAGTCTACTGAGAGAGACATAATATCTGTGGGGTATTACTGACTAGGAGCACGATCTTTCTCTCTCTCCCTGTGTGTGTAGGGGGGTGTGTGTGTGTGTGTGTGTGTGTCCATATGCTTGTGGCGAGTGCCGCTATGGGCGTACGCTCTAGGCCCTCTGCATGAGTGTGAACATGTCTGTGTGCCACAGTGCATTTATGAAAGCGGCTGACATAAATACATCAAGGGAAACACGCCGCTGTCCTGCACCGTGTTTTTGCTGGGGGTCAACGTCTGAGAGGACCAGTGGGAATGTTCCTGTTGGTTCACTTCACTTAAAGTTTCTTTTATCAAACTTTGCTCCCTGAGTGGCCCTGCCACAGTCTGGCCTTTCCTCTGAAAGTGCAGCAGCAGAGGAAGCACAGACTTAACGAGTCCCACTTCAGAGTCACCGGATGGCTGCAGTGAAAGGGACCTGCTGTGATCTCAACACATACCAGGCTGGATTAGAACAGGGGGACCAGAGCAGAAACAGGATCTGCCTCACTTTGCTGTCACTCTCAAACCCCGGCGCTCCTTCCCGAAGACATCTTCAGCACTTCCTTCTCCAATTAATGTGACCTTGTTGTGCTTGAGCAGCATCTCTGGGTCTTGTGAAAGTCAAGACCCAGCTTTATTCCCTGCACTTTTAGCTGAGTCCTCAAGCAAGCAGGCGGCTGGCGGCAATAAACAAAATAGCTCAGATCAAACCTGTAAGCTGATACGGAAACAGTAAACGACTGGACAACAAGCAGCGTAATGGTGACTGCTTCCCAGGAGGGCTTTTCATCTTGGATGACTGGATGTGATCAGCCCTTAGCCTGTCCTGTTTGTTTAGTAATAAAGACGGAGGGGGCCCTGGCAGATTCCCTTTGAATGCTGAAAACTGTAAAGCCAGCACAGAGTTGACACCGTACCGCATTGGCAATGAGTCCCGGTGTCCCGCGTGTCCCTTCTTCGAAGATGGGTGCCACTGGCAGCTGGCGAAAGTCAGGGTTCAAAGTCATACCAGGTTGATCGGTGGTCAGAGTGCAGACAGTGAATGATTGAGCAGCTAGGTTGTGCTTGGACAGGTGGGAACAGCTCCGCCGCAGGGCTTCAATGTTTGGATCACAAACACGAAGGGAATTTTTGAGAGTTCAACTTTTGCACGTTTAGCTTTTACTGTGAAAAAAGTTCTGGATTCAGTACATGAAGCAACTTCCACTGCTTAGTAAAGCAGTATTCCTGCAGGGAAAAAAAAACACTGATTGGCTTCTCATCGGCTCATGGAGAGATAATTTAACCATAACTGTTAATAAGCTCTTTCCACGCCAGGCATGGCAGCAGTCGTGACTTCAAATTAAACCTCTCTAATAGAGGGAAGAACTGCACAACTAAAAAAAAAAACTGCTTTGCTTTTATGGTGCCAATGTATAGTTGGAGTCCAGAGCAGAAATGCATTCTGTGAAGTAGGTCGAATCGGACATGTAGCGCTTCAAATGGCTTCGCTCCACTCATTTAGTGTCAGAGATTTAACCTTCCTTACTTCCTCCCTTCTATTTATAACAGTGTCATAGTCCTGCTGCACTTTGATGGTACCAAGCGATCTCATTTACACATTTTCATACACTCTTGCTTACATACACTCACACACACTACCTTGTGATTGCATGTTTTTATACGTGCAAACAATCAAAAGACACTTTTGTGCAACAAATATTATGGAGCAGTGAGCGAACCGTCATGCTGGTCTGAATTCTGCGATAGCTGGATGTTTGGCATTGGGCCATGTCGGGATTGTAGAATGTCCTAATGGATCAGCTGAAAGCTATGTGAATCCCTGAGTATCTGTCCTGACTACCTGCTCTCTGTCTCTGCACCAATAGTGATCCGAGTGACAGCTGAGCTTTCTCAGGCAGACAACTGGCACTTCTGCACACCGCATGTATAATACAGGATAAAAAGTCCCTATTCTGGTATCATGTAGACCAAAGGTATTGTGCCAGAATTGGCACAATGTAAAGAGAACTTAAGGCAACATTTTGAGGCTAAATTTAACTCAGCATATGGATTGATTAAAATCTGTTAGGACCTTCTCCAAAGAACCCTCAATAGTCATTGAAAGCAAAGGTAAAAATATAAAATGTGAAAAGGTGAAGATTGTTTTTTTTTTTATTTTTTACAATGGCACTGTCTGACTCAGAATCCTAGAAGTTGATTTTCTACGTGTTTTCGATCATACTGAATTCCTTTAAAAAGATTCAGCGATGAATTGTTTTCAGTTTTCTCTCCCTAAGATTTTTATGTAAAACATCCTAGCATTTTTTTTCAGTGTAAAGCAGTTTTAGGGGCTTTGGAAGACAAACAAGCCCACAGCATCACAGATCCCTTACCATGCTTAGCAGTGGCCATGAGGTGTATTTCCACATACTCATCCTTTGTTTCACACCTAAGCAAGTAGGAATGCTACTTGTCTGTAATCAAATCAAAGTTAAAGCTCCTATAGTATTTAAAAATGTCCAAATGTTGGTAATTGGAGACGTGACTGGCGTGTCCTAGTACAAGTCATTTGATTAATTAGGATTAATGGTTGCTTCTAATGGTTGTTATGGAGACTTTGTAAGTTCAGGATGCCATTGCCATTGTTTTTAATCTGTTATTGTTATTAACTGTTATTGTAAGTTTAGGCAAGTAAATATTTTCTGGTATTCATTTCCTGATTTACGGAGATTAACACAGATCTGTCTTACTTTAACTGAATTTTCTCCTGCTTTGCATATTTTGAAAACCAGCTGAGAAAAATGTGTGGAAAGGTAATAAAAAGTTCAGGACTTTTAATCAACTTTAAAAAGTGAAGCTGCAGTTTTAAGCAATGTGTTCATTGATCTCTGAAAAACTGTACTCAGCTTAAAGGTTAGGTTTTCTCTCATTTAGTAATGTAATATTTACTATAGCAATAAAATACTAATTTAGACTTTTTACATGTATTTACCAGAGCTGCAAATAAGTGTGTAGGGCGCTGTAGCAGGAAGGGTCACTAAAACTAGATGTAACTATAAATTCTTTCAAAAAGGAAAGTTTTAAGCTATGTTTTAATAGCAAAGAAGACTGTCTGCCTCCAAAACCATACAGAAATCTGGTTCATCAAGTGAGGATCATCATTCTGCTTCCTACTTTAATGAGGACACATTGAATAACCCTGAAGTCTTAAAGTGCATGCTTGAGAAACCACCCAACTATGTGCTCGTTATGACATGATGGAGCTTAGCTATTACGAACATTAAATATTACGAGAATACTTTCTATTTAAGAAATAATATGATTCAATTTAAGCATAATATTGTTCTGAAACGTCCTATTAAATTTGGAGTTGTATGAACCAAAATCCAAGTCAGTTTTATGCGTGAGCAACAAGCTCGATTGTTGCTTTCTCTAAAATAGAGAAACATTCTGTTTACTCCTCGCGTTCTGACGTGAGAAACAGCTCAATCACTGTGATTTGCAAACTTTAAATGGCTCATTTTTTGTCTCTCAGACTTTTCCCCCTAAATCTAATGATGGGCATTAGAGTTTCAAATGCAGTTGTTAAACTTCTGAGTTACGCTGCTAAACCTTTGATCGGCTCAGGAAAACTTTATCTCTACAGATGGTGTAGAAATAGTGTTAAGTGTTTTTGTTTCAGATTATTTTTGTTTCTTTTGACTTGATCATTAGAGAAAAAGAAAACTGCATGATTTTATTTATTTAGTGATGAGAAATACCGTTCAGTACAGAACATTCCTGATAGATTTTGAGAATGTTCCTTTTTATTCACATGTATTAATACAGTTTTTTTCAAATAAAACTGAGAAATTCAGTTACTAAATATTGTCCCAACTGGATTGTTCATATTTTCTACCAACATTTTAAAAAAACAATGTTTTATAGTGATGTTAGACTGGAAATTATTAGAGCAATTTAAATGTTAGAGAACGGACTTAAATTGATCTGACCTTTATTACCAAAAGCAACATAAAGTACTTGTGTAGACACTCTGGTACAAATTGCAACTAACTTCTTTTTCCCAATTAAACTGCATGACAGCAATATAAACCAAAACCTAGGAGCATTTTATGATAGTGAAATGGTGAAATAGTGAAAACTCTTAAATCACATGAATGGGTTTCAGTGTTTCTTCTTCAGGCTTTCTTTAAATTAAATAATTTTAATTTACTGCATAGTTGTGAATCTTGTGTTGTAACTGTTGATTCCTCTAAAACACATAAAACCAGATGGAACCATAAATACAGAATGCCCCGCTTCTTTCACATATGAAGGAGTGCGCCATTAAAGTCAGAGGTGGAAGATGTCATCTGCATTTTGCTAAATTTAAAATCCTTAAAAACAATTTTTTACACAAAATATTATCACTACAAATTGATATAGTGCATGCTTAAAGACGGGATAAAGTTGTTGAAAAATAAAATCAATTAGCAATGTCAAGCATTTGTTTCAGATTAACTTTTTACAGCCTGATGGTAAACAGAACCAGATGACCCGGTTGTTACTGCGAGTATTGTTAAATGCCTTTGTAGACTTTGTGGGAACTCCTTGATGCTTCTATCTGAGCAGCTATCAGCGCTCAGAGGAGGAATGGATTCAGAAATCAGGGTGTTTGTCCCATCAGCGCCACAAGAAATAAAAGAGAGCTTTTCAGACGGCGTGACGAGCCTCTTCATCACACCCTATGTGGTGGTGATTCCTCTGTCTTACTCATGTTTCTCCTCCTTGCAAATCAATATCCTAGTCACTAAAGTCTTTCAGCTCAAAGAACTTATGACACACACAGAGTCTGCAGCACTCCCACATGAAGCGAAGATGAGCCTATTCTTGGTCGCTCTTATCTTCACCGCTCTGTCTGGATGAGGCGGAGGAGGACAGCCGCTGTTTTCTGGAGAAGCGTCTGCAGATCCTATCAACAATACAGCCCCTGTGCACATGTCTCTGAGGAACGTCTGTCCAGCATAAAGTCCCAAATGCCGTAATGTGTAACGGGTTTGAGCCTTTATTAAGCCGAGTCTTTATTTCTAATCAACAATATTTATCTACTAAACAGAAAAATTATCTGCATATATGGACATATATGTTGAGTTTTACAAACTCTTGTGTAAATTGGAAAGAAAAAAAACATAAGCCATTTGTGGCTGCAGAATAATACTGTTTGTTGACAGTTTGTTGTTTTAAATGTTTTTCTGTTAAATGCTTAAGATAAATTGCAGGATTAACAGGCTTTTTCTGGGATTTTCTGGTGTCTACTGGAACATTAATGTTTTTTTTACTTGTGTCTGTGGCATATTTTTTTTCTGTAAATATTATGGTGATGTGTATATTAGTCAAAAGAGGTTTCTCTTGTAAATGAGATCTCGGATCTCAATGGGACAACCTGTATAAATAAAGGCAAAGTAAGAAAAGAATGAGAATGGTAGTTTTCAGCTATTTAATTGTCTGTCTTCCATTTCCACTGTGAGAATAATGGAAGTTGTTGCTGGTGTTGCTCAGATTTGCAGCAAACAATTCTTTTATATGCTAAAATTTGCATGAAAGCCAACTTGTCCCCAAACATACATCTTTATTATTTATTCAGAATTTTGATCAACTTATTAAGAGTTAGTAAAAGGAACAGCAGCTTGTATTGGTGAGCTAAAACAGCTTGATCCAAAACTGATATTTCCTGTATTTTCTTTTAACTCCTTAACATTTTGGGGAGCTTTTACTGGTTTGGTGTTATATTTTGGCCTGTGCTTGTTGTACAGCCCAATTATATTAATTTAAATGTACTTTATAAATAAATCTGAATTAATAAATCTGCACAGAGGCTAAAGAACAAAATATTTGGGTTGATTTATAAACGCTTAAGCCTGCAGGTTGATGCAGGTGATAGTGATGTCTTCTGTCAGGTAGTGGGGTGATATAGATACCAAATTAGATATTTTATGCCTGAAATTCCCACTTAAAGCAATGTTGTCTTTTATGGTTTTATGAAAAGGCTGCAAATGTGACTGAATTTGACTGCTGTCATCTGAGTCGTCTTAAAAATCAACACTAGAAAAACTCTGCAACCAGTCTGTAATTTGATTTCTCTGAATGTCTGTTCATATTATATTCACCAGTGTAAGTTTGTTTAAACAGTGTTAAAAGATGACTTTCTATCTTTGAGTTTTTTCACCTGCATATTCTTGTTTCGGGTTGTGCAGAGCCTCAAGGCGATCCAGCATGCACTGACAGGGGAACAAAAATCTTAGATTCTCGTCAAACAAAAAGACAAACTGATTTTCTATTCATTTTCAATTCAATTGTAGTGTTGAGTGATTGTAAAAAGTAAGAATTTGAAGCATTAGGCGTTTCCACCTAAGAGCTGAAAACGTAAAAAGGAAGTGTAACTACACTTCCTGTTTTTCCATGATCCTTTGTTACGGCCGTTTATGACCATGTTGTCTTTTTGTAAAGGAGGCTTAAGCAGTGATACTCAAGAAGACAAAAACATTGAATCAGAAAATACTATCACAAACGCCGTCGATGAAGAAGAATTAGGCTTTGGTAATCAAAAGGATAATAAGAGTCACTTTAAATATGGACTCGCATTCCTTCAAAGCACGAGACGATATGAAAAGAATTAAGAATTACAAAATAAGTATGAGGCGAGTTAAAATGAACAGGGTATTGTCTCTGAAAATGAACCAGCAGCTGTCTGGTAGCACAATAAAACCATGTGAGAACTTGACAGGGAGGAATCCATACGATGAGGACTTGGCAGAGTGCTATGTAGACGCAGCAGGGATAGGCAGGGCCCAGCTAAATCGCCTGAAAGAAAAACATGTATAAACAAGACGTTTTGGGATTGTGAGCAAACAAATCTGAGCTTTAATGCTGCTGAGTAACAGGTAAGTCAGAGCGGATTTAGGGTGTCAGAGTGAGGATTTTCTGCCTTTTATTGAACAGCTCACCTTTTTTTCTCTTTTTTTGTAAGAGCGTTGCACGTAAAAATTTAAACCAGAGCACTTCTTGGACATGCAAGTGGTTAGCTGTGGTTGGACCTGGCATCCTGGTTCGGGAACACGGAGTTTAATTCTTAGAAGCCTGAGTAACTTGTGGAATTCAGATCTGCAGGAAATAAACAGGCATCAGTGGCGCCACCAAGGAGGGACCAAAAAGGGCAGTGAGCACTCCTACCATTTGCTGAGGAACCTCCAACTCCGGCAACGCTGTCGTACATAAATACACTTATTAGAAATTAGCAGTGATTGTTCTTGTATGATGGCTTTCTGGGTGAGCACCATATCACTTTTACCACCTTGCACATGTAAACGCACAACCACATAACATAAAACTCATTTTGTAAATGATGTAACATTAGAAACACTGCAAACTACAAAATAGTTTTTGATTCTACTTTAATTGGGATGCATTTTCAATAACAAGTGACTAAAAAGAGTTTATGCTGTATAAAACCATAAATGTAAAAAAGCCTTTTAATTTGTTGATTCACAAGCTACAAATCAGATAAAAACTTTATCGTTACCAACCACTGGACTAAACATACGGATAAGTTATTCAGGTGAAACTGAAAGAAAAGATTTTTTGTCTCATGGCTCCCCAAGGTATAGTAAATTTGAACATTTTATTATTATTATTGTCATTAATAATAATAATAATAATAATAATAATAATAATATTGTTATTATTATTGTTTTATTCATTTTATTTTTTGGAATGAGCAAACTCAAGATTCTAAAATCAAAACAGCTCATTTTGTTATAAACTTAATTACAAATAATAATAAAATACAAGTCATTATGTTGTTTTCAAAAAATCATAAAGAGAATCAAGATGTTTTTAGTACCATGATAAGGTAGTATCATGGCTAATAAAATAAAATAAAATAAGAACTCCTGAAATAATGCAATAGTTTTTTGATCTTGTGCCACCCCAAGATTTTCAGCTGCTCACATTTGACCATAAAATTCAAATTTTCTATAAGCTCCCCTGGAAAGCAGGCTGCTTTGAAACTATAAAGGCTAATGGTGCTTTCCCAGGTTTCTCTTATGCGCGCCGGGAGTTCATTTGACCAGAACCCAATTACTCCCACACCAACATGCGCCAGTGAACTTCTCTCTCTCAACATCGAGTTTGCACTTAAATAAACTGTAAATTTTAAAGCAGCCCAGAAAAAAACAGTTCCTTAAAGTCTCCCTTCGCGCCTGCACGAGCGTGCTCCGAGTAAATAGCAGGTGAAGTGGCACTCCTGCATTTGAGATGTGTGCAGCCATGAGACGGAACTTGACACTGCAGGCGCACGGAGCGCGGAGATCAGGTTAGAAACATGCACCGCAACAGAACATCTCCAAATCGCATTCCGCATACTGAAATCTAATCCGAGGACATCAGGATGTGTGACATAATCCTCAAGACATCTGAAAACTTCGCTCCTCCAAACAAGGCTCCAGGGGTGGTTTGGAGAGAAATGCGGACCTCTGTTACTCACTGTTTGTGCTCGCATGGGTCTATAAAAGAGGGGGCGGACACCAACTACCCCCCAAACGTCAGAGCGCATTGAACTATAAATCTTTCCAAACAGCCCCTCTGCGCCTGGCGAGGTGCTGTGCGCAGACATCTGCCCTGCTTTAGTCCAATATGAGGACGACGCGTGTGGAGACCTCTGCGTAAACACAGAGTGACTTGGAGGAAGTAGAAAACACTTATCTGAATATCTGTTGTTTACTATGGCGAGATTGGTGAGAAATACCGGAGATTCTGGACAAAGTACAATTGAGCTGTTTTACCAAGAGGCAGATGAGCGGTAACAACACACCTCTGGGGCTTTTCTAGTTTGTTGGACACTCTGATGTCTTCATTGGACTCCTTTCGATCGGAGATGGTGGAGCTCTCTCGGATTTCCAGAGTGGAAACGTAGCATCCAATTAATCAGCGACTGCAACTGTACTCCGTGAGGCGCAGAGGCACTTTGGTCCGCCGTCTTCAGAGACGCATGGTTTATTCAGTGCACTGGGTCGGAATACAGAGAACAAATCTGGCACAACAGAGCGGCCTTTTCCTTCTGTACTTGGACTAATATTGATTTAAGGGAATTCTCCTTTTGGAGATTCTGACATGATTTACGCAGCTAAGTCAGCTGGGGACACTCCAGGAGTTGCGCTTTCTGTTTGGATTTTACTATAAACTACCAAGAAAATATTAGGTCTGCATGGGCCATATGTAAGGTAAGTGAATCTCTGTAATCGCTCTTAGTTACAGGGAGTATAAAAATCAAGCAAAACGAGCTTCGTTTATTTAAAATAGCAACTTAAATATGGAATTACGCGTTTAGACACTTCGTTTAAGTCTAGTATTTATCCATACGTAGCTGTTTAGGTTCACAGCAGACTCAACATGCCATTAGACAGAGTCACGTAAGCTCCGCGGATCGCCATCTGGCCAGCTCACACCATTATTTAGGCTATCATTGCCAAAACGCTTAGGTGTGTGCTTTAACCAGCCGTATTTGTGTGCTTGTTTTCTTGTTTGTGAGGCGCACCCTTTGCGCATCATCTGACATCCGATGAGAGAAAACGTATTTCATCCAAAACGCCAAATGTTTGCGCGTAAATAATCTGGGGATGATACTTTGACAGAATACCACACTGATATAACTGTTAGAATTAAAACAATGAAACTATCTGAGTAATTTGCATATAATTTATGGAGATAGATGTGAATCAGGCTACTCTCTTGTAAAAATATATATATATAAAATTAAAAAGGACATTTTGTTCATGTGGTTTGTCCTCACATGTCAAAATAAACAAAAATAAAAATTGCAGTGAAAGTATAAAGTTAAACTTTAAGGTTTAATTTTATATTTTTTTTACAAACAAGTCTCCAAGTGAAACAGCTAACTTTGACAGAAAGTCTCACTTTAGCCTCTTCAGTGTTACTGAACTTCATGAGAGATAAAATATTCCTCAAAGTTAGCAACACAAATTGCAAGGAAGTTTGACTCTTTAGCACTAGCTGAAGCAGGACACAAATGTTTTAAATCTATTCTAATAAAGTGGCATAACCATGAACCACTGCTAATAATGCTACTCATTGGCAACTGTGGCCTTAGAGTAAAGATGGTCTGTTAGCTAAGAATGTTTTACTTTAGCTTTAGAGCAATAGCTAATCCAGAAAAGCAAATTTTCTGAAGCAAAAGGATCCCAATGAGCAACATTTTTGCTGAAAAAGACAGCAGCTCTCTAGCTAAGTAATGTTAAAACGTGGTTGAAAATAAAACAAGCCTGATAGTAAAAATTCATTGTTGTGAAACTGGTTTGTTTTATTCTACTCATAATATGTTGTTGAAATAGTAAGAAAACTAGATGGCATTGGAATCTAAACAATACTTGACTTTACATTTACAAATGAGAATCCCTGATTAGAATTCAGTAACAGTAAAATGACTAAAATGTAATACCTTCCAAAATTCTTTTTTGTAGTGTAGATAGGCCTCTATCTGCTGTTGTACAATTTCATCGTTAGATTTTTATGCTCAGAGCATGCACAAGACAGAAATTGGAATCAAACCCTGTTGACATATTGGCACGGTTATCAGTATAGTATGAGTTGAATGTCTAGTCACTGTATTGTTTCATGTGCATATTTTTCTCTGGATTTGAAAACACTAGTTGGCTTTCTGGGAGAAAGTAGATGTTTTTCTAATTCGCTTGGCCTCAAAATACAAACACGATAGCGCGTACCAAAATCCTGAAATTTGTCAAGCTAAGCCAACTTTATTCATGAGCATCTTTAAAACAGCAAGACTGACCAAAGCTTATTTTGCAGCTTTCATCATAGGAACTGAGTCTAAGATGAAGTTATGGGATGTTCTGGCCACGTGTTTCTTGCTCCTGACCTCTGTCGCTACACGGCCTCTCTACCAAAACACTCAGCAAGCCAAGAGGACTCGCTTCCCCAGCAGCTACCGTGATTCTGGGTCTCTGTCTGTGGAAGACGAAGAGCCACTGTTCCAGCGTGAAGAGCACAACCTTCAGGAGATCTCCATGGAAGATCAGTGTAAGACATCTGATCAGATATATCAGTGTAAGATGTGTAGTAACAACAATTCTCTTTGTGTAGGATCAGTCATGTACATTCAGTTCCCAGCCTTGGACGAGTCAATTAAGCACAAGGGGGAATAAATATTTTTTCCTCTTTTGTGTCCTGACATTATAAAGAAAGCAGACACACCATCCTGTTTGCTTAAGCAGTCAGGAAAGGAAAGTGCAATAAGTAAAATTAATAACATGGACTGTCTAAATGCACATAAATATTCCTGTTACTTTTGTATGCTAAATAATGTGACACATCTTAACCTATTGCTCTTGAAAAACACCCTGTAAAGCGATGACTTCTGGGTGAATAATCCAACTCAAAGGTCATCAGATGGAGGTCTTAATTTGTGTTTTATTGCCACTTTTGTGTTACATCATCATGTTGTCTAAACAAACCAGCAGCATGCAAAAGACTTTGAACAGCTCCAATCCTCAACAGACTTCACTTTTCACATTTCCCTGTCTCCCCGTGTTTACATTCACCCCCTGCCTCTCCGTGCCTCAGACATCTGTGACATTTACCCATCTGCCAAAACTCAGAAATCATGGCAGGTTTTAGAGGAGGCGCTGTGAACCAGGTCACAGAGGTTTTTTAAGGTGCAAAGGCTTGTCTGAAGCACTGAATAAGCACCCTGTGTTTATATTCGTTCCGACACAGACGGTGGGCAGGAATTTATTCTGTTTGGATCAGTGTGACACTGTATCATCCTCACTTTGGAGTAATCACAGCTAACAACTAGATAAGGCATGGAACATTTGGGGCATGTGTTTGTCTTTGCCACTTCATATTGGAGCGTGGTGACATCACTGATCTGCAGTGTATCCCTAGACGATGAAGTCTTCAGGACCAGTGTAAACACAGCGGCCATGCGGAGAGAGGGGATAGGCTGCTCGGTTTATGCTTAATGTCAAATAAAAACATGGTTTGCTGTTAAATGTTGTGACTGGAATGTGCAGGCTTCCGCTTTTGAGGAGATTCATACCAAAACAGGGTTCCTACGCAGTCTGGAAAGGTTTTTGAAATTTGACTGTGTTTTCTACGGAGCCCCTAAGGGGACATGGAGAAAAAGAAATCCCGACTTTTTATCTCGAGATCCCGAGAAAAGAAAAAAAAAGTCGAGATCTTGACTTAGTTTCTCGGGCTCTCCAGAAAGTAAGTCGGGATTTCTTTCCTTTTCTTTTTCTCCATGTCCCCTTAGGGGCTCCATAGTTTTCCACATCTGGAATAGTATGAAAAAAATGTAATATTAGTTATATATACAGACTTTATTCCCTACTATTGCATCCACCCTGCATGATCCATAAAGTCTAACCTCTTTGATGCCATTAATTCATAGTTAACTTTTTAAAATTTGATAGAAAAGGACTAATATTTCTATAAATGTACAGTGGAGTTTTAAAATTAATAGTGTCTAAAAGACAAAATCCTGTAAATAAAGTGAAAGTTTGGGGCCTTATTTTACATTTTTGTGTTTATTTTAGGCAGCAGCATGAGTCTCCACGATTGATTGAGCAACATAATAGCAGAGTTTGATTCAGCTCATTAGGTGTCGCAGTATAATCTGTCAGCAGGTGCACTCTGTAGCCAGCACGTCTTTCAGCTGACACACAATACAAGGTGTCTAAATCAAAGGATAGGTGTGTCTAAACAGATTGGCCCCATAGTTCACCTGATACACGAAGGGCAGCCTAATCAGCTGTGGCGCTCAGGCAGATCAGATAGCCAAGGTAAAGAAGAAGAGATAGAGGACACTGCAGAGTAGACGCTGCGTTAACCACAACACCACCTGCCAGATATCTCACCCCGCCGGCTGTGGCTCCTTGATGCACGTACAACAGGTTAACACACATCTGAGCACAGAGGCGTTGCCCCCGTTACGCAGACATGCTCATGTAGCATAATTAGCATTTGACTAATTTAGTCATGACAGAAAGGAACTTTTTTACGACCTAGTTCATTGCTCCCATACCTGTACCAGATCATATAACTTTTTAATGGGCTCAACATGGAATTCAGGAGGGTCCAGATTTTTCACTCAGTTTTCGCTTTTTTTTTCTCAGAGCAGATGCTGCAGAGTTGTACAGCAGCATATTTCCAATTGTTTCATCCGAATAACTCAAAGCATATGACTTCCCTTTCTTACAGCCTTTCAAGTCTGCGCATATTATAACGACGCCCATCAGACAGTAAAACCCATTTGTGACTTGTTTGTGCTTGACTGCATCAAACCTGGCAGTTCCTGTGAGCGAGATCACTAATTCTGGCTGAAAGGTCAAACTCTCCAGGAGTTACAAGAAGACCCGGATTTCTTTTTAGCTCTAGGCAGGAAGTGCCAGCAAACAAAGTTTGTAAACACTGATTTCTCTTTAAAAACTCCTAAGATGAAATGAGAAAGAAACAAAGATAGAAATACAGAACAAAATGTTTCAACAATATTTTTTTAGATAAGTAAAATTATCAGCAGTGTTAGTTGGATTTTGAAATACAGTAATAACCTCTAAATGGATAAAATGCTACATTATTGACATATTTGCTGTTCTGTAATAAAAGTGCCTTCCAAAAGATGATGAGAAATTTTGATATTTTCCAGCACTAAACAAACAGCATGGGCATGTAATGGCTTACATCAATGCATGTTAATGTTTTGGAATAACAAGTTATGAAATCCAATGGAAAATCTACGGGAAAAGCTTAAAACTGTCAATCGCTGATGTTCTCCATTAATTCTGACTGAGCTCGAGATATTTTCCCCAAAAAGTTGGCAAGAAAAAAAAAATTTCCAAACAGCTTGAATCTATAATTTGAGCAAAGACAACACAAGACACTTGTCATTAGTAAAAAAAAAAAAAAAAAGCAAACAAATAAAACAGAGAGAGAGCTATGTCTCAATTACGCACTTCTTTGTTTTGGTCTATCACATAAAATCTCAATGAAAGCTTTGGCTGTAATGTTTCGAAACGCCCTGTGGATTTCACGTTGTATTTCACAAAAATCTGAAAACCTTTTAAAACACATCTACATAAATGTATAACCTTAAAATTTTGTCCAATCAACAAACAGTGAGCTTGTCGGTTAATATAGACAACAAACATCACAGGGTGCACTGGAACATTTGGTACCTGAACTTTAGTTATTGACCCTCTGGGACCTTTTGATCATGGGGTTGCAGATGCCAGAAGACCCCATATGTGAGGTTTGGAAGCTGATTAAATCTTCTAGACTCCTTCTGGCATTCTTTGAGTAAATCATTTTAAACAAAATTCATGGCTTTCTTGCATGTTTCTATCGAGGACTGTTGTTTTCTTGAGGGATGGGGTGTTGTCAGCAAAATGTTTACATAGGTGGGAAGTCAAAATGCAGGTTTTGCCAATTGGTGGTTAAAGTGCTGAGCTTTGGTGCAATGACTCATTGCTTTTTGTAGCTTCATAAACACTAGAAAGAATAATTAAACAGCAGGAACAGAAGAAACAATTGAAGCCAACCAAATCTTTTGTAGCGCTGACATTTTAATTAGCTATTTAAAGCTCGAACTTGCTCAAAGAGCGATTTAGGAATGACCAAAAAATTTATCAGAAAACAGAATAAAGCCTTAAAGGAAGAACTGAATGCTACTGAGTAAAAAACCCAACATGGCATCACTGAAAGTGGTACAAGGTGTGCATTTACAATTTATTTTGACATGAAAATAATTTGTAATTTATACATAAACAGTGCCGGTCTTATTTGTAAAATTGTAAGCGATAAAATTCAATCTGGCTTTAGGATGATCACAGCTCAGTGTTAATGCGGCATGACTCTTTTACCTTATTAAAATATGCTGAAAGTCCCGTTAGGCAAGAGACTGAAACTACTATTGCTCCTGATGTGCTCATTGTAGTGCGAATGAAAGTACAAAGCGCTGTATTTGTATAACATACTGTAAGGGGCTGGTGAATGAGAACACTGATAAAAACAGCACTGTTTCAGTGTGGTGCAGTTTGACTGAGGAAGCAAAGTTTTAATAGGAGCTACCGTCACCATGCCTGCTTGTTTATTCTTTATGTAACAAATTTGGAGATGAATAATATAACATAAAAATATAAAGTAGTAAAGTTTTATAAAAATATGTAACTTTTGCGTCAGACTTTAACATAGCTGCAGATTAGTTTCTGTATCTTTTACATTACAGAAACTTAGGCTCTACTTCCATTGATTGTGGTTCTGAACATCTGACTCCTAAAACAAGAACCAAAATAACTATAAGTGATTTTCCACTGCTAGATATTGTTTATAGGAATTTCAAAACATTAACTCATTGGTGTCAAAGTCAGTATATCCCCAAATCAAGTATAAATTGTTGTAAGTCAATTTTGGTACCTGAAAAAGTTGCAAATAAACACACTGAAGGATTTGGCATCCCTAGGTTAAAGATCAGAGTCTACCTCGAGTAGAGGAATTGTTTTTAATGTGTTTTTTAAATTATTATTATTATTATTCTGATGTCTTGTTCACAAGGAATGGTTGGAGGCTTTGTCTGCAGTAATTTGGTCATTGCTCTAGTTTTTGTGGTGAGGAAAGAACTAGGGCAAAAAGTGAAACTATTCATGAAGTCTACGTTCCAACGATCTTCTATGATCATGAGGTGCGAATCATGACTGAAACATTGACATTCTGGATACAGGTGGCTGACCAATGGTCCCTATGGTGACTGGACGGGGTGTGGTGCTCTGTTAATGGGGGACTTGAAGTAGAGCCATATTGAAAAACAATCAGCTGAAGTGGTTAAGTATGCAATCAGGATGAACCAGAATCTAATGTTGCTAAGGAAATGGATGTCCAGGTTTCCCTTCTGAGACTGTCACTTCTGTGACCAGATCAGACCGACAAATAGACAAAAAAACTAAAACGCTAAGTTGCTCAATTCAGAAGGAGCGAAATGAGCCGTGGCCTTCTTGGCTGCAAATGAGCTTCTGGAAGAATGGTCTGAGAAAAAGATTTCCTGTTATAGTTGCACCATATTAAGGTTTTTGCAATAAGAATAGAGTATCATTAAAGTTCACATGTGTGTAAAAGCAAGTGCCCCAATACTTTTGGATACATAATGCATTCACTTTAAAAATTGAAGATGTATAGCAGTGGTTTATAAACTGATCTCCCTTCTTCCGTGCCTTACAGATGACATAACAGCTCCCTATCCAGACCAGTTTGAGGACGTGATGGATTTTATTGAGGCTACCATCGGCAGACTCCGGAGGTCATCGGAAACTAGCGGGAACGCCGTAGGTCGACGGGAGCAGAGGCAGAGAGGAGCAGCAAACACAAGAGGCACAAGAGAAGAGAGGAGAGGGCATGGGGGGAAGAAAAGGGGTCGAGGCCGAGGAGGAGGCCGAGGAGGCAAGGGAGGCGGAGCGGAGAGAGAAAAGGAGAGGATATCTGTACAGAGTCGTGGTTGCTTACTAAAGGAGGTCCATCTCAATGTTACGGATTTGGGGCTGGGGTACCAGACCAAGGAGGAGCTGATCTTCCGGTACTGTAGCGGGCCCTGCATTGAGGCGGAGACCAACTATGACAAGATCCTGAACAACCTCACACACAACAAAAAGCTGGACAAGGACACGCCCTCACGCACCTGCTGTCGACCGATCGCCTTCGATGACGATTTGTCTTTTTTGGACGACGACGTGGTGTACCACACGCTGAAAAAGCATTCAGCTCGGAAGTGTGCCTGTGTCTGAGGAAGTCACGACAAAATGCTGCAGCAGACTTTGGATCATCTCAGCAGATGCTGCGCACAGAGGGATTGCAATCAGACGTGTGCTCTGGAGGGCGGGGTGTGTACTGTCTTATTTTTGTCAGCTGATATCAAGACGAGATTACAGCGAGAGCTCATGAGAGACAATGGAACAGCCGCTAAAGAAACAAACTGTGCAAATTCACGTATGATCCTCCAGATTGTGCATAAAGGTACCAGTTTACAGCAGATTAAATACTGTTACACTTACAGAATGCTGTCAAAAACGAAGGTGAAGAAAAACTGATCTTGCAAGGAAGATTTAATTTCCCAGGAATTCAGTTTTTCCTTAGCTGGCTGTCTCCAGATGAGTGCAAAGATTTGAGGAACCTCTCTCAGTTGTAGTTTAAATCACCTCCCCTGTATAGTCTTGGTGTTGACATTCAGAGCCAAGGAAAACACACCAAGGTGCAGAAAAGACTGGTGGAATGCATCTGCATAAGGACAGCAATCAACATACAGCAATATATATATGATATTTCAGAGGTTTGTGTAAGAGGTATATTTATTGAGATGGAATTAACTTATTGTTATTTATTTCAATCCATTTGATGAAAGAAAAAGCTGTTTTTTCTTCTATTTATTAAATTGTTTCATTTGTTCTGGACAGTGCCAAAGTAGAGAGTTTTCCAATGCAAAATATTTCAGGATTTTCTCAAAACTGCAAAACTTTCCCAGACATCTTGGAAATGCTTTTTTTTTTTTTTGCTCTGTCATTTAAATTCCAGCTATCTTTAACCATCCAAATGATGGTTATTCAACATAAAGACAACATACAGAGACAGAGGAGGGGACCAGTAGATGAGTTATGGTAGAAATGATTGGTTGATTTTAAGCATTTCGAGACAGCAGCGTAGTTTCCATCATTTTTCACTAATGTGACCGGTCTTTGGGAAACGTCATCTCTCCTCACAGAGCCTGACTTCTACAATAAGATCATCCATTTTTTAATATTCTGTTTCTATAGAGATGCATCATAAACAACACTCTTTGATGTGAATGTTGTTACTGCAGGAAGAAGGCTCAAAGTTTGCTACTTGTAGTATCAGTGAGTATTTGAAAGCAAGCGATGTTAACTCGTGCATTTGGGCTGCAAGAGCAGACGGCTAAACATCAGCGAGCTGCGGTCAGTTCATGACTTTGTTATTTCACAATTTTGCAATTGAAATTGAGTCCTACAAGATTGTTTTCAGATCCGGAAAGAAGCCGAGTCAGATTTGCATGCTGTAGCGACATGTTTACTGAAGGAGTTTTATGGTATGTTTGTGTGACTGATTTAATTGGATGAAAATCATCAAAGGTGCAAATTAAATGATTGTCATTAAGTTTAATAAGCTGTTGAAAACTTTGAATTTCCCCACATTAAATCCCAGCTTCCAGGCACTTTTCAGTTACTTTCGCAACCTTCTGAAACCCATGAAACACATAATTAGAACAGCATTCTGCAACTGAACCTGTTAAGTAGCACCAATGGTTGAGAAAGGGTTTCATTTCTAGGTTTATATGACAAAACAGCAAACCTAAACAAATTGAATTGTGCTGTGATAATATTCCAATCTATCTGGATGAGAGGTGTTCAAGGTGTGACCCTGGGGACATTTGCAGTCATGACTTTGTGCAATACATAGACACAAATCAAGAGAAGTACGACGCTGATGCAGAGAAGCTCTTTTTTTAAATTAGAAAATGCAACCTACAACATGAGGACTGTGCCTTTTAGTATGTTCTTTTAGTAAATACAACCATCAATTCAATTCCGTCAATAGTAGCAACTCCAACTAAACCCTTTCTGAGCGTATTTCCTAATGAAAATTGGAATTGGCTAACATTGGTGTTTGCAATTGAAATTGGCTATACATTTCTGATTAGTGCATCTCTTAACTTGCAAAAAAAGACAATCCAGGACATGTTAGCGAATGAACTAAAAACCACAACGCCTTTTGGATCATATGAAATGACATTATGGAAACTGGGGAGCCATTTCCATAAGGAGCTTTAAAACATCCATGAATATTTGCCAATCAGCAAAGGTTATCCAAAACCTCAGTCTGGCTATGATTTGGGCCTACGCAGTGGTTGACGTCCCGGTGAACTTCAAACTTCATTAGTGTGCCTGCGTTTCTGTCCGTGCCCTAACTGGCAGCTCTTATTCCCTCAAAGGGAAGTTGAAAGTGATCCTCTGATGTGAGTCTTAACTGTGTATCCCCTCCGGCAAAGACAATTTAAGGAAGACCTAGCTACTGTAGCGGCTGTTGTCAAGCAGTTGCTGTAAGTATGTGAAGCCTAGACGTTCGGACAAAAGAGTATGTTTTGGAAAAATCTGGAGTGAGGACAATAGGTCTGCTCTGCATGCTCTCTGCACGTAGCAACTTGTAAAGAAATAATTTCTCCAACTAAAACCAAGATGTATATGAAGGAAAGAAGCTGCTCCCCCCTTTACAGGGAGGGCGGTCATTATAAGTGGAACAAAGAGAGCCCTCGTGTAGGTTTTGATGTTAGCACGGATTAGGGACCAAGGTATCTGTGCCCACCCAGCAGCAAGCAGGCCAGCTTTACTGTGTAATCCCCCTTGCACAGAACAAATCCACTGCATCAGGCTGAATTTAGGCCAAGCACTAAACACAAATAGTAAAAAAAAAAGAATCCTGGTTTTTATCACCTCACACAGTCGAATCATCCTTCAGATGACACTTCCTGCTTCTCATCTTCTGTACAGTTCACCTGACTGTCCACTGGCAAGCGTCTTCTTTGTTAAATGCAAAGGAATCTGCAATGTTGGCATCAGAAGTTTTTGTTTTCACTCTGTTAGCATCTATGTATGTGGTGGGGGGGGGGAAATCCTGTCTTGTCTCACTTGTTTTGTGTTACAGAACCAAAGCTCTCTGCAAACTTTATTTTTGTACAATATTCATTTTATAACTTTTTACAGAAATAAACTTGTTTCTATTAAATCAAAAAGGCCTCCTGGTATTGCAATGACCAAAGATGGTGGTAGATATTCATTCACTCATTTTGTGAATGAATATCCCTGATGTTTTTGGCTTGAGAAGTTCTTTTGGTACGATTAAATCTCAAAACGATTCTGAGAAATTCTGGCAGGAATTAATGTTCCTTTAATCTGGTTGGGTTTCAGAAACAGATTTGAATTTTATGCACGCTATTTGATTGTAAAATGTTAGTAGTAGCTAGCATTCTACATCCTAAAACCAGCTTTAGGATGTAACTATCCTGCTGGAACACCCAATTGTATTGAGATTTCAACCATCTAATCCAAACATTCTTCTCAGATATGAGATCAGCATGTACTAAAACAGACCGTAGCTTTAGGAATCACTAAATTTGCTGCAGTCCAAATCCACATGCCTTTAAAGTTAAGTTTTATGGCCAAATGAGATAAAAACTTCAACTATTTGGATAGATTGTTTGCACAGAGAAAGTTAGGTTTGAAGCTAAAACACATGTCTTCAACTGTGAAGCCAGGTGGTGGTAGTCGATGAAATATGAAAGGATGACTATACCTTTAAATTTAAATTCTTAGACTCCATCTCCAGTCAAGAGCAACATTTTTAAAATTGGACACTGTTGATTGTTCAAATGGGATAATAGAAAGGATAATGCACAGCAACGTTAAGAATCTGTAATCATCCTGATATAACTGTATTTTAAACGTGCGAATTACAGCTAAAGCAATCAACTGGAGCTATTCCACCCTGCAAAAATAAAGATTGACACCCATAATTAGTTTCTGTAAGCTTATGGAAGTTAAATAGTCTTACTGCTGTCATTGTCAACACAAACATGGCATAAAATTCAGTAAAAAATGTTGGTTAAGCTGTAAATCTAGGCAACCGTTTGAAAGGTGGCTTCACAATGGGGCACTGACTTTCTCTTCTGGGTTCTTGAACAAGAGCCCAGGGTCGTATGATAAACAAAAGTTTGTGGTAAAGAGCCACTGAATTGTAAATCACAGCACTGGAGAATCTTTCCACTGCGGCGGGAAGATGTGAAAAAGCTGATGGCAGAAAGGGCAAACGCACATGCATACAGTCATAAAACAGCGAGGTAACCAACTAATGAAATGCAGGAGCTGTTTTTGTGAAAAGTGGAATATAAAAACACCATTGTGCCAGATGCCCATATTCAACATTTTTCGATTTAATTTCGGCGGGCTACTTGAATATGCTTACATTATATTTCATGTTTAAAATGCACTGTCTTGATTCTAGATGTGAGGAATTTGAAGGTAATTATTACTCACAAACATTTTGTGTTACAGTTGTATTAAAAAATGGATTAAAACTTTTTTCTTTTTTTTCTGAACATATAAATTAGTTCCTTTGACATCCTTTAAAGACTCAAGTCTTCTTGGCTAATTTTCTGCAAGGTTTGCATACATGTTTGTGGTGTTCGTTCAACCTCCTCTCATCCTCCCACTAAGTCAGACTAGGTGGGCAAATTTAATGTCCTTCCCAAGAGCTTCCTTTTCTTTTGTTTTCTTCTTTCCTTTAGTTAACCAGGTAAAACCACATTGAGACCCAGATCTCATCTGCAACACATAACCATGTTACACAAATGAAACAATATGCACAAGCTTAAAACACATTACAAAACAGCTTAAAAAGCAATGACACACAACATGATGCTGCCACCACCAAGTAAGGATGATAGTAGGCATGTGATAAGCAGTTCCTACTTATCTCCACATATGATTCTTGGAGTTTTGGCCAAAAGGTTGTGCTCTGGTTTCCAGGCTGAAATCAGATCAGTCTCAGATTTTATCTGCAGATATGAAGACATTTCATGCAGTGTCCTGCTGATTTTGTCCTGCAGTGGGACACTGAGATGTTTTTTCAGCATAAAAAGTTTATCAAAGGAATTCACTTCAATGCTATGTGGCCCATCAAGGCCTGGAGGTCGTACCCAGTGTGAGTAATAACATTCTCTAGCAGCTACAAATGCCCTCGACTGGAATCCATTAGACAGTCTGATTCTGATCCAATCCTTCCAGAAAACTTCAAAAAGGGTGTTTTAACTACAACAAGGCTAATACACATTTCTAAACAGCCAACAAAGGTTACTCAGATTCACTCAAATCTACTTTTTATAGCTCTTCAGGAAGCCTGCAGATATCACCGCCATAACATTTCTGCCAAAAAAAACTAAACATTCTTTGTAATTTGAGTGAATTGAGCCCTTAATAGGTGTCTTTAAATCTCTACCTTCAGGCAAGTGTTTCCACTCCACACTTCTCAATTTCACAGGCACTGCTGTTGTTTCACATGATTTCTGTGTGGCCAGCCATCTCCCTTCACTCCGGCTGCTTTCAAAACGTGATGGAAGCAAACTAACTCTCTGACGCCCTCTTTAAAAAAATTAGGCACTTAAATGTTTTAGTGCTTTTATATTTATTCTGGTCAAATCTTTGTCTCTGACTAATTTTACGACAGCTGGATGTTTGCAGGGACAAACACATTTGAACTGTTCTCTTGTTTCCATTGGCAAGAAAGTATCGTTTTTTTTGGTTTCTGCCCTCGTAAGTCGCCAATTAGAAACATCAGTATGATGAAGGATCAACATGCAAGACTTTAGTAGCTTTGAAAAAAAGAAAATTATACAAAACCTGCATAAAGTCCGCTTTAAAATCCTGTTGTTCACGTTTCTTAATCGAGTCTCGTTTAAACAGAGTATAATTTTGTACAAAAGTATCAAGACCCTGTGTGAACATCCTGGGTGTTTTCACTTTCCAACAAGAAACTTTAATGGGTTTCACCTAAATCTGAAATGTGGAATGTACATTTACATTGAAGACCCTCCGAGTCAGTATATTTTGAAACTACCTGTCTTCACAATTACAGCTGCAGACTTTTTGGGTTTGACTCTACCAGCTTTGTTCATCTTGAGACTGAAAGTTTTGCCTCTTCTTAACTAAATCTCTGTCAGAGAGCAGCTAAGAATATCAACTTTATATTTAGTTGTGGTCCTTGACTAAGCCATTCTAATCCATTAACATTCTTCGATCTACATAAACCATTTCTTTGCAGCCAGGGCTATATGTTTGGTGTTGCTGCTGGAAGGTGAGCCTGTCATCTGCTAAAACAGATTTCCTCCCAGGAATGCCCCTTTTATCAAATCTAAAAAGGTTTGCTTTCTCAGCAGAAGGAAGGTTTTCCTGCAGCATGATGCTGCCACCATCAGGTTTCACAGTGGGGATGTTCAGAAAGATGGGCCACAAAGTGGTTTTGCACCAGAAGGTTCAATTCTATTCTTAATTATTTGAGAGAAAATTCTTTCCTGCTTGCTCTCCCATTGTATGATCTGTGGCTAATTTTAAACTTTATTACTGTCCTCTTAATTTCTACAAACTGCATCATTTGAGGAGAGTGTAAGTAAAAGTTGTCTTTATTATCATGCTGCTTCTCATTTTTAATGAGAAGCAGCATTACACAGTTTTGTTACACAGTTGTGTTTAGTAGGGTTAGAGTTGTACAACTATTTGATCCATCAGTTGCAGATAACGGACAGTACACTGCTGCACAAAATGTTCGGAGCATGAGAAGTTCCTGCTTTAAACTCCTCCACCATTTGATCTGTCTGCTGTGTTCCTTGGTCTTCATGATGTTATTTGTTCTCTAAAATAACTCAGTCCTTTGCAAAACGACTGCAGTTACACAGAATACAAATTCCACGTCCTAATTTGTGGAAAAAAAAATAAAAATAGACAAATAAAAAGAAAATTAAACCATGGAAATTTACAACTATGCACCATTAAGAGCTCGCCTAAAAATAGAAGGAAACTGGTGATTTTAATACGACAAAACGTGAAAAAGCTCTGGGTGTGCTGCAAATAACAACTCAGACTAACACGTGGTAAGCAGAGGCTGCATTCCGAAGAGATGTATAATATGCTGAACACAAAAGTGGCTTTCATTATTTCTGTTTTTGTGGGTTCCTCTGTCACTAAGTATCACAGACATATTTCATTTAACATTATCCAAAAGAAACATTTCCACGTTCGAAGTCGGAGATGAGAAAAAGCTGTAGGTGCGAAGGAGGAAAAACATCCTGAGTCAATAAATTCTGTCTTGGACCTCCAGAGATATTCACAATTCTTGCTGAACTCATTTTGTTGTAAAATTAAGATGTTTAACCTCAAATAAAATAAAATTAAAAAAAAGTGTTTGCTTTGTGGATGAAAATCGCCTGGCCTGCGAGCCTGCATCAGAGCCAAGGTTGGGATCAGGAGCATAACTTCCAAGAGGTAACACACCCCCCCCACCGCGCAGCCACTTCTTAACAATAGCTGAACTTTTAAATAAAAATTAAGCACCCCTGATTTGCCAGTTTAATACCGCCCTCCTTTGTCCAGAATCATTTTAATTGAATGCATAGCATGTAAAAGCCTTTCAATGCAGTAAGTAAAAACAGCAGGACTGGCTCCGCTACGTATCTTCAGGTTTGCGCTTGTGCCTCACAGGAAAGGCATTCCTTTGATCAGCAGGTAAGACAGATCAGACTCAGCTTCAGTTTGGATGAAATACAACTCTTTGACAAGTGGATATGAATTCCTTTATTAAAATTTTGAGTTGGTTTACATGGTGTGAAGAAAACAGAAAATAATTGAAGGTTTTTTTTAACTAAAAAAAAAAAAGCACAGCTTCAAAAATGTCAAGGCTGAAAAAACAATATTCCCACATAAAACTGGCTGAAATTTTACTACGTCTCGATTTGCTCTTTGCAAACTCTTCTTCGTGGTGATCGGCACTGCACCACAAAAATCTGGAGCTGATTTATGAGGCATTAGTAAAGTCTGGAAATGTGGGGTGTGAGGACAAAAGAAATTACTAAAATACCGTCCACACAATCAAAACAGACATAAAAAGTGAAGTGGTTCATGTGTAGCAGTGAGAGGAACATAAAACTGTACCATGGTGAGATCAGATTTATGCGTTTCCTTTTTTCACCGAAGCAGGAGGGAAAAAATAGGGAGGGATTAAGATTCATTGGAGGGCAGAAACATTATGCTTTAGGAATTTAATTGACGCTCTTGAGTGTTTTGGCCAGTTCTTTGTGTTTCTCGCCTGACCGAGCTCTTAATCAGCTAATCTCTTATAGATATTAAAAAAGAAAAAAATCAGTCACTCAGATTTTGCGTTTCTTCCACTCCGGTTCTTTCTCAGCCTCCTCATCCTCCTCCGACTCTTCTGCGAACACGGGCTCCGGCTGGGTCCTGCAGGGATTCACAAAGACGAGCAATGATTTAACTGTCACTTTTATTTCATTTCTATTCATACAGCTTCAGAGAAAAAACAATGAAGTGCAGAACAAAGAAGTCACCCAGCTGTGAAACAATGAATTAAGTCAGATGCTGGAGTGTCAGAGTGTCAGACCAGTGACACACCAAATAAGGCTTAATTAGCTTCAGGCTAAGAAGTTATAATGAGAAGAATGCTGCACAGAAACACATTTCTCCAAACGTTCCCAGATGGATGGATGGATAAACAAAGGGACAGAAAGAGAGATGTATGGAATGTAAGTGTGCATAAATGGATGGACAGAAGATTGGATGATCATGTCCCATTGTAGACTAATGACACAGATTGAGAGGTAAAATGCCGAAGAATCATAAACTTACTGTTCGTAAGCCGGGGCGATCCAGTACGGGTTCTCCGATGCCTCCTTGGCGTGACGCAGGATGGCCTCTCGTGGGTTACTGTCGTCTGTTTTATCCAAAGCGATGTTCTTCACGATGAACGAAGACAACGTGCCCCCGTGTGCTGCTACTCGGCCTCCTCGACCTGTGAGGGCACACAGATTAGTGGATTAGAGACTCTTTCATGTTGCATGTTCTTAGAAAGCAGGGGAAAGAAAATCAACAAATCCCGATTGTGGGTTAAGCTCGGGCATGATCAGCTAGGAGACATTGACCTTACTTTGAGCCACTGATTTAGAGCTCTGGTTCCAGATGATATTATCTGTTACAATCTGCGATATCGAACAGACACTGATATTATTTTGCATCATAGATCTGAATGCAGCAAATGTGTTGGTCACAGTGTTAAAACATCAGATATAAAAGTCATTTTGAACAACAGTTTATATTCTTCTCAAATATCACATGCAAAATTTAATCTATTTGATGAATTTTATTCACCTCCTTCTTTTCAGACAATGTAAAGACCAAAGTTTAAATCTGGACCAACATAAAGCATGCAGGGAGTTCCTGCTGTAGAGACCCAGATGTTTTGTTTAGGGATCGAGAGTCACATCCATCCATTGCTTGTAAGCTTCGAGTCAACCACCAAGCATTACCTTGCACTTATGCGAAGTCAGTTCATACACAAGATAAACATTATAAGGAAAGTCTATAATCTGAGAGCCACAAGTCATCCACCAAGACGTTACTGTCCTTTTCATAGAATGGACCTATTTTTGAATTTTTGCTCCTTCTCTAAACCTTAGTGACTCGTGTTTTATTTTTACAGAAACATGTGCAATGACATTCCCTGTACCAATTTCAGATACTAAAAATGTGCAAACCATGAGCCGAGTATGGTTTTGCTTAAAAAACCTAAAAAAAAACTCCCTCGGTCTTAAGAGATGGGGTCATCTAGACCCCATGAGTTCTTCACTCTGTGCGCGGTCCAGATGGGTTGCGCTGACCCAGTGTGTGCTTTTACGAGTTGTATTTTTTTTGTGTGGTTTCGGAAACTGATGATTTGACGGGACGACCTTCCCCGGTTCCCCGTGACATCTGTCGCGCTCCTCCTGAGCATCGTGCTAAGACCGCGGCGGGACGGTTAAAACGCAGCTGTAATGGGAAGAAAACAGGATGCAGTAACAGAAAACGGATTTAATCAGAAAAACCCGGGATGATAAATAAAGAACAACTAATCCTTTTTGTGGCATTGGTTTACAAAACATGGTTAACAAGATTGTTTTTCCTTTTTTACAAGACTTCTTGAGCTTAGTGTGGTTTGTGGGAAACAAATACACTTGGATTTTCACTAGGTTATTGCAACATCTGCTGAACTCCCTTTTTTTCTTCTTTTCAATGTGTAAAAACAAAGCTGAATTAAGCCAATGTCATCCCTTCGCCCTAAAAAGGATAAATCTTTTTTCGGTTTTTGAGGCTGAGTCTGCCTCAGCGTCAGAGCCAAACTTTGCTAAGTTTAGTTTATAGTTTATTCAATCTAAAACACACAGAGACACTCATAAAAAATAAAGGTTGTTAATCAATCAACACTCGAACTACAATCACAGAAATTCAAAACAAATTCAAATAAAAATAATTCATAAGCGCTATATGTGCCTATTATTACATGTTCACAGCTTTAGTGGAACAAATATTTAATTGTTCAGATGATCAACAATTAAATCCAGATGAAACAAAAAAATAAATAAAAACCCAAAAGACAAGAAAAGACCAGAAAGGTTAAAAAGTAAGTAAATCGAATCATGAAAGTTTCAATCACATTTTATCATTTGCTCTTATTCTGTTGTAATTCTTCTTTAAACTATTATCTTATTACTTAGTTTAAGATCTTTTGGGAAACTATTCAAAGTTTAATCCCTTCAACAGAGATACACAAACTTTTTAATGTAATATTTATATTTTTTTGTTGTTTTAAGTTAAATTTCTAAAATACTTTCTAAATTAATCTGGATATTTCCTGGTCATGTCCAATAGGCAGGAGACTCCAGGCTAATTAGAACTCACTGGATTAGTTATGCAGAAATGAGTTCATCTTATTTTATTGTTGGATTATTTTATTAGCTCTTGATATTTCAGCATTTATAACTTACATCGCTAGAAATTTCCAATGCTGTGGTCAAAACAAAAAAACTGCACAACATTACTTGGCAGCAGTGAATCTGGAGACAAGAGAAATGTTGTGTGTGGTTTGTTGGAGCTCAAAACTGTTTTTAAAAATGAGCATTTTTACGTTCAAATACAACAATTATGGTTTTCCTGCATTATTTTCATTGCAAGAGTTAACCATATCTGGCAAATGGCCAGGATGTTTGAGAGGCCAGTTGCTCCACAATGGGCTGGACTGTGTTACACCAACTGGAGCCTCACACATCTGCCTAAAACAAATAGATTATGTGTCCAGTTGAAAACATGATATTTCATAGGAGAGCAGCTGCAAAACGACGCTGTTACCTCACTTTTTTCAGCAGAGATGATTTTTCTTATTTTAACATGTTGTTACCTGGTCCAGATACAGGCGGCTCGGGTTTGTGGGATTTCTTCGGGTCCAGTCTGTCCTTCTCCAGCTGTTTCCGTGTGCTCCGCTGTCGGGCCTCTCGGAACATGGGCAGAGCATGAGCTGAGGAGAGTAAACAAACAAATGTGAGTCCGGGTGGTTAACAGTCACATGGCCCCAGCAAACAAAAACACAAGAACCAATCATAACTCTAGATCTTCAGCCGCCTCCTGGTGTAATTTACACCAACATTTTCAAAGGACAGCCACTCCATTTAACCCTAGATGTTTCTGAACACCACCACAACAAGGGCTTCCCATGCTGAAATCCAGGAGTGTGTGGGTGACCGTGTGCGCGATTAGGTGTGAATGAGTGGACTCTGAGTAGTGTCGGTGACGCTATCTGAGCGTGTGTGGGCGACAGAGCATCTGTTTCAGGAAGTGTGTATGCTCTGCTCTCGTCCTCGGGGGTTACAAGGAGACACTTTAGTGAAGAGCCAGATAAAGTGATTTTCCATTCAGGAGCTTCTGTCGCGGCTCAGTGTTAATTCTCCTCCATGCTACATTAAGCAAAAAGGTTACTGTTAACAGATTCCCTCGCTTTTCTCAATGGGCCGTCACTTGCTTCCTGTCCCGTCTAATTTTCCAGTGCCAAGGCATCAAGTGCGTCACTCACCACTTGGAGCAGCGAAATGCTCGGCTATTTTACACCCTGTTGGCACTACGATGAGCTCACATGATGCGTCTGAAAAGGCTGAAGCAGACCAAAAGGTAAATGTTGTCCGGGGTCGGAGGAGATGGGAGGCACGCACAGAAGAGATGACAGCCTCATGTGTCAGTGTTACGACTGCGAGAGGGAGGCAGTTTGGAGTGTGTGCGGCAAAACCGGCAGAAGATCACGCAGGCAAGGGCGGGAGAGGAGGTCAGTCCTCTCATGATTCCTGCGTGACAGGAAAGTACGTGGCGGTCGCGTGGCTATCGATTCAATAATCCACACCCAAATCCATCAGCTAATGGAAGGGGTGAAGATCCAGAACAAGCTGTCGCTCCATCCAAAAAGCCCTGCGGCATCAGATGGAGTTCGTCTGAATATCTGAGTGTGGGAGGTAGCATCAGAGCTGGCCTGACGAGAAACAGGCAGCACTTGTAAAATCTTTGAAAAAGATTTCTCAGATTATTTATAATTACAGTTGCCCCAAAGTAGGCAGTCTGCAGTGCTCAGGAGAGAGGCTGGGGACCTTAAAAGATGAACTTTAATCTGACTACCATGCAAGACGGATTGAGAGAAGCAGGAATCATGTTGTTCCTGAGAAACAACCCCTGTGTATTCTAATTTGTCCTGTAAAAACACGGAAGAACGTACGTGTGATGATGTAATCTTGCGTTAGCGTCTCCGCGTGTTTCTCTTTCCGCTTGCTCTTCACCACACACAGCTTGGCCCCTCTGGAGGAAAAGGATCATTAGCAAAATGGCTGAGCGACAATTTACAACATATTAGATGCATTTTTCTAAACCATCTTTGCATCCACAGCCGAATCTTATTGCACCATTTAAACGTGGAGGTTGAATTACCTATGCAAATGACTATTTAAAAAGAACTGTTACAGTATTTGCTTTGATTAAAACATTAAAATATTCAAAGATTGGGGTTTGATTGCTGCATCTTTGCATTTTTTCTTCTTTTATTTTTTCCAGTGACTATTCATTGACCATTTAAACTTCATTTTGAAGATTTTAAGACAGCTTTTAACAACAGAAATTTGTTTACAATATGTCTGTCAAATTCCTACTACTGGCATGCAGTGTGAATGCAAGACCCTTAAAATCTATCAATCTATATAGGTCCCCAGGTTGCTGCCCATCTCCAGTGGTCATTCAGTGAGAGGGAGTTTATATCCTGCACAGGTCGCCTGTCATCACAGGGAAACAGTGACTCACACTCGCATCCAGCCTCATGATCTCAACTAAGGGCATTTTAGAAATTAATGAACCTAAATGTCAAGTTTTTACACTGTCGGAGAAATCCAGAGTACAGGTGAAAGTCCTTTTTTAAATATTGGACACAATCAATCACATTTCAGTGTCTCTGGATAGAAAGCTTTTTTTTAATAATTCAATCAACTCTTTCCGTTGGTTTCTGTAGATTAATACTTAGGAATCCCTGCATGCAGTTTACTTCTTATTAGGATTATTTTAATAGTCGCAATTAAAAAAAAACAACTTTTGAAGTATGTTTGTTGCTAATGAAGGTTCACCTGAACATACCTGTGACTTTTAACTGGATCGTAGTACACCTTGGCCAGCCCGTTCCCAGTACCCACCATAATCTGGTTCAGTTTGGGATGCCACAGGCAGCGAACAACACTCTGCATCAAACACACACGTAAAATTATTTACATCAGTTCAGTTGTTTATTTTATTGTTTTTGTTTATTAAGTATTTAAGAAGGTCGGGGTGTAAAATGAAAGACCGCGTCATTCTTTTGGTTTTGAAAGGCTCGTGTTCCCCCTACTTAGACAACAGAAGGTAACAATCATATTTTATTCCCCACAGTAGTGAAAGTGTGCAACCCAGGTCAGATGTGGAGGTACAGTGAGGAGAAGTCCCAGTGTGCTCTGCTACTCTAGTTGACTATATTTGGTTGGTGGGATGAGGGCTGGATCTCGCTATCTGTGTGTGACAGATGGCCTGGAGCCAATAGGCGAATGTGACCACATTCATCCAGAGACGGGTGTGTGTGACGCTCTCTGTGTTTGTTTGAGAGAGTAGCATAGAGAGGGAGCAATATAAGAACAGCTGTTAAGACAGTGATGAAGATCTTCAGCTTATTCTGATATGTGAGCTGCAAACCATCTAAAAAAACTCCTCCAGTAGCGCCTCATTTTTTCCACTCACTTAAAATGTCCCTGTGATCTGTTTGGGGGGCATCTAAAGGAGTTCTGTGGGCTGGGGGGCTGGGTAAGACAATGCATACAGTGAAAGCTGCTTAACGTCCAGCTGTTCAGCTTCCCATCAGGACAACAGAGGAGCGAGCCTCAATCATAGATGCAAAATAAAACATGCACGCACAATCAAAGCAGCACAGACATTTGTACATTTCTGGTTCACTTTTCCCTCTTAATTTTGCATTTGGAGAACTCGTACCGTGTGTCACATGTGATCATTTCTTATTTGGTGGAACCAGTAATCTACATACACTAATAAATATTTTATTTCACGAGAATACTGTGATTTAAACAGAAGTTGTTGCAATGTTATGGTTGATCACTTTACATCAACACCACCATGTCAGGAGGTCACAGTGTCGTTTAACTCTGCAGACAGATGAAGGTTAATCTGCTCAAGCAGATCAGCTGATTGTAACTGGGAGAACAATCCAGAAAAGGCTTTTAAATGAAATGAGCCTCATGCTTCCAATAAAATACCAGTAGCTCGAAATGACTGCATACTCCATAGTCATTTTACTTTTGTCATGCAAAAACAAATTTCACTCTATTTCATTGGGCTTTAGGAGATCAAACTCAAAGTAGTGCTCGCTTATGAAGAGGCAGGGAAATATAAGATAAATGGCCCAAAGTATTTTTTTACAAATAGAATGTAAAAGTATGCTATGGATTTGTTTTTAGCCACTTTTATGGAAGAGTGGCAAAAGGAATGCCAATTGAAAACAATACAAGAAACAAAAGGAAATCCCATTTAAAGTTTGATGAAAAACAAAAAAAGAAGACAAAAATATACTCTGGTTAGATGAAATCTAAATTCAGCAATACTGGAAGCCCATTACAGGTACTAAAAGATTTGAAACAGTGACCAAAGTTTCCAGCAGGACAATGGTCACAAACACACAGTCACATACCCCAAAAGGTCTGCAGCTGCACAGGTGGACTTTACTAATTCTGTGATTTCTGAAGAAGACTGGTTGAACAAGATTAAATTAAAGGGTGTGAGTACTTTTCAAATAAAAAGTAAAAAAATATACATAATTTTTCTTCCATCAAAGTTTGATGCTGTAAAACAATAACATATGGAAAAGGTGCAATAGGCATATTATATAATTCTCAATAAAAGTTTGTTGAATTGATGCTATAGAAGACATGATACATGTATCAGCATGCAAGTCAGTGTTTTGATCTGAAATCCAGACATTCTGGGTGTGCTCCAGTGAAAATGTGTAATGGGTTATAAATTGGCCTGTCAAGAAAGCTACACTAACAGTGACAGTCGACTCATTCAAGCACCAGTGAAGAACAAAGTCTGAGGCCTGGTTACACTCCAGAGGTGCCATCAAAGCATCCAGGTTAGCAGCGCAGGCAGATCAGCCTGTAGTAATCGTAAATCCCAAATATCCAGCCAGGTACCATAAACTCAGTCCATTTGGGTTCACTGAACGGTCTCCACAGACCCAAACAAATCACTCTGTCAACAAGTTTCATAGAACCAGAACTGCAACAGCCCAGCTGAGTGCAGCCTGCACCGCAACACACACAAACGCATGCACGCACGCAGCCAAGCCCTGCTCAGCCCAGCTTTATTGTTGGACTTCTTTCCAGAAATTCAGAGAAATGTGTTTATACTCCAGGAATCCCTGTTTACACTCTGTGTTTGCAGAGTTGCATCATGGAAGAAGTCACTCTAATCAGTGTGTTCTCCAGCAGACGTCTATGTCCCACCAGATTAAAATGCCAAACGACTGAACAAAGATAAATGCTTTGCCACCCACTTTCACAACATATATGCCAATTATGAAATAAAACCAGGCAGCAGTAATGAGACCCGGCAGTATGCTATAATCCTTGTTCAGCACCGGTCAGGAGGCCAATTTAAACCTGCAGGAGAAAGGAAAACCAAATGTTTACCATTTAAGCCCCATGCTGCGAGAGCTACTGTCGAAGAAGGCAGAAACAAAGCTACTTGAACAACTGGGAACGTCTTTCTGTCTGCCTCACACCCTTTTAATGCTCTTGGCGGAGATATAAGCTCACTTAGATGAAAGCCTCCCTTTATTTCTATAGAAATAATGGTGTACAGAGCATGTAAGGAAGAAGTAAAGGTCACAGTTAAACAGGGCGGATCTACAATACTATTGCTTATTTAAATCGACTTAATATTTCCCTGGCTTTAAGGTTTGTATGAGATGAGCAGATTTTTGAAACCTCAATTTAAACGCTGCTTCTAGTGAGCAGGAACTCAGTCTTACTCCGAAATGTCCAAAAAATAAATGTGAAATACATCAGTACTTTGTCTTTAACTGTACAAAACATGTTGAGTGATAAAACAATATCTTAAAAAATAAATTAAAATTGGAATAAACAACGTCTTGGAAAAAACATATTTGCATTAACTTAGGTGAAGTTTAAAATACTTTTATAATTAGTAAATAAGAGTCAGCTGAATGTTTGTGAATGTTGTGCTGAATGTTCACAAACAATGTTTGTGAAACTCACTTATGAAAGTGAGTTTCATAAAGATAAAAGCAATTGTTCAATATTTTTTAAATGAGGTTCTAGTAAAGTTATTGCAAGTAGCTAATAGCTTAGCTGTCTTAGATAACTCACTCAGCAAATTTATTTAGTATAAATACAGATCAGCTGGTCCTGGAGCCTGAAGGTATTGGAAAGCCTGACTTTGGCCATGAGCAAAGTGGATTTGTACAAGCTTAAAACAAAGTTACTACCTAATGGAAGATAAAAGCAGCTTTTGAAAAAAATAAAAAAAATATCAAAAGGTGTTTACTTAATGTTTTTTTTTTCCCCTTTTCTTTTTAAAGCGTTTACTGTTTTATCACACAGTAACTAACCGCAAATGCTTCTGGGGCACACTTGGCTCTTCAGCATCTCAATGGCCCTTTATTTGCCATCCACATAATAATCAATGTAACTGATGAAAACCTAAAAGTGGTTTAAAGGTTCTTAAAATAATGCTCACATAAACCAGAGAACATTTGGGGAAGGGAGTTGTTTTACGATGCTTCAGGCTCCACAACCAATTAAACAGGATTGATCCTAGATGAAGAGTTTGTTAATTAGTGAATATTAAACTGCTCTTAACCTTTTAATAGAAACTCACATTGAACATGCTGACTTAAGATGATCATAATTTAAATTTAAGGGCTTCATGAATTCTGAAAAATGACCCAAGCTATTGTAGGTCACTGGGCTTACAAGCGGCATACAATACCTTAAGCAATTGTTGTATTTGTAAGTTGTATCGCTTAAGCAAGGGAAAAATATAACTGTGAACATTTTGGTTTGTTTTTTACTGCATTGATTTACACCAAGGTAGCATACCTTCAAAATGCTTACAGTAGAGTAAGGGCTACTTATAAGAGCTCACTGAAATCCTGGTTTCAAGCCAAACCTTGTTAAAGATACAATTTGGCATGATGAAGAAGCTGGCAGTGGATCATTTAACAAAAATGTTTTTATTTTAGTTGGTTAAACATACAGTAAATTGCTTTTAGGAGCCAAATATTTTAGCAGGTTTGCTGGATTGACTGAATGTATGGCGCATAATTCATATTAATTGCTACAGAGCGGGTTTGTTTTGCGTCTTGTTGTTTTGCCAGTGAACAAATAAATCACATTTTTTGGGGAGGTTTGGGAGGAGTTAACAGACAATGCAATTAATGATGAAACATCATAATTTAAAATATGACTAAATGCCTTTTAAGACTACGTGTACAGTAAAAGTTGATTAATTAAAACTAGAACTATGCATTAGATGTTATTTTTTTATTTAGTAAAACTAAACTCATCTATACAGTGATCAATTCTTTATTTTAAGATAAAACAGTCATTTAACAGACTCAAGACTTTCTAAGGACTTTTTAAGACCCGTCCTGCAGAAATCTTGCATATCATGCCCTGTTTGTTCAGTGAGGTGGGTTGCGTGGAGCATCTGCAAGAGTTCATAACAACACACATGTTAAACAGAAGGAAATACATTTTTACCAACTCTCAAGGGAAACCACGCTGCAGCTTAGAGATTTTTTTCATGCAGCCAGGCAGTAGAACAAGTGAAAGGGGCAATGGAAAAATCAGTTCCAAATGTTTACCCTCCCCTCACTAGAGTGAAAGGGAAGACAAACGTCCACAGAGTGATGCAAGGGAGCAGAGTTGTGGCGAGCTAAATACACTCTTTGACCCTAAGTGTGTCCTTTGTCTGGGCTTCCTAGACTGAATCTGGGTGCAAACAGACTCTGTCAAGAACATAAATCAACAACAGTAACTGCTTGGTCTCTGGATTTTCATGCATACAAGGGATAATGAAACTTTTTTTTATTTTCTTTTACAAAGTCAAAATTATGACCAAGCAACAATAAAAAAAAGTTGCATCTTAAGCTCTGACTTTTTAAAGGAGGCAATTACAGAGCCAAGATCATCGACACCAGAACTGAAAATCCATGCTTCATTTTGAGAAACAGCCTCACAAACAATCCTGGAACAAGTCATCGCAAGACACATTACTGCCTCTGCAAAGGCACTTCCTCTTTACCGTGTGGGTTGAAGTTTAAAGCTGCTATTTTTAGTATTTTTTGCCGTCAGAAGAATTCACAATATAGCAATTTAGCAATTTTCTATTCGAACTAATATTTTCATATAGCTGCACTGACAGGATCATGTTACTCTCATTGTTAAGTTTAAGCAGCCTTGGAAGCTTAGATGTAACTTTGATCATTTTACTTGTTTTGACAGCTGAGTGCTAAAGTATTGCTTCAGAAGTGTGGCTTCAGCATGAACAACATGCAAAGGTTTGTAACATTCCAAATGACACCTTCAATGTGTTTATTTAATCGGTCTGAGTGTGCATCTCTTGCTCCAGCCCGGGAGGAGACAGTTACTGCTGAAGACATTAACCTCTGTCAAACCTTGGTGTTATGGCTACAGAGAGATCAGAAGCAGGATGCAACAGGACACATGTTTCTATAGCAGGCAGCAGCAGCTCTGCCCTGCAGTTTTAACACTTATGGCTGGCTGACTCCATGAAATACAATTCTCAGAAAGTGGGATTACCTTAAAGCATGCCATTTGCTACTGTGTATGGAACATGATGATTGTTACTGCAGATAATTGCATTTCTAACACACTCAGCACGTTTAAGAGCTTCACATCTTTCCTGCCAACAGTTTGAGTAAAACGGTGGAATGAGATCCTTTCTTACTTTATTTTATTCCCACAGAGTTCGCCTCTAGCCATTTTAAGATGTTCCTCCTCAGCCCAACATTTTCCCCAAATGCTGCAAAACTTACTTTTTATGTGAAACTGAAGCAAAATTAAATTTGTTGCAAAAATACAACCAGATTGGGACATATAATTTTATAAAGGGAGATGCTTAGTTACTACCACACAATGTTAAGACTGAAATGGGAAAAACTGTTCTTCCATTTTGAGCAGAAAGACTAATTTTAAATATGTTCCAGGCTTAAATGACAATGTTATCCAATGCCAAAGAAAATCAAATATTTTGCAAAAAATATTCTGAAATTTCTACTTCAAATTCACATATGACAAAAAAAACTTGGGCATTCTCCAATAATGACCTGCAAGAAAAAAAAAGATAATTTTTCAAGATCAAACGCAGACATTTCCAATCATAAAAGTAGGATATCCCCTAAAATTTGGAAGACAACTCTTAAAATGATCAGGAAAATCTCAGAATTTTTGGAAGATTTTAAAATCAGACTAGTTTGGCAAGAAATGCCCAAAGTCTTCTATGGATGAAGTGGTGCATTTTGGAAATGTGAACATTTTCAAGAATCTGGTGAAATCTCATCATTACATACAAAGCTTAAACTCAATAAAATATTAATTCCACTTAAATTTCTATTTATAGAGGTGGTCTTGGGTAAAATTTGAGTAAGCCAATTCCTTCAAATGTGAAGCAGGCCCACACATGGAGTGTATCAGGAAACACAGGAATCAGGATAACACATTGTTGCTTTTTTGACACAAGTGAATCTCCAGATGTTGCAAATAATAAGATGGAGGATTCCTCGAAGGAATTCCAGTCTTCTGTTGTCTGTTCTTCTACTACCTGCACAGTTTCAGTTATATTTTGGGAAAATAAAAATAAAAAATCTAAAAACTTACTTTTGACTGAGTAATATTTTGAAGAACTGCAACTGTATAATTTCTGGTTATTCTACCCATCTCTTGTTACATCAGTAAATGAAAAACAAATGTGTTTTAAGTAAAAATTGCACCGCTCGCAGACAAATGTCTAAATTTTTGTTCATACACAACCTTGATTGTTCCAATATTGTTCTTTATCTGCTGAGCCTACTGTGCAATTTGGAGGTCATGTTCACGTACAGTAACAGCATATATATCACTGAAAATAGTTCTGTGCAGAAGTAGCTCTTCTGCTGCAAGGTAGTGGTCCAAATGTTATAAAATGTGTTTTTTAAGGTAATAAAGTTCTGCACTATATCAGTATGACACAGTATTTATATGGCAGATGCAACTTTTACACAACAACATGTTTCAAATGTTCTTTAGAAAAGAGGCTGGGGGGTGGAACAATATCACAGTTTGTCCTGTACAAATAAGGTGGCTCTAAAGAAAGTGTAAAAACTAAATAAGAACTTAAATAACCATCAAAATATTTATATTTGAAGTAGTATAAATACTCTCTGTGCCATTTTCCTGCAAACATTTCATACTTTTCCAGGGTTTTGAGTCTTCTGTTCACTTTAAAATACAAACATTCACTATGAATTTATGTGGGATATGTGTACAGTGGACATGGTTTACATAAGGTTTCAGCAGCGACCAGAAACTGGAAAGAAAGAACACACAGAAAAAACACAAAGAAGTAAAGCGATAGGAACAAAAGGCAAAAATCTGACAAAGAAAATTAAGGAAAGACAAAGCAAAGCAAAAAAGCCGACAAAAAAAGGTAGGAAAGAAGCGGGGAAGCAAAGACGAGTAGGGAATAGGAGAAAAAAAAAGAAACTACAAAAAGCAAAGTAATGAAAGAAAAAAGAAAGGACATAATAGAAGGGCAGAATCAATAAAATCAAAGAAATACCAAAAATAAAGACATACTTTCTTACTCATATTTCAGTTATCTGTACTTATCCACATCTAGAAATTACTGAAAATTAAATTCCACACTATGAAGGAAACTTGTTAGTAACTAAATTAAATCAGCCACATTTGCAGCAAATAAAACTAAAGCCAAAGCTAATAATTAAAATAAGTATTTTACTCTTTCTTATTCGTAAAAGTCTTTACATAGTTGCTGTACAGAAAACCTCCAGTATTTGCTGCGGCAGAACTTACAGCATTGGTGACCTCGATCTCATAGACCCTCTGAAAAGAAGCTCTGTCGAAGAAAACCAGCTTCCCATTTCCCTCCTCCTTCTTCACGGAGGTCCCTGTCACAACAAGCCTGTCATCGGGGCTAAAACAGCAGTCGGTCCTGGAAGGGAAAGTCACACATACAAATATTTATAATCTGCACACGATGCACTCATACCAAGAACTGAAAACAAGCAGTCTATAAAAGCAGAGATGACTCACATGGAGAAGTAGTTGGTCAGTCTGTTAGCTTCGTTTACAGGCTTCCTGAAGTTGCGTATGTCCCAGATCTTCAGTGTGTCGTCCCCTGAAAATGAACACGTTAATGAAACTTTAAAAGGCAAACTTTACTTTAAGTTCTATATATTATTACGGAAGTGGCACTTATTTTCCAAATAAATGGTTATCTCTCATTTACATTGCATAATCATGTTGAAAGAAGGACTGTTCCTCCCTTTGTTATTTTTGTTTATGTTTGGGTTAGCAACCTCTTAACGAGATTACATACCAGAAAGCAAAGTCTTTTAGTGTTTATCCACCTCTTGTAAGATTTCCGTGTTTTGTTAGTGGTGAGTCTTTGTTTATTTGCCTACTAAGGGAGGAAAAAGCACTTCATTTGCCTAAAATCCATTGTTTTTATTAACTAAAGGTTGAATATAATGATGCCAATGACTGCAGCTGGCTGGGGGCTCCGAGAGCCACAGTGTTTCCCATACCTCCACGGGAAGAAAGAGTGACGCCATCGTATGAAAAGCAGAGGCAGGAGGTGTCTGATCCTGGAGTGTGGGCTTGCCGGCAGTGAAACTTTGTATGAACCTAAGAAATAAAAAAAGTAGTCACAGTGATTATTGCTCGTTCAGGTGTGCTTTTCTCTTTAAATAGGTCAGTAATAATGTTTCAGACCCAGCTACTCTGTAGCTGTGTGTAAAATGTAGACCGCTTCTATGATCTCTTATCATAGAAAACAGCCTGGCCTCTGATTTAATAGTAGATGTTAGTTAATAGTCTGTCACTACAGTAACAAAACGACCCGTTCGTTCTCTGCGTCTTCAAAACAACATATGGTTTTCATCACAGTCTGAACACTAAACTAGCCCACCACAACCTATGAAACACAAGCAAGTTAACACACTGAGGCAACATCACAGACATTTACCTTGGCAAACTCCAAGGCTACAGCCTAACAGATGGTACTAGAAGGATTTTTTATTTTTTTACATGAAATTAAATTACAATGTTTTACAGAGAACAATTTACTGAGCAATAACTCACACCAGACACATTTTGACTGTAACCACAGGCCTGAAAAGCATAATTCTTTTTGGGGTTTTGTTGTAATAAACATTTCTTAAGCAAGTTTTTGTGCAACAACTGTTTTGTCATAAGTGTCAACCAACATCCTAATGAATATAAGCAACCAAGCTTACTATTTGTCAAATAAAGAGCATGTGGGTCTTTCACAGCTGTAATTTACCTGAGATTAATGGGAGAAAAAAAATGTATGGCTTCAGCCAACAATAGCCATTAGTTTGTTAAAAACAGACATTCACACATCTGTTATGTCTATCTGTGTTTTAAAAATAAACTAATTGTGGTGATGAATTAGGACTCTGTTGATCAAAGTGTCAATAAAAAAAGCACTGAAAACAACTGTAAACAAGCCATTTCATACCTATTTATTAAAATTGTTCAGTTCTCTTGGTAGTTCACTATTTCTATAAATTATAGACAGTCATAAAAATAATGAAACCTTCTGCATGATGCAGGAGTAATGTTGACTAATAAACTATGACATCTCGTCAAATCAAAGTAACTAAGCAATCTCTTGCAGGTAAATATGATTTATTATAATAAGCAACCCATTTAAGATACACCCACTAAATTACAGAAAATTGTTCTAAACATGCCTCTGGCAAGTACAAATTGACAAACTGGTGCACAGTAGTACTCTCTCACAGTAGATGATGCATTTTCCATTCATTTATTCAAACTTTCATTTATCTGAGGAAGTAGGTGGTTCAGGAGGGAATTGCAGACATCTCTCTCTCTCTCTGGTGAAGCTGGAAGCTTATTCTAGGGTGGCCAGGCCAGAAGAGACACATATTCTCTGCAGACATAAATTGGGTCTGCTGGGGTTTTGTCCCAGTTGGACATTACCAGAAAATCTTCAAAGAGTGCAGGTTCAGGAGGCATCCCAATCAAATGTCCCTACCAGCCAATAAATGTGTATCTGTAACCCTCACTACTTCTAGTAATGCTTTAAATGTAACTCAGATAAGTGCCGCAGCAGAACCACCACTTGGTTGCCTGGACAGAAGGATGTTTGCTACCAAGATGTTACAATGGTGATAGCCAAAATCTGAAAGCAGCGACCACTTATGTGGGTGGACAAGCTGCATATGTACTGCCTCCTATAAAGCCTTCATTCTGTGGGGCAAACACTGGCAACAAAAAGTAGTGATGAGGTTGAACAGTGTAGCCTCAGTCGCCAAGACCACCATATACTGTGACTCCCTGCTTGATCAGCTGACTTTCTCCTGATCACCATGCAATCCCTGGAGTAAACATGCATTCAAATCCCTCTTATGAAACTTAAGCAGAAGAAGTTAAAAATGTTTAAAAAAAAATAACAGTTTAAGCAAAGGACATAAGGAGCTCCACTTGATGGTAAATTTTAGAGTGTACTGTGTTACAATTAATCATGTAACCAATGTTATAATATGAATTCATGCAGTTTGAGGATGAAGCTTTATTATATTTTCCTATAAAGATCAGCATGCAGAAAGGAAAATAATAATACACAAGTGCATAAGAGTAAGAAAAGTTACAGTCATAAATTGTAAAGAAAGACAGGGTTGGGGCAAAAAGTTGCATTTTACTAAATATTCAAAATGATCCCCCCCTGTCCAGTACATCTACTAACGTTTTGGCATAAAGCTAAGCATATTAAGTTAATTGTATCTTGAAGACCAGATTTGAGAACCACAGCTCTGTGGAAAGCACGACTCCGTCTTTGCCTTTCTCTTCTACCCCCAACACTCACTGCCCACTGTCCTACCTTTACCTGGCCTGAACACAGCCAAATTCCACAGAATCGATCATTAGTAGACGGAGGTGAAGCAATAAGCCCTGGTCTTTCTAACGCTCAAACAAACATAACCTTGGTTTATACAGCCACATTGTCATTAATTCTAAGAGAACGCAAATAAATCAGTGAAAAGCGAATTGCAGCACTGCAGGTCTTTGACCAAAAAAGCAGTGGATAAGGAATTTGAAGTGAGCACACAGTGTGGAGGACAGATAAGGCAGTGAAAAACTTGCAGGAGAGAGCAGTGCATGAGCTGAATGAGTGATGTGCCCTCATGACAACACAAAGAAAGGGGACCATACTTCACCTCCAAAGAAAGTGAAGGGAAGTTATTAGACAGATAACAGTGTTACCTTGGACTGTAGATAACTTGGATTACACTTACTTATGCTTGGTCTCCCCTGGGAATAATTTTCTGCTCCCACATCATCAAGATTACTTCTGACTCAGTGCTTTTCTTCTCCTTTGTTGTCTTTAAATATCTCCCAAGTCTCTTTTTTTGCTGGACTAAAATTAACTTAGCTGCAAAATAAAAGTCAGAAGGGCAACTTAAGTCTGAAACCGCCATTTCTACTCCATCCGGGGACAATTTTAGACTTTATAAGTAGCAGCTAAGGTGAAATGTTAATACATGGGGCTGTGATGGCCTCCATCCAATCTTAATCCTGACTGTATTTTAGCTATGCTGTGCAAATTCACAACAGGAACAAGGACCACATTTCTGTAAGCCACAGATGTGCCGATTAGAAATGTTGTTGCACTTGTCTCACCATGGAAAAGAATCAATGAAGCAGATTGAGGTTGCCTTCTTTGGCCTGTAGTAAAACCAGAAAAAGAATCAGAGCCTGGAATGATACCAAAAACTTACTCTGTGAGGGGAGAGTGATGAGATGTGCTTTACAGAACACCAAAAACAACTGTCCAGATGTTTGTTTTTCATCATTTCTCCCTCTAAATGAACCTGCCCAAACTGAACTCTTTACTAGAACCATAGTTTTCCCATGTAAGCTAAAAAAGAATGTTTGGGACTCTTGTTTGACTTCAGATTAATCATCCCATACTGTTTTCATTATTTCTGGTCTATCGTTTGAAAAATATTGTCAAATGCTGCCAGAAATTGTGTTGGTTTGTATGCTATGGAGAACATAATTTCCAGCACATATCCATACAAGTGCCTTGAAAAGGTGTTCACACCCCTTGAACATTTCATAAGGTTGAAGAACAAAAAAAGCTCTTTACAATGACCTGATAGAAAGAGATGCTGGCAGCATCATGTTGTGTTGTCCCTTTTCTCAGCAGGTTATATAGGAAGCTAATTAGAGTTGATAGGAAGCTGGATTAAATACTGATAGAGTTGCACCTCAAAAGTCTTGCGGCTGTGATTGAGGTGGTTCTAAAAAGTGTATGCAGGCTGAACACAAATGCACACCACACTTTTCAGAATCCTCTTTTTTGAACGTTTTGAAGAATCATTTTCTGTGCCCTCCCATCACTTTATGATGGTTAATTAAATAAAATCCCAACACAATAGACTGAAACAAAGAAAAGGTCAAAGAGTGTGAACATTTTTATCTCACACTCTACATGTACATGTTTGCGCCAAACTTTAAGAAAGAGCTCAACACTTTCTAGAGCAGAAGATGATATCTGATGGCATCTGGTTTCTTCCTCTGCGTGCTGTGATAAGAATCTCCCACTGCACCAACTCGTCCAAATCACAGTATCTGACTAGAATTATACGGCTCTAAATCTCTGCTTTTTCCATATATTTACAACCGAACCCCTAAAAGACGTTGATTCCCTCAGTGCGGTCAGCTTACATCTCACTCTGACTTTGTTACTGTGTGGGGATCAAGCCGTTGAACCACAGTCCTCAACAGCTGTTATGATCTTTCAAGGAAATCAGCAAAATGTGACAGCGAGGTTGTGTATGTTTGGGAATCACACGCACTGGAAATAGAGGCCAGACAGTCTAAAATGTTTGCTGTGTTACTGGAACTTTCCACCATATCTCAGTAGCGTAGCAAAGGAAAAGAACAGTTTGTAAAGTCCGAAAAGATTTCAAGCAGTTAAACTATTCTGCCCGATGCTATTGAATTACTAAACATGTTAAAGTTAAATAGAGGAATGATTGCAAAACTTGTGCAAGTAATGTTGAATAACTTTGCTAAGCAATATTCCCTTTAATCAAAGTCTCTTCTGAGACAAAATATGAATATCTTTTAATGTTGGCTTTTGTGACCAAACAGAACTGTCTTGAGTATTTTACAGAATGACTTGGTTTTTGTAAACTATCACTGCTAAAAATGGAGCAATTAAAAATAACTCAGTTCAGAGGTTATCTAGAAGTTTTAAGGTTTAAGTCGGGATAAAGCACGTTTTTCTGCTTTTGAACACCTGATTCAGGTGATTGTAGTTCAGCATGACCCTGTTAACTAGCTTTCAATTGAAATCAGGTGTGCTGAAGCAGGGAAACACTGAAAGCATGCAGTGTTTCCCTGCTTGCTTGAGGAAAACGGCAGGGAAACCCTGGCTTAAGTTACTGAAACATTCAATTTCTTTTTTTATTTTTTTTTATTACTACAGCCAGTTTCTCTAAACTGGCTAGATGCTGCTCTGTTCACTAAAAGCACTAAACCCAACTTCTAAAATGATCAACTATATTTTAAGGTCACCTGACAAAGCATATAAAAACCATCTCTGATTTAAAACACGGTTCTGTGGAGTCTGGAAAAGTTTGGAATTTGCTTTTATTAACTTGTAAGTCTGGATGAGTCTTTTTTTGGAGGAGATTAAGAGAAGGAAAAGTTAAAGAAAATATAAATTTATTCCCTTTTCTAAAAAATGAAAACAATATTTTAAAATAAAATTATTTTCCTCATTGATTTAAATTTAAATCTTACTTAAAATTGAATATTTCCAACATTTTAGCCATCAGTAGTTTATCTTTCGTGCTTTGATAATTCTTAGTGGAAATAAAGTTTGGCCCAAAATTATTTATGATTCAAACCAGAATCAGGATTAAAGTAATCTTTACTTTGAACATTTCTCCTCAGTGGAAGTAATATTAAAGTTTGTGAGTGGTTCAATCAGATTCGAGTCCAAACTTGAATCTAATAGATGATCTATGGAGAGAGTTGAAGATTAGGCTGATTGCACGCAAATGCAAAAACTCAGACCTCTTAGATAAATTGTAAAAAAATATCAGCGAAAAACTGCAAAAAAATCTAGTCAGCAAGAAAAATAAAGGGGTTGATTGATGCACTCTGTAATACATTGTACATAGCATTTTTTAGAATTAATTAAAACATCTGTGCACCTTTCCAATCAGACATTAACAGCATGATTGAAAAATAAAATAACTGCATGTCTAAATTTGCCTCACTTTACTGCAAATGCCAATTTATTCAACAATAAAAGCATTTCTGTTGTGGAACACAAAGATATGAAAATGTAAGAATTATAAATGCATTTTCCAACTACATATTGCAGGTTAAAAATGATCCTTTAATATTTGATATTTTTCAGTAACTTGCTAATCTGGAATGCTATGCAGATTAGCATTGGGAAGCATACACTCCCCATTGCAGATTTTAAGGGAAAGTCAGCCATGACACGTGAAGAAAACACTTGCGCTGATCGATTTATTTCAGGCATCTCGTTTGTGGTCCCACTTTGATGTCTGGAAACATGAAAGCATATCGCTGACATCATAGGATTCCTTGACTCTCTGCGGTAATGTTTTGGACAGACGACAAGTCTCTTGTAGTGCTCATAAGCCTGGCAACCTGAATGCGGCCTTGTAATTGTGGTCAGGGGGATGAACATGCAATTCCTCTCTGTGGCAGTCCACTGGAAGCGACCTATTTGACTCCCATCACTGGATCAATCAGCTCATGGCATGGGTCGAGAACACAATGTGTCATCCCCAATAGCTTCTCCTCAGGCTGAGCCACAGATCAAGGTCACGTATGTAATTGATCGTGACTGACCTGCCTGCATATTCTGTGCATGAGTAATAGTAGCAATATAACAGGAGATAGGCCTCATTTGAGTGGAGGAGGGAGCAGCAATAAAAGCAATGGAAGGTCAACTCCTTTTTAGGGTTTCAGCTGAATTTGAATCAGCAGCACAGGTTGCTGATTAGGGCAGACACGCAAAATTCTTGAGCCACTCAAACGGGGCAGGCTCCAGTGATCAGGAGAAAGACACGACTATTGTAAGCTGCTATGGGACACAGGGTAAATATTTAGCCTGGAGAAGGAGGGGTAATAAATTCTGAGAGCTTTAACCAAATCACTTGAGGCATGCTGCTTTCTGCAGCACAGAGGTGGGATGATGGGTGGCTGGGGAAGAGGTGGGAGTCTTTATAACACTGGGAAGCACACAAAAAGAAAGAAAAACACAAAGCTACACTCCGTGTGACTTTTGATTATGAAGTTGGCTGTTGGAGCAATTATTATGTAGCCTACTTCCCATTTGACTTAATCTGGATAAGCCCTTCTTTCCAATCAAGCTGTTCCAACTCACTAACCACAGCCTGATTGTTACTGTCTCAATCCTCGCAGGATATAACAGAAGCTTTCAGCTTGGTTCACATATTTTATGGGGTTTGACAAATGAGAAAATAGAAAACTGGTCTAATGTCATCTGATAATTTCACTGCCACTATACTTAGTTTGCCATGTGCCTACTGTTCTTATCTTTACCTAAAATAGCTTCTTCCATGTATTTTTTCTGCTACAAATTAACACAATCCTAAACTGAACCTAAAACATTAATCATTTACAGGCATTATACATATTCAACTGGTCCATCCCTATATTGAAGGGAATCTGTAGTTTTCTTTGCTTGATGAAGTTAAATTTAATGATTAAAAAAAGAAACAGCAGCTTAAAGTATTCCTTGGTTGCCCAAACACTAGCCACTGCCTAATCTGGAACAACCATCTTTATGAAAAATGGAGATGCTGCATTCTCCAGTTCATTTTCATCCACAGTGAAGATCTGTAACAGCTGAAGGAAAAACAGCCAAACAAATGAGCGTAAAGCTTCCTACAACACAAGCCAAAATCAACTCCTACCTAGACAACGTGAATCTTTAAGAATGTAAGGCAGCCTTTGATCAGATAATTGTCTAATTAGCTAATTGTGGAAAATGTGCTGGTGGGAAATTGTAATCAGGCCTCCCACCAGCTTTTACGCAAGTTAGGCTATTTTGAGAGATACTATTAGTGTGGCCGCACTGGGCTCTTAATAAGTACATAAACCTGGTCAAAGAAAAAAAATGCATTTAAATAGTTGGGTTACATGGAAAGGTTGTTGATTTCCCCTTAATGGAGGAACTGTAATTCATTTCCCTGAATGTTTCTGCCATTACCATCAATGGATCAGATTTAGTTTTTTTTAAAACTAGGTCTTCATCAAGAAAAAAAAGCAGTGTTTTACAAATTATAGACATCCTTGAAGTGGAATGTCTAGGAAAATAATTAAACTTTAAAATATCTACTTTTACTCCCATAATTTAGGGCGCTACGCAAAAATTCTGACAAGCAATTTACAACCTTCATAAAATATTTTATTAGAGTGCTGACAGTGATGTCATATCTGAATCTTCTGTGTCCGTTTTCATTTGACTTAGCAGTAACCCCCCCCAAAAAAAACCACACAAATTACAGAGTTGGGAAAAGAAAAGCTCCTTGTATTTTTTAGAATAAAACATATAAGTAAATGAAAAGCAAGAGTTTGGAGTAAAACTTGACATTTTACTCCAAACTTCACTTAGCTATTTGCCTATTGCATTCTGGGATTTATGTAGGACTGAGCCTACATAACAAAAATAAATTCTCTCAAATGATAAGAAGCACAGAGAAGCTTTTGGAACCATTTGCAAAATCTAATACTGCAAGCATTAGAACTGTTCTGATGACAGTTCCACTAGAATAGTTCTCCCTCATATTTCCAATATTATTTAGTTTTTTCTTGTTTAAATCACTGACTTGATTTAAACCCACACATTAAATATGTTTATTGTTTATTTGGTTCCTGTCAGTTGTATGCACTACAACCAGGTTTCAATAGTAGTGCTTAAAAGATCACTTGGCAACTGTATGGACAGCTTTTTATGTTTGCGGGATCTAAACGACTTCTCTTGATGGTTGCCGGTATAAAGTGTTTCTTCCTGATATTTCATCTTACAATTATCCCACAATATAATGCTAAAGAGAGTCATTTTAGGTGAAGTCATGAGGTAAAAGCCATGGGAGTTCATCTTACGAGAGTTACATCCAGTCCTTGGCAGTTGTAGTGTTAAAGGTATCTATTCCAAATTATTTATAGTTAGTGTTTGGTTAACCTGTGATCTCCTTGGCCTCTTTGACTGGATGACCCTGAGTTTCATGACTCTGTACCCACAGCTATACTGAAGCCACTAACCCACTCCTGCAGCCTACGACACGTTGTGGCGGCTGGAATGTGCTTTAACACTCACGCTCATATTTCTGTCCCAGATCTGGATGGTGCCGTCTTGGCAACCTGCTGCGATGAGCTTCCCGTCACGGCTGTAGGTGCAACAGGTGGGGATGACCTTCTTCCCCTGCTGGGAGCGAGGTTTGAACACCGACTTGTGGTTCTTCTCCGAGTTCACATCCCAAGTGCGCACAGTGCTGAGAACAGAAGATGAATGCTATACTTTAAAAAAATATTTGTTCATTGATGACACATCAGGATTTTGGTTGATATAGGACCAAAATAGGATAGAATAGGAGAAATGTCTGCACAAATATGTGATTTGATTCTAAAATGACAATATGCAAACTTTTCCAAATTAAATATAAATAATTATAATTTGATCAAGAACACATTATTTTAGAGCAGAAGCTGAAATGAAGTTGTTCCAAAACTTTAGGACGCATTTTCTGAAAAGAGAGCATTCCACCTTCATATCATGTTTACAACCCGATCTAAGTATAAATCTAAACAGCTATTTTGTGACTGTATAGAGACAGCACATCCCCGAATTACTTGGTAAAAGCTTGTAAAAACTTTACCAATTATTTTCTTTTGTAGTTGCGTAATCTCACAACAAACAAAGGGACTGAATGAATATGGCGTGACACAGCAGTTCCATTAGTCATTCTTCAAAATAGGAAAGACAACAGAACCTTTAGTTCAAGTTAGGCAATCTCAATAAGTTTGCAAGAAATTAGCTGCTTATAAAAGGGAGTCCGGAAATTTACAGAAATCTAACCCGTTACATTTTTAAAATAAAACACGTGTACAGCGCATACATGTTTACTCAACCTCTCAGGCTGCCACACAAACTCTCACAGCAGGCCGGAGTATATCTAAATGTGTCCGCGACCCGCTGCTCACCTTAGTGAACATCTTACCCCCTCTGGGTCATGGGATCAGCAGTGGAGTATAAACACACACCCAGAGCAGCTACGAAAAGCCAGGCAAGGATTCCTCCATGACAGGCCACAAAGACACACACATACACTCAAGTGTGTTTAGTTAATTCTAACAACTCGATACAACTGCCAGCTGAAGACATATGGTCTGAAAATTGCCAAGAGTTAAAAAATATTACTCATTTTGATGACTAAAACTTTTATAATATGCTATAATCCAGTTAAAATAATCTGCTGAAAATTATTGTGAGGTAATTACTTTTTCTTAGTCCAACCTGGACACTTTAAAAAGAGCCTCTCTACAGGTGATGAGTTGGAAAATTAAAGTTAAAGCCATGGAGTGGGTGACACATAAGTCCACTTGCTGCACACACACAGACATCACTATTTTGTTTACTGAAGATCGCAGGCATCCTGTCAGGCCAATACAGCCAATATAACCTTTAGAGCTGCATGCAGAACCTGGAATGCTATTTATCTTAATGGCGCTTTTCCACTGGGGGAAGACTGCACACCCTTACCTGTCACCAATAAGAGACTTAGTGAGGAAAGGGAAATGGAAAGAGTTGGCTTGGCAGAATGGTTCATTTAAATGTCTTTCTGGTTGAATTAGTTACAAAAATATGAGTATAAGGTTAGAATTCATCTTTTTAACTCAAAAGTTGGAAAAGTTGGATGTCATTTCAAAAACTGAAGATGGTTTGTTTCAAAGTAAGATTCCACCTGGTTAAATGATCACCGTGTTAAGATTAAAAAGATTTTTAAAATTTCAGCTTTTTTAGTTTTGCTTTAACTTTAAACAGATCACCTCCAATTCCTCCCCCCCCAACAGTGTTACCGTGTGAAGTCTAAAACTTAAATTACAGTTTTACTCTACAATACTGTTTTTTTAATTATCATTTTGCTGCTTCCATTCCCCAACTTGCATTTTCGCTTCCATCAGCTGCCACCTTTTCCTGTATAAACACTCCCCAGACTGAGGGGTGAATGTAGCAGAATGAAACCCATACAACCCCACTCATGCATGCACACTTTACGAGGCAACACCTTCATTCACACATCGACTGAGGAGAGACGGCTCCCTTAGGCCCCAGGTTTTATCTGTCCATCAGGTTACAGACACCACAGGGGTGATGGTTGCTGGGATTTCTTTCACAGATGATGAGATAAGGAAAAGCGAGGCGCACATCTTATATGAGGGTGTTTTACTGGTAGAATTCCAGTGATAGCTGGTTGACTGATTAACTGGGACTTTGTTATGAGAAAGGAGGATTAGGAAGGCAAGATGCTCCATGCTCCTTCACAGCTGATGAAGATAAAGTTGGGAAATAACAAAGAGGTTTAGGAGGAGGGACACACAGAGTTCTCCTCAAGCAAAGAAGCTAAATGGGAAACAATGTGGATGAAGCGCAGATGGACTATGGGAACAGCAAGGGGCAAGTTCCTCTAATTTAACAACACTGTCTGGTTTTAAGCAGCTAAATATCTGCCCTACTTTCTATGAGATTGAGTCACAACATCATCGAGATTTAATCAAGCTACTGTGCCATAAGATCCTTTCAGAGGAACAAGAAAAAGAAACAAATATTGAATTCATAGCTCACACATAAGAGAGACAAAAGTTACTGTCAGTCAAATATTCAGTCATGGCTGCAGATTGGACAAAAAAGGACAAATGCATTCATTTTAGTATGTGCATTCTTGCGCAGGATATGGAACGCTTGCACTGCAAGGAAGGAACATTTGGATATGAACTGGACTGTGGATGAACCCAAAGTGTCCAACGAAGTGAATCGCCTCAACATGTTCACACGCTCAGCATTCATCCATAACAACCTAATGCACTCCTCAAAAAAATATAACTATCTATAGTAAACATTAAGCTGCCCAACTTTCTTAATATGGCAAAAAAAACATTTTAAAAAGAATGTATTTGTAAATCTCTTAGGCGCAAACTGCCACCCTGGGCTCTGTGGTCTGTGGCAACTAATCCGGGTCCAGCTGCAGCCCTGGCAGAAGGCCAACATGGAGGGAATCCCTGGCATTCAAACATCCTGCAAACATTCCTCAATTTGTGTGTTTTTCTGTGTACCCGTACTCAAGTATGCCTCATGACAAAGGGCGGAAAAAAAACATGTGGGCCCAATTAGAAAGTCGCCATTTGTCCTATTCTCGATTCAACTGGCTGAAAATTCAGTCGCAAAAGAAGAAAGCAAAAAACCATTCCTACAATCCTCCTGGGACCTATAAAGCAGCATTCATCAAAACAAATGTTCTCCAACTGCGCCTGTAAAAACATAAGATCTATTTAGGATGGAACATACCCTTTGGCAAGTATTAAATGACTACTAATACAATAGGATTTTCATTTGAACAGAAATGATCTCAAACCCAAGTTAGTTAAATATGTTGTAGTTGCATTAGATTTAGTCCTGCCTTTTTACAAGACACGCCACGTGTTCCCGGCACATTCTAATAAGGAAAAGTGTTTTTGACAAAGTTCTTCAGTCTTTCAGCAAATAGACGCTTAGATCTGGGTCAGCACATAATAGCCTCCCTTGGATAAACCGTGTATTTGCTGGAAAACATTGTGCCATTAAACACTTTCAAACCTGAACCGTCGACATGTTCACACCAGTGTGAGAAGAAATACTTTTCCAGCTGTACAGACTTTCCTATTCAACCTATGGTTTTGGGAGAACAATCCCAGCCTCCCTGCTGCTGCATTATCACTGTTTTCCTCTTATCCACTTCCTCCATTAATGGCATAATTTGGGAAGCTTGGAAGTAGACCTTGTGAATGAGATTCTGTCCAACAACAGGGGTTCTTTCAACTAAGAAGCTGGGAGGTCTGCGGATTATACATTACTATTCAAATTATCATCGCAGAGACCTCCTAAATAGGCAGCATAGGTGTTAGTTTTATAGTGAGACAAACCCAACAACAGGCTGGAGACCCGGTGGTTTATCATTAGTGTTTACAAACTGAATGGATGGAGCACATCGTATCTCATGGGTGGCAAAATGAAGAAAGATTCTTTGACAATCAGACATGTCAGACTGAAATGATGACAGACCACAAGGTTTCCTTGTGTTGCTGGCAGACTATAATGACAACATTATAGGAGTTTAGATCATCATCAGTTAACAGGCAGACTTTGTGCTTCAGGCTTTTTGAAAGGTTTATTTTAAAGTTAAGAGTATTTGAGATCTTTTCATATATATTTTCATATATATGAGTGAATAGTTCAGAATTAAATTTGCATTTAGTGAATAGTTCAGAAGGAAAAATAGTATAAATACTCCTAATGCAAAAACAAATGTTGCATGACTTTATCTGGACAGTAAGGTTTTCAATTAATATTATTTTCAGCACAGCTGTTAAGTTCCACTTGCTCAGTCTTCTGAATCAGCTGGAATACATATTTATAATTAAAACCCTACAAATTAACAATCCACAACCTCTTTTCAATATGCTGTAAAACAAAACAAATAAATAAAGGTGAAATGAATGAATGAAATGGTGAATTCTGAACTGAAATTCAGAATTATGCACAATCCGCCCTCCGGATGCTCAAGGAATACGATTCCCTACACCCCCTTCCTCCAGCTGTGTGGACACATCTTTAGTCAGAAATTTTACAAGTGTGGGCAGCAACTTAGGAAAAAGTCCAGACCAAATGATACGCTCATTCTCCTCAACATCTCCAATGCTCGTCTGTGAAAATGGTTTGAATGGAAACCATAAAGCAAGAGCTGATCGAGTTTTCCAGATGAAGAGGTCAGATTATCTTTGCACTTTGATATTGTTTTTTTAAATTCCTCATATTGTATTAACCTCACATTTTCTCAACCGAGTGCTTATAAAAAGTAAGTAGTTCTGAGTCTTTATAAAATAAAGTGCTTTGGTTACTGGTGCAAAGTGGATCGATAAAATCCATGCACCACTACATGGTTGGCTTAAGCAGAAGCTGACTACGCTTCCAATTAGTCTGATGGGCTGGCCATTAATTGACCTTTCTGGAACCACTTTAACCTCAGCCAATTTGTCACTTTTGTTCAAGTCAGATTGTTGACTTTATTTTTTGACACGTTTAGCAGGTTTGGGAGAAAAATGCCCATGAATATTTTCTGATGTTACAGTAAAAATAATTACTGCAACAAAAAAAATTTATTTTTTCTATATAATTATTAATGTACTTTGAAAAAATTGGGAATTTGCAATTAAGGTGCAAACTAAACGTATTTTATCATCCAGGTTCGCCTATGTGGTGCAACATAGTAAATCATGAAAAGGATAGTGCAATAATAAATTATTAGACGTAAAGGAACGAACGCCCCACCCCAGACTTCCCATCGATACACTCAGCCTGCGCTGCTGTCCTGCTCCGCTGCAGTGAACCGTTCACACATGCAGCTGCTCTCTGTCTATGAATGGCTCCCTGTGCGCTTCTCGCTGCTGATCTCCTGCGAGTGGGCCAGGGGCAACACCCAGCGCTAACGTGCTAGCAGAGGATTTCCAGAGACTCAATAAGAGCTAAATAAACCAACAGCCACATCTGGGAGAGCAGTTACACTGGTAAACACTGCAGAGCTGGGCCCTTGTTTCCACTTAACGATGATAATCTTGTGTTTCTGCACTGCTGCCTGTCACACTCGCTTGCTCTCATCGCGTTGACGTTTCTCTTGCACATGTTGATGCTCAAATATTACTGCACACCTGAGATGCTCCAAACCTATTAGTCTAATATGAAGTGATAGCCATATTGAGTTAATATTTCAGCATAACTTCACTGAAGAGTTTAGAAAATAGCAAGAGTTACTCAAAAAAATCTTAGAAATAACTGGTTTTGTTTTAAAACGACGGACCCAATTAGTGGCACCGTTGCTTTCAATGCTTTGCTTGAAGCCCTATTGAACAGCATTTATTCTTCTGTTATGCAACACAAAGTTGGAGAATACAGAAAGACAGCTTAGATTTTTCTTTCACTCCTACAAATGTCTATATGCTTTATTTTGTACCAGACCCTAGAGTTTTCTGCTGTTAAATGTGAAACTTCCCAGTGAGATCAATACCGCCTTCTTTTCTCTCCAGCACACCTAACAAGTTTTTAAACAGAAATTAAGTGCAGAGACACCAATAGCGACAAAAAAAAAAAAAAAAAAATTCCTGTATCAGGTGAAACATTCTTGTGTTACTTGTTTTAGATTGTCATCCTGGAGAAAAATCAAGATGATGATCTACTTTATCTCCAGTTTTCTAACAGTTTTTCAGATTTCTATTTGTAAATCTACAGGAATTCAAAAGAGTTTATAACTCCAAGGATCTCAGCACCTAAAGAAGAGAATCAGGACCACAGCGTCTCAGATCATCCACCACACATTCCTTATTTGTTTTACAACAATCCCACCTGGAGTGTTTGTTGATAAAAAGCTCAATCTAATAAGAAGCCTTGTCATAAATTTCAATTGTCCAAAGCAAATGGTTGCATTTATGGCTCCAGTAGTGCTTAGTCAAATCCCTAGTTTACATTTGTGTTGTTGGGCTTCACTCCCAAATAACCAGTTGTGGGGTCTAATCCAAGTTAGGAAGATTTGGCAACTCCAAGATTCTTTTCTGTGGTTCTCCAACAGTGAGCTTTTGTCCCCTCCTGTTTATCGTGCAGAACAGGAAGTGAAATATTGGTCCTAATATTTTAGCCTAGTGGCTAAAAGAAATGGACCTGAATGATGACCTGTTTATACTCCAGTAATAGATATACTGAAAAAAAGAAGTTAATTTACTACATTGCTTTTAGTTGCATTTATTCTCACTTAAATAATCTTTGCTTTTTGAAGGAAATGTGATAAATATGCTTGCATGTCAGTCTTATGCCTTCTGTTAATCCAGTGCAAATGACCAAAAAATAAAATAAAAAAATAAAAAACATTTATTGGGACTATCGTACTCCCTCATGGTAACCAGAAAAAAGGGAACAATTAAAAAGCTTTGTTAGTGAAAAGTGCTTTTCACACAGAGTATTAATCTTGAGATCAGAATGGATGGATGTTTAAACAAGAAAATATCTGAAAGCAGTGCAGAAACAGCATCTTGGTAACCATTTATTTTAATGACTAAAGTTAGGCAATTATGTTTTATTGGAATGCAATGGAAACAAAAAATAATGAAGGTGTTAAACCTTTTGCTCACTCTATATTTAAAAACTCACCCATCATTTGAGCAGGTCATGAACTCCTCTTTAATCTTAGGATGCCAGCAGCCAGAGTTCAGCATAGCTGTGTGTCCCTGGAAAAAAAGACGAGTAGATAATTAAACTACTTAAAACTGAGCCAGTGTTGACAGACTGCACACAGATGGATGATCATGGGGATTTTGTTTTCTAATGTAGATTAAGCACATGTAGGTTCAAAAACTGAAGCTCCCACAAAAGTGTTTTCAAACCCATTTAACATTTAGAGACGAGCCAAAGAGGTTGCAGACAGAATTAACAAGGATATTTAAAAGGCTGACTGTTGCCAGGACCAACTAATACAATGTGCAGTTTAATTCTAAACCAATTGCATGATCAGACAGCAGTTGTTCATCATTGATTGTAATTTCTGTGGCGATGGATTTTCAGTTCTGAGTATTGTAAACTGCAAGCGAAAATTAACGCCTAAATAAAAAGGAACGTTTATTTTTTTCCCCCATATGTCTCCATTGCAGAGGAGTCTCCATTAAGAAAATGACCCTTAATTTGAACAAGCTCTTAAACTAATTTCTGGCCTCCAACAGCACAGACTTTGCTTAGCAAATGAGCAAGTAAACTCTGAGACTGGGAAGGAGGCAGCACTGCAGACTTATACACAAAGTTCCTTTAATAATAAGCTTTGGCCGTCCCCTCAGTCGGAGGTAATTGCATTACCTTGCAAAAAGGATTCATACATGTAAACTTTCTAAATTTTTGTTCAATGTTATAAGAACAAACCTCAATAAATACTTTTAGGATTTAATTTAACAGAAACACAAATTGTGAGATGGAAGACCAATAATTTCTACTTGTATTTCAATTGAATTCAACCGCCTTTACCTGGCAACCATCTGCCTTCAGAAGTCATCTAATTAGTGGACAGAGTCCACCTGTGTGTAACTTAATCTCAGTATGAATCCAGCTGTTCTGAGAAAGCTTTTAGAGCAGGGGTGTCCAAAGTCGGTCCTCTAGGCCGGGCATCCTGCATGTTTCAGTTCTCTCCCTGGTTGTAGTAACAACTTTTCCAGCTTGTCAATGTTCTTCTTAGACCTTCTAATGAGCCATCATTTGATCCAGGTGTGTTAAACCAGGGAGAAACTAAAACATGCAGGATGCCAGCCCTCGAGGACCCAGTTTGGACGCCCCTGCTTTAGAAGTTCAATAGAGAACAAAAAGCATCCTGAAGAGCAAGGAACACAGCAGTGGAGGAGATTCAAGTAGAGTTGGGTTTTACTGGAATTTGTTGACAGGCCGTGTCATTGTGATGCAGAAAGCAGAACAAAGAAAAACAAAACTAAAGCAGCAATAGGAATATAATACAATACGTACATTGAGAAACTTACGATTCACCTGGGTGCAACTTATTAGTCCAGAAGAAATTTAGAAAGAAGTCCAATGGAAATGTATAGAAATATGCTTGACATAATATGACAACCTGTTCAAACATTTTGCATGTTAAGATTTATACAATAAAATTATGCTTAAATGTTGTGGAAGTTGAGACAATTCAGCAGAGAGCCATATAATGGATATTGATCAACTTGACAAAAGCAACTGAAAATGTAGCAAAAAGCAGAGAATTGAACATAACTTGGATGATGTAAAAGAACATTTGCAACTTGTTGAAATAAATAATAAAATGCTTTTTTGATGCATACCAGTGACAAAAGGATTTGGAGATTGAACAAGTAGTTTTGAGAATTTCAATTTTATTCTGAGAAGTGCATCAAAGCAACTGAGCAACTAATGTCAGACTATTTATAAAAATATATCTTTTTTGTCACTCTATATTTATGCACTGCTCTGTGATCACGAAAGATTTTAATAAAATAAAAAGAAGATTTTGGATATAGTGAAACAAAATATGAAAAAAATTATAGGGATATTTGAGAAAGGCACTGAACTCATAAAAAATATCTTGAAAGAAGAATAGCTCAAAGGGGGCCTCTGGCCACCAGGTCAGACAGCAAGGAGTCTGCACACATGACACGCAGCTATTTGACAGGACACAAAAGAAAACAGAGCCATGCCTCAGCAAAAGATGTTACTAAACAACATTGGTATGCTTGGATCAGGAAGAAGGCCTGTCTGCTTACTGTTATACACTCAACAACACCACTTTAACAGCTGTTTTATGTCTAAAATTAATTATGAATTGCTTAGCAGTTAAATTTAATGGGAAAATAGTAATAACATGAAATCAACTTTGGAGTAAACAGGCTCAACTACTGCTCTGATGATGAAATTACATACAGCAATTATTCAACACATAAATCATCATAATTAACTGTACACGTTATAATTTTTCGGTACTAATCTAATTCCTTTACCTTGAGAGTTTTGGAAGATAAATTACTCATGACTAAAAAAATAAATCAAATTGATCAAGTCAGTGAACAGCAGGAATGGAGCAAAGACAAGAACATTACTTTGTAATACTACTCTGCACGTGTTTGTCATTTTGATTTCTTATGGTAGATCATATATGTGTTTCTGTATAAGCCTATGCAGGATTAATAAACCACTTTTGCTAACTTTGCTGGATAACAGAGGAAATAACAACCTTACAGCTACCACTACACATTTATTTTGTGATTTGAAGCAATATTTGGACAAAACCTGCAGTGGATTAAAAGAAACTTGTATCAAACAATATGTAGAATTTTTACAAAATCTGTAGAAACAAATGTTAGCAGCAAAAAATCTGTTGTTCTACTGCATGCATACATCAGCTTGTGAGTCCCAAACAACTCAGCAGATAGAAAAGATAGGATGAATCAGAAGGGAAGTAATTACACGTCAACCTAGGCAGAGTGGAGGCAATGAGTTAATCACATGAGAGACAGCTAATCGACTGAGACTCTGTTAGAACGCCAAGATGCATTTGCACTGAACCAATCTGCGCCAGATGGGACAGAGCAGGATAAGAATGAAGGACATCCTGAAAACCACTTCTTGTAATCAATGGACCTTCACTTCAAGCACATTTATAAACCATGTCTAAATGTGCCACAGCCGGTACACATGGTTGCTGAACACCGATACCGCTTTCTTAAACACGCCAAAACCCAAATATAGAGCCTTAATTAGGGTTCTACTTTGTAGGTACATGTTTAAGGACAAAAACATTTGGAGTCATTCTTTCTCGAAGATTAGGCTCTGACCATTTAGCTTGTAATCAAAACAGAGAGGGTATGCCTACCATTAAATAGTCTTGTAGGGTTTACCTACAGAACACAGGAGTCCTTGTTTACAAGCTGCTCAATACTGTAGCAATAGACGTGAAAACAAATATGCATTGTCACATTAACATTTACAGTGTTTTTATCTTGTTTTATAGATAAATACAGTCTGATGTCTTTTTTATAAATTCCATACTTTCTATCTTTATATTTTAAGCTCATCCAGATCTGGAAAATACTTAAATTCCATATTTTTCCAACTTTACACATCTTATCATGACTTACAGCTTATCAACAGCTTATCAAAAGCTGTAAGTCAAACGTTTAGTCAGATAATTCTAGGCGTAATGTCATGTTAAACGTTTATGTTTATGGAAGTCTGTAATTTTTCTTACGAAAGCATAAATATTGGATGTCAACTATACATCCTAAAACTCAAAATAGGTATCCTATTCATCCTTTCTACAGTTCAGTTTGATTTGAAAGACAGAATTAATGTGATCGGTAGTAATGTCTATCGCAAATATACAAAACATTCTCGTTTATCTGTCTGCAGTTTTCCTGCAAGAATCTCAGATTTGGGGAAACAACATTTCTTTTGGACAAACCCTGACTCCTTTTCAACAAAGAATCACCTGATGCTAACATTAATCTTGTTGTTGGACTTTCTGTTTAAAAATATTACCTTTATGCAAGGGTTCCTTCAACACAACAGTAGATGGAATCATCCACTGAGAGTTTTAAAACATTTTTAGGCTAAATCAACTAAGAAAGCTACTTTTGCATACCTTGGTGTTAGCCATATCCACAATGTACTGGTCTCCTTTGATGCACTCCATGACGTTGAAGCCGTCACGGTCCAACACTTTGGCCTGTGCATTTCCAGAGACCACCAGGAGGACATCACCTGTGATGCTGTACTGCAAGGACTTGATCTGGTGGCTGACAAATAGAAGAGCATAAACCAGATGATTTCGCGTTATTTCTATGGTGCAATCACCAGAAAAGGTTCTGCACAAAATATTTTTAGCAAAAAAAAGAAAATGTTTGTTGCATTAAGCTACAGAGACACTCATATATCAGCGGTAGCCCTAGTTTATATATCTAATGCATGACAACAACCTAAAATAATGAATATAAAGTGAGAGGGAAACAGTATAATGAATGAAAAGAAACATTTTATTAACCATACATAAACAACACAATAATTAAGAAGCTTCAAAGTCTGGAAAAATACATCAAATGAAATAAGTTGACAAGTTTCTGTTTTATAACATGAAGGACTTCACCACTTCACCTGCTCGACTTTCTGACTTAAGTTTAACTTTCCAGTAACCCATAAATGCTACTGGATCTCAATGTAATCATAATAAATGTAGCATGAATTTCATTCAATAAGGGGAAGCCTTATCCAGCTCAGTCCACTGGTTCCCAAAAGCAAAAAAGAATGCAATCTGTCGTGCCAGGAACACAGAATAAACACAAACACACACATAACTTCACATCTGCTTCTAAAAGCATCATTTTGGATGAAAAGAGGGGATTCCACAAAGCAAACATTAGTCCCGATGAAGCTTAACAAGCCTTCGTGTGTATGTTTGTACGCGCTGAAGCAACTTAAATGAAGTCCGTGTGCCTGATGTTTGCATGAAACCAATTTAAACACATGTTGGGCAACTGTGTTGATGTTCCACATACCACTCACAGGGCTGCAGGGTTCGGAAAGCCTGCAAAGCCTGGTCCATCCCAGCAAAATCCCAGAAACGAACGTCGTAATCATATCCGCCCGTCACCAGGCGGGCTCCAGAGGGGTCTAAGCCAAGAGCTGATACCTGGGGAGACAATTAAAAGTCATTTCAAAGTTAATCTTAAACCTACAATGTCACACTGTATCGTTGGTTTCTGCTTTTAAACTGACTCAGTTAAAAAAAGAAAAATAATAAAAATAAAATAGTTGAAGATCAGTGCAGTGGAAGCATTTAATTATTCAGAAGAAAACTTTATAAGACTAAATTAATAATTTTACATTTTACAAAAAAATTGTCTATTAAATGTTATGTAGTGGAATGAAACTAAAATTTCATTCAGTTTAAGTTTTAGGTGATTGTAGATATGTTTGGTCTGATTGGTTGTCATTTTTTTATTTTTTATTAGTTGGACCTTGAGTCTGAAATAAAGTATCTATCTATGAAGACTTTGACAGTAAGTTTCTGGTCACTTAATATTATTCTAGCAACAGTAAAAAAAAAAAATTTAACTTTAAAGAGTCAATAAAATTATAATATTCTGAGTGCTGTAGGCAAAAATCATTACTGTTTTGGTGCCGTGTTGTAGAATAATCTCATGAGTGTCTGGAATCTTCTTCACTGGGTTCTGTGGAAAAACATGGAACAAAGAAACTTAAGTTATTTTGTTATTGTCTAGTTTCCTTTTTAATCTCAAACAGATTTGTCAGTAATTAGCTTTTTGTAACTAAAGAGTTGCATGTATATAATGACAAAAGTCTATGGTCAGGATCTGAAATGCTTTGTTCTGACCTGAGCTGTTTACATCACTACATCACAAAATGAAGATCCAATCATAATATGTGTTAGTATTTTCCAGGATAATTTGAATTCGTCTAAAACAAACTAATATAATAATCATAAACAACCCGAGGCAGCAGTACAAAGCGTCTGGCTGTTGTGGTGCTGCCACCTAGTGATTGTGTTTGTAATACTCTAGTGCTTTTCAAGCTCCTGTATTACAGAAGAGATATACCATGATTGAGAAAGAGTTGTTAATGTATATAATAACACTAATGATTAATTTTACAGTTTACTAATGAAATTTTTAATTTTGACTTACGAATACAGCAGAACAGAATTACATTCAATGTTACCACTCCCAACATCTACTCACAAAGAGGAACAATTTGAAGATCCACACTGTAAACTCAAAATACAAAAAACTAAAATGGCTTTCATACATACATCGTCGTCATCATCATCATCGTTTGTGTCTGCTTCATCGTCGTCATCATCACTATTTGCTGTGTTGTCCCTATAACCTGGTGGAAGGGGTGGTCCTACAAGCTCGTCCTCCTGGGCTCCATGTTGAGGAGGCACCGGTGGCCCAACGAGCTCCGAGTCTGAATCACTGCTGTCACTACTGCTGGTGCTGTTTTGCTGGCTCCTGAGGATGTTTTTAAAACAGATTCTCAAGGAAAGCAAAAACACGTTCAGGCCTAAGAAAGATTTCGGAATTAGTCAGTCAAACAAGGCAAAGTTGTCTTACCGAGCTGCAGCTTTGTCTTTCTGACTAGGAACTGATGGTTTAACTGACTTGGAGCTTTCCCCTTCCTCTTCCGTCTGAGCCCCTTTCTGTCGCTCATCTGAGAGTATGTAGGATACACTGAAGTTATTTATTTTACACATAAAACTCAACATATTGTATGGAAAAGCTGACTGAAGCATTGAACTTTTTACATACAATAGTTCAATATTTTGGTGTTTGGTGACTAATAGTGGGTGAAATAAACAACAAATCTCAACACTTCTCCAGCAAGGAGGGAATTATGTCAAGAATCCAGTCATTATGTAAAGCAGCAGTACGAGTCACAAAATACCTACCCAGGACACGTTGACTCCTCTCAATAGCTGTCCTCCGGGTTTGCTCAAAAATAGCTTCAAGATCAAATGTCCGCGCCTTCTTACCTAAAAATGTACAAAGAAAATTGACCTTAATTGATTCAATCAAATCTGAAACAGTGCGTTCTACGGTACATTAAATATAAACCGTCATATCATTTGTAGTTGCCACATACCAAACCCAGAGAATCCCATGACAGATCCGATGTCTCCATCACTCGGTAATTTTTCTGCTCAAAAGAGAGTATTTTAGAGTAGACTTAATAACACGGTTCATTCGTTTGACCATGAGATCTGCAATTTACACTTCTGTCAATGTACCGGGTATAAAAACATATAAAAGTCTCGAAACAAAGGTGCAATCAAGTTAGCAGAAAAAACTAGTTTTAAATAACTAATTGAATATCACTTAAAATCGTTTCGGAGACAATGTTCAATATTACATTTTCTATTAAATTTTCTTTTTTAGTTTAATACTAAAAAAAAATGTAAGCTAAATTGTTAAGCTAAGAATAAATTAGCAAAGTTCAACATTTACATTTAAAGTAATTCCCGGAAAAAAACACACAAGAAGCTCTCCGTGGTTACAAAAAATAATATTTCAAGTAGTTTAAATTAATGCAATACAGAAACAACAGACGTAAAAACCAGCAAAGTGTTTACCTTCATCCATGTTTTCAAACACGCCTGTTTACCTCTGACCTGCGGAAGTCCTTCTTCTTCTTCTGCCAATAGCGCCATAGCCGAAGTCCTCCAACAGCGCCACAGCCGTCTTGGAGGACTTCTATTTCGAAGGTAGCGCTTGGTTTACAGAAATAAACGTTTTCAGTCTTGGTATATTGTTTGGACTCCATATAATAGTGTCCGAACATCTCAATATTTGAAGCAGTTGGTTCCACAATTAAGAAGTCTACAGACCATCAATAAGATATCAAATACTATCCTTTGACAATGAGGGCGCAAGTGCAGTACCCTGATTTAGGGATTGGTGTAATGTTTAAGGTATTAGAAAACAAATTTCTTAATAGAGGTTTTTTCTGGTTGTTAAAAGTCCAATTTAAATTCATGAACAGAATGAATGAATAGATTTTAATTTAGATTAATCTTGTTCAATGCTGCACTGTTGTGTAATGTAATACTGAATTATATTTAAAAAATGAAAGTATGGGACTCTGTTAAAAGGGCTTATTATTAAAGTATTTTATTTAAATCAGGTTTAAAATGAAAAATACAAGAAGCTGTTTAAAACAGCCAAGGAGGCTATAAAATACAAGGCTATAAATATAGAAATATAAAATACCTCCTGAAGACATTACAAATATAGATAAGAACAAATGTCAGACTAAAAAAAGTTTTCTTTTTAAATCTATCATTTCAAACTTCAGATTATATAATGTATCTGTTAGGCACTTCTAGTACCTTACAACCTATTTTACTGTACAGTTGTTTTTTTATAATTATTACTATTTTTAACATTAATCATCTTCTTCAGCCACCATCCTTTCAATGGCAGTCCAGTCTATTCTGCTTAGGCTGCTTCCTGCGGTGTCAGAGAGATTATCCAGCCAGTCTGTCTCTGAAACACCATCTGCAACACCACCGTCCTTCCCTTGTAAAATCCCAGCCACCTAAAAAACAGCCACAAAATGATCATAATTGAGGAACCAAAGTAATTCGAAGTTATATTTCAGTGTTTCTCGCTACACTGGAAAGATTCAAATAGGTTATTTTTAGGAAAATGTGACTTTTACCGAGGTAGAATCCTCCACAGCCTTTGGTCTGGTAGATTCTGAACGTTTCCCCACTTCAGCCTCCTTCACTTGTCTGTGCTCCTTCAGGTTCCGTCTTTGTAAAGCAGTTCCACTTGAGAAACTGCTGTTGAACCCAGTTTTTTTCTGTAATCCTACTTGCTGTGCCTGACTTTGGCTGGCTGCGTTGAATTTGGCTTGGCTCTTGGTGTTGCTGAGCATACCACCCCTTGGTATCCGAGATATTTGGTCCTCTGATAAAAAAGTTACTGAAACAAGAAAAATGTATGATATAGGTATAGCCATTTTTATGGAAGTAAGTGAAAAATAAACATGAACAATGTTGTGAAAACGTGTGCGACACCTTAGAGCAGCTATGTCCAGGATGGTGGAGCCCAACCAGCCTAAAGATTAACTTCATTTTTTCACACTACATATCCCATAATGCACTATAGCAGCTAGCACTACACTCGGGTCCATGTACAGTTTGAGTCTTTAGTTCTCACCTTCATTCCTGAAACAAAATCCCACCACAGCACTGTATGGATTGTATTACGAGAGATAAAAATACCTGGTCGACGAAGCTTCAGTCTTCTGCGGATGTCTTGTAAATATTCACTCTCTGCAGAATAACGTAACTGAGAAAAGGAACTTCCTGTCTCAGACTTGGGACTTTTTTTATCAGTGGCTGATACATTGAAAGGCCTGCAAGAAAAAAATACTACACTTATTACCATACTATATATCAGTCTTGTCTACAAGATAAGATACTCTTATCTCATATGTTGGTGTGCCTAAAAACTGATCATCTCGGGCTGGAAGTTCAATGCCATAAAAACTATTTATTGTTCCCAACTGCGCAGAAAATTATTAGCCAATTTACTCAGGCCCATCCCTGGAGTCATCACTTAAAGAGAACGGCAAGTAGACTACAGGAACACGGTGGAATCTGCATTAATTATGTTTATTGAGTGGTGAACTTTGAACCCGACAGGTATATATACCTTTTCATGGCATTATTTTTGTTTAACAAACTTTCTCTTGACAATTTTCTAATTCTTAACAAAATCTAGTTAACTTCCGGGAAGGTTGGGATCTTTGTTCTTAGCTGGTATGCTATTAATCTACCTTAATTACTAAAGACTTCAGATGCTAGATTTATTTCTTAGCCCACGATACCTAAAAGGGTGGCCAATAGGTGGATCCCAACTCATCCAGGGGCTGTAGAGAAATGGGCCTTCACAAGTCTGGGAGGAACTTGAGCCAGTAGCACGAGAAGTGAGAAAGTCACTGGCCAAATGGCAGGCCTCTTCTGTTCTTCGAAAGTACTGCTTAAGTAACCTAATAAGAAAGTAGAGAGTACAATTTATAAAGGCAAGCTAGTTCTGATGTCGATAAAAGTACATGGGTACCTACTTTTCTCTTTCCTTTCTGCTACCCCAAATGTTTGCTGCTTTTCTGTTTGGAAACTGCTATGGAAAGTTGGGGAGTAGTAATGCAGATGTTATTGCAAACAAAGATATTGCTCACAGCTAACTGGAATATCACATCCAGAAAAAAAGGCAAACATCTCCCACCTCTGCTGAAGAGCCACAGAATGGTTTACTCTCCCTGTCCCTCAGGCTCTGTCTGTGCTTTTTATAAGCAATCAGTCTTTCCCTTTGTTTCCGTCTCATCCAAATTCTCAGCTCCTTCCGTTCCTCTGTCAGAAGCCTTCTTTTCTCTAATGTCCATGTATGGTCCCGCTGGTCCTGCCCTCTGACGGCTTCTTCCATCTTCTTCCTCTCCTCCGTAGGAAGCGTCCCTTTCTCTAATGCCCAGCCATGTTCCCTCTGGTCTTCCCTCCTGAGGGCCATATTATTTGTCAAATGGTTGAGTATGCCCATTTAAAATATTATAAAAAATGTAGATATTTGTACCTGTCCTGGTGTGAAGTCTGAGAGCGATCCAAATCCCAGTCAGAGGGAGATAAGTAGCCTTCCTTGACCAAGTCATCTAAGATTTCCATAGTGTCAGATAACCCAGTCTGGCTCAGATTCCCATCTGCCCGTCTACATGTTGAGAAATACAAAACAACGTTTTAAAAAAAGGATGCTTTATGTGTTTTAAGACTCCAGGTCTAGATAAACTTACTCAATAGATATGTCGTAGGTTGCATAGAAGTGCCCTATTTTTCCTTTGGATGAAAGATAACAGTGTTATTTTTTTTTAAACAAAGCCCTGTAACGACGCATAATTGCATTAAAACAATAAAGCCTGATGCTACTAAAAGACCCAACACTACAACTTGTCATCTTGACAGATCAGGGTTAAAAACAACCATCAGTTTTCCCCAAATCCATCTGGTGAGACTGATGGAGTAACACAAGTTTATCAGCGAAGACAGCAAAGATGTTTAAATAAGCTGCATTTCAACCTGGAGCTTGAAGACAGGATGGTCCACTACTCTGACTGAAAGGATCGGTTGAATAGTGACGCGACGGTTTTATTGCAGAGCTCCCAGAGTCGTCAAGAAGCACATGTTCCTCTTCCTGTTCTTTGATCTCATCACTTTCCTTCAATGCACGTAAGGGGTCTGGATCCTGAGCTGTTGGGAATAATAATAAAAGCTTTATAGATTTGCAAAATTTATTTTAAAAATCACAATAATGTAAATTGAATAAGAGATGGAGCAGTAACTTCTATTACAAGTAAAAATATTCTGATCCAACCTTTGAGTGAAACAGAGAGCCTGACACTTTTTTTAACTCCCCTGGTGGCTTTTGGGACAGACTCCCTGTCTGAGGAGAGCTTTTCAATTGTGTTTACCAGCTACGCACAAGAAAAAGAAACAGAACAATTAAGTGGTCAGTCTCACAAAACAATAACAGCCTATGCAAGACAATTTGTAAGAAAAATCTAAGCAGCTTCTATAAAACGTCTTTATGTACCATCCTCGAATTTGAAAAGTCCATCTCAAGATTATCTGCAATGTTCTGTAAAGCGGCCAGCTGAGAGTCCATCTCCGACAGGCGGGAAGAGAACCAGGCTGTGGTAGGCGCTGAAGGAGTTCTGCCAGGGACGAGGCTCTTCACCTTTACGCGGATTTCAGATGCAGATGAATCCTCCAACGCATCATTTTGTAAGGTGATTCTCTCTGAAACTCTAGCGGACTCGGAGGAACTGAATGAAAGAGACACCTCAAGGACTTCTGTGGCATCAGATTTTTGTGAGGGAAAAAAAACAGACAAAACAGTAAGATGTGTCGGTTTTAAGACACATTGGATCAATAAACAAAAAGTGTTCATGTCCATTGAACAGATTCTGTGATTTTACAACCACAAATTTCAAAGTGTTTTATTAGCATTTTATCTAGTAGATTAACAACACAAAGTAGCCTATAATTGTGGAATAGAAGGAAAAAAAACATATTATAAATTTAAATCTTAATCTCTGAACCTTGGATCATTCGAACACATGAAAAGGCTTTGATACAAACCTTTCAAATGTGGCCCTGACTGTGTGTTTAGCACAATTGTGAGGCTGGAAAGTCAACCTCTGCCCAATCTCAAGTCCGCTGCACTCTGGAAGAGGTTTATGTGAAGTACTTTGGAGTATTATTTAGCACCATTCATATTCCCATTAAGTCTGACCAGCTGTCTTTTCATGCTAAAAAAAAATCTATTAGAGTAAAGTGGGGAAAATACAAGTACTCACCACATTTTTCTCATTAAAGAATTTTGAAAAGCACATAGCTTCAGAATTACACACTAGTTTGTGTTGTTCTACTGCTGAAAAATCCCAGTTAATTACAAAGATGTTTATAGCTGCTATGTGACAAAATGTTCAGAGATATGAGTATTGTTGCAGTTGTAAAATTTGCAAGAAACCTGCGGTAGTTCTGGATTCCAGCAGATTGTTTGCGACTGGAACTGAGGATTGTGCCTCAGCTTCAGCAGCTGAGCTGATGACACAGGTGGCAAGAGCATGGAGCTGAGCAGAAGTTGGGGAAGAAGAAATATCTGCTGCTTCTGAGCCAAGACCTAGAAGCAAATCTTCAGACTGCCTCACATCTTCCAGATCCAAGACACTTATGAACTGGCGTCCACCAAGATCCTGACAAATAACAACAACAAAAAAAAGTATAAAACTTGCAGCTTTTTGTCAGAATTAAATGAGAAATGATTGGCATATTTGTATTGTTTGAGAGGACTCTTACCAGAAATGCCTCTAATTTCTGCTGGTTCTCCACTTGAACAGGGACTTCTGGCAAATTGCATGGTCTTTGCACTAGATAAAAAAAGAACGCTCACATAAGCCGAATTTTTAAACAATCCACCAAAATTTTATCCACAAAAAACATTAAAATTGTGCATCATCCCAAATGAGCTTACTTTTTGGGCTGCTGGTCATTGTAGACATCTGGACAGAAACAGATTTGTTCTCAAGTAAGGGAGCAACAGCTGAAAGAACAAGTTTACATTCATTATATTGATAAATTGAACTGTTTCAAGCAAAATATATTAAATCTAACTTAACCAATTTGAGCAGGAATTGGTTACAAGAAATGTCCATGTCAGATCTGCAAATCACCTGGCTCTGTGTTGGTGAAAGCATCACGATGCTCCGGAGGGCGTTTACTTGAAGAAGCGAAGGCATGGAGCTCGGCGGAGGTGGAGAAAACTTTGTCTAATAATCTCTGACCGGTCAGCAAATAGTCTGGGGAGCCTGGGATTAAAGGACCAGAAAATAAATAAGATTTAAATCAGGAAACAAAGTTTTGAGATGACTGACACAATAAAAATTTGGTTCACACGTATTTAAGTTCAGTTTGTAAAAATGTAAACCTTTTTCTTTTTCTTAAGTAAATACACAGAGGTAGAATCCCTACACACTTTTCATGGCAAAAATCTATACTGCTAAACATTTCAATTTCTAGAGTTCTTAGTCTGTTTTTTCAGGATAAATAGAAAAGTTTCTCAAGAATCTAAGGCAGATATTTTTTATAATGGTCAGGTTGTAAATATGGAACATGCAAAAATCAGAAACTGGTTGGAAGGACGAATGGACAGACAGATGGATAGAAGGAAGGAAGATTAACAGGATAAAAGAAAGAACATCAAGATTAAAGGAAAATAGATGAACAAATGTACAGACACGTGGGTTAATGGCACTGGAAATAGGCACCAAGGTCTTGGTTTAATCAGAAAAGCGTTCATTGTTGTGTAATCACCTGTCACATCCTGTGCAGGTTTGATCTCTTCAGCAACAGTAGCATCTTTACTTTCAGGGACTTGTGATGCCTAAAATTATATTGACACAGATATAATGTACGCATAGTTACCATAGGTATTTATAAATTCAGCTTAAGTTATTGTTGATTCCTCTTACCTCTTTTGTTGGGATAATAGAGTCATTCGGACGGAATGAGACTTCCATTTTCATTACAGCGCTTTTCATTCTCTTTTCCTCTCTCCTCTTCTGTCTGTAGAGTAAAAATACAAGAAGAGTAAAGGAAAGCAAACAGCTAAAAAAGCTTATATTTGATTACCTTTTAATTGAACTCAAGCAGGGAGTGCCGGTAAGATTTCTAATGCCTTCATCAGAGCGATCCGCTCTTGGTATCCTCATCTGATCCTGTCTCAGTTGTTTCATAGCAGCCAACTCTACTGTAACATGAGCCTTTTGTTTTGAAGAAATATTCTGGGGTGCCATCTGTAGTCATGACAGATATGCATAAAACACTTAGGTTTACAAAGTTTGGTTCTGATCAATCTTAAAGCCTTGAAGAACGTCGCAACTGCTCACCATTTTGTGTCCAGACTCAATGTGTAAAAGCTTAAGCATTGGAACTTCTGTCATTGGAGTTGATATAACAGCAGGTGTTGCTGTAATGAATTTGGGGAAGTTAAAGCTGCTAAATGGAGCATCCCGTAACTGCAGTAGACGAAGACCCTGCATTGGTGTGGGTTTATGAGTCGGAAAAGCAGCAGGATGTAGAGGGGACGCTTGACCCAAGAACTGTCCTGTCGGCCCTATCAGCGGGTGAGAGCTCCTCGGGGCTGGATCGTACACAGGATTAAATAGGAGATGCTTAGTTTGGACAGAAAACCCATTTCTAAGCTCTCCACCTTTCTTTTTCCAAGTGGACTGATCATAGTGTGTGGCCTTGGGCTGATTGGACGTAAGGTTTGCCGTGTGAGGAGCCTGTGCATGTTGAGCGGCATAGTGTCGAGCATTGTACTCTGCCACAGCAAAGTGATGGAGTTTAAGTAACTTCAGACCTGACATCTGTGAAGCAGAGCCAATGTGTACTCTGCTGTCATATGGCTGGTGTTGAACAGCTTGACTCCTATCAGTAGTGGCCAGCAGACCGTCTGAAGACGGGATCAGTCTCCTCTTCCCCTTTTGCTGAGTTTGTGGTGACTCTGCTTGGACAGAGAGGGGCCGCATCTCCTGAAAACCAAAACAATGAGTGTGTGAGTGCAGCTTGCAATCAGAGACAAAAATGAGGTATTCTGTACAATCTCCAGAATCCCTAAAAAGCTACACCTACAGTATTGATTCTGGAGGGTTGGCTTTGGTTGATGTGAAGCAGACCAATTCCTGTTCCCCGCTGGACAGGCTGGGCTGCAAAATGAGATGACCCCATCTGATTCAACTGGGGTTCAGTAGATTCTGGTTTTGGCACACAGGTCTGTGTCTGTTGCGCAGTGGTGGAAGTAGTTTGTCCTGGAAAAGCATTTGGTTCTGGGTTTATTCTAGTAGCAGAAGATAAATTCATATTAATCTGTAAGGAGTTCTGCTGGCCCATCTGGAGACTGGAAAACGTAGCTCCTAAAACCTCGTTCAGACTCATGTAGTTGATGTGCTGCAAAAACAGGACAGTATAGAGATTTTACTTCATTTATTTAGCCCCACATCTTACCTTCAGTTCAACCATTCATTACCTGAACTAATCTGAATAAGTCTTCACCCAGACGCTGTCTCATTGTGGAAGTTATCAAAGGCTGAGTAGACGTTGTAGCATCAGCAGGGGGCGCCCCAGCTGCTGAGATTTGTGGCTGATCAGCAGCAGGGTTGGGGAGCGGAACGCCACCCAAATCAGACGATTCTGCAGGAGGAGCAGGTTTAGGGTGGATGGCTGAAGGAGCAGGTTCTGATGTAACGGGAGGATATCTGTGGGGAAAAAAACACAACAAAATATTATTCAATTTCATCAGGTTTGCAATGTCTATGTCTATTTCTTTTATCTATAAATTGGAAAAGCATCATCAAAGTTTATGTTTTATTGTCCTATTTGTAACTGCCGCCGTAGAAGATGTGGGTTTAAAGTAATTTGTAGACTAAAGTAATATTTTCAATGACATGAGAAGGATGAAATATGCAAGTTGCTGAGACTTTGCTACATTACAAATTGAAATCAACAATCAATCAGCAAGGAAGGAAGAATATATTTAAACAATAAGATCAAATACACAAAAAGAAAACGAATAGAACCTGGAATAGAAAAATTATAATTTCTCCTCCTTTTTTTAACCCATACTCAAAAATGTCTGAGTTAAATTCAGTCCTTTTCCAGACTTGAATGCACCATGTAAAATTGAAACTTACTGGGACGATGAACCAGACACTGAGTAGTCGAGGTCTTCAAGCTTTAAACTCTGAAAAGAGAAACAAAATACCTCAACGATCTCTGTTGTAGGAATAGAGTGAAAAATGAATATGACCAATATTAACAAGTAATAATCACCATTTCAGGTGAGCAGACGTCTTTAGAGGTATCCTGAACGGAATCAGAAAGTAACACTTCGACGCTCTGGCTGTTTCCGCTTCTGTCTGCAAATTTAAGGGCATCCTAATAAATATTTCCAGTGACAATAAAAACCAGACAGCTATTTTATCGTCTCGTGTTTTAACAAACCTTCTCTTTCAGGTGTAACATCCAAGTCATCAAAGGTCTGCTGCGGGAAATGCGGCTCTCTCTGTCGGGAATCAAAGCTGAACTGAACCTCATCAGCCGGAAGCATCAGCTCCCCTCTTTCATCGGAGACACAGCTGCAGAAAAAAAAAACAACAGAACATAAATCCTGCAAAAATTAAGAGGTGCTGTTTGTTAAATACAAAATAACAAACGACATACATTTTTATTAGAGATGTACTAGTTGTTAAATTACGTGTTGATACTGAAATAAAAGTGATAAATATTCCATCCATCCATTTTCCTGCACCCTTTTTCCCTTACTGGGGTCGGGAGGGTTTCTGGTGCCCATCTCCAGCGAGAGGCGGGGTCACCCTGTACAGGTCGCCAGTCTGTCGCAGGGCAACACACAGACATACAGGACAAACAACCATGCACGCACACACTCACACCTAGGGACAATTTCAGAGAAGCCAATTAACCTGACAGTCATGTTTTTGGACTGTGGGAGGAAGCCGGAGTACCCGGAGAGAACCCACACATGCCCAGGGAGAACATGCAAACTCCATGCAGAAAGACCGGGGCCGGGTATCGAACCCAGAACCTTCTTGCTGCAAGGCAACAGCTCTACCAGCTGCACTACTGGGCAGCCTGTGATAAATATTACTCTAGGTGATTTTATTGCTCTCTTGTGTTTGAATGAAATGAAAAATTTTGCTTTATGAAACTGTTAAAACCACAAAAAAGTGGCTTTCATAGACAATTCTTTCTGCCATAAAAATTTTATATTATATAATTCTTTACAGATTTTTTCACAAAGCAAAATGCGGCACAACTGGGACAGAGATACAAATAAATGCAATGCAGTCGATTAATGTTGTTGTGGAAAGAGGTTGTCAGCCAAAAGGATGAAAACTGATTAAAATCATATTCAATGCTGATATATACAGTATTTTATTTCCCAAATGTTTTAAATCTAAAAATAATTATAAAAAAACAGCTGCACAAGACACACAGAGCCAATTTTGCAACAAGATTTGATCAAGAAACCAATTTTCTGAATTTTCTGCATCTGATTAGCCCTGTGCCACGACAGGACTGGTTTGCTAACATGTCGTACTCACGGAGTAGTTTCTCCTCGCTGCAGATTATGATCCGGACCAGTGATGGGAGTGTTGGTGGATCCAGGGTAACCAGTATCAACGCTGCTCTCTCTCTCTGTCTTCCGGTCAACGCCCGAATGCAGCACAGGGGGAACAGCCCATTGAATTTCAGGAACTTGGCTGTAGGAGGTGTAGTGGTCAGATTGGGGTTGAGCAGCACACCTGTGCTCCAACAAACTTAAAGAGGTAAGGATAGCAGGTGCTGTGGTTTTTACACGAATCATAACTCCTTCATTTTGTTCGTCTGTCATGTCTTTCTTCTTGTTACCATGATGCCCCAACAGTATCCTTCTATCGGCCCAGCGCACCATCCACTCCAGCAGCCTGCCCAGCTCTGGAAACCGGGCCTCTAACTCCGGATCCAGGCCCTGCTGTAAGTCGGTCACAGCTTCAACAGATGATGAGAAGCCAGAGGAGCGGTTTTCTGTGGTGAAGGCATTCTGGACAAAACTGGTTTCAGAGCCAACACTGGCTTCCTTTAGTCTTGCTGAAGAGACGTTTTGTTGCCGGTGGCCAAACAAACCTTTCTGCTTCTCGGTTCTCCGCCCGACAGAAAGGCTGCTCCTGGAAACGGGAGCTTCACTCCAAACGGAAGAAGTCTGCGGTTCAGGCATCACGTCTTGCTTCATAGGTTTGTAGCAACAGCCTGCTCTGAACACCGATGGGGGCTTCCCCAAGCGTTTCCTCTCTAGAAGGTGTCCGCCTCTTTGACGACGATGTATACTTGAGACTACATCAAATGTCAGCGAATGCAACTCCTTCTCCCGTAGCTGAGAGCAGAAGCCTTTCAGCAAAGGGATCTCATCACCACAATCCATCCCATCAGCAGCATCCTTCTCTAGGACATAGCCAAGGAAAAGCTCCAGGAAATTTAGATACTCCTCGTCTTCCAGCTCAAACTCCCAGGAGCCGACCGCTGGCAAAGGAAGCTGCTCCTTTTCTCTCTCTACACTTTTATTGGTGTTCTCTTTAGATGTCATCTTCTGTCTATCTTTCTTGCTCCTAAGAAGAAAAAATTAAAATAAGAAACCCAACAAAAAACAGATAATGGTCTGTCTTCTTCACTTCTCCTACCTGCTCACAGCTGCACGGTGCTGTTTAGTTGAGATGGTCTCAGATGTGTTCACTGCTGTGTCTGCATCGCTGCACACTGGCTGGTTAAACTCGGTCAGAGTGCTGGTGCCCACCGTTGTCCCCAGGGACAGCTGCCCTGACGTGGCCGTGTCATTTCGTCCCACTCTGTCCTCCTGTTCCTCTACTTTCTCCCACAAATGGAGCACAGGCGTGGCCAAGTGTCTCTGCAATCGCGCCAAATGTTTCCTCCTGTGTCTTTTTCTGTCTTGAATAAAAATCATCATCACCTCGTCCCCGTCTCCTCCCCCTTCTCCTGGAAAATAAAAGGAAACATGAAAAAGGGGGATCATATGGCTCCAATTTCATGCGTGCCTGCAACACAAACATCACTTAGTCAGAGTCAACCGTTCATATTGTTCCAATATGGTTTTAAATTCCCAGCTTTGAATTGCAAAATAAATGCTTTTGTCAGATAAACAGGATTTATCTGTCAGAGCTGTTCAATATTTAAAACCTGCCTACAGCCTTTTAAGGAAGCATTTGTACCGAGAAGGTTGCACTGGCCCAGTCTCTGCAGCAGTAACTTATACTTCTCTCTTAAAGACACTCTGACCGACTCTTCCTCCTGTGGAAAGGCTCGAACCAGCATGTCTGCCACCTACAGGCAAGAAGAACCAAGGATAAAAAATCTCCTAACTCAAAATCTGCCTCTTTTTTGCACTTAAAAGTTTAACAGAATGAGAACACATTACCAAGGAGAGAGGAGGTAGCTCAGACAGAAGACTAAGCATTATGTCCTGAAGGGCCTCCTCTTCACTGAGGAAGTGAGTGAAAGGCAGAAGACGACAAGCCCAGTGAAGAGCAGAAACATTGGCTGAATTTCCTGGTGAATCATCTGGGATCTGAGGGACAAACATATACATGCAAACTTCCATCAGCAGTAAGAACAAATCTGACAAGTATGTTCTATAGGTGACATTGTTGTAATACCGCTTCCTCTCCGTCACGTTGTCTGGCAGCCTGATACTTCCTGCAGTGAAGGGAGAGCTGATCCCTGACATGAAGCATCCAGCATAAAGCGCATAGCTCTCTGAAACAAACTTACAGAAAATAAATAATGATTAAGATGATGATAAGCTATTCTCATTCTATTCACTTCAACGTAGCTGTATTACTGATGGTTTGGTTGGTATCAGGGTCCAAGTCTTTATTAGAGCCCCGTCTGAAGAATCCAGAACGGCTAATCAACTTCATCAGTCCCTCAGGAAAACTTTTTTCCTCCTGAGTAGCAGATGGGTAGGAATACTTCTTCTTGATCTGCAGACAATGCCAGATATTTTAGTAATTTAATATAACAAAACCATTAAAAATTTGCTTCTGGCAATATTTAGGATTTGTTCTTTTTATGAGTTAAAAGATTGAGAAGGATAAGCAACTAATAAACCTCAAAACGAAATTGAGAACTACTTAAAGCCACCTAACAATAAACTAGAACTTAGAGACTCACCTTGTGCAGGATGTGTCTAGCACGTCGCAGTCGACTGATGTACCATTGTGCAGCAGGACGGCAACAATGGGCAGATCTCAGAATCAACAGTAATCTTTGGAGAACTCCAGAGACTTTGTGACGACAAACAAGTTCAGCAAATGGCCCCATTTCACCCATTTGGTCCTGAAAATAAAATATCCAATGTCTAACCTTGTTATATGTACACACCCTCTAAACTCCTGGAGCTTTTTCACAATTTCTCCCAGTACAACCACAAATTGGAATTTATTTTTTAAGAAGACCAGAAGAAGATCAAAAAGGAGATTTATTATTTTACTTTCACTTCACAATTGTGCATTTTCTTGCATTGCTCTATCATACGATAAAACATATTGTATGATATGTTTTATCATATGATAGCGCACATAAAAAAGCTCAAAGGGTATGAATATTTTAGTATGAATACTGAACATTGTGAACTAACTAAAAGTAAAACTAGATATTTTCAGGACTGTACCTGTGTGTTTGGAGAAGGCTGTGGGCAATACAGAGGTGGCGAAGGTAGGTACACTACATCGGGTACCAATGTAGGCATTAACAAGCACATGTCTTTAACCTTGTCCAGCAAGGTCGACAAAGGAAATGACATGATATTCACTCCTGCCATGGCTGAAGCTTTCAGAACCTCGTGCACAGAAGCATGTAAAACCTCCCAGTCTTCTCCTTCCATCGGATCTTAGAAAATGTGGAAAAAATATGAATGTAAGCTGAAAACCTTTAGCCCTACAAAGCTCTTTTATCTAATAATTGTTTCAATTGTTCAACCTGTAAAGCTGTCATTTCCATCTTTATCTGTCCACTCTCGTGAATTGGTTGTACTGCCAAGAAGATCACTCAGCTCAGCCTGAAAAATGCTTTCTGGCTGTAGCTCTGCTGGCAAGAGAAAATCTCTCCTTCTGATCCTGTCACAAAGTCAAAAACTGAATGTTTTCTGACAGAAATATGATTATAATGTTATTTAATTGCACATTTGGTGCTTTTAAACTTACTGAGTAAAGTCAAAGTGCTTTGCACAGTAATTGGTGTAAGCCAGGCTTAGAGTAACTGCGGTTTTCCAGTCGCCCAGATGAGACGCAAACCACACAGCCTCGGGCAGGAGACCCCCTAGCAGAAGCAAGTCCTGAGCATAGTCCACCGTCCAAACCTCCGACAGGTGTTGCTGTCGAACTGCTTTAGCCACTTCTTCTTGGCACAGGGACACCAAACGGCCGACACTCGAGGCTGAAGAAGAATCAAGGTATCACCATGCCACAACATTCATAAAAAAATCTATTAAACTTTCAGAAACACACCGAGGGGTAGGTGCAGTGGAGGCAGGACCGCCACATTATGAGCAGGCAAAATGAAGAGCGGCTGGTTGGTGAAGTAGGCGGCCATGAATCGTCCGAGGGCCTGAATTACTGCACAGGCGGCATCACTGGGAAGATCGATCGGCAACCAGCGGCAAGGAAGAGGATCTGTTGCAGCACACAAAGCCAAGGAAAGAAAAATAAAGTTTATTTTCCTCTAACTTTTCCTCCAACTTTCACACAGTATCACAGTATAACTAGAAAAACTAATTTTATGGTGTCTACAATATGGACAGAATACACATTAAGGCCTAGTCTGCACAGCCAGATATCTGACATAGGCTTTAGCTCTGTGCTACACTCCACCCTCTGTATTTGCCATATTTAAAACAACATTCAGGGACGTATTTGTGCATGTTCATGAGGATGAAAACTTTTCTGAAACCAATCCTGGATTTACGGTATTATCATTTTGAATGACGTGGCAGAGATTTTTACTTAAAAAAAAGACCTGGCTGCATGTATGCAAGGCCTAAAACTATGAAGCTACTTTTATTTAGATCCGACCTGAAACGCAGCTGAAGTCGTTAGTCCGGTTTCCAGCTCTGAGCAAAATTAGTTGAGTCATGTGGTCCCCGAACTCCTGGGCTTCCCTGAGCTGGTACTGAGATAACAGACCATACAAGAGCGCCAGACAAAGGCGCGTCTCCTGGAAGACACTACGGTCGCCGCCTAAGAGAAAGAATCATGAAATCATTTAAACTTAAAATGGCTTTGAAGAATATATGGTTAATCCTAAAACCGAAGTTATAGTTCTTGCCTTTGCTTGCCTCTTGACAGATCTGTAAGCGTAACATCTGGGTACTTTGAGAGAACAAGCCGCAGAGAAAAAGGTGCTCCCCTAAAAGAATAATAAGTACATTTAAATATTAACATCCATGTTAAAAAGTGCAAAGCTTATAAACACAATCACAACCTTCTACGCAAGTTACCTTGGTAACTCAGCAGTGAACGACCCTCTTCCAGATTTTCTCCTGTTGCTTGCAGAGCGGTCTGGATCTGGGATGTGATCACACACAGTTTTTGCTCCTCTTCTTCCAAGCCATCACAGTCTGTAAACTTCTTCAGCTCCTCTGCATACTGCTGAGCTACATCATACACAAGCTGCCATACTCCCAACAATCTGTCCAGAAACATTTTAAATAATAATAAGTGGCTGTCAACTTTTTGAGGCAGTCATGAACTCAAATAATCTTTCATCTGATATTTGAAAGCCAATTCAACAGCATAAGCTGTGCGTACCTGCTTGAAGGTCGCTGAGGAACTGGTAACGCCTTATGTTCAAAGCCAGATGGGTTTGCACTCACATCCTGCAGCAGAGGAACATGGTGAACGTCTGAATGCCACAGATGCGGCTGAGAAGATAAAAACTCCTCCTCAGAAGACCAGTAGGTTTTCTGCTCTAAGCTATAAGTGTGGTCAAGAGAATCTGAGATCAGGCGCAAGATTTGCATCATTCTGGACAAACTTTGAGATGATATAACGGAGTGGCCAGACAGACGGATATCGGGCTGAGGGGTCAGCAGAAGGCGCACTATACGTTCACTGAACTCCACCATGAGTCCCAAGCAGTTCTGTCCACCTGAGGAAGAGCTGTCCCAATAAAGGAACGACAGGAGAGCTTTTATGAGGTGGAGCAACCGTCCAAACACAGGGCTATTTTTTTCTCTTGAAGGGACCAAGTGGAGCAGAGCGGCAAACCAAACCACACAGCAAAGTGTATGCTTCAGAAGAGCAACTCTGTGTTCAACTGCATCTCCTATTGACATGGCAAAAGCCCAAGCAGTGAGAAGCTTCCTCTGAATCTTTCCCAGTTCAGAGAAAAGACGATTCTTCTTCTCTGGTTGTCTCTTGTGATTTGAATCCCCTAATCCAAATTCACTATGAGTGTCCACAGCATGGAGAGTGTCAAACATGGAGGCGAACTCCAAACGGCCTCCTTCCTGCCCATGAGAACCAGCAGGAAGTCCTTCTAAATCAGACTCTTCTTCAAAGAGAGCCTAGAAAACAACAAACAGATAATTAAAACCTCTACCATATCAAAATCAATCTTCTTCCATAAAATCTAAAATCATATGTTGTCTGTAAAAATTAAATCATAAGACCTGCATGTTCTCAAGAAGCTCCTTGGTGCCACCCAGTGTCTGCTGGTCCTGCAGGAAAAGCGGCAGCCTGGTTGGGTCTGTTGCCGCTGAATTAGTGGAGGCTGACGCTTTGGGCTGACATGTAGCAGCAGCACTGACCTCCTCAAGGCTGCTGTCGGAATTAAACCAAGACACAGACTCTAGCCAAACCTTCACATGACCCTGCAAACAGAGATAAAAATGGTGAAAGTAAGTCAAAGACATATAAAAAAAAAAAGACACCTCTATAGTAGGAAATCTCCACCTATAGCTACCTGGGATTTTTTTAATTTGCAGCTGGTTTTCTCAAGCTCTGTGTAGGTTTCTTTTAGAAGTGCCTTCAGGAACAGGGCAGGCGCATGTTGGTCCTGCACCTTCATAACTGTAGCCATATAGCCATCGGACACAATGAGATATGGAAGCCGCGGATGCCAGGTGACAGAAAACCGCTGCCTCAGGAGATCACGCACAGACAGGCTGGAGCTGGAAAGAGAAGCTTCTCTATTCTCTGCAGACAGCGGTGGTCTATGAGGAGGAAGCACAGTCATCATAATTCATTCTCACTTTACATCAAAATAACTGATAAGAGATAGAAAATATTTAAGGAAAATTAGAGATATTTTTCTTTTTACAAGTGAGAATATGAAATGTGTTGGATGAATGTATACATTTTCCCCTCAGTCAATAATATGTATACCCATACATACATAAGGTATGTCACACTTTTCAGATTAAAAGCAAAGTATTATTTTACTGTGACTGAACAACTGTACAGTAATTATTTTGGGCTCATAAATGCATTTTAGTTTGTTGTTTAATAATAAGCAAAACACTGAAATGCTTCAAATTTAAGTCTACCGGTACGTGACCAGCGGATGCAGGGGCAGGAAGTGTGCAGGACCAAAATCCACATTGCAACCAGAGCTCGTCAGGGTGAGAAGCCCGCCGAGGCGAGCCAACACCAGGAGGGAACCCCTTTTCAAGACGCAGGCAAAGAACAGGCCTGCTGCTGACCAGCTGACACTGCTGACCCAGTAGGACCTGATAGGTTCATGAAAAACACAAACATGTTGTAAACTTGTTGCACAAACTAAAAAAATAATAGTATAGGTGTGATACTAAAAACACAGATGGATGGCAGGCAATTAAATTTTGCGTAAGTGATTCTATTATTTAATTCCATATGCTGACCTGACATATTTTGATGGGATATCCAGCTTCTTACTTCCACATCCTCCCAGGTCACTTGAGATTGAAACAAAGTTCTGTGTGCTCACAAAAAGGACCTGTGTGTCCTGGATTCAAAAACACGAAATACATATTTTTTGGAGTTGTTCTTATTAGTAGAGTTATTAAGTCAGGAATGAACTAGAAAGGCCTGGTTTCAACCTTTGGCTTCCTCTGGTTCAGTACGATGGCCAACAGGCGTCCATCTGGAGAGAACGCTGGCACCAAGGCCCCTCTGGACTTCACTGGCTGGCAGGGTGGGCACAGATGAGACAGGGGATATGTCTTACTAGCCCACTGTATACTGTAACCAACAGAACTGCAAAGAGAAACATGCTCCTTTCATTAACTCATAAATGAAGGCCTGATATACTACTATAATAATATCACTGTTTACTCACCCCATTCGCATACGATCTTGGCTCCACTGAATTTTTAGAATAGTGACAACAAGCTGCTTCCCAGAGGTGAAAACAAATGCTGATAAGCAAATGTCATCCATAATCTAGAACAAATGAATACCACACATACTGTAAAGGCAATACAAGATAAGATTTGGGCATCAAAATTGAATCATGGACTAAAATAAGACGTAAATATATTTAATTCTCAGTGCGGACCTCTGTCTTTACAAAGATGGTGTGCTGGGATGCTTCTTTATCGTTTGAAGACGGCAAAATGGTTTCTTCAAGCGGCAGTAAATGAGCCCACCGCCCTTTGACAGCACCATCTCGCACGCCTGGAAAATCCCTCCCCTCTGTGCACTCCCACAGGAACACCTGCCCAGTAATGACAGCCAGAAGAACCCTCATCCCATCGCATGAAACCTGAAGACACAACTTAAGAGAATTTCCTGTGAAAACAAAAACAAGTTCACAATGAATTAATTATTAACAATCCATAAAGGCTTCAAAAAACTATTGTAAAATAAAGTAAATAAAATGCCAACCTAAAACATGATGGACCTTGCAAAAGCATTTACCCCTTGATCTTTTCCACAAGTAGCAGGAAAACACTACATGTTTCTGAAACTAATTTAGAAATAAAATTATGAAAGGAATGGTAAATTTGTATCCTCCCTCTTTACTGTACTGTCCTCAAATTAGGCCAAGTACAACAAATTGCAATAGTTAAGTGAAAACATTTGGAAAAACTCTAGGAGTGCGAATTATTTTCCAAGGCACTATGTAGGTCATTATAAAAAGAATGATCAATTCTAGTAGTTAATTTAATTTAAGAAATCAGCACTCTTTTCTGGTTTAATTCCACCTCCCTGGCTAAATCAGAGGGTCTTAATGCAGCACCAACCTTGAGCAGAGTTGATTATCTGAACTACTTCTGGCACTGCTGTTGCAGTCTTCAGTAAATCTTTATCTCTGTTCCACAAAAACAATTCTCCTGACACCAAAAGTCCACACAGCCACATCCCTGATAAAATGACAACAGCAATGAATGATTAGAATCAGTAATATTGGGAGTTTCTTTGCTTGATCAGACTAAACTTACCATTGTGAGACGAAGTCATTTTCACCACACTGCTGAGCAAAGGATGCAGTTTAGGCATCTTTTTCTTGGTACGACCAGACATCATGTTGATCTCACTGATCCGTTTGTCATCTAACAGGAAAACAGACTCCTTTTCCTGAGGAGCAAAGTCCCAAGGTCAAGTTCTTTGCTAACTTCTATTTAACTTATTGGAAAATATTTTATTTATTCTCAACAGAAAGCACGCATCACCTGTCCAAGCCAACAGAATCGCGGCCATGGTTTCTTCCGTTTGATGCTAGATGACAAAACAACCTCAAACTTCAGCTCCATCTCTTTTTCCTAATGACTCTTTCAGAAAAGACTGAGAAAGAGTAAACCAACACCGATAAATCATTGATTAATAAAATCAATATGCACTTAAGTACGTCAAAGAGTTATTATTTGCGTTATTAGTTTCAACAAAGAGCCGAACAAACCAGATTTAACCGTTCATGTTAGCTACCTGTTAGCCAAATGTGTTGATGGTCAGCGGAGGCAGTAAATTCGCCATTAAAATTAGAGCCTGATTATTTTTTACCAAAACAGGTATACTCACCGACTAAATCCGTATGAAACGGCTTGTGACCGTCCTATGTTCCAGTGGCATCGCAAGAAATAGCGTAGATAAACCTGAAATCTTTCGAAAATCCCTCCGCTCTGTAAACTAGAATTGTTTCCCATGATCCTCTGGGAAGGAAGCTACGATCCGTTACCGTAGAAACACAACCGGATGTAGCTGGTGCCTTGTGGAAAACTACAAGAGGAGGCAGGGACAGCTAAAAATTACTGTTTAAAGTATTGATTTTCAACTTTTTATTAGAAATACCACTTATATGTTTTATTTGTGTTTTATTTTGTTTTCTTCCTTTGATTTTACACCAATTTTCATAAAGGATTGTATTCCTTTTTTGCCAGCAGATGGTGGCATACTACAACAGCAATTATTTTCACATCCTAACAAAACTAGAAGACTTTTAAATGCAGATACCAGCGTCAAAACCTTTGTGTATTGTATATTTTAGCTACTGCGGATTTGTTTGATCAAGGAGATTTTCTTTTTTTCATACAGAACTCTCAGCCCTATCAGCAATCTAAATTTGAGAAAGCACTAAATTGAAATCTTTTAATTAATAAGCTTCAAGTTGTGTGTATCCTCCAGCAATAAGGTATATTGTTAGCTTGTTAAAGAAAGTTAATAGGCCTGCCCTCAGGCCCGCTGCTGGTATTTAATAACCCCTGCAGTGCCTCAGTTTCATCATGATGGAGATGATGGCTGCCACTGGCAATAGGTGGAAGTGGGGACTTTGCCCGAACTTAATTGGTTCATTTGCCTCATCTTGTCAGCTGCAGATGGAGCTCTTAATTTATGTCACTTGCAGGTTTATTCTGCTCTGATGAAGATCTAAAGAGGGAGAGTTTGATGCCATGTGAGGGTATGATGACATCGATGTAACAAAAGCTAACAACTCACAATAGATATGCTTGTCACTCATTTTAACCAGTGTATTTTGAAATGTATGTTTAATCCAAATAGGGGATTTCTCAAATGTCGGATAGTTTACATATATCTCATGAATTATCTCTTTAAGTAGAGAAACATCAGTGTTATGATTGCCTAGCACACTAAAAGTAGACTCCTCTTACTTGCAATTTAACAACTTGTAATTAATTTGAGAGCAATCCCTCCTCTTCATCCTCCCCATTCAAGACGTCAGTGTGAGAACATCAGTTGGCATGGTAACCCCATTTGCCATCTGCAGACCTCATTCATACTGAAAAATGACACTTGGGGAGCTGTCAAGAGACAGTTCAGTATTCCTCGGCAACAGCGGGTCAGAGTCTGTCTGCAGTAAATCTCAGATCTTTGGAGTGTGTGCAGGCGTCTTGTCTTTGAAGATAACAAACTGGTGTTTTTGAAGGGTCTGATTTGTACCCAGTATGGTTGCATTTATATGTTCCCTACTTTTTTTGGGGAAAATTCTTCAAACTGCCAAGTGCAAAGGAAAAGACTCTGTGGCAAAAACAAACCATCTTTTTGTACTGTAATTCACTTTTCTGGTTAAAGAATGTTGAAAGGTTACAGACGATAAATTTACCAGGTATATCAGCGTTTAAACTAACTTTTTCTTGTTGAAAAAAGTGTAATTTCAGCACTGTCAGAATTAATAAATCTGTGCAAAATTAAGAACAATTTATTTGACACATTCAGAAAGGTTTCTGACGCATTATAACTTGTTTTCTTTGATGGATGGAAACAATAATCAGCTTTTACAACGCCCATTTCCCACTTTTTACCCCTTCTGCTAAAATAACACATGTGAGAGTATCAATGCAAGTCTCCAGTGTACTAATCTCTCTTTCAAGCAAAATAATTGAAAACATCTAACTGTGAAATGTTGTGCTGTTTTTATTAAGAGGAGAGTGCTCTGGAGTTGGCTCATGGAGAAACAGTTAAGATGTTTCAACTTATCATAATGGCTCAGTTGTTGCTAATGACATTAATAATGACTCCATTATAATCATGTGTTGCAGTGAGACAGGAGACCGTAACATTGAGTCGGCATGTACCAGCCATAAATGACATCAGATCCCTGAAGCTAAAGCATGTAATTGGAACTCAGCCATTATTTCACTTATATAGGTTTTATGCACGAATACATATTTCTCCACATGAAAAAGCCCATTATATTTATGAGTTTAGAGACCCAGAGATTAAGACTTGAGTATAATAACCTCTCTGTAATGCAGATATATCATGCTGTGGTGTCATTACATTTACAGCATGCTACGGGAATCTCACAAGATTTAAGCTTAGTGAGTAGTCAACCATTGTCTGCTATTCATCTTTGGCTGCATTATTGTCCTGTTGTCCTTAAGAGAAACAATAAATCAGGCTGTTAAATTGATCAATGGATTGATTTTGAGTGTAACCACTCAAGGACCAGAGACAGTCCAAGCAAAAGAGAGATAACTAACTGGCCTCCAGGCCAGCAGTTTTGTTTTGATAATCTGTAGTTGCTGTAGTTCATTGTATTTCTTTTACATTTTTTTGCCTGTAACTCATGTGCCTGAATTCCTTTGTCTCCATTTAATTTTTTTTAAAGATTAATTTGGTTTAGTCATGTCCAGTTTAGTTTCTTTTGGCCCTTGTATGTTTTCCAGTCTGTGAATGTGAAACATTTGACTGCAACAACTGACATGAGTGGTCCACTCTTCTTTTCAGAGTAGCTATAATTCAGACACATATGATTTTTTCAGCCATTCAGAAGTGGTCTTCCTTAGGATCACTGTCTTGGTGAAATATCCAAATCTGCTTGAGCTTAACGTCATTAAATAATGACTGAACATTCAAGGTTTTTTGGTAAAGAGCAGAGGTCTTTCAAAGGGGAAACATTTTTAAATCTCATGTTCTTTATAGTCAGCATGTTTGCACCTTGGAGGTCTCTCCTGGATGTACCACACACTGTGTTGCATGTTCCATACGCAACACATTACTTTTTGTAGGTAGTTGTCCCTTATAATCTGCACAGGAGTTAAACTTTCAGATAAATATACCTGAAACACACAACAAGAAGACTTTACACAATTTATTACAATCTAAAGTACCATCACGTGAAAACGAGAAAGGTGTTGCTGCCAAACAGCACCAGTTTATTTATTTAAGAAAGGACAAACAATCGACCAACACTGTTCACATATAGTAGTCATAAAGTGCCAACAACATGCAAAACCAACCGGCAACCATATAGTACAGTGCAGAACAGGCGTTTAGAATAAGAATCTAATAACAACAACATCAGAAAACTTAACAGATGAATTGCTGCACAATTATTTAAGATCAATTTAGGAACCATCATTGCCATTTATCCTTCTAACTGATTTGTCTTGTGAGGACATATATTTTTACTTGGCATTTGTAAATTTGTTAGCATACTTTAGCCATTGTTCATACTTTTCTTCTGCCAAAGAGAAAGATTATTGAGCCTGAAATATGTAAACAAAAAAATAGCAAAAGGTTTATAAAAGCGCAATAAACCTTTGCATTACTTAAAGTGGTGTCAAACTCATGCTAAATCGCCTTTTTGACGTTTTATTGGTGTTTTTATCAATCTTCTTAAATGTATTTTATGAACAGAGATTTTTTTTATTACTATTTACACATGGCATAACTTGTAAATTTGAAATATATGGATGCAGATGCATGCTTTCTGGTCCTGCACACCTCATGCGGTTTTTAGCTGATTATGAAATATGTAAATGTTCAGCTCAAATAACCTCTGCATATTAATAACAAGAGAAAGCCAAAATATATAAAAATAATAATAATAATTTTTAATAGAGGACAGCGTTTTCTTTCAACGTCACCATAAGCCCCGCCTTCTCTTTGATACGATTGGTGGAGGCGTGGGAATATTCAAATGCAGTCCTGATTGATTCGCCCGGAGCCGGTTCCAGCTGCGCACAGGACTGGTCCGGCTTTGCATTCCCGACGTCTCTCCCTCAGTCGCTCGCAGCTTTCCGTCCATCCGCCTCGCTGCAATGACACACAACTGGCTTCGAGAAAAACCCGAGCACTTGAGATTTTATTCATAACATTTTTTTTATTATTATTATTTGTAACACGGACGTCGAGCATGTCGAGGAAGTACAGTTGATGGAGCCGGCTTCTTCAATGGATATTTCTCCCGAGGTTTCCAGCGCTCACCGTGAAATCAGAGGCGGAGGAAGAACGTCTTCAGAGGAGGACGGGAGCCAATCAGCCGTGGCGAACCAAAGATAAACAAGCCTTATGATAAAGCAAAACTCTGTAAGACATGACCAGTTTATATTTCTTTTACAGTGTGAGAGCGTTTAGTTTAGTTTTCGATTATTTATTATAGAAGAAAACATCTCTTTTGATTTCCAAGCTAACAATAACAGTAAAGGTGGGGAAAAGAAGAAAAGCTATACGGATTTTTTGAGGAGATATAAAAGAAATGTGTCCCAATCATCTTGTGATATTATAGTAGTCCTTTTTCTGAATGAAATTGAAATTTCCACTTATAAAGTACTTTATATGTATTGTTTCCACTTAATAAATGAATTGTTGCATCTGGCTCTTTCAAATGTGCAGATTTTAAATCCAAATATATCATGACAATAGGTTTGTGCTTTTTATTGTTTTCTCTTATGCACTGTCTGATGGCTTTCAGTGCAAATAAAATCCACAGAAAGGCGTTTTATTTTCCAGCATCTCAGTGGCAATGCTTTGAAGTATATTATCAGTCACTCAGGGCTGCCTCTAAGGGTTTCCATTTCCATTGTCTATGAGCCCAAGGTGGGATCATCGCACCTCAATGCACCCGTGGCAGCCAGGGTTGAAGGTTAGCCTCAGCAGAGGTTCCTGCAGATTGTTGGCCAGGTGTGAAATTCAAGCTTGTGTGCGTAGGGGTGTATGTGTGTGTGTGTGTATGTGTGTGTTTTACCCTGCCTCCTTTGCCTGATCCTTTATTACTCAGAGAGATGGAGTGTCAGAGCACACCACCAGAGGCAGGGAAGAAAAATCCTGCAATTTTGGTGTTTTATTATCTCCCCTTCATCTTTTTTCTCTGAGTGTCACAATGAAAAATGTTGTACTTTGTTCCATTTGTATCGGCTCTGTTCAAACGAAACTCTTATTTTATCTACAATTCAGCATCCTTACATTAAAATGTTTCTTTATTGCTGGAGCTTGAACTTGTTCTTAAATTTTCAGTGGATTTCAGCAGCCAGTGTGTGCAGGTATCCCCCACAGGGGTATTCCTCTGATCCCACATCACACCCAGGCAGTAATTCCAAGTCTGTGAAGAAATAAAAAGAGGGGGGATTTGTCATTTGGCTGCCTGCTTTCGTTTGCTTCCTCGGGAGTGAAGCTTAGCTTTGATTCATTGTGAAGTTTCACCAAGTATCCCGAATCACTCAATGGAGGGAAGTGCACACTGTGAGAGTGACCTTTTTCTTGGAAGATTATCATCCAGGCCAGTGCAGGGGGGATGGGTGAGCTGATTAGGGTCTTCTATGTTTTTGCTCAATCATCTATTACCCCATTTTCAGTGGTCTGTTAAGTGTACGTTATAACTCCTTGCAGCCACTCTCAACAGTTTGCAATGGGGCAAAATGACTGATAAGAGAAAGAAATTGTGCATACATGTTTGCTTCCATCTTGTGGGATAATGTCAAAGTCTGAGCGTGCTAAGCAGTTTCTCATAATCACCTTTTTATCTGCTAGGGGTTGTCATGTGTAATTACCAGCGGCCTGCCATCTTCTGAAATCTGTCTAATTGGTCCTTTCTTTAATAACAGGATGATGGGCTGTGAGACGGGGGGGCTTGCGGGTGCAGGGGTTAAAGACTGGGTCTCCCTGCTCACTGGGGAGGGGACGGAACATCCACGGTCATTAATATTATTTTGCCTTCAAGCTTCTACCCCTGTAATTGCTTTAAATTAATGATTATCCTGCTGCCAAATTGCACTGGATGCATCATCATTTGTTCTGAAAGGAAAAGCAGGGCCATGACGACATCGTAATTTGGTTCGGAGATCAAAGCCACTTTTCTTCTTGATGTGCCTACTGTACGCTTGAAAGCTTATCTTTAGGTTCTGTACCACATTAAAGCTACAGCTTTGAACAAGTCCATTGACTTGCAAAAAGTATCCATACTGCTTGTAGCTTTCCACCTTTGTTGGTTTACAACCACAAACCTAATTGTATTTTATATGTATTTTGGTGAGAGATCAAGACAAAGTACTGTAAAAATATGAAGGAAAAGGGAAATAATTAATTGTTTTCTAAATTTTTTCTCCAGCTTTATTCAGCCCCTTCACTTCTACTAAATAAAATCTGGTGCAGCCGTATTAAGAAGTCTCCTAATTAGTAAATAGAGGATGTAATTTAATCTTGGTAGAAATGCAGCTTTTCTCTGAAGGTTTCAGAGGTTTGTTTGAGAACATTAGTGAACAAACTGCATCATGAGGACCGTGGAAAACAGCAGACAGGTCAAGGAGAAAGTTGTGGAGAGGCTTAAAGTAGATTTATTTCATAAAACAATATCCTGAGATTTGAATATCTCATGGAGCACTGTTCAATCCATCATCTGAAAACTGAAAGAGTGGCACGTCTGCAAAACTGAGAGGGCCTGGGTAACTCGTGAGGTGCTGCAAACATTCACAGCTCACTTGGGAGGATCTGTTAACCAGACAACTTATTGTCATGCCTTTTTGGGACTCTGACATAAAGAAGGCCATAAAAACCCAGTTGCCAGATAGGAAACAGGCATATGGAAGAAGATGCTCTGATCTGGCTAGTTGATAGGAAGATAGATGCTCTAAGCGCACCACAGGGTGATCGTTTTGATCAAAGCATATTCATTTGTTAGAGTGGCCCAGTCAGATACAAGACTCAAATCCAATGAAAATATCTGTGACTTGAAAACTGGTGTCCACAGAGCGTCTCCATCCAATCTGACTGAGTTTGACTGAGCTTGAACTAATTTTCAAAGACAAAAAGTTCAGCTTCTAGATGTGCAAATAAAAGAATGAAATACGGTTGTAATTTCCCAGAAGGGATGAATACTATTTTCAAATTTGTACTTCTTTTTAACCAATAACTTTGCTTTAACTTCAGTTATGCACAGCTTAATGTTGAGCTAGTAAACAAAACTGTACAAAAACTTAGGGGCATGAGCAGAAATTTTCTTTGCCCTACTCTGAAATATTGTTATTCTTCTTTATGATAGCAGTAGATCACTTTTTCAGCCTGTTGTCCAGTCCATTTATTCAGATCTGCTATCAGTTTGAGGCAAGGTCTTCAAAAGGTTTGGCTGCATATCTCTTTGCTCTTTAACGGTGTGTGTTAGTGTGTATATTGGGCTAAGAATAAGATAAGGCCGTGTTTACTCTCTATTGCTACCTTGGTATTGGCCAGACTTTACCTCACGCAGTGTGTTTCTTCTACCTTGGCACCAGCGATGAGTGAGGGCAGATTTAAGTCAGTCCAAGGCTTTCCACTCCCCACCCGAGGGCCGCTCTCCAAGATAAGGCTCAATTTTGCAGCTTTGAATTCAAAGCCTCTCTTGTTCTCAGCCTCACTTGTGCTCAAATATTGACAACTTTGTTTTCTTATTTTGTAACGACGGTGGGGCGATTTGCTTAGAGAAAACTTTCACACTGAGATACAGTTTATAAAACCAGATAAGAAAAAACGTGTTTTGAAAGTCAATATCACAGAAATTGCTCTCTATTTGAATATAAATGATGCGTCAATGATTTTATCCAATTTTATCATTTTGTTTAGTTTTTTCAGAATTACCAGTCATTACAATCAAAATTTGTATAAAGTAGCTACATTTATCTAAGCATTTGTAATGTATACTTTTCTAGATTTATGTAAGTGCCAAGAAGTGCCAATGGATGTGAATTTTTATTAGCGCACAATAAAATAACAGATAATATGTTAGTATGTATTGAGAAAAAAAAGCTGCAGTTCCAGAGGATATAATAATTTGGTGACTTCCACCATATTTCATACAATGTCACTTAGAAACAATTTTAAAGTGGCCTAATAATATGCACCACAAAGTAAATTAAAGCCTGCTAAGCTGATTCATTTACTCATCTAGGAGGATGATAGATTAAGGAAATGGGATAAGCAGCCTTGAACTTTTAAAAATGCAACAGTTTAGATTCCACTTTTGGCAGGTTTTCTGAAGTTTTAATCAGGCCTTGACTTGTTATGTAGAGATAATGCAGGGGCACTGCTGTTGTTATATTATTGCTTTCACCATTAAATGAATGTTTTTGCATTAGCTGGATAGTTGAGAGCCTATTAAAGGTTGTCAGTAGAGTATTTGTGCTGTGATTAAGGGTGAATCATTTGCTTCGTTTCATCACAGCTGCGTCTGTGCATGAGAGAGTCTGTAATGTAAATGTGTCCGTCTCGCAGTCACTCAGCCATTAATGCTGCATGATTTACATCTAATTGAATTTCAGGACATCTGTCAGTATATCGCCCAGAGATAAGCGACATACATTTTGCTCTTGCATTAAAAATGTAAAGGGAAGCCTTTATAACACTGTTATACCTTCAACAGGAGCTAATCTGGATGCTAATGAGGCTCATTGTTGAGAGAGCTGCAGGCCCAGAGCATTCTTGTAGGCAGAGCCGAGCGACCTCAGGTTGTTTGGTTATTCTGCATGTCAATCCAAGTGTTCTGTTTTTGCTTTCTCAACAAAGAGGACGAGGGGAAAATCTGGGTCTCTCTCATGTGCCGTTCTGATTCCAATTATATAAACTATTAGAGAATTTAACCAGGCCAACTCTTATCAGTTAATCCAGAAGTAATAGATTCTATTAAAAATGTATGAGGGGATTGGGGATGATCTGTGCATATGCCGAGGGTTGTATTGATACGAATCCAGCAGCTGCTGTCTAATGTTGCCTTTACTTAAGACTCTTTGTCTGGTCCCCATTACTGACAGCTTTCTGGTGCACTAACCTTTATCAAAAGCATTTAGAACTGATCACAAGCTGCGACTTAGTAATGACGGACTCTCTCTGTTATATTATCCATATTCAGAGAGACGGTCTTACTCTACCGTTCTAATTTCTCTCTATTAGGCATTTATTTATTCCTAAATCATTCTTCCTTTCTCTTGTCTCTGGCTTTTGAGAGGAAAAAAGTGAAAACATTTGCATAGCACTCATGTGATAGAGTGAAAAAGATGCTCGTTTGAAACCTTTTCATTGTCCTCTAATTATTCAGTGAGGATCCTGAGAACTGCGAACAGGAGACAAGATGGAAGAAGTCAGGGAAGGTGTGTGTGAGTCTGCCCTCTTTTATCTGTGCATTTCATGTTTGCTGAAAGGGAGGCTCTTTATGCAGTTGGCTTCTATCTTTACTCTGACCTTTGATGCTGCACAAAGTCATAAAAGTCTGACAGAAGGGCAGACAGATGCTGGTGCCTGTATAATTTAAGGCTCTTTTTGTTGCTTGGAAAGATGTTCTTTTCCTGTTGCTTTTTACAGCCAAACAGCTGAAGCAACGCATAATCCATTTCAGATCTAACACAGCGTTTGGTGGTGTGGTTAATCATGCACGCCCAGCCTTTGCTATACTAAGAAATGAAATGCACTGCCTGGACATAAATACTGCCAGCTCCATGACTGCAGAAATGAGGAGATTTTGTTGAACACATGCTTATATATTCACTTCAAAGTGGTTTTTCTGCTCATCTGTGGCAAATTTCAGAAAGGTCCCTCCCAAATCTTCCTGCTGGCTCTTGTCTCGTCATAAGAAATGGCCCAAAATGCCTGCAGCAGATGCCACGTTCTATCTAAGATGAGTGGAGAGCTTGTAAAATAACTTTGCCTGCCTAAACATTGTTATCACAACACCGTGGGGGACAGTTAGATGGACGACAAAGCACAAGGACTTTATCTCTCTGGCAGGCCCTCCCTGGACTGCATCCTGCTGCTTATCAGCTGCATGGATACAGAATACGAGAGGGAAGATTTAAACACTGTTTCTGCTTAAACTTTGTGCTTTTGTTATTGTCTATAGAAAGATCCCTGAAGGCTTCAACTGGTGGGTTACCAGAGAAGAAACATTTGGCATTATTTGACCTAATTTGTGAGATGTGACTTGAACTACACTTGTAGATGCAAGTTTGGATACTGCTCATAAAAATGTATCAGTTACTACATTAAGTTTCAATCTGCTTTTCTTTGAAGCTGATGTACTGGTTGAATTATTTTTCTAGGAATACTTTATTTGTTGGGCACAGATAGTGGAAAATCCACCCACCATCTTAGTGACTCTGGATTCATCCCGAACACTAATACTAAAAAGGTTTACGGGATTATCTAGTATAGATCTAGCATTGCTCCGTATTGGTTTGTTTCTTAATTTATAATTTCAAAGCACTTCTGTTGCAAAGTTCAACATTAAGTTGTCTTTGGTTGTTGGGTTTGCAGAAGGTTCCTTTCTTGGTGTTTTTTTTCTGCAATAATTTATGCTGTCACTGGTGTGCTGATGATATTCAGCTGTCTATTACTACTTTAACGTTTCACTCCTTGAAAACATTTTCAAATGCATCAAAGCAAGAGTTTGTTGAACAATTTTCTTAAGCTAAACCAGGACAGAAGTAATTTGTTCACTGGCTAGCATGGTTGGAAGCTGGTGTTTGCCTTATGCACACATTAGAGTCCTTTGTGAAACTTATCATCTTCAGATTGTCTTAAAAGCAGCTGATATTTTACTGATGGATTGATCTGGATCGTGTTCGATACTGGATGCAAAGGTCAAAGGACCAGGATTTTAGCTGGGTTGAGAATAAAGGCCTCTGTACATGGGTTGTGCGCTTTACCCCTGCGGCATTGCTGCTCCCCTCAATTGAATTAACTGAAACATAGATTTCCACAATTTTTTGTTCTTGGTCATATTTTCCCAATGCTTCATTTGCTCCTTTTATGTTATCTTTCAACATTGTTCAGTGATATCTTCTCTCTCTGTAATGTAGTGATATTCATTTCTTTGCTACTTTTGAACGGTGTAGAACAAAAACCAGAAATTAGTTTTAGACCTTTAAAATACTGATGTTGTTCCCCAGTTGATCAAACACAAGTCAGAGATTCTTATTTGTGTCCTGAATTATCATCATCTCCCACACTGTCAAAAAGGTAAGACTCTGCTTGCACCTTCATATATGATCTGATCTTGTCTGGGAAAATGTCATCACCGGGACCCTGATCAGGACCTGTCATGTCTGAAAACTAAAGCTGACAGTTGCAAAAGCAATTCTATGCTGGAGAAGTTGTTCTGAAGGTTGAATGGGTTTAATGAAGAAACTGTTTAGCGGAAGACTAGTATTTGATTAGTATTTGGCTTGGATTGTTTGTTAGTTAAGTTAACTTGTTTGTATTTTAGCTTTATTTGTCCTTGTATTTCATTTTAACTAAACATAGTTAAAATGTTCTTTACTTTGCATTATGTTGCTTTGAGGCACCTTATGATCCTAAAAGCTTATAGAAATAATATTTACCCACCACCTCTGTAATACATTTACATCATAAATAGGTGAAAAAAGTTTTACTGAGACAGATGCAAGCATTTGAAGTCACTTTGATGTCATCTCTTGCTGACATTTTTCAGGAGAGGTTGAAATTTTTAACGAAAATTACAGCATGATAGAAACCATCATTACCTGCACTCTGGATTGCTTCTGACATCTTTTCTTGCTTTAATTTGAACTTTTTCAGGTAAATCACCACAGGCCCTCATCTTGAGTCTTGACTCCCTCCTTAGTGTATTTTCTTTCATCTGCAAATGATTGGAGTGATGGAAGATATTCTTGTGCGTGTCTCATTTTCTGCTTGTGAAGGGATTCCCCTGGAGATATCCTCTCTCTCCTCTGTTTTCCCCTGCTGTCTTTTCAGTGTCTCCCCTATGATAGATGTAAGGTAATGGAGGGATTGTTCTGAAATTGCTATTATTTTCTAAATGGGTTCTGATCATTCTGAGGCTTTTTAGCTCTCCTGGTGCCTGTGTGTTAAAAGGAGAGCGGTTTGAAGTCTGTTTGTCCCAGATGAATGGATGTTGAGCAGAAAAAGAAAGAGGAAAAAGTGAGAGGATGACTGCACCTGGAAAAAGCAAATCAGTCTTTTCTTCTTTTTGAAGCAAAGGTAATCATGTTTCTGCAGCCCATCACTGAATGTTCTGTTCTGTGCTTGACTCGCTTTAGTTCCCCTCTGGGTCCTCAGGGTGGAATAAAAACAAAAAAACAGAAACCGAGTAAGAAAGGCAATCTGACAGCTGAATGCTGCAGGCTGATATTAGCCTTGTTGGACTGCTGTGTGGTAAAGAAAGAAACAGTTGTTTCCCTTTGTAGCCAATGGATGGATTAACTTTTAATACCACACACTGCTGGATGTCTGACATTTTGCATCTGTATTTGCAGACACCTGATTTGCATGCATTAATGCATTTCACTGTGGCCTAAGGGCGTTATGTATTTTGCATTGCTGGCATTCAGATTTTGCTGACTCTTTAAGATAATCAAAGAAAACGTCACACATGATTACTACTGAAATATTAACTCAATTACAGGCTTTTTTTCCTCACCAAAACCACCCAGCTGTGGAGAGGAAAAGTCTTGTTGAGACAGAGGCTTTCATTTCCTCTGACAGTGCTTAAATCAAACAGTGCAGCAAGCTTCTGAGAGATATGCTTTCGTCTTTCTCTGCTGATCAATCCTTTCATACATTTACAACAAGGAACAAGGTCTCTGTGCTGGTTATTCTTTCCACGTAGCCCGACCAGGCCCGAGGCTACAGGAGGGTTAGCAATAATCTGTATGATTACAGCTGAAAGAGCAAGACTGATAACAGGAAAGAGCCTTCAAAGCAACTTAGCAGATGGAGCAGATTGAATCATTACCAAGCGTTTCCACTTTTCTAGCTGTTATGTCTCTGTAATTCAAAGAGTAGCTGAATTTTAATAACAAAACTAAATTCTTTTTAGTTTTATATCTGTTTCCTGTATAACATGGAAATATTGTCTTTTGGAAGGAAGCAATAATTTTAGACCTTTAATTTCATAGCTGATGTGCTTCAAAGTCGTTGTTTCTTTCAGCTGCTCTGACGATCTTTTGTACATGCATAGACTTAACAAATATTACAAATCCACTACATAATATTTATTATCATGGGTCATAACCTCTCATTTTCTTTTTAATGAGAGTCATGGGGCCCAAACGGGAATCAGAACTGTGATTAATGTAAACTTGATTCAGTAGAGGAATATTTATATAACAATATTTAATTAAACTTAATTACATTACAAACTACAGCATTTTTTAAACTAACTTTTTTAATAAATACCAAGAGAAATAAATTGATGCACATTGTCTTCTTACACTTTTTTAGACAGATTTGCAATTTATTATCAGATATGTAACAAATAATGTTCACCAATGATTCGGCTCTCGACAACAGTCACAATTGCTTATGTTCCCCTTCAACAAAATAAATAACCAAAGCCCAGGATAGTGGATCATTTTTAAGCCTTAATGATCCCAAGAGGATAAATCCTGCTTTTAAAAATGAAAACATCCAATTTGTGTTCTCCCAATTATTCCATTTATGTCATTATATCTCTATGATTCTTTTTTTTTGCTATAATGATTCTTTTAGTGTGTTTAATATGTTGTTACATGTAGCCATTATTGCTTATTTAGCATTAAAACTAATGACTACTACTAGCTGTCTTTGTTAGTTTCACGTTTTTTTAAGCTCTTTTCTCGTTTGGTTTTATCTTTTATGCCTTTTGAAGTTTTAGGTTGTTTGACCTTGACCTACTACCTTTTATAATGTACTATTTGTTTCTGGGTGGCTCTGTTAAAATACGGACTACAGATGGGCATTCAGGTTAGTTGAATATAGTATGGGAGTGTTATAAACACTGCATAAACCTACTTTTTTCTTCTTTTAGCAGGAAAACCCAGGCTGCTTGCAGGCCCAGTGAACTATCATGCTAGCCTGTATCCAGAGACAGCAGAACTTCTCATCGCACCATTTGGCGTGCACATCCAAAAGCTTTGATGTTTCGCCCTCGTCCTTATTGCTCCCAGTGGCACCACTGCAGACATGCACCCGGAAAGGTTGGTCTGTTACACAGCTGGAGAGATTTTATGTGACAGTACATACACTGGAAAATTTGGCATTACAAAATCAGTAAAAAAGTAGGAAGTTATGTTGTTCTTGTCTTTGCCTTTTATAAATTCTTATCAAAGATGCACATAGGTTAGCTGAGAACCCAGCAGCTGTGAATCTTCTTGAATTAAACTAACAAGCTTCTCGATAATAATGCCTGTTAATTGGGTCAGTAATCAATGTGCTCCTGCTGTGCAAAACAGGCAGGTCAAAGTGGACTCTAAAATTACAGCGTTAATCAGCTCGCCCACACAGGATCACTAATGACGCTCACATTTCGTGCTTCTTGCCGGTGTTGTTTGACCTTCATCCTGACTAATTATTCTGCTTTTGTTGAAAGGTTGGGTCGGTGTCTTTTGGCCTTGAATTTATGAGTCGATTTCCTTCAGCTAAATAATTACACTCAGATTGTCTAACATCAATTTTTTTTCTGATCTTTATACCACTACACACAGTAGATTCACTTACTGAGACCCCTGAAAATAAATGTTTTATTTACATTTTTCTTTGAAGAAAGGAGCGTATTATAAAAAAGATTTTTTTGTGTTTTGTTTCATGCTTTTGGGGAAAACAAGAACCTATAAAGGCAAAGATATGTCAGTAAAAAGAGTCTTTGAATATTTTATTGTGATTCCTTTGTTTAAAAGAACAGAAGGTTTGTGCTAATCAGCTGCATTTTTTCCAAATATATTAGATATGTGATACAAAATCATCCATGAATAGGGGGATTTTCTGTGGCTACGCTGCAGTGACGTTCAAAAGAAAAATCCATGAATGTGTGAATCCGCAAATACTGACCGTGAGTTCACTGTATCGTATAAAGTTGTTGCAGAGGCTGCAGTGGCTGACCACTTATTGAGTGGTCAGCCACTCAATAAGAAATATTAATGATATTAAGAATTCTTAATATTTTAATGGGAACAGTTTGAGGACAACCGACTTCACACCAACGCACAAAGCATGATCCATCAACACGTGGTTGAGCAAACTTGATGTGGGAGAGTTAACAGTCTTTCTTATTAGATGCGTCCCACATCTGTGTCTGACCTCACAAATCTGCCCCTGATTCTCTGCAGAGTTTAAGAGGTTATAGTTCCAAAGGATGGGATGGCATCATATTAAACCACCTGGATCATGAATGATCAGGTATGAGTGTGCAGGCAGATGAGAAAATACTTTTGGTTATAATGTGCAAAAGAAATGGACAAGTGGTATTTAGAGGATGCCAGGTTCAATTGCATCTCTCTGAACATGTTCTGCTTTATTGAAAATACATTTGCAACAAGAATGAAAGAAATGAAATCAGATAAGACTTCTTTACGATTTCTGCTCTTTCAAGTAACTAGCTGTCATCTGGCATGGAAAAACAAACTCATCTGAATTAGAGCTAAACGAGGCACATCCTTTTTTTTTTCAGATTTAATGGTTCTGTAATTCGACCGCTACACCCAACACCTGCACCTTCACACAGGTGTTTTCACTTACACCGGATTATTGGACATCCTGTTAGTTTCACTTTGACTGGCACCATGCCATGGGAGTTTGCCGAGGTCACAAAAACCTTTTTTATTTTGTCATTAAAAGCTTCTGTTATATGGAAGTTATATGGAATATAAGGAGCAACAAGACTAACCTGGCAGTCAGCAACAGCAGGGAAATGATGATCCTGAGCTTTAAACAGCCAAAAATGATTCAAATACCACTCTGGTGGCTTGACAGACTGCGTAGTTAATTAAGGCTCCCCTATGTAGTTGTTGCTTAACCATGTGTATCCAACTATGTGCAAATTTGAATGCTCCATCTACTTATCTCTCATTTCCTTAGGCAAAATACCTCTTTGTTATTAAATATTAATTTGGAGTCAGTGGAGCACTTGTCTGCTAATTGTTGTAACAGAAGGGCCTGGTTTGCCTCGGGCGGATCCGAGGATGCATTTCTCATCCTGTTTACCTGGAGGGCCTCCACTCCCACTCATCTCCAACCCTCCCTTAGTTCTCTGCACTGCACCCTCCAGCTCAAGCCTGACATTTCAAGCACAGCCGTGGGGAATAGGCTCCTGATGGGAACTCAGTCTGTGTGGTCCACGCTTTTTCATTAAGCGAGTCGCTGCTGGAGCGAGTTAAAAAGGGACAGCCTCTAGCCACTGCTGCGCTTTTCAAAGCCATTTCCACTTTTAGCTATCAATAAATTGAAGGAACACTAGAGCTCTAACAGCTACGCGAGACCCCATGTGAGCAATTTCTGAGAAAGTGTTACGAAGATGAGAGCAAATGAGAGTCCCACTCTTCTCCGGGATCTGTGTGTGAATGCAGGGGCTGCAAGTGCTTTTTTTTCCCACGCTGCTGGCCTGGGCTCAATGCTGGCTTAGAGAGGGGAAAGTTTGCCCAAGCTGGGCCAAAGTGGTGCGGAAACAAATGAGGAATGACATTGGCGCAAAGGAGTCCTCGCCAAGACCTCCTCGAGCGAACATATCTGAGTGTTGAACCCGGAGGTCACTCCGTTCTGAGAGCACCGTTCGTGTCGAGGCTACTGACACGGAAACAGGGAGCCATGTGAAAATGGGGTGAATGAGTGTCTGTGTTTTTGCTGTGGTTTGTTTACCAAGGAAGGTCATAAATAGAGAGGCTAGTGTGAGGGGAGCTCATGTTGGGGTCCACATGTCTGTGTCTTGCCCTGCATTGGGGAATGCAGATAATTAGCAGTCAGATCTGATGTGTAGTTTGGCAGGGTGAATAGTTGAAACCAACTCAAGTCTCTGTAGCTGCTGCTGTGATGAGCCAGAGTTACAGTGCAACAAATCTGGCTATTGACATACAGCGCACAAAGAGGAACATAATTTGTCCTCTCTGTCTCAAATCAGACTAAACGTTTCCTGAGTTTATTCATGATAAGAATATATATATATGATAAATGTTTCATTTGGTTTATCTCACAAGTTGATTCTTAAGTTCAATGCAAGTCCAAAAACCTGCTAGAAAATCTCCCAATCGCTGTGGGGCTCTTTGTATTACAACCTGTTTGTCTAAACTTTATGCATTTAAACACAAAATAAAACCAAGGTTGTACAGATAACAAATTCAGACTTCTAACTGAACACATCTTAATCTTTTTAGTATAAATTACTTCAGATTATTTAGAAATAGAGTTGAAACCCTCTCCGGATTAATTGTCAGCAGCTACAGCTGCATCCAAAAGGTCATTGCTGACATCTTGATTTGTTTGGAATGATACTAACACACATGTATGCTACAGAGCAGAAAATATTAACTATATAATCCTCTCAATAAAATAAAGAGCAAAATTTCTTTTTCACTTGGTGTCCACATCTTATTTTTTAAAGAAGGATATTGGCAGCTGCTCAGTTTAGCTGTTTACTCTGGCTAAGTGGCAGAAAGTCTATCTCAGAGGCTGGTTTCAAACAGATGAAAGCAGGACCAATTAATTACATGGGTTTTAATTACTGGGCTTATTGGGCCAACTGGATGCATAGAAGGAGTTGTCATAGCAACAGAGAAATAGGTTTGAAAGGCATTGTACATGCTCTGCGCTCAGTCCCCCGTTATTAATATAGGCGAGAGTATTTTTATTATCGGTATTATTGGTGTAGTAAACAAGTATTTACGCCTGCTGAGAAGTGCTGTTCTGTAATTAACCGCCTGTTTTCAGAGCTGTGTTCCTGCTGAGGTTCTGACACCAGTAAACAAGTGATCTCACCCAAGTGTTCAAGATAAGTCCTTAGTGGAAGATAAAAGACCTTCTAATCCTGGCAGTTCTGCCGTCGGGTATGGCTATATTCTAGTTTTATCTCATGTGGGAATCATATCTAGGAGTCGCTGTAATTGTTTCCTCATGTTCCCTCGGCATGAGACGGCTGGAAGCTGGGGTTTGGAAACCCAATGAGCTTGTCCAACTCCTGTTTCAGTCCCTGGGTTGTTTTGCCCATAAATTAGTGATTAACTCAAACTGCTCCAAAACAATGAGGTCTCTGCTCTAATCTGGCAGGATGGGGGGGCTTGGATGGGGTAAAGCTTCGAGTGTGACCACGGGAAAAAGATTATCCAGTTTAAAGAGGAACTGAATAGAGGAGGCATATGCTACTGCACAAATAAAAATGTTGCAATGTTCAATCATATCCTTAAACTTAACTTTTGAATCTCGTAATGAAGATCGCAAAATCCCCGCCACTCGAAACCTTTTTTTCCTTCCCTTGCTTAAATAGAAAAGGGAAATCAGGATGAGGTGGATCATTTCTGCTTTAACAGCTTAATGCGTGGGCTGCAATTAAACTAGTAATTTAAGTCCAGGTCCATTAAATTGATCAGAATTCATGCTGCAGATCACATCAGTGCCGCTGTGCTCGTTTTTAAGGACAATAAAAATACAACCAAGGTTTTCAGCCCCATGTGGCTGATTTCAATCAGCCCTGAGGGAAATGCTAAAAGGTCAAAAAATGTTAAAGCGTTGCATGATGGCTTTGGCTGAGGCCGCTCGCAAAAAGAGGCTGCTGTTATTTTCTGGGCTTGCTCCACTCTCTGTCAGTGCTGAGCAGAGATACAGCGTGCAGGCTGCAGGTTCAGGGTGATTAAGTGCTTAAGGTCAGGCTGCTAATTATCTTCCTGCCATTCCTCACCTCACAACACACGGCTGCCATTCCCCCCGTCGTCATGTGAACGGCCTTATATTTGTTTTCACTTCTTATCTTTATTTCACAGCTCTAAATTTTGTTGTATAAATGCAGCCTGTCTCAAATGCCTGTTTAAAACCTGTCTTAAAGAAGCTTAGAGCTGACATTTTGCTATAATTATGTGAGAAAGTTTAGAATGCAGCTTCAAAATATTAGTTTCATAAGTAAATACCAATAGCCAGAGCAAAAAGATGTCTGATTACTGTTTGATGATATCTTGAAGTAGACTAAACATTCTCAAACGCATCATGTCCTGATCCACACTAACTAAACCATGGGTAAGAAACAAAGTCACTGACATCTACTTGTCCGGAAAAGGTTAAGCAATAAGCTCTGAGACTCCAGCACTGACAGTCATTATACCCAAAAGTGGAAAACAAAAACATGGAGGAGTAATGATCTTTCCCAGGAAGGGCCTGACCTATCAAAATTACTCCCAGGAATACATCAATGACTCATTCAGCTGGTAACATAAGAACGCAGAAAAAATCTAAAGCGCCACAAGTTTCAGTTGCACCAGTTTAGGTCATTGTTTGTGAGCAGTAGCCTCTTTCAGATCATATTTCTGCAATAAACACACTACCAACACCTCCCAAGTGAGGATCTTTTTGATCTGTCACATTCAAAATCTAGTGAGATCATAGGCTGTGTGTGCTTTCAAAGCAGGGAACTGAGACAGGGTTTACACTTGCAGGTGTGTTTGGAGGATTCTCATCTTCATGCGGCTGAGCTGTGTGTTGCGACCCTCATGCAGGCTGTCTAAAATGCATGCAGTGCCTTAAATGCAACAACGTTGTTGTGCATCATCAACATGATATCTGCAGGAGATTCTGCTGATCATGTTTCTTAGATTAGATGGAAACTGGTGGATCATCTGTTTTCTCTGCTCTCTCTGCACCCACGGACGGTCCAGCAGCTGCTGCCGTCTTTGCTTTGTATTGTATCACTTCATCAACTGTAACTGTAACTGGTGTCCTGTCGTACACCAGTTACAGTTCATAGTGCTTTGTGACTAACTCTGGTGATGATTTAGGGCATGATATTGAGCAAGCTGCTCTTGCTCACAAGCCCTCCAATGTGGCTAAATTGATGCAGTTCTGAAAAAAAGGAGGTCAATATGTCTCCTCTGCGATGTCAGAGACTTATTGCCAGTTATTTTAACAGCCTGGTAGGAAGATTCCTGTCAACAATGGCTTCTCAAAATTAGCTTGACTGTCTAACATCTATCAGTGTTAGACAAGTCTCTGTTAAACAGGAAAAAATCTTACACTGTGCTATTAATTCTTTAGTTGAAAACCTTAAAGAAGTACAGATTTTAGTGTCGCTCAGCAACATTTGTGTTTTTCCATACAGTGTGACCTTCCTCTGTTAGTGTTTTTCCACCGAAGCAGTTCCAGTGCTTAACAAGGGCTGCTGCTATGGCCAGTTTTAACCGGTTTAATAAAAACACAGTTAAGAACCTGAAGCAGTTTGGTGCCAAGTCATTACATCACTTGAGCATACCTTTTGATGTATTTTTTTTATTTATTTCAAATTTCTTTAGTGGCTCACAGCTCATGGACACAGTTCATCCATACAAACCACTATATTTGTCCCATATGTGTATTTAGAAAACATCTATCTGGTCGGTGTTAACTCAGTTCAAGTCCATGCATTTGTCTTATTTCAGCAACACACCAGTTCAAAATGCTTTACATGATAAAACATAATACAGTAGCCAACTACTGAACAAGCAACAAGCAGTACATTTTGGCAAATGACATCATTAAAATCATCAAGAACAATCATCATCAAATATACATCAGATATATTTGACTAAAGACTAAAAATAAGCTCATGGATGAGTTTCTCTAGATCTTGCATGGACATTAGTCATTTAATCCTAGAAATGTTCTTCAGGTGATAGAAGGCTGACTTTGCAATTGCGTTTATGTGTCTATGGAGGCTCTGGTTGGATCACTACACATAAATTATGGACCTGATCACTAATTTCTAGCTGTAATAAATGATGCTACGTGCTGACTTTTGATTGTTCCTCATTTTTTTACATCCTATGTTCAACTAAAGAAAGTTATGGTACATTAATGTTTGTATTTATCAATTTCTTACTTGCTTTTTCAAAATGTTAATGCTAATAATTTTTTTCCTCAATTAGGCAGACCTACTCAGGGGCTTTATGTCTCTTTCTGGTTCTAGTTTATGCCTGGTGTTCACAATTTGATCTATAATTTTCAATAAACCCTCCTTTTGTGTTTGTAGAGACAAGATCTTGCTCTTGGGCCAGAAAGCCCTGTTGCCAAGATAGAATCGGTTCACCACAGTAAAACTTGTGGAGACAAAAATAACTGGTGCTAAATAAGCAAGTGTTTTACTCTGGCTTACCACTTGAACCAATGTTGTTAAAATTGAGTCATAAATGGTTAAACACAATGTGGTTGCTGTTTGTATTATTTCTTCTGCTAGCTGGCTTTTTAGTTTTGTTCAGACCTCTTCGCTGCTGTATTTGTGGGTCAGGCAAGCTGTGTGTCTCAGTGTGCTGGAGAACTTTTGAGAATGAAAGTAAAGAAAGGTTTTTCCAAAGCAAATCTGCAAACTGCTTGTTTTGACCCTTATCTGCTAATGAGGCTTTGGTCACCAAAACACTTTTGTGGTCACACAGCAGGTGATCAGTGTATATGCTGAGTCTGCTGACATTTTATTGACTGTAAAGACAATAAAACACTTCCTACGTGGAACAAATCACTTGGCTAATACTGTCAGGTGAAGAAATAAAACATCTCCGCAGTTGAAAGGTTGCACATTTTACAGTTATATCAGTTTGATACATCTTTCCTATCTTTTGTGAGAATAAAAAAAGCCTCACAATATCAGTCAGTGCATTAAAGGTGTCAGGGTTTGCCAGGAAATTGTCCCCCACACCATGACAACACAACAAACAGCCTGAGCCACTGATTCAAGACAAGATGCACCGATGTTTTTATGATGTTCACTTTGACTTTTGACTTAATATCTGAAGGCTGCTGAATTTGAGACTCATCAGCCCGGCTTGTCTGATTAGTAGTCCTGGTTTCCTGTGAGTAGCTGACAGCAATGATACTTGTTATGGTCTTCTGCTGTGAAAATATAAATATAATCTACTTCCCTTGCCTTTCTGTAATCTTTTGTTTTGTTGTTCAGATCTACTATTTTGTCTTGTAGTTTTGAACCACTTTAAATTCTTTAACACCTGCAAAGTCCAATAATTTGCATCAGACAATAAAACTAATGGCTTGCAGCTCTTAACTTGTTTTTCCACATGGTCTTCCTAAACTAATACTAAAACTAAACGCCACAAACACAAGCTCTGTTTGTGGGCTGTGGTGCATACTTCACAACCTGATTGTGGATTCTGCACATTACCTCCTTGGACCTTTTCAGGGAACCATGGATGTTATACTTTGTCCACTTGTCAGTCCAGTTTCACCGATCTCTATGAGGCATCATGTTGAGCATTTGGTTGAGACGGCAGCCTCTTGGCAGGCGCCTTTTGTCTAGTTGTCTGCTTCAGGGTGAAACACGATTTATCACAGCGCCAGATTGTCATTATTGAGCATTGAACTTGGCTGGGTTTGTCAGAAAAACCTTCTGAAATGGGCAAATGAGGAGAAATAAAGACTTCAAGACATGATTTTATTACACCATATTAACATCCTCTTTTTACCTCACTCAGTTGCTGCTGTTCGCTGCTATTTAACACCAGCAATTGCAATGAATCTCCTCTAGATTGAAACCTTTAACCTCCGGCTGTAGCTTAGAGTAATTTAATACGGATCATGCTGATCTCATATGAAACCTCACACTAAGCAGAGGTTGGGTTTCTGTCAGTAAAAAAGCCTAAACGGATCCCTTTTCCCATGCATATGTCACACAGCGGTGTTGCTCAGATGATGAATGTGAATTCAGAGTGCCTGTTTGCTAATGAGGTTTCCACCGTGCCACATTAAGGCAGCCGCAGTGGGAAGTGCAGCTGTGTTGTGTCTCCTCAGCTCTGACAGGGCTGTAATCTGTGGGACTAACAATATCAGACATCCTGTGAAGACGTGTTAGCATTCTGAGCGTTTGAAGTGCTGCTGTACCACGCAGGGCTCTGCACTTAACATTTTACACAACGAGAAACAAAAAAACTGCCAGGTTTTGATTTGTTCTGCTAAATTATCAATTGCTGGTAGCTGCGTATTACCCATCGAGGAGAAATTGTATTAATCCTGGTGTGTGGTGATGCAAGGAGTTATTACGCTTTTAAATGTGTCATTTATTTTAGTAATCTAGGCTCCTTTTAGGTGGTTATGATCCTCTTCCTCTTATCTTTTACGGTCATGAATAAAACATTTTTAGCCAAAAGCTATAAGTTATTATTACAGCTGGCATTTTTTGTTACCTCTTTCTTCACATGCAGGATTATGGGAAACTGGAGAGGAGCGAGCTCACATCTTGATGTTGTGTACAGTACAAACACCCCTTCAACATCCCAGATGTCATTGTTTTCTATAGCAGCACTACGCTGAAACATAATAAGGCCTGTTTTTGCTTTGTTGTATTTCTCTGCAGAATTCACTCACACTCCTGGCACCATGGTGCTCGTTCCTTCTGCTCCGCCGGGAGACCGTCGGGTGGATTGAACACTCTGCCTTACCTCTTTTTTTTTTTCCCCCTGCATTTTAAACACCCAATTTATTCCTTTCATGAGGTGGATCTTGTAGATTGAGTCATTTTCACAGTCGGGAGGCTCACTGTGGGCCTGAGATGAAATGAACTCCCAAATCAATTTCAAATGGGAACAGTGAGCAAGCACCACCCCTGCATAGCTGGAATTGGTTTTGTTATTGAAAATGAAATGAAGTGTTTGGTTTCTGTTTTTTTTCCTCTCTCTCTCTCTTTATTGCAGATTACAGCTTTGTTCTCTTTGCATGCTATGATTTCCACTGGCTCACTGTGTGATCTAGGTTAATTTCAAAGACTTTTCTGTACCCTGTCAGAAATTCCATAAAAGCGTCAATCTGAAAGGCGGCAGTAATTTCCTCACAGTGATTTATTGTTTTTAAAATAAAACGCTTTCCCCACCTTTTCTTTGTCAACACAGGATAAGCAGCACCTCATAATAAGCTCAAATAATAGTGTTTGAAATGTGCAGAAAAGAGGGCAGGACAAAGTTAAATTGGATTTCATCAGCGACATTCTTGACAATTGCTTTTTTCTTTTAGTTTGCAGCAGCCTATCAACTATTTGAACTTAAATCTTTTACAGTAATTTCTGTGCCAGCTCGTGATTATGAGACAAAATATGCAAATATTTTGAATAAATTCAAGGCATAAATTCAAGTCACTTTATCCATATCAGGGGTTTCCATTATCGTTTCTTTTTTTAAGAAAGAAATGATAATGGAGGCTATATTGTTTTTTTAGTAGGCTATAATGGTTTTTCTTTAAATATCTTTAATATAATAAATGTTTGCAAAGTTTCAGAATTTAACTCCTCCATAAAATGAGTTATTTTTCTTTACAGAACACGTTTGGTCTGAACAAGCTGAAACGCTAAATTCTTTTCTTCTTTAACTTAAACATGCAGTATGTAACGTAAAAATTATTTTTTTATATATTTGTTGTATCCGTCACTCTTTTTTAACAGTATAAAATTAGACAAATAATCTGCACTCCTCCCAGTGTTCCTACTGATCCCTGCAGAAATGCACCGCTCCCAGACAGGAACAACCGATCAGAGCCGGGAGCAATGTTTTAGTGCTATCAATAATGCTTGTGTATGTGCTGTTCAGTGTGCAACCAACTTACCATTACAGAAAAACATGATTTATTATTTATTTGTCATGATTAATGACCATACTACTAACCTCAGCATAGATCTAGCAGAGAGCAAGGGGGGGCGTATGAGCAGCATGTACACATGTGTGATTAACGGCACGAGACCACAAATAGAACCACAGGGAGGAAGCAGAGGAACAGAATTATTTTTCACAGATTGTCAGATGGTCTTGCACTTCTGGTAGTTTGAATCTTATTAAATCCTTCCCACATATTAATACATGGAACCTCTGTTGGTGAATGTGTTTCTTTTTTGTATTTCAATTCCAAAAATGCAGAGGCATTGCAATTAGCTTGTATTAGTAGCAGCAATAAGCCTTGTTTAATGAGTTCACCCTTCTGTTCTTTTAACTGCAGCTTTAATATGGTTAGGCTAGGTTAGATGTTTGTTCCCAGATTCAACTTCCAACTTCAGAGATAAATGAAAGACTAGCAATAGCTGCCAGCACTTGTTCTTGGTTCACTTATTGGATGTGCTTTTGAACTATTCTCCACTGCACCTCCCGTCTTACCTGTTTGAAGCAGAGATCAGTGTACGTAAATTGCTAGGTTTAAAATAATCCTGTTGGCTGTTTGTGCTTATTGGCTCAACATTACAGCTTATTTGCTACATATTTACCTTATTATTAGTAGATACCAAGGTTTCATCTGAAAGCAGGACAAGTACCACTGACTGTACTTGTACCACAGATTGAGAATAATGGGTTAATCCTTCACTTTTACAAGAACATTGAGCACTTTAACCATAGTAGTGCTTTCTCTTATTCAGTTTGTTGATGGAGTTATTAAAAAAAATGTTGGTTAGAAAATCTATTATCCTCCTGTTTTTTTTTTTATTTTTTACACCTTTTGGCAAACAAATTATAGGAGGTATAGTGAGTCTAAATTAATACCATTAAGTTCAGTCTAAAGCATGCCAAAGGCGCTTCAGTTTTTAGCTGCGCTTTATATATGCAATTATCCCCTATGGCAGATTTGAGACTGTGGAATAATGTAAAAGTAAGTCTCCTCTGGGCTGCCTGGCTTCTAATCACCTTTTCCTGTCTGCCTGTTTTCCAGCCGAGACCGGGTCCATGATTTCTCGGTACCCATCTCCTGCAGAGTTGGACGCTTTTGCCCAGAAAACCGCCAACAACCCGCTCTCCATCAAAATCTTTCCATCTGATGTACGGGTGCCACAACACAAGCAGCTCAACAAAACTGTGAATGGCTTGGACACCACCGGTCAGCGCTACAGCCCCTACCACCACCCACATTCAGGAGGCTACCAGGGCTTGCTGGCAGTCGTCAAAGCCTCCGTGGTCAAGGGTGTTCTGAAAAGCTCTGAGGGCAGGAGGACTAAACACATGAATTCTCAGACTTCTGTGACAGCGTATAACAACCCTCTGAATGATAGCTGCACAGTCAGACACAGGCATGAAGCCTATAACACAGGTTCATATAAGCCCCCTGATGTACCCATCGAAGCACTTTGTTCTGCTGCAGGAATGGCCTCCAGAGATCAGAGCCTGGCCTCCCAGTCGGAGTTGGCAGAGGTTCAAAGCCTGATGAGGCGGATGAGCAGAGTTCCCCACGGCCAGGCCCAGCAGCTAGGGGGAGAGGCTCGGGCCAGCCCCTCGCTGCAGGCCGTGGCAGCAGTGGCACATCCAGAATCAGACTTTGTCTTTGGAGTACCGCCCCAGAGCAGTCGAGCCTTCGCAGGAGCAGTGCTGCCTACACAGAGTTCAGACACAGCCAAAACTGGATACCTAGAGAGGGGCGACTACACCGTGTGGCAGCACAAAGCCTCAATGCAGCCCTATCAGCAGGAAGTGGGGAGGATGTACGGTGTGAGTAACGGCACTCAGAGCTGCAGAACAACAGAGGCCGGGGTGGGCTCTCCTGAAACCTGCCACCCTCTGCCCTGCTCCTCTCAGCTGCCTTACGGGCAGCACCTCGGAAACGTGGGAGCCGCCTTGCAGAAAGAGCGGACAGCGGGACAGTACTTCGCTCCTCTCTGGGACAACCCAGGCAGCGACGGGTATTCCTCTCAGGTGTTGGGAACTAATACGTGTGCATCCAGGCCTAGACATGTAGGGATCGCCCATCCTCATCTCCACGCAAGCTGCCATCAACCAAACCAATCCCAGCTCCATCCACATCACCATAATCAGCACCACCCTCATCTTCATCACCATCAAACCCAGGCCTACAGCACAGAGCAGAACCTCTCCTGCGGGCTGCCCAGTTTCAGCCTGTGCCACGCCGCAGTACTCAGCAGCAGCCTGCAGTCTCTGGAGTGCCTCATCAGTGAGATTCAGCCTCCCTGCATCAAAGAGTGCATGCTGGGCCGCGGGTACGAAGCCATGGGGGGGATGCTTCCGCTGCTGGAACACCAGCAGCACATGCAGCTACCCGTCTACAGATGAGGCGACGTTCTGGGACACGAGGGTTCGAACATTCGTGAAAAACACATGCCTTTTTAGTTTGTGCATGTATTTGTAGAAGGCTGTGCATTAAAACACTTGGAAAACGGGAGTAAATCATAATCAGGAGTCACAATGCAGGTTTACGCTACAGATTATTTTATTCTTGACTGCTGTTGATTTAACACTGAAGCACTTGATCGCATTTGGATTTCATCAGTTAATCATATATTTTGTATTTGCTGTTATTGACCTTTAACAAAATGGAAATGGATCAAAAATAATCAGGGGTTTCAATCACAAAGGATGTAATTCCAGGATCTCTTAAAGAGTTTAGTAAGGCAGTTGGACCATTGGTGAACTTTTTGTCTGTCCTGACTTTAAGCCAAGTCTAGTCATAACAAAGTATTATTCTCTATCAATATGAAGCTAAAGCTTTTATGAGAAGATATTGCTCATAAACACGGTATGTTTCTTTTTCCAAGTTGTAAACAGTTTTGTTATTTAACATTTAAAATTATTTCTTTCACTTCTCAGCTCAGTTGATCTTGACTGTCAAATGAACACTGTTGCATTCAGGCCAAGCGAGATGCACCCTTCGGGGATATTTTTTGAGCATTCTTAAAGGTAAATCTGTCGAGTGAACTTTTCCCCCCCTCTAACTCTTGAAGATTGTGTGACTGTTTCTCATAATGAGTAGCTGTTTTTGAGAGTAGGCTGCCTGACTCATTTACTGTCTTGTTCTTTGCAGGGCTATATTATCTCTAATGGTTTGAAACGTATGAGTGAGCAGCACTTCATATGTCTGCAATGGTTCTCTAAGACTTATTTATTTCTGTCAACTTGGTGGGTTACGTGGCAAACTGTCTTTATAATTATAAAGTGCAATTATTATATATGGACACATGAGTTATCTCCATAAATTATGTTGATGAAATAACTTTTTGAAATGTATGAACCTAATCAAACACTTTTTTGTCTCTTCTTAATAAGGATTGTCAAGTAAATAAATTTTTTTAAACCCAATAAGCATTATTTTGTTACATTTATACATACCCTAAAGTAACTGAGTTTAGTTTTAGGTTCTTACAAAAGTATTTAGGGCTTTACTCCTGAGTTTAATATACTGCATTTCTAATTTTGTGAATACACATCTTTTTAGTGATGCAAGTTCTTAACATTTAAAGAAGCTACACTTTTATAAATGATCCATTCTCCATCAGAGAGAAGCTATTTATAAAGCCGTGTTCATTTTTTGTCCATTTATGCATATTAGGTCATTTTCCTGCAGGACTGACTGTAATGGTTTGATAAGCTTTTTTCCAACAATGTATTCCATCATCCTACATACAACATGAATAATAATTTGACTTTAAAAATACTGTTTACAATAATAAGAAAAAAGACCTTTAACGTCTCTTTTGAATTACCAGTATTAAATGTGACTGGATGTACCCCCTTTTACTTCATCTGTCTTCCTAAATAGCACGTTGCAATACTGATGCAGCTTAGATCATCATGGAAACCAAACGTGAAGACACTTTAAGTAGCTTGCTAAAAAGTTAATTATATAGTGTGTATAAATGGGGCATTAGCAGCAAAAACTTCAACGCTAACAGATGACCTCATTTTAGACAAATATCTGTAGTTTAAAGTCAGCAACTGTCGCTGGAGCATTATTCAATGAACTGCAGTGCCTATTTTGTTGTATCACAGCTTTGCTTGGAAGTTTTTCCATTCTGCTGTGCAAGGCTGCTGATAAACTGGACATGTTCCTCTTGCTCAGAGACGATTAGCTCAGGCTCCTGTGGGAGAGGAACCAGAGTCTCCCCGACCTCTGGAACACACTTCAGATAAATAAGAGTGGGCCGAGGAAAAGCATGGCTTGTTAAGAGGATTAGGCTACATGTGGAATACAGATTGTCCTTCAATAAAATTCAGTCTATTGAATTTCTTTTTGCATGCATCATCAAAATAAGGATATCTTCTTAAAAACAAAGAGAAAAAAAATTAAACACTTTCAGAAACAGATCAAATGAATAATTTTAAATATACAGGAATAGGAAAACAAGCTTGAAGTTTACATAGGTGGATACCACCATCTAGTGTATGACGCTTAAATTACAATCTCTTTAAAAAACATTTTGTTTCTGACACAAATGATTTATCAGAAAGGTTTTATTTACTTTCAGCGTATTCAATCATAAATTATCTCTTAATACTTGCACATATGATGATTTCACTCAGACACTCGGCCATATGACAGGTCACACAAGACAATGAAGGCAACACAAAGAGACACTGCAAAAAAGATTCACATCATCTTCACTGGAAGGATGTTTCACACATAAATATAAAACATGAAACATCACAGGTTGAAAGAAACAATGCAAAATGAAAATATTCAACCTTTATTCAGCCAAAACAAAGTATTGGCCGGCGGAAGGGCTCAGAAAATAGAGGTTTACACCTGCAAAGATGAAAGGAATGTTTCTTTGATGAGCGAGTTTCTTTGGTGACATTAAAAGAGATGAAAGGCACACGGTGATCTCATGAATAAAGCAGCAAGAACCAACTTTTACAAAATCCTGAGCATAGAGTAATATAAAGTTAATTTTAGTAATCCTGCAAAAAAAGCATTTTTAGCTCCATTTTTCTTCCAATTTAAAGAATTGGCATGTCCATAACACCAATTATACATAAAATACATTGAGTAAGGTATAATCAGAGTAATAAATAGAACAAAAAATAGATGCAAAGCACCCTTTTTAAGAGCCTTTGAAAACTGGACTTGAGTTACACCCTGAAGGAGTCGTGGGTCACCCCTGAACCTCAATGTCTGAGGATGTCTTCATCCTCAGACATCAAACTGTGTAGTCCAGCTCTGCGTTCAGGTTTGAGTACATCTCGTAGATGGCATCTACAGTGGGCGTGTAATTTACCAGGAAGAGACGCACATTTGCCAGACAGTCCTCTTCTTTTACTTCTTCTCCCTTTGACAGGGCCTTGAGGAAATTTGATCTGTAGGGAGCTGCAAATAGTGCTGTCTGAAGGACACACAGAAACCGAGAGGAAAAGTGAAACCACCAGTTACTGCAATGCTGTGTCAACTCTAAAGTCACATGATAGTCTGCACAATATTCCAAGAAAACAAAAAAAGGAAAGAATTTTTCTAACCTAACGCAACTTCACCGTATAAAATAAAATAATAAAAGAGTCCTTTGCACACAGCATGTCCAATTTTCAGCTCTATTTGCAGCTTGAATCTCAAAAATCTAATCTTTTGCTGATGGACGAATGATTCCGACCAAGCATCAGCAGGTTGCGGTAACAGCAACAACTTGTGTGGAAGCTATTGCTCAGGGAAGAAGTTAAATGTTTTCTTAGCATTAGTTGGAGCTTAAAATTAAATCAGATGAAACAGACGTGCACACAAACCTAAGGTAGAAACTACTGACATGTCGAGACATTTCTGCGGTTCAGTCAGACTGCCTGAGAGCAAGAAAGAGTGAGACTTTCAGCAGATACTAGGAAGGCTAAAATGAGTACAGGAAAGGTTTTATCCCTTTGATCCTTCAATATGGAAGTGAAATGTTGGCAGTCATCAGGAAACCTCAGCGTTTGGGAAAACATCCAATTTCTCTTTGGAATACTTTACCCTGTTTCTGCTGGTTAAACAACCGCAATCTGAGTTCATACATGGTCCAGCACGTTGCCAATATGTATCTGATTGAGTGAAGCTTCATTAGAGAAACCACCTGGTTTTTTTGTAAATCAAATGAAACAATGTTTCGAACCACCTTGCCCTTATCATTTTGCCTCTAGAGATTGGTGCTAAGTTGAGTCATCTGTTTAGAGAATTGCATCACCAATCGAAGCTGCTGAACTCCGTTCACAAGAACCGCTACTCTGTTACACACATGGTGTGTCATTACCTCTGTTCTGTCCTCAATATTTAATGACCGCTCACAACAAAAGGTGTAGAAAAATGTTTTTTGCTTGTCCTGGGCCCTGATGTGTGAAATATTGTTCCTTTGCTCTTTTGAAAGAGATAACAGAAGAAAATCCTTTACTAAACACACAGAGAAACCAGTATTTTATCTTAATTATTTTAACATATTTTAGAACTAACAGAGCGTACTGAGCGTGATATTCTGGATGCAGGACATTATTGTGCAAGAGTAACATAATACCAGCAAAACATTTCTGGGTAGTTTTCAAATGAGATATTTCTTCCACACTGACCTTCTACTTACGTTAAAAATTTTTTGAACAAGCCAGCCATGGTATTTCTTCAGAGCGTGCTCATAGGCTTTGGTGACATTGACCTTAATAAGGTTAGGGTTGTTCTCATCTCTGTCTCCATCTGCCAAACTCTGCAACAAAACCTGTATGAAACGAAGACCCCTACAGGAGGGAGCAGAAAACACACCCTTCTATTGCTACATGATATAAGAAAGCTTAAAGTACAATATATACACTATGTATTCATGTCTCTTTAGTCAAGTTATAGCTATAGACATCAGTGTCTATTGTTGAACGTTTGTCTTAAATCAACACTAAGCAGTGCTCACGTGTTATAAATGTTTAAATTGTTTTACAAAACAAAAATCTGAAAAGTGTGACCTGCATTTATCTTCATCACCTCCGAGTCATGCAGCCCTTACTGCCACATTTGGTTGCACGTGTGTCTCCAATCTCTGCACATCTAGAGTCCATTCTTTGCAAAAGTCAGATAGATTAGATCATTTGAATGCAAATGTTCAAGTCTCTCCACAATTCTCAGCTGGATTAATTTCTGTGCACTGTGGTCCTGCTAAAGTAAAGCATCCCCACAACATGATGAATCTTGATAACCTTTTATGGCACCAATGTTACCTTCATGCTTATCTGCATTATTAGTTTTATGATACATGTACTGTTTCACATGCTGGTGCAAAAGTTCAGGTTCTGTCCAGAAATAACATCGTATAATGTTTGCTTTATCTCCCATGTGGCCTGGAGAAAAGTGCAAGTTGAACTTCTTACAGCTTTTGCCAGATTTGTAGAGTGGAGGACTAATAGTTTTCCCAGTAAAACAGCAATTTGTTTCACGGTACTTTACTTTGTAGTATCTGATTTAAGGGCTTTGTATACAAACGTCTGCCACACTTTTGAGATTTTTCTAAACAAAAACCTTTCCTATGAAATCCAAATGAAGTCCATCAAAGTTTGGAAAATTTAAAGGGGAATAAAAACTTTTTCCTCATGATAGAAGAGAAAGTATCTCACCTCTTGAGCCACATCAGAGCTAATGTCGCTCCAACTTTAGGCCATTCTCTGTGGGTTTCCCTCTCTGCTTCCACAATATCCTGCAAGGTGACGTACTTTGCAGGATCCTGATCATAAACTGCTCTAATTTTCTAAAAAGAGAAGAGCACATTTGGTTCAAGTTTGCATAAAAGGAACTGCTCCATTAAGCCCCATCTGGCGATTTAAATGTGCAGCAGTACTATGACAATACATAGAAGAGGAACCTGAGAGTGTGCCTGTATCTCACCGTTATATTCCCATTAATGTCAGATTTGATGAGTGTAAACACTTTTGATCCCAAGCAGTCTGCAAGAGAAACGGACATTTGAGAGCGCAGCAATGAAATATGAATGAGTTCATGGCGCATGTGCTGAGGGCAGAGTGAACGCGAATGGGAGCTCAAGGGCAGAGGTGGAGGAAAAAAACAACAAAAAAAACAGTGAATGGACAGTTTCAGTAAAGTCACAATGGGGTCAATGTTCGCTCTGCTCAGCGTGTAAGCAGTTTCTCTTTAAATAAACCCACCGCCACAGATCTAACTTCCTCCCATGAGATTACTGCTGTTTTTGTTGCGTAAAATTAAAAGATGTCGTCGTAAAAAGCGATCGCACCGAGATCAAAGTCAAATAAAAATACCTAATCGGAAACCCATCAGCCCGGCGTTAGAAAATACTCACCTGGTGAGTTACTTTAATTACTCAAGTGGAACTTTACTCACCGAAAAACGAAGGCAGCGTCGACACATTGTCCAAAAACGTCTTAGTGTCAACAGACTTGTCTGCAGGAAGTTCTGCAAATTGATTGTCCAATAAAAGAGACATCGTACCCGCCTGTGACAGCGGCTATAGAGCAACGACAAAAAACAAAACAAAAAAAAAACAATGAGAAGGAAAAACCCGGAACTGTTTTCTTGTCAGATGGGTGTGGAAGAGCTTCCAGCCCACATCATCATCGCCGCCGCTTTTCGCTTCTTCTCCAACAGGTGGCAAATAACACAGCGGAGCGAGAAAAACGCAACACACGCAGAAATAAAGACAACGAGCAAAGTGAGGGTAGTTATAGTTTATTATAGGCTAGACGGAGTTTCAACAATAGAGGCGGGAGGAGGCTCAAACTTACAGGGAATTAAATAGCAGGTTTGATTCCAGAGTGGAAAGACTAAATCGGCTCAAAATGCTATTAAATAAAAACAATGTTTTGGTGCAAAGTAATACAATTCCTCTTTCATTTTTTAAAAAGATGATTCTAAGATAACAACTTTTATTTAATTGTATAATTTATTATCAAAACTAACACACTTTCTTTTAAATGTGTTAAGTGTAATTGCCCTTGTCTTGAATTTTTTTTAACTTCCCCTTGTTAGTCGATATTGGCTTGAAAAAAATTTTAGGTATAGAATCAGTAAAACATTTCATATATGACTCTTCCTTCATCCCAGCTTCATTGTTAGGTTCACTGTTCCTGGTAAAAAAAAAAGTGGGTGAAATTTCACACAAAAAAAATTCTGTGATTTTAAAGATAATAGAAAGTTTTTTTTTTTGGTAAGGTCCACTTATCAGAAAAAAAAATATTTTTAGCAGCTTATTTTTAAAGTTCCCAATTTATCCGGAGTGCATGATTAGGTTTCAAGTTTCTCAAATATTTTGCATGACAATGCTATTTATTTATGGTTCCCTACAAATCTAAAATATGAGTTTCAGTTTCAATAATCGTTCTTTAACTATTTTTGAATCACATCTACCAGAGTAAAAATGGACAACTTGGAAAAACGACCCAGTATTTTTAATATTACCCAGAACCTGAGGTGTCAACTTCAATGGAGGAAAATAGTACTGCTTCTCTGATTGGCTGAATATTTTCACTTTTAGAATTAGATTTTAAATTTGTGTTGTTTTTTTTTCTTAAATTGTAACAATCTTGCAAGTAAACTCATTAGACACTCATTAGACAAAATAATAACCAGAGTTCCCTAATAAGCTTCAAATACTTTATACATTTCCTTAAGTTCATTTATTCAGTTGCCAAAATAATTTTTTTATTTTCTTACTCTTTATCTAGTTGCAAAACCACCATCTGTAATTTAAATGTACAGCTGTGGCAGTTTAAATGCGCAAAACATAAACATAACTAACCTGGGCAGACTGCCGGGTCAGGGCTGTGGAGTTGGAAGATAAATGTTCAGGGGAATATTGTATATTAGAATATGCTTGGTTACACATAAAGTCTTCATAAAAAAAAAACAAAAAAAAAACTGCTGGGCTAAAATAAATTAATATATGCATCGTCGGTTTCATTATTAACCCTCTGAGGGGATTGTGGCAGATGTTTTCTCAGTCCCACAACACTTCCCAATATGCATTTAAAATAATCATACTTTACATATTCTGACACTTGTTTGCAGTCTAACGTTTACAAAACCCAAAAGTTATTAAAACCTATTAAATGGTTCAATTTAAATAAAGAAAATTTAAAGTAATTGTGGTCTCGTTTAAATAAAGTGAGAACATCTCAACACTTTTCTTAATGTGTGAAACAATCTGCAACATTTTCTACAGAATCAAACCTATTTTCTGTCAAACAAACATCAAGCTGCAGTTTTAAAAGTGAATTATACCAGATTATTTTTCATAACGCCATTGTTGACTTGGAACAGAAAGTCTCCTGGAAACACGGTGAACATGCTTTATATTTATGAAGTCTAATTGAACCTGAGTAACATAAAAAGAACTACAGCTCATTTCCACAACTGTGTCAAACTCATCTGGCTCACTATGATTTACAATAGGTACACAGAGGTTACGGTTATTTTATTGTGGGCTACAAGCCATGTAGCAGTACGCATTTGACCACAGGAAGCGTGTAAAACACTTGATTACAGCACCACAGCAAATACACTGAGATCACAAGTTATCCTTAACTAACTGCCAGCCGGGATGCCCCAAACAGCAGGAAGAATGTTAGCTGTGTTAAACAAAAGCTTATGAAAATAAACACTGATATTTGTTTAGAGGTATGACATACATTTTTAAATAGAATAGCATTTGGATTAATCTGATAAAGAATTGCAGGGATACATACATCTTACACATTTGCATAATGCTATTAAAATTGATTCAAAGTGGTTTTCACACGTCCCATCGTGGAGGCCGCATTTGAGAGCAACTTCGCCCCCTCACACACACAGTCACACACACAGCGTTATCAATATGGCTGTAACATTATAACTCCAATAACTATTGATACTTTACCTAAAGCAGAGATCGTCAACCAGGTGAGAGGGAGAGAAGCGTAAATCTCCTGCTGGATGGAATGAAAGTGTGCTGGTCTCAAACATAGTCTAATACACCGAAGGCATTTTGTGTCATCATCACAGTCGGCTTTCTAAACAAGTGTACACTTTTAAGCAAGCAACAACACAAAGATTTGATATTACAATACAGCCACCGTTTCCTAAAACAACAGTTATTAGAAAAATAAACCACCGTCACTGGAGTAGACTGGGGAGGGTTCATTAGTTGTGATCCTTGCTGGGCTGAATCTTTTGGACCTTGTCAGAAAGCAGATGGCAAGAACCACAACAGATGTCAAATACAGTACTGAGGAGAAAGAGAAAACACAAAGAAACTCTTTAGAACTGCTTGTTCTAGTTCGGTTCCATACTCGCACAACGTTGCACTTTCGGAACCTAGAGGGATTTAACTCTGCGAGGTAAGGATGTGTCTATTTCTTAAACGCACTGCACAAAGACAAAAGTTATTTTTTTGATGACTCTATGATTCTGAATCCTTTGGTAAGACGTTCCCACCCCAAGGAATGTGTGTGAATCCTTAGACTTATTACTGTTGAGGAAACAGAAATATAACACTGATTTAAAAGAAAGCCTAGCACTGTAACAGATGGATTCGCATGGAGTGCTTGAGGAGTGTCTTTGGGTTTAGGTTAGTTGTTGTTTTCTTTGGTTGTCACAGTAACAAGTTGCTTGGCAGCTTTGGCAATGTCATAGGCACACTGGATGACCTGCTGAGTGACCAGCTGGATGTCCGATGGGCAGGGATTGTGCTCTGCCGCCTTCTGGCACTCTCCATGAAGTCGGCTCGCGCTCGAAGTCAGCAGATACAGAGAGTTTCGCACCGTCTCCGAGGACGGCCTCTGTCGAGAGGGCGAGGCGAGAAGATGAATAAAAATGCTCTTGAAGCAAAAGGGGATATTTAAGACCCGTCAACAAATCTGCCGATTGTTCAAGAAGTGAATACCTTGGGAAACAGGGCGGCCATCTCGGTCACAGCCAGACGGATCTTCTCAGAACAGGGCAGAAAGCTGGAAGAGACAAAATGCTGAAGACACAGGTTCTACATGCTATACCGAGTACAGAGACATTTCAATTAATTTTGCTTTTTTAGCATGGTTTTCAAGGGAAAGCCAATTTTCCTCCTCATGTTTGTTAATGTGATTTTAAAAACCATAACTGCTGCCTTTTTTCATTAATAAATAAAACACTTATGTTCAACATTTCACTTATCAAGGCTTTCAGACCATTAAACTCCGAGTGGTATTAATGAACGTAATTCTAAAACATTGTACATGCAGGCCTGAAATAAACAGGTTGCATATTTTAAGAGATTCTTCAACTTTCACTCTGAAATTTAAGATGGTGTTAGAATAATTAAGTTCTAGAAACAATGCACACACATTTGTATTGGTTTTTGGAAATTAAAATGTGAACGAGTGCATCATGTAAGCAATAATTAAGAAAGAAGTTCTCAAATGATGAATAATGAATTTTCTTGACCTCTACTGTGATATCTGCCTTAAATCTTTTACAAACACACTATCCAAAAATCCCCATAGATGTAAAATAGTAATGAAGATCTCTAAACAAAGTGGTTCACTTGTATATCTATAATTATTGCAAAATCAGAGTTATTGGAATCAGACAGTTCCCACGTATTCAGGGGTTAACAGAAGGCTATGTGTCATTGTAGACAAATCTGAGCAAACAACTAAAATGAAGCAAAAGATTTAGATTGAAAACAAGAGCAGACATTTAGTCTGCAGATACCAGACAAGAAAAAAATATGAAAATGAGTGATTTCTTTCCATCAGCTGCATGAACAGCCAGAGCCAGTTAAGGCACATCCAACTGGCTACCAGACTCCAAACCAGTAATTCCAGATCTTTAGCTTGTGTCTGGTTTTCGTCAACATGCGACTGTGTTTAGCTTACAACTCGGCATATATCAGTTAACAGGCTAGTTGTGAAACAAGTGGCATACAAATCCCACAGCATGGCTTCTAAAAGGCCAAGACTAAGAAGCTGTGTGTGAGACCTTCAGCTCGAGCGCATCTAAAACACAGGCTTACTCCGTAAAGTCAGGTAGAAATGTATCATTCAACAGGTTCAATTAATTTTAAATCATGGCATCACATTTCAAAATGCTGTACCTTTCATGTTTGGTCTCCTGTGCAGCTCTCAGGAGTTCCTGGATGTTCTTGGTGATCTGCTCCGTCTTGCAGATAACGTCCTCAGTGCACGGTAGGGTGGCATCTTCTTCACCTTCCACCCCCGCTTCCACTGAGTCAGGAGCTGCTACCGGACTGCTACAAACGCAAAAAAACTAACTGTGAGTTCACCCTAAAGGTACATTTTAAAGTGAAGTTAGAACTAAGTCTTGGAAGAAGATTTTATATTTATATTGACCTGGTTCAGGGTCAATTTAAAGATTATTCTTGTGGTTGAATTTAGTGCATGGTCTGAACATTTTAATTATGTCCTAAAAGGTCATTTAAAAACAACTCACTACGTATCACCGAACATTTCTTACTAGTTCTTGTCTTTAAAGTATCTTTAAATTTTCATTCTCAATGACCCAGATCTGCTGACCTGTTTTTTCAGGTCAGCAGGTCTGGAAAAAACATACAAGATGTTTTTTTTTCTGCTTCATATTCTACGCCTTTTGTTTTGAATAACATTCTTAATGATTAGCATGTAGCTGCTCACTGAAGACAGATTAATGGGAAAAATAAACATTTATTAAATATAGTTCACAAATGGTCCAGGTTACCATCTGAATATTTAAAGTTGAATAAAAAGGGCAGAGTTGACTGATCCAGAGTTCACATTTGAGAAGCACTGCTTTAAATCTACATTAAAAAAATGGTTTCCCTTCACAGTCAGCAATACTTCGCACAACCAAGCAGCCAGTAAACATACAACATTCCTACTTACCCAGTCTCCTCGAGTTCAGAGTGGTTTGGAGTCGTGTCATAGTCGCTCTCCAGCATTGTACCATGTCCTCCAAGACTACAGCCCTATAATGATACCAATGTGTTACCGTCAGTCAAACACAGAGTGACTGATAATAACAACACACAGTAAAATTAGGAACATTTACTTCATGCATTTCAGAATCAATGTTTCGTTCCAAAGCAAATGTAGAAAAGGAGGAGGAAAAAAATAAATAAAAAATAACAAGTGACTGTGTTTTTAGACATTCATAGCACAGCTGATGCAATTAGTAGATGTAATAAAATACAGATGGTAGCTAAGTGTTCTGTAATCAGTGTACAACGCCAAAAAGTATTTTGTGTAAAGTTATCTCATGTTTTCATAGAGATGCACCAAGGAATCTACTGGAGACGGACCAGACTGATTTTAGGCGTGAGCGATTATAAATGGTGATTGACCGGTCGAAAACTCAAAAATAGTCTCTTTTTCAGGTCACTGAATGCACCGTGCTACCAGGTCATGCTGACAACCACAACCTTCAGTGTGGACACTGTTACTGAATGAACAACATTTAACTTTATCCATTTTCACTATCAGTGAGTTGTCTGAAACATAAAGAAACCAAAGAAGTCATTTTAAAGGAAACTAAATTAATCTGGATTCCTGCTGTTCCTTCAGGACCAAGACAGAGAGGAAGAGCAGGACCTTTAATGCAGGTAACAGAAAGGAGAAATTGAGTACAAGAAAGTTCCTCTTGCATTTTTCAGCTTTCAACCTCCATCTGTAATAGGATGGACTGGATTTGAAAATGTTGGCAGCCTTTTGGAAATCTCAGCTTTAAGCATCTACATTTTGTAAGAATACACATAGAGTGGCTTCTTCATAATGCTAGCAATGGTAAAGCATCAATGGTGAATATATCATAAAAGACAGTTTAACATGCATTGAATTTCAATGCAAGTCTGTTTAAGATTGCATTTACTGCCTGTGAGTAGTCAAACACCAGGAAGCCCAGACAAAAAGAAAAGCTTAAATAATTTAAAATGAGCTCAAAATTGGTCTCCCTAGGTCAAAGCTATACAAAAACCTAAGATTGAAAAGTTAACCTGAAAAGCCATATTAGTGCATCTCTAATCTTGATCACTGCAGCAGTGTGATCACTCAGACAGCGTCTGTGCAACATTTCATAAATTTAATGTTTACTTTCAAACCTGCTGGGTTTGTTGAAGTGACTGGACCGTAGCAGAGGTACTAAGGTACATGCATGCAGCCAATACTCAGAAAAAGCAGTTCAAAGACAGGTCTGGAGAGAAAAGACTGTGGGGTCAGGCAAGAGGACAGTTTTCAGCATCCCTGGAGGCTCCATCTGAGCCAAGGGGACTTTTGGTACTCAACCCTGCGAGATCTCTCATCCCACGACCAGGACAGGGGAGAGGGGAAGGTAGGGAGGGAGGAGGCAGCTGTCCCCAAAGGGCCCCTCCCAATCTAGAGAAGGGGTCAAACCAAGTTGAGCAACACCATTGAGATGCAGTAAATGATTGAATGAATAAATGAAAATCCAACACCAGCCCCAAGCCAAGCACCATCACTTTAAACAATCATGAGCAGCAGCGCCGCTGCTGGTGTGCTTACGTTGGTGGGAAATGGCTGCAAAACAACTCCGTCATCATGGCGAGCCGTATCCGCTCTGTGGGAGAAATGTTTCGGAGCAGAGCCCGTCTCATACATCGACATGGCGCGACCTCCGCGGGGTGGATGTCGACCAAAGGGCCCCTGGGGATGTTGCTGTCCGCCGGGGGTTTGCCATCTCAGCGTTGTGTTTTCAGTCTGCAGGGAGCTCAGCTGGGGGCAACAAAGAGACGTGTAATTTAATCATGGCTGGAGGTGGCCCTCCCCACAATAGGTCTGTAATCAACAGATAAGCCTCAAGGTTAAAGGAAATTCTTTGTTGCAAGGCTCGATCACACAAAGGAGAGCTCTCCTTGACAAATGAAATGCTGATAAAGCATTTTGATACAAACTTTTGTGAGAACACCCACCAGAAGCGGTTTCCCTTATTTATGAGGAAAAAAATGACGGTGAGAACCATGACTTTTACAGCTTACCGAGCAAAAATCCTCAGCATGCAACTTTTTAACAGAATGCAAATCTTATAAAGACCACCCGGTTGGTTAACCGGAGAAGACAGTTTGCAACATTCAAAAGTCAGTCAAAAATGCTTTCAACAAATTAACTGATGATTGCATTAGAAGCATCCCAGTCATGCAGAGTTCAACACAACAACGGACAAAAGAGCTGTGTTTTTGACTGTGAAATATGCCAAATCTGAATATGGAAGTAAGCAGTGCTAAATGCATAGTAGCATTGTACAGTACCTGGAGATAAAAAAAAACAACTTTGTCAGGACAGAAACAGTTGTAAAGTAAAACCCAGCAGCAGGAGAAAGTCCTCTGTTAGATCCCATCTTGCCAAGCCTGTTCTACATGTGAGGAAATGAAGGTGATCTTGTTCTATCAAGCTTTATGGTTGTTTTTGTCTTTAAAGCATGCTGTGTTTTAATAGCGTCTTAGTACGCTCTGATGAGGATATGAGAAATGAAAGGATGCGAGTTGTGCGTTTAGTAGACAAAAGAATCTTTGTTTCCTTCTGAATAACCTGGATCATGTTTCTAGAAAGAGGCCATGATCTGAACCTGCTGCCCTCAAGTGTGACCAGAAATGTTAACGGAAGAGGATTTTTGGAAACATCAGTAAAAATGTCTAAAACAAGTCTGTCTGACTTGCTAATTTTGACAAATAAAAAATCATTATGCAAGAAGAGACAAATGTGTAACTGTAGAAAAAATAAAGTAGTTGTGGGTGGTATTTGACAGATGCTTTACGGAGGTGTAAGAGATCTATTCTTAGTTCATAATTCTAGCTAGTAGTAGCCAACCTGTTGCAGTAGTCCAAGCTATATTTTCTGTTCCTTCCTGAAATCTTCTACTAAACATTTTCAGCTAGAATAGTGATTTTTAGAGGTATGCTTGCTGTGCTGCTGGGATATTGTCTCTTTTTAATCACCCGTTTTAATTGGTAACCATTCCAGTGAGAGCTGCTTACATTTGGAAGAGGTTTATTGCGCTCTAAATTAACCAAGGACAGGCATAATACACCAAACCCCCAAAATATTCTAAGGATGTCTCAAATGTAGTCTAGAAACATTAAAAAAAACTAATGTAAACCATGTCTTTAATTGATCGTCGAAGGGAATATAGTAGTCTGATTGAAGAAGATGAAATACTAAGAATTTATTTAATGCAAATTTATGGAATGTAAGGAAAATAAAAGACTTTAGCAGCATCAACTCATAAAATCCACTCAACAACGAGTAGTAGAGACTCCGACTCCTCAGCACACTGTTGCATAAATTTTAGCTGCCTGTTGCACATTTGCAGATGAAATGGGGGACAGCAACAGCACATTACGATTAGGCTGGCAATATGTTAAAACTAAAGCAGCTCAGGGCAGCAATCAACCAAATCAATATGCCTCAAAGAGGATAGAAATGCTATTTGTTAGGTGCAATAATCCACAACTACACTTACACTAAAATATTAATAAACCACCATTTAATTAACATCCACAAGGAGATTAATACTGCATAACTGCTCATTTTATTCATACTCTCACAAAATAATAAAGCACATATGACATAATCCATAATTTAACTGACCTTGCTCTGCATCATCTGTAGTTCTTTACTAAGGTGACAGTTGACTTTGAGAAGCTGTTGTATTTTGGCCTCTGACGCAGTCAGGGCACTCTTCACCTCCATGAACTCCTGCACTGTGATTGGTCCATCAGACAGATCAGAGGACTCTGAGCTCTAATGCAAAAGAAAAAAAAATAGAAAAGATGCTATCAATTTGAAATGTCAAGAAAGGTACTGATGTTCAGTGTGAGAGACTGGTTTCTTTAAAAAAATGAACCTTTGTCCTTCCATGGTTACAGCTATCCCCACATGTGGCCTCTTGTACTGGATCTTCATCAGATGCCACACTGTCATAATCTGGTTGATCGTTGTCTTGGCTCTCACTGTTGTGACGACTGTTTATTCCCTGGAGGATCAGCTCAACGTTATCTGATGGCAGAAAGAAAAGTCAGTGATGAAGCAGGAGAGAAGCTACAAAGAGATCAAGATATTAAACAGAGCGTGTTTAAATTCCTCTTCTGAAATTGCAACTCAAAATGACATTAAGAAGAAAAATAGTCCCGGGGGTGGTTTGGCATTTCTTGATTAAGCATCGCCTTGAATGTATGACTCATCCCACACTACTCCTACTTGGTTCAAACTATAGAGCTGGTGCTTTATAGAAAACTTAAACACACAACCTCACAACTTAAGTGGGGAAAAAAAAGCTCAGAAATACATGAACAATGCGAGTACGGATCTGTAAAAACAAAAATCTCCTTCATGTACCTTTTGGGCTATCGCAGGAATTACCCCACTGTCGTCGTTTAGCATCTGCTAGGATATCAATAACCAAGGTGGCAAATTCATGAGCGCTAAATCGCGCTAATTTCTGACGACCCTGGATATACAAAGGCATGAAAGCAGAAAGAAAAACTTTCAGATGTCAGCTGCTTGCACAAGAATTTTAGGTTTCAATATGAAGAAAACTTGCCTGATTTCTGGTGGATGAATATTCAGGGTTGACGGGCAAAAAAGGAACAACTGTAGTGTCTGTGACAAGAGTGCTGTGATTCTGAGTGGCCAACCAGACTGAAACATGAGGGTATTTTGCATGTAACATTAGATAGGAATGTAAATACAGAAATACAAAGAGAAAAAACAAGTCTGCAAAATAGTTTTAATTTAAGAAGTTCAGAAATCCAACCTGCATCAGTTTCTCTTCTATCCACTTCATCATAAACATCCATGGCAAGTTCCTCAAATTGATGGTTACTTAACTAAAACAAAAGCTGAATTAGTCATTTATTTTTAGCCATTTGTACAGAAATTTACCATAACTGAAGACATCTTACCGACTGCAGCTTCTTCTTTGCTGCCTTTGCAAAATCTGACAAATCGAGACTGCTTTGGACAAAAGAATTCAAGCCATTACTTTACCAGGTGAAAAAAAAGTTCCAAAATATTCCAGCACATAAAGTAAAGAAACATAAAATAAACACTTACTTGTTTCTATTCAATCCAATGCAGCACAGAGTAAAATACAAGGTAAATACAGACTAAATATTTCTTGAGGTTCACAATAAAAGCTCAACCAAATATTATAAACTAAGACGGGTTTTATAAAGATTTCAAGTCGTTGGTTTCTTCCTTTCAATAATCACAGATAAAAAAAAAAAAAAATTACCTGTCAGCCATTTGTGGGATGATGAAGTGCTGACCATTTCTATGATCTAGAACAAAGCAATCCCAAAACGTGATTTCCAAGGAATATATGTGAACTGCATTTTACGTTGAACAAATGTCTCGCTTCTCTGGCTTCCAGTTAAACTTTAAAACTGACTTCATTGACTTTGAACAAACTCACCAGGTCTTCTGCCACACAGGTAAAATGTTAACCGGTCAGTGAGTTCATATTGTATCTCAACCAGCCTCTCCGCCAGCTCCTGGTGTCCAGCTTGTCTGCAAACATGACACAAGACAAGAAAGTTTTCCCACCATCTGTTAATAAAAGTGACAAATCTAACATGAATAGTGCTGGAGACTATAAACATTCTCATGGTCACATTCAGTATAACATATTAAAAATATTGTTACTTTAGTGATTAATTTTATCACAACATAAAAACTTTGGTGCCTTAATTCTTATAGATATCTTTACTTTCTTTGTCTTCATATCATTGTTAAATTGGATTAATGGAGTGTTGCATTCAGTCAACAGCTTAGAGACTATTGGAGTCTGTCCTTATTGTTCATTGTAGAAAAAAAAAGCATGCGAGATATGAGTCACATCAATTATAGGTTACATTTCTCAAATTTCTAGCTTCACTACTCCAACTCTTTTCCCCAAGTATTTCTCACCAATTTCTGCACAAAATAAAACATTGATACATAATCACATTATTTTAAGAGTGGGAATAAATGCAAAATCTTTAATGGCATCACTTAAAGAGATCTGGAAAGGCAGATTTGCACCCAATTAAATGTTCTGTTGCAATTTATTGATTTATGCGCCAGCTTGGAATGTTTTGTAGCAAAAGTGGGGACCTCATAGTGTTTGTATCATTTCCTGTGACACATTGACAAAGTGGTGCTTGCAAATGCACAACAAGTTAGGTAACTTCTAGAACAGCTATAACTGTTAGCAGCTTTCTTTTTCGAACACCAAACACTCACCACAAAGCTCTGGGTACAGAAATAGCTTTTGTGCTTTTCAGGTGCGATTTATGTCGCACCTCTTTGTTTAAAAACAGAATGTTCCTACATGTGGCATGTTAAAAATTATACAGTTCCACATAACTAAAATCAAATTGCTTTGTACCATAATGTAGTTCTAATAAAACAAGCTTTATCAGACTTAAGTTTACCTTGCGTTGTCAATCGGTGTCTTCCCACTGGAGTCCAGAGCTCCAGGATCGGCTCCATAAACCGCCAAGAGCTCAGCTTGTAGAATCTGACCCGCTTTTGCTGCTATATGTAGAGGGGTGTTACCTTTCTCCTGAAGTCACAATAAAGCAAATTTTACACTTTGAAATTGACACAAAAACACAGTTTGGACAATGCATTTACTTTCTTAAGACTTACTGGGTGGAAGAAGTTGGCTTGTGCTCCTAGAGACAGAAGTCTGAGGCAGGTCTCCAGGTTCCCGGTCCGAACACTGGAGTGGAGTTGCTGCATGAAAATCAAAGAGAGGCTTGTTGAAATTTAAATGTGAGGTTCGTTCATACATTGTTTGATACATTTATTAATATAAATGCTTTTTTAATGCTTTATGGTATATACAGAATCTAAGAGTTTTGCAGTTTAATATTCAGATTATAAGCCTGGCCAAAATGTGAAAATGTAAGGTGGCATTTCAAAGCAGAATTGAGCGCAGTTTATTGATCTATAAAAAGAACCTATCAGGAAGCATTTTTTACACAGATGACAGAAAAAGAAATAAACTTCCTTTACTCTGCAAAAGCACAGAGACATTTTAATTCCACTATCGTCTGTTGTTTGGGTTCCATTGTTGCTGGCACAAAAATGCTAAATCTTTATTCTTAGATTGCTCATAAAAAAAAAATATGAAAAGCTATTTTTTTTACCTTACTGAGATCCTTTGCAGTTACACTGTCATCGTCACGACAAGGCATCCGATGGACATAAGCCAACATCTGATATTTTGCCTTGATGAACTCCGTCTTGTTGGGACTGCAAATAAAACAGTCCACAGGTGAAATTGAGGGAATATTTCTACTTTCACTGACTGCCATGTGATGTTATTTGCTTTCTGTGATTATTCTTTTGACTAGCTACAATAAATCAGACACAGCAGCTTTCCAGATTCCCCAAAGATTGTAACCCAAAAACTTTTACTTTGAATATTTAATTAACACTTGACTTAAAGAGGATGATGAACTTTCACAATGCAGGTCAAATTAAGTCCACATCAACTCACATTTGTCTCTTTTTCCTTATTGATTCGGTACAGGAGTTATCCCTCCCTGTTATCTAACTAACTGTTCAACAATTACTTTGTAACTATGAGCAAAGCATTTCAATAATTAGAAAATGATAAATGAGTTTCTCCTTTTTCAGTGAATGATTCAACAAACATGAAGCTGAAGGTTGTGTCTCACGGACAATATTTCAAACCTCGGACACATTTCCAACAACTGAAATTCAGACTAAGAAACAAATTTAAGGCAAACTATTAAATTAAATTATGGACATTTTGAAAAAAATCTAACAATTCTCTGAGAAAATTTCTGCATGTCTGTTGATTTCTGATAGTATGCGTTTTCTCACACTGTTTGAACTGAACAGATCACTGCTGTGTTTACATGTCTCTGAATGTTTATGGTTAGTCCACCAGTCTGACACTCAACCAATACAATATTTACACTCAAAAACGGATGTTATATTATCACATTATCCTGCAGATTCTGTTTTCTTATTGTATTCTTTATGATTATAAACAGCTTTTTAACTAAAAATTCAATATTTTTCTATCATACTCACAACATACAGAGTACTTGGAGTTGTTCATACTTCTTCAAACTAAACTTATTTTATGGAAAGATTGAGGAAGTTCTTCAAGTTGGCTGAGACTGCTTCGTAATGAGTCATGGTCATAGCACAGAGGGCCAATTGTGCATATTCACTGACCCCAAGTATGAAAATCCATGTTTGCTGCAAACCGTGATACAAAGTGCAAGCAAGCATACCAAAATCTGCAGTGACATATATAAATCCTTAAAAAACCCACTTACTGAACTCTGTCCTGAGGGTTGGCTTTGCGTTTCCCACTCGCTGACGAGGAAGGATCCAGAAGGCTGTGTTCCCATATGGAATTTGCACCATTGCCATATAATGTCTGGACCATCTACAGCAAGACACAACTAGTTGGAGTTAAAGAACACAAAGCCTTGCAAAAGTATTAAACTCCATCCACCCATCCATCCATTTTCTATACTCCCTTTTCCCTTAGTGGGGTCGGGAGGTGGTATTAAACTCCTTCAACTTTTTCTCATTCCATCATGCCACAACCACAGACTTGAAATCGTTTTTATTGAGATCTTGTATAATTTCCAAATTCTTTGCCAATAAAAATCTCTAGTGTGGTCAGTATCTCCATCCAGCAGACCTAACTCTGACACCCTTAAATAAAGAAATGAAAGAATTAATCAGAGAAACAGCCAAGAAGCTGAGCTTCTCAAGCGGAGCTGCAGAGATCCACAGCTCAAGTGCGAGAGTCTGTTGATGGAAAAACTATTAGTCTGCACTTGATGCGGGAGTGGCAAGGAGAGGGCCCTTTCTATGAGGAATATACAGCGATCCTCCACACGAGATCTGACTAAATATAGAGATATTCTGCAGAGACAAAACCTTTTCACTTATGCAGGCAAAGGTATCCCCAATGTACTTGCAATTGTAATTGCCACCAAAAGATAATTCAACAAAGTATTAGGGGTCTGAATACTGTTGCACATCACAAGTTTCATGATTTTTTTATGTGTATTTGAAGACAATGCATCAATTTGTCACATAGAATACTAAATAAATACCCTGATATTTGTAATTTTTTAACATGCTAAAAGAGAAATAACTCAAGGGTTTATGCAAACTTTGGCAAAGCAGTGTGCTGACTGTGTATCCTTACTCATTGATCTGTGTGGAAGAAATGTCTGATTACTGAAAAGATTTGCATTTGATGTTTGTTTTGAGGCGGTTGTGCTCCCGCATTACTCACCTGCAGCTGAGACGGAGGCCAAGAAGACTGAGTCAGATGTCTGACTTGAGAGCTGTGTCGCCCCAGACCCCGGTGGATGCTGCAGCACTCGTCGCAGATCAACACACCCCTGTTTACAGAGGCCCAACGGGGCTCTGCAAAACACATGCGATGTTTGTTAACGAGCTAGCTCCACTATGTACGAACACTAACGAACACACCGTTACTCACACATTTAATCTCAAGCTGCCTCTTTGAAATATTCTGACAGAAAAATCACGGAAGATATACGCGGCGTTATTTTCAACCAGTCACTCAAGCAAGACTATCCATGTCTTTTTTTATGGATGCTATCAAGTGCATCTAATAAAGCTAACTAAACGTTAGAACTGTTAATTATTATACAGTTTCCTAATTACATAAGTTACAATTACTACACAGTGCCTACCACATTACAAACAAACTTACTCACGAGTAGCGCATTTACAACAAATACATTTAGCACAGTTACTGTCTGTCAATGAGTTGTCACTGTTCCGAAATATTAATTAGTTTAGCCAACCGGACGTAGCGGTTGGTTAACGGGTTAGCTAGGCAGCTAACGTAAATGCTAGCTAGTTTGGCACCGTACCAGGAGCGCTGCAATCAGCGCAGACCTCCCTGCTTCGCACTCGCTTTGACATCCCTTACGCAGAATCCCTCTCCGTCCGGGAAGAGAAAAGATTTTCCTAATGTATGTTACAACGCAAACAGTCCAGCAAACAAGCAGCTGTGTGTCTGCCCTCCTCCCTCCTACTGTTGAACAAAGCGGCGTCTCGATCCAATAAGTGCTCTGTGCTTCCTTGTCTGCTTCCTTCCTCGTTTCCTTCGTCATCTTCTTTTTCTATTTTATATCGGAGTTCCTGGTTGAAATTTGCAGGGGTAGGCATAGTGTTGGTACATATGGTAAAGATACGTGAAAAGCCTTCAAACAAATTGATGCTTTATTGCAGTGAAATTATATGAATCTGGAAATCTGAAAAAAATCAATTGAAGTACATTCTTTCAGTGAAGAGAAAAAAATCTCATAAAGAAAAATTATATTTGTTCCTTTGCTGTCAATACTGACACTACATCAAGCCAACCACACAGGACTTTCAAGAAAAAATGTGATCACAAGAGTTTCCAAATGGACATTGTGTCATGTTTGGTGATGAATGTTGGGAAAGAGGATAGAAATATCTGATTATGGAGTAGAAAAAAAATCTAAAAACCTTAGATTTGCTTTACATTTAGAAAAAAATACATAATTTAGGAAAGTGTAAATGACTTGAAACAGAAAAGGTTTTGTGATTTAATATCAAATAGTGAGAAAATTTGTTATGTTCTAAATTTGAATATTCAAAATAGAAATCTGGTTTCATTTGTACTTATCTCTGATTACAGATCCTTCACAACCCGCCATGTGACTTGTGAAACCATTACTTTTGCATATGTACTGTGACTTTTGCAGTTTCAGTTGACGTCTCAGTTTCTGCAAGTTTTTGTGTCCATTAGATCTGGGACTGAAGGCTCCAAGCCAACAGTTTGACACCTAAATGGCATAATCATTGGTAAAAAAAAAAGACTTAGTGACCCTAGAATATTTGCCCTAGACTCTGATAAGCTTTGGATTTGTGCTTATCTCCCTTTCTATCCTGCTCCAGTCTGTGGGGGTGAGATATGATCCTTATTATAAAGCTTGCTGTGACTTTTAGACATGATTCCCCTTACAGAGTCCTTTTCTAACTCTAATTTGTTCCAGTCTTTTAAAATGCATCTTTTAGTTGACTCTGCAATTAGAACCTTTTTCTGACTTGCACATTCACACACAAAAAACACCATGTACATCAGATATTTTGCTAATTATTTTTCATTGACTATGTTCCTTCAAGTCATCAGTGGTGCCAAGTTCAACAAAAATTCCAATAAAAATATGCTAAACCCAAAGCTCTTTCTCCACATTTTGACACGATTATCCTCCCTGTACTTCAGTATCGTTGTGTCTTCTAATATATTTACATATTATGCATCTCTGCAGCAACTGCACAACTTTTCACCAGTAAGATTTTAGTTCTGAAAACATCTGAATAGGATATCTCAAAGCACAACATAGGAGTATATCATATTGCTGTCAAAGTTGAATCTTTGTTCTTTGAATGTGAGAAAATCTGTAATCTTTTGGCAACATTTATGGAACATCTTTGAAGGTTATACACCATATAACCAATTTGGCTCTTAACCCAGCATGCTATGGGCTAAGGGAGTAAAAGCAAGCACTCAAAAAAGCATCTTGCTAGATTCCCCCAATTTTCTTATTGGTTATTTGCAATTCTAGTCAATGAGTAAAGCCAGCTCTCAATTTAAGACGTTATAACTATCACTACTCCCCAAAAAGTCAGTGTTATTTGCACAGTTTTACACAATTCAAATAATCAATAAATTCAATAAAACAATTATTTCTACACTTTTTTTTCACTTCTAAATAGTCTGTTAATGCTTTTGCATAAATCTAACATGCATGCACATCTTGTATATTTCTTTTTTTTAATTACCCTACTTAGTTGCACATTTCTTTTAATCTGAATATGGTATATTGGATTATTGTCTAGTATTATTTTTCATATGTTTTAAATTCAGCATTGCTTATGTTTTTATGTAATAGTAAAGGATTCGCTATAAAACAGTAAATTATTTAGTTCTGCCGTGCAGAAATATTGTTAAGTTAAATCCCAATAACAGGTAAAAGGGGATTAATGAAGCACATATTTCTGTTTTGTTTAAACATCTGCCAGTTATGCCAGCGTATCCGTGTGTGAGAGCGTGGGTTTACGGTGCCTCTGTGGCTTTAAAGGGGTGGTGGTTCGTAGAGAGATAGCACATAGGTTTAATTTAGTGGATGGGCGCATATCTCTGAGCCCAGAGCAGAGCCTCTCTCCTCTCCCACTCGTGTCGCCCTAACAGCTTTCCAGACGTTTCCCAGAAAGCTGCGCTCACAGAGCCTGGAGTGATGGGAGGTTCGGCCCCCGCCGCGCATCATCATCATCATCATCTTCATCATCACCATTCCTTTTTTCACGCAGACAGGATCTGATCAGCATAATCACCATGTTTTCTCTTGTGACAGAGGCCGAGACGCGACAGAAACTGCTTCGCAATGTGAAGAAGGAGGTTCGTGACATTGCAAAAAATTATTAACGTTGTTATTAGGCTACTTCTCTGTTCGCGTTTACCCGAGCTTTAAGTAACGAGTGTGTGTGCGGACGTCGCTCAGTGGGTTTGGCAACCCCACAGGCCTGTTTATGATAAACCTGGCGTTTTCCCCCCCCTTATTAAATAGATGTGGATGTTGTGATCCCAAATAAAATCGCCCTGCCTGTTTTCTGGTGAAGGTTGGATTGGCGTATGATGTTGATGATGACGATGGTGGTGATGGTAATGATGACGATAATACAAGTGATGATTGTAAATCGTGCATTTAAAAGCAACCATGCGCGGATTCGTCTCTTTTATTGCAAGATATGCATTTAAACAAGACAATAGTAGTCCATAAAAACACAAGATGATCCAAACTTACAGCTGTGACCTTGCCATCTGCTTAATTTTAGATGTTGCAAACAACTGCACTATTCAGGCAGCTTGTTTGTTTTTGCACAAAAAGCTGTGGAACAAGGGAGCCCACAGTGCATTTAGACTGATCGGTGACTCTTTCCCTCCCTAAGAAAAGACAAATGTGGGTTTTATCCTTGCCTTAGAGAAACTGGTACCTGCAGACCTTTTTCTTTGCTTTCATGCTCGCCCTCACCTGTGACTCACTGCTTCTTAAAAAAACAATCCATGACTCTTGTAGCTATGATTCTGCAGCTGGGAGGGGCTGAGCTTCAATATATGGATTTGCACATGTTAATTAAGACGCAGGGGCAGTAGTCTTTATTTTTTTGTTTATTATGCATACATTAGAGGCAAACACAACCCTAGTACTGTACTTATTAAGTGCATTAATGAACTGAACCACAGTTTTGGATCCCTTTTATGCAACAAGGTGCTTGTTGAATATATAATGGAATGTGGCTTTGCAGTTAGAGGTCCAATCATGACACATATAAATGTAATACATTGTAATTTACATTCAAGCCATATATACTTTTTATATTTCATGCTCTTCTAAGGACAATCACAACTTACACTGACTTGGAAATGCAGTAATTAGCTTTCATTGGGCGGTAAAACTTTTAATTGTTGAAATGCAGATTCAGACCTTGACATATTCTTCTATTTTATAAGTACAAACTGTCTTAATTCAGTAATTAAAAGTAATAAATACCAAATGTAAAAGGGCAAAAATTGACCTTGAAAAAGTTTCTTATGTAATTTACCCACCTTTTCCACATTTTGTCCCATTTAGTGCTTTATTGGAAAATGCATCCAATAAACCAAGACATAGAAAGAAATGTATGATTGTTAAGAAGAAGGAAAATGATACCTAGCTTTCCAAGTCTTTCCACCAAAAGCAATCCATAAGAAGTAGAAGTAAATAAAGTAAATAAATGAAAGTATTACAGCAGAGTTCCCGTGTTCATAATAAAACATGTTTGCCCTAAGTCTGTAGTTGAGTTGAGCTTGGGGAGATTTTATGCATTGAAACTATCATGCACAAAGAAACACACTTGGTTTCACAAGCAACCTCAAATGCCTTAAAATACCAGAGGATTTTGCTGACATAGTGCTGTTATTTCAGTCTGGATAAAGCAAAACGTATATCTTTTGCACTTTGCCCTGGGAAGCCTGCACATTTGGACAGATGGGAAATGAACAAAGCAGTTTTATAAAGTACAGTTTTCAAAGAAATTGCATTTAGAAAAACCTAAGAAAATATTTTTGTACTTGGACGATAATTCTTAGCTTGTGCTTTAAATGTGGTGTCATGTTAAATAAAAATGGACAGGAAGAACAGAATTTTGTGGTTTTTATTCCTTTCCATTGTAACAGTTTGAAATGTCTTTGGTGTTATTCGATAATGCAGGAGACGAGCAGCAGAAAATATATCTTGTAGAGCTGTAGAAAAGCTGAATTGCTAAACTTATCCTTGGAAAGGAAAACACCAAATGTTGATGCAAGAGATTTAAAACTGTTTTAAAAAATATTCTCAGAAGATAAGGCTACTGTTTCCATTTTACCACCACCTCCTGTTGTGTTTGCTGTTATAGCTGTATCTTGTATTCATTCCAGAATCTTTGGCACCGTTTACAACACTATGAAGAAGTGCAAATTTGTTCCGTTTTTACTAGTCATCACACTTACATTTTCAGATCATCAAATAAATCTGAATGCAAAACAAAAATAACACAAGCAAATACAAAAGGCAGTACGCTGATGCACAATAGCAAGTCTACCTCTGATTAGCACAACATAAAAACTGGAAGTTTTTTAGGGTGCTGGAGGAACCTAGTCAAAATCTGGATATAAAGCAGATCAGCATATTTTTGTGAGACCTTAAGCAAAATGTTTATGCTAAAAAACACTCTGGAATGACTGAATTAAAGAAATTGTGTAAAGAAAAGTGCACAAAACTTCCTACTTGGGATGTAAAATCATATTGTATTTACTAAAGATTTCCCTTTTTTTTTGTAACCAAAACTGTTTTTCTTTTCTTTAGGTGAAGCAAATAATGGAGGAAGCAGTAACGAGGAAATTTGTGCATGCAGACAGCAGCCACATTATCTCCTTCTGTGGTAAACATCTTTCTGCTGCTTATTTTTATTGCCTTGCAACCTGCAGTGAAATCTACTCCTTTTATCTGGCAACACTCAAGATTAACAGAATAAAAATATACAGCTTGGAAAAATAATTAGACAACTTTTGACTTGCATTTTAAAACCAGGGACTTTAAATGACAGTCTTTTCTACAACAGTACAGATTGATGATGGTGTCAAGCCCTGCCAACGCCTACGATTTTATCCACAATCTCCAAAAGGTCATGTGCAATTTGTTTAGGCAACACAAGTCTGTATGGTTTATTTTCTGTCATTATGTCTATTCATTTTTACTAGGATGGGTGGGTGGACAGATAGCTGCAGCGTATATTAAAGCAGACTGACACCTTTCTAAGGTGTTGATGCTAACCAGGAGTGAGACATATCTGATTCACCTTTCTCATATCCTAGCAACCATTGACAACCCCAATCTCAGTGTATTTTTCCTCATCCAAGCTGCACATGTATTTTTTATAGCAATAAATAAAAACGCAATGGGAATGAAAATGCTTCAGTCTTTCAGAAAGATAAACTTTATTGTTTATGAAAAAACAAACCTGCGTAATAAAATAAACTGGAATATTCGTGTGCGTATGATTGTGTGTTTATAGCTGTTGTAGAGGCATGCGTGCTGCATGGACTGAAGCGTCGAATTGCAGGCCTGCTGTGCAGTAATAAGGTCGCTGCACTCTTTATGAAGGTGGCAAAGAGCTTTTCTCCTGCAGAGGAGCTCTGTCGCAAGGTCCAGGAGCTGGAGCAGCTTATTGAAAACAGGTGAAATGACTGCTGACTAATTTTATTTCTATTTAGCTTTTTCTGCTTGTACTCTTTTAGTTAGATTTTTACAACCTTATCATGAACTGAAAAGTGACATCAATATGCTTTTGATCATTATTTGATTTATATATATTACTTACACAACAATTTGGTGTATGTTTCATCATGCAGACATTGGGCCGCCTTAAGAAAGTTGGTGGAAAAAAATAAGACAGAGTCGTTTAAATCCTTGAAACTGGGGTACTTGATAAAGTGAGGGAAAACTAACTGCAAGTCATTGTGAACACACTATTTCCCAGATTAAACATGGTGGTGGCAGCATCATGCTGTGAAAATGGATTTCTTCAGATGGAGCTAAACATATTAAATGTATGAAAATGCTTTAAGAAAAGCTGTAGAGGCTGCAGAAGACTTGAGAATGGTGTGGAGCTTCAGCAATTAGCTACGCACTTCACAAATCTGGGCCTTGAAACTTGAAAATTTCACAGCAAAACTTGAAAATTTCACTTTTCAGATTTTTGTTTGTAAGAGTCTTAGATTTGTTACATAGTCCCTTCCCCCTGTACATAGATTTTATCATTGTGTTTCTTTTTCTGCTCTTTAGCAAGCAGAACATTTCGTCTCTTAGTAATGACCGCAGTCGGCAGTCAAAGTTGCCCAACCTCCCTCCTCAGGCTCTGAAACACCTGTGGATCCGAACAGCTTTGATGGAGAAGCTCCTGGACAAGATTGTTCTGTACTTGGTGGAAAACAGCAGGTATTACACGTTAAATATTACATTTGTAGTTGAGAGTATTGCTCTTTGTATACCAATATTTGGTATACATATATAGTTTCTTTGTTTCCTAACAAAGAAACTACAAATTGTGTTTTGTTTCTGGTTTATGTGTATCCAAACTTAGTATTTGGCTTTTTATTCAAAATTTCACTTGATCTTCAACATAGTGCACCTCAGCATGTGTTTTTTTTACTATGTGCCTACATTATGTATTGTAAAAGCTTTTTTACCAATACTGTAAAACATTTTGCATGTGAAAATGTTTTTTTCACATTTTGCCTTAGTGCATTTTATGATAAAGAAGCCATGCTGATGGATCCTGTGGATGGACCAATCCTTGCATCTCTACTGGGTACTTTCCCTTATTGTGCCAGTTTTTAGTTTAACAAATAAATATTAATGAAGATTTAAAACAACTAACTTAATTTTTCTAGTTGGGCCCTGTGCACTGGAGTACACCAAAGTTAAGACGGCGGACCATTTCTGGACAGATCCATCTGCTGATGAGCTTGTACAGCGACATCGAATCCACAGCAGCCACTGTCGGCAAGATTCTCCCTCCAGACGGCCTGCCTTGGTACGAAGTTCACAGAGCTTATTCTTCCCATTAACTTCACCACTGTTTTACATTTTATGATTTCTTCTCGAACTACCAGATCCAGAAGAGACAGTCTAGTGGCAGCATGGATGATCGACCTCTCACATGGGTGAGAGAGTACGTGGAGTCCCTCCACCAAAACTCCAGAGCCACTCTTCTGTTTGGGAAAAACAACGTTCTGGTGCAGCCGGTGAGTGTGTTTTTCTTAAATCAGTGTAACAGCACCTAAAGACCTGGCTAATCACACTCCAATGCGAAATGTTGCTTTTGCTTGCAGAGAGTCGGCATGGAGGCCATTCCAGGATACCTTTCTCTTCACCAAACTGCAGATCTCATGACACTGAAGTGGACTCCCAATCAGTTGATGAATGGCAATGTTGGGGAGCTTGATTCTGAAAAGAGGTTGGAACAGTATAAAGTATGGTAACAGCACAGTATTACAAAAAGTTTTTTTTATAATGCCGGTGACTGGTTTCCCCTTTGTATTTCAGTGTTTTCTGGGATTATGCGATGACAATTCGTTTGGAGGAGATCGTGTACCTTCACTGTCATCAACAAAGTATGCTAATTCCCCTTTAGTTTTTGTCCTCCCCTCCAAATTTCAGCTATTTATCTGTATGTTGGTGATTTCCTCAGTAAACAGTGGGGGTACTGTAGTTTTGGTGAGTCAAGATGGAATCCAAAGACCTCCACTACATTTTCCCAAAGGGGGTCATCTGCTCCAGTTTCTCACTTGTCTAGAGACTGGCCTGCTACCTCACGGACAGCTGGACCCTCCACTCTGGAATCAGAGAGGAAAGGTTAGCACAACGTAACCTAACCAAGAACCCAGATATTCTTAGAAAATGTATTTATTTAGCAACAGTTCACATAAAATGTGACTATCACTTTACAAGGCAAACAGATCCAAGTAATGTTCAGTTACACAGACTCTACATTGATCGACATTCAGTTAGATTGATTTAAGCTGTTCCAGTACAATCCAACCATATTGGTCATACGGTCCAAGCAAATAGCATCAAGTTGTTAACTTTGCAGTAATGTGTACATGTGGTGACAGTAGAAACAAATATGTCCATTCTAACAGGATAAAAGAGAATAATGGGCATAGTTAACAGCAGCAACAACTCAATCAATACCTTCACCAACAAACAAAACATAACAAATGTCAGTAGAACTGAGACAAGTTGACTTTCTGTGAAAACAGAGAAACTACACTCAGGATTATACAAAATTAACACTAAGACCTGTCAATGACTGAGTCTGAGCTTCTTCCTGTGAAACCGAAAACCAAACAGAGCAGTAAAGGTTCACTATTTCAGTGGATCTATAAAATATGTAGAAAAGAAACAAACAGCTAATCACAGGAACACTCATCTAGCAGTTCTTTCCTTAGGAAAGAAGATAGTACACAGAGTTAGTAGAACCTATAACAAAGCAAAGCAACAACAAAAAAAGTTCATGAAAGCAAATAGTTCTACTTTTGGTGAAGAAAGAGACACAGCTAAATACACCAATCTAGATTTTGAAGGTTCAACTTTTTTGGAGTATGGCTTTCTTTATCCTTGAATCATTTTTGTGTCTGTCCATGACAACATAGTGTGTGGTTTAGATATAAGTTTCCAGACTTCAAATATGTACACCTAATGAGTGGAAAATCTTTATTTTAAGAATCAGGGCATGAATTTACAAAATCATTTGATCTTTGGTATTTTATAATAGAAATAACAAAAATAGCATAAAACTGCATCCAGAAGTGCCTGAAGATGTAATTAAGAATTGATTCATTGTTAAAGTGTTAATTGCTTGAGTTTAAGAACCTTTTTATGTCTGAGTGATTCCTGAGCAGTCATTTAAAAAGATTGACTTACTGGACTGACAGAAGAAAAAAACTCAACATTCATAGAAAAAAGGACTTTTAAAAAAACTGGAAAAATGTTGAGATGAAAGTCAGGTTCAACTAAATCAATTATAAAGACATCAGAGAATTATACATATTTCCAAATGAGTTAAGCTTTTACTCTGTTTTTTTCTACAGGGAAAGGTTTTCCCCAAACTGCGTAGGAGAAGTCCACACAGCTCGTGTGATTCCGTATCAGATAAGGAAGAGGATGAAGCCACTGATTATGTGTTTCGGATCCTCTTCCCAGGCAACCAGATGGAGTTCAGTAAGTGTATTTAATCTTCTTAATCTGCCTCCTATTGATGATCCAATAACACATCATTAGAGATTACAGCTGAGATTACTTGACTCTTTTAATTTGATCTCAGTTTAGTTAAACGATTTTCCCCAGGCATACATATATCTAATTAAGTTCATTCTAATTTGAAAATGCTGCAGTTGCCTGTTTATTGTCTGAATTAATTCCTCATTATAGTCTTCTTTTCAGCATGTTGCCTTTGCATGGACAAAAAGTTATTTATCTGCCTCATCTCCATCTTTATGCTCTGCTGCGATTTGTTTCCCTCTTCCTTTTTCAAATCTTCTCAAAGTAGTTTGAAGACATTAACTTTATATCCAAATCTGTTTGCATTTCCCCTTCTTTGGTCTTGTTTTTGATGCCGATTAACACCGAGAGGAAATGATAAATGCTCCTGTACTGTGCAGTGCCTCTTGAGATGATGGACCAGGGCGTCACGCTGTGGCAACCAACGCCTCGAAAATCCTCCTGCTCCTCCTGCTCACAGAACGGCTCCTCTGATGGCTCTTTACCTAATGGCTGCAATCATGAAAGGTAAATATGCTCAAAAGATTGACTACAATTAATATTCAAATTGTTCCACTTGACTACATTTTCAATTTTACAACCCTGCTAGGGCTCCTATAAAGCTCCTTTGCGACACAATGAAATACCAAATAATCTCTCGGGCTTTCTATGGATGTGAGTGTTAAAATCTAGCCATAATTTTAGCACTAGAATAAAACCAGTCCTGCAGATTTAAGGGAGAGCAATAATTAATAATATATATTTTTTTGTCCCTAGGGCTCGCATACTGTCGCCATTTATCCACAGTCCGGACGCACCTTTCTGCTTTGGTGAACACCACTATAGTGGATCCAGATATGCCCTGTCATGCTAGAGGTGGTCTCTCTGTGGAGGTTTGGGAACGTTTTCTAAAGGACAGCTCTGTAAGGTTCCCTTTCACTGAACTGCAATAATGTTTATTATTTGTGCTGCAAGGCAATTCATGAAAAAAATATGTCTTTGTTAGGCTTTTGAGGAAAAGGAGATACACAGGCTTGTGTATTTTGGTGGCGTGGCATCATCACTTCGCAAAGAGGTTTGGCCCTTTCTGCTGGGTCATTATCAGTTCACCATGACTGAGAAAGACAGACTGGAGGTATTTCATATTTCACTCGGATATGAAAGAACACTCGTACAAATCGGGGTTGTCTTATTATCTGCTATCACGGCCTTTTGCGGCTCAGATTGATGATCGAATGCGAGCCTTGTATGAACAGACAATGAAAGAGTGGCAGGGCTGTGAAGTCATAGTCCGTCAGAGAGAGAGTGAGAAGCACGCCGAAGCCCTCGCACGATGTTCCTCAGGAGCCAGCGTAGAAAGAGGGCCCATACAGCGGGACTCCACCATCAGCACAGATGTAAGTTTGACCTATGCACATTTAGTAAAATCCACTATATAATGTAATCAATGCCACAATAGGAAAAACAACTTGAAAGATATTATTTATAGGACAATGCAGAAATAATTTGAGTTTTGATTTTTTTTTTTCTTGCATGTAATTCTTCCACTCTAGTCATCTCTGAGTAGCAGCTCAGACCAACAAAACGCCCACTCACACAGTGATTCCAGCAGTAGTCCTCAGGTACATTTTCTGTTGGTTTCAATTCAATTGCTAACCACCGATTAATAAAAAAGTTTGTCACAATATTTTTTAGTTAAACTTAAATCAAAATATATTTTCTGTCAACTACTTTCTTAAGTAATTGAAGCATTTTACTTAAATTGCTCAATGGGTGGTGTAATTGACATCAGACCATCTCACTTTTGGATCTAGAATGTTTTTTTTTCTCTACTACTTTCTTTTTCGCTTTAAGGTGTTTGAATCAACTGAGGCCGAATCCACGGTTGAAGGAGAAGAAATGCCACCTATTAGTCTTGTGAAGACCGCAGAAGGTCCACAGCCTTCCACCAGTGAATCCTCCACCCTTGCTTTGCCAAATGAACAACCAGATCCAGATAGTGCTACTGTACCTGAGTCAACAGAAGAACCTGCAGCTAAAGTTTCTGAAATTGTCAATGAAGAAATTGTCACAGTACCAGACCCAGAAATCAGTGAATCTGCTGGAGGAAATGTCAAACTGCCAGATCTTGAGGAAGAAGCCGTGATCCAGAAGAATGAAGTAAATGTAAAAAGTGAAGTTGCTGCAGAGACAGGAATAATTAATTCCAAAGAGACATCTGCAGCTGAGAGTAATGAGCTCACGACTCATGAAGCTGTAAAAGAAGTAAACACGGATACGAACGTGAAGTCAGCTCCAGAAAACACTAATGTCCTGAAGCTGGAAACAGAAGTACACAACGAATACTTCCAAGCACCTCCACTCGGAGAAACTTTGACTCTTCAAGAGAACAAGAGCAAAGATCTGGAAGGGGAAAGCTCTTGTCCAGAAACATTAAGAGAAAAAGATGATCCTCCAAGTGACAAAAAGCCACAGGATTCTAAAAAAACAGAAAATACAGAAACAACCGTTTGTGACTTTGCTGAAACCAAAAAAGCCACAGAGATACAACTTGAAAAACCTGGTTCAAACTCTCCAGTCAGACAAGTACTAAATGCCCTGCAGACCGCCTCAAGAGGCAGCTTTTCATTATCGTCTCACTCTCGGCAGTCTCCAGACGCAGTGGATTCAGACGACTCTCCCTCTGCCTTGGAAATGGAGGACATTCCTGCAGGGATAACATGTGTGACTTCAGAAGATGTTAAGCCCAGGCCTTTGATGGGGCTTGCTGCTCCTCCCATCTCCCTGGCCCAAAGGGAGAAGATGGCCTCAGAGAGACTTGCCCAAGATCATCATTTGGACACGACATGCAACACCAGTCCTGAGTGCACTGACCTGGGTCTTTCTGAGGAAGAGGCTGAGATGGACAATGTGCTTACTGAACTAGAATCTGCAGAGACAGGAGGTGTGACCAAATATGAAGAATCCTCGGAGGAACAGACCTATTCTGTAAGCATTGCAAAGTGTAAAGACATCCTTTCCCTCTATTTCAGACATACACTATAACTTTGGTGTCTTTTCTTATTTAGCAAGAAACACTCGACATGTACTTGATCAACTTACATCGCATTGACAAAGATGTCAGACGTTGCGACAGAACATACTGGTACTTTACTGCTGAGAATCTGGAGAGGTTGCGTAACATCATGTGCAGGTAAACTTGTTGCACTCCTAAATAACTTGTTTTCTTTATTGTAACAATGCTTCTTGGTAGTATCAATGGATTGGGCACAAGACGCCAAACATCATTTGGTGAAGGCAGTGTGATGGTATAGGGTGGCATTTCCTTTACTGGAAGAAAATAAGGTTTGTCATCACTGGAGACAATCTTATTCAGAGAGATACTGAGATGACATTTTTTTGCCACTGGCAATTCCATTTTAGGGAGTGAGCTCTGTCCTCCATTATGCTAATGCTAATGTCCTCAGAGTGAATATTTATGGGATCAACTTGGCCTTGTCAAGAGTGACCAATGCAATCACACTGGCAGACTTGCAACCAGTGCTGGTTTAATAAGAGAATACCATCCCATAGCAGTGTGTGACCAAGCTAATCACCAGCATAAGGAAGAATTATCAGGCTGTACTGGTTTTGTACAATTCTTCCATGGATAACTTTTGCCCCTATTTATTAAATGAATAAATTGTTTGACTGCCATTATGTCTTATTTATTGAAACCTCTACAATTTAAGAGCCAGTAGCAAAAAAAAAACAAAAAACTTTTTCCTATTAGCAAAGAGGAATAGTCAAGTTATTTAAAACTCTCATGTTCATCTCTGCTGTTCAACCCTCATATGCATTTATCTAAAAATTATGGCACCAATAAAGAAAAGGAAACAGGCTGTCCAAAGGTATAAGATTTACTGCTAAGAAGATTGCTACAACAAGGAAATGATAAACCAAATGCAATTTGACTTACCATTTGTTCTATATATATCTATAAAGTTGTGCTTAACTCCTAAGGGCAAATCTAATGGACATTAAAAATGTGGTTATCATTACAGTTACGTGTGGCAGCATCTGGAGACGGGATATGTGCAGGGCATGTGTGATTTATTGGCTCCCCTATTGGTTATTCTGGATGATGGTCAGTAAAATGTAAAGTGCAAACTTTGATTTTGGATTAGTGCACATGAAGGAGTTCATGTTTGTGTTGGGGAATGTTCACAGAGGTAATGGCGTTCAGCTGCTTCACCGAACTGATGAAGAGGATGAACCAGAATTTTCCACATGGAGGCGCCATGGATACTCACTTTGCCAATATGCGATCACTCATACAGGTTTGTTTCCTTTCTTGCCTAAGTAAGTTATTTTTGTAATACTTATTAAATTCACTGAAACTTTCAGTTAAGTACAAGAGTTCCCGTGTATAAACTACTCCAGAGCTGGATAATAATGTATATATAAATTAGTGTGTATAGTGTTTCCAGAGAGTTTTGCTCAGGATCCAAATCTGTTGTCATTTCAAACAAAAGATTGGACATAAATGCATGCAGAGTTGTGCATTTTCTAGTTGGGAGTTATTTCCATGATGTCTATTCTATAATGCCATTTATATCAGAGTCTCAGGTTGTATTAATATATAAGGTCTGACACACACGCATGCCGATTCTTTGGTTCTCCATGGACAGATCCTGGACTCTGAACTATTTGAGCTGATGCAGCAGAATGGAGACTACACTCACTTCTACTTCTGTTACCGTTGGTTCCTTCTTGACTTTAAAAGAGGTGGGAAGGAAAATACTAGAATCATCCATGTTGGATCATTCAACCTTATCAATTCATCATATGTTGTATAAAGTATGTTTATCAGGGACTGTGTTATTCTTTTTCCAAACAGAAATGGTGTATGATGATGTGTTTTCTGTGTGGGAAACGATCTGGGCAGCCAAGCACACGTCTTCTGAGCACTTTGTGCTTTTCATCTCTCTTGCCCTGGTGGAGATGTACAGAGACATCATTCTGGAAAATAACATGGATTTTACAGACATCATCAAGTTTTTCAATGGTAAGATGACAAAAGATGAATATTCAATGTCTTGACTCATTTCCAATCATGAACTCGTTTTTGCATTTTCTGATTATTTTCATATTGGAGAATCTCCAATATGAGATTGGAGATTCTCATATTGGAGAATCTCCAATATGAGCAAATCAGCAGCATTTCAACCATCTTGCTGCTGATTTGAAACTTGAAGATTTTAATGTTTTCCCCAAATTAATCCATCTACCTTTTGCATTGTGAAAGGCAGGTGGAGCTACAAGCATTAAAAACAAACTGATAGCAATGTACTCCCAGCACAATATAGTACATTGTCTAGAAATAGTGAGAAATGGTGTTACTTTTGCAGTATATTTAGATAACTGCTTCGAGCAAATATTGAAACTGATGCGTAAAGTAACAAATAAGTTGTATGATCTCTGTTTGAAAGCTTTTTTTTTTAAAATGATTTGATATGACTATGTCGACAAAAATGAAGACTAAAATAATTGACATGTTGTATTTTATCAGCCAATCTAACTTCTGCCCTCTATTCTCAGAAATGGCGGAGCGGCATGACGTCCCGAAGGTCTTGATGAAAGCCCGAGAACTTGTCCACCAAGTTCAGATTCTCATAGAAAACAAGTAACACTAACAAGTAACACTAAAGATGCTGCATCCCATGACCCCATGATTGGTGTACAACATTGTTTCAAAGATCCTCGCACATGAAGACGTCAACTAAAGCATAGGGTCGGAGGTCATTAAAGCTGCTCATTATTCAAACTGTGGTTGTAAAACAACCTCTCACCAGTTGCTCCTCTTTATATTCAGGAGACACAAGCATTGCCAGTAGATTTATTTTTGAAGTGTTATTGTTCACCCAGTGAATGTGCCCTTGTAGATGTTGCTTCAGGATGTTATTTAGCCTTAAACTTTGAAGTTTGTTTTCAGGGATACAGCAACCAAATTCATCACTCTCTTTAAAATGTGTTATTTCACCAGGAGCATTTTCTCAGAATTGAATTGTAGCTGCCATTGTTAATCATCTTGTGGAAAACATTGTTTACTTGATATAGTGTCATTACATAATTTGGATGAGCAAATGATTGTGTCCAAATTGCATGTAGCCATCCTTGCTCTGCTTTCCAATCTGGAACATTTAACCTTCTGTCTTGTGCCTCCGATGTGCTCAAGCCTTGAAAACATGCAGACTCAAACTCGGTGCAGGCCAGCATGAATGCACATATTTTGTTTGTAGACCTGGTTCAAACATTTCCACTGGTAGCTTCAGGCGTTATTCTTCTTCCCTCAATCTCTGACATCCCCAAAGCATTGATTTAGAGATGATTCAGCTAGCTTGACTTTGTACTTTGACTTAAGATGTCAGTTTTTATTTCTGTGAAGGCCAGTGCTTCTCAGAAATCCACATGTTCACCTACAGACATTTATTGCATTCACTCTTTCTATAAACTTACATAAGAAGCAGAGCTCTGTTTATGTTGCTGTTGAGGATGAAAACATCAGCTGATGATGCTCATTAAATCCAACAAGTGCGGCACCAAAAGATTCTGCTTCAGTGCACGACCGGTAGTGATGTGAGCATAACTTTCAGAGGTGAAAAACATGACTGTGCCTCTGCAACACATTACACTCCCATCTTTTGCTTGTACCTCAACAGATACATTTGTATCCTACCTTCATGGTCAAATTAGCTGTCAGAATCTCTTCTCTTCATCTGTACCACAACAATATTGTGTTCTTGTCTTCTGAAACACAAGTTTACAAGCTCACCACTGAGGCTTTATGTATGCAGAGTAATCCTGATTTTTATGACTTTATACCCAAAGTATTTCACCATGTTGTTTATTCCAAAACTTAGTTTAATCTTAATGAAAACATTCAATGATATTTTGAGTTGCTTCTGATTGATAATGCTCATATACTAGAAAAAGCACAGAAAAAAGTTTTCTTAAACATTTCTTCTCACATGTCAGCTTTCAGAGATGAAAAACTTTAACATTTAATAGAAGTGTATGTCCTTGAGTGCATTATTCCTGGAGATTTTAATCCCAACATATGGACACCTTTTTTGAGGGGGAGGATAACCTTAAAAACTTGAAAATATCTAAAGATAAACATAACATCGAGAAAAAGATCAGTTTTGTCAGATAAAAATGCTGTTTGTGCTGCATCACAATTGCAAAATATCCGATAACACACTTGTGTTGGTTCATTGATGTGGCTTGAGTTCCAGTGTTTTGGTATCACCGCTAACGTGTCCCCATACAAACTAAAAACTGCCTGAATATTGCTTCTCGTGTCTTGCTGTTTGTGATCAGAAGATATAAAATGTGTTGAAGCAGATTTATTGTACAAATACTTAGCTACATATTTAATAAATGCAATACAATGTCTGTATATCAGTCAAGTCTAAATAATGATGAAAACATAAAGCATATTCATGGAAATATATTTATTTTTTTCTGTCTTATGAAATGGTCCCAAGTATAATTAATTTATTGTGTATTAAAAATATTCTATTTTGCATCTGATGTGTGCATTTTATGGGGGTGAGGGGTCCTGCCATTTAAATGAATAATAATATATACGAAGGCATGTTAAAACTTTCTCCACCTTTAGTGTGAGACATAACCAGCTTAGTTGAAATAAAATTATATCAGTTTAGAATTCATAAACACAAATGTCAATAAAAGTATAACAAGGTTTAAATACTTTTCTGAGATTTACTAATTTGCATCATTTCAGTTAAAACCATTTTTTCCAGAGAAATGACAGTGGCTCCAAAAGATCCCACTGAGCAACTGTATCTGGAATACAAAAGATTTCTACCGAAAAAAGCGTGCGACCTAACATTTGTTTTTTAAACTGTCAAGGACAAATATTACATTATATGTGCAAAATATTAGTAATTCGTTTACAATGTTTCAAAAACTTGTAGAAACCAAATAAAATTACAAACCCTATCCTGGAAAATAATTTTATTCAATTCCATACTTTCCTGAATGCTTTTGAACAAAGTTGTTTTTAAATATAAATGTCTTGTGAAATTGATTTGCATTTTCAAGAATGAAACTGTCCCAATACGAGTTTGCATTTTATTGGTAAACAACAAATTATATTCAACCTACAGGTCACTTTAATCAATTGTTCACACATTAAAAGAAAAAAAAAAAACAGGCTCACAAATTATTAACATCGTTGAGAGGAAAAGAAAACAAAAAAAATCCCTAAAAATAAAAAGCAAAAATGGGAAAATGAATTTGATCAATTAAACGCAAAATCACGTCTGAACATGTTTCTGACGAGGTTTTTGTGAACAGCCAAGAAATTAAGTACCAAAAAATGTCAACTTAAAAATTGCCAACCATCTGTTGAAATATCTAAAACTAAAAAAAAAAAAAAAAATCTTAAAAGCTGCAGTAAGAGTAGGCTGTTGTGGGTTTTCTGGCCATGGAATGCATTTATACCAAAATAGGGACGAAGATGCCTGAAATAACACAGACATAAAATGGTTAAAATGCAGAAATTTGAAATATTTCCTCCAGATGTTGTGTAAATACTAAGGCATCTATCTGTAGTGTCTGGGAGGTGGGCTATGGTGAGGAGGTGGGTGCCTCCTAGGAGGCGGACTGTGCCTTAACATGGGATGGCGGGGAGGCGACGGGTAGCGAGGTGGAGATCCTCTGTTAAAATACGGAGGAGAATAGCGGCCTCGGGATCTGGAACGAGAACGTGAACGACCCCAGTTGGGACCACCTCTCTCCTCGTAAACTCGGATATACGAGGTCTCACCCTGCAAAAAAATTTACAATGAATTACAAATATGAACAACAGTTTCTGTTTTCACCATCACTGATGCCACATACCTGATGTGAACGAAACTCTGTTCGGTCAAGTCGGCGTAGCGCGTACTCCATATCCTCCCTACGGAGAAACTCCACTACGCCCTCACCATCTCTCTGTACATCTGCGAAACAAACATCTCCTGCTTCTCGCATGTGATCCTTCAGATCCTGCCAGCTTCCAGTAGATGGTAACCCTTTGGAGGGGAGGGCAAATATGATGAAAAACATTTAAGAAATAAAGGACAGCAGGATTAAACTTGATTTGGTTGACCAAAGTGTAAGTTTTTAAGGAACTTGTGTAAAAATGAAGCCTGAATGACATTTTAAAAATCAGGTTCATGAAGTTCTTTATGAAACAAATGCAAACTTTGATTAACTCGCTTGAAATTTTAGCTTACGTACTGATTCAGGAGTTGAACTGGAGCTTCTTTAATCATTTACAGTTTCACCTTGGAGAAGTTACTTATTGATAAGTGAAATGCCAACTCGTCAGCTGAAGTTGCTTAAAATGCAGACCGACTTCAAATGTGACAAGAACATTTTAAAATGTAACTACCAACTTTTCTATTGAGTCCCTATCAGACCTGATGTAAAATTTGAACATTTAGCATAATTAAAAACCCTGGAACTAAAGTTTTCAGCAGCAATAAAACACATGACTAACTCAGACTGCCTATATTTAAATTGTTGTGATTCAGAATATTAAATCATATGAAATCTCTGTCTTTCTGGAGCATTACTAAATACCGTAAGCAGCGTAGTTGCAAACAGTGCACTGCAAAAGCAAACTTGCTCACATCTTCTCATATAACCACCACAATCAATGCATCTTTCAGGGATTTTTTTTGTATGTTTGACTGTCACAAATACAGTTGATATTTTACTTTTGGATAGCCAAGGCAACTATTTATTATTTTTTACAAATGGGAGCAGTTAATTAGCATCCCAAAAGCTTAAATAACACTTGTACTATGACCCAATCCAGAGGAGTTGAAAAGGAGGCCAAATGGATGTAGAGAGAGGCTAAAGAGTGGAGAGAAGGATTAAGTTCAAGCCATCTCTTCTATCGATCATAATGGGCAAAGATCCACTCCAAAATCTGCCCAGCTTTCTGACCATGCAGTCAAATAAAGTTTTAAAGAGAAGTGACCAAAGCAAATGAGATTAATTGAGAACAATTGAGGCATTAGTGAGTCATGAGACTATCTAAATACAGTATTTTTAAGTCAAAGGATTGTGAAAAGTATGAATATAAGACCTTTCAGATTTGTATTTGAATAAAGAAGCATGCATTTTCCCCAGTCACAATTGTGTTAGTATCCTATGCAAAATCCTAGTAAAATACATGGAAGTCTGTGGTTGTAACATGATCGAATATGCTATATTGCAAGGCACTGTGTGATATGTTAACATTTTGTGAATGTGAAAAACAACAGATAAAAGATACACAATGATAAAATTACACCTACCAGTGACTACAGCAGGAGTTTAGGATTATTCGGGCAACATGATCAGTTTTTGTTTAGTTTCACTTTTCATGATCTGAGAAGCAGACTTCATCTCATCCACTCAGTCCCCTTGACTTCCGCTCCACCAAGAGAAAACATATCTGCCTATGACTCAAGATATCCTTTACTCTTTCCCTTGTCCTCCAGTCCGCCATAAGAGAGAGACAGTATTATTTGTCAACAACTTTTGAGATCCATTTTCCTCTAGTCCGCCATGAGAGAGAGATTTCATTATGTGTCTACAACTTTTGGCATCCTTTTTCCTCTAGTTTGCCATGAGAGAGAGAAATGTCTGTCTATAACACTTGGGATCCATCTACTACGCCATTGTCCTCCAGTCCACGGCGAGAGAGAGAGAGAGTGAAATATTTGTCAAACTTTTGGCATCCCTCTACAGAACCCTCGTCCTCCAGTCCTCCAAGAGGGAGAAATATCTGTCTACAACTTTTGGCATCCATCTACAAGGCCATTGTCCTCCTCTGTACAATGACAGAATTATTTGCCTACAATGGTTGGGGTCCATCTACAAGGCCCTTGTCTTCCTGTCCGCCATGATAGAGAGAAATATTTGTCTACAATCCTTGGATCCATCTACTAGGCCCTTGTCCTGCTGTCCACCATGAGAGAGAGGAATATCTGTATACATCTTTTGGTGTCCATGTACGAAACCCTTGTCCTCCTCTGAACAATGAAAGAGAAATATTTGTCTACAACCTTTGGGGTCCATTTACTGGGCCCTTGTCCTCCTGTCCGCCATGAGAGAGAAGAAATGATACCCGACTATGACTCCTATATTCCTAACAGTCCATTTAATTTGTCGTCGCAGCATAATAGAGATCATTATCATTGGGCCACGACTCACACCATCCACCTACCAGTCACTATGACCCGAAATTCGGATCTTCGAGTTGGGGGTCCAAACCTTCCTCTCTGTGGTCCTGCTCCTCCAAAACCTCCCATTGGACCAGTTTTGGCAGCAGAGGATCGAGGATACTCTACACGTAGCTTGGAGTTTCCATATGCATATCCATTCCTTCCAAAGACAGCATCCTCAGCATCCCTAAGAGAAGAGAGCAAATAACTCCTTACCAAAATACACCCAGTGGGCAAAAGCTGGATTTGGTGCCTCCATCCATTTCCTGCTGGCGATTGATTATTGGAGTAGAGATGTACCACAAAATCAAAGTGGTTTCGAGGGGATTCTGATTCGACTTGTCAGAGAGCGTCCCGAAAACTCACCGTGGATCCTCGAACCGGATGAAGGCAAAAGGAACAGTTCCTCTGTTATTCTTCAATTCTATTTCTCGGATTTTTCCATATTTGAAGAAGAGATCCTCTATGTCTCTCTCCTGGACGTCCATGGGGAGATTTCCAACATAGATCCGGCCGTCAGACATGTTGAATGACTGGATAGCACTGCTGACACAGAATAGAGGCAACTGCAGACTGTAAGTTCACCTCTTGCTTTCAGAAACAGCTGTAGAAACGGTCCTTTTCCAAATCCATACAACTTAGTCCATTGGAGGCCAATTCCATAATTTAGACAAAAATCTGTAAATCTGTAATCTGTAAACCAGAGACGATGTCACACCAGTAGTAAATGATGACGTCAAGAAAAAAAGTCTCAAGACTCTGGATCCAAGCCTGAAACTTTAAAGAAAGGGTAGTAGATGTTTAATAAGATATAGCATTTTTATGCAGTTGAAATTATTACACCTTGTTAGCGTTCATAAAAAAATTAACAACATCCTCAAATGTTGTGATAAAAACTCTAAAGTGCTTCAGAGAAGTAGAGAAAGCAGAAGAGTAATTATCATAATGCTACACCATTTCTAAGTGCCCAGATACTTCTAAATGCTGTTCCTGGGATATTATTTCCTACTTCTACGTACTATAAAAACATTAGTAGTTAGCAAATATGTTGCAATAAAATATCTTTTTTTACCTTTATTTATGCTGTCTGCTGGCGCTAATTGTGAAAATAAATTTCTAGAGCAAATGTAAATCATCCTACAAATGGAAATTTTAAAACATATTAAGTAAATTTGTTATAGTCAAACAAACACACACACAAATGCAAATAGATCAAAAATAAAAATAGCCGATATGATAAATAAGCAAAAATCGTTTTTAACTGGCACATCTATTCAAGTTCCAGTGCTTTTCTAAGAGGCTGATTTTCTTTTAAACGAGGCCTTATTGAAGAATCATTTTTGATGAACCGACCAGACCTGTTTTTCTACTTTAACCAACTAAATGGAGATTGACACGTAGCGCTAACCGAAAGCTTTACACCCAGGGCCTAGAATATCAGATTTATTTATGACGTTTTCAGCGTTTAGTTGCAAGATAAAACTGCAACACCAAATATATGTGGAGGCTAAAGCTAAAAAACACGACAGGGACGCGTTGCTGCTGCAACTAACGAGATACAACAAGCATTAAAATGTTTCATTTTTTCAGTAGTCCACATAATTGGTTTATTGACCGTGTAACCTCGTTCATTTTGCAGGTTTTCTGTTTTGTATCCCTGAATATGTTCGTTCAATGCGCAAGTAACATTTCTTTGTTGATCAGCTAACCTGGCTAAAAATCTGCCACTGCGGCTAAAATGCACCAATATTTCTACCAATCTATCACAGCAGTGTTACTTAGTACATCGTGCATGTTGTAATAAAAACTACTTACGTTTAAAACTGTACAATTACCTTTAAAAGACCTTTATAACACCGAAGTGTTTTTGATTGAACGCTACTACTCAAGACACACACCTTCTTCCGTGTTAGCAACGTTAGCTTCTTCTTCTTCTTGAGTTTGCGGCAGCGTGGATACTTCGTTGTGCATTAGCGCTCCCAGAGGCAAAAGTGCCTCTGCATATTTCTTTGCTTCCGACAGAAAAGGAAGGACTGAATTTGACATGTTTTTTTTTGTTCGCCAACCCTGGCTTTAATTGAAATCTCAGAAATTCGTCCTAGTGATATTCTATTAACTAAATTATTAAATTAATTATTTTTAATCAGCTTTATATCATGTACTTTATTTTGTAAAGTTGGGTAGAATAAATGTATTAGGTTACATAGTACATATGAGGGAGGGGGTGCTTTTAGAAGTAGTTCTAGTGCATCGTACCAGTGCTTAAGTAATATTTTTATGAAGTATCATTAATCTCACTTGAATAAAAAAAAAATCGGAAATTTTACCCACGACGAATAACGTTAATGAATGAAGAATCAACACGTTTTAACCAAAAATGTATGAGACACAGAAACACGCATAAAGTTCATAATAAATTGAGACTTCTTGGGTGTATACAAGTTTTGTTGTTTTAATGTTATTTTCTATCTGCTGAGCTTGCTGTGCCATTTGGAGATCATTAAGCATAAGGTAAGCTTCATGAGTACTTTTAGAGTACTCTAAAGTACTCTACAAGTAATTTAGAGTACTTTTGCCCTATTCTCATATAGATTACCTACTATTAGTATGGAGTTTTACGTACAAAAAAAATATTTGTAAAAGTCTTTCTTTTGCCTGATTTTGTTTGTTTACGTCATTTATGTTTTTAGACTAAAATTTGTTCATAACTTCTTTTGTCTGCCTGATGTTATTTTTAAGCATTGATAGTAGGCACCAACACCCCTCGTAGGCTCGTACCCATGCATGGATAAGCGAATGCGTGGAATATTACTAAAGCATAATCTGTTAGATTCCATATACGATATCTTATTTATTTTAATTTAATTTAATTTTATTTTATTTCATTTTATGTCAATTAGAAGGGCGCGTGTTTCAACATGTGAGGAACCGCCCCTCGAGAGCAAACAGATGAATTGCGCCGCACCAACTCTCGCGCTCATTACACAACCGCCACCCATTGAAGCAGCAGCCAAGCAGCACGGAACTGATCACTGCGTTTCAAGTAACTCATTGAAAGAAGGGGGGAATATGTCCTACACAAAGTTTGTTGCGTCTATTGCTCGAGCGAAGTCGGGAAACATCAACAAAATTCGCATTTCACCTTCAAGATGTCGGTCAACTATGGCATCCCCGAAAAGCCAGGAAGAGAAGGAGCCGCAGCGGCAGATAGAGGGCTGCACGGTGGTGGAGGCTGCCCATATAGAACTCATCAGCCAGACCAAAAACGCCAAAGACGTGCGTCTGAACAGAATTCACATCGACTTCGACAACACCGAAGAGGCATACAAAAGTAAGAATAACATCGAGCTGCTGCGAAGTCTGCTGGTCTTCAACTTGTGTACAATTGACATCCTTGTTGAGAAGAATAAGAAGGTGAGTTTATCTGAAAAAGTTATAATTCAGCTTGCAAATGACCCGTGTGTTAACATAAACCAGCGTTATAACCTTTCTACCATGTTCTTTCAGCTGATGGAACTCAGTAAGAAGGTGCTGGGTCAGCGGTTGTTTGAGAAGCTGATGAAGATGACCTTCTACGGTCAGTTTGTGGCAGGAGAAGACCATAACGCTATCAAACCTTTAATCCACAAGAACCAGGCTTTTGGTGTGGGGGCAGTGCTGGACTACAGTGTGGAGGAAGATCTGACACAAGAGGAGGCAGAGAAGAAAGAAATGGAGTAAGTACTGAGCCATTCACTAAATTAGAATAATACTGAAAAACACATTTATTTCAGAAACTTAAACACATTATATGGGTTAAATACACACAGATGAATGTTTGAAAACTTTTATTTCTGTAAATACTTTAACACTTACATGTAATAAAAATATGACATTTAAAATTATAATATCTACACCAGACCAATGACAAAAAATAGTATTAAAAACAAAAATGTGTACCTATAGAAACGTATGCTTAAAGGATGTTATTTTGAAAAAGTACTTGTAATCCTCATCTGAACACATATTCTAATTTATTGAATATGACTATTCACTGAGTGTAAAGGCTGAGTTGTCTGCAATGTGAATTCATACCACTGTTTAGTAAGCCTCCCATGTAAAAGGTAGGCAGGCCCTTTCCTCTGTAGTTATATAACATACTTAATACATGCAAACCAGTTGAGACAAATACATTTGCACAGCCTGTCCTTGTATCCTGGTTTGTAACTTAATCAGTGTGTCTGCAGCACAACTTAGTCTTTCTTTCCAAGCCTTTATTGTCATTCAACAATAACACAAACATTCTAAAAACTGGGACTTCAGAAGACTATTCAAAGTGAGAGAGTGAAAACCACCCTTTTGCATATTTGAAACATGAGTAGTGTGTTTGGATAGCACCTACAGGAATAACATTAAATACCACTTTTCCTGAGACTCCTTTACAGGAGGAGAAATTATGCCCAATAATAGCATTTAAATATTGAGCAGCACATCTACCATACTGAAATTGATCAATAATTGCTACAGAAAATGTTTATTTTAGGTCTTTGGTCTTTGCTTGGAGAATAGACAACATTTCATTTTGACTCCAGCCTAACTACAGAACAGGTCAAACCACCATTATGCATGCATGAAATGTAGTAGAAAAGAAAGAACAACTTTGCTATTCATTACCTACTTCCCTATTTTTAAATACAATGGTTGCAAAAATCCAGGGAATTATTTTCATTTGGAATATTATAATTAACAGAATTATTAGATAGTTTGGCGGGACATCATTTGCAACCAGATCTCATGCAGTATGTTTACCCCATTGCTCAATCACATGCACTTGACAACCTGCAAGCTCCAATTTGTAATATTTTCAAAATGAGTCAGCTTAACATGTAAAGTTAGACAAAGAAACCAGAAATTTTCCACATATTACATTCAGGATAAAAATGTGATTTTATCTTTTAAATTAAGTATTTTATTTCCTTCCATAAAGTCTATAATATTCCACTGTACTGTACTTTCTGCTCTTATCTTATCTCTTCATGTATTGCTTCCGTTGTGCCTCCTGATCTGTGTAATCTACAGCATGTTTTTCGCCCCTTTAAAGGCCTGTAAATCAAATCTTATAGTGTTTTATATTTGTTTTCAACAACCTGAGTAGTTCTTGTTCCCTATTGGCCAATTGGGACATACCTCCCTCTTCTGATTGGTTGAATCTGATATCCAGCTGGAGGAGTGGACATTATTAAAGGCTGCCAGGCTGTGGTGGCAATAAGCAGGTTTATGTTTGTCCAAATGCTTTTACTACAAAATAATGACATTTTGTGTTTTTCAGTACCTTTTTTGATAACATATCAAGAAGACTGTTTGCCTCAATATAAAGAGAAAAAGGCAGAATATCTCAGCAAGTCAGCATAAGTCGGAATCACATTGTTTCGCAACATTTTAGCTTTGCTGTCAAAATATAATTTATCAGTAGAAAAAAATAACCAGTTCCTGTGTTTTTTCCCCAGTTCCTGTGTTTCAGAGGCAGAGAAGGAAAGCCCCGGTATGTATATTGGTTCACCATTATGGATGATTTATTTATTTAAAGTTGTGCAACATATCAGCTTACATGTAGAAAGGAGCGACAGGGCAGTAGGCTGATATGGTGGAAAGAGGGTTTACCTTTCTTGGAATGATGATGCTGCGAGTGAAAGCTGTTTGAGTGCAGAGTGACATGCTGGATACTCACGCCCACATGTGCTTTTGGCTGGACTGCACTGGTTGTAGCTGGTTCTCGTTAGGTATCAGATGTTCAGTTCAGCTGTTGCACCAGGATGACGTTTGATTCACGTGAAGAGTTTAACTCTTACAACACAGCTGCAAGGTTTTCTCTGAAAGAAATGTTTCTCCATGTATATTCTTGCTGTTACACAGTCTAGCTGTATCATTATTTGTGTTTCATGATTTATTAAAAAAGAAAACATCTGTCTTTTTATGCAATTATTTTATGCATTTTATGTGAATTAGCTCAGCTCTTTAAGATGAAATACAATTATACTGATGGTAATTTTCATCATTTTGATACTAAAATTCCTATCAAAACTTTAGTTACTGAGTTCTAGTAACTCAGTAACTAGAACTGAGTTACAGCATTATTCAGTTAGTTTATAAGCAGTAAACAGTAAATCAAAAAAATAAAAGTTGAAGGGCACTATTCCCTCACATAAGTTGGTTAAGATCAGTTTTCCTCTTTAGGTGCAGGTCATCGTGAGAAGAAGTACAAGGCCCACCGTCAGTTTGGGGACAGACGTGGAGGAGTCATCAGCGCTCGCACCTACTTTTATGCCGATGAAGCCAAATGTGACAATCAAATGGAGACATTCATAAACTGTATTAAAGCGTCAGGTAAGTCGTATCTGAAAGGGAAAGAATTGTTTTTGTTTTTTAAAATAAAAAAGTTCAAAAAATGAATGCATAATTAATACAAGAGTGACAGAGTTGATTTGAAGATTATATATTTTTACTAGTTGTGTGAAGAGCTGGTATGTAGGTAATATCTTCTGTGCAGTGGAACAAGGTCACTGTGTTATTCCTCTGAGTTTATGATGGAGCCAAGACATTCCTGACCGGAACAAGGCCACCAGAAAAGCAAATATTTTGCCATCTAAAGCAGATCAAACTTCACAAACATCATTGCTGATTAAGCAAACAGTATGCTGTGGTTTTTTGCAGGTCTATTAGTCAACATGTTTGCTGTCTCTAGTTTATTGCATCATATTTTTTACACTGTCTGGCCATTAAATGACCAGCCATCTTTAAACCACACTGATTATTTATTTTAGGAGGAGCTTCAAATGATGGATTCTCTGCAATTAAAATGACTGCACTGGGACGACCACAGTTCCTTGTAAGAATAACTTCATATCTTTTTGTGTAAATGATGAGCTTAATTTTTCTAAATTAGCCACTTTTGCATCTTTTGGTGTACATACCCTATTGTCAAAGTTAAATAAAGTTACATCTGAGTTGCCATCTGTGTCAGTCAGAACTGCAGTTGACTTTTATTCCATGTTGATGATTAAAATCTTGTCTTTTGTTTAAACAGCTTCAGTTTTCAGAGGTCCTTGTCAAATGGAGGAAGTTCTTTAACTTCCTCGCTGCACAGCAAGGAAAATCTGACATGACTGCTTTGGAGAAAAGACTGGAACTGGAGCAGCTGAAGGTATTTCAGGCCTTTTTCATGTCCCTATTGCTCACCTGGGACGGGTGTCTTTCAAACTTCTTTTTAGATTATTTTAGAACACTTTGGTTCATATATTTGTGGGATGTTTACTATTTAAACCAATTGATTTGTATTGTTATATTTTGTTCTTGTAGGAAAGTTTGACTCAAATGGGTGTAGCAGCCAGAGATGACATTGAGAACTGGTTCACTGGGGAGAAGCTGGGTTTGTCAGGGTAAGATAACCTTCTATTTACTGAGACTTTTTTTTCTTATACCTCACTTATTAGCTGGACTTCCTTAATCTGTATTAAGCGTTTACTGAATTTATCTGAATTTCTTGTATTTTTATTGCATTTGATATCCCCAGAACAATTGACTTGCTGGACTGGAACAGTTTGATAAATGATACAACAAAAATGTCCAACCTGCTCATGGTGCCAAATCTGGAGGTAAGTCATTGCAACTTTGATGGTGTTTTCAGGCTTTCAGAGGTGATCTGGTGATAAGTTGGCAGTTGCAATATATTCTGCGTACCTAAGAAAACTTTAAATTAACAACAGAAACACTTGTCAGATAAACCTATGTGATTACTGGCCTATTTTTAAAGCAAAGTGGTGATATCACCATCTGTTACTCAGGAACAAAAAGGCAGATGCTGGGAAGAACATCTCTTCCACTTTATGCTTGATTTCCTGTTCATTTGGTGGAAGAAAATAATTCACTGATGTGGAATAAAACATATTCTTCCTACCCAAAAAAATATTTGGAATCCCAATTTAGAGAAAAAACAGACCCCAAAAATTGGAGAAACTTGTACTGATCATTCTGTAGTTTTCTCAGTATGACACGCACCATTGTAAGGAGTTTATATTCTTCAATAGGAGTGCTAATCACTCTGTGTTTTGGCTGTGCAGACAGGCCAGCTGGAATCTTTGTCAAACAAGTTCACAGCCGAGGAGGAGAGCCAGATGAAGAGAATGCTGCAGAGAGTCGACATTCTAGCAAAGGTGAGAACTTAAAAAGATGGCTAAAGTTATTACTAGTACATTAAATAATACATAAACACAAATTGATAATAGCTTACCATAAAGGTGCTGTTTAAGGAAAAATAAAATGCCAAATATCGATATTTACCACAAGCCCTGTTTGCCTGGTGCTCATATTCAGTTACTGCTCTGAAATATATGATCAAGAACCATTATGAAAATAAATTCTATTACTTTTTGCTTCAGCACGCTTTGGAGAATGGAGTGAGGCTCATGGTGGATGCAGAGCAGACGTACTTCCAACCAGCTATCAGTCGACTCACCCTGGAGATGCAGAGGAAGTTCAACAGAGAAAAGCCAGTGATTTTCAACCACTTACCAGTGTTATCTTAAGGTGAATATTATTATTTATTAGGGACGTTGGAGGGTTGATGTTGATTTTACAGTGTAGTTATAGATATAAGGTTACTATTACTATTTTCAAAACTGGAAAATTGTGAAAGATCATCTTACTTTATTAATCTTGATTTTATTCCTTACAACTTTTTTGACATAATTTTGATGAAGTTATGTTAATAGTTAAAGGTTGTTATAAATATTTTCACCTTTTGACAACCTGAACATTTTTCTTAATGAAAAAGAATAGTACACATTTTGCTACAGTGTTACAACAATTAGTTTCACTTTACATTTAAAGAAATTTATAACTTTTTCACAGTTACAACACATATATTATAAAATGTTTTCATTATGAACAAAAACAAACAATATTTTCTAAAAGCCCAAATAAGACTGAGTGGCACTAATGCTTATCATATTTTTTCTATTGTCAATGGTTTTCTAGGAAGCCTACGACAATGTGACTCTGGATGTAGAGCTGTCCCGACGAGAGGGTTGGTTCTTTGGTGCTAAACTCGTTCGTGGAGCTTATATGTACCAAGAGAGAACCAGAGCCCAGGAGATTGGCTACGAAGACCCTATAAACCCCGACTACGAAGCCACAAACAGGATGTACCACAAGTAAGTCTTGGCTTAGTTCCCAGAGCCTTTCTGTACTTCAGCCAGATAGTTTTTGTATCCCTACCATTTGGCTTTTTGTTTGTCCAGGTGTTTGGAGTATGTCCTGGAGGAGATTGAACACAACAGGAAAGCAAATGTCATGGTTGCTACTCACAACGAGGACACCGTGAAGTTCACTCTTGAAAAGTATGTTTTTGTCTCTGTTCTGTTTAAAAATCAAAATGAAGGTTGAATATTGCTCCTTCATTAGATTCCAGATTGTGTTGAAGCATCAAACAGTCATAATAGTTCTGATTTATGATAATGCAATGTTTCACAAGTCTTCAAATAACCTGATGCGTGTTTTTCCAATTTTTTCAGGATGAACGAAATGGGTCTGTCACCCACAGAGAATAAAGTTTACTTTGGACAGCTGCTCGGCATGTGTGACCAGATCAGCTTCCCGCTTGGTACGTTGCACGCAGCTCAGATACTAAAAGCAAACACTAGGTTATGAAATCACAAAGGCTTATGTCACAATCTCAGGCGGCTGCAAAGGCTCAGCTAAAACATGATCCTCACAGACGTCAGCCTAGTTACAGTCAGGCGAGTCGATGACCTTTAAAAATGACCTGTAGTGAATGTGTTGAGAGAAAATAAGTTCCTGGTATCCTTTAGTGAAAGTTGCCAAATATTACATCACAACATTTTTGGTGTGAACCTAATATTACCCAATTTGACCTAAAATAACACTATGCACATGATGTGGGAACTCAGAATTAAATTATATTGCTATTATTTTAATTAAACATTAAATACAATACTTGAGTCAATATTTTATAAAGCCCCTTTTTGTTGCAATTGCATCTGCAAGTCTTTGGAGGTATCAGAACAACCACTTCATTTAGCTCCGTTCCATTTAAACTCTTTTGCTATTCTAAGAGGTGTTCTTTCAGGATTAATGTATATTTGCCACTATCTGTCTTCATATAAACCCTGACAGGCTAACCTGTCCCTGCTGAAGAAAATCATGCTCACATCATGATGCTCCCTGTGAAGATGGTGTGTGTGACAATGTGCACCACACAGTTTTGGACGTAGGCTAAGAAGTTCACTCTTCACTGATCTGACCAGAACCACTTATTTCTAAAACAGCTTTATTCTTTATCACTGAATTGTCTTTTGTATTTTTTGATCTACAAAAAATACAGGATTTGAACACCATGTTACAGTCTGAAAGTCATGACACTGTATGGTCACACGGTGGCAGCAGTGAGCTTTACATCTTTGTCTTCCGTCTCCATGTTGAAAACAGGTCAAGCAGGTTTCCCAGTGTACAAGTACGTCCCATATGGCCCTGTCAATGAGGTGATCCCTTATCTGTCTCGACGTGCTCAAGAGAACCGGGGCTTCATGAAAGGATCCCAGAGGGAGCGCAGCCTGCTGTGGAACGAGCTGAGGCGCAGGTTTCTGGGTGGTCAGATTTTCTACAAGCCTGTCTACTGAAAAACATAAAGATTGAAATATCTGTAAACATTCCACTAGCAAACATGGTTTTATCTGTGAGCTTTGTCTTGGGATGTTAATCTTTTATTTCCTAGTTGCACTAGACAGAAGAAAATTATAAGTTTTACCAAAAGTTGTATCAGGTGTGAGATGAATATTGAGAAGCAAGAGAGAAAACTAGACAGCTGAGTTTCAAGCGATTAACCATGATGAAACCTCAGTCAGTTCTGAAGAACGCACAAAGATTGTCTTCTAAGGAAGAGGAATGCTGACACATTCTGAGGACGAAGAAAGCATGAAAAGAAATTAAAGTGTTTAGTTTGAATGCCACAGGTGGCTTGACTGCATAGAAACTGCTGTGCTTTTAAAATGAAAATGCTTGTATGTTTTTCAACCTCTTCCTCATAGCAGTCACTTACAGTGCCTTGTAATTCTAACAGAACTATGACTTATGTCATTTCTTCACAACTTTGAGTTTTGTTGCAGTACAACACTCCAGAATCTTTTAATTTGTTGATTTCTATGTTTAATATTGTTGACCTTTTCTTGGAACAATTTAAGAAAGTTTTTTCTGGACTATTATAGTACTGATAAATGGCTTAAATATTAAATGTTTATTTCCAGGTCTGGTTTAATGGCTGAATTTGTAAGTTGAATCAGAGTAGCATTGTGTCTTTAGTGAACCAGACTTTACAGAGTGACTACTGTGAGGGATGCATTCCTCACTGGTGACAGGTATTAGAAGCTTTTGATTTCATTTTCAGGGAAGTGCTTGGGATGTTCTTGTTATCAAACAATGACAGCGTTTTTCAAAGGAAGAACAAAACATGAACTATCATGTTTCAGTATAACGAAGCCTTTTGAGATGTTTTTTATGGAAATGTTTCCATGAAACAGTTGCCCGGTTATATGAACTGAACTGTGGGTGACTTTGTTCTTAGAAAAACCGGTTGTATCAGATGATCAGTTTTATTGCTTTCCAAACCTGACTCATAAGTTTTGATTTAAAAGGAAAGGTTAGAATTGAGAAGCAGGAATTGTGTTTAGAAACTGTCCATGTGACAAAAAGCTTAGACATGGATAAATGTTTAAGTTTCAGCTACAGTTGTCACAACTGTAAACATGTAAAATATTTTTAACCTCTTGGATTATTGGCAATGGACCACTGGCTCAATATGCTTATTAATCTGATGTTGGTGTTTGTTTTTTTTTTTCTTTAGCACCTTCTTTAAATTGAAGTTTACATTTGTATGTGCTTTGTTGTGAATTATGAACTTAAAGAAATAAAATTTTATTAAAATACCTGGATTATTTTTACATTCTATTTGACTTACATGGTACCTGGTTCAAATTCCCCACAGATATTTCTGCTTTAGTATTTTTTTGTCAGCTCCATTCATGCATATATGTACATCTTGCTTATCTTGCATTAAGCTGGATTCTTGGATTGTTCACTGATGTACTTTCATGACAGCGACATAAATTGTGTTGACAGTAGGTGGGTTCTCACTGTCAAACTGCTGAAACAATTAGCCAGAGACATCACCAGCTGAGGCTACACCTGTAATCTGACACCTGAAAGCAAAACAAAAAGTATGTGTTATGTTCAATTCCTGGAGAATGTGTGCATTACTTGTAGTGCATTCCAAGTCTTGATCATATACTTTAACACCAATTGGTTAATTATGTTAGTTGCAAAACAATAGGTTTGGTTTGGATTTGAATAATAATAAGTGCCAAAGGCAATTATTAATAAAGTTTGTATTTCAGAGAAAATTTAACAAGTTGGGGCAAAACTTGCTTATCAGGAAATAACCAAACTGCCCAGGGCCACTGTAAGAGAAGCTGTAGCAACATTTCTAAATTTCTCTTCACAGACATTCCCCATCCAACCTGAGCTTGAGCTATTTTACAAAGAAATGTAGGTCTCTAAACAAAAAAAACTTATGGATTCATCCACACATACACGCACACATGCACACTGTCACACTTAAGGACAATCTAAATAGACCAATCAACCCAACAATCAAGTGTTTGGACTGTGGGAGGAAGCTGTATTACCTACGCATTCATTGGGAGAACATGCTAACTGTATGCAGAAAGACCTCAGGTTGGGATTCAAACCCACAACCTTCTTGCACCAACATTAACAGCTGGTAGCCCTGTTAATGTCCCCATTGTACTTGCAGCTCCAATAGCAGAAAATAGTCATGTATCCATGTGTCATTCACAGCTAGCACTGCTTTGTAAGTGCCAAGAAATTTGTAGGTATAACACAAAAAAATGTGAAAATGTTCAAGAGGTACACAAACACACCTTTGCAAGGTGGTAACAAAAAGACAAAACATTTTAAAGGTGCGGCGGAATTTTTTTTACAGGGTAAATAATCAGATAATCAGGCCATGTCATGCTTTTATTTTCATGCTCATTAACCTATCTGATATCCACACCCAAGGTTAGCTGTCTCTAATATGTTGTTTCCGGTATCTGCAAGGGAGCCACACTGTCTTGCTAGTATTTACGATTCTCTTTCTTTGCTATAAAAATAATGTATTGACTCTGTAATCTGACGGAGCTTTACTCTACTCACTTACTGTGATCTGTTTGTTAGTGTCTGATTATGTGAGCATTTATATCATCCACAGGGTATTAATTTACCTGCTATTTTTACCTTAACAGTGCTTGGATAAGGGTTTTTCTGTAACAAAAAACCCTTTTTTGTTACAGAAACAAAAAATGTTTTTTTTTTGTTTCTGTAACAAACAAAATGTTACAACTTCATTGTTGGCATTCCAACAACTTCATTGTTGGCATGTCGGCATGCCAACTTCATTGTTTGTTGAAGTTGGCATGCCAACTTCAAAAATACCTTACAGTAAAATACTTCAATAAAGTCATCATGGATAGTCTTGACTGGAGCTTAGCAGAAATTTATAAAACACTTTGACATGATGCAAATTCCAAGGATAATAATTTTGGTTTATAAGTTTGATTTATTTTGGTTTTTCTAAAATTATTAGGCTCAATATATTATATATTTTGGTATCATTTATTCACAACAAATTATATATAAATTATTGTATCTGTTCCTTCACTAAATAATACCACTATGGTATTAAATGAACAAAAGATTATGTTACGTATCTTCAGCACTGTCTGTGCTATTTAGCAGTTGTTTTACTACATCTATCATACATTTTAAATGCTCAGCAGCCATCTGTATTTTGAGGCTGGTGGAGAAAATCTACTTATTATTTGAGTCTTTTTTTTAAATTTTGGAACGTGAAAAACATGACCTAAAAAAATCAAGCAGTCAATTTCTTCATTTTTGCTAAACATAGAGTTTTAATTGATAATTTTAAGCACTATTTTTATTATGGAAAAGAAAAAGTCCTGTATACTACTACTTAAAATCCTTCGGCAATCAGTCATACTTGAAAACCCTTCACCTTTACTGAAGCAGCTCTGGCTGTATAGAGTTGCTCTAAGATAAACTGAATATCATAGCCAGGCTTGCAGAGCTGCTTTTAAAATATTTACAAATTACTGGGTTACACTCAGGAACTCAGTAGATAGGATGTCACCTGCTCAAAAAGTTCAGTCATAATACACTCTTGGTCAATTGCCAGCAATAATTAACCCAATTTAATGTGATTAGGCATGATAGAAACTCACCAGAAATTAAGCAGGTTGTAAAAACTCACAGAGTGGGTTCAGTGGAGGGTGAGGCACATGTTGAAATTTCTGTAGAGTCGACAACACAGAACAGTCTGTGGAGAGCTTAATCGAACAGATTTTTATGGCCAGAGAGCCCCACATTGTCAAGTGTGATGCTAAGCATGGATGCAGGGGTGTAAAAGTTTTAACAAGTGCACAAAATAAGGTACACAAAGACTTGGAATAGTAAGCTTGGTGTAGAAGAACTTTCACTGATTTACGCAAAGGCTTGACTTCAAGGTGATAAAACGCTTTTTGGATGAATTACAGTGGAGACTGTGAGCCATTCTTTCTTGTCCAACATCACCTGTTTTTTCAGGCTTCTGAAAAAACAACCAAGACTTCTTATAAACGCTGTTCAAGGAAATATCAAAAGACTTCCGAGAATTATAGTAGGTCTCATACGTAAAAAGGAGAACTACATTATATTAAAGCATCTGGATTAAGAATAGGCTGTAACTTCACTTCATGCATTAAGGCAGATGATCAAGTGCTTAGGGCAAAATAGTGTAATAGAATGAGGAATATCAGAGTATTTAACAATGCTATACAATCTTAATTATTGATGTTATAGATAAAACACATTTTACTTTGCAAAGTTTTTTCTTCCTAACGTGATATTAATCCTGTCAACGTAAAAAAAGGATGCCTTGTGACTTACTTTTTGATAACATAGTACATTCTTCCGTGCCACAGATCTAAAGATGCGTCCTTCAGCTGAAACCTGTCTGTCACATTCAGTCTTTGTGGGAGGAGATTTGATTTCTCCGAATGCTCAGAACAGCCAATGAGGTGTCACCTCCGGGAAAGTTAAAAGCACAAAGAGAGAGCTTGCTTTCATTTTGGAGAAGGTACAGTAATCAGAGTGGCTCCTCTCATGTTACCATCTCTGGGTAAGTTCAAAGATTTTTGCTTGGTTGTTTGCTTGTTCTTTAAACATCTGAGTACTGAATGCGTCCTGTAGTTTACGAGGCTGCTTTTATTCTTGCTTTTTGAGGAAAGTTTTCAAGACTTTTCCTTTGTGCGTAAGCTTTAGTCCAACAGAGCAGAGTAAATGAACATGTAACACATACTAAGTTTTATGAGTTTCAAAATAAATATTGTCTTAAATATTGACAGTGGATTATTATGTAATTGGAAAACAAGTTAGAGTATGCAGTCCAACAGACACACTTACTTAGATAAGCTTGCCAGCTTGAAATACCTATTTTATCAGGCATCAGTTCACTGTGTGCAGTGACAATCTGTTTATATATTTATCTTTTTACTCTTCAAACATGTCTGTAGTGTTAGCATAGTTTGGGTTCCTCTTAGAATAAACATGATTGTTCCTTCTTTTCTTGTTGTTTATTGTTTTATTGTTGAAATTTAAGTACAGTGTACATGTTTCCAATATCAACATGAGGGCTGTGTGCTCTATTTGACAAAAAACAAAGACTCGGCATTTCTCTTTCTTATCTTTAGTCTTTGTTTCTCCTTTTCCCATGAAGACTTTTTTGTTTTAGTAAATGTAAACGTATTAGCCCATTCCAAAAAAATTCCATGAAATTCACATGTGATCACATGTGATTCCCATTTCCCACATGTGGGTCACATAATCACATCATTCACACATGTAAAAAGTGGTGTGAACCACATGTGGTCACATGTGATCACACGTGAAAGTCACATGTGATTTCATGGGATTTCTTTGTAAGGGAGCACATAGTGAAACAAGAATAATATTATAATTTGAAAATATTTTGCTGACATATTTTGACTGCAGTGCAGCTTTGTGTTGGGTAAAATGAGGATTAAATGTTCTCTCCATTTCATTTTCAGGTTTGTATTTTACATTTAATAATGTTTAACAAACGATTCAAATGCACAGCAGTGGTGCGGCGGCTGATACCCTGGGTTATTTTGACCAAAGTAATGTTGGTCCTCTACTGTTTGACAATGACACGCCAAGTGAATATAAGGTAAGATAAATAAATACATTCAAAAATGTCAGTCAACACAAAAATGTATTCACCATGGGTTTAAACCCTATTAATGACTGGTTGTAAAATTATCTTATTTGAATATTTTTTTTACAGGACTAATCATGCAATGAGATTGTTTTAAAGATTAAATTTATTTTGTTTTATTATTTAATCCACACAAGATCAAAATGTTACAGAAAAGTTCAAATATTCACATGTTAACATACTCAGTTAATGTAAACCTAGATAAATATTAGTGAGTTGTTTTTTCAATATGCACTTATTGGAATCGTCAGCAATCATTTGCACAATCCTAGTTTGATTTTGATTAATCTTTTTGGCAGAAGTGGTATAAAGATCATTTAAATTGTTTGATTTGTTGGCACTGATCCACCTGTTAAACAGTCACAGATTAATTTGGATCATGGCGTTCCAAAAGCTTAATGCTATCTGCTTTTATCCCTCCTAAAAGCAGTTTTGATATATTTGGGAGCTTTGTCCTAATAGAAAATTCAGCTTTATCGGGGTTCCACCCAACTGACTCAAATTTTCTCCGAAATGACATTTGTAATAACTTTTACAAACACTCTGAGTCATAATTCTGTAAGGACGGGGTACTTCATCTCCAGAGAAGCAGGTTTCCCAGTGTTATAAATTAAAAGTTGAGAAAGAATCCTTTCAAGCTTTGAAGACATTGCAGTTGCCCACATGGTCAAGAAAATGTCCCCTAGAGAAAATGCTTACGGTAAGAAGAATAAATAAACATGAAGCCAGTTGACACCAATGAGCAGCACTGTGTTTGGATGAGTCAAGCAACCTTAAAGCTCTGTAACAACTGCACAAGGTGCAGCATACACTGTGGCTGTTTTGCTACAAGTGGTGTATTGTTCAAAGTGGGTGTATTGATAAAACAGGTGACTCTCTTCAACTTTATCTAAAGTTAATGCTAGGACTCAAGTAGAAAATGTGGACACAATCAAAGAACAATAACCCCAGAACCCTCATCAAATGTGTTTTTAGAAAAAGGAAAATAGAGTAATGGTAAGGCTTACACTGAACTATACTACACTCAAAAACTGGGTCTATGTCAGCAATTAGCTCATTTTCATTTCTATCATTTCTGCCAAGAAGATGGTCAAAAGTCCAGTCAGAATTATGACAGGACCTTGCAACACAAAGTGTATAGGCAAGGAACAACCTTCAAAGAACATCTTATACCTCACAGATGTGTATAGTCAATAAAAAGTATAATCTTGACTTTGTGTGGCTCAAAGAAAATACACAATCTTCAAATTTTAGGTTAAGAATTAATAAAGATATGTTCCATAATTTCAATAAATAATTGAAAGCCCTAAATGAATATGAGCTTCATGGCCTACGCTGTATGTACATTTCTGACTACAGAAGCAGTAACTCTACTTTTTGTTTCACTCAAAGTCCAACCCAGGAAGAGACGTGTCCCCTCAGCATTGCAAAGACAAGTCCAGCCGACATCGCTGAAAACCCTGACTCCAAGCAGGAATGCTCTCCCAAAGTGAACATCATGTTCATGAAGACTCATAAAACAGCGAGCAGCACTATCCTCAACATCCTCTACAGGTTTGGGGAAAAGCACAAGCTCAGGTTTGCTTTGCCTGACAGACGCAATGATTTCTGCTACCCACAGCCATTCCTGTGCTCCCAGGTGAAGGACTACAGGCCGGGGGAGTGCTTTAACATTGTTTGCAACCACATGCGGTTCAACTATCAAGAAGTGTCCAAACTCTTGCCTCCGGACGCATTGTATGTCACCATCTTACGCGATCCAGTGGACCTCTTTGAGTCAGCTTTCCATTACTTCCAAAAAATAATCCCTCTTACTTGGCACATTAGTGGAAATAACAAACTGACTGAGTTTCTGAACAATCCTGAGGCCTTTTACAGTCCAGAAGCTATTAACTCATTCTACCTTAAAAATTTGCTGTTTTTTGACTTCGGTTTTGATAACCTTAAAGTCAATGACACTCGTGTCATGAAGGAGATTCAGTATTTATCCAAACGTTTTCATCTGGTTCTCATTGCAGAATACTTTGAGGAGTCTTTGATTCTGCTTAAGGATTTACTTTGTTGGTCCATGGAGGACATCCTGTATTTCAAGCTCAATGTTCGCAGGACCTCATCTGTGACTCGGCTGGACCCTGAGATGAGAGCCAAAGCCTTACAGTGGAACTGGGCTGACTGGAAACTCTACCAACACTTTAATGCTACTTTCTGGGAGAGAGTTGAAGCTTATGGAAGAACAAGAATGGAACGAGATGTAAATGAGCTGAGAAGAAGAAATGCTGAGATGAGGGCCAACTGCATTGAGGGTGGAGATGCAGTTGAAGCTCAGAAGATTAAAGACTCACATTTCAAGCCTTGGCAACCCATTGGAGAGAAATCCATTATGGGATACAACTTGAGAAATGACATTAATCCTGAAAGCAGGACATTATGTGCAAAAATGCTTACCCCTGAGATCCAGTACTTATCAGACTTAGGAGTAAACCTCTGGGTGACTAGACTATGGGGTTGGTTGAAAGATTATATTTTATAAGTGTCTTGTTTTAATAAAACTTGTATTTGTAAAATTTAACTTAATTTTGAAAACTTTTTTAGGTGGAATTAAACAACTTAAGTTGGATGCCCATTTCACAAACCGTATGTTTATAACTAACTTAAAATGTCAGTTCTTGTCACGTGAATTAAAGTTAATTTATCTACAAAACAAAAGTTGGGTTTGCTGCACTTCACTAATTTTTTCTTACATTGCAAGCTTTCACTAAAAGATAAAAAATAAACATATTTGTCATGTCTGTTTGTTAAATGTATAATGCATTAAAACTAAAAACTATTTATTCAAAGCTAAATAAGTGAGTCATTTCAGACAACGTGAATGATTAAAAAATTTAGTTTCTGTGTTTACACTGTTTCTTTGATGGATTTAAGTTTAAAGTGTACATTTACTCCCTTCTTTAGCATGTAAATAGTCGTTTAAATGCTAAACCTCTGACTGGACAGAGAGTATTTTTTTGTCGTTGTCCAAGGTGGCATTGTGTTAGTTTGGCAAGATGTTTTCTATCCCTTATTGTTGATTTCAGTTTGTGTCGATTAAGAATTTTAATAAGTTTGGCATAAGACATAATTAAAGTCGAAATCCAATTCATTATTTATGTTTGCCATGAGCTATACTGATTTTGTTTAAGAAATATGAGGGTTTTTTTTTTATATCTAGTGAGTAGTGTATATCTAAATTGTTCTGCACATAAGAGAAACGTCTTAAAACACAAATCGAGCTATGAAGCCTTCCTTTTCTTTCTGAGGATAGACAATCTTGTTATCTGGAGGCAAAAAAAATGGAGAGCATTAGCAATCTCAGTAGCATAGTTAGCATCTCTTTGCAAACCAAATATATTTTAGGTGCAGGAAAAAAAGGGAGTCTCTCAGCACAGCATCCACGGAAGAAAATCCAAAGCTGTGCAGATCATTAAAAAAATCCTTTAAGTCTCAGTCCATCGAACAATACAGAATATAAGCAAGCAAAGAACTTATATTGTTATACCGTCAAAAACCACAAATAGTGCTCAAATGTACAATGTCCGTGTGTAACTAATGTCACATATTTTCTACATTATACCAAATAATTATGGTAGGGTTTAATTCTCCTTTATGCTCAGTCTTTAGTGTAACAGTTCAGGACGGCCCTTGTGGATTTAAATAAGCCCTTCACTCTAATGTAAATATTTCACTCCTTTCAGGCCTCCACTTCCCAGAGCTCTGACAGGTGGCCAGTCTTACAGTGACCCCACCTTCAGGTATAAAAATGGAAACTGACCTCAAGAGTTTTCGATTCCCAGACAAAACATTGGCTAAAGCTAAAACAAATACATGAAGACTGCTTTATACTGACCTACATAGTTTTGGATAATCAGCTTTCTCTGATATACATTTTGTTTTTCTTGTTTATAGTTGCATAAATTTAAGGTAAGTGTCTGTGTATGACAGGAATTTTTAACTATAAAGACAAAGATGTAGCAATTAGGCAATGAGATAGAGAATAGTCTGATGTAAATATTTTACTACATTCTTATTTCCTCCTCCTACTTATTCACACTAGGATCAAATCCCATAGTTTTCCAGACTGCATAGGAACCTTAGTTAATAATAGTACAACATGCTTTCTTGTAAGAGTAAAGCTTGGCAAATAAAGCAGTTACTTTATCAAATGCAATTGAGACACTTTGACAATTTTACATAGCCATTTAAGTTATCAAGTACACAAGAAAAAAAATCAAAACCCTGCATGACATTGAAACATGTTTAATATAACAATTTACAATCTAAAGACAATGAAATCATTAGAAACATCTGCAAGGTAAAGGACGAGCTTTGATCCATCTCTCTGGTGGTCCGGGCAGCCTTTCAGCCTGCGCAGGTCCTCTCAGAGCCTCCTCCAGATTGGGCATGACTTAGTGCATATTGTCCAAGATGACAGCTGCTTCATTCAGGTGCTGAATCCAGGAATATATGGTGATGGAAACTAGACAACACATTAGCACTGCAGTCTTATACAACCCAGGGTGGCGTCCTACTCTTCCTTGTTCTCATAGTTGTGTCTGATGTGTTTCCATAGTTTCTGTAACGAGTCACAATGAGGTAATGTTAGACACTTCATAAAAACAGGCGAAACTTAACCAACAGTCATTCACAGACCCGGTTAGCCAAGCTAAGCTATCACTAGCTTCGTCCTCTCCTCACAAGGTCAGCACCGATAAAAACAACTAGGGACGGGACGGACTTACCCCGCGGTTCATCTGCTCAAAAATCGCGTCACCGCCTTGGTCAAACACCCGCTCAAATAAGACAGCTCCAACCATTATGGTCACAGCGAAGGTGGACGTCCTCCTGAAGAGGAGATTGTAGACGGTCTTAGCCAGCGCCATGTCGTCGGTGTAACGTGCACTGCGCAGTAGCGGAAGTGGAAACATATGACAACTTCCTCTACTCAGGTCTATGTTTTCCCAGTTTAGCTACCAGCTAAAAGCTACAAGCATGTTTTAATAACCGCAGAAAGGCTGTTTTTTGTTTTTGAAATATTGGTGCATGTTAAGAGCCACAGTGGAGTTTTGGCAGTGTTTGCCAGTACCGTATAAGGACAATTTACATTTAACGGTATGTCTGTAAGCATATTACTAAACCATTTATGTACAAGATGGTTTCCAAAAGCAGCTACTTCTTTTCCAGAAGTATTTGTTTAATTTAAAATAGTTACTGTTGTTTTGACCAGTATTTGTTTGCTAATTAAGATTTGTGTGTGTTAGTTATGTGTCTGGTTAGCCACTATTTAAATTCGCCTAGTGTCTCGTTTGTTATGTAAGTTTGTGCTTGAGTTGAAGTCTGTCATGTTGACCTCTGCTTTGGGCCCATTTCATAATTTTTGAAAACATTTTTGACTTTTTTTGTAATAAATTAAGAATCTTTTTTGAAACAATTCAGTGTCTCTATGGCTGGTTTGTCTAAATTCTTGACAGAGACTGATGTAAATATTTATTTAACATTAGTATTTATACCTAGAAGCTAATATGCCAAAAATGAGGGAAATTAACAAAAATCATAAATATTGATTTTTGTTATACATTTGATTTATTTCTTAATTAAAGACTTTAACACTTGATAATGATTTATTACTGAACCACAGAATGGGTGCAAGTAAATGCACATGATTTGCAACATTTTATAAATTTATTGTTGTTTCCTCAAAAGTTGCTCAGTTAAAATCCTGTCTTCATTCACCATAATCTAACAGAAATGTTATTTCTGTTCCAGTGTTTTTTTTTATCTACTTACTCTCTCGCCTGTTGAGAGCTCTCCTACTAGAGCACCATGGGGAAGAGGTACTACTGTGACTACTGTGACCGGTCCTTTCAGGACAACATGCACAACAGGAAGAAACATCTAAACGGTGTTCAGCATCACAGAGCAAAGAAGGCCTGGTTTGACCAATTCAGAGGTGAGACGAGGAGGGATTACTGACATTTGTTTGTTGTGCTTTTTCTTCTATTTATCTCTTTAGTTAACCCCTAAATGAGATCAGTGGACAATTACCTGAAAACAGATCCCACCAGGACGCACACAGATATGTTGTTTTTCTGTCAACTTCTAAACTGCTACCTCTGTGAAGGAGTCTGCAGCACATTTTAATTTTTACAATCAATGTTCATTACATGGAATTGATTAGCTAAATCAAAGTTTAACTATGTTAGTTTAATATATTACTGAAAGACAGCCAGAATTGGAAGAACATGAATTCTTCATTTTCAAAGATAATGAGCAAGACTGATTTCTATGAGCTTTTATTTGGCATCCCTGATATTGACATTTACAGTGCAAAGCTTGATAAGCAATTGCAATGGACATAGAACTGTTATTTCATCCTTACAGATACTGCTGCTGTTCTCCACGATGAGCAAATAAAGAAACCCTGCAGAAAGTTTCTCCAAAAAGGTGAAAAAAAAATCTCCAAAAAAAACTATAAAATTCTCAAAAAAAATTAAATTATATTACCAAATTTTATTATCAAATCAGATTTGATAATAGAATTATCAAATTTTATTTTATTTTTCACAGTTAATTATTTTTGCGGATTTTTATTTCTTTAGGAATATGTGATTTTGGCCCAAACTGCAGATTTTCTCACATGTCTGAAGAAGATCTGTTCAACTTAAAAAGACACATGGAAGGTAAGTAGTGACCACAAGGTGGCGCTGTGTACCATGTGATTTTAGGCATAGATATGAATTTCAGGAGTGATGGTTTCTTTTAAAATAATACCAGTTTTGGTCTTATTTAAAAGAAAAAAGATCGTAGATACAACAGACAATGTGGTTTATATTTTTTTAAAATGAAAGATTAACACAAAAACTAAGGAAATACTCAGCATATTCAAAGATATTAATGAAACACAAATGTACAGTGTGTTCTAGGTTACATGAAGGTTGTGTATAGAAAACCATTTAACTGCTGCATCTTAATGAATGGAATATTTCTTTATTTTAAGAGGAAAGACAACACAAAGAGGACTATGAGGACAGAATCATCTCTGGGCGAAGTATAGAGGAATGGCTCTTGAAAAGGGAAAAGAAGCAAGCAGCTCTTGGTAGCAAAGGGTATGCACATTCCTTTTCACTTTAACACATTGGAGTACATGGCTTGCATGCCTAATTATTGGTCCTGTTCATTTTGAATTCAACCGTTTAATTATTTATCTCTGCAGAGACTCAAAAACCAAGGAGGACAATGAGGAGGATGAAGCAGAAAGCGATATTCCTCAACAACTCTTCTCTATTCCTGACCTCCCACCCTCACTGTTGCCTCCTCCTCCAGGTGGATGGAGAGTCAGTGCAAGCAGCGAGTGGGGCTGAAGGACATTCGTTCAAATACCGATAACTGGATATATGATGCCTTTAGAGGTAAACATCTGTTTACTGACGTAACAAAAGCAAAAAATATAAGGATTTTTTTAGTTATTGTGAAGACTAATAAAAGAAGAAAAAATTACAAAATATGTATTGTTTTATTTGTATTTATTGGATTATACAGGTGCTATTGAAAGGAACTGACTTTCTTCCACAGTTGAGAAACAATCATGTTGGGTTAACAGGTGACGTCAGAAAAGATGGCGACTACTGACGATTTATCATGTTGGTACAGAAAGTAGAAGGGATTGACAAACAATCTGTAATTCAAGCAATTTAACTTAATATAAGCGAACTTGAGCTTTTCCAACTCATTTTTCAATGAGCTTTTAGGCTTGCCTGGTTGGAACATCTGTCTACGTCCAGGTTTGGTCGTCTGGCTGTTGAAGTGTTTTGTTTTTTTATTGTTGCATGTGTTGAAAGCATCATTATTGCAGCATGATGCTTCGACCACCATACTTGGAAATTGCTGTCAGTGCAGACAACTAATTCAGCTGTTTGGAATTGGTTTCTCCTTCTGGGCAGGTGGAAATTTCAGTCAAGCTTTATGACATTTATTTTGAAGCCAATGACTTTTTGTTTTATGTTTGTGCCTTTTAGTAAATGTGAGTGTAAAAGTTTGTTTCAGTGTGAACAATGGCATTGGTTATCAAACTTAACAGGCTTCATCCTTAATGGCTCCTGAGTTTTTCAAGCACATCTCAATTTATTTCTTATACGACTGGCAGTTTGGTTCTCCTATTGGACTTTTTTCAAGAGGTGTTACCTAGTGTTTACCTATGATTGTTTGAACGGATGATCTTGAAATATGCAGTTGTTTTAAAAAAGCTCCAAAACCGTTGGCAGTTATTTTTCAATATGTGATTCTTCCTATGAGCTGAGCTAATAACTGCAGTTTTATGTATTTTAGGGCTTTGGTGATGGTTGTACTTATTTTATGCAACAGTAATATATTATTGGCTAAAATGATTGAATATACAATATGTACAAAATTACACTGTTTTTCATTTTCTCAATTTTCACCATATTTTCCTTTCATAATTGAATCATTTGTCTTTTGGATTTGACAGCATGCAAATGTCCTCAATAAACCCTGCATCTATGCAGCTTTCTCACCTTTATTTTTTCAGTACAGACAGTGCGACAAGATATTTATTATTGCACTTGTTTTTTATTGGACTACATGCATCTTGACAACACTTACAATAGTGTATAAATTGATGCAGTGATCTTTACAGAGCAAAAGAACATAAAACAGCAGCTATATTTTTTACAACATAAAATCTTAGTTAATGTATCACAGTTGGATGGCACAATGCTTAGATTTAAAAGAATTGCTGTAGTTAGCTGTTCAGAAATCTTTTCAAACTCTGAATTATTTTTAACCAAGTAGACTTAATACCTTTGCAGTGGCATTGCTTCAGTGAAACATGGTTTGTTTCTAGAATGACAAAATCCAGTTACAATTACAACAAATAGGACAACCTGTTAAAGTAATCCGCTCATTAATACACCAACACATAAAACAGGACAATATTTGTTAATACGTTGCATCATAGGACAATATTTGGTACAGTGATTATATTTTATATCCACACAACATTCATTTTTACATGATATGTTCACATGAAAAGGTAAAGCAATGTCATATAAATCTTGTTTTGTTTTTTTTACACAAACTGCTACATTGGATAAAATATATATCTTATTGCCAGAGTGATTCTCACCTACTCATGCTGTTCACTTCATGGTAGAGCTCTGAGAAACTAAACTGACTTAAAAAATAAGAATCGTTTAGTAAAATCCAAAGAAAACTTTAAAAGTTAACAAATCTTAAAAGTTAATGTAAGTGCATGGCCTCAATATACAGAATTTGCATCTGAATGTCCAGACGCATTATTTTTTTTGTACATTTTTTTGTATGTTTTTATAAAACTTTATGCATATATCGATAACAAAATAACATCAATTTAATGTATACCTCATCCAAGTATAAGAAAATATAATGATGTCATATAATTAAATAATATGTTCTCTAAGTGTTCTATGTAAAAGCCAGAAAACAACTCCCCCCACCCCATGATATGTTAAATTATTGTTCACAGCATACTGCAAAGAATTTAGTATTTTGATACTGTTTGCACATTGACAAAAATGACATTTACAAGAAAATGTCACATTTTTTTTGCAATTATCACTTAACAAATTGCATAATTATTTGAACATATACCTCAAAAATCTATACCACCCACGTACAACACACATTTATTTCTTGACATGCAAGTGTGCCGCATAGAATACATCATATTCATTTGCTATAAATATTACAGGTAATACATGTTCTAAACACGGTTCTATTTATTCTAAATGGGTCATTCTGTGACTAAATTGTCTTTGCTGATGCTCATTTTGAAAGTATGGTGTAAATGCACAGATTTGAAATGTGCAAACTGGGAATTGCATGAATTGAAGGCAGGTTGTGAGCATAAAATCTCCTTGATTTCTGCGATGGATAAGAGATCAACACTTTTCTGGGATGTAAAGTTTTAGCAGAACCCTCCAAACCTACTGGCATCCCAGTTGAAGGTGTATGAAAGGCTTTAAAGTAAATTATAATTTTTATTGCAGTAATTTTAACGCTGAAAATCTTATAAAAAATTAATATTTTATTATATATTTATTCACTGGTGGGAATAATATCTCAAATTTACAGGTACTTGCTACACCCCCTGCCACAACTCTGACAGTTCCCACAAATAAATCTAATGAAAGCATTTATTCATTTATACTTCTTCAATTGATCAGAATATCTGATAACCTTATAGTCTTTGGAATACAAATATAACAAACTCATTTGTCAAAACAGGAAGTAGAAGAAGACATGCCATTCAAGCAGATGTGTCTCATAAGTCAGGAAATAGCAGGAAGAAAAAAAAAACTTTACAACCAAAATGTTTAAAACAATTGGAACTCTGACAAATAAGGTTCATGGGGTGGCAGCCATGATTGTTTTAAACAAAAATCTGGATTCTAACAGTAAGATGAAAATTGTTTGACACTGACTTTCAGGAGGATACTAGTGAAAAAAGCATGCCTAAATAGACACTAAATCAACAATGATCTCAGTGTCCAGACTTACTGTAAATCCTAGAAAACCTTTTGGGTGAACTGAATAGAATAGAGTACATGAAGAAACCAAGACAACTACAAAATCTGGAGAAATTACACAACTATCCTAAAACCGTGTGATTTGGTATCGAAGACTAAGAAGCCATTGCCTAACCTAAAACACAAATCTTTCTAACTTAAATGGCATGTTTTCCCATTTTTCCAATGCTAAGGATTACGTATAGCTTGGTAAGCTGTATACCTGTGTATGAAGTCATATTTAGAGCGATGGATATTAAATCTGCTTTGATACCTAGATTTATAAGACAAAAATATATATAAAAATATAAAACCAGGGGTGCCAATAAATGTGTAGTGTAATCTGGGTTTACTGTAACCTAAAATTAAACAGTATGTGGTTCACATTATTATTGCTTTATTACTATCATTGGTACTTGGTTATTTGGTGGATTCCAGGTGGACAGATGCTTCACTACAGAACTGAAGGATTTTATGCACCACAGCTGCTCTTATAGCACATGTTGTGCTCTTGAGCTCTAGAGTGTTAAAGTTACATTCTGATTTCTGCTCTAATTTCTTTTCCAAACATGTTGGTAACACTAATCAGCCCTTGTGGTTCATTTCTCATTTTCATCTTAGTAAGCTGTGAGAAGTGATCTCTTACAACCACTGTGTGACATCATTTGATCCTTAATGCTGTAGAGAAAGGCTGTGAAAGCATCATTTCAACTATGATGTAAAACAGAAAATGAGAGCATTTTTTGGTTAATGGTTTTCTTTTTCCCCAACCTAGGATCCCTTTTTGTCCTGCTGGCAACATTAATTTACTTCATTCCTCTGCGGAGCATTTGATTTGCTGCAATGAGCATGACGCTGATGATGAATGCAATCGCGAAGGCACAAATCAGGCTTTTACGCACACATGTGTGTTTTTCCTGCTGCGTTGGGCTTGCTGTGAAGAGATTTAGGAAAAAAAAAAAAACAACATTAGTGCATCACTCAGTCTTAACACAGCTTGAACATGTCAAAGAAGATAAAAAAAGAGGAAACTGATTAAACATACTGTCAATATCTACGTGAGACTCTGGACTGTTCAGGTGGTTTTCCTCAGTCATAATGATGTTCTCAATGTCTTTCATGGTGAGATGGTCACGGAAAGTGTCGTACAGGAGTCTTTTCAGCTCATCTACTGTCAGTTTTTGCATGTCGCACTGGGAACACAGAAAATAATTAGGAGGAGAAATTTCCCCTCCACTCTCTCATCCCTGATCGCCAGCTTTGATCAGAAAAGACAATGTTCAAAAGACAAAGGAACTCAGTTCTGTCTTAGCTCTGTCTCAGGCTCTTTCAAATTTTATTTTTTCACATCTTCCAGAGACAGCTGATGAAATTTTGTTTCTGGATCAAATGTGCTGCATAATTAAAAGGGAATTTTTGAAGTTAAAATTACAATAAGCAAATTTTAGTATCAAAATGACTGGCAGGATTTTCTGTAATAATTTGAATTTTGCAATGTGAGAACAGCAGCTTACTCCAATTGATTGAATTATTATTCCTTAAATTACTGGTGATGACTGAGCCTACCTTCCAAAACACAGAGTCAAAGTCTGCGCCGTGGAACTTATCAGGCATTCCAGCAGCAGAGAGCTTAGGACCAAGCAATGTGACAAATTCCTCAAAGCCAACCTGGCCGTCACCTGATGAAACAGACAGAAACTTGTCACAGCAGAGCTCTTGTATCAGACTGTATGCAGCAGAAAAAGAGTAAGAGACGGACCATCCATGTCAAGTCTTTGGATGATAACCTCCAGCTCCACCTCATTCGGCATGTAGCCCAGTGAGCGCATGGCCATTCCCAACTCCTGCTTTGAGATAAAGCCGTTCCCATCTCTGTCAAATACCTTGAAAGCCTCCCGAATCTCTGTGGAACAAATATATTCACACTGTGTTATTGGTTCATATTGGCTGTTTTTTTTTCAGTCTTTTAAAGTTGTTTCAGTCACACATGATGGGTAAAATATACAGATACAAACTGTTTAAATTAGAAGTTTACAGCAGCTTATGCAGCCTTTGCAGAGAATTTCAATCAGGTAATTTTGGTCACAATCTCCTTCACTGTGTAGTTAAATTGAAAGTATTCTGAGACTTTACTGTGGTCTCCAGTTCAGGCCAAAAACATGTTTGCCTCATTTTAATAATAAGAGTTCATACAAAGTTGACTCTGTTGCTTTTTCTAAGTTCCTTTAGCAGCTAGCTCTACTGCAGGGCAAATTGCACTTAAACTGAGGCAAGAAAAAACGCTTGGATTTTAGCAGTATTATTTTTAACTACTGTCCTTTAAAAGTGAGCTGATATTATGCTCAAGAAACATGTAGAGATAAAACAGGATTATCAAAATGTGTTCTTGTCACTTGATACGTGTTTAATTTTTTTGTTTCAAAGCTTTTTTGTTTAAAACTAGTCTTTAAATATTCTAACAAAAAGAACAATTTATAAGCTTTGTTTCTTGCTAATTCTAGCTATTAAAGATTGTTTTATCCACATTTATACGCTGCGCCTTCTGCACCACTTGTCACCATGAGCAAACTAATACTGGTTGTAACAGGAAGCATTGAGAAGGTTTATTTGTTTCTAATTAGCTGTTAGCTTTCTAAATAAGCCAGAATGATTTATATTTGGCTCCTCTTACTCTGCATCAAAGTATTCTGTTTGAAGTGGTGAAGAAGAGGCGAGCTGTACATCAAAGGTATCGACTTTTCTGGTTTATATTGATGCAAGATCTCAAACAAATGGGCCGATAAAAAAACAAAACAGAAATTGCATTCCAAAAAAATAAATGATCTCACTCATGATTTAAAAAGCCAACATTCACCCATTCTTGTTTCATAAGAGTGGAGAAGGCAGACACTGCTAATCAAATGACTACATGTTCACCAGAATGTGTGCATATATAATAAGCAGGAGAATGTGTCGACACAATATCAAGAAGGAAAGAAAACATCAATGAAGCAATTGTTTCTGCCCATGAATCTGGAGGGGGATATAGGATAATATTTAACCTCTTTGAAAAGAGAACATATTTAGAACAGTTATCAATCTTTGCAAAGATGCCAGACTTGCTATAGCACATAAATACATACTTGGTGAAAACAAACCAAATCAATAGTTTATCTAGCACAGCAGTGGAAGGGTGAATATTTAGATTCCTTTGGCAGAATCTGGAATAATAAACTCTGTAGGGTTCAAAAGTCAAATCAGAGTCCAGAACAATTAATCTGCAACAATCTTTTCTGGAAAAGAATAGAGAAAAAAGGTGGTAGAGTGGTCTAGTCAAACTCCAAGCTTCCACCTGATTGGATTTGTATTTCGATGAACAAAAGCAATGTTGTAAAGAAGAATGGTCCAAGATTACTCTGCAGCAATGTGAGAAATTTAGAAAAATCACACATAAAAACACGATTTCAAGTTACTCTGGCTAAAGGTGGTGTTTTGTCTTTGATTGTACTGGAAGTCAAGGAAACTGTATTTTTTTTCCATTTCTTTATATTAAGAAATGGACTTCTTAATAGCCCAGTTCTATTAAAATGGGCTGAAACAGCTAAGGAAATCTGATAGGAAGAACAAACAATAAAATTGAATTCTTGCATCAAATCTACCCCAGTCTAATGCATGAGTAATGTGGTCTTAGTCATTCTCTGCCATCAAGTTTCAAGATGACAATTATCTAAATGTTTGGACTTCTTTTTTCTTGAGTATTGGTTCCAAAATAGACATTCATTAAACCCTGCTCAAGTTGAGTGCTTTTACAATAAAGAGAGCTCATTTGCATGCGCATATGTAACTTTGCTGACATAATTTGCATGCAAATGAAGAAACAGGAACTATTTATCTTGTGTGTGCATAAATCACTGGAACTTAACAGATAGTTTGAGGTGTGCTGTACTGGTTTGAATTTATAGACTGGAAAAAAACAATTTTCTCACAAGCAGTAAGTAAATTGAGGTCCTTCTGGTCAAGCGTCAGGCTCTTTACAGTACCTTGACATATCAGGCGTAACATATTTGTCTAAATTACAGCCAAGAGCACTTCTTGAGTTTCCTTATCTTCCCAAAGCACCATCTGAGATTCAGAGTCGCGACCTCTGGTGCCAGCGTCAAATAATGAATTCAGCCAGCTGGGCAGCAGCCACACTATTGATGGATTTACTTGTGAAGAAGCATTTTCAGAAGGACAAACATATAGCAGCTTTTATAAGGAAAATATACATATTGTCAGTTATTTAATTTGCATTTAAATAACTGATATGCTTTAGAGGCAAATATAAATTAAAGGATTGTAAAATATAAATGTTTAAATAAGTTTCTGATGTTTTATTTGAACACAAATAGTACCAAAGGAAATTGAAATTCAAAATCACAGCAAAAAGTAAACATATCTTTAAGAGTATAAAACATTACATTTCTAATGCATCATTATAATTCCTTAAGCAGAAAAGCCTGATGCAACTAAAGTACAAATAGAGATGTAAACAGCAATAGAATATAAAGAACAAAACATATCAGATATGAAAAAGGGAGGTTTTATCCATCAGCTGAATGCATTCAACACATTCAGCTTTGATTGTGTCCTTCATCTGACAATCTGCATAACCTTGTAGTTCTACAAACTTTCAGCAGCTCAGTGATCTAAAGCCAAGGCCAGCTCACTTCTTCTGCATGGAATCACCGAATTACAAAAAACTGCATCAGCATTTGCTCTAAAGCTGTACTCAAGGGAAAAAACCTACTGCTCTATCCAGTGACGAACGGTTCAGAAATACTAGATAAAAGGATCAATAAAAAGAAAGAAATATACCATTAGTTGTTCTGGTGTATTTGAAGTACTTAAAAAGAGCAGTGCATTACTCACTTGGACCCATTATGAAAAAAAAATGAATTGAGAGTAAAATGTTGAAGCCTTGACAATGTTTTGTTAACACTCACAATGTAATTCTACGGGTTTTATATGTTAGAAAAATAACTAAAACATCTGTTTTTTTAATAAAAAAAGTGCATAAGCGGTTAGTGGTGTGGTTGTGTCAGAGGAGCTCGGTTTACTCTACCAATTTAATAAACTGTAAAACCTGCGTTTTAAACTGTGACATATCAGCGCAGAGGGTTGGCAGGGCGTAACGATTGGTATAAATTGAAAGCCCTTAATCTTACACCTGAAACTAAACTCCTCATCCAATAAAGCCAATTAGTGAGTTTCAGAAAGGGAAGGTCACATTTTTTCCCCTCTGTGGTAAAAAAGAGAGATTTACAGTCTGCTCCTGTGTGTTCAGAAAACTGGGTGATGTTTAAAAAAGGATCCACTTGAATGACAAAGTTTCTATAACTGTGATGTCATAGTTTGTGGTAATTAAAACATTCACCTTTATTTAAGAATATTCTGCAAGTGCTTTAATCTCTCCAACTAACACATAACACAGCATTAGCCTTTCTAAAATGTCCTATTGCTGATGGTTTCCTGGATTGTTTTATCTTGTCGGTGTTTATCTTGAAAAAACTTTTAGTTGTTTTTATTTGACTGGATCTGTAACTCGAGAAAGATCAGAGAAACAAGGACGCTTTATGCTTTATACCCCTCGAGTATATTTCAATCACTTTGTTTCAAACACAAAAAGAAAATCTGGGTTTAAAGGCCTGCTGACCTTTCATTTGAACTTAAACTGAACATGAAGACCAACAGATCGCGTTGACCTTTCTCACCATCCCACAGTCCCATTAGTGCTGCACGATGTTGAAGCTGAAAACATCAATCACAAACTGGCTCACATTAAAAGTTGATACCAAGATGCCAATGGCTGCAGACTGGCAGAGTATATGTCCTTCCGGCCCGAGGCAGAGAAGTGACTGAAGCCCCAGCACACAGGTTATTGGGGAAATCCCAGATTTTCAAGCCAGATAAAGAACAAGAGACAACAAAATGACTGTGTTCTTGTTGTTGACAGGAATAAGGGCCAAGAGTGTCACCTCATGCTTAATCAGGATTTGGGATTACCAAATTGTGGTTTGAATTTAGTAAAAGAATATTTCAGTAATTGAGTGTTCTATAGAATATTTTTATGATTAATCAAGGAATCGGATGTCTCTCTCTCTCTCTCAGCGCCATTCCTACTGTTTACGATGATGCGATTCCGACGCCACACAAGCTGTTGTAGTCCAACCGCACCGCAAAATTCAACAATCCTTATTTCTCCACCAAACCCTCACAAAACGTTGCACAATTCAACAACATGCTGGCACTTCACAACAACTCATAGGTGGAAGTAAGAGCGCTGCCCACCAGAAATAACCATCCAGCTGGAACACGGTGCGTTGCATAATAAAACATAATTTAATGAAGCTTAATCAGATAAATTTTCCTCTAGACATTTTGATAATCGAGGTACTCGAATCATTCGAGGAATCGTTTCAGCCCTATTTGAATTGCTGTTTTGCTCTGCATAGTAAACCGTGGAAATCCCTGTGACAGTCGGTGACTTCTAAACAAACAGCAAATATTATCCTTGAGAGAAGGCATCCACCAAGCATGGGGAACACCCCACTGGGACTGTCCAGTTTGCTACATAAAACCCTCCTCACCTTCACTAACGATCATGACACTGAGCGATACCGTAATAGACTCGATTCAGCAGGAGGTAGATGAAGTCTCTGCTCCACAGGAACCCGAGCTGAAGAGAACAACAGGCAGCACAGAAGCATTAAAAGTTACTCTCTGTACAAATACCCAGCAAAAACTTTTCAAAATGTTTTATGTCAAATTTGAGTCAACTTTACGTGACTCTGAACTAGATCAGTAATGACATTATCTGTTCATTTTTCTAAACTGAACAGCAGATTAAAAAAAAAGAATAATTTCCCTCAGCTAAATGAGCTCAGTGAAGATCAAACAGGAACATTTGAGTCAGTCTAAGGAAGAAGAAAGACGTTCTTCAAAGAGATGAAAGAGATGTAAATTAAAACTTTTTTTCCTAAATAAAAAAGGCATCCTCTCACATCCAGAGGTGATTTAAGTCACTTAAGAAGAAGATTGTTTTCCCCTCTAAAAGTTACTTAATAAATATATTCAGTTGTAGATGAGTCAAAGGCTTGTCCCGACACGATATTTTCTGATTAGAACTGAGATGAAAACATGAGTCATAAATAAATAGCAGCGACAGCAGAAACAACTCAGCTAATGCTGCAAAAATGTGTCTGGATGCATTAACACTATATTCACATAAAAACGCCTATGGGAATGTTACAAAAATGTTAAAGCATTGCAAAGACCCTCTTTATGTTTAGGTTAAAGCTAATTCTTTCGAGACTTAAATCAACAGAATAACAAGAAAATTTATTAAATAAAATAAATTTATTAGTTGAAATGCACTTTATTTCAACTAATAAATAAGACTATTTATTAGTTTAAAATAAATAATAAAATGTACTAGTTTGTTAGCAAATTTATTTTTAAATTTATAACATTCAGACTTTGCCAAATTGTCCAATACATTAATGAAGAGCTTTTTTATTCCATTATTGAAGGTTTTTTTTACCCCCACAAAGTTGTTAATCAAAAATGTCAAGATCATTTTCAAGTAAAATTTGTTTACATCCAGGTGAAGATCTGTAAAGGACTTTGAATAAATCTGTTTAGTTTTTTTCATTTGTATGATCCATCTTTGAATTTCAGTAAATTAATTCAATGGTAAAAACAAAAGCAAAACAAAAAAAACCTGAACAAATCCAAAGGTAGCGCAATTTCTGTAATGCAGGCCAACAATATTTTCCTGTTGTACCAACAGGATGGAACATAGATTTTTATAATATTTCATGAAGTTGTTGATACAGTAAGATGTATATTTAACCATTTTTTGTTGCCTAAAGGAGCTTTTTACATAAATTCATTGTTTGTTTTACCACAAACCCTCCAACAATAACCAACTCATGCAGAGTTACTTAACAGCAAGTAGTTGTGCTATTGAAAGCCTGCAGCTAAAAAAACTCCTACTGTCATAAAGTATTTGAATTCACCACCTGGTGCTCTCACTAGACTCAAATTATGATTACAAGACACACATTTCACATGTCCCTTTAGCTAAGTAATTATTTACATTTTTGTGAAGTTGTTGCTGTTTTAAATGGTGAACAATGAGTCACATTTGCTTTTTAAAATATATTTTGTGAGGATTTGCGTTTTCTATGTTCTATTTAGTTCCTGTGTTGTCTCGGCAACCCCTTGATTCTTCCCAGCTGTGTCTTGTTTCCTTGACTACTCCTCTGTGTATTTAAATCCATCTGTATCTCCTGTTTCCTTGTCTAGTCTATCGCTTGTCTGTTGTCTTCAAGTTGATAGCTGTTGCTAGCGGTGTGGTTGTCATTGCTCACCTGAGTTCACTGGATTTGTGTGTATTTCTTCATTTAACCATCATTTGCACTTCATACCTGGATCCACCGCGTCTACCTCACGGCCTCACTACCGCAATTTATGACATTGTACACTGATTAATGTTTACAGGAAGGTTTTCATTGTCAACAATGAGGGGGAAAAAATCCTGTCCTGCTGGAAGGATGCTGATAAAAAGCCTGTTTGATGTTGGGTCAATATATGACCTCTTTTATGTAACTCTCATATAGTCATAAGTTGGTATTTAGGGGTTGCCTGAACTGCAGCTGTTGTTCAGCTAACAGATTTTGAATGCTTGTCCAGCAGCCAGATATGCTTTTATGAGTTAAGTTGTCTCATAAATGAGAACCTGACTAAGAAAAGGAAAATAAATGGAGAGTATCTGATAATACAACAGAAATTTTACATCAAAATAAAATGCCACAGCATTCAATATTTTATACATCACAGTTTTAAACGCTCGTTGTTGTCTGTGCAATGAAATAAATCAGGACTGACTCCTAAAACATAACGAGAGCTGGACAGGAAATCCCACCAAAGGTTCAAATTTCCATCAACATACATTAAAACACAAATGAAGTACATTCATCTGCTTCCAATTTTACTGCAAAGAAGCAGCATTTGTCAGCACAAAAGAGGACAGCTTTGCATACAAAGTGGAAGACTGCACTCCACTACAATGCTGTACGTCTGGGGGATTCTCCTGCTGGCTGCGAACTATAAATATTGCTCACATCAATGCACCAAGGAGCGCTACAAGCTCGCAGACACCTCCTGGGCAGTAAATGCCGGGAAGTCACAACCGCTCAGCCATAAAACGACAGGCTTATCTGTGTCAACACGTGCGGTAGTTAACATGTCTGCCTGTTCAATGCAGGTTATTGATTTTAATGCCTGGGATCCAATGGGATTCTTTATCTTTACTGTCACGTCATAATTTTGGCTGCCTCTTTTTCGTCAAATTGCCATGACAAATTTCTGTGGGACTGTGTTGAAATTGAATAAATTGCAGAATATTGCTGAAAAGTTAATCACGGCAGCATTTATGAAACGTGTTTTGTAGCTCGAACGTTAAAACATTAAAAAAATATAATCATACAGTAATGTAACATGCAAATGTGAGGGTTTGTTTCTCTTTTATCACCACACATTAACTGAAATATTATGGCTATATTTAGTTTTCCCAAATGGTCGTTTATTATGGCTTTACATCCAGCTTCTAAAACAGTCCTCATTAAATGGGCAGACACTTGGCAAAGAACGATGTCCACTTTAAGCAGAGTCCACACTCCATCAAGAAGAAAGATCGTAAATAAAAATGATGTTCAAATAATGAACATTTAGTTCACATAAAAAGCCCGAATGTTTTAAAAAGTTTAATTAAAGGTCTCTTCATATACAGAGAGTGCTCATCCAAAACACTTTATAGGTCAAATAACAGCTTAGAGATAAAAAAAAATCATAAGCATTTGGAAAATGTAAGACATAAATCCCAATGAGTTTTCACGTTTCTCCGACCCAATAAATGGCAGTGTTTGATCCAAAAGAATGACAAATCCTAAATCAGTGTTGATCTGATTTGTAAGAAAACTAATTCTGGATGGACTCTGGATAATATTTTTAAAATAAAAATGTGTAATAATGTCCTATAGTTAAATCCTAACAAGTGAAACACAAACTGATTCTGTGTGACAAAGTGGGACTTTATATCACTAATGTGTAGCTTGATGTAAAGTTGACTATTTGTAGATCAGACACAGTAGATCAGAGCATCAGAACAACAGGAAATAAAGCTACAGTGTCTGTCATGATCCTTGGAATGCATTTTTTGTACTTTTGACTATTCGTATGTTTGACTTGTTTTATTATGATAGTTTCTTCTCTGCTGTGTTCTAATTACATCCTGTGTCTTCTAGTAACTGGGATCTTTTTTTTGTTCTTGATTTCTTATCCACACTTGTGTTTGGTCAAGCATGTCTCAGTTATCAAATTTATTATTTTATCTTCTGTTCTCTCTAACATCCTGTTTTCCTTATAGCTGCAGCCTGTGGTTCATTGATCTTGTTCGATTTACATCAAGTAATTACTACCACAGTACACAGGCAACCGATTTTTATTAATTCCTTGTCAGATCCTCTTGTTATAATCTCACATTTGTGATCCTTGTTTTTATGAACTTTCTGAGATTTTTACTTCATTTGAGCTACAACAGAACTTGAGTTTACAAGCTTTCTTGCATCCAGTTCCTCAGGCACAATAAACTACCACACTTATAGTAATCTAAAAAAGTTTTTTTACATTACATTACATTATTTATTACATTGGAAATCATAAACTGAAATGAATTACAGGCAGACCTGTCTCTGAAGAGCACTTTTAAATCCCTTGGTAAAGTCTATTAAGTCTGGCAGTGCGTGTCTCATTTCTCAATATTTCTAGTACTTCCTCTTTAGGACTGGGAAAATCACTGCATAATTCTTCATTTTATGTGTTCATGTTTGAGCTGGAGATTTTGCTATCACTACTTCATTTCCTCAGTTGTCATTGCGTATTGCATTGATGTTGTTCTTGGGGCTTTAAACACAACTTGTGACTCAATTCTTGCCTGTGAGCAACATATTTCTTTCTCATGTGATATAGATATAATCAAGTTTATAAAGTCATGTGTCTTAACAATTAAAAAAAACATATCGGGGTTTCTGATAGGGGCATAAAGTGCAGAAGGTGAGAGAAAAGGACCTGAAGCCTCGGCGCTGACCCACTCAGGTAACCATCTGCTCAGACAGTATCCCCTGGAAACAGCAGACCCATTAGGCGCTGTAAGCACTTCATCTGCCTCCTTAAATCTCTCCAAGTGAAGACAATATCCTCTCCCATCAGGTCATTACATTAGTCTAATCCTCACTGCTGTCACTGACGTGTTTGTTACGGTTCTGCTGGAAAATGCGGAAGCAGCACTCAAGATGATAGCCAATTTATTACACCTATGATTGGTATTCATATAAAATGCCAGCATGAATAGAGCAAAGGGCTTGAGATGCCAGAAATAACGAGGTATTCTTTGTGGATATGGTTTAAATAGAATAGTCACCCATGTTTTATTAATTTCAACAATTCAAATTAGGCATTAAGACATGTAATAAATAATTCTGTGCTGTTGGCCTCTTTTTAAATAAGTAATTTCTTCCAATTATTTTCTGCCATTTGGCTTTTTTGTTTTCACCCTGAATATTTAGAAAAGTTAGCATCACACACATCTCAGTAAAACAGATTATCTCTATTAGAAAATGCTCCAGATTTGTGAATATAATACTGCTTCTGAAAGTGATCATTTAAGAAAAGTTTATTCAAAATCTTCCTTTTCTTATTGTAGATATACCAGCAAGCTCCTGGCATCATTGTGGCTGAATATTTGAGCATAAAGGTAGTAGCATTCACTTGAATTGCAGCTTTCCTGTCACAGAACCAGCTTCTAAGCATAGTTCATTAATTTCCTATAGAACTGATGTCAGGGAGACCCTTTGACCCTTCCAAAAGCAGTTCTGAATGGTGTTTGGATACCAGACTGTAATCATCAGCCGGGAATCAAACCCAGAACCTTTCTTACTGCAGGGCAACAGCTCTACCAACTGCGCCACTGTACAGCCCTGTTTTATGATTAGAAAGATTATTTTCTTGCATAGTAAAAATGCCACATGTCAAAAGGGAGACACTGATGACTCTTCTTTAGTTAGTAAACATTTATTCAGCTGCACAAAAAGTGACAGCTGTGGTATTTTCAAGTTGTGAACCAGCCTGCACTGCTGTCGTAAGGTGGAGTAACATGTGTGCCAAATACAGGACTCACAGGAGGCAGCCTAGAGGGAAACCAAACACCTTTAATTATCAGCTCGATAGAAAACCCACTAAAAGGATTCAGGGCAGAAAATTTCAAGTCAACAGGTGTCCTGAACGATTAAACAATCATGAACAAACAGAGGAATTGCTACAATGAGCTGCTAGAGAACAAAGCAGAAGAGGAAATAATGTGAAAGAAAAACAGGAAGAAATGAGCTATTTGAATTTCATTAGAAGATGCATGGAGGAGTAAATGAAGGAATAGAAAACAAACCGGAACACAGAATGTAAAGGAAAAATAACATTATCAACAAAATCCAGAGGTATTTGTTCTTCTTATCAACTATCCAGCCAAAGTTCCTGGATCTACACGCACACAAGGAGAGCGTGCAAAGTTCTTGCAGGCCAGGATGTTTTTGCTGCAAGGTGGCAGTGCTAGCAACCAGATAAATAATAATACTAAAGAGCCATGTGAAATTATATTAATTTCCATCAATTCATTAAGTGGAATTTGTGCTTTGAATAAACTGAATTCAACTTAAACTCACTCCCTTCCCTTCTGTACTAATTTAGCTTAATGTTTATTTGTTCAAATGCAACAGCATACATATTTTTCTCATTTATTTCAGACGTCCTTCTGCTTCACCCTGACGGCATTAATTTGTGGGATCTGTTGTTTGAAAATAATGTTTTTACACATCTCAGCATACATAGTATGACTTACTGCTGGCTCACTGTTGCAATAATAATTTCCATTTTTCTAAAATGAATCTTTAGAAGTTGTTTATCTGAGGCACTTTGCTTTATATGCTGACAAAGTGCAACATATCTCTTTGCACAGGATGCAAGGTCCCTCTGTCCTTGTGTTGTGCTTGTCAGTGTGGGCTTTATTTTCCACGTGTCCCTGTCACAATGTCATCGAGAGAAATTCCCGCCGATTTAATCACATATCACTGTCTATGTATAAATTATTCATATTAAGTAAAAATATATACAGTATATACATCTAGATGAAGAAAAAGGTGCTGCTGAAACATACCTGTCAGAATCATTTTAACTGATTGGGGCAACAAATGATTTTAGAAGCACCCACACTGTAATGATGGTTTTAACACGGAAAAATGACCAGCGCAGTATGATCGAAAGAGTTAAATTAATGAGAGTTTTTATTTGCTATCTATCAGTGTGCTGTAATCAGGTTTGGTGATGTAACTGGGTGAATCTAAATATGCAAAATCTCACTGGGACCAAAACCTTTCATGGGTAGAGCAGTTACCCTAAATATGATTAGAGGAGAGTAATTACATGAGATGAGTAATCAGTGAGCTTCTTTGTTGCATTAATTACAGGTTTTGTGGATAAACTGGCATTTATATGCTGATTATTTTAGATCGTTTTCATAGAAAGGGGGAATTTTTGTTAGGAAAACACAGGGCTGCAGCGCTGACAACATTCATTTAGACACTCCTGCTGCAGTGTGTGTGAAGGTGGTGCAGGAGAGGCATTAAAGGGCAGGTGGGAGCTTGCAGATTTATATCCACAGACTGATCCTGGACCTGTTAGTCAGAGGAGAAAAAACTGAAACCTGCTAGTTTACCTCAATTACACTGAGTGAGGTTCCCTGTAATAAGCAGAAAATTGCTGTTTGCGAAGCACAGTTAATCTACCTGTGCATTACGTGCTCAGTGAATATTTTCTGGATAAATAAATTAAGGTTTAATTGGCCTGCCTGATTGTTCTGCATATTTAATGACTCTAAATGACCCAAAAAGCTGTGTCCTTACAAAAGGCATGTCACAGTTGTTCTAAATTCCTGCTTGTCCATAAATCCAATCATTTAATTAGATTGATGTCCCCACCGCAGATTGTGTATTTTCAATGTCAAAACGGGTTCAAAGCAAGGGCATGCTGTTATGTGTGGGCAACCTATAGACAAAAGAAGAAGAAGATGCGGAAGGGAAGGAATGGGGGGAAAAAGACTATGTGATATCTAATCTTATCGTGTAAATCTCTTTATTGCAGTCTGCCTGGCTTTGTTCCTATTCTCTGCCAGCGGTGCCTTTTCCTTCTGTGAGCCACTTGGCAAAACAAAACCACCGTTCCTAACAGAGATGCACCTGGGTTACAACTGCAGCTTCTACTTCATTGGATAGTTTAAGACAAGTGTGACCTTGCTAGTCTTTCTATTAAAGTTTATTTACTCAAAATCAAAGAATTCAGAGACTTGCAATTCAAAAATTCCCCACATTTTAGTTTTTCTAAAAGGTGTGTTATACTGCTTTTAAGATTTATATTATTCAACCAGACCTCTTTCTGGTCCCTCAGGTTTGTCACTTGGATTAAACCCAAATCATTTACAACTATGCCGGATGCAATTAAGATGTTGCCCCCAGACAAATCAATTCTCATCAGATGAATAAATGTTCTTCTATTGATTTATCCAGTTTCATGATAGTTAAAAAGCTGATTGTGCATCTAAACTACATGGAAAAACTGATTCTGACCTTTTCTCAGTCCTGCCTTGAAAATGTGCACAATTTTTTAAATCCACCTTCTGTTTCTTCTGTCTTTAACCCTCCACACTCTGTGCACAATGAGATTTTAATTTTTTTTTGGTTAAAAGGAAGAAGCGCACAGCGAGAGGAGCTCTCCGGAGTGCTGAAAAGCTGCATGAATTCAGGCACCCCAACTCTCAAATCTCACAACAACAGGTTGCAACCACCATCAGGGTTGCTTCCACAATCACTTAAGCAAAATGCGCCAAAGCTCACCTTCCACCTCGTCCTCGGGCAGGTGAACCGGGGTCCGGTAGGCGAGGACATCTGGGATAGTGCAAAGCCCCTTGTACATGAACCTGGTGGTCACGGCGCGCACTGGCATTTCTGCGAGGGGAAAGCAACAACCGTGTCGCGATCTTCATAGAGTCTTGCTCTCCGGAGTTTTGACAGACCGTCGGCTACAGTCCCTGATATTTTCGGGAAAATATCAAGCAGGTGACGATTGGGAAAATCGCGCTGCGCAAAGTTCTCCTTCACGGCACGTTTTTGTGTTGGATGATAACAGCGAAAATCGGGGCGTGTATCCAAAAGGCAGGCTGTGAGTTGGCCTTTGGGTTCAATGCATAGCCTGGCATCAGCTTTCTGAAAGCCAACTATAAAACAAAGAGCGTTTGACAGAAATGGCACGTAAAACTTTTACCACGCAGCCTGTTGAGCTCAGCTCTGGCTGTGCTCTTGTGTCGACCGACGAGATGGCAATCTAAAATCCAATAAAACAAAGCAGAACGGGTTACATTTAATTTCTTTCCTCCTTGGAGTTTAAGCAAACAATAATAAAGCTGGAAAATAAAAATCGCTACAAAATGAATCCAGCCATTGGTCTTACTGGTTCCTATTTCGCATCCTGTTCTTTCGGTCTGTTCTGGCAGAATCCAGTTCACTTTTCTCTCCCCATTTCGGCATCTTGACAAAAAAAACACCAGAAATGAAAGAGCAAAATAAATAAATAAAATCGATGACAGAGTGCGCTTCTGTAAAAGAAATGGAGCAGCAGAGGAAGAGATAGCGTTGATTTTACCCCAGTAAGCGAGGCTGGAATGAAATCTTTGTCATCTAATCCTGGTTGTTTCCCCAGTTTCAAGGGAATCCTGGGTGACCCCCGCTCATCTCATCCAGACACGCTGAATGTGGCGGCGCTCTTCTCTCTCTCCTCAGCCGTCTGCTCCAGCCACATGTAGTCCTAATGAAGCGTGCTCTCTTTCACGCTGCCGCTCCTCCTCTCCAGTCACCACCTGGAATGACATTATCTGGTTTTTCTCCGCACACTTCAATTTGCGCAGGTTGAAACGGTACAATATATGCGTAGCGCACCAAAAGTGTGCTGATGTTTTGCAACAGGTGCAGCTCGACTTACTCGGATTGCACAACAGTAAACCAGTCAGAAAGGAGAAGATACACTAATCTTCATTTAATATGTTTCCACTCATTTCAGTTAATTAGAGACAACATCAATTAAGCATGTAAATAAGCATGCATGCAGACACGCAAGAAGGGAAAATGTTAATGGGAGCTCACTCAGTGCTCTAGAAAATGATTATTCTTTAGTCGTGCCATCCAAAACTCTTCCATCATGATGAACTCAGCATGCTTGAACTTCAGGTAAAGAATATCTCAACAAACTGTAACGCCATCCAAACATCTCTCCACTAAATAAAATGAAAAATATCAATTTCATAATATGCAGAGGGATGAATATATCTAAAATTGTGTCAAATTTGTTAATCATGCTAAGAGCCAACGGAAACTCATTGGCTCTCAGAAGAAAAAAAAAACAATGGAAAGTTATTTTATTTTAATTCCATTCAAAAAACCTTATTTATTCAATTTAGTTGAAGAATTATAAAGGAAGCCCAGTTTCCTTTTATAGCTGCCTTTGTTGCATTGTTGGGTCTCGTGTCTCTAATTTTCCTCTTGATAATACCCAATAAATCCTTAATGGTGTTGTGGTGCAAGCAGCTGCCAAGTCCTGCTGCAAAGTGAAATCAGAGTCCCCATAAAGCTCGTCAGCAGAGGGGAAGTATAACGTATTTGGCAGGTTGTTCAACAACGGTGATTAATTGACATGATTTTTATCTTACTCATGTTACAAATCCACATTCATGGTTTGAACAGAGGACATTGATGTGTCCATGCATTGTTTTCTCTGCCTTTTAGTAAGATTTTACTGAAACAGCCTCTTGACCACTTTCAAATGATTCACTAATTGTCTTCATCTGCAGGTTTTTTGTTTTGCTTTCTGTCCTGACTAGGCTGAAATATTTCTCAGACACATTTAAAAATCCGTTTTCTGAAAATGGGAGGTAATTCTGATTTAAATGTTTTTAATGCTAAACAAATGGTTGCGTCTGCTCAGACTGGAGAAGCTCCGCTTTGTCCTTTTTCTGTCAACAGAACATTCTCCTAGGAAAAAACTGTGGTTTATTTGTGGAAATCGTATTGAGCTGTCTGTCCTGCCTTTTATTGCCCACTTTTCAGTAGTTTTGCCCTCCTTCACCGACCCACTTGCGTCACTTGCTTGGTGTGGGGGAGTTAAATTAAAATCTCCAGGCATTTCAAGCCACCATGCTGGCTTGAAATGCTTTGCTTGTCTTGTACCATCTTTCTCCTCCATAATCACCACCGACCAACCACCCAGCCTTTTCTCTGTCCTGCATAGTGAAAGCATCTCCTTGATTCACTCAGGATGCATCGTGTGAAGAAACACACATTCTAAGAAGTTTCCTTATTATTTTGTAGCCTCTGGGGTTTTTTTAAATATCATTTATGATGGGTACAGTTCAAAGCCTTTTTAGAATAAAACAGCCTTCAGTCGTTGATGTTTGAACAGTTTGAAGCAAAGCTATCAAACTCCAGCCTGATAACTTAGAATATTAAATCAAGCTTGAACCTGTTTCATCACAACATCCTCTGTCAGCTAAGCAGTTTGTTCTTCTTGAGTTGTATTTTGTTGCCCTGAGACTCAAGTCTTTAAGGGAGATTCACCAGGCAACAAAACAGTCTATTATTGACCCCTTATAAACCGTGATCTGCATGATGTAACTAAACGATTAAGTGTGGCAAAGATTGAAACTGTGAAAGCCTGTGTGTTTTTTTCCCTTCTCCTTCTAGCCTTGCGGCAAAAACGTTCAGCTGCTGTAAATGTCAAGGTATGAAACCAGTTTCTCTTCACACTAAGAGTGTGGAAATGTTCTTACCTTCACTATTGATCACATCCCTGACTTCTACTGTTGTTTTTCTTTGGTGTAATTTCACCAAGCATTAAAGTGATTGTCAAACACAATCATTTAGGATCTTGTTTTTGCCATATTTCTTCCTTAAAGGATATGGCTCCCCTCTTTTCTTCCAGGTTTTAGTAGTGTGTTCTCGACCCAATATTAATGCTTCTGCAGTCTCCTTTGTGTTTCTTTTCCTCTGCTTGATGCATGGCAGTGATTTGACCTTTCTTAATTTCTATTGCTTGACCACTTATGTGGTTGTTTAGAAATAAGAAGCTCATTTCATTTCATTCATTTCAACCCAAGATAGTTGCTGGAAGACAGTTGTTAGCTGGAAGATAGTAGCCAATGTAGTAACATTGTAGTAATAATTTTCATCCTGTTAAAATCTGAAATTTTGCACAGAGAAAATCCTTAAAGTGATTTAGCTCTCTTATTCTTTACATTTCAAAAAACTTGTATCTTAAAAATGTGAATTTAGATTGACTTGATTTATTAGAACACATCGAGGTCATTTGAGGTCCCTCAGATATTCTTGAAACAGGCAAGGCAAGTAATTGTGTTTACATTAAAAAGTATTAGTGCTCGTGAGAGAAAGAAACATACAAATACATAATTTACACTTGAATTAGTTTGCAACTCTGATATTTTTGGTGTGTTTCTAGAAGGAGTTTGAATTTAAACTTTAATGATCCTCACAGGGAATTTGTATGCCTGAGCCTGAGCCAAAACAAAAGCAGCAACCTTTCAGTTTGTCTAACCCTGCAACAAAAGCAGTAAACAATTACATTTGTTGTTTTGGAACAGATTGTGAGTCACCAAAAATACCCTGAGCTTCCAAAACATTGCGCCCAAGTAAAAAACAAAAAACAAAAGAAAATCCAGTGTAAACACCAACAAGCACAATCTGCAGAGAATGACTGCATCCTGCATGACGGTGGCCCTGCATTAGTATCTTTCCACCCTGGTTCACACCAGATAAGTGTGCAGCATGCTGCCTGTGTTCAGGGAGAGCTGCATGTGGTTCCGCTGGTTGGTTCTTCAAGGGTTTTTTTTTCCCCCAGGAGTGACAGGTCTATTCTCTGCTGAATGGGGAGGGATCGTCTCTATCTATTACAGCTGAGCAGACCCCATGCTGTGCGTTCAGGAAAGTGAGGGTGGAGACAATTCACAGATTCCTATTTCTAAGATTCTGAGCTCTTTGATTAACAGCATCATGGCTCAACTATGTTTGATTTTTATTCATTTTTGCACATCAAGGCCTCTAAAACATATAAAAGATTAAAAAAAGGAAAAGCCCCTTCCAGACTACCACTATCTTTTTATATGTATTCCACTAGACGTGCACGGTGTTGCAAGTAGGAGCCTAATGTGTGCCTCCGAGGTTGAAGAGGGAATCATGCTTGTCATCCGCTAGGAATCATGCAGAGGAAGATCAACTCAGCCTCAGGCTTCCACCAATGGGGAAGACCTCAGCTGACAGCTTATTTCCATCAAATTAAGTGTCTTGGATGAGCCTTGTGTTGTCCACGGAGGATTCAGATCTGAGAGCGAGAGGAGAGAGATGTGATAACCGCAGCTGGCTGACCTCCAGAAAGTCAAGATGGAAACTTTCAGGAGAGGATGGAGGAGAAATCCAAAGAGGATTAGGGTTATATTTTTGTTGTTGTGGATGAAAACAAAAGCCATATTGCTGGTTGATGATGCTGGATGTGTATGAAATGAGTCATGTGTGGAGATGAATGCTTTATTGTGGTGAAATGAGAGCTGATTTAAAATAAAAAAGACCATGGAGCAGCCTTATGTTTTGGACAAGAGCAAGAGGAGCTGGAAGAAGGAATAATTGTGGTGGAAATCCTGCCATGCTGGCTGCTGGGCAGCACAGAGGCTGTGGATTTGGGCAAAGCCAGTAGCCACAGGGTTGTGTTAGAACGGGATTCAGGATGAGGATTGGCCGGCTGCTTGCTGGCTCCAAATCCACGTCCAGCAAAAATAAAAATAAAATCAACCAAACAAACAAGTAATGGGAGCCCAAACCACACAAACAGAAAGTGGTGGGGGTGAACTACTTAAGATTCAAAGAACATAGTGAATTTCTATCATCTTGTGACAGAGTGTTGAGTAGATCTGTTTCTCCCACATTGTAATGATATTCATACCATTTTTTAAAATAAACAAGCTGAAACAATATTCATTGTACGCAGCAAATGCAATCTATAAAGGCAGTGATGCAGAAAGGAGTTTTGAAGGTCTTATGACAAACACCTGCATCAAAATAAAGCAGCCAAGCATTTAGTTTGGATTATTGATAACTGTTATAATTGGGTGAATGTCCCTTTGGATTCAGAAACTATCAGATCATAAAGACAGCTTGATGTAATAAGAATTATCTCCCAGGATAGACAAAAAAAATCAAATCAAATAAAACTTTTCTTCATTCAGGATGATTATAATACATGCAAATTTGATTGTTAAATATAAGAACAGGATGGATATGTTTTGATTTATTGTGGATTTTCTGTAATCCATACACAATTACGTTTACAGGCGCTTAGTAATATTTTCTCAGCATGAACAGAAAGGAAATTTCACCATTCCTCTTCGCAGTGATGGGAGAGTTTATTCAAACAGATTAGTTTCCAGGGGATTTAGCTTTTACAGTTTTTAAGATTTGCTTACACAGTTACGCTAGAAGTTTTCAAAAATTAGTGAAAACTCAAACTCAGCAAGACACCATCCCAGATTGCAAGAAATAAGTCCACAAATTCAGCATCAAATTTAAAAAAAAAATCCACACTAAGCACATGTATCTGCTTTGGACAAAGCCTGGCATTATTTTGTCTTTTTAAATAATACAGTTTTTGGATGACAGCACAAGTAATGTGATTGTCAAACATCTGCAGTAAGAGCTTAATTAAAAAGACACCAGTCAGCTGAAGCACCCAAAAAATGGCAGCAGATGAAATCTCTTGTTTTCAACAGCAATAGATGGAGTTTTAAAAACAGGAAAACGAAGAAAGAGTCGAGTAGAGGAACAGTTGAAGTTGAAGAATATTAACTTCATCAAATTAAATTTGCGAGGCAGTTATTTACCAAAGAGTGATGCAGAGGCAGGATGGTAGTTTTTACATGAGTTATCTCTGCCAACTTTAACTCCTCAAAAAACATCATGTACAGGAGAACAACCTTGGTTAGTGATGGTGACTGTAACAGAAATTCAGAGTGAGACCTCTGTAAGATGAATGAGAGAAGGGTGAATTGCTCATTTTGTACCCAAATGACATCTGGAGTGAATGAAAAAGCTGTTTGGAGGAGTCAAGGTGACACTGTCTAGACACTGTGGGTGTATGTATATATCTGAGCCTGTACATTCAGTTTGGGATCTGTGTTTATTCCCATGAATGATGTACATAAACCTCTCACCAACTCTGTATGTGCATAAGATCTGTACATGGAAGAAGCAGAGAAAACATCAAGAGGAAGTTTTTTTGTTTTTTATTTTACGGGCAAATCCAATAAAGTCACATAAAGAAGAAAAAAGGAGAAAATGGTATTAAAAACTGAAAACAAAACAAAATAAATACAGCAAATTGCAAATTATGTTTTTATTCAAACTAAGAATTTCTGACAGCTTTTCTTTCAAAATACACATAAACAGCTATTTAATTGAATCACCCTCTTTATGCAGTCTACTTCTCCCAGTTTGATTGTGTTTGACAATTTAATTATGAGGTTTATTCATACAGTGAATAAACCTCATATATTCTGTCTGCTGACAGAAATAGATGCATGCTTCTTTATGTCTTTAACATTAGAAGGGCAGGACGTCCCCATGCAGCAGCAGACATCTACTCATCTTCATTTCTGGTAAATTGTAAGGACGATGAATTCCTCCTAATTATCGTCTAGCGGCGCCCGGCTTTCAGGGTACATTCACAGAGACGACTATTCTTTATGCAGATCTTCCCTTTTTGGACAGTTTTATGACTCTACATGTTGTTCCCACTACGCTGTAGGTGTGTCTTTCTCTTTGGGGCTGCAGGTGTAATTGGCAAGTGGATGACGTACGGCATGGTGCGTAATGTGCATGGACTCATGAATATTTGATGGTGAAATGCATTATCCCAACGTTTCACAGTCAGCACCTGCTCTTGCTCGATCAAGTTCCCTGACACTAATTTGTCCTTGGCATGGTCAGCCTGTTCCTCGCTCCGCGTTGGGTGGGAGACAATGCAAATAGTGGTTTAATGCACCATCGTCCTCCAGGAGGTTATTATGTCATCTTCCTGCATGATATATTAAATTGGGAGGAAAACAAGCAATGCTTGAATACATTTGTTTATTTTTTTCACTCAGATGAGCAGAAAAATAACAGATTTTTTTTTTCTTTGAGAACATCTGGGTATTGACTTTTGCCTCTTGGCGATATCATTGTATCGTGTCTACACTCACACTTTTGACATTATGATGGAGTCCATAAATTACCTGTTGCTGTGGCAGATGGCACGCTTTGTCATTAGCAGCGATTATGAGAATCCCCCTGCATCCTAATGAATTATTCATCAAGAAACCTCATGACCAATTGCAATATAATTTGTTTCTTCCAGCACCTTCTGAGGGCCAAATGAGAACCAGAGCGCCGACGAGTGCTTAGTGAATTGTTACATCATCAACTATTCAAATAATGTATTGAGACATAATGAGGATATCAACTGGTGCAACCTTTTGAATACCTCAGGCAGCCTGGGGATTTCTGAACCGGTGCCAAGCGTGTCCAGAAACCCGACCGGTCGGCGCTGGTGCAGCCCATCCATCCCAGGTCGTGACTGACTGTCTTCCAAACTGATGCCCAAAAAAACTAGAAGCTGACAAATCTTCGGATATAAAAACAGTCAATAGACAGATTATAGAGCTTCTCTTGTGATATATTTTTTGGGAAAGGCATTTGTCACAGTGGAGGAGCAGCGAAGTGTGGCCGCAAGATCAATAAAGTATAGGAACATGATAATTAAATTATGGCCATGCTTTATTATTACTCAGCATCAAGCTGCTTAATCAGCTGTTAACAGTTGATGCTAAAAATGCTTAATACACACGAAGCATGCAAAATTGATTTAATTTCATTTCACTCTAATCTAGGAATGAATCACATTGACATCCTGGATTCTCTGGTTAATAGAGTGTCATCATTATAGAAGTAAATTCAGCTGCTTAAAATGAAGCAGCTCAAACACTAAGGACACAATTCACAAGTTCCCTGTTGATTTAAAACTGAACCTCTTGGACCTTGGAGCAATGTGGCTGCAGGTGGATGCATTGCAAAGCATCCCACTTATTGATCAATGTTATTTCCTTAATTTGGGTCTGTTATGAGTGTTAAACCTTTATAAATGTCAATACAAGCTGTTTTCCTTCCTGCAGTATTTTAACCCTCACTTCGTCTTCCTCCCACACTCTAGGTTTGTTAATCTCTTTAAACTTTCCATCCACATTAAGTTAATTTAGAAATTCAAAGTGACTCAGCATGCAGATTTGGAACTGCAGGAGGGACTCAGAATCTATAACACATGAACATCCAAACTCCCCTTTAAAGGTGTGGAGTTATTATAAGCCGATCGACTTCGAAACCAAAATAAATAAAAAGTGAAACTTAACTATAAACCCCTTCAATAGACCTTTAATTCTCTCTACTTATTCTGCATACTACGGCTCAGTGAAAACCACTGCAGACTTGGATTATATCCCTCGTCTTGATGGGATTGTTTAAGATGAAGTAATATATTTATTCAATAGAGTTGTTTAGTCACAACTCTGACAATCTAAGAGTTAGTAAGAGATCAGCAAATCCTACGTAGCAATAATACATCCCTTTGAATATTAATAGGGAGAAATAGTTCAACAATGTTCTTAGATCAAAGGTGTACTTTTTAGCTTCTTTTCTGCATCTATTTGACTTTCAGTGGCAGATTAAATTTTATTGCAAAAATATGCATCTATATACTTGCCTCTGGGTGTTTTCTAATTAAAGCGTCCCCATTTTGTGAGGTCGTGATTTGATGGGACATGCAGATATTAGTTATCGGTTAAACTCGCCCCCAACTTGCACATCAAACAGCGCTGCAATCATCATGTTGTCTGGAGGACAGAGAGTCGATGCTATCTCCAGCCCACTCCTCTTCTAATCCTCCAATCAGTAAAACATGGCCGGTGCCGCCCCACCAGACATAAAATCCAGTTGACAGGTGGAAAACAGCTCAGGGGGAAGCCTGCGTGCTCAGTGGTAAAATTCTTGAGGAAAACGAGCCCACTGGAAGTATCTGAAGGCAAAATGTGGTGGATTTAAAGGCTCTCTCTTGATCTTTTATCATGCTCCCTTTATTGAAGTTTCAGGATTTTGATAGGAACGATATAAAACTCTGATTGGATAGTTCGCTCACTTTTACGCTAGCTCAAAATCATATTCACAGAGGGAACCACAACAAAAACTATTCATTTAAAATTTTATGTGATAGAATTGGACTGGGAAAGACCCCTGATGCTGCAATGTTCAATTTCAATAAAGTCTCCCGAGTGTATCTTCTGGACAGCTGCAGGACCTAACAAGTTTAAAGATTTTAGCTCATTAAATCAGAGGTTTTCCTCTGCTCTCGTGAAAGACCTTCAGCATCTATTGAGCTTATGGGGAAGTAAAATCAACCTAAAATATTTGCACCGAATGAACCCTGCAAAATGTATTTGTCTCACACATCCACAGCAGATTATTCAATCCATAAACATTTTGCCTGAAGGAAAAGTTATTTGACTTGAACGGTTGCATTTGAAGTCTTTCTTCATAGCTCTCTGCAGCTAACAATGAAATGTCAACAGCAGATTGTAACCTTTACTGACACAGAGCAGCACATTCATCACACTCACTGAAAACAGAGCCATGTAAAAGTATTCACGTCCCCTGACCTTTCACACTTTTTATAGCAAGTGTGGAGAACATTTTCATTTAGCTGCATTTGCTCAGTTTTCTTTGTAAAATAGCTCAAGCTGAATGTAAATTTTAAAGTAACAGATTTTCAGTTATATTTAGGTCAGGATGTGTTAATACACTTTATGACACATTGTGCTTTGATCTAGAGTGTGAAAGCTCAGGTTTTATGTTTTCTGTTCTTGTTTTGCTGTAAAAGTGTTTTATTCTTCAGAATAGTCCTGAATTTAGTTTCTTCCATCTAACTCAGCGGTCGGTCCTCGAGGGCCAGCATCCTGCATGTTTTAGTTCTCTCCATGCTGGTAGTAACAATCTTATCAGCATGTCAATGTTCTTCTTATTGCTCTAATGAGACATCATTTGATCCAGGTGAGCTAAACCAGAGAGAGAACTGAAACATGCAGGATGCTGGCCCTCGAGGACCGACTTCGGGCACCACTGATCTAATTAGTCCCACAGCACCACCACCATGTTTCAGGGCAAGGTTGGTGTGGCCAGGGTGACAAGCTGTGCTCATTTTCCACAACTCTTAGTGATTTGGCCAAATAGTTTCATAATTTCCTTGGAGATTCTTTTTACAATATCACTTTCAGAATCCTCCCCTGATCGTGTGTACCAATCGGCTTTTTGCTTTTTGCCACAGCAAGTCGTCTGTCTCCATGTTACCCTATCTGCATCTTGGACTAATTTGAAATAAAGCCCTTTAGAAAAGTGTCTAGCAGAGTCTTTACTGCAACATATAATGTAGGCATCTTCGAATATGACAGAACATCTCTTCTAATACACTTAAAATAAAAAGATTTTCACACCTGAGCAGTTGATTTCTGCAACTCCTCCAGTGATACCATAAGTATGCACTCTCCTTTTTAAAATTTTTGTGTACTTGGTCAAACATATAAAGTTTTATTAAAATACATCAAAATTTATGGTTGTATTTTGACAAAATGGGAGAAAGTTCAAACAATGTGAACATTTTTTCAATCGACTGTGTGGATTAAAGAAAATAAATACACACATCCTTCTGCTGGAATGAAGGTGTGAGTCTAATCCTTAAATAAAATGCTTGGATGCACCTTTTTGTAAGGAACAATCAGAGTAATATTTTAATGTTTAAACAATGCTTTGTTTTTACAGTTCGATATAATCTATTCCCATGAAGACAAATCCCTGCAGTACTGTGCTCTGTGCAAGTTAATCCTATTAAAATGTTTACTTGTTTCTTTGCACATTTTATCTGGATGTTTTTCTCCATTCCTTTGTGCGTAAGTCTGCGTGCGTGGGCGTGTGTGTGTTTAAAATCATTGATTGTGATTGTTGGTGCGGACATGCAGCTAACTTTTGCTCTTTGTTCACTCTCAGACGCTTTCCAGTGGGTCATTAGCCACAGACACTGTCACGATAGTTGGATGTCTCGTTGTTCTCTGCACACCAGGGGGTGTCCATCAATCAGAGAGAGAGGCAGCACCAAGTGACAGCTGCTTGATGGGTGATGACACAAAATATGCTGTCATTTTGTCTGAGGCTGGTGCAGGAGTCAGTCGGTGGGCCCAGTTGAGCATCAGAAGCAGCTTCAGTGACTACATTTGCGAAAGAAGGAAGGTTTATATTTTCTAATCTTCTTTTTTGTTTTTTTCACCATTAGTCAAAGTCCTAACAGGAAAATATTAAAATGGGACAAAGAAGCTCCACAACGGTGCAACACTGGTCTGAATTGCTGTTATTTAACAATACCCTCTTTTTCTTCTGAGACAGAAAAAAACAACAATACAATTTTTAATAGAAGTGCATCAATGCAAGGTCAAGGTTAATGGATCTCATTGTTATTCTTTCATCTCATTGCAGTATTCCCATCATTCTCTATCCAAAATTCTGACCTTGAGGCCAAACCGTAACCCCTCGGGATGTTGTTTTGCACTAAAGTCAATTATGTTTTGGTAATGCATACCGTTAGGTAGCAATCCCCAGACAATCAGTCACTGTCTGCACAAGCTGGTTGCACTGGCTCATCCTCCTCATCTCCCATCCCATTACGTTGCAGTCCAGGTGGGGATATGTGTAAGAAAAAGCAAATTTTCTAGCAAGGTCACTGCTTTGCTCAGAAAAGGTAGCTTTTTGTACATTTACATCTGCATGACTCAAGATGAATTATCAAAAGTTTTCATCTTAGTGGAGAAATCTCCATTGAGTGAGTAGATCTTGCTATTCCAATAGATTCCCAAAAAGTGACGCATTTTATGTTTTTTTAAACACACTCAGACGCAGCGAAGGACTTTTTCCTCATTTCACCGTGTAATCTCGGCCACTCAGCCGCAGCCTGTCTCTTCGTTGCATAATAGCATCACTTGTGGCTGGTAGGATGGGATAAAGACGGAGAAGAAAGCGAGAGCCTTTACATGGGAACATTATGAGTCTGGTCACAACAGCCCTTTGAAAAGCCAGATCAATACCATTTCTGTGACCAATTTTACAGTTCTGTGGTTCTGTTGCCTCTGGAGTAATAAAGCTGTTTTCTTCACTCATCCCTCAGTCTTGGCTGCACAGTGACTGCTGGCAATATTATGGCATCAGGTTTTATTTCCTGGTCTGCAGTCGATCATTTTGACCAAAACTCAAGCTAAATGGTAAATAAATATTAGATGAACATTTTACTTACGGGATTTTTTTTTTTAGTGCAGAAGCCTTAAGAAAATCCCAATTTAGAAGAAAGTTTTAATTGCTGATGTCACCTGTGGTGCCAAACTAACTGACTCTTAGATAAAATGAACAGATGGTTAATTTGTGAAAGGTCGGCTGGATTTACACTTTGCTCTCATGTCACAGAGGGTTTTTTTGCACGCAGTCAGATGACAGCCGACCATCATCATGAAATGCCAGAGTTCATACTTTAAATAGACAAGGTGTCTCAAAGGCTGTAGTTAGGCCCAAAATCATTCATACTTCTGGCATCTTTACATATAAAATTACTTTCATTCAAGAAGGTTGTTTATTTTAAAAGGAGAATCATAAAAAAAACTATTTAAATTGTACAAAACACCTTCCTTAGTTTTAGTGGAAAAATCTTGGCATGACAGTAATTGAACTCTTCTGATAATTATTGACAAAGGCTTTGCATTTTTCTGATATTTTGGAGCTTTATCTTTGGCAATTAGATGAGGACTAATATTTATCCTGGCAACAAAACATCTGCAGCAAATAGCAGCATCTTGAAATCAGCAAGTCTTCATCACAACCATCAGATGCTATCTAAATCATCTGTTTGGGAAAAGGCCTGTTCTGTCCAATATCAAAAGTGTAAACATGTAAAGTTTTTTAGAACCTACTGGGACTTTAACAGGAATCGCATGTTTTGTTCAGACTGGGCTTTTTAGCAACAATGGCTCTAGATTAAGAACAAGTTAAGAATGTATGCAAAAGCATCATTTCTGCACTGTCAATTATGGTGGAGGGTCTGTGATGCTGTGGGCCTGGTATTTAGCTAAACATATTTAGTACATTGTTAGAGGCTCTTTGGGGCACCAGAAGAGTTTAAATAGAATCAGAAAATGTGGCGTTACCTTGTCTTTCATGAGTGATTTAAACTATATGACCAAACCAACACAGAAGTGGTTCACTAGACACTAAATAGTCTTCTTCCCTTACAGACCTTATTCTTTAGAAAAACCCCAAAGAGCTAAAGAAAAGAAGTCATAAGAGAAAACACAGTCAAAGTTTATAGGAGAAGACTGAGTGCTCTGCTGTTAGCAAAAAGAGAGTAGTAAAAAGTAGCAGGGATACCATTAAAACAGAAGAAATACATCTAAATTAAAGGTTGGATTATTGGATTTTACCTCAATGAAATATTAATGTACACATGCTTGATGTCAACAAATCTACCGAGCAGTTTGTTTGCACATAGACGTTTGTGCTTTGCTGGGGTTTTCAAGCAAAGCGCAGAAAAGAAAGATGCATTTCTGTTCTCCAAGTTTGTAAATAGAATAAATATGTTTGTTGGACCTGAAGGAAAGAAAATCTGTTTCATCCTCTGGCAGGAGATTTTAATGACACAGCAGATGCTCTCTTCCGAAGTAGAGCCAGGAATCTGTGATTATTGCCGTCTTCCTGGGTTTCATTTAGTAATTAGAGTTTACTGAGACGCTTTAATAACCTTGGAAAACAGAACTTAATGTCTTTTGTTTTGTTATGCTCTGTTGCCCATAAATTTTCAAAACATTGCTGGATGTACTGGGACATATGCAATGCCTGCAAGGCGTTTGCATAAATATTGTTTAAATTTAAAGACACATATGATTAAATTTTTTAGTCATATATGCCTCAAATATGTATAAATATACTCCCAGAAATATGTGGGTAAAAAGCGCTCACTTCAGGTAAGCTGCATGCTTCCTTTGGCCTTTAACAAGCTTCTGGTGAACTTCTGTCTGGATATTCCAGCAGTCTTCTTTTCACAGCAGGTTATGTTCCTTTAAATTACAGGTTTACTGGCAGAGACATGGTTTGTAAGGACAGCAAACACGTTTTCAACAGAGTTCTGGTAAACGCTTGAGGCATTATAAGTAAAAGTCCAAAATGTTGTGATCCCACAGACTGATTGCTTTAGCCAGAGTTTTGTACTTTGGGTTATTTCTCTATTTCTTACATATTTAGTTCTGTTTTTTGTAAGAGTTTGGTTTTGGTTTGGAGTTTTGGTTTTATTTTTAAATTGTTTTATGTTTCTATCCTGGCATCAACCCAACTCATTATTCCCACTCAAGCAGCCATTCATCTGTGGATTTAGTTTTCAAATCACAATCATACTTTTGAAGTATTTAACTCTCTAGTGTCTTTATTTCTATGTGATGCTGTTCTTGGACACAGGAACCTGATAAATTTCAATTAAATTACTTCTTTTGGGAGATTTTTACCCTACCAAGTCTATAATTTCACACTTCCGCTCCTGTCCTGTTGCTGTTTGGGTTAAGCAACTGTCAAATATGATGTTTAATTAATTTCCATACCAATGAGGGGTAAAAGTAAATCCCTCTGAATAATGTTCTAACATACAGAGAAATTATTTATTGGTGCAATGATTCTGTTGCAAAAACCAGATACTTTTAGCATATGTTATGTGATTTTCATTTGCAAGGACAGTAAACATCTCTGTGCCTCTTTTCTGTTTACATAGCTTGTGTGTAATCACACTGCATTCCTGTTAATATCACAGTTACGTAAATTCAAAATTAAAAGCAAAGCAAATAATCTCTTTTTGGTTTTGCAGTAGTATTAGATCTTCCTCCTTAAAATTACATGATGTAATTTTTCCAACACAAACAGTTTTGTAACTTATTTCTTTTTTTACATGCTAAAGTAAGTTAGCTAAAGAAATCTCAAGAAAGGTAACGTAATTTATTGCATTGCTTATTTTTTCAAAAATACTTTTAAAAATAACATTAGCATGCATCAACACATTTTTTAGTAATTTTTGTTGAAATATTTGTGTCAAACTTTGGGGAGTTTATTAGTTTAAATAATTTTAAAGAGGGTCCGTTTAATTAGTATGAGGCTCTTCTCATTCTTTACACATTTGTCTTGTTGCCGTGTCAGAGAAGAATCACTGCAGCCCACCTTAGCTGTCCACCTCCACATCCAGCTGCCTGGACAGAGAAAAGTATTTGGTTGACTGCACCTTAGTTTCAAAAACTTGACTCCTAACATTGCCTCTCTTGGGAGAGTGGGAGTGGGAGTGAAGAAAGTCCAGTAGATATACGATGGATGAGCTCATTTATGTGCACAGCCTGTTGACCTGGAACCGAGTTGAAGGAAAGCCCCGAATTCATGGTTAAAAGATACATTGCTGTGTCATGAAATGTTTCTGAACCTTAACTTACATATACAAAGAAAGATTTTCCACACAAAGAAAGAAAACTATCTCAAAAAGATGCAATTATTGTATTTAATGCCAGTAAAATAAAATTAAATAGAGAATTTAAACAGTTTAAATTAGATATCTGATTGGTCCTACCGATTGGTCGATTGTGAAAATATGTGTTCAGCAATATAACAATTATTAAGCCAATCGAAGCAAAGAGGATATAAACTCAGAGAGCATTTTTTTGTATACCAGTAAATGTTTTATTTTACCTGCAGAAGCAGTTAAACACACACAGTATCTCTGGTATGTGCACTGGATTTGAAATGTAAAAGGTGACAAAAACATAATTGTCAGTATGTTTAAATGTTAAAATGTTAAGGAAATGTTATTTTCTTCTCTCAACCAATAAGGCAGCACAATTTAAAACTAAGTAAAAAAAAATCTTAGAATAAATTCTAAGTAATTTTAATAAATTAAAACTTAGTGTGATGTTTTGAAATTTACAGTGACTTTAAGGTTTTTTAATGTTTTTTTATATATTCACTGAGAAAAGGAGATCACAGAAGCAACAGTCGCACTGCCGGAGTGAACTATTCTCTGATCTGTTTGTTTCACCATAAATGGGAACAATTACACTTTCTTTTGAAAATTATTTCAAGAAATAGAGACAGTTAAGCCTCCACCTGTAAGCAAAAGGAGGTATTTTTTCTGGCAGACAATCTGCCTCAGCCCTCTAAATCTCTTCAAACTACTACAGGTTGAAGACCAGAGCTAAAGCTGCAGGATTTAAGAAATGGCTCTAAAAGAGTCACTTTTACTTATTGCTTTTAAATGACCCCTTAAAGAGATCTTCAACATTAAGTTACATTTCACAGAGCAGACAAAAACATTCATCATGTTTCATTTGATCTTTATTCACATTTAACAATCATCTCCAGATGTTGATCACCCGAAAGACAAAAAAGTAAAACAAATGCTCTTTAATGTGACTGTAAAAAATTAAATCTTCGTGGGAAAGCTCTAATAATAGCTATATTTTTAGTGCCAATAAAAACACTCTTTTGCCTGTGTCCTGGTTAATTTGGCTTATTTGTTTAAAAGATTGCATTTTTCTGAATGTGAGGTTTCAGCTGCTTCACAGAACCGCCTGCTTGTTTTCTCTCTCTGTCCTGTTTTTTTGTCTCAAATTGATATCAACAAAAACACCTGTGACTCTGCCTGTCCTCAGGCAGCCATGTCCTCCAAACATGTCAAAACCTCGCAGAAAGACCGATAAAGGTTTGTTTTATATTTAGTTTCACGTGAACTTTCAAATGAAGGCTTTCTGTTCATTTTCTTAAGTTCAAAGCATAATTGTAGAGTTTGACCGTCTTTTATCTTCTCATGCCGTCTTGGTTGCTCTTTCAACATCCCACATCCCTGTCAGAGAGAGTTAATTGGAAAATTAAGTGGAGGATTGTTTGGTTTCTCTACAAAGACATTATTGTGTTAGCATTTCATTAACCTCCACTTTCTTTTTTAAATATAACTCAATCCCCGTCACTGTTCCCAATATTCCCAATATTCTATGCTTCTTTATCCCTTAAAGTAAGGCCAGTTTCTTTACGTTTTTATCTAACGTAAGCATCATCTCTTTCTTTGTTAGCCTGCCTCCAATTTTAAATGCGAACTGACCAAAACGGCGCCTTGATTTCTGAGATTCTTGTACCGTTATTGTTGCTGAGTGCTACTTGAACGTGTTTGCTACCACTCGTGTGTTTACAGGATAAGCAGAAGCCTGGGCTTTGAGGATGGTCAGTTTATCCCAGAAAACCGAGAAGCTCCCCTGCAGAGTTGAAAGCAAACCCTGAACTACAATGGAAGCAGCAGCCATGGCAACTCAGGCAGGCAATTAGAGCGCTTTGAATCCCTGTTTGTTTGCTACAATTTTCATCATCAAGCTTCACGTAGTCTTGTTTCATTACAACTCCAGTGATCAAGACTTGCCCTGGTAATTTATTAAATAGGTAAAACAACACTGGAAATGTTTTTTTTTTTCTTTTTAGGTAGAGGTTAGTCACAAAAAACCTCAAATGAAATCACAAGAGTGCTTTTTAAAGAACCATTACAAACACCTTTGAGATGTAATGGGGGAATTTGTTGTAACCTTCTTATAATGCATATTTTTTAATAATCAATTAGGTTTGTTAAATAATATTGGAAAAAAAAACAGTAGATAAGAAACAAGGGACCTTGCATAAGAGTGGGATGTCCCACTCTGACTGACATCATACAGCGACAGATATTCAAACACAACCAAGAAAAAAAACATATTTTTAAATCTCAGAAACAGTATGAAAATATTTTTGAGCATTTTGGACTCTACATCTGCTGTATATTTCATCATCTTCCTAATCATTGTCAGATTTTGTTTGCATATTTTCAGTCAGTGGTTGATTTGTGGTTGCTTTTACTTGCAGCAGGGCAGAAAATAACTATTTAAGTCAATCCAACAGATATAGCTGGTTAGAGCGGGGAAAAGTTTACAGTTGGCAACTCTACGTTTTCTTGAAATGCTGGTAATGAGACAGGCTTGTTTTGGTGGGGTTTATATGTGCTTTGTGGCTGGAAGGAGAAACATCTGTCAGAGGACACAGTTTTATAACTCTGAATTGACCTCCAGCAAACCCCTGTTATGATTTGTGGTTAGAAAAGATCTAAATTAAGAGAAAACTATCATCCAGTTTCAGAATGTTAATGAAAATTCATAAATCTGTGCTAGGAAAAGGATGGCGCATTAAAGCAGGAAGAGCAATGCAGGTAGTGAAGAGAGATTTTTAGAGAAAAAGGTGGAAAACAATGAAAATCCAGGAGACAGAGGTGGAAAAATGACAGTAGAAGAAGATGAACTAATCATAGGAAATGTGGTGCAGCTGTGGCAGGCAGACAGGAGGGAAACTGAAGAAGGAAGACTAATAAATACATACAAAAAAAGAGTATGCTGAGCCATGCTTTTATTCTTGGAGCTCATTGTAAAACTTTTCACTTTGTCACATTTTTCTTCATTGTCAGAAGTCATTCGAGCAAAGAGGTGACAATGGACGACCGCAGGGCAGATGCTTAGTCAGTATTTTGGAGAGCAGATCCGAGCTAAACGGGTCAATCCTCTGTAGAGCCGTAGGCCCGCGATTATCCCAACTGGCTCCAACTGGCTGCTTGATTTGGGTCTAAGAAGACAAGAAATGAATGGTCATGGCTCTTTTGTAGTTTATTGTGGGCACAAAGACAGAAACATAATGTACTGTTAATATCCTTTGGTGAGACAGAGTAAAAGCATATTTCAGACAATCTGTCTTCTGGGGATAAAAATTAAATTAAATGTTCTTATTGGATACTATCCAAAAGACAGAATTTTAAGCAGCTTTGCTGAGAACAATCAGTTTTAAGCAATAAAAATTAAAATAAAATCTGTGAGAACTCTGCGGAGTAAAAACCTTCATTTGACAACTTTATTGCAGTCAGAGTGGAGAAAGAAATCTCATTCTGAATTTTAATTTATGCAATATTTCCTGTATTCCTAAAATCCAAGCCCACAGCAGGACTGACCCAAAAAGCAGCAAGCTGACCCACATTTTGAGAATTAGGTCACAAAATCCTTCTGTCTTGCTCAGAAAGCATCGGAGGATCTATCAGAGCACAATGAGAAGTTACATAATTCTGGCACAGATAAGAAAACAACTAAATCTAATTAACACAAATATTAGGAATGAAGAAAACACTGATAAGGACAGTAATGTTTTTTTTTTTTTTTTTACCTGAACTCATAAAATATGAGAATTGTCCTCCTCGTCGCTTTAAGGATCACCCATCTTTTATAGATGATATACTGCTTAAGATGGTTTAGGAAGTTATTATGATAGTGGGTTGACACATCAAAAATCTATGTGCCTATTTCCCAAGTGTGATGTTTTTGGATTTCTGCTTTGCGTGTGTCTGACTCAGCCTCTAATAGACACCCAATTTCATGGAAATTAAAAGGATTGCTTCCTTCTGAAATGTAAATTGGGTATGTAGATTTAGGACGAATCAGAATCGGCCTCCCTCGTTGATTCCTAGTTAAATAAGCTTCTCAGGACCAGCACTGCTGCGCTGGCTGCCGACTCCAGATTCATTAAGGAGCGGCAAAAACTCCCAGACTATTTTATTGGCGAGGAGGCGGCATCACAATTACTGTTTCAACAGTACGCAGTCATTTTGGATAAATCAAAATATCCATTCTGATGATGATTGTTTGTCCAATTAAATGTACCTTTTGAAATGAGTTTGTCAATTTAATGAATATGAGAGTATATATTGTACTGATAAATATAGCTCTTAGTCTAATGCTTTGAGTTTAACTTTATATTTTGATCTTGTCCTGGATCAAACAAAAAATCCCTAAAGCTGTACACATTTTGTTATCTGATTGCTATTAAAGATGCCATGTTTTTGTTAATATTGTTAATATGGAGAGTTTTTCTTTGTATTTACAAGGAATAAACAATCTATCACTGCAAAAAAAAAATCATAACTCCTTTTGAGCTCCATAAAAAATTATTTATCCTGAAATGTTTGGATGCTAAACTTCTGTGATATTAGTACAGAATGTGTTTCACAAAAAAAAAAAGCAATCTGCCATTTGTGTGTGACTCTTCATATTCTTGTCATGTTTCAATGTTTGCTTGCAGTGAGTAGACAGCCGGCTCACAGTAAAGTGATTCCCCAACCAGACGATTTAGTGCGATTGTCTGCTTGAATTCATCAGTGGTGATATTTTATTTTCGCAAGGTTTGCCTCTGTCATTCACAGTGTGACTGCACAAGTATATTATCTGCAGATATCCTTGAAGTGATTCTGTAAACATACAAACTACAGATTAATTATCAATCCTAATACGGTCAGATTTTAGTCACAGAACAAAATCCAAATGTAGAGGACAGCATTTAAAATTTAGCCTTGGGTTCTCCTGACCTCCGACTTGAACAGATTTTATATTCAAGGTCTGGATTTTATGCGAAGACGTCCTCTAGGGATCCTAACACACAGGCTATAAATTAAACACCCTTCCTTTTTATGTCAAAACGGAAGTCAGAATGTCAAAAAGTTGTCAACGCCGTTCAGGGTGTTCTGAAATATGGGTCAGGTATAATTTCTCTCTCTACTAATGAACTCCCTGCGCTCTGAGCATCACACCTGTGCATTCAATTACTGCAGTGAAAGAGGGAAAGAAATCCCAGCAGCGTGAGTCCAGCCAGCCAGCAGACGCTCAGGTGAGGCCAAAGCAGCAGTAGCAGCATAATGTTGCAGATTTTTATTATAAGGAGGGTCCTAATGTACCAGGTTTGAACGAGAAGAGTCCCAAAGGCAGATTACATTGCGAGTTTTTGTTTAACCTATTGCAAGATAAGGAATTTCATTTATGCATTTATGCATTTATGCATTACGTTTCTCCTGTTGTTACTATATAACTGTATTTGAAACTCTGCAGCGCAATTTTGATTCAAACATTGCTGTCGTACCTTTTGCTTTCCTATTTATTTTACATCTAAAATATTTTCTGGGTTAGTTTTTTTTTATTATATCCCAATCATTTGGGAGATGAGATTAAAGCAGCTTTGCAGAAGAATGCGTGCCGACAGCAGCGGTCAGGGTTACACATTGTTTGGTATTCAGGATGTCACTGTGATGATGTCGAAATGCACTCTAAAAGTGATGAATGATTGATCTGATCCACGACTGATATAGTTGCAGTTTCTCTTATATGAGTAATGAGGTCCTCTGTGAGGTAAAGTTTATTTTAAACAACTCGGTGTTTGTTCAGTCTCTCCTAACTCTTTCATCTGCTTGTTGGCCCTGAGGATTTGTTATCTCTGGAACATGCAGCTGGACAAGGATTGTTTCTGATCGGACACAAGCCATGCATCCCCGCAGAGGGCTGGGATCAGATGCTAGGCCACGACTTGTGGTCAGCCAACATTATCTGATTATGTTTGAGTTTTGCACACCGAGTGTAACCCTACTGACTCTGAGATTGATCTGTTCATTCTTAAGAAGGAAAGTCATTTTTGTCAGATAATTGGGAGCCAGATGTTTGGAAAATATTCCAACAATTCCTCCCAAGTACACATAAATGTCTGGTACTTTCTGATATATACACCTGCACATTTATTAGCTGAAAACACAAATTCAGCTTATTGAGTGAAGAGTTTAGTTTTTAGATTGTAGCCAAAAACTTTACAATGCCTTATAAAATACACATGTTTGTATGTTTTGTCATCTTACAACAACAAACTTAATTGTAGATCCAACAGTACATCGCATCATTATGACATGTGGTTTTCATTTCATATTGTGAAGAAGTTTTAGGTCTATAAGTACTTTGGTTAAGTACTGCATGTTTAAGCCATCCAGATCCGATAAGCCAGGCTTCACATCAGAGAGTTTGGGGTTTTGTCTGGTCCAGTAGGTTGAAATAACTCATTTATTTTGAGGGGGACTGCTTCAGGAAAGAGATTATGTGCCCGAGAAGCCCAGTGGCTTGGAGCACAAAGCATGAAGCAAAGTGGGTTTCCTTTCACACCGTCTTCTTTGTTCTCAGTAAATCTAGTCTATTTTCACTTACATTTTTTAGAGAGGTGCAAACAAAGGGGAAAGTACAAAAAAAAGCTGGTTTAAAGATTTAAAGAAATACACAAAAGTGAGCAAAAGTCACTTTAATCTGTCATGTTACCAGTTATATTTTACTTTACCATATAACTTGAAATAGGCTTCATGCAAAAAATTGTCATGCAAGCAAATTTCAGTCCTGTTTGTGTAATTTCTTACATTTCTTCATACACCTCAGTCTTTTTCTGCTCCTTCTCCCCTCTAATCAGCCCCAATCTTATTGGATTGTCATTGAATTAAGTGGCAATTTCAGGCTGTGGGAATGTTATGTGGCTGAAAAACCTTTTCTAATCCAGGCATGCAATTCCATGAATAACATTTGTGGAACCCTAACTTTCAGAAAAGTCGTTACATCTTCCTTTCTGTCTTAATCATTTTTGCCTCTTCTTTTTAATGTGTTCTCACCCCACACTGTCTCCTCTTGTACACCACAGCCTTGTGTTTATTGTGAAACCCACTGATATGACCTGTCTGGCATCTCAGGATTGCAAACCATGTGTGGATCTCAATGTTCAGCCTGTAGATGATTGTAATTTTCTTCTCATGCCATGCTGACAATTAAGACGAGCTCCTGGAGGGGGAAGATGTATGTGCAGACAGCAGATGTCTGATTTAGATGTATCAGCGCTATTAAAACACTTCTCATGAACAGCCCTGTCTTTCAGTTCTGCTGCCATTTTAATCTGCCGTCTCCACAGTAGACAGGAAGCAACACAGAGGGAGATTCGGTTTCCAAGAACGACTCCTCTAATAGAGCTGCAGACTCTGCATGGTAATCATGTGGATTGCATATGTAGAGTCAGATTAATTCTCTGCATTTTTATCCATACATTGATAGGAATGTTTTTCATTTCTAAAGGTGACATTAAGAGGCTTCTGTAGTGCCACTTGTTTTCAGTGATCAAACATTTCCTCTAAAGAATTTATCTAATTCTAAACGAAGCTCTGGTTAATCTTACCCTAATTGCCGCTCACTTCTCTCAGTTTGATTTGCAGCTTGATGCTGGATGCTAATTTAATAAAAACCTGCCAATCAAATTTTCTATTTTCCTCCGTGACAGCGTGACCTCCCTGTAAATAAGAAATGGGGAGGGTCACTGACTTGTCTTTCAGTCCGTCACTCATGTGAACAAGTTCGGTTGATCAGCTGCCACTTCGGCCTTGACAAGAAAACCAGGATCTGACTGGTTTACAATTAGTCTGCAGCTATGATGCAAATTATGGATTTGTGTGCCTCTCTGACAGTTTTATTCCTAACAGAAACATTTCTTAATAAAACACTTTTCAGGGTTTGAACCTGTGAATGCATTTTGTGTGGAAATTCTTGAAGTAAGGATATGCAATAAGTTGGAATGTGAGCAGCTATAGCAGATTACTTTCATAAACAAATTCTCAAATATTTTAGAGAGATTACATTTTTTAAGTATTACTTTCTGCCTAACATTCCACATGAATATTAATCTCAAACTGACTGAGCTATTTTTTTTTTTTATCAAACACTTCTTATATGAACGGCTGTGATTATTTTGAGACTAGAGTTGTAATCATGGAAAACTGGTCCCACTCTAAATAACCGTCACGTGTCAAAATTGTGTGCAAAATCCCAGAATACCTTGCTGTTGTGTTGGTGTGTCAGTCAGGACACACAAGTTCCTTTCTTCTGCTGACATTCATTAGTGACCTCAGTCACCTCAGGCCACCTTTTCTAAAAATGGCCAAAGTAAAGATGGTAAATTAAGCTTTCTACACAGGTAGGAAACAAGCTAAATGTTCACAAAGATACAAGACAGACCTGTTTGTTTTGTGTGAATAGAATATATCAGATTTGGGTTACAATTTAATAAAGTCTTCAATTTTGGTCTTCCTATTTGGGAGATTAGAAAGTTAGTTAAAAAAATAAAAAATAAAAACTCAATTCATACACATCAAATGTCTCTTTAAAATGTCTTACACATGCAGAACTATAGATCTCAAAGAACTACACGTTTTATATTCTAGAGCCATAAAATATCAGCCTCTGCACAGGCTTTACAGGAAATGAGTTATTAAAAATAAAATTTTTCAATGCAACAAAATATGTTCAAGACATGCCTCTCTAAAACAGAAACACCATCACCACATATTGATTTTGCGTTAATGTTTTCCTATCTTATTGTGGTGTTATTTAACCATATGAGCAAAACAGCAAAACAAGAAAAAAATATAGAGAAAACTGAAATGTTCAGATGCTTCCATTCACTGCAGTTTTCACAGTTTTTGACATGTAAAGTAATTTTCCATTTTGGCAAATTAAACTCAAAGTGGCTCTGCTAGAAAACACATTTATAACACCAGGTAGGGTGCTGGTCTATTAGGTTTCCAATCATTATTTTATCTCCATATTTAATCTTTGCATTAAGAACACACATTCAGTTTCTTTGTAGTGACTTTTTTGGGGGGTTAGTCTCGGTTTCGTTTCATCACCACCGTCCAGGAAAATTTGCCTGCATACTTGATTACTTTCTGCTGTAACTGTCTCATGCTTTTTCTATAATTTTCTAAGTAAAGACCACAAATAGAACAAGAAGATCCAACACTCCAGCTGCAACAACTATACTTACTCTATACTCTAAACAAAATTATTTTGGCCAACCCAGCACTTCTAATGTTTGATAAAAAAAAAGAAATTCATTATGTTTCTTCCAGAGAGCTTCTTCATATCTGAAAAGCGATTCGTCACCTGAGGAAAAATGACAAGATATTCTAAATTCAAATAAAATTTACTACAGCAGAACTATCTCCTTTGTTCAGCAGTGAGAACCAAACCAGATTACGATCCCATGTATAAATCAACCTGCTGCAACTCAACCTGGACACACTGCATGGATTCACCTTCTGCATACTTATAGGGCCATCTTCTCAGCTACGCTCACAAAATAAAAGAATAAAACAAATGGCAGAGAGGAGGAAAACACCTGATGACTAAAAAAAACTTTTATCTGTCAGCTGTCAGAGCTGTAAGCATAACAATGTAATAATCTGACTTTGAAGCTGTTGACCACTGATAACAAAACTGGGATCCTTCGACTGGGATCGCCGTCTAATTTTCTCTTTGGATGATTGATACATGTTTGAGTGCACATGCCTTTGTGAATTCATTTTAGTGGTTTATTTATTCTAATACTATGTTTGAACATGACAACAACAATGAAACCAATGGGACTTTGTGAGTATTGTATTTTTTATGAGCTTCTCTGTGTGTGTTTATGCTTTCTGTAATATAGTCACCTGAGATTATATCTCTGTTTTTAGTGTTACCAGTGTTTAGTGTCTATGAGCTTTCACCCTTTCAATATGCTAACCCAAAAAATGGCTAAAAAAAATCCAGGACCCATACTATTCCTTTAATTTTCAAATCTTTTGAATTTTAAATGGGTAAAATAATAATCTGGCTGTGACTAGATCCTCCTGATGGCAGTTTTCGTGTCACTGAGTGTTGATTGACAAATCTGATCTGTCTCCTATGATAATCATCATTAGAGCCAGCTAGAATGCCTCAGACCAGTGAAGACAATTCTACTGAGTGCAACTAAAAATATGACTGACTGATCAAAATGTTAAGGCTTAAGGTGCTCAGAGAAGCAGAATACCCAAACAGATGAAACTTACTTTATTTTTCCCTGATGCAAGCTCACCGTCTGATCTCAGACAAAAAGATTTGAAAAAAATCTTTTTTAGATTTTAATTGTGGTGTAATAAATAGCTTCTTTATTTTTTATCTAATTTTTCATCCCTCATAATAATAAATAATTCAAAGACATAAAGGTCAAAGGGTTGTCTTACTCAAAGAGAGATGAAACACTAAGCTCAATGCAGGTTTAGGACAGGTTTATTAGTATTTTCACTAAATAATGATCCTAACTTTCTATGTTTATTTTTTTAAGATTAATAGAAACATGTCAACCAATCAGAACCAATTATACAGTTATTTGTTGATATTTATAATTGTTTTATCAATTTTGTCAAAATATTTGACTTTTGTTCACTTAATATGTCCTTTCTCTTTTATGTTTGAGTAAAAAATAATATTTTCAGGAAAAAACTTTTAAAGCTCTTCAACTACTGAAAAAAGTTTCTACCTTCAAATCGAGGGATTTTCCCCATTTCAAAACACACATCACACTAAATACAGTTTTTAAAACTGTCCTTATGTCTGTCTGTCTGGTCTGTTAGCCCTGCCACACACATTTGACCAGAGTGTAAACAGCGTTTTGCCCTTTAACTCGGTGGTCATCTTCAGTGTTGCAGAGCACAAAAATGACTGCAAACAGTGGCAAGAAAGCTCTGATGAGGATTTCTAAAGATTATTAAAGTAAGACAACTCAGAAAGTTGTTACTGTGATGTATTGGCAAATAAATGAGAGCTGAGCGCTGCTGAAGCTTCTTCCTAATAACGAAAATCCCTTCGAAGCAGCAGGATCCTTTGTTGCTCTCTCGCTTTCAGATTTTACATGCCATGTGTCAAGTGTTGCTGCCCGACACATTGTGATTGATTACCCCTCTGCCATCTTATTCATTATGGATCTACCACTGCCTGCACCTGAATAGTAATGACTCTGATAAACAATTAAAATTGGTGTTTGCAGCAAGTGCACAACACATGTGGGCAGCGTGGGTGAAGTTTACATTAGGCCTGCTGCTAATAAAGACAAAAACCAACGTATATGATTAACCTTCTCTGTCGTTCTCTTGTCAAGCCAACCCTGTACTTTAAGATAGTTTAATTTTTAATTATGCTGTGCAGCCTTCATGCGTCTCACCTGGCTCATAGGAGAAAGAATAACAATGGCCGCCACACTTGCCAAGAAGAAACTCGTGGGAGATGATCATCACTTTAGTGACCCACACTCCGTGTCAAGCCTGACTGATGGTCACACTGGAAGAAAATCACTTAAACCAACACAAAATCCCACAGCAGCTCAGGCTGCAGTTTAAAAAGCAGTTGAATCTAACCTGCTTTGCAGAGGTTGCTCTGGGTAGTTTTGCATTGAGTGATGCAGCTGTTCCAATCCACTGACCTTGATTGCAGAGCAGAAGGGAAGCATTACATCGGATCACCTGGGTCCCAGACCGCAGCGTGAGTCGGGCCAGTATCTCAACACAACAGACCCTTTCTGAGTGCTAAGCGGGGACCTGGGGAGAGACTGGGCCTCAGATAACATAATATACACAGCTACTGAGAAGCTCATCCTTCCTGTCGAAGTACCGAATGTCAAGCCTTTCATGCTGCGCAGAAAAGTGGATAGAAAGAAAAATGAGGAGACGCAGGTCACAGACAAAAAAAAACAAAAAACGCAGTGGTGCAGAGAGACCACAGCGCCGTGCAAGAGGGATGGAGGATCCTTCTCAGCTTTCAATTAGGAGTCAGTGTCTTTCAGGCGAACCAATTCCCGCACTGAAGCTAGTCCGAGAATTTCATTAAGGTGTGCAGCATCTGTTCTGTACAGTTTCATTAGAGAGGGATGGGATTTACCAGAGGCTCTCACATACAGTCTGAATTACAGTCAGAGAGGGAAAACCTCTTGGACCACGCGCCTGTCAGGAATCCTCTGACATTTTACAGATGCATAACTGGATTCGAAATCCATTTTGTTTCCTTTGGACTACGTCTCCAGATCAACCCTTGTCCCTCTAAACTGCAAAGCCCCCCTCTCTGTGAAATAATTCCTGTCCCCTGTGCGACTGGAAAGCGGCGGAACAGGAAGACAAGGAAGGATGAAACTCCCCTGACGGCCAGGCGCTTTTGAAGCTCCCAGAAACTGCCTTGAGGAGGTGATACAAGCTGGAACGGTGCAGGGAGAAGACAAACAGTATACTGAGTCACATTTATTTCACCAAAAGAAAAAAATTATATATATACTAAAAATAGCAGGGATGATTTATGATTAGCTTGGTTCTGTCTTAATATTTTTGCAACATTGTCACAGCTTTCATTTTTATCCATTATGTTAAATTTTTCATTTCACAATTCTGGCAACACACAGTTTCAAGGATTTTTGGATATCTCTTCAAATAAGATTGTAAAAACTGAAACTCTACAACGAAGGAAATTATTGTTATGACAGAAGACTAATCTTCTCGGTTTTAAAGGTCTATGATTGTGATCGTTACAACACAGATCAATATAGAAAATCCTCTTTTCTACATTGCCTAAAAGAAATAAGGCTCTTAAAACTAGACTTTGCAGGTGACTGGAAGCTACGATCGATGCAATTAGTGAGTGGTAATCAATCTGATCACTGAGGCACTCTGAGAGGGTCCACTTAGTGAAAAAAAATCATCAATATTGGCCATTTCTACTCTTAAAAAAAACACGTAAAACTGCAGAAATTACCTAAAACTTTTGTTTTGGCCATTAAAGTATGCTGCAGTGATGGACACAGAGGAGCTTTCAAAGGCAAAATTTGGCAAAACTCTACAAACTCATCAAGTTTGTGAAAAGTGGAATTCTGCTTTTGGTCTTTTCTGCTTTGGGTCTTTTACCCAATATGAGAAGCTATTTAAATGAAGATCTAAATTAAGTTTTCTAACACAATTACAATTATAATTTCTTCTTCCAAAGTCTTTACAAGGTTAGCTTTTGTTGTTTTTCTATATAGTAGGAGCAAGATGCAGTAGATGCAGATGAGAGAAAAGTGACACTGTGTTTCTCTAGGTCTAATTTCATCGTCCAGGAATTATGTTGGAGGTCAGGCAGATGGAGATGAGGACTGCAGGCTGACCTATGGCGAGGTCAGGGGTCAGACATCTGGGGAAGGGAACCAGGAGTCCAGGTGAGACCTGTGTGTTTGTCTGACGTTTCATGAAAAGACACTGATGGTGCATGGAGGAGACTCAAGGTTGGACTTGAAAGCATAAATCCGCAAGAGAAGCAAGAGAAGTTTGACCTGACTTGACTTCAGACAATGAGGGAAAAATATGTATGTCTTCTTATTCTGTGCATGTAAATAACCGATTCCAGCAGTAAATCACAGACAGCAACACGGCAAAATTGGATAGTAAGTTTTAGAGCAACCAGAGGCAGGATCTCACAGATCCTCCTGTGCTGACAGCTTGATGAGCAGATGAAGGTGAGCTGCAGCAGATCCGTCACACTCACCAAATGAAAGAAAGGAAGGAGGAGAGGAGGAAGGAAAAATTCTGTAATATGGAAGGGAAAACATCCTGGGTATAACGAATCTGCAGTCAGTCTCACAATGAAAAACATTTTGTTAAAATGGCTCAATAGAGGTGTTTTGTTTAAAGCTTAAGGAGAAACAGGATTTAGAAATTGTGATTAAGTTTTGTAACTCTGTAGGAAAAGCTTGGATTGTTTAAAGTGTTTTTTTTTAAGTGAGTATTTTACCTTAAGTGGACAGGAGGGTTTTGGTTTTGATAACCCAAACTTACTGCTGGCTGAACTGAAATTAACTCCAAAACAGATCTGAGAGATCTAAATTAAATATTATATAGGATTTTAAACAAAAACTATTTTTACAGTGAATTACTTGCTGAATTAGTGACGCCTTTCTCATGACATTTAAGAAAGTTGTACTTTGTGCACATTGTTTTATTATCTTTTAAGGCTCATTTTCCATCAAAAACATAATTTTTCCAATTAAAATAATTTTACATTTGATTCTGCTCATAAAACATTTCAGTCTTAACTGTTCAAATCTTTCTTGCACAAAATTTCTGAAGTTACATTTTAGACCAGATTAGAAATAAATCCACATGTGGGCTCCTCATTTTTTCTACAATTTCACACCTGCTGAAATGCAATGAAAGTAAAAGAAAGACCAACGTGGTGAGCTCTGTTGAGACTGATGATGAGACACATCCTGTTAAATCTAGAGGTTTCTAATTAAGGCAGGAAGATTTTACCCTAGAAAAATATGTGTTGCACCTCCAAATAACATTGTCTGCTCTGAATTAGAGCTGAACTGATGACAGAAGGGGCGGAACAGAGTCCAGATGGGACGACTCTAATTTATAATCACAGGTTCCTGCTCAATCCAATCATCACATATTCATCAGCAGAATCCACCACCTCTGTGACGCCCCACATGTACTCAGTATTCTCTCTTTTCAGATTTCAGCAGCTGTCCTTGCTTTTGATATCAAAACATATGCATATCACGTACTGTACACACGCAGAGAGAGAAAGAGTGAACTCTCAGAAGTCTTTTTTTTGTGCTTTTGAAATTTCATTGGATTGTTCTGATAAGGCCACACAATCTGCTTTTAGGATTTCTCAGTTTGAATATGTAGCACAGAATCTACTTCTAAATAAACCAGGCAATGCACACCTTAAAGATCATAGACAATTATGTCATAAAGGTGAATAACAGGTGAGGTCAAAGTGAAATCCATGACCTTTTTGTAAAACGATTCCTTTGCACTGTTGTGCTGGAAGCTCTTCTTATTTTGGCCACTTAGTGAACTTTACAAGGTAATAAGTATTTATTCTCTGCACGTGGAATGTAATTATACAGGCAAATAGGACTGTACAAAGGTTAAAGCTCTGAGAATTACTTTGGCACACTGGAGTTAAGCTCCCTGCTTAACAATAAGTGCCAACCTGCCCTTCAACAGAAAAACATTTATGAAGAGTATGGCACCTGTCAAGGTGATTCATCTGCAGAGTAGAACAATAGCACGGTGCCAAAGGTGAACAGAAATCCTGTCCGTATCCCAGTTGTGTATTGGTAAGAAATTGTTATTAAATTATTCTTTAGTGATGAAATTACCAAAAGATCTAAGGTGAAACAAGTCAAACTACTCCCAGGAAAGCAGGTTTTATTCAATACAAAAGGTAAATAGTCTTAAATTGAAACCTGTGTCACACGTATGAAGTTGAAATAAATCAATAAACCAAACCATAATAGATATTGTTGATCTTCAGCCTTTCAACCAGTCTATTTAAAGTTGAGAAACATAAAACAGAAAAAGAAGATTGTAGTACCGCTCAAAAAATTACAATATTGTGAAAATGTTCACTCATTGCAGAACGTGAAACTCATGGTTTGTAGACTTCAGCTCCTTGTCTTTCCCCTGAGATGCAGCTTGTTAACAATCAACCACCTGCTTTTTGTTCGCTAACATCCACCCCAGCATCTCTTTCAGTTTACTTTGTTCTTTGTCAGAGCTTTCTGTTGCCCAGCTAGTTCTCTGTTGCAATATCTGCTATCTGGTGCTCCTTTGTGTTCCTTACCAATTGTTTACCTTCTTCGTGATTTCCTCTTTAAGATTTCAGAATCGTTTATTTTAAGCCTGGCTGCATTTGGGGCCTAAATTCATCAATGTGACAATGAAGTTTAAAAAGAAAAGAACATTCCTATTCTGAATGAGGAACCTTGAATCTGTGAAGGGCACAACAAGATATCGTGGAGTGAATATATTGCAGAGTCGGAAAGCTCTGCCCCCGGTCTTTGAACTTCTAAGGACAGCGACCTAAAACACATTAAAGGCTCTCAGGAATGAAGAAAAGCTAAATGAATGTCAGACTATTTTAAAATTACTTTCCATGAGTCCAGATTAAAAGTGTAGATGTATAAAATCTAATTTCAGTTAAATGTGGAATAAGCAATAAGGGATCCTATTAAACTTTTGAGGTTTTATCTCCACTGGGGATACAGTAGGCAATCTTGTAAAGACTATTTAAAAAAGCACAATGTACAACTTAAACATAAATGTTACCATTTGAGATGTTGTACCAGATTATAGTTTTCAACTATTTCACATCAGCAGCCTCCTAAGAGCACAATCTGATTAAACCTTTGTCAGTTTTACATCTCTTTAAGGATACTTGTGCTTACTAAAGAAGGGAATCATGAATGTCGACAGGGTTACATTAAATATTATTGGCACATATGTCAAATCCATGCATGCAGGGTGAAAATATATCTTGGCACCTATGTTGAATGGCTTTTACATTTTCTTTGTGGAAAAGGGCATGGAGGAATCACATCTGAGAGGTGTTCTGACATGTCTGGAACCTGCATGCTTGTAATAAAGCCCCGAGGGACTGTGGATTGTGGGCCGGAGTCTCTGTGGATTAGGCTTGCCTCCCACAGATCCCATAAGATTGGAAAGGGGCACACCTGATGTTCTCTCATCTTCACTGAGCCATTCCCAGGGTTTTTTCTTCTCAGTTCAAGAGATGCATAAGAATAGGATCAATTGAGAGTATTATTGGTGTAATGTTTGGAGGGTGGTAGGCATCAAAATAATGTATAAGTGGATACCTGGATGGAGGCTTTTCAGCTGAGTTGTTGGACGATGAGCAATGCTTCACTTCAATTGCTTTAACCTGTCAGTTTTCATGTTGCAGTATCTGATATATGTACATGCATCGGCATTTACTGTGGTTATATTTTATCATCCGTTTAAAAACAGGCATTGATGTCTATGGAAAGCTGCACAAACTGATGTGATTCACATCAGCAATAAAGTAAATTGGTAGTGTGTACATGCTGCATATTAATAGTCAAGTGAAGTAGAACAGCAAGTGCTTAGCTTTTTATGGGGTTGCATTCGAAACAGATTATGTTCTGATATAATACCTTTAAAATTAGCTATAACTTCTGACTATTTTTTAGACAATGAGTTTCACTCCTGTGTGGCCTGGAGAAGTTTAAATTGTATTTGTAAATGTAAAATAATTTGTTAGTTTTTCTTCTATCAAATCTTCACCTTATCAACTTTAAATTATTCAGATGAAACATTTAAAAGATGTATATTGAGTTTTCACTACTGCATGGCTGCACCTTCAGCACTGAACCAAAGTTAAATTGTGAAGTGCAAAAGTCAGACTTGGGTAACTGATGTAATGCCAGGTTGTGTTTAAAGGTTCCCTCAAGTGTGACCAACTGGAAACATAGACACAGAAAAGCCTGCATCCCCAATACAGCTAGGAGAATAGAAAGTTCTTCCACATTAAGGAAGAAACAACTTTTTTGTTAAATGGGAAATTGAACTTCTAAGTTTGTTACTTCAAACTTTATGCTACTGCTCCACCATGAATAAAAATCTTAGCTCATCACTAATGTTTAAATTTCTCTAACAAACAGACTATCTGTGTAACGTGCACACACTGTAACTTTGCTTCACATGTCTGTCTTCTCTGAAATTGATTTCTTTTTGTCTGGAGATCAGAGTATGCCCTTTATTGACAAAACAAGGGCAAAACTATAGAAAAGCTCTATCTTTCTACTCTTTCAATTGCCTGAGTGGAAAAACAAAAGCAAAAACCATTTCAAGAAAATTTTGGAGACATTACAATTAAAAAAAACTTCTCATTCAGGAGCAAAACAATAACCACATGTATTTCACATGATATGTCATGCTAATCCAGTGAGTTTATCTATCATAACCAATATTTTATATAATTTACATGTAAAGGAAAAAGTTTTGTAAATAAACATTCTGTCATACCTGGACATGTGGAACAAAATGTTCATGTTAAAAAGCCAGTGTTCATTCATCAACAGTAAGAGAATAAATGGATGGGTCTAGTCAAAGTCTGGTTTATTGGAAGCTTATATAAATAAGACTGTAAGCAAGTTGTTCAAGCTGAGAAACCATCTACTCTACAAAGTTGGTAGTTGTTATACGGTTTACAGTAGTGTGCTATTGTCCTGCATATAAATAGCACACTATTTGTTTGAGATTTTATTAGCTCAAATAAAGGCTGGGAGTTGGTGCTGATAAAAGTGTGTATTTTTAAGGATTAAAATCCTAATTGTTACAAAATACCTATTCATTTTTATTTGAATGTAAAATTGTTTTGTGTGTTCTCAGGAGGTACACCAATGCAGCCAGCTGATTAATTAATTAATTGTGGTTTTAGAACAGTTAAAGTTATTTTAAAAATCCATGCCTCCCTTTAGAGAGGCAAGGCTTTATGGCTGAACGTGTGCACAACTTGGTAAGTCCTACTGCGTTTTATTACAACACATTTTTATTTTTCTGTTTTTGTTTATTTTTTCTATGATGTAAAATTATTCACAAAGGCCTTGAAGGGGGACATGATTTATAGCCCATGCCAAGACACTACAATCTTGTTATTCTGAGATATACATCTGTGTTGGTTGGGAAATAAACAACTGCAGAGAGAGTAGAAAACAGAAATGAAGCTGTTCGCGAAAGGAAAATGGTCAACAAATTAAAAAAAAGTTTGTGAATAATCAAATGAGACAAATATAAATAAGATAATGAGTTTTTTGGTGCTTGTAAAAAACCTTGTCAAGCTGAATATCTCAGCTGAAGAGGAGTTTTTCATTTTAATTAAAGGTCTGATAATTAATCCTCATAAACACCTTCTCAAGTAGGCAGAGCAAATCACAGATCCCATCAAAATTCAGACGGACCAGGCTTATTTTTGTTTGTTTATCCGAGCACCAGCAGCCTGCCAATTTCTTTCGTGTGCTTCCCTGAAAAGGAGTTGTTTGTTAAGAAGTAGTGGAGGCAACATGTAGCGCATGTGTCTAGCATGAATCTGTTTGCTGAGAAGAAGAAGAAGCAGACAGGTGAAAAGAGAGATGGAAAAAGAGGGAGACATGTCGCAGCCCCCTCAGGACGCCTTCTCATTCTGAGCAGCTGTTGTCTGAGAGCTGGAGGCAGCACTGCGGCGCCCTGTCAACTCCTTCTCCCGAAGAAGCCCTCCGTGCATGCAAAGCAGGCACAGGCTGCCCTCTCTCCTTGCCCGTACTTTTCTGCCCCCTCCTTTTTTTTTTGTCACCGTATAGAACAGACACCTCCTTATTTTCTCTGGCCTTTTTATTCAAATCAATTTCAGGCTGTCAAATGGAGTGCGCTTGGTAATACTTACAAAGCACACAAACACAAACACACAGGGCAGGAAGTGTGGCAATTTTATAGGAAGGAACATTTCAAGGGCAGAGACTGATTATGAAAAAAAGTGTATTGTTTTTGTCTTTGACGATTGATTGCACTCCGCTTGATGCATCAGTTCTCCCCCGCAAGGAGAGCATAAATAAAAATGTTTTCATTGAGTCGACCGCTGGCGTCCTGTTAATCACCAAAGGTCAGCGATATGTGGAGAAATCATCTGATTTATTTTGTTGTTTAAAAAACTTTAATTGTGGTGAAACACAATCCTTTCAGGGTACTGAAAGTTGAAGAAGTTATATGTTTAAAAGGCTGAAAACATGATTTCAGTGTTTAATAGAATGAAAAGCTACATATTTGGTTAGTTAACTTTAAAATTGTGGTTTTATAACCTTCACAAGGTGAAGACAGTTCAGTTTTATTTTGAAGGTGAGCTTTCCACTGGGTGAAAACTTTCGGTTTCGCTGCAAAAGGTTTCAAATTTTTTTGTTCTACAACAAATAAAACTCATCAGTCTAACTGCGCGTCATTTGTAGCAGTAGGACATTTGAGCACAAGACATTGGACAGCTGCACCACACATTGTTTCCCAGCCAAAACATGTCCAGAATGTACAGGAATAATTTGTAAAACTGCAGTATGTAAATTTACGAAAATATCTTTCTACAGTTGTGTTAAAACTGTTCCTGCATCGTGACATTTTAATATGAGACAGATAATCTGGAAAAAGATGGAGCTCCTCTGGCTCTTCCCAGTTCAGCCATCTGCAGAAATCCAGTTCAAACACAACCAATCAGAGCCAGGAGGAGGGTCTTAGCACTGCCAATCAATCTTGAGCACATGCTGCTTAATGTGCTAATGTTGGAAAAACAACTTAACGTTACAGAAGCACTATTTATCTGCGGTCATTGGAGACTATGATAACTTATGAGGAACTAGCTGTAGCGCAGCAGAAAGCACGGGGGTGAGCAGTCGTTTATCAAATAATTGATGCCCCATAGAGGCTTTCAAGATAAAATAGTTATAATAGAATATGGCAGTGTGTTTTTAGGTAGTTACAATGTCTTTCCATTGTGCACACACTGCCATTTGATTTTATATTAGCAATTACAGCTTTTCCTGTCACTGGAGAATGTGACATTTTTTAAATGAATCAGACATGTTGAAGAACAGCAACAAAAGACATTTTGCAGAGATCATAATGATAAATTATCATTTTTCTGTGCAATAAGGCAGCCAAGACATATTGAACGGTAACAGAGACCTTTGACCTTAGACTGAGACTAAGTGTTGCGTCATGTCTTACCAGATTTATGTACGCTTAATTTATAAATGATGTGAACATACCCCCTTATTAAGATTAGCTGTTAGAAAAATATTTATTACCATATCGCTGCTGCCTCCTTGTGGTTAACCAGAGAACTGCAAAGGTTTCCTTGTTCATTGAATGGAGGGATATATATAACATACAATAGTTTTAAATTCATATTAAGCTTGAATTGTTTGACACATAATAATAATAATAATAATAATAATAATAATAATAATACAGGCTGTCAATGAAATTACTCTGATCTCCTTCAAAGTAACAAATCTCTGTCTTTTCATGAAAAGCTGTAGTTCACTAGCTCTAACAAAAGAATTATAGGATCTTAAAAGTGACTTTGAATGCAGCATTATTTTACAAAATTAAGAGATTTTAATTGATCAGTTTCTACACTTTGGTCTTAAAAAACATTAAAACAGGAAGCACACAAGCACTCATTCACTCTGACAGAAAACTGACAGAAAAAGAAATTTGCATTTAGTCAAATTTTTATCACAACCAAGCATTTCTAGTCAGTCCTCAATTTTGTCTTTGCTCAATTCGTAAATAACAATCTCTTTTAGCGATAACCATGTACTCTAAAGTTTAATAGTATGTTTTAAGGTTTTGTTTGAACTTAAAGCTTCAGTCAGTTTAAGGTTAATTAAACTATATCCAAATTTAATCTGAAGTACCATTTTCTAAGTTATTCACTGTTATTACCTTAACTGTGTTTATTGTGTGTTTGTGTCCTTGCAGGTTTATGATATAAGCACACAGGTATGTTTCTCTAGTGAGTCATAGCATGCACAGAGAGCAATGTTTGCAGCACGTGACCAAATTCAAATGAAACTGCGAACTCTTAGGTTTCGTTTTCACGTCAGATAACAGGACGATGAAATCTAGTGTTACTTAGAACAGAGCGTTTTTAGTTATTTAGCATCAGCAGACAGATTGAAGTAACTATGTCAGGATGGACATACAGGAAGAGAGTAAACTTAGCATCTCAGTCACTTAGTTTGTTTGTTGGAGTTTAAAATAGAATGACTATGGAAAACCGGTTTGCAAGTGGCCAGGCTGTCGATGTGGCAACACCACAACATGGTAAGATCAAAGCTTAATTTTACAGTAAATCACTCATGTATTTACATGTATTACACAAAGTAATGTTTTGTGGCTTGTTTTGACTTTGAGAGGGAAGAACAGAAAACAAGCATAGAAAATGATTCTAATCTTTCCTCCGGTTCTGAATAAATTCAGATATATGTACAGCAGAAACAGAAAAAACAAAAGCTGTTGGTTTGATTCATCCATGAACAACTATTTTAAGTACCTAAGGCAGGGTTGTAAAACTCATTTTCATTTTGGGCCATATCAACAATCTGAATGTTCTTAAAAGGGCCGGTTGTGCCAGAATGTTTTGATAAAACACATTCAATTGCTAAAATATCAATAAATAGCTGTTTCAGCATTCAGTGTTTCTTAAAATTAAATAATGTTGAACATCTTTTCACTCTGATTATTCCATCCAGGATTTATGATTGTTTTTGTGGGGGGTTTTGCAATCAAAATCACAGATTTTGTGGTGCTAATTGACAAATACTTGGAAGGAATTTTTACAATATTTACGCTAATTTGTCATCGTTTTGGGCCAATTTTAAGAAAACATGTCAGTAAAATCAGAAAAATGTGGGGACTTGCTGATTTTGTGTGAATTTTTTGAATACATTTTGTAGATTTGTGAAAAACTGGATTAACTCCATCCATTGATGTATTTTGGAGTCTTGAAGGCTACATATGAAGCTACATGAACATTTGGCCCCCCAGGCCTTGAGTTTGACGCATGTGGCTTAAGGCAATTATTAACAAAATTAGATCAGAATTACCAAGTCAAGGCACAACCGAGTATAAGCAAATAATAGCTAAACTAGTTTTCAGTTTCAGCTGTAGTCCTGTTCAGTTATATCCCACATGATCCAGTTAATTTCTTTCTTTTTACAGCCACATAATGTGCTTTTTACATTAGCACAAATCCCAAAAATAAAACAGTGAGACAGCAGCTTTATGGCATAACAACAGGTCACTATGTCATAAATTTCAAATCAGTATAAATTTAGTCCTACTTTTTGCAGATTATTTCGCTGGCATAGGCCCAGGCTGTCTTTTTCATAGATAAAGTAATGTTTTATCAAGTAAGGAAGACTTTTTTTATGGCTTCTAGGTTTCAATTTTTAAATTAGGTTCCTGTGTTACCCTTGCAGATTTACTCACCTCTTAGGTTAAGCAAAAATATTTACAATATACAAAACATGGGACAAATGTAACTAAGTTGTCTGTTCTGTTTCAGATCCAGCTGCAACAGAAGGCAACATCTGCACCGCCCAGAATGGGAGCATCATCAGCATACCCAGTTTTAATAATGTGAACATAAGCAATGGCGATCTTATTGTCAACACAAACTGCACACATGGTAATAATTTGAAATTAATTTTAAAACATGTCTTATTTATGATTTAGTTTAGTAAATGTCTAATTTAGAATTGTGAATTTTCCTCAAACCAGATTAAAATTGACCTAAAGTTTTCAGCCCATTTTTATTTCAGCTCCAGCCACAACAGACCAAGTTATGGGAGTCGCTCCCAAACTCAAAGGTAAAATTTATAGAGCTGTTCATCTCTGTGGTTGATAATGTCACATAGGCTTGCTCTATTTGTATTACACTAAAATATGACACAAACAAAAGATGGAAAAAATAACACAATAAAATTGACCGCTGTTTCACAATTAATTGAAACCCATACATATATACTAACGATTTTTTGGTTTTAATCTTTCAGAGAAGATCCAAAATTGCCGGGATGAACTAAAATCCTACCTTCAATCGGAGACAATGACTCTGTCTCAAGGTACAGAAGAAGAAACATCGTCAACGTTTTTAAATAAAATCTATACGGAGCTTTATATCACTGAGGGAGGCAGTGGTGAAGTCAACAGGGAACATGAGGTTATTGAATTGGAGTGTACAAGGTCTACAAATGAAGGAAGAAAAATTGATCTCACTGACATTTTTAGTGCTTTACCAAATGAAGACGATCCACCACGGAGAGTTTTGACAAAGGGAATTGCAGGTATTGGAAAAACTGTGGCTGTGCAGAAATTCACTCGGGACTGGGCAGATGGAAAAGCCAACCAGGACTTCACATTCGTGTTTCCCTTCACATTTAGGGATCTAAATGTAATAAACAACAAAGAGTTCTCTCTCATTGACTTAATACGTGAGTATTTCGTAGAGGTCGAGTGTTTGGATGATTCAGATTACAAAAGCTCTAAACTTTTGTTCATCTTTGATGGCCTGGATGAAAGCAAATGTTCTCTGAACTTTGACAAAAACCCGATGTGTCGCCAGGCTACAAAGAAAACAACAATAGACATATTACTCACAAACTTATTCAAAGGCACACTGCTGCCCAAAGCTTCAGTTTGGATCACAACCCGACCAGCCGCAGCCAATAAGATTCCTCTAAAGCACATCAACAGAGTGACAGAGGTACGAGGTTTTAACGACGAACAAAAGGAGGAATACTTTCAAAAGAAAATCAGTGACAAGACTATTGCTCAAAAGGTCTTGAATCATCTTTTGTCAAAATCTTTGAGAAGTCTCTACATAATGTGCCACATTCCTATGTTTTGCTGGATTTCAGCCACAGCGCTTCAAAGCCTCCTCATGAATGAGGATCAAGATGAGCTCCCAAAAACTCTAACAGAAATGTACATGCATTTTCTGATCAAACAGACAGAGCTGAAAAATCAAAAAGATTACCATGGAGGTGATCCTGACAAAGATATGATCATGAAATTGGGAAAATTGGCATTTGAGCAGCTACAAAATGGCAACATAATCTTTTGTGAAAAAGATTTGAAAGAATGCAACATCGATCTGAAACAAGCTGCTGTTTACTCGGGCGTTTGCACACAGATCATAAGAAAAGAATCTGGTCTTCACAAAAATGAAGTTTACTCTTTCATACATTTAAGCGTTCAGGAGTTCCTTGCAGCTCTGTATGTACACAAGACCTTTGTAGATCGGCGAAAAAATCTCCTAAGCCCAAAAACTATGATACCGGTGTCCGAGGGAGGAGAAAGTCCAATTATCTTTCTACATAAAAGTGCTGTGGATATGGCTTTGAAAAGTGATTATGGACAATGGGACTTGTTCTTACGGTTTCTGGTGGGTCTGTCTCAAGACAAAAATCAGGGGCTTCTTCAGAAAATATTTGGAGAGAAGGACAGACTTCCACAGAGCCGTAAGGATACAATTGAATACATTCATCGTAAAATCCAGAAAATGTCTTATACCGACAAAGGTATTAATCTATTCCATTGTTTAAACGAGTTAGGAGACCAATCTCTTGTGGAGCAGGTCCAAAAATATTACAATTCAGGGGATGTCAGCAAAATTTTACCGGCCCATTGGTCAGCTCTGGCTTTCGTGCTGCTTGTTTCCAATGAAGACTTGTCTGTCTTTGATCTGAAAAAGTACTATGGATCTGAGGCAGTCCTAGAGCGACTGCTACCGGTGCTTAAAGTAGCAAAGATAGCTTTGTAAGTAAATCTAACTCATGTTGACCTTTTTCTGCTTGGTGTGTTGTTTGCAAAATGCTTACCACAATTTCCCTGCTCGTCTCAGGTTAAGTGACAGTAACCTAACTGACAGGTGCTGCAGTTACGTTTCTTCAGCTCTTACCATGAAGCCTGGAGGACTGGAAGAGCTGGACCTAAGTGGAAATAATCTGAACGACTCCGGAGTGCAGCTGATCGCTAACAAGCTAAGTGATGCCAACTGCAAACTTTCAAAACTCCGGTAAAATATATAAATCCTTCCCTTTTTGACTCTCAGATTTAGAGTAATTATTATTATTTGTAATTATTGCAAGCAAGGTTTCTTGGACAGAAATGAGACGGGATTGTGTCTTTTTTGAGTTCAGCATCAAAGAAGTTAGAAATGGTAAATAAAATTACTGAGCTTTCCTAGTCATAGCAAGCACTCACAGTTACACCAGATCTTCACTTTCAGCTATTCGTGCTCACTGACCAGACCAGGAGCTCAAAAGGGAAAAAAGCAGTCAGTTTCAGCAAACAAATTTCCTGATGCATGTTTTGCATGTCAGCTCTGTAGGGAAAAGACTGTGCACAATTTAAGCACTGTATAAACATTTTGTTGAACACTCCATCTAGATAATAAAGCTTCAAATATCTTCAGGGCATTAGATTTAAAGGGTTGTTTATTTTCCTAAGGAATCAGGGTTATGTTTTTATAATTAGTTGCATTTTTTAGTAACTGTTTGCTTGCAAAACAGGCTTTATCACGGAAGTGCGCAGAAGGACTGGAGTTTACCCAAATGCTTTATTCTTGCAAGAACTGCCGCTGATCCTATGTGTAGCATAACTTTAATGAAATAACGTGCAAAAATGCTTCCAAACTATTACTGGTTTAAAATAAAATAGTTTCTGTTGTAAAACTAAGGACACAACATGGAACTGAGTCTGATCTTTTCTTCATTAATGTTTTTATGCCACTTTTGTTCTGTGATGCAGATTAAAACAGTGTGGCATGACAACATCAGGATGCCAGTCTTTGGCTAGAGGTATAAAGCCTAATCTATCTAATCTGAGAGAGCTGGATCTCAGCAAAAATAAACTTCATGACGAGGGAATTATGCTGCTTTCTGGTGTTCTAGAGAATTGCTGTTTGGAAACTTTAAGGTAAAACGTTTTCCAGATTTTATAAGTACTACTGTTAGATCAGATCTGAAATCTACAAATTGTCTTGTGGATTATGCAAAAGTTCACAAGACCATTGAAACATGAGAGTTCATGATTTGCAAGATTTTGTGTAAGACTTTTGTGATTAAGTATAAATTTCCACCTGATCTTGGTGAAATAAAATCAATTTCTCTGCAGACTCTCCAGCTGTGGTCTTGAAGAGAAAGGATGCACACGTCTGGCATCAGCTCTCTGCTCCAATCCATCTTATCTACTGAACTTGGATCTCAGCAGGAACAGCTTCAGTACATCAGTAAATCAGCTTTCTGACTTCTTGCAGCACCCTGACAGTAAGCTGCAACGGTTGTGGTAAGCTTTGACAAAAAGAAAGAAAGCCCTCCACTTCTACTAAACTTAAACACCTAAAAAAACAAATTTTTATTAAAAAAATGAAATGCATGATTATCTAATGACTTATTTTGCAGTAAATATCAGGATGTAATTGTAAGACAATTATTGTTTTCCAGTTTTCATCTTCAGCCCACAAGGTGCAGAATAGAAAAAACAAAAGCACAATCAATATTTTGTGCATGGAAATCTATTGACCTTAAGTTTGTAAAGTTAAATCTTTCCACTATGTAAACTCTTCTGAGTAAAATATCTACTTTTGTTCTAAGGCTTTTTAAAACAAACCTAGAAGCGGATGGTGCAGCTGTTCTGGCCTCAGCTCTCAAACCCGACCACCTGAAGGAATTAGACCTAGGAGCCAATACAATAGGTGTTGCTGGGGTTCAGAAACTTTCTGAACTGCTGAAGAGTCCAAACAGCAAACTCGAAGCCCTGAGGTAAGAATGACTTTATGCTATACAAATATAGACACAAATTTAGATCAAGAATATTTTAAAAAATGTTGAAGACACTAAAATCTGCTGTGGGTGAAAAAAGAAAACTTAATTTGTGTGTTTTTTCTAATATATCAATGGATCAGTTAAACCTGACCCTCTGGGTGTTTCATGATCTGCTCAGTCAATCAGCTCTGGAAAGAGGAAGTTAAAGAGGATGCAGACAAACCCATTGATATTTTCAAGACAGAACAACATTGATTAAATTTAAAACATCTTTTTTTAATCACATATAAACAATTTTTTTCAGTCCAGTTTTACAGCTGAATTCACTTTTATTACCCATAGACTTCAAGGTTGTCGCTTAACAGATGAAGGCTGCGCCATGCTAGCTTCATCTCTGAAGACAAACCCATCTCATTTAAGAGATCTAGATCTGGGAAGAAACATCATGAAAGAACATGCAATTGAAGAACTTTCCAAGTTCTTGGAAGACCAAAGCTGTCGACTGGAGCTACTGAAGTGCGTACCATGTGCAACACACCTTTTACGTTGTTTTCTCCACAATCAAGATAAAACTCAATGCAGAATTCCACCCAAGCAGTAATTTATACATTTTAAATATAGCTATGAATCATATGTTCACCAAGTTACCAACAACTTAACTCTCAACATATTTCACCAAAGACAGCTTCTGTTATTGCAGCTCTATGCATTTAGATAGATCATCAAGTTACCTGAAATACTGTTGTTTTTGAAATGATTGGGATTTCAATCTTTTCTTGCAGCCTGAAATGTTGCATTGTGACCACAGCTGGATGCAAGCCTCTGATTTTAGCTGTCAGTCGTTGCTTTTCCCTCCGAGAGCTCGACCTCATGTACAACCTGTTCATGGACGAGAGCCTGAAGCTGCTGTGTGATTGGCTGAGCAGGACTGACTGTAAATTAGAAGTGCTGAGGTGAGACTTGTTTTGTGTCTTTTTAGCAGGACAACTGAAGATTTGAACCAAATGTTTTTAGTTGTGGTTGTTTATGACACTGAATGGATGTGTTCTGTGAAGAACAACAATAAAAAATAATGTTTTGTGGTGATTACCTTTTAACTTTATTAGCTCTTCATGGACTGAAAAATTCAGAAAGTCAGAAAAAAAACATGAATAATTAAGAACATTTAAATAATTTAAAGTTCAGTTTTGAGTCCTGAGCAAAATATTTAAATGAAGGACCTGAATTGTTGTTCCAGTGAGTCAACACATGTAAATGGTAAAAACATGTAAATACAGACTAACGTGAAGTGGCACGAAAAATAGAAAGGCAAGGCAATTTATTTGTACAGCACGTCTTCAGCAACAATTGAAAGTGGTCTACATGACTGAAATAAACAAAAAAAAACATTACATTGCAGTAGCAAAGTAAAGGAAAAAGTGAGTTTATGATGTTTCAGCTCTAAACAAGTGGGGTATTTTAACCTTAATTTGAAGGCACTCATAGTTTCAGCAGTTTTGATCATTGGTTATTTCACATCAGGAAATTCACCCAAATAACAGTTTCCATGGTCCTACACAAATTTTATATCCACAATTGTATATCTGTAGTTTATTTTTCAATTTTCATCTGTAGAGAAACCATTTCGTACTCATATACTTATACTCATATACTCATATACTCAAAAACGTTAAAAGTTTTTTCACTTTGGACTCAAGGAAAAAATGTGTACATTATCTCTAAAGTCTTCATAATGTTCCCTCTTTTGACTGACTTTGACATTTAATTCTTTTTCTCTCAGGTTGTCCTTTGTTAAAGAGAGCACCTGTGTGTTGCTAGCTGCAGCTTTGAGGTCAAACCCTTCACACCTGAGAGAGCTGGAGCTGAGAAACAGTCATTCAAAAGAATCAGTGACGTTGCTGACTGATTTACAGAAGAATGATGACTTCAAACTGCAGACACTGAATGTGGAAGATCAAAATGTGTTCAAAGAACAATCCCTGTCTGTGACGCTGAGAAAGAAACTGAAGAAATTAGAGTTTATTTGACATAAAGTCCTGTTTGGCTACCACAAGAGTTTACTTTCCTTTTTATGTCCTTCATTTTGTTTACTACCTAAATGTTGAATTATGTAAATTCACAAACGCTTTAAACTTGACTATCTATGACACTAGTCTTAAGTTTTGTCCCGTTTTAGATGGGAAGACTGCTAAAATTATAATTTTGCATATGCAGAGGTAATCTAGACTCAGTGTATAGTTCTGAGCTTTTATATGATATTATCTTTTGACAGTCTCCAGTCAATAATAAATATTTTTTACATTCTGAAGTATTATATGTTATGACATTTGCTCAAAACCTCTAAGATGAGATTTTGGTGGTGGCATTATGGTGGTGGGTCCAGGGTGCAGCCTGGAGGAACCTGATAGCAGCAGCAGCAGCAGCATGCGGCCTACAAGTTCAAAACAACTAAGTATTCATGGAATTTAATCCGTAATTAGTAGTGTTTTTTTACATGATATAGTTTGAATTTAGCCAGTTTGGGCAACTAGATGTTGCCTAGAGGAAAAGGAATGATGGGTATTTTTGAACCTTCATAAAAGAACCACAGACAAACATAATAAGTTTTATGGCTGCACTTTTGCAAAAGGAGAAAGCATTTTGCAAGGAGGATCCTCCGATCCTCTTCACGAAGCGTTTCTAAATCCTCTCAGCTTGGGCAAGCCTTTTTATTTAGGAAAAGGGAGATTGTGAAAAAAGAGAAACAAAGCAACCTTGGTCTGCACACAGGTCAGCTAGCTCAAAAGGAGGAGCAGGAGTAATCAGCTCCCGGAACACAGACACCCGGCGCCAAAAGGCCCCACAAGGTTATGACATATGTAGAAATGATAATAACCTAAAAATCCCTAACAAGGAACTGCAGTTATTTTTTATTCAGTGATTTTGATTTAATGTGGTAATTAGATCATTTGCACACAAGAGGGCAGTGTAATGCCAGAAACAAAGGGAGTGCTCACCTTGTCTGTAGGCTTGATTAATTTCAGCAGGTATGTTTGCTTTTGCTTCACTTCAATGTGTTTGTTCAGTGACATTTAGGCAACCAGAGTTGCTTTCCTGATCTTTCGTAAATTATGAAGAGGGATGTGATTTTATTTAACTTTTTTTTCTAGTATATTGTGAGCATAAATTTAACATGGATAAATTTAAATATTTTTAAAATCTTTAAAGTAAAGGCTTACAGTGTTGTTGTATAAGATTATCATATTTGCTTGCTGAAGGATTTGATTTTGCATAACGAAAATCTATCAATGGATATGGAGGACCTGCAAACTCCACAAAAAGAAACTGAATCCAAGCCCTTCTTGTTTCTAAGGTAAATAATGCTAACCACTGCTAACAGCTAGTTGGGCTGGAAAACACTGTTGGGCTGTGTTGTCTCCATGCGGCTCTTAGAAGCACTGCAAGTAAAATTATTTGTAAAGCATTTATTTATTTATTTATTTTAGATTCAAAACTTGAATAATATAACTTAGTTCCTATTTTTATGTGGTTCATATGATTTTTTTAGATAATCTATATTTGATTACAAAATAATAGCAAATTGTTAGCCTTTTATTCATGCTCTATCTACTTTTTTACTGCTTGTTTTTCCTTCCTAATCAACTGGTCTTGAGTTCCTACCGTCATACATATTTTTTATGTGTGATACAAGGATTTTCTTTTTTTTTTTGGTTTGTTTTGGGGTTATCTGTCAAGATTATCTTTTTATTAAGTCAAATTCGGAATTCAGCGTTAAATGGAATTTTTTTAATGACTCAAATGGGGCAGAAACTTGTTACTGGCAATGTTCTGCTCTGTGGTTTATACCACTGACTCTTAGGCATCTTAAACCTCATGCTACATAATGCATAAAGTACAGCAGGATTGGTGTAAGCAACTACCATAACCACAAAAGTCTGTCTCTGAGGTTTTGTTCAGTAATTGCAGTAACATTTCTTTTGGTGTCTGGTGTTCATTTTTATATTTTTTTTCTTTTTTTTTTTCTTACCACTCCGGGGAATTAATGAGTTTCAGTAATCTGAACCTGTTAGAGATGAGTCGAAAAGATCTGATGACAATTTTCTGGAAAACATTTAACTTATATATTTACATATACATCACAAAGCACAAAGTTAGTGAAAGAAATTTTAAGCTTAGTTGGTCTGGAAACATATTCAGCTGTCACTGCTGCAAATGATAGTTTCCTGTATCTCTCGACTGCATGTCAATCAGTATGCAATGTGATCAAGAAAAAGTTCACAGGAATGAATGATTCTGTAAAAGACTAAAATGTATCTACTTCTCATAATTTAAAGAATATTTTAAAGAAATTGGGTTCTTAAACATTCCTGCACCTTTAACTCCAATCTGTGCAGCCCTGTCCTTTGTGGGCTTCATGATGAAGATTTTTTTTTTACACTAATATTCTTGATCAAATCTTAGTTCATTAATTGGGTAATTTCTTTAGGCAACTGGATGTACTGGATTTTATTTAGGGATATCAGAGTACCTTGGTTTGCATAGAAATTCATGTCACACTAGATTTTTATTTGTAACAAAGATCTGAAAAGATGTGCTGAATTATTCTGTTTCAGAATTAATTTGAACTGCAAATAGTATTGGCAGTTTAAATAGGATTTTTTAATTTTTTTTACATTTTTGTAGAGGTGAAGGTTGTTAGATTTGGTTTATTGATTTTACAACTTAGTTTTGTTTAGTTATTTTGTCCTGGCTTTTATTGCTAAATAAGTTATGTTACTCTCGACAGTTGGTGGTTGCCATAGCTACCAGTGACAGCCTTTTTCTGTTGCCATCTGTAGCTGTGGTATGTATCAGGATCAGCTCTGTGTTTTCCTTACCATTATATTTAATTAGCATTTATTTTAGCTAAATCTAATAATGTGTATGGTTTCATGTGCATTTTCACCATTTTCAGATTATATATATTTTTAATGTTGTGCATTTCAGTTGTATTTAGATTTGTAACTGTAAACTATTTTGTCAACTGTTAATTGGTAATTAATCGCTGTGTATTTTGTTTTTTATGCAATTAAAATTGTGGGATAGTCTTTGAATGTTATGTGTGAGTGCATTCTCTTTCCTTTATTAAAAATCTACATATTTTTTTGTTATTTATGCTATTTATGCTAAATAAATAACAAAAATTATGTGAATTAATTATGTAAATTTATACAATAACAGCCAGTTTATCTCATTTTCATGCTGCTCTTGTAACTTTAGAGCTGAAGTTTCTTATTGATCGTAACCATCAACTTAGATTTTTTTTTCTTGTAAGAATAAATAAAGTAAAAAAGAGAGTGTGTTGTCAAATGAGCTTGCTGACGCAGAACGGAAAAGAAGGGTTACATTATGCACTTAGTCATTTTCAATAAATTAGTGTGCATTCTGATGGTCAAATTAAAAGTACCTTTTGAAAATAACCTTCAACATACATTTATTTAGGTGCTGATTTTTGTTCTGGTGTAATTCTGAGCTGTCAGGTTTATAAATATAATTAACAGAAGTAATTAATCCACATGTGTTTCTCTTGAGTTATTCAAATAATTGAATCTTTCAATAATATTTTAACTCAATATGATTAAATTAATATTATGTCTCGTTTTACTCCACTCAAACCAGCCATTAAGTAATTAAAACCTTCAGAAATATGAATCAGACGTTGCCATGTTGTTCTTAGGACCGTGTCGTCATAGGAACGGTTGTTGCGGAAGTAGCCGTCGCTGCCTACAGGGAGATGAGAACTGCTTGGCCTCTACACGAGAGCAAAAACAGGTGGGATCTGAGGTAAGCACTAATATGGACACGGATTATTGTGAAACATGATCGCATGATCCCTGTCGAGTACATCCTGAGCTGCGTGGTGCCTTTGGTAACTCAACACAGGTCAGAGAAGCAGAGAAAGGGCAGAGAGAGCCTGCAGCTACGATGGGAGCACTAAAGTCCACACCGGCTCCGATTGAATACTCTGATCTGTCGGAGAAAACTGGCTGTGAGTAATCATCATCTCTTACCAAAATCTTCCCTGTTGGACGAGAAGGAAGTGTAAAATAAAAGCTTCCTGAAACGGAAATGCGTTTTTATTTTCAGTCTTATCTTGAAGGGGATGCAAACAAAAAAAAATGCAAGCGTTACCCTTGTAATAAGATCTAACATCACCATTTGGTTTCGTGCTGAAAAGACGCGTCAAAATCTGTCAAGTTTTACGCAGGAGTAATGAATATTTCAGAGAGAAAGTTAAGGGAAGTGTAACATTATCCTTTACAAAGCACGATGCTGTTAATAATAGATGTTGCTGCACTACTGTTCACTACTTGTCAAATGAACTCCTGTATTCTCTCAGAAGTTTGGTAGACGCACAGAATGCAAACTAAAGAAGTGGAAAATGAAATTTGAATACACAAATTCAAATTTCTCAGAAGCTCAGAAGCTTTCATTAGTGAAAAAGGAGCCTTGAATTTCCAGCTTAAACTTACAAATTGTATAATTATTACAATATTTGCTCACTTTGTGGTTTGGTTTCAGTTTCTCTTAGGCAGATTAAAGTCCTGCACAAAAGGTTCAGACAGCTGAGTGATGGAGACGATTTTTTAAGGTAAGCTGTAAGTTTATCATTTTTCACTGATTTCTTGGATTTTCAGTCCTCTGTGAGTATTTCACTCATTTACATTGACCGTTCACTGACCGTTTCCAGTCAGTAACAAATCATGATATGCCAACTTGTTTTTAAACTGGAAACCTTAATTAACTTCAGTCATCTCATCTAACAAGAAACTAGTCGCATGTCGCACTAAGTTTGACATCTTAATTTCCTTTACTTCCCTCAGGAGGGAACATTTCCGATGCATCTCTTCTCTGAAGTACAATCCCATTCGTAAAGAGGTCGTAGAGGCTTTCTTTAACCGAAGGTATCGTACAGCAATTAATCTTAATTCTGCATTTATGCAATTTCCTTTTGGGATTAACAACTTAATTATTATTATTCTCTTTGGGATTAACAAATAAGGTTATTCCCTTATTAACATTATTAAGTTGTTATTCCCTTATTATTCCCTTTGGGATTAACAACTTAATCCCAAAGGGAATAGTAATACATTTTTTTTAATTCCTCTAAATGTCCTCTAAAATGTAAAACAATTAAAATTAAAAAACAGCAACAAAAAAAAACAAGCATGTAACAAAGAAATCTATGGAACATTAAATCAATATGAAATATATTTAGTAGTACATTTTTATTTTCTCATATTGTCTGACAATTGTTTTTATTTTAAAGCAAAAAATATCATCCTATGAGGACACATACAAAGCAAAAAATGCACAATATAAATTAATCTTTACTTGCACTTCCATGGTTTTATATAGCAGGTAATTAATTGTATATCTTGTCTAAGAAATAAGAAGGCAGTGCAGGTCGTGCTCCCTACAACAGGAAGCATTACCATATATGGATAATGACATATGCTATAAAGAGAAAGAGACAGTTTTGTTCTTGACTAACAAGATCTCTCTTGAAGAAATATATGGACTGGATGTGTCACAGTTTACTGCGGATGCAGAGAAGGATGGTGTCAGCACTTTTTCCTTCCCCACAGATCCTCTATGCAGGAAATTAGGGTTACCCTGTGCTTTCCACTGAATATCCCTTTGATTGGTCAGCTGTTTTCTGAAAACAATGTCCAGCCAATGACAAATTCTGATCAGTCTTATAATGAAGGTTGATCAAAAATGCAGGCATTACTCTTTTAATAAGATCTAACATCACCATTTGGTTTCTTGCTGAAAAGACTGTGTAAATCTGTCAAGTTTGGTGCAGGAGTGACAAATAATTTAAAGTGAAAGTTTATTGGCCTGACAGAAATAACCAGGAAGAGACAGATTAAAAAATATATTTATATATATTCTATGTAGGAAACCCCTTTTGCATATTGTGAAACAATTAGAATATTGGTTTCAATGGAGGAGCAATCTATTCTACTCTATTTTACATAACCACTAAATGGCTCACATACACAAAATTATCTGGTAACAGTTGTTGGGAATGGGAGTGCTAGGTTATCAGAACATGGCCAAAAATTGCAACATCTACCCCAATGACAATTCTGCGATTAATGGAATTGCAGCTACAATCGCCATTCAGTTTGAGTAAAGGGCAGATCAAGTAGATCATTCCAATGACGAATAGTTAAGAGATAATTAATTAGTGGATGCCTAAAAGAAGGACAGAGGATGAAAAGAAATTCACCCACCAAAAAAAGGGGACAAGAATCCCATTGCAGGGTTTTTCACTTGTCTTTGGTAATAATAAGAACATTAGTTTACAGTCGATGTCTCTGTGACATAGAATGACCATTTTCTCCTAGGACAAAGATTTTTGGACTTATCTAACGGTTAGAACCATTCTTTTCATCTCAAATTTGTTGCTCAATTGACTTCTTTTTCTACTTTGTATTTCATTATTTTCCTGACTACTTTTTCTTTTACTTCAATGGACAAATCATGTAAATCTTCCCCTTATTAACTTTTATTAAAACAGAAATCCACAAGATGCGCTTTAGATCTTTGCATTTACAAAATAACTTCACTTTTAAGAAACTTGGACTCGGTTTTCTCTACTTGGTTGATTATTACTATTGTTAACATTATTGTGTGTGCAAGTTAACTTTTAGAATAATTATGGCATGTATATTTTTTGTTTTTATTTCAGAAACTTTTCCCCGAGCCGTCAGGGCAGAGCAAACGAGATTGGCTTTGAAGAATTTCTGGTGGTCTTGTCTCACTTCAGGCCCCCGGCTATGAAAATAACAGAAGAACAGCGTAAAAATATCAGGACGGACAAACTTAAATGTGTGTTTCCATGCTTGATGTTTGCCAGTGGCTGAAAGACATCATGCTGACATAAAAGTTGCATTTTTCATTTGCAGTTATATTCAACATGCATGACTCAAATGGTGATGGATTGATAACGCTTGAGGATTACAGACACGTGAGCTTCTTATTGAATCTAAAATATTCAAATGATTCTTATTGTAATAAACCTGATGTTGTTTGTCAGTAAGCCGGAAATTGAGGATTTTTTCACCTCACTCCTTCACCTTCAGAAATCAGAGCTGTTCTTGTTTCCAGGTGGTGGAGGAGTTGTTATATCGCAGCGAAGCACTGGGGAAAGAAACGGCCAGAACCATTGCTGATGCAGCCATGTTGGAAGTGGCTACAACAGTCGGTCACATGGTAAGGAAGTGGTTTTGATTTGATAAAGTAATTTGCTTCATTCCTTGCACAAACTAAATCAGGAGCTTCCTGTTTTGAACTCAGGACCCCGATGAGCATTATGAAGGAATCACCTTTGAGCATTTTCTAAAGGTTTGTTCATCCAATTCTTAATGTGTTGCACAGGTAGTCAGCATATGTTCTAAAATGACATTGAAATTGATTTTAGTCTGAAACCCAAAGCTGAGCTGCTATTTTGTTGTTGTTGTTTTTTTTTTTACAGCTGTTGTCCAACTTTGAGATCGAATCAAGAATGAACATTTGGTTTTTAAAGACGGATGTGCTCCCTTGCTGGAAGTGAGGTTGTTAGGCTGAGGTATCCAGTTGTTTTAAGTAAGCTTTGAGAATAGAACGTTTTATGCCTTAACTGATATGAATTTCTTGTTTTGCTCTGTAGCAATATGCTTGCACTGATGATATGCCTCATGCATGTCGTAACAACTATGCAAACCGAATAACAATTTTAATTTACAGCATTTCACTTCTGTCTGCCACGACAGAGCAATAATTTTCAAACATGAATGACTCTACCTGTTGATGTAAATGGGATTGAAAATATAAGTTATTTTCATAAATCTCATGAGATATTATAGTTGTCTTGTAACTGTATGATCACAGAAAATATTTATTTCTTTACTACAGAATGTGGATGCCTTGCACTGTTTGCACAAAAAGGGACCTTAAAACACTTTATTATTTGCATTTATTTAAAAAGAGATAACATTTTGGTTCCAGTAGAAACTTTACAATACACTTCATGGGCATAAATGCTGTTTCAACTTCCAGCCATTAAGAAGACTTTTGAGTTGTCTTTCGTGGGTCAGAGTGAACGTCATAACCAAACCAAGCCACCACAAGTACTGGGTTAAAACCTTTATGCCATCATGCCTCGATTACACAGCTCTTATAGCTGTAGCTATGGCTAATAGCTTTTAACGTGGCTTGACTGCTGTTCTTGCCAGAATGGGTCATTTTCTGATTCAGTTATAGATTTTTTTTAAATAAGTAAAGTTGCACCACAACCACTCTAGTCTGAAAATTAATTAAAAACCAAGAATTGATAAAACATTCATGCCAATATTGAGTCTAGGTTTGTGAATGGAACTTTATTAAAATAGATATCCACTGTTATTGTTGTCAATGTTCAAGAAATGGAATGATATTTAGATAGACTACATATATGTAAATGCAAGGGCATGAGTATGCAAAGTTTTAGTTTTGTAACGCTCCTTGATCAAAGATAATATGGTTTCTTGTCATTTTCTTTCTATTACAGAAAATATTTATTTCTGGTTGTTAGCGGCAAGTGCCAGTTCCCTGTAGATGCAAAATAAAGGACATTGAAACTGTTTATTGTTTGCATTTCCCTCAAAAAGGAAAAAGGAACATTGGGTCTGGTGAAAAGTCTACATACATTCATCATGAGCATGAAATCCATATTAATGTAGGGCCTTGAAGCAACAAAGCTTCAATGATTTTCAAATAAGCAGAATAATAACATGTATATAATTTTTGTGCTACTTCATCATAATAGGATCATTCATATATTTTAAGGTTAAAATAAGGTTAAAACATTTCTTTATGGTGAGAGAACAGCATTTGAGCAAAGACCTATCAGAAATCATAACCTGAAATAGAAATGAGTAAGGGAAACTATTTCCCATGAGCAATGGTGAGAAAACTAAAAAGACTGACATTTACTTTTTCTCTCAAAGTTCGGGATACAATTTTTGACAAACAAAACCGCTATTTTCACATAAGAGTTTTTCAGAAGATTTCGACATTGAACAAAAATAAATACAAGCATAAAAAGCAAAACAAAATGAAACTTTAAAAAAGGCAAGTCACCATTTGAACTTTACACCAAATGTTGCAGCAATAGGAAGATATGTTGTCATCTTCCTTCTACCCACGCTTTTCTGACTTTCAGACATTAAAAACAATCATAACATAATGAAATTGTTTAAAAAATGAGAACTCATAATCGTGAGTCATTATTAGTATTATGATTATAATTGCTTATTGCCTATTATTCAGCTTTCATCTTACTTTGTTACTGCGATATACTGCCATCTAGCGGCAGCAAATCTCAAATCAGGAAAAAGCAGTTTAGGGCCTCATCACTAGCAGGGAACAAAAAAAAGACATTTAAATAAAGCATATTTACAAATGTATGAGTAATGTGTATTTTTCAAAATATGTCTGTCATCTGTTTAATATCTGATTTTTTTAACAATAGTTATTAAATTGTGAAATTAGATGGGTAATAGACAAATGTTCAAACATGGATGACGTGATAAAAAATATTGTGTTCTGGTGGCCATTGGTAGTCAGAAACTGTTCAGATCAAATTATGTTAAAGGTCCCAAAGAGCTTCTAGGCCAAATCTGATGGTAAAGTGTGTGTATGAATTAAATCACCCCGAATGTGTGTCAAATCTAAACTCCTGCTATACCTGCATTTCCTCCTCATTAATTCATGTTCAGCAAATGTGACCCAATCAGTTGTCAGATAAAAAGTATCTTTTGAAAATGAATACCTTTCAATCTGCTATTGAACATTAAACTTTTTCTGTCATGATTTCATTTGTTTCTTTGCGTTTCACTTGCTGAACTGAATTGAGGTACTGAAAGAAATGAACTTTTCAATAATGTTTTATTTATTGCATATGAGTAGTTGTGATGCAGTGCAGGTTAAAAAAAGCACTTGTGGTGTCACCACAAGATTCAACCACTCAAAGTTTCAGACATTATTTTCCACTTGACTCATAGTTTTCATAAAATGAGTTTATCGGAAGCTCAATTTCAAGCCTCTTTCGGTCGGTTTCTCTGAGAAGAGAATGTTTGAGTGTGCCCTTCGAAATAAAAGTCTAATTTGTTTAAAGAAATTAAATTTGAGGGAAGGGATATTAAAGCAACCTGTAATATCCTTTAAACTATTAAAAACAACTCATGTTTGTGAGACTCTGCCTTATTTTTTTTTTATTAATTTATCATTACTAACTGATGAAGTTGACATTTTCTATAAGATGAGTAGTGATTAAACATCTATGGAAAGCCTTGTGCAAAAATCTCTGTCCAGTGGGTTAATTAAGACTTAGATCCTCTTTTGGTTTTGAAACCTGACAGTGTACCGTTTCCTCAACTGTAATAAATTAATGTTAGTTTAAACCTGATAGACGAACATCGAGCAGTTAATTGTGAAGTGGAAGGAAAATAATACATAGTTTTTCCAAAGAAAGACATTGTTAAAAGAAGGCCATAAAAAAAGACTAAGCTTACTTCGTCTTCACTTAGATGTGAAGCGTTACTCTTGCAGGAAACTGACTTATTGCACATCTCAGTGCACCATCCTCGTTGTGAAATATGGGTGGTGGCAGCATCATGCTACAGGGATTCTTTTTTTTTTTATTTTTTGTAGGGATTGAAAAGCTGGTCAGAGTTGATGGGCAATCCTGAAGCAAAACTTGAATGTGCAGAACATGCAGGGTTTGACAGAGGGTCAGTCGCCTGCAGAACAGCTACACTAAACAATGGGATCGATTAAAACCAGACCTAAATCTTATCTAAAATGTGTGTGAAAAGTTGTTGTTTTATAAAAAAACAGAGTTCAAACTTTTCAGTCTGCTGGTGGAGACACACCCCAAAAGACTCACCGCTGTATCTACAGCAAAATATTATTCTTCCAAATATCCTGAGTGTAAATGTATATCACACATTAAGGATAATTGTTTATGAAAACTTCAAATAACCATGGATCATTTTTCTTTCACATCACTGTTGCACAATATTTACTGTTGTCCAACAAGCTGCATGAAAGTTTGTGGTTCTAATGTGACAAAATGTGGGCGAGTTTAATGGTAATACTATTTCTGCAGTGTTTGGTAAACCTGGTTTTACCGAGATGTCAGCAGCTGTTTTTATATTTCCTCAAATGTGGGCTGGGGTATATTATAAACACAGTTAAAAGAAATGCATGATCCAGACTCAGTAGTAGGTGTTGCCCTAAGGTGCCCTCAGAGTTGCTTTAAATAAGGCAAAGTTATAACAGGGAACTTGATTCATGACCTAGAGTAAATCCCCTATCTACTTCTAGTTTCCTGACAGCTTGTGACTGGAGGAAAGTTGAACTAAAATTAGTTAATTTTGTGGAAACAATATTATCCAGTGTAAAAAAGCTCAAGTCTGCAAGAACGTACTCAAGGGGGCAACTTTATCCAACATGTTATTATTGTTTTTGTTCCCCATCTTAACACACCCTTGCATGAGCATCTATATAACGATGCAAAGCTGCAAATGACACACCGTTAACAAATTCAGTGGTCTGTCCCTCCCAAAACACGCACACACCCACGCACACCTTGTGACTGACCAGACAGGCTGCTAGTTTCATGAAATCTTTCCTATCTGATGCAGCCCTGTGTTGAACACATGCGTCACTAGAAGCTGATATCACACAGTCAGCGTCTCAGCAGCTTCCCGATTTTCTTTCTAACTCCTCTTTTAGGGAGTGATTTTGTGCGAAAGAAAAACAGCACATGATACTTTTCATACACTTCGGGGGGGAAAACCCTATTAGAAAAATTTACAGGAATAATCGAAGAGACAAGAGAGGTCAGCTTGTGTTGCATCTTTTAATTCTCCATACTGATGCAATCAGGCGTGAACAACAGATTAATGTTCTGTGTACAGCAAAAAAAAAAAACAATTTAAATTACAAAACATACAATAATAAACCTGTCAATCATTTCATACTTCACTCTTTCCATGAAAACTTTCCAAAAATAAATATTAAATACGATAAATATCCTCCATTACTCTGATGTACCTGCCATCTTAAACTCATGTTTTTGTAAGTCTGTCGTCATCTCAGTAAGTAAAGTGCTGCTGGAAACCGACCGCCGAAGGTCAGTTCCAGGTCATCAAAATAAGTTGAATTCACTTGCTGGTGCATTTCTGCAGACTTTGCTTTTTAGAGTCCTCATGCTTTTGGACATGTTTGTCAGGAGCTTCTTGTAGGTCGTCAGGACCACACAGCCGTAGACCTTCTGCTGGAAGACGTTCTGAGGTGGCGGTAGTGTTGTGGATCCACCCGCTGGCTCCGGTAGAGGAAGGTTTGGGAAGACTTTGTGATAAAAGTTGTTTATGCGGCGAGTCAGCATCCCGGTCTGATTTCTCACCATGTTAAGTAGATTTAGAAGAGGGCTCTTGGGGGGCTGCAAGTCTGTTTGCTGCTCGTAAACCCTCTTCAGATGAGGGGAGAAGGCTTGGAGCTGTGCATACATGCTTGCTATTTTCTCTGAGGGCTCCAGCCCAGAGATGTTGGGGTCAGGGATGCCACTCACCGAAGCCTTGCAGAGGAGCTCTGCCATTTCCCCTTGGGACGATTTCTGCCAGAGATGAATGAAAATTTTAATCAGATTCAAAGCATAATGTAATACAGTGACAACACATGATTGCTCAGGTAAAAATGAAGCAGATTTATGAATTTACTCACATATTGTTTTATTAGATCACTAGTATCCTTATGGACAAGCCTGGTGAGCTTCAGAGTCCGATGCAGGTCATTGCTGCATTGCTGATTTCTGGCAGCTTCCACGGTTTTTGTTGAATCAACAACCACAAGCAGCAGGAAGCAGAGTAATACTGAAGAGAACAGAAGTGGTCAGTTATCGTAAACTGCCTCACATTACAGGAGAAATTCATTTACAAAACTGTAATCAAAGAACCAAACTCTTTCCATTATGGAACATATTGACAGGAAAAACAGACTGCCTCATTATTTTGGAGTTTAAATAGGCTGAAATTGTGTGGAGAAAAGGTCTATCACACAGATACTGGACAAAAAAAGGCTAAAAGGGAATCAGACTCATTCATGCAGGAAACTGCAAACTTCAGTTAGTTTCACAACAGCCACAAGTCACTAAAAATAGGTTGCATAATTTTAAGACAAAAACGATCCAAAGATGTTTAAAGCTGCTTTTAGAGTTGATAAGAAATGAACTTACTTGCTGCTCTTTCCACAAGCTGTTGAAAATGCATATTCTTTACATGACCATTCATTCTCCTCTGTGTCTCACAGTCAAATTGTGTGGACTTGTCATGATCACACTCCTTTGAAACTTCTTTAGAAGAACCCACAGGAAATGACGTGCAGCAAACCTCATGAACGGCACGTCATCCTGGGCGATTTCTTCCTGAATAAAATATCAAGTTCTTCTTATTGCTATTATCCTTTTTATTATTTGTAATAATTGTGACATATTTCTTGGAAATATCATTGACCTAAACTTAAAAATAACAATATGTGTTATGAGATTCTCAGGCAAGCCTGATCTGTGGACAGACATGTCGGGGCATTGACCTAATCTAAAGACATATATGGAGACATTTATGAAAGTTGCAGAAGTAATTAAGACAAAGTGTTTGCATGCGTGGAATAATATCAGCACAACCAGTGGATTTGTGTCACTTCACAAAAATAAGACATCTTGATTTAGCGATTACATGTCAAGTCACTAGAAATCTTCTCTGTCCTTTGGTCAGCTCACCCTGTGACACAGTTCTCACTTTAACTTTAACATGAATTAAAAAAAGAAAGTTCGACCAAAAGACTTTATTTCATATTTTCTCTGGAGGATCTTAGCTGTCTGATGAAGCCTTCATTTTGAGTATATTTTTGTTGATTAATACTTAAAAAGGAGAACTAGCTCTGAGGTGACTAGTGAAGTTTTTTTTCTTTTTTTTCTCTGAATGTTGGTCAACCTTTGTGTTTTGCAGCAATAGCTGCATGTGGCATTCCATACAGGATGCTTGTCAGGTCACAGGAAATGCATTTCACAATCAGAAACTTTACATGTACGTAAAGATGAGTGAATCTGCGTAACAAGAAGCAATGAGCCCAGCTCTGACGGCAGAATGAGCAGATGAGTTCATTGCTACACATTGCTGTGCTGCGTCTTTCAGGGATAGGAGTGATGAACCACACAGAACTTTTTAGGAAAGATGTCATGTGGCTGGTATTGAGGAACGAAATCCTGAAAGCAAACAAAAAATGTTAGCAAAATACCAGTGTGTCTTGCAAAACTGTTCCTACCCGTTTATGTTTTTTTTCCGTTTTGATAAATGCCAAACTTTATTTTACTTTAATATAATTTTGTTTTCATAGACCAACATAAAGTAGCACATAGCTGTGAAGTAAAAGGAAAATAATACATGCTTTTTAAGATAGTTTTTAGAAATACCAGCATGAAAACCATGGCATGCATTTGTATTCAGCCCTCCTCAGTCAATCCTTAGAAAAATAAATCGATATTCCACCTTTGCCACAGATTCTTCATTAGTTTTTACTCCAACTGTATGTTTAGTTGTTGCCCTGTTGGATGGTGAAAGTCGGAGCCAGGCTTATTTCTTCTCTGACTGATCCTCACCTCGTCCGTCATGCTGGTTGAGGTGGACGGCAATGTCTTGGCAGGTTTGTTAAAAGCTTAAGAAACTTTTTTAAAAAATCACAGGACATCTGCATTAACCTGAGATTAAACAACCAGACTAATTACTAACGAGTGACTTCCGAGAGACTTTATATAGACTTTGGTTTAGTGATGACAGCTTCCTGTAGTGGTACAGGGGTAGATCACAGCCCACATAAGGAGGCCAGAGTCGAGGACTCTGGCGACGTCCTCGACACAGACGTCGCAGGTTCAATTCCTAGCCTGATAATCTGAACTGCATGTCTTCCCCTTCTTTCATTACCCACTTTCCTGTCTAACTATTCTCAAATAAAGGTTGTCTGAGTCCAAAGAACCTTTATTAGTTTACGTCTTTATTTGAAATAAACTAAATTATTTGAGTGCGACTAACTGATATTTGTCAGTCGCATTCAATGACTTGAACTAAGCTGGTTAGTGTGTTTGTGTGTGCATCGTGCAGCCCTGATCCCGTTTGCAATGACTACAGTGAAAGTGAAACAGCTTGTTGTGATCTGACATGACCTCCATGACTTTTGAAAGTATCTTCAGCACAGGAAAGTGTGCTTTAGTTGCCAAACCACCGACTACTTGAGAATAGGTAGGGAAACTCGATGCACCACAATTGTGTCTACACCACTTCAGGTAAAGGCTAACCACTCTTCATGCCATCCCACGGGGCTTTCCAGTTGCCCCAGGGGATAAAAGAGGGGTGGTGGCACTGAGGTGGGCGACTGCTGCAGATGTCTGTCTCAGAGGTTGGCAGTTCAAGGAAACTATAGTAAAATTCCTGCTACTGTGTCAAAAAAAACTCGTATTTGACTTTTGAATGCAGCAAATTCTCATTGAAATGCAAGTGAAACTCTGCAGGACAAGTTCTCTCTCACCTCTTGTTCCTATTTTCACGTTTCTGATTTTTTTGGCTATTCTGACCCACATTTACTGTATGCTTGTTAAATGTAGAAAACAGCAAACAAATCAATTTAGGTCCTAGCGGTCATTTCCCACCAAAGAAAAGAAAACGTGTGAAGTTTCACACCACATAAAAGAGACATTGCTAAGAAATTAAACCACACACCAAGGATTTCTCTGTGTCAAGAAGCAGGATGTTGAGTGCCAAGACGTTTTTTGTTTTCAACGAAATCTCTTTTATTTTGTCTTCGAATTGCACAGGAAGTGGTGAATAAAATTCTTTAGGAAAGTCCCCTTTATTCTAACTAAATACATCTTTCTAATAACCTAAAATGTACACAAATTGTAAGGTCTGTTGTTGTGAAGCTCTCAGGCAAACATACTCGAGCACCTCAAAAGCACTTTTTCTCTATGAAACCATTTGTCCACAAAGCTTCAGCTGATACACAACCAGACAACAAAGAAAGGCTTTACTGCATATGAGACACAGCTTCATTAAATTTCAGAAAGTTCATGAAAAATCGAGCTTCACCGTTCAAACTTCAGGACGCGGTCGAGTTGGACAGGAACAGTCGGGTTCTATTGCCACCAGAAACTGAGTGTTATTAGATTCCTCCTGTTAAAATACTTTGTGAACTTAGGGGACATCCTCCAGCTTCCCAGCCCCTTTAGTGAGGAACTAATACAAGCTTCTGCTGTGGGGAGAAAGAAAACTAAAAAGACACTGTTGAACAGAAAAGTGTTGCATTCAAGATCACCACTGTTGACCATGTTTAAAAAGTGACCCATGATGAAGTAGCATTTATTTTTTTTCTTCATACATATAGTTCATTATTTGAGAAATTCACTGCATGGGGGCTTCAAATAGATCACGAGTCTTTGAAAAACCTGTTGTGTTTTTACACTGTGGGGGTTGCAAAATGCTTACGAACAGTTTGTGAAACTCAATCCTTCTCCAAAAAAACAAAACTAAAAAAAAGAGACGAGGCTAAAGGTGACATTAGAAATTAAGCACCAAAAATTATCTTTCCATTCACCATGAATGGAACAATTGTGCAACCTGTTCAATGACTATAATGAACATCGTGGGAAATATTGAACTCCTCAGACGCGAATCGTTTGAATGCAGTCCAGCCCCACATTGTCTGCAGAGTCTCTGATCTCTAAAAGATCCTCACAGGGAAATAACAAGAAGTCTGTGGTTCCATTCACCAGCATTTATACAATCTGAAAGATTAAATGGTCTGACTTAGCAATATACTGAATTATTGTGTGACCATTTCTCGACGTTATAAAAAAAAGAAGCAAAATCTTTATCGTTAAGCTCTGTTATCAACAATAGACCAGTGTCTCTGTATATTCTAGCTATGTTTTCATGTACAAATATTCATATCAAAAATTATACAGCACAGATCTCACCATTTTTCCTTTACAAGGTTAGTGAACAATTAAATGATTCACAAGTTTAGACAAACCCAAAAAAAGACAAAAAAGAAAAAGAAAGGGTGCCGTCCTAAGTCATTTAAAATATTGATATTACAAACACCGAACTCAAATCTGCTTCAGGCACAACTCAAATAAAGGCATTTGTGGACAAAAAGAAACAAAACAAACAAAAAAAACATAATATCAAATATGGTGCTTATGTCTAGTATTGATAGGCTTAAAAGAAAAATAAAAAAACAAGAAAAAAGAAAAAACATATGCTATGACCACTTATTTACAAACAGCTAAAATCTCTGACAGATTCATGCTTCACTTCACAACCTGAATTTGTCCTTAAAGTGCATGCAATAATAAGCAGTTTGAGCGAGTGGGATCTTGAGTTGTGAGAGGATTAAACAGGTCGATTGAGTTGATGCCAATTGATTCTACATATTGATAAATCTGGTAGAAAGTAACGGACCACAGTATACTGAGTAAGCACATGTTGGATATGTGACCAGTAGGAGAAAGAAATCCTGTAAAAAAATAAAATAAAATAAGAGAAAACCCCTAGTCATCCCCCGTATAGTAATATTCACATTCAGAGATTTAAATTAAATAAATACAGCAAAAATCAAATGATAATAAAAAAGAAATAAAAGCAGCTTAACACCACGGGGGAGTCCGTAGTTCACATTCCACAATGTCCCTCCATGTAACACACATTAAGCATCATGAACATGATGGGTTTCTAATTGAACATATCAAAGTGCCCATTTTACTAAAATTTCCTGATTTATTCAATTCATACCAAAAAAGAGGAGATGGCATGGAGGAAAGAGTCTGTTTTCTGAACACATTGAGTTACACTAAGTTTGCTCGTTTGAGGATTCTCCCGTTTTGCTTTCTCCCTCCGAGTGTCACAGCAAAAGCAAAACACCCTCTTGTTCGACGATGCAATATCTGAAGTGAGGCAGAGAGAGAAGAAGAAGAGTAGCGGAGAAAGTTATCCAGTTTTATCATCAAAGATGCAGCAAAACGGCCGAGTGGATATGAGAAGGGCACAGATATGTTGTCTTTTTAAAAAGATGAGATCCGTTTTCATCTGTTGTCTTCTTTGGGGAAGTCCAGAGATCCTAGGCTTCCAAAACCGAGGCTCCGACTCTCTGAGTCAAAAGCGCAGAGTTCTCTGTCCTGGCGCTCCAACAGGTGTTTGATCCTTTCAGTTCGCTCTTTCTGAAGGGCAGCCAGTTCCTCTTCAATCTGTAATCAGCACAGCACACACAGATGGAATTGAAAATATTCAGATCCCTGGCAGTGCAGATTTAGAGTCCAAATAATCTTTTATTTCACTGAAAAGTTTGTTTCTGGTTGTAAATGAGATGGGAATCTATCAAAAAAGGGGTACTAATTTTGAAATAAATAATTTCTCTTCTTGTTTTCATAGCATGTCTCAATCTAATTTATGAAAGAAATCTTTCATGGCAATGCAGCAATCAAGTTATTCTAATAATTCCAAATCACTTTTTAAAAATATTTCCATTTATCTTTGGTGATGAGCTCCAAGTCTTGAAAGTTGGAAGGCCTCCTTGCAATCAATCTCTAGTTCCAGACTGGCTAAACCACCCCAAAATTGTATTACATCCAATTAGAAGAAACTAAATGAACTAAAAGGTTACTTTAGCACAAAATCTACATGGGGATTAAATTTGGTGAATTTAACAGACACAATGATATTAAAACAAACCATTTTCTTGACAAAAACACCATTCTAATGAGGAACAAAACACTATAGTGAGCATGTATGCTGCAAAATGATTAATGTTGCTCTGTGAAAGTAAGCACAAGTTGAGAGGATGAATTTCACTTTACCTACTAAAAACAGCACAGGAAACAAGTGGAAAGTTAATGTTAGCTATTTTCATGACAGATGTTTGAAGAAGTTTGAGTACTGATGTCTGTACATTTGGAGTAACAAAGCTGAAGAGGACCAGAGGGCGTGTTTTGTCTAAATGCTAACTAGCCTTGCCATGGAGTGCTTTTAAAACTCGAGGTAGGGTGTCGGTTTGTTAGGTTTCCAACTACTGATTAGCAAATCCTGACTTGACAGCACTTTATATTGAAGAACGGCTTTATAAATATGCTGACAGTTTCACGCCATTTCTCCCCACATTGTTCAACCGAACACAGTTTCCATTAATAAAAATAAAAAAAACATTGGAACAAACAATAAGTTTATGAATCTGGAAATCCTTACCACCAGAGTCTTAAAGAAGGTAATTATTGCAGTAATGCAGAGCTGTGCACACTATCCTGCCACCCCATGGTCACTCTTCTGTTTGAAACCAGAAGCCTATCTGACACCTGAAGCGATCTTAATTCTCACTAAAAATGATCTAAACAGATGTTATGTTGCATGAAAACTATTCTTTTTTTTCTTACAAGGTAAATATGGCTTGATAGTGAATAACATTAAAAAAACGGTGATAGAAATATTTCTCAACCAAGTGTGAACTAATTTAATTTAATCATCTTGTTACATCTCAAGAAACAAGACTTTCTAAAATGTCAACAAAACATGATAAAAGGACAGTTGATACATTTTACAATGAATATGTCATAGAAGTCTGGCGCTGTGTTTTGTCTCGGCCGTCACATCTTTGAATCAGTTTGCAAATTGCTTGAGATTTTCCAAATACCTAACAGCTAGGCTGACACAGCAGCTTTTAAAATGTATGGTGACATTGAATATTTTTTCTTAGATATGACTTTCCCTTAACTTTCTTTTGGGTGGTTCCTGTTTTTCTAGCTCCAATTCCATTGATGTATTAAACTGTGTCATTAATTATTCTGATGTTTTGAAAACTATGGTTTTTCTAGCAGTTGCAAACCTGAAAAAAATTATCTTCTTCGTGACTCAAATTGTAGAAAAAGTATTGCTCAGTATTTTTTTAATGTAAAGCTAAGGTCCAAGTGAATGAATTTCATCTTGAATTAATTTTTAGGCTGACCTATTATGCTTCCTTGAATAAGTTAGGGAAAGTCTTTGGGCTACACAAAACATGTTCCTTACATTTTGTTCAAAATCATTCTGACAATAAGATTTCACCTGATCACTTCAGTTTGTTTTGAGATGCTTTAGAGCTAAATCTGTCTGATATGGACTATTGACAAGAGATTTCCTCACAAGCTGACAAATTTGGAAAACTTTTGCAACATCCAGTGATCAAATATTTGAACATCTTTTATTAGTCTAAAGGTATAAACTCATGCAATCAAGATATTGACGTTTTTGCTTTATCCTAGTTTTTTCCCCTAATATGTGTTTGTTTTCTAATTAAAATATTCAGGAAATATTTCATATTAAAGTTTGGGGAGAAGCTTTAGATCATGAATCATGGCCTCTTTAGTTAAATGACAGGGTCTCGTTTTTTGTACATTTTTAAGTTCCACAGTATTTTACACAAATATTTTTGCATGCATGTTGAAAAGTTTTTTTTTTTTCCCTTTTCCCTGATGCATGTATTAGAGTATCTGGTTAATAAGTTTATTAATCTTATAATATATTCTCCACTGCTAAAGTAGTATCAGCAGATATGGTCTGGTGAAGTATTTTATGCTCTGATTTTACCTTCTGTTCAAGGTGTGCTCTCCGAATGGAAACCTTCTGCTCAAGTTTCTGGAACTCTCGCTCGTGTTGGGTCTCCATTTGGGACTTGGTTTTTTTCTGGTAGGCGTCCAGGAGCTCCATCTCTTGCTTCAGCTGCTGCTTCAGAGCCTGGATCTCACCTTCCTGCTCTGCTTCTAGTCGCATCTGGAAAATTAAACGACCAGAAAAAAAGTGAGAAATGGGAAATGTTGGTGTCCACGTTACACATAGTCAAGCTTCTGATACCAAACAACTTTCCAAAAGATGAGGAATAATGGTGCTTCTGAAATACGACTTACCGCTTGGGAGGCCATCAAATCGTTGATGCTCTGCTCGTACTGTTCAGCCAGTACAGCCAGTTTCCGTGTCTGCTCCTCCTTCAGGTTCTTCAGGATAGTTTTGTGGTCGCCTTTGGGAGACACTTCCAGCTGATGGTTCCTAAGAGCCTTGTACTGCTTGTTCTGCACCTTGCAAGTGTCCTGAAACTGTTTTTTGATCTGCATCTCCAGGGTCTGCGAAGACGTAAGGAAGATATAAATCCCAATTAGCAATGAAATTTAAATAAACAATAAAGAAGTAAGCAGAATTTCTCAAACACCTTGAGGTTTCTGGGCTGCTGCCGCTGCTCCAGGGTGTGTTTTCTGTGCAGCTCTGTCTGTCGTCGGCTGTTGTACTCCTCCTGGTTTTCCAGCTCGGTCTGGTGCTGCAGCCTCAGGAGCTCCACACGCAGCTTCTGCAGCATCTGTAGCTGCCGGTGCTCCAGGTCCTGGCTGGACTCATCCTGCCGGATCATCATGGCATGTTCCATCTCCTTCTGTGTCCTCTTTTTGTTCAGCTCCTGCGACACAATGTTTCATAGCAGTTTTGCATTTTTCATGTCTTATGTTCTTATTTATTCCCAACATTACATTTCATAGCCATTAGTTTTCAATCTGAAAAGCCCCCTTGAAAAGATGACAAAATTCAACATCTGAAGCATAAATTGTATGTTTTTGCTTCTTACATTTTGTGTTTTTAATCTTAGCTGGTGATGTACCATTTTACACCAAGCCAAGCTAAGCTAAGCTAAATGCACAAGGTTTTCATGACAAACTGTTCTTCCCTCCTAATGTTCACAAAACCTGCATAGCGAATATTTGATGATTTAACAAAAAGAATTTAAATTTATTGCTGGAATTTTTTACCAGGTTTACCAAGATAGCTATTGGATTTTACAGTTTTTAAAGGAAATAAGGAATTTTCCCAGAAACTTTAAAGTAATCATAACACTCAAGTTGCAAAGAATAACATGTGAAAGGTAACACTTATCCTGTGTACCACATGAAAATTAATGCAAAGGTTAGACAAATTACCAAGAAACAGCTTGATGTGATCATTTCATGGAATTTTGTCGCAAACAATTACTGAGAAAACTGAAGATATTTCCTCTAAACCAGCGGCAGTCTTCACAGTCTGAATGCTGAGTGATGCACAATGACAGAAAATCCCATTACCTCTCTTAGCTGTTCCTGTTCAAACTCGTGCCGCCTGATCAGACTCCTGCGTTTGAGGGCCCGACAGCTGCGGTCATAGACCAGCCTCTGCTGGGCCAGCAGGTGAGCTTCCTCCTCTGCCTGGGAGTGCTGCACTGTTTCTTTGTACCTGGACAGTCGCTCCTGTTTCTCTTCCTTGGTTGCACAAGGGTCCTCACTCATCTCCTGCAATAAAGCACAAACAGGATCAAAGGTTGGAGATGTTGAAGATGTCTTCAGCAGAATTCACTCATGAATGTATCTGCTGGTGATAGTTACATCCTTGATCTTGTCTTTGCAAAGCCTGTATTCCTTCTTCTGGTTCTCCAAGAAACCAGTCAGCTCTTTCTTTTGCTGAGCAACAATCTGTTGCTGTATTCTCCTCTCCTCTGCTGCGACTGATTTCATCTGCGAACAGACAGTGAAATAGTCACTCTATCCTGAACATGCTCACATTTCTACAGATACAAATGAGACTTAAATCGCTCCTCAGTTTCCTGCTCATTCATAATTAGCTGCTGCTTATACCTCTTTATCCGTTTGAGCAACATGGCGTTTGGCCAGCCGTTCCAGTTCAATGTAAGTGTTGTTCGCATGAGTTTCTAATTCCTTCTGCAGCCTGAGCATGTGCTCGTCCATCTCGGCCTTTAGCCTGTTCTCCAGGGCGATCAGCTGCTTCTGGTGCTGTCGCCGCATGCGCTTATACCCAGACATCTGCTCCCGCAGCTCAAAGTCCTGCTCATGCTCCTGGATCTACCTGATGCCCTGGACAGGAGAACGCAGGAAGGGAAAGAAGCTGAGCAGGCGAAAACAAGGCACACAAAGGCAAAATAAAAACTTTCAAACATTCAGCTAACAAAATAAAGAGAAGTGAACTAGTTGCATAAGTGTGTAAAACATGACTCTCTACATTGTGCCATGTCTATCCTTCTCCTGATTGATACATGCAATGACTTTATAAATAACTAAAAGACGCAAGTAACTTTTATTTAGGTCAGATTAAGTTCATCTCAGTTGTGACCTAAAGAAGGCTGAAAATCGAAGATGAATTAAAATCGGCTTCAGCAAAGTATTAGTTTAAGGTTTTGCACACTTGTGCACACAAGTTACTTTAGGTTACCAGACAATGATGATGTAATTTATAAACATGAAACTGCATGGTCTTTTCAAAAAATAGATGTGGTTTATAATGCTCTTATGTGATTTAATACGGGTGCAAAAGCAAGAACTCACCATTACAAACTTTATGAGCTGCTTAATTGGACATCATTATCTCCAAAACAAAATCTTGGTGTTTCGACAAAGAATGCGATTAATGTGGCTTCATTACCCTCACTGAGCAATGTGCAGCAACTTTTTTAAACAGGTTTGGCAGAGTTATACTTTTAATTAAGTCTTTAAATAAATGTGTGGGATTTTCTTGAGCCCTGTTTTGTTTTGATTTTTGTGTTTATTTTTAGTTTTCTCTTTCTGAGTTAAGTTCTTTGATGATTGATTTTGAGGTTATGTTTCTGTTCCTTGTTAAAGCTTATCATGTTTGCAATGTTTCATATTCATTGTTATTTGAAATGTATTTCTGCATCTGTTCATTATGTAGAATTTCAGTTTCTGCAACTATTCTTGTGATTTTGCATATAGCCCTGTTAGATGAGTATCATTATTTTCGTATGGATTTGTAGTTTCTTTGAGTTTCAGTTCTCCCCCTAGTGTTAATTATTCATTTTCTCTTCCTTTCCCAGCTGCACCCTGTTAGTAATCAACCACCTGCCTCTTGTCTACAATCACACTCCCTTGTGTTTAAGTTTCTGGATTTTTTTTTCATTCACCATTTGCCATTATTGTCCTCCAGTCCTCTCGTGTTTCTCTGAGTTTTGGTATTTCATTATTAGACTTCTCATTGTGTCACAGTCAGTCTCTGTACTCTGGCCTTTTTCAAACTTCACTAATCGAGGGATTCAGTCAGTGTGTTTACATCTTCTTACAGCCTTTCTGCTTATCGTCACAGAGTTACATCGACACAACTGAAAGTAAAATGGTTATGTTCAAAAATGTAAAAAAAAAAGGAAAGGAATCTGAAAAGTGTGGCCTGCCTATGTGTTCAATTCCCTTTACCCTTCTGCTCCCAAATAATATCCAGTTCAACCTATGACCTTCTGAATGTCCTATAGACAGGATCATCCTGCGTGTAATTTAAATAAAGCTGTTCTATGAAGGCCTCAGTTTTGTTAAAGAACATTAGTGAACAAGCAGCATCATAAAGACAAGGGAACACAGCAAACAGGTCAGGGACAGCGGTGTTGAGGAGTTTAAAGCAGAAGTAGGTAATAAAACTACATCCCATCTAAAGCCGTGCTGTGCAGAATGAAAACTAACACAACTGCATAAGAAGTCCAGCTTAAGGGGTGGTCTTCTTAGAAACAAAGCAAACATGAAAGATCAATCCTGAGAAGACCACCAGTGACATGGTGGTGGCAGCATCATGCTGTGGGGAAATGTTCTTTAGCAGGGACAGGGAAGTTGGTCAGAACTAAAGGGAATATTCAGGAGCAAAATCCATTTTGATCCTGGTAGAAAACAATTCAAGCAGAGCTACATAAATCCAATTGAGGAGTTGCAGGAGTTCTTCTAAAATTGACAGGCAAAAGTAAAAATCTCAGCCTTTAGTCATATCCTAAAAAGCTCGACCAAGAGCCAACTCACGTGAGCTGAACACAAATGCACATCAGAGATTTTTAATTTTTTTTTTTTGGGAAAAAAAATAAGAAGTGAAATTTTCCCTCCATTTCACAATGACGTCCCACTTTGTGCGGGAAAATCGCATCAAGGCCCCTGAAAAGTGTCAGCTCTGCGGATTAGAATCAAATTTTTGTTGCGGTATTTTCTCTTTAAATGCCAGGCTTGATGAAAAACTAGCATAATGAGCAAAACTATTTGACAAAAGGCTGATCAAGGCACCTCTCTCCAATCAGAATAGTAGGAATATTTTGAATGACACCTTTCATAGTTTACAAAAAAAACCCTACACGGCTGACTGAAGGCATCTGGCAGATATTTGTCCATACAAACGCAATTCACACACATAAAAGCGCAGGCAGAGTGGAAACTAAAGATGGGGAGGGGGAGGATGACATCCATTAACTGGATCTGGTTGCCATGACTACAGATGTACAGCTGAGAACACAGACACTTACGCGCGCCCGTGCACGCACGCGCGCACGAATTTTCATGCAAACCGCGGAGCTCGGGTGCGCAGCGTACCAAAGGTGCTGATTTGATGGTGGTGATGTGTTCACAGATCTGGCAGTCGAGAGACCGACTCTGGTTAGATGTAGGCCGCAGCTCTGGCCTGGCGTCCCTGTGCACGGCCTCATCCCTCACGCAAGCATGGTCCTGCAGGGGGGGAGGAAAAGGAGGAGATAGTGGGGCTGGGTGCTTCCCAGGCCCTCCGCGCTCGTTTTTCCCGCTGGAGCTGCTGTCAGTGCCGAATCTCCCCGAAAGCAGCACGCATCCAGCGTTAAATGCATCCTTTCCCCTGCTTGCTCCCCGGCTACTGCGTGCAAGTCCTTCCTATGAGAGAAAAGGGCATTGCCAAACCAATTGCAGGCAACACCGAAAGGAGCAGCCTCTGGATGTAGTCGGTCTCTCTGGCGTCCTCCTCTTGGAAAACAGGAGGAATTAAACGGCTCCGCTGGATGAGGGCGAATTATACGAAGCCTACCATGGATAATCAGAACGATACCTCAGTGATGTGTCTTCCTGACTCTCTTCTTTTCCGTTTCAAAATGCAGGAGATATTTGGGAGGAAAAATGGTTTCCCTGTCTTCCTGTGATCGAATGTGGTACCATGTTGAAAAACACTTGATTCTGATAAGGCATATCCAAACATGATTTTTCCACGAATGTGTCGTTCAATGATCCGCTTGTATTCCACTCGAATTTCTGCCCTACATTTACAGCGCACTTGGTCATGGTAGGTGGTTCTGGTGCCTTCTATTCATCTCTTTCCTCTGTCCCTTTCCTACACTCCCCCTTCCTTTAAAGAGACACAACAGTGCAGGCACATCTCAACAAGGCTGAGGTAATTTCTAAAGGGATGCAATTTTTTTTTTTATTCCTTTTTTAAAGTATCATTTCAGACAAATGTAATATGAGGAGAAAAATGCTCCATGATGTAAGGGATTTGCAATATAAAACATATATTTCTTTTGCAGCTTACATACCTTCATTATAATGTAACATTGTTTTTCTTAAAGATCAGATTGGATTATAAGGAGCCTCAACTACTGTCTGATTACTGTACTATGAATTAATAAGTAGAATAAATTAGATCAAATTAGATCATACTTCTAAAAATATGCTTTTATCAATTTGAATGTTACAAACACGGAACATAAATGTTTTCACCATGATTACTGATGATCATTGTCATTAAAGTTACATAATTGCTCAAAGAACACATATTTGCTTATAACACAGATCATATTATAAACCATAATATAATCTGGTTACTGTTTATGATCAATAACCAGATCATAAACAGTTCCACAGATTGTGAAGTAATGAGGAATTTTTAAGCTGCTGCTATTCTAACATCCTGTAGCAGTTCGCTGTGCTGCAGTGCTAACACTAGCTTGTATGTATAAGAGAATAACAAGTGGAATTGAATTTGGCTGTGTTGTTTTAGCCTCTGACCTCTGAGGTGACGGTGCAACTGCAATTTTTTAAACATTTGTTTCTTCTTCTTCACTTTATTGTTGAGAGTCTGCATTTACTGTACAGAAATCGGGCATAATATTAGGACCACATAAAGGTGTAAATGTGCACCTTTTTAAGGTAAAACTACCTTAAGGAGTTGAAGAATGGACTGGACCAGAACCCTCAGGATGCGTTGTGATATCTGGTTTCCAGATGTTGCCAGTAGAACCTTTATGTTCTGTGGTGCATCCTGTATGGATACTCAGTTCTGAGGGAAAATGTTCACATGCTGCTGATATCATGAGCAATGATGAAGAGATAATCAATGTTATTGATTTTACCTCTAAGTGATCACAATTTCATGGCTAATTAGTGTAAATGGTTAGCGTTGTACGGTAGGAAACCAAAAATAAATAATAGTAGTAATATACCACACATATCAGATACCACAGATGACTGAAAGCCTAATAACTTCCCTCAGATAGTTGCAAAGGTTGTGTGAACGCCTTTTACTTTTATGCTGATCAATGAAATTGTATTTCTAAACAGTTTTTAAACAGAAGCCTCCTCATTTCTTGCTTTGAACCACTCGGATGTAGTATTCAATTTGACCACTAGATGTCGGTGTTGACCTACGTACAAAAACCCAGAAATACAGAAAATACAAACACAGTGAACCACAGTTATGCAAAATCTTTTATTATATTTTTTTTATTTAGATGCCATAGGCTTTTTTATTACAACTGTAGATTATTTATATCAATGCAACAATTTGATGATTATTCACTTCAAGTTTGGCTGAAGAAGTCGGAAAACTAACCTAAATAATGTTTTTTCTTGAAAGAGGAACGATTTGGGTTAAGTTCTCCAATTTTAAAAACAAAAATGTTAAAATAGTCTAGATGCTTTTCAGTTACAATATTTAAAACATGCACCATCATATTAAAAGATTGACTCAACAATTAATTTTGTCTTTTATCCATGCCAATTCTAAAAATGCTGCATCACACAGCCGGGTCTTTAGCTCACTTCTGTCCATCTTCTGTCTGTTTGATCTGAACTGGAACAACAATCTCACTGCATGGGTTGTTGGCAGATGTGCCAGAGAAGGGAGCCTCTACAGACAGGACTCCATCAGACAGCGCTGAGCTGATGTGCTGCAAATCTGCCCCCTGTGGCAACCTTAAGCAGATACAATTCGTCAGTTTATAGCAAACAGAAATACTTCACATTTGAGGTTGTTTTGTTGAGTGTAACCAAACAAAATGGAGTAATAGTTGTTACTCCATTACATCATCTGAGTATGATCAGTCATATCCAAGCAGAGATTTAGACTTTAAATAATTTTTATTCAACCACACAGTTTGTTTCTGAGGGGAATGTTAATGAAAGAAACATTTGCTGCATATTATTGACATATAAAGATATAGAAGAGCCTCTGCTAATGAACCACTAAAGCCGACTGAGATGTTGGTACTTCTTTCTCACTTTTGCCTGCTTCTTTAACTTGACTTTTATGGTTCACATGTCAACAACTGTGTTTCATGAACAGAACTAATAATCAGTATAATGCATGAAATGGATTATACTGTCAGACAACTTACTTGTATTTACGACTGAAGCACCTTGAGACCACTCCATGCTTATCCTGCCTCTCTTCATGAGTTCCTTGACAACAAACCAATTTTTAAAAGAACATCAATGTTTAAGAATAATATTTTATTGAAGGTTTTGCAAAGATTTCATCAGAAATGTATTTTTAAATAAAGCATTGTAGTATACCCGATATTTGCAAGTACCCATCCTTGGTTGTGATTGTTATCTCATCTGGTGTGAAGTGATTGACGTCTAGGGTGATTTTCCAGCAGTTCGCTCCGGTTTGGATCTCAGACACACCACACGTCACCTGTGGTGTGTCCTGCTCACCGTGGTGACTGGTCAACGGAGGCAGAAGAGGGGACTGAATGTACCCTGGCCAGGTGAAAGAAGCGAGCCTCTTCTTTGCCCAGTCAAGCCAATCGATGTCACCGGGCTCCAGGAGAGGCGGGAGACCAAAGTCTTGAGCAAAGATGCGGCTTGGCTGGGTCCAGTTCAGGAAGGGTTCCCAGGTCACATCTCTACGGAAGATGGGACGAGGTAAAAGTTTGTTTTGCTCAGCCATGTCCTTGAAGATAAGCTCGACAGTTCCTGTAGCTCCAACACTGACGAAACAATAGAGCAGCTGTAGTTTATTGCTCACATGTAACAACAAGTGAGGAGGAAGTCTGAGGAGGAAAGCTACTCTGAGGTTTTCAGCGCCTAACACACACACTTTATATATCCAGCTGACTCAATGTAGCACTTGCACAGCAGAAAGTGTGATGTAAGAGATGAGAATGACTTGATATATGATGAGTCTAGGTGATGCTCCTCTGTTGCCCCGGTAGGTGGAAGGGACAATGCTAATTATTTGTATTTATAACTCTTGACTCCTACTGGAAGCAGCAAGCAGCCTGTTTATTCAGCTCTGGCCTCTGCAGTCTTGTCACATACTGGTGCTCTTTGTCCACAGAAACCACTGCAGTCTGTTATGTGAGGGAACAAGGGCTCATTTAAAGTCACACAGTAAACAAACGAGTTACTTCCAGTCACCAAACTAAACACTGAGCTAAAAACAACAAAGTAAGATTATCTCTGGACAAATAGTTTAGTCAAACAAAACCCAAACACACGGTTAAAGTTGTGTTCACAGGCCGGACAATGTGACGGATGAAGGGATTGGTGAATTCAGATGTGCTGTGAGGAATTTCACAGTCGCATCTTTGTGGGTGACAAGTTGTTCAAGTAATGAAGTAAGCATCTGCAGGACAAATCATGCCTTTGGAGAAGGAGGTATTTATTAGTGACGTAATGTCTGAAGCTTTCTCAGTTATGCTCCAAGCTTAGGTCAGATAAATGGTGAGTACTTATCTGGTAAACACATCAGATCAGCGGCTTAATGGGATTCTGACTTAAAGTTAGCCATGAGAAAAGGTGCAGCCAGAGCACCAAAATACAAGAAAATAAGTGATAGACTGTGAGTAATTCAGAAAATGTTAACACTTTCTTCTGGACAAATGAAGGAGACACAATAACAGGATAATGTCTACAAATCAAAGTCAAAAGACACTACAGATATTCCAGTCTGATGCATAAATTTAGGAAGACCGGGACATCCTATGTTTCCTGTTGTTTCCTGAAGAGATATCAATGTGAGTACTTCAGATGGTAGAAAAGCAAGCTGGATTGACAAAGACCCAGGTCAACAGTCTTCAGGGCTTGTTGCTAAAAATATGCCATGCTAGGAAATCCTTAGATGTTTGATTTTTAAAGTGTCAAAACCGGTTTTTTGGTAGCAACAAAGAGACCAAACTGATATAAAACAGATTTAATGCAAATACGCAAAGATTATTTACATACACCAAAATATTACGTACCTACACAAAGTCCAAAGTTAAAAATGCACCTGTATATCATTATGATCCGTGTATGCTCAAAATAGTGCATGAATAAAACAGCATAAATTATTATCACTGTTATAAATTAGTCCAAAAATTATGTTCAGTTATCAGCTGCCAGAAGAGGTTAATTAGTCCTGAGCTCCTAATAATATTTTATATCAAATTGTAGAGAGAAGAATGAACTAAAACTGAAAACCACTGGCATACTCACACATAGAGGTAAGTATAATAGCTTTACTGATTAAATGTCATTTCTTTTTTTACATATGGACTAAATATATCCTATATACAATATTAAAAATCAGGCATTAGTAAAACACAAACTTATTCAAAGTCATTCTTTAAAAATCAAGGTACATTAATGAGAAGTTAGATTTTTTGTGTGAAACAAAATTGGCTTTTATTTCTCTGCTCACAAATGCAACCTACACAGAACTTGCATGTATCTTCAGACAATAATCAATGTTTTTATCCATGTGTACATTTTTTATGACCTGCACATTTTTATTGCAGATAAAATGTGGCATTTAGAACTAGAGCTTGGAGGTATTACTTCTTTCTTCATCTGAATCTGAACTTTTCCTGAAACAGAAAGTGGGGCAAAATAAGAATTAGGAATATATAAAACCAGAACAGAAAATCAAAAAAAGATCTTAGTGGGTTTTTAATTCCAATTGTGTTGAAATATTATGTTTTTTTAAGAGAGAAAGTTTAATCAATTACCTTTTCTGTTTTCTGGAGTGGAGAATTATCATTGTTATAATTACAATCAGAGTCAATGTTCCAAGGACCGAACCAGCCACTATTTCAGCAATGTTACCTGAAACATAACAAGGATTTGAATTATTTCAACAAGTAACTCCTCATAGTGCCAGAGCCTCAGTTACAACTTTTTATTGCACTAATATTAAACAAATCAAACTTTAACCATCAGCGGTGATCAAACATGAAGTCACCCAGTTGTTTGTAATCATTTTGGTGTGAAATTGCCAGACCGCTATGTCCACAAACTGGTTGAAAAATATAATTTGCCAACATTTGAAATAAATATAGCATATCAAATACCTCTTTAGGTTTGATGTAGAACAATTTTAATCCTAGATTCAGTTTTTGATTCCAGGAAATCGAGCATAGGGACAGTGCAATCTGTCCATGTAAAACATATGTTGATTGGAAGAGTATAAACTGAGAGACAAACTCAAGATCAAACTCAGAAACATATACAGACACTGATTTGTTGATTTGTGAAAATCAAAGTTTCATTGTTTATTGATTGATTTTACTTTTACTGGCTTTTCATACTGGGAACACTGCAGCTTGCATCTTCTCCAGACCATTTGCCGTTACTCTGGCATGTGCGCTCTTCCGATCCACTAAGCTTGTAGCCATCATCACAAGAAAACTTGACCTTAGCCCATTGTAGGTAGGTGGTTCCATGCTTTTTCCCATTAGCAGGTGGTGGGAGCCAACCACAGGAGATCACTGCATGAAACAAAAACCAACAATGTGACACCAATGACAAGATTTAATCATGTAAATCTTTGAGGTTCTTTAAAACATCGTACCTGGCTTCAGATCATCCACTAGCGAAACGTGACTCTGGAAAGAAACTCTTGTAGCATTTCCTATTAACGGGCTACGACCCACAAGGATGTCATATCTACAGTAAAAAACAACAAACCACTCATGAAGAATCAGACGACATTTTGTCTTTTAAACACAACTACAGTGTTTTGTTCTCAGCATCCTTGATCAAATAAGTTTCAAACAAATTACTTTACCTATGTTAACCATAAAGGAATAGTTCATGTTTCTTGAAATTTGATTCAAAATACTTTACTGGCCCCAAAGAGAAATCAAATGTATTATTTGAGGTTCTTCTTTAAAATTTTAAAAGGAGCTTCTGCCTCACCTGGGGTAAGATAGGAGAGTCTTCATTAATGTAAAAATTAAAAATTTGAATTGATATAGGACTCTTATATGAGACATTTGTTAGATGAATGATGCAATGTGACACGCACAGATCATTCACAGCAGTGGTGTACAAAGTCAGTTCTCAAGGGTTGGTATAGAGCATGTTTTAATTTTTCCCAGGTTCAAAACACCTGAATCAAATGTTGGGTCTTTAATATGGTCAAGCAAAGGTTGATGACATACTAAGGAGCTAATAGAGCAATAAATAAGCTTGTTTGGAGCAGGAACTCATCTAAGACTAGACTAAAGAAATCCATTGTTTGCTCACTTGGTAACTACAAAACAACTTGGTCAAGATTAAAGAGATTTTAGTGGTGCTGTGGAGCCTTATGGGCTTTGCATTGGCTCTGTTGCTGTGTTTTAAACCAAACTCTTTGTCATCTTTTCTTCTCACCTGCAGAACTGAGATCCCTCTCCAGTGCATATCTCAGCTGCCTGGTTGTTCAGTGGATCATCTGGATTCTCAGGGACAGAAAATACTGGCATAAAATTTGGATCATGTCTTGCAACGAAGTAATATGTGTTCAGAAGGTATTCGGAATCATATGTAAACAAAGCAGATGCGTTTTCTACAGCCCCTGCAAGACAAAAATAAACCCTGATTAAACATACATTCTGTTACTGGTGAAAGATTTACACAACATAGGAAGATTTCTAATAGAATCTGTCCAGATATTCTTTTTATTATTTATATTTCTATCTACAAAACCTTATTTATTGTGTTTAAGGTTATCTCTTACAGCTCGCCCCGAAGCTGAACAGCTCCTCTGGGTTGCTGTGGTTCTGCACTAGCTGCCCATTGCTGAGGGCCAGGTCATCTTTGGCGTCACCATTCATCTTCCCCAACAGTCCCACAGTGGAGTTTTTGAATTCCTCTGGCAGCAGGACAGTGGTGGTCATAGTTTCACCCCTACGTCGCACCTCCACCCCGGCTCCAGATGGAAACATCACGGTTACATTTGTAGAGATGGGAGAAAACACAAACACACCTGCAAAATATTTGGTAAGAGGAGAGAGGAAACAACACACTGTGCAGGATTTTAGGTTTTTAACATTTGTAGTATCACTTAATTGCAAGAATATAGTGATTTTGAGGATAAAGGCCCAAATTTGAGCTCTTTGGTAAATAAAACAAGAGAATATTTTCCCCTTCTTTGTCAGAAGTATTAAAATATATGTTATTATTAGAAGATATGAGAGAAATCTCACCCTGTAAGTCCATCCAGGTCTGCTCTGCAAAGGAGAGCGTTTGCTGATTGCGCAGCAGCTCAAGGCCATCATTTCTGCTATCAAGCCGCACCTCTATGATGTCGGACGACCCTTCTCTCAAAGCTACAGCCGTCAACTTTGTTGCATTTATCGTTTTTTCTGAATCTGTTGTCACATTTAGAAAAAGAAAATGTTCCAGTGCTGTGTGTTTTTCTTCTTTTATAGTTGAAATAGTTGGGAAAACTCAGCATCTCACCCTTTACAGGCTCTGTCCTGCCTTGGACTGTCAGCTGCTTCCCCTCTGATCTGACCAGAGTGTATTCCCCTTTGCCATTGAAGGAGAAGCTGACACCATCAAAGGTAATAAAGTGTGGATCTCCAAACACCACCGCTGATATTAAACCAAAATGTAAGCATAAACAAAAATAATAGTCCCATTAAAACTGCTGAAGCAAACTGTACCTGAGCTGGGAGACTGGTAGCGCCTGCAGTCGCTGGAGGGCCGGTGTTTAAAGTAGTAGTAGCAGTTGTCCGACCAAAGGCAGCAGTAGTAGAAACTTAGGACATCATAAACCCAGTGGGACTGTCCAGGGATCCGAGGAGGTTTCTTAAAAGGAGGCGACCCCCAGTCGTGGGCCCGGTCTGGAGTGCTACCCCCAATCGAATCTGCTGTGAGAACCTGAGCACCGGTGCTGTCATAGCAACACTGTTGTCCTGCTGCATATTTAGGACTAGAGAAAGGAAACAAGACCGAATGTTATTTATTAGTGGAAATCATCACAATTGACATCAATAAAGGCTTATGTAGTGAATCTATGTGTTTCACAGCTAATTGAGATAATGAAATAAATTCACTTTTCAATAAAATTCAAATTTATTACATCGATTAACCCAACATTTATATTTGTGGAAGCTGGAAAAAAAGCGCTACCCCACGCATGCTAAAGAGAGAACATGCAAACATTAGACACAACCAGTTAAGCATTTTTGTAATTCATTTCCAGCCTCTAGTGAAGCAACAATGTTTATCTCAACATAGACTCACCTGGCCTGTATCGCCCTCACACAGTGAACACTCCCAGGATGGTATGTGCACACACTCCCTTTCTCTATATCACAGCCATAATCAGTCTGAGGAATAAAGAGAAAATAACCACAGGGCAAGCTACAAACTTCAACAAAGAAACCACAATGTTCTGTGCTTTAATGATCCACAGCAGCCAGTGACCTTTTAATAACAATTATTTTATGGTTTTAAACTCAGTAGTCATGTTAGCGTAAACATGCTCTACCTGCGGTATGCTGCTTGTAGATAGAGTTCTCATAAATGCTATAATTAGAGCAATACTTCTTCTTGACTTTGAACTGAGGAGGATTATGCGATCATAAACAGATCAAACAATTACACATTACTTTGAGCAGCAAATCAGATTCAAGGACTTTGATGTTCATGAGTTTCTTTCTTTTATGTTGTTCAAATTGTTCACTTTTATTTTACCACAGAGATGTTTAAAGCTCAGTCCATGTGCTCTTGGTTTGTATAGTTTTTATTTGGTTCTCAACATCTTATCTCCACCTACATGAAACCTCCCAGTGTCTGCTCTGGCTTGAGCCAGCGTGCACGGGCAGTCGATGATCTCAGTGAGGAAGTTTGGCAGCTCGTTTTCCAGCTTGTCCCAGGCTAAGCACTTATCCAGAGCCCATCCTGTTGAGTTCTGCCTGAAACTTTTCTCTAAATGCCAGGCCAGAGCGTGATCCTCACTCCATGCAGCTTGGACATTCCTGAATAAAACATGCAGGTAGGGCAGCTTTTATACTGAAAGTCATGGATGATGATGATCTTTAGAGGTCTTTTGAACATACCACATGCCGTCAGGGTAGTTGCTTGAGCTGACACGAAGGGCACCGAGCTCCCAGCTAGAAAAGTCTCCCTCCGCTATTTTGGGCAAAAACTTAAAGGAGCCACTGTTGGGGTAATCCTTGGTCAGGGAGTACAGATACCGCCACTCACCCTGCCAGGCCTGTGAGTACGGCTCCCCTATCGAGAAACACGTTTTATAATACATGTTTTTCTAAAATGTAATGATCACATGCAGTGCCTTCAAATGTATTCACATCCCAGCAGAAAGGTCATTGACGTAAAAGGCTTGTGCAAAATTCTGTACAACTGAAGTAAAGAAACTTTTATTATTACTGTTTTTCCACTATAATAATAAAAATATATATCTATAACCTACTAATAAGACATGGCTCCCCATGTAAACTGAGATGCCAGGCATGGAGCCCATTAATAAGAGAAGCAGCCAAGAGGACTATTCTTACTCTGGATGAGCTGCAAGCATCCACAGCTCAGGTGAGAGAACAGATTTGTGACGTGCATGTTTAAGCCATGCACGTCACAAATCTGGCATTTACGGAAGAGTTGAAGCAACAAAGTTATTGTTGAAAGAAAGTGATTAATGGTCCCTTTTTAAACCTTCTAGCTTAAATGCTAAACACAATTCCCAACAGAAAAATGACACTGAAATCACCCTGATAAAAGCATCATGCTGTAAGGATTCTCCCTTTTGTCAGGGACTGGGAATCTGGTCAGATTGAATGGGAAGATGGATGGAGTCGATTGCAATCATGTAAGAAAACATGTTAGAGTTCAAAACACTTGAAATTGATGTAGAGCTTTGATCAAATCACATTCAGTCCAGACCAAGACCAGTCAAGAGTTAAAAATGCTACGTGCACAGATGTTTTAAATCCAATCCAACCAAGGCGTCCACAGCTGGCATCTCAAATGTATTGCAGCAGTAACTGCTGCAAAAAGTGACTATGTAAACTATTGTTTTATGTACAACACTCTTCATATTTTTATTTGTAAAAAATGTTGAAAATTGTTTATTATTTCCCTTCTTCTTCATGACTAGCTAAAACTTTTAGTGTTTTGGTCTGACACTAAAAGTCACAACAAAATACACTGAAGTTAGTGGTTGTAACATGAAGGAATGAAGACATTTCCAATCCTTAAAGTGGATGTACATTTCTCTCACCTGTCTCTTCATATCCCCAGAGCTCTATGTTGACCTTTTCTGCATTGACTAAAGTGGTATTCCACGTCACCTGTAGATCTCCTCCAACATTGGGTGTTCCATAGTACTGCCACTTCGTTGAGTTCACCAGAATAGCTTTGAATCGAGCAGCTAACTTTCCTGTGTGAACTACAGCACCACATGTGGATAACATTTCAACTCCAGTTATTGAACAATAAAACTTTTTGTTTTTATGTCATTATTCTTTAGTTGCGGTACCTGAAAGCCATGATCCAGCTCTGTTAAAGGTGGTGCCGTTATCTGAGGAGATCTGCAGAGAAACCCATCCGGTTTCGTATAGCAGTGGGGAAATACAGTGGCCTCTCCCATCTCCATCCACAAACCCTACAGTTTTAGTTTTATCATCAAACCTGCCAATAGAAAAAAAAAAAGATCAGTTGACGTTTTACTAGTTTGGGTCAAGTATTAAGAAGTAAAAAAATGTCCTACCTACAAACAATGTCAGCGCTTTTGTTGAAGTTTGCATTAAGGACAACAAAGTCTGTCCCACCCAGTATGGACCCAGAGTATGGAGACGTATTTACACAGAACTCTTTGTAATCAGAGCAGCAGGATCCAAGAGACCCACATGTTGGGTGGCAGGAGCAGGAGTCAAATTTTTTCCTGCAATTTTGTTCACACGTCTCTCCTGTCCATAATTAAAAAGATAAAGTAAATGTAAATGGATAAAGTTATGCCTCTCTATAGTACGACTGGCTCTGCAGGGTGCTGCATGTAAATAAAAAAAAAGTTGCAAGTAAGACAGATTTTTTATTTTATATATTTTTTTAATTTAAGCTGTAACTTTGTTTGCATTAATGAAGACGTATGACTTAAATATCATCTTGTGGCGGCTTTTGTTTTGTATTAAAGTTGGAATAGTTTGTTTTCTTAACAAGAATCTATTTGAATGAATATGTAGCAAACATATTCCCACCTTCATTTACATAATTTGAATAAACAGACAAAGTTTTGTGTCTATGAATGACAGAAATACACACATTACCTGTGTGAATGTCTTTTCCACCTTTTGTTTCTCAATAATTTTAGTAAAAAAATTTTGTACACAATTTGTGCCGTGTAATCTTATAAATGTTAGCTTGTAAGTATGCAAGATAAAAATTTGTGGCTTCAAATTTATAGAATGTGAATTCTTTCGATTTATATTTACTCTCAAAAACAAAAATTGTTTTTGTTCTGAATTTAGTAAAGTATTCCCTGTAGATCCACATCACCGTCTCAGCATCATAAATAAATAAAATAAGTAAATAAATAAAAGTATGTGCATAATGCAGGAGATACTTGCCTAAAGTTCTGCAGATATATGAAACCAGAAAGACAAAAATCACTGCTGCTGATCTTCTCATCCTGGCAAAGTCAGGTTGTTAGCTCCACTCTCTTGTCTGCTGCAATATTTTTCACTATGCTGATGTGCTCAGCATTTTTCCAAACCTTGGCCCTGTCATGACTTTTATATACCTTCCTGTTAATCGTCAACTAGGAGTCATTATTGCAACATTTTCAGCTGGACGCTCACATGTTCAACTTTGACCTTCTCTCACTTTAACTCTTTAACCTGATTAAAAATGTGAGATAAGCTCAATGTATTAAGATAAGATAAATAAAATTACGATAAATTAAGTATGCTGACGCATTCAGAAGCATTTTATCTGACAGTAGTCAACGATCCTAAATGTGTTTGGTTGTGAAAACATTAATATTTACTACCACAGTGGCAATTTTAGCATAGATAAAACGTTACAGACATAAACAAGTCAACCTGTGTGAGGGATTCAATATACCGTCTTGGTAAACGTGCATGTGTTGAACTGCAATATTAACAAAAATTATTTATGTATATAGTTTATATGATTTCCAATCTAGGAGTTGCTTTTTCTACAGTTGAAATATTAGCATTACTTAATGATAAGCCACATTATATTATTTTAAAATAACATCATAAATATGTAAAAAACAAAATCTAAGCCACAGCTTCTCTAACAAATACACTTATAAATCTAAATATTTTCTCAATTAACTTTTTTAGTTGTTGCTGAAGTGCAGAAGTGCAGCTGTGTATCTCTGCAAATCATTTCATAGAAAGAATTTTAAAATACGATTTAAATTACATATTTAACTATTACAGCCATGATAATGAGAATTTTACCAGTAGACTGTTTCTGATATTTTTACCCTTTTATTTGAATTCGACTCTTTTTAAGCAATAGGAGAAACATACTGCAGTAAGTATAAAAACGTAAAAAATATATACTGTATCATGAGGAGAAAATAGTTGACAAACTGAATTATGCTTGCAACCAAATCATCAGAATGTCCAATAATGTGGCTACATGCAATATATAGTTTGTGTTTTTTATTAATCATATGGCAGCACATTTTCAATGCATTTTAAAATATTAAAGGATATTTACTTTTCACCAGTCTATATGTGCTATTGCAACCCATCAGAAATATTACATTTAGATGTTCCGATCATTTCCATGACCACCAAAATATAAATTCAGCTCCTATTTTCAGACTGTTTCTATGAACATTTGGAAAGTATGGATCAGTTGTCAGAACTCTGTTAATCCCAGTGACATGAGTCAAGTTGAAAATGTTTCTTGTTTCAAATATTCCCCACTTAATCGGCTGATTGAATATAGGCGGGTCGGTGAATGTTGAAGCTTATCTGTTGTTACACACCTCCAAACTTCACGTGGCCTTCATATTATTAGCATATTAGCTCAAGTATAATCTGTAGAGCATCAAAGAAAGGGTTTCCATTTCCTTTGCCATTACAGAGTCCTGAGCTCTTTTGAGATGAATGACAGTGGAGACTGGAGGCCTCTTGTCCAACATCAATGTCTGATCAACACTTCCCAAAAACCATCTCCTAAATCTCTTGGAAAGCCCAAAGAGGTCAGTCCCAGAACTGCAAAGTGTGGACCAACATTATATTCAACACTAAGGATTAAGGATTTGCTGTCGCTCAGCAAAATATTTCCTGTTCTGACTGAACCAACCAAAGAAAGACCTTCAGTTTTTATTTTTCCAGCACAACCTTATGCATAATCAGCAAATGTTCAGCAGGGGGAGCTGCTATACAAGAATCATGAGTAAACACAGAGTGTAAATAGACTGGGAATTATTTATTGCATTGTATTTTCACTAACATAGTTTTCTAAAGGTAACTATTATAAACCCATGTATGGTTAAGCATGTTCTTGCACAAAGATGCGGCATAGTTAAGCTCTTTATGGTTTTACACATGCATGTCTTAAATTGCCATATCAACAAAAGTCAAATACAAAACAGGCTTTATTTAGCTTATATAGTTTATATGTTTTCTGATCAGGCTCATCTATCAGCTGCTCTTTCTGCTGTTGAGATATTGGCATTATTTGGTGATGAACAACATCAGATTACAGTAAAATAATATCATAAATATGAAAACTTTAAAATGAGTCATTATGAAGAGCATGAGGAAAAGCAGGTAGAGAACGCATGGCTGTTGTTTTGTTTTGTTTTAAAGATTTGGATCTTTGAGGCTTCTAAGCTTCATCTTCATCTGGTTCTTGTTGATTCCTAAAAAACAAAAATCTCAATGAGTTGCTTGTGTGTTTGCTTAAAAAGTATTATTATATGAACTCCTCACTCACCACCATCAAGTGGCCGTTCTTTGCTCTGTAGACCATGGACTCCTGGCCACTTTTGAAGTCGACAAACCCCTCTCTGCCAGGCTGAATGTCAAACCTCACGCTGAACACAAACGGAAACGATTTTTAACGAGAATTACTAAAATAATGCTGAATGTGATGCAGACTCTGTACCTCCCCTGAACCACTTTGATACAGCTCTGCTTGTCAGCAATAAAACTGAGCTTAGTCAGGGCCTCATAGAGGAAGTCGCACTGCAGAACCAGATCTCCCTGAAACAACAAACATGATTGGTCCTCCACGTTTAATTACATTAATAATATAATTACTGTCTCATAATGATCTTTCATTGCAAAAAGAGACATAAATCTACCTTTTGTTTGATATCGCCACATGTGACATGGAGGATGAGGAAGTTGTCACTCAGGTTGCTCACAGACACACCTAGAAAAGAATCAGATCGGCTCAGGACCTTGTACTCTTATTCTGATCTGTAAAAATCCCTAAAATAAATGTATCTTGTTGTTGTACATGCATAATCTCACTAAATTAAATTGATAAAAATCCAACCTTTAATTTAAGTGAATTCATTCAATACACAAAAAAATCCAAAATAAGGGAATAATTATTAAATTACAATAAGTACAATAATGTAATTGCTCCTCTAGCAGTAAGACTAAAAACATCTCCAAAGCTCAATTCCAGAAAACTGCAACCAAGTCTAGATAATAACCAACAGATGCTAATTACAGAAATATCCATAAGATTATTACACTTAATAAATGTATCTCCATTCACTAAGTAGAACACAGCATATAGATTAATTACACACAGAATTATGCTTTCAAGCCTTTGTTTCTGTTAATGATGAATGTTTTTTTGCACCTACAGCAGATGAAAGGACAACATTTAAGATTAGAATATTACATAAGTCCAGCAAAACAACAAAAACAAGTTTAACCCAGACATAAGGATTTTATGAAAAGTATGTTTGAAGGTTTTGATATTGCACTAAGAGCGTTTTAATAACAAAAAAAAACTATGCATTGTCCCAGGTTAAATACGATGGAGATTCTGTAACGCTGTGGGCCTGTTTCTATTTCAAAGGTTCTAGGAAACTTACCAAAGTACCAAGACATTTAAATAAAAAATTCAATGTTCTCTGCCAGTAAAAAACTTTGGGATTTTGTTTTTCATCAGCACAGTGATTCAAAACATATCACCAAATCAGCATAGAATAAACATCTACTTTATTCTATGGTTATCAGGAAAAACTCTGAGAACTTTGTATTAATTATGATTCTTAAGCTGAGTTGTTTGCCTTAAAACATCTTTAGCATGGGTTGCTAATAAACATGCATGACACAGCAAGAAAGAAATTAAGATGTAGCTACACATAATAGTGAATATATCCTTTTCTGTGAGTAATAAGTTTATTTTCATTTAGTAGCTTTATTACCTTTCAGCGAGGTGTAATTGATCCGCTGCTTGATCTTTGTCTCTTCGACCAGATAGGCGGCTTCCTGGGTGAAGATGAGCTGCCGAAGACGAGGCCTGAACCCGTTCCTGTCGTACTTCACCACTGGAACGCTGTACTGTGGACGAAACGCAAACAACTAGGAAAATATCACAAAAACAAAAAGAGGCAGAGTAAACTCTGGCTCTGGTTTACCTTGAGGTGCTCATGCTGAATAGTCTGAAGGACCTTGAGGTTAATGTCTGTTAAAGCTTGACAAGAAATTTAAAAAGAGAGGATCCAGTCAACAAATTGAACAAAGAGTTTACAGTTTTACGTGTTTTAACAAACTTTCTTGTATTTTATCTAAGCGGTGTATAGCTGTAAAATGGAAGAAAGGAACATATCGTCGTCTTCTTTTAATAAAACTACAAAGCAAAAAATTGTGAGCTGCATTTGGTCCCAACATAACACAAATCCACACAGCATAACCATGTCTCGCATATCTAAAATAAAATACTATTAAAATAATCATACCAATCCTCGTGTCCACAAACGGTCTGCACACGCTGAGTGGGTAGTTTTCTTTTCTTCCTTTGAACATGGAGCTTGTTTGGGCTTTGAGGAGAAGCTGAAGGAGAAACACCCAAACAATGTTACATGGTGACTTTTATTGTTTAAATTGAACAACAACTGCAAAAACTATTCAAACAATTAAAGAGGCTAAATATGGAAATAGATTTATTACAGCACTTTTACTGTGCTATTATATTTTTGTATTTATGTACATGTGGGTTCTTTAAAATGGGAGATGGAACAAACATACTGAGATTGCCAAAGGTAGAAAAAGTAAGATATTATTTTTAGTAAATGTTGTTTTTTGCCTTGTGAAATTTGCTGCCAGTTTTAGCCTGAAAATGGTGGATACTACCTGAGCTTTCCTTTGTGGGGTGATTTCTCTGACGTACTGCCTCACCAAATAGCGAATATAGATGTTCTGCAAGAGCTGCGAAACCTACAAAATAAAAACACATCATGTCATTTTTTTAATATACAATCACTGCCAAAGCATTCTTCAGAAACATGAAAAGCTCATTTACCTCCTTTAAAATAGGTGGCGGGGTCAGCCACGAGTCCATGTCCAAGACCGATTTGGGAAGGTTTTCCTTCAGGCGGGTGAGGTAGTTCTGCCTCACATAGGTCAGGTACTCAGTGTTGTCAATGCAGGCTGGTTGATTTCTGGTCATGAAACCTTTGATGAATCTATCAAAAATCAATTAAATTTGATTAAACTGCTTTATCAGACATTGTTGTGATTAGTGTGACGCACTTCTTGATGACCTTGACCGCCCAAGCTCTCCTCTCACGCTCCTTCCTCGCCAGCAAACCTCTCCAGCAGTTCTCAATTTTAGTGGCTGTTTGCACAAACGTACAGGATAAATTACTTTAAAGTTACCATCTAAAAAAGGACATGTAGTTTCTGCTTTCTTACTCAGTTAGTTCAGTGACTCACCGGCTTCTTTCTGTTTCAGGTAGTTTTCTTTCACTCTGTAACCTTTGTATTTGGCTTGAATCCTTGTTGCTGTAATGACAGATAATGTTTTCACATTTTACGGCACTTCTAATAAGGTTGTCCTATTAAATAGTATTGTATTATATTTTATTTTTGAATTGACTAAAACCGAGTTATTTCTTACCAAGCTGATGCTTGCAGACCTGGAAGGCGTCTTCTGTTGCAAACAGAGTCCGGGGATGGCGGATGAAAATCTTCGTCCTTCAAGTGAAAAGCCAAAATTTAAAGTGTTAAAAGAGCCTGTGATTCTTGGCAGGAATTATAGATTATTAGTAATCTTGCGAAACCATGCTGAGCATCTACCAACCTGCCTAATTTGTACTCATCAGTTTTGTAGCCCAGGTGTTTAATGAGGCAGCGAACGCCCTCTGCTGGCGTACCTTTCCAGTTGGGCCAGGTGTCTGGACACAGAGCTTTGTACCTAGTGCAGAGGAAGAGCACTTGTAGCAGTAGGTTTGTTAACAACTAGAGCAAACTTTACATAATAAGATAATTAAATCAGGCTGAAGCTGTTCTGTTACCTCTGGAGAAAGATCTCATATTTGCGTCGGTATGCAAAGCCAGCTCGTCTGACCCTCAGGTGCTCCATGAGCCCCAGGTATTTCACCTGATGTCTGACCAGCACATCATCAAATTTTGCTGCAAAACAAACCAGAGGACTGAGATTTCAGCTCAGTTATCTGCCCCAACAGCAGCGTAGTGAACGATCTTCATTTTGCATAAACTTAATTTGTCTCACCTGGTTGTTTGGATTCATTCGGTTTGATGCAGCGCACATACCAAGGCTCTTTGGACATTAGGATCTCAGTCAGACCAACCAAGCTGTTTTTGAACTGGGTCACCACCTAAAGAGTTGCAGGACAAAGTTGACAATTTGAGCCACTTCCAGTTTGAAATCTGAGGAAAATGAAGTGTCGTCTGAGTATTTTCTCACAGTTTCAGGTCTCTTTTTGCTGTCGGGTTCAGAGGAGGGAAAGCAGTGTTTGATGATGGCATTTTTGGAGTGTTGCATGACCTTATCGGAAACAGAATAATAATACGCCTATCAGTCTTGGTAAGAAATTCAAAAGAAATGCTAATGACCCTCAGTGAAGAAATTATATATTTTTGTGAGTTATTGATAATTGCATTCTTTGGAAAAATATATTGCTTTGTTGGGGGGAAGGAAAGTGTTTGTTGTTCTCTTTTGTTTACTGAAATCAAAAGACAAAATACTTTGAAGTAAAAAAAAAATATTGGCCAGAAGTTATTTTTATTTATATATGAAAGTTTTGTATCAAAAAAAAGAAAATGAAAGGAAATGTGTTTCTTGAGATGTAAAAATAAAGTAGGGAAGTCAAGTAAAGCTACAGTGCATAGTGGAGGTGCCATCACAAATTAATGTTTTTTTTTATTTGGTCGAACAAAGTGGGGGAAAAACGCAGCACAACTTCTGCCAAGGCAATATGTGAAACGGATAAAAACCTAACATTAAGCTTTTCAATCTGACTATTGAGGATAATTATTGTTAAACTCTGTTTAATGTTTAAATAAAACACATTTCTGTCCACAGAATCACCACTTTGCAGAATAAAATCACCTCTTTTCCACTTCGATACAACAGATCATTGTTTTTGTCCAAGAATCCTGAAATGTCAAAAGAAAAAAATATTTCACTTATACCATTTTTTAATAAACATCCTATTTCTTATCTCACTGAGAACAGCTCTGGTGTAAAAGAAATAAAAACCCTTCTCTAATATATATTACTTACCAACAACACAATATGTAACCTCCCCTGCATAGTGCAGGAGGCGGAAATCTCCTCTTTCCAGTGTTTTTCTTGTGTTTTTGTCTGCAAGTTTGTGTCTGTGTGAGAAGAAACATTTAAGGTGACTGGAGTTTAGCTGCTGTAAAGGTGGATTTTCCAAAGAATTAAAATCTCACGTGACAAAATGAGGATGGCCGCCCATCTTTTCCTCCATCTTCTCCAGAAAGGTGAGGTCATTGGCCTCCCCAGGACGCAAACATTCCTCATCCTGTCAGGATAAAAATCAAACATGTGCATTTTATTTAGCCAAAAGTTTATTAAGTCATTCATTAATAACCGTAACTTATTTAAATACCTACCAACAATGAGATGATTCCTCTGAATTTCTCCTCCACAAGGTCACATATGATCTTGTTGTTGAAATATGGCACTGGTTCCCACTTTGCACAAGAACATTAAAAACATTAGTTTGTTTTATGAATCATGTCGTTTACTGATGCGACTGAATAACTGCATTATTACTTCAATCCCTTCCAGTTCATATTCTTCCTGCTCTGATTTAAGTGTCAGCTGGATGAAAAGCTGCTGCAGCTTCTCGTTGCAGTAGTTGATGCAAAACTGTTCAAAGCTGAAATGGAACAGCAGGGGAGATTATTATGACCAAACTGTTTGCCTGAAAATGGTCAAATGTGCATGATCTCACCTGTTAACACTGAAAACTTCAAACCCATAGATGTCCAGCAGACCGATCACCATCTTCCTGGAGGAATCCTGAACGTAGCATAAACACACAAGGATACAGATTAGTGGCAGGAGCGCAAAATATCGAGGAGTTTGACCACATATGTTGTCTTGCAAAAGTGTTTTATATTTTGTAACTTTACAGTCACAAATCAAATTCATTGTATTTTACTGAGTTTTTTTCTTTTGTAAAAGAACAAAAGTCTCAAAACTGTGAAGTGGGTGAAAAATGTAACAGTTTTCTATTATCTTTTTTATACTTAATAATCTGAACTGTGTGGTGTGCTTCTGCTTTTTCTCTGATACACCAAAATGAAAATTTGGCAAACGTAACTGTGTTCATCAGTTAACGAAATAGTAAATAAGTTTATGGATTTGTCATTTAAACCCAGTGTTCAGTAAATGCAGCTGTTTTGTGAAAATTATACAGCTTTTTTAGCCAGCATTACTGAATAAACCTCTACATGAAATCCAAAAAAGTACACAGACAGACCAAGGATGAAGATATGGATGAAACAGGGCTAAGTTGTAAAATCACATACCAAGCTTTGAGCATAACAGTTTAATTTAACAAAGGAGCAAGTATTGACCAAGACATTGGTGTTCACATTGGAAAATGAAAAGAATAATCCAAAAACAACCAACAAACTAGTAGTCCTGCATTCTTCATGGAGGAGTCACAAGAAGAAGAGGAATAGACTGAACCCTTTATTTGTTAAAAAAAAGCTATGTGTGGGAAAAGACTAACACTTCACATTTCCCTCATGCTGCTCAAAGACTACATGAAGCAACACTGTGATGTCTGAAAAAGCTGAAGTGGTGTAAATTGTTTTGCAAGGCAGAGAATAATGTCAGAATTTAAACAAATCAAATGTCACATGCAGGTTTTCTTGCTGTAGCCAGTAAAGCAGCTAACAGTGCTGACCTGGTTAGCCAGTGATTCATTGATCTTGTTGACCAGCCAGTTGAAGGTTCGGCCATAGATGGCTTTGGCAAGGGCGTCCCTGGCATATAATGCATGTTCCACTGAGAACGGGCTGAGCACCTTTACAAAAAAAATAATGTGAATGTTTGACTGCAAATGTAAAACACATCAAAAGTTACGGGAGAGTCACCTCTTCTGTTTTGGCTTCTATCTTTCTGTGGGTTAAACCCTGTTGTAGCATCTGATTAGGAATGCCCAACAACTGCAACAAAGACAGACAAAAACATACACTGAGCTCTGAACTCATTCACATGAGAAGGCTGGTGCAACACAGACAGATGGTTTACTTTTGACACCCAATGCATCTCCTGGTTGTTTTTGATCGTGGCATATCCTAGAGCGTCTACTTCAAACTTTAGGTTCCCCAAGTGGAGCACACTGGCAATAATACCAAACAGGTGCTGCGCCAACACAAAGCAGAGACAATCAGAAAAAGAAATCATCATGTAAATCTGAACATCATGATTGACTGTGTCGCCTCACCTCAGTGTCACTTTCGCCGAATTCTATGACAGACAGCGCTTTCCGCACAGTCTTCCAGTCACTTTTATCATTGATAGAGCTAACTTTGGCACAATCCCCCTAAAAACATTAAATATAAGCTTCCGATTAAACATGTGTGAGGAAATGTTCGGCTCAGAAAGTCAGAAATTTCCAGATCTTTTTTTTGCAAATTTTCTGAAATTAATTTCAAACTTGCTGAGATTTTTGGCAGATTTCCTCCTACCTGCACCAGATAACGGTAGTTCTTGCAGTTTCTCTCCAGGCCCAGCCAGCGGAGCAGATCCTCCTCTCCTCCCTCCACCAGCTGGTAGAAGATGTGGAAGTTTCTCTCTCCGTGGTTCTGGTGGACCACGCGGGACTTCTCCAGTAGGTAACTAAGGATGTGACCACCCACAGCTCCACCCTAAGGAAGAAGACAATCTCTAAACTCCAGATGCAATGTAATTCTCCAGTATTTTTTATTGTTTTTCTGTAAGTATTCCAATCTACCCGGTGGTCAAACTGGATGTCCATGTACTTCCCAAAGCGGCTTGAGTTGTCGTTTTTCAGAGTTTTGGCATTTCCAAAAGCCTACAGGAAAATAACAGAATCAAATGCTTGATTTAAGATGATATGTTTATCTAAAATAGAGCATAACAGTTTGCCGCTGACTTCAAGCACGGGATTGGAGAGCAGCAGCCTGTCCCGGACGTTGTTCAGGAGTTTGGTGCTCGGACAGCTGACAGCGTAGAACTGGAGGATTTTTTTGGAGGCCTCGGTCTTTCCAGCCCCGCTCTCTCCTGAGATCAGGATGAAGTGGTTGTTGAACTCCGACAGCATGGTGCGGAAAACGTTGTCTGCCAGAGCATAACTAAGAACACAGAAACAGTTTTTCGGTTTTACCTTAAGTTATTTGGAGGGGGCTAACACATTCGTATGTCTTAGATTTCAATCCTGCAAATAAAAATGCTGAAACTAAACTCAATAAAACCTAAGTTTCTCCTTTTTTAGACACAAAATGACCAAAAAAATAGTCAAGCTCATCATCTGTGAAGAGCTTTTGTGTGAATGCTTTTCTTCAGCAGCGACAGAAAATTTGGTAAAAGCTGATTATCAGGGCAGACATAGAGAAAACCGGGTGGAGGCTTATTTCTAAGCAACAAACCTAAAGAAGAATTGGCATAAATTTTAATTTTTAGATTTTTGAAAACCACTAATATTTACAAGTGATGTTATGATGATTGTTCACAATCCAAAAATATCCATACTGTGAAACAATATATTCCTGGGTTGATTCATCTAGTTTATCTCTCAAATGTTTAAAAATATATTTTAAAAATAAAACGTACATGTGAGGTGGTAGTTCAAAGAAGTTAACTCCCATATAGGTGTCCATTTGCTTCTTGCTGTAGATGTCCAAGTCTTTGTACGGGTTGACCGACACCAGAAGCGTCCCAATGTAGGTCTTCAAACAGAGACAAGGGCATAAACTCATGATCTGCAGCTCTTGCACATTCAGCAATAATAAAACTATCCTTCTTACTGATTACATGACATTAAAAGAATATATTCTTCCACCATTATATTTAGTTCTGTCCTTTACCAACAGCAATAAGTTTATTTAATCACTTGTCATCATGACCTGTTGGGTAGTAGTGACCTTTTTAATGCTCGCTCTGCAGATTCAAAGAAGCAGAGTTGCTATATCAGCAACACAAGGTGACAGATAGATGGTAAAATGCCACATTAGGGCAGCAGGGTTAGAGGCTGAGGGCTGTGAGGTTTCATTAGACTTAAGGGAATAAGCTGCACAGGAAGCACCCACATAAATCAGGTTCTCATGGAAGCGTTTCCTCAGGTTGTCCAGAAAGGCACTCTCACTAGTGTAGGCGTCCAGCAGAACAAAATCCTGGATGCCCACGCGATCCCGGGCCGTCAGGGAGGCCTCCATGTTCCTCAGGATCCGGTTACACCGCTCCTCCAGGCTCTGTGTCAAAACGATAAGACAGGGAAACAACAGAAGGAGATAACAAGTTATTGTTCATTCAGGTCCAACTCCCTATCTCAACAAGTATGGTGGAGGGCTGCAAAAGTCTAAAGTCAAACCTTAAAATACAAAGACTTTGCTAATAAATAGGCAGACTTTCCAGCAAAATGGCCCTGGATAACATCACCTCTGACTTTTCACTATTTTTTTAGTTTACAGCAAGACTGTTTATCTTTTCATTTCTTTGCTAAGGAAAATGCAAAAGTTAGAAAATTTAACTATAAATTGGATCTATAGCTTTTTTTTTATAGATGTTTTGTTTATGAGCACAGACATAAACATGGTATCGTTTCTGTTAGCATTAATTAGCAGTTAGTAAAACACTAGGAATGCCAACATATTTCCCAAATACTTTTTAACGCCATTGGGAAAGAAGTTTGTTTGGTTCTAACGTAATATTTGGACAAAATGTATTACCTAGATTTGTTTGTTTATACAAAAGACCAGAAAAGTTGCATCATCGTTTTTACAGACTGACATTTTTAACCTGATCAGACTTCACCAAACCAATTCCACAAGATGAAATATAATAGAAAAGGAAAAAGGAAAGAAAAGTAAAAATTCAGGAAAGCCTCCTGAATTCTTCTGTTCCCTGTTTTTTTATTTTATTTCCTAAGAACTCACTGAATATGGAAACACGTCTACATAAATATCAAAATGTTTAGGGTTAATCAAAGGCCTAATCAAATTTGACTTGTTTCATCTTTGGTTTAATTTGAACAGGACTGTCAATGTTATTTTTACTCGTGTTTAGAGGGATGCAGCTGTTGTTTTCTTTATTGTGTGCCACTTTTTTCTTTAATGTTTTTTTTTTCTGTGGTGACACATGCCAACAATCCTGGTAAAATATCTCTCCCAGTGGGCGTCTCACTGCTGGCATATTTGTGCTCATATCTGTGAATTCCAGTTAGTGTCCTTGGCCACATCCGCTATTCTTATGTGAATCTAAATTCAGCCACCTCTATCTTATCTCCTTATGTGTTTTCTATAGACCCATCACTCTTTTCTTTTGCAATTTTAAATCAGAAAATAGGCAACCGAGTCTGGAAAACAGATTTCAACATTTCAGTGTCAAAGTACAGTTAAGACATAGAGGACTTCATGATTGTATGCATAAATACAGAATATGCCAAGCTACTTAATACATAGCTCAGTTTCTGCCAGGGTTTAACTAGAGATTCATTGCACTTTAATTATGGCATCATGAGCCGCCTTGTATCACGTTGCAGTTTGGTTTTATCTCTGCCGAGTTGAGTTGTTATCAAGTCCCAGTAACTGATTTAATAACATCTGATTTAGTGACAGAAGAAACTCACAGTAAAATATTAGAATTTTTCAAATATAATGAAGTTAACAATGGTTGACTGGAAGTCAGATCAAATAATTACTTACTCCCAGGGCTCTCGATGGTTGTCCTGATGTTTGCCTCTCTTCTTTTTTTTCCCCAACTGAACCTGAACATCTGCTTTTATTGGGGGAACACAGGAAACACTGATGGATTATATCCTCAGTTTCCTCCAATAGGAAGTCGTAAATTATGTAGGGAGGGTTTAAAAAAGGAAGTATGTCCAGTTCTAAATATGTATTTGTTTTTATTCTTCTTTTATTAAAGGTTATGGACGGATATAGTTGAAAACACAAACAAAACTGTTTTCTAAAATAGTTTAATTTCAGCCATTGTGATTAAACTTTTTGTTTTACTCTGAACTGATTTTCCTGGTATTTGTTTAAGGTTTTGCTACTTTTTTCCACTGTTTCCACATGTGGTTTTCGCTGATTAATTTGTCTGCTCCTTTTTCTTGTCAACATGTATTTTGCTAGTTAGGCCATTTTGGTCTGATCAATCCATTCTTCCTTTTTATTTAAGTTTCTTGGGGAAGGCATTAATCTTTAACAGCAGTCATAGATAGGTGAGAGGCAGGACACATGTTGGACAGGTAAGGGGTTCATCACCTTACAACACAAAGATGAAAGATAGAAAACAATCCAAACATGAAATTAGATCTAAGAAAACCAGTTAACTTAACACGGACGTCTTTGAACTGAGAGAGGATACTGGAGAAAACCCATGAATGAAAGGGAGGAATATCCAAACATTACAGGAAAGACATTATTTATGCAGATGATATTCAAATGAATATATTCCTTTTTACACCTAGATTTGCTTAAGCCGCAGTTGTTGCATATCTGTTCAGAAACTGCTTTTTAGGACTCTTTATGAATAAATGCCTGCATATTTCATTGATATTTTATACTGATGTGCTCCCAGTAAGTCATTGAGGTCAAGGGGGCCTATACTGGGAGCACCAAGTTGTTGTTCCCTGTTGTCCTCACATCATGTTTCTGTGGTCATCTAAGTGATCAGATATCATTAGTGCAAAAGACTGATTCACAATAAAAGAAACAAACAGAAAGCAAAACACTATACTGGAATGTAACCAAAAACCACTAAAGGAAACGTTTCCTGGTAATGGAAGTCACTACCAATTAGTACCGCTTTAGCTAAATAGTAATGACTTCCTGAACTGTAAAACAAAAAAACAAAAAAAGACGACACAACCGAAGTGACGACATTTCAGTAAAAGCAACCACAATAAAAAAACATATCTGAACCGGAAAGTCTATCTGACATGAAGATCATCACCTGAGAGGTCACCCCATTGTCCGTGTTCATCCAGTATGGTGCTGGATCCTGTTACCCAGCCACAAAGTGGCAGTTAGCCTCCTGAAAGAGATAGCTCTCCTCGTGGGGCGTGGAGTGACACCATACATCACCAAGGGCAACATACATTTAGGGGGGCTTCAGGTGTTCGGAGAAACCTGACCTTAATCAGCCCTTCAAAGACACCAGTCCCAAAATGTGCCTCTCCTACGTTACACACACCTGCCAGCTCAGCTGAATGATTTCAGCTTTGCAGGCTAGAGGTTAGATCCTGATAGATTTAAAAATAAAATGTTTATTAGTCAGGATTGGCCTAAAGATTTTTTTAAACGTATTTTATGCCAAGCATCATGTATGTAAAAATGTAAAATCTGTAAAATAAACTAAATTGTAGCATAACACAAAGATAGCATCTTTGCCTTATAGAAAGACGGCTATGCGACTGGTGTAAGTGGGCTGGTAGAGTTAAGCTCTCCCTGACATCTACAATAAAGTTATTAAAATAAACAACTTAAAAGTAACTACCTGAAAATAAATACATTTTAGAAATAATGTGCCACATTTTGTTAAATTTTCAACAAACCTGGTGTCAAACCGCCTGGGTAAAATCCCAGGGTTTCCCGGAAGGCTAACTTCTGTCAGTTCCATTCAGCTAGCTGTCTGTAACTGCTCAGAATAACTGACAGGCGTCTAGCCACGCCCCCTCGATTTGCGGCAGCCCGCTGCCACAGGATTCAACCAATCAGGATGGACATGCCTCGAGCTCGGGTGTGTGTGGGCGTGGTTTAGTTGAGTAGGCGAGTAGCTGTAATGGGAGCAATATTAGCATAAACGAGGTGGATTATTTAACCTTTTTGCGTCCCAGAAAAGTCGTCAGAGTGAGCTTCTCTTTAAATAAGATGGGCCTCATTTAACAACATATTGTATCTTGTTTCATTTTATCAGCGTGATTGTGTTCAGGAGTATTGGGGAGTTAATTTGGACAACTGCAGAGGCTCTATGCAAGCTTGGTCTTTGGTATGTTTCTGTGGTTGTTTTTTATGGTTTTCTTCTTATTTTTCAAATAGGATAGGTCTGTCATTGAAATAAAAAAAGAAATATATATATATATATATATATATATATATATATATATATATATATATATATATATATATATATATATATATATATATATATTGAAGCAACTGATCTTCATAATCAGATATCACTATGGTTTCCAAAGAATGCAGACGTAGCTCATAAGAACTGGGTATCAATTAAAAGCATCCCCAGCACATAATAAACCTTAGCACTACATGTATGTGGACTGAACAACCAGTTTCACATCAGCATCACTACAAAAGTTAAGATCTGGCCCACTCTTCAACAGCCTGGAATATAAATCACATTCTAAGCTTCACCAGTTAGTTGAAGCCCATTCTTTCTAACATCCTTGTTTTGTTCACTTTCCTTACTTATTGAAGCAAATTCTGCACAATATTGCCACAATCAGGTACAGGAGAAGAAGAAAAAATAATAAACATAACATGGAAAGAAGCAAGAGTCCTTCTAAAGGTTGCACAAATATTTTTTTCATGGTAGTGTAGGTACATATACCAACTCAAGTAATTTACCTCCCTCTCTTCCAGAGCCATGTGTGTCATGGCTGAACCGCTCTTCTGTGACGATTCTTGGTCCACAGGTGTGCAACTCAGGCAAACAAACTCCAGCACAGATGCTTTAAAATATGAGAATATCTTCCATATTTGAGCCTCTTCCATTCAGCAATGGTCTAATCTATACTGTCTTCGGACTCCACTGTCCTTCATCCAAAAAAAAAACAAAAAAAAAACAGCATTAACACAAACCCTTCACCACAATTCAAGATAGAAAGGAATGTAAGTGCTGCTTCCTGCTTTGCTGCTGCTTTGACACTGGCAATTCAGTAACGGGCCACCCGGTTCTGGAAGCAGGGGGCTGCTCAAACATTAATGGAGCCGAGGCAGCTCTTCACCTGAGTGTTGAACTGTGTGTTTAAGAAGAGTGTGTGGGTGTAGGTCTATGTATTTTTTTATGTCTATGTCTGTGCAGGTATGTAATACCAGGTTGTTGTAACCCGATTCACTCAGAGACCCACTGTCACCCTCCTCCACACAACATACAGGAAAGGTATTCAGTTACTGATCTTTGATTAGATGGATGTATTTCAAAGTAATTACCTGCAACCTGATGAAACTAGAAGGTAACAGATTATTCCAGGACTGAATTATTGCAGTCTTATTAGTTCTGGTTCAAATGATAAATATTGACCTCACTTGAATGTCCAGTACGAAAGAGTTTATTTTTTCTGAATGTGAAATAAAAAACATGTTATAAGATTACTTAGTAAATCTGCAAGGTACAGATAAATTACGCTTGAGCCAAAAAAATGTAGCTTTGAGACACATTTAGTTGACAGAAAACCAGAAATGAAAGAAGTTGAAACATTGTGTAACACTATCAACAGATCTGCAACTTCCACTTTTTTGTTTTTTATTTGCAGCAGTTCATCCTTGTCAGGCCATGCGGGGCTGTCGTCTAATTGCATTTGTTTAAAATTTAACATTGCTTCCTGAAACCATCAACGGAGCCATCTTACGTTACTGCCTCATGATTGGGGAAACCGCACAGTGATACAAGAGAGCAGGATGGAAAAATGCTCATTAACATACAGCGATGCATTATGTAATACTTACACATTTGTAAAACCCAGATGGACCTCAAGGTGGTGTTCACTCTAAAATGAATGAGTACTTAATAAATATAAAACCTCTTCTATAATGAACACAGTCTTGTTTAAATCTTTGAAACATGGGCTACTTTGTCACATCTGGATATCTAAATGATATTTGGGGAAATAAAGATGATCCAGAAAGCCTCAGCTACTTTACTCTTCACCACAGACATTATATTGTGTCTTTATTCTCTGCAATAAAACCAATCTTATTTCTAGAGAGACAACCCTGTTTCCACCGCAGGTCTAACAAACTTATTCATGAGGAAAACACATGAATAAGGTCCTTGAAACTGAGGTTTCAAGGGCCTCGGTTAGATACTCTACAACTTCAATGTTTAAATATAATACAAAAACAAAATAAATTGTAGCAGACATCAAACCTTACCTTTGTTTCCATGTTGGACCTCTTTGTGTCAAGCTCTACGCCTCTACTCAGTTTCTATGATGTTCAGTGTGACTCTGTGGCTGATTCTGGGACAGAGCGATGCGCTGTGCAATCCACCTGTCTTGTATTTATGGCTGTCCATGCCGCAACCTCAGCGCATCCTCTGATGTCCTACTTTGCTTCTGCTTCTAAACCTGACCTTATTCACGCACAAGGGGACAGAGGACTGTACGATTTAGAAGCTCATCAAAAGCTACAGGAAATCTGGAGTCTGGAATCAGCTTTGTACAGCAGGAGAAATGCACTTCATCAATGTTTGGAGACATTTTTGTTTTACAATATGTGCTTTGGATTGCTAGCTCACCAGGATGTTGAGTTTATTACAAAGACAAACAAAAAAAGTTCAGTTTCGAAAGAGCCTGGATAACATAGCTGTGCAACTTGAATAAAATACTGACTATTCTTGCAGCATACTGTTTTTCTTAATGATATTAATACAATTACTGATCAAAAAACACAAAAAGTAAGTCACACAAATGACAACTCAAAAGGTTTGGTTAGAAAGTTAAAAAAACATAAGGGCAATAGCACAACCTACAGTCTGGCATACATCATGACACTCAGCCATGCAAAATTGTAAAAAGAAATGCATTTCTCTTTTTCATTACAGCATCCCTTTTTTCTACATTTTAAAATTTGCCTGCAGGTAAGCTATTTTTTTTTTTGCAATTAAACCGTTTTTTGGAGGGTGTTTGGTACAAGTCAAGATGAAAAGAATAACGTCATTTATGCCTTTAGGTCTGCAATGTCAGATAAAAAATTGAAAATCATTTTAGATGTAGCAAATAGCTTATCTGGTAGATAACAGAATCAAGTATCATTCACTATTTCTGGCCTCTAATTTTTACTTTTATTTAAATACCTTAGATGCAGACTTAATTATAATTTCTACTCTTTACCTGTAAAAACCTTTATTTATTCTCTTAGGATTTCTGATCCAGCTTGTTTTTGTCTATATTTGTTTATTTCTTTAACCAAACTTGACACTGATAATTATACTTTACTCCAAGGAGTATTTTTTAGTTTAGCCTTCTTATTCCAGAATTGTTCATCTGATATATTGAATTTATTAAAACCTTGTCTATTTTGCATAAAAAGCTTTATTGTGAATTTGTCCCTGAAAAGCAACGTTTCCTGGTGTAACCACGCCCCCTTGAGTTTCTACAGGTATTGTTCTCTGATTGGCTGTCTCATTGAAACTTGAAGCGACTGCACCAGCAGGTTTGACAGCAAATGACCTGTTTGTCTCCAGCTGTAGCTATGCGTCCTGTCTATTGCAGGACTACAACATGGAAAACTGGACAAGATCTGCTAAGGTCGCTTACAAGCGCTGGAGCAATTCTGAACCAGGGTAAAAAAAAACAACAACAATATTTTTGTTTCTTTCTTTGTAATTTATTGACAGGTGTTATATTCTTAAAAACGAATGTGCTTTCAGGGTTTGCTAATGCTCCTTCACTTCCTCTTTTGAACCTATATATATACAATTTTATAAACATTAAGCTGTGAAATGAGTCGTTTTAATTTAGCAATGATTGAATGTGTTGTTTCTGTGTGCTGACAGAGATGAGGGAGATTTTGTGGGTCACCCTGATGAAGACCAGGCCACGGATAATGAGATCTGCACCATTGCCTCAGCAAAAGTTGACTCAGGGAGCAGAGAGTCTGCAAACAGCTCTGGGAATAATAAAACTGCAGGTTTGCACAGCTTACTTGTGAATTAAACAGACTTGTTTCTTTGTGTTATCAACTATACTTGAATGCTAACAGTAGCCAAAGGTGTCGCTCTGTCAGAATCGACAGATATGATGAATTGTAATAGTGTTATAAAAGAAAAGAGCGAATGCAGTGTAAAGAATGCTTAATTACAGGTCAGTCTGTAAATATGAAAACCGCTAATGTAGGCCATGGCCTCCTTTAGTGTTTGATTATATAATTGGATCCATAACTGTGATCAATTCTCTATAGTTAAGCTGCTGATTTATTTCTCTTTAATAACTAAACCCATATAGTTCAGTCAGCAAACACTTTTTAGTAGTACACCATCATCCCATTGTATGTTATTGTCTTTTTCTTTGTATATAAGGACACATAAATATGAGAAACAATTAAAATAATTTGTAATCACAAATAACAGTTCAGTAAGGCCAAATAGAGTTAAACTTAAAGGCCTAAAATATCTGTGTTAGTCCTGTCTGGCCAGAGAATCGTCTTTCAGAAAGAACAGGTTTATCAAACTTTGTTTACTAAGCTATTCTAAGTTCAGATCATTTTTTAAGCAGAGTTATATCCTAACTTAAATTTCCTTCACAATCTCTTCCCCAATCCAACCCGCTTATTTAAATTTTTTGGTTGATTAGCAGACCTTTGCTGACTGCAATCATCTGAATCAGGTCTGTTAAAGCAGGGAAACATCTAAACATGTAGGATAGAGTGTCTTGAGGACCAGGATTGGGAAACACTGCTGTAGAGGCCTTCACAGAACAGGTGAAATCATACTGAGATTACATGGTTGCACTAGAGTTTATTTAGGCCTTTGTGGATGAGAAGTTTTGAACGCAAACAGACTTTTATTTAATTTTTATTAACTTTGATTTAAAATAAGAAATCTGCATTTTGTTAAATTGCATCCACAAACTTCAGTGACTTTTTTTGAGATTTGATGTGGCATTTAATTGTGAAGTGGAAGGAAAATGATAAATGGAAGCAAAGTGCCTGATAAATTGACACCAATCACTGTTTCTGCCCCTTACGTTCTGCAGAAACGTTTTCAGTGGATGATGCACTGGAAGTGATCGGATTTGGAGTCTTTCAGTGGAAGATCTCGTTTGTTACGGGACTCGCATGGGTAGGAATCCTTATGAGACCCCGAAAATGCCTTTCTCTCCGTACTGCGTGTGTCTCATGTGTTCCTCTGTCAGGTGGGAGATTCCATGGAGATGATGATCCTCAGCATCCTGGGCCCCGAGCTGCACTGTGACTGGAATCTCACCAGCTATCAAGTGGCGCTCATAACATCAGTAAAGAGCCTTTGGGTGCTTTTTGAGAACTCGGTGCCTGTGCGACGGTTGCTATTGTTTGCATTCAGCTTGTTTTTTCTGTTTTGTTTTTTTTCCCACCAGGTTGTCTTCATTGGGATGGGGTTCAGTTCACTCATTTGGGGTAATGTGGCTGACAAGTACGGAAGGAAAGTTGTAAGTGTCACATTGTGTTTTTTTGTTGTTGTTTTTTTAGGTGTGTTTCATGACCTTCCAGTAGCTTCTGTTCTGTTTGTGTTTTGGTGACAGGGTCTGGTAATTTCCATGTGCTGGGCTCTGTACTACGGCCTGCTCAGCGCCTTCAGTCCAGTCTACGGCTGGCTGCTGGCCCTTCGAGGCTTCGTAGGCTTTGGCATTGGAGGAACAGCGCAATCGTAGGTTCTCTCGGCCTGTTTTGCGAAAGTGAGATACATATGCAATTTTTGTGTTTGAGTGTTTTTTCTTCTTTTTTTTCTTTTTTTTTAGAGTGACTCTGTACTCAGAATTCCTTCCAGTGAGAGCAAGAGGCATGTCCATTATGTTGATGGCGGTATTTGGAATTTGTTTCTATTTTAATTTATCAAAGTCTACACTGAAGAAATCACTCAGAAACATTACAGAAATCATTCTCTTAATCAGATTTTCTGGGTCCTTGGCACCGTGTCGGAGGTCCTTCTAGCCCTGTGGGTAATGCCCACTCTGGGTTGGAGGTGGTTACTTGGCCTCTCTGCCATTCCAGTGGGAATTTTTGTTTCTTTCTGCTTTGTAAGTATACTTTATAAGATTAGGATGAAATAAACTACTGACAAACTCTAACCCACCTTCATGTGTCACGCAGTGGTTGCCTGAAAGTCCTCGTTTTGATGTGCTGGCAGGAAGAAGAGAAAAGGCAATGGCAACTTTGACTCGCATTGCCCGTGAGAATGGCAAAGAATTACCTCAGGGAACACTCATCGAATATAAACAGGTGACGTTAAAGATACATGTTTCCTCAGAGATGAGATGAAGAAGGTGTCCTCACAGGATACAGGTTATTTATATGTACTAACACAAACATTTTTATGATTTTTATTTTCACAGAATGAACGTGGACAGTATAAAGATCTTTTTTCTGGACAGTATTGGAAGATTACTCTTCTTCTATGGTTTATATGGTTAGTTTGTATAATGTGTGTTCTGTTCTCACCTTTCAGCTTTAATCAAGTTGAAATATTTGGGGTGAATCAGTGGGTTTGTAGCTTGTTAGCATTTAGCAAAAAATAATTAGCTTAATTTTTTGGGCTCTATCAGAACATGTATAATCATGTACATAAATGTCATATTGGAGTTTGCCATTATTTATTTGATCTATTCTTTTATTTGGAGTGACAGGACTTTTAAACAAGCAAAAGTACTTTTTGATGCATAAGTTTTAATGTCTTTTTTGAAATTCACACACCTGAACTGCTTACATTGTATAGCCATCAGTGAGATTCTGGTCAAGTTGAATATTTGACTGAAATAAATTAAAATTATTTCAAAAGGACTTGTAGCGGCAGCATTCTATATGTAAGTGCTAGTTTGATGCTTTGATTTAAAACTTAGTAAGATTATTATTGTTGAGAAACCAGGTTTACTTAGGAAGGATTTTGAAATTAGATTAATTAGCTTTAAATAACTCAGATTAGTTTTTACAAATTGAGAAACTTGCCTTCTTTTATTTTTCTATACGAAAGAGATGGGTCTCAAATAAATTATTACAAAGCAGAATAAATATTGTATTCATGTCCGTTGTACATGTATATAAACACCTCTAACTCTAGCTCTATTATTTATTCTTCAATTATTTTTTATTTCCAAAATCTAATATTTGTTCCTGTTCTTCTGTTTTTCTTTCACAAAGGTTTTCCTTTGCCTTCTCTTATTTTGGAATTGTCCTACTGACCACTGAACTGTTCCAAACAGAATCATGCGGAAGTGTGCACCATTTTTCACAAATTATAATAAGTTATACTTTTATAATGTGACCTAAAAAGATATTAAGGCTCTCTCTTTCCTAACAGTGGCCCAAGGAAGCAGCATTGAACCAAGGTGCAGCTTAGAATGTAAATATTTGACATCAGCTGATTACAAGGATCTCTTATGGACAACCTTAGCAGAGTTCCCAGGTAAAACATTTGCTAGTATTTTTTTTTCTGAGGACTCGATCTGAAATGTAACATTGTTGTGTTGCTTATTACTGTATCTCCGATAAAAAAAAAATGCGTCTTAACATTTCTTTCCTTTTTGTTTTGTTTGTTATTTTATAGGCCTTTTAATAACCCTGCTTGCAGTTGATTACCTTGGCAGAAAGAAAAGCATGGCGATTTGTTTTTTCATGTTTTCTTTGTGTATTCTGCCCTTGTATGCTTGCATTGGGAGGTGAGATTGCTCTGTGATACAACAACAGCAAACATACACTTTGAGGTTTGTGGCATTGCTGACACAAATTATTTTGTTTGTTTGTTTGCTTTTGCAGGATTGCTCTGACGATATTCATCTTCATTGCAAGAGCCTTCATCTCTGGAGGATATCAAGTTGTTTTTGTTTACACACCAGAGGTATGAATCAGTTTTGCATTAAAAATATCTGAAACAAACTGTTGTCCAACATATATACTTATTTTTGTGATTCAGGTTTTTCCTACAGAAATCAGAGCATTGGGCATGGGGACTTGCAGTGCTTTTGCACGAATTGGTGCTCTGATTACACCATTTGCGGCTCAGGTATGCAGTTCTATTATACATTGAAGTCAGGTATTTATATACAGTGCATAAAAAATATACATATTCATATTTTCTCAGTACAATACATCAGACTAAGCTTTTCCTGTCTTAAGTTAGTTAGAATTGCCAGAAATATTTTTATTGGCTATTTATGGAATCATTTGAAATCCTTTCACTTATAGAAGAGTGAAGATATAGATCAACAAACACCAAAACCTAATGAATGAGATTTAAGACCTCAACAAAGATAATTAATGTGTTTTCTTTCTTTATAAACGTGTGAAGGAAAAAAAAAATCATCCTACAATAAATCACCTTTATTTGCAGAATCTGGGAAAAAAAACATGTAAATTTAAATATAAGTAGTTGGAAAATAAATCTCATTTTGACAGAATAACACTGTTTAAACTCCATAATTGCAGATTAAAGTGAGAAGATTTGCAGTTTTCTCTGACAAACTGATACTGTCTGTCGTTTTCAGGTGCTGCTCAGGACGTCAATGTATCTGACCTTTTCGGTGTACTGTGGCTTCAGTCTGCTTGCTGCCTTGGCATCCATATTTCTGCCTATTGAGACTCTGGGCAGGAGTCTGCAGGAGTCCAGCCTTGACCAGGAGACTGCAGGACAGATAAACAACATAACCAGACAGTCAAATAGTTCAACACACTCAATGGACCAATGACAGGTCAATCAGGAAGAAAGTAATCTTTTGTGCTGTCTAAGCCTTCTGGGAATACATTTGCTTTTGCAACAATGAACTGAATTATCAGAATGATGACTGGTGAAGGTCAGAGGGCAATCTTATAAGGGCAGCTGTTTCAGTCTAAGACTAGCAGAAGGATGTTTGTTATTTATCTAATTTTGTACATTATCTTCCATTTCAACCAAAAAATGAATTGAATCTTAGTAATCTTAGACATTTTTTGGATCATTTATGAAATTATCCTGCTTGATTTTTTAGGCTCAGAAAAACAAAAGATCACTTTGAGCCAAATGGAAAGATCAGTATTTTTCTAAATGAATTTCTTATAGTTTGTCACCTGTTTGTCTGTTTTACTTAACTGGATGTAGGAAAAAAAAACACATCTCAATCAAATAAAACTTGATAGATTGGGGAGTGGAGGAGAACTGTGTGCTAATGGATTGTAATTTCAAATCTTTTAAAAATTGGAAATAGAAATGTATCATGTTCTATTTCAAAAGCTATCCCATGAATGTTAATCTTGTGTATTGGACTAACACAAAATGGTCAATTTTGATGAAGCGAAAGGACATTAATTCACTGGGTTTTTTTGTACAATTTTACAAATTAAAACAAATGTAAACTGTGCTCAGTTTATTGTTAGACTCTCCTTTTACTTTCAAACTTTTGCTTCAACAAAAAACAATGAAAGATGTACAACAGGATGACTGCTTATTCTTTAGGTCAATAAAATACAAATATTTTAGTAAGATTCCAGAAATGTAAATATTTAATATTACATTTATTTAAATAAATTTTATCACCTTCATTTTATGATCTCAATAATTTTATTTCAAAATATATTCGCTGGAGTTTTATTTTATTAAAATTTTCTTACATAATTTTTATAACAATTTTATTTAAAAAAGACGACTTGCATAATATTTATTTCGCAGAGTAACACTAATAGCATGGTATGGGAGTTCCTAGTCTGGTCTGTCACCTTGACAACATTGGCCCAATGACAGCCCGCACGCGAACTAGGCCAGCCAATCAGAGGCAGCCGCTAAAGCTGCATGTCATTTCTGCTGGGCTTTGCTACCTGCAGCGTGTTTTGTTTCTGTCTGCGCTGAAAATCTCTTAGACCGCTGGCTGGAGACAAACACGGGACGTCTCGCCCCACTTGATGCCCATGAGGATTCAGGAGCCGCGGAGGAGACGCGGAGCGGGCTTCTGTGGAGTCAGGTGCCGCTGGATGAGAGGGTCTGACTAGGCATTATTTTCTACCCGGTGACAGAGGCAGAAGCAGCGGCGCATCCTTCTCCCCTCCCTTCCCTGCTCATCTGCTGCCCTCCACGGCCGCCGCAGTCCACCAGCCATGGCCCTGGTGACTCTGCAGCGATCTCCCACCCCTAGTGCGGCATCCTCGGCCAGCAGCAGCGCGGGGGAGGTGAGTGGGAAAGCCGGGGATCGGGATTTGTGTGAAGAAACGCTCCTGCACGAACCGATAGAGTGTGTGGTGACTAATATCCTTCAAGTCACCCCCGCCTGTGTGTTTTGTGCACTTGACAGGATTTTGTTTCGCTAGTTTGTTGCAGCTTTTGCAGCAGATTTGTAAACAAAATCCTGCAGAGGGGGAGGGGGAGCCGTTCAGGGTTTAACTGTCAAGTCAAAGTGCTCATTTTGCACTCAGAGGTTGCTCTCCCTGCTTGTTTACCGGGATTTGTGCTCTCGCAGCTTTTGCAATTTGGCAGAGTGGCAGTCTTTTACACAGTTTAGTCCACAGACTCTGGGACTAACCCGTAATCTTGAAGTGATATAATAAAAACTTACAAAAACAACTCTGTTATGGGATGGCAGCTGATTTAAGGGCACAACACGTGGCTTTGCAAGGATAACAATTTTCTACACAACCACACAAGCCAGCCTTTTTCTGACTGTTCTTATTATCCCTTATTTTGCAGATTGCAACTGCTGCTTTTGTTATTGTACAGATTAAAAACAAATATATTTTCTGAGTTACAAGAACAAGCGGTGTACTTTCTTCATAAATAATTCTTCATACTACATTTTCATTTCTTTGGCTTTCAATTCTGTAATGAGAGAGAAAAGGGGATATCTGCTTTCTGACTCTTTAAGAGTTTATAAAACATTAGATAACTGACCAGCAGATGGCGCTGCAGCAAAACGTGTAAGAACTATAAATATATTTAGTTGCAGTCAGAAATGAACATGTTTACGTTTATTGACTCCTTTGTAAACAGTGGAAAAATATGAGTCACTGTGACGAGAATGTGGAAATCCACAGTCAGAAAGTTGTAAACGTACCGAATGTGTACGTTTACAAAAACAAAGAAAAACAAAACTAATATTATGAAAAGGTTCGCTCCTATCTATGCTTAATATTTTTTAAATATTTCAATTTAGAACCAATGAGTTAATATATAAACAAAGTTTATTTGTCAGTGATATTTGTGCTGTATCAACATTTGCTCTTCTGCTGTTTTTATTCTAATCAGATTTTTTAAATGCAGAGTAGTTAAGAATTGCATTAGAAAAAACATAATCTGTGATATTTTTGATTGCTTTTTTTACGTTTTGGAGAAATAGACTTAATTTTCTCATAATGACTGCAATAATTACAAAATATATTTTTTACAAACAGTATTTTGACTACCTAAACATCTTGAATTTTTTTTTTCTTAAATAATTAATCTAAATTAACTTTTCAAAATGACAGGAACAGTCTAACATGGTAAAATTAACTCACAAGTATGCAAAGGAAAACAACTTTGGTTTACATCTTATTTCCAAATTGATCTAAAGTGTGTCACTTAGAGCAAAATCTGCACTTTCTTTTCTTTTTCTTTCAGGATTTCGGAAGTGATGATGACAGAAAAAATAATCAGAGGTAAGATCTACACTTAATCTAAAAGAATAAACCAGTTACATTATCCTGAAGTTTTACAACATCTTTGTTCAGGTATGGATCTTTCAGAGCTTTTCTGAAACTTCTCTGGTATTTTCTTGGATTTCACATCTTGAGCATGTGGGATCTGTTTTCAGTCCGGACTGAACTTTGACTCCCACATCAAGCATTTCACTGTTCTCTCTGTTTCTGCCTCTGTGTGAAGAGAAGCAGTCTGTCAACAATAATACAGCATTACATGGGTTTGGTAGTATTAGTTGTGTAGCTCTTGATTTCTGGTTTCCATGGTGACACTGTTTGTAGCCGCTGCATTAGCCATGTAGTTAATTTTTCTATCCATGTTGGTAAATTGTAGCTGTCTGGCAGGGTAGTTCAGACCAGATATGTATACAGACCCATTAAATAAAGTCAAGTCTTATTTGACATCTTTATTTCTCCATATCCAGATGTTAAAATTAGAGTATTACATCGAACCAATAAACAAGTATTTTAAAAACAGTATTTTTTATTTTAAAAATAAAGGCTGAACTATTTTACTAAATGAGTAGTTTTACAATTTTTTTCATGCTTTGACACAACAAAGCATCCATGATAATTGTAGTTCAGCTGCTGCTTACTATTGTCTTGGTTCTGTTGAGGTTTTGAGGTGCTAGTCTTCATTCATTAATTGCTGGACAGGAAAAAGACCAAGAAGTTTATTTGTTAGTGATATTTGTGCTGTGTTTTGGTTTCTCTATCAGATTCAAATGGATACTCTGACTGGACCGCTCCAAAACATAATTGCTCTGGTCACTTCATAGTTAGACTTATGGGGAAATTTGCTGTGATACCCAGTTGCGTTGCAAGCTTTTTCCCATTGAATAACAAACTTTGTGTTATACGGTACTTCACCCGGTTTGATTTGCATAAATAGTGGCTTCTCTAATATCTTTATTGAAGTATTTGTGCCTTGGCTTTGCATTTTTATGCACCTGTAGCCTTAACACCAATAAACTGTCAAAATCCCGGTTTTATAGAGGAGATGACACTTTCTGGTCGAGTGTTGTTATTATTATATTATATTGGAATATTATTCATGCTTTTATGCAGTAGGTGTTTGTTTTAAATCCTTTTAGGACCTGGGGAATACCACATAATTATTCATGTCCTAATCCACAAAGTCTTTAAATTAGGTTTAAATTGTGGCGATGTGTCAAACACAAGTTAGCATTGAACAACACTGTGAGAAGGAAGTTTCACCTTTTTTGTTAGACTTTATCCTGTATGGCCTTTCTTCCTGCCTATTCAATGCTTAAAATTTCTCCATGGTTCTCATAGACAAAGCAGGTGAAAAAATAGATTCAATTTTTTAAAAACCATTTCTCATGCTCTTACATAACAAACAGGGCATAAACTTTTGTCCCTGCTCACAAATAAGGCTTTTCTTTATCCAGCCAACGTCACAGAAGTCAAGGCATGTGTCAGCAAAGCTTTGCTGAACACTCCTGCCTTTGTTTTGGATTTGTAGGCTGAAAAAAGCCCCGTCATGTTTTGTGATTCATCATCGACGCGAAGCATTGACGCTTGCATGTCAAACATGAGACGTTCCCACCCGCCTGCACACACTCGCATGAATGAGCGCATTGTTGCAGAGTGTTGCGCCGCGAGAGCTGATTGCTGAATCACATGCTGCGAAGAGAAGCCGGCAGCACGGCCATGGAAGAAGCGTGAGGTGGAAGGAAAGGAGAAGCTGAAGGATGTGGAAGACGGTATGAGTCGAACCAAATCAGGCTCCAGTTAGAGGAACGGGCGGCTGCAGGACATGGACACAGGGGTGGAAATGAGGGGCGCCTTTTGGACGAGATTGGACTTCTCTGAAGTCACTGAAAATATTAAAACCAGCAGAATGCATCTAGTTGTGAAGTCTTTACATGGAGATATTTTCAAAGAGCTGCCTCACCTTGTGGAGAAAGCTTCTGTAACTCGGAGGGAGATCTGTCGAATGTAAGTTCTCAGAGCAGCAAAATGTAGTGAATGGGCTCGTATCGAGCTTAAGACATCAGAGTTTCACCGTCTTAATTTACTAATAATTCTTACTTTTTTAAGCCTTTCAGATACAGTACCGTTTAAACACATCCTCACTCTTCATAGTTTGTTTGAAGTGTTTAACCCACGATCTAAAAGCAGTTCTTTGCATGTTTTTATCAGAGATTTTTACTTGTTTTTCTTTCCATTTCCCAAACCATCTTGGTCTCTTCTGTGAGACTAATAATGTGTGCTTTTCCATAAAAGCTTTGCAACAATTAAATATGTGGTATCAGTGGCATACAAGTAGAATATGTTCTTCTGGGTAGTGAATATGCATATATGGAAAATTTCATACAGGAACATAAACAGGTACATATAGTTTCTGAATATATGTCATTATCACCATTTGCTCTGCAATGCACAGAGCATCATCCATGAGACTGAACCTCTTGAAATCAAACAAAAGTAAAATGTTTCAGGATATGATAAAAGCTGTTAAACTTGATTGATCATTTTGCCATCTGATCAGGTCAAGTCTTCTACCTTTGGTGACATCCTCAACTGAGTTTATTATTTTTGTTTTTAAAACCCCTTTCTATAAACTTTGCATATCATTAACTAGCTCTGTTTTTACTTCATATTGTCAGTGTCAGTTTGTTTAAAAATCCACTTGACAGTCTTCATGTTGTTTTGTTTTTTAATAATTTATTGTTTCTAGTGATATGTTAGTTCAGCAAATCAAGCCTTGGGCTTCTTTTTTCCTTTTTCTTGCTGCCAGCTCATCAAATGACAGTAGCAGCAGAGCTGGAACAAAAGGCCTTGTCATGGTCCCACTCAGTCATACCAGGCTTAGTGGGCTTTTGATTGAAAGAGGAAAATAAATAAGTGATGGAACAAAGCCAAACTCTGTACTGGGCTAAAGCTCTTCCTGCTGCCTTTGTGTTAAATCTGAAGTTCTTCTTTTGGCATTGTGATCTGCAAAAGGCATGTGAAACATGCAGCATGTCTTAAATGCTGGGTTGGGACTCACCTGAGTTTCACTTAGCAAAATCCTGCCTAGTGAGCATGCAAGGAGTTTTAAAGCTCTTTTAATAAGTGGGTGTATAATACTTTAATGAGTCAGCATATGAGATTTATTGCTTGTAGTTTTAAGTTTCTTGTAGCTTCATTTAAGAGATGAAAAGAGAAAAAGCAGCAAAATAAGCAATTTTAAAAGGAAACAGCTTGTTGTACCAACACTGAATTTTCTTCCAGCTTATGAACATTTGCTGCATTTACTCTATTATTGAGTAAAGCCTATCATTGCTGGAGCAATCGCAACATTCTCATGTTGGCCTCGCTGTTTCGGTTGCCACGACCTTCCTGTCCACTGTGTTGTTTGCCAGACCGATCTTGACCTTTTGTTTTGCTTTTTTCCAGCATCAGTGAAAGCTTCTTCATGGTCAAAGGAGCTGCCCTCTTTCTCCAGCAGGGCGGCAACACACAGGGACCAAAGACTCCGACGCACCACAAACATGCAGGTATTAAGAAATAGACACCAAAAGCTTTGATACTGTAAATGCTAAATACTAAGACAAAAAGTGGTCAAAAGTGGTATTAAACATTAGCGATTGCTGACGATGAGTCTCTTACGTCATACATGAGGAACTTTGACCCACTCTTCTTTGCGCAGTTGTTTCAGTTCAGCCACACTGGACACTTTTTTTAATATAAACTGCATGTTTAAGGTTGTGCCACAGAATTGCAATTGAATTTAAGTAGGCCACTTGAAAACTGGCTTTTGAGCCAGTTTTGCTTTTAATTATTGCTCTGCTGCATCATCCAAGTGTCTTTTTGCTCAAGTTCACAAACTGATGGCTGTGCATTCTTCCTCAGCTTTTTCTGCTTGGTCGCAGATTATTTGGGATCATTTGAGAAGGACCTTTGTGCTGATTTTGATCAGCGATAGTTTTCACCTTGAAAAGCTGCATTGGATGCTATTTTTACCCCATCTCTCTTTCTTATTGTTGAATTGTAACCTTAACTGAGGCAGTGGGGCCTGCAGGGCTTTGACGGTTTTCTGGATTCTTCTGTGATGTTTGGTGTGTCGTCAATGTCCTCTTGGGATAATTTTGCTTTTTCGGTTTCAGCTAGAAAGGTTTACCGCTTACTTTGTTCCGTATCTGTCCATGAATCCCTTCCTCTTAATAAAATAAAACTATAATTTGTGAACTGCATTTTGTATTTACTCTGGTTATCTTTTATGTTAATGTTTCCTTTGCAGGTGATTTACCTCAACATCTGCAGGTGATGTTCAAGATCCTGCGGTCTGAAGATCGCATCAAGCTGGTCAGCTTTTTGTTCTTCTATAAACATAAAACATCATTATATTTAACAGTTGCAACATACACATTAAACATCCATTGTGGGAAACTTATGATAAAGATGAGATGTTAAGTACTGCACACTAAAACGGATGATTCATATTTTAGGCTATTTAAACAGAAAGCACAGATGGCAGATATGACCCAAATAAAAATCCAGACCTGCTTTGAACAACAACAACTTCAAGTCCTCTCTAAGTTGTTACTATTTTTATCGTTGGATTAAAGTTGAAATGTCTCTACAGTGGTGCTCTGTTACTGAAATAGCCTTTTTTTTAATCACCAAATATTCTCCTTTCGTCCAGGCTGTGCGTTTGGAAAGCGGATGGTCAGAGCGCGTGCGTTACATGGTTGTTATCTACACTAACGGCCACCAAGACACGGAAGAAAACATTGTTTTGGGAATGGATTTTCCAGACAAAGACAGGTATTCTCTCTTTTAAGCCACTACTTTCTATGCACTTTCAGATTATTTAATTTGCTGAAATGATATTCTGCTAATTTCCAGTAAAAACTGCTCCATTGGGATGGTCCTGCCTCTGTGGAGTGATACCAACATTCATCTAGATGGAGATGGGTAAGCTGGGTCACTGATTAGTCTTTCTTTCAGCATGCAGTATGTCTGTTTGGGGTCACATGGTAATATACTGCCTCCCAGTGTCAAAAAAGTGAACTACACATAAGAACTATTCTTGCTGACCTGGTAACATTGCCTGTGTATGCTGGAGGAATGTTCCACAGCTCGGGCCCGCTAAACAGATCCTGTCCCGCTTTTTAACTTTAACCTTAAACAAACCTTAACCTCGTTTCTTTCCTCACCAGAGGCTTCAGTGTGAGCACAGCAGGCCGGTCACATGTCTTCAAACCTGTTTCTGTGCAGGCTATGTGGTAAGTAGATGCAATATTTGGTTTCTGCTTAAATTTATGGCAGCAATTTGACAATACAGTTTTATTTCTTCAGAGCAACAGAGAATGAAAACGGAAAACACAAACAAATACAGCTATTCAGAACTTTATAAACTGTAAAACCGCATCTAGGACCAAATAGAACCATATTTTATTATCTATTACAAAATAGACACATTTCTACTATTCAATTGATGGATGACATAAACATATTTCAAGCAACAATAATGTGTATAATAATATAAAAAACATCATATAAAAACTTTGAATAGTTATCGTCCTTGTGAGTTTAATTTATTTCTTCTGTTGCTTAAATTTAGAGTTTTAAATACATTTATTAATGGGTGAACTAGACATGGGGTATATGTTTTCAATATGTATAGTGTTACAGTTTTTTATTTTTCCAATTTTCTCTTGGAAATAAACTGGGAAAACTTAACAGCATTCAGATTAAATGGTACCATCTTTTTAAAAGACTTCAAATAAATTAAATGCTTATTGCAGTTCCATAATCTCACACTGAAATATTTAGAATTGCAAACATTTAATGAACGAATGATGAATATGTGTAATAAATCACCTCATGAACACTATTAAGTGTGGTAGAGGATGTATGATGCTGTGCACCTTTTTCTCTTCTAAATATCCTGAGATCAGTCTCTGAAAAAGTATTAGCTTTAACTTCACCCAAATATATTACTACTTTAAAATAATTATAATCATGTCAGATGCCATCTGCTGGTCAAGTTGTGAAAATAACAACAAATAGTGTTTGTTTTTCTTTTTCTCCGCTGTTAGTTATCTCATTGCACATTATTCTGGCTGACTGTGAACTCTAGATGACCAAGCTGCCTTTATGCCCACAGGTCTGCCCTGCAGGTCCTCCATAAGGCATGCGAGGTATCCCGCCGGTTCAACTACTTCCCAGGAGGCATTGCTCTTACGTGGATGGCGTTCTATGAAAGCTGCGTCACCTCAGAGCAAAGCTTCATCAATGAGTGGAACGCAATGACCGACCTGGAGACCACCCGATCCGATTCTCCCAACATGTTTGTCGATGGGTAAGAGTCTGCAAGCCAGTGGCTGTCATGTTATCTTTATCTTTTAAGGTTAATTCTCCTTTTTTCATATATATTTATATTTTATGGTATAACTTGCTTTTTAGACCGACGGAGCGAGAAAGAACAGAGTGTCTTATCAAGTCCAAACTTCGCAACGTCATGATGTTTCAAGACTTGGAGAACATCACGTCAAAGGAGGTTTGTACGAGTTTTAAACTCGAACACTGTGAAACGTTTTACATCGTAGGCTTTTGGCAAAATTGTTACTTTACATTTGAAACTGGGCTGCCCAGTGGCGCAGCTGGTAGAGCTGTTGCCTTGCAGCAAGAAGGTTCTGAGTTCGATTCCCGGCCCCGGTCTTTCTGCATGGAGTTTCCATGTTCTCCCTGGGCATGCGTGGGTTCTCTCCGGGTACTCCGGCTTCCTCCCACAGTCCAAAAACATGACTGTCAGGTTAACTGGCCTCTCTAAATTGTCCCTAGTTGTGAGTGTGTGTGTGCATGTTTGTTTGTCTTGTATGTCTCTGTGTTGCCCTGCGACAGACTGGCGACCTGTCCAGGGTGACCCCGCCTCTCGCCCGAAATGACAGCTGGAGATAGGCACCAGCAACCCTCCCGACCCCAGTAAGGGAAAAAGGGTGCAGGAAAATGGATGGATGGATGGATGGACATTTGAAACTGGATGACATGTATCAAACGTTTTGAGTGTCCTTCTCATCCTCGAGGATGAAGCAGAAGATCGGTGGTTCACATTTCCTTCTCTTTGTCTGTGGTGTCACACAAGGAAATGGTGTCCTCCACGAGTTCCTCTAATAAATTCAATTATGAACTAAACATAATTAGAATCTGATCATGACACCATGATCTGGATTTTTCCAAGTTGTCAAAAGGAATAGGTTTTGTTAGTATTTGTAAATTTCTGATTCTGAAAAAAGGCATTATTCTGACACTTTCCAATTTTTTAATCATAACTCATTATACGTTGAAACGTTTGGTCTTATTTAATTTCCAGCATACTATGTATGTAAATATCTGGTAACAACTGTAGATTTATCAAAGTGACTGCATATTTGTGGAGTTTTATATTGAAAAATGTGGAAATAATCTGGTATAGTCAGTAATGAACTCCTCTTCTTCAGATCCGCAATGAGCTGGAGCAGCACATGAGCTGCAACCTCAAAGAGTACAAGGAGTTCATCGACAACGAGATGCTCCTGATCCTGGGTCAGATGGATAAAGCCACGCTGATCTTTGACCACGTTTATTTGGTGAGTCTGTTTTTTGTTTTGTTTTGTTTTAGTGACTGTTTTTGGTTGCTGCTGCTTTCACGGTTGAGTTGAATTGTCAGCAAACGCATGTCCGAACAAAAGGTGACGTCACAAAATTTCTGTTAGCTTTAGGATAAATAATTCAAGTTTTGATTACTCTTATATTATAAGGGATTAGTAATTGTTTCTAATTTCTTACACATGTTCTTCTGTTTTTAGTTATTTTTTATTTAAAGAAGGCTTTAGCCTCTTGCACAGCAGTAAAAGGTTATAAAAGCATGGATATCTGTGCTTTGCTTCCTTGTAGGGTTCTGAGTGGAATGCCTCAAACCTTGAAGAACTACAAAACTGCGGGTCAGCAGTTCATTCATCATAAGTATTCATGATAACATCTTGAATATATTGTTTTACTCCATTTAAAAGCTGAAGCAAAAAAAAGCATAAAACATAACTTTCATATTTGACGCTATGTACGCGTCACCAACCTTAGGTTGCAGATTAAAGAATACAACTCCATATGTTTCCTTTGCAGAGTCGGTTACATTCTGAACGTTACCAGAGAGATTGATAACTTCTTCCCAGGGATGTTTTCCTATCACAATGTCCGTGTGTACGACGAGGACGCCACTGACCTGCTGGCCCACTGGAACGATACCTACAACTTTATTGTCAAAGCCAAGTGAGAGCCCTTCACATAAACATGAATCTGACATCAAAATAAACTCTATGTGAAGACTAGGGGATGTATCATAAGTGTCTAGTGAAGAGATGATTAAAGTAGAAGTAAAATATAAATTAAGAATAATAATTAGCTGATTTTTTTTTTCTTTTGTTTGAATTAGGAAGAATAACTCAAAGTGCCTGGTGCACTGTAAGATGGGTGTGAGCCGCTCTGCATCCACAGTTATCGCCTACGCCATGAAGGAATACGGCTGGTCCCTGGAGAAAGCGTACAACTATGTCAAGCAGAAGAGGAGCATAGCTCAGCCAAATGCTGGTTTCATGCGGCAGCTGGCGGAGTACGAGGGAATCCTCGACGCCAGGTTAGCTGATCTAGATTTTCATGCATGTATCCAATTAGACAAAAGGCTTTCAGGCAGATTTGGCTTAATGGCAATTAGATAATATAAGTGAGTTTATTTAGTTTCCCTTTGTCAAAATTGTTGATCTTTCTATTTGTCTACATTTTAATTAGGGATGCACAGATACGAAAATGTACTTACTTAGTTCTCTCTTTCCTTACTCCCTCTTTCATTACTTCCTTTTCTGCTCTGTCCTTCTTTTCATCCTTACTTATGAATTGTCCATATGTCCACACATCCATCTGTCCATCCACTCACTGTCTTTCTCTTCAACCCTTCATGCACCCACTGATCTCTCTGTCCATTGGTCACTTTCTCCTTCCTTACATTTGTTTATTTTTTCATCCTTCCTGTTTTTTCATGGTTCTATAATTACATTCTGTCCTCTGTGAATAATACCTTCCATAAATTCAGAGTAAATGTTTATTTCTGACATTGAAAACTTTATAAACTAATGCAATTTTAACTTGAAAATTAGTAGAAGCCTTGATGGGGTGCGGAAGCAGATTATTTTGAAGCAGAACTTATTTTATGTTCACAGTAAACAACGTCACAACAAGCTGTGGCGGCCTGACACAGACGAGGAAGGTTCAGACGATCTGCAAGCATCAGGTCACAGTACAGGTGGAGAGGAGACGCCGGTGCTCAGGGGGGAAGAGGCCTGGGGAGGCTGCGGGGCGTCACCATGCAGGGGTCTGGAGATGGAACCCTTAGACTCTCTCAACTATAACTATTACTTCAGACGTTTATCGGACTCTGCACTCGACAGCGAGCCGTCCACACCGGTGCGGGGGCCTCCTCTGCTAGGTATGGAGAGAGTTTTTATCGAAATAGAGGATGTGGAGAGAGACGCCCTACTGGAGGACGAGGGTTTCCCCATGGCCCACCTGACGCTGCCCGGTGAGGGCACCGCTGCTCAGACATGCAGCCGCCTCGACCCAATGGAGGATATGAGACTGAGGCTGGAATTCAGCACACTGGAGGAAGAGGACGAGGAAGAGGCGAAGAAGGAGGAAGAAGAGATGGCGGCCTTGACTCAGACACCCGGGAGTTCGGATGGGAGGAAGACGGGACAGGAGGCTGAGGGGAACGAGGAGAGCCAGCTGGGTTTGGCCAACCTGAACACCAACAACAGCAACCGCCTAGCCGCCAAGCGTAGCTGTCCTGCAGCTTTCGATGTGAGTTTTTGAATATTTATGTTGATAACGTGGTAAATTTAAATATTATTTAGCTCTTAAACAGAAATGCATCTAGAAATGATTTTCATTTGAGCAAACCATTATGTTTTATAATTTTGGATCTCGTTTTTACTCTCAGTTTAAACTCACCTCATAGAAAAATCTGGAAGTCTAACATCCAATTTGGATAGACAAAGTTTTTCTCACCACATCCAAAAGCCAATAGAAACTTTATTGTAATTCTGGTAACTCATGAATTCAGACACATTATTGTACAATCTGTGTCTTGCATGTGTTCCTTTAAAGTGTAAATTGATAAAATGCTAATAAATTCACTAGTGTTAGTTAGTACACTGCAAAAAAGCAAAATCTTCGTAATTTTGTTCTAGGTTTTAGTGCTGACACTCCTGATCTTTACACAGATGTGCAACACATTTATGTAAACACAAAGGTCAGATGATAAGAAGTGGATAAAAGTCTGATGTAAAACCTTAAAATTGTCTTCAGAGGGTCAGATACCAAGACATGTCTGTCAATTTTTTTTATATGGTTTTCAAAGTTAACTTAGAAACTGGTTAAAACCAGTTTTGGCAACAAGACCAGTGAAGCTGTCCAAAAACCAGAAATCAGAATCCGGCTTCAAAGTGCTGACCAGTATTATGATTTTATTTTATTTTTTAAATTATGTTACTGACTCTACACTGTTTCTGTTTCAATTTTGATTGATTTAGGACAGTGCCAGCGCAGGAAACCCATTAAAAGTGAAGCCTTCCTATCAGTCCTGCAAAGACTGCATGCGTCTAACACAAGGGCGGCGCTGCGACCGTCCAGCAGGAGGCCGTTCACACCGCCTTAACCCCTCCCGCCACTGCACCGTACCCTCCATATGCATAGATCCCCCAGGGACACACTTTACATCCACTCCGGTTCTGTCAACCCCGACGGTCATTCCGTCTAACTTGGTCCAGCCCTGCACTAACTTCTACCAGTGTTCCAGCTGCACGCTCGGTGGCACGTCCACTCCTGAAGCCAACCATCAAAAACTTTTCTCACCCATGAACTGCGAGGAAACTCCTCCGGATGGCAGCTCGGTGGAGACGGAGGACATGGAGGAGCCGCAGAACGGAAATCTGCCGGACGAGGTCACGAGGCAGAGTAACGAGGCCATCGATGTGACTGAAGCCGACGGGCTCAAATTTGGTGCTGAGATTGCAAGCTTCCAGTAGGTCCTCCGCCTTAGTCCCAAACTGATGCATCCTCTCCATGAAGGGGCTGGCTTACCACTGCCTCAGCTGCTGTGATGGCTGTGAATATTAGATGCTGTGGTGTTGCACCAGGAATGCAGAAGCTCTGCAGTGACCTCTGCTGTTTCAACCTTGCCTCATAATTTCAGAAAATAAGTCGGTATTCTGCAAAAACACATGTTTTTTTTGTCTAGTTTCTAGTGGAAGTACCTTATTACACTTGAAATAAAACAGAATTAATGTACAAATTATTTTCAGCAAGATACAGGAGCTTGTTTTAAGTCAATAATCCTTTAATATTGTTTTTTTTTAATAATAGTTTTACTGGCAGATATTTTCACTATACGTTTTTTTCATTAATATTGATATTAATATTGACTTAAAACAAGCTCCTATATCTTGCCGAAACGTTATTGTTTTATTTCGAGTGCACAAAAATATTTGCACGAGAAACTAGACCAAGAATACTTAAGATTTTGTGTTTTTTGCAGTCTAGCAGCTCTGTGCGGCCCTTTTATATAAGCTGGCTAGACGGGGCTCAGTAAGGAGAGAAGAGCTGCTTCCTAACCCGTCATTAACTGTTGGAGAGCCTCATATGAACCCTGTGCACTTTCCAGCTCCAGCACACATGCAGTTTCATCACATTTCAGTGGAGATGCACCCATCATACCTTCAGCAGAGGTTGTTGGGTCTAGTTCATGTTGCTGCCTGAATACAAAATGTTAAATCTGGCACATTAATCTTAACACAAACAGCTTCTGTCAGCATGCTCTATGTTTTCAGTCATATTCAAAGTATTCAGTATGTACTCATGCGGGAGCTCAATACAATATTTACATTTGGGCCTGTTCTCACACATCATGTTATCCTCTTGCCTGTTGATATTGTTGCTGCTGCAGCTGCTTTTTGCATTGTATTCACAATAATTTAAGAAAAGGATGTAATCAGGAGTCTTTGGACTACACGCTTTTCAGACTGTTTTGGTGAAGGACTGTTTTGTTCCCAGTGCTCTTTTCTCGTTAAGCCTGACCTCCTCTATTAAAGTTAATTGAATCATCTACTTTAGGCGTCCAGTTTAGCCCATGAGTGAGCATGAAGAATTACAAAATACATGTTGTTTTTTTTAAACATTTCTTCATTTTTACATTTTTGCTTGTATTAATATTGCACATGTGGGTCATGCTGTTTAATAACAACTGAAAGCACATTGATTTAAAATGTAATTTTCTCATATATGGACTAAAATGTTAGTTACCTCGAGGTAGAATTTGACTGCACCACTGTTAACTATTTCCTCCTATAACGAAGTTTTCCTGAACCTCCAATGTTACCTCGGCCACTTCTTGTGTGTTTTTCTACTTTTTGATACAAAACTGTGCCATTTATGTAAATTACATCCACTGTAAGGGTTTTTTTCCTAAAAAATGAGTAGCACTAAGGACTCTATAAGTACTGTGTAAATTGAATCAGATTGCCTCACTTCAAAGTTGAAAGAGAGAGAGAATTATAAGACATAAACGCCAAAAGGTTGACTTAATTCAGAGTGATTTCAAAATGTATTGAAAACTACTGATTCCTACATTAGATTTTTGTTCTTGGTTATGGTTCAAATCATAGGCATCTGAGTTAATCACATCTTATTTATTTAAATATCTAGTCACTTAAAGAACAGCCAAAATGTGCCACATCTTCTCTGCAGTCTCAGCTCTCATTGAGTGCGTCATGTATGCAGCCTGAGTTTCCTGGATGATTTGAGCAGATGTTGCTCATTTTCACAGTGGCAGCAAAGCCTACTTTACTGATACAGGATTTCAAGATCAGCAAGCTTAACATGAATAAGACAGAATAAAAAAATAATTGAGAGTAGTCATGAAATACTTTAAAAAAAGCAGAATATTGTACAAGTAAATTTGCAAGAAGAAAACATGACAAACATAAAGAAAGTCAAAAATTTGATTAACAATGTTTTACTGAGCCTAAAGCTAAAGAAATGAGAGCAGATTTTAAATTGTGGCTAGTGCAGAGGCTTTTTAAATTTCTAGAATTTGGTAGCTTCAAAGGAAAAAGCCTTGTCCTCCCTAATTTTTTTTCTGTGTCCTTGGCATCTCCGCTGCAGCTGATTAGCTGGTCTGCCTGACCAAAGCACATAATTTGAAGATGAACTGGGAACATGAACCTCAAGCCAAGGATTCAACCTCATACACCCACACCTGGCTCTGAGTACCATAATTTATTATATTTACTTAATAAAAACATATTTCAGGCTTTACAGCCTTGGTGTGATTTATGTGGTGCTTGCAACTCCACAGCAAGGCTGAATCTGATCATGAAGGTGCAGAATCTTATTCTTTGTTTAATAAAACTATGTAAATTATGAAAAAAATATATATTTTACCTTGACACTAAAATATGGTTTTCCAAATTTCATAGGCATGGTGTTTCCATTTGTAATTGATGTGCAATTACAAATGGATGGGGGCGATCCATTTGTAATTGCACATCAACCAGTCAAAAATGTATAATTGCTCTTAAATCCAGTCAATCTTATTTTCATTCTTCAAGAAATATAAATATAATCTAAAGACATGTTAAATTCTGTTAAAGAAGTGAAACTCTGTTAAAAGCTGGAAAATATTTGCTATTCATATTCATTTTGTTATAAACCAAATGGTTTGTGGCACATGGAGGTTTTGACGTCTGGCCAATCCATTTTGTTTCAATCTTTCTCATTTAATTTTGAAGATTATTTTAGTTTTACATGAACATCTAGTCCAACTCACAGTTGTCCAGTTTATTGGAAGTTGAGCCATGATTAGTTTCTCTTCAGGTTGTTTCTGTGTAGCTGATGGTATGTTTTATTTTAGGGTTGAGCCTGAATGATGCCTGCTTGTGTGCAGGAAAAGCACTCGTTTGTTACTTTGCTCTGTCTATCTTGAGCACTTCTCGGAAATGGAAGAACCTGCTGATTAGTTGCATTTACCTTTTTGTGTTATTTTGCAAGTTTTTATACATCTTAGAAGAAAACAAAGGGTCCAGTGTGTCTTAGTTGTATCTGAGAGATCTGTGAGTTTGCTCTTCTAATGAAATGATAATACTTTGGGTATTTTTCAAGCTGTTTTGTTCCTTCCTATCATCTTTAACATGAACTCCTGACACACAATTTTTAAGAGTCTAACTGTTATATTTAAAAGTATAATTCAAGTCATTATAGTATTAATTTTGCAGACTGTAATTGCATAAACCAATTAATCAAATTCTCACATTTTTCCTTTGTTTAGATTTTGTGACATCTAGTGGTGAAGCTGCAAATTGCAACTTCCGAAAAGCTTCATCTTACCTTCTTTTGTCATATATTTTCACATATTTCACTCATTAATATATTACTTTAACTGGACTGGGATGTTTTAAATCTAGCCAACCATGTAGTCCACTGAAATATTAAATAATACAGATTTTCTTATTTTGCGTTTATTGTAGGTATGTGCCTGTGTGACATGTTTTTAATATTGATTTTATTTCTTTAAAAAAATGCTTCTGAGAGTTTGTTTATAAAATTCAAGTGGTACTTATAAAACATGTGTCTATCACTCAGAAGTATGAGGTCTATGCCCCATCCGGTGCTATTATTTTTTTTATGATTATTACAATAGTTTTTGTTTAATTAGGATACCATTGTTGTTTTTATTTTAACTTCTGTGAGCTTTCGGTGACTATTTGGGTGGGTATGGTTGTACTTTTTCAGGTGTGGTGGTTTCTTGCAAAGCATTTTCTGGTGTTTAAAAAAAGAGCCGTTTGCCACAAGACAATTCGTTCCCATTATGACGACCGATTTTCTGCTGCAATGAGATGGGATCACATGACTCCAATAAACAATGGCCTTCAGCAGAAGTTTTTCTGGTTCATTTGGGGGTCATAATCAAAAGGTGCTGACCGTCCCAAAATAGAGGTCAGAATCACAATTATTTGAAACAGAGTTGGAATATAAAACGTACAGAACATATTTTATTGTTGAAACTAAATTATGTGAGCTCAAAGCTCTCCATAATTCATGAAAAATAGTTCAATAAACTGATATGCAATGCTTTAGGTGCAGGGGTGCAGAACCTTAAATTCAAATATCTTACTTGCCACTATGCCACAGAATAGAATATGCTCAGAATGCTCTGATAGTTTTAGTTTTTGTTACCTGGTGCTCTATCTACATCAGTCCTCCTGCATAAGTTATTGCTTTACTTAGACTCTTAACAGCTGCTTTACTGGATACTCACCTTACTCTCTTTCTGTCTTCAAACTACAGCACCATATTTGTTGTGCTTTTTGCCTCACATTTAAATATCCTTTTGTACTGAAGTGCCTTAACTGTGGCCACAGCTCTGTTGTAAAGCACTGCAGCGATTGCGGATGGGTTTTCAGAAAATGTTTAACTTTTAATTTATCTTCACTCTTTGAAAGTTTATGCTTCTTGCAGCATTTAACTTAGCACATGAATATTGTATGCAAACATATATGCTCATACACGCCATGCTCTCCCTCATAACTCATGTACTTAATGGACATCCATCTATTATTAGCTTGTAATGATACTATTTGTTATCATAGAGCTTGCCGTATGCTGCATCGGTTCAGTACCTGGCTGAAGAACATTTATTTGCTGGAAAAAGAGAAATCATTTGCATCAAATTGTTACAAATTAAGAGTTTGTCTTTGAGATGCTGCAGTCTGGACAAGTCTTTCTTCTACAGTACATCAGCTTAACAACAACATTAAGAAAAAAAATGCCAATGGTGTTATTGTGTATCAAGAAGCACTTGTGAAATATTGTGTTTTTAGCACAGTAAAAATGATTTGCAATCATTGTAACTTTGGAAAATATTTTCCAGTTGTAAATTAGTTTTTAAAATTTTTATTTATTTATTTTTCAGTTTAATTAGCGCCAAATACAGGCATCAAAAAGGACAATCCCAGTTATGAGCCGGACATAACAGTGAGGGCTGTGGGGGCCGTGGGGTGTATTGTAGACTAAAAGGGGTAACTGTATTTATTGAGTGTACAGAGCACAAGTATTTCCCAAAGCATGTGAGGTTGAGATGAGTGCTAAATGAAGAAAAAAACACCTGGAGAGCAAGCTGATTTAATATTCACGTTTTGTTTTCTGGTTATCTGTACTGTATCAGTGTTCAGGTGTATGCACTTTTCTTTTTTACATTTTGTTACAATGTGTCCAGTCTGATGTATATAATGGAAATAAATAACTTTTTCTGTAAAATCTGAGCAATAAGTCTTTGCAAATGCTTAGAGAGTGTTGTTTTAAATTTTTTGAACAAGTGGATCACACAGAAAAGTACATGTGGAGTTCCTCTTGGCTATATTCTCGCACTCCCTTTTTTCTCTCATAGGAAAAAGGAGTCTCATACTATGAGACTCCTTTGAGTCTCATAGTATGAGACTCAAAGGTCCACAATTCTCTTCATGATCTTTCATATTTTCTCAATCTTATTGTTCAAAGACATCGCACAAAGAAGCACTGTTTTCTAAAGTCCCATAAATAAATCTACAGGTGTTCTTTCATTTAACTCCAATGCTGTGAACTAACCAACAAACCCATAAAATAACCACGTGAGATTTTCTAAATAGTCATCCAGTCATCTCACTATTTGCGAAAACAGGAAAGGTTTAGTGTTATTTTAATGTCAGAAACAGAAAAAAATATTGCATGTTTTCTTATTCTTGGTTTCTGCTGTTCATAAAACTGACACTGGACAAGAGAGAACTCTTAACTGGGACCAAATGAGCCCAAATGCAACTTGCATGTGAATGTCCTTAGAGGAAAAAGGAGAAACTGTAATGAAAGAAGCTCAGACTGTAATAATAAAGAGCACCAGCAAGGACACAAACCAGATCTGCCTGCTTCTGCTTTGACTTTCTTTTATTCAAATGCACAAAGCAGCAGGCGCTTTTATTGAATTAGTCAAATGAAGTACAGCTGACATAACGGGGCAGGTGACTCTGGGGGAGTGATCTCCCAGACGGACCAAAGTCCCAAAGGACGACGGTCAGGCGCAGCATCATAGGAGGTAAGTGTTCACTGTATTTAAATATCCCTCTGGCTCTAATCGCTGCAAAACTCTTCACTAATGCTGTTATAACTTATGAGAAATTAACTCACTGTTATTGACATGTAGTGGTTTTTCTTATTGTTTTAATGCTCATGTGTTATCTGTATTAAGACTTAAATGTCAATGGTTGATTTATTTTTCTATAATAATAGAATAGCCGTCATAAAAAATAAACAGCAGGGCCAGATCAGTATAAAACATGGAAACAGGGTTTATAAACACATAAATACATCTCTGAACCTTGATAAAAAGCATTTCTTGAATTTTTGTAAACACTTTTTGCAGCTCTTTACATCATAGCACGTCCTGTCTCGCTTTTCTCCATGTAAATTTTACTGTGCAGCTTGATCAGACAGCTGAATATCACCTCAAACAATTTGAATTTCAGTTTATTACAGACAGTAGAGTCAATTCTGCAACTGGAAAACAAGGCCTCTTCTAAGACGGAGATAATAGTTCGGGTACTCTTAGTCACAAGGCTCCTATAAACTTTTGGCTTGCACTGTGAAGCATGAGAGACACAAACATGGGAAATGGGCACAGAGACAGAGAAGGGAAGGGGGTTTTCACAAGCCAATACCATGAATGCCTCCCACTGCTGCCATTTTAACACATCCATCTCAAAATAACGCTTCAGATGCACTAAAGCTGTAAGAGCACGCATCTGTCAAGCTGTTAGACTGCCGTCATCGGCACACCAGATGAACAGAGCAGCAGTGAAAACATGTTAGCTGTTACAGGAATATGAGGAGTTTAAGTTGAACAAAATGTGGCAGTACTCCCACGCTCCGGTCACAAAAAGTCCCTTTTGCTGAACCAGCTTTTCTGTGTTTATCTGTTTTACACTTATCCACTACATTTCCATAATCGTCAAGACAGGGAATACAATTAACATACTATATCTTTATTCTAATTTTTAACTAGCAAAAATTAAAGCCACACTGTCTTCCAAATGTATTAGCCCCTTTTGACCCTTTTGACTTTGTCATGTAGCAAAAACTTTGTGTATTCTATCTGCATTACCTCAAAAGTTACAGTGAAATTAAATGTAAAATGAAATGACAGTAAATACAACTGTTTTATAAAGGTGTTAGACATTTTTCATGAACTTTAGAGAACAGACAGCATAATGTAGGCCAAGGAAAATACCATACAAGTCAGAGATGAAGTTGTGTTGAAGATCAAAGAATTATTATGGTATAAAAGTCTCAAAAAGCATTGTTCAAACCATCTTCCAGAAGTAGGAAGAGTATCATCCACCCACTGATATTTGGCCGACCACCTAAACTGACAGCAATCAGAGAAAAACCTTAGAGGTGAACAGTAACTGGGGGAGCTGTAAAGACACACAGCTCAAGTGGAATAATGTACCAACATGCAGGAACTCCCTGAAGTGCCACACGTTTTGCCCACTACAGAGAAGTAGCAGGAACAAAGTCATTGTTGAAGCAAACTTTTGAAAAGCCCTGTATGATATGAATCTCTTATGGAAAAGAGTGAGATTCTTACACCGTAGAAATCAATCAAAAGAGTTGCAGATGTATTTTGTTTATCTTTTGATTTAGTTTTGTTCATTCACTGGAAAATTTTAATGTTAGCTGTTCAAACAAGAACGAAAAAAGCAGAATCATCTTGCTAAAATGATAATTAAATTCATCAAAAGTTTATTTTAAATCAACTTTATACGGAGTTTCAGTGGTATTTCAACAAAACCACCTGGTATTGCATTGTTTGGGGATATTTTCTGTTTAGATTTACTGCTTTCTTTGTAAGTTAAAAATACTCGGAGCGCCTGACAGTAAAGTCAGTTGAGCTGTTTTCCCCTTGTTATAATCCCTCATGCACCATCATGTCTGCAGCTAAAACAGGCTCATCAAACCACAATTCCCCTCATGTGTCAGAGCCTTTGTGACTCGAATTACGTATTCTCAGTGACCTTCCTGTAGCTCCCGTCACCAAAATAATCATAAACATTTAGACCATCTGAAGGAAGGCATGCATGGCACAAACAAGCCTTGTCAACACAACAGTAATTGGCAATGTGGGATACGTCAGAACAGAGTAGGGGTGTCCATAGCAGAGAATTCATTTCATAGAAAATCAAAGCTTAGTGATTTAGATTCAAAGAAAAACAAAAGATGTGTTTATTTCGTTGACGTATTTGTCTCCAGGCGTGGGATCACTGGATCATTTCTGACCTTGGCACCTGGCAGCTGACCTCTTATCAACCTTATCTTGTTTCCTTTTTGGCCTCTTGACTCACTGGCAGCAGTCAGACCTGCTTTAATTATAGCCTCTGCAGCATTCCTGTCTGACAGAATAGGGAGAGAAAGATAGTGAGGCCTTGGAAAGCCAATTATGAACAGTGGAAGAATATCTAAAAATAGAGAGGTTCAAGATAGTTAAAGATAATTTGTAAAATCTGTAGTGGAATTTCACTTCATTCAAGGTAGAGACAAAATACATCCTTTATGTGTGTGTTTTGCTTTTGCATTTACAGAAAAGCAGTCATGGGGCAGAAGCTGGAGAGGGTGTCTGAAAAAGACGAGGAATCCCTGGGTAATTCTGACTGGTCGAAGCAAACCCGAGACAACCGTCTCTCCGAGGTTGCAGGACAAGACGAGGGAAGACATCAGGAGGACAGCAGTTCTGAATCCCATCTGAGCATTGGTGGGATTAAAGGAATCGGCAACTCAGGAAAGCTCGCTGTCATTACTTCACGTACAGGCCCCCAAAGCGGGCAGCCAATCAGAGCTGAGGGTCAGCAGGAACACCTTCTGAACTCCAGAGGAGAGTGGGTGGCTCCAGGCAGGGAGACAGACTCTCATGCTGTTGGGAACTCAAAGAGGGTCCTGAGCTTTAAGAAGACAAGACGAATCTCCAACAAAAAGCAAGGCTCTGAAAAAGGGGTTGCAGTCGGGACGGGGACTGCAGCGATGGATGAGCAGGAAAATCTGAACTTCTCAGAAACAGACAGCAGCAAGAGTACAACAACCGCATGCAACCTTTCCAATGAGGAAGACTTTGTAGTTCTGGAAAGAGATGAGAACTGGATGTCGAATGATGTGGAAAACAACGCCGCCGGTCACCAAAGCACACCTGGGGGGAAGGAGGACGGTTCTGACAGCTGCAATGATGGCAAACTTTCAAAATTTTCCAGGATTTCTCCTCAAGAGAAGAATAAAGACTTTGCACGTGCTAAGAGTTTAGCCAGAGACAGTTTCGAGACAGAAATGGGTCGTCATTCGACTCAAGTGACAGGCAGCAGGTGTCAGCTAAAAGGAGTAAGCTGTGCCCAGGCTGCTCAAACCAAGACAACTGGTAAGGGAATGACAGAGACGGACCAAAATGTTGCCATTCGTATGAGGGAGGAGCAAAGCAGCTGTAAAGATCAGCGGCAAGACATTGATCACAACCATGAGAACAGGTTTGCTGGGGCTGTATCCAAGAGGGCCAAAGCTGGAGTCCAGAGCAACCTTTTGCTTTCTACTAAAAGAGATAACATTCAAGTCACCAGCTCTCCCCTTTCACAAACTGTAGCATCTAATTCCGGAGAGCCGCGCCTGCAAGATGGCCATTCATTTACCCTGGAACAAACTAACTCTATGCCTTCTCCGTCACAGGCGGGAAGCTGTGATGAAAAAATGGAAGTCGCTTGCCTGAAGAAGGAAAGGGAGCTTGTTTGCTTCTCTGCTGTCGTCACACCTCCACCTGTAACTCATATTTTACTGGGGAAAGATACATCAAGTGCACCAGAAACACCGTCTACCTTGTCCACCGTGCCAACAGAAAAATCCAGACCTAAAGGACCTCCTCCTCCTGTTCCCAAAAAACCCAAAAATCCTTTCATCAAGCTTAAAACTGCACAGCTAATGTCTACTGATGTGCAAAGAAGAGTCAAAGATCATCTGCGATCAGAGGACAGGGCCAAGAGGAGACACACGTTTCATTTTAACAAAGATCTTCCATATGGTGCACCAACTAATCAGGACATGTGCGTGTTGTTGGACGAAAGGGGCTCATATGCCGTACCGTCTAATTTTCGCCGACTATCAGCTGACGTTGGTCTGTGGGACCATCTCTCTCTGAGGGACATGGATGACCGTTATGGAGATATGATTGATTATGAGTATTGTGAGCGAATGGCAGAGCTGTCTCCAGAGGAAGAGCCTCCAAACCTGGACATGATGCAGAGACGGGTGTTCCTAGAGAGACGATCCAGGCGCAATTGGTCGCCTCCTCCTGTTAAGGAAAAGCCACAGCACACTCTGACCTGCACAGAAACTCTTTACAGGCCAGGAGTCATGCCTAACGATGAAACTGAAAGCCGAAAATGTACATTTTTAGAGGAAAAGGAAACACAACCAACTGACAGAGTCACTACACACAGCCAGAGCGAGCATACTAAAGATTTAACAGATCTCACCAGCAACAGAGACACAGAAAGATGCAGCGAGGTGGGGTCCTATAAGCCGGTGGCGGAAATCGTGAAAGAAACAAACCAAATGCAGAGACAGCAGAGTCGAGTCAAACCTGAATGTCCCAAAGTTCAGATTCGTCTGGCAGAGCAGAACCCAACTTTGAAAGTTTCCCAAATGAAAAATACATTTGATGTCCCAAAGAAATCCAAGGAGAGGCCAGTGGAAGTCCAAGCACCTCCAAAGAAAGGTAGGAACTGCAGCTATGCACTTACCAAAAATATACACAAAAACTAATGTTCTCTCCCACATTTCCAACATTATTAAACATGTTTCTCATTTAGAGGCTGTTTCAATTTTAAACTCTAAACTTGGTGCCCAGAAGCCACAATAAACCATCCCTCCTGCTTCTGAGGTTTTAGGTTTTAAACTAATTTGTTTAATTTTCTGCCAGCCTATGTCATTATCAGACTAGAAGAGGCAAAGGAAAAATGTTGAAATTATTTACAGACCAAAACTAAATTTATTAAGCTATGACTGAATATATAAATAAACTCTGCAAAGAGTATTTTCCTAAAAGAAATAAAAATGTCTCAAATATTACTGGGTGTCGGTCCGTTAAATCAATACCCCCAACATATTGGTGGGACAAATCATTCCTTTTGAGTCATTCTCAGCTTGTTTTAATGTTTTGTGCACAATCTACATTAAAAATACAATTGTGTGGACCAGGAACCACCAGGAGTCCAAAAGTCTGAAAACCTTCTTCTTTTATAGAAATGTTTCCAATATATGAACATAAACAACCACTTAGGATGCAAAACTACAAAATCATAGTAGACTTTAGACTAGATGACAGAAACATGCAAATGAAAGAAAAGATCAAAACGCAAACATTTACATTTTTAAAATTCAAGAAAGAAAAAAAACAAATATGCAAAACAAATTTTAAAAGCTAAAAGGAAGGAGACTAATAATTACAATGAAACAGGGCAGTGAGTGTGTATGTATAATGATTACAGTGAGTCTGTGTATTTAATTTACTGTAAAGTTAAAATTAAGAGCGGCTCCTATAAGATTAATACACTGCGTTGATTCTGCAACTTTACATTTTAAGATTGTATGTTCCACCACTGACCAGGTCATTTACACTATTGCTCTAAATGGCCGAAAAAGGCCCTCTGACCACACAGTGGACACAACTCGTCTATGATATCAGCTTAATGAAAACTGATGAATAAATACATCGCATTCTTTCAAATGTGATTTATTTTAGCAGTTGTCGCCAGAAACTATGTCGTGTAAAGGGGAATGAGGCAATGAAAAGATGTTCAGTTTGAACTCTATTCTGAAATGTTTTATCTCAAGAAAACAAAATGATATTATAAAGACATGTGGAGGACAGACTGACGTGCTTTTTTCTAACACCCCCCTCCCCATTTCCATTCAGATCATTGAGAAATCAGAGCTGGCATTTGGTTTGCGCATGTGCCGTAGCCCAATGTATCCTGGTGAATTTAATAACGGGATGAGAATAGAGTACGGCTAGTCTTCCGCAGGTAAGGAGCGGATAGTAGATGCGGTGTTTTTTAACTACTATATTTAACGAGATTTGAATCCTGGTTCACTTTACCTATTAGTACTTGAGAGGGGCTATAAGGACCTTGCAGCTGGGCTCATTTTTTTCAGTGGAGACAAGGGATACTGAAGCACCGTCCTGCAGGATAAGGGCGCGCCTAAACTGCCACATTCATGTGTTGAGATTGATTTTTCACCCTCCTTGCGTTGGAAAATCTTGCATAGATTTTAGGAGGTAAGGAAACTTAAACTGTGTCTTTCTGCATCGTGCAATTTAGCATTTATTCTATAAGCTTTGCATCATCCGTGGACGCTCGCTGGATGGATTTGGGAATGGGAGCAACCCCAAAAAAAAAAATCCTGGGTGGAAATTTCTGCACTTGCGTCAGCTGGCAGCGGTCCACCGCAGCTAACTGTTAGCAAGCCTGCTAACCCACAGGCAGCTGAGATGGGGAACACTCCTCAGGCTTGTTTGTCTGGATACTGGTTCCACATGAAGCTAACAGCTCCTATTGTTCAGTCTCCTAACGGTGAAACGTCTGAGTCCGTGTCTGCTGACGGGACCAGCCCTTTACAGCTTCCAGCTGCCGCTACATTGAAGTTAGCTTCCGATTCACAGCTTTCGAGGCAGTTGTGAAAAGGGTAATTTCGCTCTTTTTACGGAATCTACACCGGCTACAGACAAAAATGTAAAACTCTTAAAATGGTCAAAATTAGATTAATTTCTCCACACTGACTACAGGTTATGTTTTAAAATATAACCTGCAATATGTGGAACCTTTATTTTTTTAGTAAATCCTAAAACTATCTAATCTCAAACGAAGCTATTAAAAAGATTTGCTATTAAACACAAACATGTTGTGTTGCTTAAATATAATATATATTATTTATGGCTTTAACTGTGAAATTTCTCTGTTTTTTTATTTCTTTGTAGCTACTTTAGATCCTGCTCCAACTTTGGGAACAAATGACCTTATGTGAAATCCTGCTATTCTTAAAAAGGTCATATATAGACTGAATTATTCTACATAAAGTAGTTATGTAAAACACTTTTTTTCTAAATATGTGAAACCTTTCTTGGTGTGTAAATCCACAAATGTATTACTGAACTTATTCCCCAACAACTGTAAAAAGTCCCTCATTCTATGAATCGGAAGCTAACTTCAAAGTCCACTCTCTGTTAACCTAATACTAAGGTTAGCAAGCGCAGCTAGCTTTAATTAGCATTCTCTTTTACAACGTCCAAAAAGATGCTTGATAATGTCTAGCAACATCATTTTGAACCACTACTCTAGCGAAACCGTCTCCGTAATTTCCTTTGTATGTAACGCCTGTTTTTAATGTAGAGCTCAATGGGAATACTAGCTAATGTTGCTAGCATTGCCTGCTAGGTAACCATTGTTTAACAGCAGCACCGGGCTGCGCAGCTTCCATTGAAAACACGAAGCAGAATTCAAATGTTCAACATGCCGGTGGTGTGATAGGCTACAGTCGAGTTAAAGCGATAGTAGCTATATCTGTGGTGGCTTTGCACACACCGGTTCACTGCTGCTGGCAGCATCATGCGTTTGCGTGGGTTTTCACTGTTTGCTTTTTACTATAATGTCTAGAAGAGTCCGGGGGTCATTGCCTTTTCCCAAAGATGCATATTACAATATGAAAATGGAAAGAAAGAACTGAAAATGATTACAGGTTGTTTAAATTGTTATATAATAAGAAAGAAGATGTATAATGAGTAAATTACAACAACTAATGCCACTGGTGTGACACAGTTGGCTTTAGACATGCACAGGATCTAAAATGTTAAGGCAATATGACCGAGACCAAATGTAGAATACAACTAAGCCATGCAAAAATAGAAATATGGTAATTGAAACTACGAAATGGTTGCAGACATTTAGAAAAACAAAAACTATCAAGGCCACTAGCTCTAGAAATATAAATAGCCTTTATTTTCTCTTGTTGGGGAAAGTCAGATGGACCAGTAGTAAAGTGGCAGTCAAGTCAAAGCAGGTAGATTTACCCAAAACTAATAATGTAAAAACAGAACTGAGAATAACATACTTGTGCAGGCCAAGTTTATGTATAGATTATTCAGTTATTGTTAAAAGTTATTTGTTTAATTAGAAATTTAATAAGTGTATTTGTTCTTTTTTTTTTTAGGTAGAATTATTATGTAGCTAATTTCATGGTGTTTTATTGTGAATAAGTTTTTTTAATTGAAGTTTGTATGTTTTATAGCTTAATTGGCCGCTTTGTAAATTATGCAAATGAGATGTGCAGCCCTGGAGCGAGATTGAAAGATAGATAACAGAGAGAAGGAAAAGACGCTGCAAGTAATATGGACAGAGCCACACGGTTTTTCAACCGCAGTTTGTTTGTGGAGTACGAGAACCAATTGGTCTTGTAAAGAATTACAGTACTCAAAACTGTGGAATAAATCTTTTGTGCATCTTTATATCAGAGCTCAGTGGAAGTTTTTATTTTCTTCTTCAAACACACGAGTGAAATTAACCTTGTGGCAATGCAATACTTTCCAATACTAATAACAAACCGATTGAACATCTATGGAACATAACAATACTGTGCAGTTATTAAAAATGCCAGACTGAGTAGGATCATTGAACAAATATATCAAATGTATTTGTGCTTAACAAACAGAAACAGACCATTTACAAGAAGTGAAAGAACTGCAAACAGGGATGTGCAAACCAAAACATGACATGAGGGAAAACAACAGATAACAGCAGAGATGTAAACACTTTGTGCATTTGTAGGCTGGAAGGAAAAAAGAATCCATGATATTTATTTAGTATGTTTGATTAATTATGGATACAAACAGTCCTGGAAATATTGAAATCTAATTTACCTTGATGTTGGACCATAACATATTTCCTTTTTGTAGGCATCTTGACCTCAGAACATGATCCCATTTTTGGAGATTTGAGAGTAAAGTATTACTGCAGACCATCCTATGTGATAAATGTGTGTGTTAATGTTGGTAGCTGCTGTTGAATGGGGCTCTGTGCGTGCAGGATGTTCTGATCGGCTGGCTAGACATGCCATGTGTCAACGTCGTCTCTTCCATGTCTGGGTATTGCATTTGATTTATAAGATTTGTCAGCTCTTTCATTCTGTTCTCAGAACATATTAATAGTTATAAATGTTCTGCATGAGGCTTTTATTGGTACTAACTCTTTGCATTGATACATTTATCATTTAATACTTGAAAACATCGGTCACAGAATGGGAATTAAATTAGAAATGGCAGAAAGGAGACGGGACTCTTCAGCCAGTTGCTTAATAAGCTTTTATATGTCATCTTTATTGGCTTTTAAGGATGACATTTATAAAAGACAAACCTTTTATTCTTTGTTTTCAAAATCCCAAACATATTGGTTCCCATAAAAATAAAAAATGTAAAATATTTTTTATGAATTTATGAAAGTTTTACTTTACAGTCAGATGACACTAAGCACTTCATGTGGCTCTGGCATTATCCAAAAGATAAATATGAGGAAAAGCCCTTTATGCCCACTGTTGGGTATGGTATAGGATTGGTGATGCTGTGGGCCCTGGTAACCTACGACCTCTGAAAATACCAAGGCAAATTTTACATTTTCCATAAAATGGAGTGAGTCATCCCCAAATTTGAATAAATTTTAGCTTTTGTTTCTTGTAATATTTGCTTTCCACACCACAGATGTGTGCAAATAAAGTGATTTAAAAAGTGCAAAATGCATTTAAATAAAAGATAATAAAAATCTGCGTATCAAACCTGATGTGACCAAAGCAAAGGACGCTGTCAGTCTGCACACTCCCACACAGTCGTAACATAAAGTTGAAATGTACGAAATAATTGGCACTTATGTGGGTGTATAATGTGCATGTAGGGGCTTTGAAACAACAGCAGTCCAAAGAAACCCTGGAGTCCCATCAAAAATAAATATCAAGTTTCCAAGCAACGGAGCTATTTTATCAGTTTACAGCTTTAAATCAGGACAACACCAACAGTGGCGGTGATACAAGTACAGTTCACCTCTGCAGTCTGGTTTGTAGACAAGGGTTCTGGATTAAATCCAAGTCTCAGCTCAAAGAGGGGTGAGTCAGCTTTTCCATTTTAGAAATCTCTCAACTGTGAGGGAGCAGGTGGTCTGCTGTGATGGCAAACCTGGTCATAACACAGGGAGGAGACAACTAATGTATCGCTCGAGTGCCCGTTTAAGACTTCCCACATATTTCAACACCAAATTGGGACATTATGTCAAAAATGATTCAGCTGCTAGCTTCATGCATTTCTTATTTTTGAGAAGAAATTAACAGCATGTAGAGCATTGTGTTTAGAGCAATGCTGAATCAAGCGGTGTTTAATGTTGATGGGAGATGGAGATCATTTGAAGGCTGTAGCAGTAACTAACAGCCCATCTGTGCTGCATTCACAGGAACTGATGCAGCAGCTTAAAATGATAACATCCGTTATGACGGCTTAGAGCCTTCGCCCTGCTTCCCATTCTGCAGATCCCGAAAATAAAGTACAGAGTCACAGAGCTTAGGCAGCAAAATAGGTTCTCCACTCGTCAAACTGGAATATAAGTAGATTAAAATATTTACCAAGACAATGGCATTTTAAATTCTATCTATTTACCTAATCTATCTATCTAATCTACCTTTAAATGTTCCGTAAACGTCTACAGTGAATCTATTTTGAATTGTTTTGTTTATATTGTGTCTTAAATAAGGAATATAATGACTTAAATAGGCCAACTTAAAGAAAATGTACTCTGTGTCAAACGGCAGCAGGAGAAGAGATGCGTCTTGTACAGAAAGTGGTGATGATGGAGCATAAAAACACAATCTCAGTCCCATTTTAAAGCTGCTGGAGCAGCAGAAGCTCCTTTTTGTCAGGCTTGACCCCGTTCTTCTGTTTGATTTGATGGAGTAACTCAGACCCAGCGTGCTCCTCCTGTTTTGTTTCTCACCGTAGAAATGTCGCGGCGAGTTGTGCGACAGAGCAAATTCCGTCACGTGTTCGGTCAGGCTGTGAGGAACGACCAGTGTTACGATGACATCCGTGTATCCAGGGTAACATGGGACAGCTCCTTCTGTGCCGTCAACCCCAAGTTTGTTGCCATCATCATAGATGCCAGCGGAGGAGGAGCATTTCTTGTTCTCCCTTTAAATAAGGTATTCAATTTGTTATTTTCACTGTGTATTATAGAAGGTTGATGTGTTTTTAATCATTTTTGTTTGCTTCCTGTTTTTTATTGAAAGAAAACCCTGTTAAATACTAAGTAAGTAGAACTTGAATTTGGACATGACACTAAATGTTACATCAACCCTGCAGTGATAGGAGTGTTTTCTAAAACAAGCAGGTTTTCCCAAAGTGTAGGTCACGACCTCACCTTGGTTTGTGAAACACTAATTGATAAAATTCTTATTGTCCATTTGAACCGGTTTATTGGGAAATTTTGTCTCTTCAATTAACAACAGACCGGATCAGAAAGTTCTACTGCAGCCATTTTGAGGGTAGAAGATGAGAAGTTTAAGAACTGTAAAACATGTGTATGTGTAATTTTTTTATAGACTGTGAAAAATTTATGAAATTTACATTTTGTCAAGATTTCACCAAATATGTTGCTTTCTTTTTTAGAACACGCCTGCATGCATTTGGGATAATACAAAGGAAGATTGTTGCACAATCTGCATTATTTTCTCATTTTCTGCAAATAAATACACAATTTTTGCTTGGAATTTCAGAGACATGTTTTCTGCAGTTCATAGAATAAAAGAACAATGTTCATTTTACTTAAACATATATCAATAAGAAGTCAAATCAGAGGACTAATAAATTTGCAATGGTCTCTTAATCTTTTCCAGAGCTGTATATGAACATTTTACATTGTTTTACAGTTTCAAGAATTTTTAATAATAATCCAGAGAAAGTGTCATAGTGATTGGAGTTTTCTCAAGTATGGAGGAACATAATCATTCCACTGCTCCAACTATTGCTGCACACTGCCAACCAGCAATTAGTGTAACGGGAGAAACCAATATCACCAACCTGCTAGCATGTCAGAAATTATGCATGATTGTCTTGCTTTTTTTTTGCTTGTGTTGTGATTTGGCTCTATTTATTATATAAAAATAAACTGAACTGCATTGTATCGATCAGTAATGATAAACTATTCTTCTGTCTCTTAGACTGGCCGTATAGATAAGGCATACCCGACAGTTTGTGGTCACACAGGCCCAGTGTTGGACATCGACTGGTGTCCACATAATGATCACGTCATTGCAAGCGGCTCGGAGGACTGCACAGTCATGGCAAGGCCATATCTATATGCTCTAACACTTTCAAAGACTCAATGTTTGCTTTGTAGCAAAGTAATAAATATGGTTCTGCGATGTTATTTCTGTGGTTCCTAATTTTCCTTCGTTTGATGCAGGTCTGGCAAATCCCTGAGAACGGACTGGATGCTGCGCTGTCAGAGCCTGTGGTCGTGTTGGAGGGCCACTCCAAAAGGGTCGGCATTGTGTCCTGGCATCCCACGGCTCGCAATGTCCTCCTCAGTGCCGGTGAGTTTGGATTAAACTCCTCAAATCAAAATAAAACCAAGAATATAACAGTTTATACGAACGGCTCCTGCTGGATTGTAGTGTCTGCTGAGAATAAACCTGTTTCTGTTCCAGGCTGCGACAACCAGGTGGTCATCTGGAACGTGGGGACGGGAGAGGCCATGATCAGCCTGGATGACATGCACCCGGATGTCATCTTTAGCGTCAGCTGGAGTCGCAATGGCAGCCTGCTGTGCACCGCATGCAAGGACAAAAAGGTCCGCATCATCGACCCGCGTAAAAAGAAGATAGTAGCGGTAAGTTAAAGGTGCTAGATCAGAGATTAACGTCTCCCCGATAAATAAATATCTTATGCAACAGTTTTACAACCTGACTGGTGTGATTCTGCTTTTAGGAGAAGGACAAAGCCCATGAAGGAGCTCGACCCATGAGAGCCATCTTTTTAGCAGACGGAAACATTTTCACCACTGGATTCAGCCGAATGAGCGAGCGTCAGCTGGCCCTGTGGAAATCTGTATGTGTTCATCATTTGTTCCTCTTGAATCTAAAATATACTCTCTACCCAAATCATAAAGCCAAATCTATACTTCCTGACATCACTAGTGTTTTACAATAGGACTGAAACATTCGGGTTAATTGTGAAGAAACAATTATTGAAGTAATTGCCAATCGATGTATAAATAAGACATTTTGTATTTAAGAAAAAAAAAACTTTTGTCAATGTTGATTTTCTTGTTTTAAAAAGAAATTGAGTTTTTTTACTTGCATGATTTGATGCATTTCTTATAGTGTAGAAAATAATTGAATGGAAAATCTGTCCAAATTGTTTTTATCTGATTAATCAGTCACTAGAATGTTCAACTGAATAATTGTCAGACCGAAATTGTTTTGCCCTAATTTAGAAAGTGACGAGAGAGAATCAAAAACATAAATAAGCCGTTAATTAACTACTTTTATTGGGCAACACTTTAATAAAGTTAGAAGTGGATACAGCAAATAAATTCTGAAATTTATTTTAATGTTGTAATAATTCATTAAATAAATAATTATATTTTAAATACATTTTCAAGTCATATATAATTGCATCAGTATTTTTAGTATTAATGAAACTAAAATCATAAAATTTTTCTGGTCAGATGACTTTTTAATCTTCACAGCTGTTTAAGTACAGATCAATTAGACGATTAGTTTCAATATAATACACAATATCTAAATAACCTAAAATATGGAACGTTTCTTATTTTGTCCAATCATGCCAAAGTTTCTGCTGTGCACCTCCTTTCCAGCAGAGGGCGATGAATACCAAGTAACATTTCCTCATAGAGCACATGTTCTGTTTTTTTTCTTTTTCATTTTTTAATTAGTATAATCCTAAATCATACCAATAAAAGTTTATCTAAACTTCACCATTATGCACTTCTGTGTTTCCAGGACAACCTGGATGAGCCCATATGTGTCCAAGAGATGGACACCAGTAATGGAGTTCTGCTGCCATTCTATGATCCAGACACTAGTGTAGTCTACCTGTGTGGAAAGGTAGTTGACACTAAAGGGGCTTCATTTTTTATTTTTTACTGTTTTTCAAATGTTAAAGGTTCCCACATTCTGTACCTGCAGGGAGACAGCAGCATTCGGTACTTTGAGATCACTGACGAGGCGCCGTTTGTTCATTACCTCAACACCTTTTCAACAAAGGAGCCGCAGAGAGGCATGGGCTACATGCCCAAGAGAGGCCTGGATGTCAACAAATGTGAAATAGCAAGGTATTGAGACATTACTTTTTTTTTATTGCTCTTAAGAAGTTCTCTCCTTTTTGCTTTTTTAGGTCTAAATGGTAAATCGGGATAGTAACACTTGCTTTTTTATTTTAAACAATAAAGCAAAATATAAAAGCAATGAGTCTACATTTGCTCCAGGCTTAAAAGCATGAATAATTTGACTTAATTGTATTGTGTAGGACAAGCATATAAACCCATATTATTACCACTCCACCACTGTGCCTGACTGTTGGTTGGGTTGTTTTTTTTTTTTAGAAATGTTTGGGTTTCCTATAACAAATATAATCATGATTCTGCAAAGGACTTTCTTTTAGACGTCCTGTGGTTTATTTAGATGCAGCTTTGCAAACTTACTTCATGCTGAAATAATCTAGAATTTAATTTTACCAGTTTTCATGTCTGGATAAATATGGAAAAAATTAAGCAAAATATGGAAAAGCTTTTGGATTTCCTAACTTTCTTTGATACTCTCTCTTTGTTTAAACACAAAAAGCAATTTCCTTCAAATTATTTATCAAAACAAAATTTAAATTAAACGTTCTCTTGGTATTACATTTTGTTACATCCACATCAGCCCTGGAGTTATTAGTTTTAAAGGCTTCCGTGGCAACACATGATTAGTTGACCTCTTAAAGAAGGAGAGAGTAATGAGAAAAGCATCTTAAAGTTACATTATGATTCGGATGACCTTTTATGTAGATCAGTATTATTTAGAAATCAATTTCACTTGGTGCATAGAAAATGAAAATAATGACAGTACCTGTCTTTATTGTGAGGGATGCATTCCTCTCTCTTGGAAATCATAAAGAGACCAAAAATAAACTTTTTAAAAAAGATCTGACTTCAAGATTCCAGATGTATGGAAAGGTCAACATTGCAACATGTGGGGCATAAATGTGGAAAAATATGTAATTTTGAAATGGAAATGTGTAGTAACCCTGCAGGAAATCCCCTGAAAGTCATTTAGAAGCAGAGTTATTGTCATTTTGTCACACACTGTAAATGTTGCTAATATATGATCAATATAAATAATAATAACAGTGTTTTTATGTCAAATAAACAAATTGAAAGTTGTTCTATTCATAGGGCTGCAGCTATATTCATACATTTATTCACTATTACTATCTGATGTCTGATATTTGTCTTTGAACGTATTCCCAAGCAGTAATCTGCCCTTCATAGTTATGGCTTCTTCCTCGCTAAGCTAAGTGGCGTTTCAAATCATGTTGAACTCCTTTCATCATTATTTTATCAGCTTCAGCCAGGATCTTCACAAAGTCTTTTGGTTTGGTTCTGGACTTATTCACACATTTCATACCAAAGTAGGATCTTCAGAAACAATCTTCTAGTATGAAGCTGGTTCCTGTCTATACTTTCATAATAATTCTGAAATGTCTCCTTCAGCCATGTGTAAATAGTTCTGTCTGTCTTCTGATAAAATTCTAGAGCCATTAAAATAACTGCTTTGTTTTCTCTTATATTAAACTCTTATTTCTCATCTCTTTAGGTTTTATAAATTACATGAGAGAAAATGTGAACCAATCATCATGACAGTCCCACGTAAAGTAAGTTTGTTTAAAGCCATCATGTCTTTTACTGCTCTGTCAGCTGGTATGCTTTTCCCTTATTGGTGCCTAATAATTTTCCCCTTTTTCCACGCTGTGCGCTTTCCCAGTCGGATCTGTTCCAGGACGACCTGTACCCGGACACGGCCGGCCCTGATCCGGCACTGGAGGCAGAGGAATGGTTCGCCGGGAAGAACGGAGGTCCGATCCTGATCTCACTCAAAGACGGCTACGTCTCCACCAAGAACCGGGACTTGAAGGTGGTCAAAACGAACATCCTGGAGAGCAAGCCAGCCACAAAAGCAGAAAGTGTCCCAACCATCCAGAAACGTGCTTCTCCGCAATCCACTGTTGTAAGTGTTTTCAGAAAACATTAAGTAAACATTTATTGAATGTTGACTGTTGTAGTGAAGTTGGATTTTCTGATGCCAGATTTTTCCTTGTTCACAGTCATAATATTGTAAAAACCAAGAAAATTATGGATCAGTAATAATCTTGTTTCTGGCTCACTGTTTAGTGCAGCTGCACGGAAAAATAAACGTCACTGCCTGTTGGATCACATTTGACTTAGTCCGGATGAACAGATGTCATTTTTTTCTGCTCATGATCCAAATTATTTCTCTTCTGGTTCCAAATATTCAATATTCCTCTTCGGGTTTTTTTTTGTTGTTTTTTTTCAGAAAATGGAAGACAAACTGGAAGAGGTACTCCGAGAGTTCAAGTCACTCAGGGACCGCGTCATCCTCCAGGACCGCCGGATCGCCCGACTCGAAGATCAGGTCTCAAAGGTTGCCATGTAAGATGCAGAGACCCTTGCCAGGATTGCTGTTTTCTTTCGGCGTCAGCTACGGCCAGTTTTTAAAGATTCGGCTTCACACAGCTTGGTTTACGTCCCCATTCCGTCAAAACCAAGCCCACATTCCAAGACAAACTTTTATTTTTGCTCATCGGTCCTCCCGTTTCACACTCTGCCCTGACCCACTCACAGAGGAGAGGGAAAACTTTCAAAGCTCATGTTCACATGTGAAGAAGAAAAGACATTTTTGTTAAAGAAAGTCTTAACTGTTTTAATTTTTTAAGATGTGGTGAAGCATTCTCATGTGAAGGTTGTACTTACTGCTCAACAACTGTAGCATCAGTATTTCCATTGTTCTTATTGTGTTGCCAAACATGAATTGTGTGCCGTTTCATGCACTGCTTTTATGTTGCTGGGTTTTTTTCTCCTCCTGTTGTACATTCCAGTCACATCCTGGTAGAACAGAACAAGTCAAAGCTGGATTATTTTTAAAACAAATGCTGTCGAACTGTTTTCTTCCCTGCAGTTTGCTCGTCGGCATCAGTCAGAATATGAATGTGGAAGAGATACTAAAGCAATTTTCTCTTGTCCTTCTGGGGCTTTTAAATTTACCATTGGGGTTGTGACGTGGAGGGTGGGTGTAACATCTTCTTGCTGTAAATGTTGTGAAAATGTTGTGGTGCCTCTTGTCACTGTTAAGGGTCAGACGAAGGTTGCCCTGTCCGGTGCGTATTGGTATTGGGAAGGGACCACTCACAGCCCGTGTTTTACTGAACCTCTGACAGACAGTTCTGTGCACATAATAAAAATTTTACACATTAAAGCCTCTTTTCCTCTTTATTTAATACCATCTGATCTGTCAACAATTTTACATATTCTCTATTTCACTTCAGTTATCAGATAAGCATTTGTGATCTGACTGAAAAATCTGACACTTTTCAACTATTCACACCAGTGACGGCATAAGAACTATTGTAAATTGTACTATTATGCTTCATTGAGCAGGTTATTATAGATTGGTGGATGATACAAAGCATGTTCTTTACAATCTTTTGCTCAAAATTGTTCTTAGACAATGAGATCTCAGTCTGGTCAGTTGTGCCTATTTTGAACTCCTTTCAGAATGGGATTTTTTTTAATGCATCATGTCACTTTAAATAAAAAAAAAATGCTGTTGCTGGCCACGCCCACCTACTCCGCATTTACACTCGCATGTGAAAATGGCTGCAAACATGTGCAGTTATACGATGATACATGTTTGAAAAGCAGAAGTAGAGCCTCCTACACAGCTAAGAAGGAATGCAGCAAGTAGTTTCTGGATGGTAAGTCAACAGAAAAACACTTGTCTTTTCCAGCAGTCATTGTACAGAACATTCAATGGTAAAAACCAGCTGACCAAATGTGCTGGACCTCCGTTTTAGCCCCGTTGCTAGGTAATGAGGCTGTCTATAAACTGTTTCTCTCATTATTGTGGCATGTAGCCAATAGGAAGGATTTTCATAACACTTACTGACCGAGGATAGGAAAGGCTTAGTCAGATTCTGCGTTGGTCAGTAAGAAAAGAATATATGGTTTCATGTGCACTCATTTATACTTTTCTTTCCTCTGCTAGCAATTAACATTAGAGCGTGGCTGTGCTGAAAAAACCCATAACTAAAAGCCAAAAAGTGGGTAAAAGGAGAACTTCTGCTATTTGGATTCAGGTGGGTCAACGCAGGAGGAAGAAGCAAGAAAAAGAAAATCAACCGCAGGAAGAGGCTGAATCTGTCTTCCAATACATACGTATCTTTTTGTCACTTCTGCTTGGTAACCCTTAATCAAAAACAGGCTTAGTGTATATGTGACTTGAACGTTGTGCAAAACCGCATGTCAGTGTGACTCATCAGCACAGGAAGTGACAGTTATGGTTTCCACATTAGATGGACGAGTCCGTTTCCACTCGGATGTCTAACGTAGAAGGCTAAGCATGAAGTTATGCACCAGTCTTTTACAGTTTGGCCGCAACCATCAGTCATCTGACCACAACGTTATCTCAGCATGAAGATTTCTGACGGATGAAAGGGAGTTTCAGTTGATTCCACTGCTTTGTTTGAGGAAAAAAAAAAACACACATACTAAGAAAACAATGATGTCCTCATATGACTGATCCTCAGTCACTGTGGTTACCTCTCAGTCCCTTGAAATCTCTCATTTAAAGCTTTTCTGCCACATGACCTGCAGCTTTAAATGTGAGGCAGAAATGTGATCAAGGGTTGACATGCGACAAGCATCTGAGTGTTTTACAGAACTGAGTACTTCCTGCTATTTTAAAAAAGCCAGTATTCTAGACATGCTCTGGACGCTCCGCAGCAACGACTCTGAGCTCTGCTCTACCTTGCATCTGTCAGGTGAGTCTCATCCCATCTCAATAAATACAAGCACTCTCTTAATATTGGTGATGGGGTTAAATGAAATGGTCATTATCGCTTTAAAACTGCAAATGCTCTTTTTTTAGTGAATGCAAAGAGATATGAATTTCAAAAGGAGGTGTCTCCTCATATCTAAGTTGTCTAAAAGTGTGATATACCGTCATGTTTTTTTTCTTCATTTCCTGTTTCTGTCATCAAGTTGAGCAAAAGTTGCCATATCAGTGCAACGAGGATGTGCGCAAAGAGAGCCTGAAATGAGCGGAGGTGAACATCTTTATTGGATCTGACATCAAATTCGTCCAAAACTGAGGTAAGACATGAGCAGGTGATTCTGGAAACACTTCTTAAGATAGTTTTAAACACCTGTTTTATCTGTAATGGAGTTTGTTAGTAAAATGTAATGACATGTTCCTCAACTTCATCTATTTTACTGTTGTGACACAGTGGCAGTTCGTTACAAGCAGATAACACTGTTTGAGTGTTTCAAAATACTAATATTTGCTGAAGTTTTTCGTGTTTTTCTGGTGAGAATGAAGCAAAGGGTGTGGTGAAGGACTGGTGAAACATGGTTGTTTCATTATACGTAAGAAGTTACTGGCATACAAATGACACATACAGTTTTCCCTTGTCAACATCGCAGTGGGAAGTTTATATGCACTGATTGTGTGCGTGGATGTATTAATTTGGGGGTTTTTTTTGGCTGCATTTGAGCTTTATTTATTTGAATGTGTACGATTACACAAACATCTTTGCATCTTTACTAGTTCATGACTTTCTGAAGACATGAACTAGGTCCCAGCATCATCCTGTCTGATTGTTTAGCCACTCTGAATTTGTAAACTTTATTGTATTGGTTTTTATTTAATACTGTTGAGGTCTGATTTGAATTCGTTTTTTCTGTTAGAATACCCAATTATGTCCAGATTTCAACCATCTACTAGACCCAAACTAGACTCAAATAACAGATATTATCATCAAAATCAGTTATGCAGTTAATGGTTCTCAAGGCTATTTGTATATGGAGGACGCTGTCCACTGCAACATGGGCTGAAAGAAAACAAACCAAGAAATAAGTCCATGCTTCAAAGTCAAAGCTGGATGGAAATATGCACCTACAACGACGACAAGAAAAATACATCCTGGTGAAAAGTTTCACCAGCTGTACCAGCTATCAAGCATGGTAGTGGCCGCCTCATACTGAGGGTCTGTTTTGCTTTATTGACAAACTTTATTGAGTAATGTTGAAGCAAGACCACCTCCAAATTCTCCAGCCTCTTCTCTAACCAGCGAGCAGCTAGAGAGGCGGGAGCTAGGCAAGGTTTGGGGCTAAAAAATAAGAAACTGATTCTTGAATCCTAAAGCGATACCAACCTATTCTCGATCTACAAAGCCAGAGTTGTAGCAGGATCTGAACCACAGTGACAAAAATATTGGTTACTCTGTTTGTAAATGGGACATGTCCACATTTAAGTGGTGAGCATGTACATATATATTTGACCCTATTTTAGCTGAGAGGAAATTGAAAAAAAGCGTACAAATTTCTCACTGTCACTTTACGTCTCTTTTAATACAGGCAATATTTTCAAAATTATATTTTCTGTGATTTCAGATCTCATATTTAACAACGATGCCCTTCAGCATGAAGATATGTGCTGTGCTGCTGTGGGGAGTCTGTGTGTTATTTCCTGTGGAGACGAGTTCAGCACCAGAAAACAGCAACGCGAACATCACTGTTCCACCAGACATGACAACCAACCAGCGAATCACTGCATATGCAAGCACGCTGCAGCCCGCAGCCCTGCATCCAGGAAAACCTACAGATGCTGCTGCTCATACGAAGGAGGCAGCGTCACCCACAGCGGACCATGAGAAAGGTGACAGAAACACAAGTAAAAGTGAGAGCAGACGGCTTGGCTTGACTACTGCTGAAGCAGCAATCAACCACTCCAAACCTCTCGCCCCCACAGAAAAGGTGACAACTAAGGATGCAGTTCCTGTAAAGACGACAACTGCAACTGCACAAACTTTTCCTGCAAAGCCGACAACAAGTGCAAGCCGACCTCTGTCTGTCAGTCAAACAATCACAGCTAGAAGAGAAGAAGAAACTTCTGCTGCAGTGGCCACAGCGAGTGGTGGACTTAAATCTTCCACTGCCACCTTCACCGCTACAAGCAAAGAACAAATTTCCTCGTCAAAGACCACAGGCCATGCACCCACTGTTACCGAAGTCACGTCACCTGGAAGTGAACTACATCCGTCCACTGCCATGACAACAGCTACGAGTGAAGTGCAACCATTGTCCCGTTCAACAGCAGCATCAGTAAATCAGACAACGGATCATCTCCTCCACACATCTGCCTCCAGTTTTACTAACACAACTGCTCCTGCAACACATTCCGCAACTACTTCAGCCTCATTTGTTTCTACTCAAAATTCAACATCCATTACTGGATTCAAATCAGAGGTACCTTCCACCACCTCTTTGGATAACTCTACTCAAAGCACTTCCGCCTCCAGTGGTCCCACAACTTCAGTGCCTACCTCAGGAACCATTACGTCCGCCAGCACCGAGCTCTCATCGAAATCCTCTTCTGTTTCTGCCACCATAAACTTCAACTCTACGTCATTTGAGCCAGTTTCCACTTCAACAGATTATTCCAACACCACCGCCAACTCTACCAGCCCAGCTGGAGCTTTTATCCCTCACATGATTGGGTCAACCACTCACTCAACTCCATCGACTACAAAAGCTCCCTGCGAACCGTCGAAGGACTCGTCAAGCAGCAAGGTTGTGCCCTGCTCCTCCAAGGACGTGAAGACGTGCCTCATAGTTATCGCCGTCTTGGCCTTGGTGGCCACCATCTTCGCAGTTTCCACCATTGTCCTTTGCGTCAAGTTGTCAGCAAGAAAATATCAAGTTAGGAAACGTCAGCAGGACACGGAGATGATGTGCATCTCCTCTCTGCTGCCTGATAGGAGCCACACCTACACAAGGCAGCGCAATCCAGTGAGCAACGGAGTCCTGGTGTACCCTGCAGGAGGAGACAGTGACGAAGAAGGTGGGGATAATCTCACTCTGAGCAGCTTCCTGCCAGAAAATGACCGCTATGTTTAGCTGGTTTGGTGTAGCCTTGTGAGACAGAATGGATGATGCAGAAATTGAGTGAGTTTATGTGGTAGACACAAAAACCACAAACATTTACCACTTCATGCTCAAAGCCGGATCACCCGCATCTGGCAATTGATCTGAAGGATGTTGACTTTGAGCAAAACTCGTCATTTTTGCATAACTTTACACTTGCTCTCCCCCCTCATGGGAAAATTGAAACCAGGATGCAGAGAACGATCAAAGCTGCTCTCCTTTTTTTTCTTTCAAACATCCGGACCAAAAGCTCTTGTGGGAGTTCACTTTGCAGCAAGAGACAGGAAGCCTTTGCTTTGTCAAGAAAGATCTCTTCTTCACAGAGACTGCTCAGTTTCTTGGAACCTGAAGACTTAACAGTTTAAAATCAGACTTTATCTGAATAGATTTTACTGTTTACCTGTGTGTAAAAGACATTTTGATCTGCAACAATTGTTTTTTTAATGTTATGCACAGCATATAAAAAGTCGTCACACCTCTTGACATGACGGGTTTTTCGTAACCAATGTTACTTCTAGTTATTTCAGAACCTTGCTTAACTGAGAATCTGAAATATTTCAGAGTTTAGACAGGTGGATTTAGAAACTAAAATAATGTGGTTGCATGTTATCCGATCTGATTCCCGTCTGAGCACTGGCCCATTCAAGCCTTCATCCTTCTTCCAGTAAAAGCATCCCTCCATTTTGAACAGTGATCATTTTCAGAAAAAAATGTTTTTTTTTTATGTGCACCACTCGTATTTTTAACAGGTCCGCCCAACTGAGTGCTGCATCTCTGCATCTGAATAATGTTCTCCTTTCCTGACTGGTCAGTTTTGCTAGTTGGGGATTTGCTATCTGTTTAGTTGCTAACTTCTATTTATTGCTGATAACAAAATACCTCTCTACAATTCATGCCTTATAGAACAAAAGGAACATGGTAACAAGTACATACTTTACAACATTATGCGTTGTTCCTTTAACCAGGGACAAATATCTAAAGTGGTTAATACTAGCAATTTTCACCACAGTGTAAATGCACTCAGTCTTGTTGAAAACCAAACTAAAAGTTCCTCACTGAGTTCTATATTTCCTTTATATTAGATTGTTTTACAAAAATCTGAAAAATCTGACTTCCCAGCACAAAGAAAACAAAATTTGTGTTGTCCCACAGTTTCTTTTCTTCCTCAGTGTTTTAGCAGAAACCTGAAGTTTTCTGCAAACAAAAAAATAACCTAATTGGTATTTGGAAATGCTCATAATTTTTTTCCTTTTGACTAATGCCTTGAAGTCCAACTGAAGAGAAACAACCCCAAACATGATGCTGCATCGATCGTGCTTCACTGTGGGTTTAATGTAATTTTGCTAAGTTGTAAGTTTTGGAATTATGCTCAAAAACTTTGAGATCGGTTCCATCAGACCGCAAAATACTTTTGGGAGATTTTAAAAGTATTTTTGCTGAATTTGAGCCACCATCTTGCCACCTTGTCCCAGTTCCCAGACATATGGAGAACATGTGCTCTACTGCCAGTGCCACCCAGAATCTGGATCAGGTTTCTGATTTTCATCATCACTTTTGATCATGTTTGTCTTCCCTATATTCCACTGTGTTTCTGACACTTTGGGGAAAGTTTGTGCCTTCTCCCGACTTCTTCTGACACTGTGATTTCTCTGATGCTCTTTAAGGTTTCTGCAAACCATTGCTTTCACTGAGATGTGATGAAGGAAATGTTAGACAATGCCTACTAGAAGAGTTACTTTATTTGGGGTTCATCAGATAAACATTAACTCCAGTTTAAAATGAGCGTGTAACAAGAGAGTGCACACACCCATGAAATCACATTATTTGATTTATTATTCATCCCCAATTTAAAAATATGTTTCTTGTTTTAGCTAATTTGCACAGAGAAAATGTTTGATGAAAAGTTGTGAAATTATTCATCTTTGTGTAAGTTTTATGCCACCACAAATGTGTTATATTTTACCCTGGGTGTGTAGACTTTTTATACCCACTATGTAATATTCTGCTGAAAAAGGCTTTTTCCTTGCAGGGCTGCAGAATTTCTTATTTATTTTTTTGGCAGCTTTGCAAAAAATCTTTGCATAAAAAAGTCTAGAGAGTGCTGGTAAGGATAATAAGGCTAAGGTTTAGTTGTTTATTTCTAGGAAATTGTAGACTTACAAAAAATATATATATATTTTTATTTCTGCAGAGCATTTTATGTTTTGTTGTCTCCATTTTGTTTTGTTCGCTCTCAACGAAACTCTTAGAAAAAGCCCAGTCCACTCAGACTAAATACGGATACATGTGCTTTCCTCAAAGATTAATCTGTAATTGATGAGAAACATGAGGATAGAGATTAGTATTATTGACTTTGTGACTGCAGGAAATTGAGGATGAATGAAAGTCATTTTATGCACAAAATCAAAAATCGCAATTTTACATTTTGAACTTAGACTTAATATTTGTTTTCTTGTCTAATGTTAAACACAATCTGTGTATTGTTTAAAATCAGAAATCTCTTTAGGAAGGTAAAAGAGAATAAGTCAAATTCACTGAACTGATGCTCCCTCTTCTCTGCAGCTGAGTAAATAGATTAATAATGATGCATTTACTATGTACGTTTGCATAAGAAAACAGTGTCTTTCATCATTAATGCGTAGTTTTGGCACTTCTTTTGTAACTTCTCTTTACGCCTCTCTAAATGACAAACAGTCAAAATAAAACTGGATCTTCTCTAAACTCATTCAGTTCCCTTATTCACAAAAGGCTTCACAGACAACCTTTTGCTTCCTATGCTGGAATTCAATTTCACATTCACTTCCCTTCTTGTGAAACGATAACAATTCTCTGCATACTTATTAGCCTCACAATGTCTCTTTTTTCCCCCCCTTTGAGTCCCATCAAATATGTGAAGCAGGCAGCAGTAACTATAAACAAAGCTGAGACCAACGTAAACCTTTCTGATGCCGGACGTCATCTGATGCTCCTTTTGACCATATAAAGCCGGGATTCTCTTCGGTCACAGACAAAGCAAAGTAGTAAAGAGAAATGCGCCGTCACACGCCCGTCCTAAACTAGTCACACACTCGGCGTGTGAATTGGATCGTTTGCTTGTGGATGAAAAACACTCATTCTTTGGAATAGTCTCTCTTCTCCGCCTTTTTTCTGCTTGTTGAAGTTGTTTTGTCTCCACAGGAAACATTAACCCCTTCCTGCATTAAGGAGGTCAGTCACACAAGCTGCTCTCTGACTACTTTATTTAACCCCAAGTGGTCTACTGCCACTCATTAGCATGACTTTAACATGACAGGCTGCTACATCAGGCAATCTCGTAGTATAAAGTGTCAGATCAAATCCCTTATTTACAGGGTCCTGCAAAAGTATTAATTTCTCTTTAACCTTTTGCAGCTAAAAGATTCAATGTGTTTTTGAAGACCCACAGGAAACAGTACAAAATGTTGAGCTGTAGATTTTTTATGGCAGATCTACAGACTAACCTCAATCTTGGTCAGAGTGAAAAAAGCCTCTGTGAAAATCAGTTGGCTTCCGATTCTTAATTGGATCTGCTTCTGGACTTTGACTAGGCCCTTCTAACACATGCATGTGGTTTAATCTAAACCATTTGATTGGAGCTTGGGCTGCATAGGGTCAACCTCTAACAAAGTCTTTTGCAGCTTTTCTTTCTGTATTTAGCTCCAGCCATATTCAACTTTGAGAGGATTTTCAGTTCCTCCATGAAGGAAAGCTTCTTCGCAGCATGATGCGTTTCTTTTAAGAGATGATTTTTTTTCAGAGTGAACTTGAACTACAATGTTGGTTTTCTAGCATGCATAGATGCTCATTGTTGGTCTTCTCTCACAAAGTCGGTTTCACAGATTTTATTTGTAGTATCAGGAAAAATTGGCTAAAAACAAATGCTTTTTGCCCGTTTTAGATTTCTGTGTGCAAAGAAAAGCAGGATGCACTTTATTCATTTTATTCACTCTGCTTCACAATTAATTTTGCATTGATCAATAGCATAAAACCCCAATAAAATACACAGGATTTCTTTGGGTTTTAATAAGACAAAATGGGGGAAAAAGTTAAAGAGGTTTAAATACTTTCCATGTCCAGTTAGCCACACAAAGAGCAGAGAGGAGGTCCCTGCCCCCACAGCACTTTATAAACTCATACCTAACAAGAACAATCTGTGCGCAGGCCTGGAGAACCCAGACACTGTCGGGGAAACTGGAAGAGGGGGGAGGAGAGCAGAGCAGAGCCAGAGGGAGGGATCTGTACTCATGGTTAATGGCATCTCTCCTGCACTATCCAGACAAACCTCCACACTGAAACCTGAAACTTGCAGATGCACGGTTCCCCGATCAGTCACATGTGCTCTGCGCTCCCTCTAACTTTGCTTCTTGCAAACTGGTTTCAGTCACCCTTCCACCAGAGGGGATTTCAAGCTGAGAAACTTCTTCCGCACTGAATGGTGAGTACAATGGAAACACATTAGAAGGTTTTCTTCTTAGTTTGGAAAGCGCACACAGCATCATGCAGCTCCGGTGCATGACGCTGTCTGAAGTCAGGAGACATGACAGCATCAGGATGCTTCCAGACTCAGTTATTTCTACTTCAGTAATACGTTTACAACCAGAGCTGATAATTACCTATAAAAGAGCCTTTAATATTCCTTAAATGCTTTGAGCAACTTCTTTTCCTTTGTTTCCATTTGGTCACCTTTTGCTGGCTGGTACCCAAATATGCATAGACATATTTGGGTATTTGGCTCGGGGTGATTCATGAAGTGGAGGGAAAAAAGTTTATTTTCCAGTTCCAGGGGCAGCTTGCACACAGATGCAGCTGAGAGAGGATTTAAAAAAAAAAAGTGAGCCGCTGCCAGTTAACACACAGACAGAGTAGAGAACAGAGAGAAGGCCAAGTCAATAAATACAGCTGGGTTTACAGGGTCAGTTCACAAAATATGCAACAGAGAAAAACAATCTCCCAAACAACCAAATAAGATTAGGCCAAGGATTTTATTCTGTTGTCATCTTCCAGTGATAGAAGTGGAAAATTTACCCAGTGCATGAACATTAACTGCAGTTTTAAAGGTGGCACTTTCAAGTAAAATGACATTGTACAAGTATAATTTTTTTAAATACCTTCATTTGCATTCATAAGTTGCTCATTATATTTGTAAATTGATATGTTGTCTAGATTACAAAATATCTCTCAAAATGCTCTACATATTGTGTTTCATTAAAATAAAAATTATTAAAAAGGTACATTTATATATAATAAGCAACAACTGCATGCAGCAGTGAAAATTAAGACCTTTCATGACAACTTACAACTGCTTTGGTGAATTGAAAACAAAAATTAATCCATGAATACAAACATATATTTAATCAACAGATGTAAATTAGGTGAAAATTTGGTAATTAACTAATTAATTTAAGTGAAACAATCTTCTGGTTTCTCAATACTAACTTTAAACCACATAATATGAGTAACTTAAATCTGTAAACATTCATTTTTTTCAAAGATATGCCTGTTATTCTACATAACTGCACATTTTTCTCACTTCACTGTCTGTCTTATTTTTGCCATTTGCTTGTTGTTAGTGAAGGGAAGTAAATATAATTCTATTCTATTATTTTCCTAATCCAAACCAATCAGTTCAAGTAGATTTGACATGTCATGAAGAACACAAAAAGCATATGGAGCGGATGAGCTGCAGACAAAAAACTGTTAATTAACCACTTTCAAAAACCAAAACAGTAAATCAATAAAACCTCGACTGAAAGATGTTTTGTGTGCTATGTTTACATTCCCTTCACTAATGTCAACATGTGTTCAACATCAGGTTGGTGGGAGTGAAACTTGAGACTGAAGCCAGTTCAGGGTCAAACTAGAGGTCACTAAACTGAGTGACCAAAGCTTGAAGTCTTCTCCTGTTATGCAGGGTCAGGTTAATGCAATAAAACAAAGATACATTTATAAAGCAGCTGTGAAAATGTTGACATTAAATGTATTTACATTGCAAAGGCTTTCAAATATATATGTGCCACACAAGATGTTGCGTTTCAAGCTTGCAAGTTTATACTGACTTACAAAAAAGCATTTTCTGAATTATGACAGTCCTTTTTGCAAATGCATAAATTGTGTTTTATCCAGGAAAGATTTCAACTTAGCATGAGCCAGTATGAGATTCTCATGGTATAATAATCCCAGTGAAAAAACAATGAAAACAAACCCATATATTCTTTATTGTAAACAGAAAAACAACAGGAATTCTTTTTATTGCAAAAGTAATTGAACTGCCTGTTTACAGTCTGTATAATTGTGTATAGATACTTAATTAAAATATTTAACATTAGCCTATTGTTAGTAGTGGTTAGGTGCTTAATATGGTGACTGTTTAGGCCTTTTTGCTATTTCGCTCTTTATCAAATGACACCAGCACACATGACATTTATAATATCTTATCCCACATGGCATGTTATACATGCTCACAGTACCTTTAATGTGCATTTTTTTACTTTTTCTTGAGCATTTTGAGCTGACTTGAAGCTGTGCTAAATATTTCTTGTCGTTAAGGTGCTATTTCCCTAAATGTGCCCGTTTGGCGTTGCTAAATAACAACAGCATAGCACGATAACCCTTTAGTTATTGACTGAGAAGACGTCAGCAGAGTCTCTTCAGCTCACATTGGTGCATTTTATTGACAACAAACATAAGCACATCTGTCAGGGTTCAGCTATTCAACATGAATTGTTACTGATGACAATAAAATAAAGTTTTGACTCAGACTTGTGCAGTTTCTTAAAAGCATGTAATTCTGTCATTCGCATGATAAAAAATCTCCGTTTACAACAAATGATTTATACCTCTGTGTAGCATTAACCGTTTTTCCATATGGACCTTCTCAGGAAGCCATGCATTCAGAAGCCCTGCGTCCCATCAGCCTGTGTGTGGTGTTGTGCATCAGCAGAAGCCTGGCCACACATTTGCCTCTTTATGGTCCTCTAGAGGGAAGTACAGATGAGGAAGAGCTTAGTCTCATAAATTCATCTGTCGCTCCCAGAGTTCACCCAACTGAGTACCAAACCACACCACCAGAGCCGTCACGAGAAGAGAGAAACCACAGCGAGTTCACCAAGTTCTTGGAGGAGAACATGCTCCTCATCCTGGTTTCAAGCACACTCATCTTCCTCACCCTCCTCATTACCTGTGGAGCGTTTTTCATGAGCCGCAGGCTCAAGGTGAACTCCTACCACCCTTGCTCCTTCCCCTCAAAAATGTACGTGGACCATCAGGACAAGACCGGAGGCACCAAGCCCTTTAATGAAGTGCAAGGCAAAGCCGTTCCTGAGGTGGAAATGGAGCCAGTGGACTCCAACAAGCAGCTCCAGGCTGAAATCTTAAAAGCTGCAAGCAGTCTACGAACACCAACTAAATGTCCTGCAGAAAGTAGTGACACAGCAGCAGACCCCAGTCCTGAGGACGACTTGAAACCAGATCACAGCATCCTGGAGCAGCACCTACCGACTCTGCCTGAGGAGGACCAGTGTGATCTTCCCGACAGCAGGGAAACGGAGGCAGCAAGTCTTGAGTTGGACCATCCAGAGCATCTTTACCCGGGAGACGAGGAGCCTCCGACTGGAAGGAGTCTCCGGCCTTCGTCTCTGCACATTCACAATGAAACTGCTACGCTGCAGCTGATCGCAGGGGAGAAAACGGCCTTCTAATCAGTTTTAATGAGACAAGATATAAGAACTTATTCACAGGGATCCTCTAGCAACATTTCATTCTCATCAAAACTGTCTCATTTTGTAAAGAAAACAGGTCTTCTAAGACGTTTTAGCAAAGTACTAAAACTGTGTTCAACTATGTTGAAGGATTTAGTGCCTTGTAATTGCATTCATGTACCTGAACATTTTGTATTTTTTTTGTGTTTCAACCACAAACTTCAGTCTACTTCATGGAGACTGAATTTATACATTCAAATGAAATAGAGCATCCATTTTGAATTTTTTTTTCCTTTTTTTTCAAATAAAAATAAAAAATGTCTGATTTGTATTTATATTCAGTCCCCATTTACCCATTTTCCATTTCAATGCAAAATGCTATGAGTGAAAGAACAGACGCTGAAAGACACCCTGAACATCCTCACAGTGAAACACGTTGATGGCAGCATCATGCTGTGGGGTGATGCATCCAGAAACGACCTCCAGAGGAAAGAGTAGGTGGGAGGATGGATTGACACAAAACAGTTATTTCCAGAAGAAAACCTGCTAAATGCTGCAATTTGAGAAAGAAATTCACTGGGCGTTTGCAATATATGGAGCTAAATACAGGACAATACTATAATAATAAAAAGTATTAAAATCTATAGTTGTTATTCGACAAGTGAATAAAAAGTTCAAATGGTTGAGTATTTTAGAGAATTACAGTCACTTAAAAGTGTATATCAGTTTTATACCTCTTGGTTTTTTTCCAAGTGTCATGCAAGTAATTTAAAATCAATAAAAATAAACATTTTCATTAAAACAAGGCACTAGCATTAAAAAAGTTACATTTTCTGCAGATTTGTCAATAAGCTCCATTAATTATGAGGCTCAAAAAATAAACTGGGCTGAAAATATAATGATGCAAAACATTTTTATTACAGGCTTTCAAGGAAGCATTTGTGAATATAATAAATTACACTTTCAACTACTGGACCCCCCCCAACGCCTGTCTTCAGCGCAGATCTTTACCTTAATCACATCTTTCAAAATAAACCCTCCTCTGCAATACAATCTGAAAACCAGTCATAATCTCAAACAGCATAAGGCTCAGCTTTGTACCGCCAACCCAAATAGTACATTGTGCGTTTACGTGACAGGCTAAAACATACAGTAGACGGGGTTAGAGGATCAAAGACTAACACAGAAAGCCTTGTGTAACAGTTCTATAAAGGGTTGACCAGTGTGCGTTTGTCATAATTACTGCGGTAAAGTGAAATAGTGGTACTGGGCCACTGCTATTTCACTTCTTCTGAACAGGAAGCAGACGGCATCCGGCTCAAAGCAGGAGAACTTGGTTTAGTTGGTGGCTCTGACTGCCTCCTGCTGGTCGTCGTGCTGCTTGAGGCGATAATCTGCAAGGGCCGCTTTGATGGCGTCCTCTGCCAGCACTGAGGGACAGCCGGGTAAAGGTCAATTAAACATGCATGAATGCAGAACTGAGAGAACATTGTGTGAGGAAAGAGAAACAACAACGTCTTACTGGAGCAGTGCAGTTTAACAGGTGGAAGACTGAGCTCCTTGGCAATGTCAGTGTTTTTAATCTCCAAAGCCTCATCCAGCTGAAACAGAAGGACAACATTTAAGTAACACAACTCTGATTTGTAAGACATCAAGTTAGTAGGGTTCCTACTATTTTTTCTTTTCAAAATTCTGTCCTTTTCTAAAATTTGTAGATTCTTTTTCCGTTCGTTTTCTTAAAGTTTTGGAGAGTTGAAAAAACCAAACATTTACCGCATGGCTTTTTATAATCAGCATATTTTTTTAAAGTAATTCCAAGTCATCTCTTGTTCTGTTGGGGGTTGTTTTGTTTTTTTTATTTGGATTAATTATGTGACTTTGATGGTAATAATAGTAATACATTGTTTGGCAACTTACTGTTCAGAAGGTCTTTCAGTATTTATTTTATTTATTATTAAGTCCTTTTTAAAAAAAAAAAAGTCACTGGTTATTAGTCATTTCAATTTTTACTTTTTAGAAAACATAATAGGGAATGACGTCTGAAAACAAAACTTTTTTCCATACGTTCTTTTCTTTTGTTTCAATACTTATTCAAGTTTATAAAATTCTGAAATCATTTTTGATACTGCTCAAGCCGAGAAACCCTGAAAGTAGAGCATACAAGAGTAAAAGTAGAAAGTGTCAGCTTACTGTTTTGCCTTTGATCCACTCGGTTGCCAGAGAGCTGGAGGCGATGGCAGAGCCGCAGCCGAAGGTCTTGAACCTGGCATCCACAATCTTCCCCTGGTCATCCACCTCAACCTGTCCAACAAAGGGATTATAAAACATAAGTCAAACATTAGTGCTGTATACTTTAAAGTAGCCCTATGACATTTTAAAAAGCTTGAACTCCTCCATTCGTCTTAACAAGGAATCAGTACCTGAAGTTTCATGACGTCTCCACAAGCCGGGGCTCCCACCAAGCCGGTTCCAACATTCTTGGAGTTCTTGTCCAGTGATCCCACATTTCTCGGGTTTTCATAGTGATCCACCACCTTGAGATGTGTAAAGATAATGTGAGAACAATTCCTCCGCTGCTTATTCTGTGATCCGATTGTATTTTGGGAGATGAGTATCCCAGAGTACCACAAAGCATGCTACCTCAGAATATATGTCTAAAAGTCTTGAATGTTATGTAAATGCGAGTTTCCTGGCTTCCTTACATAAAAGACTGAAGTACACAGACTTGGATTGGACTAGACTTATCCACAAAACAGTCATCTGTCCCCTTCCACCCATCCCTCCCTCTCCTACTTTTCGTTTCTGCTGAGTCACTCTGACCAACAAAATGTGAGGTCAGAGGGTCATCTCAACGCCCAACATGGTTTTAACTAGGAAATGCAACTTTAATATGTCGAAAGAACTTACTTTATACTATTTTGGCGCATTTCTTCAAATATCATCAATGTAGAGTTTTTATGGCAGCATTTAAACCTTGTCTCATTGACCAATTTAGTCATCAATTAATAATTAAGTGGAGTATACAAACTCAAAAATATGCTTTTTATTTTTTATTTAAAGAGGGAATTTAATTATTGTTTATTTGCATCTTTTTAAGAATTTTTGATATTATATAAAAAAGACAAAACTGGTTAAATAAAAAATTTGTTGAATCTGCCATTTTTTACACAATTAATCAATTAATAATCAGAATAGTCAATAACTTAATCATTACTAAAATACTTGCAGCCCGTTTAATTCCAGTAAGCTACATTATATAAACAACCAGAGATCACAAGTGAAACAAGACACCTATATTTTAAATGCCTCTCTAATTCTGACAGACACATGGCCACTTTATTTTTGCAAAACTAATAAGGTAAAAATCTGAATATTGTTGCAGTTACACTGACATTCAACTACTTCTTACACAAGTACAGCGCGGTCACTTAAGCATATTAATAGGATCTAATTACATTTAGAACTGTGGGTAGCTGGTTGGAGGATCAGTGACCCGATTCTAGTTTTGAACTTGTCATCTAGATACTGTAAAACAATTAATAATATGCATTTCTCAATTTCATAACATTGTGTTTATATACACGCCTCCTGCTGCTGCTCTGATGTAACTCAGGACATTTATCAGCAACATATGTAAGCTTCTTTCCTCTGGTTATCCCCGAGTTTCTAACAACCTTAAAGTAATTTTTTTCTGAGCAAAAAAAGTTCCATATTTGCGACATTCTTTTATTAGCAACACATCTATACCTAAACGCAAGCGTAGACACATCGTAAACATTATCCTGACAGATTGGAGGACAGCTTTGACGCTGTTTACCTTCTTATGGTAGCAGCACTGAGTGATGAACTCAGGAGCTGAGAGCCTCCGAGTGAGCAAAGACAGAGGACTGAGACACTTCTTCGCCAGAGAGCCCGCCATGTTGACCTAATGGCGCAGTTAACGTTACGGGACAGAAGACCGAGCAGCGCGGAGGAAGAGCGAGGACTTATGTAATCTGCGCATGCTCAGTTAATGTAAATCAGCCAGAGGAAGATACTACGGGGTCCTGTAAGTGCCAATTTTTACATAAACAAAGTACTGTACTCCCATTACCTACAACGAAATATCCCGGCCATACTAAGTAAAAAAATAAAAAAAATATGAGAATACAGTCATAATGTGTGGATAAAGTAATAAAAAGAGGATCACTTTATTTAAGAATAAATGACTTTATTTTGAGAATAAAGTTAGATTATTAAAAGAATAAAGTCGAAGTGACTTTTTTTTCTCGTAATATTGTGACTTTATTTTCATAATTTTCTTATTCCTATTATTATTTTTATTTTATTAGTGTGGCTAAAATACTCTGTTGTAATAGTGTTATAGAAAAAAATATTTGGGGGTTTTCTAAAGTTTTAAAAATGTAAAACAAATTCTTAAAATTCTTAAATCCAAGATAAATATCTTCTAAGACACTGTTGTAAAAACAAAAACAAAAACAAATGCAAGAAAAAAACAGACAAAAAGTCACAAAGTTTCTAATCAAAACAAGTGTTACCTTCAAAAGTGGTATTTGCAAGCTGGAAAACCAGTATAATTTCTAACTGTGTTTCAATGTATTTCTATATTTTATGCACTCCAACATTTAACTCAGATTAAAAGAGGAAATGTTCCCTAGAAGTGAACAATTGTTTTGTTGTCATTGGTAGATCCCTTTATGATAGAATCTGTCAGAAGGTGCAGTTTTGTCTTTTTAATGTTTGAGCTTATCAAACAAAATTTCAGACAGAGTATTGTAACTGTCACGAGAGAACTGGTGTGCTCATGGAAGCTGTTATGTTAGCACTTTTGGATGACAGTGAAGAGGATAAATTAAAGCAGTTTTCAAATGCAATCTGTCTTGTTTCAAGGGAAAAAAGGTCCCAACCAACCTGGGAAAATATGAAAATACAATAAAGAGCTGCAAAGATATTTCTATGACTAGTGAACCACAGTGAAAGTCATTAGCTAAAATTAACTTGCTTAAGTAACAGAACAATGCTCTAAAGCCCAGCCAAAGCACTGCAGAATGAATGTATTTTGGTTTTGGAGCAACTTAATCAGATTGAGATGCTGTGATTTTCAACACTAAACAGCTCATTAACCTTAAAAACCCTGCAAATCAGGTTGAATAAAGCAATCCTCTAAAGAAGAACACACAGCACTGCCTGATCAAATACTTGATACCAGTAGTTGTCACGTGGTGTGAGTAGTTTTTCTGTTCACTAGGTTTCCTTTTCCAGTGGACCCAGGTTGGTTTGATTAGTTTGTTCGCTTTTGTAACTTTTGGTCATACTTGTCTTGATCATGTTTTCCCTAGACTGGACATTATTAGGACTTTTTCTTCCTCATTTTTGTGAAGACAATACTGAACATATTTTTCATGATACTGTGAAATCAGCATTTCTGTAATCACCTGACCAGAAACCAGTCGCGCCCCATTCTGTTTGTTCCTCTTTGTGCAAAGATATCAAACTTATAACATCCTGTAAAGATAGCTTGTTGTCTGCAGTCGCTGTTGTTTGATTCAGTTTAGGATAACGCCAATGTTAGTCTTTACTCTCCCTCCAGGCCCAACCTCAGAGTCTTGCAGGAGTCTTAGGACCCCTGCTGGCTTGGGACCCTGAGAGATCTCAACCAATTACATCAATTGCAAAACTTTGACAATTGGTGGGCTTCAATAAAGAAAAATAAACTATTGTGTTTTCAGAATGCATACAACAAATACATTGTCAGATTGAGGAAGTGGCCAAAACCAACAAGTCTTAATTTCTACAGAGGGAGGAACTGATAAAATCATAGGAACAGAGTGTTAGAGGATGAGGTCTACCACATCAGACAAGATCCAGGACGAGGGCCATGCAAAGATGTCACTGAAACAATCAAAAACATAATACCAGCCTGTAGCATGCTGGCAGGCAAAGCCTATATGGAACAACCAAGTTGATGAAATAGTGGACAAGAATGTGGGACCTACCAGCAAGTGTTTAAGAATAAGGCTAAGATTGTGTGGGACGTGCAGATCCAGACTGATAATCGGGTATTTTGAATGTAGATGGATTAGAAAAGAGAACAGCCATGGTAGATATTGCACTCCCAAACAACATCAGGAAGAAGGAACATAGGAAGCTTGAGAAATACCAAAGGCTCAAAGAGGAAATAGAGAAGCAGTGGGGGTCGGGGTTTGAGTGGTGACAGTGGTCAGCAGAAAGTAAACAAAATTAAAAACCATGTGTTTTAATGTTTTATTAAATAGTTTTTATTTTACAAAATAGTTTTTGTAAAAACAAAAAACAATCAAAACCAGGTGTCATTTCCCATCTACTCATCAACTACTTAATACACTGCAATAATTAGTCTCAGAAACTTCCTAACATGTGTGGCAGTATCACAAAATGTTAAAATGTTTGCATGTGTTAACACTTTTGTAAGGCACTGAATGAAGCTGCGTTCTGATGATTATCACTCTGACGGAACGTCACACCTTTTCTCACTGCTTCCAACCTACTTGATTTGTGTAATCTTGAATCTATTAAGCAACACGATCAGAGAAAGAGAAGTGAGAAGTCATATTCAGCACAGAGGACTACGGAAGGGAGATGTTAAGGTCTGTTTTTACATCCACACAAGACGTAAGTATTTAGCTTTATCTACTTTATGCTACACTATTGATCGCAGTTGTTTATTTTCACTGTTGTCTGGATGACCATGTTTATGAGGAATGTTATATATTTTTTTTCCTTTAGGAAAACTAACAATGGAATTTGATTACATTGAATACGACGATTACACTCCAGACAATGAAACTATAAACATCCTGCAACAATCAGACAGCTCTCAGTCCTCCCTGATTCTTGTTCTTGCCGTGGTCAACATCTTCATATCATTTCTTGGTCTGATAGGGAACGCTGTAGTGGTATGGATCTGTGGGTGTAAAATGAAAAGAACGGTCATCACCACCTGGTACATCAGCCTGGCCCTTTCAGACTTGTTTTTTTGTATTTTTTTGCCCTTTAACATTTTTTACACGCTGACCTCAAACTGGCCTTTTGGACGGGTATTGTGCAAGTTCACGTCTTCTGCTTTGTCTCTCAACATGTACAGTAGTGTGTTTCTGTTGGTCTTAATCAGCGCTGACCGTTGTGTCCTTGTTTTGTTTCCTGTGTGGGCAAACAACCACCGAACGGTGCCGAAAGCATACGGAGCAGTCGCCGTGATGTGGCTTCTCGCTGGACTCCTAACACTTCCTTCAGCAATTTTTAGAACCACCGCCGTCCAAGAATCCGTCACCAAGTGCCAGTTGAATTACAACTCCACTTTCAGACATGAGGCTGTGGTACTGGGCCGGTTCTCCTGTGGATTTCTTGTTCCTTTCTTAATTATTGTGTTCAGCTGTGTTGTGATTGTTGTGAAGCTAAGAGGCTCAACAATTCGATCTAAAAGGCCTTATAAAATCATGGTGGCACTCATCCTGTCGTTTTTCTTCTGCTGGGTCCCCTACCATACCTTTAATCTCATGGAAATTAACTTTAAGAAACGCAGGCTAGATGTGCTTGAGGCTGGACTAAAGGTGGGGGCCACCCTGGCAGCAGCTAATGCCTTCATCTCCCCCATTCTCTACGTGTTCATCGGCAGTGACTTCAAGCGAACTCTGAAGCACTCTATCACTTCAAGGTTTGAGGAGGCGATGGCTGAGGACATCCGCACTGGGTTCAATCACTCGAGATCCAAATCAATGGAAATTGATTTCCTAAGGAACATTTAAATTAATAAAAAAAAAACATTGTATTTTCATCTTCTTTAAGTTGATTTAAATCTTTAGCTGTACAAAACACAAAACATGTATTTTGTTTTTAAATATTCGATAGCTTTTAATTATTTTTGCTCTCCTTTGTAACTGAAACAAATGTTGTGGTTGTAACTAAATGAATTATCTACAATACAATTTTTTGTACTATGTAATAAAAAGTAAGTATTTTATTAAAATTCAATGTACACTCTATTTATTTAAATTGTTGCTGATATTACAAGTTTGCTCAATTACAAAAAATTAACAGTCTCATGGTTGTTTTACTGACAGAATATCAAACCAAAATATACAAAGAACACACTGAATAAACACTCAAAATTTGTTTGGTATTTAATAGTGAAAGTATTTTATTCTCCAAACAAAACATAACTTAGAACTTGGTTGAGAAAGTTTTATTACTCCAGATGGTCTATTGCTCCTACCCCTGTGGTGCTGTCACTGAAAGTTTTACTTCAAAAAATATCAAATATGCTACTAAAAGATTTCAGCATTTGCTCACTAGCTTGCTTTAAACCAAAGTATAGCAGAATAATAGAATGCAAAATCCATCAAATGTGGATAAAATAAAAGAGATGGTACTGCTTTGTGGTTAGTAGTCAGAATGCATAATCATGTTCCCCAAATCAAATTAAGCTTAGTGACTTAGACAAAAGAAAATTATCATTGTGGATAAGAATCATATCTCCAACTCAAATGGCTCTCTGCCAGGCTTTCAATCATACAGCCAGTAAATAGGTTTATAGAGACAAATTGGGGCCAATAAGTAGTGTTTGTCAACCATTGATTGTGTCATCCAAGACACATTAATGTGAATTTTTATCTCTGCTGCCCAGATATTGACCTGTTTGCATATTATGGCTGTCATACAGCAATAGCCTTCGATCAGAGTCTTCCAATTCTTTGCAAGACTGACCTCTACTGGAGTCCTTCATGCTCACAGCATACACATCCACGACAACTATATATTATATTCTGATATTCTGAGGATATAAAACACGACGACATTTAATTTCCTTTCGGGGTAAATAAAGTATTTTTTTAATGAACTGATCTGAATTAAACTTTTTTAGGTCCCACTGTTTAAAAAAAAAAGGAACCCTTTTGAAAGTAATATCCATTTGATTACAGAGCATCACATATGATCAATAGAGTACAGTAAATAGATTGGTAAAAGTAATATTGGAGAGCCGAGTTCATTAAATAAACACGCCCCCATAGTTCCGCCAAAGGAAGCTACCAGATTAACTTGCGGATGTGATGCAATCAGCTGCGAGTTTTTTCCCCCTATTCGTTACGATTTTCAGCTACTAACTGGTATTTTACAAACAGCTTAACTGAATTGGAATTTAGCTTCGTTAATGTTTACATTTTACTTTCAGTTTTTTAAATTAAGCAGTCCGTACAGCTGTCCTTCTCGCTTGCTAACGTTAGCGTAGCTTCCGTTTCCAGATGGACGCCAGCTGAGCTGAGCTAGCAGCTGGTGATTTCTTTTTTTGTTTTTGTTTTTAATCCCTCCTCCCCGTCCACGTTTCTGCTGCTTGTCAGCGACCACCAATTCAGCCGGACTCCCATATGTGTCTACTTCCGGGGCTAGCAGGGAAAGTTCAGTTACAGTAGATAAATGGCCGCCGCTGGCCCCTCTGCTCCTCCTCCGGCGGCAGCAGCAGCAGCCTCTGGTTCTGCTGCGGCCGCTGCTGAAGCCTCCAGTCCCGGAGGATCCAGCAGCTCGACCGCTGCCGACGGCGGCACCCAGGACAGCACCTTCGAATGCAACATCTGTCTGGACACCGCCAAGGATGCAGTGATCAGCCTATGCGGACATCTTTTCTGGTGAGATTCAACTGGGACTTTTGTATTTTGTTAGAATCAGAGCAGACTGTTTTTAGTTAATCTAAACCTAAATACTACTAAATATTACCCTGACTGTTTGAAGTATATGCTCTATTTTTAGTTAGAATCTAATAGAATCTAACATTTTGAAGTTAAACAATTTCAGACATGCTTAAAGTATTTGACTTTCATTGTAAATTTTCACAAAAATCCAATATAGGATTGGTTTTTTTTTTACATTTTTTAGGAAAACATACCGCTCACTAAATAGCATATTTTTGAAAATACAATATGTTAATAAAATCATACATTATATTTGATTCCAATTGAATATGGCTACATCCTGAAACAAAGAGCTATTTTTAAATAAAAACAGTAAAACTTCAGCTAAATTCAATATATTTTTGTCTTATAAGGTTTTTATGAGACTGTCAAATTTATTTGTATGGTACATTTAAGTTCTTCAAAATGTTCACCAATTGCCATGACATAAAACAATAAAAATAAAAACTTTGAGGTATTAAACATCACACAAGTTGATTACTATAGATGAATTATCCTGATGAACCGGTAAATCTGTAAAAAAAATATTCTAAAGTTAAGTTGCAAGCTCAACTTGTGTATATTTATGTTTTTGACCCTTACTTATGCTTTTTGTTTCCTTTGTTGGGCAAGATCTTTATTTGTAGTTTGCTACAAAAATGTCAAGTATATGTAGTCGCAAAGCGGAGGATAAAATCAATTGACTAAAATGTTTAAAGTTATTTTTGTGGAGGAACTCTACAACTTAAACTCATTAGTTTTAATCATGAGTCTTTAACTCTGAGAACGTTATCAGTTTTAGTTAATTTCTAAGCTCAAGTTGAATTCAAAATAGTCCAATTTTTGCCTCCAATATCTTTATTTGAATTTTATTTAGGATTTTTTTAAGTCTCGTATTTGATCAGATTTCTCACTCTTTCCTTTCCTATGCTCCTGATAGCTGGCCTTGTTTGCATCAGGTAAGCTGGATCTTTGTTGTACCCTTCAAAAAACAAAAAAAAAAACAAAACGCATGCTTTACAAAATAACTTGTTAGCTCAATAGCATCACTTTTTGTTCATGCAGTGGCTGGAAACCCGACCTAACAGACAAGTGTGTCCAGTTTGCAAAGCTGGCATCAGCAGAGAAAAGGTGATTCCCTTGTATGGAAGAGGAAGCACGGGACAACAAGATCCCAGGTGGGTGCTGTAACCTGTTGACACGGATGGAGCAAAGTTTAAAACTTTATACATTTTTTATTATAATCCACATTATGACACTCAGAGGTTAAAAATGTCATATTAAGTTTCTGTAAGGCTCTGTCACATCAGATTAAGACTGCAGGACACAGAGAAACTGGATACCGTAGGGCAGTCTTAATCTGGTGTGATGGTTGGCCTCGTGCAGGACTAAATAAGCACTATTAAATTTTCAGAAATTTAATAGTGTATTTTCTTCCAAACTTTCTTTTAAGGGAAAGAACACCCCCTCGACCACAAGGACAAAGACCTGAGCCCGAAAACCGTGGTGTAAGTAATTTAGAAGGCACAGCTGCATGAACCAAACACAGTATATTGTGTTCTTATTTTATATTAGCATCACTATAGTTTTGTCTTTATTTCCTAATTCACATCAGCTGCTGAGGAAATCCAACCATTCATGATGAAACCCTTACATATATCTGCTGCAGGGTGTTTTATTCATTATCATTCACACACTTCCCACTGGGATCCATTACACTTTAACAGTCGAGCTGAAGCTCCTCTCAAGAGAATCCCCACAAGTCTTACAGCTTATTGCGTCACATCTCACTCACTGTCTGTTATAACACATTTCTAATGACAACTCCCAGGGCTTCCAGGGCTTTGGCTTTGGAGATGGTGGTTTCCAGATGTCATTTGGAATCGGCGCCTTTCCATTCGGTATTTTTGCCACAGCTTTTAACATCAACGACGGGAGACCTCCTCCAGGTAGTGGCGCATTTCACCCTGAACTTTTCGCTTTGTGCGTCTTTCGAAACAACAGCACAAATGACCTCTGTTGACCTTTTGCAGCGGCTCCTGGAACGCCACAGCACACGGACGAACAGTTTCTCTCTCGACTCTTCCTGTTCGTTGCTCTGGTGATGATGTTTTGGCTGCTGATTGCATAAAAGTTTTGGAAACTGAGCAGGTTGTTTTCACTTCAGATTGGACAGAGATCTTGTTTAATGTTTTATGTCACTGCTTTGAAATGCAGTTGAAACCAGATGTTTCAACAGGCTATGTCTTATAAACTTTAAATTGGAGTGTCCTGTTAATATTTCTGGATAATTGTTTGACCAGATGAACTTTGCTCTTTCAGGTATTAGGAAATTGTACCTGAACATAAACTGCACTTCCAAATTGTTTAGAAAGAGAAGTAACTCAATGCTCTTATATTTAGCAAATGAAAATTATTTTATATAATTCTAACCTAAGAAATGAAAAGTCTAGTCTGATTTAATATGATACTCTAAGGAAAAAAATAATTCTGTACACTGTAAATATCTGGTTCTAACTGTATTTACTGATTTCATTTAGTTTGTTTGAAAAATTACTGTGGTATTTAAACAGATATGAACATTTGAGTTAATTTTCCTTAAAATGGGGACTGTATAAAGTTCTATGATCTAGACCTGTTAATGGGATATGTCTGAGTAATAGCTTTGCAAAACTAATACAAGAAAACCAAGCAGATTCAAATCTACTGTAGATGTGTGAAATTACTCATTATTATTCAGAAATCTGTACAGTGAAACACCAGCTGAGTTGCACAAAGACTGGAAGTCTAAAAGTCTGTGTTGGTCAGCAGGTTTGATTTTGAACAAAATCTAAAGATATCGATTTTTTTTTTGTGTGCGTCCTACTCTTAATTTAATGACCCAAATCAGACTCTTGAGCAATCAAAACATTTTATTCAAGCCTTAAATAGATATTTGAATACTCATTCTGACATGACTGTGCTTCTATTTATGTCCTCTTAGGGGACATTTTAAGCAGTTTCTTCAGAAAAACCTAAAAACTTGAAACTGCTAACCAATGATTAAATACATTGGTACATAATGGATTCAGGTTTTGATAAAACAGATGAGCCTGCATTGACACAGAGCCTGAATTTGTTTTGCTTGTAATCAGATAAAAACCTTCTTTTCAGTGTTTTGCTCCAAACTGTAAAACCTTTTTCTTTCCTGATTTTCACTGTAATTAAATGTAAAATATTGTAGATTAGAGAACAAATGAAAACTTGTTGAAAATGGGGGTAACTTTTCTAACTGAATTTCCTCTAACAGTAAAGCTTTATAAATAAGTTATGAGTTTTCCTTTGTTTCTTTATTGTTTTATTACTACTTAATCTCTACAAAAGCCATCAAATAAGCACACAAATCAAAAGGCAACAATTTATTTTGAAGCAAAGATTTCTGAAGGCCATGCAGCCTTTGTAAAATAAGTTACATTTTGATTGATTCTATGTGTCTTGCGGCGCCTTCTTTTCCTGCACATTGAATTCTGCCTCGTACATTATCTGCTGGATCTTCATTTTAGTCTCGCACCTTTTCTGTGGGGCCAGTCTTTTCAAAGCTGGAACGAAGCTCAGCAGAAACAGCTCGTCCTCGTCCTGCCGCAACCGAGCGGGGAACGGCCCGCCGCCTTCCTTCACCACCCACTTATTTGACAAGTCTGTACTTTGAGGAGATGCCGACTCTGGCATAGTCCGTTTCCGTCCAGTGTTGCTGTTGGCTGTTATCTGGGAGACGGGAGGCATCTTGGCCACCATGGCCAGCTGAGTCAGCTCTGTGTCCTGAGACAACGCAGGAAGCTGCGTTATGAAGGCCAGCGGAGATTTTTGCTCGGACGGGCTCGAGGAAACCTTTATAGAAGTCTTGGTCGACTCTGACGAAGCGGTGTCTCCCTGGGCACTCCCGGATTCGTGGTCAGGGTTGTCGTGGTCGTCACTGTTGCCACAGATGTCCATCACTCCCACTCTGGATCCAGTGAAGGGGGCAATAAAGTTCATCAGCTGTCTGTATTTCCATTTGCTTTGTACAAACTCTCCCTGCTTTTTGCCTTTGAGCTCCATCCGGACTTCCTTCAGGTAGCGGTCTCTTAGGTTTTTCCATTTCCTTTTGCATTCATGAGCTGAAAAACAAGATTTTAGAGTTACCAAAACCATCATAGATTTGACACATGTACTGAAATATTTCAAGCCTTTTTATTATTTTTAATGATCACTGTGTTGGCCCACTCAGTTTTGTTAAGTTCACAGTCAATGCAAGTGGAGGAGTTGGTAGAGCTGTTGCCTTGCAGCAAGAAGGTTCTGGGTTTGATTCCAGGCCCTGTGCATACGTGCATTCACTCTGGGTTCTACAGCTTCCTCCCACAGTCCAAAAACATGACTGTCAGGTTAATTGGTCTCTCTAAATTCTCCATAGGTGTGAGTGTGCATGATTGTTTGTCCTGTGTGTCCGTGTTGCCCTGCGACAGACTTGTGACCTGTCCAGGGTGACCCCGCCTCTCGCCTGAAACATTTGCTGGAGATAGGCACCAGCACCCCTCAAGGGACACGTGTGAAAAGAAAATGGATGGATAGATCAGGACTTCCCTAAAATACCTGAATCAAACTGATGTTTCAATTCAGCAGTCAATCAGCTCATGTAACCAGAGATTCATTTGATTCAGGCGTGTTGGAGAAAGGATGATTCTCAAAGTTGGAAAGTGCCTTGGTTGGATCAAACTCTATTAATGTGTTGGAACAGAATTACATCTTTTCCAACCAGTACTGAGGATGCGCACATGTTGGGTGTTTTTATTTATTTGTTAATATTACATAATTTAAACCTTTATGTTGACTAACTGATGTGTAAAAAGTTTGTCAATTGAATTATTTATCAACAATATTCTAAAAATGAATAAAACCAAACATTATTAAAGGCATTTTTTGTGTATGGTTTGTATTTCAGTTCTGCTCTCCGTTGCATTTGCGCACTTATTCTGGGTTGGGGCCCTCCGTTTGTCCCGCACGCTGCGGCATGTTTAACAAACCGAGGCGCTGCTGTGAACTTTCACGGCTTTTTCAGGCTCATTCTTTGCTTTTCCAGCCTTTCTAGCACAGTTTCAGCAAAGAAAGCGCCTAGAATCGCTCGAAGGTCGGAGAATGCAGCGAGTTCATGCCGCTGAACAAGTTCAGTGCCGCGGCTAGCTCCGCGGTAGAGGCACGCCGCGCCGCTCCGCGCAGCGCAGCGCGGCCTGCGGCGTGGAGCAACGGCTGCCACCGCTAGCACGGCGCGCGCGGCTGCATCAACGTCAAAGTGGACCTAGCAACCAGGATAAACACCTAAATCACAGCAACTCGCCAAGTTCAGAAGCGTGAAATACTTCTGTGTTCCGTAAACAACTCGTGCCTGATTAGGCTCCCGACGCAGAAGCGGCTAAGCAAACAATAACTGGGAGTAAAGTTGCGATAAACAAATACTCACATGGGTAACCAAGTGCCATACTGATGTTTCTCCAAGCGTTTATCCGACTTTCCGTGCAACGGTAATTCGGTAAAGTGACATTGTACAGTTCCGGGTAATTAAATACGGCTAAAATTAACTTATCTTCCATTTTGCCCTTGTATTTTCTGTTTCTGCTACTGTTGCGCGGACGCGGAAGCGGCAGGCTCCTCCCGCCTTTTCCGCCCTTGCTGCTGCTCCAACGCAAGTTATCGCGAGTGGCGGACGGACTGCGTGCCGCCCGTGTCGCTCTGCCGTGTGGATGTTACATTGTTCTGACACAAGGGGGCGCACCAATCAATCATCTTTTAATCTAATACTGTTTAACCACGAATACACACTAGATATACTAAACATTACAGGAATTCATTATGAGTTAATTACTTTACTGCATAAAATTTAAAACTTTACAACGTTTTGTGCTTTTTTTTTAAAGTTGCTAACTATATGTTTCAGAGTGGTCTGAGAAGATACATAAAATTTTGAAAGTGGAAAATTGTTTTTAGTAATAAATCACAATTTCTAATTTCTGCGGGTCGGAAATTGTAGCTGAAAAAACATTTCTTTCCTAATTTTCTTATTTCTTTCCTAATTTTCTTATTTCTTCAAACAATTTGAAATGCTCTTAATGCACAATCACACTTTGTACATATATTATTTATTTTTTAAAAAGTAATTACCTCAGTTTTTGTATTTGCAGTCTTTGTTTTATGCAGGCCTTGCCTTTGTTACAATTCTCTTTAGTCTGTGTCAGTTTTGATGCATATTCTTCTTACATATTTAAGACAAATATTTTTGCCAGTAATCTGCAATTCACTATGTGTTGTGGCTCAAATGTGATCTTGAATGCTATTCTATTCTGCCTTAGCCTTATTCAAGCCTGGGTGAGCTCCAACTGCTGAATGCAAGACTAAAAAGCCTAAAGGTTTCAGAGCATTGGCCATTAAAATGTGACATTTCAGAATTTTACTGAAAAGTTTATTTTCATATTGTATGCAGGCCAAAAATATTTGCATTTTTTTGGCCTGCAATATGTAAACGTTAGGTAAATAATGCTAGGAATTACACAATCAAAGGGAAGACTGTTGTGTTAATAGTTGCCCAGCAGACACACTAATGCTGTCTAAAAGGATGGTAAGCCACAAAATGATCTGATAAACTATTGTTGTTTGTTGTCTACATTTTTATTGATTTTCTGACCATAAAGCCTTTTATGGTCACTTCATAAATCGATTCCATTTGCTCCCCACTCGGGAGTAAGGGTCTACCTATTTTAAGTTTGAAGAGTTGCTAAGTTGCAGCATTACATTCCATTACATAATAACATTGTCTGCTGCAAGTGATGCAAGTCATCCTTGTCTTGTGATAAATCAATGAATTCAGCTAAATCAGTTTACTCTTCAAATGCACCTGAAAAAAACTCATGAAGACGTTATTTCCAACTGAGCCATTACAGTTCTCTTCATTTTACCAGATGTATCAAATATTGCTTACAACAACAATAACACAAGTCTTTATAATTCTGTTCCCCTGTAATGAATTTTGAACCCTGTGGACCTACATGGATTTTGGCGCAATTCCTTCTATTGAGAACCACAATAACCTAAGATAACGATCTCGCACACGGCGCATACTATACATCAGCCATCTGTACGCTATTAAACCCAGGTGAAAAGGATGGGAATGATGTTTATTGTTATCTGTTTTCAAAAGCCCTTATAACAGGTTGGAGCTTAAGACAGATTGTGGAAATCCGTTAATTCCCTGAAAAAAAAGGATTTGTATTGCCTTGTATGAAATCACAGGATTTGCTGGGAGGGAGATGAATTTAACCAGTAATAGCTTTACCTCCGCTGTGCACATTGTCAGCAAAGTCAAACTGAAAAGACTGCAGCACAAAGATAAGACACAGGATGTATGATTGTGAATATAAACTACAATGATGAATATATTCCCATAAAGCTGCACCATTGTTGCATGCATCTTTATTCAGATTTCATCCACTCAAATGTCAGCAAGGAGTTGGTTTGTGTAACTTTCAGAACAAAGCTACAAATTAATACGAGATCATTTGTCATTAAAAATGAGCATAAGAAGCAATATAAAATTAATTCTAAGGCTAATCCTTAAATTCATCATTCACAAGCATGAGACCACACCAAAGGTGTCCATCTATAAGTCTAGGTATCTAATACCAAGCAATCCCCTTTTCTCTAAAACCTCAACAATGAGGATTTTAGGAGCTCTCCACTTTTCATTTTATGCAGTGAAATCTGATTTCGCTTGAAGAAAGGAATGAGGTGAGATTAGCCGAATCGGCCGTCCTCCATAACCTCTTCACAAAACTGCCCAGATTAGCTCAGAATTAAGTTTGAACCGTTTTATGTGTCTGGTCCACAGGGGGATTATAGTTTTACTTCCATTTTTTTTTCTTTTCTTTTTTCTGCCTATAAGGGCCAGACTTGCTCTTGTAGAAGGAGTAGAAGCAGAGGAGCCACTGAGGGGGAAGTGTCACAGCGTGCTACAGGCCTCTATCTGGTTATCACTACTGCTTTTGAGCTCAAAGAATTTTCTTAAAAAATGGACGGACACATCAAGATGGAAAGACAAAAGTTTCCGTTCACCATTGAGAACATTCTGAACAAATATCCTAGCAGTATTGGAGACAAACAACCATGTGGAACCAGGGTTCTTGGACTGAAGGAGAAGATGGTGTGTCCTGAGCCTGTTCATCACGCCTGCTTGTGCTGTTGTTTCTGCTCCCGCTGCGCTGACATGCTGCACTCCGATCTCATCCATGATGGTAGGAACAAACTATTATTTGTCTTTGCTTAAAGTGACTATGGAAATTCACTTTTATGTTCCAAAACCCTGAAGGCAACACTCCATCAATATTTCATTTCTTATTGTCTTCATTGTAGTTCATAAAGCTACATAGACTCTCAAGCTGATGTAGGTGTTACTAGTGAAGACTTATATGCAGATTTATTTAGTGAGGAAGTCAGAAGACTTAAAAAACTGGCACCCAAGTAAGAGATTTAAAAGCATTCTCCAGTGATGTAGTCTGCCTGTCATTTCTCACGTGTCAAATGATTCCCTGTGACAAAAACTGGAAATCAAAATAAAAATCCTGTCAGTATTAATATAAATGTTGTAATTTCTGCTCCAGTTTTGACCAGCATTGTAATTTTAAGCCTTGTAGACATTGGTCAAGTTTCACCGTAATCCACATTATTAGACTGGGTTTCACATCTGAATAACGTTGCTGTCAAAACAACACTGCCAGTCTGTCTAAAGTACATTCTCTCCCTAAAGAAAAACACACCCCTCTGTCATTGTCTTGATGTACATTCCGAATTATAGTTAATAATCCATATATGGTAGCATCTTCCTTTTTTAGTGGGTATGACTCAAAAGGATCTTTTAGTTTCAGAAAAGTGCATTTGTTATTTTCATTTAAAACTATGATGACATATGTGAATCTTGTTGCAGCCTGTCAGTATGGATGGAACCCAGCAGCTATGATCTCAGAGACATGCCGGCTGGGGGAGGCTCACAGGGAGGAGCAGCAGCCTAAGGGGGTCCAGGTACAGAGGCGAACCCGGCGTCACCGTACAATTTTCACCGAAGAACAGCTGGATGCACTAGAGGAACTGTTCCTGCAGAACCAATATCCAGACATAAACGCAAGAGAGAAACTTGCACAGCAAACTAACTTAAGAGAAGAAAGAGTAGAAGTAAGACAGCAGCTGCATGTGTTGCTAATGCTTGATGGAAAGGTTTCTCTCTCCTTTGATTATGTGGACATGAACAACCCTGCCAAATATTGCAAATGAAGAATGGCAGGCATTAAATAATAATTCTGTCTCTTTCCTTCCTGGTAGGTTTGGTTTAAAAACCGAAGAGCAAAATGGAGACGTCAGAAAAGACTGTCATTTGTAGCTGGAAACACTGAAAACTAATTTCTTTCATATGGATTTACAACAACATGGAAATTTATGGAAAGCTGAAGTTACATTTTTTTGCTCATGAGTGAGATAAAGAGCCAAGTTTATGAACAACATCTAATTGTGTCAATTTGATGAGACGAACCTGCATAAAGAGACTAGCGATTCACGCTAACCTTTTGACATTTGACATGTAACGGCTGTTCAATACATCAAGAATAGAGTAACTTCTTGTAAAACGGCTTCTTGTTATGTGATTATGATTTAATAAATACTTTCATGACTCTATTGTTTGTGAATAACCTATGTAGATTTGTCCTACAACAGAACAAAGTTGTTTGTAATGTTCTCAAAAAGTCTAACATACTTAGACTTTTTGATAAAAAATCTTAAGTGAAAGAAAATTTGTCTTTGTTTAGCAGTTCACCTCCAGATATAACTTTTTGTCAAGTTAACATGGATAGACTTTTTTTTCTCAATGAATGTGGAATTATTAATTATCAATCACCATCGGTATGATCAGTATTGGTGCATTTTAGATTAGATTAAAATTCTTTGTGTCTTAGGACAGAAATGGAATATTTATTTTTTGTATTTCATAGTTGGCTTCATGGCAGATGTCTCGTCCTGAATGAGTGGTGTCAAATTCTTTTATAGTGGGAAATAAAAACTCCATCAATCATGACATCAGGCCAGAAGATGTCATGATTGACATCTTTTGTCAACCTTTTGCATAATTTATTTACAGATTTAGGCAACTGCATACAGGTATAGCTTAAAAAAATTATATTTGTGACCTGCATACAGTGAACCATTAGATGACTAACTCAGCTAGGCTGAGGCCGTGTTAATTAGCTGAGTTAATCAGCTCATCAACTCTAGCAAACCTAATAAACAACTTTAAACAGTTGTTGAATTTCCTGTATCAAGCCACTCCTAAACCAGAACAAGACGAGACTTACCTGAGCTAAAGAGAAAACGAACAAAATCTGATACAATTTGGAATAAATAAATATGAGATATTTTAACACATACTAAATGTGTTAAAATAAACTCCATCACATTTAAAAGGAAAAAAAATATTTAAAATGTTCAAGTCTAAGTTAGACCTTCTCTTTATATATAAATATATACAGTATATTATGTTGCTTAGTTTCTTTATTAACACTCCTTACTGGTTGGCGGCGGTAATGCACCATATTGCTGTTTGCCAACCGCCATTAAACTTTAGTAGGAGTAGAAGAAGAAGACAACATTACGTAATTACGTTGCGTATACGGTGGCTTACCGTGTCGTAATGGCTAAAAGTTAGATGTAACGTTACATTTACTAAGGCTGACTCTTCTTTTAGTCTTTATATATTCATCTCCTTAACTTTATTTTAAACATATGCTATTTTTGAGCTGAAATACGCCCTTTGGTATTATTTAGAAGTCGTTTTTTTATCGCAGTAGAGTCGCCATTAGCCTTTGAGCTAAAAGGCTAACAGGCTCCACAATGGAGGGTAGCGCCAGTGTTCGGAGAGCTTTGTCCGGGACTCTGGTTCCTTCAGCGGTCACAACCGTGGCTCTGTGTCAGCCTGAGGACAAAGAGGGGGAGAAACTGAAGAGAAAAGTTCTCGATGAAGAGGATTATATTCAGGTAAGTAACTCAAGACAAAAACGGATTCAGAGACGACCTTGATCTCAAGATGTAAACATATCATGAGCAATGTATTCGTCGATGTATCTCCAAGGTTTTGGACGTAAAGTTATAAACCTATAAGAAGCAGTAACTGAATATGCTTGCACAGTATTCTACTCGTTACTTGATATTGGTAACGATATTGATATTGAAATATGGTTCAGTTTTCTTAAGATTTTTGTTCAGGAGAACATGTGCAGCACTAAATACAATAAATCAACAGATTCAAGTTTTCTACCGATCTCTGCACTTTAGCCGTGCAGTTTTCTTTTAATGAACCGAAAGGTATTTTGATTGACTTTAGAACTAAATCAAGATGTGGGAGATGCTTCGATGTGTAAAATTTAGATGATTCTTGAACTTAACTTCCTGCTGCATTCAGAACGACTGTCCCTTTTAAATAATTTGGACAGCTTTCTTCTTAATCAAAGTTGGTCCAGAATCAGAACTGTAAGGTCATGCCTCCAAGAAACCAAGAAAAACCTAATTGGTAAATGTTTGCTTAATACTGCAGAACTGTTTGATGTTGCCTTAAATTTGGTTTTATACGTATTCTTAGTGTTTGTGTCATCTTTACTTGGCTGTTTTTGACAGAGCTTGGAGAAAATTATCCAAAGGGACTTTTTCCCAGATGTCACCAAACTTCAAGCACAAAAGGAATATCTTGAAGCTGAGGAAAGTGGAGACCTCGAGAAGATGAGGGAGATATCCATTAGATATGGCTCATCGTTGAACAAATCTACACCACAAACCTCTGCACCTTGTAAGTAGAAAGTCTCCAAATGAAATGAGTATTTATTTTACATTATATGATTTTCCTTGGTTCAGTTTTTCATTTTTGAGTGATTTATTTTTATTCCTTTTTTTTTTGTAATATCCAAGATTTGACCCCTGCCAGCTTTGAGACACCAGTTGGTCACTCAGGATCGCCGTCCTCCACTTACTGCAGTAAAAGTTCAGATTTGGGTAAGTTAAGACAAATATGCTTAGTTTAGTTTAACATTGTTGATGTGGAAGTAAATTCAGTAGATATGTGTAAACTAGAGTAATTGACCCATCCATTTGTTGGACCATGTTTCTGCAGAGAGAAAGGATGATGACAAAGAAGAAAAAGAGCTGCCCGGTCTGGATCGTTTTCTTGCTAAAAACACCAGTGAAGATAATGCCTCCTTCGAGCAGATAATGGATCTGGCAAAAGACAAAGAGAAACTAAAGCACGCCTGGTTATATGAGGCAGAGGCTGAATTTAAACAGGTTGGTATTGATTTTGGGCTGTTATTTTCAAAGTAATTTAATGAGATGCCTGAATTGAAGGTTTGTTATTTTTTCTGGATACATAATTTTTTTCTTTTTTCATTATGAATGGTCTGCACACTTTGATATTAATGAGTTTAAGCAAGTATGGCAAATTTTCTGTTAGATCTTGTTCTTTGATGTCTTAGTTTCAGATGTACACATTTCTTACTCACAAATAATACACGGTCTGTTGATACCCCACTGCTATCATCAAGCAGCACCATCACCATGTGAAGCTTACATGTGAAAAGTCTAAATATCTTGAAACTACATTGAACCTGCCTCAGATCATTTTACACCATAGCTTCAGAGGTGTTAATTGGGTACAGCTTAAATTAAGCCACCAGCCTCCAGTGTGATTATAGCATAAGGTGTTTTTGTCGGCTTACATGTTTTAGCTTAAAGTTGCATCACAACAACTCTGAGGCCTGTAGGGATTACTTGCTTCCAAAGCGACATTAATTCTGTTTATGATGCTGCCATGTAATCAAATCATCTACAGAAAAAAAACATTTGTTTATAGTTTAATTGAGTCAAAGAATGTGTAGTATGCTGCACCTGAATGATTTTGCAGTGTGTTGAGACACATAGTGCTGCTTTGTAGCTGCATTGGATATTTCCTGGACATTAGAGATCAGAAAACAAAACATGACTGCTTTTTGGTGCATTTGTGGTTTACTGTAGAAAGAGTTGTAACTGATTGTGACAAACTGCATATCTCCCTTATTCTGCATGTTGTTTTTTTTAGATGAGAGTCAAGATTGTAAAACTGCTTTGTGAAAGTAGCTTTTGACTGGTGGAAAAGATTAAAATCATCTGTGATCTTTTTTGCAGCGCCACGAGGAGAACCTCGCCCTGCCGTCAATGGAGAAAGCTGCTCTCGAATGCGTCAAAGCTGGGCTGGAAACGTGGGAGTACAAAGCAAAAAATGCCTTGATGTACTATCCAGAGGGTACGAATGTTAAACTGAGAAAATGTTGCTTAATTTTTTTAATTCCTCAATTTCCCTTTCATCCAACCACGACATTTTCTAAAGTGTGGCCTAAAATGTTTGATGAATTTTTAACTCATAAAATTTTATTTTTGCCTTTATCTTAGGTGTTAAGGATGATGATGCAATCTTTAAGAAGCCCAGAGAGGTGGTGCACAAGAACACTCGGTTTGTTGGAGATCCGTTCAGCAAAGCTCTGAACAAAAGCCAGATTCAACAAGCTGCGGCCCTCAACGCACAGGTACCTGCAATAATGGGTGAAGTTTTCACAGCACAGAGTTTAAAAAGCCCTCCATTAGTATGAGTTGGAGCAGGATCCAGTTACTGTGGCTGACATTTCTTTAAAACGACTTTAAGCTATACAGAAACAATATGGTGGAGTTTTAGCAGTTTTAAAAGTATCTACATAAGTTTGTGTATATAAAGGTAACCAGTGAATGATTGACTGTGATAAGAACACATGGATATCTATGCAGGTCCTACTGTTTATCAAAAGAAATGTTTATTTGAGTAGAGTCACTTATGAATTATGTTTATTTAATTTACATTTTTCTGTAGTTCAAGCAGGGGAAAGTGGGCCCTGATGGGAAGGAGCTAATACCACATGAATCCCCAACAGTGAACGGATATGGCTTTGAAAGGACTCCATCACCTGCCCCTGGTGAGTGAACCTGCACATTATTCAGTCCTATGAAGTAGGGCTGAAGCAATTGTGATAAATTGATTATTGAAATAATTGTTCAATTTAGTAATTGATTGAAGGTTATTTGGAGGAGGCAGACTCTAAAATATGCCATTTGAGGAAAAAATAAAAACTATATTTTATCCAGAACTCCTAAACTTCGCCTGGTTCAAAATGTTCTTATTAAGCACCTTTTGATGTCCAGTTATTAATTGTTTACATAAAAAAATAGTCAACAGATCAGCCCTGCACTGTAATAATGGTAAGTAAAGCAGAAAGGGCTTATTTAAGTATCTATTTAGCTGCAGATGCATCGTATTGCATTTTTTATGCAATAAAATTTTATTTTCTTATTTAGAAAAAAGTAACTGAATTATATACAATTTTGCATTTTTAATATTGTATAAAGTAAGGTTTCAATGAAAAATCTGAGAATAATCAATTGAATAACTAATTTCTAAAATAATCGCTACCTGCCGCCCTACTTTGATGACTTCCTACTTTCATACCTGTGTTTGCTCAATCATCTCTTCCAAATTGATCTTTAGTTTAATGAAGCATATTTTATTGCTTGCTCTGGCTTTGTCAGAGTCACTCTTTTGGATAGTTTCATGTAAATGTCATTTTTGGCTTTTTCAGGTGTTGCTGATTCGCCTCTGATGACCTGGGGAGAGATAGAGAGCACGCCGTTCCGTCTGGATGGATCAGATACGCCATATATCGAGCGAAATCATGGCCCGTCATTCAAGGTTAGCGACGCATCCTTTTTTATGTCTGCATTGTTAATGTCTAATTATTGATCTTGCTACATTTTGATGCTTATTGCTGTATTCAAAAGATTCCTGAACCAGGAAGACGAGAGAGGCTGGGTATAAAGATGGCAAATGAAGCTGCTGCGAAAAATCGTGCAAAGAAACAGGAGGCTTTGAGAAAGGTTACAGAGAACCTGGCAAGGTAAGGAGTGCACAACTTCTGTTAAATGTTTTCCTGATTTATACATTTATGAAGAAATTCTCCAAACTAAGAAAACACTTTTTCTACGTTGCAGTCTTACACCTAAAGGTCTGAGCCCGGCCCTAACGCCCGCCCTGCAGCGGCTTGTAAATCGGACTTCTAGCAAATACACAGACAAAGCGCTGCGGGCGAGTTACACGCCGTCGCCCTCGCACAGAGTCACTCCCTGCAAGTCTCCCTTCACCGGACCAGCCACTCCTTCAGGAACGCCAACGCCCACCAAAGCTAAGACGCCGAGCTCGCAGGACCTCACATCACTCACAGACAATCTGCTGCAGCTTCCCAAGAGACGGAAAGCCTCTGACTTTTTCTAAGAAAAGCTGCTCTGAGTTCAAACCTTTCAAAACTTCTGTTTAAAAAAAAGTCTGTATTAAAACTTACGACAAGAGGATTCTTCCAAATAAAGGACTATCTGGAATTTCTAGATAGAAAATTCAATGGAAAATATGATCATTAGTGTCTCTGTGAAATGTATCTTGTCCAGGTTTCTCAATGGAACATTTGAGAGATGATTTATTACGATCTACTGTGATTCTTATACAAACACATGGGATCATAAAGCCAAGCACAATATATCAGTGTTTGTTTCTGTTACTTCAAAATGTTATAAAATGTCAAACTTCTGGATTTTTACAATTCAATATATGAATGTGGTCATTTTGTCCAGTATCATTTATGGTGCAGTTTTTACAACAAATTTGAAGTGCGCAGTTTGGAACATCACAGTAGTGTTTTATTTATTTATTTTTAAGCCACAGAAATTTACTTTGTCTTTATACATCTTTACAGGCACCCCTAGTAAAGATGCATATTAAACTAGAAAAATGTGTGTTTCCTGCACAAAATGCAGTGTGATGAATACTGTAAGCTGAACATTTTAGTAAAATTTGCAGAAGCACAACTACAGAAGACTTGCAGAAATGTAAGAAATAACCAGAAGCAGCAGAATAAATAAAAAACCTGCAAAATGCAAATAGAAAACTTGTAGAATAGTGAAAACTTTCAGTCAATGAAAAATATCCCAACCAAAAAGTATTAGAAAGTTGTGCAGAACACTGTTTACAAAGCTAAACTGTAAGGTGTGTTGAAATGAGCTAAAAAGCTAAAGCCAGCTGAAATACTAATAGCCTCTAGGTGAGGGCTAGCATCTTGACCAACAGTAAACCATGATGCTTTTGAAAATAAAACATGTACAGGCTAAAATTATCTAAAAATCTAAAACTAGCTAATATTGTAGTGATAGCATCTAGGCTGGTACTAGCATGTTGATCTACAGCAACATACTCAAGTCAGTCGTTGGAATTGGGGCTGGAAGATTTGGGAGCCCTCAGAGCTAGCGGGTCAGTGTATCTTAACTGCTTAAGTGGCCAGAGCAAGAAAGTTAATTTGCCAAAATAAAGTGAATCTGAATCTGAGTTTCTGGTTATCAGATTTTGCATTCATCTGGTTTAAATAAGAAAGTTTAACATTTTGTTATGAGAAACTGCTTCTGAGTTTATTTCTTAGCTCTGGCTGTTCAATGCTTTCATATAAAGGGGCTCCCTCTGACTCTTCATGTTCTCACTCCTGTTCATCAGTGACAACACTCAAATATCCCACAAACTGTTGGTATTTTGCTGTTGTGTCCCTTTAATGTTTAAACCAGACTATATTTAGTTTTTTAAATCTCAGTATAACAAAATATAAAACTTATAATTTGTTTTATATCTTGTTATAATAACCTGAAGATTTGTCATCATAACAAAATGCTGTTCCTGAAATGGTATGGAACCTGTTAAATAAAAATCTGAATATATCTGCGGTTGGCCCCCAATGGTTCACCTCTCTTCCACCGCCTCTGTAAGCAGCGTTAAAAGTTGCTCCCATTGTGGCTCCACCCGGCCCGCACATACACAGTGTCTGTTTGGGTATAATCCGGCAGACTCCGCCCCGGCAGCACCTCCAGCTGATGGTCTGCCTGTGAGCTGCTGAATGTTTGGAATTGTTGTGATGGGAGGCCGCGGCCATCTTGGATGAGCGCCGCTCTGCACCGAGCACCAACGGTCGACGGTGACGGTGGAGCAGCCAGCCAGCTAGCTAACGTTAGCTGCTACTCGGAGAGATTAACCTCGCCTCTTATTTCGACTATGCTTTATTTGCGCCGTGTTAAGTAGTCGACGCACTGTGTGCGCAAAAATGGGCATAAGTAGTTCTAACCTTTGGCGGCTATAATTTAAAAAAGGGAAAGGCGTTGCTGACCCTCGCTATATTTTTACATTTCTGGATAGAGGAGTTACTATGAATGGAGGATAAATGTTGCCGAAGGCTGACAGCAGCAGTTTCGTCCTCCTCTTCTCTCTTCTATTCGTTCTCACATTAACGGACCCACCACGGACAGGTAAATAAACCCAAGTTTGTTTATTTTTTGGCATGTGTTTCTGTTCCGTTTGCTCGACTAAAAAAAGTGGGAGAAACAGATTTACAGCTGCAGGTCAGGCGCAGCGGCCTGTTGGTCAGACCTGGGACTCTGGTAGTTTTCAACCCGTCTCCCTGCTGCTGTTGTTCAGGGTGCAACTCCAGCTAGCTGCGTACGCAGTACCTGTATTTCACTCCAAAACTAGGTCACTTGCAACAGCCAGCAGCAGATATGCATTTAGTTAAATACCAAATATTAGACTTCATTGTTTTTATTTTTTTATTGTTATTTTTAATCAAAGATACTAACTTAAGTTAATTATACTTTAATTCCTCATTAAAATGGTGCACCCTAATTTAGTTTAATTAGTTAATGTAATCACTGCAATCCTATGTTGGTCTACCTCACCTAGTCTGTAATTTAAAATGCATGAAAGGGATTCATCTTCCTGCATCACCAAACCTGGCTCACATTCATCTCCACCATTAAACACAACAGACTTGGCAGAAAAAATATATGCTTCTGTTAAGATGACTTGGTTAAGTGAAAGCCCTGTGTTGCAGCACATAAAAGGCATTACAGTAAAACCACAAGATATGTTTGCTTTAAATAATGCACTACTTTACTGAAATACTATTCTATTATTTGTTCGGATGTGCCTTTTTATCAAACAAGGAAGTGTGGATGTTCCTCAACCAAAAACATACATTTGTGCTTTGAATGATCTTCTGTAAAAAGCTCTATAAGGCATCATCACCACAGGACAAATGCATTTGTGGTTTCCTTTAAGCTTGGTCTCGTGATCCCGCCAATTGTGTGGATTAGAGTAACTGTTATCAGTGGAGCTCAAGGATAAACTCATTATTGTTTGGCTCTAACCAGTGGACTGACCTCCTACCTAGAGAACAAATTAAAAGGAAAACACATTGCTTGTATTTGTGTTGCGGGCATTTATTTGACTGCTTCTTTTCAGTTTGTAATCAAATTAGGTTTTTAGAGGGGTCAAAAGATGAGTCAGAGCTTTGCTGTTGTATTTCCAAAGCCTTAGCCCTTAGAGTGAAGGTCATTTTTGTGCACATTTCGTCAAAATGCTGAGCGCTTTGGAGAACAATGCGTAGAGTTCACTCAGTGCATGTTTGGAAACAGCTGCTGGTTGTTTGGGTGGTGATATTTTTCACCGTCTGTCTGTCGATTTCTGTGGACTCTTATCTTCTTGAGAGCTGTTTGATAAGGACTTATAGTACTGAAAAAGAAACAAAATACACTACTCGCATAATTTAAGTGGATAATAAAATTATTAATAGAACCTGCTTTAATTTTAACAGGATGTTATTTAGCAATCATGCAGCCAGAATCTTAAAACTTACTGCATCCTTATTTTTACACACAAGATGTATTTCACGACACAAAGTCTTACAAAATATAAGCTTACATTTTGTAACACTTATTTAGCTTAATTTAATATTTAATAGTGCTGAGCGTATTTTTAAAATAAGGAAACAGACTTTCATGAGTCGAGTATAAATTAAAGGGAGACAACCAAACGATAAACAACCTTTTTTGTGGTTGTTTCGATGGAAGCAACTCTTGCATGTGCATCGTGTATAACGCTGCACACTGTGGTGTAACCTTATGCAACATTGTGGTAGGGTTTGGTACACATAATGGGCCTCTCAAGAGTTTCTGAGGTTATTTTCATGACCTCTGGTTTACTCCAGTAATGTGGAGAATGGATTTTAGCATTAAACTGTGTCTGGCTGAAAGACCACAAAAGAGTTTGCTCTGACTACTTCAATGGGGGTGTTATGTTGGAGACTAAAATAAAGTAAAATAGCACACTGAAACTCCTCACCGGCAGCATATTTTAAAATAACTGTTCGCTGAAGTTTTTTGTGGACTTAAAATAGACTGAGGATTTGTGATTTGCTCATTTAAAACATGAAAAAGTTCATTTCAGCTTTTGTCTGGCATCGCACTTAGCTTATCACTTATAGAAATAATTTCAGAGCAGAGTAATTAGTTAATATGTCATATTAAACTGCAGACTTAAAGATAATTTGACTGTTGGGGTTCTCTGTGCGGTTGGGAACAGGTTTTAGATTGTGTTATGGAGTAGAAACCTGTAAAACATTCCTGATCCTCTTGACATTTCTGACTCAGATTTCTTTAAAAAAAAAAACTTGTATGGCTGGTATGGCTGGGCTTGGCGATCTAATGTTTACTTATTCTGAAACGAGGTGAAAACAGATTACTTTGAGAGAGATTTCTGTGATTATAACGTCTCAGCGACTGTCTGGAATATAATTTGATATGTTTTTGAAGTTTCAATTGTTACTACCTCTACTTTTGCACGAACAGTGGTAACATTTCCTCATAAAATGAGGTAGTGCAGTGGAACTACTTACCATATTTAAGAGTTGCATTTGTCAAATTAGAACTGAAACTGAAGCCTGACTGTGGGGAAAAAATATGATTAACAGCTTCTTGTTGGTCTGTTAAGGTAGCAGAAGTGGCAAGCAGTTTTTTACAGACTGAAAACTGTTTACTTTGGTTGGTTTTTTGTTTTTTTCAAAGGAAATTGACCAACAGAGCTTTTATCTGCTCAAAGATTGAATTAAATGTGAGAAGATACGAAGGAAGTAATTACCTGGACCCACTTTTAACACAAACCTCCAGGTTGAATCACCGGTGCGGTAGAAAGCTGCTGTACATTGCCACGTTTTTGTTCTCCATCGTCAGGCCAATTAGGGCTGTAAATTGTTTACGCATCAAAAAAAAAAATTCTAAGTGAAAGAACACCTGTATTAAAATGAATGTTGGTTATCTTTCACTCTTATTTGTTTTTTTTGACAGCTGCAGATACTCCCGCAAAGTGAGCGTCTGAAGGACAGCCTTGTTAAGCTCTTCTAACAGAGTTTGTAACGTTAAGGAAGCAACTCGACTTTCTAACATCACGTCTCTACAGCTTACATTAAACTGGTGTTTGCTCCTGTTTGTCAGGATTTTTGTTTGGAGCATTTAGCTGAATTTGATGGATAATTCTGGTGTTTTTATTTTCCCCTTTGACGTTACTGTTTGATGATTTTCCTCAGAAGGTTGCACTGAGGTTCCACATGTGAGCACAGTGGGGATTGCAGGTCATTTTACATTTGAAGCCGAAACAGCCAGTACAGTCTCTCTTTCACCGTGAATGTCAATGTCGAGGCTTTAAAACATTTTCAGGTTGTTCAACACAATAGTGTGCACTTCCTAAATTCATTTCTGGAAGCTGTGCACATAAAAATGAGCTGAGTTTTCAAAATTGGCCTTGCAAAGCATGATCGCATGACTCACTTGGTAACACTGAATGTGGCTGACATGCATTCACAATGTGGATCAGAAAGGGATTAGGAAACTAGGATATGAATCCTTTAAAATGATCTATGTTTATATTTAGGCTTGACACTTAATCTCCATGATAAAAATGTAAAAGCATTTTGTTATATGTTTGGCTTTGAACCACTGATTCATCACATCATGCCCTAATGAGCTGTATCTGTTTTTTGTCTTAATTAAATGCAGTCAGGTGCTTTAGGGTTGCATGATATCAGAAAAACTTGAAAATGTGATGTTGGTTGTAATTATTTTCCTTGCTCGTCATCAGTCTATCATTGTAATACTAAATCATTCTGTGAGCTTAAACATCCTGACCACTTTTATATTTATTATGCATTACCATCAGGGGCAGCGAGTTCATCTAACTGCACTATAAAACACATGGAGCTTTAAATAGACTAGCTTATCAAATAAAGCCCAAAGTGTATCTCATATTAATGATTATTTAATTATGAAATTAAAGAACTCCTTTGTAAACTTTCTTAAACAAACGGGGGTTAGTTGTATTGTAAAGCATGAGCAATTTGTTTTAAATTTTATTATCATAAGTCCAAAAATGTCTGTTCTCTTTCCACTGCCTGAAACAGATTTACTCAGCCTTTTATAATTCACTTTTATCCCTCTCTGTTGTCATAAAATATATTAAACTTCACTTGCTACTTTAAAAGAAAGAAAATGTAGATTCTATGTATTATTAAATCAATTAAAAATATATATTTATCTAGCATTTATGAGAAAAAATTATGAATATATTGAAAGGCCTTACCACAAATTTTTGGGGGGTTGAGTTGTTTTTTTTCCCTAAAAGCCCCTCTATCAAACCTTAAACAATTTTTTACATTTTTTTATCCAAAACATTTTGTCAAATAAAAATTCCTCATTTGGAATGGAATTTCAGATACTCCATTCTTATTTCTGGAAAATTCAGAAATGGGCGTAATCATTTCACACTTTAAAATAAAGTATTGTAGACTGAGAACATGGTGACAATCAAAGCTGGTCTTTAGTGTCTGATAACTTAAAGCAACTATAAGTTCTGTTCTTGTGCGGTTCTCAGTCATAAAGTTATAAATGTATCAAAACTACAAATAATCATACATGCAGTCAGACTTCATTCATCTGCTTCAGAGAGCAGTCAATCATTTATATTAAAATAAAAAAAGAATCACAGCTTAGAGAGACAGCCACATTTATACCTGAAAGTTGATTTAATACAGTTCAAATATTCTGACCAAAGAAATCATAATTTTGCGCAGAAAAATGTATAAAGAATTTCTGCAGATGTTCAGATATTTATTATTCTGATAATGCTACTGACTTTCAACTTGTCAAATTCCTCATTCACCTTCTCATCCCTGCCTCCCCTTTAACACATGCATATTTAATATTCCTCAGTGATATATTTTTAAATCCATGGCTTTCAATGTTATCCCTGCCTTTTGGTCTTAATGCATTCAGTCTTTGGAAACTAACACAATCCTGCAATAGGATACATCTCAATCCACTTAGTGTCACTAAAAAAAGATGGTTTCTCACAGAGTGCAGGGCTGGTGTGTAGATCTACGTCCAACAGTCATTCAGCCAGAATAATTTTATTAAATTTGACCGAATTTTTAGCAGGTTTTTAGGTGCAACAATCTTTAATTTAAAAAAAAAATATGATTGATTGGGTTTTTGAGGCTTAGTAAATTAGCAACACAAACTCCATTAAACTTGCAGTGTAGCAATTTATTTGAATTACAGATAAAAACGAAACAGTAATTAACTAAATAGTCACATTATTACTGTCTGTATTTATTTCAGGTCCACGGCTAGCTCTGGCAAGATTATTGTCAGGTAAGAAAGCTTTTTTTTTTCTTTCTTTTTTTGTTTTCTTCTTTAGAGTTGAGTTATGGTTTTCTTAGAAAGGACCAACAGCCCCAAAACATTGTTTTACAAAACTTTCAGAATATTTAGTAATTTAGGAAGTTTTGTCAAAAGTCCTCCGTTACTCAATCTCTGAAATAGTTTTCTTAGATGCAACTCGAAGGTCATATTTGAAGTAAAAACATGAAGCAATGAAGTCCTTATCAAATGTCATCGACTGTAGAGGTTAAGTTCTGGTCATCTGAAGTCTTGAGGCTGTTTGTTTTTTTTTTTTATGACAACTTAATGAAAGCAGTATTGTTGTTTTCTCTTCGGTGACTTGATCTTTGCAGAATGACGAATGACTCTATGAAACAGATTGCCTTGCCATGCTGTTTGACACAAAACAGATGCCTGTTTAAAAATGTGCAGACAAGATTAAAATTTGTCTGCAGATTTATGAATCTGTCTCTTATTATCACTCTTTTGGGAGATTAACATCTAGAGAACACGAGGAGAAGGCTGAACACTTTCTAAAATAGTTTCCCCACAGTTGACACCTGTTTGCAGCCATTTCAACCACCATCATCTATGATTTTTATTTTGCTACTTTTAAAGCTCTTCATGCATATTTTATATCCCTGCTGTGTTTTTCTTGTTTGAAAAGGTGTGTTCAAGTGGCACACATATAACCACACCACCCATGTTGTTGTATTCCAGAGCAGCGCTGCAGCCCTGGGCAGTTCGCCTGCCGCAGTGGGAAGATGCAGTGTATCCCGATGTCCTGGCAGTGTGACGGCTGGACAGCATGCGAGGACAAAAGCGACGAGATGGACTGTCCCCGTAAGTTCGACTCCCATTATCCAGCCATTCTAACACCTGTGCTTCTGGAGCTTTGATTTCTCTGGAGGCCTGCAGCACACAGGATGTTACAGGCATAAAGGATCAAATCACAGGCGAGCAGCTTTTAAAAAAGAAATATGGCTGCTCCTATGGTACCTTCGGGATATAGAGAAATTGCATCAATCTGTATTGTGTTGTGCATCTTGACCACATAATGGCGTATTTGGTGTATTCTTCCCTAGAGTTGCTGTTTACATTTGCAGTGAATGACTCGTACCAACAAACCTCAGTATTCCCCTAAAAGCATTAATATTAATAATAAACAAACAGATCAGGACTAGTGGTGTAAAAACAGGAGAATACAGGGTTAAAGTCTCTGTTTTTGTTTACCATTGGGTTGATCCTCTCAGCAGAGTAGATGTTATAGAGCTAAGCCTTTTGACCGAAATCCTATTGTTTCCCCCTAAATCCTGACGTCTTATCCCCGGATCCTTAGTCGCATAATGGGAATTATTAGAAGGATTGAGTACAGCATGTGACCTCCATAAAGGAGTAGCTGTTCATGCTTTGAGTTAATGCTGGCGGTGTACACCTGATTACGATTTCACACTGGTCCCTTTTTTTTTCATTCTACAATAAGGCTACAAACTCCTGAAATAGAAGAAAATATCATCACTTTTTCACCTTCACACCTAATGTTGCACCTGGAATTTAATATTTACAACCATTTAGAAATTTTCATTTTAGACAGGAGTATTTTTTTGCTTGGTGATAATATGCAGAGGATGTGAAAACACAAGATAAGTTCAATGGATACTCGTGTAACCATAGAAATTATTTCATTAACAGGTATAATTCCCGTTAATGGAGGCGGCTGGTTGTCGCATGAGATTGCATCAGTGCATTATAAGCCTGGCGGTCCACCAGGCTAAGCATTGCTTATTTGTATAAGTTTTTTTAAATGTTTGCATTTTTAAGACTTTATAGTTGGTGTTCAGGTGTTAAGCTTCCAATAACACATAATTATCAAGTGATATTTTCAAGTTTCCTGTCAATTTTCAGCATTTTTTAACTTAAAAACACAACGGGCCGCTGGATGAATGACTGCTCAGGTGCTCCAACCACCGAACTTAGTAAATCTCCTGGGGAAAACCTTGTGCATACTGGATCTTGAAGTCAGCGTTGGAAAAAATCTCAGCTTTTTTTTAGTGGAAAGTCTGACTTCAGGAGGCATTCCAGTTGATCTTTCAGACTTGGAAGCCGGATTTTCGCATTAACGTTGTAGCTGCTAAACCCAGTCTTGTAAATTAAGAGACATAATTCATCCTTCCAGAGAACTTTCTTCACTCCTCCAGAGTTCAGTGGCAGCATGCTTTATTTCACTTCATCTGAAGCTTTGCATTGTAATGATTGGATGCAGCTCTCCATGAAGCTTCCTTGAGTTAATCTGAAGGACTTGTGGAGGTTTGGAGCTACGGCCTCTGTAGAAAGTTGGTGATCTTTGATTGGATTTTAGTGCCAGGAATGAACTTATCTATCAAAGAAAGTCCAGTCATTAGAAATTACCATCATGTTTATTAAACATCCCCTTTAAAATGCACTAACCTTTTTATTTTGCGCTTCTGAAGTAACTCTGTTCCTGTGATTTTACAAGTGACCTATAGCATGCTGCAAAGTAATCATCCAACCTCTGGCTCCAAGAAGAGATAATGTCTTCTTCTACTACATGGACATTTTATTCCTGCATCAACAGTCAAATATATTCAGTTTCTCCTGATTTGCTACCGCTTTGATGGCCTTGTTGCAGGAGGAGAATTTGTTGTGTGCAGACAATGCCAGGCTTCTTCCATCTGTCCAGATCTTAATCTCATTAAACTGCTAATCATACTTAGAAGAGGCTAAAATCTGCAAAGCTTTCCAGCTGCCTTTCCTGTCCCCAGATCTGGATCTTCCTGCTTGACCTTTTGACTCAAAGTTGATTGGTTTGAGTTGTGTAATTATCCTGTTCTCTGTTCCAGAGATCATTTGTGCAAGTGCAACTGACTGATAGTCAAACTGTTTTGCAGTTATAAAGGCGGAGAGATTTCGCTTTGAGAATGGATACGAGAACGTAGAAGACGTCATCGGCGTGGCTCAGCCCGTTCGCTTCAATAGTGAGCATCTCGCTTTTATCTCAGCGCTGCTGTAGCTTTATCCACTGCAGACGTCAAAATGTCCTCTCTATTTGCAGAGAAGTGTCCCAACGGCTGGCATCACTACGAGAAGACGGCCAGCTGCTACAAAGTCTACCTGAAGAACGAGAACTACTGGAAGGCCGTGGATACGTGCCAGAAGGTCAACGGCTCCTTGGCTACGTTCGTGACCAGCGAGGAGCTGCAGTTCATTCTGGAGATCGAGCTGGACTTTGACGACAAAGTGTGCGAGCGCAAAGAGCAGTGCACGTGAGTTGATGTTTACTTTCTTACCTCAGGAACAGTTACCTGAAGTTGATCCTCTGGAGGATTAAAAAACTGGCATATTCTGCAGATTTTTCAAGGAAACGTTTAAGTTTTTTTTTAATACAATATTAGAAATACTTTAAAAGATACAAACAAATAATTCAGTTCCTTTTTTTAAACAAGGAAGTAAACATTTTCTTCCTTAAAGTGCTATGATTTAGAGTTCAGAGTAAGTTTGAACCTAAAACTTGAGGAGTTTTGGGTAAAACATATTGACAGACAGAGGTGTTTATATCTTAAAATCAAAATGTAGACGTATTTTGTTTAATACACTCTTAATTACTGCTCTGAATATATTTCTTCAGCAAACTGATTAATTAATGATTCATTATAATCAATTAATCGTTTCAGTCCTAATTCTCTGTCTTCACTGACAGATTCAGATTCTTTATATGATCCATAAATGTTTGAACAAATGGACTCAGAGCTCATAGAGGGATAGTCTGCCATCTAGTGGTGAAAATGTGTCAGTTCATGAACCCAGAAATGAGTCGTTGGACTCAGCATGTGATGTGTTGTGTCCAGGTTTTGGGTGGGCTACCAGTATGTGATCACCAATCGAAGTCACACCTTGGAGGGCCGCTGGGAAGTGGCTTCCAAAGGTAATGAAGGAGGAAGAGTTGAATAGTCTCTGTTCTGTGATCTGGGTTGGGCAGTAAGGATGTGTTATTTCCTCACAGGGTCCATGCAGGTGATTTGGCCGCCTGAGGGCCTGGAGAAGTTTGGGGAGACCTCTCCCTCTCAGGACAACGTCTTCTGCGCCCAGCTGCAACGCTTCCAGAGCAAGAGCATGAACGAACACGGCCTGCACAGCTGGGACGCCGAGAACTGCTATAAGAAGTTCCCGTTCCTCTGCAAGAGGAGTATGTGCTCACTCTGTTTGCTTCCATATATGTCTATTATCAGCTGCTTTTATTCATTTTGATTGCTTATTTTTGGTTACTCTCTACACAGGGCAAACATGTGTGGATATAAAAGACAATGTAGTAAATGAGGGCTACTACTTCACCCCAAAGGGGGACGACCCGTGTCTGAGCTGCACATGTCATGATGGCGAGCCGGAGATGTGTGTGGCTGCGCTGTGTGAGCGGCCACAGGGCTGCACTCGCTTTCAAAAGGATCCCAAAGAGTGCTGCAAGTTCACCTGCCTGGATCCCGGTACTTGTGTTCATCTTTTGGTCTCTGCCGTTGTGTGTTTGTACAAGGAAAGTCTGGAAATATATACCTGTTACTGCAGAACCTTAAGTACTAGAGAAATGGGCCGCAACTAGTGCAGCCAACGGTTTTGATTGTGCTTAAATGCACAAATGAAAGTCTTATTTTGTGGGGTTTTTTTCCTCACCCCTCAGATGGAAGCACTCTGTTTGATTCGATGGCCAGTGGGATGAGGCTGATCGTCAGCTGCATCTCGTCCTTCCTCATCCTGTCGCTGCTGCTCTTCATGGTGCACAGACTTCGCCAGAGAAGACGCGAACGCATCGAGACTCTGATCGGAGGCAACTGTAAGCCTCGACTGATCAATATGATGCCATTTAGTTTCATCGCATGAATTGGGATAAATAGCACACTATTTATAATCCTGTGATTGATTTGCAGTTCCTGCTTTTAGCGACGCTGTGGTCTCTATTTAAGAGCTTAGATTAGCAAGCATTTTCTAATGAGAGCAGTCTCATTTCTCGTATTTTTTGTTTGTTTCCCTCAGTGCACCACTTTAACCTCGGAAGACGAGTGCCGGGCTTCGACTATGGCCCAGATGCCTTCGGCACCGGTCTCACTCCTCTGCATCTGTCTGATGACGGCGAGGGCGGGGCTTTTCATTTCCAGGAGCCGCCTCCGCCGTACGCCGCTTACAAATACGCCGACATCCAGCACCCAGACGACCCCCCTCCTCCGTACGAAGCCTCCATCAACCCAGACACCTTCCTCTACGTGGACTTCGGTAGGAAACGTCCTGTCTGGCTAGCTCGTCATGTGAACTGTAGAGCTGCAGCTACCGATTATTTTATTGATTTATTCAGGCAATCTGAGTTTTAAAAAATTGCCACATTCTGCAAAGCTTTCATGTAACCGCTTAAACTTTGTTTGCATAATATTAGAAATACTTTAAAAGGTGCTAATAAACATAATATAGCATTCATTCTTTTAGTGAATTAGAACCAGGTGAAGCTAACATTATGTCACTTGAGGAGTTTTAGGTGAAGCATACTGTCAGACAAAAGTGTTTTTTTTTTTCTTAAAAGCAAATGTTTTGAACTGTTTTGGCTTAATCACTGCTCTGAATATGCAAATAGCTTTTTTGAGTCTGTATGCCCAGTTATTAATTGATTACTAAATTAGCTGACGATTACTTCAATAATAAGTATTTTCAGTAATCTGATGGAAAAATCTTAGCGATAAGAAATACAAGAGTTTGTTTTAAGTTGATAACTCTTCTCACTAAAAGGTGACTTGTCTTAGTTTTATTTCAACTACAGCACTAGAAACCAGACCTGTAGGATTGAGTGTTTTTGCAGTTGGTGTTTAATTGTTTTTGCCCTGGTTGAGCTCTGATCGTTTCCTCTCTGCTCTTCATCGTTGCCTCCAGGACACAGCGGGGTCTCTGTGGTGCCGAGCCAGATGAACTCTCTGGGCGACGGGCTGGAGGCCGACCTTCCCCACACCCCCGCTGCAGCGCCCGTTTGTGTGCCATCGTCTCAAGAGAGGGAGGACTCCATAGACAGCAGCACCCTCCTAGTGGGCCCCGACACGCCAACAGATGGCCACGCCCCCGCCCCTCTGCCCGCAGACTGCACGTCCTCCCTCAGCACTGTGGTATAGGAGCGAAGGACGGAGCCGCACCCGGATCTCACTAGTCAGAACTGCAGGCTGTTGATATCAGCTGCAGGGAGGAGACTTGTATTTTGTACAGACGTGCAAGTAGGAGAAGACGAAGTGTTTGATTTCGTTTGCTTTTTGAAGACACCGGCATCTGAGGGAGCAGCAAGGACTGATTCTGTACAAAAAAAAAAAAACACATCCCAATAATTTGACATGGCTGCACTCTTGGTTGTGTTGCTGAGAAGCAGCCTAACTGGGTGAAACCCCGTCTGCTGTAAATGCTCCCTGAGGTTCAGACTTTCTACTTGTGCTTCAGACCCGCACAGCGTCAAACTACCAACCCAGCTTTTGTTGCTTGTATGCTTTTTGTTGCGTCACACTTTGAAACCGCAGCGTCTTTACCGATCTCCGAGCTACTATAACATCCACACCGTCTGCTGCAGCATGACCCAGAGCTGACGAAAACCTTCGTTTTTACAATCCCATCCAGGCAGCCGTCTTCCAGATTTATAGCACAGATTTGCAGAAGCAGATGTTTTATAGCTCACAGGTTAACTTTAAAGAAAATGTGTGGTCGTCTGTCGTCGTTGGGTTTTTATCGGGCTACGCTGGCAAAAAGCTTTAGATGTCTGAAGACTGGTGATGCTGATTATTATCAGTTTGGTGTTTCGTTTGTTTATTAATTTATGACTGCAGGCTGTAATTTTGGTTGCTTGTTGAAAACGTGTACGCTGATTTTGATCAATGATGCGACAAAGAACTGGTTACTGTATAGGCAAAGATTAGAGATGAAGGTGTTTCATAAAAGGAAAAAAACAGATTTAAAAGATTTCTCCAATTATGAATGAAGTCATGCTAACAATCAGATTATGTATTGTTTGTGGTTGAGCCGCCGTTGTGTACAGTCTTCACGCTTTGATTTGTGAGGTAAGCTCATCGACTGTCGCTTCCTTTCCATCCCAGAATGTGCCAACCGGGCGTGGGCTGGCACAGCGTTGTCTTGGTGACATAATTTTAGTAGAAACAAAAGATATTTTCCTGCAACTCTGAAACAAAAATGCAGTGCGATCCTATTGGTTTAATTCCTTGCTGTTGCTAAAACAATCTAACATATTGGCCATTACAGGTATAATAATGTCACAGGTTAAACTTAGACTAAGTTTAATCAGAGAATAGACGTATAGTAGCAGCTCTCAGCCAAATCTGTCGATTGTTCACAATGTTCCTGTTTAATCATGTAATTCTAGATGAGTACTATTCTTCATATTATTAAATGAAGGTGTGAGGTTTTCCCCAAAGTTTAATAATGTAAATAAATTAAAAGACTTTTTATATTAGCATGCAGACAAATATTGACTTGCTACTCTAAGACTTGACCAGCTGTAAAAGCAAACTGTCTGAAGTTAATAAATCTAAAATATTTACAAACAACCTCATTTGTTGTTTGTGTAATCCAAGGACAAATAAATGAAACAATGGAACATGAAATGGAAACAATTAAATACTTTTTGGCTTCTGGATCCTCTTAGAACATGTGGTTTTTAAAATTGCCCTTTAGATGCCAAAAAAAGCATTAAATGCATTGAGTTCTGAAGACGGATCAAAAGCTTTAGAGTCTTTATTTCAATACAGTATATTAATGCTCAGTTTAAACAGTCCACATGTCTGTTTGAGTTTGAAATGGAGATGAGTTTGTTCAGTTTCCAAAAATATAGGGAAATATTCCTTTAACAAACTGACCAGCCAAATAATAAACCTCAACTTGGTCAATGGTTTTTTTTTTTACCAAAATGTTCAGCCTGTCATAAACCCTACCATAAAAAAATAAGTTTGAAGTGTAAACTCTGTAGTAACCATGAGTGTAGAACATTTTAGCGTTTTTCCCAGTTTAAGACTCAAAACTGATCATTATTTGGGATATTTAGTAATTTAGCGAGCCTGCAGTCCGCTGCTTAACGTACAAAGCTTGCCAACTAGTTTTAAATCACAAATATTTCCAAACAGCCTGATTTCTTGTTCTTAAAATCCAAGCACAAGTGTAGTACCTCAGCTCTACCTCTTCCTCTGGCGTCGTATTAAAGGGAATTAAATGGGTGGCCAGCCCATGCCTGGGTTGAACCTCTGCAGAACAGGATGGTGGGGATGGTTCTGCAAAACTGTTGCTGTTTTTGTTTTGTCTTTTTCTCTCTTTGATGAAATGTGTATTTAAAAAAACAAATTGTAAGTTTGCAGCAAGTAAGATGACAATCGTTGTATTCATTTGAGGATGGATTCGACGAAGTTGGAGTTTTTTTTTTCTTTTTTTTTGGGAGTTTCCTCCATCACCACCAGCAGCATCCAAACTTATGATCCGCCCCCAAAAATGGTTTAAAATATGTCTGACTCCACATCTCATGTTCGAATGTACTGAATATATATGTATATATATAATACATGACTTTTTGTGCTCATCTTTAACTCATTTCTTTGTTTTTATTTTCTACTTTTTGCATTGACAATCCACAGTGGATTATCCAGCAAACGGAGTCGTGTTTTCATACGCTGCCAAACGTGAGCATGTGTGTTTAACAGATGGTGTTCAGTTCTGTTTGCACCATCTTTGTTTGGGTTTCTTCTTGCTTTATGTACCTTTTGGTGCATGCTTTTTATGTGTTGGCATGCTGAGAGGTAATTTTAGCAACAACAGTGTACAGTAGATTTAAAGGCTCATACATGTAGTTCAGCGTTTTGTATGAACTGAAAGCCAGTGGGGGGGGAGATTGTAATGCAACTTATGCTACATTTCATTGTCTCTTATTTGACAGCCCTTAAATTAAAAAAAGGGGGAAAAAAAGCTTGTGTTTTTCTGACATAGATCTACATCAAATCTTAATAAGCTTCACTGCGAAATCCGAGCTGGAGCCACGATCCAAACCTTATGCTGAGCCTATTCAGACGCGACATTTATCCTCTTCAATTTTTTTTTTTCTTCTTTGTCAAGGAAATCCCTCCACCTGACCAAATGTCAAAGAGATTTAAGGTGGAATGCAGGGAAATCCCCCCCCCCCCAGACCCTGACCTAAACAGTGAGACGGGGGGGCGCCCGGAGATTTGGATGATTTGAAGTAAGCGAATATAATGCAGCTCTGAGTGACTCATACGGCAGCAGGCGGAGCGGAGAGAGTGATACCCAGCTGGAGAGTGTTTGTCTGGGATGAAAGGAGGCTTTGTCCTCCTCCCCGCCCCCCACGGAGCAAGAGTGACAGAATCACGAAATTTATTCCTGAGGAGAGAGACCTAAAACGTAACGCTTAACGGCTCAATCAACGCACAGGTTTGTGACGAACATGGAGTCAAATTACAAAGCTGAGCATTCATTGGGTTGTTTTTAAGGATTAGAAATAAATAAAAAAAAACATTTTTCTTCAGACTCGGATCATAAAATTAACTTTATTTATTTTTTTAGATTAAAGTTGTGGGTTTTATTTAGACATATACAGTAAAATCACTTATTTTTATTTTATTGGAATTGGGGCATAATGTTAAAATGCCACCTTTGTTTTTTGATTTGGGCCATGAAATTAGCTTTTTAAATTCTTATTTATTTTATTGAAGTTAAACAATGAAATATATATATATATATATTTTTTTTTTATTTTGTTGCATTCAAACCATGAAATTCAATTTATTATTTTTATAATCATAAAATGAGATCACTTTTTTTAAGTTAAAAAAAGTTGGGCCATAACATAAATATAACAATTTTTGTTTGTTTTAAATATTTGAGCCATAAAATTTGCTTTTAAAATGTATCTTTACTTTTTTTGGATCTAAACTAAAATTAAGACATTTATCCCCCGCCCTTTTTTTTTCTTGATATAAACCATAAAATGTACTATTTTAATTTCTTTATAGTGCTCAAGCTGTGAGATACATTTTTACTTTCAGTGTTATACCATAAAATTACTTATTCTTACTTCATTTAAATTATTGAATTTAGACAACATTAAAGTTTTTTTTGTTTTAGATTTGGGCCATAAAATTTGCCTTATAATTTGAAAACTATTATTAAAATGTATTTTTATTTTTTTAGATTTACACCATAAAATTAGCTAATTTGATTTGTTTATGTTGTCTTATGACCAAATCTTAATCTGGGCCGTTAAAAAAAGAGCATATTTGATTTATTTAGATAAAATAAATATTTGTATTAGACCATAAAATGACAATTTAATTGTGTTTAGAGCATAAAAATAACTTTACGACTGATGTATAGATAAAAGCACATCCTCTCATGAATGGGTCTTGTTACTAGTCACTGAGCATCTCCGAAGGCTTCGGGGAGGAGGGGGTGAAGCCGTCCTCGCATCAATGAGGCTGTTGATCAGAAAGGACCACTGGACTGGCAATGACACAGTTCACTGACCAGAAAATAAAACTCAGCTTTCACCACCCACACTACTTAAGCCGGACGTTCCTGCAGGTCTGTCTTCATTCTACCTCACCTCACCGGGACGGCTGCCTGAGCCACCATGCAGCGGAGCGCAGCTCTCCTCCTGCTCCTGCTTCTGTGCGCTGATTCACGTGAGAGTCCAAGTTAATATCAAAAAGTTTGTTTCTGGTTAAGTGCAAGAAAAGCTTTGGTTAATTGTGCTGGTTATTTGTGTCTTCTAGAGGACTACTGCTATGATGAGCCAGGCTGTGGTAAGTAAACTAACAACTATTAGATTCCAGCAGCTTTGTGCCTGTAAATGTTTTAATTCAGGACTAAATTTATATAAAGTAGTAAGCCTGTATCGAGGTTAAATATATAGTAAAATATTTTATCTCTACCTGGTGGACTTTAAAGCTTTAAATGCAAACTTCTCTTGCAGTAAAGTTGTTTTGTGCCCCTATTTGATCCTGTCCTCCATGTTGGCTCAGCAGCATCTGATGCTGCAGATTAAAGCTGTTTATCACCTCAGCTGCTTATTAATCATCTTCTGTAGATTTTGTTTTTCCTCACAACAGAAACTTTCAGGTTTCTTTCAGCGAGTTTTATTGTTGAAACTCTGATTTTTAGATTCTCTTAGACCACCTTGTGGTTCCTGAAGAACATAAAACCCCTACCAGTGCATGAATGCTCAAATATAGTCATAAACCTTCACTAATATTTGGTTAAATGTCCTTCAGTGATTAGAAACGATTTGCTTTTTGTTGCCATCAACTCCTAGGTTTATTCAAGTCGCCCAAAAATGCTCATAGAGCTGAGGAGGCCAGTTAAAACCAGAGTTGTTTGTATTTATAGATTTATGCTTCTAAATTGTCTTCATGTGACCCACTTTCTATTGCCACCCTGGGCAGCTGCCTTTTTGAAGATTTTGATTTAAAGTGGAGCTAAATAATTTGGTGGCATTCTTCATTTAACTTTTATCTCGTTCCTCTTCTGGAGAGTTCAGCTGACTCGGTGATTCTCTCTTCATCTCTCCATCAGATCCATATTCATGGGGCGACTCCTTCCCTTCATGTCACCCTTTACTCGAGCGCCACCACTCCCCCATCAACCTGGACCATCACTTGGTCCGGAACGGCTCCTTAGGGCCGTTGCACCTTGAGGGTTTTGAGGCGGTCCAAGCGGGCCACTGGACGCTGGAGAACGACGGACACTCTGGTGAGCATCCTGCAGATTCTCCTCATCAGGATGCAGAGAGTTCCCGTTGTGTTCAGTGTTGTCCTCCCCGCTCCTCCTTTAGTTTTGCTTCAGGTTGGCAGTGGCATGGCGGTGAGCGGCGGAGGTCTTCCAGATGTTTACCACACCACCCAGCTGCACTTCCACTGGGGAGGCCCGGCGACCAACGGCTCTGAGCACACGGTGGACGGGCGCAGATATCCGATGGAGGTACAGTATGGTCAGTAGGCAGCGCTACTCCGTCTGTTTCTGCAGGCTGCCGCGCCGCAGCCGCCCCGTAACGCCTCTGCGCCGCTTTTGATGTCGTCCACAGATGCACATCGTCAACATGAAGTCCATCCACCCCAACGAGTCTGCAGCTTTGGACGATCCAACAGGATTCGCTGTTCTGGGCTTCTTCATTGACGTCAGTTGATGAAAATGTGCAACAGCTTTAGTTGTAATGTGTCTGTGAGTTTTTTGCATGAGGTTGTGTCTTTTGTTGCAGGTCGTTTATGCAGACAACATTCATTTTGGACACATTTCCCAAAAACTATCTTCTGTAGCCTACAGAGGTTAGACTCACAGCTACAATCACTTGCTGCTGCACTGAAAAAAATTAAATTCGACCAAGTATTTTTGGTTTAGTTTCTAGTGAAACATCTTAAAACACTTGAAATAAGACAGAGAGAACTGACAGAGAACTTTTCAGCAAGATACATGAGCTTTTTCATTTTTATAAAAGTACTAGTTTCACTTTTAACAAGACATTTTTCTTTTCTTATAAGAGAAAAATAATCTGCTGGTGGAACCAGAACTAGTCTTTTTCATCAATATTTAGGAATCATTGACATGAATTCTTGCTGAGAAGTTTCTTGTTTTGCCTTATTTCACGTGCATTAAGGTATTTGCACTAGAAACTGGAACAACAGTACTTGGTAAGACTTGATTTTTGCAGGTCTCTAACATGGCTGTGCATTTTTTCCTCAAGGCCAGACGACTAAAGTGAAGCCATTCCCACTGCTGGGTCTTCTGCCGAAGCACAACATGAGTCAGTATTACCGTTACTCTGGCAGTCTCACCACCCCGCCCTGTTCCCAGGCCGTAGTTTGGACCCTCTATGAGGTCCCCATCTACATTTCCTGGTCCCAGGTTGGTTCTGACTCCTAAAACTCACAGGATTCCTGCCTGGATATGAAAATAAATAGCAATTTTTCTTCCTCAGCTGGCTCAGTTCACCTCACAGATCTTCTCGACAGAGGAAGACGCAGAGCAGGTGACGCCTCTGCAGAACAACTTCAGACACGTCCATCCCACCTTCAGCCGCACCGTGTCGGCCTCCAGGGACGCCAGGCTCCTCAGGGCGGCGGCCGGTCCACCGCTCCGGTCAAATCTGCTGCAGATCATCGTCCTGAGCAGTTTCATGGTTAAACTTTAACACTCCTGTTGTCCCTCAATGACGTCTGAGATTTCTATAAAACCTCACTAGAAAGTGTCAAAGGGTGTTTTGTCTTCATTTTGGTGTTTTCTTTTAAATGTGATTCCTGGATAAGTTCTTATTTTGTATATTTTTACATGAACTAGGCCAAAAGGGGCCTGGCATAGCAGGATGGCGTCATAATAACGATGTTGCTTTCCCTTTATTTATGTAGATTTGTCATTGGAACAGGAGGGAAAGTCAGGAAAGATTCATGAAATGGATAAAAATATAATATTATTGTATCTTGGCCAAAAACATTAATAAACGAAATTATTAAAGAACAAAAACAGGAATGTTACAGATCAGATCTCAGGGATAAAAAACTCCTCGATAAACGTCGAAACCTTCGTCTCACCAGAAACAGTGTGAGACGAATCAGTAAAAATACTCAAACCTCTTAAACTTTCTCTCTTTATTTAATGTTGCAACATGAAGCGGTTTATTTTATCCAAATATTACTTGAGTGGACCTTCTGTTGTCGCTCTGGCTGCGTGTTACCTCACTCTTCTGACGCCTCTAACTTACTTTTTAATTATAATTATTCTGTATTTAACTTTCTGCCATCATCCTCTCATCCCCTCCCAGCTGAAGAACATCCACACAGCATGATGCTGCCACTGCTGTGTTTCACTGTCAGATTTGCAGAGCGTAGAGCGAATAATTGTTTTCCCAGCTGAGCCGTGGATCTCTGCAGCTCCTCCACAGTTACCATCAACATCTTGGTTGCTTCTCTAATAAATCTTTGCATGTCCTGTCTATTTTTAGAGAACATTTTTGCAGTTTAGCTTTTCTTACGTCACAATAAATATAAACATCTGCTATACATTAAATGTCACAACAGTTTCACTTGAGCTGGATCTCGCGCAATACAAAATGTTTATTCTGACAATAAATATAGTTTTTATGTCTCACAGGGTGTTGGGCATAGATATATAAAACAACCAACCTATTTAACTAATGCATCTGCTTTTAAAATTGAACTTTGAATAAGAAAAATTACATTAAATTTGACTTTAAAACATTAGAGAAAGTTTGAAGTTTTAACTGCAGTTAATAGCAAATGTTATTTTTCTCAATCTCAATAAAAGAGATTCTTAATGAGTCTAAGAATGGGAACAGAATAAAATTAAGTAACTTAGATTAGCATTAATTCAACATATTTTTAAAGTAAAAGTAAAAAAGTGTTTGGTAAGAAGATTATTCAAGTACAGAGTAATTTGATTTAATATTTTGAAATTAAATCAGACAAAAAACAACATAGTTAAGTGCAAAATTTGGTATTTTAAAGACTAAAATAAAATAAAAAACACATACAGTTACAATATAACAAATGAAGACAGAAGAAACACTTTTCCCACACAGATTTACTGCATCTAGTTTGACCTTGAAATGTCTCAGCAGGCTTAGTAGATACAAACTAACATCCTTGTGTTGCAGGAGTTTTAATTTTATCACACTAATCAGTTAAAACAGTTTCCATCTAAGGAAATGAGCAAATATGTTACGACTGTGGAAAGGACTCAGAAAACAAACTGTAGTTTAAATGGACACACACAAAGGGAACGAGCCAATCAGGAGAGGACCCTCAGGTAATGTAGCCAATGAAATGAAAGAGAGCCAGAGATTATCCAATCAGTTTGGTTTGATCTGATGATTATTCAACTATGAACGTTATGGTGAAAAATATTCCATGTTTTGATTATAAGGAGTCCAGAGCAGCTTCAGGTAACTTCATACAAACAAAATAAAACAATTTAAGAGGTAAGAAAAACATCATAATTCTGAGAAAATATCCTAAAACTTTGTAAACAATGTTCTACTTCTAACCTACATGATCATATTTACTCCCATCTTTTCTGAGAATCACTTTCAGAACATTTCTGTCCAAACTTTGGGATGGTACTGCAGTGACTTCTGGCTCGTCATGTGGGATTTGGTTAATAACTCTGAGAACACAGAGCAGCATTTTATGATTCGGACCAATCAGTTCGAGCTCAGCAGATGGAGACGGGTGTGAGTTTGGCTCCCATGCTGCTTCGCTCAACCCTGCCTCTCCGCTTGTGGTCACAGCATCCTATCACAGCCTCGGATCAACACACACACACACACACACACACTCCCAGTGACTTTCAGACATAATCCCTACCTACAAATTCAGACATATTTGAAATCTTCTAGCTTCTGATCCAAATTCTGACATTCATTCGTTCTGGTTTTACTTGAGACTTCAGTTTATCCACCTGATTTTTGAGCACAAATCAGAAGAACAGGGACATTTTCTGGCCAAGGATAAATAATTTCAGTGTATTCATTTCCTATAAAGGGGCAGCATTTCACAGGACTGCATACAGAAATAACCAAATTTGTCAGAATTCAACAATCTTTCATGTTGTTTGAGAAAACAAAAACACATTTGGGTTATTTTCTGTTATTTCAAAGGAAACACTGGAGGACTAGACACTAAAAAAGGGTAATGGTCCCTTTTAAAACATGACACAAAATTCATTCTATTTTATGTAAATTATTTTATCTATTCAATTAAAAAATGTTTTTATTTTTTTTTACAAAAAAATTTGAAAAAAAAAAAACCCTACTTAACCACTTAACTCATTTTACCAAAATTAGAGTTGCTTCATTTTGGAAATAATGGATAAAAATTAAATATAAATCAGTAAGAAGCACTATATTCTTCAGAAATTCAGAATTTATTTTAGATAACAGAATAAGAAATACAGTTTTGAATTTGCAAATATTTTCCCACCCAGAGATAAATGAATCAGACTCAATGAATTTTGTCCTCTCTTGTCTTAAATTCATATTAAAAATTATACTATGCATGTAATGCTCTCTGAACAGTGATGCAATAACTTTATAAGAATGACACTTCTTGCCACAATAAAAAAACAACAACCACTGTTTATGTATGTATGCAAAAATCTTTATTCGTTATTTTTTTCTTTTCCATACATTTATAATAAATAGACACGACAAAGGGGCTGAAACTTCAGTCCTCTTCCCAGTGCCGTTTCTGCACCTTTATTTTTTATTATTTTCCACACTGCAAAGAGCTTTTCGTAGAATTTACAACAAAATTTAAAAAACCAAAAATAACAGAAGGAGCTTGACACAAGCTGAATATCCTGCTACCAGCTGACCAGCTCAGCGCTCGCCCTCATTATGATACACACACCTCCGAGCTGTGTTCAAGTAGCAAATCCCAAGGAACAAAAAATATATATATATGTATTCATATATATTTATATATTTATATCGTATTCACAGTTAAACTACTTACACGTTTTAGGATCTCAAAGCAAATGGGCAGAAAACGAAGACGTTTCCACAAGAAACAATCTTTCAAAAAGGGAAGTGGAAGCTTTTCCTGTACACAGTGGACCTTTTAAATAAACAACCTTTTAGCCATCAGCTCCTCTCACAGATCCCTGAAAATATTTAAATATTCAGTCTTTCGTTTAAAAAAAAAAAATAAAATAAAAAAAAAAAAGCATCTTAAAAGTGTTACATTTCTGAAGATAAAAAAAGTTTTAGGTCTTCTGTACAGATTCTCATATACAATATGAACATCAGAGGTGTGAAAAGAAAAAAACAACAAACAGAAACCTGCATTATTAATCCAAGTGAATGAAAAGCGACAACTGACTTGGTCTTCCAGGGCTTGAGAAGGAGAGGGGCGCAGGTGCGAGCCCTCGAGTGCATTTAGTATTTTATCTTTCATCTAAATAGACGACAAAGACAGAGAGGCTCCAGCGAGGAGGCCGCAGGCGCCCTGATGTTACTGAAAATACAACAAAACATGATCATCAAGAGAGGGGAAAAGTTCCTCTGGTTGCTTGTCAACACTTCAGCAGCTTCCTCATGATTAAACAGAGACAGTCGTACATTAATTAATTAATTTGGCACTTAAAATGACGAATAACTATTTCCCCCCCCCACCCACTTTTCTAGAGCTGAAAACTCAAAATGAGCCCCTTTGCTGTTCAGTTGATTTTCGCTTCCGTTTGTGGTCAGCAGGGGGCAGCACACTCACATTCCTGCACCATCAGGTACCGACACTCATTCATGCAAAACACGCACCCATACATAGTGTATCTGAACAAATAGGCATGAAAATACCAAAACAAACTGTTAGAAAAAAACTCATATATATATATATATATAAATGTATATATATATAAAGGAATATGATTAATGCAAATTTTTGCAGAATCGTTAAACCTTTGCATAAACTAACAGGAAGCAGCACGACCCATCCTGGACAGGTGGAAGATGCTTGAATACTCCAGATTTAACCTTTCGTATCTCGGTTTAGTTTGATTTATTTCGCGCAGGGAAGGAAGCGGAAACACCTTCCGCTTGTCTGCTCCAAAGAGGAAGTAACCTCAGGCATCTTAAAGTGTTACTGAGCAGCAGGACATGCGAGTTTGTTTTTCCTTGTACCACAAATGGTGATGTGGGGTAAAGCTTATGAGATGGATGAGAGGAGAAAAGTGTAAAATAAAAAGCCCCGAACCGAGCCGGGGCCGGACGCTGCAGGAGTCGTGCAGAAATACTGGGGAGAAAAAGTCACACTGGCAGAAAAATAACAAACAGTTTCATTTGAAGAGCACCGGGAATCGTAAACAATCTATAGAGTTTAATGTATGAAGAGTGCAGGTCAGGTAGCTTAGCTCGACCCGGGTGGAGCGCCGGGTCGCTTCACGCTGCAGGAGGGGTCCATTAGTTGAGCGTCCCCCTGCAGTTCTCCGCCCCACACAGACACGGGATCTTCTCGTCCTCAATGGGGAACTTGTAGTCGTACGTGATCTCCTCGTTCACGTTGATCGGCTGCCTGGAGTAGATCACGATCTTCTTCTGAGACTCAACCGTGATGACTTTAGCATAACAATTAGGCTGCAAAAGACAAATAAACAGCAAAAGGCTCATAAAAACAATGTTTTTTTAAATCTGTGTTTGTAAAGTGAAGATTATGTTGCCTTACGTTGCAGCTATGGTTGATGAAACGGGCAAAGTTGCCACATTTGGTAGCGTCGATGATGGTGTCGTGGTCCACGCGGAACATGTAGCTGCTGCCGATGCCCTCCTCCTCGTAGCGCTTCTCCCGCATGTCGGCGATCACCTGGCAACCAAAAAAAGGTTTTTGTCAATCCTGCTCAGTTTTACACGATTAGCATCCAAACATTCCCACATGTTTACGGCGAAGCGACTTCGTCACTTCTGTGTTTTTTCTGGTCAGAAATAGTGAAAACAAGAAATAGGAGGAACTGCTAAAATGTTAACAAAGAGATGTCTGCATCTGTACTTTTTAAAACTAAATCATATTGAACATCTTATCACAGGATTTCATGATTGTTTTTAGGATCTTTTGCAATAATCATAAGAATAATGTGTTGTTAATTTATAAGTATTTCCAAGGAATTTTGCAATAATTTGAGCTTATGTAGGACATTAAATCTGACTTTGGTTTCTCGCGCTATCACTCATGGAGCAAAACCTGACATTAAATAAGCCAGAGGCAGCAGTGTAGTGGGAGTGACAAACACCGCCACCTACAGGGGGGAGATAGCGTCACTTGAATCCATCGATTTTGACTATTTGGGCAAAAAACTGGAGGAGCTGTAATGTTGTGTCTGGAGTGCAGAGGGCCACATAAAAAACTATGGCAGCCAGATTTGGCCCACGGACCTCGACTTTGATGTACGTTGCACAGAGGGAGCCAAACTGCGTCTCACCTGTCGGATGTTTTGCCCCACGTACTCAATCACCATCTCATCAGCAGCAATGGGCTCCATGGCGAAGAGACCCCAGTCGTGGATGTGCGATTTGCAGAATCGAATCTTCTTCTTACGGAACTAAAAAAGACAAAAGCGCACAATGAATAAAAATCCTTTGTCTGTACCAGAACATTTTTGCTCTTGCTAAATGTTCCTCCATGGGAACCAAACGACTGGATTACCTTCAGCTGGTTGAACTTGAGCAGGTCGCTGTCGCATGCGAAAGACGAGAGCAGCCGCCGCTGCTCCGACCGGCGCTCTGAGCCCGCTCTGGTGGACGCGTGGACCTGTGCAGGAATGCTCATACCCTGCGACAGTTCAGCGCTCAGGTTAATGCCCAGCAACACACACATCTGCCTTAATTATATATATATGAGCTCCACCCACCTGTGTGTCGACCGGCGGCTCCTCCGACTGCACCCGGGAGCTCTGCAGGTACTTCACCTTGTCCTTCTTGTCAATCTTGTAGTACCCTTCGCTCCTGGCGCAGCCGGTGGCGTGATCCCGCATGCCGTCGTCTCTCCTCTTCTTCTTCACCCCGGGGATGTGGGTCGGTGCAGAGAAGTCAAGGAAAAATCACCCAAAACCTCCAGAACGCGCCTGGCTTTTACAGGGTTTGCACACTTTTCCCCACAGCAAAATTCAAGCACTTTTCAAACATTTTCAAGGTAACTTTTCCAAAACCACAATACAACTAAAAAGAAGACAGTTTCACTATTTATAATATTATGTATTAAAGTTATTAATAAGAATAACTGTGATATACATCCTACAGCATAGTAAACTAAAATATAACTTTTTTTTTTATTTTAAAGTTTTAAAAGTTTTTTTGACATTTAGCAAATAGAAATAATTTTAAGTTTGTCCTAAAACAAGAACGTTTAGTTTGATTTAACTTCAGACAGTAGGAATAAAAAAATGTGTCCTTTTATTGTCTATTGTCTCTCCCACTGCTAGTCAAACATTTTATTACCAAGCTTTATCCGATGAATCAATTACTTAAATAATTGTCATCAATTTAGTAATCGATTGGTCATTAACTGGACTATAGAGTAGAAAATGTCCGAACAAAACACTTGAGCAGCAATTGAGCCAGAACTGTTTAAAAAATAAAAGTTTTCATTCAAGATAAAAAAGAAAAGCTTCCTTTTTTGTAAATATGTTCTCACCAGAACTCCTCAAATGCAGTTTTACCATAAGCTGGTACAAATTATGTAAAAAAAACAAAAAAATCTATCCAATAACTTTTGCTGTCCCATTATTTATTAGATAATCAAACAAATAATCAACATAGCAGCCGTACAATCCATTGTTAATTAGTCCAGCATAAAGGGCTGAGTGTGGCAAAGTTAATGTTATTAGTATATTTTAGTAACAGATTTGTCTTTTGATGCTCTTGCATTTTAGGTAATAATGTGTTTACTTTCTTATTTAGAAAGGAATTTATTTATTTGCTCAAGTGGTTAAAAGAAAAATCTGCAGAACGTGAAATGTTTTAATAGGACGTTAGTAAAGTTTTTACTAAAATAATCGTTAGTTTCTTCCTTAAAATATACAGAAATCAAGAACTTTGAAAGATGTCCAGCATCTGTATGAACCCTGTTTAACCAGCAGGGGGAGCTGCTCTTTGATTCACACAAAGATCTTGACTGATCTCACCAGCAGCTGCAGTAAAAGGATATAAGGATGGTTGACCCAAAGTGTGTCGTTGAGCCAGTCGTTGCCGTTGTCCTGCTGCAGCATCTTGTCGTACGTGATCTGCAGAAGCCGGATGTCCTCCTCGTCGATGCCTTCGTTCCAGATGTCGTACAGGATGGTCATCTCCTCGAAGTCGGAGCGCGGCTTGAAGTAGGCGCGCGGCGGCGTGGTGACCGGGGACAGGCTGTCCAGCAGCAGCTCCTCCCAGCAACGGCGTGTCTTGCGAGCCGGCTTGGCGACGGGCGGCGGCTCCTCGTCGTAGGAGGGGAAGCCGTCTTCGGCGGGCAGCAGTGTCTGCGGCTCCACGTCTCTTTCCCGGAAGTCCAGGCTGGTGTGTTTGGGAGATCGGACCATCGTCAGGGAGACGCTCACCAGAGGCGACGCCTGGGGCGCATCCGTGGACTCGGATGAAAACTCGTCACCAGCAGACGAGACGGCGCCCTTTTTGATTTTGGGTCGCCCCGGTTTCTTCTTGGAGGCGGTGGCGTCAGACGTCACGGGGATGTCGCCTGAGACGCCGGTTGGTAGCTCTTCAGGCGTGACGGCTGAGAGATCGGCTCCGGGTGTCAGTGACGGAGGAGCGCTGATCGGCGGCTCCTTGAAAACAGGCCGCTCGTCAAAGCTCTTCCTGTTCAGCGTCAAGGCTGCAGGTTCGGGGAAGACAGGCGTGAAGGTTAAGTCTCTACCGGGAGTTCGAGGGACGCCAGCGCTGAGGACGGGGGACTGGGACGGGTAGGAGAAGGGGCTGCCGGGTATGTGAGGTGAGCTGAGCAACAGGCTGCTGCCCGTCAGAGGCGCGTCGCTGCCTGGCGTGTTGGGGATCGTGTCGGTGCTCTGGGATTTCCCCAGACAGCGGGCGCGCTCCATCAGGTCGCGGCCTGGCGTGCGAGGGATGTCCTCGTCCGTGGGGAGCCGGGGTCGCTGAGGGAACTCAGGCAAAGGTCCGGGGGGCGGGTGGAGCAGGGAGCGACTCTCTATGGCAGTGTGAAGGGGGAGAGGGAGGTGCATGGAGGACGTGGAGACAGATTTCGAGGCAGGTGCGACAGGATGGGAGGAGGGTAACTGAGTCGGGGTGCAGGGCACTTCCTCATGCTCTGCTTTACCTTTGGGTTTGACCTCCTGGTCGCTGTCAGGAGGGGCACCTGGGGGGCTCGGGGGCCGGAGGTCTGCTACGTGGTCCTGAGGTTCAAGCTTGACGTCAACACAGACTTTCTCCTCTTTGACTATTAAAAAAAAAAAGAAAGACAAAGATGTTACAATTTGAGTTCAACAATGTTCAATTTAAAAATATTAAAACAGTCAAATTTAAAATGAATTTCTGAGATTCTGTCCAGATTGAATTCATCCCTGAAGCCCCCTGCACTGGTGGCAGCAGCACTCCTGGCTAGGGGCTCTAGGGGTGAACGGGTTTTAAATACCCTAGAGCCTAGGACACAAGAAGGGAAGTAATGACACTAGGAAGGAAGAAAGGAAGGAAGCCAATATGTCTTTCAATTCTCTTATTTTCCTCACTCTTATCCAGAACTGGAACAAACTTAAAGTGTGTTCCAGATGTTTACGTTCTGTTTCCAGATGTTGCAAAGTAGGAACCTTGCAGGTTTTGCACAAGGAGCTCAGTGCGGACCCTCACTCACCTCTGACCCCCTGCTGCGGCGGTGGCTTCAGCTCCTCGGGGGTCTCCTCTGCAGGAGGACTGGGAGGTCTGCGTTTGAACTTGGTGCTCCGCTCCTCTTCCTCTCTTCGCTCCTCCTTAAACTCCCGCACTTGGACGGTGGGAGGACTCATCGGTTTGACATCTTCCTCCTTGTTCTCCTTCTCCTCATCGGACGACGAGGATGAGGACGAGGAGGAAGACGATGTGGTCTCGGCCTCTTTTCCGCCCACCTTCTCTGCGACCGCTTTTACGTCTTCCTCCGTCTCTTCCTCCTCCGAGCTCATCTCGTACTCCGAGTCGGAGCTTTCTCTTGACGAGTCGGAGCTCTCAGCCGAGGAGTCGGAGCTGATCTTGGAGGAGGCCGAGCTGTCTGCTTCTGCAAGAAATGACGCAAAACCGTCGCTAACGGAAAAATACGATCAAACCCATAACGGACGTTTCTTTGAGGAATCTGACGTACCGTCGTCAGACGAGTCCGACGATCCGCTGTCACTGGATGAGTCTCCATCTTTGTCTCCGTCCTCCTCGTCGGCACTCTCCTACGAGGTCATTAGACATCATCATCATCGTCGTGTCGATTACCTGCATCCTTAAAGGATTTTTTGATGAAACTCACTTTGGCTGACAGCCTGTCAGGAGCCTTGTCTTCCTCGCGCTCTTCATCGACGGCGTCGGACAGCGACTCTTCCTCCTCCTCCTTCTCCGAGGTGTCCATCTCCTCCTCTCCCTCGCTGTCCAGTTCGAGCGGCCGCGAAGGCCGCCGCTTGGCCGAGGGGCCGTCGCTGGCCATTTTGGAGTCGTCTGACGGGAGCTCGGCTGCGTCTCTGTCTCTCTCTGGAAGACATTTGTCACCAAAACTGTGTTGGGGGTTTGGGGGACTTTTCACACCGTTTATCTCATGTCTCAGCTTCAATGTATTTTATTTGGAAGGAAGGAAGCACAAGGACATGGTTTGCACACATGTCCTATAGCAAAATTCAAGAACTTTTCAAACTTTTTCAGCACCACAATTTGGAGATAAAACAATAGAAATTAACTAAAAGAAAAAAGAGCTTCTGTGAAAGTATTCTACATTTAACAGCAGGAACAAGGTAAACTAAACTAAAACAGCATTTCACACACTTATACTATTATTAGAGGCATTAAATATGAGGGGGGAGAAATTTATTAGTAAACAAATTTTAAAATGTATCATTTTCCCTCCATAAATCCTGATGAATTACATCAAAGTTTGTGGATTATTACCTTCATCCTCCAGTTCGTCGTCTGCTGGGGTGGCCGGTCGGGCTCGCTTGCTCTCTCCTCCCGTTGCTGTATCGGGTGGGTCCTTCCTTTTTACCTGAGTTAAAGAGTTCAAATGTTTTCATTAATATTTTAAAACATAAACTTACAAAACATAAACAAGCATATTACGGGATGGTCGCAGATCACAAGACAAGGGGAGGTGAACGTGGCATCGTGTATCACTGGACCGCAAAACTATCAAGTAATTTAAGTGGAAAATTTCTCACCTTAAAAGACGGCAAGCGGATGGCTCCTCGCAAACCCATGCCCAGTCCCATTCCTTCGTAGCCGAGCCCTTCTCCTTTATTCCAGTTCTCCAGCAGACTGGAACCTATCGTCTCTTTGGGTTTGGGTCGCTCTTCTTCTTTGCTCTCAGCGCCTTTTACTGGAGTCAGAGATGCCTGGAAAAAATGAAAATGGTTTTGGTTTCTAGAACTGCAAAAAAGCACTTTTTTAATCTAATCTATTTTAAGAAGTACACCAAAGAAACTCTCATAAACATGAGTTTGCAAAGAAGGGACAGCTGTTGATTTGGTTGACATAAATCAAACGTGATTTCGAGGGCATTTGCATTCAAAAACACATAGTGAACGTCAGAGCAGATGCATCATTTCTGCCTATTGTCCCACAGACAGCAGCCACGCAATTAATTCAAAACTACTGGCTGAGTTTATGCGAGCCGGACCACAGGGAGGCAAATCTGCAGCAACTTCACAGAAAGCTCATTATCTGCTTCAGAGAACCGATGATTCAAATGGGAATGATTGCCCCCAACGTTGGTGTGGATGGGTTAGCGTTTTATCCACTGTCAGATTGCGGTGCAAACAAATCCATTTCAGGAAGTTCGTATTTTACCTTTGCCGAATGCTCCTTCTTATCCCACCACTCGTCGAATGCCCTGAAAGCCACCACCTCCACCATTTTGCGGTTGAGGTCCCTCTTCATGATGGCCTTCAGCTCCTTTACGATGACCAGCAGCACACCGTCAACGGTGGCTTTATGAGGGTCCTCTTTTTTCGTCTCGTACCCCGGCGGAGGAACCGTGGGGTTGAACTGTGGTAAACTGGGATGGTGCCACTGTTGCCCCGGCACCCCGGTGCTGCACGCCGGAGCGGCGGCATCCAGTGAAAAAGGCGGGTAGATCCCGCCAAACTGCCCCGACGTGCCGCCGTCCATGAAGAGCGGATACGAATACGGCCCCCTCGTCTGAGTCATGCGGCTCAGCATCTGCTGCTGCATCTGGAAGGAGATGTGCATCGTGTTCCACCGTTCCCACGGCACGCAGTTCATGAGACCCATCATCTGGATAACGTCCTGATGATAGTGGCCGATGGGCGGGATCATATGGGGAGGCACTCCGTGGTGACCGCGCAGATGAGCGGGATGCCCCAGCATGTTGGAGTGAGGGTCCAGGTGTTGAGGGCCGATGGCGAAGCCGGCCTGATGCTGCATGGCGTGGTAGCTGGCGTGGTGCATGGACATGGTGTGCATGGGGGACACTGCCGAATTCACCACAATGCCCTTGGCGCATTCCCCACTGGTGATGGTCGCTCCTGGCATCTCATCATCGGAGATTTCCATGTCTTCTCCCGACGACTGATGAGCCTGGGCAAGAAGGGGACAAACACGTCAAGAACTGATATCTGTGTGGTCGGCAGCCTGTCACTGTCTGCGCTCTCTGAGCAAATGAGATTGCAGTCTTCAAACAACAAAATTAGACTGGTAATCCAGAGAAGTCTTTCTTCAGAGAGAGACTTTAAATACACTATTAAATAGAGATTAAACGATTATTGAAATAATTGTCGACTAATTTAGTAATCGACATCTGGGAACTCAAAAAAAGCTGAAAAAACACCACATTCAGAGCAGTAAATAAAAACATATATAAATTTTTATGATAAAAACGCCGTTGTCTGTCCGTATGTTTTACCCAAAACTCCTCAAGTGGTGCAGTTTTAAATTCAATAAATAATGCTACATTATTGCATTTAAACAATAAAATTTTTATTTTCTTCTTTAAAAAAATTAATTTAATTTGTTTATCTTTTAAATGATTAATTATTAAATAATTTAAATTGCAGATAGGTGCCTTTTTTCATCCTTTTAATCAATTAATCATCAGAATAAATTGAAGAAAAAATAGATTCCTAAAATAAAAGTTATTACTATTAAACTACTCTAAATTAAAACCGGTTAGGACTGATGAAGCCAATGTGGTTGAAACATTGAAATCAGAAATGAACTTTCAGAATGGCAGCTATAAATAATCCCAGCTCTAATCTGAGTTCAAAGTTTTGTATACTCATTAGGCCAGTCAAACACAGCTGACCTGCGGCTTTGGTCAGCACGGCTCCACGCAGAGCTGATTGCCTCTTTTATTAGAACACAGCAGTGGAGAAACTACAGAAAACTGTAATAACAAAATACAAATAAAGGAAAATATATTGGCAGCTCTGCTGAAGAGTCATAAAAATCCCTAATCGGTTCATTTATTGCAGCAGAATAATCTTACACTGAAAATTTAGAAAAATCCTACCGAAAAACTGTTTTAATAAAAACCCAATTTCCAGGGACCTTTAAATTGTAACGCGTGGCTTCCTGTTTTTCTGGGGTGAAAATACGATGCAACACAAAGCATTGTAGCTAAAGGTAGCTAGAAAATCAGAATGCTGCAAGAGGAAATCTCTGAATCTAACTTTTAGAAAGCTGCAGTAAGAGGTGGCATCCTGAGGTCACTAAGTCTTTATAACAACCGCTGGTTATTTCAGAGCCATGCGCTCCTCTAGTTATATGGAACCATGTTTTGTTTTTCAGCACAAACAAGTTTTGCACGACAAAATAGTAAATGTGGAAAAAAAAGCCCCTCGTGCCCAGTGTTGTGGAGGATCTGTGATGCTGTAGAGCAGGGAAACTTGTCAGAGTGCATTATCTCTTTGAAATGACACAGATACACAGATATCGCAGTCTCTACTAGAAAACTGACACCGGATCAGCATTTGGTCTGTTAAAAGGCTAATGATCCAAAAGTATTAAGAATAAATTAACAAAAAAAAGAACCAGACAAAAATCAACAATCCCTGTGATCGTCTCAGTCCGAACAGAAAAGCTATGGACCTGAAGAGACGAGAGCAGGAGAGAGGACCTCGGACTCTGGGTGATACAGACAGATTGTGCAAAGAAAGGTCAAAGATTCCTTTCTATAGGCTCCAACCTTGTGACAAACAAAGCGTCGTCTCTTTGGACAAAAAGCGGGTTGCATGAAGTATTTAAAGTGTCAGTGGCAATAACTTTACTGCTGGCGATTCTCTCACAATAACATTTAACCAAGTTAAAGGTTGGACATTCTGTGTGTTTCAGTGTCAGACTGAGCTACTGTACAAAAATTTTTTTTAAACATTTTAAAGTATCTTGCAGATTTGCGCAAAAGCAATTCGTCACAAGCGGCTGCAGATGTGGAAGCAAGCTGACTAAACTTGTCCGCGGAATGGCGTTGTTATCCAAATGACCTGTTTGCACTGTTTGCTTTGTGATAAGTTGAAATATGAGCGCAGAGACGTAATCCCAACTGTAAGTCACTGCTACAACCAGGAAGTGTGAAGCTGAATGGGGCTAACAGCCAAACTGTGTTTTCCTCCCTGTGAGCAAGTGCAGCGAGTGTTAGAAAGAGGAAACGAGACGCTTTGTTCTCTTAACTGCAACGCGGCTCGAGAGTATAACGAGAGTATAGTTCAGAAATGTAGCCGCTGGTCAGAGTATGAGCCAGGCTTAATAATTGTGAAGCTATTTTTAAGTTAGGAATTTTAACTTGCAACTCAATTTATGTTGTTGCCTATTTCAAAAATGCCTGTCTTGACAGCAGTTGTTGAGAAACCAGAATTTCCAACACAGAGCAGAACAAAAACAGTGACACAAAGTCTTTACTACTACAATCTCACACTGAAACTAGACCTGACTTCCTGTGTCCCTGTTTAACTGTCATTCACACCTGCATACACCAGCCTCGCGCTGCTATCACCCAGTCAAGACTTATTAAGAGAGGCTTGTTGCTGCTGCCACCTGCGTGCCAGTTCTTGCAAAACTCTTGTGGTTTTTTTGCCACACACCCCGTGTCTGCGTCTTACCGTGTCCATTTTCTCGGTGGGACTGTGGGCTGGGAAAGCTCCGTCTTTGAGGTCGCTTTTTGCCGTCTTTTCATTGACAGGAGAGCCGATTCTCTTGATCAGCGAAGCGGTTCCGGGAATTGGCTCTTCGTCGTCGGAGTCTGGCAGCGGGGTCGGGCTGATGTCCTCCAAGCCCGTGCTGGACGGCCGAGAGTTCTGCTGACCGCCAGCGAAGGGTGGGATCGGGGACAGCTGGGAGGACGAGGAGGAAATGGGGCTACCTTCCATTTGCACCTCGTTGTCCGAGTCCCGCTCCTCCAGAAACGGCAGCAACTTTGTCCTTTTTTCCTTGAGGAGCATCTCAATACGCGAGTCCAGGCTGTTGCGTTCTGGATCCAGTGCTGGGGAGCCAGGCGACGGGCAGTGTTCTGGCGTTTGAGGGGGAGGGGTGGTGGGTTGGGGAACCGGTTCCGGCGGCGGCTCTGGGATTGGAGGCGTTTCCGGCCTTTCCTTAACGGGCATGACGTCCGTCGGGGCCGTCGGAGGTGGCTGCGGCGGTCGGAGGTACTCGCCCTCCCTTTGAGCCGGGTGATGGTATGGCGACTCTGACGGGGGGAACGCAGGTGGCAAAGCGGCTTGGTAGGGCGAGAATGCAGACTTAAAGTTGGGCGTAGCAGGAGGAGGCGCTGTGTAGTTAAAGGAAGGGGTTGAAGGTGGAGGTTCAGGCGGTGTCAGCTGGTGCTGCTTGAAGGAAGCTTGATCAGACGGCGTATTCCGATACATGTTGCTTCGGTACTGAGGCCTCTCCGGCCGGCGGTTGTACGCGTCCTGGAACTTGCTCTCGTGCCTGCGGGACTTATAGCCTCCAGAGCTCTCAGGACGACTCGACTGATACGCAGGCGTGGACTGCCGGCTGGAGTAACTGGAGTCCTGAGAGAAAGGCGTACCCGGCTGGCGAGGGGTGTGAGGGGTTCCCTGGGACTGCGGGGTGTCCTGCCTTATGCTGGAGTAACCCGTCTCCAGGCTGAGGGGAGTGGTGGAGCTACTGGGTGGCAACACTCCTCCTATAGACATGCTGCTCTCTGACAACCTGCGGATGGGTTCACAGGCCTTAAAGAAAGAAGACATCAAAATAAGTTATATTGGGAAAAACTTATAGCAATTTGAAAAAAAAGTGATTATATGAACATAGCAACATTTCAGTGAAGAGAAGATCTAAAACTTTGCTTTGTAGGTCTCTAGGCTCAGGAAATATCTTACTACAAGGTCAAAGTGCATTTTTTTTTTTACAGCTTTGAGATTTCAGACCAGAGTCAAAGGACAAGATAGCATCTCTTTTCAAGCTTTTTTTTTTTTTTTTTTTTTACAAAATAATACTGGTAAAATGAGCATCAAACAATCATCAGGACAACATTGTATAAAATACTCTTTATACTTTGCTAAAAGTTTCTCTTTTTTTTTTTTTTTTTTTTACCAGTAATGCCTCTGCAAGACTCCGAGGGGAAACTTCTCTGTTTTCCTCTCCGCCGACAGGCAGCGTTCGCGGTGTGTAGCTGCCATTCATCAGGAGCTGAAAGTACCTGAGGCGATTCTCACCTGCAGGACAGTTAAAATAAGCCAATCTGATGCAAAACTTAGAAAGCAGCAGGGCGACTAATAAAAAGTCATCAGAAATTTTCACTGGTAATACATATCTCTAAAATTGGTGATCTATAAAACAGAAGAGTGGCAAAATCAAAGAGTGCATTATCAAAGTATGGTTTCAAATAAATTAATATTGATTGTTATGGCAATCTAAAAATATAAATATGAAATATGCAAATATGAATCAATGCATACAATAACTGCATCTTAGCTTTAAAAAGTGCATGTTTAGTTTTTTGGAATGAATGAAAACAAAGTGCACTTAAAAAATAGCTGAATTAAGTTCGTGCAAATACAAATAGTAAGAAAAATTATGTTAGCATGCACTATTGTAAAATGCATTTCAGACTGATTTTGAAAGACATTTGGAACTTTGAATAGCTTTATTAACAAAAATATTTCTCATTTGAGAATTGATGTATCAATGTACATTAATGTGCAACTGATACATCAATTGAAATCAACAGAGGTGCATGAGACTATGACAGATTGGTATTGTTTGTTTTCAGGTCTAAAATTATGCTCAGTGGGAGTACACAGCACCCCCAGCTCTGGGCTTATGGGATCGGGCTCATTTTCAATGAAATTCAATTACGCCCATGTAACCAGGCAACGCACGTAAATGTTAACACGTGACTACTGTCATTGTGATCATTCAAAACAAACATGTAAAACTAATCTTTCAAATCCATGTTCATGCATCTTATAACTGATCCTGCTCTGCATAAATGCAGCCCTGCAGAAGCTTTGAATGAATGAATCACTGTTTACCTTTCGGGTCCAACTCCACGTGGATAATGTTTCCCATCACGGACGTGTTGTGCAGTGACTGAACAGCAACCTTGGCGGATTTCACACTCTCAAAAACAACTTTAGCTATTCCCAGGTGCTTTTTATTCTTCGGGTTGTACAGGATCTCAACCTCCTCGATATCTCCAAACTTTTTGCACATGTCCGTGAGAAATCCCTCCCTGATGTTGTCGTTCAGCCTGGCGAACGTCACCTCCTTTGGAGGCACGGGGCCGACATAAAATTCATCGATCTGGGAGAGGAATGACAGGGGTTGAGGTGAGAAGGGCCGTCAAAGTTTAATGTTGCACTATGTGGGGTCATTTCTATCACGCTAGATAATAATAAAAAAGCTGCAATAAATTCTTTAAAGCACTTAGATCCATAAATGTAACAGTGTATCCACACATTGATTTACAATAATCAGGCATAACACTATGACCCTAGACAGGTGACATGAATGACAATAATTATCTCTTCAACGTGGCACCCGTTAAGCATGTGGGGTATATTAGGCAGCAAGAAAACATTTTATCTTTGGGGTTGACGTGTTAGATCCAGGAAGAATGGACAAGCAGAGGGAACGGAGGATGTTTTACAACTCCAAAACTGCTTGTTTTGTGGTGTTTCTGGTCTGCAGTGGTCCAAAGAAGTAAAAACGATGCCCTAGTGAGCAGGGTCTGGTTCGAGGGGGTCCAATCCAACTCAAATTGCTGAAGAATGAATGCTGATTCAGAAAGTTGTCAGAAAACAAAGTACATCCAAGGTTCAGTCAGGATACCCATGCTGATCATAGTGTTATGCCTGACCGGTGCATTCTTTAACTCCAAGACCCAAAGATGACAGAGAGGGGGGTGTGTCTGCAACTTCTGACAGCAACTGTTTTCCTCAAGCAGCAATGTGGCATCAGACTCCGATGGCAGATACCTTGAATTTAGGCACCGGTAGGTCTGTCTCTTTGTACTTTGTCCAGAGACGTCCGATCCTCGGGTCACGGACCAGGTCCACCGGTGGTATCCCTGGGTTCTGTTGGAGATAAGGATGGGACACGATCCTGTTAGGCAGGTTCACACAGTATTAACTTGTTGCAAAGTAGTCGTGCAAAAAAATCGGAATTGTTGCTTGGTTAAACAGGTGTTCGAGGATGTTGAATATGCCACGGCAAAACAGCCACATAGTAACGGCATCATGGAGGTCGGCTCCTCGGTTACTATTGTAGCCTTCTGGCCGCATCAACGGCGGCACTTACGGGCATGCTGAAAGTCTGCCCATCGTAGCGATAGAGTTTGTGGGATCCCTTCTTGAGCGCCGGGTCGATGATCAACTTGTAACTTCTCCAGTGGTGATTCCGCTTCTCCGCCGAGCCGCAGACGGGATGACTGTCCATGCCGTTCGCCAAACCTGAAACGGCAGCCAGCGACAGGGAGAGAGAAGAGCTAGCGTTATCGGGAGCCAGGGCTAAACAGTCTCCCGACCAACCAGCCCTTCCAAACACTTTAAAACAGCCCGGCGCTACACATGCATGACTCCGGCAATGAGGGGAAACGAAAATTGGATGTAGCGTATATCCCACTTACGGAAAAACAGGCATTAGTAAAGCTGGAGAAAGAGGAAAAAAGAACAAGCTTACTTGAACTCTGCTTTCTCCCATGGTCTTCGTTCAATCTGTTCCTCTCCGCTGGCTTGGACATGGTTCGTCCGATCGAGTGTTTTTTTAAATACACAAAAAGATGAAATCGCCTTGCTTTCTCCGTTTACATTACATGATTTCGCTTGAAGAATACTGCCTCCTTTTCGGCGAGAGCCAGCACATATTGTGTGTGTGTGTGTGCCTCTGGTCTCTCTAGCTGCTGTCTCTCCCACAATACACCGCTAGGCTTGCCCACCCCTTGCGCGCAACGCACTTTCGCCACAAAGTTGCTTCCATTTCCATCGTAAACTCAGCTAAAAAATCATCTTGGATGAACACAAGGAACAATACCACAAATATAACTAAAACATACGAGAATCTGAGCTCTAGTGATAGTCTAGAGCGCTTAAATCACTGAGTAACAGTGTTGAATCTGCTGATTGCGTTGACTTAAACGGCAAACAAGCTAAACTCAGAGGGCAATATCTTCTTAACTGCTTCTGAAAGCTAATAAAGCTGATTCGGGTACGAGCTGTATGCTATACAGACGTGTCGCTGCATATTTTAAAATAGAAAAATGAAACCCAAGTGCTTCCAGAGACTCCAGTTGGCTACTTATATTGCATTTAAATCAAATTAATACGACTCAAAGGGAGATTTGGTTAGTTAGCAGCTGGTTTCTACAGTTCCTTTAACGTTTGTGACTATTGGAATGCAGCGGCTTGTTTCGTTTCTTCCTAGCAGTTGACACTTAACGGACGAACTAGAACAAACAGCAATGCCTGACTTATAGTCATCAAACTATTCAAAATTCACTAGTATTTCCTGATCTTTTGCTTTCTTCTTTTTTTTGTTTCAACGAAGAACGTGTTGTCGAGCAAACTGGGTTTTGTTTGACATTGCCTGTTGTTTTGCAGTGCTCGGGCAATTGGCTGGTTAACAGCGGCAGCTCGGCGGGCCAATCAGAGCCCGGCAGTGGTGGAGCTGCCTGCTATTAGAGGCAACGGCTCAGGAGTCCTTCAACAGAGAGCAGGGAGAGGGGGCTGAGTACGCTCTCTCGGCAGCCATTTTCCTTAAAACAGGACTCAATGGCCTATATGGGTTTCCTTTGTTCCAAAAGGGATCTTTACACTTGGTTTCCTCATCTCTTTACGGACTATGATAAAACGTATGTTTGCTCCTTTTAAAGGATTGAGAAGATTGGAAGAGAATGTAGCTACTGGATGTAATACCCTGTGACATTTTCAACCTTTTTGTCTTTTGCTTGGAATCCATCTTTGTCTTAACTAGGTCATGGCACACCCATATAATATTTATATTTGTTAAGTGAAAACCAAATGTGAATAAACTGTTTTAAGTGATTGGAGATGTTAAATTAGACATGAAAACAGTTAAAGTAACAAATGTTAGTATTTCTTTAATGGCCTTGTAGGAAGTGAGTAGCAATAAGTAAGTTTTAATTATTTTAATATAATTTACATAATGTAACATTTTGACTGTTTAGCAATGTCAATTGTGAGGCATGCAGTAACTATTATTAAAGCTATTTTTTCAGTTTCATATGTTCACATTGATTTCTGTACGTTTAAGTGCAACTTGTCCAAAGCACGTCATAAATAACAAATATCTTTTCACAAAAATGTATTGTGCTTCTAATTATTTGTTTTGTTTATTAATTGTCAACATTTTTCCTCTCAAAACAGCAACATGGCTCGTCTTGTACCCTGCCCTGGAACGGTGGAAACAACCAGAACCACGTTTAGGTTCGAGTCGTCCACTCGCCATTTCAGAGCCAAACCCGTCCAAAGTGTAAACGCCGGTTTGACCTTGCCTCAAGGGTATATCTAAATATCTAAAAGAAGCATATTCAGGTAGTCCTTTTTACAAAAATATTTTTTGTAATAATTAAATCACAAACATTCCAAAACCTAATAGGAAACCGATGGAGGGAAAACTTTCTCATTGTGAAAATATTTACCTCAACACTTTGGTGAATGCAGTTAACAGGCCTAAACGCAGGGACAGGAGGGATGTTTTCAGCCCCATCTTCGGATCTTCTAATAATGGCTTAAATAGGGGGTGGGAATGCGTCTCCTGAAAAGGAAGGAATTCCATTAGCACGAAAGTTAGACCTCTTTTCAAAAAGTCTTTTTTTTCCTCTCATCACTGGCAAGCATACCCCATCTGACAGCCAGCGAAAATGCATCTTCAAGCATCATCTGTGTGGGCAATATGCAAAACCATCTCTTCTCCTCAAGACAGGATTGCAGTCGAGTATAACCTCGTCCATTTTCGACATTTCTAACTGAGCTACATCACTTAAACCTACATGGAAATGTTTTAATAAGGTAACGGATTTTTTTGAGCTATTTAACCTAATTTTTAAATTGCTTATACTTGAACATATTAGCCACAGACTTTTAAAACTTGACAAAACGATTATAGGAAAAACTGCTGCAGCCCACATTTTTAATGATACAGCAAACTTACAAAGTTGATATTCAAAATACGTAATCCAAGTCTTAAACGAGCAAAAAGCAATCTTATGGGGAGGAAATCTTGTGTTTTTCACTGATTCCTTACATCCAAATAAACCTTTTGGTGATCAGGAGGCTGCTCTTGCTCAGTTCTCTGTCTCAAAATGGCTTCTTTACAGACAAAAGGAGCACTGTGCTGTGAAATGTTGCTGCGCCATAACTGGGTGAGGCTCTGGAAAGCGCCCTTATGTTTTTTTGTCGGAACACTTCCTTCTATGTTTTCGGCACTCAGAACCAAATACGACGACTGTAACGAATGTGGTTATCGTCCATATGCTGTTTAGTTCTTAAAAAAAGGATAAATGGTGGACTCTCCGTGAGAGGGGTGAAACTTCGATCATAAAAGCGTATTCAGGCTGGCAGTTGCTAGGCTGACTTGTAATCCGAGAACTGGGTGGTTGCCATGAGAGCTCGAGAGCTTTCCAACAACAACCCCCACACACTGCCATATAAGGTCAACGGGAATCCGCTGCGGCAAGCCCCTGTTTGTGTTGTATCTAGGTGAAGGGTGCTTCAAGGCAGAAACCGGCGGATCAGCGAGCGGCCAGCACGGCGAGTTTAAAGCGCCGCAGACCAGATAGTGGAAGCAAATAAGATCGGGTTCTTACAGTTAACTTCGGGGAAAGAGTTAAATTATAGGTGGGAGGGTCTGGATTCGCTTGCGCAACGGAGGGGGTCTCCAGGTGCATTTCAAGGTTAATGTTGCCTTTTTCAATGCGATGGAGTTGCCTGCAAGATAAATAGCAGGGCACAAAAACCCGGCTGTGGTTCAGAGGCCTGTTAACTACGCATTTATTTAATAGTTTTGTATTCGGAGCAGTGAAAATGTCACTTTAGTGGACAGTTTTGTGTCGAAACCCACCAGTGAAGGTAGATATAGCCTTGTATTTGCAGAAAAAAGCAGGGAGAAAAAATTCCCCGCTCGGCAGCGCCGCTCAGTTTACCGCTGACAGACTGGAATATTCCACACAGGGGATTGGCCTCTTTTCCGCAGGACAGCTGTCTCACTCTCTCTCTCTTTCTCTCTCTGCTTGGCGACAAATATTTCAAGAATTGTTCTCTGTTTATTGATAAAGGGTTGTGTGCGTGTGGACATTCTAGGATACATTTACAGACCACCTTTTTACGCATATGTGAAGCTTCGAGTTTCACTCTGTAAGTCATACAAGCACGTTTTATTGTTTATTAGACAGGGTTTTTCCCCCACAGCTTGAAATGGAGCCTTATAGGGACGATGATTTACTCTTAATGCTGCCAGGTTGTACTGAACATGTACTTAAAGCTTTATAGTTTTATTGATCCAATGCTGTTACTAGTGACTTGTAATTTTCATATTGATTGTGTTGTATGTATTTAAAAACAGGTTTATTTTTTGTAACTTTTAATCATTTGTTTTTGTAACACTCTACAGTTTTTCTTGTAGTCTTATTAGTTGTATGTTTATGACGTTTAAATAAAGACTGTACACTTATTTTGGAGTTTTGTGCTGTTTTGTATTTACAGGCCCATACTTGAAAGGATTGCATCATTCAAATATAATATATTACACAACATGTGCAGGGAACATTATTTAAGATACAGGCTGACATTGTTGAATTAATAATGTACAAATCATAATCTATAAAATGCTTAAAATACATTTTTGAAATAATGCAATTTTATAACCTATCATTCTAAAGGGCTAGAGTTAGGGTTAGTTGTCTTCTAACATAAATCTTCAAATTTGACTTTACAGCCTACCTCAGTTTCAGCTGAAATGCCTTCATGTTAAATAAACTGGTCCATTCAAGAACATTTTGGTATGTTCTGATGATGAACGCTCACTCCCTGTGATCTACTCACTCTATCCGAGCAGATAGTATTATTCTGTAATCTTCATCAGTTAAACCGTTTCCAAAATTGTTTTTGAAAAATACACTTCACTTTTAGAGCACTGTTAATTACATTTCCTATCCTGATTATTTTTATTTTGAGCAAGGAGTGATTGTTTATTGTGCATCGATACCTCCCTAATCCTAGCCAGACAGACCATGTCTGCCTCAGTGTTTAGCTGTAGAGTGACACATTAACCCACCACTAAAAATCATGACACACTGATTATGTTGTTCGATAATAAGTGAAACCTTCTCATTTTGACCTGGTGAGATGCTGAAACCTGTCTTGGAATGTTGTTTATAAAATGTAAACCCTTTATGGCTGCATAAGATCAAGTCCTCTGAAGACTAGGTGGATGACTAATGAGTTTTTCAACCTGAACAGGAGAATGGACCACTTAGGTTTTAGGTTAGTATCATCTGAATAAAAAAAAAAACTTCTTGATTATACAACTGCGACAGACTGGCGACCTGTCCAGGGTGTACCCCGCCTCTCGCCCGAAATGACAGCTGGAGATAGGCACCAGCAACCCTCCCGACCCCAGTAAGGGAAAAAGGATGTAGGAAAATGGATGGATGGATGGATTATACAGACAGACTCAACATTTAAAGTAATTGTTTAATTTGACCAACATTTTTAGAGTTGAATCTGAGGGAGTTAAAGACTAGGTTGGTGACAAGGTAGAATTATGACCTTGTAGCTATTCACCAAACAAAAATCTTCAATATACAAGTGGAAACATGGAAAACAGCTGGTCCACAATTGTGGAAAGACTTGATTGCTGTAATGCCAATAAAAAATTTCCATTGATTGCTGAAGAGGGTCTAAATTGTTTTCAGCAAACCAGTTGTTATTAAATGTAAATGAATTCTTTTTTAACTGACACTCCTTTTCCATTCTTTTACCTGTTGAGCAATGGCGTCTCAATTATCAGAAGAAAACTTCCTTGTTGAATGGAAATAATTTAAAATGTAAATCGGAAACTCAGCTGAACTTAAAATATACAAACACATATTTTAAATGTAAGTGTTTTTGTATAACTTTATATACAACTTTTTGTATCTTAGTTCTCTTAAAAAAATCCCTCCTACTGGTGATATAAATATTCCACTCAAATTAGACTTCACAGTTTCTTCACCTGCCCCCACATGTACAAAAACAGTTTTCAAGAAGGTGTGAGGTTACATATACTGCCATCCGAGCATCCTCACACTTTTCTGAACCACAGACAGAGAAATGGTTTTATAGTGATTTTTGTGCAAACAAAAGCCCACTCACTGTACTAAAGCATTCATGTTTTTAGGACAAGCACTATCTTCCCTCCTTACAAATCCACTCAGTGGAGGCTGTCCCTCACTTTGAGCCCACACCCACAGGATGAAATAAGCAGAAGAGGAAGTAGGAGTAGACAGTCTTGGTAACTATACATGTGCAGTTCGGCTGCAAGCTTTCTGCAGCTCTCTGTGAGCATGCCTGATGATGGGGCAGGAGAGAAGTGTGGGGGGGGGGCAGTTGGAAACGGCGTCATGTTGACAGGAAGAGGAAGTGGTGAGCTGTTTGAACTACCTAGTAAACCATGAGACATGCCTGTTCCTGTCTATGTGATCTCAACTCGATCCAAATGTAGAGTTGCCTGTTTTCACAAAATCTCTCACTAAAATCTGGAGGGAGCACCTTCTGCCTCGTACTGCCTGGCACTTATTTGACTGTTTCGAGGGAACCAAAACATGACACAAAACGGTGCCGGACCCGACAGCGGTACCACAAAAAAGGTAGAAGAACTGAAAATTGTGATTGTGGGAGATGGAGGCTGTGGGAAAACTTCTCTTCTGATGGTTTATGCCAAAGGTGATTTTCCAGAGGTAAGAGGAGCTCCCATTGAGACTTTAATATACAGACAGCACTTTATATGATACATGTGAAAGATTTAATGTAAAAAAAATTATTAATGTGATCTGAAGTTGATATTAAACATTCAGTTATAAAAATAAATCTTTCTTTTTGTTTTCCTAAACAGAAATATGCTCCATCAGTGTTTGAAAAGTATGTCACAACTATCTCCCTGGGACAAAAAGAGATAAAGCTCAACCTGTATGACACAGCTGGTAAGAGAAATATCACTTCCTTATTACATCCCGTTTTTACTCTTGGCACAACACATTTCACATCATACTAAAGGGTCAAGAAGGTTTAGAACATCTTGAACTCACGGGTCACAGTCTTTGTCCACACATTGATAATAAAATGGTGCATACTGGCCCAGAGTCAGCACTGCTGTCAATTAATCGGGATGGCAACACATTTCAAAGTGTTTATTTTAGATAATAAACTTGTGGTCTGTAAAAGTTTATTGGTCACTGAATTGTTAGGAGACCAAGAAATGTTGAGGAAGTAGAAAAGGTTGGTATTTATGACAGAGAAACTGACAAGTTGGTGATAACTAATCCTTCATTAAATACTAATATAAAATACAACCTATTTAGTTTTTACTACAAAAATACAGAATTTTTATTTAGTTTTAGATAAGTTTGTAATATTTTTATGTCAAGATGCGCAATGACTTCTGTGCCTTCTTTAAAAAAGCGCTACATATTTAGTATTGTGTCAAAGATCTTTTGTACAGTTTCTGTTTTTTGTGAATCGAATTAGCAAACCTCTCATTTCCCATAATGACTGGTTGCATATGCTCATGATAGTGTTGCATTAACTGTGGTTTCTTAGTTTTTTAAAATAATTTCCCAGGAATAAGAAGTGCATGTTTTTCACACAGCTTCCTATAAGATTCATGGGAAGGTCCACAGAACTGGAAGGTTTTCATTTTAGAAAGTCATGACAGTCTGTGCTGAAGCTTATCTTTTGGCAGGGCGCCCTGCATCTGTAGAGAGGGAAGCCTTATTCAGGATGTGGTTTTATGTCTTTACTCGCTGCTTTTTCACAAACATCGCACTGGTATATTCATTCTTGAGGGAAATACTGTGTTGTTCAGTTCCTGCTGTGCATTATCATTATCATGCATGGTTTCTTCTCTAAAGCTGTATTATTTTACCCACATAGCTTTTGCTTTTGTTTCTATAGGACAAGATGACTATGACAGACTGAGGCCATTGTCATACCAAGAAGCTAATCTAGTTTTAATCTGCTTTGATGTCACCAACCCTACCAGCTTTGAGAATGTCATGATCAAGGTACACGCCTCCAACATACCTTGTGTCACTAACACACAACACAAAGAAATGGACCGTGATTCTTTATGCCAAAGTGGAGTTTCAGGTTTTATCTGCTAATGAGTAATCACGAAAGTTATGTTGAAGAAGTGCTGTGTTCTTTTTGCTGATTAACTCAAGAACTATTGACGTTTAAACCTCCATACAGATTATGCAGTCAAGCAAAAACAAGCACAGTAATGCAATCAGACAACCCAGGCTTCCAGTTCTAAACAAAATCTTCAAATCTCATATTTATCTAGTGGCACCCGGAGGTGAAGCACTTTTGTAGGGGCACACCGGTGATCCTGATTGGCTGCAAAACTGACCTCAGGAAGGATAAAGAGTGTTCAAGGAAATTGAAAGCCATGAATCTGGATCCCATCACGTACATTCAGGTAAGAAAAGTGCATCAGCATTTACTGACCTAAGAAACAGAACCTTTTCAGAGAGGTTGCAAGAGGCACAGAGCAATGCGAAAGAGGAAGCAGCCAAACCAAACATTTAAACCACATTATCTCTATCATGTTCCGATTGCTTATTTTTATTTGCATGGTTTCATGCTATCAGTCGCACAGTGTAATTCTTGGTGTGTTTGGGCCTAGGGCGAGGAGGCTCGGCTGGAGATGAACGCGGAGCTCTATCTTGAGTGTTCGGCCAAACATCAGGAGAATGTGAATGACATTTTCAGAGAGGCGACAAAAAGAGCCCTGGCCTTCAACCGAAAACAGAGGAACAACAAGAGGAAGAAAAAATGTATTATTCTGTGAAGACACAAACTTTCAGGATCCCACGCTCTTGCAGGCAATTGTTAGAGGATCCTTTGCTACATTCAACGCATTTGGACACTTGAGATGCCAAATATAATTTGCGTCCTACACAGATATGAAAGAAAAACAATTTTTAGGATGCGTCTTATGTGAAGCCTTCAACAGCGCAACAAAAATTGTGATTGCTGCAACAGGAAGGGCAGTTTTGCAAGTTGTAATGACATTTTCTAAAGTAGCATACAACAAGATGCTTCTTGTAAGCATTTTATACTTTTTTGTGTTTTATGTACAAGTATTTTTTTTTTCCTGAAAGTATTTTGCACCACAACTGCAGAAAGTTGTCTTTACCTATTTATTAATGGAAATGATTGGCTCTTGAGCTGACATTAGTAGGCAACATAATCCTACATAGAATAGTTGTGGGGTTTCAATATGTAATGGTACTGTAACTTTAAAGTAGCACTGGTTGGCTACCAACATGGCAAAATTAGGCAAGTTAGTAATTCTTAACTTTACCAACAGCGCCCACTTGAGGCAGAAAATAAACAAGCACATTAAATGTCAAGTGCTATCAAAATTATAAAATGAAAATAAAAGCAAATATTGTCTAGATCTTCACATAAACAGTTGCATATTTGTGTTTAATGTAGCATGGATTTTTCTCACATCATACACAAGTTAAAGAAACTGGCACATGTCCTCTGTTACTGACCACACTTCAGACACACGAAATGAACAACCACATTGTGAAATAAGATTATTTGTGCATTATGGCATAAAATGTAAATCTGATCCTCAACGAGCTTCAATTTTCCCCCTCAATAAAAAGAAGTTCTAAGTGCTCTCTGACGGAACTAAAATTTGTTGGGGAAAACAAAAAAAAAAAACACAAAAGAAAAAAAAAAAAAAAACTGACATTCAAAAAAAAAAAAAAAAACATGGAAGATTTCTTTTTTGGGGGGTAGAATAAGGCAACAGACACCCAAATTTTGAAATAACACATTAAAAAGACAGAAAAAAAAAACATTACAGTGAATGATTTAATCAAAAATAAAAATTAATGTGCACCATTACAGAATAGTGGTATGCTTATGTAATTTAAATCGGAAAAAACACAACAGTACTCTTAGCTGAATAAGTCTGAGTAGTGGCACAAACAGCAGCATTTGATCACTTGTACAACATTATGGAACAAAATAACAAAAGAAACCAGAACGATCAGGACCTAAAGAGAGCATTTTGAACTTTTAAGTTTCTTCGGCAAGACATCTTCTTACAAAATGCTAAGATGTAAAATGTAAACCTTCCATGTCTGTAAGAAATATTTTGGAAAACCACAAGCTACATTTTTATGTACTCTTCCTTGCTGCTTCACTAAAGTTGGTTTTTAACGAATGTCAAATTCCCTTTTTAATGGAAGTTTTCTGACTAAAAACAGCAACAAAAAAGCTCTCTGACTGCAAATAGAGCAAAGTACAACCAGTGAGAAGCGTTCCTGTCCCTTTAACAAACGCTGGTTAGCTCTGCAGTAACATGACAGTGGCTTTAAAATGTCTCAAGAAGAAAAACAGTTCATTGACTGAGGTGCCATAGAGAATATAAGCCAGCGCCAGTTTGACCATCACTACTTCACAGAAGTATGCGCATGGCAGACGTTCAAGTGTTAAAAGGCAAACTTTGTTTTGTTCTGCTACCTGTCCTTGCATAATGATTTGAGCAAAGGTGCTCCGAAACTCATGCACAAATCCTTAGAAACACATTCTGTCCACAATATATACACAGAATAAAGGAAAAAACTGCTCCTCCTGTTTGGTGATCATCCACAACGTTTCACAGCAACATCACGTTACTGCACGGTAAGAACCTGTCAGCGGGATACTTTGGCTGGAAGCTGCTGCTGTCGAAGGCTGAACAACCACTCGGCTCCGCTCCGACTCAGCCTGGTCAGTGTGGGGTCAGTCCGGTAAACGATTGTGCGTGTTTGACCTGTAATTGCTGGTCCTTTCAAGGATCAGAAAGATTTCACCGAACATATTCACAGTCACTTTTCTAGATGTCTTTCTCCTTCTTTTGAACTTTTTGGTGGACGACTTTTAACGTTGTAAGAAAGTTTCCCAGGAAGAGGATGAGAAATGTTAGAGCCAGCATGAATATCTGAAAACAAGCAAAGGAAACCTATTTCAATAAAACAAAAAGTTACAAATAAACAGAAACCAAAGCTGTACTAGAAGTAATTTTTAACACTTTAAATGTGAAACTGTTACAATAAACTAAACATATAAAACATCAACTATGTTTATCTTAAAGCAGCATTTCCCTAGGAAAATGTGCATTATTCCATGAAGCAAAAAAAAAATATTTTCTATCAGCTGTACCCACATGGTTAGTCATCAAGTAGTTTAGTTGAGACCTGCATGGTCAATGTTTTTACATCGCTTATGAGCTGTATTATAGACCAAGCATAATATTTTGCTGACCTAATAAATCAAAGTGTTTTTCAGCCTTTACAGTGATATTACAGTGAAGAAGAAACAGTACTGGCTGCTTCAGTTCCCTGATGTGTCTTGCTTTCTATGCTGCTCATGACAGCACGTGTTGGGAAAAGCAGCTGGAACGCTAGCGAATAAATCTCGATCTTCAAAGCAAAGCCAGGAATGTATGAAGCAGGACAAAAACCTTTAAAAGTTTCATCGAACCTGATTTTGAGTCCCATATGAGGAGATTATGGTGATGTTTCACAATAAAAAATCTTTTTAAATGCAGCTTTTTTTCTTGAAACCAAGCTGCGTTTTGAGTAAACGACTGCATCCATCAACCTGATCCTTACCTGCCACTCCTTACAGTCATCATGTCTTGCCAAGCGAAACAGGGTCACAGAGTTGTACAGCTGCCAGAACTGCAAACAGATTAAGCATCGTCTTTTATATTGGCTTTACACAGTAAAGTGACAAGAGCAAATTTTCATTCAAGGCTTGCATTTTTAAAAAAGCCCGTCAGAACAAACAAATGCTAAATGTGGTGTGGCATAACTCAGAGTATTATTTTTTATTTTAATGCATTAAATACAAGCAAGACTTGTTTGACTTACATGGCCAAAGAATAGAAAAGGCAGAAGGAAAGTGAGCCCTCTCCACATCCACGACTGAAATCCCTCTGCAAAAGAAACCCAACTGTAACCTTATCGTGCCTCAGAATAATTAAGATATTATTATACTACTACTTTATATTTTCTGCACAACAATCTGACATTGGAGATAGTGTGAAGATGCCTCACTCGAGTTTCCCAGACATCTGCATCCCAACAGAGTAAGAGCTACAGCTGTCTCCATTCTTCACCTTTACCCCAATTTTCTAGACATGTCGCTGCAGATGACTCAAGGGTTCAAACGATTGAAATGACTAGCACCAAAAATAGTGTGCAACTCACCCACTGTGAGGTCAAGCTGATTTCTCTCTCCCAAAGCGCGCAGCCTGTATAAGCAGCCGCTCTGGTAGTAATACTGGAGGAACTGAACAAAGCCTAGAATTGTAGAAATGATAGTAATATAATTACTGGATTATAGAAACATGATGAGGAGAAACTGATTTTGCAGAAAAATATATAAGGAGAGAGAAAAATACCAACAATTACACCTGCTTAGAAAAAAAAAAATCCAACAACTTAAGGTTTTGTACCCTGAAATTATGAGCAGAAATGTTTTTCAAACTGAACAATCACCTATGACTGATGAAAGTTACCACATAATGAGTATTAATAAGCAATGATTTTAACCACTAGTGTGCAACACATTATATTCTCCAAGTTTGGATAAGGAGTTTTCAAAACAGCCTCAATTTTATTAAGTTAAAGTCTATTGATCAATATGTACATTGGAATTTAGTTTAAACTTGCTTGCTTGAAGCAAATATTTGTCAATGGTTTAACTGCCCAGGAGCTGATTTTTTTCTTCTTGGATATCGACTTTCACTTTTCAGATGAAACCAGCCTGAAAGACAAACTTTGATGGAACTGTGAGAAGCTGGGAGGAGAAGCACTGAGTAAACAAAGAAAGTTTCACCAGTAATATACTGATCCCACTCATACTGGTAGGCTGTTTTTGTTCCAAACATTTAGCTGGATTTTATTGAACAAGACACAGTATGGAAGTAAATGCTGTTAGGCATTTAAAGACCAACATGCTGTGCAGGCAGTGTGCTAAATGCTGTAAAGTGAGCTGAAAGCTCTTATCGGTGCCACTAATCCTGAGCACAGTGTGGTTAGCTGCAAATAAGCTGTCAAGCAAACATTAAAAAAAACAAAACAAACAAACATACAAGTCAGAATTGTTGGTTTAAGGCAGGGGTGTCCAAAGCCGGTCCTCGAGGCCTGGCATCTTCCATGTTTTAGTTCTCTCCCTAGTGGCAGCAACAACCTCCTCAGCAAGTCAATGTTCCCTAATGAGCCATCATTTGATGCAGGTGTGCTAAACCAGGGAGAGAACTAAAACATGGAAGATGCCGGGCCTCAGGGTCCGACTTTAGACACCCCTGGTTTGTCTAAAGAAACAATTAAACAATTAGGTTTAATTGTTTCGCCCTCATTAAACCTAATAAAGTCCTGGTGAATGCTGAAATCTTTTTTCACAGCACTGCATGCTTTGCTTTCAAATACACAAACATGTAAAATAAAAAAGAACATTAGACAAGAGAGAAAGCCTTTTTGGACAAAGCTAGACTTACTCTGATAAATGGAAAACGCAAGGAACTGGTTTCGAAACATCTGATACATTTGTCCCTCAGGCCTGTCAAAAAAAATACAGTGATAAACAGAAACACGCTTTAGCATTTTATGAATTTCACCTTCTTGATGCGTTACTGAACAACATGCTAAACATGTATCTCACCAGGTAAGCATAACACCTGACAGAAAAGTGGACACATAATGGTGAGACACCCACCAGCCTTTGATCCTGAAACAGAAAAAAGGGATGGAGAGCAAAAACAGCTGCATTATTTTCAAAACCCAAACACTTAAATATTTATGAGATCATCGTCAAAACATACCTGGAACCATTTGTGATGAGGATGCTTTCCCTTATGGTCAAAGTGCAATAGTACCAGACCAGCAAAAAATTGAAGATTTCATCTGTGACTCTGAAAATTGAATAAAAGAAAAATTATTTAAGAAAACATTATACGACTACTTCTTTAAGAGGAAGCATTACCTTACCGGTAGTTAAGAAAAAAGAGGCAGGTTATGGCTCCAAACATCAGGATTATTGTCATAAAAAGCTTGAACTTCTCGTACTCGTCTTTGTAGGCAAATCTAAACAAACGAAACACGGGTGAGATTGGCAGGTAGACAGCATCTTCTTTTCTATTTTGGAGTAAAAAGAAGTTTAGCATTTTCCATACTTTGCCTGATTACTGAGGAGCGTCACGTTCACGTTGCCCAGGACCAAACTCAGGTACAGCCTGAAATAAAAAACACAAGAACAGGTCAGTACAGTCCTCATGTTACCGAATAAGCAAAAGAATAAATACATGAAAAAAATAAGCAGCACACACCCATTCTTCTTTGGCAAATAGGCTTCCATATCAAAGAAGACATTTTCTTTTTCTTTGATTTGTGATTTGATGTCTGTTATTAGTTTCAGCTGATTTTCATCGCATGTCTGTTCACACCTGTGAAGACCAGAGTAAATAATGATGAGCAAGAAGATTTCAGTGCCAGAAAAACATGGTTTTGTTAAGGCAGTAACATTCATCTACACCTGTGACTGGAATCAGAATGAGAATGTGCCGTGCAAAAGTATCCATATCTCTTCATCTTTGTCATGTTTTGTGGCGTTACACCCATAAGCCTCAGTAATGTGCAGCTGGTATCCAGTTGGAGGGTGAACATTTGCAAAACTCTTTACGTCTTTTGCAGCCTCTATTAGACTGTCTGGTATTTAGACAGAAGCTTGTGGTTGAAACATTAAATAATGTGGAAAAGTTAAAGGGCTATGGAGACATTTGTGAGGCAATATAAATATAAACACTTCAGTCCAACAAATTATTAACTGAATCTTACTGTTTTGAAACCAAACAAAACAAGTTTCTTTCCCCTAAATGCTAGCAGCACTCACTTTTTCAAGCTAAGCCTCAGGTCTTTCAGACATTTTCTCTGTTTGCTGATGGAGCTGCTGCATGTCGTCTGAAGATTGGTGAGCTCCTCCAGTTTGTGTCTGTATATTTTATGGGTTTCCTGGAGATACAATAAGCAGAAACAGAAGTTACATTAAGACACCTCCACAGATGTCAAAGCACCAACATTATTTTAAAATAATAAAGAAATTGTCAGCAAGGAACACTTCACAGTGTGAAATTAATTTGAGCTCTGTCTGAACAAAATCCGCCCATGACTCTGCATTAAGCGGCGAGATAAACAACACGCCGGAGAATGCATTTGTCCCTGCAGACAACAGAAGCTGTTACAGAAACGACAGTTGCCACTGATAGATTTTAGAAATGCTTTTGACAACTTAACATAAACAAACTTGATATTTCAGACTCTAAGAACATGGTTTTGTCTTTATGTCTTGGTTCCTTATTGGATTGCTCTTTAGGTTTTGTATTTTCATCAAGTCCACTAAATGAAACCACATACAGATTTTGGCTGTGTAATAAAAGATCCCGAGGTGTGTGATCGCACTGCCTATGCTTTATTTCACATGACGGTTTTCTCACATTGAAGCTGTTGATGTGCACATGACCAATTTAAGGACTACATCTTACCTCAAGTCAGTCAGGAGTTTACATCTGATCAATTGAATACTTGAGGTCACATTGTGGAGGAAGTGGCATGATAACTACTGCCAAGGAGTGCAACCACAGATGTGACTTCCTGCCTCTATCACACAATTCAAATTCAAAAATACTTTATCCCAAAGGGAAATTAAATTAAACACTCATTTAGTTTAGTGTTTAATTATTAAACACTAATAACACAAAGTGGGGCAGAAGTGGAACCTCTAGAAATTAAAATACAAATTTTCATCTTTTTTTTTTTTTTAAGGTTTTATTGGCTCTAGTGGCCTTTATTTAATAGTTAGTGGACAGGAATAAGGGAAATGAGAGAGGGGGAAGACATGCGGCGAAGGTCGCCAGGCCGGGATTCGAACCTGGGACGGCCGCATCCAGGACTAGGGCCTCTGTATGTGGGTGTGCTAAACCCCTGTGCCACCAAAGCACCCCACAAATACATATTTTACATAAAAATCAAGAGACCATCCTCTGAGACTGTCTTAAATAAGATGCCTTCAATCAGAGGCTTCTTCAAATTCACTGTGATGCAGGTGATCTTTCCAACAGCCCTCACCTACACTACATCTTTGAAGAATCTGAATTAATAAGAGATGCAACATTTAATTTCCCTTTGGGATCAATGAAGCATTTTTGAATTGGAAAGCACACAGGTTTCCAAATTGGAAACCTGACATATGGTAAGGTAATTATGATGGGATCTTTTTAGCAAAGAGTACATTATCATATTAGGGAGTAAGAAGGCGCTACCTGAATAAGAAGCAGGATTTAAAGAAATAGTCATGTCTCTTTCCTTCACACCTGTGATACTGCCTGGGTCTGTGACATTGAATTGTTTTGATTTTTTTAATGCATTTTCTCTACTGATAATACACCTGAACAAGTTTATTCAAGACTACAACAGACTCTGACAGAAGAATACTTAGCGGTAGCATTAATCATGGAAATCCCTTAACAGCTGACCATCACCACCACAATTTCCTTCTCTGAGGAGCAGCTCTAGATTCCCATCTTCCATTGCATTGCAGATACACGTCTAAAGTTAACTTGATTATGATGCCTCGCCGCAATGGCATCGTCTGCTCATGAGTTGTTTCAAGTTAGCCAACTGTAGCAAAGGTGAGCTAGCCTAATAACTAATGACAGAGGGTGGGAGTAACGTGGCTATTAAGAGTTTACCAAAGCAAAAACCTTAGCAAAAAACACCTTTCACGACCTTTACGTAACTTTGGTAGCAATTGTGTAACCAACAGCAGCATAGCATGTCAGACTGAAAGCTTTAGCTGGACTATAGCTCTTCTTTAGCGGCAGGGAAAGATGTCAAGTAACCTGCAGCTAATGCTAGCTGCTACAACACAAGGATGTTGCACTACAGTCAGAGGAATTAAAGTCATGGTTAAATAAGTTCGCAGCTTAGTTGGAGCGACATACAGCAGGAGCGAAGACTAAATTCTGAGACGTTTAAGTCTGAGACGGGAATGAATGGCGAAGAGCAAAGAACCAAAGTGCCAAAGCCCCGCTACAGTGTCTGTCAGTGACACCAATTACACACGCGGCTAAGCAATTCTGGTTACCTGTAATTGTTGGAATTCCTTTTCTATTTCCTCCCATTCTGCCTCAAAAGTGGGTTTGGACATCGTGGCAGAACGAAACGGGACGGGAAAAACACTTCCACCAGGTTCCACTCCGACTGGCTCGTCCTCGCTGCTTCGCCGTGTTTTAATTGTGCCGTAGAGCGCATGCGCACATCCAACGATTAAGCAGTGTAGCTGAACCCCAGCTGAACCCGCTAAAAGTCAACAAACACTTCCGTCATTTTTATTAAACTTAAGATATTGGAAAATAACTGAGAGGTCTAATTGCAAATCATTTTAATTTGGGGTTTTAATAAGCTCGTTATCCACCAATCACAGTGCACTTTACTGTTGCTACGATACACCAAACAGTTTTTGTTCTGCGGAAGAAGTTAATATAACTTGTGTTTTCTTGATTTTTCCAAGCGGGTTGAGTGCATTTAAGTCATCCGCTTGGATACACTGCCAAGGTACAAAATACTTTTATCTAACTTAAAATTTCTGGACGGTGTTTTACAGCAATTTATGTTGTAAGTACATGTGTCTCAAAATATCGCATCAACTGTCCAGATTTCTTTGTGATTCTGTACATAAGAAAAAATATAGCTCCAAAAATATTTTTGTTATAATCTAATTTGGCTTTTCTCTATATTGTTTTTATAAAACGATAAGGCCCATTTTGCTTGAGAACGTTATTCAGAAATGAAAACAATGGTAGTAGTAGTATGAAGGTTTGGTAATTTTGCAAATTTTTGCTGCATGTTCACTAGAATGTTCTGCAATGACATAATAGTCACCAATGAAATTAACTAATATATTTCTTTAAACAAAATCTCAAGAAAATTGCAAAAGAAAAATAATGTTACATAAAATACAACTTCTGACATTGATTTTCATGTACAGATTTTAAAGGGATAGTTCAGAAATTTTTAAGTGGAGTTAAAAATTGAAGTTATTATCAATAAAAGTTCACCCACTTTGATAGAAAAAAATTAATATTCCAACAAGTTTGTAGAACACCTCAGAGCTGTGAAGGTTAACTGCTGGTCATATGGGCCTCTGTTTTAGCTGATTTTTGCACATATAATTTTTTTTCACAAGGATGTTGTTCCATTTGTGTCTGTTTTCTCATCTGTACATCTTCTGTATCACTACATTAAAGTTACATTGGTTGAAGTTGCTGGCTGTATCAATGGCTTCCTCAGCTGTGATTCTTCTCTCTCTATTATAGATAGTCCATACTTATGGATTTTGCAACCAGCTGTCATTTTTTTCAGTAGATATTTTTTTTGTTTGTTTTTTTTTACTGTTTTTTCAGATGTTGTAGTTGTTTACAAACTACTCCAGTCGACTGTTTTGGTGTATCATATGGGCCTCTGTTTTAGATTACTTTTGCACATATAAATGTGCTTTTTCACAAGCGTGTTGTTAAATGCTCAGGTGGATTGATATTCTTTGGAGTTGTAACATAGATGTTGCTTGGCTGAGACAACTGCAGCAGACCTAATAACATTCTCTTGTAAAAGTCTTCATTGTTATTGCTAATTTAGCATTGTGTCTCAGGCAACTAGTTGTAAAGATGTCAGTACTCTGAAAATTTCAATGTATTTCTGTTCAAGAGAACTTCACAAAAACTCTGAATTATCCCTTTCAGTGAGCTACAAGTGTAAGAAAACCCTCTGGCATCCCACTGTTTTGAAACTGTTCTGTGCAGAGTATAAACTTCAGATTTGCTGAACCTGATGATCATTTTAAAACACAAAAACATTTAGTCTGGAAATCAATGGGCAGTGAGTGAACATACCATCTTAAATGTTTAAAATATTATATTTCTTCTCACAGGATTTCCACCACATCCTTCCAGACATGCCAATTTATAAACCATTTAGGAAAACTCTTCCCCCTTCAGTACAGAAGGATAAAGATTCCCAGAAATGTGGGCTGCGGCACACGGTTTACTCTGTCTGTGGAAATGAATACACCGGCGAGTGGCTGGAGAACAAGAAGCATGGTAAGATAAAACTTTTTGTTTACCACAACAAAACTTACCAATACAAAGTTAGCCAATATTAAGCCAAATATTCTGGAAAATGGAATTTTAGATGACTGACTTTTTGAAAACTTTGTCAAGGCAACGGAATTCAGGTTTGGAAGAAAGCTGGTGCAATTTATCATGGGGAGTGGAAATACGGAAAACGTGATGGTTATGGGACCTACAGTGTACATATCCCGGAAACAAAGGAGTACAGAAGGAAGTATTGTGGTCAATGGAAAAATGGAAAGAAGCATGTATGCTTTATTTATTATCTTCATATTGGACTGCAAAACACACATACTGAGACAGTGATATATATTTTTTTTTATATCTTTTTAGGGATATGGGACATACTTCTTTGACAACTCTGCAGTATATGAGGGGGAATGGGCGGATGACCAACACAATGGCTGGGGAAGGATGTACTACGAAAATGGAGACATTTATGAAGGAGAGTGGCTGAACCATAAGACTCATGGCCAAGGACTCATTCGATTTTGTAGGAGAATATTTCTTCCCATAATTGCAAATGAAAACCTTTGGGGTCCAATATGTCTAATTGGGATTTTTACCAATTTCTCCTGTAGCCAATGGAAACTGGTATGAGGGCTCGTGGCGAGATGGGAAGAGGAACGGTGATGGAAAGTTCTATTACTCTGACAAAGGCCTGCTTTATGAAGGCTTTTGGGTGGATGGGATAGCAAAATGTGGGACACTTGTAGATGTTGGAAGGGAATCAGCACCATCACCACCTCAGTTTCCGTTTCCAAAGGTATGTGACTATTTACAGTTATGACTGTATTGAAAACTGTTCACTTCCACACTCATTTTATGAGACAACCACAACACATGCTGCCTCTCAACTTGTAACTCCTATAATTAAATTTCCCAGAACCCTTAATCAGTTATTCAGATAGGAGCTCAAATTGGGCCTAAAACCTGATTCCACAGACCCAGTTTTATTTTATTTTTACACTGGTCACACTATGAAGTGAAACTCACATCCCTTCAAGCTCTGAGATGTATAAGATTGACACATCTTTAGGAAAAAAAAGCCAAAGCAATAAGCCTCAAAAATGTTGCATATGCCACAGTGATGTGGCTTGTTTCTTTAAAACTTGAAACCTGTCAAAGTTCTTTTGGCATTGTGATTGTTTTTATTTGTACGCTGGAAAATGATCACTGTGAAACACTAAAACATCGTTCTGATCAAAGTGAACCAATCAGAAATGCTTCACACCTTCCCTCCTCAAATCTCCAGGGTCATATCAAAAGCCTACACCAAGGCAGCTTTCTGGGGTAAGATTTGACCTCGGTAATCTGTTTTTAAGCTGGTAGTTGCAGTGAAAACAGTGAAGGGTCAAAGAATAGCCCCAGAAAACTACACTGGTTCCTGGAAAATTTGGAAAAACAGTTAAAAGTATTCAGTTCAGTGACAAGGCTTGATACGTATTTGTGTTCTTTTTCCAAGATTCAACTGGTGGACATGGAGTTGGTTTTACGGGAAGCTAGAGCAGCTTGCCAAGGTCACTGTTGAAGAGCAGTAGGAGGAAAAATGGCAAGTTCCTACTTCATCCAATAAAACAACACTATCCATTCATTAAGTTCTCTCAGTCATAGTTTTCATTAAGATTCCACTTTTTTGATAATTAATACCAGTGTTACTATTAAAATTAACAACATGAAAGAAGCCTGAGGTCTTTTGATGTGGAGCTTGCATGTTCTCCTTGTGTATGTATACCGTCCACAGTCCTATAACATGACTTTTAGGTTAATTGGACTCTCTAAATTATCTTTAGGTATGAATGTGTGTGTGTTGCCCTCTGATGAACTGGTGAGCTGTCCAGCAAGTATCCTGCCTCTTACCCAGTGGCAGCTGGAGATGTGACTCTTCAAAGATCGGCGAGCGAAGACAATGGATAACTTGAGTTGCTTATTTGTTGTCTTCTGAAGCTATAATATGTTCAATTGAATTTATTAAGCCTATTTAGAAATCCACCAGTTCCTTCAGTCAGCCTCAAAAACCTGGGTCTCATCTCTACCATGTTCAGTCCCTGACATCCTTACACTTATAAGTATCTGGACAGATTAACATAAGTAATTCATTCAAAACAGACTGATTTAACTGATGAAAACAAAACAGTCAAGTGAGAATGAGCACAATTGATCCCTGCAGGTCTCTAGTGAATGTATAGTAAAAGTTCCATGCTGATCAGGATGACTGTAGAATGTGTAATAACACCATAACAAGTATAAAAAAATCTAAACTCACACAAATGATTGTTTTGTTTAAATGCAGGTATCCTGATCACTATGTTTTGATAAGCTGTAATTTACAAGGACAGAAATGAAAAATGACATGTGTTGGACATCTAAACTTCAAGTTCCATTTAGTTAAAAAGTGTTTATTAAAACTCAACACATGTCAGCACTCTATTAATACTGTAAGGTTGGCAGCTTATTAGTCAACGCATACAGCTAACTGTTCAAAAACACCAGGACAGTAGATTTTTTTTAAACACAAAAAAGTTAAAAGGCTGTGCTTCACAAACACAGATGTGCAATAACTGATAATTATGTGCAATAACTGATAATTATGTGCTTTTTACTAAACGATAAATAAATCCAGCAGGCAACAGAAATAAGTCCAGGCATGATATGTCTGACATAATGAGTAGAGCTGTTATCAAGCACACCACTTTTGGTCTAGGAACACATAAACCAATAACAGGTACAATGTGTAATTCCTCAGCAGGTCAAACTCCAAAATATATATAACTAAAAAAAAAAAATCAGATAAAGGTTTTAACCAGGAAACAAATGATGGGTGGATCTCTGATAACCAGTGGTAATATTAGGCTACCATCACATTAATAACTTTGTGATTTCCAGCTACATGCATTATGGCGCATTCATGAGATCACAGTAAGGTAATGTGTTTTCTAAAAAAAAAAAAAAAGTAAAACTTTCAAATAGTAAAAATGTAAATCCTAAATTTCTGCCCTCTCAGGAAGTTCCAATACAGATCAGGGTATTTGTCTATGGGAACTGGGAGCTTGGCGATTGTAAGATTGAAGATTCCCCTCTGTTGTCGAGCTCGTTTTGAAGCCTGGTGAGGTTAGACAGCTCCTCCAGCTCCTGAAACTGTCTGTCAGTCTTGTGGCTGACCAATGAGCGATAAAAATGCACAGCAAAGACTATAAAGATTAAACCAAACGGGACCATAATAGAGGTTGAGGTAATAGCAGCAGCCACACCAGAGGAGACGGTGCTGTTGTTGGATTGGTCGGGCTTAATGGGCAGAAATTTGACCCAGCAGAGCAGAACAACCTCAGCGAGGAAGAGCAAAGTCCCAATCACAGTGGAAAAAGCCCACGCCAGCTCAATGTGTCTGTGCATTCGCTCATGTGGAGACTCCTTCACAGAGTTGAGGTTGTGGACGTTGCTGACCGCCTCTATGTTAGGCAGAATGCAGGTGCTGACCATCAGAGCAAATAGGTGAACAGCAACAAGCACGGTGGTGCAGGCACTGAAGGCGATGAGGAGAGCAGGTGGGTATGGATATTTGTTGTCGAGCTGCACTTCCACCATCGCGACCTGCCAGGAAAGGAAAAACAAAATGTCATGTGGCGAGTTCATCTACAGTGGACTGGAAATTAATATATGACGTTGATTTTACCATGGCAAATCCGGAGAGCAACGCTGATGTCCGACTTGAAGCTTTCAGTTTGGCTCGACTCAGGTACAGTTTCCTCCAGGACAGGGCTTGTAATGAATGCTCGTTCAGACTCATGTTGCGCTAATTATCACAACACCCGCCGAGCAGCGCAACTGTTTGGGAAACCTTGCGCCACAAAACTAAAAGGACTCCACAACTACGTCCCCTCAAGAAGCATTTAGGCTTGTCGGCTGACTGTAACTGCGGAAGCTATTTTTTTCCACCCACAGTCTTCCTTCAGCGTGTTGATCTGCTTTGCACCTTAAATTACCCACAAGTCTACGCGCGACGAGGCCAACATCCGCAAGTAAATAGTGACGGGAATTTCGAATCTGTTCCGAGATCCGAATCTTTTGGCTCAATTAATTAAAATCAGTTGATTAACAGCTCTGAACTAAAAAAAAAACCTTAAGTAAATTAGAATATGGTCGAAAAATAATTAATTAAATGATTTCAATGATTTTGACTAAAAGTAAATGAAACCAGAAGTTTACTTTCCCAGAAAATTGCAATGTTTTCATAATGCCAATCTCCACATTGACACTTAGAATGAGCTACAAAATCTAATTGCTAAACAAACGAGTTGTTTGCAAAATACTGTACTCTTAATGTAAAGTTTAGTGGAAGGAAACAGTGTGATAAAAATATCACTTAAGTAATTCAGACAACTACCTTAAGGAAATTGTGAAGCAAAAGTCACTCAAGAGCTTGAATAAAATCCACAAGTTGAACTTATGTCATATTTTGGACATGTGCAGACATGCATTTGTGGAATGAAAATCCAGCCCAAAGTATCAAACTAAAACTTTAGACTTTTGCAATATGCTTGATGTTGGAAAAATGTGAAAAGTTTATTGTTAGATAAAAGCATCAAAACATTAACAGAAACACATGACACAATAATATAATACTAGTTTCTTGTGGCATTTAATTTCAATAAGTTGGGATAATCTGAAGGAGTTTGTAGTTTCTATCAACATTCTGATGTACATATGAAATAAACACAAATTAATAAAAAAAAAATAAAGCAGCTCTCAGACAGGAGTCAGCTCCTAATATTCACAAAAAAGAGTTGGTACATCAAGTCTGTTTGGTCATTGCAAGCACATCACTTTGAGCTGTATTGGTGGAGGAAAGAGTTAGCAACAAACTGAAGCTGCGAAAGATGAAAAGCTCAGAACTCTGCAAAAAAATAAAAAATTTAATTATGCCTCAGAAAGTCAGGTACACATAGAAATTAATTAAACTTTGTTGAAGTGAAACGTGAAAACATTTTTTTCCACTTTTAACTTAACCTAGATTGATTTTGTTTTGGCATTGCAAGTCCTATGTGGTATGGAAATGAGGTGATATATAGCCACAAATGCTCTACTATAAATTTGCAAAGCAAATATCTTACACTATGTTCTTTCACAGGGGATTTGGGACATGTTAGTTTGAAGTAAAATAAAACAAAATAAAGCTATCCCATCCAGTCAAAGAGAGGCAGACCAAAATCAGAAATATAATAATTTCAGATTCAGTAATATCTTACTAATCTAAAAGGGAACCGAGTTAAACAAAAGGAATTTAAATTATTACAATATGTTAGTAGTATATTTCTTGATATGACACGGCTTTATTTGGAACCATAATTTTATTAAAAGCCAAAGTGTTATTTTAGGTGCCTGCAGTTTTACTCATCTATGTATAAAAAACATTTTAAAATAATCTTGAAGCCTGTCTATTTAAAGGTGGTTAATTAAACTACGCGAATCCTCTAACGACAGAAGTAGCTTTTATGCGTTGTAAGCCGATGTTATGTAATGAATGTTTGTAGTTTGTAAAACAGTGGAAAGCAGCGGAGTGACATGCCATGACGTTGTCCAACAATGTTTTGGTTCCTGACCATGACGTAAGACACAAAAACATGGTTCCCTTGTTTTGAAGCGTAAAGCGTGCTAAGTGCCTCCTTAACTTTACTACGCATGAGGATGCTTCCCCGAAACTGAGAGGCTGGAAAACGACCCGAAGAGACGATGGCCCAGTCGGTGGAGACGTGTGCTGAAACTGGACGGAGGCTGGTGTGTAGCATCCGCCGCGTTAACGTTAGCTTGTGAGAAGAGAGACAGGGTTAGCTTAGCTAACGTTTGCAACTGAAAACATTGGGGGGTATTTGTCATGTCATGGAAGCTGGTAAAGTTTGAGGAAAACAATGAAAAGAACGGCTTATGCCGAATTGTAGAGACTATAACTTATTTTATTTGCGTAATATTCACCAAGCATTTGAAAACATAAATAAGACAAATTGTTAAAGACGGGTGATTAACTCGAAACAATTACAGTTATCACCAGCAGCTCCTTCTCATTCGATAAGCGTCATTAAACGCTTGAAGCGCGAGAAGTCACATTTTGGAATTGTGCTGCTATGGTAACCGAAGTGGCGCTGTAAAAAGTGAAATATTTCACGTTTTAAACTTAGACACTGAATGGACGTTCAGTAACTCTTTACTATTCTCTAGTAACCATCTATGGAGAAGAGCGGGCCTTTTTAGGGATAGCCAGTGGGCTTTTCACGCGTGTCTCTGTTTTTGTCATGTAAATAATGGCATTTTTCAATGGCAGCGCTCCATCTGCCGGAGAATGTACGACGAGAACGAAGATCTATCTGACGTGGAAGAAATTGTAAACATTAGAGGTTTCAGCGTGGAGGAAAAGCTTGCCAGTGACTGCTATAATTCAGAGTTTGTTCACTTAATGGAGGGCAGAGGTAAAATCATGTCATACAACTTTATTATTCACTTGCAACAAAGTAAATGACAATTTGACTGGCAAAATATTGTCTTTGCAGCAATAAATATATGAAGAGATGATTTGGAGTAAAACTGACAATATCCTGTCTTGCAGACTTCACTTATGAATATGTGCAAAGGGAGGCCCTCAGGATACCACTTATTTTTAAAGAGAAAGATGAATTAGGAATCAGGTAAGACGTTTTCTACATAAAACATCTATTTTGTTACTACTGAGGTTCTTTTCACTTTCTCTTAAAGTATGTCATTAAACAATTATTAACTGGAATACACTTAAAGTAATTATTTAAAGTTGTTCAAATTCACTCAACATAACTAATTAAAACAGATCATTTTAAAACAACTGATATCTATTTATATTTGCATTTGTAGTTATGCAGACCTTTCCTGCAAAAACAGTTGAAAACAAACAAAATCTCAGCAGCATTATTGAGTATTTGTGTTTCTATGCTTATTTTTAGTGGTGTGATGAAAGGACTGCTGCAGTATGGAAGAGAAAATCTAAATCCTGTCTCATTGTCAGACATGTTTCTATGCTATGCTATGATAAGATCGGTTTTTCTATTTTTACCATGTTTTTTTTATTTGCAGAATGCCTGACCCGGAATTTACAGTCAGTGAAATAAAAGGATTAGTTGGTAAGCAGAACGCCACTAATTCCAACATATTCATACAGTATTAACAGATATCATGTTATATAGCAATTTCTTTAACTAAACAAAAAGCCCACTTACTTGTAAAATGTTGCTTGTGACCACCCCAGAATACATGTATGTATGTATATATATATATATATTTTGCTAGGTTTAACAAAGAAATCATTGCAACTCTGTTTTGACTTCCTCCAAACAAACCAGATCACCACATCGGAAATTATGTAAGAAAATGGTTTAAAAAATGTTTTAAAACATATTTTTTAATGAAAATTATGGAAATATGTATATACAATTTTTAAGTACAACACAGAGATGAAAACTCACACAGGTCTCTGAACTGTGATATGCCATAGAGCAATTCCCCCATGCTGCTATGATTGTCATATTTAATTTTTAGCCATTCTCTTTTTAGTTTTTTATCTCTACCTACAAGTACTGTTCATTATTATTTTAATTCTGAATAAATCAGCCCCATCTAGTGGGGACTCCTGTGAATGACACTTTGAGGAGTCCCTAAAGTGATTCAAATTGGAGCAGATTTACTGTACTCTTTCTTACATCCATAGTAAAGATGTGTAGAAGTGTTAATTACTTTAAGTTTTTTTTCCAGTAGCCTAATCTCACTCTGACAAAACGTTTGCAGTTTTTTGACAGTGATCTTTGGAGTTTTGACCTATTAAATAATTTTTCTCAGTGTGCAGTTTTGTTTGTTCCAGTTAAAGATGTTCTTGACTTTTTATGTATTGATTATACTAGATATATACATGCAAATCAAGAATATCAACTACATGCTGAATTATAGCTGTGAGGCATTGTTGCTTGTCATAAGTTGACATGTTTTCTTCTCTTTCCCATTTTTGACGAGTGGCTCATTGAAATTGGCATTTGTGTCCCATCATATGCACTCCTGGAAAATATGCAGTCATAGATTACTTAATAAAAATGTTTATATGCTATTATCAAATGAAAAATCTAAAATACAAATTAATAAAACATTTGTTTTTGTTAAAAGTAATTGCTCTTTAATGTGGGGTTTTCCATCACTGAGTAAATATCTTTAAGTTGAAAGAGAGAGAACAAACTACCGCAATAAAATCTGTAGAAATGATAATGATAAGTTATCAGTATCATTGATAATGAGAATTGTCTTAATTCTGTTTCAATATTGCAGCTTTATTACAAACTTTCAGTAATCAAAATAAGAAAACATAAAAGATTTTTGCCCAGACTGTAAGAAAATGACATTTGTGGTATAATATCCTGTGTAATATGACATTTTGGAGCTTTTGCAATAAATCCAATGATCAGTTGATTTGACCTGTTTTGCCGCAGGCAGTCGCAGGTCTGTGGATGTCATGGACGTGAGCACTCAGAAAGGCTCGGAAATGAGCATGGCTCAGTTCGTCCGTTATTACGAGACCCCGGAGGAAGAGCGCGACAAACTCTTTAATGTCATCAGCTTAGAGTTCAGCCACACTAAGCTGGAGCATCTCATCAAACGGCCCACAGTGGTAGGAAATGCATGGTGACATTGTGAACATTTTCATAGGTGTTCAGAAACCTCGATGAGGTTGACCGAAACCTTGTTACTGTGGCATGAACGTTCAGTTTTTATCGTTTTTACAGGTAGATCAGGTTGACTGGGTGGACAACATGTGGCCTCCGGATCTGAAGCACAGCCAAACAGAAGCCACCAACATTATTTCAGAGATGAAGTACCCCAAAGTGCAAAGGTAAAACTTTGCTAATGTATTGATTGTAAATACTGTAAAGTATTTTATTTACTGTTGTCCTCTTTGTTAGTTTCTTATAGCTGGAGTGTATTTTTTTCCAAATTCAACTGTTTTTGCTGCCATTTTCCAAATGGTTGATATTTGTCTCATTTTGGAATGATATTGTGTTTTTTCTTAGAACTCAGTATGATCTTATTTTATTTTCAGGTACTGTTTGATGAGCGTAAAGGGCTGCTACACAGACTTTCACATTGATTTCGGAGGAACTTCAGTTTGGTATCATGTATTCAAGGGACAAAAAGTATGTTTGTGTTTTATCTTTATACCTAAACTATATTATATATGCTTAAACTAAGATTTTGTTTCATATAGTTTAATAATTGGTAGCCCCAGGTTTTTTAGCATTAACCCAGTAAAAGCCCCTTGTAACAACACTTTTTTTTGTCAGGTGTTCTGGCTTGTGCCTCCAACCGCACATAACCTTGCACTGTATGAGGACTGGGTCCTTTCAGGCAAGCAGAGTGACGTCTTCCTGGGAGACCGAGCTGATGGATGCCAGAGAGTGGAGCTGAAACAAGGATACACCTTCTTCATTCCATCTGGTGAGCTGACGTAGTTGTTTCTAAGGAGGCAACAGGAACAAGTTAGAGCCCAGATGAATTAAGAAGGACACAAAGCCTTTTATGGTTACTTTGCAGCAAACGCAGAGTTCTTAAGGAAGTTGGAAAAGTCTTTAAAATCTGGGATTTAATTTGAATAGTATCGGATCCATATAGTCCCGATGTTTGCAGTTTGCATATTTAAAGCCTGACAATTGTAAAATGGTAAAATACGTATGGGTAGTTTAAAAACTGGCAACAAAGAGTGAGATATTGGGAAATTTTGGGAGTTTTGAAAAGTATTTAATTTGTCATTTTAAAACATGTTGCAGCAATCCTCTTTATTCAGTCATGAATTTGGACAAATGTTGCCTTCCTTATTGTTTTGATTGTTTATTTTTTTTTTGCAACTTAAGGTTGGATCCATGCTGTTTACACTCCTGTGGACACATTAGTGTTTGGAGGCAACATTCTGCACAGCTTTAACATCCCCATGCAGTTCACTATCCACGAGATAGAAAACAGGACAAAGGTAGGAGTCTTCATGCTGGAAAGCATGGCAATGTACTGACCTGCACAGGAAACTCTGCAAACAATAGCTTAATCTCAGTGAAAAGAAACATTTTGAGTTTATTTTAAACTGCAAAAAAGAACTGCTGTCTCCTGTTTATTGGCTTCTTCACAAGACATTTAAACAGAATCGTTTCAAGCTTTCAAGAAAAGAAATCACATGAAGACTTTGACCTGAATTCTCAGAGAGCTGTTCTGTCTCCTGTATCAGAATGCAACATAATGTGTTATTTCTGAGCACATCCATGTATAAAAACAAAATTTTGTATCTGACATTTCTGATTATCTTCACAAAAAAAAAAAAAGAAAAAAAAAGTGATTAGTATAAAATGTTACTAGTGCATAGCCAGTCTGAGTTTATGTAAGTATAAATTCCTTTTCCCTCTCGTTAGGTTCATTCCAAATTCCGCTTCCCGTTTTACTACGAGATGTGTTGGTACGTCCTGGAGCGATACCTGCACTGCCTGACCAAGAGGTCCTACTTTACTCATGAGATCCACAAAGAGTCTGTTGGTAAGAACGATCAATCATTACACCAAATAAATAGAAAAATACAAAAAAACGTATGATTCAATGACGTATACATGATTTTCATAGAATATATTAAGAAAGCTGGAATTCAAAACCTCCAACCTTTTTTTGTGTGATTTGTGTGATTTTTATCACTCAAACCGAACACTAGGAGCTGGACTTTTTCTCATTATGTAAAGTGGAATCCACTAATCAGGAAATCCTGCAGAAAGTTGGAGTTTAATTTTAATTAAAAGAGAGGATATCACATGTCATTCTGCTTTTGAATTTGATTCCTGAAGTTGATTTTTTAAAAATTTTATCTTTGAAATAAATTGCTGTTGTCACAGTTATTGCCACATAGAATAGTTTTTTTCCTTAATAGATTAAAGCAACAAGGGAAAACCTATTGCCTTTACTTTATATTTGTCAATTATATGCAAGATTTAGTTGGGAAGCATCTTTGCAAGGTAAAGTAAAAACAAAAGCTGAGTCATCTTTAGTGAAGTTTGACACTTTCTCAACAAGCACTATCATTATGTCTGTTTAATTCTAGACTATGAGACAAAGATAAAGATAGAGAGTCTGTCTTCGGACTCCAGGAGCCAGGACATGAATGAGGACTCCTGTGAGCCTCTAGTTCGGGACGGCCATGGAGAAAAAACTGAAAGACCCTCTGGAGATGGCCCTTGCTCGCCTGACATCATCAAGGGCTCACTGCTCAAAGCTGCTTTATCTGTCGACTCCGAGCACAGCTGTCATCCTTGCTCCGCCTCTCTAGACTTCCCCAAAAGCCCCTCGGATTCTCCAGGTTCTGAGGCTCAGAGCAAGTGGACTCACCTGACACAGCATGAGCTGATTGGGCTCAGGACACTGGTGGAGAAACTAGAATCACTCCCTGAGAATAAAAAATGTGTTCCAGTGGGAATAGAGAGCCCTCAGGCCCTCCTAGAGGACATGAAGGTAAAAAAAAACCCCAACAAAACAAATAAAAAAAACCCCCACTAAAATAATTACAGGAATAGACATGAGATGTTTTTTTCTTCTTTGGCTGTTTAGGTTGTCCTGAAGGAACATGCTGATGATGACCCAAAATTAGCAATCACTGGGCTTCCTGTTGTGTTATGGCCTAAGAAAGTGTTAAAGGTAAGCAAAACAAAGCTAATTTTGCAGAGAGTGTTCACTGATGTGGTTCAAGTCTTTACCACAACAACACAACACAATGCAGGAAGATCTTGTGTTATATGCTAATTCCTACTATGTCAGAACTTAGAGACAACAGTTTATGAAATCAAGGAGCTCCTTCTGTTTCCTGGAGAACCAGCAAGTGAATGGGAAACTGTGAATATAAAAAAAAAGGCATGATAAAAAGCTCTTAAAGTGGACAGTGGTGATGCAGCCTCTGCCAGCTGCCTTTGCCTGTTGGAGAATGTGACCAAATCTCGTTCAGCGCTCCTAAGAACGTTTGTTGAGGAGGATTGTTGTGATGACGTGTCGAAGGCGACTTCGCTGTCAAGAGACAGTGGTCAATTTCCAGGCATAAAACTACAATATAAAATTTCTCTTAAGCCACGTTTGATATGTACTGTCTTTTTATAACAACTGAAGGTAACATAGTTGCTTTATTGTGCTATAAAGTAGTACTATGTGCCTGGAAAATACATCATGCTGCCCATCTAATGTGTAATTAATTTATGTTAATCTGTGATATGTAAAATCAAAACAACCCCTACATTTACCTTAGCAATAACCATGTCAGTATTGTCTTTATTTTCTTATCAGAACACTTCATAGTAAAATTACTTAAGGATAAAAGCTTATGCAGGTACTTGTTTTGAATAGTAATTGGCAGATCAGACCTTAAGCTGCTAGGGAAAGTATTATTTATGCGTCTCGAGATAATTGTCATATGAATGTTTGGTCATAAAGTTTCTGCTGGTCTCATCAAGCCTCTGGATCACCCTGCCACCCACTTGCAGTCCCTTGAAAGGCCAGCTGCTGGTCCCCGGGCCTCTTTGTGTTTGCCTTTTGTAATGAGATGCCATCTGGCTCTCTCGGTTGTGCACAAGCCTGCTCTTCTCTCCTTATGATGCGCAGAATGAATATGACAACACTTTTGCTGCTTCCTCTTTCCTCATTGGACTGAGGCATACACCCCCAGTTCATATTCTGATGCTCAGCCGCCTCCCATTGGCTCGGCGCTTCGCAGCAACACCCCTTGCTTCCATAGAGCAGATCCATATTAATGAGGGAGAATTGTGTGCGTGTGTTGGTGAGTGTGTGTGTGTGTGCTTCCTACATCTGCTTGTGGTATTGTGAAGCTTTAGAGCAGGAGGGAGGGCTGTAGGCCTGACAGCAGTAGCAGGAGTAGAAGGAGGAGGAGGAGGAGACTGCAGCCATGTCAGTTTGCTATGAGCTGGACGGCATCTGAAAACAAGCCATGGCCATGTCGCTGAGCGCTGATGATGAGGACTACGACTCAGACTCTGAGCAGGTTAGCACACTGACGCCCTGCAGGCAGGCAGGCAGGCACACCGAGCCAACTGGAGGAATGTTTTGTGTTTACGCTTGTGTGGATCATCACAGAGCAGTGGGGAAATTGAGCTTGTTTGAGACAAAAGCATGGATTCAGTCTACCCTCAGTGCTCAGTCTTTGATTTTAACCTTCTTTATAGTTTTCTTAGTTGTGCGTTTATCGCAGAGAAGATAATTGGTGTTTTTTTTTTTACTGTTAACATTTTTCGGTGGTTGCCTTATGATGCTGATTCATTTCAGATTTAGTGGCCTGACTGCAAAAATATTGAACTCTGTTAATATTTCAACGTGTTATATTAATACACCCATTTACATGGGTATAAATGGTAGTTGTATCTGTGAAAGAACTCTCTTGCAAATTTTTGTTGATGTAAATAATTTTCCTACTCCACTGCTCACCTTAGCGACACACTCCTCCCTCACTTAAAATCTGTGACCGCATTTGAATGAAACAAAACACTGAGCGCTGATGAACGAGTCCATCTTGTTCTGCTGTCAAGTAGAACAAGTCACATGACCTTTCCAAAATTGATTCCAGTCATTTACACACACACACACCCACACACACCCCCACACACACACACACACACACACACACATTCTTTAAGTTAGTAGCCTTAAGGTCAAAAACTGTTCAGAAGGTGATTCGGGCTCTGAAACTGAAACTTTAGGAACAATTTGAGCAACTTGTGTTGAATTTAGTGACATCACCTGCAGGTTTTAAATGTTGCTATCACAGCACTTTATTTTTGGTTGTTTATTGGAATATATATTGAAACTGTTATTATCCAACCCAAATTTTGCAAAAATTTTATCATTGTGTTTTTTTTTTTATTTGAACCTCTGGTGCTGCTAGAAGACCGTTGAAGTTTGTTGTTGCCTTTGGGTTTATAATTGTCTATATATGTTCTCATTATTTACTTTACATTGATGTGTGTGTTCATCTTAATGAACATGGAGTTCTGGGTCATTCCATTAATCAACTGTTCTATTAAAATGTTTCCCAGCAAAATAAGCTCCCAAGAAATTGCTAACTAGTCAGATTTTCTTGCATCTTTGTTTTTGATAAAGACTGAATTATAGCTTGTTTGTAGTTTGTCAATAAAATAATAAAGATAGTTATTATTCTTCTGCTAAAATCTAAGACCACCTTTAATTCAGCTATCATCAGATATTTCTGCTGACAGGACACAAGAAGGGATCAGTCTGTCTTCTAACTTGCCTCTTGAACTTGTAGTTTAATTACCTGTTTTATTCACCTGTAATGTGCTGTGATCATTAGAAAAGTAGCTACCTGAGAATCTGTCAGACTGTAACAGTTCAGGACTGGTCTCTGTTGCTTGGTTATTTGGTCCCTCCCTCTTGTTAATCCCCCTAAAAAAACTCCAGGGCAGATTGCACAACCCCCCTGTTTTTCAATATCTCACATTAATCCTGTCTGCCAGCTACATATCTGACACTCCGTGTCAGTCTGTTTCATGGCTGCTGTAAATTATCATTATGTGCCCAAAATTTACCACACTCACTTTTTTTCCCCTCTTGGAGGCTCTCTAGTTACAGTCCTCATTGGTTACAAGTGTGTGTGTGTCATACACTGTTCTGTTAGGGAACGGGACGCGGCTGTTGCTATGCTGACACCAGGAAAATCTGCACTGCCGATGTAACTGAAGGAATCCAGGCTTCATCTCCAGTAGCTGCAGTGTTTTTCACCTCTTGCTCTTATTTATTTATCCCCCCATTCTGCTGCTCAGTGTCTCATGCGTGATAGTGGGGAGCATCGAGTGGATTTTCTGATTAAAAAGAACAACCACTGAGCCGCCAAAGGAGGAGAATTACAGCACAGAAACAATAATGGTCAAAGATTTATAATCTCCATTGGCCAGATGTCTAAAATAGAGCAGAGATTATTACGAGTGCATGTCTTTATCAGTCTGTGTGCTCTGGAAGGCAGAACAATGTGTCTTCCTCATGCAGCATGTGTGAAATGTGGCTGTGAGTGCAGCTTCTCTTTGAAGAAGAAACATGCAAGGCAGCGAGAGGCTAAATTTGGATGGTGCCTTCAGGGACACTTTTTGATGTGATTGTTTGTTCTTCTATTCAGTCCTGTAAGAGGCATGGAATATGTGTTTAAAACCAGCCCCATCTGGTCAGGTTTGTTTTCTGTGGATAAATATCAATGCATATCATCTCTTTATTTCTGTGTACATTGAAATATTATCCTAGAGAGGGAAAGTGCAAAAAAAAAAATGCTGTTCAGCACTTACATCATCTTATTTGAATATTAGATTTGCAGTTATGCAGTGCTTTCCGAAAGGTTTCACACATTTTAAGCTTCTTCACATTTTAAATGTTACAGCCTCAAACTTCAATGTGTTTTACTAAAATTTCAGGTGAGAAAAAGCAACTTTTTCAGAATTTTGTTTGGTATCTAGACCCAAATTATTGGAGAATATATGGCAAGATTAGAGACTTTCCACACAGTTTGAATGACTTTGAGCTACTTTGCAAATTAAATAGACACAAATTTTAGTTTCTTAATGTCTAATATTGCAAGACACACACTCCAATAAGATTGCAACTTAATTGTTGCAAAGCATGGTTGTACAAAGTAGTGAGTCAAAGAAATTAAACACAAATGCATGCTACACCTTTGAAAATGTTACAATTCTATGGTCTGTATATGGTGTTTGGTTGAAAAGTAATCAAACATGAAAAACTTATAGTATGAACATTTTTGCAGAGCTTCAATGCACTAATGGGCTTTACTGTACATGTTATGATATTTTCTTAATGATGTATTCTTTGTAATGGTACTGAGACAAAAAGACATTAATTATTAATTGTAAAGCTTGATTTGATTAAACTTGGAACTTTTATCCCATATGATTCACTGCAGGCTTCATGTTGAGCAGCATGACACCAACAGATACCACCAAAATAAAACTACTGCTTAATTTTTTTGTCATTTCACTTGTCACTGTATCTCTTTTTGCCCTTTTAGCCCCGGCCTCCGAACCGGCCGAAACCTAAGATGGCAGCGTCTCCTGCATCAGCAGTCAAGCTGTCGGCCAGCCGGGGAACGTCTGGTGCCAGGAGAAGAAGGACGCGTTGCCGAAAGTGCGAGGCGTGTCTGCGGACGGAGTGCGGAGAGTGCCACTTCTGTAAAGACATGAAGAAGTTTGGAGGGCCGGGGCGGATGAAGCAGTCTTGCATCATGAGGCAGTGCATTGCTGTGAGTACAGGATGCTGGGAGCGTTCGTTTTTATTTAGAGACGGTGTTTGGCTCGCTAGTTTTCTGAGTGACGTGGCACAGTTGGCAGCAGTTTTATATCTGTGAAAATAAATAAGCGAGGGTAATCAACCCATCTTTGCATAAAGACTGATAACAATTAATTTGAAAAATGATAAAGGCAGATGGATGAGCATGTTGTAGTGGTTGGTATTAGATGCTTACTGTTTTATGCAGTGGGGGCCCATCCAATGTGAAGAATACTGCTAGTTGTTGGTTCACAGGCTTTGAGGAAGCCTTTGACTTCCTCAAAGGCTTCTTGAGGAGTGTTTGGTGAGGCGCTGTTTGTATGTTTCAGAACCATGGACAGAGAAATATATATACAAACTGGGCTTGTATCTGCAGCTTAGATCAGTTTTCTAAGGCCTTTTATTTTCCAACTCACTAAATAATACTTTCAAAGATTTGTGACACTAAGTATAAATTTTTAAAGGATACGCATGTTTCTAATAAGCTTCTTAGACTAGAGCAAAATGACATCACAAACAGCCACAGTTCTGCTTTTTCTATGACTCCTTTTAAAAAAAATCTCTTCTCATTATGGCAAAAATATATGCTATTAGCAATAGTTTAATAGAATAAACGTGGTTAGTATGCAGTCTGGGAATGTCTGCAAAAGTATCAAATTTCATTTAAAGGATTTTACGGATGACTAAATATAGAGGGAGAAATTAAAGAGTGGAAAAATTAGTCAGACTTTATTCCCTATCCTATGATCATTGTTGTTTCAGTCTATCTGTCTTTTTTTCTGCTCATTTAAAGCCAGACCTTTAGAAGAACATCTGCGTTAAAAAACATTTTGTACAGTATTTATATTTTTTAAATAGGTCAAAATGGATGGAAACAATCGAAGTATAGAATGTGGTAATGAAAAGTGTATATGAGCCCAATCCATTTTAAAACTCAAGTTTTGGAGATGCTTCACTCGGGGAACCCATCCATCCATTTTCCTGCACCCTTTTTCCCTTACTGGGGTCGGGAGGGTTGCTGGTGCCTATCTCCAGCTGTCATTTTGGGCGAGAGGCGGGGTCACCCTGGACAGGTCGCCAGTCTGTCGCAGGGCAACACAGAGACATACAGGACAAACAAACATGCACACACACACTCACACCTAGGGACAATTTAGAGAGACCAATTAACCTGACAGTCATGTTTTTGGACTGTGGGAGGAAGCTGGAGTACCCAGAGAGAACCCACGCATGCCCAGGGAGAACATGCAAACTCCATGCAGAAAGACCGGGGCAGGGAATCGAACCCAGAACCTTCTTGCTGCAAGGCAACAGCTCTACCAGCTGCGCCACTGGGCAGCCCACTCGGGGAACCTTTACTTTAAATTATCTTACTGGCTGAGATGAGTCACAAGATTGTGTGACTGTCTCAGCATTGTTCCAAATCACCCACAGACAACAAAAGCCTTAGTTTGTTTTCTGATGATACATAATTGTGTGTACTTGACCACAACATTTCTAAGCATGAGGGTGGCAACAACCTGTTGCAGGGCAGAGTTTCCCAAACCTGGTCCTAATGTTCTAACACTGACCTGTAGGTTTTAGGTGTTTCCCTGCTTCAACATCCCACATTCAGACGATTGCAATTCAGCAAAATCCTGCTTATCAGCCATCGACTGAAATCATGTGTGCTGAAGCAGAGGAAAGCCTAAAACATGCAGGACAGTGTGCCTTGAAGACCAAGGTTTAAAAAACATGGCTGCAGGTAATGTCCAATAACTGGCAGAACGGTTAAGTTTTGAAATAGAGACAGATTAGGAAAAAGTTTTTAATCAAGAGTTTAACAAGCTTAAATTTATTGCAAGTAAACAATTTAATGCGTGGAATAATTTTTAAAGATAGTTTTTTTTTTTAGAATAAGTTGGACTCAATTCAGAGTTCAGTCTGAATTCATGACTGCACTTACAACATTCATACATTTATATGTAGATTGGTGGGAAATTTGGAGTTACCTTAATTTGTTTGGGGAGGAGAGAACAGGGGGCGGGGGCACCCACAACTTCTTCCCACAAAGCCACATGATGCTGCTCTTGTTTGTTTTTTGTTACCAGGTTTGGTTTGCTTCATGTTTTGTTATTTTCTGCCACATTTTTGTTACTACTTTATTATTTGCATAATGTCCTTACATCTTTTGGTTGGTTTCTAAGATTGCCTTGCTCTTCACAAAAAGCTTTTATACCGAGAGTCTCTAAAAATATACATACAAAAAATGTAATTTTCATATATTAGCATAGACAGATGTACTGATTATTTCTTTGTATGGGTTTCCTCAGCCGGTCCTGCCCCACACAGCAGTATGTCTCGTCTGTGGAGAAGCTGGAAAGGAAGACACAGTGGAGGACGAAGAGGAGAAATTCAACCTGATGCTCATGGAGTGCTCCATCTGTAACGAGATTGTTCATCCGAACTGTCTCAAGGTAAGCTGATCAACATCAGCATGGTCCATTATGAACACCGCAAACAATATCCTTTTCATGCTATGAACAGCTGTCAAACAATAAATTCTGATTTCATTTAGGTTAAAGATTCGAGTGGATTGGTCAATGATGAGCTGCCAAACTGTTGGGAGTGTCCAAAGTGTAATCATGCAGGGAAAACTGGGAAAGTAAGCATCACTGTGGACTGGATTCCGTTTATGTAAAGTTGATCAATTTGCAAAACAGCTGAATTTATCTGCTTTTATTATCTGAATTTATGTCAGAGCCAGAGAAATAAAGTTGTCCTCTCTTCTCTTCCAACCTTTTGGCCACAAAGCAAAAAAGGGGGCCAGGATTCAAGTACGCATCGAACCTTCCTGGCTCCCTTCTCAAAGAACCGCGCTTAAACCGAGATTCAAAGGAGGAGCCCGAGCCGCTGCCCCCGCCGCCGCTGCCGGTGGCGATGGCAGCGACACCCGTTACCCCGCTGACGACCTCATCCGCTGTGAAAAGGAAAGCAGAGCGGGAAGTAACCTTGAAGAAGAGCGACGAGGAGCCTCCAAAGAAACGACCGCCCCTGCTAGCTCTGGATAGCTTACCACGAACACGGCTTGAAGATAATCCATTAAGGAAGAAAAGGAAACTGTTTGATACAAATGATGAACCCATTATGTTGAAAAAGAAGGTAGGACCCTTCTTTATTTATACTAGCCTTAACTATTATTACAACATGCGTTATATTGATACTAAAGTGCTGGAGTGGCTCTAAAGGGTTAACTCATTTGTTATATGATTTGATAGATTTAAAGTTACACTTTTCACTACTGCAGCTAACACAATCCATTATCTTTATTATAACAGTGTTTTTTTTTTTTTTCGTTTTTGCAGTAAATACTGATTAAAAATGGACTGAAATTTCTGGACATTTACATTTAGAAAAAGTAATGAAGTTTGATATACATTTGTGGGAATCCTTTATATTTGTAGCGTAACTGTGATTGCATTAAAATGTAACTTTCTCTTCTCTTTCTTAGAAAAAACTTTTAAAAACAGATGATCAATTTAGTCTGAAGCCTTTGCAACAAATCAAGACAGAGAACGATCACAGGGAGGAAGATGAGGGACACTGGGATCATGAAGAAGATATTTTACCCTTGGACCGAATGCATTTTAAGAGGAAGAGTGAGTATGACGATGAGGGCCAAGATGAGGAGTCAGAGGAAGAGGAGGCTGCAGATAAAGAGAGAGATGATAAAGCCAAGGCACTCATGAGTCCCCTGCTAAGGACATCCTCAGCCAGAGAAGGTGACCACTCATCCTCCAACTCTCCCAGAGCCGGACCTAGCAGCGAGTCAGGAGATGGCCAGGAGAAGTGCTCTGGTCCACTCAAAGCCCGCCATCAGCGCCGGCGTCTTCCAAACAAAGGACTGAGCAAAGAGTTGAATCAGGAGATTCTCAAGATGGAGGATTCTCTGAGCAACCAGAAGCACAGCGCGGAGAAGGTGGAGAACAACGGTCATTATCGCAGGCCACTCAAAAATGAAGATTTTATAGCCAATCAGAACTGCAAACCTATAAAAACTGAAGAGACTCAGAATCGTAGAGCTCCTAGTCTGGAGGACAACGTGGCCAGCTACCACAGACAGCCGTTGAAAACAGAGGACTGCTCGGGCAATCAGAATCACAGCCCAGTAAAACCAGAACCAGGGAGCGAAGCGGATGAGCAGAAACCAAGATGGCCGCTCAGCAACGGCAGCGGTGACCTGGGAGACTGGCTGCGACACAGGGGTCGGGAGGTCAACGGGACGCCACGCGGTTACTCTCCTCTTAGCTGGAACAGAAGCATGCCTATTACACCGATATGTCCGCGTCCGCTCCCCCGCCGGTCGCCTCCGAAGTGTGTTCAAATGGAGCGCCATGTCATTCGACCCCCTCCTATCAGCCCCCCGCCTGACAGACTGCCACTGAACGACGGGGAAGCCCACGTGATGCGTCGGGAGGCATGGATGAAAGTGTTCAGCCACCTCCCTCACAGGGATCTCTGCGTCTGCATGCGTGTCTGCAGAGCGTGGAACAGATGGTGGGTATGAGACAAACTGTCCCGTTGAAAACTTCCAAATGGGAACGCGCAGCCAACTCACGGGTCGTGTCTTTCCTGTCGCCCACCAGGTGCTGCGATAAAACTCTGTGGAAGCAAATCAGCCTGAACCGCTGCAAGTCCATAACGCCTCTGATGCTGAGCGGCATCATCCGAAGGCAGCCGGTAGCTCTGGACCTCAGCTGGACCAACATCTCCAAAAAACAGCTCAGCTGGCTCATCAACAGACTTCCTGGTAAGAGGATTTAATCGGAGTATAAGACTAAAGGATCTTTTTTGAAAATAATTTCAATCTGTGACATGTTCTGCATGTCACAGCAGTCAGTAGGAAAGTGTCAATAGAGAATGGGTGTTGAAACTGAACCAATGCTGTCACACCTCAGATCTAACCAAAGAGACAATCGAGCCATGAAAAGAAGGGGTTTGTCTAATTTCATCTAGTTTCTAGTGCAAATATCTTACTGCACTTGAAATAAGACAAAACTAACTTGCAAGTTTATTTTCAGCAAGATATAGGGGCTTGTTTTAAGTTAATAATACTTAATATTTGCACAAAACACAAAGCTCTTGGGTTAGGTGGTTCCTCTAAATTGCTCTCAGATATGAGTGTGTGTGGTTGTGTGTCTCTTTGATGAGTTGGCAACTTGTCCAGGGTGTGTCCCTGTCTCTTGACAAATAAATCCTGGACAACAGCACCAGCTGTGCTAAGATCTGGGAAGGACAAGCAGGTACAAACAATGAATGGATGTCCACAGCTGATTTAACTTGTATATACAAAACTCCTTACATTAAACATTTGTCTTGAACTGAAGACAAATTGTGGCCTACCCATTATGTTAGCAAATCACATTTTAGTTAAATTGTGCAGGCACTACAGAAGAGGGGAAACAAATGATGGTTCATACTGTCATTTTTTGCTTTCAGAAATGCTGCACTCCATCATAAACATTTTTTGCAGACTCAGAGAATTAAATAAATGGAACTTGGAATGTGATTTTATTCATGAAATGTGCACTTTCATGAGCGTCTCTGTAATCTTACCATCAGTGAAACCTCAAACATGGTTAAAACTGTGTACTGTAAACCTCTGCAACCTTTTTATTGATGTAAACATAAATGTGCCCAACTACACTGGTACACACCTAATTAACTGGGAGTGTTCTGATGCACAGTTCCTTGCAGTAATATTTTTCCACATTTTATCACAAACTTTAATGTATTTTATTGGGATTAAACAACAAAACAAACACATAAAAGAAGCTAATCTGGTCAGATGAGTCAAAACCAAATACTCCATATAAACATGATCACACCCTGAATACAACACTTGTTTTTCCAAAGATTTTTAATGGAAAATAAATGAAGTTTCCAGGTGTGCAAATTTGGCAAAGAGCCCAAAACACTTGCAGTTGTAATTGCAGCGAACAGCAGAATGCAAATGGATATCACAATTTTCAATTTTTAAAGAAAATTAAAAAGTGTATATTTTGCCTTGTTTTATGTTGATTTTGCACTTAAAATCCAAGTAGCATACATGTAAGATTGTGTTTGTAACAGTTGTCAAAATGTGAAAACACAACTGTTACAACTGTTACTTTATACAACAATCAATCAGGGATGTGATTGTTGTATAAATGCCCTATAAGACATGGGTACACCTTAGTGCCTCAGTGGATGAAAACAACAATACAAAACTTGCAGAGGACAAGTTGACGAAGCTTACAGCGACTCTTCAGTTAAGGGTAGGAAAACAATGTACCAAAAAGAAGCAAACTGAATTTTTAAATAACCTGAGAAGAGAACTCATCATTGTTGTAAACGCTTTTTCTTACGAAGGCAGTCAAATAATGTACTTCATAAAGCACCTTTGTGCAAACTATTTACTATTTTATTGTAGGAAAGGTTTCCTTTATGAATCGCTTGGCTCTCCCTAGCAGATTACTGTTATTCGGCGAGTCTCCCTAACTTGCATGTGAGCTGGTTTCCAGAGGAAATCCTAACAATGACTTCAGAATGAATCTTCAATATGCAGTATATTTTTCTGTACCTGTAGGAAAACAAGAAGATATGTTCAAAATGAAACTATATGTTTCAAAATTCTTTCCCTGCAGGTTTGCGCATGCTGCTTCTGTCAGGTTGCTCTTGGGTTGCCGTCTCAGCCCTGTGCACCTCCAGCTGTCCTCTGCTGCGAACGCTGGACGTTCAGTGGGTCGAGGGACTGAAAGACGCCCAGATGAGAGACTTACTGTCGCCGCCGACAGATAACAGGCCAGGTATCTGGATTCTCACTTTAGCACTTCTTAAGAAATCAGTTTCTCAGAACCATCTGAATGTCCTCGCTATTGTTGCCAAACCCAATCATCTGCCTCAGATTTTGAAGTTCCTTTCGTTATGTTCCAGGTCAGCTGGATAACCGGAGTAAGCTGCGTAACGTGGAGGAGCTCCGGCTGGCTGGACTGGACATCACCGACACGACTCTGTGCCTCATCATCCGTTACATGCCTCTGTTATCGAAGCTGGACCTCAGCTACTGCAACCATGTCACTGACCAGTCTGTGAACATCCTGACCGCAGCAGGGACAACCACCAGAGACTCGCTCACTGACATCAACCTGTCAGGTACCAGAATCTCTCTTTTACAGGCTGGATAGCTCAACTTACTTCACATGAGCAGTTCACTGGTGTGTGAGTTTAAAGATTAGATTTATAAGTTAAGTCAGACAGGAACCTTGTAATCTTTAACATAAATGGACATTTTAAATACAGATCTATCCTTAAAACTAAAATCAGGTCATCATAAGACATGCACGCCTTCATGTCAGAACACTTCTACACCTTTTTCTGATTTCTCACCCTGCGCCTCCCTCCCTTTGCAGTCTGTAACAGGGTCACCGACCAGTCGCTGACCTATTTCAAGCGCTGTGGAAGCATCTGTCACATCGACTTGCGATACTGCAAACAGGTGAGCAAGGAGGGGTGTGACCAGTTCATTGCCGAGATGTCAGTCAGCGTTCAGTTTGAGCTAATAGAGGACAAACTGCTGCAGAAGATCAGCTAGGAGCGGGAGAGACTGCGATAAAACTACCGTCCACTTGGAGGCAGCAGACGACTTTGTGATGGAGAGGAGACACAGAACTGACACACGGACGGTAAATACGTCTGAAAACTGATGTGCTGCTGAGCCAGAATGTAAAAATGGAGGTCTCGTCCAGCTATGGCAATATTACATTAAATGTTTTTGTTGTTGCGCCTGTTTAAGACTTATTTATTGATAAACTGTTTGCATATTCTATCACAGCTATCCCTTGGTGTTTATAGACTATTTTGCGCTAATGCAATAACCTTTGCATTATAAATCACTATTTTTGTATCAGAAAGTCTTTCTTACATTTACGTGCAATATAAAATGCACCAGTGTATTGTATCATATTGCCAAAACAAGGTTAAAAAAAGATAATCAGTTGGCATTGTTCAGCTCTGTGGAGTTAAGGCAAAACCTTTGAGTTGTTGGAAGGTAATTAGTGTTTGTGCGGTTCTTTTTACACTTTATTGAATGTGCCTGGATTTGTTTTTTTTTTTCTATTAGATAAAGCTACTGTAAAAAAAAAGTTTTCCAATATAAAGACCATATTTGGATCAGGTACTGTACCTGTATGTATGTTTCAAAACTTAAAACTTATTTGCACTCATGAGGTACATACGAATACGTGAATGTATTCCTGCATACGCTAAGTTGTACAGTGTATAAAGCCTATTTTTTCAACACTAAAATGTTCTGCTGAGTAATTTTACTGACTGCTTGCGTTTGACTCAGTTCTCTGCATTAAGACGTCAGTGAGCAGTCGCCTCTTTGCCATCTCTCTTGCTGGTGTTTTCTAGATGAAAGCGTTTTAACTGCATGCAGCAAACAAATGTTTACGTCCATCTTTAGATTTAATAATATTTTAACATTACTAAATCTAGGCCTTAGTGAAGCCCCTTAGATTAAAATAAGCAGTGCTGAATCATCTTAATCTGTAAAGACTGAAAAAATAGAAAAGTAATTTGTCTAAAGTACTTATAAAACCGACATATTAAATAAAAAAACAATAAGCCAGTTTTCCATTAAATTTTATTCCAAAATTTTGATTATTCTGGATTTCAGCATTATGGTAGATTTGGTTTCCATCTGCTGCAGTTGAAGCTTTTAAATAAAGGATCATAAAGTGGCATTAAATATTCTGTCTTCTGCTAAATTCATGACAGCCCAGCACATTGGTCTGAGGTTAAGACCAATGTGCTTTATGACTAAAGGCCTGATTTCTTCTATTTTTAACACAAAAACAAGAGACAAATTACCATTTATCATGTGGGAACAGATATTTTAACAAAATACTTCTTTATTTGCAACATTTTACAGAAGTGTTAAGTTTGTTTTTGGTTTGTAACACTGTAACACTTTGTAACACTTTCTTTAATGGTTCTCCTTTTGTGGAAATATTTTTTTTAATAAAATGTCAGTCCATGTTTACAGTTTATCAGCATTACTTTTAAAGATACATTTTTTTAAGAGTGTCTCTTAGATTTTTTGTATATTACCTTAGATCAGTCTATCTGTCCAAAACATACATGTAAATCTTATAGAAAATCTTTGAGATATTAAATTCACTATGAACAATGAGGTCTTCAATCTTCATTTTTTTCAAAGGTTTCACATATCATGAGTATGAATGTTATACATCAACTTGGGAACAATTATTCATGTATTTATTTTTTACATAGGACTGGGTTAGTTAGGAGCAGCATATTGTCTATTTTTGTATTAAGATTATGACATAAACATTTGTTCGAGATGAAAGAAAGCAGGCAAAATAATCATCAACTCAAACTTGTGCACCTTTTTTTTAATATTGACATTTGATTTAATGCTGATAATTAAATGAACTCTATATAGAAATGAAGAGCAGACTTTAAACCTTGTGGTTTGTAATACTGCATTTTATTGAATCTAATAAATCCTTTTTTATCTCCTGTTAACCAAAATAAAAAGGTTCAAACATTCATAATATAAATATCTGTGAATATGAGTGCTCTCCCAGTCTGATATCACCGTAGCTGCCCGTGAATGACATCTTCGACAAACAGCAGCTTCAACAACAGGACCTACAGAGTTACAGAGCTCCGTACAGTGGAAATGGTGCTCAACAGATTCAGTTGTTTGGACCTGGTGACAGAAACACGCCAAACTAAGAGAGAGATGGTGTCGCAGTGAGAATACATTCTGGAAAATTCTCAACCCTCTATACTTAGTGGAGTTTTTCTTTTTTGTTTTTTTTAAATCATATTTCTCACAAGAAAATATCCGTAACTTATCAATGAACAACAGAAGCTAACTATGAGATCTATTCAGTTTGCTGCAAAGTACTTCAAAACAGATTTAACTGCCTCTTTTGACATGAAAGTGTTTCATTTGCATAACAAGTTAAAGTAAATACAGCTACTTCTGTGTTGTAAAAGGTAGGACCACGAGACAGAAATGATGTTGATGATCTAACAGTGATAAATGAGGAAATAGCACCTGATTAGCTAGGATGGAACCATAAAGAAGCATGGTTAGCGGAAGAAGATGGAGACCGTTTTACGATTTGCAAAAGTTTTCATGCCCTAGAACTTTTTCACATTTTATTATGTTACAACCACAAACAGATTTTCTTGTGACAGACCAACACAAAGTAGTAGCAACTAAACTGTTTGCCCATTCTTTTTTTTCACATTAATTTTCAAGTCTTTGATTTGGGTCAGACGACCGGAAGGTTTTGATATGAACGTTCAGGGTTGTTGTTATTCTGCTTGAAGCTGAAACCTGGCTGCAGTCTTGATTTCTTTGCAGCTTCTAGTAGCTTTTATCTCAGTATTTCCTCTATTCAGCTCCATCCATCTTCATGCCAACTGACCCTGCTGACTTTAAGCCTCCTCATGAAAATTTTTTATTTTGTTCTCATTTGACCAGGAGTATTCTTATTAAAGGTCAGAATTTTCACTGCAGGCTCTTCGGGAGCGGACAAGACAATTTAAATTATGGATAATTTTATTTCCACTTTCCACAGATGTGCTTACTTTGATGTTGGCCAATCACACAAAATCCCATTGAAATACGCTGAGGTTTGTGGTTATAGTTTGGGAAAAAAAAAAACTAGAAAAAAGGTTCAAGGATATGAATATTTTTGCAAGGCACTGTAGATGACAGCATAATCAAAAATCAGAGGGTAAGTCTATCCTGTATTTCCCACAGGAACAACCATAAATTATGCAGACCTCTCAAAATGTTGCAAGCTTGATAATAAAAATATTTTCTGAGACGTGGTCCAGATAAAGTTGGGTTTGACTGCAGATATATTTATTTTTTTTGTCAGAATGAATTACTAGGAAAACGTGTCCACTTTGTTTTCTAAAGCTGATCTGAAAAAGAAGGAAAGTTAACTATTAAACCAAGCTTGCTGGCTATGAGATGCATACTGTGAGATCTTAACCAAAACATCCTGTGAAGGCATTTTGTTTGGCACCCTACACGCGCCCTTGTGTGTGATGGATGAAATGGCTGATGTTTTTTTCTAACACACACGCACAAAGTCTTTTTCTCTGATATTGCACATCCTAATGAACACTGAGGGAGATCACACAGTGCCATGTGGCATGACAGTGTAAACCTTATCGACTCTAAAACCCTGGGATCTCAAATCTATCGCCACAGACCCTCTCGAAGCGTCCACAGAACCACCTCCTCTTGCCTCCCACAAGTAAGGATTTAAAGCAGAGAGTCGTGACGGTGTCTGCTGTGTAGAGTGGGAGACCTGGCGTGGCCGGAGGACAGGTGGGACCAGTCAGTAATTTGGGACGAAGGGGGGGAAATGTAGGCCAGAGGCAACAGTCTAGTCTGGAAAAAAAAAATCTTTCACAATTGTTGCAGCATCAGGTTCCTCCTCGTGCTAAATCCAGGGCCGCGCGCGGTCCGACGCAACGGGAAAAAACACAAAACCACTTCAGTTTTAGGACTTGAAGACATGCACGGCCCGCACCACATACTGCCTGCAGATGGGGCACTCGCTCATCCTCTTTCCACATTTGGTGCAGGTCACCATGTGGCCGCATTCAAGCAACACGCAGTCGATGATGGCGTCCATGCAGATGCGACAAAGGTTTTCGTCCGCCGCCAGCTGAGCTCGGACACCATCTGTGGAGGGAAATGGAAAGTATCACATGCGTGGTTATTGAACTGCACAGAGATGAGAGATCAGCTGATTTATTCATGGCACCCAAACTATCTGGCCTCTTTTCATCCTTTGCAACTCCCAAATGTTTTCTCTTGAGGTGTGATAGATTAAGTTCCTGCATAATCTTTTGTTCTTTCTTCTGACCTGAATCAGAAGAAAGAACAAAAGATTATGCAGTTTATTTAAAGGTAGTGTATTTATACCTTTAAATAAACTATAGGTATATAGTTGCAAAAAGAGTTTTTCAGCATTTTTCTTGTGTACTCTGGTGGCCAAGCAACGACATTTTGTTGCCAAATTCACTGCCATGTTTTTGTGCAACAAGAATATAAAATAAGTCTTAGTCTAAATCTAATTATTTCCTCTCATCTTTTGAAGAGAAAGCCTAAAACAGACCTTTGTAACAGAACTTCTTAATCTTGTTAGTGAATGTAGATTTTTTGTGTTTTGATTTGTAGGTTTATTTTGCCTTCATTGTATTTTTGTCTCAGATTGCCTTTTTGTGATGTTTTGTTATTTCAAGTTAATGTTTTGTTGATTTCCTGACAGCAAATTAGATTAGAAATTTAAAACTGGTATCATCAGTGGTCTTCCTCTGCAGCATCAAAATTGATTTAAGTCTTAATTTAAACCACGACAAATGATTTTATGTTCTGTAATAGTAATTTAAATGCTTTAAATCTGTGAAAAAATGACAACCTGTCTGATGGAGGCAGGATGGATGGATGGTTGAATGGATTAATGGATGGATGGCACATGGTTAAGATCATGAAGCACAAGATTAGTTTTTCCTGAACAAAACCAACTTGAGCTTGTTATGTTGCAAGCTGCGTTATCAACAAGTCATGTCAAAACAGGCAGTGAAGATCTGTAACGTATGAAAACATCATCAGCATGAGTAAGCAGCCTGATGAAGCAAAACATCTGTCAAGAAAACAGATGAGACTGACTGCATCTGTTGGTTACTTATTCACCTGTAAACTTAGTTATTTATTTTTTAATTTAAAACCCGTGTTCATTTCAAGTTTAATCTTCAGCATGGCTTTGAATCGATAGAAAACCAATAAATCAATACAATCTCATGGTGCAACAGATTACTGCAGGATAGGGATGAATGTGGTTCAGTGGGTACTGCAGTCGAAAGGTTGTGGGCTCGATTCCACATACAGCCACATGCCAATGCACTCCTGGGCAGGTTGCCTGCCGATCGGTGTTTTGGTGCATGAATTTGTTAGTGTAATTGGGTGAATGTGACTGTAAAGTGCTTTGAGTGGCATAAATTGAAATTTTCCACTTTTCTCTTTCCTTTCTATCATCACAGTGACCTCAACTCTTCAATATCTTGGTAACAAATTTTATACTGAAAAACTACTGGATCCATGTAGTCGTTTGTGATTGTGGTATTGCACACATTAAACTTACAATTGCAATTGCATTTTTATCTACTGTGCAGCTTCAGTGCAAAAATAATCAATTTGCTTTGCAAAAAAGTTAAAAACAGGGGAATGGAAACTTAATCTTCACTTTTGACACAAAACTAAGATAATATGTTTACACACATTTTAATATGGATCACATAGGTTGATATATTATTACACATTTTATTCTTACACTGAGTTTCTCAGTCCTAAAGGAAAAATCCATACAGTTTATATTTTTCAACTAATGGATTCTGTTACGTTGCAACCCCATCAACAAATCTATATTTATATCTTAGTTTCTTATCATTTTCTGCTTTTCTCTTCCGCCTTTAGCAAGCACCAATCTGCTGTTTCATTTCTACATGCCACTCAAATCCTGCAAGCTATTTCTGTAATTATTTGTCGAGCAGCTTCCTCCTGATTTGATTAAACTCCGACAGTTTTCATGCTCCAATTGAGGGGAGCGTTTCCCTCTTGTTCAGTCCCAGCTAAGGAAGAGAAGCTACAGGCATCAAATCGTTTTAAATCGTGTCAGAGCATTTCACTTATGGGAGTCAAATGCTGAGCGATCGGCCGGCTGGCCTAAATCCGACTCCTGCTGCCGTGACGGGCAAAAAGTCGATGCAGCTGCAGCCCTCCTGCCTCCCTGCAGCTGAACGCAAAGTGGGCTAATAAGGTCCTGGAGGCCTTCGTGTCGGCTGAGATGCTTGACAATGTAATTACACCTGATGGAGACGTGCTGCTGTTGCAGTAATATGATGGCTCGTCAAGAGTTAAAAGCTTTAATAGGGCGCATTAATGACAGAACGAGAGGCTGCCCTTCAGAATTACAGGAGATGGCGCAGAGTGGGAAAGACACATACAATGTGGAAACACAGAAGCAGGCAGGAGTCAATGTCCGTAACGAAATGCCGTACAGGATGGAAAGGATCACATGAGCAAAACAAATGGCTGAAGCATGCCTTTACTGTGTCTGCACAGCAGTTCACGAAGGAAATGGAAAAGTTAGCTTGATTATTATCTTACCTCCAACTCCCCTGTTGCAAAGAGAAGGAGGATATGCAACCACTTCACAGGTAAAAACGGGCAATAATAATAAAAATCAATTAGTTTCGGTAATAACAAGTCTATTCTTTAAAGGAAATCAAAATCAATGTGCAGTTGTACAGTAACATTTTCTTTGCTTCATATTTTACGATTCTTTGCAAAAGTATTCACGTGTCAGCTTTTTTACATTTTGTCATGTTACAACAGACCTTTGTGTTTTCTATTGGGATTTTATGATTCATAAGCAAAAATAACTTCATAATTATAAAGAAGAAAGAAAACAATAATCTTTGTCATAATTTTTCCAAAGATAAAAACTGAAAAGTATGACATGCATTTGTGTTCATCTCCTAAATAAAATCAGGTTGGATTCACCAGTCATCTAATGAGAATTATAGTAAAAACAGCTGACAGGTCAAGTTGCGAAGAAGCTTTAAAGCAGGGTTAAATTTTAAAACAGCATCATCAGTTATGACTATGTAAGTAAGGAAGCAGTCAAGTGGACCATGAGAACTCTGAAGAAGCTGAGTGAGAATAGACTTCATATCTAGCCTTTATGGCAGAAAGAAACCATAAATAGTCTTGTCAGCAGTTTGCTGTAGAGAGGATAGCAAACAGGGTGCTCAGGTCAGAAAAGATCAAAATGTAACATTTGACCTACTATCAAAGGCCATGTGTGTCAGCAACAATAACACTGCACATCATCCTGAACACGTTATTCCCACTGTGAAACATGGTGGTGACAGCATCATGCTGTGTTCAGAACTAAATCCAAATGAGAATCTGTGACAAGCCTAATGTAAACAGCTGCTCTTCATCCAAGGTGACCAAAGTTGAGGCATTTTACAAAGAAGGATGGGAAAATATTTTAAAACAGCTGCAGCTGTGATGATAAAAAAAGGAGATTTCAATATGTTTGGACTCATGGAGGATGAAAACAAACGTAATTTTCATTTGTAAAATCTCTAACCAACGTGTCATTCCATTCCACTTCACAATTATGCTCCACTTTATGTTGGTTTTTTATGTAAAATTGCAATAAAATACAATGAAGTTTGTGTTGTAATGTATAAAATAGTTGAAGAGATGTGAATACTTTTGCAAGACACTTATTTCCTGGTAGAACCAAAACAATCAATTATCATAAAAAAATAATGCAATAATCAAAAAAACATATATTTACCTGCAGTTATGCTCACGTTTTCCACTAAAGGACAGCAAGAAAAAAATGTAGTCAGATTTTATGTTAATGATCAATGCAATAAAATGAACTTCAGAGTCCTTACTGGATTTCCTGTTCTGCTCGTTTTCCCTGTAGAGCCGATGAACTCGATCCAGCAGCTCCCACTTCTCGCAGCAGCCGGAATAATTGACAAAGTTTCTGGCGAGGATTTCTTTCAGCTGGCGGACGGAGAGATTCTCTATGGCCTCCTCGTTGTCGAGATCAGACAGCGAGGCCCTGATCCTCCTCTGCGTCGCCGGGCTGACCTGCAATGGGAGCACAGCTGTTAATCACAGATTTTTTTTTTCAACAAAGACGACTGCAATAGGAATCAGGCAAATCTGTGGCTGAGCATCGAACACAGCCAGCGCACCTCTAAGATGTTTTCAGCAGGCTCCAGGTTCAAAAGGGAAGCTGTCGGGGTGTCCTCATGTTCCTGTGGGAGTGAAATTCCTGTTAGCTTTCAAACTGGTGCTTGACCGCACAGACATCAGCATAATCAGCATTTTAATGCCTTAAAACGCCCAGGAGGGTTGAAGAAAAATATCTCCAGAGAAAATATTTCTTCCTCTGTTGCGATTATGTCTGATGTTCGCACTGCTTGAATCTCATCTCACGCCAAATAAGAGAAAACCCTGAGGCATTCCTTCAGTACAAAAAGAGTATTTTATTGGTCAGATAGTTCAATGAAACTGTTTGATTTCAGTGAAAGCTGCCGTTTACAGACGACACACAAACAGGAAGAGATATGGTTTCTCCTCAAGCCCGAACCAATCATGAAATAGCTTTTATGTGTAGATATTCAGTCCCTTTGCTCTCAAACTGAGATTTCCACAAAAAAAAGAGAGTTCTTCAGCATACTCGCAATGAAGAAGAAAACACGGCAACGTTTCAGTCTAAATTATTAATAAACAATAATTTTCCTCCAGCTGTTTGCAAGAGTCCTTCTGGTTAATTAATGGAAACCTGCTGAACGTAACAGGATTGGTCAAGAAACGAAAGAAAATCTGCACTTTTTCTTCACTTCCTAAACTTCTTTTCAAATATATGATTGGTGTTTAGTGATGTTTCACTTTTTAAAAGTGTAATATGGTTTTTGCAGTGACACAGAACTGTCTGATTTTAAATTCTGACAAGAGAGAAGATGACAGAACCTGTGACTCCTAAAGAGAACTGCAGAAAGACAAAGTCCTTCTTTGAGACAAAAACATCAACATAGAAAACAGAGTCAGAAGTTTTTTATTTCTAATTTGTCACAGGATGTTGCACTAGTGAATGTATGCATGGTAATTTATGTGTAGCTTCATTCTGATTGCAGGGGATAATTATGACATGATTTATTTGATGCAATAATATAAATGTCAAAGTTTGAGGACTATTTTATGCAAATTAAGTGTGACTAATATTTAAGTGTTACAAACACAGTTGGAACAAATAACCTTGTGACTGCAGCTGCAGAATGTAAGAGAATCTTGAATGTTTGGAATGTACAAACCCTAAGCTTAAAAAATGGGTTAAAATGAATTCCTTTCTGACTGGAAAGATGATAATGTTTTGGTCTGAAAATAAAATTCTAATTAAAATCAAACTCAGACAATAGCATGGCATACAATCAAACACAGTTGAACTTTTCTTGTGTTGAGCAACACAGATGTCGTCTGGCTACATTCTTCTGGCAATGCAGTAACAAAACATCTATCAGTCTAGACTATTTGATGGCCGTCAGGTTAACTAACTCAGGTTAACTTTAACCTTCTATTTACTGAATTTAAACGACAACAGCAGCAGCTGGACAAGCAGCTGATCTGTTTCTGAGAATTATATAAGGCAATCATCCACTTTTGTCCTCTTTTTATCTCCTTGACAAAAGAGAGCCTGTAACATCTAATATGATGGAGTTTATTGTTTCCACCTCAGTGCCATAAAACAAAACTGTCTGGTTCTTTCTGTGCCTCAGCACATTCCAGCAGACCTCCGTCGTCCTCTAATGAAGACGTTTTAATAATGCATCCATCAGCGTAGCGGCGCGCCCGCCCTCACGCAGACTTCATGCTCAGGGGAGACTCCTCAGAGACGCCAGCAGCAGCTCCCTTCTGGAGCACATGGTTTCTGTGACTACGTGTTAGTTTTTGCACAGAAAATGTAAACAGAAAAAGGGACTAGCAGGAAGCACTTATAGAAGAATGCAAAAGTTGCCGAGCTGAAAAATTTGAAAGCTACACAACCAGCGATGGAAGAAAAACCTAAATGCAGAAACACTCGCAAACATCATCTGATGGCAGATGCAGTAAAAAAAACAACTAACAAAGAGTAAACAGCATTTGGAAGATATACATGTTTGAGATCTACACCAGCCATGTCACACAATTCTTTGCTCCTTTTGTATTTACTCTTTCTCTAATAATAATATCTGTGTGATCACCTAAAACATTTAAATGTGAAAAAAGCAGAGGAAAGCACATCTCTATCACAGTGACCCCAGATTTAATCTACAAGAGGATTGAAGTCTACGACTGACATTTTTTGCTTCAGTAAACATAATTAGGCCAAATATGTTTGTTTCTAGGCCTGAGGATTAAATCCCCTTTACAATATGCAGGCATTCTCTGACAGGAGTGACGGGATGCAGTGTTTCTATTCCCTGGCTTCAGCAGCAATGCCATGAGGCGAATTTAACTTCTATGATTGTTACGTAACAGCATCAGTTCATGTAACAGACCTATAAAAGGCAAACGGTTTAAGCTGCATCACTGGCCTGAGTGAGGACTCTGCACTCTGACGCAACACAAACACAGCTGTTTCTAGCTGGGCCCTGAAAACCCAGTATAAAAGGATTTTCAGGCTTGATTCGGGTTCAGTTTTGCACACGAGGGCGACTGTTTGTGTGACTTCAAACAGCCACTATGAAGCTTGTAAATAAGTTTGTTTCTCCCTTGAAATTAATTATTGTGGATAGAATGAGGGCAGATGTGAAGGGAGTGCGGCGTATGCTGATGAGGGATGGATGTTTGTGTGCACGGCAGGGTGGAGAGCGCGGCACCAACCTGGCTGGGGGTCCCTGAACTGTCACTTGGGCTGAGCGCTTCCCCCTGAGAGGCAGACAGGACCGACTGTTCGGAGGCGGAGCGCGTAGCGGAGGGCGGCGATGCCGCACGCGAGTGGGGGAGCGAGTGGAGACTGTCTGTGTCTTCTCCCCCATCCTCTTCCTCATCGCCGCATGTGTCATCGTCCTCATCTTCCTCCTCATCCTCCTCGTCCTCCTCCATCACGGGTCTCGGGGTCTCCCGCGTCCCCTGGTGGCAGAGCACCAGGTCGACCAGGTCCTCCTTCTCCCTGCATGTGTCGGTGGGGATGTTGCGCAGCAGCAGGTACTGCCGCAGGTCTTTGACCCGCAGCTGCATGAGGCGCGGCCGCTGGAAGGCCGTGCCGCGCAGCAGGTGGCAGGTCGTGCAGCAGCGCAGGTTTTCCAGAAGCACCGAGCAAAGGGCACAGAAACTCTTCTTGCAGTCACAGCAGATGTGCTGCAGGGACACATGAAAAAAACGCACATCAGATCAGTTATTCTCTTTATTGTGCACGAAGCAGTCTTTTTACAAACAAAACTATTTGTTTTATTCAAGTCTGACAGACAAATGGAGCAGCGGAACTGTTTGTACTCGTGTGAGTTGATGCTTTGATAAATAAAACACAAGCTCAAGTACTCATAAACACAGAACTTTTTCATTTTATAACTTCCAAACAGCCAAATTACTGAAAGGACAGAAAATGATTGATTTTATTCAAAGAAGTGTTGCATTCAGTCCCCCTGAGTCAATAATTTAATTTTTTTGCTTAAAGTCGTTTAGTGTATGTCTTTGCATATCCAGACAGAAGTGGGTTGTGATAATCAATTAATCGCATGATAAATTAAATGAGCTTGATCATTTCCATTTACTTAATTGCTTATTTTTCTTGTATTTCTCTCTTTTTCTATCAAAGACTGGATGACAAAAAGCTTCAGTCTGGTGTTTTGGTCTCAACCAGCCTCTATTTTGAAGGACGGTTTTTATTTGTTGTTTCCTGTGAACCAGCAGCAAAAAGTCCAACCTTAATCCAGCCATTTTCTTGGTGAGAGCAAAGAAAAGTGAGACAAACCATTTGTAGCTTCTGGCGATGTTTGACATTTATCATTGATACAGAGCGACAGAGTAGATTGACACTTCAAATGAACAGAAAAGCAGGTCAGCCGTGGCGGTAAACATTTTCTTATCGCTCGAGCACAACTGAGCCCCAGATCCACCAGGAGCACATTTCCAGCGTAACAGACGGCTTTCTTCAATCGGCTGCAGCTTATCCCCCAGCGGGACTTTTTCCACGCCACGAAAATACCACGCTGACACTCAAATGCTGAGTCGACCCGCCGTCGGAGGGAAGGCAACTGGCTGCGTGTGGAGGATGAAAGTGCGATCTGAAGCAGTGAGCAGAGAGGAAGCTGGGAACGGCGGAGGTTTTATCAATGTCTCCGACTGCCAGACAAATCTATTGAGCTACAAAACTCTGGGTTGGACAGGAAGACTGGAAATGTCAAGATTACTGTGACTCTGCAGAGTAGCAAGTATGTCAAACCCAACATTTATATATAAAGATCAGATTAAGGGATAAGTATCAGACTGTCATTCAAGTTTGACTCCAAGTTTGTGCATTTTGTGACACCCAGGTGTGACGGTTTTGGAGCAATCTCACAAAAGGAACCATCTCAGAAAAAGTAGGTAAATCCTGCAAAAGCATGCATGAAAAGCAAGAATGGAAAAGTTTCAATTATTACTTTGTTGTTTCACACTTTTTTTAAATAAAAATAATCCTGAGATCACAGCATTTGATTAGGCATAAAACTGAAAAGATCTATTAAGGTGTTTTATATGAGTTTGCATGACTGGACAAAAACTCAGTTAAGTATGAATGTGTTCCTTGAATGCATTATTAAACTCCATTTAAAAAGCAGCGTGTGGTCATAACATAAAAAGAAGACTCATTTTAAAAGAGTCGCTACAAAGCCAAGAGATGAAGGTGAACCAGATTTCTGTGGTGAGGAGAAAATGTTCTTATTTTCTGCCTGAATGTGATATAAACCCACTCAGCTCTAATCTCCGCCTGTGTTTACCTTGCGTCTGAAGACGGAGAAGGCCAGCCCGCAGGCCTTGCAGAGCTGCCCGGCGCTCCCTGAGCTGGTGGGGGGGTAGGTGGAGTACCCTGCGCTGGGGGCAAAGCGGAAGGGCCCCGCCCCTGCTCCGAAGCCCGGCTGAGGTGTCCGCACTGCTCCTGTGCCCATCACCTCGTTCAGCAGCCCGCAGCATGACGCCCACATGGACGACGCCCCCGCCTGCCGAGGGCAAACACACATATAGCACGCTCACTAACGAGGAACAGTACCTCACGTTCTGCTTACATTGCAGTAAATAGCACTGTTTTGACTCAATCTAATCACGATTTTTAACTGTGGAAGACTTGCACAAATTCAAACTCTCTCTATGCATGTTTTGTTGATGCAATTCTGTGTCACATTTCTGTACTCCTTTTCAGGAACTTTGCATGATGTAAGAGCTGGAATTAAAAAGGGAAGTCGTGTATTTTCACTGGAGAGCAAAAATTTATCTGACTTTATCATCGATTGGAGACATTAAGACATAGATTTTACATGTGATCCCTGCAAAGCTGGAGTCATTTGGAGAAATCAACCAGGCCAACTTTCATTATGCAAGAGTACAGATGAAATATATAAAAGTATTATATTTCTAATATAATCCATCCATTTTCTGTAGACCTTTGTCCATTAGTGGGGATAAGAGGGGTGCTGGTGCCTTTCTCCAGCCAACGTTCCAGGTGAGAGGCGAGTTCACCCTGGACAGGTCGCCAGTCTGTTGCAGGGCACAGAGACAGACAGGACAAACAACCATACTCACATCTAGGGACAATTTGGAGAGGCCAATTAACCTGACAGTCATGTTTTTGGACTGTGGGAGGAAGCCAGAGTATCTGGAGAGAACCCACACATGCACACGCAGAACATGCAAACTCCATGCAGAAAGACCCTTTATAATAGTATTTGTGCCGATATTCACAAATGATTATATTATATTCACCATGTTGGCTCCAGGACTTTAACAGGTGTTTGAAAATGTGTGAAATGCTCTTCGTTGTTCTGGCTCAGCTCCGTGTTTTCCACTAAAACCCTGCAGATGACTGCAGTAATTAACAGCTTATTTGCACCTCCCTCAATTTCTATTCACCAAACACAGAATGCATTTCACCCTTTAGTGACAGTATATCATGCAATGAAAAATGTACCAATTGCAACTTGTATTGTGAATAATTGCTGAAAGGTCGCTAATGTTTCACATCCATGGAACACAGTTAGTTTGTGGAGTTCTGACTTTCAAGTTATTGGGATGCAGCACAGCCCCTGATTTTCCAAGAATTCCCATTTTAGGAGATGTTTGTCTTTGATTTTCCAATATTAGAACAAAATCTGACTTCCAGGTACAAATATAACAGAGGAAGAAATGAGTCTAGGTGAATTACACCATCATAAAAGTTTTCTAGCAGCTGGTGGAAAGTCTGCAGGCTGAGAGACCCAAACAAACAATTGACAAGGGTTTTCTGCTACAGGATACACACACACGCTGCTACTGCCAGGGCAACGCTGGGAATATCAGCACAGCCTCAAAAGTAAAGAGGAAATCCACAGGATGAAGACTCATGTTGAGCAGATATATTGCCTCATAAAATGTATTTGGAAATCAAAACAAAACACAGAAAAATAAACTGTATCAAGTTCAGTTCAGTTCAGATTCTGATAGTTTCTTTCACTTATGCGACAATAAATTAATCTGTTTTGCTTTGAACTAAATTGGTGCCAATTTAGTTCAATTTGGCACCAATTATAATAAATTCGGTTCAGTTCAATTCTATTAATTTCCGTTCAAATCAGTCTAATAAAAACAATGCAGTTCATTTTAGCTCAGTCGAGTTGATTTAAACTTGATTTGCTTAAACTTTGTCCAATTCAGTTCAGTTGTGTTCAGTCCACTTTAGTTTGGTAAATCCGGTTTAGTTCACATTATTTCATTTCAGTTCAGATTAGTTCCACTCAGTTTAGCTCAATATAATGAAATTATGCAACACAAAAATTATAAATATCCTTTTTATTCAACTAAGTCCAGTCAGAATTACATTAAAAGGAATTTTGTGCAATAAAATATATATGTGAAAATGTTTCTATTAAAGGAAGGATGGCATCAAATCTTTGAAGTAGCTTAATGTGACTGTCTAGTGTGTGTTTTACATCACTTTTAAGCATTATTAAGCTAAATGAAAGGAAATGCAGGGCCTTGTTGTTTGACAGATTGGGATACACAGGAGACAAAAACTCCCGACGTTTCAGTTTGCTGTAGTAGTGCCGAGTCACGGAGCAAAGACGGTGCGTTAGGAGCTGCGGCTCCTCGGAGCATACAGATGAGATGTGGGAGGAGAAAGAATACTTCTGTTGTTCCCCAGCTTCCTGAATCGATAGCTGACACGAGCTTAATGTAAGACGGCTCTGTGTGGAAAACAATGCAATCCACCGGGTCCAGCCACGTCCCGTCTTAAGACAGCGCTCTGCTCGGAGTTGTCACAAACACCCTGTGATCTGACCTCACCCGTCTGCTCAGGGATTCCTTATGTAATCTTTAGGAACAAGGCTCTATTTGTGGAGTCAGGTGGGGAAGGAGGCAGTGCAGCCAGACAGTCGATGTGTCTCCCTGCAGTCGTGTCTCTTTAAAGTTCAAATCAATAATATTTAACAGCTTCTTGTAAAGCCTGTCCATTTCTGCTTGCCCGCCGCTTGTCCTTCTACTTATTTATTATTAAACTGATTGGAAGAAATCTTAAGTCATTTCAGTTTTTTCTACTAGGGAATTACTAATAATTCATCTATTAGCACGCTTAGTTTTCACCAACTTGAATTGCAGAATTAAGAAAAAAACACATTTTGAAGTCAGAACAACAGAGAAGTCAGAAATATTAGCTAAAATGAACAAAAGTGAAAAGCGTATTTGTTCATACAGCTAGTTTTATTTTCCTGCAGTTAAACCACAATGCATAACACTTTGCTTTGCTCAGCTGATGGTATGAACTCGACTGGAGGTTTTACTGCTTAACAGTCCTCTTGGTCAGATACATCCTCTCTCATCCTGAAGGGAAAAGGCAACATTTACTGCATTCTCCAGGACAGGAGGAGAAGCCACTGCAGTCCAGCTATAAAAAATGAGACTTATCTGGCTGTTTGCCAGCAGCTCGACTTCCCCCACTGTCACTTCCATTAGCAGGCTCAAAGCCCTGCAGGCAGGGAGTCCCGGACAAACAAGCAACCCGGGCTTCTTTACAGGACATCTATAAGGTCTTCCAGAAACATGGTCAGTGTTTTTGTTCTCTCATCATCTTTGGTCAGATATTTGGCAAAGAATGCAGGTATTTTTCTGAAATTAAACACCAGCAAGTACTCACGTAAGAACAAATATGACAAAGCAACACATTCTAACAGGGGGCCAGTCTTCAGTGGAAAGCCTGATTTTATAAAATCAGATAAAAATGATTCAGTTCAATCAGCCCAGTGAGTTCATTTCAGTTCAGTTAGTTTAGTTCAATTTAACTTACTCTGTTCAGTTGTGAACTGTAAACTATGCTCAGTTCAGCACAGTTTAATTTAATGTTGTTCAGCCTGGTCAGTTCAGTTAAGGTCGGGGATTACAATTACAATTCAGTTCAAATAAATTCTTCTAAATTGAGTTGAATCCAATTCATCTCAGCTTAATTGAGTTTTATTTTTCTTTAGTTTAATTTAAGATTAAATTAAGTTCCTTTCAGCTTAGTTTGCTGTACCATATTTCAGATCAGTACAGTTCAGTTCAATTAAGTTGCAACCGATTTAAAAAGTCACTTTTCATTACAACAAGCACCAACAATAACAATAAAAGCAAAGCACATTTATTCAAGCTACAGCTCAAAACTATTGAGTTTAATTAATAATAAATGCATGAGTTAAAAAAAGCCAGTAAATGTCATCAAACTCCCTGCATCCAACCTGGTTGTGTGTTAGACGTAAATAGAAATCCTACAGGGAAAAGACTCATGTAGATAAAAAGATGCCTGACCTCATAAAATGAGCCTTTTTTGGTGAACAAAATGTAAAAAGAAACGCTCTGGCATCTGGAAAGCTAAATCAGAAGTAACTGGGTCAAAGAGGCAGACCATAGTGTTTAATTAGGACTAAAAATGAGTCAGAAAACGCAAAACAAAAACCTTTTTTTTGGCCTAATTAAAATGGATTTTAATGAATCATTGTACAAGTATGAATTTTTGGCACTAACAAGTTCTCCACTGAGCAACTGAATGACCCTAAAAACCTCCTCCAAACACATCCTTACGAAACATTTCCACATGTTCCATGCTGAATTAGTGATGTATGACAACTTGGCTTTTGAGGTCAGTCAGCTGCAGGGAGAATTAAAATGTTTGCGTCATCAGAGTTCTCCGAGCGCACCATCTATGACATTTCTCTCTGGATTTCAGACATATTTCATGGAGATGAACAATCCTAGTAAAAGGAAATACTGCGATTCAAGTCCTTGATAGAGGTAATGCTTTTAAAAAAATGAAGGAATGTGTGATTTTTACAACAAAATGCTTCCATCAAGACGCTGTGCATGTTTCTATATGGCTTAACCGTTTAGCTGCTTGCCAATTGATTGGTGCATTACTAATGTTTACACACATCATTCTTAAGAATAAAATCAAATATTATGTCTTCCTCAAAAAAAACCCCAAACATTTATCTCAAGTTAATTCCTGGTAAAATCATAGTTAAATGCATTAATATAAGGAAGTTGTTTCTTTATGTAGATATTTGGTTAAAACAGACAATTAATTACAAATGATACACAAATATTCTCTAAATAAATCAAGATTTTTTGATTTAACACAATTTTTTATTTGGACTTTTGAGTTAAAGAAAAAACAAGACAAATACTAAATAAATAGTTTGACGATATCAGGATAAGGAGTAGGAATAAGATGTATTTGGAGCATATTTAAGGAGTGAAGAAAAAGCTGAAATGGGCTTTATCTCCACTCCTTGCGCTGTTCCTTAAATTGCTTGGCCTGAAGTGAACTGTCTATAAAAATGACTCTCGGATGAAAAGCCAAATAAATATTGCAGCACCTCTATTCACAGAAGCAGCTTGATTAAATAAATGTATTTTTCCATTAAATTCTTGTCCTAAATTGACCTTATTCACTTATACATAAACAAAGTGACTGCCTATAGAGGACAGACATAATCAGTATTCTTGTATTTTAGGATCAGACAATAATTTTTCTAATTTATTTAATTTTTCCTTTTTTTTTACATTTGTCATAAAAAATTCAAAAGTATTAAAACAGTTTTTATTTAAAACTATAAAAAACAATGTGAAGTGCTAAAAATTTACATAAAGGGCAAAACGATCAAACTGTGACGTGAAACCAAGATCTATATGAAGAAATAACATCTACAATGTTTTGCAAAGGTATTCACATTAATTTTACATTACAGCCTCAAACTCCACTGTGTTTTATTGGATTATTATGTGACAGAACAACACAAAGTTGTGCATAACAACAAAAAGAGGAGAATAATAATTGGTTTTCAGCATTACTGGGAGAAAATCTGACAGAGGCTCCACAAGATTTGGGACTAGCATGGAGGTTCATTTTTCAGGAGGAAAAAGTAACATTCATACATTTTAACCATGTGTGGTTAAAATGGTCCAATCAAAGTCCAAATCCAAATTCATAACAGATTCTGTGGCAAGATTTGAAATTTGCTGTCCACACTGCTCATGACAGAATGTGAGCAGTTTTCCTGTGGATTTTTTTTTTCCTGTACATTTCTCCAATGTGCATTTCTCAATACATTGAGAAATACATCTCAATACATTGAAAAATGCACACCACACTTTTCACACCACACCACACTTTTCAGATTTTTGTTGGTACATAAGCAGTTCCGGTCTGCACATTAAATACATTTAAGGTTTAACTTGTAATATGACAAAATTGGTAGAAATCCAAAGGTTATGGTTCACTTTTACTCAGATTGTTTAAGCAAATAAAATCCCAGACATGCTTGTTCGCGTAAATCGTATCCAAAATCTAGACTGCTGCTTCTGCTCTGCCCCAGTTTAATATATTTTAATGTCAGCTGTTACTGACAGTAAAAACCCAGATAACATCTCTAAATCAGTAATTGGAGTGACTTGCAACACAAAATACCGTCCTGCTGTGAACAAACCGCTACATAATTCTGCATTAAAAAGTTCTCCTTAATGTAAAAACACATTTATACTGGCTGGTTCTAGAGAAAAATAGCAACAGATGGAGGGATTGTGAGGAATGTTGACGTTACTGTTCCAGGAGAGCAAAGTTAACCTACGAAAAAGGCAGTGCTCTCTTCTTCATCTCACATTACTGTCTTGTCACTCAGGCCCGGTCTGTGCATCTATCCAGCCATCAGTTCCCACATCTAAGTACCAAGCAGATGGTGCTATCAGGGTAAACTCTGCACCTTCCATCCTCCACTGTCTCCTCTGCGCTTTTCATTTCCCCTTCCTCTTTTTCGCCCTTTTGCATCAGCTCCAAATGCCATTCACTCCCTGAGAAGGTAGATTCAGTCAGGGATATTACTGTCGCTGAAAATGAACCCGATACGCTTCAGCAGGAGGATATTGTGTTTATTTTTTTTTTACAGACTCTGAAATGTTTTGTTGGGCATGTTCAAAGAAAGCCAACATGATAACTGACTTTGGTCCAGCATCTCCGTAGGAGTCGGGGAAAAATCTGGAATCTGATTTTAGTATTTTCCAGGCCTGAAGAGTTTGGAAATATATTTGTACATGCAGACTTGTTCCCTCATAATATTGCCTAATTACTGTGTTGTTGTGTCCTTCAGTCCTTCTGTTTAGTGTCCTCATTTCCTGTCTCTCTCATTTTCTTTCTTCTATCCTTCATTCTTTGTGCCCTCCTTCCTTTTATTGATCTGTCTTACTTCATTGTACACTTTCTGGTTTGAGTAGTTCCTTATGTCCTTCCATCCTTCATTCCTTCTTCGTGTTCTTTGCTATTCTTTCATTTTCTCCTTCCTACTATCCTTCTTTTTTGCCTTCTATCCAAGTATGTAAAAGTATGTAAGTATTCCATGAGAAATGAGTACAGACCTTGCATCTGGCTTCAGGAAATCATTTGGAGATGTAGAAAAATGAAGCTATCACCAGAAATGTGCCTCCTGGATGTCCTTAATAGCTTTGGACTTTTTCTTCTTCCACTTTGGATGAAAAGCCTCAGGTGAGTTTTGTCTAATTTGCAACAAAATGCGATCTCCAAAACAAAACTGCAGCAGATATTTTTATAGCTATGTAATTATTGGTAGTTTTAAAAGTATAAAGAAAATCAACTGTGCATGCAGACGCAGTGTGGAGCCAGTCAAGTTTTTATGTCGTGACTACAGCAGCCTCCATGCAGCAGTACATTTCACAGCTTGAGAGCAATGCTTGCACAAAGAAGCGCCGTCCCTCATCCACAGGGGCAGAAAAGCTGCTTTTTAATTTAAACCCGATTAGTCAATAAAACAACGCGTCCATTTAGCCTCCCTGGGACAGCGTGAGTGAGGATGTGCCTCTGGGAAAATTTACTTCACAGAGTTAAGCCGTCTGTTTCTCTCATCAGCCTCAATTTTATGATTAACAACTGTAGAAAATGTGACAATCTCAACCCAGCTAAAATTTTTTTAAAAGCCTTATTTCCAGTGACAATTAAAGACGCGTCGACACTGTTTTTGCCTCAGAACCAAACCACGTCCTCTGTGCAATACATGCAAAGTGTATTTCAGGTTTAAGTGAAATTGTTGGTTTCTGGTTGACAGAAACCAGCAACAATTGGATTATTTTAATATTTGTCTGAAAATGCAATAATTTATTCTATTGAGTTGCTTTCCTTTTCTGCACAATGTGACATATTCAAGATAATTCACATTACAATCTCTATAGTTAAAAACATGTCATATTAAGAGTCTGATGAACACTATACACAAAGTTTCAATGCAGCTAAATAAGCAACACAAATGGTGAACTTTGAGGAATATATATGTAATGCTATATATTTAATACAGTTAAATAAGCTTAGGAGCTTATTTAACTGTAAGCTAAAAAGCATACAGTTAAATATGACTACATTTCCTATAATATAAAACATTATACATGCCATGAATATTTTTTAATTCTCCTTCTGTCATTTAAGAAAGCATTAGGTATACATGTGTTTATTTAATTAGTAATTGATTATTCCTTGCCTTCTGTGTCAATACAGACGATAATTTCCACTGATATTTTTGATGCCACATATCAATTTTTAGAAATTAAATCTATAAGTTTCATTGGCTCTTCAGTTTTTAATGGACTTTTAAATTGCCTTTATACTTATTGATGTCACACTGATAAATGTATTTTATATTGTGGCTGTTAATAAATGTTCACCAGTAAGTGTATTAGCTGCTCAAATTACTTGTAGACTTTATCATATCCTATCCTTTTAACAGTATATCAACTTCTGTTAAAATTAGTATTATTGTCAATATTTGTGATCACACTTTTAAAATCTATGCATCTTAGCTATGTTACCTTCAGACTCATCATCTTCATCTTTTCTTTCCATCACTTCTTGTTTTATTGTGTGTAAAACACATCGTTTCACTCTGGTTGTGTATAAAAACTAAAGTAAAGATGAACTCATTTTAAAATGGGAAAGATAAGAGTGATTAGATATTTTCCTAAACTTTACACTACCTGCACTCATAATAATAATAAATAAGTTAAAATCTGTGATAGACAAGGGAGACATTTACTACTTGGGAATCTCAGTTTATTTCCCACAATGTTACTTAGTTAATGACTTTGCTTTTGTTTAGTCTATTTAATCTGCTTTCCCCAGGGTGCCAATAAAAGTGTTTGCTTTATGTTTTTTTATCTGTACTTTTCTTTCTGACTCATTTGTTATGTTTGGATTTAAATGGTTCTGGTGCAGAACATGATTAGGGAGCAATGCAGCTAACTGTTCCTTACTTGAAGCAGCAACATGTTATCCAGCTAATAGCACTAGCCGCATAGGGCTGATTGTTTCATTGTTTTACTGCACTGTTTGCTTTAAATGTGATTGAAGGCTACATCTTCCTCAGCAGGTGGATTCCAGCAGCTGCAGTTTCCACACTTAGTAGCAGGTGATAAGCAGTTTTTCACACTGTGTTCTCCCACTGATGCCTGATTGTGCATGACAGTTCACCTTTCTCCAGAAAAGCCACCACCACTACCAGCACCACCAGCAGCACCACCACCAGCACCACAGCACCACCAGCAGCACCACCAGCAGCAGCAGCAGCAGCACCAGGGCTCATATGACATCATCATCATCTTTTATATCCAGAGCTGCTGCAAGCACACTGTGCAGACTGCACACACAACAAGAGGGAAGGGGGGTTAAAAGCTCCGGACCTCAAGAGGAGATCCTCTCCTGTCCAGCCCGAGACCAGCAGCCGCTCCGCCGCCTGACCGCAGCCTCTCTATCCCGTTAGAGCGGATTATAGCCTGACGGAGAATGGACGTCTATACCAGGGCTTTAGTCCACTAAACTATCACGCTGGGTCAAAGCTGGCTCATTAGAAGGCTACATAGTGTACCCAATGTTTATCAGCATGGCTAGAAACGCACAGGAAGCGATTTTAAAAGCACAATAGGGAGACAAATGCAATCTGACAACGCGCATTTAGATGTTAAACTCAAGTTAGGCTGCAAATCCAGAATCTAAAGCCTGCTTATTTTATGTTTTTAGAGATTATAAATTAGAATTAATTTACATTAAAGGTGCAGGGGGTTTTCCCCTGCTTATCCCTGCAGAATCGTGCACAGTCCACAAAAAGAAACATATCACCTTTAACGCAAAAAAGCCACAAATATGTTTAAAATAGATGCACATACCTTCATTTCTCTCCCCCCGTTAGAGGAATTTGCCGACTAATGTCACAGCGACGACCATTGTCAGCGCACAGGGAATCAAACCATTACGTCTTCCCTCTCTCCAGCTGCCAGTGTGAGTGGAGTAAGCATAACGTAACTGTAAGGAGAGCTGCAGCCAATTGGAGACGTGGATCAGCCGCTGGTATCTTTAGCAGCCAATCCATCTCAGCGTCTTGTCCAAAGTGGGCGTTCTGGTCTGTGCGTAATGACGCATAGTGCAGAGCTGCTTTATCATGGAGAATAAATGTTCTTTCTCGAACAGAACGTTATAAAATTTTATTTCTATTTTTTTTAAATGCTGCATAAATCGAAATGCGTTTACCAATGAGCTTAACAAAAAGGTGTCTGGATTTATTTGGATGGAAAACTCGTGTTTTCCGCAGCGAGCTGCAATTTTGCTCCAGAAATAAACGCAGGCTTATTTAACGACACGCTTCGCCTCTGTGTGCATGTGTGTCTGGCTGCTCGCACAAGCAAGGGGCTGCTTTCCAGCTCGCAGTAATGAGATTAGAAGGGGTTTCCAGCGTAACTTCGCAAGTGCCCGCGAAGAACCAGCAGGGGGCAGCAGATAGTAGAGCCGCAGATTCATCATTATTCAGACACGAGCCCAGTTGCAGGCCGCAGGGATGTTCTTGATGTCTTCGCTGCGTGAGACACGGAAGTCACGCAGAGATGAAAAGTTTATTTAACACTTTGTTCGCTCTTTCAGTTCCTGGTGCCTGGGAATGGTGATGCAAGGTGGCGATCAGAGAAGTGCCATCCACTTCTGCTGCATCTACCACGGACCTGATGTTCTTGCACATTAAGATATCTACTCAGGCCTTCAGGGCAGCAGTGACACAGTTTTCTCCCCACAGCGGAGCTGTCTCTGCAGCATGCGATCTGTAACTAGTTTTTGTGTGCAAACCTCCCCATGCACGTTGTGAAGCTCAGACAGAAAAGGTCCCCATCTGGTCTGCTTCCCTCCAAACAGCCGGTTTTCAAATGTTGTTGATAGCACCAATTGGTTGCTATGGAGACTTTGTTACCCAAAGCGCTCTGGATAATTTCACTTAAATCAGTGAGCTTTGGAGATTTTTTCCCCCCTCTTTTACCTTTAACCTTTTCCTCATTCAGTCTGACAACCATTGGCTAAAAGAACTGGACCTTTGCTTTCGTTTTATGTCATGGATTTTCAGCCAGATGTATAAATAATAATAAAAAAAATACATTTACATTTATTTTGATAGGAATTGTTGGTGGAATAACTGTTCCATTTGTAATTTTGCTATAAAATATATGTACACTATCTTTCAACATTGAATAAAACTACTCAGATTAAAAATTAGATTTTTTTATAAAAAAATTCACTATAAGCTGATGCTATTGCAAGAAAAGATTAATTTATAGAAATGCCTGTGTTTATTTATCGCTATAAGTGAGCCATGATTTTACACTGCCACCTAATTTTTCCTGCATAATCCACACAAAAAACTCCCAAATTAAACACAATGTTGTGTATTTCCCTCCTGAATTTGTCAGTTTGGATCCAGTGAAGTTATAATTTTAGGCAACTTTCAGGGAAAATCACCAGGGTTGCATTTGGATGGTTTTAATTGTTTTTTTATTCATTTAAAAAAAATCTTGGCAGTATCCTTCAAGATTGAAAAAAATCATTTAGGATGAGGTGAAACACTGTTAATAAATGAGGAAAGGTAATAATTTTATGAAATTATTTGGCTTACAGTAACAATGTTTTGATAGAAGCTAAAGGAGAAGGACTTGGGTCATTGACATGAGGCTGGTCCAAAAGGTTTGGGCTCCTTTAAGCAGGAGCGGATCAGGACGTGTGTGCTGGGAATCTAATCTGCCATGAGAAGCTGTAAGGATCCATGAGAGAAGATCACCAGGAGGAATGTCTTTAAATAATTTATCATAGATCCATTCCCTCTCAGGTCTTAGGTTTCGGAAGTTAAATTTTCACTTTAACTCGGTACTAAAGTAAATTTATTTACATACTGCATGTAGCACAGATTTACAACAAATGTCATCGTAAAGCACATTGAAAAAAGAAAAGAAAACAGCATGAAAGGCCGTATGCCAGAAACAACTGGGGATGTGAAAAGAGAGTAGAAACATATAAAAGACAGAACCACTGACACATGAATATTCTCCATGTTAATAAATAAAGAGTAGCAGTGACTCTTTTAGTGGCTTTGTTTGAGAGAAAAACACAGCTAAGATCTTTACCCTGAAAAACAGAGTACATAGAGTTAGTGGCAATATTAGCTTAACTCTTTGGTCTAGGAGAGAAACAGCATTAAAAATAGATCCAGCTACATGATGGAAAGAGAACGTGAAATTATTGGCAGCCATGTCTTTTATAGAGAACTAAAAGAAGTTAACAACAACAATAATTGCAGATAAGACATAATTGGAGAGCAGTATGAGTAGCACAGAGATGAAAATGGGAAAGTATGTCCTTCAGTCTAAACTTACAATAGATACCTCAGCATAACCCAAACCTCTCCAAATATAAGGTTTATCAAAAACGAAAGTTTTAAGCCGTGTCTTACAAATGTCTCACTTATATGGACTAAAAGTGGGACAAACTGGCAGCTGGTTCCACAGCAGAGGAGCTTAAAAAGTAACAAACACTTGAAATAACTAATACTAACTAATAAATAATGATATTTAGGGTTATATGAGCATGTGTATTACTAACCAAGATTGCTTAATAACTGAGAAAAAAGAGCAAAACATCATGTAAATGGGTTTTTGTTTAAGGCAACATGTGGAAACGTCATGGGATGCTTTAACATTCGCAGACAATAGATGTCTGTTGTCAGCTGACGTTGCATTAAACTTTGAATCAACACAACAGAGGGTTTGATTATCATCTGTTAGTTGGGAAATCCAATAATTGCAGTGAACCGGAAGTTTTGAGATAAATTGTAAGTCTGTAAGAACAAGGAAACTTTCCCAGGAGTGAAACACACTTTGCATTGTACTCTGGTGCACTGTCTTAAAGCACCACAATAAGTAGGCATATCTGATTAAAGCCACCAAAAGTCAACTTTACGTCAGCCCTTAGATATTTCTTTCAAACAGGTTTTAAAATGAACAGCTAAACAAATAAAAGCAGAGTTCTGCAAGACAGAAATCCATTCAAGTGCAGAGTTCCTGTAAATTCAGAAAATAGGGGTATTAGTCAAGAAAGGTTGGATTTGACTTTTTATTGCTCTGTGTGTTCCAGTTCGCACAGGGAACATTTCTTTGGCAGTGGAATAAATGGATTAGATCGAACACACAAACAAATGTGCATGCAAAATTCTGCCTGGTCAAACTGCTAAAAACAAAAACAAAAAGAGGATGGTGATTATCTTGAACATATTAGTAAACAGAAAGTTCAGCGAAGGTAAAAAAAATTCATGCAAAGATGACCCAGGCATGTCAGTAAATTAAAAGCGATTGGAAATCTTCCAGGGCTGCTTTAAAAGTAGAACAGCTGCCAGAACTGAAGCTATTAAATATCTTCTAGGCAAGGTGCCCAAACCCTGTCATTCTGAAACTGTAAACGGCTGAAGCAACCAGCATCCTCTTGCGTCATATGAATTAGAAATTCATGTTCACAAGAATAAAACAATCCCAAACTTTCACACGAATAATTTAGGAGAAATGTTGATTTTGGAATATATGATTTTTCTCTAAACTAACTTTTTTCTTGCATCCAGTGCTTCATATGGAGTGCCTGAAAACTGTTCATACCCTTCATGTTACATCCGCAAACACAAATGTATGTTCATGCTAAGTGGCAGACCAACATCATTTTGAAGTGGAGGAAAAACATAGTTTTTAACAGTTTTAAAAAATAAAAATCTCCAAAAACATTACAGGATTTTGTGTTTCACCTCGAAAGGTCAATACAGGATAATGTTACAGCTTCTTGAGGTTTACCTGTACAACATTTGTACATTAAAAGACTGTTCTGTTCAAACAGTGGATTTTGGTCTGGACTTTGACTGGACCATTTACCAAGTGAATGTGAAATGACCTTCAACTCTGGGTGAATGTTTTGGGTAAAGGTTCTCCAGGAAGATAAAGTTTGGTTCTGATCTTCAGTCTTTTGCACCTTTTAATGTGCTTTTTTAAATAAGAAAAATAAATTTTTCCACAGTATGATGCTGCCACCATCATGTTTTACGAAGGGTTGCTGCAGTCAGAGTGTTAACTTTCTCACATTTATATCATTTAACTCATATCATTCAACTGGATCTATAATTAGATTGAACTACATGTATGTCGACTCTGTTGATTAAGTGTTCTTGTAACTGGTTGGTTTTGTCTTAGGGGTATTGCAGTAAAGGGGCCACAACACAAGTCAATGCCATATTTTTACATATCTTTCCTTGTATATCATTTTAAAACAAGCATCCTTCTCTTTTTGCTTCAGAGTAAAAATAAAACACAGTTTTGATTTAGCAAGTTTGGAAACAACTGAGGTTTTCAAAATGAGAAAAAATGAAACAAAAAAAACCAAACCAAACCAAAAAAACTGTGATTCAGCATGTGTTTCCAGGAAATTCACTCACCCTAAGAGAACTAGCAAAGTGTTCTCCCAGTGGGAAAACTGTTTAGATAAATGGTTTGGCACCAAGACATAAACATCTGTCATAAATACCACAAACCAAACGCACAGCAGATTGCTGTCTCAAGTCATTGAGATGTGAAGAAAGTGTGAACAAGATTCATTAATACCTTCTCACTGCGCAGTGTATCATGTTCTTTCACCTGCTTCCTTTCTGTTTCTGTGGTTTTTAATGAATGAAATTGACATAAAATCTCTTTTCATGCTACCTTGTCTGCTGTGACAGGACCTTATTCTACTTGCCTCCTTTTGCACACAATGAGGTGTCCAAATTTTCAATCTGCTATTAGTTAAGCCCTGTGGGATGAAGTTCGTTAGCATTATTAAAATCTTTTACTGGAAAACCTGTATTCTTCTGGGAGCTGTAGTTTATTTTAGCTAATTCTTTTGAAAACAATAGACCTCTGATGGATTTTTTTTTTCACTCAAACAAATTTAGAAACTAAGTTTGGATGCAGCCCAGATGACAAGTTCAAACTGTGCACAGATTGCACACCGATAAATCCATGAGAGAGTGCAACACTGCTCTTCCTGCAGGATTGTGAAACATGAGCTGCGTCAGTGTTCCTCCACAGCACACACTTTTATAAACTCACAAAGGCCAGGTTTAGTTTAAGGCATGAAATGACAATGCAAGTGCCTTTCTGATCCAGATGACTCTCATTTCGACACACTCCAAAATAAACAAGACGGCCGTTTGATTTAGTTCAAAACCTCTGAAAACAGAAACAATCTTTCTGAGAGCGATCCCGCATGTGTGTTCTGTTCTGCTCTCTTTCTTTTGTTTGATAGGTTACAGCATGTCAGAAAAAAGAGCAACAGCAAAGAGTTTCTCAACACTCTTGTGAACAGAGGTGTATAAAAAAAGTCCCTCTTCAACATATGTTATTGGTTGACTCTGCACCAGCTCCCTGCATGATGCAGCTAACCATGAGAGCCACCAGGTGGCGCATGTGTGCTTGCCAAAGCCACGTCTATTACATTGCTGAAAAAATGTGGATTTTTGCTTTTCTGCCGAAATAAAGCGATGTGAATGCTCGCTTTAACCGTGAGTTCACTTAGAAAAAATAAATTCTCCAACATCTTGGGTCTCTTTTTGATTTTTTGTTAAATATCCAGACTGTTTTATTTGGAAAACAAATGTAAAATTCTTTATCATAAAAGTCCATCTGAAAAACATCTCCTTGTCTTCAGCTTCCCAACAAACAACTGAGGTTTTTGCGACAAAACTGATAATCCTAGTATTTGAAATGCTTGAAAATCCAACTACTAATTAGATTCACTGACAGGTGGCATCAAGAGAGCTAAATGACAGGTGTTGAATCAAACTTCCAGTTTAGAAATTAAAACAAGAGAAAAACATACCAACAACCTCTGACAAGGATTAATAACATAAGAATTATAGACAACACTTTAAAGTAAGCCTTAAAATAAATAAAACATACCATTATGTTTTATTAACACTGAAATCTAAAATAGTTCTGACGAGATAAAAACATAAATAATTTTAATGTCATTAAAATCAAATAAAAAAGAATAAAAAATGCTACTGATGTTTGAACTTAGGATATACTTACTTAGAATGTCAAAATAAAGATAAAATAGCATAAGACAAAACAACTTAATTGTTTCCCTTAATAAATGTGTTTGTTTGTTCTTCAATCAGAGTGTCATTCCCAAACTATAAAAATGGCAGACTAAAATTAATTCACAACTCCTCCTCATGTTTGATAATTAATCAGTTTGAAATCAAGCTCAATGTGAGAAAACCCAGACGGAGCACTGAAGGGAGATGAGAATCAATCATAAAAATGCAATAGAAAATGACTGGGCTAAATGTGAAATGACAAATAAATTGAGGAAAATCTGAATATTTATCTTATATTATTCACAGGTTTACATTTTCCAACTCAAAGTCAACGTTTTATCAAGAGTTTGAGCCCATGAGTTGTGCCGTCTCTTCCTTTTGGGTCAGACTAAAAGTGACTCAGGAAAGACCATGGAAGACTGCTTGGAAAGGAAACAGTGGTGGAAACCACACCGAACAAGCTACAACTAGCCCTATTCGAACCTACCAGGAAGACAGCTTTTACTGTAATGTGACACTCAGAGGAAACTCTGGGGCAGACTGACAACTCAGTGGAGCAGCTACAGATCCCTTCTGACCTGGGAATGCCTGGGAGCCTCAGATAATAAGCTGGAGAGAGCCGCAGGGGACGCGGATGTCTGGGTTTTCTTTCTGACCTTGGACAAGCTGTATATGGATCAATAGTTGAAAATAGGAGTGGATCACATAAAATGTCAGAATATATATTTTTGACCTCTTAAACCCCCACATATTTAATTAATAAAAAATTACAAAATTCCTCACATAAAATCTGTTGAACATGAAATATGTTTATTCAAGAATAAAAATGTTTTTTATGCCATCCAGAAATAATACACAAAACAATTTTAGCTGTTGTTTTCATCACACATTTGTCTAGGTTTAATCCTAAATGACATCATCTTTATAATTGTTAAACTTCTGCAGTGGAGATGAATGAATCAGACTGTTCTCTGGTTCGTTATCCACTGATCTGTCTGTGCAAGTCTAAGAGTGAGTGTGTGCCAGGATGAAACGCAAAAAAAATTCAGATTGAAAATGTTTCTTACCTACATGGAAGCCAGAACATTCTGTGCAAACCTGTGACCTGTTATTGGTTCTTGATCAGAACCGGGTCACAGACTAATGAGCTCCACTGCTGGTTTAAGAAGCAGGTGCTTTAATCTCACCCACAAATTTGATCAAACGGTTAAATAAAAAAGTCCTTTACTTGATTTCACATTAGATTCACTTACAGCAGAGACAAAGTCCTCCAGTATATTTGTGTGTTTTCTTGTCATTAATCGTGTGAATTGATGACATTTTGATTTTGACATTGATATAAAAGAAATAATTGCTAATTAATTTATTCTGTGCTTATATCCATGCAAACCAGTACTTAAAATAACAACAACCAACATACTGACTGTCGAAACCAGCCAAACAACTCAAGAACAAAAATGTCAAGCAGACATTTTAAAAAGTCTTTTTCTTTTCCTATTTGAAAAACTTCTGCGCAGAGTTTATATTTAAGGCTGGAAATGTTGCTGCGCAGAAAACTCACCAATGTGTTTGTAAATTCCACATTTTGTAATTTTTTTCCCCAAGTTGCCAACAATCCTCTATGAGGATCCTGATGAAATTTGTCATAATTTTAACAGCAGTCTCCAAAACTAAATGGTGAACAGAACCTAATGCCACAGATTCATTGATCTAATAAGTCCCAGAGGAATAACCGGCTAATTAATAATGATTTTATTTTGAAAGGTTACGCTCTTTGAGGCTGAACAGTTTGGTTGATTGTTGGCTGAATGACTTTGTAGTTGAAAGCGCTTTAAATCGTCTAAGACAGTGTAAGAAAACGGAAATATAAAATCTCACATTAACCAACAGTGGCTACTTGAAATTGCTGACGTTTTCCATCTAATTAAGTATTTTATTCTCAAAATTCTCAAACAGTAATTGTGATTTCTGTTTAAACCATACAAATCCTCTAGTTGTGTAAGCAAGGCAATATTTATGTCTGACACAACATACAGACATGATGAAGCCTATCAGTGTTGGCTACAAACCAGAACATGATCCTCCGCTATCCGACTCTGCTGTTTCCTTTATTTGAACGGATGGAGATCACAGATGGATGCCCGGGGCTCTGCCCCTGCGAACATGAAACCACCTCACCAGCAGAGTCGCTACGAGTCAGCAGGATGTTGACATTATTCAGGCCGTCGACAGGCCCATGCAGGGGGGGGGGGCTCTCATCAACACCAGTATTAGATGCTGACAGGGAAAGCTGAGCCATCAGATTCTCTGCAAAGAGTCTGAGAAGAACGAGCGCTAATGCACTTTCATGGTTTTTGGTACTGTCCACAGTCAGTGATTAATGCAAAAGGAGCAATACTATCTTATGCACACAATATGGGAAGAGAGCTTCGTTTCTAAGAACATTAAACTGTGAAAATGTTACCTCAAAAGTGGAAAAGACCTCTCTTCTTGGGAAAAGTCCTGTAGAGTCTCCCATGGCCATTAATACACTGCAAAACCACAAAGTTTTTCAAAGTCTGATTTAACTTATAATGTGGAAAAAAAATTCTTATTCCACTGGCAGATTATTTTCCTTAAAACTAATACTTTCCCATCAATATTAAGGAACTATTGGCTTAAAACAAGCTCCTATGTCGTCTAATGTAGTTTTGACTCATTGCAAATTTACTAAGATTTTTGCACAAGAAACCAGACCAAGAAACTTTGGTAGAGTTTGTGTTTTTGCAGTGCAGGATTAAGCAGGAATGGAGAATAGTTGCTAAAATGCTTAAAACTATCAAACGTCAGAAATCCATCCCAACTTATTTTTAGTTTCCCAACAATGAGTCAATGTATTTGTTATATTTTAACAGTTTTTATTAACAATCCTAGTAACTATGAGTAAATACAGTAATCTTGTTACTATTTCAATTAGGTTTAAATTGAACAACATCTGATTATGTCAAAACCTTAATGTTTATTGTGACGCACCAAGACAAACTTGTGCAGGGAAAGAAAGAAGCAAAACATTTGATTATGGGGTTGAATGCTTTTCACACTTTACAGATTCATCTTTAGCTGCTGTTAAAGTTTTAAGACCTTTAGAATAGAGGTCAGGTCACAATTATGTCACTTCAAAAACATGACATCTTATCAAGTACTCCTGGTCTAGTTTCTAGTGAAAATATCTTGGTAAACTTGAAATAAGACAACTAACTTAAAATAAACTTACAGGATACAGGAGCTTGCTTTAATTCCATTATATTGATGAAAAAGTACTAATTCAATTGGCAGATTATTTAACTTCTAACAAGACATTTTTCCCATGTTATAAGTTAATTTATCTGCCAATAGAACAAATACTTTTTCAATCATTATTAAGAAATTATTTACTTAAAGCAAGACCCTATTGCTTTCTTTTAATGGTTTATCTGAGTAAACAGGGCTGGTGAATCCAAATATGTAACATACTTTTTATATTTCAGTTCTTAATACTGCACTACTTTGTGTTACTATGATATTAAATGTAAAGTGGTATCGTGTAAAAAGGTTCAGAGGTTCAAATATTTTTACAATAAATTATGTTATTATATAGCATATTGTCCACAGCTGGTTTGAAGGAGATGTTTTGTGTGCCAAACAAGAAAAGTGGTGGAAAAATCAATAGAACCCATTAGTAAAGTACCTTGAGGTGACATTTGCTGTTGGTGCTTTATTAATGTATTTAACTCTCATATCTAATTTCATCAAAATTCAAAAGCCTGGTCTGCAAGAAATGATAGCGACAGCAGTGGTGAGTACATAAATATAGTGGTGATAGTCAGCTTTATAAAGCTGCTAAATAAGGTAACATGTTTATTTATGTTCTAAAGTTGAAAATTAAAACAGTTAATTTCCCCAGTGCTAGAGTTTAAATTATTACATAGGAAAAAAAAAAATCCAGTTTTTGCAGCCGGGTTTAGGTTGCATGTTAGGGTTAGCAAAATATCCCAGATTTATGTCGCTATCACATATTCACATTTCCTGCTTGGAAAAAAGAAAACTTGACACTGAAACAGCTAATTCAATTTTATAGCTGTTTGTGCTCCAGTAAAAATCCTTATTTATATCACTAAGCACACAATAAATGGATTTCTGTTGAGTTTCAGTTTTAAACTTTGGGATGAGGCTAAACTTTATAGTGTTATACCTTCGAGGAATATTTTTATTATTCCAGACAAGATGAAAAAAACAAAAAAGCAAAGTCAATAAAAATGCTTATCTTATTGAAATCACTTTTTATTTTAAGCAGCTGCAGGCAAACACTATTTCCACCTTAGAAATGAACCAGAAAAGCAAAAACCAAGACCGAGCAGACTCACAAATGATTTTATCACAACATCAACGTTAATAAAAAGGTTGAAGATTTAACTTACAAACCAAAGAATTTGAGAAAAATATCTGTTTTCTTAGGATGCAGGGCAGAACTGAGTGCTTGTTTTTGTGCCAGTGAGTCACAATAAAGAAAAGCTAACAAAAAAACAAATTTTGCATACGAGACCGATTCGTTCTTAAAAGTGCAAATGAGCAAACATTTCATTTCTATGATCAAAGGTAGTAATTTACTCTGTCTCCACAACATAAACAGACACACTCTAATTACCTTCTCATAGAAACTTACGCAAGCACACAAATCTGCCGTTCTGTTCTCAGAAGACAAGGAAGGAGATTTTCACAAAATAATAAGCAGGAAGTAAAACAAACCCTACCACATTGTTTGCAGGCAGGACACGGAGCAGGCAGATGTGGAGCTGCATTCACAAGCTTCAATTTTTCCCTTTAATTTACCCCCAAATGCTCAAATTTACTGAAAAACTAGTTCGCTTGAAGAAATTCTTTCTACCCCAAGTCACACCTATTTGCTTAAAAACAACACAAAACAGTAACATCAATCAAAAAAACTGCAGTCAAAAAAGAACGATTGTTTTCATGCTACAACAAAGAGCTTCCTGTACAACAGAAAAAGCAGAGCTGCTTGTTGTGGTCTCGTGATTAAATTCTAAAAACGGGGATCATTCTTCTTCCTCTTAGTCAAACTCATAAATAGAGAGCATCACTGGCCAAAATTATCTGGGGCCAGTCCTATTTTCTAAGAAAAAAAAATGGAAGCTCTGCACACCATCTGTGACAGAAGGGGGATAACGAGGCCTGATAGAGGCAGTAATCAGTTCATCAGCGGCTCGCACCCTAAACACTGTGTGTGAGGTCTGAGTGTGTGTCAGTACATGTCTTTTCTCTGCACAGACATTTAGCAGCAGTTACAGATGCATCCTTCCGAGAAGTACGACAAATTAATCATATTTTCTGGAAAAAACTGAAACAAAAGAATCTTCCTCTTATTGAATGGTGGAAATCAGATGAGCCAAAGCAACATACTGTTGTAATGTATTATTAGCTCACTAACAGTGAGAGCAGAATGGACGTTAAAGAATGCAAATTAAATGAAGCTTATTGAAATGTCAACATTTAGTCTGAAATGTGAATACTTCTTACTAATGTGCGCCCAACTATGTTCACTTACTAAAAATAAAGGTAAAACACAACTGCTTTGTATCCGACACCTTTGACTCCATGCAAAGTAACATTTCTTCTTCATGTTTGACCAGACTGGATGCTGGCATTCAGTGTGCATCTTCAGAAATGATCTGCTTCTTCTAGATCTATCTGCATGACTAGAGGACGTTCACGTTCCTTTTCTCTGAGGCCTCGTCTCTGTTCCCTCTGTGCAGCTCAGCACCAATTGTTATTCCGACGAGTCCATCACCCCGTGGGTGAGAAATCATGTTTTACATTGGGTTTAATATTAATGACACGACACTCTGCCTGCATATTTTGCTAAACACAGTTTTAGGACTTGTGGCCATTACATTTTTATGAAAATGGCCCTACAGCCATAAAGACATAACAATTGTTGGCACTGTTGTTCCTTTTGCAAGCCTCTCCTGATCTGATTAACTAAAATCACATATTTCTTGGACATTAAGTAAAATGAAAAAGTTGTGCTTTGCTTCTTGTCACCTCAAAATAAAACAAAAATATTCTGGTATCCTTCCTCTGTCTCTGTCACAGATCTACAGTTCGCTCCGTTTAATGGCAAAAACTCTGTGCCAAACACCATCAGTGTGATCTTGTTTCAAAAGATTTGCTTTGTGTTAATTTGTTACTATCTGGAATGAAGTCAAGTTGAAAAATATCTGAGGCATCAGAAGAAAGTTTCATCACATTACCAGAAGTTAAATCATTTTTTGGGGGATTTTTAAAGAAACAACTGATGCATTGTAGACAATTTCTGGAAACTTACTGAATAGATTTCAGCTGTTTTATGGTGCTTTCCTTTAGGTGTTGCTTATTGTGTGTTTATCAGTATTGAATTCTCAAGTTAGCTGCAAGTCTGGCATATGTTGCAAATTGACAATAAAGCTTTACTTTGAGGAGTCACATGTAGAGTAAAGTATGGGATGGAAAAAAATATATATAAATGCCTAGTTAAATATGGTTGCAGTTTTACATGTTCTAGTTTACCTACTTATTTTTTCCAATATGCATTTCATCTACACCTGGTTTTTATGGTCTCATGGATTCTTTTGGTAATTTTTGTATTTTTGAAGAAAATCCATGTTTATATGTATTTATTTCTTCAGCCTTTCTTTCTCTTAATTCTTATTTCTTATATTATCTTCCCCAATTTAATTTCAAAAGTCTATATTTTCTATTCTATTCTATTTAGAGTTTTGTTATCTGCAGATGAAAAAATGCATTGTTTTGAGGTATTAAAATTACTGTACATTTCTAAGCAGCCCTCGTCCTCTTTCTGCGTTTGCTGAGGAAAGAAAGAATTAAATAAAGGGGCTTTTAATTGGAAAGTTGTTGTAACATATTTAGATCATCAGGTTTATATTTATCCTTGATTCCAGCAGCTTTAGCCCAACATAAAGTAAAAAGCCATGTAATGAACCTGTCTTCTTCAGCAGCTCCTCCTGATGTGCCTGTGTTTAAGGCACTTAATTCCCAAGTGACTCCAGTGGACAGTTTTGGAAAACTACGAGAGTCTTTACAGGAAATTTCCCAGTTTTACAAGCATGTTGCACTGGAAAAGAATAAGCCTGTTCAGTTAAACCTCCCTGGATAAATAAAGATTAAATCAGCGTACAAATTTATTCTTACTGACTGTAAAAGCACAGAGCTGTCTGCAGTGTTCGGAGCGTCCACAGGGACACAACATGGTTACTCATTTTAAAGTTATTTTCAGAAACGTGTGGGTCAACGTCAGCATCTCCTGCCACTCCAGCAGAGCAGGCTAGACTTGAGGATACAAGAGGCTGCCAGTCTGAAAGAAAGCCGCCCTGGGCGATCACCTCCCACAGAAGTGGAGCTGCACATTCTTTGACATGTTTTCCTCTCTGAAGCCCCAGCCTCGAAGCTCCAGTCTGTCCTCCTCCTCTACTTCCTCCTCCACTCTATCGTCTTCCTCTACATCCCCCTCCTCATACAGACTGGGTTCCTCCACAGACGTCTCCATGTTTGAGTTGTAGCTACCAAACGCTTGTGCCTCGCTGTACTCATAGATGGTGGGCAGGCTGCTGCGCAAACCAAAGCGGCGCCGCAGAGCCACGAGCAGCGGCTGTGGGACGGTGAAGATGTCCGCGTTGTTGCCCATGTCGATCCAGGCCAGACTGGGGAACTTCCTGGGGTCCTTCACCGTCTCCGTCAGGTCTTTTAGTATGGCGGCTGTGAGGCGGTTGCCGTTGACGGCAAGCGTGGTCAGTTTGGGCAGGCAGCTGAGGTAGGGCAGCAGCAGACGTAAGCTCTCGTCCTGCAGCTCGGTGAAGCTCAGGTCCACAGCCGACACCGCCTCGCTGCAGGTCTGCAGGTAGAAGGCCACGCGGTGGACATCGCGTCCTGATAGTGGGATTCCTGACAGATTCACCACATCACCGGACAGACGCTTCTTCAGGGTGGTCTTCAGACTGTCAGGCAAAAAAGCATTTAAACCTTCATTAGATCTCTAATGCTTAACAGTGTTAACCGTAAAAACACTAACTGCGTTTCCATTGATTGAACAAATTAGAATTACAAAAATGAATTTGCTCCCCAATGTTGAAGAGAAGGAAACTTAAACTACAAAGACTTTTTGTTGTTCAAAGGGCAAAATTGCTATTGTTGAAGTTAATGTGCAAATAATTGTACAATAAAAGATGAGAATGTGATGTTTAAATGTAATTTAAGGTGGGGAAACTTCCAGGGTTGAACTGGTGTGGAGGGAATTTGTCTTCTTCTTCTTCTTCTTCTTCTTATTATTATTAGTTTCTGTTTAGCTTTTTAATGTCTGTTCAAAATAAAAAAATAATATAAAACAGTGAAGGAACTTTAATTCTTCTCCACTGGGAGTCATTTATCCAAAGGCAAGCAATCTGTTCTTAATGATAGTGAGGCTATTGATTTCAGATGGTCTGTAATAAGGTGCCACGCAGTCCACAAGTACAGAGCATCTGCAAAGCATGCAAAAAAATAAATAAAAATAACAGCAAGCAGCAGCGAGGAGAGTTAAACAATCAATAATGTGCAGGAGAGAATTTGCATTTAAATGTATGACTCTGAGTGGCTTGTGTAACAAATTGTGTCGCCTTCGCTGAAAGTCATCTGTGGAAAAGCAGCAGCTGTTTTCTGGCTTCAGTGTCACCTCTAGGCCAGCTGTAAGACTCCTAGAAAAAGAAAACTACCTTGACAGAAAAATAAATACATAAAAACAGTTTGATTTATAAGACAGGATGAGGGAAAGCAGTCGCATAAATGACAGGAGGTTGTAGTTTCACCTCACACCAACTTTAGGCGCTTCTTTCTAAATACATAGGATCAGAAAAATTTTTACATTTTAATTATACTTGAAAAATAGGTCACTCACTGTGACTGAAAGGTTTATAAGACATTTAAGCTGAGTCAAGTTCATTTCTAAAATCCTGTCTTGGGATTTCTTCCTCCTCTGCTGCAGCTAGGAACAAGTGCTGCTAACCGAACAGCAAGAAGACAAAGATAATGACTCTGATTACTACTTTACAGCACAAAACTATTTGCTATTATGGGGTTTTAAATATGTATTATCCATCCATCGACTTTCTATACCTGCTTAATCTCATTTAGAGTCATGAGGGACTGGCGGTGAAAGCAGCCATTGAGTGAAGGGTGATTTACGCCATGGGCAGGTTGCCAGGATGTTCAATCAGTTCAGTTACATTTATTTTGGCCAATGCGGTGCAGCTTGGCTGGCAGACTGTAAATGGAGTCTATTTCAAGTCCTTCTCCTGACAGAAAGTTGCAAACAGAAACTTTTTCAAGTTTTATTCTTTCTCTCATCTTCCAGAGCCAATAGGCTTCAAATTTTAATTCCTTGGCATTGTTTTGAGATAATGAGACAGCCAAGCCGCTCGGAGATTAGGCTGCTGAAGGACTTAATGTTTCTCCTCATTCTGCTGTTTTCTCTTACTACTCTCCATTTATGGGTAATTTGCAGTAACTGCTGCCTTTAATTTCTTCTTCTCTTTCTGTTATTTGTTTTAGGAGTCCCTGTTAACTTGCTCTGTATTTATCTGTGTCTTTCTTGGACAGACTTACTGATTAAGTCTGTTTTTTTATTTATTTAGCAACCCCTGGTTCTACTGGTTCACTAGATGCTCCAAAGGAATAACCTAATGCAAACCACTTCGATGCTGCAGGACTAATCAGTCACAATAAGCAGGAAGTTTAACTTTATGTTGATGATATACTACTTTTTTCCACTTCCCTACATTTCTCTACCTTTTGTGTTTTCATAGCACAACTAGTTTGATTACTTAAATTTGCAAGAAAGTTAAGCTTTACAATTAAAAAGTGTTCAAACTGGACCTATCTGACAGTTTACTTAGCTGGAACTCAAAGCCATAAGAAAGAACAAACATTTTCTTAAAAAAACAAAAAACATCCTCCGCAACATTAAACTGAGCTTATGTTTATTCTCTAATCCGGTTTTGTCACCTGTGAATTCGCTTTGTTACCTGACGTTTGGAAAGATAAACATCCCTGACTATCTGAGACGAGGCTATCAGATGTAGAGTTATCAGAAACATCAGTGCGTCTGAACAGAACAGGTTTGAAAAGGATCACTGGATGCCATGCCTTGTTGGCTGCCAGCCAAACGCAGCTGCACTCAGTTAACAGGAAACAATAAGGACATATTTTTTTAACTCACAGTGCCAGTATGAGTTGACGTTTATTTTGTTGTTAAAATGCACGACTATAATTAACTCAGTAATCTGATATGACTTCATACTCCAGGAACTTCTCAATCTTCAACAGTTTTATGTAAGCAACTTTTCCCACCTCACCTGGTGTGGCATCTCAGGTGAGGCATGTAGCGAATATGAACCATTTTAAAGATTTTTTTATACAGACTGAACTTGTATAATTTGAGTGACAGATCAAAACTCACATTTTCAGACCCGCAACTGAAATGTGTTCTTCACAGTTCTAGAGATTCTGTGGCCACCATTTTAGTTGACCTTTAACCCCTGCTTTGTTTGGTGCATTTGGTGAAAAGGATAAAATGTATTTCTGATTTCATAAATCATTGCTTTCTCTGCTCTGGTATCTTTTGGCCTTACCTACTCATGTCCAGGCTTTCAAATATTATACAATGACAAACTTGCTAAGGTTCTGGACTTTCCTCACATGTTATTTAATGTTTGATTTACCTGCAGTTTTACAATCTGCTATGTTTTGTATGGGTTTGATTTTTCTAACTTCTAGGAGCCTGTGCATTGTAAATGTAAACATAAAATTATAACAAGTCACAAGTTTTGTGTTTATGTCTGTCAGAGAGATATTTCCAACAATGCCTTGTGATTCTTTCTCTTGTACAACTCTCTTCTGGGACTGTCACCACAAGGTTTTATTTGAGGAAAATAATATTTTAAGAAAAAAAAAGGTCATTATTTTCTGTCACCACATGCTTAGAGAAGAAATTCTTGGAAAATCGATGATTTGTGATAAAATGAAGATAAAGGACTTTCTCCCAATGAACCATTACTTTTAGCTACCAAGCAAAGATCAGTGATTGATTTTATTTATGGTCTTTTCTAACTAAACAGAGTCACTACCTTCTTATATGAATCTTATCACAAAGTTTTGCACAGGGAGTCTGGGAACAAATGTTTCTGGCTCAGCATTACAACGTTGACAAAGCCTTTCGAGCGCTCCTGTCTCGTCTGAGCCCTCCCTAAGTTCCAGCAGAGTGAAATTACAATAAGCCTCACATGTAGGACATAGCTGTTGCTGCAAAAGCAAGTGAATAGTTTTTACAAAGTATTAAAAGAAGATATTTTTTAAAATTCCAGTAACACTTGTTAGTAGTGCCTGGGTTTCCTTACATTACTCTTTTTCATTTTGCAGACCACAGCAAGATGAATTTCATTGTATTTTATTTTAATTACATTGAACTGGGCTGCATGTAAATCGATGGGAATCTGACTGTATGTTAGAATTGCATTGCTATAAATTGGATTGATGCAAACTGAATCTGGACCTAATTAGATTTAGCATAACTGTGCTTGTCTTGTAAAGTGCCTGAAATTGAAAGATAAAGCCAAAAAGCTGATTTACTGAGACGTCATTTTGACCTATATGGTCATGTTTTCTCATGGTAAATTTTAGAGCTGCAATATATATAAATGAAAATTAATATGCAGTCTAAAAGGACAGAATATTGTGTTTCCAGTGCCATTTATTCCTGCAATGCATATTTTTGACAATTTTTTACCATGAGACCATATGGTCTATTCGATTAAAAGCATGTCTGTATCTTAGGAAAACAAAGCTAATTTTCTTTAAAAATGAAATCAAAGAAGTTTGTTGCATTTAAATAACAAAAATCTATATATTTTGTATAATATTTTTATTACTTTTCTCATCTACTGGAAAGTAAAAGTGAAAAAAATCAATGGATTTCCCCCAAATAAAAGTAAAATAATATTGCTGCAGTTTTTAAACAGCATATGCTTCCTGAATCTTTCCCACAGAGGAATATTTAAAAAATAATAAAAAATAAACTTCTCAGGCTGGATCATGTGTCAATGCCCACTCTCCAGTCTGCAACAATCTGGTCTGTATAACCGAGTGGTTAAATATGTATAGGAGAGCCGTAAGGCTGCAGAATCCTTCTTGTTAGCGCTTGCTGCAGCACATTAGACTTCTTTGTTTGGGCTTGGAACATGTCAGAGTGGAACATGTCAGAGTGAAAGCATCTGTCAAACAAATGAGGAAGAACTGTGGGAGACATTGTTTTTTTTAACAAGAGAAAAATATTATCTTTTCTCTCTCAGACCAGTTTGCATTTCCTCGTCCCTCTTCCTCCTCAGCCACAGAGACGATTCTCTCTGCATCTATTGCTGCTTCCTGCTCTGTTATGGAGCCTCATAAATCGACAGGCTTTGCTCTTTGCATCTGTCACTTCCTCTGGTTGGTTAAGCAAAAGGAAAAGATGTGTGGTGCTGTGTGGAGGTGATTCATGGGATTATTGATTCCAAAAGCAGGTTGTAATTCATCCTTTCCAGCCTCATGTTTTCAGTCCAGCTCAGTGCCTCTCACCTTCTGGCTTTTATGGCCTTTTACCCCTTTTTGTCGTGTGTGGTCTGATTGCAACTTGTTCTCCTTAAAAAATATATAATCAGTAGTCTATTCTAACCTCTATTCATTGCTAAGAGAATCAAGTATCCAGAAACTTTACTAAGTTAATCTGCAGACCGTTTACATGTAAGGTGAAAATATATTTTTTAAAAAGCTTTATTGAACATTTTGAGGCCTAAATTCCAACTCCATGTGTTGATAACTAAACTATTAATAGTCCCAAACTAGATGTAAAATATTAAGCTAATTAATTTTATGCCAATAAATAAAATATTTTAAACACGGAAGTTGTGAAACATGAAAGATGTACGAAAGATGAACCACATTGAAAACCGCATGGCCATTCCACCAAATATTGATTTCTGAACTCTTAAAACATTAGTATTGTTGTTTCTAAATTAATATGAACTTGTTTTGTTTGCATTATTAAAAAAACACTGCATATGTTTTGTTATCTTGACCATTTCTTATTTTTTGCACAAAAATACTAAGTTTTTGCTTGGAATTTCAGAGACATGTTGTCAATAGCTCATAGAATAAAAGAACAATGTTGATTTTACTCAAACATATAAGAAATAAAATCAGAGAAACTGATCATTTTAAGTGGCCTTTTAATTTTTTACAGAGTTGTACATAGAAGAGTTTGACTTCACAGTGAAGTAGTTCAATCACTGAATCAGAGATTTGTACTGTGCAAAGATATTAAGATATTTTAACTACAGAACAGAATGTCACTTAAAAGATAGAAACAGGTGCTTTTGTTAATTTAAATCAGTGTAACATTTTGCTACGCTGGTTACAAAGTGAAATGCTAAATAAGTCACATTAGGTTCAAGAACCTCGGTTGAAGTCCAAGTTTTTACAAAAATATAAATACCACCATGGAGACAGTTACAACGACAATAAATGTCAAACTAGGTTTTACTTACTGACTTCCAATGCAGTCACATAAGGACAAGTTTATATCGTCAAATACAGAATAAAAGTCAAGATAATTTACTGGAACACATCAGCACTTGTTTGACACAATTACAAATGGGATCCCAGACAGCGTTATGCAACTCCTGATGTGTCTTACAGTAAAGATCAGGTTGCCATACTGACTGTGCTCTGCTGATTTGCACTCAACACTGCCAGCAGTTAATTTAATTAGAACCTGATTAATTGCTTAATTAAATTAGTTCTGACCTGCCCTTAGAGAAGCACAGAAAAGGTTGTAAGAAAATATTATTTAATGAATCGTGATGCACTGTGGATGAAAGTAGTCGTTATTTTCCTTACCTGTCAAATTTCTTGATCCTTGGAAGCACATAAATTAGTAAGGCACCAGTCAACTCTATAGCAATGCTCTAGTCAAATGTAGAATAAAAGAGTTTCAAAAGTAAAAGAAAACTCAATGTTTTGCCTTTAAAATACCACAGCTGTCTGCTGAATTTGTCCTGTTTTGAGTGAAGAATTCAGCAGACTAATGGTATATACGACCTTCACAGTGGAGCAGCTTGCAGCAAGAAGATCCTGGGTTTGTATCTCGCCTCAGGTCTTTCTTCATGGAGTTTGGATGTTCTCTCTGGTTACTCCAGCTTCCTCCCACAGTCTAAAGATTTGCCTATTAGATTAATTGGTCTCTCTAAATCACCAGGCATGTGGATAATTGCCCTGCAAAAAAAACCTGGACATAATCCTGAAGGGTGGGAGATTGTCGTCTTACATGTTCACTTAACCTACAAGAACTCTCTTGGGTGTTCGCCGTCAGCAGCGTCTTAATTTGCAGAGCAGCTAACTACTTACATGTCCATCTGTTAGCGCAGCGATCCTGGGACGTAAGTATTTCCCCTGTGTGAGTAACAACACCTCATTATACGATCAAACTCTGATCAAACCTCTAGAGATTCACTAACTCCTCTTCCTGTCCTTAAGGAACAGAAAGTGTGTCCAGCTCCAGAGCCCAACACAGCTGAATGGTCCATCTACCTCCTTTTTATTGTCCCTGGACTACTCTTTAACAATTGATTTAGATAAACTGATCAACAGTAAATAAAATAAAATTATAAATAAAAAAGAGAAATGCAACAATATATTCAAAACTACTGAATCAAAAACAATTACAATATTTAAAAATATGTGCAGTTCTGGTTAATCTTTAGTCAAAATATTCACTTCATTAATATTCACTATTGAAAAGTGAATATTTTAACGTCAGCTCTTAAAATGAGATGATAATGAGTGACAGCAGCCTGCTAATGAGCCTTCATTTGATTCAGGTGTGTTGAACCAGATCAGAACTGAAACATGCAGGATTCTGGCTCTGGAGGACTGACTGTGGACCCTGATGCTCTTCTACTGATTAAGATCACAGACTTCAGTTTATGATTCATAGTTTACTGTAAACTCCTGTTTTGCCCAGGAGGCTCCAGGAGTTGAGTTACAAAGACAAACTTCATGATGTCACAGACATCTGCTTTCATTTAGGTTTTCTATTGCTTGATTAAAATACAACATTAAACTTGTGGCTCTTGTTTTTCTTTCATGAACATTTGACATTGGTAATGTTGAATCATTATTTGAAGATAACTTTGTGTTTTTACTATGGTTATTATTGTCTAATATTAACATTGATGATAATCTGAAATATTGACATGTGGGAATAAAAGGGGAAAATGCATCTTCACAGCTCTGGATATAGAAAGGAGCACAAAACTAAGAAAAATATTAAAGCCCAGCTCAGTCAACAATAATGACAAATCCACTCAAAAAGCATAAGTTTTGCAATCAGACAGAACTGTTCTTCAAATCTGCCTGAGGGATCCAGTTTTTAGAAACGATTAGCTCTTAAAGCTAAATTAATTTCTTCTTAGACTGTTTTGCATGTCACATATGGCTTTCAATTATAAAATCATACCAGGCTGCTTTGGAAAAAGTTCTGGGAAAGTTTTCAACATTATCCTGGCAAACGTAGTCAGTTGTTAGAGTCCTCTGTGCCACGGTTTGCTTACTGCAAGAAAACTATAAAATCTGTCTCTACTGACTTGCTAAGGTAGGGGTTCCCTACTGTTGCAGCTTTTCCAAGTCACCCGTTTGTTTGTTTATTTGGTGAGACCGACATCATGAGCCAGGCGGAGTTGGTGCTGCAGCTGAGTGGGTGGCACACTGGGAATGTAGTATATAAAGAGTTTTTAATGAGACAGAGCAGAGACTTCAGACTTTGTTCAAAACCTGCTGCCACCAGGCTTCATGGAGACAGTTCCACCCACGGGTTGGTTAAATGCCTACACTGCCAAACCCACAGCAAGTAAAGTAAACCATAATTCATAAGCATGAAATAATACCAAAGGAATTTAGTCTGTGGTTTCTTTTGGTAGAGGTACAGGCTGTGCCTTGCAGAATCATTATTACCAATTTAACTTCTTCACATTTCCCCAGGTGAAAGCCTTTGCATCATACTTGGATTTTATGTGACACCAAAAAGACGTAATGAAAGATGGTTAAGTGGAAGGAAAATAACAGTTTTCCAAAATTGCCTTAAAGATAAAAAAAAAAAAAAAAAAAAATCTGGTCCTCACAGCTTAACAGAACACAGCAGACAGCCAGAGATAAAGAACACAACTATTATTTAAAAAAAAAAAAACATAAAAAGTTCAATTAAAAGTTTGTCAAATCTGCATGTAAAAGACATAGTAAGTTCTGCTGTTGGATGAGACTGAAACTTTTAGCATCATGCTGCAGGGAGGCTTTTCTTTTTATTTACAGGGTCAGAGAAGCTGGTTAGATGGACAGATGGAGCTGACAAAGTGCTAAAAATTTTAGTGAAGGTTCAGATGCTAACTGACTAAGATGAGCTTTTCAATCAGAAGAAATAGACAAAAAAAATGCAATCTTTTGAAGTTCAATGCTGCTTGAGACAAACCCCAGAAGACTTGCTGCTCTAATCGCAATGAAATGAGGTTCCAAACATCAACTAGTGAATACAAATGAATGTCACACTTTTCGATTTGTATCTGCAGAAAAATCTGAAAACCATTTATCTTTTTCATTCCACCTTACAATTAGTCAGTAGTCTGGGCTAGCGTATCGCATACAATCCCAATAAAACACAATAAAGTTGTGATAAAATTTGAAATAAATACTTTTATAAGGTAGAAAGCTTGAAAAATGACATCGACAAGTGTACAGTAACAAACAAGACTCCTTCAAAAGTCATTTGAAGGAAAATAAGTTGGGAGAAATCCATGTATTGATGTCCTCAAGTGAAAGAGACGCAACCATGCAGAGATCTAATAAGAGCAGAGTCTCGTGTGTCAAGCTATTGGCTGTTTAAATGTAGCATCATGCAGATTGTCTAATTGCTGTTTGAAGTCTGTCGTTCCTCTGAGACGTTGTTAACTTTTATGCACTGAACAATGGTCCTTTTCTCTTTATTGTTATGTAAACCTAGAGGTAGGACATAAAACATCTGATGCCTTATTAGTGTTCAGGCAAAGACACCAAATATATTAAAATGATGTCACCTAATGAAGCAATTTAGAGCGGCCTTTCAAAGCAACAGTATTCTGCCAAGGACTGATTGCCTGTAATTCGAAGCACACAGCGAGTACGGGTGTTCAATCTCCTTTGGGTTAATAATATATACTGCAGTCTGACATCGCTGAGAGATGTATTCAGTCATCCTCAGCTGCGAGAAACTTTTGCACCTTTGTACTTTAAATTGAGTATCAACATGCTCAGCTTGGAGCTTCAGTACTTGAGCTTCTCAGACTCTTCACCTTATATGTAAAAGCAGAGCTACGCAATCATGCCCCCAGCTCCCAGACGACTGTTGTTCTTCTTTGTTAAAGGGTACATCCATTGATTTTTTTTTTTTGTGTCCAACCTCATTTTCCAGCCTCCACTCAGACTAGCTGTCCCTTGATGTTACAAAATATAAGTGCTCATCATTACTCTCAAGCCTCTTTGCTTCACCATTTTGCTAATCAATTTCCGCTCGAAAGCAACCAACACTTTCTCTACACTGAACCAGACAGAGCTGAGGGTGGAAAGTGTTGCTTTTTTTTTTAGAACATGTAAAGTCTCCTTTAATATGATGGTTTTTAACAAGAAAAATCATCTTACAGTCAGTTAATATTTTGACCCGTCGGTGAAAGTGAAAAGCAAACAGCAGCTAAGACTTGTAATTCATCATCCCACTTCTAGTACATGTTCCACTTCATTTACTCTCATGAATGAGTAAAACATCAAGAGACTCAGAGACATGTTGGAGGTAATAACTTGCTAATCTACCAGGAGACTTAATATAATAATAGGTGGGGCATGCCCATTGTATTAGTTGGGCATCATCTGTACATGCTCACATAAATCATGGCCAGCAGTGTGAAAAGAAAATATCTTTTTTAAAAATAATATTTTTCTCTTTTACTTCTCTGATCTATATGAAAAAAAAAGTGTTTGGTTAGGATTTTTGTTATTGATTCACAAAGCTAAAACTGCTACACATGCTGATTCTTGTTAAATCTAACATATTGCTCAAGAGAAACAAAAATAATGGTATGAAACAACAAGCTTCATAGAGCTTTAGATTACTGGGGAAAAACATCTGGTGAGTTTTGATTTATTTATAGTCAGAGTGTTTATTGTGAGCAGGAATGGCAATAAGAATCAGAAATTAGCAGTATGTTGTCCTTTTTCATGTCATTCATCTCTTTATTATTTTTTCATTTTATTTTTAAAAATCTTTTACGATTGGAGAAACAATTTTTTAAAACTTCTTTTCTTTCGTCCTCAACTTTGCTTCTTTATCTCTGTGAAATAATTGGGGTTCTCACCTGACGAAAGTTAAAACTGTTGCTGTTTGATCTGAAGAAGAGGCAGTAAATCAGTGATCAGTAAAGCAGTGATGGAAAATCTTCCAAAGATTGTTGTTCAAATTGGAGGAAAAACACAACATGGTTAGAGATGCGTTACAGTCAAGGAATATTCCAAAATTATACAAAATTCTGTCATTTCAGCTGGGAGGAAGAACTTCCTGTAATATCAGCCGAAAGTTATTTCCTGCTGAGCATGCAGACGAACAATTGACTCATTTCAAGAGAATGAAATAAAAGCACTTAAAAAACATAACGGATTGCAGTTCCACAGACCCGTGGGATAGCCAGATCAATGTCTGCCTCATCAACGCTTTGCTCCTGACTTGTTTATTCCTCAGATCGATTTGAACTGTTTCGCCTCCAGGCATCTGTATAATGTAGAGACGCTAGTCTGGCTCAGGCATATGAAAATCTGCAGGGCTCTACCGTATAAAGTCAACTTCGGGAAGAGAAGCATGGTTTCTATGTTTCTGTCTTACATGTCATTCTTGCGTCTTGAGCAGTTTGAACAGGATTAATGAGAATTTCTTATAATTATTTTGGGCACAAACAGAGCCAAATTTGCCTCTACTCTAACAATATGACTGTCAAACTAAGACTGTAACTCTCATGAAAATGTTGAGCCAATAAAAGGGATGTTTCCTCCACCATCTAGTATCCTACAGCTCCACGAGGAAAATGGCACATTTACTGGGAAGGAAGAAAATAGCCTCAGAGCTCATTTGGATTTGGATTAAATTTTAGTGAAACATTTAGCAGATGGGTTGATTAAGGCTGTCTTCATTGTCTATCATCAGTGAAGCAGCTAAAGGCTGTGCACTGCTTCAGCACCCCAGATCTGCCTCTTGAACTGACAGCACATGTTCCCTCAGCAAAAGGCTGAATAAGAAGAAACAAAAAGTATGTAAATTGCACTTTTTGCATGTTTTTGTACTTGCATTTGGGTCTCAACTGCTCCTAAAACATTCCAAGTGCTTAAAAAAAACACCCTGGCCATTTTTTGGCAACACATTAATGTTTTTTGGTGTCTGGAAAAGGAACCATTTCAAAAACCTCCCAGTTATTGACTTACAATTGATGGGCACTGCCCCGTTACCTAGCAACCCAGGCAGAGCTCCAGTACATTTGGTCAGCTGGTTTTACCGCTGTACGCGCCGAACAATTGGTGCTGGAAAAATGTAATGTTTTGTTGTTGACTTGCTAACAAGAAACCACTTACTACATTCTTGCTGGTTGTGCTGGGTGCTCTACTTCTGCTTTTCAAAGTATAACTGGGCATCTATTTGCAGACATTTTCACATGTGAAGGCAAACATTGAGTTGGAGGGAGCATCTTATTTTGAATTAAAGTCACACAAGATGCCCTAAATCAGATTATTCTGAAAGGAGCTCAAAACAGCAGATTAAAATAGATCATTTTTAGACCATAGACTTATCCTAACCTGTTCAAGGAAACAAAACAGGATACCTTTAAACTGCTGAAGTCAGGTACAAATTAGAGTTTTAGCAAGGAGCTTTAATTGGACAAAGAAAAACAGAAACGGACTTGAGGGTCTGCCAAATGCAATAAACCCTTCATGGCTTTCAGCTGCTCCATCATGCAATTCTCAGGGGGTTTTGGCAAATAAACGCAGAAAGCAAGTCAAAGTAGCAAAACGCAAAAAGGTAAGAAGGGGAAGAAATAAAGGAAACAACATGCTCAAAATGACATAACCATCAGAAATAAGCATCAGACATAAGCATCCCAGAACTACAGCCTGCTTTTTGCTTATTATTGGAAAATTATTACTCAACTTTATTTTTACAGTAAGTGTCATGATGCAGCTGCGTAGCATGTAAAATGTGTCGTTCACCCCTCAGGCAAGCTATAAATTCACCTCGGATTTGATTTGATGTGACGAACTGAATGTTTAGGTGAAAAGAAAGCAGAGCCACAACTCTTTGGAAGAACTGTTTGGATTACATAACCGTATATCACGGAGCATTGCGCCTGTTTCTGACATGGTACGTCAAGCTACAGTTACAAAACCAGCATTAAAATGAGGTGATCTCTTAACTCAAAGCAGGGGGTTTGAAGATTGTGGGAGATGCGCATCAAAATTAAAAGAGCAAGACATGCAGATCAAAATCATAGCAATTCTCCCTGATTTTTTCAGAAAACCTCAATCCCTCAACAAACGATAAAAGTGCTCTGAGATAATAGAAGATTTTTAATCCCAGCTCATTTAAAAAATTGTCTCGATCCACGTGTTTACTAACAAATGGATTGAATCATTCTAATTATTTCATTATAGTTGTGTGGCCTGAAGACAGGAGCCACATATGATATTGAGTGTGTCTTCCTTCCTCCCACTCATCCTGCAGGATCTCAGCTTGTTCCGTGGGAAGCCCTCAATTATTCATGGAGAAAGATGGTGGCTGGATCTTTACATCTCTATTAAAAGTGGAGGTCAAACAGAAAGCATACTGAACCAACTGGATGCAACATGTAATCAAATACGACGGGTGATCCCAGACAGCAAACAACACCAGAAACATCGTCAGACTCTATTACACTCTTACAGTGTTCTTTAAAACACAGAACACTGTCACCAATCCACAAAACCCAATAAGTCTTAACCACTGGTGACTTTACTGCAGACAGTGAACGGTACAGGCAATAGTTTGTTGGATCACGTTAACCGAATATTTTCTGTATTTCACCGGTTGTTTCTTTAATCGACGGGAAAATTTGAAGCCCAACGGTCATTTGACAGGTTAGAATTAACACCTCTTTAACACGTCTTTTTGGATCCATCTGTAAGGTATAGAGATTTCTGCGTGTAAAAAATCTCCATGTCAGTCTGAAATACATGAGCTTGTTTGGCAACACTCAAATGCTCTCCTGGTGCACTCCAAACTCTGGATGCTTTTGTAACTGAACACAGTATAATGTAGAAGTATAAAGTTGGATTTCTGTCAAAACTGAAGGTGCCATTAAGTCAGATAAGCTATTTTCAATGGGATTTCAGCCCAAAGCAACATCATGCTGTCCATTAGCCCAAATTCATGCATCTATTCCAGTGAATGCTGCCAGCGTTTATTTATGCGACATGTAGCAGGGAATACCTATCGCATATTTATAAAGAAAAGCGGTACCAAAGTGGTGTTTGAAATGCAAAACATCTGGCTACCCCAATCCCAATTATTCTTTTCTATGTGAATACAATATTGTGAAAAAAAGCACCGTTTCAAACACCGCAGTCGACTGATAAACAGGCTCTGGGGTTGTCCATTCACAGCTCCCCACTCCCTGCTAACTGCTTCAAATCTTACAAGAAATCTAATCTAATTCAAATTGCAACCAATTTTAATAACCACTTATCTGTAAGTGATTATCATAGCAAGGTCCTTTCTTTCAATAGAGGTTTAAGATTGTCTCAATTGAACCTCACTATCATGGTTTAATCATCTTTGCCACTGGGTCAGTCACTCTGGCAGATTAACGATGCCGAGAGACGCTAATTGGATTCTCCAAAATTTGTCTGATATGTAAAAAGTCGGTGCAAAGGTGTAATGATCCGCCCACATATTATTACTGAGGGTGGTACAACAGCTGCTTTACAGAACAACAGGTGTAATGAGACTGCAGTCAGGATATTCTACCAAACATCTGAGCCCAGAATTATTCATACTCTCAACAATCTTACATAACTTTTATTCAGCAGGAAGTTTGTTTTTGAGAGGAAAATAGATGGGTAGCTATAAAAGATAATAAAACAGCATATCAGAAATTATTTATACCATTCTCAATAAATTAGTATAAAAAATATATAAGTTATGCAGCAATCACATTCTTCCTGTTAGAACGTATGATGGTATTTTGATTATTTATCTAACGAGCTCCAAATGTTTGAGGCTGGAAGGACTCCTTGTCATCACCCTAATCTTTAGCTCTCCATAATATTAAGGTAGGTAAAATTAAAAGATTACTTTAAGGTAATCTCAGTTTAACAGTATTAGAGGCTTAGTTGAGGAACTAAAGTGTTTTTTGACTGCTCTTATGTCTATGTAACATGAACAAACCTTTGCACTTCAACTTTTTGCTCTTTTGCTCCGTTTAGCTAACTAGCTCATTTTGATTGACAGAATAAAGTAACTTTTCTTCAGCTAAACCAAACCGCCTTTCTCAAAGCAATGGGCTCGTCTCTCATCATTGGTGTATCGTTCGGTTTATCTGAATTAATCTGGAGTCGCGTTGGACTCTCATACTAAACAAAATAAGGAATCATGAAAGGTAACCAATTATTTTCCTTTAAATAAAATATTCCATGATTTATCAGTGCAGGGTTATGAGTGGGAAACCGCTCATAACCCAATGATGTTTTAAATTACGTTCAATGTGCAAACAAACTCTTAGCAGAAATTTGTCCAATTGGCTAACTTCAGCCTACTTTTAGCTTATTGGCTGGATAATATACTCCTGAATTGTCCAAATGTCTGCCTTGGATTTGTGGTCCAGTCCCGGTTGAAGTGGACCAGGTGAGCGAAGTCAGACCGGATCAACCAGGTTTGAGTTTCCTGATAAGTTGACTGGACTTGTATAAAACCTTTCACATAACGTCAAATTAAAGCACCACAGTCCCATAAATAAAATAAATTCTTAGAGGTTTGAAACTCAATAAAAATCAAGGATTCTTTCATCATCCTTGAAACCTTTATTACAGTAGGTTCAAAGGGAGAAAAGCTCAAAATAACAAAAAGAAGGAAACAAAATCTGAGTAAATGAAGCAAGTATTGAAGTTGACTCTTCATTGATGATTACTGAAATGAACATTGGAGAGACCTACAGCTTTTAAAACGTAGCAGTAAAACTTAAAACAGTGCACTTAGATTTTTAATCAGATATCCCAACCAGATATAACTGAGGTGCATCTGCATGTCAGCGGACGACTTTGAAAAGACGTGGCAGTGTGAGGTTTCACACGGGTCTTTCATCTGATTTACTGGGGTTTGTGTGGGCTTTTGATTGCACTATGTTTTATTAACTCCATTTCAGCAGGTGGTTTTGATGTTTTCCTTGGCTTGGGCACCATAACAAATTGGCTTCTTGTGAGCTTTTCTCACTATGAAAGAACATTTCTATAACAACCCTCATTTTCCAGGCGACCACTGACAGATATTGCATTTAATGTCCATCTTGGGCAACTTGGGCATAAAAAGGTAATATTTTACTACTTTGCTACAGGCACGTTCAACATTATGAAAGCCAAACTGGCTGCTGGATAGCCATCACGTTGTGAGCTGTAGGAGGAAGAGTACTTTAGCCTGAGCAGATATAGATAAGTTATCATGACTTACTATCAGCTCTAACCCACAGTTAATGACTCCTGGTCTAAATAGACACAAACCCTATTACTCCAAAGAGATTGCAAAGATCAAGATTTTACAGATTTGATGGTGAGTGACCTCAGATACGGCAGGGGAGTTTGAGATTGTCCTCACTACTAATACACATCCATCCATTTTCCTGCACCCTTGTCCCTTACTGGGGTCGGGAGGGTTGCTGGTGCCTATCTCCAGCTATCATTTCGGGCGAGAGGCGGGGTCACCCTGGACAGGTCGCCAGTCTGTCGCAGGGCAACACAGCGACATACAGGACAAACAAACATGCACACACACACTCACACCTAGAGACAATTTAGAGAAACCAATTAACCTGCCAGTCATGTTTTTGGACTGTGGGAGGAAGCTGGAGTACCCGGAGAGAACCCACGCATGCACAGGGAGGACATGCAAACTCCATGCAGAAAGACCGGGGCCAGGAATCGAACCCCGAACCTTCTTGCTGCAAGGCAACAGCTCTACCAGCTGGGCAGCCCCACTACTAATACAGATGGTACAAAGGCTGTAGAGGGGTAAAAGGGAGGAGCTACTTTAATAAATCGAAACGACTCATAATCTCTTTAATCGTGGCTGTAAAATTAGTTACAGCCATGATTTCCTCAATGTGTTGCTATGAGGAGAATACATGAAACCTCTACATCTACAGTTGGAGTCCAATATCTTGAACATGTGCTGTAGAAGCAATGTTTTATCTAATAAAAGATCTGTTCTTCATTAATCTGAAATTCAATACTGGTCACAAAAACATTAAAAACCTCCCTCTGTGGATGTGAGAAACCCGGCTTGTGCTGCAGAGAAAGACAGCAAAAACGTCGCCTTAAGCGTGACAGCCTCGCGCTGCACTTACAGCATTGGAGAAGCAAAGCAGGCCTCGGTAATAAACCTCGAGTTATGATTTATGAGTTATCTCTGGGACATTTGGAGCCACTTGCTTGTATGTCACGAGAAACAATCCAATTTGAGACAAGAAACGGAGAGCAGGCTCTGCACTTATTAGATTGACTTTTCAATTTCAGAGAATAAGATTTAGGCATAAGCTTTTTCCCATCCAAAATATAAGAAACAGGATCAATTCAAAGTGATGTTGGAGGAAAGATGGGAAATACGTGACTTCTGATCTGCTACCTTGCAGTGATTCCCCCCCTCCTCGCTTTTTCTTCTCTTCATCTGACAGTGCCTTTCCTCAGAGCATTTCCTCAGAGCCTCAGCTCAATCTGCAGAGCTGCTATGTATGGCAACTGTTGAACAAAATGGGCTCTCATAAAAATGAGCCGGAAAATTGAGCAAGGAGCGGGATTTCTTTAAAACAGGTGAAATTGAGGGCCAGAAACATAAAAAGAGAGTGGAGAAAGGCTAAGAAAGGATTAGGAAGGTGAAACGGAGAATTTAGTAGAAAAGCGTCTCCTTCACTGTGTCACAGGGTTTAATTTCATGCAAAGACATTTGAGTTTTCTGCGTGTTTTTCATATTTGCAGATATGAATCCTACAGCGAAGCGCTGCTGCTGTTTGGATGTTTGCAGCACTTGCTAATGAGCATACTGGGAGGCCTTGCCTTGTTGTTTAGTTGAGTGTTTGAAACATTGAAATGGAGAAGCTGGGGAGGGAAGTTAACGCGAGCTGTCAAAAATAAAATCTTTCAATCTGGGTTAATTGCTCAGGGAGAACGCCTCATCTTTATCACTGGAGATGTGATTTTTTTCCTCTCTTCTTTTCTGATATACATACCATTTCATTCAAGCTGGAATTTTCTCATTAGTTAGCACAAAATATAAACATGGTGTTGTTTAGGCCATTGCAGCATCCAACATGCCAAAAAAGTAGAAATGAATGAATGTTGTGATCTTCCACTAGATCAGTTTATTATTATTATTATTATTATTTTGCAGATAATGCTGGAAAATACTTACTTCTGTATTTTAGTGTTTGCCAACTTGCACCATTGATATTCAGCAAATAAACGAGTTTCCAGGGATATTTGTTGCATCTAGTGGAAAGTGTTTTAAAGCCTTCAATCATTGAACTCAAACTCTTTTTTTTTTATTTACAGGTGAGGGATTTTGCTATCTTTTTAAGGTATTGCCATCTTCTTGTTCTCATTCCTTTGAAACATACAGTAAATTTTTGGACAAGAAGTCCAAAAATACAGTGGTTAAGGACTCTTCAATAATTTATAGCAAACCAGATTTAAGCTGTTGAAACTTTACAAAACAAAAGATCAAAAACAATAGTACAGACAACCACTTTCAGTCTTCATTCCTGAGTTTTCACATTGCATCAACAGGTTGAACAACGGATATTCTTGCACACAGTGGAGTGAAATTTTACCTGCAGTTCACAACATCAGGTAAACCTCAATTGGGAAAAAATCAAGGCTTTAGGCCCTTACTGAAATCCCTGATTCTATTCTAAATAAGCGACATGTTTTTAAAATTAATTCTCCACCACAGAGAAAACTGATGCCAAAAACATTGCATTTTGTCACATCGTTTGAAGCTAATTCTGTCATATCAATCATGAAATTGAAATTACAAAGTTGAAAGAAAGTTTTAAAAACCTTACAAATACAGTTCTGAAATGTTATATTCTTTGTCTCTACCAACTTTGCAAACCTATATAGGCCAGTATTTTTGACTTATTTGACTCATATTTGTAAAATATCAAAAAAAAAGTCTGTGTTCAATTCATGTCACAAATTCTCCAGTCTGATTAAATCTGAACTTTGACTGGGACACAATAAAACAGAACGTACCCTGATCCAAATGTTTTTTTATTCCTTTGTTAATTCTTTAATTTCTTATCATTTGAGTTCTGAAATGCAAGTCACAGAATTAATAATTGTTTGTTTTGACTGAAATGGGGGCGAGGACCACGTTATATAATGAAGAGCTCATTTAGGAAAGAGATTTTTGCTCTTTCCCATCAGCAGCTCTTCCTCTGGAGGGATGGCCTGATGTATTTAAGTTTTTAATTAACAAATGAAGGGCGTGGCTGGATGTGTGTCTGTTTAAACCTTTGAAGTGGATTGCTTAGTTATGTCAGCAGAGAGGTGCCATCACTGAATTAAAAACCACGCTTATGTAACCCTGACAGACTAATACAAGCGTCAGCAGGGTGAAAATGTGAGAAGAAATATGCATCAATAAAAGCTCTACAGCTGCTATTACAAGGCTTTGTTTTACAAACACCACCTATCCATCCATACGTACTGATCTCCAAAGCTCATTGGGGGTCTACACCTCAAAATATTTTACTTCCATATCAGCTTTAACTATTTCTCAGCTAATTGTAAAAGTTTCCTGTAAAATATAACGTGGAACAGAGATTAAACAGATTTTTTTTAACTACAACTTAAAATTAATGATTGTGCATGGACTTTGGTTGCTTCAAATTAAACAATAACATAAATTTTGTAGCGTTTTACAATACTTCAGTAGCCGCTAGGAAAAGGAGGGCTAATGTTTAATTAAGCCAAAATTGGCTTGATGTTTAATTAAGACAAAGCTAATCCATCCATTATGAACCTTGGAGGGATTACTTTCAGGGGAAGGAATTTCGTGTTTGATGAGGTTTTAGCTATCAGAAGTGATTGGAAATTGCGATCGCTGCTCGATCACCTTGAAGCGAGATCAAGTTGAGAGACTTTTCCAAAATGGCAGCGGACTGGGAATCACTTTGCTGTGATGCACTCGCTCAGTCAGCGAGTGCATCGTTTTATAAACGACAGCAGAGTGTCACTTTCACTCTCTCACGCACACAAACACCCACCATGCCTGGGACTTCCTTCTGGGCACGCTCTGTTTAGTCCACTTGGAGTGAGGGGTCAAGTGGTAAATCAGCTGGCGGCAGATCTTGTTGGTGGATTTGAGTGACTCAGTCTCCTGCAAAAGCACAGAAATACAACTGAATCATACTCTTGAGAAACAAAATACCTTTAAAACCACATGCACTATGCAAAAAGACAGCCTGTTTTCTCAAACTTTCTCAAAAAAATAAATCAAACTGAACTTGTCATGTTTTATGTCAGTTAGGATTTGCCAAGTTGTTAAATGCCAGAAAAGTAAGAGAGAGTTATAAGCATGTTTTGGTGGATGTCAAACTTTTTGGTTATTCTTCCACAAGCTTTTCTCTGTAGCTTGCTGTAATTTTGGCCCATTCCTCCAGACAGAACTGGGGACAGTAAGATGAAGAGCACCTTGCTTAATGAGACTGTTATTTAATTTTTAATAGCTACACCCAAAAAATGACTTTGCTGTCCTTAAGCCACTGAACATTATTGATTTATGAATCAATTATGGGTTATTGTCCACTTCAAAGACCCCTAATACTGCAGATATTTCATATTTTAAGACTTCCAACAAACTGAATTGAAAAAAACTCCTTCAAACATTTCATCCAGCAGACATTTCACCACAGACTTTAAGTGTAAAAGGTTGAGCTGAACAGGGTGAATCTAATTAATGCTACAACTCAATGTCGACAGAAAGGCAATGCCGTAAAAGGGGAAAAACATTGTGTAGTTCACCCTGTGGAAACTCACCACTCCTGCTCTCACAGCTGACAAACTGAACAGGCTTCAACCTATTCAACCACTTGAATGACCAAGCAGGACGTCACTGGGAGTTTTTTCAAAGGATCCATCAACTGGATGGATCCACACAGACAACCGTGTGAAATAATCTGGTGAGTGAATTCAACCTAAATTAATTCAAGTCTGACACTTTTGAAAAATTAGGTTTGTTTTGACTCACAGGACCTGTCTGGATATTAAATCTATATGATTTCTGGATTGCTGGAAAATGTTGGTGACAGAAACAGCTGCAGGGCCCTGAATTCAGCCTCTCTATATCCTTGTCACGTTTGACACAGTATCTCCCTACGGGTCGGTGGCCAGTCAGGAGCTCTCCGCTGCCAGTCTTTCCCTTTCCTTCCCTGACTCCTGGGCCTCTGCTTCCGAAGCAAACAGGAATAAAAATGGAGTTTCCAACAGACTTTATCATTGGACTTTTATGATCTTGTCTTCAGACTTTAAGTCTTTTCCTTACAGGAATGACATCTCACCGCAACGAAAGATAATAGCTTCACGGGATTTTTGTGTTTTTGCAGCCAGTCTGAGCAGCTGCGCCTCTGTTCACATGCCCAAGATCAAAATGTATCTTGAATTTTAACGCGTCTGATTTGTATGCTGCACCGCAAGTGAATGAGCTCGGCTGCCAGTCTGGACGAAACACAATTTACTTCTTAAAGAATCAGTGGTTCCATTTTAGTTTCCGACACGTTGAAATAAGCATAGCTACAGAAATACAACTGCAGAAAAATCTTGAAGAATGTGATGGCCTGCTTTCAGAGGCAGCATTCAGGAATTAGGGGAGTTTTCTTGTTTTGTCTCTCCTCTACCCACTTGTCAGAGTCCTCAGTGTCCTTACTGTTGGTGCCAAATCTCCTCTGACCCAGTAGCTCGGTGGCCAAGTAGCCTTTTGACTTCAGCACAGCAGCTGCCAATTTTCCACAGCACAAAGAAAGACCAGCACTAAACAGGGTCACAACCAGACATAATGCTCTCTCTGTCCCCTTTGTCCAGCCTTAGATTAACTTTATTTTTTAAAGCGAGTACAACTTGATTCATGCATTTAGGAGTAGCAAAAAAAATGTGGTTTTTGGGTTGTAGTGGATTATCATGTTCCAGTAGTTCTGTAGTTATCCCTGATTTTACAATAAGTGGTCATCAATGCAACAGTTCAAACAATCTGAACCGCTGCAGGTTCGTACCTGTTTTGGACATTGCAGGTCCCGGGCAAGACTCAGCAGCAGCTCGTGAGAAATGGGATCCACCAGGTTGAGAAAAGCTGCGTTCTTGTACAAAATGTCGTTCAGTGACGATCCCTGCAGTCCCAAATCCTGAGGGGACAGAAAGGCAGAAATTAAACTCACTTAACTCAGCCCTTCATCTGATTGAACCACATGTGGACTCCATACATTTTAGCAGCCGATTTGAGCGCCTTTTAGATAAAGACAGATTGAAAAGTGATTTCTTTTATTTTCTCCTTTCATCTCGGCTTGTTATCATCATGCGAGGAGATAGGGATTCCCCATCAGAGCGCAGCGCCATCGCACACAAAGCCAATGTACATATGAAGATATGAAGATAATTTCAAAAGCTGAGAGCCATTTGGGAGCTGCTTTTAAGTGAGAACAGATGCAATATTGTTATACCTTAATCAGATAATACAGTCTCACTCTCTGGTGTAGAAAATTGTAAGCTACTTCTCTGAATATCAGCTATTCTAGAGTTTTTATACATTCGAGGATTGAAGACGTTGAAGAGTGATTTAACAAAACCAGAAACCCAGAGGCTTATGAAATGTATGTTTTCCTCAGACCATATCTGCTTTCGCCAATAATGTAAATGCAGCATGTATGTAGCATAATGCTTTAAGACAGGTTGAATCTTGTTTGCACAGAGCAAGCAAGAGAGAAGACATGAAACAATACAATTAGCTGAAAGGTTTGTGGGAATAAAAGTTTAGAGGACATTTTTCCTTCTTAGGCGTAAAGCTTAATTATTACTTTCTTAATCCATGCAAACCTAAAAAGGGCTTTTCCTCCCTTTCATTGTGGACACGACTGGTTTTACCAAACATAAACAGAGGAGCCACGTTTTCACCAGTCCATCACACGCTTGTTTATGGTGAAACCAGAGGCGGTGGATCTGCTGAATAAATGTTGTCAGTGATTCTTTGAGCTGAAACGCTCTTGAAACGGCAGGCTGGAGGCTAAACATCGTCTATATGTGCTGACTGCTTTGGGGGTTCAGTGGGAACAAAGACAAAAACTCCCATCAGCAGTTTCTCCTCCTCCAGCTTCTGGGCTGATTTATTACAGCCGAGATCAGTGGGATTCCCTGATGCTGGAATATCCTCCACACACAGGCTACCACATGTGTGAAGAAACTGAGGCACTGAGGATTTTTAAACTGCGCTTTTTGATTATGTAAGTGCCTCATCTGATCCACGCAGCATCACATTCTGGTGCACAGATGAAAAGACACCCGTTTTAAATACACGGAGAGATCTGATTGCATTCACTGACTTCTCATTGTGAAAGCATGAAATGTTCTGTTCTTTGTCCCCGACAGGAAGCCTCTGTACTCTCCTCGTTAAAGCTGCACATCTCCAGGTTTGAATAAGGAGAGCATCTCTAAACCGGAGAACATCACCCCACACATGCGGTTCATTAGAATCCAGAAACATATAAAGCCTAATGTAATAAATCCCATCCCACAGGTTTCTGCTTCGATGACAGAAATACGCAGCAGAAGATGGAGGTTCATTTAACTCCATTTTTATTAGATTTATGGTCCTCTGCTTCCACTACCTGATTAATTGTTCATGACTGGATGACTTGCTGTTGCGATCAATTAGTTAACGTCATCAGGGCTAAATGCATAAAATCCAAAACATATGCGGTGTCAAAAGACATAACAGCTGAACTTTTCAAGAGGTTGTGAGAAAAGTCTGAAGTGATCTGGACAAAAATGAGACTGCAAACAACTTTTAGGACTGTTTTTGTCTGATTGAAAAAACAAAAAACTTACAAAATCTGTTTTCCCCATTTAAAGATCACAGTCTATATGTTCAAACCCAGCTAACTCATACCTGACAAGTTATTCATGCATCTAAACTACGATACCAACATCAAATCCTGTTGAAACAAAAGCCTGTAAGTATAAACACAAAAACTACTTTTAAATAACACGACTTACCGTATTTTCCGCATTATAAGGCGCACCGCATATGAATGGCCTAGTTTAAAACTTCTCTCATATATAAGGCGCACTGCATTAAAAGACGTATAGAATAGACGCTACAGTAGAGGCTGGGGTTACGTTATGCATCCAGTAGATGGAGCTGCGCTAAAGGGATCGTCAACAAAACAGTCAGATAGGTCAGTCAAACTGTATTAATAGATTACAAACCAGGGTTCTGACAACTCCGTTCGCTCCCAAAATGAATCAACAGCTGTTTTATTCCCGTGTTCTTCTGCGTATCTGATCGCCTTGAGTTTAAACTCTGCGTCGTGAGAGTGTCTCTTAATAGGAACCATTCTGGGGTCTTTACACAAACACACGAATGGAAATTAAACGGCACGCTTCAAGCAGTCATATTTCCCAGCATGCACCGCGCGCTTCTTCTTCTACGGGGGAAACTGAAGTCGACGGCTGCTTACCGTAGTTACAAAACATAATGTGGCTCAATATTGGCCCATATATATTATAAGACGCACTGTCGGCTTTTTAGAAAATTTAAGGTGCGCTATAGGAGCGGCTTATAGTGCGGAAAATACGGTAATTTAAGTCAATTTCTGTGGTCTATTCTGGCCACAGAAATTGTCCTGTTTAATCCAGAACGGCACAATGTGAATATTTTGAATTAAGTCATATGCTGATAAAAGAAGTGGGCTTATCAAGATTATTTATGTCACAAAATAAAATAAACATTCTATATTTTTCTGGTAAATCACCTGTAAGTAATGCAATGATTGAAAGTATTGTATGACAAAAATGATAAAAATTAAGTTTACATGTAAAGCTGAACAATATATTGAATAACAATCATTCCAGCATCAGTACATGTAAAGTTAGGCCTGTGGTGAGTTTTGCTTCCAAGATTGACCAACCTTTATAAAATGGCAAGTTGCCACTCCTTCAGTTTAAAATCTTTTACTAAAGACACGGCAAAAAGTGTTCACGTGACAGCGGTATTTTCTAGCTGTGTTACACAAAGTGATAAAGAGCTGCTCTTTCCACAACTGTTGCTGCGCACTGCAGGTCAGCAGGCTGACAGCAAGAAGACGCTGACACTTTTCCCTCTTACAAGACAGAAATATTTTGCAATTGTGAGACACATATTTTGGAAAATAGAGCTGCACAATATAATCAAGGTTTCCCCCAGAAAACTTGCTAAGCCTGGTGGCTGGGCACCAGGGCAGTCATTCATTCAGCAGCTCGTTGTGTTTTTGAGTTAAAAAATGTTTAAAATTGACAGAAAGTTTGAAAATATCACTTGATAATTATGTGTTATTAGAAGATTGGAAGATTAATACCTGAACACCAACTATAAAGTCTTAAAAATCCAAACATTTTAAAAAGACTTAAATAAATAAGCAGTGCTTATCCTAATAGGGGCACAATTAAAGCCTGGTGGCCCGCCAGGCTTATAATATGCTGGGGGAAATCCTGGACAATGCAATGTCGCAATCTCAAACGACTGCTTGGCTGCAATATTTGACAATATTCAATCTCTGCTCTTCTGTGACATATTAGGTAAGCTGGATGGATCACATTATTCATGAATAATGCAATATTACCCAGTGATACTTTTTTATTTTGTATTGGCTTTCCTGCACAACAAAAAATGATTTGATAGGTGATAATAATAAAGAATTATCAAATTAGTAAAACAAATAGAATGAAACAGCTTTGCTTCATTTGGACTGTAGCATTTTCACTGTTTACTTTACTGAAACTTATTCCAATTAACACTTGTCTATGCTTTGTTTACTAATTAATGTCTAGAATAATCCCAAAGTAATTAACGTAATGGTCCAGAAGTCATATGCTTGATGAAGATTTAATAGTGTTAATGGTTCCTGTTTGCAATGACTTCCTGTGTGTGAAAGTATGAAAAAGGCTCCTTCATCTGTCATCTCAAGGTGATTATCTCCACAATCATCCTTTCCTGGGAGGAAAATCTGCCTTTCTGCTGGAGAGTTTCAACAGGAGATCTATTGGCACTTTTTCACCCCCCATCTTGAAGTGTTATTAGTCAGACACTTGGCTTCAGCCCAAACAATGTAGCAGCGCTCTGGCTTCACCTTGCCTGGCGATGGAGGGAGCAGTCTTGCTTCATGAGCATCTTAAATGCCGTGATATGGAGACGTATGCAACAGAAGGCAGATCCGATATCCCATCTGAGATTTCACAGATTGCAGAGTTGCTTTAAGATATATATATATATATATATACAAACAGATCTATATATGCCCCTATTAGGCTAAGCATATATATATATATATGTCAGCATGATTTTTGTGTAAAACCTGTGCAACACCTATAGGTTGACATTTTTTAAATTTCCAGTTTCCTGTTGTACGAGATATCTGCATTTGTTTGAAATTATTTAGGTCACAGTATATGTGGGGCTCTTTTGACAGGGTCCATCTCAATCATTAATTTGTTTTCTCACACAAACAAACAAAAAAAAGACCAACTGATTCCTATTAATAATTCATAAGAGTTAAAACTGAGATTAAAACGCAGCCAATATTTCAGAATTATAACTTTCAAGCATGTTTTCCCACCTATACCTCATTTGCTTTTCTCTAAATAAGCTGGTGAGTTTAACTTTTAACTTTTTGAAGTGTTTTATTTTATTATTATTATTATTAGCTCCAAGCAAACCGAAACAAGTTAGAGGAAACCAGGTGAAACCAGTCTGGTTCTTCTGCCAAGGGCACACCAATAAACAAATCTAAAATACAGGTAGCAGATGTTTTAAGCTGGTAGAAAACAAGGAGAATTTATTCATTTTATTAGTTTACTTCTGGGTACTATTCCAGGTAAAATTATCAGGAAGCACACCAAATTATTTTGAAATGTCTTCAAAGCTGCAAAGGGATTTATGTTTAACGAAAAATGGCTTATTAGTCCATTTTTTCCTACAAAGCAAACCAGGCTTCGAGAAGGAGTTTGGGTCAGGCGAGCAGCAGAAACTAGCAGACTCTAGCTGTGTCCGAGTGAAGGAAGGAAAGAAACCCAAGTTCGTTTTAAACCGGCTAAACACGTCAGTTGTGAAAACACATTAAGAGAGCAAATGAAATTGTTTGAATGGATTTTTTGACATCAGCAATAATTTGAGTTGCTGATGTCAACTCAAATTATTGATTGAGTTGTATTTCTCAAGGAAAGTTGTTGAGACAAACACGAGTAATTTAAGTTCAGACATCAAGTACTGTTCTGGCAAATTGCAATGTTATTATCCATTAGTGTCCCATGCATGAGACATTACAATCTTATCTTTCTATGTCAATATACATATAATGCATCACCTGACATTCCTGAGATAATGTTTGAAAAGTAATGTTCAACTCCCTGTTCGACGCCTCCTATCATTGACAGAACAAAACCGTCTTGAACAAAAACTGTCTTTTTACATCCACAAGGGTCCAATTAATTTACTTCAATAAAATAGTTGGTTCACAACAAGTCTTATGTTCATAATCCAACATAATTTGCCGTTGAAAACCTTAAAAATGTAATATATGGGTCTATTTCTCACAAAGTTTTCATTACAACTTTCATTAGAATGCTATTTTTTTTTTTAAGTGTCTTGGGTAAAAATGAAAGGACATTTCAGGAATGGTTCCCAAACTCCAGTAATTGGGCAGAGTCCTGCAATTTTTATGTTTCCCTGCATCAATCACAAAGTAATTAGCAGGACTCTGTAGAGGTTCAATGCTCCGGAAGCTGTTCAGCCCATAGATTCAGGTGTGTTGTTTTAGGGATGTATGGAAAACTTGCAAGCACTCCAGCAATGGAGCAAAAGATCCCAAACGTTAGTAAAAACAACCATGATACTGTGTTTCCTCATTTTAGGGGTTCCAAATATGCACAGAAACCAATCAGACATAAAAATCGAAACCAGTCAGTTAAAATTACGAAGATAACTTATCTCCACAATTTGCTTCATTGTCGCTGGAGGGGGGTCACAGGAATCAAACAGTGATTTCGACATGACCTTTACCCTCTGCAACTCAAATGCTGCAGAATCGACTGCAAAATCTGTCAAATGCCGCTTTCCTGCCTTCATGTTAACTAATGCCAGCTGTTTCGTTTGAGTCTTGTCATCAACTCGAACAGAAAACAGAATTGGTAGGATGTTTTTTTTCTTAAAAGCAATGTTTAATATATATTCTTTTGAATCCAACATTTCAAATCCAAACAGCTCTGTGTTTGTGTTAGTGTGCATTTGTTAGAAGAAAAGGGAATCTTTCTATAGAACCATTAAAAAAACTACAATGCTGTGCAACAAGATCCCCTAAAAATCTTGAATAAATCCATATTAGAAGCAAAGCTTTGCTTAGTTTACCTGCTCCACTTTCTTGGTTTAGAGATGCATATTCTTCCTGGATCATTATTCACAACTCTGAAGGATGCGATATTAACACAATAAACAGGTAAGGAATCTTATGCATTAAAAGTTGGAATTATTTCCAAAACTGACTGAATTCATGTCAGCATACAGACAGCATAAGTGTTCAGCATAAGTTTAGCAAAAGAAAAAGAAATAGGTTTAATTTTGTTGTAAACAAGGACAGTAATGTTTAAAGAAGCTGCAAATAGTAAACAATTGAAATTGTTGCACCTTTCAGAAATTATCAACAGACACACATAGATATCTAACTAAATACAACTGTCTGTGTATAATCATTTGGAGATTGTGCATCTTCTGCATGAAATTATTTGCATTGATTATTTGTCTTGTAAAAAATATTTTAAATATGGTTCATAGAGTGTATGCTATTCTAGATTGCAACAGGAAATTGATACAATCTTTTAGTCTATAAAAGAAAACAACAAACGAAAAATAAAAACACAACAAGCAAAAACATCAGAAACATTTGTGCTCTGACAAAACTTTGTTTTCTTTTTCTTTCTTTCTCCTTTCTTTTCTTTCTGTTTTTTTTTTAGAAATAAATAAATATAAATAAGATTTAAAGGAAGCTAACAAATCATAATAAGTTCCTACCTTTCTCAGTAGTTTGAGCACTTCCCCTGCTTGCTCCATCTTGTGCTCCCGGAGCATCCTCTGGATCTCCCGGACCCAGGCCACCCGTCTGACATACGGGCTCTGGTTGGTTTTCCGCAGCATCCCCGGCAGCTTGTCGGACTTGAGCATCAGGGATGTAAACAAGAAGTCTCCGCCGCTCCTGCCGCCACTTCTCTCCTCCTCTTTGGGAGCATCATTCCGCTGGGGTCTCCTTTTGGTCAATTTGCTCTCAAAATCCAGACTTCTCTGTCGGGTTAACTTGGAGCCCATCACTCCAGGGAGGATGTGTCGGCGGCAGTGGAACTGAGCGGAAGCGGGAGCAGGGCTTGTGCAACCCGCAGCCAAAACATCACAACTAAGCTGCACCGTACGGGACTGGACGTGCATCAGATGTGTGCTTGAAAGTTGCAAAGCTCCTTAGAAACGCGCTGCAAAAGCACATAACAGTGCGCTGTCCGTGTCGCCGACGTCCCCTGCCTGCATCCCTCTCCATGCACTGCCTGAGCACTCTGGCATCCTTTGCCTCCACTCGGAGCTTGAGCTCTTCTCAGCCAATCAGACGGAGAGCTGCTGCTCAGCTTGGGAGCGAGAGTCATGCAGCAGACTGTTGAATGTTGTCAGATTCGTTTTCCCCCGCATCATAAGCAAGTCAGACAGGTTAGAGACAAACACGCACTGATCGAATACTCAACAGAAGCACAAAAAAGAGACAATAATAAAAACGCTTTAAATGCTTTAAATCCCTCAATAATTTTACCAAGAAGAAACAATTTCTGAAAAGTGTATTATTCTCTCCTAGATTCTGGTTACCCGGGTTTCTTTTTTCTGGATGCTCCTATAGGATAAAAGTCCAGCTATTATTTTTTTTATTCATGTGTTAATTTCCTGTTTGCATTCAAATGCAACCAATAAAACTTTTTTACTTTCAAATGTGGAGGTAAAAGGCAAGAACCTATTCCATTACAAAGGTTTTCTGTCTTTGCAACATACTGGATAAAATATATTTTTTTTATTTCCTTCACTCACTCAGCCTGATGCTGAGGGTTTGTTTGAAAACTGGTTTGGGTTCAACCTAAATGTTGTGGCAGTAACTCAAATAGTTTAGTGCACCAATGCAACCAGTTGGTCCAGAGTAATTATATAAGTTGGTAATGAGCTCCAAAAACCAGATTTGTCTTAGTTGTTTTCAGAAACAGCTCATTTATTATGATTACAGCATAAATAACTTAGCATGATCTTACGTTCTTCTAAGTCTTGTTCTTGATTTTGGTTGGGCTTTGGTCCCGACTTTATCCCAGGGATCGAAACATAATAATTAATTGGTGATAGAGACCAATTAATTATTGTTTTTCTGAGATTTTTTCTCTCTCACACATACAAGGGTTCTCTCTCTGACTGAGTTGGTTTTCTCCAAGCACTCTGGTCTCTTTTCGTAGACAAATTACATACATTTAATCTCATTAGTAATAGACAAAGAGAACACACAGGCACTAAATGTTAAGTACTTCTGTTCCTGGATTCTCCAGTTTCATGCAGTTTCTTAATTTTATTAATGACAGATGGACAAAGGAAGCATACAGTGAAATGTAACCAAACATGTCATCGTTTTGTTGGGATACTTCAATTTTATATTCCAAAACATATTTACTTCAGGTTACATGTGATTTACTGAAATTGAGAAAATACTAATCCTGAGAAGATTTTTTTGTTTACTTGAAGCAAAACATACTTTGAAGTTATTTAATGGACTGAGTTGGTTTTCTTTAGATGCCTATTTTAGTCTGTTCCTGTTTCAGATGCATTCCTTCTAATAAATGACACGTTAAAAGGCCTGCAGACCTGAATGACTGTCAGTGAGGGAATTAAAACATTTGATTAGACTTTTCTCGATTGCTTTTATGAAGCCGTCATCCTCACATTTTCAAAACAGTTAACACGCAGGCTGAAACAAAATGTGCCCTGGTCAAAGTGACACATTTTGTTTGCAAAAGGCTCTAATCATGCTAAACATTTAAAAAATGAAACAAAAGCAAAAACAGCCTTCAAACATGAAGTCTTCCGGTCAATTATTACATACTATATAACACATTATATCACTTTCATGCTAGTATTGCTTGTCATATTTAAACACAGATGGTGCCAAATTGTCCTTCTTGCAAAGATTTGGGCCCAGAACCAGAAAAAGGCTTGATTCCACAATTTATTGACTGCATGATATTTTGTTCAAACTGTGACTGAAAACTGAAATACCTTTAACATTACAGAAAATACAGTAAATGTAAACAGAAATAATATCAAAGAATTGGAAAGTCAGATAAAAAAAACTATTACAATAAAATAAATGACCTCTACTGTTACTCAGTCTCATCTTCCTTGGATTCAAACTGGTAAAGAACAACACAGACATGGCGGATGCCTGCAGACTGATCGCCAAGTGAAGATTTTTGGGACGTAGAGTGGATTCATAGTGATGTAAGGTAATTTAATATAGTTAGGAACAGGTGATTTCTGTTTGGTTGCCATAATTTCAACAGTGCAGTTTGGTTTGCCTGAGTGACAGCTGTGTTAAATGTTTTTGCAAATTTTGAAATCTGAGCAATGTCATTTTTTTGTTTTGTTTTGTGAAAATAAATCCACCCGTGAAGCCAGGAAGAGAGCACAGCTCATTCTAATTCTATTAGTGTTGTATTGTCCTTCTGGTTCCATTTTGTCTGTGCCGCTTTCTTGGTTTCTTCTCAGAGCTGAAAAACATGTACTTGTGATAGATTTTACACAGGACAACTATGCCCTGGATGGGCGTCTGTCATTCCTGATTACGGCGGCACAAAGTGAATTGGATACATCTGCAAATGCTTTTGTTACTACAATCGGTCATAGAAATGTGGCCGGCACTCTCTAAAGGAAATAAAGTTTATTGCTCTCCGGTTTTATCTGTAGGCCGGACCATTTGCTGTTTGCTCAGATTAGCTCAGTCAAAAAACATTTTTTAAACTCAAAGAAAATCCTGGCATAGGTGTAAGAATACCTACAGCTAATTTGCCCCCCACACAGCTTCTCTACTGTGCACTGTCAAGCATAAAGCTGGCATGATATTGAAGAGTCTGTGAATGCCTGCCTCCTGCACAGGAGCTGATTTACAGTGCAGCCTCCTGATTGCCTTTGCAGCTATGCAGCACAGATGGATGTGTCCCCTAAGCTGCTTCAGGTCATCCAATGTGAAGATCATGAAATGTTTCTCACTTCTTGTAGCTTTACAGGATGTGAACTGTGTTTACATAAGGAAGCACACGGAGAAACACACAAGGGAAGGAGAGCGTCTTTGCCAGGCTCTCAAGTGAACACACCACCCTGAATGTATTGTGGTAAAAATAAGACTGAGATAAATTACATCCTTCCTCTCATCACCTTTAATCTGACATTTATCCTGTACAATTCATCTGAAAACAAGCAAATCCGCAGAGCTGAGAATTTGCTTGGTTTGAAACTATCTCTGAAAGTCTAAAAAAATCTTTATCAGCAAATAAAGTATAAGTTTGAATTTGTTTCAGTTTCATCACTCCGTCACGATTGCTGCTCGTCATGACTGACGAGTGCATCTCTGTTGCTTGAACATGTCGACCAAATGTCAGTAAGTGAGGAAACAGTCTCAGCCCAAAGTTCTGCTGGAGGGGCCAGAAGAGGCAGCAGCACATCAAATACAAAACCAGTCATATCCACTTTTTGAAATGTTCCCATTGTCTCATATTTTGTCTGAATGAAGGCAACATAGTTACTTAGTTGTGCTATAAAAGGGGACAATGTGCCTGGAAACTGCGCAAAACCTTCCCGTTAAACTTCACAAGTTCAGAAAACACACTGAGTTTTTATTTTAGTAAACAGTATAAAAGTTTCTAAGTGCAACTTGCACTTTTTAATGATTAAAAGTTAAATACCTAACTTTTATGCTTAATTTTGTAGTGAAATTTTTGTTTTGCAAGACCACCGTTTTCTTTTTTTGTTTTTATTCAGTGACTCTCAAATGTTCAGCTTGAAAAAGTGGTTGCTCAAGGTTAGGATGACTTTATGGATTGTCATAAAAGGCCTATAATTACCTCACCATAAAAATACCCTTAGCTGAATTACCTGCTGCTGAGTTAATGCTGAGTCAAAAAACATTCACACATTGGACATCCTAATCACATCTTCTGCTCTGAATTGTGTAAAAAGGGAAACAGAGTTGCGTCACATCACATGTAACAAAGAAAGAATTAAAATTTCACAATTTGCGTCTCTTGAAAACTGTGATATGCAGTTTGTTAGCAATTATGTAGCCGCTATTTTTTGATAAAGTTATCTTTAAAAAATCTTTCCAAAAATTGTTATAAGAACAGGATTGTAGCAAATAATGTAAATGATCCTATCAAGACTTTTATTTTTTAATAATTTCTTCCTGCCAGATTTGTGGGCAGCTAATAGCTGTCCTGTTTACAATTTCTTTCCACCTGGGTTGTGCATCTCTGCAGTGCGACCAGAAGTTACCACGGCACTAATACCTGCGTCCCTAAATACCAGGGTTGACAGTTTAGTTGGACCCCCAGATCTTGCTGAAGTTGCAGTTGTGTCACTCTTTCCGTTTTGGGAAGATGCTTGCTCTGGGAAACGAACAACGCTTTAGACATATTTTTTATAGCATGACTCTTATTTTAAGCTTCTCCACAAATGCATTTCTTTCTGTTTCTTTCTGTTTCTTGGCTTGGGTCAGGGGTGTCAAACTCATTTTCAATTCGGTTAACATCAAAATTATGATGTTCACCTATTTAATAAAACCACTCATTAAACTGATAAAATATTACAGAGTATGACTTTTTTCATTGATGTAATTTGGCACTGTACAAATAAAAGTTGATTTGATTTGAAATAATAGATGATATCTAAACACACAGCTATTATCTTGAAGTTTAAATGATGTGGTCTATACAGTCTTGAGACCAGACTTGAGTTTGACATATGTGGTCAGTATGATAAATCACATAAAGGTGAACTAAAAACAAGTACAAGTCCTGCTTTTATTTTTTCATAAAAAAAGTGAACTTTGTACCATTTTCCCTTCGGTGAACTATAATATGTTTCGTCTATCACACAATCCCATTAAAAATAAATAAAAGCTGCAGCAGGGAGTTCTGAGAAACAACATTTGAAGTAGCACACCTTACAGGTCACTACCTCTCGCTCTCTGCTGCGCTGCAGCTCTCCCTCCACAGCGGGGTCTGCCCTGTTGGAGAGAAATTTGCTGTAAAGTTTTGTTGTTTCTCTGCCGTTAACACATTTGCAGCACAAAGAGCAATTTAAAGCTTGAACAACAATACGTTGAACAGGGGAAACATGTGAGCAGTTTGTATAAAAGCATTAATGACAGCACTGAGACTCTCCTCCTGGTTTTGATTGGTTGCTCCTGATTTAGTTGTTTATTTTTGCAGACAGCAGTAGGGCTACAAGGAGAAGGTTGAAGAGTGGTATTTTATTTTTATAGACTGTTTTTCATTTGTTCTACTGTCAGGACATTTTAACAGGTGCATAAAAATAAATGTCCATAAAAGTTACCTTCTGCAGCTTTAAGTGACGTGGTTGTAACATTCTAGAGGTGGAAATATGGTGGCAAAGAAATGATATATTTTACAATGAGAGTTAAGGATAAAATGACATTAAAAAATTACAAAAATAGCCCTAAAAATCACAAGCATACTTGTTCATAAAGCTGAGGTATTCTTTCTGATTTTATCTGAACTATTCCTCCCCCAAGCCGCTTCAGGTCATCCGATGTGAAGCTCATGAAATGTTTCTCATTTCTTGTCTCAACTATTGACAGGCAGAGCTTCACATGACATCTGGGCTTTAAGCTGTGGAGGATCATTAGGTTTATGCATTAGTTGTTGAGAGAGAAATGAATTAGTTACCACAGGATAAGACAGAAAAGTGCTGATGTCAAAGCTCACAGTCAAATGTCCCTGCTGGTGTCCAGGCCAGCTGGTCTGGCTGCTTATTTACTGGAGGTTTTGGATTCAAACAATTCAGTTTCAGTGTCTTTTCCCTCCTCACTCAGGAGATGTGACCCTTTCTCTCACATTCATCAAAGCTTTTATTTTTTTCTCATTTAGTGTGCACCTTGTTTAAAACTCCCACCTGAAAAGGCTTGCAAAACATTTTATTATAAAGAAATCCTTATTTTTCCCCTGAGTTTCTCTACTGATAGAGTTGTGTAACACAACCATTGCAAAATGTTTTCTTTCTACATCATCCATTTAAAATGAATGACCAACAAAATGACGCTTCTGCAAGTTAATATTTGTCACAGATCTGTTTAAGTATCACTGTAGATAATAGAAAAACTTTCGCCTGCAGGTTGTTTTGCTCAGTTTCAGGGTCATGCAGTAACTCAGTCTGTGTTCATCAAAGTGAACACTGTGAACAAAATAACTTTTAGGCTGTCTTTTCTGGTTGTTTCTCCTTGTTGAGTCTGTTCTTTTTAACACTAATGATGACTCAGGTTAGAGGGTTTATTGTGGGATGGGTTAAAGTTTAATGACTGTGATATAAATGCATCACCTATAAGCTGCTGGCCAAACAGACACAACCTGCAGCAGAAGCTCCAAGGAGAACCAGGGTAAGAGATTTTCCTTTTTTATTCTTAAAGAGGTAAACAATTCCTTCAATTTGTTTATGGTTTTGTTAACTAAAAACTGAATAGAGTCATTCTGATAATATCAGATGTGAAAATCAGAAACTTACTTCCTCTAAGTGATTTCTGTAGAGCAGCATGCAACCCTTGTTCAACTAAATCAGTTCACTCCCCTCTTACATAATCTAGTTACACTTCTGTGACAGAGCAAAGAATTAGCCTGACGGGAGGCTTTGGGGTTTAAGGGGATAAACTTGAAGCACTCCAGACATTTTTCATTTTTTTTCTTGCTGTCATTTGTCTTTTTGGGCTTTGGAAAGCACAGCAAGTATGGTACAGTGACTCCCAGATCTCAAATATTCCTCTGCAGACTCGTGACTGACTGAAACTTCAAATGTACTTCACAAAGTTCATATTTATTTGATGTTTCCAATAAGAGTAGCTCTACTGCTTACTGCTCCTTTCCTGAAAGTAGAAATATTCAGATGAAACATTGTTGCGTTAATGTTTCGAATATTAATACAACATTGATTCCTGCTGTGGCTAAAACTATCTAGCTCGCTATGATAAGCGTCATAGTTGAAATATTTCTATTGTGACCTTAAGATTTAAGCAAAAGTAGATAATGAACATCTGCTAAGGCAGAAAAGCTGCTCAACAGATATGTCGCTCCTGGCTTGTCAATGCAGTTTTAAAACCAGCATTGCCTTCATAACAGCTATAGGCGGCACTATTTTGATTTCACATCATCGCTTTGTTTTTTTATTGTCACCAGAAATATTCCCAAACTGTAAAGTAGGAAAGAGTGTCTTCTTTCATCAGAGAGGAGTTTATATTTGTATGTTATGTTGCTTAAAACATCTGCAATATCTGACTCTATATTATCATGGCTCCCTATAAGAAGAGATTTCCACAAAAGTATAAATTATATGGTAAGACTCCAACTACACTGAAAACAGAAATGAACTGAGTTTGACAAGACTTTGAGGTAAAAAATAAATCCAGAAATATTAGGAAGAAAGCATAAACACAAGTGAATCATGACAATAATGATTTGTTTTACTTGAAGTGTTTTAATAGTAAAAACAAATGACACCTTCAAATGTTATTTGAAAAGTTTTCCATTTACATTTGTCTTTTTTCCCCTCATCAGACAAATTGTTAGGTTTCAAAATGGCCAAGAAAATAATAATAGTGGCCCTAGCAGTGCTGCTGTTAGCATGCCTCGCCACATTTCTGGGTGTTTTCTTTGGTCTGAAGAGAAACAGCGCGAGTGGTTCCTGGAAGGCAGCAGTAGCAGCGGATGCAGGCCCCTGCTCAGAGGTTGGGAGGTAAGAGCTTGTTTCCAACAACATTGATAGAAAAACCTGTTTGGGTTATAACTGTGACCACCTACGCAGAGAACAAAGCTGTCCCTATGTGGGTTTTTTAATTGTTTGTACTGTAGGGACATACTCCTGAAAGGAGGATCTGCAGTGGATGCCTCAATAGCTGCGCTGCTATGTGTTGGATTAATGAATGCTCACAGTACGGGCATAGGAGGAGGTCTTTACCTCACCATCTATGATGCAAAAACTGGTACACATTTCTCACCACAAGACTCTCACATCTCTGCATCTCCACAAACCAAACAAACTCAAGGAAATTATGTGACTTCTATGCAGGAAAAGTTGAGGTAATTGATGCACGGGAGACGGCGCCTTACAATGCAACAAAGGACATGTTTGGAAACAGCACAGAATTATCCCGGACAGGTAATCTTCAAATGTAGAAATGGAAATAACTTCACATTTATTGGTCCTCCTGCCTTAAAATGTGGCATAATCTCTTCCTTTGCTGCCGATACATTAGAACTGCCCTATATTCTCCTTGTATATCTTGACATGGGCTGTTTCCCCACAATAAATCACTGATCGCTGTTTCATCTTTAGACATTTTTCAACTGCAGAGGACACAGATATATTTATAGAATGTTCTGTTCAGAAATACAAAAAGATAAAATAAAATGAATAAAAGCTCCCCTAAATATATAAACTTTTCAACCGTTTCTTGGTCTTTAGGAGGGTTGTCTATTGCTGTCCCCGGAGAGCTTCGGGGCTATGAGATGGCCCACGAACGGCATGGCAAACTGCCCTGGAAAGATTTGTTTCAGCCAAGCATTGAACTCGCAGAAAAAGGATTTCCACTGGGCAAGGCACTGGCGATCGCTATTGATAGAAACAAGGAACTCATCCTGAATGACACAGCCCTCTGGTGAAAGACATCACCTTTAATTAGCAATCTGCTTCATGGATAACATTCTCTGTCTGACATGATCTTTCTTGTCCTCTTTCAGTGAAGTGTTTTGTGCAAAAAACGGCGGTGTGTTGAAAGAAAATGACATCATTAAATTCACCAGACTGGCAGGAACATACAGGAAAATCGCAGAGAATGGAGCAGATGAGTTTTATACAGGACAACTGTCTGATGAGCTTGTGAAGGATATTCAGGATGCAGGTACCATTGGTTTTTACTATTAAATTATTTCATATTGTTGCTACATACATCAACCTGTGAAAGTACTCACATCCCCTTTAAAAAGGTCTTTCAGGGCATGTCTGGACAAAAAGAGACTGAAATTTCTGTCTTTTCTTATTTGCAAAACAACTCAAGCTTAAGCAGATTGGATGGAGGACACAGAAAGTTATTATTGCCTGGAAGCATTTCAGCAAAGCTGATCCAAAAACAAATAGATTAAAAACACAAAATGTGTGGCATGTATTTGTATAAACTCCCACTGAAACAGAAAGATAACCCCTTTGAGTTATCTTTCTATCTTTGCATATGGAGATTGTGATTTTTCTTGCCTTTTTGTGGCTAAAAAGCTCATTTAGATTTTATGGAGATCATCTGTGAACATCAGTTTTCAAATCTTCCCCCCAAAAAAGTACAATTGAGTTTGAACTTTAGCTCTTTTAACAGAAATAAATGCTTGGAGATAAAACATTATATCCCATGTTGTATGTTTAGAATAATTTTCTTGCTATAAACTAAAAACTTCTGCAGCCTCACAGGTTTTTATCTTTAAGGGTTTGTCAGTATTTTGCTCCTTTCATCTTCCTATCAACTAATCAGCATCTCTGTCCCCACAGCATAATGCTGCCACCCATCAGAAATCCTTTCACAATAAAAGTCGTCTCATACTTTCTTTGATCTTTCATTTAAAAACCCAATAAATAATATTTAAGTTTGTGGCTGTAGTGGCAAAAAAATCTTTAAAAATCAGCAATATTTGTAATTAATTTGATAAAAGCTGACTTGACTTTTAAGAAGTTTGAAGCAACTTTTGAAGGTCCATCCTGTAAAGCTTGACACAGGATTTCTGTTCTAAGTCCTTCTGAGAATCTGCTGCAAATGATCTTGTGCAGTAACTCTTAATGCTACAAAAGTTTCAAATTCAACCCAATGTTTCTATCTTTAAAAGTCTGCATCTTATTTAATTTCTGCTCAATGGGGTTTGCTGTGCCTCCTATTTGCAGGATAAGGAGAATTTGCTTCCCCTCTCAGAAATGTATTCACAGTGTTTGTCAATCCATGTTTAGGCGGCATCATCACAAAAGAAGATCTGAGGGATTATAAGCCTGTCTTGGATGAAAGCCCTTTAAGGGTGAATGTGGGGGAGTACACCATGGTTGTTCCCAATGCCCCCGCTAGCGGCCCTGTGCTAACGCTGATATTAAACATCCTGAATGGTAAGCCTTGATACGCCGTCCAAAAGCATCCTGAGTGGGAGAAAATGTGTTGCAGTGTGAGCTGCCCTCCAGTCAATCTCACAGAAAGGAGTCGGCTCTGAGGGACATGTACAGGAAATCCTCTCTTTAAAGGGCCTCTTCACTTAATTTGACCAGAAATAGGATGGGTTATGTAACTGGGAGCTTTTAAAAACACTGATTTTTAACAGGAATGAGCTCTATTTGTCCTTATAAGGGCGTAGAGGTAGAAAAAGCTCTGATTATTAAAATGTTACTTATTTTCAAACTGAAAACCTTTTCTTCGTCCTGCTAACGTCATCTGTCTGATTTAGCTTGTTGTTGGCTGGGCCGTAATATTCGAGCTGCTGGTCTGTGAAGACACCGTCACGCTGCCTCGGCTTCGTGTCGGAGCAGTGACAGTATCTGCCACTGAGGATAAGAGCAACTTTCCTCTAAAATAATTAATCATCAAAAGCCGCTCCCTTTCCTTTGACTGGCCGCCCACTCACTGTACTCCACTGCCTCAGACACCCGAACAGTAATCCCACAAATTTACTTCTAATTGGACACAGCTGACTTGTTCAAGCTTGACTCACATTTCAGTCAGTGTAGAATAAAATGCTTTGCTGATTTACCGTGACGCCTGCTTCTGTCCCAAAGCTAAGACCAAAAAAGTCCTGAACTGTCTTCCTCGGAGTAACACACATGTGGAACTGAATGAAAACACATTTCATGCCAAGTCAATCTATTCTCTGTGTATTTTAACCCAAAAGTATGTAAATAGATTACAAAAGCCTTAGTTTTAATCAAGTTCTAATTGCGGTTTTGTGTGTTTGTAGGATACAACTTGAGCGCAGACAGTATGGCGACCAAGGAGAAAAAGATCCTAACTTTCCATCGCATTGTGGAGGCCTTTCGCTTCGCTTATGCAAAGAGAACTTTGCTTGGAGATCCAAAGTTTCTCAACATTGAAGATGTAAGTTACGGAAAGTATTTGTTATGCAATGACTAATAGAGTGGGGGAAAAAAGGTTAAAGGTGACCTTTATCTTTCTAGGAATTGTCACAGAAAGAAAATGAAACAAAGTAAGCCACATGTGCTTGCTGTAGATAAGAGGGAAACATAGCAATATGCAGATAACACAACCTTGTGACTCAAGAACTTTGTATCACTGCTACATTTTTACAGAACAGAGAAGAAAACTCAGTTTAAAGACTCCAGTCTAGTCAGGACTAAATCATACATTGCTAGCAAACACAGGTTGTATTTAAGTTGCTGACAAAATCTTATTATTGCTCTTTTTATCCAAAGCCAAATAGTTTCTTTACCAACATTCACTCCAAATTGTACAAAAACCTTAAGGTTTGGAAATTTCTTAGTGGTTTGATGAACTCACAAGGCTTGGGGAACATGAGGATAAGATAAACAATAACTAAACAAAACTAAATGAACAAAAAGCAAAAGACTCAAACTGACAGTAACTTAGAAACAAGATAAGTAAACACCTTATCTACAAAGTTAAAATACTATAGCTCGGTGTTATTTTTGTTTAGTTCTGAACTTAATCAACTTAAACTGTTTTCTTCCTAAAGTTGATCAAGAACATGACATCCACTTCATATGCTGACATCATGCGGTCAAAGATTACGGATGACACCACACATCCCATGGAATACTACGAGCCGCAGTTTTACCTTCCTGAAAACCACGGGACGTCTCACCTGTCCGTTGTTTCAGAGGACGGGAGTGCGGTAGCTGCCACCAGCACCATAAACCTCTAGTAAGACCCCCTAATTAATCAGACTATTTTAGCTCTTGTCCCTTCATACCTGATCAGTTATTGTCTTCCTGCAGTTTGGGCTCCAAAGTCATGTCAGGACGTACAGGAATCATTCTTAACAATGAGATGGATGACTTCAGCTCGCCATTTATCATTAACGGGTTTGATGTTCCTCCTTCCCCAAGCAACTTCATCAAGCCAGGTAGATGTTTGTCTTTTTGTGCAGGGATAAACTGTGTATCTAAAAGGATCAGAGGGAACAAAGTATGCTTAGAAGGCCCAGAAATAATAAAAAAAAAACTTTTATGTCAGCTATTTTAATTAAATGAGAACAATCAAACCCATGCTTCTATATAACATAATACCTAGTTAATTCTCTTAAATGTTGCTACAGTCAGTAAATTTCACCTATACAACTCTGTTTAAGAGTATTACAAAGTAGGATATAGCTGCATAAAACAGCATATTCACAGAAAAACCCCCATAAAATAATAATTGGAAATGTAAGAGAAGTACGTTTAATGTAAGGCTAAAAATATTGCAATTAAGTGGAAGGAAAAAGTAAAGAGGTTTTCAAAAAGTTTACAAATTAGCTGAAAATTTATATTCCTCTTTTAGGTTTTATATCAAACAAAAGGAATCCTAAACATTGGGGAGAAAGTTTGATTCCTGAGTAGCTGCAGAAAAAACCCCTCAAACCTTGGGATTGCAGCCCACAAAGATTCATTTGGACAACATTCAAAAGCACTAAGAAGAAAGACGTAACATGACCATCAGATAGTCATAATGTTTTGCCTCATAATGAAATTTTACACCATTGTGAAGGTCATGGTTCCTTCACATGTCCTGGGTCTAGCTGGTCAACTGATGAACTTCACAAGAGATTTATTGTACAAATCAAAGACGTTGAGTGAGTCTTAAATAATCTGTATTTAGCTAAAACTTTACTAGAAGTTGGTTCTGGTAGACAATAAGCTCTGTTAGAAGACTTTGGTTATTTTATTGCTTAAGGTTAGATTTAAACAATTTTATGGCTTTGTAAAGATCAGATAATTTTAAAATTAACTCCCTTCAGCTGACTTTTCACCTTGACATTTATCTTGTGGCTCCGCAGTGGAGCATGTGTTTTAGGAGGATAGTTCTCTATCTTAAATCTTAAGTAACTTTACTTGGAAGTCAGCCTAAATGTTATCAGGTTATGTCATTTTACAAAGCTCGATTTTCCTTCTGTTTATAAATCAAGGATTGATGGCTCTGATTATTAAAACTCACGCCGCTTTTCTAAATCCTGAATCATGTAATGATTTATGGTTCATCAGGCATGTTATAACTTGTTAATCAAAAATCAGCTTTATGCTGTTGATACCAAAATTATTCATGCCCTTTGACCTTGGTAACATTTTTATCTGACAAAGATGAAATTACAGAAGTGACCATGTGGAGGGGAATAATATGTTATTTTCCAATTTAGGTTTTTGATGGAAAAACACTAATACTGAAATTATGTTAGTTTTTTCAGTTTTTCCAATATCCTCCTTCAAATTTATATTAACTACAAAATTATTAGTGAGACATTTGAAAATAATAATTAATAAGAAGTAACATTTACGTTGGACAAAACAGAAAATAGCAAGTAATTTGCTTGTTTTTATTTATCTGTAAGTATAATTAACCCTTACATTCTGTTAGGGAAAAGGCCGATGTCGTCTATGTGTCCAACAATCCTTTTTGACAAAAACAACAATGTCAAAATGGTAGTCGGAGGTTCAGGAGGAACAAAAATCACAACTTCTATAGCTCAGGTAAAACATGTTCACACCTAAATGGTAAAGATGCGTACATTTCTTCTGTTTTTTTTACAATGTTGGACATGTTTGCTGTGTTAAAGGTGATCCTCAATGCGCTCTTCTTCGACTTCGATGTTGACAAAGCCGTCTCAGACCCAAGGTTACACAACCAGCTAAGTCCCAACACCACTCAGGCGGAGCCTGAGTTTGACAAAGTGAGTGTCAAAAACAAAGAGGTGCTGATTTATGCAGCTAATATTAGAGAACTGTGCTCATCAGAGAGACGATCAGATATCCAAAACCTGGATAAAACAAAATGCTGTAACTTTAGACACCATCAACCCTCTTTATTACCTTCACCTTTTAGGGATTAAAGTGAAAAGTTTTGACTTAAACTCTCTGACTGAAAGCAGCTGTGTTGTGAGGTTAAACAGTAATCATGATGACTTTACAATATAATGACTTTACAACTTAATGATTTTACAACATTCCTGTGTAATGGTTTCAAAAGACAAGGTTTAAATACCTCTACATCCTTAGTGTCACTTCAACACATATAGTTGTGAATGTTGCTCGAGTTTTTCAAAGGATTTGGGTCGTTTGACATTATGGTGTGAAAAAGAGCCGCGCAAACTGAACATATAACAAATGTTGCAATTTTCGCCCCCCGATCTAACGGACTCTACTGAGCTGTCAGGTGTAGAAACAAACTTAATTTTATCACATGGTTATGGCTTGGGTCTTTTCAAGTTCAAGGAGAAGTGGTACGAACTGCAAATAATTAACACTCACATAAAACTGAATATGCAATGTTTGAATCAGTTGTTCAGAAATAACTAATAGTTGTTTAGACACCATGTCAAGTTTATCTTGGTGAGTTGAGTAAAATTAAATAAATTATTAGAGTTTAAATAATTGCTTTAAAGTAGCAAATGAAATGAAACAGTTTTTGATTTACTTTTAGAAGGCCTGTTTTGTCACTGAAGCTACAGAGAAATGTTCAGATTTTCATGCTCTCTCTTGTTTTACCTCACAGGACATCATTGATGGTTTGGCAAAGAAGAACCATGAGACGGCGTTCCTCACGGCATCAGGAGCCGTGGTGCAGGCAGTGGTGCGTCATGAAAACAGACTGTTCGCCAAGTCAGATCATCGTAAATGGGCGTACGCTGCCGGGTACTGACGGCATAAATCCTTCACTGATCATGACGTCCCAGTAGCTGTTTGAACTTTAACACCTTTCACACAACATTAGAGATGACAGATGAGGAACTCAACGAAGCCAAACGACCGCCGTCAACAGACCGAGGCAGCGGATTTTGCGGTTTACTTAGTGATGTTTGTCGTTCTCTACACAACAGCACTTCTGTTAATTCTAATCTCTTTATTTATAGACAACTTAATTTATTATTATCAACCTTGTTTTTAAGTGCGGTTTTATAGTTTTGTTCTAATCCAGTGTAATTTAAAGATTATTTGTTTTGTTCTTTCTGAAATCACTGGCACTACTGAGCTGCTATCGAGCTGTTTTTGGTTGTTGAGCAGAATTGTAAGAAAAGGAATAACAAAGGACTCAGACTGCAACACCTCCGGGACGAGCCGTTCCAGGAGAAAAAATAATGGCTCACAATAATTTCCTAACACCCAGGGTTCAGCGACCTACAGTGACCTCATCTCATTATATCTGCTGCTTCTTCTTACAACTATGTCTTTTATTGGCTGAACTAGGACGTATTAGGAAGCGCTCCTATCACTGTTATTTTCTTCTTAAAATTATAAAGCTGTATTACAGTGTAGGTTAAGGAGCCTGCAGCATATCAGCTCATTTTCTTCTCATGGGCCTACTGTCAAAGAAATATGTGACATACAGGTCAAATGTTTTCTTGTGCATTAAAGAGACAGTGTTTTCTAGAGGTTCTGGGAGGTTATTGCAAGTGAGAGCTCTCCTAGTTGTCGTAAAATGTCACACAGCCTTGAATTTGTAAGAGTAATTAATCCTCAGAGATGGAAAGCTTTAGCTGATTTTAAAACAATCAGAAAATGTTTACATCTGTGGGATGAAGCGCTATTTTAGTGGGCATTAATCATATTAACTCTCACTGTTAGGACTGTCTCTGTTGTCTCAGACATAAATTGTTGATCGAGGCTGTCAGCGTATCAAGCTCGATTTTTAGCTCACCTGCATTATACCTGGAAGAGTGCAGTTGTTGCTCTTGGGATGAAATGATGAATGGTTTAATTATTCCCCATGGTTAATGCCAATTGTACGACGATACAACTGTGAAATTATTCAGCAATTATTTAATAACAACTACTACAGCTGATAATAAAAATATTGATGTTGACAAGTGCATTTCTGCTCCAAGTTTCATTGTTAGGAAATTCCTTCAACTTATAATAACACTATTTTTAACATATTTTTATCTTCCAGGTTATAACTGAGCAAACGAAGGTCATAAAAAATATTTAAGTAAATATCTCAACATGACCGACATGGTAAAAAAGAAATACACACATATCATAACTATATTTATGAATCTTTTACATGTTTAGAAAAATAACCTAAAGTAGGAGCTTCTTAAAGAGACAGAGGCCTAATTTCAAGGCATGTTTGATATATATACCATTTTTATAACAACTGAAGGTAACATAATTACTTGATTATGCTATAAGATGGCTGTTAGGGAAACACTATGAGAAAATACATAATACTGCATTTTATTATTAAAATGATAAGTAGTTGGGACAGTGAAAGCTATTTGTCCAGTGCTGCTGTTGTGCCAAAGGTTTTGGGGGCATTGACATCCCTTTATGTGAATATTTTTTTCTCTTGACTCCAGAGCAAAGCTCCCACAGAGTATTTTTTGTTGTTGTTTTAAAAATGTGTTTCTTTTAATAGCCCTGGATCGTTTTCTAGTTTGTAACGATCAAGGTCGGCTCACATGAGGAACGAGTGCTGCTCTGGTTTCTGTAGCTAAAGATTCAGAGACATGCGGAGACATTCCCATGAACATTTCTCAGAGCCGATCTGGACATGTTCCATGGGGGGGGGAGGATTTGGGGCAAAACCAGGACTCGCTGGAGCTCATATATCTCTTGGCTGACCCCAGAATGAGGCCCCCAGCAATAGAAGAAAAAAGGCAGCGGGAGAGAGAGCGAGAGCTGCACAGAACTGCTGACTGTTCCCAACAAGAAGACTTTCTTATTCTAACTGGTAAAGAGCGTTGTGACAGATATGAAGACATGATTGGTTTAGCCATGAAAGGAGAATATCTAGGATATTTTATGAAGTGATAAATAAACCTATGTGAAATCAGAAGTGTAGTTACACGTTGAGTTATTTAGAAAACATAGAAGATGTCCCACTCTCCATATTCCTGGGATAAGTGGGTCTACTCCATGTTGATGCTCTACTCTTCAAGTGTCTCAGTAAGCAGAGCTTTTCTCAGAAATCAATTCTCCGGACGTCATATGAGAAATCCGTCACCACTAAGAGGCCCTACCTGAACTTCACTTGAGTAATCCCCCCAATAAATGAGTGTAATACGCCTTTAATTGCCGAAAGATTTAGTTCAGCAAGTTTATAATATTTTTACCTCCCTTCAGCTGCTGGGACACAGTAGATGCTATGTTTGTCTAAATATGGACTATTACATTTCATTAAATGTTGCATTTTTAAAGTGTATTTTTCCTGTTTTTAAAGTGCAAATGTTTTGGGATCAAAATTGAGGACCTGACAGTATTCTGCCAGATATGTTTCACTGGCCATTACATTTAGCTTTTATTTTATTTTCCTAGCTTAGTTGGAAATGACTGTCTGAGAGTATCATTTTAATGCTCTCTGATTCCACACAGGTATTGATTATACAAATTAATCATGAAGTCATCCAGCCAGTTTCACTTCTAAAGCTAAGCAGCAAATAAAGTATCTGCAAAGAGCAGCAACATATCGAGTGACGTTACGATTCAGGTTTTGAGTTTTGATTGCACTAATTCTGGAGTAGTTTGGGATACATGAGTTTTTAGCATATCAAAAAAAAGTACAAATCTGTGCCAATACTCTGCACACAGAGAAAAACTATTTCCGACGGCTAAGTTTGACTATTTTCTTCTACATTTATTTTTTCACGAGTTAATCAGGTTTCAGGTGTTGGGAAACCAAGTCCCACAGCTTCATTGTGCTGCATTTCTTTCTTTTACAATGAATTCATCAGTGACCTTGTCACAACACACTTAAATTTTCCTTGAAGGCCCAATTAGGCCACATCCGCAAACTGTAGTTATAATGAACAGAGTTGTGCAACTCTAACAGGTCCTGCAGGTATAGGAAAAAAAAAAGCTGCAGTCTCCACATATGTGATTTAAACTTGAGTCATTGCTTTGGACTACATCCAAGCAGATTAAAATAGCAAGTGCAAAGAAGTACGTATAAAAGCATCAAACAGATGTTGTTGGAATAATTTGCTTCTTCAAAATGGCTACAGGGGTAAAAGTACAGAGTCATCAGCGGAGCATTTAACTTCCTGCAGTTAGTGAAAATTGGCATAGAAACGTCTATGGATTTTAAAGCTATTGCTTGTTTTTACGCCTCACAGAAAGAAGTTGATGTTATGACACTAAAGCTGTAAAAGCCAAAACTCATCAAAATTAACTCATTTGTCATTTAACAAAGTCAGAGATACTTCACAAAGAGTGAAATTTGCATATTCTCATAACTCACACTGAGCGCCTCGAAGCAGAGTCAAGCAGAATCCACTTAAGAAATCATTACTAATTCATAAGTTCTTCCACTGAGAACGTATCTCATTACAACGTTCTTTTTAGAAGAAAATCTCTCTTCTCTCAAAAAAGCAAAATTGGAAAGCATGAAGTATTATTGCTGATAATTCACCAGTGTTGTTTCAAAGTCTTTAAAGCAGAATCCTGTAGATTCACTTAGATCTCCAGAACGTTTAAAATGCTCACTTGTAAATATGGCTACTTCATTTTAAGAAAAGGAATCTGAACTTCATTGTGTGAAGAATCCCTCAAGTGTTCAAGACTAAAATATTTGTCAATTCACTTTTGTTAAAATGTAGAGTGAGAGTGAAATTAAAGAGTTTGAAAATTATTTTAGCTTCAAAAGTGTAAAATTACTTCAAGAACCCCAAATTTGCCCAAAGTGTGTAAAACTCTTGAGTTTATTGCTTCTGGAAATATTTAAAAAAGAATCAAGGGAAAGTTTTTATTATGAAAAACAATACACTCTTGAACAAGTCTATAAAAACACTTCAAACAAAACAAAAGTAAAAAAGTGGTTTAGTAAAAATAGTGGTTTTTTTTTTGTTTTTTTTTACAGCATATTGACTTTAAAACATTACATAAGGCTCTCATATACAGTAAGATGCTAAAAGTCACAGTAAAATATTTTTGTGTCTCAGGATTTTCTTTTTAAGAGGCCAAATGGCTCACAAACAGTAGCAAGGACCAACAAATCTACTAGTTCAGATAGAAAAAAACACATTTATGTTGCTACATGTAACAGACAGACAGAGTAACTATTGCTCAACAGTGCAAAGTGATAAATGTCAACTGCAAAGACAGTCTTTCAGAAACTTTTATACCCATTTTATGTGAACAAGGCCAACAGTGCTCTTTAGAAAATAGCATCTCAACATTTTTGTTTCTTAACTCTAATACAGGACTGTGCAAAAGTCTCAAACTACCCCTCGTTCATTCAAAATGTTCCTTTAAAAGGAGAAAAATTGTTCTTGATTCAGACAATTTGAAGATTGTTCGGTTTATTTCTCCAGACTTTGGTTGCTTTCTACAAGGATTTTCAGACCAGTTTGTTCATTTTCTTTTGGAGTGCTGGTATTGTTTTGCGAAACTTATAGACTGAGCAAGGTTTGTCTTATGTGACAAAAAAACAAACAAAAAAAAAACTATCTGAAACTGGCTTCTTTAGGCACTTGGTTTCTAGCAGCCTGAAGCAGAATCTGAGAAAATACCATTAAGGCATCTTCAGTACCTAATGTGATCTCTCTCCCAGAGTGCATGAATGAAACATCATTCTCCTTCAGATCTTTGCTTATTATTTTTTTTGTAAAAGCTTGACTTTCAAACATTGTTTATTAGAAATTTATAAAGTTGTTGAATCTGCGACAGACTGGCGACCTGTCCAGGGTGACCCCGCCTCTCGTCCGAAATGACAGCTGGAGTTAGGCACCAGCAACCCTCCCAACCCCAATAAGGGAAAAAGGGTGCAGGAAAATGGATGGATGGATGGAAAGTTGTTGAATTAAGACTTCACCTGAGTGAGTCATAAATGAGTGAATTTGGTACCTAAATTTGTTGCAAAGCAGCTTGATTTTACAACATCATAATGAAATTTGGGATTTTGAAAGCTAAATAAAAATATTGGATAGGTTTTAAACTTTTGCACAGTTCTGTAGCTGCACAAGGCAACATATATGAAAAACAAAACAAAAAGAGCAATGTGCTGGATGGATTTAATGCATGCATTTATTGTGTGTATCTGTCTTCATCTAAAATAAGTTCATGGTAGGGATTCATTTGCTTTCATTTTATATAGTATTAGACTAATACTATACAGATGTGCGCCTACTTTCAGTCACTTTTTAAAATAAAAAAAGTGGAGCTCATTACCAGCATTTTTATCTCCATGTTAGATCGATTAAATGACCTCAACTTCTGAGCATTCATATTTAAAAGGCAAATAAAAAAAAGTATAATTCACATTCTGTTGTTCAGAGCTGCACCACATTCACTAGTACGAATCCTAAAGGCTCAGTTAGTCCAAGAAAAGACGTTTGTGGAAGGTTACGCATGATCCTCATGATCAGTATCCAGCTGACATTCCCAGCTTCCTTCGGTCCGACACTGCCGTTATGCAGCCGTCCTCCTTTTCCAAGGCATTGACCACATTTAAAAAGAACGTCCAGTTCCCAGGTTGGTGTCCAAGACGCTTAAGGCCATTTATGACAGACTACAACAACGCACAGCACAGTTAAAATTAAATGAGGCAAAAGTGTGACAAATACAACATGAAAATCTCCATATGCATCTTAGGAAAGTCAATTATCTTAATTTAGTTTCTAATTAAATTAATTTGTCTCTTTACACATGTATTGGCACACCTGTTAAAGACATTTAGTCTTTTAAAACACTGGATTTATATTACAATATTGTCTTAGACAGGAATGTTTTTCGAATAAAAAAAATATCCAAAATTGTTTAGTAGCGGTGCACTGCTTATTATGCTGTTATTACAAGATAGATTTTGTAATAACTATCACTCACAAAGTTTGATCTTCCATGCCTCTTTGCACAATATCAAGCTTGTTTTTATGCTCTCTTATCTTGAGTTAACATCACAAATTTTCCACATGCTTCAAGTGTAGAAATTGAGATAATTACATAAAAAGTTGATTTTTTGGTGAACCTTTGTATGTTGATTTTGTTATATTTTGGACAGTTACACACTTTCATGTTTTTCTTCTGACAGAGGCCACCAGATGTTTAATTAAAAACCTACATTTTCAGAAATAAACGATGCCCGCAGTGGCCCGCAGCATAACAGATCACCCTCTGTTTTTCATCGTTTAACTCATAAGTTTAGTCCTTGTCAAATAAGACATTTCCAGGTAAAGTCCAGGTGGCGTTTAACGAACTGCATGTTTACCTTTCTGACAGTTAGATAAAGAAGATTAAGTAGCACCTAATCGCTGTTTCGGAGAGTTGGTGAAAGTCTAGATAGGACTTTTTTACACCACCCTCCTAACTTTGGGCCTGGTAGCCAGTGGATGGAGAAGTGGGTCTTTGTGTCGCATGATTTTTTATATTTCAAGAGAAAGTAAATTATTAATTATTAATTAAAAGCTCCCACACATTGATTAACTTAAAAAAGTAGAATAATTAGGAGAAATTTCTCAGCTACATACAAAAAGTTATTCCTTATCATTGTATTTTGTCTCAGTGAAAATCTGCACTTCAATTAAAAGGAAACATTTTCCAGAATTATTCATTTTGAATAATCAATAAAATATAAATAAAAGTTTTTCCACTCATTGAACAAGGGTATTAATTAATAAGTGTAGGAATCAATGCAAAACAGAAATTTTGAGTAATAATGAAAATACGTCACCTCATCGAATCCTCTTTCAAAATTCACATCGTTGTTTGAATTCACGAAGATTATGGGAGCCGCAATGGAGTCTTTTAAGCTCATCCCCAGCCACAGGCGGTTTATTAGGGACTGTTTGAAAAACAAGGCACTTATTTAAGAACAGATAATCTCAAAAACTAACCAACAAAGCAAGCAGTGACTTACCAACGCCACTGATGTGGTGATAAGGCTTCCTCCTGACCCTCCCATCACAAGGATCCCTCCAGATTCTTTCTCCAGTATAACAGGAGTCATAGAGGAGGGCGGCTGTTCACCTGCATGAGAACGGCTCAGGATCAGTGAACATCAGACGGATTAATCCTTGACTCTGTGGTTAGTTTTGTTTCTTTACCTCCTCTTATTGAATCTACTCTCCCACAAAAGTCAGCAAGCTCATTGTTGAGGATTATCCCCGTTCGTGGAGAGTAAACCGCTCCTCCAAACCTGCAGAACCACATAGTGATATTAGGACTGTGACGTAGAAAACATGAATCATTTTGAGGAGAGTTTGTGCTCACAGCTGGTTTATGGTGCTGGTGGCTGAGACTGCGAGTCCGTCCGCATCAATGACAGAAACGTGAGTTGTTCCAAAGTTATCAAGCGAAGGCTTGTGGTTAAGATAGTAGGAGTTATCATGCGTGCCACTTGATGTTATCAGCCTCGTTATGCGATCAACGAAGGAAGGATCAATTAAGTGATCGGCAATCTGAAAGAAGAACATAAAAGAAATTACACTTTTGCCCTTATTTTACTTTTCCTGTTCAAGTCATTGTTTTGAACTTTTAAAAGGGTTAATAGTGTGTGAAATGTATTTTATTTTGTTCTAAAATAAATCATCATTAGCAGTTTAGTTTCCAATCTAAAAGACTCATTCAATAAATTAGAATATATCTAGAAGTCCATTTATTTTAGGATCTTTATAAGTTAAACACTTTATACAGACTAATTACACTTACATTAATGTTTAAAAGCCTTTATTAGCTTATAGGTAATGAAAACATAACATGTAAAGTTAATATAATCACATCAGACCAATAAAAAATTATATTTCTAGAAACAGAAACATGGGCTTCATGAAAAGTGTGTTTAATACCTCCTTAAATGCTTTTTTCCCCTCAAAAGGTACTTTTAATCAGACCAAAGAGACTGAATGGGACATATGTTCTAATTTACTGAATATATATTGTGGCTCACTCTCGGTCCATCTCTAAAATAATCCTTGCAGTTTTCTGTATTAGACTCTTCTGTTTTCAGTCATTTCTGTAACCATGTCAGATTCTTTCATAACCAATAATTAACTGATTACATTTTCAATAATTTTTATATGAAACACTGAAGTCGCATTCAGTTTATTTACATCTTACACTATGCTATCACTCATTAGAATGAAAAAATCCTGATAAATTAGGATTTTTTTTTAATGCAACATCAATGGGTTGCTTACTAGGAGACATACTTTGGAGATATTTCAGTATGTGACATTTTGCTCCCCATTTCCAGGTCTTTAACTGACTGACTTCCACTGACAGGATATCAAACTCTATAATGCTTGAGTCAGAACAATGACTTTCTTAGAAAGAAATAATTCCAGTGTACCAACCTTGGTGTTACTGTAGGTAGGATCTCGGATGTTCCTCTTTTGTCCGTTAGCAAATTTAGCTGCCTCTATGTAACGGTGGTACATCTGAATCTTCTTTTCACCAACCAGAGAGTCTGGAGTCAACGAGAATCCTTTGGGAGCAACAGGGCAATGTTTTTAATTGTTCAAATGAACACATTCAAAGAATCCCATCTGAGTTACAACAAAAGATGCGAAACCTTTCATGATTCTGAGGATGAAAGCCAGAAGCGCCCCCCCAGAAGGCGGTGGAGCGATGTGCATCTTATGATTTCCCAGAGAAACTGTCCATGGACTGCCTATCCGTACACTGTAAGACTTCAGATCATCCATTGTTAATGTTCCACCTGAGGACAAAAAATATATTTCAGTAAAGTCGATGTGCTTCTATCCACTTCCTCTACATGAAGTAGATTTTATTTAGATTATTAAATGGCACAGCCTCAGTTTGCCCAGGCCAATCTTGCACCAACCTGCGTCTTTTATGTCTTGGATTAAGTCAAGTCCAATCCTGCCAGTGTAAAAAGCTTTTACTCCTTCCTTTGCAACGATTTCCAGGGTTTCTGCAAGTGTAGAAAACTGCAGGGCGTCGTTCTTTGTCAGGATTGTTTTGTTCTTGTTGCAAAAGACTTCGCTGAATAAAAAGGAAAAAGATTAAAGCATACATTAGGCAAAAGCTGAAAATAGTTGTTTCACAATACATCCCAACAAAAAGTGACCTGACTTGATGTTTAAGTCGTTTTGTTTTGTTTAAGTTCACAAAGAGCCTTGCCCAAAAACTGCTTTGTAAAGAGGTGGGGTAAACCCTGGAAAGTTTTTCAATAAAAGTCACATTGAAACATTAAATTAATGGTAAAGTACCATTACCTAAGGACAATTTAGAGAGGCCAATTAACCTGACGGTCATGTTTTTGGACTGTGGGAGGAAGCCAGAGTACCCGGAGAGAACCTACCCATGCCCAGGGAGAATATGCAAGCTCCATGCAGAAAGACCAGGGCCGGGAATCGAACCCAGAACCTTCTTCCAGCTGCGCCACTGGGCAGCCCATTAACATTTCTTGCCATCACAAATTATTAACCTACAAGCTTGACTTTTGTTCTTTTGTGCAAAAGCCTCTTACAGTTTTCCTGCCAACTAATTTCTATTGGAGATATTTCAGACGAGCTTATGCTTGTCTTATTTATTCCAGAAAAATAAATAATTAATAAAATTAATCCACCACACCTAAATGTAGGTGTGGTGGATTAAATGCACCACACCTACATTTAATCCATAAATTTGCTTTCATAAAAGCAAATTTATGAACCAAAATTTCTGCCGCCAGGGAGCCTAAACCTAACACTTTGGAAGTCAAGAAGGTACAGCACATTTTAGCTTTTCTAAAATTAGGACTACTAGTGAAATGATTAAGTTAGATTGTGATTAGGGAATACATACATATATATGAAGAAATAATTATTTACTTATTCACATAATACACAAGTTTACAATTCAAACAAGAGGATAAACGTATATCTGACTGCATTTCAATGTGGTGTTTTTTGGTATTCCGCCTTAAAAAGCAGTAATTATTCAAAAGCCTAAGTTCTAACTCAGTTCTGCTTGAGTAATTGTTAGAGAAAAATGTAAATATTATGCCATTGAATTGATGCATGTGTTATTCTCTTTTCTGTTTTACTGTTGTATAATGCTATGTGACCTTCTGCTCGCTTGTGAGAGATTGTGAGACTATCTCACAATAGTGAGGGAGGAAGCCTCACTATTGAGACTATCTCACAATAGTGAGGGAGGAAGCCTCACTATTGAGACTATCTCACTATTGTGAGATAGTCTCACAATCTCTCACAAGCGAGCAGAAGGTCACATAGCATTCCTCCCTCACTGGAAAGGCAGGCCGTGGCGCCGGAACATGATATGGATGTACTGAAGCAGGGTGTACTGATTATAATGGGTTATTGTTTTATGAGATTCAAGGACAGGTTTCAACTGGTTTTTAACCCTCCCTTTAGCAGTTGACCGTGTCATGTAACTAGGGCGTCCCTATTCTTAATAAAAAGCGTTGAGAGCGGAGATGTTTTCAGAGTAGTTTGGGGCATGTAACTGAAACACATCTCCGAACTCCTCTCCTCGCGAGTTTGAAACTAATTCTCTTGTCTCTGTTGTCTCTTTGCAGCGTGTGTGTTAAAAATGTTTGGGGTTTGAACCCAACAGTAATCAATACAAAAATCTACATATTTACACAGAAAAAATGGGTTTATATGTTATCTGCCTAATGTCGCTATTTAGCACCACACCTACATTTAATCAATACAACATTTAAATGAACAATCTCCAATGAGGAGTCTGATCAAAAACACATTTTTAACATAAAAAGAGGGATTAAATGGCTCAAAGAACACTAGATATTTACTGAGATTACGACTGCATGGTAATTAGAAACACGTAAATGAGAAAAGTGTGAGGGGGCAAATACTTTCCTCACATAAGTCTCTCCTTGCTTCTGCAGAATGACAGATAGAAGCATCTCTTGTTGAGCAGAGGAGTGAATCTCTAAGCGAATGACTCCTGACCCCACCTTCTTCATCAGTCTCAACAAACCCTCCTCAGGATGGAGCCTTTATGACCTTAGAGCAACGTCATGGAAACATTGGGCGACTATAATCCAAAACTTTTGCTGTCCTCTTTTTTAGTGCTGCTACATAAAAATTGTGCCGAGTCATGACACCGTTGAGTAACTGCTCCAAAACAGCTGAAATTAATCACCAACAGAAAAGCAATACATTTGACCAAAGTTTAGCTTCTATAAAAAATATTTTGCAATAAGATATTGCGTTCTTGAGTAGGGTTTATATATTTTGTACCTCCAACAGTGTCTAAATCAGTCATTTTCACAGTCGGGGATAAGTGAAAGTTGAGGTTAACTACTGCATTATGTAGGTGTAAAGTGCAATAATCACACTCAATTTTAACTCTAGTTATACAAAGTGTTTTTGATTTAAAAGAATTGGAGATTTAAAAGAGAGTTTTCTATGAGTTAATTTCTTTTGCTCAAACACATCATTTTACTTTTTATTTCTGTAAGTTTCATCTGCATTATCAATTATAATTTCTGGAAACTTTTAAAAACCTTGTTCTCTGAGATGCGTGCGTGAAATTTTACCAGAGAGATGACATTTCGACATACGGCTTCACCATCTCGTGGCTCATGAAGCGTGCCAGGTATGGCGGCATGGGGATTCCTTCCCTAGCCAGTTTAATGGTTGGCTCAAACAGTTTGGCCCAGGACAACTTCCCGTAGTCTCTGTGGAGGGCTTCGTAGCCCAGCAGCTCCCCGGGAACACCAATCCACTGACTACCTGCAACATTGACGAGGAAAATAAGATGTGCAAGACTTATTCCAAATTGTATTAAAATGAATTGCTTTCCTCAAAAATCAACACACAAATACCCAATTAAGACAACATTGAAACATTTTTAGCTATTTTGCAAAGTTATTAACAGAAAACCAAGAAAACACATTTATGTAAGTATTCTCTGAAAACTTTGCTAAGTCTTCTTTGGCAGCAATCCCTTTTTGGATGTGATGCCACAAGCCTTGAACGAGCATCTCTAGGCCGTTTGGCTTATTCTTCTTCACAATTCATCTCCTGCTCCGTCAGGTTGGACGGAGACATCTGTGCAGCCATTTTCAGATCTCTCCAGAGATCTTCAATGAGATTCAAGCCTGGACTCTGGTGTGGCCAGTCCAGCACATTTGAACTCTTTGGCATTCACACCAAAGAGTTCAATCTTTGTCTCATCAAGCAAGAGAATTTCGTTTCTCATGGTCTGAGAGTCCTTCAAGTGACTTTTGGCAAACTCCAGACATTCTGCCATGTGCCTTTTATTAGGGAATAACTTTCATCTTGTCGCTCTATCAGAGACTTTCTTTTTCAATTCTTGCTGCAGGACAATCCTGTCTCTGTATTCTACAGAAAACTCCTTTGATTGCCTGCTGTTTGACCTCTGACTTGATGTCAACTCTGGGACCTTATAAAGACTGTGTGCCTTTCCAAATCAAGTCTCATTCAACTGAATTTTCCACAGATGGTCTCCTTCCACTTATTTTACAAAAACATCTTAAGTAGGATCAGTGGAAATGAAGGTTGTGAATATTTAAGTAAATGTGATTTCTTGGTTTGCTTATTTTAATAAATATGAAGAAAAAAAACTTGTGGAAAAACTTTCTGGATGACCTGTACATTCAATAAATTAGGAGAATAAAAAAAAGTCAAAAATAACATTTGGTCTGTGTGTCTGATGCAGCTTACCTCTGGACAGTCCGAATTTAGTGGGACAGTCTTTTAACAGAGAGGGTTTGAATGTCTGTGGGACTGACTCTCTGAAGTTGTAAACTTTAACATTACCTGGAAACAAATGAGCAAATAGAAGATAAACAAACACAAAATATATTTTTGTATATGATTCAATCTGAATCTGTGGTGACATAAAGTAAAATATGACATATGATTATTTCTATATCATATAGTGGAAAAAGAAAGAAGAGTGGTGATAATTCAAAAGTTTGATCCGAATGAAAACATACCCTAAAAAATAAATCAAATGCAGACTACCCACCTGTTTTATTTCTGACAACCACTATAGAGCCTCCTCCTATTCCCATGCTCTGAGGGTTGACCACAGATGTGCAGAGGAGAGCTGCAATGGCGCCATCTACTGCCGAGCCGCCCTGGAGAAGCATGTTCCTGGAAAACAATATTCAGTGGATTTACGGGAAACCAGTTGTCTGACTGCGATGCTCTGCACACATTTGGACACCCACCAGCAAACACTAATGTGTTATTTAATGACTTTAACTCTGGGGGTTTCCTTTGTTTTACAACGGAATACCAAAGTTAACCCCTGTGCTCCCCGTCTTTCATGACAGTGACCAGGTAATAATTGCAAAATACATCTTGTTTGTCACGGTTGGATTTCTTCAGTTCAATTGGATTGACATTAGAAAAGCAGAAAAAAGGGAAAACAACTCTGCAGTCTGGAAACATAAAAGATCTTTTCATGAATGCTGGCACTGACTCTTTGCCTCCTAAGCTACCAGACAAGGCAGCATTGGGAATGTTTAGACCTTGCCAGCTCAAAGGTTTTGCAGGAGTGAAGGTGTACCAAAGACTGACGTGGTTGTTAGAGGTGGAGTGATGACACCATTTTCAAATAGCTGCATATAGGTTGTCTTTACAAAAAAAATGTAATATTCCAATAAAAAAACTTATTGTTATGAGCTTTTATCTTTGTGGAAAGGTAGACCATAGAAAATTAACAAGAATAATGTTTATTTTACACAAACAGACACATACTGTTCTTCTGCTAATAAAATACTCTGCAATTATTTTTTTGGTGCAAAGCTGACCTTTTTACTTTAAGTCAATGTTCCAGAGTTTCTGCTCAGTTCATCTCTTTGTCACTCAAATCTGAACCTTTGATTGTCTGTGCTTTGAACTGCAAAATGAACTTTCCACAAACATCTTCGCAAGGGCAAAAAAAGAAAAAAACCCCCCAAAAAATCCCCTGCTGTGCACAAAAGCAGGAAGAGTTGCACACATTCCAGTGAAACAACCTTTGTACTTCTGAAGTTACTGATGACTGATTAATTGACTCGCAATTGCAAGTAAGACAAATAACCAAAGCAGAGCCAAGACCTTTCAACATAAGCGACAGCATCAGCCAGTGTTTATGTACTCTGAATGAATTAATTCAGCAACTGCTCAGAGCAATCAAAGGACCTGGATGCGCTATGCCATAATCTCACAGAGCCGATCAAATCTCTTAAACTGCTTATTCCCACTGCCAGGACACGAAGCCCGATTCAATTCAGGTGCACGTCAATGAATAAAAATGCGTTTTTAGATTCAGGTAGAAAAATTCTGAATGAAAAATTATTTTTAGCATCAATTTGGTCAAATTAAAGCCCTACAAGAAAGGAGGAGGGAGGCCACTTACTTTCCGATCTCGGAGCAAAGTTGCGAATCTGCGGAAACAGCCGCATGTCTGAATCTGCCGCCGGAGCAACCCGCACCAAGAAGAGTGGCGATGCACAAACTCACAAGAGCAACAGCGCAAATCACAATAAGGAGGACGCAGCAGCCCGTCAGCCAGGGCTTATATTTGGCCATTGCGCGTTGTGTGTGAGTGGGTAAAACTTTTACAGACAGTTCGCCTCAGCTCGATGAAGTGCGCACAGACGCACAATCAAATCCGTATTATCCAAAGCATGAACTACCCTGGCTGACACCCCTCCTCCTCGTCCTTGTCGTCCTCCTCCTCCTCCACCTCCCTCTGATTCCAGAAATGAAAGCAGCGATTTACTGGATGTGGACTGGATCGTTCTTAGTAACCATGAGTCTTGGGGAAAAAACCTTGATATCATGTTTTGTTCCCGAAAAACGTGCGTGTCTAGTATTTTAACGATCAATTAATTTCACACGAAAGTTATTTCTTTTTTTTGTTCTAGTTTGTTTGACTAGGTGGTCGTGGACAGAAAATCGTCCAGAGGAAGAGCAGCAATTTGAACAACAGACGAGGCCCTGACAGTGTTGCCCAAGACTTGTTCTGTCACATTTAAACGCTACAACCAAAACTACAAGTATTCAATTATACCTTGGGAAAAAGCACTATTTTTGTCACTCAGTTTAGAAAATGAAGCCATGTAGATGAATTCAAGAGTGAAATATTTCAAGTCTGTATTTCCTGTAATTGTGATGATTATGTCTTACAGACAATAAAAATAATATACAGTATATACACAAAAAACATATTGTTGCTGACTAAATTAACATAACATAGCATATGGTTGCGACTTTAAGCTTTATTCTAAAAGATCTAATACTGAATAAAAAGAACTGGACAACAACAGAACAAAGCAAAGCTGGTCATTGCAGTACAACAGTAAATTTATTTTTTCTGTATTTTTATTTGATTTAATTAACTTTCTCATGATTAAAACTCTATCCAAATATAGACTTTACTTCAGTTTTTGATCAAATTTGCTGGATGAGTTAAATATTATCAATCTCACAACACTTTTTGCTTTTTCACAAAGTCCTCATTCCTCTTTTATTGATCATATATCTTTTCTCCTTACATTATCGTGTGTAATTTCAGTGTGAAAGTTCATTGCTATGCAGATAAACTCCAGCCCTCTGCCTCTTTCTCCAGCTCCTTTCACAACACACTCCAAATGCAGGTTACCTTTTTGCAATCCCAACATGTTTTGTAAAAGGTCCATTGAAATTAAAAAGCAAATCTTTGCTGAGCTTAAAGGGTTTAATGCAACAATTACTGATAGACAGTGCAGCCAGCTGGCCACCCTGCTGCAGTTGGCACACATTTTTATTCACTGTTAACTTGACTTAGACAGAGGCAATTTTTTGTTCAGTGGCAGTAAATCTTGGAAATAGAATAAAAGTAAAAATGTTTATTGGATTTTTAAAGCTTATGCGAGTCTTTGTCTTACTATTGCAATACCCTTTTGCATCAGCCTACAAGGCCTTTCATAACCTCACATGTTTTAACTCATCCACATTCCTATTCCTAGTGCTTCAATAGTGATGTATTTTTAAAAGTACTTTATAAGTTTGTGAAACATTACTAAAATATAAGCAACATGTCAATATCCCTTCCTGACCCAAAGAAGAGGAAGAAAAAACAAACAAACAGAAAAGCAAAATAAAACTCTGGTGACTGACAATTTGTGAAATATAGCAACCTTTTAACATTGGATTGGATTTAGACTTTCTTATAATGACTATGTGCTTTCTATTTTATTAATTGTGTATCCAGATTTGTCTCCTCATAAGCATATTTGGGAATCTAATGGAAAAGAACATCATGTCTTCTGACATAATATCAAGAATGTCGTCCCAGAATGTATTTACATTTTTGCAAATCCATGTGCTGTGCAAGTTTTAACCCTCTTCAATGTCACATATAGACTTGATGGAGAAAGTTGTAATGGGTTATTTGTCACATAATTCAGACCTGTACTGCATCAGTTCTTACATGTAAGTTGGTCTCCCATTTTTCCCTTAATATTTGTACTTACAAATATTTGTAATATTTGTAAGTCTTTTGTATATTAAACAGTCTATTTAAGGCTAGTAAAGTTAACACATTTCTGCTTCTGTCTGATCCACATTCATCAAGATGTTTCTGAACCAAAAGATTCAACATAATTCGGATTCCATCGTAATGAAGTGAAAGTAAACAGTCACCCTTCTGTGGCGCAGGGTTTCTTACTCATCGCTCATAACTCATGCTGAGTAACAAATACTTTTCCTTTTAACGACAATGGGAATTTCATAATCTTTCACAGACCACATTTTTACATGTGGACAATCTTAGGGTGTATTCAGACCAGACAGTCCGATTGGGGTCTAAAATTGCAACATCTGTTACATTTTCAGAACTCTAGTTCGCATTCAAACTGCACTGTCAAAAGACTAACACTCTGAAAAACCTGTTCCTCCCGTCGCCTCTGGGGGCGCTGCACCAAGAACTACTGAAAGAACCGATACAAAACCTCTGAAGAAGGCCAGCACGACTTTCTTCTTCACAAAAAGTAAACAAAATCGGAGCAGTGTCAGATTTGAGCGGATTTCTTCATTGATATACATTTGTATATCAGACATCGATTGTTAGCTGCTAACGCTAGCTACGCTCCTGCAGGCGCCGATACTACACAACGCCTTGATTTCTTACCCGATTTCTTCAAACATGGCTTAAATTAAAGCAGAGAAAATTGCTGATGTTTGTAAGTATTCTCCCTCGATATCAATCTATAAACAGTTTGGTTTCTATCAAGATGCAAGAGAGGACTAATCAAATTCCTCCATCCTATTTGATGGTTGTGTTCAAACAAATGAGGCAATTTGTTCAGTTTGTGTCATTTATTAAAGGTTTAAAAATGACAGCAGCTGCAGAGCGCCACAGCAATGGGGATTTAAGCTGGTAAACAGGTGAAACAACTTTAAGCCATTTATATTCTGCTTTTCCTCGCTCTCTGAGTCGGCAGACCTGTTGCCATGACAACCGACACGCCATCTTGCAAAGCAGAAACTAATATATGACCAGGATGTCCTGCACTGTTGCTAACGTCCTGCTTTTGAAACGGTCTCTAGTCAGGTTGCATTCAGACAGGTTTTCTACCGGTTTAGAGTCCACTTCAACCATTCCGAGACCTAGGTTTTCAGGTGGATCAGAGTTCGGTTTTTAATCTGTTTTGATATTCGAATTTGCATTCAGACCTCCCCAAAAACTCGTAATTCCTAGACAAACGGATTGGAGTCTGATTCAGGACTCTAATCCTGGGTTGATCTGAATACACCCTTAGTTTGCTTCAACATTTCAAAAGGAATAAATACGATTTAATACAATAACATTATTTTAAACTTCCAAAATATTTAAAATGAAGGATAATTTTCTCTGTCAAAAGATAAAAAATGTTTTATTTAGTTGAACTAAACTTAGCATCATCTGCACTATTACATTTGCATTATTTATATGCAAGAAAATAATCAGACTAAAGCTTATTTCAATTAATTTGATGCATGTATACATTTCATATATTTATAAATAAACTGTTTATTTGTTATACAGCAAGATGTTCTTCTATTCTTGTAATTGACCAAAAAATGTAATATTTTTTTGGTTCAGTTTTTACAATTTTCAGACAGAAGCAAAGCGAAGAGGAAAAGACATGTAGAAAGAGGGTTTGAGGTCAAAGGTCGAACTCCAGACAACTGTGTTGAGGACAATAACCTCTTTATAGCGGATTCTTGTTCTAACCCTGCGCCACATCCTGGACGGTAATTTCAGCAGAAGACGGGAAAACATAAATATTCTCTGCATGACTCATTTATCTTGATTTTAATCAGTGGGTCAATTTGACCAAAACAGTATATATGTCTCAATTTCAATTATAAAGATCACCCATTGAAAAATAAACCTAAATGTAATATAATACATTTACAAACGATAAATTTGAAGGATAATTATTGTTTTTTTGTCTGCTGGGTTTTTTTTGGTAAGTGAGTAAATTGTTGTCATTGATCCTTTATTTGTGAGAAATAAAAAGCAACATTGCACAAATAATATGTTATAAAACTTGTGTCAGAATAATAATTTCCCAATGAATTTAACATAAAAATAAAATGTTTTAATATTAAGAACTTTATTTAATTAATTTAAGTTCATCTTGTAAAAATGTAAGAAAAACAAAGAATGGACTGAAAATGACTTTGAGGCTTACAGCTGAGACTTGATGGGCAAGTTAAAGATTGATAGAGACAAGCAGCTGCTTTGCAAAAAAGAAGATAAATCTTAGTGTCTTAAGAATAAATAATAATTATTAGTTAGTGTGATGTTTTAAAGTGGTTAAATATTGATCTCAAACATTTAAAATATCAGTAACATTGGAAGAGAGGGGAAACATTCTTCAAATAAAACAGCTCAAAAGTCAGGTAATTTATATCATTCAAGCAAATTGTGTCAAATTCTTTTTAACAAAAGTTGAAGGAAATGTGTCAATTTGTGAGAAATGACCACAAAATACTTTCATTAATCTCTATAGAAGCATGACAATAGTATTTTCCTGATATAGCAGTGAAACAGTTAATTTTGCTACCCACATCAAGAAAACATTTTATTCTTTTGCTGTTTTAGATGTTCTCTTTCTCTAATAGGCATTTAAAAAAGACATTACAAATCAGAACAGTGTGTAACAAAGGCCTATTAAGGCCAGTCGAAGCTTGCAAGGCAGGATGTCACAAGGAATCACCAGTCGAACAACGTGACTCTGAGATCAGGACAAACAGGATGCAATCAGCACCATTCATTTTAGGATTAAAAAAATCTATTTATTAAAGAATCAAACCATAAGTACAAGTAAAAAAACATGTTGGAGATTGTCAGATCAAACTAAACAAAGAAAAGATAATGTTGCAGGTACAATAATGATGAGCGCAGAGTTTATTTCTGCTTTTTGGACGTCGAATAAAGAATGAAACAACACAGAGTCGGACTCTTTGGGTTGCAAAATCCCAGAAGCATCTAAGGTCAGATGCAAATGTCACGGTCAAGATCCTGAATATGCAGAACTACAAATTGACTTTTAAAAGTACCGGACAAACAACAACCGTCAGATTAAGATGCTTTATTACAGCCAGTTTAAGCAATATTTAAGGCCCAAATACATCAGTTTTACACACATCTAATCTACTTTACTTGAAAGCTTGCTTGTTTTTGCATGATTGGATAGAAGCCAACTCCATTTCAGTGAAGCTCACTGCAGGGTCGTGATGACTTTTACACATTTTTTAATTAAAAGATAAAGGCAGTCATACTTCTATGATATCACCAGTTAAATTATTGCTCATATTTATTGTATTACTGATAAACTAATTTATCCGTCACCACCTAAACTATTATCCTGAAATCTACAATAACTGCAGATGTTTTTAATGCTTCTCACTTGAACAAACTCACTGGAAACCAGAGAGGAAAAGAAACTGTTGGCTCTTTTAAGTCGGGACTTAAACCAGCATTTACAAAGTCTAAAATGGATTCGTCATTTAATTTGCTTTTTGGTTGCACTTAAAAATGACATTGTTTTTATGTGATCCCACATGTTTTTCACTTGTATCTGGGTTTATTTTGGTTCATTTGATGTTTTTAGTGTGACTTATTTCTGTTCTGTTTATATTCTGTCAATCACTACGTGTTCAAATTCAGCTAATCAAATATTATGGCATTATCTTGCTTTCCTAAAAGACAAAAACTTCTTTCTATCCAGTGCGCGGGTGATCAGTAAAGTTTTCAACACCAGGGGGCGATAGTGTGCATATTTTCAGCTGCAAAAATTCACCCTGGTGATACAGAAATAATAATAAAAAAATACACATTCTTACACCGAACTGGCTTTTACATTTTACTTCTTCTAAATTATGTTCCAATTACAACATAGGACCTGTATTTATCCAGAAGCTTATTCCGAAGTCACTTTTTCCAAACAGAATCACTTTACAGGATGAAAGAATCCTGTAAAGTAAATTTCACAAACATTTCTAAAAAATAAAGCCAGAAATCTTGTGCTTATAAATGTTAATTTATAGTGTTTTTTGTTAGCCACAGCCTTCTCTTCCTCATTGCTGAGTGGGACTGCCCCGAGCTGAGGATTAGTTCATCCTCAGCTATCAAAGCCCCCTAATTAATCTGAATAAATTACAAGCCGTATGCCATAATTTGAGTCAATGTAAGCAGAGAGAGAAGGTGTGGGAGAAGATTCAGCAAGAATATCATACTGTAGGTCGCTGCGTTGCTATAAATAGAGCATCCCTTTATTCTGCACTCCCTGCGTCATACCAGCAGCCCCCCTACTCACCAATGCCAGCCCCTGTTCACTCAAATCCAGCATCCTGTCACAGCGCTGAGCCTGTACAGCTCTAAGTCCACTCATTCAAACCAATCGTTCCTTTCTTATTTGCATCTTTCTGCAGTTTTGTTTTGCATTTTCATGCTTCAGGAGGGTTCTCCTGAAATGTGTCAGGTCTTTGTGTATTTTGGGTTATATAATTTTTGGAAAAACTCTCGGAGGCTGACAGATGAGGCACCAGAATAATTCTGATTCCTTCTTTTCTGAATAACTAGAACTATTTTTGCCCATCTGATTCACCCGGAAAAAAAAAAGAATGACATGCAACAGGAAAAGGCAGGAATGATGGAGAGAAAGCGCTGCCTCATCCGTAATAACTCATTGCTCTATTATGCACTGGTAGAGACTATATAATTTTTGTTAATGTCTATAAGCCTGATGTAATGAATCATGCATTGTTTGGTATAGATTATTCTCAGCCACATATTTGGTTATTTAAAAACAATAGTGCTCCAAATCAAACTACATTTTTTAATTTGACAAATCACATGGTGCAGCACATCAGATTATTTTCTAATACAAAATACTTCATGACATAAAACTTTTTTTTAAACAGTTTAATGAAGTAATTTAGCTCCTTACCTCGTTCAGACTGCAAACACTCCAAACTGATTGAAGTGCAACTCAAGGGCAGTAATCATTGCTCCTGGGGAGTTTTGCCAATAAAATCAATTATTAAACTTAATACATCTCAAAAATATGTTTTTTTTTCCCCTTGGAATTCTTTGTTGAAATAGTTTTCAACTTTAGTAACATTAAAATGATGATGGTGAATAATCATCTTTACAACTTGTGGAGGAAAAGTGAGTGATCTGGAATTTGGCATCTCTAAGCTTTGGATTGGATATTTTAAAGTTTTAAAGCAGAGCGCCAACATTCCTGTACACTGATGAAGTCATAAAGAAAACAACTTTAAGTCGTCGTTGACGATGGTTTTGCAAATGAATGAATTATAGGATGTAATTTTTATGAATATACTTATAATTAATATTGTTTGTCCCCATAATAATATCTAGTATGTTTGTGGCTATTTGTATGCGTTCAAAGAAACATTGCATCCCCTTTTCTGTTGTGAATTAATGTGTTAATGGCAGTGGGAGACAAAATAACTTGGATTATATCCTAAAGACTGTCAGAATAGAACAAAAAATTACAACACAAGAATGAAACTCACTATATGTGAATTAGTCAAATGTCGACTGAAATGTTACATTCTGATCGTGGAAAGTAGTGCTTGTGTTATGTGCAAATCCAGATTTAATTTTACTATCGTAAATGTTTATGTAACAAGGTTTCAAGGCAAAAACATGCAAATTGCATTTATCTTGAAGCAGAATTTTAATAACCAGATGCAGCGACATACTACAGAGTATGAATGATGTACAGGATATCGTATAATTTCCTTTTCCTACTTACAGAAATACATTCTTAAATTATGAGTGAAGTTAAATAAACTTCACTCAGTTAATTAAATGATTTAAGATGCTGAAGTGAGTCTAACTTTTTGATGGACTGACATGTCCAGGATGCATCCAGCCTCCAAAGAGTTGATGTGTCTGATCTGCGTTTACCTTAAGGTATCATAATTACCTTAACTTCAAGAATATAATACGCACATTGACTGGTTGTCAGAAGACTCTTTAAAGCCACATAGTTTACTGACAGAGAAAGAGTTAGGAGACTCCTACGTTGCTGAATATTCGGTCATCATGTCTGGATCTGTTTCCATTCCCCTTAAGGCTGCTGGATGTCTTCATGATGCCAAATGGGGTTTTAAGCAATCACAATGGGACAAACTCAAGTTCATTGGCAGGCAGCCGAGCTAAAATGGATAAATCAATAAAACTATCAAGTCAAAGCTTTGACTCTAAGAAGCATGTCTTGACAATTTTAATTGGGTGGTTTTAAATTCCCTTGTCTTGTTACAGTTCAGTGGCCTCCCCATGCCTTGGGTTGTGTAAACAAATGAAAAAAATATATAAAAATTATGGTTTGTGTGTGAATAACCGCTCAAAGATGTTAGCTTTGCAATTTGTCTTTCTAACATGTCATTAACCTGTGCAAGTATCCTTTCACTGACCACAGCCAAGCTGCAGCTTTTCCTGTTCTTTTTTTTTCAGTTTTGCAGCCAGTGTTGTGTGTCAGTGAGAGGAAAAATACTTTCACTGCTTCAATAGAGGCGTCCATGGGGAGTGAATTTCAAACTGTGTCATAAAAAAAATCTACTGCTGGCTTCTTTGAAACCAGCGCCAACAGCAACAAGCTTTTTAAAATTTATTTTCTGTAAGCTTCACCTTTTCACAGCATTGAAATGGACCTCAAGGACAGGATAGTTAAAACAATGAAAAACTGGAACATTTCCAGAACCAGCTTTGTGCTTCATGTTTTGATGAAAAAATATTTGAAGCTTTGAAAGAAGCAAACACAAAATGTGTCACCTTTGATTAAATTGGAACCACAAACTTTGGTGTATTTTATGAAGGACTTGCTTAACAAATGCATGTAAAGTAGTACACAATTGTACACATGAATTTAAAATCTTATTACCAATAAAATGTGGTGTACATTTGTGTTAAACTCCAATTACTCTGATGATCTTGAATAAAATCCAGTGTCACAACAGTCTTCAGAAACCATCTAACAATTGGAGTGCACCTGTAATTTTAATATAAACACAGTTGTTTGTGGAGAAACGGTAACATTGTATACAAACATATAGACAAATAGATGTACGTATGCATTGCTTACAAAACATATGCAAAGACAGGGATGTGCAAATAGCAGCAGGAATGTTATTTAAAATGAGAAAAACTGCAAAAAACAGCTTTTTTGTAATGGGTCTTGCAGCGGCTGGCAGGAAGGATCTGAGGTCCTGCTCCTTCATTGACAGACTTAGGATGCCTCAGTCTGTCAATGAAGGAACTTTTCAGTTCAGCAAGAGCTGCATCCATGACTGGGAGACAAAATATGAAATATGTTTGCTTGTCAAATGCAAAACCAACAAAATTCCAAGAAACTTTATTTTTTGCTATGATGGGATTATGTGAAATTTGGGTTGTCTATAGTTTCTGAGTGGATTAAGCCTGCAGTCATGACTGTGCAGAAGAGATCGAGACACTTTTACATTTTGTTCCACTTCGCCGTTATTCAGTCTGACTGATCTTTGACAAGTGACCTCCTGAGTCTCGTCAATATCCAGATGATTACGGGCGGAGAGAGGTTACTGACCTCCCTCTGTCAGAAATGTTCATGTTTTTTGCTTCATGAGTTCTTGGTTAAGACAAACAGATGTTGGGTTGTTTCAACTCTACTGGATATTTCTAGAGGTTCGTATTAATGTACATTATTAATAGCACATGCACTAGTGTTCTGAAATTTGATTTATTGTTTCCTGCATGTTCACAACTCACCATTCCAAAGCAACACATGAGGGAATTTCACCAGGTTTGGTTTTGGTATAAAGCAAGTCTGAACTCTTGCATATTTGTGGTGTCTTGTTAAAGATGTTGTAGATGTTGTACATGTTTTACTCTGTCAAAGAATAAAACATGACAGGCATAACAATATAAAAGAGGGCATTAATTGATTTATACGTCCTTGCAAAGTACTATACAAGTGCCTTCCTAATAAATTCAAATGTTTCTGATATGAGAGATAATCAGACTACAAGTGGGATGTAAAAGTTTTTTTTTCTTGCCAGTAGCCACATGATCAGAGTTACAACAAGCTGAACACTGAAAAAGCAAACTCTTTAGCTGAATAGGCTTTTTGTTCTCCATGAAGATGATAAACAGAAATGTAATTGAAGTATCTAAAATGGGAGCCACACCACAACAGAAAAGGTTGGAGTGTTTTCCTGTCAATCATCCCACACAACATTTTCTTCTTCTTTTTGTGTTTAGTTTCAGATGAAGCAACTGGGAAGAGATGAGGGACCAACTGCAACTAATTATCCACCTACTCTACAAATTCCATCTTCAAATCTCAAGATTGCATTTCAGCATTTACACCTGGGCAAAGTGTAGTCAGGTCTTGTCTTACAATACAATGAATGCCATTATACTGACATTGTATTTCCTGTTTCCAGAACCTGCCGAAACACAACCTGCCATAACTAAAACATGCAGCCTGCTTGGATCTTTAGTTGCAATATGGCTGACAAGATGGCTCTGAAAGGATTTTTGTCTTTATTCTCTCTGCAGGATTTGTTCTGGGAATGATTGAGTAAAATAATACTGAACGATGTCAGAGACTCCTTATTCCCTCTATATGAACTTTTCAAAATTACTTTCCACAAAATTATAAGAATGATTTGACAGATTATACATAGATATGAATACACTTTTTCATATGTTTATCTGTTTCTTATTAAAGAATATTACTATTTTTTAATAATAATTTACTCCTGAAGATGCAGAAGAGAAGCGCTGCATGTTTTGCAGTATTCTCTTGTTAAACAATGAAATGACAACTGTAATTTACGATGGTATACTTTAACTAAGACTTTTAGCAAAAGAAAAAAATGTTTCTGTTGGGAATAAATTACAGCACAGAGAAATAAATTTAATTTCTGATTTTAAAAAAATTATTTTATCAATTGTATAAAGGAAAGAAAATCATAGATAAATATGTTGATTAATTGATTGATAAATGTATGTTTAAATTTCACGATAACATTTCTTAAAAATCTGAAATCTTTTAAGTCATTGAAATTAAATAACAGGACACAGGTAGGAGAAATGTGATAAATTAATTTTTTGCTTATTTATTTATACTTTTTAAGCTAATGTTGATGAACCATGAAGTAATCAAAACAAGTAAAAATAGTAATAATCCTGCTTCACTAAATGCACAAGCATAATTTTTCTGAGATTATGTAATGTTTTTTTAAAAACTGTAAAATTATCAGCAAACATGAATCCTAAAATGTTTGCTTGTGTAATTGTTTTATTGGCAGGGAACTAATATGTTACTGCAACCACTCACTCCCTTTCACTTAGCTGAGTTAACAGATTATTTTGTTGTTTCTTAGCGTGTCTCCTCATGTGACTTTCAACTGCTTTCAACGTTGGCTTCAGAAAATGGGAGCCAGTGAGGCATGTAAAGGCATGCTTTAAGCAGGATTTGCAGATAGCAGCCGACAGACAAAGAAATAAAGAAACATTCAGAGTCAAAAGACTAACTGAGAGGGAAAGTGGATGAAATAATCTAATCGGCTACATTTCAGGAAGCTGACCTGGGAATAAAATCGGGTATTTTAGAAGAAATAAAGCTTAACAAGGGACTGTGTGAATAAAGTCATGACTTTACAGTGAGATGCCGCAAGAACTCAGCTTGAACACTGCTGAAGCTGAAGCTCTGTCAAAGAGTCTTTGACCACAACCTTGTGCAAGTACTCTGTGTTCATAAGATGCAACAAAAACAAATGCTAAAGAGGCCATTTGTAAATTCATGAATGTAATTTGTAACATAAAAGCTGATAAAGTGGTAGCCAAAACAAGAAGAGTGTATAAAAGTGGAATTGTTTCATGTAAATAAAAACTAAACACTTATTGGTCAGACTGGATGAATATTACGGTGGAAAATTTTCTTAATTTTACGAATTTGGCAAAAATCCTTACATTAAAAAACGACATGTTTTTTTATATTGGTAAAGTGATCGGTGCACTGCATGTTAAAATGCATTCAACATTTTAGTCTTTCATTACAAATTTGTTCTATATTTCATTCTTTTAATCAGACGTAATGTACATAATATAAATTAATTTCAGATCCACTGAGAGTCCCTCTCTTTGTGTTTTTTGAAATCGATAAAGGATTGGAAGATTCTGCAGCAATAATCAATTATCATTTTATCAAAACCACAGAACTGAAAGCCACCAAGGAACTTTAAAGGAATAGACACACTGTATGATCAATTTGTTATGCTCTACTATTATATTACCCTTTCACTGACTGTGGTATCAGTTTCTAGCCTGATAATTAATCTCATTCAGCTATTGAGCGTTCCTGCTTGAACTGTTTCAGTGATCCTGCAGAACCAGCTGCTCATCTGAGAGAGCAACACGTTTGAACGACTCACCTGAGAAAGCCCATTCTTCATTGGGGGACCCAATCCACTCTGTCATTAATCATTAATCCTGTTTAATGTTTCAGTGATATTAAATTGTGGAAAGCGATGACTGGAGTACACAGCAGATGTGACTAGAACTTACAGTCAGACTTAAAATTATTTTGGATACCAACAAGAAAGCAGATCATTTTTAGAAACATTTATATGATTTTTTATTTTTCTGTGTTGTTCTTGTCTGGGTATTTGATAACTTTGCCCAGCTTGAACTAGTCCAGCTGTGGAAAAATAGCAGCTAATAAAAAAACATAAAAAATATTAAACAGATAGGCTGAGAATTTTAAAGATATCCAGAAAAGGTGGGTGTCTAAAATAGGTTGAAATTATTTACCATTATTTTCTGTTTGTGAATACAGAGCCACAGCTGTGTGCATTGCAGCATCTAAAATTTTGATAATCTGACCCTTGAGTGTGGCAATGAATCAAAATGTTATTTTTGCTTTCCACTTTTGAATAATTGTACATTTTTCTTTTGGTGAATGTGTTTTTGTTTGTATTTTTGCAATCCACCTTCTCCTGTTGTCTCTTTGTGTCTGAGGACAATAAATGGGCCGTTTTGCACCTTGAGGCTTGAATGTTGCTGCTACAGCCCAATATCTCCAAAAGCCAAGTGCCAGACCAACATGGAGAGATATATTTACCAAATAACAAGGAAAATATTGGAGGGGATTCATTTGAATAAGATTTCTATGGAAATATTTATTATTATTATTATTATTTTAAATTTAAACCATATCAAAACACTTGATGATAATGTTCACGATGAAGGAAAACACAACAGCATAATTGAAGCAGGCCACTGTTGAAGAGGACATTAATGCAACGGAGTGATGCTACTCTGTCTGTCCCTGGAGCAGAAGAGACACAGATGTCAGAGAACACAAATTCCCCTGAGAGAGACGCACAAAATCTGCTCATTTTCTCCACTTACTCTGAGAAAAACAATTCGGTCTAATTGGCTGAACGTATTAACGTCATTATCTACCTTCTGCTGAGAGAATTATCACCCTGGGCGTACAGATGTGACATATATTAGTTTGAGTTGTTTTTATATTCTTTCTTGGCTGTTTGTCAAATTCTGTTTTCTGACAATATGCTGTTTCTGGAAAACTGATTGGGGCATTTAATGTTTTAGGATTTGTAATCAGGTGAATTTTAGACCGATGTTTTGACAGTAACAGAATGAGATAAACGAGAGGAATGTGCAGCAACAGCTCTGTCTGTTTTCTTCATCAAAGTGCAGCATATCTTTCAAGATAACTGAAATCACTTAGGCAAAATCTTAAATACTTTTATTCAAATTCTGGTTTTATGATAGTATTAATGCAGTCTTAAATATGATGGACATAAAATATACTGCAATGAAAAGACTATATCTAAGAATTTTCATTTCATTTGTAACATTTTCTTACATGTTAAAATGCAAGAAAAAGACTGGAAGCAGAATTGATTATTAGATTTTCCCTGAATGATTAGAAATTATGAAAGAGTGGGACATAGGAATAAGCAGAGAGACTGAAATTATTTGAACATGTGACAAAAGAAATATTAGACATGGATTTTGATTATAGAGATGAGGAGAAGAAGAAGATAACATAAAAGGTTCATGGATGATGATGGAGGCAGAAGATCTGCAGAGGTGACTCCTAAAGAAAGTTACAATAGAGAGTACATGTGAAGTTATTTGTGGATGCAGACATATTTCACTAAGCTTAATTGTTCAGTGGCCTTATGTTTAGGTTTATGGGAGCCTTTACATTCAACATCGTGATCTTTTGACCAAAGAAATCTCAGCAAATTTGAAATGTTCCAAAAAGCACCATTCAACTTCAGCAAAAACATAAAACAAAGGTCTAAAAGAAACAACACGCCCTCAGGAGTCACCTCTGTTCACTGGAGTTAATGTCACTGTGACCACTTTGGCGTCTGTGTGCCCTCTAGTGTGACATTTTCCATCAATCCCCTGGAGTTCAGCATGCGCCCAGGACGTCCCTCCATCTCATCAAGCACAAAAAGGGGGAAACAAGTTATCTCAGCAGCTCGTTAGGCGTAACAATTATCTGTAGGCTTGTGACGTGGGTCTTAATGAACTTTTGTGGGCCACGCTGCAGCTCAATACGCCACTGCTGCCTATAAACTTGGTGGAGCTCCCTGCGGTGCTCCTGGCTGAGCGCCTGCTGCCACATCAGGCGACACTTCACACTCAGCTGCTCCCCGGTCAGGTGCGTCTTCAGGGGCCTCCGGTGTGTGACTCTCGAATAAAGAGAGACCCTTTGGTTGCGGCTGAGCACCTGCAAGGGCACTGCGGACTATCGCATTTTCATTTTGTCCACTCTCATCCCTCACCAGCCTCGCATCGCTCATAAGGAAGGAGAAACGGAAAGATGAGCTCCTCTCTTCCCAAAAGCGAGTCGACCACCTCTCTGCTGCGGTCGTCGGGGCTCAGCCGCAGGGTTGCGCACCCTGACCACGCCGCTGCTCACCGGGTCCACCACCGCACTCACCATCATCAGCATCACCGCCCTTCCAGAGTTGGAAGTAACGAGGATGCGCCCTGGTCGGATGAGTGTGAGACAAGTGCGCGGAGACCTCTCTGCCAGCCGCAGCACGCTGAGTCTCGGCATTTAGTTGAGCATCACCGGGTGCAGAGGAGTTACTCCCACCGGCAGCCGAGCCACCTGGAGGATGATTACGCTCAGGAGGAGGATGCGAGGCACAGGGCGAGCCGGCTTCACCAGAAAGAGCGCAGCAAGACCTCCAGGTCCAAACCTCATCACCATCAGCATCATCAGCACCACGATTCGCCTCCCGCAGAGCGTCTCGTCCACCAGGAAGACCCCCGGCAGGACAGGAGGACCTCACCGACTCCTTCTCTTCCAAAACCCCCCGACGAGGCGGATTTTCTCTTCGAACAGAGCGAAAGAGCCGAGACTGGCTCCACTTCCACTCTAAGTTCGGACGCACCTGTCCGACCACCATCCCGCCGCAAAGCCAAAAGACTGGGCTCAGCGTCAGAGTGCGACTCCAACCTGCATCCCATAGTGAAGTCGGTGTTTGGGCAGGTAACCAAAACCTTTAATTACTTCAAAGTTTGCTTTAAAGTCCAACTCACAGAAAACACACGAATGTGTTGGAGTTTGTTCAAGAAATAGGATCATTTTATGAGTTTTAGAAGAACAACTTGAAGGACCAGGTTTTAGGGGGGACATAGACTCAGAATTAAGAAAAAGGCATAGATTTTAGTTGGTTGTTTTAAATGGCATTTAATTCATGGAAAAAGCAATAGCTTCATACAGAAGGAAGATGGTCTCCTGTCAAAATGAGTGCAATGTAATTCCACTGTTCTTGACAGTCATGGCCAATCCGAAATGGATTTTGACAGTTTTAAAGTTTATGTAATGCTCATAATATAAAACATACAGACAACAAAGCTGTGCTTTTTCCTGTGCTTTAGAAAAAAACATTTTATGTTTACTTGAGGAGAAAACATAAGACTTTGACTCTCCTCCCTCACTCTGTTCATTTGAAATGAGTCCTTAAGGCCAAATGAGCAGGTCAAAGAAATAACTCCCAGTTCATTCACTATAACCACCTTCTAAAATAAATAGTTATGTATAACACAGTATAATTGTTTGTTTTCATATTACCAACAGTTATACAGGAGACATAACTAGCATGTGCAGGTGATCTAGTCAAATCACCAAAATTAAACTTTTTAGGGTTCAGATCTATCTGAACATATCATCTCCACTGTGAGTTATGGTGGCGGCAGCATCATGCTATTTTTTTTCCCAGACAAAGAAGCTAAATGCAGGGCGATCTCTGGAAGAAAACTTGTTAGAGGCTATAAGAGGCTTGAGATTGGGGTGGAAGTTTACGTTCCAGCAGAACAATGACTCTGAATGGACAGCAAAAGCTATAGTGGAATGCTTTAAAGCATATTCCTAAAATCCGAAATCAAGTCAATGATCTGTGTTAAGGTGTGGTGAGTGGTGTAGATGCGCCATTAGAGGCTATTGGTCTTCAGCACAGCTGTCTCCGGTTTGGTTCCCAACCTTTTGCTCTGTCTCTTCCCCTTCTCTAACCTTTTCCTGACTGATTATTATGAGTAAAGGCCACTAGAGTCACAAACTCTTAAAAAAGCAAAACACGCTAAGAAGTTCAGATACGTTCTCCATCCATCCAATTTGACCTAATAAGTAAATAAATTATAAAAACAATGATTATCACATCATGCATAAGCTTCACAGATCATCTTAGATTTATACAAAAACACTTTCAACTGCAGGAACAGCTCTTGGTGCTATGCTAATATTTTAAAAATAATACTGCAAGGAAAAAATAGCAATACTAATGTTAATGTTCTGCTATATTTGGACAAATCCACTGTCCCACTGAAGTTCCCTGGTTTATCTGCAGCCCAGAAGGGGAGGGTAGTGAAAGTGTTGATTGTTCTGCAGGAGGCTCTCAGGTGAGACGCAGGTGAAACTGGAAGCAATAAAGGTTCAGCCAGCGGGTGAAGGCGGATTAAAAATGAATGTTGAAATCTGGGTGCAGCATGTGTCTGGTGTCCGTTCCTTTCATATCCTCCAATATGAATGCAGCACCTTTCATCAAGACTGTCACCTGAGCAGCAAGCAGGGGTCACTTTACATGCTCTGTGGAAAATGTTTGCATACACTAGATCAGAAAAACAATAAGGGATAACAGCAATTTATCCACACATTCATAAAACATACCATTCTGATATTTCCCTTGTTGCTCTGAAAGATCATGCAGATCTACAGTGAGTTTTCCAGTCTCTCCCTAATCTCCTCCCTCGCCTTCCCAATCTTTTTCTTCCTTCATTAAAATCGGTCTTTTTTTGGCCGATATTAAAAAGCTCGAGAGGAGACAATTACTTCCCCGTGCATGATGTGTTCCCGAAATAACTCCTCTCAATCCAGGCCAAAGCTTCAGTCAATCTTCGGTGGTTGCTCAGAGGAAAAATCCATGCCACAGTGTGCTCTATAAGGCCTCCAAAACTGCTGATGTCTGAGGAGAGAAGAGATAATTAGGCATTTATTTGATCACATTTATAAATCAGTGTGAGTCTTTAATTGGTGTGCTAAATGATGCGTGACTGAAAAACTTTGATTTTGGGAGCAAGGAGAAATGTTACTTCTTGAAACGATTTTGATGCAGAGTGTTTGCGGTAAGGTACTGACTGTAAAATCCATAAAATCAAGAATTTTTAGCTCATTCTAACATTTGAGATTGGGTCATGTTTGCTGCTGATTAGGAGACAAGATGGCTGCTTAATGAAAACAATGTACCTGGTTAGCCATCTGGACACAGGCTGGGGACTGGTCATCCCTGGCTGAGACTCCTGGAAGAGGGTGTGTGATGTTGAAAGAACCGAAACACCCAATGATTGCAGGAACATCACTGATGATTTGTCCAGATGCATCAGAGGATGGATTCGCACAAAAACCTGCAGTAGAAGAAATAGATACATTTCTTGGCTTCCAGATTAATTTGAAGCTAAGTTGTAGTCTGAAAGAATCTAAGACTTCCACTTTTTTGAAACAACTCCATCCTTGTTGTCTGTACAATTACTATGCCATGAACCAATTACCAATTTTGCATCAATTATTATTTAGTTATTTATATTACAGATTAACTTCCTGTAAATTTTTAGCTATTCCTTTAAAGTGTTACATCAGATTTTGGATGTAAAAGATCAGGATTAAAGAGCAGATTATTTGCTTTGTGCATTCATTGCATTATGAGGTATCAAACACAGTAGTTCATAATCAGCATGAATTATGTGAAGGACTGTGAAGATGCTTATATGGGAATAAAACTGCATCACTCAAAATCCAGGGTGAGATGTCAAACTCTGCAAACTTTCATTTCATATTTTGTTATGTAACGTCAAGATCTCCATGCAATCTCAGCAGAACTCACTTGCAGGGAGAACAAGAATCTAAAAATAGCCCATCAAGACCTGATTATGAAACTGAAGGACAGCAGTGTTTTCTTTTAGGCACTACCAAAATAAAAAAGAGGGGAAACACTTAAGCTTACATGATACCTGACACCAGATTAGTGAATCAAGTAGCTTTCCTGCATGTGATTCCCCAGAAACAGGTTTAAATCTACACCTTAAGATGCAATCATGAATTTTAAATGCAATAAGATGAACTATTTTAGCTAATTTGCATGTAAAATAACCTAAAAACTTCATACAATCTGAGTTTTTTCTAAAAGTCCTGGTAACAATGTTCTTTTGGAGGAAAAACAAAAGCTCACAAATCACTGCACTGCATAATGACCATGACATGTTTTTTGAGATATTTTTCCTTTATTCAAGCCAGAACCACATGATGTTTTGCTGTACAGCTGAATTGTCTCATCTATCCAAAGCTATCATGTTTCAGATTTGAACAGATCTAACATAGGACATAGTGGTTAAGCAAATTAATGAAATAAGGAGAACTTAGAAGGAGAAAAACATAAGGAGAAGGTTATTGGATGCAGTAGTGAATTGAAGAACTGAACTGAGACAACGAGAACGGCATCTAATTACAAAGAACAGAACTGCAGCTTTTAGTGAACTGCAAACAATTACATTTGGGAAGGTAGGGAAAATATCTATCTTTCCAGCTAATCAAATTCTGCAAACTCTTTCATAATTTATGAAACATCAAGATCTCTGTTCCATCCCAAACAGTTCTTATGTTCTGCCAGTTTCTTTTTCATGTCTTACTTGAAAAAATTGAGACAACTTGATAATTGACAGAGCTGATTAGTAATTCAAACAAATCCTTTCAGTATCTGCCTTATTCTCCTTATCTGTATGAGCAATTACCATTACAGAGCAGCAGTAGTGAAGGTATTTGCAGCCTCATGGTCTATGCTAAACTAGCTATGTCCTACTTTTAAATGTCATGTATTCAAAGAAGACACAAAATATAAAAAGCTTCAGTTTTTTAAATTAATCAGGCAACAGCTGTGACTGTGTTTGTTCTTCTGAAAATGTCTTTCTATGAAAATGCTTAGGTCTTTGGGAACCTTGCATGCTGTCAAGGAGTCCAAGTAGTGTAAAATAAAAATCCAGAAGAAAGCAAGTGTTATCCAGCAGAGGGTGCAAGCACCTATAAGATAAAGCATACAGAATGTATTTCAGAGTGCGAGAGAGAGACTCGCCATCCTCTGTGTCCCATGAGTGAACTCAGAAACGTTTCATTATAGAAAGAACTCAAGAAAACACGAAAATTGGATGAATCAGGTAGAAATATATGCCTGCTCACAATAGAAAGCCCTAAAGAAAGATTAGAGAGCATTTTCTCAATTCCTCAGTTTAGTCCTTCTGCATTTGCAAGTGACGGCGTTTTATTCTTTTAATCTCTTTTCTATTTTTTCACTCCTTCCAAAGCATCATTTTTGTCTTTTCTTTCCCCTTGGCCGCTTAGGTCACTCTGACCTTGATGATGTCAAATTATCCACCAAAAGAAATAAAAGCCCATCATTACCACAAAGAGGATGGAAATTAAAAGAGAGAGCGAGCGGTTTAATCTCACCACTGCATATGTTCTCAGTTTGTCTGGAGTGTAACGGGCTATTTTTAGACACAGTTGGATATTTTTATATCTGTGCTGCCAAAGATGGAGGCAGAAAATTTACCCTTCTGTGAAATCCACAAAATTAGGTTCAGATCCCACGCATACATGTACACAATATACAATTGGAATTTCTGGTTTGTTTAATTTATGAGTATTTGTGGCAATCTGAATTTAAAATAAGAAACGAAAAGGATATAGATTTACTAAAAACAGGACAAAATAGAGACACACTCAATGAAAACCACATCTAGGATGAAGTCTGGTGTTCTGGGCAAATGTGATTTTAGTGGATCATTTGGACAAAAGTGTGACGTCTCAGCCCAAGCATGAAGATATGACGCAAATGTGTTTTTTTCTTCAAATGCTGTTTCTGATGACGAAAATGCACAGAGAGAAGGAATTCCATGGTCACAGCTTATTATTTCGTCTCAGCATCCAGATGCACAGAGACATATAATAGCCTTCATAGAAGGACAAATAGACCTAAAATACACAATGTAATGTGCAAAATATTTGTTTCTTTGATAAATTTTTTAATAAATGATTATGATTATTTGCACTTTTCTCCTATATAACATAAATTTAACAGTCTTGCAATAAAATTAATTGAATTGAGATTTTTTGTTTTTAAATTAACCACCTTGCAAGATAACTTAGGAATTGCGACTGTAATGGAGGTTCATCTTCCAGCAGGACAATGATCTCAAGTATACAAGCAGAGCTACAATGGATGGTTTAGATAAAGAAAAATTCACATGCTACAATGGCTCAATCAAAGTTCAGACCTAAATCATACATAACATCACAGCGAACTAATTAATAATGGGATGTAACTCAAGGTCATTTACATGTGAAGTTAGATTAGCAAATATTTTGGCAGAACAAGATTTTAGACTGGATGTAGAAAAATGGAAGAGACTCCAAAAGATTGGAGCTGAAGCATAACATAGTTCTCCAAAGTATTTACTTAAGGAGAATAAATATGAAAAAACTCCACAAGAGTTTCATTTCCCTCCTTGGTCTATCACATAAAATCAAAATAAACACATAAAAGACGTGAGATGGGAAAAAGTTGAAGGGCTTAAATACATTTCCAAAGCGTTTTGTAGACTCAAATTTCAGATATTTCTTCTTATAGTGAGTGACCTATTGTCTATTTTTTTGGCTTTATTACTAAAATGATGCACCTGCAATATAGAATGAAGTCTATAAAAAGCAGCTTCTAGGTTAGATCCTAGAATCACTGTTTTCTGCCGGATGCTATTACCATACTGTGTCCAAACAGTTATGTAAAACAATAATCATGATATTCTGAGTTAATGATTGAGTGAGTAAAATTCACGAAGGAGAATAAAAAAAAATATATAAAAAAGAAAGAAAGGGAGAGAGAGATGGAAATGAAGCCTGTGCACGCTGTGGTGTGACATTATAAGAGCTGACGGCTCCTGTATCTGACGTCTGATGTGTTCTGAAGTTCACAATGAGCCTCCGGTGAGAGGCTGGATGAATCATCTGCAGAGCAACAAAGAGGACACTGAATAGGAGCTTAGATCTGAAATGACTCCGGCGTGAATGTGTTTATTAGAACAGGAGTGAACAGACAAGGTCGAGCAGGAGAAGAGAATATAGGCGGCTGCAGTGACTGACGCTGGCGTTACCTGCAGAGTTGAGACTGGGGGAGACGGCTTTATAAAGAGAGGATGCTTTTACTGCAGAAGGCAGAAGACGAGTTTGGACCTTCTCTACGCAAAATAAGTCAGAAGTTTGAAACTAGAAAGTTGATTTAAAATCAGTGAAAAGTACATAGAAGCATGGTTTTCTTTAAATTTAAAAACAAATTCAAAACTCAGTCTTGTCATAATTTCAACTCACATGTGAAACTTGAAATCACATGGTGCATGCATGAAATACTATACATTAATTGGTGCATCTTGCAGAGATGTTCAGAAAGCAACAATTAAACAACATAATCTAACTGAATGTTTTATTTTGCCACAGTTTGTGTCTCTCAAAACACTTCCTATGAAATGTATCAGTTTTATTACGTTTTAAGGTGATCATAGTACCTAAAATTATTCCAAAACTGCTCATTATATAGCATAAACACAAGCAGACAGAGGCTGGTTTTACTTTTTAGGCAGGAATAAAGAGAACAGGATCTCTGGTAAGGTAGATATTTGCTGTATAGGTGTTAGGCTTGTAAATAAATACCCAGAAGCATTTAAAGAAAGTTATTAATAATTATTAAAATAATCAATAATGATTTAGTGATTCTTAGGACGTCACCCGAAAAAGAATCAGTACTGGTATTAGTCTTTGCAGATACACACTGAATGCTGAAAAAGTGATTATTTAAACCTAATTTAACACTTACTAAGCTTTTAGCTCAAGTTAATAAAACTGTTTTTCCTTAGGTTTCTTTAAATGCATCATAAAACTCAGCCCCTCCCTCTAATAAGAAATAAAAACAAATGTTCTTTTTAAACATAGTAATACTGTTATTGGTTATGACGCTGATAAAGTAATGTCTCCATCTCTGTGGTCCGACCTTCTTGTGTCCAGGCTTGTACTATTTTTAGCACAGAAAAACCAAACAACTCAAGTCTGTAGTTTTTCACTGAAGCATCTCAGGGGGCGATATTGTGCTGGTTTATACACTGTCTACTTAGAAGAACAGAAGAAGAAGGCCCTATTGGTCAGCTGATAATATTTATACATCAGTTTAAACAAAACAAGCTATAGAGGAATTAATCCTTAGCCTTGAACCTTTTTCTCCTTGGCTCAATGAAAGAATTGAAAACAAACTTCTCAAACTGTAGCAAGAGCTGAGAAAAAAGATTAAAGATGCTTGAAATCCCCGTTTACTTGAAGATTGAGAAGGAAATGTTTTCTCTTGGAAGAAGTAAGTAGGACATACCAAAAGTATTTCTGCGGCTTCCAAACACAGAGCGAGAAAATGAAAAGCAAACAGGTGTCTGGCAGATTCTAATCAAACCTTTCTCTCTACCTAAAAGAAAGATAACCACCTATTGCTTCTAGCAATATGCTGCCCTCTTGTGTGCAAATTATCCAATCTCACAGACATGAAGCAGTCAATGACACTTAAATTAAATACTAAGACGTGGGGAAAAAATAAAATTATTTATTTAGAAAAAATAAAATTATTCCACATAAAGGAATTCCTTCACATAATTTCTTTATGTGAAGGAATTGAAATAGAAGCCATAGTAGCAATAAAATCTTTAAAAGACCTTCTGGATACTGAAAAACCATAAACTTTTCAAGAAAGTCTTACATCATAATCACTTTTTGGCTCATAATAAACAAGTTATGCTGAACTAATATATGTAAATTAGGACACCAAAAGACATTCTGGAAACTAAAACAACAATATAAATGCTGTCATCAAAGCTGTAATTTATTTTTCCATTCAAAGTTGCATTGGAATCAATATTCTGTTTTCACATTTACTCCTTTCAACTGCTGATTTTATAGATGCTCTATATATTCAGCATTTATCCTCTGTGGTAAATGTGTGTGTGTGTGTGTGTGTGTGTGAGTGTGAATGTGTGAAAGACAAACTGCCGGCGAGCATTTCTTTCCCTGTCTGTGTGTGTCTGCGTTTGCACGTGCTGCTCCGCTCCTCTTGCCGTCAGGGTAATTCGGCATCCGTGTGTAATTTCTTTACCATTTTGGCTTTGATCTGAATCCGAGCCCCGAAGCTTATCATGACTTTGTGTTGCCTCCATGTAGTCGGGGATGGATGCTGGGGGTAGAGTCGGAAAAGGGGTGGAGAAAAGAGACAGTGAGAGAGAGAGTTTTATTTTTAGCTTCCTAGCCCCTCATCCAAGTGTGTTTAATCAAGTGTGTGTTTGTGTGTGTGTTTGGATTAATGTATTTAGCCTCTTGGTCAGAAGAAGGTAATATGCTTGTCCGAAAGAACTTTGTCAGGCACATTTATACAAAGATGGTTTAAAAGTGTGGAGTTAGCGGGAGTTTGGGAGGTGGATGGGGGGTGTGCGGGAAAAAGAGCAAGACTGACGGACACACAACGAGAGACAGCGAGGGTAGAGGGGAGGGAGGGAAGACACTGTAGGAGAGAGGATGGAATGAATAAGCAATCCTGCTTTTCCACTTCAGGCACTCGCATCTTCCACAGATCACATGCATGCTTCCTCTCCCTGATAATCTTTGTTCTCCTAACCTGTCCTTTATTTTGTCTCAGCCTCCCTCTCCTTGTACCGTCCAGCAGGTCCTCCTTTCTCCTTCTTCTCGTATTTCCTCTGTCTTTCCCCAAATGTCCCTTTATGTCAGTCAGTAACCCACTGAACCTTTTTCCCCTTTCTGATCCTTCTACTCCAATGCATGCCTTGACACCCGTCCAAACATGCATGCAGACAAGTGCACTCACAAACAGACATAGTAGCACAGTTAGAGGTAAAACATAAAGGACAGGGAGTATTTGTTGCCTTTTCTTGTTTTCTTTTTGCAATGGGAAACTCTGTAAAGTCACTAAAAAATTTCACCAAGAAGGTAAGCTTCGCTCGGAGGTTTTTCACCCTGTGGTCGTCTCCCTTGACTCCCCCTGACCCTCGGTGCATGTTTGTGTAATGGTGTGTCACCAACTGGATCAGTGGCTGTAATATTTGACTCAATCCCTCCTGACTGATCCCTCTGTTCATTTCGATACTTTAGTCCCCAGCTGTAGCTATAAAGTCAAATCAAACAGGGGATTGTTATAGAATTAGCGTCATAGCTTGTTACCGCCATTACTTTTAGTTAGGATAGTTGACACAGGATTGTTTCGGAGTATTGGTCCTGCTTGTGTAAAGAGCTCTTTACATGGCGTGGTTAGGATCATGTCATCAGACCTAAAAACCATCTCAGTTGTTGTAAGCAGCTTCTTATTACTATCAGTCTGTCAGCTAAAATCTATAACCAGAATTGAATCACAGTGCCCCCACCCCCCAAAACATCAAACCTAACAAGTTCATCTCATTACTTGCTGCTCTGGTTGTGTCATCCTTATGCTTGAATGCACTCTCATCATAGCAGCGACTGCTTTCATATCTGCAGCTGCACATCCTTGAGAAAGCACAATATGACAAGCAACTGTTGATGCCATCTGTTCGAGGAGCGCTGCAGAGTTTCTTCTCACTGTGTACGTGTAGATGTGCTTTTTTTCCCTCTTCTTGTTAGATTATATAACTGGCACGAGGCTTCATGGTACTTTTCTGGCAGAATGTAGCCCGGCTCCATGCATCGCTTGCTCAGATTACCCAGTGGGCATCCGTTCCTGTGGCGAGAACCGTAGGAATGCACAAATTGGCATTAGGACTGGCATGGTGGCAGATGGAGTGTGAAGGTTGTTTGTAGAATGTCATACAAGTAAAGCATGTATGCAAAGGAATATTTCATCTGCCTATGTTTGTGAGCTCATGTCAGAGAGAGTTTAAGCAGCAGATAAATGGATGCTCGGTTATTCTCTGAGATGTTGAGTCACATGCTTTTACAGTTTCTACATGATCCTCTTTTGTTTTTAGAGCAGAACTCCACATTTCATATTCTGAATTTGATAAAAGATGTGAAATGTTACTTTTGTGCTCCAGTATAATGATGGTAGGAGCTTGTTTGATTTCATCTTCCACTCTGAGAGGCAGTGATTGTTTTTAATTAACCTGCAGCTCTCACACTAATTGAGACGGAGCTGAGAGAGCAACATCTGCCCGCTGGTTGATTGACTAATTGGTAATTATAATTTCATGGCTAGCTGAAATTTTACTTCATTTAGGACAACAGAATTGATTTACAATGTTGCCTAAAAGGAAACAAGACAAGAAGATTGAATTGCAAATATGGTAATGTGAGATTTGAGACAATAATGGCTGGATGAAATGGCTTAGATCAAAACGCATTCATGCAAGAGAGTGGCCCAGTCAAAGTGAGAATCTGGAGCAAGCCTTTAAAATTTCCATTTAGATGTTACCCATCGCATCCAACTGAACTTGACCACTTTCACAAAGGAGAACAAGCAAACAGAGACATGGCAAAAAACCAATAAGAGTTGTTATGATTTGCAGTTGAGATGTGGTGAGAAAACATGACTCAGGTCGTAGTGAATGATGGTTGTTTAATGATGACATAAAGCACAAAATCCAAATGTCCAGGCAGCAGAGATGAGCAGAAGGCTTGTAGCTCAAAACTGGCAGCAACTGGTAAGAATAATCACATAAGCAGCAAACAAGAGGACAGACTTGAGAAGAGCACAGGTGGGATTAAATACGCAAGGAGGTAATCAGGAGAAACAAGACACAGCTGGGAGCAATCAAGGGGTAGACAGGACAACACAGAGACTCACCTAAACACAGAAACCTGAATGAACACACAGAAACACTCAAACCCTCACAGTTGTACTGAATCAAGGTCACTAAAGGTGTATGTCACACTCTTGAGATTTGAATTTGCTTAAAAAAATCTGAACACCAAGTAATATTTTTGATTTCGTTGGTTTATCACATGAAATCTCAACGGTTGTAATGTGACAAAATGTGAAAAAGCTGAAAGGGTATAAATACGTTTCCAAGAAGCAATATTGCAATTCACAACTATGAACATATAAATACCTTAAATGTTTTAGAAGCACGAGACAACAGTTTCTTAACCCAAAATGACTGGAAAATGTTCAACGAATTCCACATAATGTAAAGATTTACAATTGTTTTGCTATGCGGGATGGTAATCTACAAGTCAGATTCATTTATGGCATCAGTTGTGTTGTCATATGTTACACCCTGTTTTGTTTGACTGGGTTCTTTCATCTATCATAACTAACCTGAAGTCACATTTTCCTACAACTGACAGCCATGTGTGAGTCCACAGTCACCACTCCCTGCATGCCCTTTGAACCCGTCAATAAGCTCCTCTTCCACCCGACTCCTTGTTGACGCCACACCTCAACAAAATGAGTCACAGTCTCTACCCCTGTCTTTACCTCTGCTCCCATTTCTGGCCCCTCACCCTGGATGCTGCTCCAGGACAAGAAGAAGAACTACAAAGCAGTGCAGTCCAATGAGGAGGGGGGATCTAGGGGGGGGCATCTTGAGCCACTAGTAGCCCTGGCCCAGAACGGCGCCAACATGCACAACGTGCTGGGGCCCGCATGCATCTTTCTACGCAAGGGCTTCGCTGAGAGCCGACTGGCTGTACGTAAGTCCAGAACATATAAAGTGCATGCATTCCAAAGGAGATTAGCACAAAATGCAGTTTATGCACAATAAGCAAAAGATTTAGTGATCACAATACACTATCATATAAGCATTTGACAAATATGCTGTTGCTCAGAGGGTGGTGTTTGGGGACTTGAAAGTCTCAGATGGAAGGAGTGTTTGTGTGTGCGTGCATGATGTTCATTTGGGTATAATAAGCTGGATACTTGAGTAAAAAGTGGAAAGTTACAAAGAGGGACTATGGTAGCAATTGGAATACACCTTTCCTGGTCATTATTTCTTTTCATGTTCCTGCAGAAAAACATGAAATGCAGAAAAATATGTCTAGTTTATTTTTGGGTTTTTAGTGAACATATTGTCAGATAGCATTCTGACTGAGTCAGTAAAATAAATATATTTTGCATGGAGGCTCTCAAAAGCACACACTCTGGTTAAAAGGGCAGCATTTTGTCATGTGAAAAACATTCCTGGAAAAAACTGGAAAATACAAAGATTCAAATGTGATGATCTTGGCACATAACAGTTGGCGCACTTACATGTATATATATGTTGCTAAAGAAGCTTTTTGGCTTCCTACCACAGCTCACTGAAAGTAGTCATCCATTATTGGAGAAAATATGAGACAATAGAGAACAACAAAACAACTGGGAGATTCTCCAAAGTTGATGAAAAGATGGAGGAAAAACTGATTAGAGAGGCAGCCAGGAGGCCAACACTGGCAATTTCTAACATGCACTAGTTGTGTTCTGCATATCAGCTATCTCCTGTATTCCTCTCATGCTAAAGTGCAGGGTTAACAGATGTATAAATTATAGTGTTAAGGTCACTCTGAGTTAGGACATGGAGAAAACTAACTTTGAAAAATAGGTTTTTACTCTTTTTCACACTTCCCCTGTTTACACAATTATCAATTGTGTGGCGGAGAAAACAAATGACGGAGTGAAAGTTACACAAAAACAAATTCAACAACTATAAATAGAACTCAACATTTTTTGTGAATTAATTCATGAACAAGTCAAAGTACCAGTCAGTTTTAACCAGAAACCATCGCCTCTCTGCTTAAAAAGCTAACAATTAATCCAAGTTTACATCAGCATCAATAGAATGACAGCATGAGAAAAAAACTGAAGTTTTGAATGATCTCACCAGAGTCCAAGATGCAATCTGACAGAATCTGACCTGAAAAGGGCTTTGGACAGGAGCTAGACTGTTAAATTATAACATTACAGTCTAATAGATTTAGAAAACATGTGTAAAATGAAGTGGACTATTAGTTATGATTTAAAATGCTGACAGATTCCTAATGAAAAAGATTAAAAAGCTGCTTTAACAAAAAAACAACACAATGAAAAACCAGGCATTTTAACAGGAGCGTACACTTATGAGAGCCACTGTATGTATATATTATAACAATATAATAATAGCTGAAAAACAATGAAATGTTCCAGAATAATGGATTCCACTTTTGAAGAGCCTACGTTACAAATCCCAGTTATTTCTCATGTTTGTCTAATTTCTTTTGTTCCATATGCCAAATTTTACCCGACTGCCAAGCATGTCAGCGTGTTTTCATCTCTTTGTGATCTTACGGATGAGCTCCTCCTGTCCAGTTGGAAGCAAAACTGAAAACTGCTGTCACACATCCAAAAGTTTCTATTTTTTTACAGCGTCACGTTGTGTGAGGAATGAGGAAAGTTGGCAAAAGTTTAAACATGTCAGCCACAGTTTGGTGATAACCTTGTGTTGTGATTTCTTTACAGGACCGAGAGCTGAGGCCAGAAGAGCTGGATGGTACGTCAGACGGTAGCGTCAATCAAGTATAATAGCGGCGCTGTTAAAAATGTACTTTAAAATAAAGCTGCCACTTTTTTACTGCTGTGCTACAATCTCACATCTTAAATTTGGAGAAATCCAATCTCTTATTTGAATACATTTATTCTCACACCAAGAAAACTAATAAAAAAATCCTTAAATTTCATTTATAATAAATGTAATCAGACATATTTAGGTATATTTTACCACATAGACATGTCAGATTGTCTAGGAATTTCTTAGAAACGTGAAGAAATGGCCTGTTTCCGTTTGGGACTTTCCATAAATGGGAAAGATGAGAAAACATACCAATGGAGTAAGGATTTTTAGATATTGACTTCAACTTCCTAACATTTACAAATTCTGGACAATTCAAGTTTATTTTCCCCCTACATGACAGCCATGAGAACCACAGCAAAACTATTATTTTTTAAATATTATTTAAAAGACTTTTTTACACAGTTTATACCAGTGTTGTCAATAATTATGAACAAAGCTTCATTTACAGCAGAATAAACAATCCAAATGAGCAATTTTAAAAATATTTTCCAGTAATTTTATAACATATTTCTTGTCCCCAGAGTTGCGTGAAGCATTCAAGGAGTTTGACAAAGATAAAGACGGATTCATTGGCTGCAAAGACTTGGGAAACTGCATGAGAACGATGGGATACATGCCAACAGAGATGGAGCTGATAGAACTGAGCCAGCAGATCAACATGAACCGTAAATGTTTTGTTTTATTTTATTTTATTTATTTTATTTCCTCGTGATGTAAAGTCTAACACTGGCTTATCTTCTGCTTTACATCATAGCTTTGTGAATTTTCTTTGCATGTAACATCTTGTTATCCAACAGTGGGAGGACATGTTGACTTTGAGGACTTTGTTGAACTTATGGGGCCCAAACTTCTGGCTGAAACAGCCGACATGATAGGCGTAAAGGAGCTGAGGGATGCCTTTAAGGAGGTGAGGAAGATCCCACTGCTGTGACACTTCACTCAGGACTAAATAGCATAACATCTATGTGCATAAATTGCTGAAAAATATTTGTATCCTCTCAAAAAATGTAATGGATAAAATCCAGTTGCTTTTAGATTTGTAGCAGAGGTAGTCCCTATTCTTAATCAGCTTTTCTACTTTATGCAATGCTATATATTTGCATTAAAAAGTCTCATCCTGGTTCAGACTTAAAGGATGAAGAGAACAGAAGAACAGATTGTGCAGTGAAGAAAGGCTGCAACAAGAAAAAGTACAGTCAAGACATTACACCGGCTGCTTATTTTAACAATCTTTGTCCTTATTTTCAGTTTGACACTAATGGTGACGGCCAGATCAGCACAGCTGAACTCAGAGAAGCAATGAAGAAACTGTTAGGACAGCAGGTACGGAGCCGCTCGGAGAGACTGCCGTCCTCTCTGCGTCTCTCCATCAATCAGTGTCCGATTGATTTCTGCCCGTCTCTTTTCACATGCAAATTTAGTCTGAGCGTGTTCCACAGAAGTTCACACTTTTCTCTCAACTTTACCAGGTCGGACACAGAGATCTGGAGGAAATTCTACGTGACATTGACCTGAACGGAGATGGACATGTAGACTTTGAAGGTAAAATAGCTAATATATATTTATACGCACAAGTGAAAACAAAATATAAAATACCACATATTGTAGTTATGATCTGGATCCACATTTTATGGTAGTTTTCAAGAGTTGTGTGTCTATTTATACACACAGATGCATTTATTTAAAATGATTGTGCATCTTTCTCGTGGTGTCTGATACTGTCTTGGTTTTGGAGTGAAGGGATGAAGGATGAATGAGTTAGTTTATCTACAAGGGAACATATTGCTTCACCTCAAAGATTACCTGCAGAGAAAAAAAGTGGATAAATGTAAAGTTTTAAAATAAAAATCAAGAACTATTACGTTTTCTAAGCCATTTTTATTAGTTTAATTTTATTCTTTCATTCTTGTGAAACTGTTACAAAAACTTCTCGCATTCAATGTTTATGTTTAATGGTCAGATATTGACATTTAACTTTTTGAAGTTTGCATATAGTACATAAAAAACTGCTGTATTTTTTATGCAAATATTTAATATTTTTTCTGACCATTCCATTTTTTTATTGTTATTTTTGTAGCTTAGCTAATGCGTTTTTTTTACCATCATAGGGATTCGTCTACATTTGAAAACAGATGTTTGACAATAAGTAGATAAATAAAAAAGTTGAGCAACAATTAATCTGAAGAGAAAATAAAACATGAATTCAGAAAATAAAATAAAACATTAATTTTTACTGTGTTTTTTAAGGTTTTGTTTATTTTTGTTTTAATGATGCAACAGTTGTGGAAATATAATATTAGGTGTAATAATTAAGTTAAGAGGTTACATCAAGCTATTGTAAGCCTTCAAAGTGTTGAAATTAAAGCCATAAAATAGTTTAAATAATTAAATGAATGAAATAATAAAAATTGTAATTACATTCAACATGCAAGGTTAAAAAAATCAGTCAACATACAGTGAGGTTTTGAAATTCTGGCTCTATTAGTCTTATTTATTTAAAACAAAATTAAAGCTTTGCATTAAGCTATGCTAACAAAACATCCTTTTCTCCATAATTCCCAGAATTTGTTCGAATGATGTCCCGATGAGCTGCTGCCAGAGCACCGCAACGTTGCATTGGATGTAGATTCTCAGCTGGAGGAGCGTGGAGAAAGTATGGCGAAGAAAACTGAACTTCTCTGAACTGTGAAGACGGCAAAAACATATCAACCTTGCCCCAAAACTGCCTCACTGAGCGGCTGACGAGTCCAGCCTGGAGCCTCACTGTTAATAACACACTGCTGCTGTTCCTCCGAGCATAAACAAAACCAATGGCTGAACTCGTGACTTTTCCAGAGTACATTTTTAAAACATGATTTCCTTTGCAAGATTTCTGTGTTTACCAACCCAATGGGTAATGGCGGATGTGATGTTTGAGATATTTTCTGCAAACACCAACAGCCTCTTATTTCTGACTGTAGCAATCAAGAGTAATTATATTTAATACAGCAGTGTGAAGCAAAACATCACAAAGTGCAGTGAAATCTGTTTAAAGGCAGAGTTATACAAAGCACAAATACAAAAAGCAATATAGAAACATTCCATGTCATCTCGTCATGTCTGTGTGTGCGTTTTGTGTATTGTTGATGTTTAATGTCGATGAAGACTACCGAAAAATCAGCTTAAGACGAACCGATATTTGTTTGGTAAGTATGTATAACATAGCACTGACCTTTCTGTGACATACATGTGCAATTTCTAGTGTGCAGAAAACACTTGTTTAGCTGCAATCCTGTAAAAAAACAAAAAAACATTAGTACCAGAATAAGCTTTTGAGTATTTCTATGTTTTATTAATTCTGGTTATTACTTGCATGATTAATAATGAAGTATGTGATCAGAACATTGTCACTAATCTGTCACTGAGGAAGTCAGCAGATTAGTTAATAACAGATGATTTTAGATGTCATGAAAGTGCTTTATTTTGGGGATTTTGTAAGTTTTCTTATTTTGAAAGCCAAAATGTTCCCTTTTGGTGCAACATTTGTCAGCATTATATACCTCACAGTGAGCTGAAACATAAATGTCCTCCATTCACCTCCCTGAACACATTCCAGTCTCTAAAACCTGTGTTACTACTTTATTATCAGTAAATGTAAGGAAGCAAGGTGAGCTTCTTATGCAAAAAGCCAAAGAACGTTTACAAAACCTGATTTAGTTTATTAAGTAAAGCTGGGACAGCTTTGACTTTTCAAGAATAAACATGAGAGAATATGCATGTTTGTTGATCTTGCGATATATTTGAAAAGGGAAATCCAACTTTGTGATTTTTATGTCTTAACTGTGTGAAACTATGCATGACAGAAAACTACTGCAATTTGTAGCAGAATATCTAAAAATAAAGACATTTCAATTGGAAAATGTGTGTTTATGTGGGACATAATTTGCATTTCATTTTTATTTTAAATTGAAATTACACTATTTTTAAACCAAAGCTGAACGTACTATTCATAAATCTTGTAAACCTTTGATGTTTGAACCATAATGTGGCTAAAAAAATAAAAGTGTCATAAACAGTCTTAACCAGATATTTACACTTTTATTTTAAAAAAAAACGGATCCACCATTTTTTTTCTCACTGTCTGAATTTAAATCAGACCAAACTTTTTTTGTTTTGGGTCAGTGAGAGTAATCAAATTTTTTTTATTTGCTAAATGTAACAAAATGAATTTTTCAGAGATGTACTATTAATACTCAGAAGTCATTTTTAGAAGATCTAAAGAAAATGGAAATATAAAGCCATAAACCACGTGAAAAAAATCTTTTGACTTTATTCTCCACCCTGACACTTTTATTTTATTTTATTTTTCAACAAAAATTCTTCTATAAAATCATCATCATAACATTTATTTTAGTCAAAAAAGATTAAAAACAAAAATATAGGTAATTTTCTAATTTTTCTGCCCTAACAAAAAGCTCTGCTGCAGTAAATCCGCCATAATCAGATTTAAGGTTTAATCCCAGTCCACAGTGTGACTGCGGCTCTCATTGGCCACCTGTTGCCAAGTGTTTCTGCAGCGACTTGTTGCTGCTTGTCTGAAAAGCAAACAGCACTGAGTCACAGAGTCCCTTTGTCTTGTAGATGGAGCACCAGCTAATCATCCGACGGACGGTAGGAGACAATTGTGGCTTACTTTGTTTTGTTGTGGGCTTATTGTACAAAGATTGAATTGCCCATAAAGATAAAAAAAGAAAATTTACCAGGCAGTTTAATTTATTACTCATCTAGAAACAACAGCTTGAGATCATAAAATTTGTTTTTGTGTGTTTCTTATCTTATTTTTCTCTTTTTTTTAACAGATCTATTTTTTTAAATCCTGATGTCTGACTCAGTCATCATGGTTATAAACAAAGCAGCAGACTTTTGGTAAAGTTGGAAGTTTCCATCTCTTTCTACTCTGAAAACATGGCCAATGTGTGGCTGACTCTTGTGTTTGGCTTCCTAATTGTGCCAGCTGTATTTGGAGTTCCCTTTGGGATCCAAAAATACTACATGAGGATACTTCTCAGTATATTTGAGGTGAGTTTGAAAGGGTCACCTGTTGACTTTATTGCAATCTTCATTCTTCATTTTCACTTTTTTAAAATGGAACATAAAAACCATAAATACTTGAGAACTCCTCTAATAATGCCTCTAATAGCAGTCAATTTTAAAATTGGGGGAACAGCCAATCAGTTCCAAGGAAATTAATATAGGTACATCAAGTTTCCAAGCTACATTTTCTTTTGAATAATTTCACAAATAGGCACATTTCCACAAATAAATGGGAGTTTTGTTCCACAAAAAAAAAGAAAAAGAAAAATCAGCAAATAGGGGAATTTGCAGATAATGAACCACAAATAGGTGGTCCACTGCATTATCATTTTTACCAATTATTCCTCATATATGAATGAAAGAGAAAAAAGATAAAAATTACTTTGGATTTATTTATTTATGCACAAAATTATTTGGAAAAAAAATCACGTTCAACATCACCACTTGCAGTGACTTCAGTAATCTCACCTCTGACTCCTCTAGAGCTATTCCTGATAGCTTTGACAGCAACTGTCACTCAGGCAAAATACAATTCTAATACCTTCTTCACTTAATTACTTTCACAAATCGAATCCATTTTTCCTGCTAAGGTTCCTCACTCCTGCTCCTGCTTACTGTCGCATTTGAGCTAAAAAGTTTATGAAAAAACTATGTTTTCAGTTTGCAGCAATATGTAGTTTTACTCTGTGTGCCTAGACGACTTTGTATCATCCACATTTGGTTTGTATTTTTTTAGGGAGGTTTGAAAGGCTCTTTTTGAGAGACAGGATTGTATTTAAAAAGACTTATCTGAACACTCGCCCCGGTGAGAGGAAAGCTTGTAGCCTCAGGACCACCATCTGAGTTGGTGTTGATATTGTAGCAATCTCAGATCCCTGGGAAGTTGTTCATCCCAATGCAGTTTCTGGAACAAGCTTAGTCCCTGTGGTTTATCTACATATGTGGAAGCTGCACACATTCTGTCCTGGTCTTGTATTTAAAACCAAAGTAACCAAATTTGTGGCAAATTGTTATTTTTGGGAGACTGGGTGACATTACTAGTTGATTTGGAGATTTTGAGTCATTTTGCATGGAGCTGCTTGAATGGTAACATTTTTGTTGCAATCCAGCCGTTTGTTTACATAATGTTAGTGACTGGAGTTTCTTAAACCAGTTCTTAGAATGAAACTTTACTGCATGTAATATGTCTCATTTTCTGATCAGTTCTGTCATTAAATCTTATAAAATTCTGTACTTTCCATTTTTATGCATACTTTTTTGGACATTTAAAATTCCAGATAGTTATATTTAATAGAAGTATTATATAATCATTTGTGTCTGTTGCACAACTCCACAGTGGCTTCTCTCTCTTATATCTGATGCACAACTCTCCTCCTTCAAGTTTATGACCCACTTTTCCAACTGACAAGCTGGCTAGTGAGAGTTTGAAGCTAAAATTGGCCCATAATAGTGTTTATCATCGGCAAAGCACATGCGCTCCCAACCTTCTTTGGAGCTGTGCTCCAGAGAAAACTTGCTGTCTGATGTCATTGCTTTGATCACACCATTACCTTCTGCTGCACATTTTCTCTGATTCCAGTCTAGTGACCTGAAGAGGTTTCTTATTTGTCTGTTTATTTGTCCTTATTTAGTGGACAACATTACAAATGGAGCTAAAGGCAAAAGAGAAAAATCATCAACTCTACAAACACTACACCAGTGGTAAAGTATTGAGATTTTAGTCACAAACCAATTATGTAATGAAGTATCTTTCTCTATGAAACTTTACAATAATTTTTTTCTGCTAAGGTATCATAGCCAAAGTCCCAGATTCAACTTTGAAGCAGGAAATTCAAGATATAAGACAGAGTGCTGGTTGTCTGAGTCTGGATCCACGGTTTGAACTGGCTGATGTTTTCTGCTTCTGTCGGAAAGCCATGGAGAACATTATAGATGATGACGTGACCAAGCGCTTCTCGGCCCAGAAGTTGGAAAACTGGAACTTGCTCACCAGGAACAACCACAACTTCCACTACATAAATCTAAAACTTTTAGCCCTGTGGATTCTGGGAGTTTTAATCCGCTATGGTGTACTGCTGCCTTTCAGGTCAGAGAGGCAAATAAGTAGGTTTAGGACAGATTTTTTAACTGTCTTAAATAACCATTTTATTCTGTGATTTGCAGAATAACTGTGGCTGTCACAGGTATTTTTCTGTTTATTGTTTTAAGTACCATGGTGGGAATAATACCCTGCACAAAGTGAGTTCTACTGATACCTCAAACATGAATATAAGTGAGGTTTATGTTGATAGATACAAACCTGACAACATTAGGCATGTGTGTGGATCCATCTGACCTGATCATTATGTATGACCCAAGGTTAAAGACCTACCTTAGTGACAAGGTGCATCTGATGGGTTATCGCCTCTGTGTTAGGTCTCTGACTGCACTCATCACTTATCACAACAGGTATGGGATAATTATGGTTCTGAAACAAATTTGCCTTATTGAAAATGCTGCAGAGCAATACTGCTGCACAGGGTCAACAATGCTACATTTGCAGTGAGAGGAACATCTACATACAACATAGGCATGTCTATTTTTTATGGCCTTCAACTGACTTTTCTTCATTTTCCAGTACAGAATTACATGCGATCCAAACAATTTTAAATATTGCCATGGCAAAACATTTTTTATTACTTTCTTTTTCTTTCCGCCTAGCAGGACATCTAACCACTCTGCTAATCAGAATTAGTAGAGTTTATTTAAAGTCATTTCCCAGCTTTCAGAAAGACATTCATATAATTTCTCTGTCTGTGCCTTGTTTATCTGCAGGGAAAACAAACCAAAGAATGGCGGCATCTGCGTGGCCAATCACACAACACCAATAGATGGGATCATCCTGGCCAATGACCATTGCTACTCTTTGGTATGACATTTTAAGTGTGTGTGTGTAGTATTTTTGGTGAAGTAAATTCAAAGTGAAATCATCTCGCAGGTTGGGCAGTTACACGGAGGCTTGCTGGGAATGATCCAGAGAGCCATGGTAAAGTCCTCTCCTCATATATGGTTTGAGCGAGCCGAAGTCAAAGACAGACACCTAGTGGCCAAAAGGTAACATTACAGTCAATGCAGCGTCGTGTAAGAAAGAGTGCTTAAAACTGATTTGGTACATTTAAATAATTGTACTTATTTATTTTTTAGTCTCTGAGTTTATTCACTTTTAAAAGGAGAGAAGTACTTATGAACTTGTGATTGAGAAATGATTTTCAGTTAAATAATTTAAGCTGCTCACTTCTACTACAGTGAAAATAGCTCAAAAATATTATGTATAAGTGAAAATAAACAAATACATTGTTCATTAAAAGTAATTAATCTTAAAAATGAGCAGTATAACATTAAAAAAAATCCTCTAATTCAGTTTTTTTTGTGTTATTTCAGGCTCAGGGATCATGTTGCCGATGAAAACAAACATTCTGTCCTCATCTTCCCTGAAGGTGAGTATGAAAATCTTACATAATCAGAGGAGTTGGACTGTATGGAATGTTAAATGCATTTAAGCACATTTCTCATATCACATATAAATACATTTAAATGTGAACATTTATTTTGTCAAATCAATGCTTAAGATTAAAACCAAAAATACTCACACTTTTTTTAAACTCTTGAACAGTACTAAACGTAGCAAGCATACTGTTAAAGTGCTTGCTATGGTAACATCCAGTCTGCAAAATAGATATTAATGATGTTTATTCACATAAAATAATTATTTTTCTCCAGATTTTGCCGTTCAAAGCCAGTGTCAGGCAAATGAATGGTCATTTTTACTGTTCTGTGTCTGCATACACGTAAAATAGTAAATTTCCCCCTTGCCTAGCAACAACTTGAGATGTGGCAAAGGCAACTTGTTGAAATTCAACCCAAGGTAGATGGAGAATTAGTGATTTACTGTTGATGTGCTTAAAGTTTAACTCAGGACCATTTTTTGAGATTTAAGGGGAATCGTCTAAACAGGAGAAAATATCCATTAGGCAAAAGAAAAGCTAAACAAAAACACGTTTTAAACAGATTAGCTACAAAAGCAGAAAGTCACACCAGATGCCAAATCTGTCAGCTAATAACAGGAAACGGAGGCAAATTACACAGAGTCGCCAAAAAAGCTACCTGGAGCCAGGAGTTTCTGTTTCAGCTAGAACATTTAGTAGGCTTAGAGGTTAGGTGTAATGTGTGGGAGATTTTATGGTACATTTTGAGCCCATCAATCCCATTTGAGCTCCATCTGAATGCCATAGCTTACCTGAGTATGTCTGTGTCTTAACTCAGTCCTCTGATGGTAATGTCTAACAGGATCCTGCAACATGTCAGAAAGCTTAACTCATCTAAACTCAAACAGCTTTTTAGAACATTTGTTGCTCTGCTCCCATCATGGCCTCCACAGTCACCAGATTTCAATTCAACAGAGCACTTTTAGGACGCAGTTGAACAAGATTTTGACATCGTGGATATGCAGCCGACCAATCTGTAAAAAAAGAAATCTATTTTGCTACATTTGCAAATATTTGTTTTAAAATCCTCACATTATTTCATTTACAGGTACTTGTGTCAACAACACATCGGTGATGATGTTTAGGAAGGGGAGCTTCGAAATCGGCTGCACCATCTATCCTGCCGCCATTAAGGTAGCGCTGGGTGTTTGCGCTCTCTGCTGCGCTCATGTTGTCCATAGCAGCCACTGAGACAAGACTTTTCTTTTCAGTATGATCCTCGCTTTGGAGATGCTTTTTGGAACAGCAGTAAATTTGGTTTGGTGGGATACCTTCTGAGGATGATGAGCAGCTGGGCCATCGTCTGCAGCGTTTGGTACTTACCACCAATGACTAGGAAGGTGAGGTATTTGCAATCCTCAAATGGTTATTTTAATGACATAATGAATATTCAAAATAAACCCATTTGAATGGGGGGTAAAATATAAAATATTTCTTCCCATTTCCATTTTCTAGGAGCTTAAAATGACTTGTATAAACTAAAAACCTAATGTGACTGTCTTCACATGACAGTCGAAGACAGTCATGTGCTGACTGTCTTCGACTGTCAGCACATGAAGACAGGAAACATCACCTTTAATATGACTGTATGCATTATTTAAAGTATGTAAAGTTACAGTAAGAAAAACAGATGTATTTTTTATTTTAATTTCTCTTCAAAAATAATTTGTAGGAAGGAGAGGATGCCGTTCAGTTCGCCAATCGAGTAAAAACTGCCATAGCTGTCCAGGCAGGGCTTGTGGACCTGATATGGTAAATCACTGTTTTATTTAAATGTCATTTAGTTTATTTATCATTTTCATTTCACATTTTTATGGGGCCTGCCCAGTGGCGCAGCTGGTAGAGCTGTTGCCTTGCAGCAAGAAGGTTCTGGGTTCGATTCCCGGCCCCGGTCTTTCTGCATTGAGTTTGCATGTTCTCCCTGTGCATGCATGGGTTCTCTCCAGGTACTCCAGCTTCCTCCCACAGTCCAAAAACATGACTGTTGATTGGCTTCTCTAAATTGTCCCTGAGTGTGTGTGCATGGTTGTGTGTCTCTGTGTTGCCCTGTGACAGACTGGCGACCTGTCCAGGGTGTACCCTGCCTCTCACCCAAAAAGATAGCTGGAGATAGGCACCAGTAAGGGACAAGGGTGTGGGAAGATGGATGGATGGATTTTTATGGGGACAGTAATAACAGTGCAGAACACCCTAGTTCATCAAATACATTACTGGGGATTTTATCTTTGACAGTATCAAACCATGGAGCTAAATCAGAGGCTCAAACTCTAATTGCTCTGTTCAGGGTCAGTGGGAAACATTAGCAATAACATTGATCTTCTGAGTGACAGCACATTTTCTATTCACATATGCTCACCCAGGGATGCCGGACTGAAACAAACCAAAGTGAAGGACGCTTTTAAAGAAGAACAACAGCAGCTTTACAGCAAAATACTTCTGGGTGACCAGGAATACCTGAACCATGTGGAAAGTCAATGTCCAGACAGGAGATAAAGGAGAAAACCAGTATAACTACAGGCTATTATCTTCTGTTTAATAACACAACACATGGTGGTAAGACTTATGAACAAACAATAAAATTTAAAATAAAATTGGTTGCAGGTCAGAAAATTTGAAGAGTTGTTCACTTTAAAGGTCCAACTATTGCAGAGTACGTCTGTTTTGTTCTCATTTATTATGAAATCACGTTCTGTGACCCAATGAAAGCCTGATTTAGCAGAACCTTATAGATGCAGCCACTGCAGACGTTACATAACAGACTACAGAGCTGCCAGCATTTGTAAGTCAGTTTACTAATTGGCTCAAGGCTCTATGTTTATCTGCAGCTTTAATCTTTTGCACATAACAAAGGTGAAGCACATTGTTAGTTTGATAGCTGTTGGTTTATTATTTCACTGGAAATTTCTGGTTTATTTTAACTGAGCCTCATTGTATTGTTTCATGGGATCTACTGAAATTATGTACTTGACTTTAAATGTGTCAGTATGATTAGACTGAATTGTCTTTTTTTTGTAACGTGCCTTGAGATGTTGCCGCTGCAAATATAAAACTAGACTGAATTATCAAATTTCAATAAAAGTGTTTTTCTCTTGTTTGCCTCTGTCTAACAGCAGGAGTCACTGTTTATACAAAAACAGCTTTTGTCATCTGAATTAAATCCATTTTCTAGGTATATCATTTTGAGGATGAGGAGGCCCAGTGGATGCAAAGGAAGAAGCAGAAATTCAGATCTGTAACGAGCATGTTAGTTCAAAATGAAAAACATGGAGACAGGTGAAACCTCACTGCTCATTAGGACTGAGGGTTCTGCACTCACATTTTTGGGCAAGGGGTAAAAACACAGATTATATGTAAAAATGTAAAAATAAAAATAAAGAATGTGCATCTACGTGTCATTGTTTGACAGGTTGAACATTCAGAGGTGGTATCAAATACTTTCTATACAGAAAGGAAAGCAAATGTAGGTACCATATTCTAACTACATTTTTTTATTTTATTATATATTATATACATATAATATTCCTTAATAATCAAAATCCTCATTGAATTGTTATTAAGTAATCAATTTCAGTAACTTTTACTAAATGAAACACTTCCATCAGATCCATACCCCTTAATTTTGTTAATAATGATGATTTTCCTCTTACAGCCAAAGGAAACACACCATTTAAAATTACATGATTACATTTTTTTTTTAACCTTTATTTATACAGCTTGTCTCTTTGGGATCCAACATCTCATTTGCAAGAGTTTTGATTAAAACAATTAAAATATGAGCCAAAAACAAGAGCAGGTTTCATAAAGAGATTTCTTTTTTTGTCTTAATTTTGAATTGTCCCAAAATAATCAAAGTGGAAAGCTTCATATCCTTCTGCAGTGTGCTCAGAGTTAATTGAGCAAAGTAACAAAATTATTTTTTTTACAAGTCAGGACTTGAAAAAGTCCACACCTTTATATATTATCTTGGTTTAAATGTAGGTTTAACTAAACCTGCTTAAAGATTGTTGTTTTTTTAAAAGGTACTTTTAATCTGATAAACGAGTTTCAAAGGAACGGAAGTTCTAATGTATTGATTCTGACTGCACTGACAGGTGTGGTTCATTCATAGTGAACCTCATTGATTCACCCACCTGTCAGTTAAAGGTGGGCGTGGCTTCTCCAAGCCGAGGCCCCCTCTTGATGTAACCACGCCCAATCAGCTGGTTCCTGAAGTCCTCCTGGGTTCTTCAACTAACTTTTCCGTCATCCTCCTCAGATTCGCGGCGAGCCAGGTGCTTGTTGGCTCCGCTGCGTTTTGTTTTGGTGTTTCTCTCTAACGGCGCCAGCAGCAGGTGTTGCCAGCATGTCTTTAGGGGATCAGCAGTGGAGTCCCACCAGCGTCCAGGTAACGGTGCTCCAAGCCAGAGGCCTCAGGATAAAGGGGAAAAGCGGCACCAATGACGCGTACGCGGTTATGCAAGTGGGCAAGGAGAAGTACCAGACGTCGGTGGTGGAGAAAAGCGTGGCTCCGGTGTGGAAAGAGGAAGCCTCCTTTGACCTGCCACCGTTGCTGCTTCAGGGAGGAGGAAGTGGAGGGAAGGACCGCAGCACGCTGCACGTCCAGGTCCTGCACCGCGCTCTGGTGGGACCTGACAAGCTGCTGGGACAGGCTGTCATCAAACTGCTGCTGCTCAGTGAGGACAAAACCCGCGACAAGACAGAGTAAGTTCACTGTGGAAAAATAAAAATCACACTGATTTAGATCTACCAACACCAGATTAGAAAGAAATATAAAAGTACAAAGTACAACTCAATAGTTTAAAGTTGCTATGCAAATAGATACTGGCCTTCTGGTTTTCCTGAATAAACATTGAGCAGAAAGTTTTAGTGAGTTAGCATTTCTTCATAACTACATATTGGCAGGTAAAAAAATTGCCTTCCACCTGCGCCGCAGAGTCATAACTTCTGTTTTATTTTATTTTTTTTTTTTGGTTCTACTGTCAGTCATGCTGAACCTCTGTGGTCTCAGAGCTCCAAACTCCCTTAATCCCTTTGTAAAGTCTCCATTTTTAAATTGCAGACAACTAAACCAGCAGCATTTGTGAAAAGTTGTCCTGTGTGTTTACATCTGAGGAATCTGTGATCTCTGCACCTTCGGGCCTTTTGAGATCGCACACACTCAGCCATGCATCACTGCACAGGCCCATTTACGTGGGTTTGGTTTCCAATTGTTGCCCACTCGCAACGTTGCAGCTTTGAGGATTTGTTTCCTTGGTTGCAGCCTTGGAGGACGCCAAGCAGCAGTATTTACTCAAGCAAATGAATGCAGTTGGTTCAGAGATTAATCTGAATAAATGAGCATCAGCTCATTTACTTCCCTTTACACAGAGAGAAAAACAATATGTAGAAGAAGAATATCCAGAATTCAGACATTTTATTGAACTTGAAGTCTTTCTATACCACAAATGTTAATTAAATTAAATAAAGAAGGAAAATCTTTATTGGGCACAAATTGATTTCTACCTTCATGATGGATTAAGACGATGATCTTCACAATTTTTCACGCACCATTTGTCCGCTTTATAGCAAAACTTCAAATCAGTGAGCAGAGATTACAAACGCTGCTATGAACAATAGTTCTCCTTTTTCTATTCTGCTTCCCATTAACACTTGTCCCTTTACATTGGAGGTTTCTCCGCCTCCACCGTGTGCTTTTCAGCGTTGCTACAGAAACGCAAACAGCAGTATAACCCAGCTCAATAAAACCAACCTGATTTTACAGAATCATGTTTTTCTCTCTAAGCTAGATAATAGCCAACTTGACCTTGCTAGTTGTTTTAAAAGCTGAATGTCCAGTGCCATGGATTTATTAGCATACTAAGATATGTAAAAAATCTGCCTTGTTCTCTCCATTTCTAACTAGCCATATGAAAATCATCGTCATTAGCACAAGAGGATCTCTTCATGTTCCTTTTGCAGAAATACAGCTCATCTGTGTTGATCTTTCTGTGAGCTCAGTGACTCCTTCCAGCTTTGGCCTCGCATTCCTGACCATTTTATCAATGAGAAAACAAACATTGACAGCAACCGTGAAAGTCAAGTAAGGTCAGTTTTTCACAGCTGAATCACTGAGGTTTAACTGTGAAATAGGAAGGCCTTGTTTCACCACAGTACAGTTCATGAACTATGATTATTAATTTAGAATAAAGTTTTAAAGTTTGGTAAAGATTATGTCACGATGGCAGGGAAAGAAATATCAACATATTGTATCATTTGCCCCTCCATTCCTGTTTTTTTGTAAGAGAAGAGCACCAGGAAGTAATAAAATAAAACTGGAAGCTGGTAGAATCAGTCTATTTGTTATCCTATTTCATCATTTTCATCTGTGGCTTCTGTAAAATGTGAGAAAATGGCACATCATCAAACTCCAGCTTTTCCAGGTATTAGAACATTAAAACTACAATTTCGGCAAGGCTAATGAACTACAAACAACCTGTAGTCAATGATTAAAGCGCATTGACTGTGAGGAGTAGGTAAATTAAAATGAGAAGTCACATTGCTTTTAATTATTTTTCAACTTCGTTGTTTATTTGAACCAATCTATTTTCTGGGTAAGGCTCAAACATAAACAACTGAAACTATTTGTGTAAACTTTCTTTTCTCCCTGTTTGACATTAAATCACATTAAGACTCTCAGTTGGAATAAGGAAAATGATTTCTATTTTTAAAATGTAAATTATTAATTTATTTCATCATCATTTTAATCAATTTCAGAAGTTTACATACACAAAGATTACCATGCCTTTTAAACAATTTGGGAAAACGTAGATGATGATGTAATGACTTTTAGGAGCTTCTGATTGGGTAATTCACAACATCTGAGTTAAATGAAGGTGCATTATAAAAGTGATTGAGCAAAGTATGAGGAAGAGAAAAAGAAAACAATTTCTACATTGCAACAAGTTGAGAGGCAATATGAGCCGAAATGTCCCTCTGAGAGGAAGAAGGCATTATTCTAGTAGTTTGCAACAGAAATCAGTTTGCAAACTACAAAAATGTAAATTTTTGGAGTTATATTCTGTGATATGATTAAGCTAAAACTTGAAGCCAGGAAGTAGAGGCTTGGGCACAAATTGGTCTTCCAGATAGACAAAGACTGCACAATCAGACTAGAGGTTGTATGTTGTGAAAGGAGTCGTCATCATTAAGTTGGTTCACTGTCTGTGTTCCTGGTGCATTGCACAATCTTGGTTAAATAAAGTAGTAGCTCTAAATTTTTATCTCAACTCAGCAGCAACAGATGACTAGAAACAGCACTGGGTGGTCCTGGTGGATGGTGATCCTAGATGCACATTAGGCCTGGTTTTCTAATGGGTAAATCAGGCTAATATGGAACTTTTCCTGAACATCAGCCATATTGAAAATTTATGGATTGTTTGAAAGCCGAACAGTCCACTGACTGGTTTCTGCCAGGAAACCAGTCAGTTTGTGGTCAGTCCGCCAGCCAGAATTAGGCCATGATCTTGCCGATGGCTCCTTTAGGATAATTTAGACCCTCTGTGAATCTGAATAACTGCAGTAAAACTTGCTGTACTTATTCACAAAATAGTTTTTTATTTTTTTAAATGAAGTTGTTTTATAAGCCCCTTTTGAAAGAACAACTCTAAACACACCATTAAAAGCTCTCTTATCTTCCGTTTTGGCTTTCCTGATCCAGTAACACGACTTGGACAGTTTTAGTCCTTGGATTTTCTAACTGCTACATTGTTATTTATTCAGCTGTTCTCCCACTCCCAGCTGTGCTCTTGTGATAAGAAATTCTTGAGTCACTCGGGGCCATTGTGTTATCAGCGGCCCAGGAAGGATGTGTCCAGAGAAAGTACGATGGCTATCTGCAAGAAAAAAAAAAGTTAAGTCATCAATTATCCTCCTCTGGTAGTGTCTGTCCAGTAAAGCAGCACACTTTGTACCAGCTCACAGAGTTTAAAATCATCAGCATGAGTTTATTCCACCTCATGCAGAGTGTTGGGCTCCACCCAAATGCTTTTGCAACTTCCCCTCTGATTTCACTTGAGGAACTTGCTTCTTCTCTTTTTGGCTTATTTGTAGAGTGTGTCTGGCTTTGTGACCTGTGGTGTATATGCTCTATTGCTGTACAATACTTAACAAACAGTAAAAGGCCCACTCTAATTTCTAGGCTAAATTTTAGCTTTTTTTTGAGAATGCTAAAATATTCAAACATGAGAACCTGAAGTAAGTAGTGATTACTAAGATTAAGAGTTACTCTCCCGTCCTTGAAGTCGGGGAAGATCTTCATGGAAAATCTTTAAATTGCTTTTCATGACTGATGGTTGTTTAGAGCAGAAAACGCATAGGTACGTCTCCCTGGTTTAAGAGAAAAATAGCTGTCAAAAATGTAACTTCTCAATTCAGCGATCTGTCCAGATTCTTCTCTGAAAATAAGATTATTAATGTAAGTGGCTGAAATAAGCAAAGGAATTGAGGTGTGGCTAAACAAAGCTGTTGTTTTAAAACCTCCGTTTCTGTTAATTATGATTTTCTGCTTAAAGTTAATGAAAAAAAACATTAAAAATTGTAAAGTTATCATACGAAAAAACATTTTAATACACAAATGTGAGCCATTTACTAAAATATATTTAATACCTTCTTAAGGGTTATATTCAATAGGTGCTTTTTAATCATACAAGCCTCACTGGACTTCAAATTCTGATTTATTGAATATCACTGTATTCAGTTGATGAATTAAGGATAATAAAGGCTTAGCAAAGATGACAAACTATTAGAGGAAATGTTTACTTAAAAATTTAGCCTAAAATATAAATCTGCACCATGTTTAAAATTTCATGAGACCCTTTTTGGAAATTTGTTTGCTGAATTCACATTCAGCCGTGTGTTGAACTAAGAATACCACCAAGATTGGAGATTTTCTTTTCTTCCCCCCCAAGGTTGGAGACTTCGCAGAGCATGCGCTGATTCTCTTCGAAGGTCTTCTTTTGCAGTCTAGGTGTTGATTATTCAAGCCTTTTCCTTGCTCTACTGCTGGTTGGTGGAGCCCAGAGCTATCCCCTCCTGAAGGCTGAGCTTATTAAACAGAGCAACTTGCAATTTTTTACAAATACGATGAGCCCTGAAATCTTAGGGGTGGGTAGATTTTTTTTTTTTTTTTTGCTTTCAATCTTGTTAAAAACTTGCACATGCGTTTGGATTCGTTTTTCTTTCTTCATTTATTACTGCAGAGGAATATAAAGGAGTTGTCTACATCTGTATATTTTAAAATTCTTTTAAAGTGTCTAGCTCTTTGATTCTGTGCAAACTAAATGGCTTGTTTAAGAAAATCTGATCTAATCTGCTAGTGAAACTGTCCAAATGATGCCAGGATTAATAAAATGTGGACTTGTCTATACATAGAAAGAAAAACAGCTGAGTATTTTCCATCTTCCTCCTCCTCACTTCCACATGATAAATCCAATATCTTATTATCAATGCATATCTGAAGGATGTTCTTTGAATAAATCGAGCTGGACGCACAGACTCAAGCCCTGAAATTTGCAGATAATTTCCAGTTTTCCCATCAGTGAGCAGGAGGCTGGGCATGCTGTGACAGCAGTGACTGAACCATGCATCAAATTCCAGGAAAAGGCGGCTTTCCTCCTTAATTTTGTTTGTGCCACATATCTGAAGCATTCCTGAGGAAGGAGGAGGAGAGCGAGTCTAAGCAACATAACTTGTGCAGGACAATGAGAGGAGAGCAATCCTCTGAGGTATTTTGTGTTGTTGCCTCTTGGGAAGCTTGTAAATGCAGGGAGTAAATACTGTGTGTCATATATAAACTCAAAACTAAGAAAACCTGCTCAGACAGTCGCATTCGTAAAACAAAGAAAAGCCCGAAGCGACAGCTCACCATGTTTCTGCTTACAACCACAATGCAGAAACATTTCCTGATTTCCTCATTTCCTTTAGAATCCACATTTCAGCCGCAGCCGTTTTCTCAGTGGTGAGCTGACCTCAGCTTTTTGCCCGGTAGGCATTTATTTAATGCTGACTGTGCTCCTCTAGTTTTCTTTGTATAAATTGTGCTGTCGACCAATAAGCATCTCAGGTCACAATTGTTTCACAATCAGTATGAAGCTGAGACACCTTTCTATTGACGGCAATCCGTTTATTTAGAATTTCTTTGTAGCGCTGTTTGCTTCTTTTTGTTTTACACCAATTGTTTAAAAGGTAAAAATGGGGTTAACTGGAGATTTGCTGCTTGTAAATTCTGTGGGAGGCAAAGTCTCTAATCTGGTTGGTTTTAGAACTGGACTAATTCAGGAGTTTAATTTTCAGTGGATTTAAGTGTCTGGAGCATGAAGGGATGTTTGTGTCTCCAACAGGAGTCGTTTTTATTAAGAAGAAACGTTTGTTTTCTTTCAAAATGTTAAATTTGAACTTTCCTATTTATCTCTATTTGATCATTCACCTTGGTTTATCAAGGAGATAAAAACCCTAATGAACATCCAAACTGTCAGAGAATCCCTTCCTGCAGAAAACTGAATGAATTCCTTTTCTGACTTGGATCAAATATCGGTAAACTGAACGCAAACTCAACATCTATTAACTAAATTGTTATGTTCATATGAAAACTGGTTGCATTCTACACATGGAATATTTCAAAAAGCATGTAGAGATGTTTTCTTTTCGATTCCAAAGAGAAATTAGCACCTCCGTTTCCAAATCTTTATCTTAAAAAAAGAAACGACTTAAAATCACAAATCATTTATCTTTCACTTTGCAAATACACACTAGTTTGTGCTGGTCTGCCACATAAAATCCCATTAAACAGCCTGAGGTTTGTGGTTATAACATCAGAAATTTGAATAGACATATTTTATCTTTAATTTATTTCTTCAGAATAATCTGTGCAACTACAACTTTCATATAAGGATGGATTCCTAATACTGTGGTTTTCCACTTTTCCAGGTGGTTTACGTTGCTGGATAAAACCGGTAAGCCGGACAAAGACCGCGGAGAGGTCCTTCTGGACATCCAGTTCATGAGAAACAACATGACCGCCAGCATGTTCGACCTCTCCGCTGCAGGGAAGTCCCGCTCCCGCCTGGGAAAGCTTAAGGATAAAGTCCGTGGAAAGAAAAAGGATCTGGACTCCACATCAGGTGTGGTGCCTTCGCCCACTCAGGTTCTGACAGACAGCGAAGACGAGGACGCTAGTGGAGTTGGTGAGGGAGGAAAATCAAAGCAAAACAAAAGGCTGTCCTTGTTTTCTCCTAAATCCAACCTGCAGAGGAACTTGTCTCAGTCCATGTCCGTCCTGCCTGCGAAGAACTCCTCGCTGAGCGGGAGCCAGTCATCTGGGCTGAATGTGGACTCCTCTGAGGGTTAGCACTTTCTCTATAATGCCTCCATTAACTTTCTGCATGCATGTTAATTTTCCTCTTGTGTTTTCAGGCAAAAAGAAGTTCAAGTTCAAGATACATAAGCACTCCAGCAGCTCTGACAACAAAGATTTGTCCTCTGGCCAACAGAAACAGGAGCAGAGCAATTTGTGCATCAACGGCAGCCATGTTTACTGCGAGGAGCCGCCGCCACGGACGTCTCGTGCCGGATCCAGCTTCAGCCTGTCAAGTTCAGGACGTGGATCAATGGAGGACGTCCTGGAAAACCCGTCTCCATCTGTGGATTCACTTAAAGCAGTGAGGGAGCATTCACCCTGGATGGAAGAAGAGGAGGAAGATGAAAGTATTAAGGATATAAGAAAAGAGGAAGAGGAAAAGGCCAAGATGGAGAAGGATATTAGAGAAGAGGAAGAGGAGGCTGGAGAGGAGGAAAAGGTCAGGAAAGAGGAGGAAGAGCAGCAAAAACTGGAAAAAAAATGAGAATAGAGCAACAAGAAAAGAAGTGCAGAGAGGAAGAAGAAAGAATCAAGGAAGAGGAAAGGGCCCAAGAGAGGAGGAAGCAAGAAGAGCATAAATTAGCTGAAGAAAAGAGACTGAAGGAGGAAGAAGAAAGGAGGATTGAAGAACAGAAAGTCAGAAGGGAAGAAGAGAGAGCTGAAGAGGAGAGAAGGAAAAGAGAGCAGGAAGAAAAGCAGAGGGAGGAAGAAGAGATGCTTAGGAAGGAAAAGATGAGAATAGAGGAAGAAGAGAAGGCTCGTCGAGAAAAGGAGGAAGCGAGGCTAACGGCAGAAAAGAGACGAGAGGAAGAAAGAATTGAGGCTGAAGAGAAGTTCAGAAAAGAGGAAGAGGAAAGGATGAGAAGGAAAGAACATGAAGAACAATTTGCAAAGAGGAAAGACCTGGAGGAACAGGAAAGGAGAGCAAGAGAAGAGCAAGAAAAGAGTCAAAGGGAGGAAGAGGAGAGGAGGAAACAAGAGGTGGAAGAAGAGAAGTTGGCTAAAGAGAAGTTGAGAAAAGAGGAAGAGGAGAGAAGAAAGGTTGAAGAAGAGCGAGCGAAAAGAGAGGAAGAAGAACTGATCCAGGAGAAAATAAGAAGAGAAGAACAGGAGAAAGCTGAGAAAGAAAAGTTAGAAGATGAAATGAGAGAAGTGAAAAGAAAAGAAGAAGAGAGAATGAAAGAAGAGCAAGCAAAAATGCAAATGGAGGAGGAAAAAAGAAAAAGAGCAGAAGAAGAGAGAATAAAAGCAGAGAAACAAAGAGAAGAGGAACTGGAGGAAATGAGGCTTGAAGAGGAGAGGAATGAGAAGGAAAGAAGGAAGAGGAAATAAGGAAGCAGGAGAAGTTGGCAAAAGAAAAGAAGGAAAACACAATAAAAGAAGAACAGAAAAGTGTTGGAATAAAAATCAAACTGAGAGTTCCTGTAGAAATCACTTCCTCTAATCCTTTTGATGAAAACTTCACTCCACCTGAGGAAACTCCCAGATCGTCTAAAACAACATCTGATGATCAAAGGTTAGTGGATCAATATTCAACTGATATTTCACTGATGATTCAAGTTAAATACAATCAGGTGAAATGACTAATCTTTTCTCACCACAAATCTTTAAAAATACGTTCCTCACCTCATCCAGTGGATGTGGATGTTTCCCTTTTACTTATTCTTTTAAGAATAATTCATTCTCCATGTGGCATCAATATGATACATGCAATCTAACAAGATTCTGTTTAAATTTGCAGAGTGCACTATTTCTGGGAAAGACTCAGCAGTTTTGTTGCTCTTTCATCATTTTCTACTTTAATAATCCTCAAAGGGAAACTATTTCAGGAAAAGATGGGATCTTCAGCAAAGGAAATAAAACAATGGTTCTCTCTTTTTTTTTTTTGCTCTCTTCCTATTAAGCGTCTGTAAATGATTACTTTGCCTGCAGCAGGATGAAGTTGGGTAACATGCACAGCTACAAAAACAATCTGCTGTATGGATCACAAATGAAACCTTGCAGCTTGTATTCACTGGCGTTTCTCCACTGTAGTATCTGCTAACCCAATCACAGCAGTCCTTTGTATTTTTACTCGCATCTTTTTCTAGAGAGACGTTGAATTCAGGAATATGTTCCTGCATCCACACGTCAGTGAAGCGCTCCACCTTGACCTCCACCTTGACTTCGTCAGCATGTCTTACTCATAAATTTTGTTTGCAAGGATTCCACATTCCCATACAAAATTTAAACTGTATCAGTCTACTTGTAACCTTTTTGCTCTTGGTGCACATTTGTGTTATATTTTCTTCAAGCTGTCAGCAATTTTTGAATCTCTCAATTCTTGAAAGTCAAGAACAACAAACAAAAATGCAGGATGACTGACGTGTGTCAGTAACTGGATTCTTAAAGTTTATGCAAGAACTTTGCATCTTGAACCAGAAAAAAGGCTTAATAAATAATATGTAATTCATTAAGTCTGTTTACATCAAAATATGTGCATCCCAAACTGAAGTAAATGGACAAAGTACAGGCCAGTTCAATAAATTAGAACATTGCTGAAAAGTCCATTTATTTCAGCAGAGTTATCACTGTGAAAAACACATAGATTAATTACACTGACATTTGAAAGGGTCCTGTTTTTCAGTCTTGGATCTCTGTGACCGATAGTCTCAGCGCTCCTCTTCTAAATGCAACAGGCGACTGATACCTGCATAAAAATTGCATGGCTTTGAGCTCATGTGTTAGTTTGAAGGAGAGAGCAGCCTGGGCTGAAGGATGAAGAGCATTTCACAGTCTTGCCTCATTGTATCACGTATTATGTGAAGTAGTTCTTTACACTTCACTGCTGGAGTATTCATCCTTCCTGAGTGTTTTAACATTTCATCACGTTGCAATGACAAATATCTGTATTTATTTGGGATATTGTGAAATATGTGTTTTATTTTTGGTTTAAGTGAAATGGAAAGAAAACTTTAAAAAGCTCAAGATGTCTAAAGTTTAGTTGGCATTTGGACCAACACCTACCCAAGCCAATATTTAACTACTATTCCATCTGATTGGTTTGTAAATCATCAGACTAATAATTTCTAATGGAAAGCATCTTTAAACATTAATTTTCAAATTTCCTCACATCCTAAATAGGATTTAGGTCTTAACTTTGATTAGGCTATTTTAACACATGAAAACACTTCAATCTAAACTCTTTCTTTAACTCTAGATATATTTTTAGGGTGGCTGAACTGAAAGGTGTATATTTGTTTTTTCTGACTGCTGACAGATTTTCTTCCAGGATTGCTCTTTGTTTTTCTTTCAATTGTCTTCTCATCAACTCTGAACATCTTCTCCATCTGTACTAAACAAATTCATTCCCTCAATATGATTCACTATAGGAAAGATGTGTAGTAATGGTTTCAGAGCATAATTAACAGAAGGTATATAAGCACCCACTTTCAGATGCTTGCAGTATTTCCTACATTGGAAGCTTTAAATAGGACTTCATATGACAGTCTTTGAGTGGTCTTGTTGTTCTTGCTACTCTTCAATAAAAGCAATTATTATTATTTTCCTTCCATTTGATCTCCATCGCTACTTTGTGTTTGCTTATCACATAAAATATTGATAAACTGCGTTGCAATGTGCGTGAGATGGTCAAGGGAACTAAATGCTTTTGAGTCTCTTTGGTGGAAAGAATAACAAAATAATAGCCTTTATTGTCCCACAGAGGGGAAATCTAGGGGTAGCAGCAATATTAGACATACAGGTTTACATTTAGAGTTCCAAAAGTGTTAAAAAAAAATAGATTAACAAAAACAATAATTACAATAAATTACTGTACAGCGGTTAGAATAGAAATATCATGAGACATTTCCTTCTTGTGCACCATTTGTGGTTTAATCCAAAGATGTGCAACTGAATTGGATGACTAATTTAAATATACATAGTGTCCATGTGTATTGAACTTTAAAAAAACACAACAGTCTGTTTGTAGCATATCAGATGACGCTGAATAAGAATGGAAACATTTGTGTTCGAATAAGTTTTCTTGAATCTGTATTTTTTGCTTCACTGTGGAATAATGATTAAATGACAGCAGACTTTTGCTCACACTTCTCTCTCTCTGTCATTTTCAGATGTCATTCAGCTGCGTCATCCGTGGAAAGCGGGGCAGCTTCTACCAGCGAAAAGGACCCAACTAACATTCAGCGGGAAAAAAGAGCGGCTCCTCAGCCTCCGGGAAGGAATCAGCTGGAGAGACAGAAGGAGGAGACGTCGACACATCTGCCACAAATGAACAAGCAGAGTAAAGACAAAGATGTCAAAACTGTCAGCGTTGCTCCCCAGCGCTCGGTGCAGATGATCGTTCCTCTAAACAGGTCTTCCAAAGATTCGAAAAACACCCAGAGCACGACGGAACATGATTCTGCCAAAGAAGTGACAGGCAAACACAATAAACGTCCTGCTCCATCCGTACCGTGCACTGCTGAAGATGAGCATCACAAAGGAGTGGCGGAGACTAGAGACGGCGCTGTTTATGGTTTAAACCCATTTGAAGATGATGATGAGGGGGAAAATGAGCTTACAGCTCATAAGGATGAAACAACCTTTGTTAAAACTAATTCAGACATTTGGCCTCCTGTCAAATCACAAGCTGCTGACAAAGATTCTGCTAAAGTCAAATCCTCAAAGATAGCTCGAGCTCCCCTTCCTCCTGATCCAAATGACGCTCCTTCAAGCTCCATTGTCAGTCAAAACCTTGATGAAACTGATGTTTTAGATGACAGTGGAGCGACTGCTCCAAACAAGGCATGCAACAAACAAGAGGTCAAAAGTCACGTACAGATCCAAGAGGTTCCAAACAAAGAGTCCAAAAAGATTGTGACCATGGCTGGCATAAAAGAGGAGGGACCTCCTGCAATTTCACGCAGGTAAGACGCTTTAGTCCCCAGCATTTAATCATTGCTATGTCTGCAGTACCTTGCAAAGTACTATTGTTGACACTTTGTCAAATCAGAACCATCATTGGGATTTTATGAGTTAGACAAGCACAAAGAATTGCAGCATTTTGGAGTAGAATCTCTGAGAAAGTAAAAACACTTTTTTGTTATGCTGTTTTTTTTATGAAACGGCATCATAAAAAACAAGGATTACAGCAGACAGGGTGGAGTTGAAGATAAAGTTGTGGAGAGCTTTAAAGCATGATAAAACAAGATTCTAAGCTTTGCACATCTCAGAGAGCATTGATCAATTAATCATTAAAAAGTGGAGTGTATTAAAACAAACACTTGAGAGTGAGGCTGTGCTTTACTTTCCAGCAGAGCCATATGGTAGAATGGTACGATGTTCAGATCTTTAATTAAGAATATGTTTGAAAGATGTAGGAATTATTTAGCCCTCAAACTCCAATCTAATGGAGTTTGAGGTTTCCTATAAATAACATGCAAAAAAAAGGGTTTCAATAACTTTTAACATACAGTTAGCTTTCATTGAGTTGATATGTGATTTTTGAACAAATTATATATTCAAATTCCCTTGCCTTTACTACATTTGGCTTCATCTTGTCATTCTCTTTACATGACGTTTCATTCTCAACCCTTTTGTCATTGCAGACTTCAGCCTGTAAAACCCCTTAATCCTCTGGAGCAGCAATCTGACTTAGTTGGTAAAGTTGGAAATGATAACAAAGCCACAGGATTAGACTGTAATGGAATTCAACACAAAACAAATGTATATATATTTTTTTTCTCTCTTTTCAATTTTAGCTAAATGTTTAATGCCGATCTAGTTATTGCTGAGATGTTTCCGTTGGTTTTCATGATCAAAAACTATCATTGTCTGTTTTACTTCATGCCCTCCTACAGGTTGGCGCAGGGAGATCAGGGCCGTACTCCCAGCTGACTCGAGAGGAACTGATCGCTCTGTTGTTGAAACAGGAGAGCCTGCTCTCCGAGAGAGATAAAAAGATATCAGAGCTGGAGCAGTACATTGACAACTTACTGGTGCGAGTCATTGAAGAGAATCCAAGTATCCTCATGTCCCTGAGCTCTTTAAAGAAGGCTGCCTAAGTGGATTTATAGATGACACTCTGAATCACATCAGATCCCTGTGGTCTGACTTTATTCATTTCACAACTACATGAAAAACCTGTAGATGTGTTCATCACTGAATACTGGCTCTTTTGTAGTAGGATAAACCTTAAGGTTAATAAATCAAGAGAAAAGATGAAATATTACTGCGATGACTGTTGCCGTTTCAATTAAATCATTTTTTATATAAGAAAATGATCTCAAATCAAGTGTAAAAGGGCATTTATATATGTTCATTGCTTTCATGTAGAGCGCAAGGTTCAAGCTTAAGACGTGCTATATTGCCTGGTTAAATCACTGTCTCGTCAAAAAGAGCCTTATATGTAATTCTGTGTGCTGTAATTAGATTTTTTTTTCTTTGCATTCTGCAAACCAAGAGCACTTTATCTTTGAATGTTTGAACACTGAAAAATATACACTGTTTTTGGGATTGGCTGAGCTGTTTTTGTATATTTGCATAATAAAATTAAAAATGTGTAAATCTATTTCTTGTTTCATTCATTTCGCAGTATGTTAGTGTTATGAAATGGCATGAATGAGGAAAACATAATGGAATAAACCAATATGTACCTGGACTTGAACAAGTCATTTACATTACATACACATAGATTACATGTGCATGTAATCTATGTGCACCTTAATGGAAAATAAGGTTGTCTGCATTTTCTAATAAACCATGTTCAACTATTTTCTGACTGCATGTCACAAAATACTGCGAACATTTTTGAAATGGTTTAAAAGAAATTTTTTGCATAGTTTTTTTTTTTTTTTCTCTTTGTAGTTGTGATGCATTGACTGCAAAAAAACATTAGTTGGGGAACTTGATTGTCTAGATACAAGTTTAAAGTCTATGGATAGCTTGTACTTTATTTTTTTTTTTAATCTTGGCATCTAACAGTTTGATAGCTAAAGATCATTTTGGGGGGTTTCCATCGTGAAACTAATGTGCCCTTAGAAGTATTTTTATTACACTAATCTGCAGTATATCGATGGAAAATAGAAATTAACATACATAAAATTAAATATTAACAAATAAGGTTGTCTGCATTTTCTAAAGCATCTCTTAATGTGGCGACAATGCTAATAAATACAATGAATTTGGAGCGCAACTCATTTTTATTGAGTGAATTCAGAATGCTAACTTTTTACCTCAGTTATCATTTTTATATTCTGCAGCTGTTGTTACAGCGTTTCTTGCTACCACATTTCACTGTTTATTATTTCAGAGGGAAAACTAAAGTTGTGTAATATGCTTACTGAAGCACAACCGGATTATCCTTGAACGCTCGTTCAAGTGTAATTTCCCAAACGGAACTATTCTTCCTTCGGTTATTTCTACCCGGAGACATCTGAGCTTCCCACCGCTTACGTTTGTTGATCGAACACCGCTAGCGCGCTTCTTGTTTTCAAGTAGTGTCGTCCAGGTTAAACAAGTGGATGTTTATGATTGAAAAATGTTCGCAGCGGGGTTGAAGTGTCCGGGCTGCGGCTCCTCCAACATAGTGGACGATGATCTCTACTGCCAAGCCCAGCTGGTGTGCGTGGACTGCGGCTCGGTGGTGTCCGAGGGGACCCTGGCTGATGACCCGGTGGGGGGTACAGGTAGGAAGAGGACACCAACACCCCCTCGTTCATTAACAACTCTAGTTTCATATATACATACATTTATTCATATTACAGTACGCAGATTATCACGTAGAAAGCTTAGCTATTGATCAGATGACTATGTATTATTCATAATTCTAGATAAAATCATCTACAAAGCCCACAATATTCACAATATTGGTAACCAAAGTGCTTACTAAGTTCAGTATATCGAAAAAAAAGAAGAAAGAAAATCAGAAGTGCCACCATGTTTAAAAAAACAGTTAGTTTAGTTTAAATAAAAATCGTTCAAGTAATTTTCCTGAATTTATTCTGTCCTTAAAAGTCAAACTTTTTTCTCCATCTCCTGAAATTTACATTTAATTGGTTTTTGTGTGATATTTATGTTTGCTGTCATGAAAATAATTTCCTTTTATGAAACCAATTTTGAATTGCATTTATTTCTAAAATGTGTGCGCCAGATAAAACATTTAATTTGCCTTGCTTTGAGAGACAGAGATCTGTAAAATACAATCTATAATGCTTCATCTTCGTGACTCGAATGCTTAATCTGTGACAGGTGAAAACAGAAACACAATGTGAACGGTTAACTAAATATTACCTCAGTATGCTGTTGGAGCACCTGACATCAAATTCATGTGGAAGGTATTGGGAGAGGGAATATTCTTAAGGCTTCATGTCTGAGTCGATATATTCAGCTTTCATGCTGCTAAAATGTGAACCAAGTGGGTGAAATCGGTTCCACATATCAGCCTGGAACATAGTAAACCTTTGCAGTGTTAGAAGTTGATGTTGACTAACAGAAGCATAAATAAACATGCAAATGGGTGAATTTGTAATGTTTGATTTCCATCCATCCATCTATAGCCTCTGGATTTTGCAGTATCATGGAGCAGTCATTGCACATTGTCATAACTAATAACCCAACAGTTCTATTTTTGGACTGTGGGAGGAAATCAAAGCACCCAGAAAGAACCAAGGCTGGGAATCTAACCCAGGACCTTCTTGCTCAAGTCACTAGTGTTAATGCTCCATCTTGCAGCCCCGTTTTAGTTTCTGCATTTTTTAAATTTAGTATTTAAACTTCAATCAGTTATTTTTAATGGATTATCGGGTAAAATTCCGATCATTTGGTTCAATTTATTGTTGATGATGTGTTTTTTTTCTCTCTCTGCAGATGTCAGCTACAGCAGGACCACAGCAGTGACAAAAAAGCCCTGCCTCAATCTGATAAAAGGTGAGCTCTTCTGTCCCAAAGCAGTTTGTGCTCGCTATTTAAAAAAGCTTTCAGTCACTACAAGATGATTTTCCCCCCGAAGGAGCCAGTCCTTCCTTTAATCTTTTAAAGTGGCCTGTGCACTACTTCTTTAAACTTTCTGAAGGCTTTTCAAACCTTTTCTTAGCACATAGTTGATAGACTGGAGAATGAGTCACCTCTGATGTGTTGTGTCATCTCTTTGCAAGATGTATTTTTTCATTTTCTTTTCAACATCAAGTGTTGTTAGGGCAGTTTTTAGACCTGAAGCTTGTTAGTCCTTCTTTAAATCCAATTTTTTCAGTAAAACCCAAAGAATGATGAAAACCTCTGTGAAAAAACCAGGTTCTCTTCGAAAAGTTGCTTTGGAATCTACTTATTAGACAGATGTAGTTTTTTATGCATGTCTTTTAGATGCAAAAAAACAACTTGTGCTTTTGACACAGGGTTTTTCTTTGTTTTGTATGAACAAGACGATTCCCTGTGTTATACTCTCAAGAACAAAATACTATAACAAATCAAAGTCTATGTTTAAAGCAAACTGACTTGACTTGCATTTATTTATACCTGTCTCGTTGGGCTGCACATTATTAGGACAAGATGTTATTGTCATCATCTGCATGCAGTGTTTTTAATAAAAAAAACTGCATCTAAACAATCTTTTGTTGTTTCTGTATTGCAGATATTGATTCTGCCATGATTTGCAAATCATTTTTCTTTTTTAAACTAAACACTATCTGAATGTTCACTGGTCAGAAAAACAAAATAATATAAAAAAAATGTAAAAAAGGAGGCAGAAATCAAATTTAGCTCAAGATTGCTACTGGAAAATATCTAATTTAAAAGAAAACAAATATGTGTCTGGAATATTCATAAAAAAACTACCTTTTTTTTCCTTTTGTTTCGTTTACATTAAGGTCTGGAGCGCGTGAAAGAAATGTGTCGGATTCTTCGGCTAAACAGTGAAATAGAGGATCTGGCACTGACGTATTTCAGGCAGACCTATCAGCAGGAGAGCTTCATCAACGTGACCCTGCAGAGGAAGGAGGTGCTTGCTGGTTGCTGCGTGTACGTGAGCTGCAGACAGCGGGACTGGCCGATCACTTTGGGAACCATCAGTAGCCTCCTGGAGGCTGACCAGATGCTGGTGGGAGGCGTTTACCAGGACATGATTAAGATCCTCAACATCCAGGCTCCTTTTGTCAATATCGCAGATGTCATAGGAGCACATGTTCAGGAGTAAGTGATGCAGAAGCTTCTTTTATATTTGGTTATTTGAAATAATTGTGCAAAACTTTCAAGGAGATGCTAGAGTGGTTCATCAGCAAATTGGATGGTCCTTATCCATTGTGAGTAAGGACTACTAAACATAACCTCTGCTTCAAACTAGCAGCAGCAGAAATGAGCAAACACTTGGTGCTGAGCTTATTATTTGAACTATTTCTCAGTCCAACGCTCCGGCGAACGATTGTAAACACTTAGCAGAGAACTGTTGATGTGATGACGTACTGAAGGCAGCATGTCGGAAAGAGCAGGAACTTCTTAACAAGGCAGAGGCCCAATTTTAACGTGTTAAATTGCGAAGTCAGATGCCTTTTGAGTCATGTTTATATACAGCATTTTTATAAGAACTAAACGTGACAAAGTTACTTGATTGAGCTACAAAATTATTCCATGTGGTTGGAAAACACCGAATTCTGTCCCTTTAGACACAATTCACAAAGATTTTCAGTCAGATCTGATTAAACATCTATTTTTTGTTTGACAGATACAAAATAACTGCGCAACACGTTCCTGAAGAGTTGGCAGAGGACTCCCAGCTGTTGACCAAACGAGCCGTGGCATTGGTGGAGTTGGCAGGAGATTCCTGGATCGTGACCGGACGACGGCCCCTCCCGATCATGATGGCAGCAACGTATTTGGCCTGGCAGTCTTTGAACCCCAACAAACATCGCCTCAGGCTCTCCCTTGACAAATTCTGTCACCTAGCCAAAGTGCAAAAGCGTAAGCCAGCTGTAACGAGAATAACAGAGCTGAAGGAAGTGCTATGTAAGCTTGGACGGGAACTTCCCTGGGTGAGGGAGGCAGTGACTCCGTACGACGTTGTTCGTCTGGTGGGGGATATTCTAGCGCACCGGCACACTCTGCTAACGCGGGCTCTGAGAACCCATGAGACGGCGATGGAAGCCGATTGCACTCAGGCCAGCGCTTTGAACTCTCCAACAGAGGAGGTGGCACCGTCCCAATGCTCTGAGAGCAGGGATCAGACTGCAGACGCTTCCTCTGTGGTGCAACTCTGTCCCACTAACAGAACGGAAAACCAAGAAGGAGATGACTCTCACCAGACTGAAGATCCAGAACCAAACTGGGGCAAAAGGGTCCTGTTTGCTCCTCCGTGTGTAATTCATGCCAAGAGGAGGAGAGTGGAGCCGCATGTGCAGAACGTTACTGGCGACGAGGAAATCTCCGACAGCGAGATCGATTCGTACATCCGCACTCCACAAGAAGCTCGAGACTTTGCCCTGATGCAGAAGGCGGTGTCCTCCTCTGGCAGTGGGAACTCATAGCTTACAGCATATACCAGTTTAATTAAGAAGGAACCTTTTATGTTTTTGTCAGATATTTTGTTGTTCATCATTTCTCCAACCTGTGACCTCATATTTCTGATTCATTGCTGATGAACATGCTGCTTTCCTGCTTGCTGCAGTGTCTGAGGTTGTCTTTTGACTATTTTATTTAAAATTTATGTTGGTTAACACTATTACATAGGTGCAACAATAAAGCAATTTATTTGCACAAATTAATAGTTGAAAAGGAACTTTCACATAGATGTGAGCCTTAATTTATATTTTTTACTGTCCAGATGACTTATGATTTGTCTGCACAGGAATTTTACTTCCTAAAATTTATATTTCCTACAATTATTATGCAAAACAGGAAGAGAAAATTTCAACTGTAAGAACCTGATTGAAGTTAATTTGTCATTTATGAAGTGATTTAATCTTTACAAGACAATTTATTACCTCATAAAGTGTCCTAAATAATGTTTCTAACTTAAGCAAGCTTTTCCTCTCAAGGATTTATAAATTTACATTCATATTGCACACTGAATAGAGTGCATATTTACAGGGTTTGAGGCTGTGACTTAATATTGCTGTATAATATATGTAAAATCACATTTAGCTGCAAATACACAAAAATCTGGTGAAACAACACAGTTGAAATGTTCTCATAAAGTCCATAAGTCCCTCATTAAACCCTTCCTGCAAACTGAACTAGGAAACAGAATAATTAAGTAGCAATACACAGAAATGTCATCGTAGGTGGATAAAGAACACATATTTTTTCTGTGTACACTAAATTTAAATTCACAGCAACCATAAAAAAAAATGGGCAGGTCTGACAGAGTGCCGTTTTCTCCAGCTGGATTCATTTGTTTTTCTGCACTGTTTCATAACTCTGCCGAGAGAACCAAACCATTCAGCTGATTCAGTCTAAATGAAGCAGGGCAGTGATTTGAATACCATCAGTCACAGTTTTTCTCAATTTAAAGTGAGTTCCAACTCTGTGCCTCATAAAAATACAGAGCCGGATTTGAAGCATTAGAGCCTTGGAGTCAGAGGATTCTGGCATTTTGGACCTTCTGTCCAAAAAGCAGTTTGTTGAAGAAGAAAACAAGGTGAGCCCCAAACATAACGTCTCGTCCTATAAAGCTTCGCTTGCAATTTGCTTTCAAAATTATTTTTTGAATAGTTATTTTTGAACTCTCATACAAAAACAAGGTTATTTTCAGAGAATCTAAAGCTTCTTTCATTATTTATTGGATGTGATCGGGTTAAGTTGTCTTCAAGATTGACCCACAAAAATCTGATTTTACAAGAGCACAGTGCTTCAGTGCATTTGGGAGTAATTATCTCATTTTCTCTTCCTCTGCCAAAAGATATTGAACATTTCTTTAGAAACTCCTATTGCTCAAAGCCAAACTGAGGCATATAAAACCACAGGGGATTGAGTTAATCAGCACATTAATTCCTGACAACTTCATGTAATAATGAAGTCCAAAGCTATGAGGAAAAGCTAGAATATATCATCCTCAGTGGGGACTTTTCAAGGTGGAGAATCAGCGCTGAATGTTCAAGAAAAGTGGTTACAGCGTTCATCGTTTGCTGTTTTACTACAGATTATTATACACAGATCCTTTTTACATTTCTTTAAATTCAGAAGGCTGTGTACATTTCTTTAAAATTTAGTGGAACTGCCTTGTTTCCTGCATATTCTGGGTTCAAACATTTTTGGTGTCCTTCAACACAAGTCTGTGGCTCCAACTCAACCTTTTCAACTTTGACCACAGATTTTCTATTAGACTGTGATCAGAACTTTGTGATGGCCACTCCAAAATATTGATTTTGTTGTCCGTTAGAAACTTTTTGTATGATAATAACTGACAAATGATCAGCTTCTGTTTGGAAAACCCATTTGAGCTCGAGTTTGAACTTCTTTCCTTTTGTTTGATGAGTTGCTTCAGTATTTCCAGGTATTGTTCTTTCGTCATGATCAGTTTTAAATTTGACAGCACGTTTTAATTTAATTTTAGCTGCATATTGAGTCAACTGTAGTGATACGAGTGATTTTTCAACTGAATTTGCAGTAAGTAAAATTGATTCAATTTTGAAGCTTAGTTTAAGTCTGTTTTTTATATGTTAAAATGGTTGCTGCCAAAATACTTTTGTGGTAATTTAATTTCAGTAACTTCAGCTTGAAGCTTGGATAATATGAGTTACAACATTTCAACTCCTTTTAGGATTAATAAAGCATTTTCAAATTGAATTGAATCTGTTTTGTAAAGTCCACCAGGATTTAAATCTCCTTATTCTTCCAAATGTAACAATGATCATCATGGTCAAACACTTAAATTTCAGCTTTATCAGAACCCTGAACATGTCTTTGGAAAATTAACAAATCATTTCCTGGAGTTTAAAATAGAAAATTCTCATTTTGTCTGAATGTAAGACAGCAACTTTTTGCAGTTTCTATAAACTGTAAATGTTTTAGAACTTATAGCAATAAACACAACCAAAAGAAGATATTATGTTTCTTTTTAATGCATCATTGCATCAAATCGACACAATTCCCAGAGGTTACTGAAAGTTGATGATGAAATCATAAGAGAACTAAAGTGCTAATAAAACTTGCATAATGGTGGTGTTTGAGCTCAGAGACACAGCCTGAAAAAAGACCATCATAGGTAAGTGAGTTTTTTTCTCTCAGGGGACAGAGAGAGAAAGTTGTTGTTCATCAGGTCTAATCCTGTGTAATGTGTTAGCAACAGACTGGCACAAACCCTCAACTAACTTCATCAAGACAGAAATATTTCCACACATGTTTTGAGAATAATTCCTAATTGTTCCAGAACAACATATTAATTTAAAAGTGTATCAGTAATTGGTAGTAGAAGAGGTATATAATAATAAGAAAAACTTACTCCACCATCTAGATTTAAAATTATAACAGTGATGTGGAAAAACACATGGATGTCTCTATTTATAATGCATAATGCTTTATGAATTTGATCTGTCTCTTAAGCTAGAATTAGAGCTAACAATCTGAGTCGACCTGAGGAGAAAAAGAGCTCACAATATACATCTTAATAAATTAATTTCAAAAATAAGCGCAAAGATCTGAGGCAAACTGACTTTAGTCCTAGAATGAACAGCAAAGAGAAACAATGATTGTTAGCAAAAGTGTCCTCAGAATCTCACGTCTTGATGCACATTGACATGCCACCTGAAAAATGTCATTACAATAATAAATTATGGCTAAACTCCACGTACTTCCTCCTCACTAATGGATGTGTCATGTTATAACAGGACTTGGAGGGACAATAGATTGCAGCAACAGTTTTATTAATGTTTCTCATAACACCTGGGCTTAGTCAATGCTAGGATATCCAAATGAGATCTAAAAGAAGTTAATAAAGAGTGATATTTTATGATTGTATTCATTTGTAAGATAGCCACTGTGTTTTTGTTTTGATGTTTGATGCTGTTCTTCATGGGAGTACTCTTAAAAAAAACATTGTTTTTACAGGTAAATGAGATGTATTTTTTTCCCTGCAGGCTTTGTTTCATTTTATCAAACAGAATAGCAAATGGTAATCTTTTATTTCACAGAGAGCAACAGGGTTACTGCTTCAGACTGAACCTCATCCATCTGCAGGAAGCCCATTAGCAAGCCCAAGATAATGCTGACAAGATTTACGGGATCGATAAATTATTACATTTCCCTGTTCTGAGCAGGTCTAATTGAGATGAAACATTTTAGCCTTCTCTGCATCTAATTAGCAAATTTCGCCATACAGCTGCAAATTGAATTTCCACTTCCACCACAGTCCACCCTACACTAATCTGGACCCGGGGTTGTTTCAGATTTTTTTTAGCTCTTAGGCATTTTAACTTAGACTTTCAGTAAATGTATTTACATGTATTTAACATACAAAATATCAGCAAACACATTGTTGGATCAAACAAAATGAAAGTGTCACAAATAATAATAAGAAGAAAGAAAATTACATTTACAGACAATGAAATATTAGTATTGAGAACAGCAGTATTTTTCTAATGAATACTTTTCAAATGAATCTGACTTGAAATAGCAGCTGTCGGTGAACACCCATGTAAACCACACATGTAGCAAAATAGAAATAAATTAGACGGCAAATGGAATGTAATAAAGTGAAATAAAACAGAATAAGACCTGAAAACCCTTATTGAAAACCATTTGGCACATGTGCAAAATAAAAAATAAAGAAAAGAGTTAAAAATACCAGTTTTAGGATGAGTCCTGTATGAAGAAACTGGTCTAATCCATTACGCAGGAGGAATGTTGATAACCTTTCTCCACACAAACTTTTTTAAATCTTGAAGCTTTTCAATTACAGTAATTTATGGACTAATAAGTGCACCTTAATATAAGCCCCACCCACAAAAAAGGGTTCAAATGTAAAACTGTACTTTTCTATAAGCAGCAAGAGTATAAAGATTTACACAGAAATACCTTTTTTGCACAAATATGTACTATAAATGCGTTTTTTTCCGTACATTGCAAGTTAAAAAAATAATGCAATAGCCAACCAGGAAAAGTAATTAATCGCGATGAGCCTAATATTCTTATTTTAACCGAGGAGTTTTAAAAAAGCTGGACTGCTTTGAGTGAATTTGTCTTGAGACGAAAGTGATATTGAGAGCAGCAACAAAGAGAAACAGAGGAAGTGTGTGAGAGTTTTCAACACTTATTAAAAAAATAGCGGCTTAATGTAGGGAAATTGTGGTAGATTTATATGTAAAGAAGCTTTAATTTCTTTCTCTAAACCAAACTGAGTGTGGTTTGCTGTACTGTCTTACTTAAAATCAATTTGATTTCTTATTTATAAAGAAAAAAAAATCAATGCTTGCAATAGTCATTTTCCTCCATGTATGTATCTATAATCATCACTGAGACAGATAAGTTCATACAGAATCATGCCAACAACATGACATAATAGCTCTGCAAGAAACACAATAATAAAAATATAGTTCAGCCAATTTGGCAGCTAATAGCCTCTGCTACAGATAAATATGACATTCATACCAACTTTAAAACCATGAGGAACAGAGCATACGCAGCACAATACAATATTGATTATTATATTTCTTTTTATATATTTCAAATGATCACTTTCAAAAAATAAGATGATGATATCAATGTAGGTGTACATTCGTCTGCTGCTGGCATAAAGACAATGACAGCCTCATAAATTTAACCTCACACCTCTTTAAGAAGGATGACGATCCAATCTGACGCAAGAGCCTCAATAGAAACAATCAAATAAAAATGGTCACATATAGTTTCCATTTCTAAAAAGTGATTTGAACTGAGTTTAATTTACCCTTCATTTCCTTTCCACATAAACCTTTTTTCATAAATTTCAGTCTTGTCTTGGTTGTGATCCTCTCGTTTAACGGTGACATTCAGCGTGTCTTGTTTTCCAGATAGTTCCTGCAAAATATTGAGCTTTCTGCCTATACTTGCAATTTATGCATAACATATTGAAGGATTGTGAGCTTGAAGCCTCTTCATCATCAGAATCCATTTAGTCATTACAATTCCTCTGTAAGATGTGACATTGCATGAAACATCCAAGATTTCTTAAATTTTGTCCATAAATTAATTGTATTAGGTTTGAGATGTGACTTTAACACATCAAAGTTGTTACATAAAGGAGACACTGAAACACTTGAAAGCTAAATGGAGACTTTGCAACAATCAGATGATTGAATAACATAAACACTTGACAAAACACAATAAATATCTTTGTTTTTGGTCTCATATGCCTATTTATTAGCAGCAAAAAGGAGGTTTTTAATTGAAAATGTTGCTTATTTTCTCAATATATAGTTTTCAATTAAAATGTGATTAATTCATTAGAGACCCTGCAATTAACTCAATTAAAAATTTTAATTGAGTCCCACCTCAAGTTCGGATACAACCTGAATTTGAAACACAGTTTGTTTCATCAACAAATGAATCCTTCTTACTGCTTATGTGAACAATAAAAATGATTGTTTTGAAGTAAATATCTTAACGCACAAGTTTCATCATATATACAAATCTTGAAGACTATAATCACATCTTTTCTACAGTTTTTTTTAGGGTAGAGTCATTTTTAATACTTTACAGTGACGACATTTTTAGAGTCAGTTTTCTGAAGCGCATCAGATGGATGGAACAGCAGCGAATTGCTTGACTTTAGTTTGTGCATAGGAGATTATTTACTGCTTCACAATGGCTGAGTTGCACCTATACTTCATGTTGATGGATGCGTTGGTCAAGTTCCCATCTGCACAAAATACAAATAAGCAAATAACCAGGCTACAAAACCACCCCAGCTGCGCATTGGCTGGCGGGAACTCCAATGCGTCGGTTGCACTTCATCATCTTCTTCAGCTCCGTGCGGAAGCTGTCGTGTTGCCACGCGTAGAGGAAGGGGTTGCAGCAGGAGGAGGTCATGGCGCAAAGGTGGCACAGCAGCTGGATGAGTAAGAAGTTTTGCCTGTTTATCAGGTGGATGTCGATGTCTCTCAGGACGTTGAACACGTGAATGGGAAGCCAGCAAATGGCAAAGACAGACACCAACAGAGCGACGAGGCTAAAGATCTTCCTCTTGCGGGCCTGGTGAACGCACATCTGGTCTTGCGACCTGTTTCCAGGGACGACGCACTTTTTCAGCTTGACGGTGATGCAGAGGTAGGAGACAAAGACGGCGGACAGGGGGAGGATGTATGTGATCAGCAGCGTGCTGTAGGCGTAGGCCCGTCTTTCCTTCTCCTGGCCCAACCAGAACTCCTCGCAGATGGTGAAGCCTTCTTCTTTGAACTCAACATGGTAGGTGTGAGTCACTGCCGGAGCCACCAGGCAGCAGGACAGCAGCCAGATCCCGACGAGGACGTAGGCACAAGTGGCCATGGTGGTTCGCTTCTTCAGTGGGTAAACCGTGGCGTAATATCTGCAAGGAATGAAGAGTGGTGCTTTATAAACCTTAACATAATTCATGGATGGTTAATTGGGGCCAAATTGATGAATTAATGCCACTGTGACGTATTGTTGGAAATGATAATTCAATTATGCCAGTTTTAACTTTAAGCACATGTTTAAATATTAGACAGATCAATATTATCTTGAGTTGGCCTCAAATTTAAGCTAACATTTAGTTAGATTTGGCTCAATCAACAGTCTGATCAGTAGAACATTTTTCTTAGACATAATGTGCATGACTTGATCAAATTAGTCTAATTTGTGGTCTTATATTAATAGTACTAATTAGTGTCTAAGTCATACTAACTTGGGTGTGTGTTAATGCATTATAATCAAAATAATAGGAGATTAATGTTGTAGTATTAAAACTGTTCAGGTATATGATAAAAGAGTTTTGGAAGATAAATGTGCTAATACTAAGATCCAAAATCTGGCTTATTTGATGTACCACTTGGTGGGACAACAGGAGGGGGTCTGCGTAGAGATAACTGTTTCCTGAACCCATATAAGGGTTGGGGTCCTTTGTCATGTGTTTGTGGGAGAGGACACCTGGAGAGATTCTAGGATCTCACACGGAGGTGTGAAATGCTGCTTCTCTCAGGACTCACCAGGCCCAGCAACGACAGTCATAAAACATTTGGAGTATCTTCCCTTTGAAATTTGAAATTTATTCTAATTAGAGAGCAGGGAACCTCCCAGACTGCATAAATTAGAGAAGAGAACACACCTTCCTTTTAAAAGTTTCGGAGCTAAAATAATTAATCACATCGTTGGGGTGAGGCGGCACCGGCGCTCTCTGGAGACGCGCTGCGTCTCCGTATTGGTCTTTGTATTTGTCCATTTTTCTGCTTCTTTCAGGTGATTGATGTCTGTCTTGTGGTTTTGAGTTTCTGATGATTCTGGTATGTTATTGGTGTAATTTGATGCATTTGCTTGTCTGAATAAACTCTGGATATGTTTGAAGTAGAACCGTGAATGTTGTGAACTGCCCTTACGCACCGGGGAAAACCCTCGACCCGGGGAACGAGAGAGGAGACAACGAGCTAAAGGTGTTAATAATTATCCTCTCAATAGTATCTGCAAGTATAATTAAATTGAAAGTTCAAGTCCTAACGATCAGATAGTGGAGAAATGCTAAATGGCTTAATTAGGCCTGAAGTTGTTTCTGTGCATCTAATGAGGTATGCTGACGTGCTTTTCAGTCTGACAGACAGCTTCTGTGCTTCTGTGACCTGTAAGGTCTAAGAATGCATTTTAGCACTGAGCTCAGGTGTGCCAAAGAACAGAAACAAGCACTTAAAACTTACAGTTTATGCTAAAGTGATCCAACCTAAAGGAGAGAAGTTTTACTAAAGATAAATGAAGGCTTTATCCTTAGAAATAGTATTGATCTGTCTAATATTTAAACATGTGCTAAAAGTTAAAACTAGCATAATTGAATTATCATTTCCAACAAAAGTCAAATGAAAAATTATTTGAAGTTCCCTCTTGCTTATTTGTTTGATTATTTTTGCCCATGATCCCTTAAGAATAATGACATTTTCAAGAATTTGACTAGTCTAGCCATATATTTTGCACCATGTTAGCTCTTGTGAGAAGCTCACTGATTAGGAAATTTCACTCATTGAGTAACTGCTTATCAAATAAAGGCCTTATCATTGATTAAGGAGAGCAGATTATTTTTTCTTGTACATGCAAATCAATACCTGCCTTCATTTGCCTAATTTTCAAAGAATACAACATGATTGCATTTGTTGACTGGTGAATTCCTAGGTTACTGTTGTAACAGACAAATTATTTTTGTCTGTGCCAAATTTCGCTTAGTGGTTTATACCTTGTAAAACCAACACACCACACATTTCAATGTATTTTACTGGGGTTTATTGAGCTGTACATCATCTAAAACTGTAAATGAGAAGCTACCAAACATGGCCATCAACCTAAACTGACTGGTTTGTTAAGAAGAAAATTAAACAGAATCTGTCAACCAGACAACTATTATTTTGCACTTTAAATCTGAAAGAGTGGCAAGAAAAAAAACAACCCAGAACTACCTGCTATTACTTGAGCATATGGATAGATATTGACATAAATCCTGTCAGAAGCTGGAAAACGTTTGTACAAACAACTTTTCTGAATGTCTTGGATTATGGAGACAATCAGGAATGCAGGTTCCTCAGCATTCCTGGATACAATATTTCACAAACGCTCCCTTCGAGATGCACCACTATGAACTTCATACTTTGTTCCCGGGGCCTTCAGTAGAACAAAGGAATTAACAACATTGACTTTTATTTATTTATAAAGTTGCCTTGGGCAAAGCTACTCCGATGTGTCGAGTCATAAGTGGATATATTACCTGCCCATCACACCAACTCCTCTTCACAGGGTCCACAAACTTTGCTCAGAAGTTGGTAAAAAAATAAAAAGAAGTTTTTCTTACACTGCACAGTAGTTTTGAAAAAATTTGAAAAATACATTGCAACTCCAAATTAAAACTGTTTTGTTTTGAATGCTCTACACCGGTGTGCCTCTTGGTCGGGTTTGCCTCAAATAAAGAGTTTTTATGACAAAGGACTTCTTGGTTTAAAAAACCCAAAAACGGTCAAATAAAAACAGTAAAAATGTCATAACTGCCCTTTTTTGACAGAAAAATCTTAATTGCATACACTAAAGTTTGTGGTTGTAGAATGAAAAAATGTGGAAATGTTTCAAATGGCATGAACACTTTTGTAAGACCTTGTTAAAGCACAACACTGCAAATAAATCTAAGTAATGTAAAAAAAAAACTTGGAACATTTCTAATTCTCAAAGCTGTGCTTGCTTGCAGGCATTTCCACCCACCTGTCCACAGCAATAGCTGTGAGCGTGAAGACGGAAACATAAACAGTGACAGGCTGGATGAGGAAGACCAAATAGCACATAGTGCGGCCGAAGACCCAACCGTGTGGATTGAAGGCATAGGCGAGAGTGAAGGGGACACACGTCACAGACATGAGTATGTCTGAGAAAGCCAGGTTCCCGATGAAGAAGTTGGTGACGTTGTGCATCTTGCGGATTTGGCAGATGACATGGAGAAGCAGGTAGTTCCCAACGACGCCCACAACAACCACAAGCACGTAACAAGGGATGATGAGAGACTTGAACGTTTGCAGCACAGTCACATCTACAAACTGGAAGCTGTGGCTGGTGGAGTTGCTCTGCACTGCTACCTCATAAATGCGCCCCTCAGGTTCCTCTGCAGATAAGTAAGGCGGCGTGCTTCCTGTTGGACTACTGCGGTTAGCCTCCATAGCCTCCTGTCCGTATGTGCACTGCAACAAAACCATGGCAGGTTTATAGTCAAACATCACCAACACCTCCAAAAGGTCAGACTATCAGGTACTTGGAAAAAAAATGTAAACAGGGAGGAAAGAAAGTTCATGACATTTAATAAATGGAAGACTCTTAGTAGAAAAAGCATGCTTTTACAAGCATCAACACATTAACTCGTTGAGAGGTAAAGAGGAAGGTATAATGAGGCAGATGGTTGTGAAGGAATCTCATTATAAATGCAGAGAGCAACTACTTCCATCCACCAATAAAATGTGTTTTAGAAATACCACATGACAACATTAGCTCCTAATTTACATGCCAATAGCTGCAGAAAAAATTTCATTATTAATCAACTCGCTCTGTTTGGCCTGTTTAGCATTCACACAATAACTAAGCATGGCTGAGATGCATCGTTTTTAAGGTTTCCTTTTTTGTGAACTCATTCAAACAGGACTGCTGCCTTTCATCATCTCAGTTGATCAAGAATAAATTAACTGAAATTTAAATTAGGACACGTGTATTGAAATATTTAAACACCAATACATTTTTAAAATATTTTTTCAAGCCTTGGGCATTATTCCTTCGAAGCCTGACAGAAATAATGAAATTCCATCATTTCCTGCTCCCCAGCTGAGAGGAAAAACTGGACACATGTATCCCAGTGCCACTGGAGGTGTTTCTCTGAAATTTTAAAATATCAGGCTTGGAGATCCCCAGGGAAACTGTAATAGAGCTGTATCGGTTTACCTTCATCACGTTGTGTCATTATCATTTTAATTAATGAGTTCTGGAAATCTTCCACCGACAAACTGCAGGAAGTACGGGGTTGCGCCCTCATCTTGTGGTGACTGTCACACAAGGCTTTGCATGAATGCATTCAAATGACTTCACCACTGGCTTTAACCTTTTAAAAAACGTTTGACATAATGAAGGTCTTTGATGACCCTGAACTGAATGGAGTTCTCCCTGCTGGCAATAAATATTCAATTCAGGCTTAACTGGCAGCTGAAAGAAATTTTTATTGCAAACTTTAGCAACTTTATGCAGATGGAGTCGCAGCATTTTCCCTCAAGGACAAGAGCTTCATACGCCGGACAAATCAAGATGTAAAGTTGACTTTTGCCTAAATCTTTGTTCTGACAGGAAGCGGTATTATTTTTTTAAGTAGCCCAGACAAATGTGGAATTTGAATGTGATAGAGAGTCTAAAGGAGCGGACTAAAGATTAGGACGATGGCAAAGAGGCCTTCCAACATCAAAGCTAATTGCCAAAGTCAAAATGTCCAAAAACCACATGAAAAAAATTGTCAATTAATATGAGAAGGCTTTGATTGTTATAACATTTATTTTTCTTTTTTTAAATAAAATTATTTTTTCAACATCTCTACTTTTTCATTGTTTTGTTGCATTATCTGAGATGCCTGGCTCATTTCTTATCAGAAAACCCTCAGTTAAATCAAAATCATCCTAATTCTAAAATTGACCTGGGTGTTACTGTTTTTGGGCTAATTGTGGGTCAGGCAGACTTTCCAGCAAAAAATAAATAAAATGTTGCACTGAAAGGAATATAAACAAAAAAATAAATAAATAGCTGAAACAGAAATGTCATTTGTTCATGTGAGGCTAACGTCAGAGTTACAGCACAGCTTGCTGCTGCAAGGAAGTTAGAACAGTAGCAGTTTATGCCTATGAGCATTTGTCTTGAAAGTAAGATAAGAGGTCCCCTATTAGGAGTTATGCTCTTTGTTTTATTCATGAAAGAAAAGAAACTAAAAGCAAATGGTTGAAACATGCCTTCTATTTCAAAAGAGTGAGATATAAAAAAGAAAACAGGGATAGTGTTGGAAGCGCCCCAAAAACAAAAGGCCGAATAAATGCAGTAAATAAATCTCATATGCTATTTTACTTTTGTGGGTCTCTGAGCCCTGGCAGTTTTCAAAACTGAAACTGAAATGTGCTTTACTCACAGGAGCCACCAGAATGATACCTCTAAATAAATCTTAAAACCACTTGAACAAAATGCTGGCTGATGCAATTTCTGAGATTTAGTTCCTTATACTTGACAAAACAAACTCTAGAGTTACTTTGTCAAAGTCAGGGAGCCATCTCTAAGTTGACCATGCTGGACCTCTAAATCAAAAGGGACCACTTTTCTTCTGAGGAATATATAATCTAAGGATGGCAAGCAAATGTACAATTGTGCATATTTACAGATACTGGACTTTGTACCTGAACACAGCAATATGGGAGCTTTCAGAGTTCAGGAGCTACAGGCATTCATCCTTTGGTAACCTCTAGAAGAGAGGACGCTGCTCCTTCAGCTCAAAAGATCTGAGAAATCAGAGCTTAAGGGGGTTTAATGAGAAGGGATTCAGATCTGTGAGAAGGAGAAATTGATCTACCTGAGAAAAAGACTTTTCTGTTTTCATGCACTCTTAGGAGTAAATAGAAAAGTATAAAAATTGCATTTTAATTTTTATTTGAATTGTTTTTTTCAAATGAACAAATTTGAAAAAAAAAGTCATCATTCATTTTTTGCCAGATTGCTCATCAGTCTGCATACTACAGTTTTCCTTCATTAAATTATTGTCACCTGCAGCCCTTCATGGTTCTGCTGTCTTTTCACATTTGTCCTCTGCTAATTAGCATCATTTGTGCTGAGGTGCAGCCTGGGGAATTAAACTCTGAAGCAAACAGTTGAAGCAAAGACCTCTTACTTTTCACAGCCAGTTATACTATCAATGAATGTATTGAACAGGGATTTCAATGATAAGGTTATGTGAGGTTTCATCTTTTGCTTTGAGTACTGTGGATGATTTTAATGAGGTCTGTGTTACTCTGAGAACATTTTTATGCTCCAAAGCATCATGCAATAAAAATACTGTGCAAAACCCGAATTTAAACTAAACATGTAAGCGTATTTAAATAGACAAACAGTTATCTGTAACATCCCAAGCAATTTACAAATACAAATAAGTAAAAAAAACTGATCAATTTAATTATACGGCATAATTGAGTGGAATGTCACCAGAACCAAGTATTCAACACTTTAAGGAAAGAAGGAGACTGCAAAAAGTCGTAGCAAGCCAAGTGACTAATTCCAGTACTTCAGGAAATTAATATTAGCTGCTTTAGTTCAAGCCATCACACATATTGTTGCTGGTTTCAGATACTTTTAACTGAATGTTCCAGTGAGCCCAACTGGAGACTTTATCCAGGAGGGGAAATAACATAATTTCACCATAAACCAGCCAAATGTTTCTCACATAATTTATAAACAAAGAAGTCAAAAATAATAACCAGAAGAATTGTACGGGGATCTTGTGGAAGAAGCTCAAGAAATACCTGGAATTAGCAGGTACATTTTTTAATGAAAACAATAAGTTAGGCACTCGCTACACAAGTCTCCACTGATGAAGAAAAAAAATATTAAGGCTAATTTAAAGTATGCTGCTTATTTTGTTATTTCATATTTTCTTATCACATGTTCCCTATCAGACATATTTCCTTTTTCCTCAATTTATCTTTAGTTTCTTTCCGTCCCTCACAGCTGCACACTGTTTCCAATTAACCACCTGCTTTTTGTTCAGTAATCAACTCTCCCAACTATCTCTCAAATAGGCAGCTCTCTGTCAAAACACTGTGTTACTCTCACCAGCAAGTTCTAATCCTTCATTGCTTTTAAGTAAAATTGTTTATTTTTGCCTGCTTGACAATTATCTCAAATGGTGCTTAAAAAGGCCATAGAAAAGTTGGTGTCGTCCCCTGGATTTAAAAAACTGTTTTTCAGTGTATTTTTCTTGGTACTCTAGGGTGTGTAAAACATTTTTAAAAAACCTGTCACGGTTCTGATGGCTCTTGAAAGCAGTGAGGACAAGAAGACAGGCAGCTTTTTTCCCCCAGTTCTATTGTTTCCAAGCATAAAGTCGAGCAGAAATAAGGTGGATTCAGATGCATTTTCCTGACGTATGTCCAGTATGAGTTAGCGGCGAAGTTAAACTTAATTTAAATTCAACGAATGAATTGATGTTTCTCTCCTGAAAGGCAGTCACAGTCGCATCCTAACTGCTGCACTCCACATCATCACATAATCAGCCCTGCCCATTTATCTGCTCCCCAAAGATGCTTCAGACTGGTGCTGCAGAAACCTGCCAGAGGGAATCCTATGTAACAATGTGACCTCTTAAGGCTTTGTTGCCAACCTTTCTGCAGGCAATAGTTTCATAGGAAACTGTTATTGTCCTCTTGTTTTCTCAAAACATTATTTGTCGTCTTGGTTTATAGCAAAAAATTTCAAATTATGTTATTTAGTGTTTGGGAAGGGAAGGGTAAAAATTATCTGAATTTTACATACAAACTCAAAAAATAGAACACCAAATGCATAACATTTCCCATATTTTTTAAGAAATAAGACGTAAGTTTTTAAAATATATTTTTTAAACAGATATGTATGTTTTCAAACTGATTAATTTTAATCTATCACTTGAAAAACAGCAGAAGCTGAAGCACACCTAGAATACATCAATATAAATCCTTCATCTTAATAATTTCTTAGAGTGCTTTTAGCAAAAATTAATAACATATAAATAAATCTGCACGCAGTAAGTCCCTCTTGTTACATAAAATGAGCAAAAGCAATGCTTAGTTCAGTTCTGTTAGGATTTGACGATAGAGCCTAACTTACCTGGTCTGATATTTCTCTGTTCGGAGAGAAGTGAGGACTGGTACCAATGGACCTTGACAGTGTGCTTTTCCTCAGTGAGGGAGCTGAAGCTGCTGCTGTTTTAAACGGAGACAAAGAAGGTGGGAGGCAAGCAGAGCGCAGAGGGAGAGGAGATATATCTGAGATGTCTGTGGAAATGATGGGGAGCCTATTAGACAGCAGAGAAACCAACAAAGATTGATGTCTGGGTTGGACTCGGTGATGACGTTTGATTAGTTAGTGGTCAGGTCAGAGAGGCATTTGGGTGTGAAGCAGGATTATTTATCTGCTCACAGGAATGTGGAGGGTAGATTTATTGTGTGTTTTTAATTACATGCTAATGTGAGCAGGCACATTTTCTACATCTCTGTACCAATGAGCTGTTTGTTCTTCAGCTTTAAAACAAAATTAAATAATTCTTCAATGGATATTTTGACTCTGGTATGAGATCACATATTTAAAAATGACAGCTCGCCACTAGAAATAATCATGAAAATCCAATTTTATATTTTTAAACTATGCAAAATAAATGAATAACATAAAACCTTAAAAATAAAATCTTATAAATCTGCACCTTTTTAAATGTAAATATCTTTCACAAAGTGCAAAACCTAATGTTCTTTAAAAAATTGTATATTTTTTACTTTATGCATTTTAGTATGTAATTAAATAATTAGATTTTTTTTTTGTAAAAAAAGAATGGTTTTTGTTTGTCATTGTGTGAAATGTTGAGTTTCTGGTTTTGCTGCGTAGTTGAAAACTTTAATTCCAGTCATCAGTTCGGACCCATTTCAACTCCCAATCATCTTCCATTATACTTGAAAACAAAACATTTAATAATTCAGTATCAGCTTAGATTTCTCTTACAAGTGAAATAATTCAAAATGTGCAAGTCACATCATTTATTTTAAAACATTATTAGATTCTGAAGATTTTATATCACAGCCTTTTTCATAGTTTTTTTATTTGACCGTCATCGACCATAACGGGATTAAAAACATTATTTTAAAATCAACTGCAGTTAAATAGCCTCTCCAGAGAGCCTTTCATACATCCAATTTTTGAAAGAAAAATGTATTTCATATCTGATTTGTGAATAAATTGAAAATTAAAAAGATTGGGTACAAATTGCTGAATGGTTGGTATGAAATGGCAAGTGGCAGATGGCGCTTTGGTATGAAAACAGCCAAGCTATGATCATTAGGTGCTTTGATCATTTATCTATTTTAACAAGTCTCACCACATTCTGTTCATTCCTTCGAGTCGAATGTTGCAATTTCAGTTCATTCCTTTAAGTTCCCTTTCTATATTTAATCTTTTTGCTTGTTTTTCTGTGTATTTGGGTTTTGTTTTCTTAGATCAAAGTTGTTCTTTTCCCCTTATTTACTGCATCCATCATTTTTCATTGCTGGGTTCTCCTGTTATCCTATTCCCATTCGTCTGCCTGTTAATGTCTCTTTGCTCCATGACCTGTGATTCCCTCTGTAAGTTTTCCTTTTATTTTCATCATTAAATAAACTCTGTTCTGCAATAGTTCCTGCTCTTGAAACCTCTGCAAAACAACAAACCAAAACTGCAAGAATAAGAAATGACAAAAGGCAAAATGACCAGATTCATGTGTGATGATCAAATGTCTAATTATTTTTCTTTTGCACATCTGCAAAGGTACAAATTTACTTGCATTCAAGCTCAATAAAACATGCTGTTATGAACTGTACATCCGTTCCATTGATCATTACATAACTTTGTTCTTTTTTTCACTCCTGTAATTGAAGGCACAAAGGACAGCTCTTATATATATATATATATATATATATATATAAAAACAAAATAGGTTTTGTAAATACCTCCATTTTAGAGCATTGTTGCCTTGTGAGAATAAATAATTCTGCTACTGACAGAGTGTCCATCTGTAAAAGGTTTTAAATTGCACAGTGATTCACTTCTAAGTGTTTTTGAGCTCCAAATGACAGAGAGTGACAGATATTAAAACCCCTCCTGTAAACAATTAGAAAATGACCTTTTTATCATGGACTGAGGCTAAAAAATCTAAATAATAATTCACATCACTTATTGTAATCTTTAATTTGTTCTAATTTTATAGGACACATTGAACAACTTGCAGAAAATGTCAAATAAATTCATAAATAAATGGTAAATATTCTGTTGCTCTAAGCAGTTGATTATGTGACTAATTTGGAAAAGGAACCCAAACTCAATACACACAAAGTGTTGAGGATTTTGACCTCTATTGCTGCATTTTTGTTAACTGACCACTACAGGGCACAGAAAGCACACTGTTCATCAGGTGTTGAAATAGATTTACTGATGTAAGTCAACGGTGCAAATAAAGTGAAGCAGCTTCTGAAATACAGGAATATATAATAAATTGCTACTGCATAAATATGAATAGAACAATTCAAAAGTAAATAAAATACATCAACATTAATTCCTATGGGATAAGAGCTGTTTGAATTTAAAAGATGCAACCTTGGAAACAATCTAGCACCAACTGGTCAAAGCTCAAAACCAACGGTTAAGTGCTAGATAGCTTCAACAAATTCAACCATGCCAAAATAAAGTCGACATTAACAAAGCTATCGATAAATACCAGCAGCTAAACAACTCTGTCAGTAGTGATAATTAACCTCAACCTATTCATGTCAAGTGACTAATACCACTACTTACATCATCAATGACTGTGGCACCAGTCTCAACAGCAAACAGAAAACAGATCAACTGATGAACATCAGAAGAAGAAAACAAATGGAACAAACCCACGTCAAATAAAAGGAAGTACTTCAAAATAAAGGCATAGACATGAGTCACCAAAGTACTTGAAGGATTAATAACACAGAGCACTGTTGTTATTTCTAATATAAAAAAAAAAATAACTGAACTTTGAGAAAACAAAAGGTCCAGAACAATACATATTAATAATAAGGCTGTCTGCTGCTTATATTAATATTTTCAAGTTTGTAAAAGAAAATTCACTATTTTTGTCCTCAGCGGTCCAAAAGAAAATCCAGTGATGTGCATTTATCTTGAACACTTTAATTTGGTTTCTCATCATTTTCATCTGGAACTGAGGAAGCTGTGGCTGGGGAAATTATTAAATACTGCAGAAATCTTGCACAAAAGCATCTTAATTATAAGATATATCAATGAAAGGATGTTGAGGTGTTGTAAAAACTGTTTCCAGTGTGAAATAAAAATAAATTTTAATGCAATGGCCCACAGATTACCTCTTTTTCAATTATTTAAACCATTTGATATCAACATGTAGCCCTAAAGGTTTATCAGTTTTTTCTGTTATGGCCTCTGGAGGATGTTTTGTTTTAAAAATCTACTAGTTTCTCTAAAATGACATTTTTATGTACACAAAGTACAACTGAAGTTATATTTATGGTTTAGTTCCGAGAACAAATATCAGGATCAACTTAAAGCAGATAATAAAAATTTTATCTTCAAAGTTGAGGTTGAAAGTTTGAGAAAGATTGCCTGCAAGTTTGCAGCAGCCAGAGCGGAAGCTCCAGAAAAAACAAACTAGATTTTGACTCGTGGTTTTCCATGATAACCTTCAGTGATATGAAATACGATGGAGAATAATCTGCATGGAAGCTGAGGAAGCAGGCAGCTGACAGAGACGGGGTGTGCTTGAAATTAATTTATTGTAATTTATTACCAATTGCAATTGGGAAAGACACCCTACAACAGCTCAGTGTGTCTCTGAAACTCAGTTCAGGAATGTTGCCTTTCTACCTCCTCCCCCACAGACTCACAGAAACAGCAAAGAAAGGGCAAAGGGCAACACATTCATTCTCCAGTCCAGGTCTTATCTCCCTACAGGGTATAGTCAAAGAATATTGCCTCCCCCAAAGCTGCTGCATGTCCTAACACACTTCATACAGAAACTTTAAATTTTTCCCTCAGTCTCAAGTAACACATCTCAGCTGAGAGCCGTTGTGCTGGCAGGGACCTGCAGAGAAATGTGCAATGTGCTCACATTCCTGAGCTGCATATGAGGAGATGAGTCCCAAAAAAAGAGCACATTCACAAGGTTCCTCGTACACAAGCGATGATTAAACATAATGATTTCAAGTATAAGAAGCTGTTTGCGTGTTTCCTCCACCACTCTAAAGAGAGTAACTCTAGTTTCAGGTGATAAAAACTCTCATTGACTTCCTTTTCCTCAGACTGGTCTGTAAACATTGGCTTTCTTAATAAATGTGTTTCCTTATTTAAGTTAAAGTCTTCACTTATACAACTGTTTAGCTTTTACTTTTAGAAATTGTGGAGTACTCATCACCTATTACTTTATTTATTATTCTTATTCTGCTTAGCAACCCAGAACAGGAATTAATCCTATTAGTTAGAACAAATTAGGATCCAGAGAAACTCCTATTAGTTTATAAATTACTTATTGTGATTCCTTAGAGGAACTCTTGTTAGTTTACAAATCTAGAACAAATTTAGAAAGTACCAAGCCAGAACAAGAATCAAACATGGAGAACCAAAATTTAGCTTTCTACTTTGACCTTTTTGTCTTTTTTTTGGTTTTGCTGTTTTCCTTATAATTCATGTAAAGCACTTTGAACTGCGTTGTTGCTGAAAATGTGCTACATAAATAAATTGACCTTACTTTACCTTACATCTAACAGAGGCATATTACAGACAACACCCAACATACATTAAGATCATAACAAACTGGATGTTTAAGGACAAAGTAGTCCATATATGTATTTGGGATCAGGTCCACTTGCGTCAAAGGTCAGTGATTAATTTTGTAATCATGTCATCAGACATGAGTTGTTATGATCTGGAATCAGACCTAAAGAATGGTGAGAAATAATTATGCATAATTGGCAGAAGAACTCATTAAGCATATCATCTGAATGGGTTCAGATGTGACCGTTAGGGGTCATTGCCTGAAGGTCATTGGTGTATTTCTATCACATGATAATTACATGTTACAGTGGCTGCTTAGTTCTGAGTTTTAGTCATTGTTTGTCTGTCACCTACAAATCTACTCTTGTGACATCACTGATGAATTATATTCCATTGTTAGTCACAAAATAATCATGATAAAAAAAATGTTTCCACTTTGTCAATCAGACACATTTAACATTAAAATCCAAAGAAATGCCACATGCTTGTCACAGGGCTTGATGGATTAGAAGACAAATGAAGGGAGAATTGAAAACTACTTTTACCCTGAGACCCAATGCAAATGTAAAAAAACACTTTATCTATTCAACTCATGTAGCTCCAATAAAGAAAAAAAATAAAATAGATAAGTTAATGCGAAAAATTTCCTCTGACATAATGACTCATTGACTTGATATTAACGTCCCAACAGTGATGTGTTGCTAATAACAGCTAAGTTTTGCACCCGATGCATCATTTTTACATACAATTAACTTTTCATTTACCCATCCGTTGACCAGACATTGTGTTCTTCTAGACAAAATAAAAATGAATTGGTCATTTCTTCCCCCTGTTATTGTAACATTTATCTTAAACACTTTCAGAAAGGAAGAGACCCAAGTTCTGGAGCATATTAAATTAAATCACTGACATGGAAAACAGCTCAGAAAAATATTAATTTGTTGCATGTTTTGTGCTGAAGTGGGTCTGCAACCCTTATGAGCCTAAAATAATAAAGGTAATCTGTTACAATTAGTCAAAAATACACATTTAGACCATGATTTAAAGGCTTTACCTTAAATCTGCTTATTTAATCCACCCATCCAGATTCAGACTGAGCCATTCTTTCACTTTGGAGGAGATGACAATGTCTCACAGCCTGGCAAAGGTAATGCAGCAATAAAGAATGAGCCACATTAGACTTTTTGAGTTCTGTTTTTAACTCTCATACAGTGAGGACTACTCTAAACCCTCAGGAATTTCTCATTAATGTGGAGACTTGATAATCACAGCACTGTTCCTCTCTGGTAAACCCCACCTTCATTTGACTTCGCAGGTCTGCATGTTCTCTCCTCACCACATTAATGAACTCAAACTAGAAATTGTGATCTTTGTGATAATCGCTGGTAAAGTGCACAGATACGCAGAATATATAAGAGTTGGCGTGTGGAGAAAAGCCAACTCAGGCATGGAAAAGCCTTTATTTTGTAATCTTTTGAGCCAGATGAAAAACATGATTAAAGGATCTGGTATCATGATATATTAGTGTTTTCATCCCAGTTCTGTGATAAGATAAAAATGGACCCAGAAAGTGAGGTTTTCATGTAAAACAAACCCGGAGAACCAGTCCTGCAAACAGCCCCAGTCAGATTTGTCAGGGGTGCTGCTCAGAAATACAGTTTAGCTATTATTGGACGGTCTATTTGAAATTCGCTATCATCAAGTCAAAAAGCATTGAGTGCTAAGGTGTTTAAATTAAGAGGGTGAGCAGCAGCTGCTTGGAGGGCGCTGGTGAATATAGCAGAGCTGATTTCCATATAAACACATCTGGGTAATATTCAGTGAGATATTCACATGGAACACAGCCAAAACAATTTAAGCCCAAAAGAGGGACTTTTATAGAAAAAAAATGCAGTTACGGCCATTTTAAATCCAGCATTACCTTTAAGCATTTAAAAATGAATAGAAAGTGTAATAAAATGGATATTACCATGATTGAGTTTTTTTTAGCTTTTGCATGAAATTAAAAGAGGCTGTTAATAAAGCTAAAAATAAAAATGGTCATTCATATCAATAATAAAAGGTGATGCATGTGAGTTTATTGTTTTGCACAACAAAGATCATGTTTTGATTCTGTTTTGTTGTTTCAGATCCTCCATACATCCTTACCAGAAGATCATGTTTTAATCTGAGAAAAATTTAATGTACTTTTTTTGCTCTATCAAAAGCACAAAGAGAAAAATAATTTGGCTTCTGTGGTAGAAATAATATCATTTAATTAAAGGTTTTCTTCATAAGTTGATTTTTTGATCCACTTGCATCTCAATTTTTAATTAAACTTTCTTCATACTTGTTTCTATTTAACAAGAATATAATACCTCTAATATTATTAAAATTATTTGGTATTTAAGTCTGTTATTTATCCTGTCTTTCTCTCTCAGATCCCTCATGTTTGTGTGCTGCATATGTAAAAAAATATTATACAATCTTTCCAGCTGCAACTTTATCACTGTTTCTAAGTTTCTAAAAGTACTGGCCTTTTTCATTATTTTACTGAAAATGCAAAATTTGAGTAACATACAAATCCAGCTCACCAAACTTTTGATGAGGAGGCTTTCCATTGCACATCTAGGAAAATCCATCACTTGAACCATTGATGAGTGACACCATTACTCATCAATGGTTCAAGAAAGTGATTTCTCGCATTTACATGTATTTGTAATTAGATTATGTGGATTTCCTTTCTATTCTATTCTATTTTATTCTATTTCTATTTTGTATTCCCATGACACTTTGTCGATGAAGCTCTGTCTATTTTGCGAAGGCATAATCAGTATGTAATGTGTGGATTTTCCTTTAAAACTTTTTTTTTAAACAATACGTTGTTGTAGTGGGGAGTTCAGGCTGTACCTTCCAGCTTGTATAGTGTGTAAAGATGTGTAAATGTACTGTTTTGGGCCCAAGAGTTCAGATCTCAGAGGAAATCTGAGTCTAAATACAAAAATCGTGATACCTGAGCAGCAGAGAGGGAGGGCAGTGGGAAAAACTGAGAGTAGATTTTTTGCTGTAGATCACCGATGAGAAGCTGAGAAACCGAGAGAAACACAAAGAACTCCCAGAGTGCATGAGTTTATAGCTGAAGGTAAAACTTGTTCTGGACCATAGGCAGTAAACATAAAAAATAAACGAGAAGAATGAAAGTAAACAGGATTCCATGAAAGACGTTGGAGAGTTCATAGTTTTTAAAACAACTTTTGTTGAATGTAAATGATCTGGATTGTTATTTTGTAGAGATTTTTTGTAGAGTTTTAACCTTCTGGCTTTTTAACACATTCTTGTGTTAAGCCTTCTCTTCTGCTTATTGACTTGGGCCAATGGACTGAATTGCACATATTCCTCAGTTTGCTTTAAGTCAAGCAAAGTTTTGCAGTGGAGAATTGTTCATAGAGAATGTTTTTCAGTGGTAAAACGAGGATGAACAGAACTCAGAGGACTATCTTCATGTTGCTTATGTTACCTTTTCTTTATTCAGTGGTTGGGATTTGTGGAAATTTTACTCAAAGCATACAAAATGTATATTTCCTCTCCTCCAAATGATCCCTTTAGAGATGTATATTGTTGTTTACAGAATAAAACATAAACCCACTGTGAGCATCTGTCTCTGAAATACTTTATCTGACAAGAAATAATATCAAAATATTTTGCAAAGACAACCATGGTTGTCCGCTGGCAGATATTTCCCTCTCAACAGGTATTTCAATAATGCAAGAGTGGAAAATATGTCCAGAAAAGATACAATTTGAATAAAAAACACACAAAACAAGAGTAGCCTCAGGCTTCAGCATATCAGATTTTGTACTGCAGGGTGACAATGTGTTTCACAACAACTATCAGCCATCAGTGAACAATTGCTCTGTCTGAATCAGTTTTTCTTTCTTATTATTACATATTATCATATTTATAGCAACCTTTGGGGCCCGACTCAGCACATTTAACAAGACAACAGCTTTGGGCATTCCTTTGTTTCATATTAATACATGTAATTTCAGTAAGTCAGAGCCCACTGGTCATGAAGTCAGTCTCTCATGAACAAAATAAAAACCCCACTGTCTCCACTCCATCCTTACGGCGCTTTATCCTCTCACTCTTTCTAAATCAGCATTCAGATTAGTCTCTTAGATTGTTTTAATCCACATGGGGGACATTTCTTTCTCCGTATGATTTTAAAAAGCATCTTTAGTCTTTAATTTTGACCATCTCTAGCTTGACTGAACAGTCAGATAGGAGCTGAATATTGAATTCATTACCATCCATTCTACGAGAGGAGAATAGCAACCGGCATGTTTTTAATAGCCCTTAATTTCTTTTCAATCAACATTAGCTGAAAAATGGGAGATAACAGGAAAATGTTTTCATTCAACAAATGAAGAGCATTTACATATAAAGAGCCTCGATTTCAAAAGAAGACTTTCTCAATTAATTCTCCCAGATGAGTCTCCAATTACGACATGTTTCATAGTACCATCTGTCACTTTGGTTTCTTTGTAGGGACCAAGTTTCCACCTGCTGCCTGTTGCAGCATTATGCATATGAAGCAACAAGTAGCAAACAAGCTTGTTTTGTTTTATACCAAAATGCACATGAATAGGAAAAACACAAAAAGCTGATTAGTAGATGAATAAAATGTTTAAAGTTCCTAAAGTTTTTTCAAACCATGATTCTTATGGACATGTTTTACATTTTCAGGCAAATGAAAACAAGCTTTTAAATATGTTTATAGTACATGTGTGCATTATCTAGCCCATGTAGAACCATTCTTTTTTTCTCAAGACAGAGAGAAAGCTGTTCACCTATAGAGACAAGAGTCCTGATCAGTCCTGATTCATTCTCATCAGCTGGCTCTCATTAAACTGTGCTTAACAGCAGTCAGGTTGTTAATGTTAAAGTCTGATTCCATCTTCTCTGCACCGTCTTTTCGCCTCAGGTCAAACAACCAGATGCTTTTACATGTTCAGAGATGCAAACTGAAAAGCAGATGTTATCACATCGGCAGAGTTGCTGCTCCTGACTTTCAGAACGACTTAGAAGTTTCCATGTGAAGTTTCTGCCTGAAGCTCTTTGAAGGTGCTTTTAACTCTGGTCAATTTTGCCATCTTTGTTTTCATGTTGTGGATCTGGACAAAATCTTTTTGAACTCTAATATGAAAAGAATTTATGTAGATAAGTTATAAAATAAAAACCTAGAAATGTAGTTGTGGGAAATCAAAATGTTTATTTATTAAAGCATTTCCATGTTGTAAACAGCGCAATCTCACTTTCATTATCTGAAAAGATAAAAATAATTTAAAGTCACAAGCTTTTGTCAACGCCGAAAAAAGTTCAAAATCAGATTCATAAAACCAATTATTTATTCCTCTCCATTACTGGATTGTTTGTGGTTTAGAATATTTTAGATTCTGGTTAGTTTTCCTTCATTCAAATGAATTGTCCCTTTTGTTTTATTTATTTTTTTTCCACAAAATATGTATTAATTGTGCTTCCTAACATTAAACAATTAATGTGAGAAACTTACACAGTATAGTTTATGCCAGGTTAATTAGTCATGTCTCCTTTACAGCTGCAAATCAATCAGGCGGTAATCATTAAGAACTAATCTCCTTCCCATTCGCTGCTTTCACATCTACATACAACAGCAGGTCTCCTTCTGATATCTTTTTATCTCTTACTTAGGCATGGGGGATAAAATGAATCACTCATTTTATCCATTTGTTGGCTGTCTTTCAAGTTGCTGTGATTGTTTATAAAGTCTGCATTGCCTTTTTTTTCTTGTAATCTGATATAAAATATTTAGAGAGATATCTTCAAAGAATTAAACTTAATGCACAACATGAATTCTAAATATTGTAATGATATCAGGGGTTTTTAAAAATAAAAAGACAAGGTAGCTTTTTAATGAGATATTGTTGTAAATGCTTGAATGGTATCTTTCATCAGCCTTTGTTAACAATCGAAGTGAAAGACAAAGAAAAACAAACATTTAGGTGTGTGCTGTTTTGAAGGCAGGTAACAGATTTTCCCTCAGCTCTGCAGAGCTCAGGAAGAATCTGTCTCTTTACTCTAACTCTACATTTTTTCTAGATTAGTTTTTGTTCTCCAGCTGGCAGGTATTTGTGGAAATGTCTAGGATCTGACCTAAGGGCACGTCGGCTGACACCAAAACAATACATTTCTCCATCCATCCCCATCCATCCATCCATCCATCCATCCATCCATCCATCCATCCATCCATCCATCCATCCATCCATCCATCCATCCATCCATCCATCCATCCATCCATCCATTTTCCTGCACCCTTTTCCCTTCAATACATTTCTCTCTAAAGTCAATCAAGACTGAAAATCAAAGACAAAAGTTTAAGTTGTTTTTAAGGAGGAACCTGATTGTGCTTTCTAGATTCTTCCACAATATTTCTAAGAAATCTGGGATGAACTGTTAAGTAGACAGTGCAAAGTTAAGTGGAAGGAAGAAATGTGGCTCAAACATTTGTAAAGGTTACAGGAATAACCACCAGCTGGAGAGGTTAAAAGCAAGTAATTTATAAACCGGAGTAACTAAGGAAATCCACAGTGGGAAACTGCAGCTGGAGTTAGCTCTACAAGAGACACAGCAACCAAACAAAACAAGGTAATGGGCTAGATTTATCAGATTCCTTGTGCTGAACCAGTCTTGGAGAGAATTAATCAAAAGCAGCTGAGCAGCTGTTGCTCGGTGGCCAAAAGTCCTCTTAAAGATTAAAGTAAATTTTGGAAATTAAGTTCTGGAGGAAGAGTGAAGAGACACTGAATCCATGTTTGTTATTGTCCAGTGTGAACTTCCCATAGTTGGTGATGACTACTGTTACAAAGACAGACAACTTGGGAGTCCTGACTGGTTTTATACCATGAGAGCTTCACAACAGCACCAGCAGAGGAAATACTGCACAAGAATGGTGAAGGAAAAAAGAAAAAGACGAAAAGAGTGAGATTCATGCACTGGAGATAATTTATGACAGCCTAAAGCCTTAAGAAGACAGACTGCAGCTTCAGCCGCTGTTATACAGGCACTGCTGTGGTGGAGAAAGCTATCGGCCTGTTGCCAGGGAGAGGGATGTCTGAGTTTTCCTTCTGGATCTGCTACCTCAGCAACATAATTTTGGATAAGGTAGATGGATGGACGGACGGACGGATGGATGTCACCTCTTATCTCCACACTACTATGTGTCGCTTTGCATTTTTGTACATTTTTAATCTGAATCATTATTGTCTATATTATCAGCAACTGCAGAGAAAGATAATACCGATTGATGCAGCCATCGGTACTTATTTAAATGCCATTATTTTTAATAAGATAATGTGAAGTATAATACGTCATCTGCTGCAGGGAAGCTGCTCTGTTCTTTTTTGTTAAGTAACAAATAAGTGTTTGGTTTGGTAAATTACAGGCCGTGATAACAGGAGAAGCCACCCTAGTTTGTGTTAATTAGACCTGCTCCTTGTGGACAGATTTGGCCATTACTGAATAAACTGGTTGCAAATGAGTTTGTACAGTAAATAAGGACAATTAGAAGCTCATCAAACCCAAACACTGCCACCGGCAATTCTACTTATTTACTTCTTTGCTTTATTTCAAGCCAAAGACCTTTGAAAAAACATCTAGGTATTCTTTCATTTCAGTCATTTAGTAAAAACACATAGTAACTTCTGAGTAAATAAAACCTAATAGAGTTTAGCTGGCATCAAATTAAATTACTGTATGCTTATAATTTTTGACATGCCATTTAAAAGTTTTCCACATCATTATTGCATCATCAAGTAGAATTCAGAATAACACCAATATGCTGTAATTAACTTCCATTCTTAAAATATTAATGTACTTAAAAAAACACATAACTGATGCTTAATTTCAAACTGAGTTACCATATCAAATGTTGGGGCCTGCCAACATTTCTTCTTAGTTGGCAGGTCTCAACTAAGAAGAAATGTGTCGATTAAATTAAATGTGTTCAATCTAAATCTGCAAAGGGTTTGGAAAATTCTGAGCATGATCATACCTATAATTTAAAAAGAATATTAGGAATATTTTTAAAAATATATATGTGTTGCTTCAAAAGTTAACTAGAAATACACAAAGATTATCCTTTTTAAAAGTGGAATCTAATTTTGAATGAAACAGCTCTCTGCATGTGTCCACCTCAATAATAAAGCTCAACCTCCTGTTTAATATTAAAGAATAAATCTTAGAGTTTCTAAGCTTGTGTTTAATTTTCCATTTAAGGTCAGGAACAGAAAGTCCAGAGGTGACCTGCAGTATCTAGATATGTTTTAGATTTATGGGGCCATAAAAACATACAACTCGTATTATCACACATTCTTTACCCATATTACCAAATTTGTGTTTCTGCCTGTAGATCAATTAGAATTTTATTTTTCTCCAAAGACTCTATGCTCATTTTGTGCAATTTTGCCTTGATTAAATCTGGTACATTGTTGGGGTTTTATTATGCCTCGGGTTCTGACAGGGCAAGAAGGTATAATTACTTTTTTTCCACCAAAAAATGTGTTTCATGCCATATATTTTGAAATTACACTATTTTGTATTTGTCTGCACCATGTACTTTGGCCCCTGCTCCTCTCAGTTTGCTGTTGATTGCATTTTGAATAGATCAGAAACAGGATTGTCTGGTTTTTTTAACGGTGTGCAGATATAATTTACACTAACATGCTGTCCTTAGTTCACCTGGAACAGACAGAAGCCTGGATTTCTTCCATGCATCCTTGAATTAAACAGCCGTGTCCTCTAGCTGTCTTCTTCTGGTCTTCTTGCGTCATTCACAAGCTTTTTTATCCATTTGATGGGCCTTTCTTTTATCTCCTTTGGGTTGTGTGATTGTCACAGTAAACAGAGCATCCTCTTGCTCCCATCAAATGTACACTCTCTGCAAGTGAAGAGGGGATGCAAAAGTTTTTGTTGTTGTCCTGACACAAATAAAATTGATTTTAGGAATGAAATGGCATTAAAACATGAGCTGTTTTCTCCAGCTTTAGTAAATCACAACTTCATTCCTTAAAATTGGATCTTCTATTAACATTTGCCTTAACATTTTCTAAAGCCAACAAGCAATTGACAGTGCCTTTCTACCTGGGTTGTAAACTGTTTTTTCTTGTTTTGTTTTGTCACAAACATAAATCTTTTTAATGGAATATTATGGGATAAATCATTCCAAATGTTTGAGTGGAAGGAAAGTGTGGCTTTCATTTATTAATGAAAATCTGAAGTAGATTGTATGAATTTGTAACTACCCCATTTTTATTCTGTTACTGCTAAATATGCAGCAGTCTTCAGAGGTCACTTAAGTTTGTAGAGTCAATCTGTGTGAGGGTCATCATGAAGACAGCATAGGATTAAAGTTTAAAGAAGTTCAAAGTTGGGATGTGTCATTAAACAATATCCCTACCTTTGAACATCTCAACATCTTCAAACACCTCAGCATATTTCAGTCAATTATCTGAAATAAAGTGTGGCATCTCTGTAGACCAACAATGCTGTCTGAGGAGAGTATTTATCAGAGAAACCATTCTGTCCTTTATGACTCCAGAGGAGCTGCAGGAATCCACAAATCATGTGAGAAACTTTTTCAAAGGAAAAAGTAGTCATGCACTTAACAAACCTGCCCTTTTATGTAATAGTGGCAAGAAGAAAGATACTATTTGCAAAAAGTCAGAACAGATCCAGGTCAAAGGTCACCACAAGTGAATAAAACATAGTCAATTTCCAAAAAGGCCAACTTCTAGCTCTAAAAGTTTTTGATGCTCAATTTTATAAATTATGTATTTTAAATCTGTCCAAATCACTGCAATTTCAAAAATCATAGGTGCCTTTAACGTCTCATGCTGTGCCTGCTTATTACATATTCTTGGTGACACCTGTCACATTAGACAACAGAACAAGACAGAATTTATTATTTGTTGCTGACACAAAATTGCATCATGCTAATCAAACAGAGGGGCATATCCAACATTAATTGGGCCTCAGCTACTTATGGATGTTGAAGTTTTGATTATTAGAGTCTGTAAAAGAAGACAATGAGCTCTAACTCTGCATCATTTTCCCAGAAATTTTCTGAGACAACTATTTATTTATCTGCTAATAGCATACTTTCTGGGGATGCATTTGCTGCAGGACAGTTTAGAAATGTTTGAATTGTATTTGATGAGTGATAGACATTATTTAGTTGAATAATTTTCTCTCTTGTTTAAGTTTTCCAGAGTTCATCTTTTGCAGTGAACAAGACACTTTTTTTGATTTAGAAAACATGCATACAATTCTTTCTCCATAATGTTTGAAAATACTTTCAGTACAGCATGAAGAAGATGGCAACAATGAAGAGCAGAAACCTTGCGCAGTAACTGTTCACCACTGAGATAATCTTGCATCTTGATAGCGCAGCCTTCCTGGGAGTCTCGTCAAATTTGAAGCGACTAAATGAGGTCTTCAGCAGATAGTCACAGAGGGCGGCATCGCCCCAAGTTAAAGACATGAATGCAGGCAACAACGGATCTGATGAGGTTTTAAACGATGCGGTTTTTCCAGAAACACGTCTGAATGATTGGATATTCTCCTGCTCATTATGAAAAAGGCAATGAGAACATATTAACTTTACTATTTACAAAAAGGTTAATCACAATTGATGCCGTCAGATACTCCTGCATTGCAAAGAACTCGGCAGCCAAACATTTATAAGAGTTAGTTTGGTTCCCCCTGCTGGTCTCTGAGTATAAGCACTGCATTAAAGTGAGTTGTAGCTTTTTCTTTCAGCTACACCTCTCTATATTACATCCTTTTGATTAGAACGCACTTTACTGCCTTCCTAATATAGTGACAACCTGTTAATGTAATTAGGTGCAGTGAAACAGGGCTGACTCAACAAAGGACCATTGTGACCAATTAAGCAAATGGGCTTTACTGACTGGACAGAAGAAGAGTGACAGCAGCAAAGTCATTAAGCATTCAACTTACCTGTTGGAAAAGTTTACGAGGAATCTGTGTTTCTTTAATGCCGTTAATTATCTCCCGACACGTAATGAATTACAAAGAGACAGAGGTGTAAAGGTTCACTGATCTTTGGTCTAATTGGTATCTGAAACCGTGATGCAAGGCACCGTGTTAATTAGCAAAATGAGAAATGCAGAGAAGACAACATAAAAAACATGATGTGGTTTGAAGTAGCGGGGCTGACTGTCGCTGAATGTTTCTATTCGCCTCCACACAGCTCCAGCAGGATTTTACGGTAGTCGCCTGATGTGTCCCCCTAAACAGTGAGAATTTAAAAGTTATTGCAAATGATCTAAAAATGATTTTTGTGTTCCTTTTATGCAGATGAGAAAACAAAAAAAACGGCTACTTGTGTAGGAGAAAAGAACAATAAATCTTCCACAGATTAAAAGGCTCACATTAAATAAAGCTGGAATTGCAATTATCATAATTAGATTATGGCTGATGGATTGCAAAGCTTGAGCTGACCACAGCATGTCTCTGCCCCTCACCTTGATGAAGGAGTGTAGAGTCTTTCCGTACATCTTCTGGAACTGACTCTTAATGTCCAACATGTCAATTTCAGCCCTGGCGACCATTATTCTGATGAGGACGCTGTCTGTGGTGCCCAGACCCTTCATGAGAAAGACAAAAACTACATCTAGATTGTATTCACACACACACACATACAAAAAGTTTTGCAAGCAGAATTCATGTCATACAAAAATGATAAAAACCTTATCCACACATTTTTGTAACTTGGAATTTTATTTTAATGAATTCATTTATTTTCAAGTTTGGCATGCAGAGCCCTGAGCCACAATCTTAGGTCAGATTGGATGGAAAGCAACTGGAGGCAATTTTCAAATGTTGCTGCAGATTTTTAACTGGATATATAGCTGAATTTTGCATTTTTAGTAAATAAATAAGCTTTGATTTAAACCATTGCAGTAGAGCCATGGCTGCATGTTCAATGTCTTTCCATTCATTAACAAGTTTTCTTCCATGACTTTCATTTATAACCAGTTTCCCTGACTCTTCTGCAGTATGATGCACCGTCAATGTTCCCCAAGAGGATGGTGTTTCCACTGCAATGTTCAGGATTAAGGTTTCACCAGACAGTGATTTGCTCTAGAATGAAACATAAAATTTTGGTCTCATCTAAGCAGGACTCCCTCTCCTGCCTGTAAAGGTTATAAGAAACTGTAAACAGAACATAACTGTGGTTTAATATTCTCCCCAGCATCACGTGTCTTTCTAAATATTCTTTCATAACCCTCTGAGGACTTCAGAACAGCTTTATTTACACTGAGATTGAACTGCACTCAGACATTGATTACATTTAGCTATAATATCTCTTCTCAAGGCAATTGCTTATCCTGGATTTTCTTTAGGTAAATTAAGATTAAGGATGTCTGAAAACAAAGCTGTTCAGGCTTCTATATAAAATAAAAAAACATGTATTTATTTTTTCTATTTTCCAATTATAGACTAATTGGTGTGTCACATAAACTCCCAAAGGCTTTGTCACGCCCCTGGATGTAACATGACAAATGTGAAATAGTTTAAGCAATATAAACACTTTTGAAAGATACTTTATAATTACCTTCATTGACTTGTATAGCCGTTCAGCAAAAAATGCTGGCTTATTCTTGATGCATTTCACTGCAATCAGAACAAAAAGCACATTTTAGTGTTCGTCACACAAACATGTCAAACTAAGACTGCAAAACATCAAAGGCAAACACCACTAATAATTTAGTGTAAATGAAAGTGTGGCACATGTTTCTAAATCAATATTGCTTATTAAAAAAAAAAAACGATGTAACTTCATCTTTCTTTTTTTAAAGCCTGAATCTCTCAGTATTCAAGACTCATAAGGGTTTGTTTCTCTAAGAAAGGCTGCAGGAGAAGTAAAAACCCTTTCAGCTTTAAAGTTAACCTCAATCAGTATAAATTGGAGAGGAAAGTTCACATTTTGTGATATCCAAGGTGACTAACATATAAAGCATATGTGATCTTCATTTTATGAGATTAAAAACAGGATCTACACAGGAAGTTCACGTGAGTTCAGATGAAATTCTTAAAACCATATAATTTTTAAAATCTTACCCTGCAAGCTAAATTATAAAAAAAAATCCAAAAGTGATTGGAATTCATTTCAACTTCAGATGAGGAAGTGAGAAAACCTGCTCTCATGATCTGACGAGCCAAAATGTGAAAGGTTTTATGGAAATTGTGCAGCTTTTGGGAAGATTCACTGAACACGCAGATCAAAAGCCAGCATATATATAAGGGTTCATTAGTGCATGACTACCTTTGACATGTGTGAAGGCATCATGAAGTCTGAATGATGTATAAAAAGGTGATATAGTAAAACCTGTTATCTCTACAGCAGTCGTTTCACAAACTAATTAACCACAAACTCATTTTATAAACCTGCGTCTGATGTTCAGAACTGAAATAAACAAGACTACGCTTACTCTGGAATTAATTATAAAAGCTTTGTTTTCTTTTAAGTGGAAAAAACATCCTACTTAAGCATTCTATATGTTACCTTACTCTTTCTTTCATTCAATCAAATTAGTTTTTATTTGAAAAGGTTTGACACTTTTCACGGAAGGCTAAGCTAAAGAATACACTCATTTTCAATCAGAAGATGCCTTCTGATGAGACTCTTTGTTAGACTAAATGTACCTTTTGAAAATTACATATTTTAAGCAGGTATTAATCATACTTTTCATTAAGTCCACATTTCTTTCTGATGTAATATTATCATCTGATGATGTACATTCATTTTGTTAAAGGAAATATAAGCATGGAAACATCAGTCTGTCTGCAACTAATCTGCAGTTTATAATGTGTCTCACTTACATAAGCAGAATTATACTGTAGACTAATATAGCAATCAATATATCCCCGTGTGATGAAACATGGGAGTGAAGATGCTGACCTATGGCAAGAAAGACGTCCTCCAAGGAGCCAGACATCTCACTCTTGATGCTCGCCTCGATGTCTTTTCCAGAAATCTTCTGATATTCCTGAAACACTGGAGTAGGAAACAATATGATGAGGTTTTATGGAGTAGGATGCTAATCATTGTGAGCTGAGAGAAGAGAAGAGCTGAGAGAAATTATAAGACTTAATGTTTGCTCATAAACCTGCCACAAGAGGTCAGTAAAACCTTCACAAGCTTTTTCTAATGCCAGTTTTGTTATATAATAAAAAAATAACTGCAGTTCTTATTTTGGCAGGAATACCTCTCAGCAGATGGTTTCCGTTCCTAACGCACAGCACTGTGAGGAATTTCACCTCATCTGTGCCCCAACGAGCCTCTCCAGCCTCATAGATGTCCTATAAACCCAGAAGTAAAAAAGGAGGTTAAATGGGATTTAAATAATAAGTATTATATTGAGAGTTTTATTTAATATGACGGTATTGACCTTTGCATCTTGAACAGCCTGGGCGTCGTCCACTTTATCGCTTTCATCTCGTCCAGCCTGCAATCCAAAAAATCCATACAAAATAAGCAAATCCACACAGATAATTCTCTTTCTGCACCAGCATTAAAACCTTGGTAAGAAAGATGCTACTCAATGTACTTTTTGAGAAGTAACTTGCAAATAAAAAAAATATGTTATTTTATCCCTCAGTTTTGTTTACATAATCAAGTGAATGCCTAAGTAAATTGTTTTAAAGCAACTTTCATGAAATGAAGCACTGACTGAAATGATAATGATATTAATGTAAAATATGTTGTTCTTTTATTAAACACTCTGATAATTACTAGCACCTCCCAGGAAAACAATGCAGAAATCTTTAATAAATTCATAAAAAATATATTGTTCTTTTGTTGCAATAATATAATCACACAGTGAAAAATCTGACTGTCGACTTTGAAACATTTCAATGTAAACACTGTTAGTTTTTACCCCTCCTAGAAATTTACTTGTGCAACAGTTTTTGACTTCTGAACTTTTCCATTTCATTATTCCTTTGGGGTTTTTTTATTGAGGTATAAATAGGATCAGAAATCCTTTCCACTCTTATTCCCTACAGCCATTAATTAAAAAGGCAAAAGATACAGATATGTATATGCAAATATGTGGCAGAATTTATGATTATTTTGTTAGAATATGAACAATAATACAAAATCTTTTCTGTCATTTTTGGAATCTGGTGAGATTATTTATTATAAAGAAATTGTGCTACGTTTTAGTCATAATGACAGCAGAAACTAGCTACATGATTGCAATTAAAACTTTACATAAATTAGTTCTTCATACTTTTTGTTGCCTCCTTGGCAATGACAGTTTGACGTCTTTTCAAAGGTTTGTGGATTCATTTATCACATTTATGGCCGTTCAGTGCCAAGACGACGTGTGCTAATGCTCACCAGAAAGGAAATGTTCTCAAGAAAATAGTGACTTGCATAGATATGCTAACATTTGCGGTTGATGTCATAATTTAAAATCTCGAAACAACTGGAGCTGTAACAAACAAGTACAAGTATTAAAAAAAAGCATAGAAAGTCAAAGGCTTAACAAAGCTTTTGAGCCAAGTATCAAAAGTTGTATCTTTTGACCTCATAGTGGGAGGAAGACAAAAATGTTAAAAGAGAGATTAGTCTCTCAAGGCCTCCAAGTCTCCATAACAACCATTTATTGTAAGACTTTTTGATACTCCCGGCAAACTGGGAGGTTGATGTTTGCTTACCGTGAGCAAAGAGACCAAAACCCTTTTAAACATCCCAGAGGTGTCCCCAGACACAGCGTCCTCCAGGGTCTTCCCATATTCTATGGTTAAAATAAAAAAGGAACAAATTATGTAAATTATTATTTACAGTTTAGTTGTTATAAACAGTGGGCTGCCCAGTGGCGCAGCTGGTAGAGCTGTTGCCTTGCAGCAAGAAGGTTCTGGGTTCGACTCCAAGCCCTGGTCTTTCTGCATGGAGTTTCCATGTTCTCCCTGTGCATGGGTGGGTTCTCTCCGGGTACTCCGGCTTCCTCCCACAGTCCAAAAACATGACTGTCAGGTTAATTGGCCTCTCTAAATTGTCCTTAGGTGTGAGTGTGGGTGTGCATGGTTGTTTGTCTTGGGTGTCTCTGTGTTGCCCTGCGACAGACTGGCAGGGTGACCCCGCCTCTCGCCCGAAACGATAGCTGGAGATAGACACCAACAACCCTCCTGACCCCAGTAAGGGACAAGGGTGTAGGAAAATGGATGGATGTTATAAAATATTTTATATTTAAATCCATATGGAGAGACAGACATCAAACACATAAAAACAAAGGTGAAAACAATGAGCTCCCAGACAGAGAGCAACTCATATCATGAATAATTTACAGCTTCCACTGCTTTCTGATAATGGGCCTTTAGAGGCCGCTGTGTAATATCATATGTCATATATAGGCTCAGGAAACGACAGAGATACAGTAGCTTAATGTAAGAAAGTCTGCTCATGAGAAGTTACCTCTTTTATAGACCTCATTGATGGTTTTAATTTCATTATTGGTTCTTGAAGCCAGAATATCAATGAGGCAGGCCTCCTCTGTTCCAGCCCCCTGTGAAGCAGAAAATTACAATTTAGTTACTTATATCAACCAAACCGAACCCTTTGAGGAAGTATCAATCTGGTTTGTAAAAGGCCTTTTTCGTTCTTGATGAAAGAAAAAAAAAAACATTTTCTTTTTTCTCTGTTATGTTTCTCTTATAACAAAAAGTTACACGTTTCTTACCGAACCATTTGAGAAAGTATCAATCTGGTTTCTTTTCATGTTTCTTTGTCATTTTTAGCAAATGCCAGAGAAACTGGAGTCACAAGTTCACCTGCTGAGAACATCCAAGTTTCAACTAATGACGGTCTACATTAAGAGGATATTCTCAAGCATTAGCCATCATCTAATGACTAAGAATGTAATTCTAGAATGACAGAGATCAGCTTTCATAGTTCCATACATTTCATTCAAATAATGGAATCAAAATATAAGTGTAGAAAATAAACTTTTTTTCCACTTTTTTCTTACTATACAGACTTGGAAACATTAAAAGAATCAAACTACATACTTTCACTCTGTATGTTTTATTCAATTACTGTTTCTAATATCGTAGACATGACAGGAATGCCTAAGAAAACATACAAAATATCAGCCAATATCAGCCAATTACTCCTGTAATTCTGTACTTATTATTATTTATTTGTGTTTTATCATCATATTTTGGAGCAAAGTGCTGAAAAGGTGCCTAAAAAGTTTGGATACAACAAACTATATGACCATAAAATTGTCACAAAAATGTTAATTAAATGAAGAATTCTGACCTTCATTGCGTTTTTCAGCTCATAGGCGTCATAGACGGGCGGTAACATCAGCAGACCCAGAACGACGCTCTTGAAGTTCCCGCTCAGCTCTGAAGACAGATCATCAGCCAGGTCCTAACAAAGGGAATATTATCGAGTCATTTTCCAGTTCTATCATAAGAGTATGATTTATCTTCTGGAGACCAGACTTCCATCATCTCTGGGCTCCCCAATAGAATAGAGGGTGTGGTTTTTGGAAACATTTTGTGAGCAGCGTAGCCGCTTAGCACAGCTCACCACATGTGGGTGTCACCAGCATGACTCACTCTTTCTGCTGCGCTCAGTCTTTGCTTTTCCTGCAGTTTCCTCAATGAATTCTCAGAAAACTTTATTCAAACTCTTACTGGTCACTATATGAAGAGATCACCTTTATCTCACTATGTCAACCTCAAAACTTCCCTCCCAGTTAATATATTGATCCTCATTAATAATGAAACACAGAAGCAGACAGTTGGGAGCATTCCTTGTTTGGTTTTAGTGAATGTTTATTACAGGAAGAAGCGTTCCCCTTTTCAGCCGACTACAGGGCTCCTTCTGTCTGAGGCTGTGTTTACAGATGGTCATTTCCAATTTATTTCTGCTTTCTGGTCAAAGATTAACTTGGACTTTATCTATGCCTGTACCACACCTAAACAGAACATGATAAGAGCACACACTGAAACAATAGCGACAGCACATCTCCACTGTTTGCTCAGTTTTAATTTAGGGTGCTGTTCATCATTTTGAGGTTGTCAAACTGTCGCTTCTCCATCTGCTTAAAATAATGTTTGTTCAAGATAATAATTCTGTTTCCACTCAGAAGAAGATTGTGTTTGCTCTCACCTTCCCCACAGTTTGTTTGTAGGACTCTTTGATGCGCTGTCTCTGGGCAATCGTACGGTGCGCCAGGACGTTGATGATGGCCGCCTCATCCGTCCCTAAAAGCCACATCAGAGCACAGTTCACTTTGTGAACAACTACTTGGACCCTTTCAGATTTTTCTGTTTTTAATCACACTATATGTTACACATAAGGCATTTTTTTAAATTAGATTACCCGAGTAAATACCAAATGCTGGGTTATTTTCTGATGACTTTGTATAAAGCTATCAAAAAAATTTTTCCTTCTAAGTCTAAATCGCTTATGCAATCAAGCTTTCACAATATCTGTTTATCAGTCTTTTAACTCACGGTGGAGACATTTTGGCTGGTTTTGCCTTTGGATCGTTAACCTACTGAATAACTTGTGCAGCCAAGCATATGGTTGGACATTCTCCTTCGAGATTTTCTCATAGAACTTAATTAACTGTTTTCTTGATAATGAAAAGTCATTCAACTGCTGAAGAAACAAAGAAAGCCCAGATCTTCCCATCACCATTGCCATATTTTACTGTCAGAATTATGTGCTTTTACTGAAATGCTGCTGGTTTTACACCACATGCAATGAGATGGACTCTTTTCAAAATGCTCTGCTTCTGTCTTGTCAATTTGTAGGACATATTCCCAAAAGTTTTGGGAATTATTGGGACGCTTATTGGCAAATTTGAGAATGCCTATTTGGTTGCTTTTGGTCAACAGTGATAAAAGACTGAGAATTTTTTCCAAACTCTCATATACTGCTAAATCTATAACACTGACATTAACCACGGGAAGTAAGGCCTCTAGCGATTTACACATAGTTTTTGATTCATTTGTGACTGTTTGGATGAGTCATCGATGAACTATTTGGATAATGTTGAAAGGTGAGCCTCTTCTGGGAAGGTTTAGACTGTTCCATGTTCTCTTAAATCTTTTTTTCTAGACTGATGAAAGTTTATGACTTAATTTCTTATCTGTTGGTGCAAGTTGTGTTTCTTTTGGAGATATTTTAGCCTACTTCATGTTGTTAGACAGGACCTACTTATATGAGTTCTTGATTATACAGGTCTGGATAAAGAAATGGACCCTCCAAAAATATGGTTAATCCCGGTTAATTTCTGATTTTTTTGTCAGATAATAAAATTAGTTTCATGATTTGAAGCATTTCCATGTTAATTAAAAAAACCTAAAACGGATTAAATCTGTAACGGGACAAAAACTTTTTCACAACACTTTATTCGAAACTCTACTTTTTTAAAAAAGTGTCTAAAGGAGATCCCTGTAGATAATCCTGACACACAGCTGCTTGTTTGGGTTGGCATAGAAACCTTTTGTTAGCAAAAAGCAGCAAACTGGAGTCAGGAGAATCTAATTCATCTAGTAAACTTCCACCAGCATCCACATTCCTTTCTAGAAATCTGTTGCAGAGCAAAAGTTGGTATGAAGGTTTGTCATGCAGTTCTGACTGTATGAATTCAGAACACTGCATCCTACAATGAGATCAGATTACTTCTGCAATTTGCATGCGTAGCAAAGTCAGACGTTTATTCTGTCTCCATAGTGTAAAATAAAGCAAAATCAACAGGATAAAGGGGAAAGAAATGTTGAGAGTCTAAAATCAACAGCTGTGATTACAAAACAAGTGCTCAGCAACACTAAAATTTCCTCTAGAGCTTGGGAGGAGCAGAAGTTTTTCTTTCCATGGAGCCCTCCATGACATTACTGCCAGAGATAGGAAAGGATAGATCATGAATAAAAGTGTTGCTGTGGGCCACTCACCAGCTCCCTTCATGGCTCCTCTCAGCTTCTGGGCATCAGCTGCAGCATCAAAACCAGCCGCCTCGGTCACAGTTCCACGGTTTCCAATCTGCTCATAAATTACATATTTGCACCCAGTTAACAATGCAAACGAAGTAAAGTAAACAAAGAGTTTCAAGTTTACCTAAATGTAATAAATTCTAAAATACACTCGCTTTTATAGTTGCTTAAACACATCATAGATGCATATAAGAGTATTACAACTACTGACACTTTTTGATTAGTTTTTTTGTTTCTTTTTTACATCTGGCTGCGATTTTTACCAATTCTGATTTGCTGCTAAGGACTATAAGGACAACAGAAGAAAGATTTGTGGTGCGGTGCTGAGTGTCGCATATATCAAACAATAATAGGTAGAGCCTTTAATATGATCAATTTAATAAAACAATTACAGGATATATTTGATTTTGACCATATTTAATTTTGACCACCTGACCACCACTCAGATAATCAAAGAGAATTGAAAGATTACAGCTACTTGGTGTATCTCTGACACTATTTCTAGTTTGAAAAAATAATAATATATAATAATAATCTTAAAAACAGTGGAGGCAGCATCATGCAGTAGGATTATTTTGGGGGGAGAAATAAAGGATTATTTCCAAATTCTTTACCTTTGAACAAAGTTCTGTGTTAGGAAATTGTGACCATGCAACAAAATCAGTTTTCAAAATTAAGATCAGTGTCATCATTGATCTTAATCAGAGTCTTTTCCTGTATTACGACAGGAAAAGACTAAAGTTTAACTTAACATCTTTAGCAGTTTAAAGTGTTGCAACTTCTGTGCAAGGGTAAACATAACCACAGTATTTGCCAAATTTCAGGCAGGTCTCCATTTTAAACTCAAAGACACATACATATTCATTCTAAAAGCTGCAAAAATAATAGTATATCACAACTAACTTCAGACATTAGATCTAATGTTTAGACCTCATGGTCTTGCAATTACATGCAAATACTATGCTTAGGAAAAACAGCTTTCAAAGAACACACTTACTGCTGCCATTGTTGAATGATGGTGTATCTGGTCTGAAGGTCTGGAGAGCTGAAATAAAAAAAATACAAAAAAATATATAATAAGCAGCTCTCAGCAGCATTATAACAAGGTAAGAGCAAACAATCCAAGGAGGTAAAAAGATGGTGCCAGGTTTGAAGGCTTCCCTGGTTAACCTTTGATAAATATTTAATTTGGTTTATTATCTACAGGAGGGTTTCCATCACACTCATAGGCCCTGGGCTCTCGCGTCCCATTTCAGAGTTAGTGTTGCACGACTTAATCCCATAAAGTGTTTGTTTATATGGACACACCTGTAATCACTCTGTTAAGAAGAGACTTAATGGGAAGTCATTCCCATTACATATTTTAAAATGTAATATAAAAATAATATCTAGCACTGCGACTCATCAATTGCGGTGTGTAAACTAACTAAACTTTGATTTATCTGTGATTAAAAGCTTGTTGTACAAAAAGTTATCGGACTACATGGGAATATTTTAGGGAGACATTTACATGACACTGTGGTCTGAATTCAGGAAACAGCCACACAGTGGTTTGTTGTGAAAATATTCTGCATGGTCACAAGACATTTTTACACTCAGCATCTGTCAACTGCAAGCCATGACAAAGTTTATTCTGCATCTGGAAAACAGACAATTATCCTGCAGGAAAACCTACAGATCAAGTTTTGTATTCAAATTCATGCAAACATGTACATGGTAAATGCAACACAGAGAAAATACAAAAAATAAACATTTCCGCTTCCACCTCTCACGTGAATGTAGTGCCGGTTCTTGGAAAGCAATTAGAAACTGGATTGCCAGGACTTAAAAACAGTAAATTAAGAAATTGAACATAGTGACACGTTTGTTCACGTGTCGTAGAATAATCAAGCGGAACTGAACAACAAAGTTATGACTGCAGTTGAAATCTTCATAAAAGCTGCAAATGTGTAACAATGTATCATCTTTTGTAGAGCCTGTCAACAGTAAACTTTAATACAACACTGTACCGAAAGTATATGAGGAAGAAGACAGCGATAACTTGGCGTTAACGTCCCTGGGCACACCCTGCGCAGGGAAAAGCGGCTGCCTGAGGAAAACTTACACAAATACAAAGAGGAACCCGAAGAACTCTGAGTTTCGTCTCACCTGGTCTAAGAGTGCTTTCTTCCTGAAGCCCAACAAGAAGGTAGAGAGTGAGAACACCCCGTAGCTTTTAACTACAGCTCTGTTCAAGGACCACCCACTTCTAACACTATTTACGCGTGCACGCCACAGCTCCCGCGCAGTCATCTAAATGTGTTTACTTGCTGTGACTCCAGGGGGCGCTGTTGCGTTCCAAATAGTCTCAACCAGTTATTTTGTCGTTTAAAAAACAAACTTCGATGGATTATGTTGGAATTTCATGGTGATATGTAACAACTAGCTATAATTACTAAAGAAACTCTGAAAAAAATATATTATGAAAAAACTCTACTCTTAGGAGTAAAATTTTTGGACAGACAAAACAGACTGGCAGACACATTTATGAAGCATAACATTTTTACATTTTTATTAAATAACATTTTAATAATTTTCAGGTACTGATTATCAAACATGTCACATATTTTGATAAATAAAATACTATTACAAATTTTTGATAAAAATAATTTATTGGACAACTTTTCTTGACGTTGCATTTTTTCCACCAACTTTCTGAGCACCACCTAGCCCCCCCTTGTGGCCACAGTCCCCATTTTAAAAACACTGGAAGGGAGGAGCCGAGTGTCAAGTCATTTCAACCCTTTTGCAGGTTTTTTGTTTTTGTCCAAGATTGCTCTGTGTTTAGTTGCAACAATCTTCTCATTTACTGTTCCCTGATTCATTTTAATACTGCAAAAATTAATATTCCTTTATTTTTAATGCTTTTTACACCTCTTTACAAGAGTTTCCAATACATGGGGTCAACCCAGCAATTATTTTGCACAGGAACAAAGCTTATATTTCCAACTAAGTAATTCAATTTATTGTGAACATTTGAATAAAATTACCTTCAATGTAATATTCCTGTAATTTTGTTGCAATACTGACAGCACAAAGATTTATTTAGATATATTACTGCACAGACAATAAAGACAGCAGATGAACATAACACTGAAGAGTTCACACCACCAGACAACCCTACAGACAAGGGTTAACACATGTGGAGGGAAGTTAAACAAAGAACCTGTGACAAATAGAAAAAAGGACAAAGATAAAATAAGAAACCTCAAAACATTTTTGCAATGCCATAAAGCTGTCATTCAGCTGTTGGAAAACGGGATTTATGCCCAGTTTCCTCACTCTAAATGTTGCAATGTCTTTGTCAAGACTTCCATTTCCCAATGTGTTCCGCCTTTATTGTCATTCTCACTTATAAGTTGATATGGATGAAAGCTCCAAAACACTCCTTGGCATATAAATGTAATAAGGATGCACATTACACCAGAGAAAAATCGATTACACTATACCAAGAATGACACTCAATAATTCCCAATTGTGATCTTGCAGCAACCTAACCAACATGAAACTGAAAACAAGGACTACATGACACAAAATGCCTTTAAAATAATACAGAATGGATTGAAAGAGGTGAACAATTGGGGAGATTTTACGAGACAGTAAATAGTAAAAAAAAAGGATGATTTCAGATTTTTTTTTTTATTTAATTCTATAGTTGTAGCGTGCATGTTTAGTTCTTGGAACATGTGTCTAGAAAGGGTGCATGTCTACAATTCAGGTCAAATCAAAGAAGTTTGTCATTACTCTCAATGGGGAATTAAAAGTTATTGTAATATTATACAATGTTTTTAAAGTTGTTGTAGATGCTGAAGACTGTGGGCAGGAAGGATCTCTTGTGGCGGTCTATTTTACAACACACCTGAAGAAGCCTCTGACTCTGTTGTTGCATAACAATTTCATAAAAAAGATGCTCAGGGTTGTTTGTAATTCTTTAAATTTTATAAAGAATCCCTTGTTGTACTCTAATCTCCACAGGTTCAGCAGTCCCAGAACAGAAAGGTCAGATGTGCTTAGTGCTCACTTAATTGTCCTGTTGACAGATTTATGCATCCAAGCTGTGGCTTTGTATATCTCCTTTACAGGTACAATCAGCCTCTTGGCTGCTTATCTGAACAATACTCTGTTGTTCTTCATTCACACACTGGGTAGTTTATCCAGAAATAGGAGTAGTGTTACTGCATACTCAAGAAAAATTCAAAAGTACAGTGCAGTAAAACTACTCCTTAAAGTACATATGCCTTTTGTCCCCAAAAAAGTTACTTAAGTAAATCTAGTTACTACCTACCACCCCTGATAGTAAGTAGTAGCGAAATTAAGAATTATCTAGAAAACATGCGTCTAATAAAATCTATATTATTTTTCATCATGTAATTATCAATCCGGAAATATAGGGCAGGTATTTGTACATTAACACCTGGGGGGCTTGTTGTTCCATGATCCAACAGTGAATATCTCCACGTGACGTGAACGCAGCAAATGACCTCACACCGCAGCACACAAGCACGAAAGGGCGACTGTGCTCTCTGAACTACAGTACCCACAAGTCACCGCGTGCGTCAACAGCAACAGCTAGGATATTGCGATAACGCTGGCAGCCAAAGATTGCTGTGGTTGCAGAGATTAGACGGTTGTGTCGAAACCTCAGTCGGTACCGTTATAGCGGATGACAGACGCAGTGCTTACACACTTGCAGCGGACGCAGACTCGTCTCCTATCAACTCGACGCTTACCGGGGGCTGCCCTGCGCTGAAGGCGTCAGCGAACGGAAACCATATAGTTTATATATATATATATATATATTTATATATACACACACACACACTCACGCACACACACACGCGCGCGCATACACACACAAATGGAAGAAATTAAATAGCCCCACAGACAGTAAGCTATGAGGCAACAAACGGTCGCTGCACTTTCCTGAAGGATGGAAACAGCTTTCTGGGTAGCGCTGTCGCAGTTACTCGAAGGATACACCGCGTTTGAAGACATTTTCTTCAGAGGATAACCTGGATAACCTTACACGAAATGTCATAGCGCCTTAGCAGCTAGCACTTAGCTAGCTTGGTAACGGCTGGACGAGATGGAGATGGACCTATTTTTCCTCAGCAGCCGCAGCCGACCATGAACAGCTGGCTGGCTGGTAAAAGGAGCACTTTTCCGGAGATGCTTTAACCTCCTGGGCGGTGTAATACACTTACATAATAACTGCTAGCCGCTCTATAGTTATCACCAACTGGCTTGCGTTGGCAACCAAATGGGAATTTTCCCCTAAAAGAATCTCACATCATCACCACGAGGGAAAGAGGTATTACTTGCATATTTTTGAGGCACCAGAATAGACTCTGGATAAGTTTACATAAGGATCCGGGAATATAATATATCAGTGCGATAAGCCAGCACATCACAGCGTGAGGAGGGCGAGAACCACATCTTCCCTGCTGTCATTTCGACATCATGAGGAAGTTCTTTGATTCCCGTCGGGAGTTGGTGAGCTCCGGGCCTGGTTCTGGGGGAGGAGGGGGCAGCAGCTCTGGGTCCAGTCACGCCGGAGGAAATTTCATTGGCAGAGCCTTCACTGTCGGGCGGCACCAAGTCACAGTTGAGGAGATCATTGCTGAAGGTGAGAAAGGGAGTGCACAGACCAGATCATGTCATTCACTTCACTCTTTATTTTAACTCTCTGCTTTCATTTTTTTCCCTCATAGCTGGAGAATCAGGGGCGGCTTTTTGAGAATTGCCCCCAATTCTGAAAAAAAACCCCGTAATAATCTAAAATATTTAAGATATTGAATAATAGATGATTCATTCTAGGCTCATTAAAACTAAACCCAGACATTAACTCCCCACGAAAGTGACTTTATGTCTTTAGCAGTCAGATTATTCCATCTGGCAATGGAAAACAATCATTCAGGGAGTAAAAAGCATTTTTAATTTGTTTGCTTCATGCCGCCCCTCATGCTCTGCCGCCCTGAGCAGAAAGCCTGATAGAGGGTGGTGTATTTTTCTCATTCTGAGACACTTATCTCAACCTTAACACTAAAACACAACTATGTCTCCCACACAGGCATCACACAATTTAAAATTTATTGTACTTAAGTATATAAAAACAAAGCTCTGCACCGTTTCTCTTATCTGTACTCTGCTATTATGGTTCAGAGATGGATACTAGCAGGCGCCAGGCACTTGCTTTATGCTCTAAAAATGAATGTTTACAGTAGGTACTGTCATTTTCACTATAACAAGCAGCGGTAAGCAAATTGCAACCTAGAGTCATGAGGTAAAAATGCTGATGCTCGACTGTAGATGCCTGTCTGGAGCTAGAAGGATAACACACCCTCCACATCTCCAAGTAGTTTAATTGTTGAGTCTTTGTAAATGTAGGAAAGCAAGAAAAGAACTAATGAACCCTCAGGGAATCAGTTCCATAAAGGAAACATGCACTAAATTTGCTGCTGTCAAATATTGTGCACCTCTCTACATATTCATACTCCTGAGGCCATAAATTTAAATATAACTCAGGTGTTTTATGGAAGCTCTTATTAGTGTTTTTAAAGAGATGTTTGATCTATTTTATAGTTATTTTTATTCGTTTTTGTTATATTGTCTTGGTCTTGTATTCTGTTTTTGTCTAGCTAAATTGTGAAGTTAACTTTTGTTTCTTATAAATGTTATCTAGAGATAAAGTTGGCATCAGTATCTTAAACATTTGAGTAATATAACATATGTATTTCTCTCTCTTTTTCTTTTATGAACCAAACACATTTTTCTTTTTTAAAGTGATGTGTCTGGGCTCCATCTAATCAAATTAAAATTAATTGAAAACAATTTTCCAAGGTTCCTATGATATGAGTCAGCTCAGCTAATCAGAATGTATATGTTTACCTTATTATCTGAATCACAATCTTATTTATATCCTCATCCGTCATCTGAGATGCTCCATGCAGATTTGCAGTATCTGTCTGTGGTTGTCTGAAATTGATGACAGTGTCGCAGCTAAACTCAGCAGAATGAATATGCGGCCTGAGCCATACCAGATGGTTGGGCCTCACTGTAGGCCTGTACTTTAACCCTCCAGCAACGACATGACTAATAGATAACGCTATAAGGCAGCACCATGTGGTCCTGATCCTCTGTTCTGATGTAAAGGACAGACACTGGCAGTTGTTTGGTGTAATGGGGCAAAAAAAAGGCTCATCTGCTAGAACAGAGATGCAGTCTGAAAGCTTTGATGTGCAGCGTCATTGTGGAGTTGAATACTTTGTAAATCTACTCTGAATTTTACATCTGTACTTAACGCTAATGATTTCCGTCTGCTTGTTATCATATCTGGTTGACAGTTTGATGTGACAACTCTTCTTTTTCGTTTATTGTAGGTGGCTTTGCCATTGTGTTTCTGGTGAAAACAAACCAAGGGTTGCGTTGTGCCCTGAAGAGGATGTACGTCAACAATGAGCATGATCTGCAGGTGTGCAAACAGGAGATTCAGATTATGGTGAGTGGTTTTGGATAAACGTTTTCAATGTTTGTTCTCATGCTTTCCTTTTTGTGGTTCTGGTAAAACCACGCGTGAGAGCAACAGGAAAAACAAAATAATTTAATCCTCGAGCAAGGTGCTGGATTTAGTACAAACAGGACAAATAAAAATGAACTGGTATTTAATTTTCAGACCACGATAACCTTTACTTAGAAAAAAAAAACACATCGGTGTCATGGTATGAACACAAATATTTAAAACTAATTTTAACTAATTTTAATGTAAAGGAAAAATGATCTGGTGTTTTAATTTCAGAGGGATAAGCAAAGGTGGTTTCCTTTCTTGAATTATCTGACTGGCATCTATAGTCAGAGTGGAAGTAAAACTTTACAGCAACACCTTCACTGGCAGCTCAGTCGGAGCCCTATGATGGAGAATTTTAGTGGGTTTGATGTAGGAACATTTTGAAAAGCGTCTTACATTGACACTGGTATAGCTAATACCTACGGTTGCCCCTTAAATAAACTAACACCCACTTGAAATTTTGTATATTGGTGAAGTATACAAATTATTAGCTATTTGCACTGCGATGCTTCTTTTTTTTAGCTTAAGTGACATACTTCCTTCTCCAAACTTAACGTTAATCCAACGGCCCCAAAAAATCTCAGATTTGATCCTTTGCTCCACAGAATTCCAAAATCTCTGGCTTCTTTCTGGTGTTATGTTGTGGAAATCAAAACCTCAATTGAACATTTTTAACCACCTGAGGGATCTGGTGGCACACTTTGACACTTTCCTTCCTCATTTTTACTCCTTTACTTTTAAACTGGCAAACTTTGCATCTGCCTGTATGTTTATGTACATTCAGGGCTGTTGTTGTCTTTTTGTATAATTTTCCTTGTTTGTACAAGGCAACAATCTCTTCCATAAACCTCTTGGACAATTTTTTTGACTCAGCCATCCGTCTAACTTCAACGAACCATTACCACCAAAAATCAGGGTTTTTGAGATGTTCTGCCTCTGATCAGGAAACCAATAGGATTTCATGTTGAAGGTCAATAAAATCCATGTAATATTAGTTAAGTATTTAAACTGTGTGGAATTTTTTATAGCACATGAAAACTTATTTTACCCATAAATTTTATTCAGATTTGGTGTCTAATAATCTTAGGTGTCCCTCTAAAAACAAGGACTGTCTTTGATTTTTTTGCCTTATTTGTTGGTTTGTTTCTATTCTCTCACCGGTAAAATGTTTTCTGTTTTCTCATGCACTAACTTCTGCACTATGGATTTTATTGCCATGATGTCATGGCAAAAAGTTTGACTGACTGTTGATACTGGAAAGTCTGAAAGCCTTCTTCGTGTTTAGAGTCGACATAAGACTTTGCCTTCTTTGTGCTGAGGAACTCAGGAAGGAAGGAAGCAATGGATGCTGAGATTACAAACAAGCCAGATCCTATCACTCCACAATCTTCCAGTGGAATCATACATGTTGTTAGCCCATGTTTGCTTTCTTAAACTTCCAGTCTTACTTTTGCTTCTCACTTTCACTCTTCTCAAATACAAAAACAGTGGTTCACCTTCTTCAGTAGTACTTTTTTTTCCCTTACTTAATAGATTCCTGATTCCATCTTCCTACTTCAGCTTCATTTTCTAGGGAATAGCCTCAAGCTGCATTGCATAAAGTACTGAGAATTCAACTTAACATGCAACTTTTGCAGAAAATAATTTCATGTTGCATCATCAGTAATACTCCTATATTTGACAATAAAAAGCAGTTGATTCTTGCTGAATTTTTTTGTGTATTCTCTGTGTATTATAGTGTGTTAATGATGGTGCATTTTTTTGTTACTCTTGCAGAAAGACCTGGTCGGCCACAAGAATATTGTTGGTTATCTGGACTCCAGTATCTCAGCTATGGGATCCCGAGATGTATGGGAGGTTCTCATACTGATGGACTACTGCAAAGGTGAGGATTGTGCAGGAATGCCTTGATTTAGGTATTGGCTAAAGAAGTAGAGCATCTTTTCAAAGGTTTTGCATATTTTACATTTAATCACATTGGAACCAAACATTTTACATATTTTATTAGAATTGTAGCTTCGAGTCCATCACAAAGTGACATATTATTACAAGGTTTTGAAAGTATTCTAGATTTAAAAATCAGAAAAGTATAGCGTGCATTTATATTCAGCCTTCCTGAGTCATTATTTTGTTGAAAACCTCTCAGTGTGATTTTTACTCTGTCCATACCAGCTCTATGCCTCTGCAAGTAAAATTTTTCCAGTTTGCAAAATAGCTCCAGCTCAGTGAGATTGGATAGAAAGAATCTGCGAACAGTAATTTTAAATATTCATAATTGGATTTAGGTCTTGATTTCCACAAAGCCAATCTAGCTCATATGGTGCTATTTTACTGATAGAACCTCCACCCCAGTTTCAAGTTTTGTGCAGCCTTTTAGTTTTTCTCACAGTCTTCTTGCCTTTTATTTAGCCTCATCCTTTTAACAGTCTAGTTCGGGAAACACACAAAGTAGCAGTAGAGCAGGTAGCTTATATAAAAAGACAGGTAGTCCTTGAGACCAGTCAGTCCTTGGTTCACCCCCCAACCTTACGACTTTTCCTTCTTTACAGAGACATCATAATCCATTTTATTTATGGTATGCTTTTTGTTTCTGTCTATACATTTTTTTGTTGTTTTATTTTGAATTTTTAAAATGTCTTTCAGTTCTAGTATGGTGTATCCTGTTCAAAATGAAAGTTTATACGTCTTTAAGAGAAGGAACTTGCATCATTACATCAGTTGAAAATAGTCTCGTTTATCACAATAATTTCGTGTCCAACAATAATTGTTATTGTGACAGGCCTAAATATGAGAGCAAAATATGTTGTGGTTTGCTTTGTTAAATTTTGAAATGTTAATTTACAGGAGGGCAGGTGGTTAATCTGATGAATCAGAGACTTCAAACTGGCTTCACGGAGTCCGAGGTGCTTCAGATCTTCTGTGACACCTGCGATGCCGTATCTCGCCTGCATCAGCGAAAGGCACCTATCGTCCACAGAGACCTCAAGGTGAAATCTTTAGCTGCTTTCTAACAAGCCTTGTTTTTATTTTAAGTATTTAATAATTCTAACACAAACGTGAGCCTCCGTCAGTTCTGCCCTGGAATAAAGTGAAATCTTAAATACAGTCAATCTCGGCTCTCTGAACTGTAATGTGTTAATGCCCTGTAATGTACCACTGTGTGCTGCATATTGAAGGAGGTGACATCCAGTGTAATTGTGTTAACCGAGCAGCAGCTCCTTCTGTGAATCACCCTGCTGAGACGTCCTTTGAAAAGCAATGATAAGTATGTTGGTGTGAGAGGAAGCTTCGTTTAATTATTCATTGGTCTAATAGCAGAGGACAATGTAACTTGTTAGCATGCTTGAAATAACTTCACCTGCTGCAATTAGAGCCGTGTAGCTGCTTTGATTTTAAATGGTAGACTCTCAGTAGTTTTGATCAAAATGGAAACGTGACTTTTTCGTTGTAGAAATCTTAAAAAAAAATTGTGGAGAGTTTGTTTTCACCATTGCTTCAACCTTCTGTGCTGTAATGTGAAGGTGACAGTAGTTTAATGTGATTGATTACTTTATCTTTTGAAGATATAACTATTACAGTTTTCTAGGCCCATTTCTGTTTTTCTCCAAAAACTATAATTGATTTAAAGTATTCTTCAAGATTTATGTTACAAAATTGACGGTTAAAAAATAAGTACTTTCAATAATAGACTTATAATATTTTCAACTACTTGGAGAGCTCCAAGTTGTTGGAAGAGATATACTATATCTGGAAAGAAAATTAACAATCACTCCCCATCAGGTTTAGAAAATGTTCTTGTTGGGTGTGTGAGTGTGTGTGTGCTTAGTTTACTATATATCAGTCAAGCTGAATGTCAGTAGATTCCAGGATTCTTCTAGATAATCGGTACAATTTACTCAATGTTATCCCAGATGCCCATCTTACCAAAGTAAAAGCCTTGTATCTGATCTTAGCCTGGTGGTTAATTGCTGCTTCAAATCAATACTTTACTTTGTAGACTGTCTACAATAAAGTCTTTTCTGAAGATCTCCGAGTAAAACAGAAAAAAATGTGCACTACTCCACAGGTGGAGAACATTCTCTTGCATGACAAAGGTCATTACGTGCTGTGCGACTTTGGCAGTGCCACGAACAAGTTCCAAAACCCACAGACCGAAGGAGTGGCAGCAGTGGAGGAAGAAATCAAAAAGTTTGTGCCTTTTTAACATCTCAAGCTTTCTTTTATGATACTTCTTGAAAATAATGTAACTTGTTTTTTACACAACCTTTAAAAGGCATTTACACCCCTTAAACTTTCATTATTTTGGAATTTTATGAAATTGACCAACACAAAGTAGGGTGTGTTTATGAAGTTGAAATGTCTTTTTGTCTTCTTTTCAAAATTAAAGTGAAAAACGTGATGTTTGTGATGCTATTTGTTCAGTAATATAGATAATATTTCATATATGAAACCTCCACAGAGCAGCTTGAGTTATACTGAGAATAAAATAAACTGATACACTGTTTACTATTTATTCATTGACTTCTAAAGGCAATCATTGCATTGGATTTTTTGTTTGGGTATCAGATCAAACAATGCTGAGTAAAATTTTTTTTAGATTTTGTTTTGAAGTCATGTAAAAAAATATATAATTTCCTTTCCCTTGTCAATGACATTCTACTAAGTCTTGGTCTATTATATGAAAATCCAAATTAAAAACTTTGAAGTTTGAGTTTGTAATGTGACAACATTTGTGATATACATGTTTTTAAAGGGACCATGTTTAAATTAAGTTTTTTTGTTTATTGTTCATACTCTAACTGTGGGATCTTCACAGCTAGAATCTGTTGATGTAGTGTATAACTTGTATTGTGTAAAGTCAAAGCTCTGTGCTTACAGTTTGTGCTTTATTTTGGCACATAAAATCTGATATTCTTACTATTTTTAATGTTTCGTCTTAGGTACACGACTTTGTCATATCGTGCTCCAGAAATGGTGAACCTCTACAACAATAAGATTATAACTACAAAGGCTGATGTCTGGGTAAGTGGAATTAATATTATTTGTGATAATAAAACCTTAACCACAATGTGAATGTGTTTATTGTCCATCATAAATAAATCAATAAAATCTGCGAAGTTAATACGAGTCGCGTTAATTTTATGAAATAATGGAATAATCTTTTCTCAGTTTTTGGTGTTTCTGGACTCATCCGTTCCTTTCTCCTGTCACTTGGTGTGCATGTGGTTTTTCTCTCCAGGCGCTGGGCTGTCTGCTGTACAAGTTGTGCTTCTTCACTCTCCCCTTTGGTGAAAGCCAGGTGGCCATCTGTGATGGCAGTTTCACTATTCCAGATAATTCCCGTTACTCTTACGATCTCCACTGCCTCATTCGTTAGTACCTGTCAAATAATATTCTCTCTGCTCTCTGCTGAGTCCAGATTTTTTTGTTGTGTTTTAACTTTTAGTTTTTGGAGGTTTAAAATTTTTCTACATTATGTGTTTTAGGCTACATGCTGGAGCCGGATCCTGACAAAAGACCGGATATCTATCAGGTGTCCTACTTTGCTTTTAAACTAGCTCAGCGGACTTGCCCTGTTCAGAATGTGAAGGTGAGTGTCTCTCTGTAACCAAGATATTTGATCAATTATAAAAGAAATGGTAGTCTTAAAGGTAAACTTAAGGATTTCAACATGGAGGTAAAAATTTAAAAGCAGGAGGATATTATCAGAGGGCACGCACAAAACTATCACTGTACCTGACCCACACTAAGACAGCCACATCTCCAACATGCATCATGCATGTGGCGCACAAAGCCAGGACAAACCCAACCCACACAAATACAAGCCACATGCATGTCATGTGCTTGGCACACAGAAACAAACAGCAACGTTTCACCGCACACTTCATGGTGACTTCCTGACCTCACAAGTATGCCACATGGGCTGTTTGTGCACAGCCACAAAAACAGCGGCTCTGGTCAACAAAAGGCCTAACACACAATGTGACACACACACACAGTTAGGTGCCTGTTTAACCTACTGTTGATTGATTGACTGACTGATTTAAAAGTAAAGCAGTACAGCAACTTAAAATATTGAAGTTGTTCAATAAATTAGAATATCTTTGAAAAGTTTCTTTACATTAGTATCTCCATAGCCAAGTGGAACACATTATATAGATTAATTAGACAACGACTGATGTTTGAACACCTTTATTTCGGTTAATCATGATGATTTTCTTCCAATAACTAATTAAATACAAGATTTTAGATTAGAATATTTACATCAGAATAAACCCTATCTGCAGTGATCTGTAGATTAATAATGGCAAAATTAAATTTTGAAATTTATTGAAACATTTTTCTTTTTCAATTCTATCTTTGAGGAATCTTAAATGCTGTTTGGTTTTCACGATTGACCTTAAAAACCCAATAAGTCAGTCATCTTAGAGATCTTGACATGAGAATATTTTACCACAATCTCTGCAAGAGGCCACACAGCAACGTTTCAGCTTTATTTTCTGCATTTCATTCAGAATTTGATGCACATTTCATTTTCAATATTTGCTTTCTTCTTTACAAACTAGAATTCTCCGATTCCTTCCACACTTCCTGAGCCAATCAAAGCGAGTGAGGCTGCCGCAGCAAAGAAGAGCCAGACTAAGCCCAGGCAAGCATGACCTCATTACTGTGTAATACCCTTAAAGCTGTAGTGACACCACATTTTGTGGTACTAATTACTTACAGTCAGTATCCCGATACTCATTAAATAATTATCTTAACAATGTTTTTCCATGATTAACGAGAAGGGAATTATGCTTCCTTTTGTCGTCAGACTCACAGATCCAATTCCCACCACTGAAACCTCCATCACCCCTCGTCAGAGGCCCAAAGCCGTGCACACCCAGCCCGCTGCTGGCATCCTCCCCATCCAGCCGGCAGCCCTTACCCCTCGCAAGCGAGCTAATCTCTCTGGTGCCACAGCTCAGTCTGTGGGTATGTATTTCACTGAGCCATCACACTTTCTGTCTTTCTGTCACCAGAAAAACAAAACTTTCTGATAAAAATGAGGTGTATGAATCCAACAGCATGTGTTCGGAAATGTCGAGTGCAGCAGTTCTTGATAGGAGCAGATGAAAAACCTATGGTGATGGATTGAAAAGTTAAAGTAGTCTAGCTAAGCGGCTGCTTCTTTTTTGTTCACTGCTTCAGGTGACATCAGGTTTGAGTTATGAGCTTTTAGTTGATGATATTGTTCAGCCTCAAACATTTTAATAAGATTCACGTTACTGTGAATTCAATTAAGTTTTATATGAAACTGTGCATGTTTATATGTAGAACTGAGTCTGATTGATGCAGCAGAGTGATGTGCTGTGTTGTTATCCTGCAGGAGTCAGTTTAGACCTCTCTCAGCCAGCTGCAGCTCTCCAGTCACAGAAGGCACAGACGTCAGCTCAGCCGTTCATTCAAACACAAACCAACACAAATCAGGCTGCTGTTCCACAGAAGCAGGTACAGACAGCGATTCAGGAAAACTCTCTTCTATCTTTTTCTGTGAAAGGATGAATCATCTTCATTATCCCATCTAAAAATGCAAAAAAATTGTGATTATTTAATATAAAATCCCGGTTCTTCTTCAAATCATATTGTGTTTTATATATTTGTGCACTAGAGTGTTCAGCAGGCTGCAGCTGCTGGAGAAGAGATGGCAGCCTCTGCAGCATCACAAGTGGCCAAAGCTGACGCTGCACCACAAGCACAGCCAACATCCCAGCAACAGGCCACGCCTTCTTCTTCTGTGGTTAGCGCCGCTCCTCCACAGGCAGTGCAGACTCCATCCAGCCCTGCTGCACCTCAGCGTCCAGCGCGGCGCAAGCAACCGGGTCAGACTCAGCTGCCGGAGGCTCTACCCTCTCCAAGCAAGGCATCTCCGGGACAAACAGAAGTGGCTGCGCAGCAGGAGACACCAGCTCCATGTCAGCCTGCTTCAACTGAGACCAGCCAAAAATCAGCTCAGATCGTAAGAGGCCAAGCAACCTCTGAACTTCACCTCTTCTGATCTTTTCCTAAAGTCTATTCACATATGTAATAAAACTAATTCTGATCATTACACATTTATTTCCATTTGTCTGTTGAGCAGACTCCACCTGAGACTCCAAAGACATCTGAGGACCGAGGTCACCAACGTGTGCCAAGTGATGCAGCATCAAGTGATGCTGCAGCTCCTGTGAGTGACTCCACACAGCTGCTGCAGGGGGATAATGAAAACATTGCTCTCAGCCAGTAAGTGCAACGTTTTAGTATTTAAAAATATTTTAAGAGTTTAATATCTTAAATTTATTTTAAGAAAATTCTGTGGATGATTGTTTCATCTAACCACTGCTCGAAATAATTCCAGATTTATTCCAAAAGGGTTCACACATGTTTTGCTAGTTGAATTTTTATCATCACAACGAAAAACAAAAGTTGTCAGATTTTTATTTTAAGTACAAATGACATTCAGACAGAAGAAATGTTACATACATTTGACTATCTTTCTTTATTTCTGTTGTTTTTTTAGTAAAATCATGACCCAAACCAACTTCAGTCAAATTTCTTTTAAGTTCTCTTAATAAAACCGCAAGTCTATTGTTTAATGTTTAAGAAATATTTAACCAAACACAAATCTTATCTTTGTGGTAAGTATACAAAGAAAGCATAGTTTAGAAATATTTGCCATCAATTCCTAAAGCATTCTTTATATTTACATTTCAAAATAAATGAAATGTGACAGGCTGCACAGTGGTGCAACCTTGCAGCAAGAAGGTTCTGGGTTCGAGTCCCGGCCCGGGGTCTTTCTGCATGGAGTTTGCATGTTCTCCCTGTGCATGCCTGCGTTCTCTCCGGGTTCTCTCTTGGTACTCCGGCATCTGTTTTTAAAAACATGCAATTTTTTTCTTTTAGATCTCAACCAAACACCGCCGACTCTGTTCAGCCGAGCCTTTGCGATGCAGCTGAGGACCAAAACAAAGCTGAAGCCACCGTCCTTTCCTCTGGTTCCTCCAACACCCCCACACAGCCAGCATGGAACCCGTTTGACGACGACAACTTCTCCAACTTCACAGCTGGCGAATTCAAAACTGATGACAAAAAGTCCTCAGGTAGAATATGATTTTTAAAAATTTTTAGCAAACATTTTTGAGATTTAATAACACCTTAAGTCATGGACAAGATGCATTGTGATACAGATGAGGGAAGACAGCAAATACATCATTTAATGAAGGTTAGAATTAGTCTGAGTTTTTTGTCATTTGTTGATGTAGACAGTGAATGATGACAATTTTTTTTAAAGCAGACATGGTGTCAGATTCTGAGGTAACACCTTCTGAAGAGCTGATTCCAGGTCTGCAGGCCTCATCTGTGGAAAACACTTCTCAAGAAACTGGTATTAATAAATTCAAAGTTTCCTACCTGTTTATAGTTCTAACTGTGCATCTGTGAGATGCTTTACTCGTCATTCTTGTCTTTGTTTTGTTGTAAAGTTTCCATTTGGAAAACTTAGAGTCTCTGGCTGAAAGTCGTATAAATGGAGAATCCAGGAAAAAACATAATGAAGCTGCACATGTTTCCTTTAGCTACAAACAATAATTTATAATACTTTATTTATATTTATACTTTAAACTCCTCTATCATGTAAGTAGTTCTACATTATGAGACACAACACTTTATCAGACTCAGTTTGCAGAATCATCTGAATATTTAATTCTTTTATTACATGCCATACCTGAACTTCTCCATCTTTGTCTCCTAGCTGAAAGGCCATCTACTATTCTGGACTCAGGAGCCTCTCTTTTGGTTGTTCCAGATCCTTTCCATACCCTTGAACTGTCGGATGCTCCAGGTAAATGCCCATTTTATTCTAATGAAATGTGAGAAAATAAAAATGTTTTTTTATATCTTCATGTAAATATTTGAGAACAAACTGCAGCAACTGAGATGTTATCACAATAATGATCAAGGGTTTCTAGATCTGAATAAAAATTAAACCAATTTGTTGAGTTTATTCTCTGTGCTATTGTCTAAAAATGACCCATCTGTTCAAACTCCGCCAATTTGATTCAATCGTAAACAGATTTTACATCTTTTTCTGTGTAGCCTGAATGAATTTGACATTGACTTACAAAGAACACAATGTTTTCACTTTTTTCTTTTCTGGTCTTCAGAGAAGCTGATTGAAGGTCTCAAATCTCCAGACACATCTTCACTCATGCTTCCTGATCTGCTGTCATTGTCTGATCCTTTTGGAGGGTCTGTGGAGTCTGTGAAAGGTACAAGTCTCTATCTGTTAAACATTTTTCAACCCAAAAAAGGCTGAAACAAAAAAACATTCAGGGCTGACTGCATTAAAAACAGAGTTAACCTGCAGCTCGATTCAATGCAAACAGAAACAGTAATGTTATCAAGTACAAACCTTCTTATCGCTATGTAAAGAAAAGTAAAAGAATCAATAGTTTTATATTAACAGTGGGGGAAATGACATATGTGTGAAAGAACTGGCTTCAAATGAATCAACACAATTTATAAACTGGCTTCTTTATTTATCCAGGACCAAAGTTCTTCTTCAGGTTTGACTCTCTTCTGCCCTTAGTGGACAGATATTTCCACATTATCACTTGTGATTCAATAAAAGTTTAGACATACAGCATAAAACTGGACTTTGAACAGCTTATATCTTTTAAGAGCATTTAAAATGATGAAACATATGAAAGTGAGAATTTAGATATTTTGTTTACTAGATCCCATTCTCGTGGCGAACTCTGGTTTGGTTTCTCCCCGTCCCAGACCCTCTCACTGCAGATGACTCTCTCCTTGGGTCTCTCATTTCCGGCCCTCCTGCAGCACTGGGCAGCGCCACTTCCTCCGCCTCCTCTGCTCCCACTTCCGCCACCTCTGCTCTGGATGATTTCAGCCTGCTATCTGGAGACTCAGTACAGCCGAAAGGGGGTAAGAAGCTCCTAATTGTAAGCCTTCTCCTCTTGGTGATGAATTAAAGTCACTCAGTGAAGCATGAATACCTTTGACAGGTTTGTTTCTTTCCTGAAAAGAGATAACTATTTTTTAAGGGACGGGTGAATTAACGTCCTGGTTCTGATTATTTTAAAGAGTAAACTATGAAGAAAGTAAACAGTAACCTGGTATTTAATCATTTACAAGCTGTAGGTTCTCAGAGGTAGAAATGTTTTAACATCAGTGGATTAACATGCTACTTGATGAGATGCCTCTTCTTTAGCCAAGTGTTTTCATTCCTAAATGGCTTTTAGACATCAGATGCAGCAGCCTTCTCCTGGTAAAAATGTGTATAAAACATTAAAATAAATCACGTAAATTGCAGTAACATAATCTCACACTGAAAAATTTGCCAAATCAAATCCTTTTTTGAATATTTATTCAGTTAGAGTTAAAGAAAATCTTATTTTAAGATTTTTGTTTGTTGGTTAACATAGCAATCCTTTAAAATAAGTGTTTCTAATTTCTTTCCCATCATACGAGTTGATTTGCTGAAATGACGGCAGAGTGCGCTTCCAGAGCATGCAGATAAGTTGTTCCTTTCTCCTCTCACTGGAGGAAACATTCATTTGGCATCAGCAATCTTTAGACTTGATAAATTGTGCTTGAGGAGCCATTTTGTCCTCCATCATGACACTAATTGACATCTCAACTCATTATCTTCCCTTATAGATCCGAAGTGAGTAGGCTCGCTTCATGAGACCTTGAGTTTGAGGGCAATATCGACACAAACCTTTTAGAAATGTGTTGATTGAACTCTTCTGATTCCGCTCTTGGGATTTTGGATCATATAGAAAATGTCAGCAAACAGTAACAGTCTTAATTTTTTAATCCCATTTATCACCGCACTGCCCTAAAGGTAAAACCTTTTTGATTCACTGTTTCATAGTCAGGCTATTTTTCTTCACATTAGATTAATGAACTTCTTTGTAATGGGTTTTCAATCAGTTTAATCAAGTTTAAAGTCTTTAAAGTAGCAGAGTGTTCCTGCTGTCAGGAGTCATCTGCAAAATTGCGCTGTCTCTCACAAATTAAAAACTGCACAGCTGGGGTTTAGTTATCAGTTCTTGGCTGCAGTGCAAAAGTATTTAAATACTGTTGACTCTGCCAACTCCACATCACAGCCTGACTGTGTGCAGCAGCTGATTCCAGTGGAAAATCACCGATTCCCTCTCCATCAGACATAATCTTTATGTTTACAGAGCAGCAGATCTATTTGTCTTGAAAAGATTCAGTGCATCATTTTAGAAAAGAAGGGAAATCTTTTTGTAATTGCTGTACATATTTTTATGCGGAGGAGGCATCATTATCCTGCTGGAATAATAAAACATCATCCCAGTGGCTCTCCACATTATGTTGTTTTTCTTCAAACGTTACCCCGTTGATCTGAGCTTTATTTATCGTCTTCAGACTCGTCTCTCTTGATCTCAGACTTCGAGGCCCAGTCGGCCAGTGCGGAGGCTGCTACCGAGGACGACTTTGATCCTATTCCCGTCACAGGCCGAAAGAATTCCCAAGGTACGCCTTTAAAGTTTTTTATTCTTAGAAAGCCTTACGTGGCTGAAGTCATCTTTGAAATAAAAAGTGAAAATCTAATAGGTCAAATAAAAACGCAGGGATGCAATTTTTGGAAAAGCTGTAGCTGTGATTGGGTAAATTATTTTCTTCTTCCTTCTTCTCCCTCCTTCCTTTTTGACTGCTTTCCTTGCCTGTTGTGACTCCCACTCCTGCTTCCCCTCCACCCTACCTCTGTTTGCCCGTACTCGTCTCATTCCCTTTCCCTTGTCTCTTCGGCCAGTTTCAGGAGGCCACTCGCGCAGTAACAGTGGTGGTTCTGAATCCAGCCTGCCCAGCTTGGCCCGCTCTCTGATGCTGGTGGACCAGCTCATCGACTTGTAGATGGCCCCCCCTTCCTCCGTCATAGAAGCTGTAACTCTGGATAATAGTCCGGCATAGCATAACAACAATCAGCCGTGTAGTCGTAGATGCTCCCTGCATCCCCTTCCTGACTTCCTCCCTTCATTATAGAAACATCCCTCACCTGTCAGCGTTTCTTCATTCCTACTTTTCTTTCATCGATAGCAGCGCCCGCCATCTCTTCAACTCTCATCTTCACACTAACATTTCAGCTTTGTTCTAGTCGCCATGCATCACGTATGATACACCGCCCATTTTAAACACTAGTCGCTTTAGGGGGGCTTTTTTGTCAATCAGGAAAAAAAGCTATCAGTTTATTTGAAGAATACTGCATTTTGTCTAATAGCAAACAAAAAAAGATCATTGTCGTAATGTAAAATAGACATAGTTCTAAGTGGTTGTAGTTCTCGTGCACAAGTGAATTTGTCGTGGTTTGCCTTCCTAGATTTTCCTCCTTGAGTTTATTTGCACAGAAAACAAAAACATGGAAAATTTAAATGATTGTTCATTCAGATGAGGTTTATTTGAATTAACAAAGCCAAACATCTCTGAGTCTGATGTCATGTAGCCTGATTTGCACACAGATGCGTAAATGTTAGACTTGTTTGAGTTGAAGGATGGAAGATCTGTACGACTTTGAAGCTGCTGTAGTTGAGCATGAAAAATGTGAGTCCAATCTCCAAGAAGAGCCATTACACACTACGTTAAAGTGCCATAGAGTAACCCGAGAAGCGACGAGAGCAACAAAGCAAAGACAAAGCACATTATCCATAATTATTGGCACCCTTTGTAATAATTTTCATTTAAAAAGCTCACACATAAATAAGTTTCTTCCTTCCTTTGTGAAGTGGAAAGATTAGCTTGAGTACCTGGCTTGTTTGCCACAAATCCAGTTGTATTAAACCTTTAATTGTTGCTCTGACTGCAATTAGCATGTTCTGCTTACTGGGATCAAAGTATACAAACAAAAGTTTAAAAAAATCCAAGAATATCCTGGCCGTACTGTTTGGAGTTTATTTGATCAGCATTTTTCTGATTTGAACATTAGAAGATCAAGATACATTTTGTCTCAATTGAATAGCATGTTTTCTTGTCTTTCCTGTTGTTAAAAGTAATTGCATTTTGTCTCTTACCACTGTATCATCATTTTACCTGAGTAAAACGAAAACATGTATTACCAATCAAAATCTCCGAGGCACTCTGAGAATGTTAGAAAAGTAGGTATAAACTACTAATATGGGTTAATATGGCATTTTTTTTGTCATTAAAGGTACTTAACTGTCTTCGAATATTTTGCTCACTAAAAACTAAAATTTATGGTTGGACTTTTCTAAATTGTTCCTGTTGGGATCATGCTACCGTAGCAAAATATTAATTTTCAGACTTTTTTAAGCATCTTTGCCAGGCATGCCAATATTTATACATGGTGCTGTACATCCAGCCATTCAGTATGAATAATATTTGCTCTTGTCTATTCCACTTTGCTTCTTTTAAGAGGAAGATTTTAAGTTGTTTTCCTGAAGGAAGGTCATGTTGGAACGAAATCAGAAGTCGGTGTGTTTATAGCAGCGTGCCATATCTGTAGAAATGCATGAAATCTTGATAATAATGTGATAAACTAACAATGATAGGACCTAGCAGGTAAAAAGTAGCAAATATAAATATTCACAACACTCTCCAATCATTTCTTGGCACTGACAGAAATCTCATTAGACAAATATTTTTTCACACACTCACTCTTTTGTTTTCTCACATTTAGTCCACATTGTCCAATCCCTCCTACATTCCTCACTTTGTTTACTCCTTATTTATGTAAATAGATATCTGCAGACTCTTATCCAGACCGTATATATAAAGTCATTGTCATGAAGTTTTACACGTGGAAGACATATTGCTTTATGTGTGAATCTGATGTACATGTCATATACAGATATATATGGCACTGTTTTCCTGTTAATACATGTTAATATGAATAGAGTGTTAGAGATTGAATGTAAGAAATAAATATCAGTCTATATTAAAAATCTATATATGATTCTTAACATCATAATTGTTCGATAATGTTCAAGAATATCTGTAAATGTCATTCCTCTGTGCAGACGTGATCGTTTTATTTTTCTTCTTGGTTATAAATGCTCTGAAACTGTCAGTATGTTAAAATGTATAGATGCTAACCCTGGTCTCTGACCACCCTGGAAGATTAGGCCTGTCTTATCCCACTCGTGAAAAGAAAAGTGAATCTATCTCATGGACAGGTGGACGATTATATTTTTTATTCAAAGCAGCCGGTGTATAGAGGGGGAGATTAATTGCGTGAACTTTTGGTCCCATTTTATTTAATTTTTTTTGTGCGTTTTAAGGCTTTTTTGGCTCATTTTAGTGATTACAGGATTCATATCAAAAAGCATGGCGGTGTTGTTGACTGTTACAATCCCATGCGTTGGTATACAGTGTTCTGATAAGTGTGCGTGTGTGGACTCTGAAGTGTTGGGTGTTTTTTCCAGTAGTCTTCTTGTGTTGCTGTTTGCTGCAGAAATGGCATTTGGTCAGTTTGTCCTTAAATCTCCTCTGAAAGCACAGACCCCCTCTCTCCTCCTAAATTCTCTCAGGTGGTCAGAGCTGCATCTCCTGCAGCACGCTGACCTACTGCTGTCCCGTTCTCTGGAAGTATGTGTTTATTTTTACAGTTTACAGAAACAACACTCGTCTTGTATTTAATGTTTTTGGGGCTCTGTGGAGTGTGGCGGTCTGAAGGTACAGCCCTGTGGCTGAAGTCTGATTATCACACAGCATAAACATTATTGAAGGTCAGAACTGTCTGTAGGATAAAATAAAGGGTCTCATACTTATGATACATGATTACAATGAAAATGGCTGCTTTCACTTGTTTAGTCTTATTTTATTTTATTTGAAAAAAAAGAACTAAAAAAAGCACAAGTTTTATTTTTGGAGAAAGAGATTTTGAAATAGCATTATTTTATGTAAATAAAGTGCCCAAGTTTAGCAAGTTAGTTGGCCATATTTCAACAATCCACGTGCAATATTATTTTAAATATAGCCAGCATTTAAAGGGGAGCTATTATGCAAAACTCACATATTTCACGTTTCTGTACTTCCATTTAAGTCTCAACTGCTTCTAAAAACCAAGAGCTCAAGAAAACCACACAGCTGTTTGTTGACAGTAAGCTAATCTTCTTTGGTGTCTGGAAAATGAGCTTCCTTATTTTTAAGTCACATTTGACAAACGCTGTGCTGTTACCCAGCAACCCCAGCGAAGCCCAGCGCGTCACGTAGCAACCCCAGTGGAGCTCCAGCACATTTGATCAGCTGGTTTTACCGCTGTATGTGCCGCTACAATGTCTGCTGGAAAAGACAAGTGTTTTGTTGTCGACCAAATGACTTGCTGTGTTCTTGTTGGCTGTGCAGTAGGCTCCACTTCTGCTTTTCAAAGCTGTTGTATAATTGCGCATCTGTTTGTAGGCATTTTAACAAGAATTAGAGGGTGTGGCCAGCAGCAGCTTATATGGATTTAAAGTGACAAGATGCCCTAAAACGGTTCGTTCTGAATGGAGTTTAAAAGAGGAAGAACCTGACCACACAAAAATCTCATAATTTAAGAATAATTTTGTATAAAAAAATGTGATGAACTTGATCTGTATTGCCTGTAGACCTATCCCAACCTGCTCAAGAATGCATAATAGATCCCCTTTAAGTGACAAGTGTAGAAATATCAAGCCCAGAATCTAAAGTTTGTGCCAAAAGGATACAGTATGGATGGAGTGAGCTACTCAGATGTTAATAACATTTCCCCATATAGTGCAGAAAGTTTGAGTAGAAAACAACCACAGGAAGCCATCTTGAAAGCCTTGTTGTTACATTTACCATAGCTGCTGCATGTGCAGTTTTGAGGCTTAATATACCCAATGATCCCTTTTCTGATCCTCCCACTGAACATCAGTCCTCTGCAGTTACTGTCTGAACCTATGCAAGTCCCCAAGCTTTTTCCATGTAAGCATTAATGTGCTGCTGTATTTACTAAAGCCAAGCAAGGCAAGTACCTGGTGAGAAACAGAAGCCCCAGATTTGTGTTTTTTTTTTTTTTTCGTCATTTTCCACAACATGAAAACAGTCAGCTATGTGACATTATCAAGTGTTTTTGAAATGCCTCCTTGTCATTATGGCCCGAACCTGCGTCAGAGCTGTGATACTGTGTGCTCCTATTTTTGTGAGATAATTTAAGAATTATAAAGGGATGGCTAATAAAGTACAAATGTGAATGTTGACTTTTTGACTATTGATTCTTACATTTCTCAAACTGTGCTCTGTGTGCTCAGAGTGTTTCAGATTTCAGAGCTTGGCAGATTTATTCATACCTCTTGAACTTTTCCACATTTTGTGACTTTACAACCACAAACCTCAATCTTGGATTGTGATGGAGCAACATAAAGTAGTGGCTACACAGTACATGGTGTGGTTTCCATGAATTAATTTCAGATTGTGTTTATTGAAATGAGCAGGAACTAACACAGGTGCTCTATTCAGATGAGATCACAGCGTTGCACGCATGAACCAGATCAAGTTACGTGAGTTCTCTCAAGAGCTTTACTACGGATTTACATGTTGGGAGGAAAAGAATACCAACACCGCTGACTACATCGCCTCTCTGTAGGACATTACACTCCTCCCTTGTGTCTGCCTTGAACCCAAGCACTTCGTCATTCATTGTCTCTTTCTGTTTTGCTATGAATCTGTTCACATTGCGCAAATTAAATGTCAGCGCTTGTGTAACGTCAACCTTCGTTGGTAAATGTGCAATTTGAGTCTGTTTAAGCTCAGATTTAGTTAACTTGACTTCCAGATTTGCTTGGTTTTTCTGGCCAGCTTTCTTTTTTGAAATGATAATATTTTCTGCAGTTCTGAGATGACTGTCCAAAAGCTTTTCATGCATTCCCAGATGTCTGCTTTCACAATTCTTACAACTGGATGTGTTGTATGAATTTCCTGACTTTGACTGAGTGTTTCACTTTACATTCAGCTCTTCTATTATAACTTAAATGTAGAGCTTCCTCACTGATGGGTCTCACCTGTTTAGGTCCAGAAGGGGCTTTGCTGTCATGTTACTGATGGACATTAGCGCAGAACTTTGGCTAGTGCTAGCTCTGTCTCTCAAATTTATACCTCTTCATGATGGTGTTGCTCTCAGGTTTGCATATCTCTTTAAATTTCTTGAGGATCCTCCGTGGATTCTGCTGGTGTGGTAATGGCACCCTCTGCTGACGCTACTGTAGGTGAATACAGAAATGTGTACTTCCTTTATGAAGCTGGATTGAAGAGAAGATTTTTCCCTGTGTGCAGCTGCAGTGAATAAATCATAATCCTGCCCAAACCTTGGCTGGTTTTCTTCCACTTTCGGAAAATGAGAGTATCAGGTTGTTGAAATTCAGCGTGTTGTGTGGGTCTGCCTCTGTAGCCGTACTGGGTCTGCTGGGTCAGATGATCTGCTGCGAAGCGCAGTCGTACGATGAGCCATGGCTGTCTTTGACGGGAGTCTGCAGATGAATTTAACATCATGTTTATTGCTAAAAGCAAGAAAATATGAAATCACAATGTCTGAATGTATTTTAGAGTAATTGAACAGCAGCTTTGAACATTTGCAGCTCAAAATTCTCCATTGGATTTTAATCTGGACTTCGACTGTAGTTCTGTGTTTTGGGTTTTTATCCTGCTGGAAGGTGAAGCTCTGCACATCCTGTACAGATTTACATGTTGGATAGAAAGAAAGATTAAGATCTCATCTGACCAGAGCTCCTACTTTCAATAAACGCTGTCCATCTCCAGTCCGTCTTTTAATCTGTGTTGACGTTGAGGCATTTCACCTCAGCTAAAGTGTTAAAATTAAATGGTTGGAGGGGTATGAATATTTTCACGACCACTCTATCTAGTCATGCTCTGGTACTTATAAAATATTTAGCTACTTTCTATCATGTACAGAAGTATCTGCATTAAGTTTCCATTTAAAGTTAAAGGAAAACATCTTTGGAAGTAACAGTGCACTGCAAAAAGAGAAGTAAATTAAACTATATATATATATATATAAATAACCCATAGCATTAAGAAATAATAAAAACTATACATCCTGATCTGGTTTTCGGTGCCATTTTCTTTTAGTTTTCTTCATAAGCTCGTTCTTATGAAGTGTTGTACAGTGTTACATTTAAAATGTGAAAATAACTATTATTTTATTTCTTAGAGAGAATTTTTGTTGTTGAACAAAGATGAAAAAATTTTTTAAATATGTCACATTACTAACAATCTGCTTGGATTGTCCTGTAAATCTACACAGGTAAGACTCTGAATATGCATCTGTTTGTATCAGAGTTAAGTTAGGTAAACCAGCTTGGACCTCAGTTCAATATCAATAAGTTAATTTATCAATTAAATGCTCAGTAAAGTCATGTTCAGCTTTTCTTTGAAATCTGTGAAAATATGTCCGAGACGAGTTAAATCCCTCAGATTTTTCAAAAATCTTTACATTTATTTGTGTCCGTTGTGATTTTCTAACAAGATTCTTTTTGCTTCTAGTTTAGGGATTTTTTAAAAGAAACATTAATGCAATTTGAGGAAAAACTTTCAGAGAACAGAATCTCACTTTTTCTCTCTGTTATTGCACACACAGACCTGCAGAGGGAGCTCTTCAAACTTCACGCTTCTCTGTCTGCAGCTCGTGGACAGAAGATCCATCAGAGCTCCGCAGCATGTGTCCCCTACAAACACATGTTGCTGTCAGACGAATGTGGCGCTCAGCCCAACCCTGCACGCATTCCCTGCTCCAACCCTCATTTCATACCTGCTAACCAAAAATCTCAGAGCCCTCCTCCAAGCAGCTCCATCATCTCTGATGTCTTCCAGCTGGCCCCGTTTAAACCGCAAAGAAAAGAAAGCGGGACAGCATGCAGAGTCTCCGCCTTTTCTGCATCCCATAATTCTGCTGAAGCATCAGATGTTTTCCTTCAGGCACCGTTTGGGAAGCGGCAGGAAACCAACAGAGCTGCTCCTGCTAAAACTCACGCATTCATGTCCGGGACTCAGCAAGTGAGAAACAGCAGAAAGTGCCACCCGGCCGCCCTTTTGCACACGGAGGCCCCTCTGCTCCAGCAGCCCGTGGCGGTGCAGCGGGTCGTCTCCAGGATCGGTCAGCAGGCCGCCGTGGGCTCAGTGGCGGTGGGGCCTCTGCATTCCTGGACCATTGTGGGAAAAATTGTGGATGACCCATTCACTGCCGCACCTTTTCAGCCCAGATACTCCCCAGGGAAAGCCTTAGTTTTATTAGTGTGTCTTTAAAAATGCCAAGTCAGAAGAAGAAGAAGCCAAAATATAGTTCAGCTGCAGTATGACTAAAATCCCACATGTAAGTTCAATGTTGTTTCAAAGTTAAGGCTCTACCTCAGTCATCTCATCTGCTTTCAGTCACCATATTAAGTCTTCATGAGCAGTTTCAACTTTAATCCAGTGGATTATTTATCTATTCAATAATCTTATAAAAGTAATTAAGAGCAAACGTTTGTATGCAGTTTTCTCTTTCCCCACTCATGGTCAAAATTATACATACAGGCTCAGATATATAAATATTTACTGATTTCTGCCATAATTCTGGCTGCATTTTCAACCACTTGCTTTGGCAAAGTTGTTAGACTTAATTTAAACTGGCTGGTGTTCTGGCTTTTTAGCATGATTTATATTTTTCAGTAGGGTTCACGTCAGGGATTTTAATCAAAAACACATTAATAATCCCAAAGTAAAAACTGTTTTCAAACAGTCATTGTAGCTGCTGATGGTTGTGGGAAGGAAGGATTTCCTGTATCAGTCTGTATTACAAGTTGTCTGAAGAAACTTCTGACTAAAGACTTGTATAATACGGAGAAAATCTCCAAGAAGCTTAATGTCAGTCTGCACTAGCCATCAAAATCTAGTCGCGATGTGTGTTGGGTGTCATCTTCCTGGAACAACCAGTTTTGTTCATATTTTAACCATCATATCTTAATATTTTTACATAAAAGCAAAGTTCAAAGTTTAAGAACAATCTAAGAACCATAAAGTAAAAGCTGCTTTTGAGTGCCAGTGACTCGAATTTAACATCAACATGAATAAGAACCATCCACTCTAAAATTTAGACATTTCAGCTTCACTCGCTGCACAACTGCATTTGGACAAACCCAAATGCTTTGTGGAGAAAAGCTGAGCTTTTTGGCCAAAATGAAATGAAATGTCAAGAAGAAACTTTCAAAGCTTGTACAAACTGTAAAGCAAGGCGGTGGTAGCATCATGGCCAGGGCCATTTCTTAATTAAACATCTATGTCTAAAAACCTAATGCATCACAGGGACCAGCCAGGGAATATGAGCTCAAGAAATTCCAGTAAAAAGTGGTCAAAAATCTATTCCTGAGATTTGTTGACGTCCACAAAAACGCGACTTCCCCGCAATTTGCTCATGGACATTTATACAAATAATAGTGGGCCTAATATCTGAGCCAATATGTGTAATCTTAATCAGAAAAAACAGTAAATTTGGATCTGTTGAATCTTGTATTACCAGTCCAGTCCCCAAAAAGAAGAGGTCAGCCTAATCATTATACGGCCCAAGTTATACCGCCGTATAACTTGGGCCGTATAACTCCCAAGTGTATGTTGATAGTTTCTATCACTTTTTTATCCATCTAAGAAGGTTTACTTGGATTTAGAGGAAAAGTGATTCAGCCTTTAGTGCATTGTGCCAGAAACCATCAGCATCTTGGCAGCCTGAAGGATTTGCTTGTCGGCTCATGCTTTAAGCCTATTAAATCTTTCCTGTTGTTTACATATAAACTGCAGATTGTGCTTTCATTATCAGTATTAGGAGATTTTCCAAATGTTTGCAGTTTTCCTGTCGACATTCAGAGCTGTAAGTTACCATGCTACTGCAAGCCAAATACACGTTTCTGTTTCTAAAAGCACTTTTTAAATCCATGTTTTCCAAAAATCATAGCAGCAGAGCAGAGACATGGACGTAGTCAGGATTTAATTATCCTAATCCCAGTTTACACGCTAAACAGATAAACTGACATAAAACACAGTTTAGTGTATGTTATTTAACTTTTCTGTCTAGTGTGTGAAATATTTTTCATAAGCTTAGTTTGTCAGCATATCACAGATTAGATTATTTATGTGATAAAACATTAAATATAAGACTTTTGAATGGGTTTTATTTTGGTACAATGAAGGATTCTGTGTTTTGCTCAGCCTGAGGATTCCTGGATGTGTACACTGTATTACCTGCTCAATTAATACTGGATAAAAAAACCGAGGAAAGTTAAATGTTTTATCAGCCTAATATAGTCTTAAAAGCTGCATGCTCTGGATCTGTTGTTTTATTCTTTTATTCTTATGTGTTTTTATGTCTCTGAGTTACATATTCAAACAATTAAAAGTGGATGTACACTTTTAATCTGAATCTGAATGTAAATCATCTTCATTTTACCCACAGTCCTAACCTGTTGTTCATTTTTTGCTTCTCATCAGGCGATCCATGCAGGCGTCCCTGGAAACAGCTTTTTCAAATTTAATCCCAGTTTAGGATTAAGCACCAGTGTTATAAAAACACTCAACATTATAAAAATACTCTTTTGTCTTGAGAGGCATCCAGTTTTTCTAAAGTAACATTTACGTATCTGTCTTGATGGACATGTAACTTTTTATTTTGAGGTATGATATATTGTGGCCAAATCTTTCCACAGCGATGTCAAAATGTTTTCTTATGTGTTTTTTTTTTTATATATTTTACTGGAAAATAAAAAATCTGAAAAAATTTCCATGTGCTATTAAAACTTATTGAATTGATTACGATCAACTTGTCAGGAGACTAAATCTGAAAATTAACACTTTTTGCAAACACGTGGTAGCAAAAAATTTACGAAATGTTGGACAATCCAATCTGGCCTAAACAATTCAAAGTCGGATGAGTTGGGGAAAATATCTTAGCACCGAGTTCTGCTGTCAGACTTCTTACTTTCTGTAGAATTTGTTTCTTCTTCCATGTTTTTTTTTTTTTTTTTGGACACAATCTGCTTCTTTGCTTCTAATCATTTCAATGTTCTCAACAGCGTCCGTGTTGGCGTACTCCCACCCACTGCTGCCAATGTTGAGGATGCTCAACATTGGCATCCACCAGAGGAAATGTCTGCTCTGGTAGCAACACATTTTTGTCCTTCACAGGAAATCATGAATCCTTCTACACACTTTACCTTCTCATCTTTTGGCTGCAACATTCTCCGTTTCATTTTACTTTTAGGAGAGTCCACTTGGATGCAACGTGTTTTTCTGCATCTACCCTCTTGCAAGCAACCAGACTGCTGATTATATTAAGTATTTTAGATTTTGTTAAAAAGTACACTACTAAGATGTACGGCAAAGTTCAAAGAAGACATTTGTGTCACTATCAAAACTTCTGGAACATTTTCAGTTTTTGATATATTTTATTGTCTGTGTCTGAGTGCAAGCTAAGTTTGTGACAGCACAATTACATATTTTATTTTTATAAAAGCTATGTCTGAAAGACACTATTTTTGGTCAAAAGTGTTTTCTTTCTTTTTAGCAGGTTTTTATTGTCTTGTTTTGATTTTTAAAGAATGAAGTCTCCTGAGATAAAATGGAAATAAACGACCGATCCAAGTGTCCCCTAGACTCAGTAAATCACTTTTACTCTAGCTTAAATCTCCCAATCAAGCAGCACAATCGATTTGAGGCACTGATGACGTTCAAAAGAAACGTTCCTGCGTAGCAACGAGTCACTTTTTTTCCCGGTAGTCAGCAAAGCATTCAGAGGGATTCATCTTCTTGGGACGAGCGCATAGAAACTGTAGAAAGTGGATTGGATTTCACAAAGAATAGATAATTTCTTCACATAAATTTCAACTTCTATTTATTTTCCCTAAACACTCCTGAACTTTGGAGCCAATTATCTCTGAATGTGCTCATCCCTACAGTTTGTGCAGCCAACGTAGACAGCGCTGCCGTCCAAGCTAGGAAGCTGAAGCCACTGCAAAACATTTTTTAGGATTCTCCAGGGAGATAAAGTCATGAGACCCTTTTTTTCTCTTTCTAATGTTACGCAATGCACTGAGGTGAAGCTATCATTATCTTGTTTTTTTTAAGAAGGGGTCTCAGAGGAGCTAATTTGGCAGTAAAATACTGAGTTCATGGAGCTGGTAGTATTTGACATTGTCCTTGTTATCACGGGTGTCACCATTTGTATTTTCTGACGTCCTGGAAGAATTAAAGTTTTATTTCTGATTTTTTTTTTTCCTCCGTTTCTGGAAGTTTTGCTTTTTTTTCTGTTTTTTTGTGAACTCATTACCGCCTGCAGATCTGAATGTCTTTCAAGGCATTTCTGAATATGAAAAACACATTGGAAGAACACATGGAAATAGGATTTATTTTAGGAAATCTGACTGGAATAAGAGTCAGCTGACTGTCTGCTTTGTGGCTTGTTACATAATTCTTTAACTCCAGTAAAACTTTTTTTTCATGTCTTTTTGTTTCCGTAGGAGTGAAAAAAAGAAAAAAATATTTTAGATGTTCAACAAGAACGAGGAATAATAGAAACACGCTTTCAAGAAGGAAATTAACAAAGAAATTGTTTCAAAGCCCAAATTTTCCACCTATACAGCATCTACTGGAGTCAAAAAATATGAAGATTGAAATTTTTTCCAAATGCTAATCTGGAAAAAAAAATGCTAATCTTCGTTATCTAATGCTCAGTTTTTCCTTACATGTAAAATTAAATGGTTTAGATCAAAATATTCAGCAGTTTATTGAATATATTAATATTAAAAGCAAGACTTTTTCCTTTGTGTCAGGGAGAATACACAAATAATTCTGAGTGGATATAATTTTAATCAGGCTAACATCATAGACATTTAGAAATCCAAGTAATCCACATCTACTAAAAAAATGTAAATAAGATCATTGTTGAGCATAACTCACTATCATCTGAAGTTATGATCATCATTTAAGATGATTTTTCTGATGAGAAATCATATTATCTTTGCTTGTTGTTGCAAAGCATATCCCTGTTTATTTTGGGTTTATTTCAAACTTCATGCACTGTTGGACTCATAAGAAGTTAAAGAAAATAATAATTTCACTATATCTTGGTCACTCTCAAAATTTCTGACTTACAATTCAAGAAACAATAGAAAAGTTTTCAAGTAGAAAGACCAGAAATGAAAGGATAGCATTTACAGAGAAAACAATAAGTTGAGCACTTGCTACTTCTGCTCACATTCAGTGCGTAAGACTCCACTCCTGAAAAAAAAAATCCTGTTGAAGCATGTTTAAAGTTTATTTGCAAACAAACAGTGAAATATTAGTGGGATGTAGTCTGGTTAGGTGAGACCAAAAGTTGGAGAACAAATCCTCTGTCTAAAAAAAATTATATCACCTTTGGAGTTTGCAGGTGGGAACATCACGTTTTTCAGCAGCAGGTGGGGGACAACAAGCTTCCATGCGTTTTGTAATGCATTCTGTATTAGATGATATTTCTGGATAATATTATTTTATTTTAAGGCGTATTGCACATTTTTACTTGGAGTGCAAATACATAGTAAAAATTCCCAGGATGTCCAATAATACTCAAAGAGTTTGGAGAACTTGTGCTCCAATTAAAGGTGAATAAAAAGTCTTTAATAATAATTGTCCTCAACTTTCAGCATCTGGATCCTTCATAGTTAGTGGATTCAGCCTGCTGCCATTGCATGAGGAATGTGTAAATCTTAAAATTTGCTGGGATCAGAAGACACTTTAAAACCTTGTGAAAGTGAAGCGGCTGGATTCAGGGCAAATCAGGGCGGGTCAGGAGTCAGCTATGCTCTCCTTAAAAAAAAAAGAAATGCTTGTTTGATCAAGCACTTCTTCTGAGACGAATGAAACGTGTCTAATTCCATTTTCTGGTAAATCGATTTATATACTCATCCAGAACCTCTTCTCCAAGTGAAAAGCTGTGAAAATGGTTTATTTTAAGACTTACTGGAAAATACACAGTCACCTTATAAAATCCTGAGCTCCTGACAGTCGGCTTTTCATGCTCTACCACAGTTGCCAGCTGCACCTTCTGATCATAAGGTCAGCCACCCACATCTGGGGATTATTGTGCTCACATTCAATAAGTCAAAGTTTGGGAGATTTACCTCACACACACAAGCTCTAAAATCGAACCTAAAGTAGCAGATTTTTGACAAAATGAATAAAAACAATAACAGGAACAACAACAATCAACTGTGAGTCAAGCAGACAAAAAAGGTGTTGTTTTTAATTTTAATGCACAATTAAATCAAAGGTTTCAGATCTGCTGCTGGGTCAGTCACAGATTAACTCTCCGGAGAAAACGTTTAACTTTACAGGAAAAGGCAACTTGTAAGATAACCTCTGGGTTGTCACTCAAAGGGGTCAGAAATTAATTAAAGTTACATGTATTTAATAATTTTATTTTAGTCATTTGGTCTCAGTGTTTCACCTCTTATCCATCGTGCATAAGAGCTAAAGAGAAGGATTTATGTACTTGGAGTTCTGCATGAAAAATAACAAGTTCAGATTTAAGTTCAGACTTAAACCTGAGGGAAACAGCAAGTCTAACACGACACAAATAAACAAATATCTGTTGGTAAAATATCAGAAAGTAAGGCAGGCAAAAGAAGACGGATTTCTCTCCAATTACCAAAAGCAACCTGTTGAAAACACACTTTGGTCCAGGATTATTAAACAATTAAAAGCTCGACTTCAAGGAAAGAAGTCAGAGTTAATTGATGAGGACACAACACATTTCAAGGTAAGGTGATAGCAAATAGTGCTAGTAGTGTAAGCAGGCAGAGCATTAACGTGATTGTTTGTGAGCATAAAGTTTCCCAGGTGAGAACATCAGTGGTTTTTGCATTATGTGCCCTCTGTGAGTTCAAAATACCTGCTGATGTCCTCGGAACCCAGTAAAACATTGACTGTCCAAATGTTTACCCCAGGTTTGTATTTCAGTCACAAGATACAAACACAATATTGTCCAAGTTCCTTTTCTTCAACTTTTGGTTGCCTTTAAGATTTTAAGCAGCTTCAAAAGTTTTGGCTGCTGCAACATGTTTATTTTCCATCTCTGTCAAACAGTGAATGACTGTTTCATCAAGCACTTTTTAATGCAAAAGACAAACTAAACAGAAACATCTAAACAACTCTTATTATTTACACTATCTGACGTAGACCTGTGAAGAATTCACTATTTTATATCTTATGCATTTTTGAGCAAAGTCAATGTATTTTTGTTTGAACACAATTTCTGCGATTTGTGGGTAAAACTTTGAGGTTTTTGGATCCTCAGTTGATCTCATGGTTGGGGCGCGGAGGCGGGCGTGAGGGCGGAGGTGCTCTACATGGAGGCGATCCTTGTGGTGGCGGAGGCAGGGCCGTTGGGCGGGGCGCTGAGTTTTGCCTGCCGTTGGTCGGGGGCAGGTCTCTGGTGGGAGGAGGCGTGTACGAGGAGGGCAGCTGCTGGAGGATGGGGGTGGAGTCGACGGCAGAGGCGGCAGGGTGGGGTTGGGGTTGGCGACCGGGGGCAGGTGGAGGTCGTCGGCCGGGTAACGTGTAGCAGGCGTGGAGGGGGGGTTGTAGATGGGATAGCGGGGAGGAGGGTAGGACGGGCTGCGGGTGAAGTTGATGCACCGACCCTGTGATGAAGGCGCAGAGAGTAAAGTGGAAATGTGTAGCTGCACAACTCATGACGAAAGGACAATTAGCTTTATGAGGGCAAGAAACTGGGCACAAATTCCTAAATTTCCTGTTGCAAGGCGACTGGCAAATTTGCAAGTGGAATGAATGCATTTTTCTTTTTAGTGAGTGACATAAAAGAAAACTCAGTCATACAGACTCTGTGAACTTTGGGAGCCAGACTGCATGGAGTCCTAATGACTTCTGCAGGCCTGTTGCTCCAGACAATAATGCATTGTCTAAATTCATCATCTCCCAATGGCGTTCGACAGCTTCCATAAGGCTAATGTAAATTATATTTAACTCAAAAATGACACCGGAGTTACTCCAGTCTCGCCATATGGGTGGCGAGACTGGCTGCAGGGAAAACTGCAGCAAAACAGCAGAAAAATAAATTCAAGTTCTGCAGCAAAACAGGGAGACCTGTTTTGCTGCAGAACTTGAATTTATTTTTCACATCTTCTCTTGCTTCACGGTAGAAAAATAATGTCACCTTGTCTCCAGGATAAGGCCGCATCACTGAAACTCTGTCGTAGCCTCTCCTCAGCAGCACATACAGAGCATCCAGTTTTCCCTGGAAAAAGATGACATTTGTTACTACTGTAATATTATTGTAATCTTAAGATCATGATCAGTAGTTTTCTGGGCTTTCTATTTTGACTTTTGCAGCTTTAATATTATTTTTTTTTATTAGTTTTCCATCTGAAAACCATTACCATTACTATTAAGTTTGTTGACTTTCACACAATGTAGCACCATAAGAGAAATCAAAAAGTCTCTTAGGAACAAAGCTGTGCTGAATTTACACCAAACCTTCAGTTCATTACAAAGACAATTATAAAAAAATACCAAAAAATATTTTGGTATTTTTTGGTCGAAATGTCAAATAGACTTTTCGACCCAAAATGTCGAAAAGTTGTCATATACCAGCACGGGTTCAGTTTTAAAAACAAAAAAAAACTTTTTTCTGCTTTTAGTTGTTTATTTTTATCTGATAACCGGAATAATGAAAGTATTTCATTGTACTATTAATTGTTTGAAAAACAAATCTTATGAAGAAGAAGGAGAGGAGAAAAAGTCGAACTCTGAACTCATTTCTTTTCTCTGCAGATGCGTGGAAGGCTTTATGTAATAAACAGTGACAGATAAGCAAAGAATGCAACTTGTTAAAAACACAACAGGCTCCACAGATTCCTTTCCGAGGGGTTAGCTTAGTTCAAGTCTGGATCTTGTTACGTCCGTCCTTCCAGCTGACAAATATTGGAGGAAACACATTTTTATTACCTATTTCCTGGTAACACATCATCAAAAGCACTAAAACAAAAATATTTTCTATCTTCTGGTGTCTTAGGAAACGTTTTGTAAGCAAAAACAAAAACTCAGAAGACGAAGCACATTTACCCAAAGCAAGGTTTGTATTTAGAGCAAATATAAATTGCAGTGAAAGGAGGAATAAATAAATAAATAAATAAATTAGACTTTAGTTCAGAAGGTGGGAAAAAGTGAGTTAGTGAGCACCTTAATGGGAGAATACCACTTCTGGCTGGGGATGATTTTGTGAGTGTGGTAATAAAGCCGCGGTGGAGGTGGATCGTATTCCTGAGTGGGCATCACAACTCGAGCATTTTTGGCTTTTTCCAGTTTGGCTCCTTCCTCAGTGGAGCCTTTATCTCCCCATCGGACCTGAACAAGCAAAGAAGAACAGACATTTAAAATAAAAACTGCAGATATCAGTTAGCAAAACCTGCAATAACATAAAGTAAACAATGTTATTGTGGGGTCGCTCCAGGCAGAACGACCCCACCTGGAGCATTTGTTTCATCTGACCAAAGCACATGGTTCCAGTTAAAACCTTGGAAAGTGTTTAACAAACTTCACATGTTTATGAAGGTAGAACGAACACAAGACACATTTTGATGCAATATTTCCCCCCCAAAGAAACATTGCCATTAAAAGCGGCTATGGAGATTTTATGACCCCAAGATCCATTAATCGGGTCCAATCAGAGCTTCGTTTATGGAGCACTCTTCATACAGCCAGTAAAAGCAAAACATTCTTCAAACAGATTGAAAACACAAGGGCAGACATAAAATCACTAGATACAGACTAATTTAATAACTTAGAATATTATTCAAAAGCCTATTTATTTAAGAAAGTTATCACCAAGCGAAACACGTTATATTAATTATGTACATATGCCCTTTTTCTGTTAACTATTATGATTTTTCCTTTACAGGTAATGAAAACATGTTTTTATATTAGAATATTACATCAGACGAGTAAGAAATATTTTAAAAAACTAGATGAAAAATATGTTTAATATTGGCTTTAAGATTTTTTTCAGAAACGAGACTGATTAGGACATATATTATAATAAGATGCATCGTAAATGATCAAATTAATTAAGGAGGCGGCCAGATTAAATTGTAATATTATAATTAAAAAATAAATAAAAAAATACTTTATAAATCCCAGAGGGAAATTAAATGTTGTTGCAGCTCATTAATTCTGATTCTTCAAAGAGTTATTGAAGATGGTGATGGCAGGAAAGATCTCTTGTAGCAGTCTGTATTACAGCAAATCTGCAGAAGCCTCTGGCTGAAGATACTCTATTTTCTCAAGATGGAGTATCTTTAATAATTAAATCAGTCAATTATAGGAAAAGAGGATAAACGCTGGGGAAAAACTTTGGGGTTGGAGAAGCTGTAATTGATTTCATGCATTACTTTTGCATTAAAAAATTGCTGCTGTATCATGTTGCTTTGTTCCATAGAAACCATTCAAAGTCCTGCCAGGTTTTAATTAAACCAAGTCTGCTGAAATCCACAAGTCACAACAAAAGCAGGCAGTCCTTTGTTTTTGTGAATGCCCATGGAACTGTTTCAAATTAGTTATTTTTACTCAACACTAACTTTATTTTACAGTTGATGTTAAACGGCGACGTTAAAGAGACGCAACTAGCACAAACAAGTTACCAAGCCAGACTTTATGAATGTCTCGTCTCAGTTCTTTTGAGTGTTCGCCTTTACCTTGATGCAAAGAAGGCTAAGATGTCAAGAGTGAGCCAGAATTTAACAAGCTAAACCAGCACTGTCAACACAGCCTTGGAAGTTCATTAGTCAAATTCACTCCCTTTCAGCTACCACACAAAAGCCACAAAAGCCTTGACTTGGCAGAAGGAGCACATAAATGAAGCTCTGCATACTTTCCATTTTAGTGTTTGGAGTTGTTTGACTCCACAGCTTTGCTCGCTGACTGAAGAGCGTCTTTCTTTTTTGAGTGAATCTTCCCGAAGGAGGCAGACATAATCCTGTTTCTGCATGATTTATCAGACACACACAAGGGAGGCAGAGTTTCTTTAGTCGATCTCATCACTGCTGCTCTTTCTCAAAGATTAAAAATAGGTATTTATTTTTTAATGTCTAACTGTTCTGCAAAACAAAAAAGAAAAAGATAAATCAGTGTCTCATACCAGTAAAACTCCTCAGCTCCTTCGGTCATGCAGACATTTCAGTGGTGTTTGTTGTCCAGATGGCCTCAGTCTAACTCTCTGTGCCGATCACAACAACCAAGCGACTCGGTTTCATGCAGCACGGACCTGCGTGCTGAACTCCATTAAGGCAGCTTTATTGTTCTCCTGTTTGATCTCATTCCCACCTTTCATCTTTTGCTTCCTGCATGCTGAGGATTGAGGTAAAGACTGCCACGTGTTTCATCTGTGAACCTGAAGCCAGTTTTGATTTAACGTTGGTAATTTAAGCATTATGAACAATGTTAATCACCACATCAAGGAGTCTGAATGTGGAACGTTTTACTCTGTCTTTTCACTTTTGTACTCTTGTCGTTACTTTTATGATTATTCTACTGTGGGTTGTTTTTCTTTCTTTGTTGGATTTACATTTAGTTTCGCTCTCAGCTGAAGTACATATGCTGCTAGATGATAAACAGATGGGAAGACATTTAACTTTCAAATCAGTAACAGGAAACAGGAAATATGTTAGCAAAATATACAGCCAATGTAAAAAGTAAGTACAACCCTTTAAATACTTTGTTTCTATAAAAAGAGCTAGAAGAGACTCCAATAAATAGCAAAAGATTAATGCATGATGAAAAGGTTTGTTCAGCAAAAAAAAGTTAATATGTATAAAATATGGAATTTAAATGGATTGTATCTTCTTTTTCCAGTCATTGTTCTGCTTTCATATTCATCATTTTGTACTATGGCATAAACCAAAGTTTGAACTTTTGATTGTGTGCTTGTCATGCTCACTTCAGCTGAACTACACATAACAGAAAAGAAGCTTTTAGTTTTCAAAATAAGCAACGGTTTCCAGTAGCACTGATTTGAATACAATGGGCCACAATTGTGTGAACAAATGAGGAATTTGACTTCTTCTTTCATACAGGCGTACATATAAATATATAAACTATAAAAGCGATAATATGTACATGCGGCTGCCCAGTAGTGCAGTTGGTAGAGCTGTTGCCTTGCAGCAAGAAGGTTCTGGGTTCGATTCCTGGCCCCGGTCTTTCTGCATGGAGTTTGCATGTTCTCCCTGGGCATGCGTGGGTTCTCTCCGGGTACTCCGGCTTCCTCCCACAGTCCAAAAACATGACTGTCAGGTTAATTGGTTTCTCTAAATTGTCCCTATGTGTGTGTGCGCATGTTTGTTTGTCCTGTGTGTCTCTGTGATGCCCTGTGACAGACTGGTGACCTGTCCAGGGTGACCCCGCCTCTCGCCCGAAATGACAGCTGGAGATTTGTGGATTAAGTTTTGCACACAGCTGAAATGTAAGCACAGCTTCTCTGGTGCCTGATTTTTGCAAACAGCTCACCTCAAGATAAACGTCAAAGCAGTTTGTATCCAGGATGTGTGGGGTCTGCAGAACTGTTACTTAGCTGCTCTTTTTCTGACTCTAGATTTGTAAAAGTCATCCATCCATCCAGGATGATCCTCACTTCAGACATAATTGTTTGATGGATGAGCCAAACCACACAGTGACGGACGAACACAGGACAGACTAAATGACTGCAGGTTAGACGATGACTGGCACGTGATCAACAAACCACTAACAGGTAAAACGCACCAGCGTCCTTGTTGATACTTTCCAGCTGCAGTTCTGCCTCTCCTGTGTTGTGAAGGAAGTCAACATTTTGTCAAAGGAAGTTCAATGAGAAAAAGACAAATAAAAAGACTTTCACCATTACCTCCTCTTTTGTGTGGAAACGTTTTTGCAAGATTCCAGTCTTGTTGTATCTGGAGAAATTTTAAATTAATTCCCCAGTTTACAAACAACTTGATGTCATTTCCAGGACATCCAGACCTCAGAAAAGAAGAGCAGTCTGACAGCATCACTGTGACGATTTACCCACTAGATGTTTTCCTGTTTTCTTTGTGTTCAGTTCAGTCTCAAAGATTCAGAGTGAGGGTCTAGCAAAGACACACCAAAACAAACCAGACCAACAACATTTTTGGAAAAAACAAATCTGTTGTGTTAAGATTTCTCCAGTAGCTGAACAGAACAACTGTGGGACAAATGTTAGGTGAGGAAGGCCCTTCCTCTAAACTCTTGAGAGAGCGATAAACTTTACGTCTTTTAATCCAAACTAGTGTTGAACTTATCTTATTTATGTTTGTCTTGGTGGTTACATAAATAAATGGTTATAAAATTTATTCAATTATTCTGTGTAATGGTTTGCTTCCCTAGAAACATAAAATTATTTCCTTTCATTAAATTTGTCCAACATTTGATTGATCATGTAAAACTTGAAATGGGATTTTAAAAAGATGAGACAGAAGAAATCTGTAAGGGACATTTCTTTTTAACCACATCTGTAGATTTATGTTGCTTTAATCATTTTGTTAGCAATGTTGAAAGGCAGGAAATTGCCTCCTCCTCTACAGACTCTGAGTCTTCCTTTGCCCACGCTCCAGCATCGTACAGACTTTACAGGAGCTCGCCTGGGTGGGTTGAGTGTAGTCCTGCAGACAGACTGCCTCCTCCGTGCACGAATAAAAGGCAAAGAAACAGCTCGCTCGTTCTTTATGTTGGGATGATTTTGGTCTCATAACATCTAAAATGGACTAAATTGACCAATTTTTTGCAATATATACAATTGTGACCAGTTTTAAAACCGTGAAGCCACATAATGACCCACTTTTCCTGACATTACACTTAAACTGTAATGTCTTTACCATTCAACCACATCACTTGCTGTTGTTGGGCAATTACACAGCGAGGCAGAAGCAGTTCTCATATTTCATAAATGTGTGTTGTTGTTTTACTTTTTTTTGTTTTTCCCAACATTTTTACTCTGAGTTACCTCCATTCTCTTGATTCCCCCGACTCCACGGCCGCCGTAGTACGATGCATCCACAGTAGGCCACCTCTTCTTTGGAAAACCGTCTTCGTCATCCTAAACAATGTTTCAGACACTTAAAATACATTTATTTAAATTGTAACTGAAATGTGTGAATGAAATCAACCTACAGAGAAGTCTTCAATCACTGGAGGAGGTGGCTCATGAATAACCTGCAACGAGTTAAAACTGCCACTGTAATCTCACAGTTTTTGCGTGTAACAATTAGTTTATGAAGCATTTGGTTGATTGCAAAAGCAAAATCATTTATTTCCATTTATTCTTGGCTATTTTCATACCACGGTGCAGCAGAGAGGCCAAAACCACCACAGCAGAATAACGGTGAACAAGAGCAGCAGGATGAGCAACGCGATCCCCACAAAGGTCCCGTCGGACTGCAGAGAAGATTTCAGTTTTCACTTTGCACTGCTTTCGATTCTTAACAATAAAGAATGGCATGGCTTTACATCCTGTATATACGCTATGGGGCAAAAACAACAATTATACAAGAATAAAAGAGAATTAGAGTAAAGATTGGGGAGAAATCCTCAACATAGTTGATGTTTAATGTTCAAATATAACCATGAGATGAAGAACTGAACCAGTTTTGTTTCTTTTATACTTACACAGGTGATGGCAGTAATTGTGACAGAGCTGGATATGAAGCTGAGGCCGTTATTCATGCTGACATAGAGAGTGGCAGACCTAGAAAATGGGAAAACCTTCAGCAATAAATGAAAGGATCCACTTACCCAGACTAAATGAACGGATTTGTGCGCTATATTTGTCGTCTAACTAGTTTATTTTCATTTCAGCAGGAGGGTTAAGTCTTGATCCCAGGTATTGTTTCAGTATCGTGTTTAAGGCATATTTTAAGCAGCACGTATTGGTAACGTCACACAAAACCTAATTCCCAGTCCATTTATATTAGCAGAGAACCCAGGTTAGCCCTTTTCATCCTTTTTTTAAAGTTTTAATCTGTTTTTTTGTTCACAACTTGTCAAACTCTGTTTTAGATTGTTCATATTAAAGTAGAGGTCAGTCAGCTGCATGCATAAACAAAAATATGAGCACATTTTTCTTGCATTTTTAAACATAAAAACAGTGATGTTTCAGCTTATTATTTTATTCTGTGCTTTACAGATGTGTTTCTTGTGAACATTATTCCCACTTACGTTCCAAATCTTTCCAGAACCGGAGCTGGACACAAAAGATAAGTATCTCTCACCACCAAAGGTCTTTCCACTGTAGAAACAGAAAAAAAAAAGATTTCAAGCTCAGATATTCAGAGACCTAAAAATCAGAGGATGGTTCAACAATGAAAAGGAAAAGTCCAATTCATATTTTTCTTGAAACATCAGAAGCTTCAATCCTTTTTTTATGTTATTAAATTCCTGGACTTCCTGTTCTGATGGAAACTGAAGCAAACGGGGGAGGGTTTGTGGCTTATTTACCCTGGCTGAGTGAGTGTCTAGCGTGTGCAAAGAGCCCTCGTTGCTGATGAGCTCCACATTCCCCTGCAGACATCTGAGAAGTCCTGAGTGCTTTACCAGCCGATTCAAAGCAAAGAACGATGGCGCTGATGGTGACTAAAGAGGGAGAACGCTAACGTCACAGCAGCCCACCAAGAATTTTTGGCCCCTGTTCATCCATATGTTGAGTCAAAATGAGTGGCATCAAAGACAGCACAGTCCTTTTTATGTAATGAGGATTAAGACTTAGTATTGGCTGTACTTGTAGGTAACAATTATGGAGTCCATTATCTAGTTTTATTGCTTCATCTTTAGTTTTTCCACACTTAGTTTGCTATTTATAGAGACAATCTTCTTTTTTTGTTGAATAATTAAATAAACATCTGGATGAACTTGTGTTTCTAACCATTTAGAGGTCATAAAAGATTTGAGACTGAGGTTAAGGTCATCTTTCTGCAGGACAATGACTGTAAACATATAACCAGCACTGTAATGGGATGATTTAGATGAATTATTCTTAACTTTGTTCCCAGGAGCCCTTCATGTTTTAGGTGTGCAGGACACCTAATTCAAATGAATGCATTGCCTTCTCAGCAAAAGCCTGTGGATCTAGAGGATTGAGGATCAAATCATCTTAAAATGGCTCAGTCAAAGTCTAGGCTTAAATCCAGCTGAGAGTCTGGTGCAGGACATTCAGCTGCTCTCCATCTAATCTGACTGAGATTCACCATTTTGCAAAGAAGAATGGTCAGAAATATTACAAAACTTGTGTTATTTGTGAAAAACTCCAGAAGAGACATTTGAGATTTTTTATTTTAAAAAAATGTTGCTTGACTCAACACATAAAATGTCAGTAAGATACAGCAAAGTTTGAATTTGTAACATGACAAAGAGTGTAATGTTTAAGGGCAATGACCACTTTTGTGTTGCACTGAAGCCACAACTGAGCTGACAGTAAAACCAAACCCATTACAAGCTATTACTAAGCATGATAAGATCCTTTAAAGTGAAGAACATTTTAAAAAAGAAACCAAAAGTCTAAGAAAGTATGGATAATTTAAGGCTTTAAGGTTTTTGTTTTCTGGCTTTTTATTTATCAAGTTTATCAGTTTTAGTATTTCACAAAAAAATATTTACAGTTATATTGAAATAAGTTTGTGTTAAATCCCAAAGAAGTGCAGCACTTACTGAAAGTAATGGTGTCGTTGATGCGGAAGCTGCAGAGGACTTTCTGCACATCTCTGGCGTGAAAGAAACCGTTTCCTCTGACAGACACCTGGAAGTTTTCTGGAGGAACAAATTATAAATATTGTTCTAAATGAAAAAATTAGCCACTGTGAAAGTGTTTGACTAAATAAATCCAGATGTTTACATTCACTGAATAAAAAGACGCACATATTTTTACATCAGATCAAACTTCTCTTGCCATAGGCGAGTTAGAATTACCTAAATTATTTATATTAGCTAAATGCCAGAAAACTTGATTTTCTTATTTTTTGCAACTTTCAGAAGTTTAAAATACATTTTGTCAGTATCGGAGATAATTGTCTGTATGACTTGGATCAAACCTTAAACAAAAATAGAAAAAATAAATACTTTTAGTAATTCTAACTCACCCAAACAAGAAAAGCTTGGTTTAATTTAAGTTCAGACAGTGAGAGGAAATACCTTTGTGTTTTATTTTTTCAGTGTATGTAAATATCTGGTTTCAACTGTATATGTTCATATAAAGCTTTTTATGTTTTTTTTTTCACCTCCTTCACAGATGCTTGAGGGCTCTACAGCCAGGATCTCAATGCAGGATCTCTTCAAGATCTAAAAGAGAAGTTAGTCACATCACAAACTCTGTATTATGCTTTTATAAGACCTAATCAGGTTTGTGAGATACCGAGTCAATAACTCCTTGTAGAGCTTGAAATCCATCATGCACTGGGAAAACATGGTCCTTACTGTCAGCTATAGTGGAAAGCTGTCAATTAAAGAAGCAAGCAGTTTAAGTCACTCCAATTTAACAATGAATTGATCCATTTATGAGCTGGCAGGCAGAAGTCACCTGTGTTTCGTTGAAGTCTTTCACCCCGACGCAGTACACAGTGGCACCGAGTTGCCTTGCTCTGCCAGCCTAATGATTAGACAAGACTTTAAAGTCCAATTTGGCAAAATGAGAGGAAAAAAAGAAACATTGTTCTTTTAAGCTCTGAGTCATTTTTCCTACCTCTCTTTCCGCCAGGTCAAACTGATTCGCTCTCAGTTCTCCGTCTGTCAGGGCGATGATAACACTAGCTGTCCGGTAGCCTTAAGAAGAAGAAATCAAGATATGAAATATATGTAATTTAGCAGAAGTGTAGTTTTCAGTGTAGGCGTTACGTTATTTGTATCCTGATACATGCTTGAATAATGCAAAATGCCCATTTTAAAAGTGCTCTCACCATAACCAGTGCCATGGTATATTTGCTCACTGGCCTGAAAGGAAAACATTTGAAGTCAGTCCTCTGGCTTGGTCTTGATTTTCCTACTTATTTAACACATTTATCAAGATATTTACCCTTTGAAAGCCTGTGTGCATGAAGGTGTCTCCGCCTGGATGCACCATACGCAGCTCCTCCAGTCCCGCTCGAATTTGCTCTCTTATTAGGAAACAATAAGAAAATACAAACCAGAACCAGACACATGAAGCAGAGTGTTGTTGTGAGCCCCACCTGTCCTCTGTTAGCGCCATGAGGATCCGTCCCTCAGTGGAAAAGACGATAAAAGACATCCGCAGCTGATGACTGGGATATTTAAAATAAAGACAATAAATGACAGAAGGTAACTGCAACGTTTCATTTTGCTGGATTTTCTGCACAAACCTGATGAACTTGTGGGCGAGATGATCCACGAAATAATAGATCTCATTCCAGTAATACTGCACACTACCAGACCTGAGTCACAAAGTCCAAAGCAGTGAAAAAGTAAAGATATGGGAATATTTCTTATGCAAAACATTCAAAGAGTTTTGCTTCTGTTTGTACAAAATATTTAATCTGTACAAACCGATAAAATATTTCAATTGGTTTAATTGCAGAGGTTCTACTATTGAGAGTTCATTGCTTATTTAATAAATTATTACTTTAAAGTAGTTAGTATTCATTGTAATGAATTTTGATGCTTGTTTGACTCTGATTGGTAGTTTAGACAACAGTTCAGATTAAATTATTTTATTATTTGCAGAAAAACAAGATGGTTAATCATAACAAATAAACAAATCTCCATATTTTCTGGGGGTCTTTCTAAGTCATGGAGTTTTTTTTTGTGTTTCTGTTTCTATTTTTATTAATTATCCGTCCATGGTGGCACAAAATCTACTTAAAGAATAAGTAATGTTGAAAACTTGAGCTAAGAAGAAGTATCAGATCTAAAATATCTGATAAACAGGATTTGATGCTCTTTAAAATACAGGGGGAAAATCCAGCCAAGGTGGAGATCTACTGATAAAAACTAAAAAAATACAAGACATTCTGGGCAATTTTATAAATGACAAAATTGGATTTGACACAGCACTTTATGGAAACCACAGTGTGAGCTATTTAAAGACCAAAAACTAAACCAAACAAAACCAGGAGCTGAAACCAGACCTGCAAGATGATCCAAGTCACCCAATTCATTTCCAAAACAAAATCAATCAAACCTATTATTACTCTTCACAAACAAGAGGGACATCATGTTGCACAATAGCTGAACAATATATATTCATATCATTACAAATAAACCGTGGGATAATTTCATGAACTTTCACTGTTGCTATCACACAAAAAAATAGCAAATTAAAGCCAAAGTCACAAGATTTGAACAGCTCTTCCCTTCTGCTCTGCATTTTAATGTCAGGTGCAAGTAAAAGAAAAAATCAAGTGAAGCAAAAATGCAGGGTATTATATTGACGTCAGTAATTAAATGGAAATTTGGAGCTCTAACCGGCTCCAGCGCCTACCCTGGGCAGCCTCTCGTCCTCATGTTTTCATTTATCCAGAGATGTGAGTCTAAGTGGAGGGACGCCGCCAAAAACCAGGGATCTTTGGAACATCTGGCTCTAATGGTGCAAGGGTTCTGCTGCCCCGAGCACAGAGAGAAACGCTGCTGCTCCTGTCAGGAAAGTATGTCTGCAGTTTGACAACGCGAGTCCCTGCAGTGCATTTAATTGTCCAAGATGAAAAAGTGCTTTCTCTATTAAACCCAGAGAGATTTAAACCAGGTCATGTGACACAGGGTCCGTTGTGAAAGGTCCTGTTATCTCTGTGACAGTTTAATCGCCTGTGTGATTTAACCTTCATGTCTCATGCTTTTAAAAAATGTAGAAATCTGCTGCTGGATTTTATTAGTAATTTAGGAGTTCACTGGTTTCTTTCAAAATTTAATTAGTAGATTAGGGAGATGCATTCAGGTAAATCATCAGTAAGTCTGTGTCCTGTGGAAATAATAGCTTTCAAACCAAAACATAAAACTGCGCCTTTTTATTACATCCCAATAGTCCATTAATTTTTCAAACTACCATTTTAGCAAACAACATAGAAAAACATCTGGTAGCAGCAGGCTAGGTAGAGATTAGCTAACTGTGACAAATACTTTATTGCAAACTTTCAAAAATTGTTGTAAGTAATAGAAATAATAGCATAAAGTAAACTTGAAATTATTCCCTGTAATTATTTGAGCATATGAAAACAAATTACTGTTACTACAACATAATCCAGAAGTTAGAAGCAACTTTCTCAAAACGTAGAAACTGATGAATTTATGAGTTAGTTTTCTGGAACTTACCAGATACTTTATCCAAAATTCAGAAGTTACTTTCTGATATTTGCTGCATAATTTTTTGCAGTTTCCATCAACTTTACCGATTACTTGCCCAAAATTTAGGTGTTATTTTCAGGACTTAGTGGGTATAACTTTACCTAACTTACTACTTAGTTTCCTGGAAGTAAATCCTAAATCTCAAGATTTACTTCCAGAGTCCTGTTATGTATTTTTCTACAACTTTAATGGAGCAAACTGAATAATTTCCCTAGAATGATCAGATACTTTCCAGGAACTTGAAATATATTTTTCAAAATATTGTAGGTTATTTATCAAACTCACCAATATGTTCTATGGAGATTGCAGGGAAGAAAGTTGCAAGTTCCAGAAAGGAGTGTATTGATAGAAAGTAACCACTTAGGTTTGTTAAAGTTTCATGTAAGTTCAAGCCTCTAAGTTATGGAAAATTACCTTATGAATTGTTAAAAAAAATACCAATATGTTTCAAAAATATACATGTCAGGTTAAAAAAAAGATCCACACAAATATGAGCAGTATTGCAGTCACAAATCCTTTATGAACATGACCAACTATAATTAGAAATTGTAGCTTTTTATAGCAACAACTTTTGCACCTGCGACATCAAAGTAAACTGGGATGATTCATGCACCAAACTCTAAAAAGACTTCTCCTGAGATTATCCAAAAGTAGAAGCACTCACTTGTCTAGAACAAAGTAAAGATCAAATCCTCCATAGCAGGACGACCCTTCTTCCCTTCTTTCATATATCTGTGCCATGCCGCTGACCATCAGGACTGCCACCAGTATGCCCAGTTCCACACGCAGTATGGCTTGCCCACACCAGGACTGGGACATGATTCCAAATTTAAGACAGGCCTCAGCCTGAATGAGAGTAAGAGCAAATATTCTTCAACTGAAATATTCCCCTTTTAAAGCGCTCAAGTGTGGAGAGGCATCCTGGGAAGACTGATCTCTTAAGCATAAAGTTCTCCTCTGAGTTAGAGTCCCATCTCTGCCGCAGCAGCAGATGTACACTGGCACAGGACCATGGAAACCAGTGGGACTGGGTCTCTGGCTCCCTCTTTCTTCCATTTTGCATCAAAGGTTTCTACAAAAACAGAAAACAATCATTTAATGGTAGATTAAACACTATTTCTCTGATCTGATACTTGTGAATGAACTTAAAGCTTTTCAGTACTTTTCTTCTTTTAAAACTAAGTTTCTTTGTTTTTCCATTTCTTCAATAGAGATTTTGCACCTTATCCATCAGCACCACATGGTGGTGAGAACATAAATACCACTGAACACAACAGCAAAGTGTTCAACAATCAATTTGCATTAAATATTAGAAAGCTGGAGTAAAAACTCATTCCTTTTGATAACCAGTATTTATTAGTTAATTGGATATTTTCCCAGCAAGAAATGTGGCCTGTTCACTTGTTTTTTTTTCTCTCTCTTTTAAAAAGTTGTCATTTATATAATTATTATTCTATATTTCTTTCAGTCTTTAGCATTGCTCAGAAATATAATTAGGGTCCTGTTGGGTTATAAAATATCATCACAACCTTTTGTTATTTCATGCAAATACTATAAACCCAACAAAGACATTGTTGTTGACCTAAATGGGCAGATTGTAGAAGGAAGGAGCAGCCCAGATGTCTGCAGTAGCTCTGGAGGAGCTGCAGGGATCCAGAGCACAGGAGGGAAACAATTTTCGGGTTGCGTGGGTAGCAGCTTAAGAAGGGAGGCCCAGACTTCCCTCTACCTGGTCACTTGTTCCAGCTCCTCCGGGGGAATCCCAAGGCATTCCCAGGCCAACCAGGAAACATAGACCCTCCAGCTTATCCTGGGTCTTTCCCAGGGCCTCCTCCTGGAGGGACGTGCCTGGAACACCTCACCAGGGAGGCGTCCAGGAGGCATCCTGACCAGATGCCCGAGCCACCTCAACTGGCTCCTCTCGAAGTTGCGAGACTACCCTCTCGTTCACCAGGGTAAACCACAACGTATAGGCGCCAAGATGGGGAGCAACAAGTGTGCCCACTCCTTCCTGGCACCTGTCACCTTGGGCAACTCCAGAGTGGAAGTATGTCCAGCCCCTCTCAAGGAGAGCCATGCATCAAGGTGAAACCAACTATTTCTAGCCTCTCAACCTCACACACCAGCTCTGGCTCCTTCCCCACCAGAGAGGTGACATTCCACGTCCCAAGAGCCAGCTTCTGCAGCCGAGGATCCGACCGCCAGGGCCCCCTCCCTCGGCCACCATCCAGCACACATTGCGCCCGAACCCTTTGGGCCCTCCAACAGGTGGAGAACCCATGTTTCCTCTTCGGGCTGAGCCTGGCCACCAGGAGCTCGCCAACATGCCCCATCTCCAGGCCTGGCTCCAGAGTGGGGCCCCAGTGACCCACATCCGGGCAAGGGGACACTAAGTCCAAAGTTATTGTCCATAATAAGGGGTTCGGGCTGCGCTTAGTCTGCCTTGGGTGACCCTACCAGGGGCATGAAGCCCCGAACAGCACAGCTCCTGGAATCACTGGGACACTCAAACCCCGCCACCATTATAAGGTGGCTGGCTGCCCATGGAGAGGGGAAATCATTTTTAACAGGATAAATGTTTGACACGCACATCAAAAATGTTGAATTGTGGGAGAGGAACCAGAATGAAGGGACTGTAGAAAGAAAGCCAATAGAAATATTGTTTACAGTTTGCCACAAGCCATCTGGAGGACATGTATGGAGTTAAAACTGTCTCATAACACGGTGGTGGCAGCGGAGCTCCATTCATGCAAGAACTTAAATCCTAATCAGAATCTCGACTTGGAAATTTTTGTTCACAGATGTTCTCTGGCCTTATCTGGCTAAAATGTTGCTATTTAACAACAAAAACCATCCTGGAAAAACATTGCAGTTCTTAAAAGCAGGAAGAGCCATTCCCAAATGACATAATTATCCATGCTTGTCTGCCCCACACTTTTTCATCTAAGTTCAACTCAGTTTTACAGGGCTTTGTATGAGCTGCCCCAATAATGGCTGCGTCAGTATTTCCAGATGTTATAATAATGGAGCCCGCTGGCAGCTCACAGCTGGTGTAGTTAAAACCTTTCTGCTTACATGACCTTCGACAGGATTTGAACATGTTTGATGTTTGACTTTAGCTAATTGGTTGTTGTTCTTTCTTTGGGGAGGCGGGTGGGGGGGGGGGGATTTGACTGCATTGAAAGTGTGTTTTCCATGTACACTCATTCCTGGGCTATGACTAAAATAAGTGACGTTTAACATTTACTTAGACGCGCTGAGCCCAGATTCACTCCTGCAGCGGCATGTCAGCGGCAGCAGGGAACAATCCCACTGAGGAACTCCAGGTTTTACCTCATTTTCCTTTTCAATTTTTATTTTACTTTATGTATTTATTTAGTTATTTGCCTTATTATTGTTATTTTTGACTGTTCCAATTATATCCATCTCTCAGCAGCGTCGTTCTCCTTTCAGTCCGAAGTAAAGATGGATTCGGCACCAGCCGTCCTGCTCCTGCTGTGCGGTCTGCGCGTCTCTCTGGCGGCTGATGGAGAAGCTGCGGGCGCGATTTTCTTCAATCCAGAGGATGCGGTCGATTACCAGGATCCATGCAAAGCAGGTACCGTGAGATTTACTCTGAAATTGTTTATATTTCTTAAAAGGTGTTTTTGGACTGTTTGAAGCGCAATCCTGCTGTTGAGACTGAAAATAGCAAACAAAGCTTCACTGCACGTTACAGTGATGGCAGCATATTAAATATTGGTTTAAATGGATTTATTTAATAGTTTGCTAAGTATACAAACAATGAGTGATAAGTCAGTATCAAAATGTATTACGAAACGCTATATTCAAATTTACAATGTGAAAAATATTCAGATTCTGAATTATTAAACTTTCTTTGTATAGAAATTAATTTTCTCTGGCAGACAAGAGAATATTTAAAACTTTTTCCCAAAATGTGAAGATATTGTGAAGTTTCTCATTTTCTGCGTGTGGTATGAGTAGGTTTTATGTTTGCTTTAATACAAAAGAACATGTTTTTTTTAATTGTTCAATTAAATTAACAACATGTGGATATTTTTAATGGAATACCAGCGTTTACGCAACTATAGAGACTGAAAACTAAAAAACAATCTATCAAATTAAAGCAATTGGATTTTATTTAAGCAGTAAGGTGTAAAATTGCTATTTTCTTCACAAACAACTTACCTGTATGCCTGTATTTTAAAAAAAGATCTAAATAATTATTACATTACAGTAATGAAAACTTTTTTCTAACCACTGATTAGCAATAAGTTATTGATAGAGAGGATAAATACAGAGCATATTGTAAAGCCTCCTTGCCATCATCCTAATCTCCATCAGATTAAGCTCTATCCAAAATGTCAATATTGCTTCCAGTCAGAAGAAACATGTTGGTAAAATTAGAAATTTACTGTAATTTTGGGCTTAAATAGAGATGTAAACACATATAGTAGAAAAATACTTTAAGGCTTTTTTGTCTTAAGAAGAAAATTAATATATTTTAAAATCATCGCTAATAAAATTTAATCTGTAAATTTAAAAAAAATAACACTCACTTTCCTATTCTGATGGGGTGTGACTGTTTTAAAAAGAACAATAAAACAAACTTTGCCAAAAGGTCAAGATATTCAAGAAAACAACTTGTTTCCATCGTCCAACATGGCCAACAATCCCCTAGTAATCAAGGGCCTCCGGCAGGTTTGGTTTCCTTTCTTCTTCCTCTCATTTCTTTTTTTTTCATTGTGACTTTGGGAACCTTCAAAACACACTTCTCCTCCGCTTTGAGGCAGTTGCCTGGAGACTACGGGTCACTGAGGCCGTGCCAGCACTGTTACTCGGCTGGACGCCGGCGAAATCCCTCATGGCTGCAGGGCACGGAGCACAGGCTCTGCAGGAGAGGTGTGGCAGTCATTTACAGTCACCCTCTGCATGACTGAGTCGACTTCAAAGGCGTCCATAAGACGGCCCACATCCTCTCATTTGTACAGCAGAATGAGCCACTCATAAGGAATAACTCAAGTGAACAAGGTGGCAAAAACTTTCCTTAAAATCAAACTGGAGCACATTAGAAATAAATGACTGTTCAGGCTTTAAAAAGGGGTTTTCAATTTGTCCCTGGCTATTTATAGACTATGTATTTAAAGAAGTTGTCAGAAAACATGAATAAACATGCACACTGTTGATTTCCTGTAAAACTAAAATGGGATCTAAGGGGGTAAAAGGTGTATTTGAGATTACAAAAACAATATTTGGTTATGTTTTTACCATTAATCATTGGTAAAAATGATTTAAAAAACTTTACCGGTTTTTTTGTATTAAAGTTAAAGAAGGTTAAAACTTCTTCACAGAAGGGTCTTCCTAATGCACCCATCTGTTAGCAGTGCAGGAAGCAGCACAACATACCTAATTGTTTAAATTTTAGTGTTGTATTTATTAATATTTTATTGAATGGTGCTTCACTTGGCTTTCTACTTTTTTACTGTTTTTATACATCTTTTTTAAAAATAAAAAAGTGTACCATGATCTTTATTTGCCCTTGCCTTTGTGGTTCTGATTCCTTCCCAAGACACTGACAGAGAATTAACATAAACCATCAAGAGTTGTTTTTAACCAGGGTTGAGACAAACTGCTTTCTGTCTAGACCAGCAGCTTCACATAGAAACAGAAATGTTTCATATCATGCATTCAAAACAGATGTCAGACTGAGCTTCAGTTTCTGAAGAGGTGTACACAAAAAGCAGAGTGGGGTTATTTTTCTACTTTAATGTATTATTATTATGAACATTAGGTGCTTCCTAATAAATAAAAACGTGCAGATCTGTACATTATTCAAAAAATTTTCCTAAAATAATAATGTATTTTGTTCCACAGCGGACAAGACGGAGCCTGCAAGGCTGACATCTCCTAGTCTATGTTTTCATTTCTGTATTAGATCTACAGGTAACCAAACTGCGCACTAAATGACTACAAACATATTTTAAAATGAGGAATAAAAATTAATGAAAAGACTGTAATAATAATTAAGAGTTTGAAGAAAATTTAAGTTGGATTTTAAACCTTAGAGTATCTAAAATGCACTGAGTTTAGCAATACATTTTATGATTAGAAAATATAAAAAAATAACATGTTCTGTGACCTGAACTGTTTCTATTCCTGAAGCAAACATAATTCTTCAACTTTGACATTTAGTTGCTACTGAAAAAATGTAACACAAATAGTTTTTTTATTTTTGGTTCAGTATGTCTTTAGAAAACAGCAATAGTTTTCTATCATTTAAAAAGAAAATCTTTTTAAAGTTAAAACTATGAGATTTTAGTTTTAACTTTAAAAAGATTTTCTTTCTTAGTGAAACTTCAACACGTTACAAGGCATCAGTTTTCTGACCAACCAGTGGATTTAAAATATCCAATGTGGGACCCAATATCTTATTGTTCCCGCCTTGTACATCTTATTTAAAATGCTTCCTGCCCTCTTACCAATTTTTATAGCAAATGAATCTCGTTCTGGTGGCTGGTTGTCTGTCTTTTGTGCTTCCAGTATTGCTTCCAGTATGCTCGTTTTCTCTCCTCAAAATCTTGCTCTCCCTGTCATTGCCAACATTTAAAGTCTTCAGATCTTCGATTTCATTATTGAAGCTGTCTCTCTCTCCCGATTATTCATCCATTTTTTTCTCAGCTTTCTTCAGATCGACCAGAATCTCCTTTATTTTGGTCTGGACAGATTCTTGTGCTGCTGTTAATAACTTCGCTTCCCCTTTTGAGTTTGGGTAGATTCGCTCCGTCTTCTCTCCCTTCTCCTGAATCAAGTCAAGCTCTGCATGGAGGTCTATGTTTCTCCTTGCTTCCACATCATATTGTTGGAGCGTTGGTCTGAATAATCTCCACTCAACTTGTTTCTCTCAATCCGATTGTGGAGATTTTGAACTACCTGCTTCAACTGCTGATTGTCCTTCTCCAGTCTCTGGACGCTGTCTTCTTCAGAGTCTACTTGTAAAAGGCTCCCAAGCTCATCCAGGACATTTGGAAGGGGGTTTGGGTGTGTGTGGGTGTGTGGGTGGGGGTGTGTGTGTGGGTGTGTACAGTATGCACATTCGACCAGTGCGCAGTCGAGTGCTGCTCAATAAATGCAGTATTACTACAGTAGTGTTTTTACTGCTAATTTAAAAAGCTTGTGCTGACTGTTATGCTGTTGGCAGAAAATGCGGGTAGTGAGAGAAAACCTAAAGAGGAGAGAACAGAAAGGTTTTAATTGTTTTTTTATTAATCTACCAAAAACATCGACTTTTCCCGGCGTCCATTGCTTTATTGTCATGAGGGGAAAATCGTGTGTAAACTGAGCTTGGAACTTATTATTAGGATTTTAACATTTATTTATTTTGAAAGTTGACGTTTGGTCATAAAACATCAGCGTCATGTCCAGGAGCTGAAGGTCCGTTTTTGGCGATCAGGGAAAATCTAAACAGAGATTTAAGTGCAAGTTGTTTTCTGCAATTTTAACAATCCTTTTATGTATTTGGTCAATGTTTACCTTCCCTCCCTCCTTTCTAGCCACAGTCATTTTAATTTATGTTCTAATGTAAATTATGAAAAAACGCTTGATTGTAGGCATTATCGGATGAATTTAATTGAATATTTACATATTTGTGCTGTGTTTTCAGAATGATAAAAACTAGCTGAAACTACCTGAGTTGACTATCATTGTGCCAGTACAATTTCCTGCATAAGAACAAGTTGAAAAGATGCTGAGACTCCAATTAACCTCTGACCCTGACAAATTTTGCAAATATATGTCATATTTCTCACACACTTACTTGGTTTGGCAAACCTTGTATCATTTGTATTTTTGTCTGTCTCATAAAATCTCATTTAGATTTGATAAAGTTTGCGCTTTTATGACACAAAATGTTGGGGCCCAGCCAGTTAATGTTTCTTCATGTTTCATATCTGCACAGCTGCCTTTTTGGGAGACATTGCTCTGGACAAAGAAGATCTTCATATGTTTAAAGTGAGCCAGGAAGGTGATGCAGAACATGTTAACCACACAAACTCAGGTTCGTCTTAGCAGGGGGGAAAAGCACATTTCTCTGTGAAGATCAAACTATTCAGTGCACATAAAAGATAACATATGAAATTCCTACGCAAACTTTACAGCTGGTAATTCCTCTTCCAATGACGGAGCTGCAGACGGTTTGAGTCCACAGAGGCAGAAGCGAGCGGCCACCTCCAAGCCTGAGCGAGTTTGGCCGGACGGCATCATCCCGTATACGATCAGTGGGAATTTCAGTGGTGAGTCCAGAGGAAAGCCGTTTCTCCGTCTCCTCCAAACATTCACCTTGGACAACCTAAATCTGTCAAAACCTAATTTCAGACTTTCCTCTTAGGCAGCCAGCGCGCCATATTTCGTCAAGCGATGCGCCACTGGGAGAAACATACATGTGTGATATTCACAGAGAGAACAACTGAAGAGAGCTACATTATTTTTACCTACAGGCCTTGTGGGTGAGTAGTTTGTAAAGTACATTTGAAATAAAATATAGCTAAATGTCAGATGCTGTTCAATTTTATTTTAAATCAGGTTCTTTAAGGGAAGACAGAAATCGTTTTTCATCCCTAAAGACCTCAACTTTGGTGCTGGTGCCTATCCCCAGCTAATGTTCCGAGCGAGAGGCGATGTCACCCTGGACAGGTCGCCAGTCTGTCGCAGGGCAACACAGAGACAGACAGAACAAACAACCATGCACACACTCACCCCTAGGGAGAATTTGGAAAGGCCAATTAACCTGACAGTCATGTTTTTGGACTGTGGGAGGAAGCCTGAGTACCCAGAGAGAACCCACGCATGCACAGGGAGAACATGCAAACTCCATGCAGAAAGACCCCAGACTGGGAATTGAACGCAGAACCTTCTTGCTGCAAGGCAACAGCTCTACCAGCTGCGCCACTGGGCAGCCCCTTACCGTTGGGATTTTCTAATTTATTCTATCCAAAACTGCCAGATTTTATTCTATTTTAAAATATATTTTCTTCACATTTTGTTGTTTATATCTCTTGATTTTGTTAGTATTGTACAAACTGAAGTTTACATGCAATATAGGCATGACCAAAACATCTTATAAAATACTGGCTGTCCTTTTCCCACAGATCTATATGTCAAAATATTACTTCGCTAACTTCCAGCGGAGCGCTAACAACATCTTTCATGTAAAACAACAGAAGATTTTGTGTTTAATGTGTTATCTTTTAGAATACTTCTCCACCTAAAAAAATCTAATATTCTTGGTTGCAGATTGTGCTTATTTAATGTTAAGTTGCTTCTAATTCATCAGCCACAAGAGGGCACAACTCTTCCCATGATAAATATAGATATTTAAAGTCATTGTGATTCACTTTGTCTCCCAGTCACATGTTTTCCTCTGGTTTCCTGGGGTTGCTGACAATAACATCTGTTTAGGCTACCGATGATGTTTTTAGTGAAACTTCAGTCACAGGCTTGACAGATTCTGCTTGTTAAATGTCAGAAAAGCAATGACCTTCTGGAAATTCATGACACATTCACATTCAGAAGCAATTAAGGATTGCTATGGACACTTTGCTGCCTTGCAGATGCTGCTCCTACGTGGGGAGGAGAGGTGGTGGGCCTCAGGCGATCTCCATTGGGAAGAACTGCGATAAGTTTGGCATTGTGGTTCATGAACTCGGACATGTGATCGGCTTCTGGCACGAACACACTCGTCCTGACCGTGACGAGCACGTAAGCATCGTCAGAGACAACATCCAGCCAGGTACTAAGGTAGTAACCGTGTTACTACACAGAAGTTTCTGTAATTGTAAATGCAGCTTGCTGATGCTGTGTTGCTTCCACCAAAAGGTCAAGACTATAACTTCCTGAAGATGGAACCTGGAGAGGTGGACTCTCTGGGAGAGGGCTATGACTTTGGCAGCATTATGCATTATGCAAGGAACACGTTTTCCAGGTGGGTTGCCAATTTTCCTTTGCTTCCTTTTTCTCCACCGCCTAATGTTTAACTTGTCTGTTATTTGGGTTTGCTGAGCATACATTTTCTTTTCATTTCAACACATTTCACATTAACAAGTCATAAAACCAACTCTCTGAGGAATTTACTGATTTAATGGTGACTCACTCTTTCCTCTGTATCCTGCCTCTGACTCACTGTCAATCATCAAAAAGCTCCTTCACCTGCCTGACATTAAAATAAAAATATATTTTCCAGGGATGAGCTGGTTTAGTGATTACTTGTTGCAGTGTTGTGCAAAAGTATTTTATTTGATAGTGAAATGTTTTGACCTAAATCTAAACCTTCATACTGTAGTTATAGATTGTGACATTTAGGCTTTGGATCAATTTATTCACCCTTAAGGTTGGTTCTTTGATGAATATCAGGTCAGGTTGACAGGCATATCTTGGTTAATTTTTAGTTGTGCCAAGGAAATTAACAGTGGTTCTAAAAGATCCCAAATTTAAAGTTAAAGTTTTAGCATTGTTTTATAATCTGACTTTGCTATTTTGTCCTTACAACCTTGAATCCGACGTCTCTGTTCTGTTCCTTGACCTTCATGATCCTGATTGCTCACTAATGTCTTTTATCAAAGAACATCTGGATTTACAGAACTTTATTCATTTGAAAAGTAGTTTGTTCTACATTTTATTTCAGCGAATTTAGCCATAAAACACTTGAAATCATGCAGAAAACAAATTCAAAATAGACAAATTGATTTTCTCTTGTCATTGTTTGTATTTTGCTTGTCATGATTGCCGTGATAATTTTCCTTCACAATTTCTTCACATTTTACTGTCTCTGAAACATAGAAATAATTAACATAATAATTCATTTGAAGCTGCTACATGGCGAAATGAGAAAAAGTTCAAGGTGCATAAGTAGTTTTGCAAACGACTCTAGTAACGAGTTAAATATGAGATCTGATGTTTATCCCTCTTTTTCACTAGTTCATCAAGAACCTTCTATGTTGTGACAGAAATGTTTTCCCTCTTAAGCATACTGTTGCTCCTCTCTGTTTCTGCTTTGGTGTTTTACCCCCATCACTTCGTCAGGGCTCTAGGTCGTGGCGGCTTGCCAATTTAAATAAAAGTCCAACCAGTTCAGGCTTTGTTGAACAATTTGGGGCTGGAGTGGCTTTTCTCTCTGGCATTCAGGAGCGGGCTCCACTGAGCCGGCTGGCACCGGCCAGCGGCCCCATTCAGAGCACTCTGTTTACACATGCCTGCCATTCATCATTTCATCACCATGGTAACTGAGCAACAGCGGGCGTTGTAAGCCCAGCAAGGGATTATTACAATCAATAAAAGTATCAAGGTGCTGACAAAGTAGTTGACAAATTCCAGGCGTAAATATTTTGCACTTGTGAATAGAATTTTGTAACCTTAATAAAATAAAATGAAAACTTCTGATTGTGAATGTCTAGATGGGAATGTGTTTGTGTAAAAAAAAAAATCCAAGTTATATGTCGATATATAAATCAGAAAATGTAGTAGTAAATAAATTGTGTTTGTGTAGCCATTGATAAAGATTTATGTGTGTAAAAAATAGTTACCTTTTTTTGTCTTTTTACAAATACAAAGCAAAAAACTACTTGTAGATCTCTGTGCTCAGGTTCCTCACATGTGTGTGAGTTTCAGTGTGTAAGAACAAATTTTGATGAGAATATTTTCCATTTCAGCTGATTCATTAATTTCATGTAAATCAACAGTTATATAAACATTCTGATTTACAAGCACAAACTGGGTATACCACAACTGAACTACCAGCTTGGTCCCGAGTGATTCACTGTTAATTTTTATTAACAGTGAATCACTGATTTACCACTGATTTACAATGCAGAAATTATCATCCATTCTATTTTACAACTTTACAAAATACAATTCTAAGCCAAGTACAAAATATTTATTTAAATAGTGGAATTTTTATCCATGGAGAAGGACCTCTCTAAACAGAATGTCCTCCTGTATATTTATTGTCAGGTTTATAGTTTTTTTTGCTTTTTGGGCAATAATTCACTATACTTGGTTCTTATGTTTTGAAACTCTGCAAAGATGAACAGATTTGTACTTTGTATGAAACAGAAGCATCTTCTTGGACACCATCTTGCCTCGTTACGATGTCAATGGTATTCGACCCTCCATTGGACAGAGGACAAGGCTTAGCGAAGGAGACATTGCTCAAGCCCGCAAACTCTACAACTGTGCAAGTAGGACATGAATAAATAAGATATAACGTCCCATAAAGTCATAATTTTGTCCACGACTTGTCATCTTTGTGCATTTGTGTGCAATATTTTATTTCCTTTTTTGGCAGGATGTGGGGAAAGTCTGCAGGACAGTGCTGGAAACCTTTCTTCTCCTGGCTTTCCAAACGGATACTCAGCATACACTCACTGTGTTTGGAGGATTTCTGTCACACCAGGAGAAAAGGTGACTTTTATCCCTGCATAATGGTGCATGCATTTTAATCGAACGTCTTTATTACCAAATATGCCTGATTTATTTCATGTTGGTAAAAAAAAAACATTTTGACAATAACTGTATAATTTGACCTACTTATAAAGACATAAATGGTAAGAAAATGAAATAAAAATAATACCATTAACATGTTGGTAAGCCTGATGTAATGGAGACCTTTACAACTGCACCAATGAGGTGCATCTTAACAAATTAGCAAAATGAGATTTATTTCAATAATTAATTTGAATAAGTGAAGCTCATCTTGAAAGTGATGAACCTTTGCAGTTTATTTCTGTTGGTTTAGGTGGTTGTGGTTTGCATTTTCTTAGAGTCAGTTCAAGTTTTTCCTGCTGCAAGTGAACCAGTTTCTTCTGCACTTTTTCCTTCCACTTAACAGAAGGCTTTAAATTAAACAATTATGCATTTTGATTTTGAAAAACATTAGAATTTCAGCACTTTTCTTAAATTATCATTGTAGTAAGATCATGAAAACTCACCACTATGTATGACTTGGATAGCTCAGAAGGTTAGAACATGCTGCTAATAACCCTAAGTTTGTGGGTTCAATACCCTGCAGTTGACATCTAAAGACTTCAGAAAATGTACACATATGGAGTAAAATTGGCACTTATAACTAAGAAAATAACTGTTTTGATTTTGAAAAACAATAGAATCTGATGAGCATGTTTGTCAAAATCATCTAAGTTTTTGTTAAATTGGTGGAAACTCAGCATTATCTATATCCCAGTTAGCTCAGTTGGTCAGAGCATGGTGCTAATAATCCTAAAGTCATGGGTTCAATTCCCAAAACAGGCAATTGAAATTTGAAGTCATTCAGAAAATCAGCACTTCAAATTAACAGAAGGCTTTAAATTAAACAATTATGCATTTTGAATAACATTAGAATGAGCACTTTTCTTAATTTTCATTGTGGTAAGATCATGAAAACACTAGGTTATGTATGGCTGGTTAGCTCAGCTGGTTAGAACATAGTGCCAATAATCCTAAGGTTGTGGGTTCAATCCCCCTCCTGTCCAATTGAAATATAAAGTCTTCAGAAAATAAACAATTAAAAAAAGGCTGGAGAATAAAATTGGCAATTCATAAAAGGCTTTAAATTAAAACACGGTGATTTTGAAAAAACTTTAGAATATGAGCACTTTTCTTAACTTTACTTCCAAGATACACAAAACCTATGATACATTGACGCTAATCCTCGAAGTCCAGCATCCTGCAATTTTCAGGAATGTACCTGGTTCAACACATCAGATGATCAAATCACCTCCTTCTCATGCAGTCAAGTTCTTCTGGGTGTTGCTAGTGAACTAATTATTTGATTCATGTGTGATAAAGCAGAAATGCTAAAGAACTAGAGTTTGAAATCTCAGTTTTAAGCAATTCATTTAGGTCTGAGTCTCATACATCCTCGGTGTGTAACTTTGCTATCAACATTTTAACTCTTTTGCATGTTAGGAATGATATATACATATCATTCTGATATATTTACATGCTGTTGTGCTCAGCATCTCTCCTTTGTGTCCCAGATTGTCCTTAATTTCACTTCCATGGATCTCTTCAGGAGTCATCTCTGCTGGTACGACCACATAGAAGTTCGAGACGGATTCTGGAGAAAAGCTCCTCTAAAAGGTCTGATTGATGCCTGTTTTATAAACTTGATATTTAGCAGCTGTTTTAGGCTTTTTGTGACTTTTTCTGTACTAACTTACCCTAAGAAATACTTCCTGACTGGAAATGTTCTCTTCAGGCCGTTTTTGTGGCAACACAACTCCAGATCCGATCATCTCCAACGACAGTCGTCTTTGGATTGAATTTAGAAGCAGCAGCAGCTGGGTGGGAAAAGGTTTCTCTGCATCTTATGAGGGTAAAACACCAGAATGATAATTATTTGAATCCATTTTAACAATAGTTTACAAAGATGAAGTCCAGACCAAATACAGAGCCAACAAAGTGTCAGTGTTTTGACTAACTAAATAAAATTCATCAACCATGCTTCAGTGAAATGAAAATTTTACTCTGTTCCGACTCCTTGAGCGTTTTTATATTACCGTATTCTTAAGGTATTTTATTTAGGGCCGTCAAACTTAAGGGATGCCATTTTTCATATGTTTATTTGTTAAAATGTTTTTAAAATATAATTTGAGAATCCCAGTAATTACTGTAAAATGACTGATGGATATTATCTACTAGGGACAAACAATGAATGAATGGTCGTCTTTTGCATCCCACTGTTCAAACTAAACCTGTCAGTCATTATACTGCCCTCTGCTGGAATGCTAGTGTCGAACAACTTCAGCCATTTTCTCTATTTGCTTCTATTTACAGTGTTATTAAACATCTATTAAGCATATTTCAACTTTCTTATTTTCCTTTTGTGTGCAGTACGTTATGGTACTCGTGTTATCAGGACCTTCTGTCTCCATTTAGTTTAGCTTTGGCATTTGAATATCTATCTATCTTTACTCTTACCTCTCTGCAGCCATCTGTGGCGGGGAGTTGACCCGAGATAGCGGCCAGATCCAGTCCCCCAATTATCCTGATGACTACCAGTCCAACAAAATGTGCGTGTGGAAGATCACAGTGGCAGAAGGTTTTCAAGTCGGCCTCACCTTTCAGTCATTTGAGGTAAAAAATACGAGAAAGGTCTGTAAAAAGCAATTAGATCACAAACATTTTGCTGATTTGAATTTGCAAGACCTGTTATTTCCAAAGAGGATTCAAAAATGTCCATTTGCAGTAACTTATTAAAGACATTTTACCTCAAACAGTCAAAGAAAGCCTCATAAGGAGTCATTATCTGCATTATCTGAGTAATCCGAATAGCAGCAGCGTTCATTTGTTATCCTGACTGCAGATCGAGAAACACGACGCCTGCACCTACGACTACGTGGAAGTCAGGGATGGCGGTTCGGACAGCGGCCCACTCCTCGGCCGGTTCTGTGGCTACGACAAACCGGAGAACCTCCAGAGCAGCTCCAACCAGCTCTGGCTTAAATTTGTCTCTGACGGCTCGGTCAACAAGGCAGGGTTTGCTGCCAGCTTTTTAAAAGGTCAGAGAGTCCCTCCAGCAACAAAGTGTCTACACAATTTATGAGGAGAAGGACACATGGACACTGATTCCAGGTTTCTTTTTGATTAGAGATGGACGAGTGCTCCAGACCTGACAACGGGCACTGTGAGCAGCGCTGCATGAACACGCTGGGCAGCTACAGATGCGCCTGCGACCCCGGATTTGAACTGGCAGCAGACAGACGCAGCTGTGAGGGTGAGAGCAATCGACAGATCACATCTTCACTGATAAAACAGGACGTAACATCTCATTTGGAGGACTTTTCTCTCTATTGGACAAACAATACTTGATAAAAGTATTGATAACCCTGTAAAGTTTTCACAATTTGTCATGCTACATCCAAAAACATCAATATATTTTTGTGGGATTTGTTTTGATGAGCTAATATGTAGTAATGCGCAGTTTTGTTCTTTTTTTATTCGTTTCAAAGTGAAGACATTATTGCTTTCATAAGTGGTCCATGTGTTGGCATTTTATTTAATTTATCTTTCAAAAAGATATATATTATTCTGTCAGTCATTATAGTTCCACAGTGTCCACAGTTATATGAAGAATTTAACATTTTAATTAAAGCAACGTAGTTCACTGTCTTAAAGTTGATCCAAGAGATTGATAAAACGCCTCTTTTACTATGTTTACCACAAGGGGACAGTATTGTACTGTTGCAGAATCTCAAGAATCAAATACTTTTGTTCATTGAAACCTTTGATAACCAAAGAAATCCCTTCTGCAAACTCAGTATGTACATTTTTTTAATTACTTTAATGCAACAACAAAAAAGTTATTAACATGAGTTCCTTTCTTTGTTTCCTCATATCCAGTGAAGTTGATTATCCCAGTAAATCTTTAATCTTTCATCACTGGATTATAGTTTAAGAAGTAAACAAGGAACTGATTTTAGAATACGTCACATAGTTTTCTTTATCTAGGTTTGAAAACATTTCCTAATTATTTTGGTATTAAAAAAAGGATAAAGTCACAATCTGCTAACCTTGAAATTTTTTCACTGACTTGTTCTGAACAACTAAAGAGGGCTCACTAAATCAATATTTTTTACCAGATTAAAACTCATTTGAATTATTCTATGTTCAGGTTCAAAGTGTTTTTTAAAATCTCAATTTAGTTTTTCACATTTCAAAAGTTTGCATGTGGTTCTAATTATTATATACAAAATTTAAAAAATGAATTTTGAATTGTTTTAAATATGAACCATTTACTTTAGCTGGAACATGTAAGACTAAAAAAAAATAAATTTCTTCATTTACGTAGCAAATTCTGTTTATGAATAGAAACAGATACCGACATATTGATTAAAATATACTCACTAAAATGCATTTAGTGTGTTTTACCAGTTTTTCTGCCTAACATCTAGTTAATCTATATGTTTTTATCAGTTTTATCAGGAGTTTTAACCTTCCCATCGATTCAGTTGCTTCACGCTGAAGGCTATGCGACTGGTTTTATTTTGTTATGCATGAGTTCTTCCTCTGAAATCCCTTTTCTCATTTCATTCCCTCCAGCAGCTGCCTGCGGCGGCTTCATCACTAGCCTGAATGGTTCCCTCAGCACCCCAGGCTGGCCCAAAGAGTATCCCCACAACAAGAACTGCGTGTGGCAGCTGGTGGCGCCGGTTCAGTACCAGATCACCCTGATGTTTGATGGCTTTGAGACAGAAGGGAACGACGTGGGTTCAGCTCAGATTAGCATGTAAAGTATTGTTGTTTTTGTCTTTTCTTGCTAAGACAGAGTGATTGTGGTTGTTTCGCAACAGGTGTGTAAGTACGATTACGTTGAAGTGCGCAGTGGGCTGAGCGCCGACTCCCAGATCCACGGGAAGTTCTGTGGCACAGAAAAACCCGACGTTATCACCTCCCTTCAGAACAACATGAGGATTGAGTTCAAGTCGGACAATACTGTGACCAAGAGGGGCTTCAAGGCCCACTTCTTCTCTGGTGAGCGTCCAGTAAATTTAACAAATTCCTGAAGCAATATTGCAAGAAAATACCAGAAAAATGTGACCCAGGTACTCTGCCTGTGCAGAGATTGTAATGTGTGTGCTGAAGATATTTTATAATTATTCACAATTTAGTAAGTTTATTTATTATATATATTTATTTGAAAAACATGTGCCGTTTATTACATTTTCCTTTTTGATCAGATAAACACACTACCTTTTTTGCATTTATAGTCTTTTACTTCAGTTAACTAGTATGTTTTATACTATAATAGGTACAAATTGAACACCAACACAACACGTGTACCTTATATGCAAGTAAATAATGGACAAGAAAAGAAATTAATAAATAAATTTGTCAAGTCAGAAAGCACCAAACCCAACTGAACACCTTCAGCTTTCTGCATAGTAAAAGTATTGAAATAAATAGTGTTGATTCTCACTTCTGTTCCCCCATTAAACTCTAAAACATCACAGAGTCTTTTGAATTTTCAGCACTGGTTCATAATTACTACACAACAAATCTAATATTACATTATATAATTAGATAGAAACTGCCTAGGATAGCAGAGACTCTAATTTTATTTCATGTTCACTTCAAGTTTACACCAAGCCTGTTTTTAACATATTTTTCTGTGCTGAAGACAATAAAGTCCAGCAAAAGTCTCTAAACTTCTCCACAGATATAGACGAGTGCTCCAAAGGTAGCGGAGGATGCCAGCACGAATGTGTGAACACCTTTGGGAGCTACAGGTGTCAGTGCCGCAGTGGGTTTATGCTGCACGATAATAAGCACGACTGCAAGGAAGGTAGGCAAGTTCAGATTAACTTGTTATGTTAAGATAACTATTTATACTGTTTTTGCTAAAGAAAAGATTAAGCATTTACAGTCATAATGCAGATTTCAACTGGATTTAAATTATTAGATTATTGTTGCAAAATTGCTTCAAACATCTTCCGGTGTTAATGCAACATAGATTCCCATGGTGTGATTTTTTTCAGTGTTCAGCTGCGATTGAGACACTGTAAATATGGATTGTACAGAAATGTATGTTGGAATTAAATTTCCAAACCCTCTTTATCAATAAAAGCTAATCAGTCTAAATACTGGAGACTGAAAAATCAATTTAACTCCCTAATGTTGCTAATTTACATCAAACCAGACTTTTTATCTCTTGTATGTGCTGCTTCTCAAACAATCTCCACTTAATTCAATATTTTCTTGACAGCAAAAACTAAATAAATGATATCATTCTACATGACTTCAGGCAGTAAGGGGTTAAGTGACTTGTGCAGAAAGAAATACTGGTAAACCTCAATAAATTGTGGAATGTTTTCTTCTAAACAGAGCCCCAAAATGCAGAAAACAACAACTCCATCTTATTACAAATAAAGAAGCTTTTATGAGCTGTTTAACTAAGAGGCGTTCTTGTTTTTTCCCATTACTTCATATGATAATTATCCTGTCCTAGGAAAAGGTGTTTCTGCAATCAGAAATGATGTGTGATCCAGTCGTTACTATTTTCCCCTGACATGCTGTTTCGTTTTTGTTTAGCTGGGTGTGATCACTTCGTAAACACCGTATTCGGCACAATCAGCAGTCCCAACTGGCCCAACAAGTATCCCAGCAAGAAGGCCTGCACCTGGTCTCTGTCCACCACACCGGGCCATCGGATCAAACTCGTAGGTCGTGACTCAGACACAGCGATTCAGTATGAATGAAAACACCCACTCACAATCTGCTTAAAAATCTCCCTCTCAGATTTTCAACGAGGTTGACATGGAGGCTCATCTTGAGTGTGCTTATGATCACCTGGAGATCTTTGATGGTAGAGATGTTCGTGCCCCGACGCTGGGCCGCTTTTGTGGCACCAAAACACCCGATCCAGTTACATCCAGGGGCAACAGGATGTTCCTGCATTTTTTCTCTGACAACTCTGTGCAAAAGAGAGGATTTGAGGCTTCTTACAGAGCAGGTGGGCAAAGAAATGTACTCACATCCATTTATTGGCAATTAACTGTATAAATAGCAGCGTAAAAATCAAAAGGTTATCAACAGATTTGAGTGAAATCATGTTAATTAGACAAAAACAGAAAGATGGGGAAAAATACCTGCTGAACTCATATTTTCTCATAAACTGCAATATATTTTGGGACTTTACCACCATGATGACATTCAGGTGGCCGTAAGGAACTGTTATTTTGATTCATTGGTGTTAAACAAAAAAAGATCTAAAACATGCAGGACAGCAGCACTATAGGACCAACAAAGTGTTGATTGACGCAAAGGACCAAAATACTGTGATAATTTCTACACATACACATTTCTAAATGTTTTTTGAAAGCTCTGCATTATTTTGATCACTAAAAACATTAATGAGTTTGACAAAATATAAAAGCTTATGGATGCAAATACCGTATTTTCCACACTGAAAACCTTCAATTTTCTAAAAAGCCAACAGTGCGCCTTATAATATATATGGGCCAATATTGAGCCACAACAGGCTCAACTACGGTAAGCAGCCGTCCACTTCATTTTCCCCCGTAGAAGAAGAAGCGCGCGGTGCATGCTGGGAAATATGACTGCTTGAAGCGTGCCGTTTAATTTCCATTCGTGTGTTTGTGTAAAGACCCCAGAATGGTTCCTATTAAGAGACACGCTTACGACGCAGAGTTTAAACTCAAGGCGATCAGATACGCAGAAGAACACGGGAATAAAACAGCTGTTGATTCATTTTGGGAGCGAACGGAGTTGTCAGAACCCTGGTTTGTAATCTATTAATACAGTTTGACTGACCTATCTGACTGTTTTGTTGACGATCCCTTTAGCGCAGCTCCATCTACTGGATGCATAACGTAACCCCAGCCTCTACTGTAGCGTCTATTCTATGCGTCTTATAATGCGGTGCGCCTTATATATGAAAAAAGTTTTAAAATAGGCCATTCATTGAAGGTGCGCTTTATAATGCGGAAAATACGGTACTTTTGCAAGTCAGTGCAAGTGTGGTGACCGAATGTAGGGCTGCAGAATAAACTTGAGTATATTGTCATTGTTGAGAAGATGCCGTTTGAGGGAAAATGCTCGTTCCAGGGTCTCTTAAAAAGGTACTGAAAAAAGACTGAAATGGTAAATTGCAGCTGGGGGAAAAGAGTTGCCAGAAATGTGACATTTTAAGTGTTTTTTGCATTCTTTCCACTCTTTCACGAGCCTCTCGTCTTGACCCTCTAATTTTGTGGTTGTGGATTCCCAGAATGCGGAGGAAGCCTTACAGCCGAGGTCAAGACAAAAGACCTGTACTCTCATGCACAGTTTGGAGATAACAACTATCCCGGCGGCTCCGACTGTCTGTGGGTGCTCACCGCCGAGAAGGGTTATGGCGTGGAGATTATCTTCCAACTGTTTGAGATTGAGGAGGAGGCGGACTGCGGCTACGATTATTTGGAGCTGTACGATGGCGCTGACGTCAAGTCCCCCAGACTGGGCCGATACTGTGGATCAGGGGTTGGATCTCTAATAATCTTCATCCTGTTCTTGATGTCTAAGCAGGTTTAAAATGACACATCTGTGGTTTTCTGTTCTCTCAGGCTCCAGAGGACGTCTACTCAGCCGGAGACACCATCGTTTTAAAGTTCCACTCAGACGACAGCATCAGTAAAAAAGGCTTCCACGCACGCTACACCAGCACGAAGTTCCAGGACACGCTGCACACCAGCAGCTAGGCCCCATCGCAGACTTCCATCGCCAACATTTGGATGGTTACACCCATTTTCAGGCAACGGGTGAACGCTCGGCTTGATACCACAAACACCACCCTGCATACTTTACATCAGTAAGACTAATTGAAACCAGATGGAGAAATCTGTCTTTGCATTCAGAGCTGTTTAGTTTCAGAGGAAATTATGGATTCACTTTTTAGAAACTGGTTACAGAAACACACTGGATTAAGATATAAAATGTATATATTGAAATATAGTTTGCTGTGAGTCTAGACTTATAAAACCATCTGAAGGAGACATAAACTTTTAAGAATATCATGTAATTTTAAGGTTTTGCAAACACTGAAGGGAGAATTAAATCATCTTCTGGATTTTTTTTTGTTTCTGTTTTTTTTAACATGAATGGATGCAATGCGACTCAAATGCCTGAGTCAGCTTTGTTGAATGAAACATAAGTTACTGATATTTATAATCAAAGATATTTAGAGAATTTATTTACTCAAAATTTCCAATCTCCTTTTTTATCTCTTGTGTTCTGACATCATTTCCTGCAAATACAAAAAAAAATAAGAAGCTGATAGAGGGAACATAAGTGCCAGATTGTGAGAAAGAAAAAAAAGCTTTATGGATTGTGCAGTAAAAAAAATTAATAAATGCAATCGCTGAAAATGGTAAAGTCTGGCATCTGTAATTAATGTTTAGCAATATGGTTACAGTGAATAACTGTTATCGCAGCCTCCACAGTCATTTGCTACACTCTCAACGATGTCGACAGAAAGCTTTGAAAATAAGCTTCAGAGTTTTTAAGGACCTCAGATAAATGTTTCTCTGACTGTGCATATGTACAACTGCTGGCCTTTTCCTGCAGCTAATTCCTGATTCATGAAAATCAACATTTATATTCCTTACTTAGTTCTATTTCTTGTCTTTCCCATTTTGAAGAGTGGGTGAGAGAAATTTGCCTTTATTTTGCTTCATCCCTACACCAAACGGAAGCAGGAAGTCATACATTAGCCCCATTTTTAACAATCTGCAAGGTTATTTGCACAGGATTTGTTGGGACTGCAAATGTGAAATCTGAAATGTTGCTAAATAATTTTTTTGCAATGTGGAATTTGCCCTCACATTTAATGCATCTGCTAAATGCATATATTTAAATGATTTATTACTCTAAAGATTCCAGAGAGATTTTGCTACTGACATAAAAGATGAATTTATTTAAAGCTGACTTATATTTTTTTCATCAAGAGTGTTGAGAAATGTGGAAATCACTGAAGGTGGACTAAATTGAGCTTCGCATGAATCAGTTTTTGAATCAAATGATTAAATATAGACATAATCAGATGTGCGAAACAAACACATTTAAAACTGGAGTTACTTTTACAGGCAAAAAAAAAACTACAGATATTTAAAAATGTTATATATTCTTTCTTCATTTATTTCCAGCTGACATTCATGCAGCATTTATTCCTTCCAAGTTATTCTGACGGCACCTTTAAAAAGTGGAACTGGTTCACAGTGCATAGCTTCAAACCATCAAGCCAATCATGTTTTTAGAAACAAAAGTTTTACATTTTCACTTATATTTCTTCAAAACTAAAATATATATGTACACATGAGCAGAACAGAGATTATTTCATCCATTCTCAGTCCGGTGTTTATGCACAGTTGGAAGCACAGCTTCTCAGAAACAAAACATGGAGCAGAAAACATCCTGTAAACTCAACCCTGTGTTTCAGAAAATGCTACTCATAATACAGAATAGTGTTAAAAAATTCAGATTGTTTAGGATACATAAAGAACATAATCAATTAACTTTCAATGAGGAAAAAGTACAAACTCCGAAAGAGGTTGTTCATCCTTCAGTTTATCGTCCACTGCATGCTGGAATTTTAGCAAATATCTCCTATGAAATCAGCTTTCTGATGCTGAAATTCTATTTTTTTTGGGGGATATTTCTTATAAGTTTTGTAGAGACTGCTTAAAACGTTTACAAGAAGGTCTTGCCTACTGTAAGAAAAACAAATCAGTGATGTTTAACTCATGACTTTTGCACATTATTGTCAGTTCATAGTAACAATTAGTTCTCAAGTTTTAATTCAGCCATGTTTACTTGCTCACTCTTATTCCTGCATTTAGATCTTTGGTAAGAAAACCTTGAGAGGCTCATTTTCGTGCACTTTATCCAGGAAGCCGAGGTTGAAGTAAGGGTACAGAGTCTCAGTGAAGGTCTCCCTGAAGGTGTAGAGGTGGGTCATGCTCTCTGCATTGTAAAAGGACACCAGGCCCCGCTTGTAGTCCAGGTACACCCCGATCCGGGCCAGTGGCTCCTCCAAGGACAGGACGGTCGGAGGGGATGTGCCGGCCATGTATCTAACACCATAAGAGAGGGTGAGAGTCCAGAAGCCGTTGGCTGGGAGGGCCTTGATGACTCCTTTTCTGGGAACCGACTCCCTGGCGACCCCCACCGTCCACACCGTGCTGCTGTAGACCTCGATCTCCCAGTAGTGTCGGCCGTGAGTGAAGCCCTGACTCGCGAGCAGCGACAGGGCGGCGTTGAACCTGTTGGGGTTGTCCTCCACGGTGTGGTTGAAGGTCTGGTAGCGGACACAGGTGAGGGAGGAGCTCAGGCTAAGCCACGGGTTGGCAGTACTGGAGTTAAACGTAATGGCTGCTGGAACTAAACAGAGGGAGATTATTTGATGTGACACAGCGCCTTGCAAAGGTATTTGTATCCCCTAACCTTTCTCACATTGTGTTTGAAACCTCAAACTTTATTTTAAAGCAATTTACATAATGGTGCATAATTTTAAAATAAAAGGAAAGAGATATATTTGAAAACTTTTTCCTAGTTGGAAAACTCAGAAACTGGGCCAGATTTTAGAACGGGATTGCAGAATTTAATCCCAAAATTTAACATTTTGGGATTTTAATGAATATATGCAATACTTAAGTATTTGAAAATTAAGATGATATAGTAATTTTTGGGGAGCATTATGGGGAGCATATTAAACCAATCATGCATTAATTTATGTATAGGACTATCTTGTAGTAGGTTGTAATTTGCATTCGTAGAAGAATCTTTCTGTATTGACTAAGGCACCAAAACTGGCTCACATTCTTGTAAATCCGGCCCTGCTCAAAAAAAATCTGAATACAAGAATAGGCCGTGCCTTCCAGATTATTATTTGCAAAGAAATGTGAATTTTATTAATTATTTTTCTTCCACTTCACAATTATGTGTTACTCTGAACTGATTATTTATATAATGCCCCAATAAAACATGTCTTTGCTGTTGCAGCATATAAATAAAGAAAAGCTTAAGCAGGTGTGACCCTGTAAATCCAGTTTCTCAAGATGAATATCTGTGCAGGTCAGTAGTTTAGGAGCCCGTGTGTTGCATGCAGTACCTGGATAAAGGCTTCCCCTCATAGATTTCCAAACTCTGTACTGCAGAGGCCCCGCAAAGCGGCCCTCACACAGACTTGGTGGTGTAAAAGTCGGTTTCTCAAACTTGAGAGAAGGCCTGCCAAAAGCATCAAGCAATGAAAGGAGGGAATAAAGTCACATCCTTCCAAGGAAAACACATCCTAAAGTTTCTCACACTCACCTCTGGGGAAGGGCTTTGATGCTCTTGGAGCAGCAAGAAGCACAGGAAAAGACACACACACATACGCAGAAAGAGGGAGACCAGTAATTAGTTTTTTTGGATTTGAAAGTAGAGAAATCTTTTTTTTCCACATTACATCAACGTCTGAGCTCATGCAGTCCCACCCTGCGGGATCTGTGTGGCCTGGGGAAAGTCCCGCAGCTGGAGCCAGAGATAGAGTGGCAACGTGCCTGTGCTAAAGTCTTTATTCTCCAGATGAGAGAGCGAGATTAGTGGCCTGCATCCTGTCTGAACTCTGTGAGCGCCACAGTCTCTGTTTTCAAATGGTTGCTGGTATTTATCTGATATGGTCAAGCGTGAGTACGGCCTCTAAGAAACATGAAACAGACTCAGCACAGTCCAATCTGGAATGTTGGAGCTTGTTTAAAAGGTTAGTGCAGATGTTTTGGCAAAATGAAATTCCACCTTTGTCCACCTCCTTTATAAAAACAAATTTAGAAGAAAAAAAACATTTATTGAAACCAAGAGCTCAGCATTTTTCCACACTAACCGGCCCCACGGCTGACTCATCATGCTGGTAATAACTTCCAGATGAGTTCTTCTCCACTGTGCATGAATTTCATACGGCTGAACTCACTCGGAGCAAGATGAACGGGTCCTGTTCTTTGAGTTTGTCCTCTATCTCGTGGACGGCCCTCTGCAGGCGGGAGATCTCCACGCACAGCAGGGCCTTGTGCTCGTCCAGGCGGATCAGCTCCCTGCGCTCCTCCGTCTTCAGCTTCACCTGGAGGAGTTTTTCCTCCTGGTACAGGAACTGGTGCAGGTCGCTGAACTGGGCCTCGATGCGCTGCTTCAGATCGGCCGTGTGGTCCTGGGGTTAGAGACAGAGGGGACGGACAATAGCTGACTTTAGCAAGGACTCAACTGAGAAAGGCTTTATACAAATGATGTGTGCATCAGGAATGTTTTATGAGCATCAGATAAGCCTCCAGCACTCTTAAATGTTTTGTTTCTGACAGGAAAAATAGTTTTTTAACCGTTAGCAACCATTAGCTGCTAACTATGCTAACGTTAGCATCCGCTTTGCAGGCTACTGGTGCAAAACTAACAGCCAGTTTAAAAGTTTTCTAACAAAACTGGACGACATTTGATCATCTTTAGGTCAAGTCTATCTTTAAAACATAGACTCAGTAAATCTGCTTTCAATCCCAGTCTTCAGATTTTATCATCTGAAACGGGTTTTTATTTGTGACAAGACAAAAAGTGAGCAATTTTAGGAGCTAACTTAGGATTACTTGGACTGGAATAGTCTTTGAAATCTGTGAAATCTGCATCTGTGAAAGCTTTACTCTGTGTTTATATTCTTCATTATTTAAATACATTAAAGAAATTTTTTGTTGCCCCAAAATTTATGTTCCTTTTGGTATTGAAAGACTTAGACATGAAGGAACATCGGTGATTGTTGTTTGTTTTGGAAATAAGATTTTGTTTTCATTTGTGCTTGATGTCACCTTCAGCTTTTTAACTTCATCTTCAGCCTCCCTGTCACACTGCAGCGCTGTGTTGAGCTCCACTTTTAAGGAATCCATCGAGCTGTTGAGAAATCCCTGTCACAGGAGAAAAACAACTCACTGCAAACATAATGGCACAACTTTCACTGGCTTTTGTGGGGGGAAATATCAGAGAAATCAACAAACTGCAAACCTGACAGGAAGAAAATACATGTTTCAATTCATACTGCACTGGTACCTAGAAAGTATTTTCCACCAGATTTATTGCATGCAAACCTGTACCCTACTCTTCCAGATAAACTTGAATCCTAGCAACTTGAAACATTTCTTGCAGAAAGACGCGGCCAGAGAGGAACTCACCCTGTATTTCTGCTCTGCCTCCTGGACACACATCATGGTGTGATTCCTGTGCTCCTGGGACACACCACACACCAAACACACCAGCTCCTGGTCCTCCTCACAGTACAGCTTCAGCTCCTCCCTGTGCCTGCTGCAGCGTGGGACGGGAGCAGGAGCCCGCTCCGCACAACCTGCTTCTGCCAGGCATCCTGCGCTCCCGCTCTCCTCCAGACCGTGACAGTAACTCTCCACAATGTTGGCAACGATGCGGTTGGGTCGGTAGCTCTTCCCGGGGTACACCTTCCTGCACTGAGGGCAGGAGCCTGTGCCCCCCTGGCTGGGACCCCTTGGCCCCGTCCAGTAGCCCTCAATGCAGCCCTGGCAGAACGTGTGATCACAGGGCAGGGAAACTGGCTGCTTGAAAAGATCCAAGCATATGGAGCAGGTCAGATCTCTGCTGATTCTGTTAGCTGAGCTTTTGGCAACTTGGCCAGCTATGGGAGGAGGTCGCAGCTTTTCCATTGCTGCTTTCACAGAAAAATCTCCTTCTTTGGGGTTCCAACTCTTTTTCTCAGGCTTTGTCCCTTTGTTAAGTCTTTCCAAGTTTTGCAGATAAACTGTCTGGACTTTCTTCACTTCTTTCTGGCTGTTGCTCATTCCTTTGCCTTTGTTCTCACTAACTGTGCAGCTGGACCCTGGACGCCCTTCCTCTCCTGCAGACTGAAACCACTCTCTCTGGCCTCCAGTCTTCCTGTTGACTACTGGGAAAATGAGGTGGGAGGCGCAGAAGTAGACTCAGTCTCAACAACAGATAGCAAATGGGATCTCATTCGCCCCCGTCTTTCCCTCTCAGACGTCACATAGTCAGGAAACTTAGGCGGGCCATTTGATCCCTGAAGTCTGTGCAGAAATTCCTGTTTCTCTGAACTCTGTAACCCACAAAAACGTAAATCCAATCACTGTGTGACATGCATGTGTGAGTGCATTTGTATTAGTGGGTTTAGGACTAACAGATCAGAAATAGCCCTGTGTGTGATGTTGGATGTCAGGTTTCCTGAATCTTTTTAAGACATCCCTCTCCACCCTCAGCCAAGAGTAAACAAAATCATTAAAACAGTCAAACAATGACATGGGGGGGAAAAAGTGCAGGAAGTGAAGTTCACAGGGGAAAAGAAGAGACATCCTGCATGAAATCATAATTTCCTGTGTGGATGTTATTGTGCATAGAAATTACCAAACATGTCATAGTTATACAAGTCGATTTTGCAGAACTTTAACGTATGTAGAGTTTTGCGAAAGTACACTGCTCAAAAAAATAAAGGGAACACTGCGTTCCCTTTATTTTTTTGAGCAGTATGTTTATGCCCCTGGAAACCTGTAGCATTTTATCATGTTCTATCTGAAAACGTCAGTGGTTTTTTTTTTTACAAGGTTTTATGAGATAAATTAATTGTGAAGTGAAAGGAACATAATGCATGGTTTGTTTCATAAATGTAAATCTAAGAAAGGTCCAACTCTGTTTCTGATACCTCTAAATCAGCATGGGGGCGGTACCGCCCCCTGGGGGGCGTTCAGAGGGCGGCAGGGGGCGCTGGCGGAAATTTTTACAAAAGGGGGCGCTGGGATTCCGTTTGCTCGAAGGTAAACTTTCCACCTTAAATGCACAACAATACCAGTTTAGACGTTAAGCTACTTGCTAAAAACTGTATTGTGTAACATTAAAACATGCTCGGCTGCAGCCGTATCGATGGCAGCTCTTCTTCTCTTCAGTGTTTGTTAGCTTCTTAGCTCCGCTCCTGCTAATGGTAGCTTAGCATCAGTTCAGCGTTCGTTACACCGGCTGATGACGTTGCTGTGAGATTCACTTATCAGGTCGTTTTATAGAGTTAACATCGGTGCTGAAAGTGATCCGGTATGAAACGGTAGAACTACAGCACCTTTGAATTTTATCATCAGAATACCGGGATTTTTTTCCGTTGTTTTAAAAAGGTTACGTCAGTCTCGTCGTCGATGCCCTTCCCGACGCCCGGCAGGGCATTAAAAAAAAAACGACGCACATTGGGCAATACTCCGTTTAACAATACCAGTTTAAACTTTGAATTATTTGCAAAAGACTGAGCTCTGCAACATTAAAACATGGATCGAACTGCAACTATATTAATCATAATTCTTCTTCTCTTCAGTGTTTCTATGGTGCAGCTCTGTGCTGCCTTCAGGAGAATGGGACTTCAGAGTATCAGCTATAAAATTTCACCCACATGGCATTTACTGTGCAGACCAGAGCTTTCAGTGGAAAAGCAAAACTTCCAGATCCTTTCAATGCCATCCAAGTATGGGACAGATTCATGGATTACATCTTTATATAGACCCGTCTATTGATTTATACATTAATAGTTTTACTGAATGTAAATTACAAAGAACAAAGCTGGTTCTTAATCAAATCCTAAAGAATCAAATTAAAAGTGTCATGGAGTCACTGAACAGCCTCATAACTTTAATACTGTCATGAAAAATAATATTGAAGGAATAAATATATCAAATCTAATCAAAAACATAAATAAGTGATAAGTTTCTTATTGTTATCTGTAAAATATATTTCTTAGTATGAGATGTGATCTCAACAAACACATGGCACTTCAACAATATTATCCTGCCGAACATCTTTTATCTGGTCATTTTGTGCAAGATTTAACAACATCATAAAATTACACAAAACAAAAATACTTTTTTCCCCTCTGATTGGCTGCTACTTTAGAGAAGTTTGTGGATATAATGTGATGTAACGTCATTCTTCCTCTATTAGTATTTTTGCATGACATTACATAAAGTTTGCACAATGTGAGGCTTTGGTTCAGAAAGCGAGCTACAAACTCCAGCAGTTTACAAAAATTACAAGATGTTACATCAGGCTCTTTAAATGAAGTTGGTCGGTTAGTGTTTGTTTATTGTAAACATACTTCTGGTGTATAAACTCAAAATCAGATTACATCAGCTAACCTGAGACTACATCAATATTCGTCTTGGAAGTGTAAAAACTTTTCTGAAGGCTTCGTTTTGCTGAATACTTGTCAAGCTGATGAGGCAAATTTTTGATTATCTTGCAAAATATTATCTCTATGTTTTCTGTTTTTTAATAATAATGGATGTTAATTTGTAAGCTTTAAATTTTGATATTTTAATTGGTCAAATAGCTATGCTCCAAGATACATCTCTGCAAATAATGATAAATTATCTGTGCTTTTTGGGCATTTCACTGGCACACTACAACCCCATTGGAAGGATGTCGTGCTCAGTGGAGTCCTCTGGTGTAAAAACTGAGAACTAAAACTAAATATCTCTCAATTCTGCATATTTAATTTGATATAATAAATATCTTTATTCATTTTTATGGTTCCATAAACAGTATTTGTTTCAGGAACAATTCATAATCATCCTCCTTGATTCTTCAAATGTGACAGAAATCATTCTCTTAGGTAGGTAACTAATTTCAAAACTAACTTTTGAGTTTAGATATTCCAATTGTAATCATGCACACACATGACAACAATCATTTGTATCCAACAATTGTTTCTCATTTTTAAACTAATAGACTAAAGACGGTCAGGTTTAAGTGGCTCAGAAAAATCAGAAGTAGGATTTTCTTACATTGTCCTGCATCTGTGAGTTGCAGTATAAAGAACAGCTGTTCTGTTACTTTGTTTTGTTCTTTCTCTTATGTCTTTGGGTTGCATCCAGGCAGTAATGCAATCAGAAAGTTTTAAGGGGGCGTTCAGATAAAGAGGCAACTAATATTGGGATGGCCAGCTTGACCTTTTCTCTCCTGAACTCATTTGAAGAAAGTATTTCATCCATTTACCACCAATGCAATCCAGATGCAACCTTCATTATGCACAATATTTACAAAATAAAAAGGAAATCTAGTGTAAATCATCCTGAAGGTTCATGCTTTTAAAAAGAGCTCAACATGCTCATTCGGTCTGTTTTTTCTAACATGGACAACCTGAGACAGATCGCAGAAGCCTTGCAGAAAATCAGGTCGCACATGCAGTGTGTGTTGCATTAGTTATGATGTGCAGTGACTGGAAGGAAGAGACAGGCAGTACGATATAAAAGTTTTATCTGCTCTGCTGCACGTGCACTGTGGATTTGCAGGAAGGAGATTGAAATAACGGCACGTAGTTTGATTAACCTGCGACCCTCAGTGCTGCCTAACACTAATGATTAGCACAACACTTACGAATGTAATGAAAATAGGAAAGGGATTAGAGCTGGAAAGTTAATTAAAGAATCAAAATTGCTCCTGTGTTATAGTTTCTATCATCTTCCTGTGGGAAAATCCAAGAGTGGACCAACAAAGGCAAGTGGAGAGGTCTTCCTTTTGGGTTAAATTATAAAATTCATTAAAGACAAAGCTAAAAAGATGTTATCAACCAGACAATGAGCAAAATAAACGTTGCTGTTTTCAGTTTTCACTGAGTAAGTGTTGAAATGCTGCTGCAGCAGTGGAAATGACTTAAAAGTGAAACAAATCTGCAGTTTATCTCTACTTTAGTTAATCAACATTATTATTTTAATCTACATTTTAATCAACCTGGATGAATAGCAAAATATCAACACATACAGTTACATATGAGTGTTTTAATCTCAAAAGATAAACAAATGTATTAAAGTACTTCCTGTTTAAAAAAGCCATGAGCAGCCATATATGCACATGCAGTCATGCATGTCAGTTCAGAGAAAAGCCCAACATTTATGAGAAAAGAGGAAATAAAAGAAAATCTTCTTTAGATACACTCGAATGCATTCCCTGAGCACATCTGTTCTGAACAACACAAACGCTGAATTAAACCCAGGGCTGTTGTGGACAGCACCTGGGAAACTGGAGGCTAAAAATAACCTTGCTGTCTGCAGAAAGAGAGGAAACTGTAGGAGGAAAACATCGCGACATTATTGAGTTTGAACATGTCTCTCACACGTATGGAGAATGGTGCTGGAGATGTGGTTACAGATTTACATTACTTTCTTGACAATAAATAGAAAAAGAAAACATTTGGAGCCAATCATTAAAATGGCAAAAGATGCATGTATAGACAAACCATTTTTGAAGAAATGCAATGATTTAGCTGATAGAATCTTCGCCTTGATAAAGTTTTCTCTCTTTGTTTAACTTCCATAGATTGTGATTGCAAAACACAATCTGAGTTTTTTTTTTACCATTCAATATTGAACAAGAAATCTTAGTGGAGCTTGTAAAACTAAACATCAGGAGATATCTGACAGTTTAGGGTTATCAAACATTTTTAACTTGTGCTCACAAAGTCAAATATGTCCAGTATAATGTTCTTCCTGCAGTTTACCAAAGCATACAGTCCTCATCTTGTTTCAGAACTAACAGACTGCAGAAAATATCCTCCACTTTCACAGTTCAAGATAAAATTTCAGAGTATTTTTGGAAGCTTCCTCTACTCGGATTAATTTACAGATAACATGAAACCCTGACTGGATGCACAGAATGTTCCCCGATTCAGATTCAATTTCTCTTGTCAAAGTTAAAATTATGGGAAGTGTACTTGGTGAGTTTTTTGTCAGAAATTACATGAAGTTTTTGTTTTAATGTGTTCCTGTCTGAGATGTAATTAAACAATTTAAACACTGACAAATGCTCACTAATGTAACAATAAAAGAAAGCAGGAACAGAAGTTATGAAATTATGACAAAATACTAAAAATTCACTTAATAGAAACCTTAAAAATAATAATATTTCACATCAATTACCTGTTCAGAAATTGTGCCTAAAATAAAAATGGTTAGAGGTTTAACACCACAAGACAAAAAAAGAAAATTGTTGCTTTTGCAGTCTGGAAGAGTATAAAGTGTTCCAGCATTCTTATATGAGTACTTTAATATTCCTGACTTCATCTTAAACTAAAAAAGCACATAAAAAAGGCGACCACAACTTTTGTCATTCCACGTTTGCAAAACAAAACAAAAAGTTGTCAATCTTAGCAAACTGTTGGAGCAATGAGAAATGTGTTATTTAATGTAGACAAAATTACAGCAATCCTTTTTTTTAATTTCCTCAGAGAGTCTCACACTGTCTGAGTCTACACCCACAGCTCCCACACAGCTTATAATCTGGCTCTTTTAATAACATCTGTCACAAAGTAAACACCTGATCCACACCTCCCTTCCTCCTGTCCCGTTCTGACGCTGCACCATATGATTGTCACAGCTTTACGGCGCTGATCCTCTCGCCGGCGTGTGAGCAGCTCTGCTCCTCCTTTAAATATCCGCTGTCTGTCTGATGAAGCTGAAGCTGCTGCTGCAGTTCAGTGAGGGTCATCAGGAGGAGGAAGGCTGCTGGAAGCAACTTTTCTTCAAAGGAGCATCTGAAATCCAGACGCAATGCAGGTACAGGAGGAATTTATCACTTTTTTTATGTGTTACCTATTGAGATACAAGCAGCATGTGGATGGATGTTTTAATAATTTATGTATTGGTTTGGGATTTATCAATTCAAAATAAAAGCACCTTGAATCAATTTTAGGGACAAACATATTTGTACTCAACAAAAGTGGTCAATTGTTCACAATAAAAAGTTAGAAAACATTTTATGTGTAAACTTATTGTAGATGTGCTGGAATTTAAAGTTACAAGAAGAAAAGTGTTGCGTTTGAGATTTCATTCAAGCCCAGATGTTTTGGTGAAAAGTATCTGAAAACAAAACTAAGATGCCAATTTGTGAAAACATGTCAGAATGGAGAAGTAAAAATAAAAAGGAAATGTAATGAGAAACTGAAAGTCTGCATATGGTGACAGAGATCGTGACAGAAGCTCCATGTGGGCAAAATCAAGCTGTACCATATGTGAAGATCAGCAGTGGTCCGTTTCCCACTGAGTTCATAACCCGTCAGATGGTTTCCTGGAGGATGTCACAGTGCAACACGCCTGTTGATGATAAACCTTTTTTCTATTTTAAACCAAAGCTTCCTGGAAAGCAGCTGCAGAAAAATGCAGAATTCTTCTGTAGGACATAGAATATAACTTTTTATATTTCCTACATTTAAGTACAGACATTATCATGGCCTCAAAACACATTGCTGACATGAAAATAAATTTTGATTGCAAAACGTAAGACGTTTAAACTCTTTTCAGACTGTTCACATGGATCTGTGCTGCATAAATGCATGAGACTTCATTTTGCTCTTCATGCATTTCTAAGAGTAATTGTGTGGGTGGCATGAATGCACGTTTGCGCAGGTACATGATGGTTACCTTTAATGAAGATTTGGAGGGTTCATCGAGCATCGCTTTTAGTCATCGCTCACAAAGTCGGAGTCGTCACACACCTCATCACAGCAGCTGTAACTTTGATCTTTTATTGATGCAGTTTAAAAGTGTGTAAATTATTGAGCAACATTGTGGATGCTGCACTGTCTGTATTCAAACCGGATGAAAAAAGGGACCAAGATGCTCTCCAAACAGCAATTTTGACGTTTATCATAACATCTATTATTTTAAATCAAGACAAGGCAATCTCACTTATACAGCACATTTTAGCCACAAGAACATTCAAAGTGCTTTATATGATAAAAACATAAAACAACAATCGAAGTAAAATACATTATTTTGCATAATATGGGAACATAATGAGCAATTAGAATCCAGATAAAAATGATGCTCCAGGTAACATCAATCCATAGCAACTCTAGCCTTGATTTGAAGATTTGTTTCAGCAATTTTGCTGTTTTCTGGAAGCTTGTTCCAGATTAGAGGAGCATAAAAACTGAATGCTGCAGGTCCATATTTTGTTCTGGGGATGCAGTACAAAATATGACTTGCAGACTTTTCAGACTTGAAGCAGAAGTCCTGAGAAGTCTGGAAGGTTGATGCAGTAGCAACAGAGCCATAATGTATTTTGGTGCTAAGCTATTCAGTGATATATAAACTAATAAAAGTCTATTTTTTGAGCTATACGAAAACAGCACGAGGACTGATTTTGGTGAGAACATGAGCAGCAGCGCCTGGATCAGCTGCAGCTGTCTTATTGATTTTTTTAGGCAGACCTGAGAAGACACTGTGGCAGTAATCAATGTGACTAAAAATAAACTTGTGTATGAGCTTCTCAAGATCTTATTGGGGTATTAGTCCTTAAATACCAGAATTGGTTTTAGATGACAGAAGGCTGACTTTGTAATTATCCCCATGTGTCTCTGAAGGTTCAGGTCTGAGTGTGAGGATTTGGTTTTCTGTGTGTAAATTTAGTTCCTGTATCTTGTCTATCCCTTGATTGTTCCCATCTGTCCCTTGTTACCTTCCCTGTGTATTTATACCCACCTGTGTCTCTTGTTCCCTGTCAGATCCTTGTCTTTTGTCAGAAGTTTTACATCAGTTGTTGAATGCCTGTACCAGTTGCTACCAGTCAGAGCTACTGCCGCTGCTCACCTGTGCTGCCTGGATATCTTGGGTTCTGTCTGAGACTTCATAATTCATTTTATTTGTTCTTTCTGTTGTTTTATTAATTTATTTTGGATACTTGAAATGTTTCAGTTCCAGCGTTAAACGTTCATTAGAATTTAAAGTTTATTGATCTTTGAGAATTTCTTCTTGCATTGTTACTTTTCAAGTAACAATGCAAGAAAAAGTTGTCCTTTGGGACAACTTTTTGCTCAGCAAGATTTGTTGTCATGACAGACCTACTGAGTTCAGTTGTTTCAATCTCAGTAAAAGAAGATAAATTATTGAATTGCAAATGTCATTGATGGGAATTTTAATTTATTCTTAAATATTTGCTGCTCAGCCACTCTTCCCTCTGTTCACTAAATAATTCATTGTAATATGCTGAAGAGCTGTTTTCAACATGTGTTAGTTTAGTTTCAGTAAAAGTGTAATGAGGATAGACGAAGAAAATTAGTTAGGAACTGAGAGATTTTTTGCAGAATGGCAGCGGTTACACATTTCAGAGCCAGAACCATCAGAATATTGTCTGCTGCTAATCGTAAGAAAGATTTCAGGATCTCCTTAATGGAGAAGCTGTCGTTGTTGAAATTCTAATAACAAACATGAGGAGCAATAGTTCCCTTACCAACTTTCTGTAATATCACATCAAAGCAACTTTTAATTAAACAATAATCAATTAATATGTTAATGTAGAGTCACGCGAGATTACTTTCTTTCTCCCCTGCAAAGCTTTTCTTTTTTAAAGATGGCATCTTTCTCTCTTCTGCAGGCAGAGAAGAAGACTACGGACGGCGATTTGCTCCCTGATGCCAACGGCAAAGATCCCAGCCCAGGGGGACAAACAGACGGCTCAAAGTGGCAGAGACCCCGGCTTACACGCAAATCGCTGATGAAGTGCTGCCTCGTCAAGTGGATAATCGCCAGCACCACCCAGCAAGGGCCAGGTAGAGACACAGGGGAGGGCATCAGAGCAGACTGATGCCCTGAATGATAAAACATCACAGAGTGCAGAGCAGGAATATCACAGAGGAGGTGTACACCTTGATACAGAATGCATCAATTTTGCAGAATCTGCTCCAGCTTTTCATATTTTAAATTCAACATTACTCACCATCCTCCTTCACTTTCAATATGAACCCTCTGATGCATGACATATTGACTATACAGTCTTCTATGAGTGGGTCTTTTAGGAACTGTGTTTAAATCAATGTGTTTTTATGCTACTTTTGTCATTTTGATTCAAAATAATGTTTAGTATGATACTTTCTGCAGTGTTTTATTTCACACAAGAATTATTTCATGTTTGAAATATTTTCATTTTTCACTTTTTTAAGCATTATTAGAACAAATTTGTAGAACGTTTGTAGAACATTTTTAAAACTAAAATTTATTGCTGTTATTGTGTAGGGCATAATGTTATCTAGCTTGATTAGGTAACTAGTATTAGCTAACTTCAAAGAAAACTAATAGGTTGATTTGTGATAATAACACTGTCACAGCACTGATTACTGACACATACACATTTGTGAGGTAAAAATAGAGATAATACTAATATGTAAGATTTCTTGCTTTGTAAAATATTATTCTTCAGGGGTGAGATGTAGCACTCAGTGTGTATGGTTCACAAAAAATATGTTCCAGGCAGTCAGTTGGTAAGAAACAGATTTTCATTAAATCCCATAAGAAATGAATATGGGTCCTTTTGGACCCACTTATGGAAGAATGGGGTAATAATATAAAACATGCTCTTTCTTAAAATGTGAAAAAGGCCAATTAAAAATTGTAATTGCATGATATGAATAACATGTTTGTTGAGGAATACCTGGAATATGAAGTGATGAAAACCTTTCATCACAAAGATATTGCAAAAAGATGACCTCACCGGGTCCAAAAGGACCCACTTATGCATCAGAGGGTTAAGAGCTTTGAAAAATATTTTCTGGCATCTAATGTCACCTTTTCTAAGTTATAACTTATTTCTATCAGGAAATGGATTGCAGAGTTCCTCAATTAAAAGTAAACAAACTTCACTTTACATTCTTAACTCACTGCTGTTAGTGCATTTTTATTCTTTCCTTTTAAGCAAAAAATAAAGGTATGCTCCTCATTTTTATTTGAATGTGTCTTTACCGAGCCACTCCCATTTGGTTTGACACTATACTTCTCTGCAGACATGCTAACACAGACTTATCTCACCTTGTTTCACAACTATCACATTTGCCTTGATCTGCTATTTCCATGTAATTTTACGTAACGGCATCTTCAGTACTTATAGAGCTTGGCAACAGTGTTCCTACACTCTGAATATTTCCACACTTTGTCACATTACAACTGCAAACTTTAGGATTTGTTCTGCATGTGTCCTACTTGTACAAAACTGATGAAGACATTCCCAACAAATATGGGTTGTAATTGCCACTAGAGGGAGTTCGATTGAGTATTGATTCAGAGTCTGAGTTAGATTTTCATTTGTGAAAAAATTGGAAACCATAACATTTCTCTTACATTTCACTAATGGTGATTTATGATGATGTGAAATCCCAGTAAAATGCGTGTCTGGAACTTGAACTCCACAAAATTAATGTTTTAAAAAATTAAGGTTTTATTTTTGTATGACAACGTTCTCGTTACATTATCACTACTTTGTCGCCATCTAGTGGTTTTAAACTTAAGAGCATCTATTTATTCACTCTCCATCTTCAAAGTCAATTGACTGGAAGAGAACAGAAAGACAACTATGATTCTTTTGACAGAAACAGAGTAAAAGAACCAGTCCACAACCAGATGTAGGAAGAAAAGCATGCTAGTAAAAACCAAAAGGCAGATGCTAAATTTGTGTTAGCCCTATAGGTTTGCTTAGAGGAAACAAATCATTATTTTGCTTTTTGTCCTTTTCAGTTGGAGGTTTAATTAAACCTGTTTTAAACTGAAATGCTGCATTCTTGAGTGTTTTTATTGAAGGCAGTGTTGTGAAAATAAGACAAAACCAGATCCCAAAAGTTCGGCAAAAAGAAAATTTATCATGAGATGAGAAGTGACTGCTTGTGATAGAAAGAATAGATTAGCCTTTTAGCTTTAATGCTGCTTTCTCTGCAGTCATTAAATCCTGGTGATGAGGCCGCAGACTGCTCTGCCTGTATCTTTGCATGTTTAATTCACTGCTCTCCATTTGTATTTAAGAGAAGAAAAGGTTGGTCAGCACTTACGGTACATTAAACAACACGTTGTAGCTTTATTTATATATATATGAGTTCAGATCCTGCATATTTTACAGATACTGTATCTCTCTTTTGAGGTGGCTGCAGGACAAAACAGCTAAACTCAATAGCATTGCATTCAAGCACCAGTAGAGGCTTAGTTTGACCTTGTTCATTTTAATTAGTTTTACTGCGTTTAATCTTTTATCATTCTTTTAATATTTTTATGTTTTTCCATTTAATTCAGGCATTTATATGCAGCACTTTGCTTCAGTTATACAATAGCTATATAAAGCTATATAAATAAAGCTGATAAAGACAATAAGGAAAACGTAGGTAAAAGAAGAACAGGATGTCAGAACATTTGACAAAACATTTGACAAAACAATAGCTATGGGTTTATTTATTTATTTATATGGGTTATTATTACATAACATTTACATAAAATATTATGTAAATGTAGCAAATCTGCATTTCCCTTGAGATCTTTTGCATCTATGCTACAAAAATTCTATTAAAAAATATGATATACTAATATTTCTTTGGGGTTTTGGCGAGGGTGTTTTTTTTTAGTTTATCATACTTTTTAATGGCTGAGACACAAGTTAGCTGACCAATACTGGTGAAACTTCAAAATTACATAAATCCTGCATCAAAATGCATGTGCTGCACACTTTCTCTGACCAATATTTTAACTCCCATTGATTGATTAGCACTCCCCAATACTTAAACTGAATCCATTAAGTTTTGCAGACTCATCAGTTGTGAACTATGCCCACATTCTTCTTCACTTGCACTGTTGCAAACCTACCTGATCAAAATATTTGTGCACATGTGTAAAATACTTTATTTGCGCAACCATTCAACCTCTACTAATAAACGCAGCACTATATTCACTCTTCTGAAATAAACCTTGATAACCATCCAGTTTTATCGTATTAAAAATACGCAGTCACAAATGTCTGATATTTGGTTGCACGTGATTAAAACCACTTTACTTACTGAGTCTATCGCTGACCAAGTGTGGAGATACAGGCAGCATTACACAGGCTCATTTGCACTAAGTGCTACTCAAATCCCAGCCATCAGCAGATATGGATCAATGCTTGGTTTTACACTTTGCATCACTGGGATGACAGAGCTCATAAAGTCACAGACTATTAGTAAAGATATTCCTTCACCAAGATCTTCCTATCCTCACTTGCACCACCCTTAAGCACACATGTACACACCTGCTTCACAGCAGACAACTGAAGCTAACACTGGAAATGAGGTTGAGATGGAGGTTTTTGCAAATTAGGACAACTTTGGACTTTTTTATTTGTGACCGGAGTTTCTGACTCTTATTTTCGCCCCTGTCGAACTTGTCAAACTTGGACAGTAGGGCGTTCTGCATTCATGTGTTATCCTTTTTCTCGGCGGGTCAGTGATGTGAATCAGTTCATATCTGGTGATCCTGATGCAATATCTCTGATGAACTGATGGAGCTTGATGGATGAAGGAGATGGTAGGCAGCAGGTGATATTTTTCTTATCAAAAGCTGGATCAACAGATTTGTCAATTCAGAAAAAGAGAAGGTACTTTTAATTTTTTTGTATGCTTACATTTTTTATTCCAGCAGCATTTTCAGAGCTGACATCTAATATAAGTGAATAATGGGTTTAGAGGGGATGGAAGTAATTGCCATTGCTGTTGTTGTTGGACTTTTTATTGTTGTTCTCAAGCAGTTTGGGATTTGGGAGCCTTTGTCACTGGAAGGTAAGAGTAGGGTCAATTTTGAGTATTTCTTAACTGTGTTGCAATGGAATGATACAATCTTATTACATTTTATTACATAGAGTTTCTCTGATTTAAACCAGATAAAATGTTTCCACTTGAGTCTATTGCAGAATGTATCTTCATATCTTTATATTTCTACATTTTGAATGTTTTCATTATGCTATCTTAATTAAACCAGATGTTTATTTGCATATGTCTAATGTGTTCGCTTTGTAAAAGTTGCATTTTTATCTCATGTTTCTTTTCTTTCCCTCTAATTCCTTCACCATCTTCCTCACCTCTTCTTTGTCTTGTTCTTGTGAAATCATTGTAAAGACGGTGAGTAGCTCCATCATCATAATTAGACTAATTTCCTCTCATTGATTAATGTTATCCTCCTAAACTTCTCACTCTAGTTTGTAGGATTAGTGCGACTGAACCTTTTTTACATTGTGGACATCTGCTGATAAATGCATTACCCAGCAAACATCATGTGCCAAATGTGACACAAGGTATAGATATAAAAACTAAATGTTTTAGATATGGGACATGAATAAATTCCATAAATTATAGATGTGTAAAGTCAGAATTATTTAAATGTAACTACAATAAATGTAGAAATGTCAAAAAATAAAAGTTATTAATTAAAACTTGCAGTATCTATGAATATATATAATTATTGTATATGAACAGTTTTTGCATTAAATGCTCAAATTGATATGGTTCACAAATATTGTCAAATAAATACAATATTTATACATGTAAGTAGTTTAAATAAAACTGTATATAATCTGCATATTATTAATACATTTTTAAAAAATCATCTATATTACAAATTAGTCTACAGGTAATTGAATGGGAAAAACTGAATATTACATTTGAAAATCAAATGAAAATGTAATGTATTTTTTTATTGTGATTTTATATTTTCCTGTGTCATTGTTGTTCATAAAATAGTCTTTAATGTTTGAGTTAAGACTAACTTGCAGAACTGCTTAACTGCAGACCAAACACTTTGTTTAAAACTGCAAGCCTTGTCTATTGACATTGATGCCTGGTGTCCACAATGAGGAGGTTATGAATGTTTATGCATTTATAGTTTATTTTCATTCATATCAGCATTGTTTTTTATTATGTACCTACATGTACCTCTAATTTTGCCTCTCTTTCAAACTCAACTTATTGTTTAATCTCATTTTAATGATGTCATGCTTTCCTCTCAAACTGTTCACTGCCTTATTCCACTCTGCCTCTCATCCATTTCCTCATCCCTCTTTTCTTCTTTCTCCACCATTGTTCTCAACTTCCTGTTATGTCTCCTAAAAGATGGTGGGTGCTTTTTCTCGTTTTGGTTTTCCAGTGTTTTACCTTCTTCCCGAGTCTTTCCTTCCTTCCTCTCCTTTTTTTTCTTTCTTTCTGGCCTTACCACTGTTTCCTCCCTCTTTTCTTTGTCCTGTCCTCCCCCTGTTTTGTCTGATTCTGTCCGGCAGACACCAGTGACGGTGACCTTGAGCTCTCCATGGTGCGACACCAGCCAGAGGGCCTCGACCAGCTACAAGCCCAGACCCAGTTCACCAGGAAGGAGCTCCAGTCACTCTACAGAGGCTTCAAAAATGTAGGGCAAATCCCAGAGGTTTTGATTTTTAGATATTTTGTGTAATTATATTTCAATTTGTTTTGTCTTTTTGAATCGGTAACTTTTAAAATGTAATTTTTTTATCCCTTTGAAAACAAATCTGCACAAAAAAACAAAAAATCTCTAAGATATTTTTTTTACCAAAATATAATATATCTAACCCCCTTAAAGTTATGCGTCTCAGCATTTATTTAAGCTTTCTTAACACTTTCTTAGTTGTGAAAATAAATTTCTATCTGCTTAATTTGGTTATACTTTATATTCTCCTGTGTTACCCATTATGAACAGTGGCTAAGGGAAGTCGCCTTGTTTTTATTCCCCATGGAGAGATGAAGTTCTGGATTACTAATATATGTTTAAGAAATAAAAGTTAAATCTGTTCTGTATGAATTCTCTTTTCCTTAATGTGTGAATTTTGGTGCTAAACTTACAGTACAGAGTTTTCTTAACATTTCATCAGGAGATTGTGCCACTTCAATAACAGATCAATTTATTTTAAAACTTTTTATACATTTCTGCCAGAGGACACAGTGCCAATCTGTTCAAAACTAAGAATAATTTAGTGATGATTAATCAAGTAAGTGAAATAAATATAATATAATTCTAAGCATACCTTCTTTAAATTCTTGGGTTGTGTTTTTGTTGTTGTTTGTTTAATTTCTGTTTAATGACTAAACGCATTATGGAAACTTGTTTTCCTGTCAACAGGAATGTCCCAGCGGGTTAGTAGATGAAGAAACATTCAAAACTATCTACTCACAATTCTTCCCTCAAGGAGGTAGCCATCTGAATTTTAAAATGCAAAATGTAAATGTAAAGACTAAAATTATTATTTTAAAGGTGCATTTCATATACTTAATTTGTTAGATGTGTTTCCTTTACTAACCTTACAGTGTAGCATAATAGTTTTGTTTTCCGTATCGTGACATTATACTGTACATAACTTTTTGTCAAACCAGGGCACTGGCTTTTGAATTTTAATATTGTATTTTCTTTCAGATGCAACCAGATATGCTCATTTTTTGTTCAACGCATTCGACCTGGACAGAAATGGGTCCATCCGATTTGAGGTGAGTATGTCAGCGGCTACAGCTTTGATTCAATTCACAGCTATAAAAGTAGTGATCCGGGGTGTTGCAAAAGTATTAAAGCAAGCATTTGTTAAATTCAACATGGCTTAGGGAAACTGCATATGCTTCACCAACACAGAGCAGTAAATAATTGCAAATTGCGTGGCTGTCAGTTTTATGATCTGTAGGTTCCACTAGTTTTGCACAGACTTGGAACATATAAAACCTTTTTGCCCTCCGTCTTCTTTAAATTAACTCAAGCTCAGTCCAATTGCATAGTGAACTTCTGTGAGCTTTACATTATTTCCACACATTCTGATTTGGATTAAGTGGGACGTGGCAGACAGCCACTCGTTTTGAGGCAGGTCTGCACACATAAATCTGCCACACTTTTAAGACTTTTATGCATAAAACACTTAAATCACAATTTCGAAGTGTCCTTCTCACAGTTATAAAATATTTTGTGTTGGTTTATCACATAAAATCCCACTAAAATGCATCAAAGTACAGCGGTGTAATTTGACAAAAGGTGGAAAGGTCCAAGAGTGATGAATACTTTTGCAGGCCTTGTTGCTTATAGACAACTAAGAAAAAACTTTCAATCTCCTTCACAGGATTTTGTGTTAGGACTGTCTGTTTTGCTTCGAGGCTCTGTTACAGAGAAACTTCGTTGGGCTTTTAATCTTTATGATATCAACAAAGACGGCTACATTACAAAGGAGGTAACAGCTGCAAAAGAGTTCCCAAACTACATACACTGTAGCTCGTTGTTCATCTGTCTTTTCATTTTTCTCCTGCAGGAAATGTTAGCGATAATGACCTCAATATATGACATGATGGGCAGGTATACCTTACCCAGCGTACGAGATGATTCTCCGTTTGAGCATGTGGAGAAGTTCTTCCAGGTGAACTAAAACAACACATACTTTTATCATTACATCCAAATATTACATCTATTTCTGTGCAGCTTGTCAGAGGAGTTTTGATTTCCCTCAAAATTAGCTGAACATCAAAACGCTTTTCTAATGCGTTTCCATTTCCATGGATTTGTTCCCATTTTTTGAATAAACAAATCTTTTTTACTTGTTAGAAAATGGATCGAAACAGGGACGGAGTTGTTACAATAGATGAATTCATAGAAACCTGCCAAAAGGTAAAATAATAACTAAACTGACTAAATTGACTAGTTAATAATCACCTAAATCCACGTTGTTTTTCTTTTCTCTCAACAGGATGAAAATATAATGGCTTCTATGCAGCTCTTTGAGAACGTCATTTAGTTTCTGTAAAGAAAATTGGACCTTGTATTGCTTCCTCCTTCAAGCTCTTACGTTGAAGAAATGCCAGTTGTATTCTAACGGAGATGATTTTTGGCAAGAAAACACTTAGGACACATGTTTATATAAACTAGGTAACAGTTCCTGTAAAATGTGAACATGCAAAGAAATGTGCAGTATCCACCATGTAATTTTAAAAGCTATGTTTCTTTGCATGAAAATGTTTTTTTTTTATATATATATATAAGAAAGGCATCCTCATTTCAAGATGCGCATGCATGTTTTCCTGGAGTTAAAAAGCATGTGATAAAAACACTTTGGATGCAAACAAAGGTTTTTTTGTTTTTTTTATGTTCTTTGAAATGTAAGCGCGTGAGAATACTTTATTATAAAATAACACTGTGGTGATTAAACTTTTCTCTGGAGTCCTGGATTTTTGTATGTTTAAGCTGGGAAGCATATCTGCCTGCTTAATTTCTAAACTGTGTATTTGGGAGGAAATTTGCCGTCATTAATGAGATGTATCTCCTAGGTGGATGGATAAGAGAGGAAGTAAATTTTTGAAATACAAATATTGTTTTACACCCTGTTATTTTTTCATATACTTATCCAGGCCTAAAAAATATTTAAATTCCTGACTCTTCCAGACAGCAGTCATCCCTCTTATTCTGAAAGTAAAAAAAAAAACACTTCAGGACTTTGAAATGATTTTCTAGTATTTGGCGCTGATTGACTGCTCTCTAAACGTGGGTCTAAAGTCCAGTTTGTTGTCTGATGTACTCGCCCTCAATGAGGAGACTTGATGGAAGTTATGTGTTGTCATGCTGTCATGTAAATCTGGCCTTAAAGATAAGAACTTATTTCGAAAAATTATTTATTTTACTAAATGGTTTTATACATTTCACCCCACATCACATAACAGCTTTTCATTTAACCAATAAGGGGGGGATTCACCTGCATCAGCAGAAGCTTTGAGGCTGTCCTGTAGGCCTGTTGTTGAACATATGAGTTTGTTGTGGGGCGGAGCTTAACTGGATGCTGGGTGATTGTACGCAGGTGATAATGAAAGCCAACATGCTGCTCTGCTGCACTGTAAGTGTTGCTTTATAAGAGACCACAGCTTCAGCATCAGAACCAATCTGTGGGACAAGACAGGAAGGTAAGGTATCTTTTGTTTTCCCATTAAATGAAAAAATATATTTATTACACTCAACCTATCATCACAAAGGTTAAAACCAATAGAATCAAACTACAAATGTCGGAAATAAGAAAACTTCTAATTTCTCAAGATGTTTCTATTTTAAATTAATTAAAAAATGGTAAAATTTCCTTGGCAAGTGTTCAGTTTTAAAGTAACACCACGTATGAGGTCTCAATGTTTAGAGCTGCAAACACTTCTATTCACTTTTTAAAAATTTTATAACTATTCTATTATTATATTAGATGCACCATATTTAATATAATATTTAATTGTTGATAAGAAGAAAGTAAAACAACTCCAATATGAAAAGGAGAAATCTGCATCACAGAACCCTCCGCTAATCCCAGTGTTGACAGAGCCTGTGGTGGACAGTTCTGGATCTCTGCTGTGTTAGCAGAGGGGAGTGTATGACTTTGTTTGTGCAGTAACAATAAATCAAAAGCCAGTTTGAACACCTGCCAACAGACTTACATCCCCTCTGTCACCCACAATAACAAATAAAGAGTTCAAAAATCATTCAAACTGGTTTTGAATTTTAAGGCAACATCCTTCAAGTTTGTTCAAACTGTGGCTGATTATTTGCAGCTTTCCAATGATGGCTTTTCAGCAGAGGCTTCTCTCATTTTGGGTAGTGATGCTGCTCGCAGCTGCTTTGTGCCCTAGTTCGCTCAGCAAGCGAGGAGGCAGCTCCCGAGGTCACAATAAAGGTGATGGCGACAAAGCGTCCCCTTCCCAGGGCCGAGGCCTCTCCAAGAAGGGCCTGAAGTGGGCAGGAGCGGCAGCAGGCATGCTGGGAGGAACCGGGACAGGGTACGGGCTGGGCTTCCTTGGCAAACCAAAACACGGGACTGGGAACCATCACAACCACAAGACAGAACAACATCAACAACCTTATTACCAGGAAACCCAAAGATACAACAACCAGTCTCTCTGGAGAGTCTTTGTTAGAGGATCTGCTCCTGCTACAGGGACAAATTTCTTTCTCAGACTAGGACATCTGGTGCCTTTTCTTACAGTAAGCTGGATCAGAGACATTTAATCTAGTCACTGCTTATTGTGAGCTCTGATCTGAAGTGAAATAAGGAACTAAAGCTTTCAATAAAGAATCCTCCCTGCTGTTTCTCGCATTGTATGGTCTGATTATTTTATGTACGCAAGAAAATGGCTGTATAACTTATTTCAGGACTGATATAGCAGTCAGATTTTCTATGATCATTGCACATTCTTGTGTACATTCTACAAATATAAGCCCCCAGTATTTCAGTGATTACATTTAAAACAATTTAACCATTTACTATAGGAATAAATGGTTTTCTGCACAATAATTTTTCTTGCAAATTTTGGGCTTTTTGAGGTCATTCTCCAAATTTTTAATCTCAGAATTTGAGTTTTATGGCATAAATTTACTCCTATTTTATTTACAACGGCCCTAATAAACCCTTGTTTGAAAATCTTTAATGGAAAACCCCAAACACTTCATTTTTTGAGAAACTGTTTAAATTTTCTCAAAAAATATCAAGTAATGTAAAGTTTCAGTCCCCATTGTGACATTGCTGCCACAATTTTTTTATTTATTTTGCCATCCCATCAATTCATGCAACTAAAGGCCCATTTCCTTTGACACTATATAGATTTCTTACATGGTTCCTACAAATTTTCTATTTCAAAAATGTTTCTGCTGTTCATTTCAACTCATGCTTGGCTTTTAAGTATCTAAAAAAACACAGATCTGCTCTAGTTTAAAAAGAATTACAATTATTTGCCAAATCTGAACTGAACTATGGATGGTAAATAAAGATTCTTTATTCCATAGTAAAATATAAAATTAAAAAATGGAAAAAAATACAGCAAGTCCGTGCTCTAAATCAATAGATATAGAAATAAGTAACATTTTGGTTAATGTAAATGTGTTCCCTTTTAGTGCTCATAAACCTTTTACTTAAGTAATGAGATATAAAAAACATTGAGTCAGATCTGACTTTAGTACTAAGACAGAGAAATTATTTCTGAAGTGAATTTATTTAAGACATAAACATCCAAGACAAGCTATGATAAAATGTTTACATTTGTGAGTCAAAATGATGACATTTGACATTTTCCATTTAAGCACAACAAAAAAATATCCAGAGAGGAAATAAGTGCACTTTACAGATATTCATCAGAAGAAATCTACATGCTCTGAATAAAAATAAAGTTTTATTAAAATAAATTTTACTCACCAAAACTGGTTAAACACAAGCAGAGAATTTATTTATTAAATGTAAAAAGATGATGGATAGAAAAAAACAAAGGGAAATTTAGTATTCATATACAGGGATAAGCACAATTATGGAAACGGAAATGGTTTTTAGAAAGTAAAAATTGAATCGTTTAACAACATTGTTCAACTCATCTTGAGGACAGAAAAGCCTACTGAGATATATTCTAATGATATTCTGTACTTAAACTATGACAATAGTGGTTAGGGTAAAAACAAATAAATTATTTACAAAGGTAGCAAGGCCCATGTCACTGTGTTGAAAAATCCAGATGCATTCAGGAAGATATTTGTACAAAATCAAGACCAAATAGCAGATGACTTATAGTTCCCGACAATAAAGTAAGCCAGAATGAATATATATCCATGTGCACAGGGACAAATAGTTGCTGTACAACTAACAACTCATGCTAGGCATATTATACAATTTTTTCAGCAGTATTCACTTCCTCTCTGAAGATACACAATATTCAGGGTTACCTGGGGCCACTATAAAGTTAGAAAAGTTCTAGATGTGCAGATTAAAAGCATCCAACATTATTACCAAAATAATCTGCAGTAAGCATAGCAACATCGCAAACTGATCTCTCCTTTTTTATCAAAAACTTAAAAGATGAAGAACAAGAAGTTACAACAAGCTAGAGGAAGTCAAACAAGACATCTGAGATGAATACAGCTGAGAAAGGAGGTCATTTTTACACCGAAAGTCTTCAGACCTTTGCAGTACATGAGGTTTAAAATCAACTACTACTTGTAATGAGAGTTGACAGTTTCCACACAATTTACACACTACATTCATAGGGGAAACATCTCATAATTCTAGTCTAAATATTCTGGTTTTGTAGCTAATTTCTAAAGACGCACAGATTAGAAATTTGTGTCTGATTTCCAGTTTTTGCACAACTTTGATCTATTGATAACAATTTAGCAGATTCAGTTCAAATTATTTTTCTCAGAAGCAAAATCATGCTGTAAAACAGGATTTCACTCTTTTAAAATAAAGACAAAATGACTGTGGAGTTGACTTTTTAATCATCTTTAGTATTTAATATTAGCCATTAGCACTGGTAAATGCTAACTGTATTTATACTCCCTTGAAAATGTAGACCTAATTTGGAAGTTGCAAATAGAGGACAATATTTCCAGATCCAGCATCTTTCATTAGAGACTTTGCTATAAAACCTCCCAGCCTTAAAACTCGGGTATCTGCTTGTATCAAGTCAATTTACCCATTTAGTTTGTCAAAATGTCCAATTTCTGTTTTTTATATACTTCTGAGCAGAAGAAAAAAAGGTAGAACATGGTGAATGACCAGTACAACCACAGTCAAGCTCTCTTTTGCTTCTTTAATTAACACCTTATCGCCTCCCAAAGAAAGAAAAACTGTTTAATACACCCAACTTCCTTCTACAAAATCAAGTTCCACGTCAAAGAATGCTTGAGCAGGTATTTAGTTTTGCTGCATTCACTGTTCAGAAAATCATTAGGGCTAATTATGCTAGATATTACCTAATTTCTCAGTGCACCTACACTGTTATGCATACATATTCATTGAATACATGAGTATGTATGCATTCTTTCTTTATGACATTCCTCTCAGCAAAAAAAATATTTTTTTATTCCCTTGAGTGTTGATTTGGCTTTAGTGGGATCAGGAGGGCGGTCAAGTGTTTCCAGTCCAAAGAGTTGCTTTTTTTGGACCCTTTCCTCACAGCTGTGACCTCCCATGCACAAACTTATGTAAGAGCAAAGTCTTGCAAGAGAAGAGAAATGTACACATTTACAGCTAAAATTTAAATATATTCTGTCAAAAAGGATTCCTCTTAAAGATATGTAATACACTGATTACATAATTTAGAAATCACTCGACAAATGAATTTACTCAAACAGATTTCGACAAACAATACAGCATATCTATTATCAATAATAATAATTCATACCATCAATTCCATCTTCACCAAGCATGAAGGATTAAAAACAAAAAGGGTAGTAGATTACATATATTCTGAAAATCAGTATATTTTGTGCAACACAAACGTAATCCAGATTACATTACTTTGACTGATTACAGGATGTAACAAGCTATAAGCTATCGCTTTGACTGTAAAGATTAGATACACAGGCTGTTACTGTTACAGCTATAATGGAAGCAGGAGAAATCTATTTGGGATGTGGTTGAAACGAATCCTTTTCTTCTTCCTCACTGCAGTAGTAGCATGCTGGACAGAAGCACGAAGCTGGATGTGAAAAGCTGCATTGCCCCATTGTTCATAGGACTGCTACCTCGTGGCTGTTGCTGTTGTTCAAACTTTCGTTCTTCCATGAACTGTGCAGAGTACTTCATGTACTCCTCCACGCAGCGCCGGGACTTGACTTGGTTGATAAGGGCTGGGTACCCAATTTCCTCAATGCTCACGGTGTCGTTATCCTCATCAGTTGTTCCACTATTGGATGAGGTTTGGTCTTTGAGGAGTTCAGTGCGATTCATGCATTCATTCATGAAGTTCTCGTAAGTCTTGGCCCGTGGAGGAGGTTTGTAGACATAGTCCCGCCCATAGTCTTTTTCATCTGTTGACTTGGTCCCATAACGACGGTACATGTAGTTGTTGTAATAATATTCTTCTTCGGGGTTACGGAAGGTAAAATGTGGTCGAGGGAAGCGCCCTAGCCCATAACCAACGGCCATTCCAGCTAATGCACCAACACCTGCTGCTACCATGGCTTTTTTGGCAAAGCCTGTTGATTTGGGCTGAATTCCCATGCCCTGCACAGAACGAGAGAAAGGAGATCCTCCCGTGCCATAGCCACCATATCCATAACCTCCGCCACCGAATCTTGGGCTGAGGATTTTATTATTTGGGTTCCAGTTAGGATAACCGCCAATTGCTCCTCCACCGTAGCCACCACCGTAACCGCCACCATAACCACCACCGTAACCACCACCGTAACCACCACCGTAACCACCACCGTAACCACCTGCTGCTCCGGGACCCCAACCAGGCCCCGTATTTCCCGTTCTGACTGGGTAACCACCTGCTCCGGGGTACTGATTGGGAAAATTTCCTCCTGCAGGGTACTGGTTAGGATACCCTCCTCTGCCTTGGTTGGGGTATCCACCAGCTGGATAGCCTCCAGCAGCTGGATATTGATTTGGATAATTTCCTCTTCCTGGTTGATTAGGGTATCCTCCTGCAGGGTATCCGCCTGCAGGGTAGCCTCCTGCTGGGTTTTGATTTGGATCCGGGCCGGGTTTTTTAATTGCCTCTTCCTGGTTGATTAGGGTATCCTCCTGCAGGGTAACCTCCAGCAGGATTCCCTCCAGGATACTGATTTGGGTTGCTCCCTGCTCCTGGATAACTTGGGGGATTTTGCCTGGCATTCCCACCTGGATTAGTATTCTTACTTCCAGGGTATGGGTAACTCCCTCCAGAAGGATATGGATTGGTGTTGCGATTGGGGCTCTGCTGTTTAGGGTAGTTTCCGGGCTGAGAGTTTGATGGCTTTGATTGGGTTCCACTTCCTCGGTTGGACGTTGTGGATTTCTTTCCACTGCTGCCGCTGCCTTTTTTAGCACAAGTTGTTTCAAAATTCAGCACCAACATAATAATTAGGGACAGAAGTCCCAATTTTAAAAACCACCCCATCATAGCCTTAAGGAGAGAAGTAAAAGAAAGCAATTAGAAATTACAAAACAAATATTGTTCGCTCTATTTAAAAAAAAAAATTTGAACAATATGAAGGGATCAATAAATTATAATCTTGTTTTTATATTTAAGCCACCCTGAATAACTGGACTCCATAGTAACTGTAGGCCTAAAGGGATACCCGGCCTCCTGAGTTTCAATTAGGCTATCTCGAAGCAGATGAACCGCATTGCTCTTTACGCTTTGGTTGATTACAAACAGAAATATTTGTTATGTAAATACAACTCCTGCTAAGGACGTATCACTGAGCAACCATCACTGTATAATTTATTCTGTGGTTATCACAACAAAACTGACATCACTTTATTTCCTCATTAGGGACAAATCATGAAAACAAACATAGCTCGATTAGGATGATGCATCTTAGATTTACTTACGGTAAATTGATGTCTTGTGGTTGCGATTCTTTCGTAATTCAATAACACTGCGTTTGTTGTTCTCTCCCTGTAGCTGCTTCTGATCTGGGTGGGTATTTGTGCTCCGGGTGCGCTTGTTTTCTGTCACGGGAAGCACCGTTTGGGAAAACAATGAGAAGGCGGGAACGAATTGTTGTAACTTCGAAGAAATAAAGCCATCAAAAAAGCGAAATATGTTGAGTTTTAAAAATATTTTTGAACCTAGTGTTTAATGTTTGAATTATGATGCCTGCAGACATATGTATGCTCAGCAGCATCGCTGGTCAACCTCTGTCAACATTCCGACATTCAGTGTTGATTATAACATTATAACATTTCGACATAGTTCATTTCTACATAGCTATATTACAAAAATATGAGAAATACAGACAGGTGTTATTACGGTCTGGAGTCGCTCCCATTGAAAAAACTGTGTTAGAACTTGGTCGTCCTGACAACCGTTATGTTCCGTTACACAGAACAAGCGCACACGCGGACGTACTTCCGGTTATTGCCCATTCCCTCATAGTTTACTGTATTACAAGCAAGACGACAATACCGGTGAAGTCATTTATGTCGTGATTTGTTTATAACAAAACAAACAAACTTGCAGCTTATCCTCAAACATACATCGTTAGAATAGCGGTGACGACATTTGGAAATTTGGTCACACGGCCAAATTATACCTCTGGCAGACTTACAAATAAAATTCATCCAACCAAGAAAATTGTTTCTGATAGAAAATTATACTGACATCTCTCAAACCATCCATCTGTTTTATTTACACCTTAATACAAAATGGTATATGTAAAAAAATATATATATTCTTCTCATTAATCAGTGTAAAATCTTTATTGGAATTTTACACCCTTATAGTCGGACCACTTTTTAGATTGTTTCCAAAAGCATTTTGAGGATTTTCCAAATATGCAGGAATAAAAAGTTAGAGTTCTGGAATGGGAGTCCAGAACGGAATCTGATAGAAAATCTGAAGAAGACTTTGGACAAGAGATGTCCTCACAATCTCCAGGATGTGGTATGTTTGCAAAAATTCCAAAGATGGTGGGTGCTGATAAACTGCTATAAAATCTAAAGAAGCTTCTTCTAAGTCTTATGTTATGTACACAGTTGGACAACTGTGCACATTTTTTTTATTCTTTACACTTATATTTTATCAGTTTGTTTTGTCAACATCTGTGGAAAAGGTTTAAGGCAATTTATTGCGGTCTCATTTTGTTCTTGTCACAAAACTTTTGCAAGGAGTGTGTACACTTTTAAGATCCATTCAAACCTTTGTTTTTGTGGTACTTTAGTGATTTCAAGTTTTTGTTCCGCACCTTTTGGTGTTTTGTTTTCTACAACTGGCCAGCCTGCTGCCAGATGTTTTTTACTCACATGTATTTACATTCCCAGTATCAAAAATGGTGCATCTGAGAATTAAGATCACTCAAAACTCAATTAATTACACAACTGATAAGCAAGAACCCATAGTCCACTAGGGGGAGACAATGGATTTAGAAATAAACAGTTTGTTGGTTTCTCCATCCATCCATTTTCCTGCACCCTTTTCCCTTATTGGGGTCGGGAGGGTTGCTGGTGCCTAACTCCTGCTGTCATTTTGGGTGAGAGGCAGGGTACACCCTGGACAGGTCACCAGTCTGTCACGGGGCAACACAGAGACACACAAACATGCACACACACACATAGGGACAATTTAGAGAAACCAATTAACCTGACAGTCATGTTTTTGGACTGTGGGAGGAAGCCGGAGTACCCGGAGAGAACCCACGCATGCCCAGGGAGAACATGCAAACTCCATGCAGAAAGACCGGGGCTGGGAATCAAACCCAGAACCTTCTTGCTGCAAGGCAACAGCTCTACCAGCTGTGCCACTGGGCAGCCTTGTTGGTTTCTTAAATCTAAAATTTATATGTTGGACTCAAAGGTAAAAATGAATCTATGGACAAATATGGTTATAATAAACACAAATTTATGCTCATGAGAAGAAAAGGTTCAACAGGAGGAGAGGTAAATTATGTCAGGATAATGTCAGCCAATGCCCTCCTCCATTAATGAATCCAAGAAAACCATAACACCAGTTCAAGTGTAGCTTCTATAGAAAGAAAAATAACAGAAAACAAAAGTTAAGTTGAAATAAATTATGTTGTAAAAAAAGAAACAGAAAACAAAAGTTAAGTTGAAATAAATGATGTTGTTAAAAAAGAAACAGAAAAAGTGATCAGTTAGTTCTCCAGTGACCTAAATCTACAGCAGCAGTGAGAAATCAAGATTACCTAAACTAGTCTAAGCCTTTTCTTAGGACAGAAAGCTGAGAGGGAAGAAGAGGAGAAATGTAGCAAAACAGAACAGTGTACAACAGAACAGAGGTTTTAAATTGAATATTTTATTTTTAACATGTATATCCTTTTTAAAAAAAAATTGATATATATCCAGAGTACCTAATAAGTAGTTTTTTTTCCTAGTTGGAAGTCACATCAACATTTAGAGATCTGAGTCCTGAGTTGAAGCTGTAACAACATTTGTGAAGGAAGGATTAGATTGCTGTAAAGTCAACAAAAAACTATAAAGTCAAGAGGTGTAAAGTCAAATAAAAACAAATAACTTTCATTTTAAAACTGATACTCTGGGAACTAAATTGTTTAAATATATTAATGCTTCTCTCATTTCCTATCAAGAATAAGTAGAATTTCGAAATTCCACTTATATATATATATATATATATATATATATATATATATATATATTTTAGCAATCCACCAAATATAATTTCTTGCAAATTTTGGAAAAAAAAAAAAGAAGCACGACGTTTTCTCTGTCCTTGATCTTTGCTCGTTCGTCTCCTCTGAGGCGCATGCGTTTTGGGAGGAGCCAACCGTAGGTACGTAGCTGTGACGCACGCCGCTGCGGTTGTAAACTGTCAGAAACCCGTATGTTCTCGTAGCTTTGTGTCCGGTAGCAACATGTCGGTGAGGAGAGAGCCCAGTGGAGGAACTGCAGTGAGCGAGAACGGCACGCCGGAGACATAAACAGCACGCTAAGCAGCCAGGTCTAAGGGTGACAGTTCCGACAATCAGCCGCGACTACTTTATTTTCACAGCGGCGGGGCCTTTTGGTGGCTAATGGACGGATAAGGACGGACTGCCGGTGATTAGAGGACTCGCAGGCAGGTGGTCGGGCTGGTTGGAGAGAGAAAGAAGGGAACAGCGAGTTCGGCCTCTAATCAGGACAGAGATTCTCCTTGCTGGGGGATGTTATCTGTATTGTCTTATGGCAGACTGGTAGCCAGGGCTGTCCTGGGCGGACTCTCTCAGACAGACGGTCGGGACTACAGCCTGATCACCGCCAGTTATGGCTTTGGTAAAGACTTTCGTAAAGGGATTCTGAAGAAAGGGATGTGCTACGGTGATGACGCCTGTTTCATAGCGCGACACAGGACCGCCGATGTTTTGGGTAAGGTCACGGGCATGGAAATCTCTATCAAACGGGTGTCACGACTGAGATCGGGTGACCTTCAGTGGTCCAGCCCGCACGTGTGCAGACCACTCGGATGAAAACAAAACACCCCCCACTCTATCTGCCCCCTGCAGTTTTTATAGAAACTTGGCAAATTAATCTCGGGACTAGCCAGCAGAATGTAACATATTGGCATGCACTAATCACTTGATGTCATATACTTAAAAAAACGGAGCCTAGTTATATTCTAATTGTTTGTATCTTTTATATTCAAAACACCAACTGACCTTTCACCTAGATAAGCTCCACTATGGCTACACAGCGATAAAGCTAAGAATTGAATACATAATATCAGGGGATTAAAATAAGCTGCAATACGCCTAAATATGACTTCAAAGTGCTGAATTAAAAAGCATCGTACTGAGCACTACAATGTCTTGCAGAGGTCAGAATGGTTGAGCGTGGAGGCAGCCATATTGCTAGCAGCAGCTTGCTACCTCTCCTCAATGCTTTTTGTCCTCACCGGCACGAGGGTAAACACGAGCGGAATACTGCACAGACCACGTGGTTTAAAGCAATGTGCATTCAGGGATGGGCAGGAACTATTTACATTTGTAAAGTTGCATTTACTGTACATTTTAGAAGAAAAATAATACTTTTAGGAGTATTTTTACAGCAAACTTTTTAGTTCTACTTGAGAAGTATTGCTACAATTGAGTCAAATTTCTGGATACTCTACCCACTTTGAGTAACTCAACTGAAAGGAGAATACATGTGTTTTGACCAAAAATGCATGCAATACAGACATACAGTTTATATTAAAGTGAAACATATTGTTAGAACATGGGCCTTGTTGTTCTATTGTGGTTTTCTATCTGCTGAGTTACTTAAGCCATTTGGAGATTTTAAAAAATACACAGTAAATATTATATTGTCACGGTAAGCACTACACACAATTCAAAAATGCATATAAATTATTTACTGTATTGCCTCATAAGTTTTGTGCATAAAATTAGACTTGGAAAAGTGCTTTTTCTCCCTCAATTTGTATATATTTTTTTACTTTAGTCTTTCAAATTCCAGAAATTGCACAGATCAGATGTGATCTGTTGATCAACACTGAAGTTTGAAAAATACTTTTTTATTTTTGAGTTATTTTTTTTAATGGCTACCTTTTACTTATGTGCTACTCTGAGTACAATTTTTGATTACTCTGCCCACCTCTATGTGCAGTCATGTAATTGTGGACTTCTGTAGTAGTGCAAAAAAGCTAATCAGATTATGTGGAAAACTAGAGGTGGGTAATGTGAGTTGTTTTGCTGTTGGATCTTTGTTTTCTGTCCACACTAACAGTGAGTGAGTTTTAGGGGAAACCCACATCCTAGCTTAGTCTCACTTTCATAATTGAAACAAGTACAATGATGATGAGAAATAAAACAGTTGCTAATACTTGTGCAAGATAAAATAGAGAGAATATGTTCCAGCTATTTTTTTGTTTTTTGGAGGTGTGGTGTCATAGACCAACAGAAAGTAGGGTATAAGTGTTAAGATTAAGGAAATTGGTATGTAGTTTTCAAAATGGCTTTTCCAGTAAGAATATGACAAGTGTGATATGCATTTTTTTTTCAGCTCCTTTTACTGTGACACTCCAAAATAAAATCCAGTACAGTGAAGCCTGATAATCGTGCATGAATTAGGAACCACAACCTTCTGCAAATGGCTAAATTCACTGAATACTTGAAAACCTTTCTAAAATTGCATCTAATTGTCTATTTTAATAGCTCAAACATCAAATACACTTTACTCAGTATGAATACAGCTGTTCTCTGAGTTGATTTCTGGATGGATGGAGCTAAATATAGAACAACTATATACTCTCTAGACAGAAGAGACTTGTTGACAATGGAATGATTTAGTTTGTAGTTAATAAAAGTTGCTGTTCAGACGTTCCCCATCTCATCTAACGAGCTGAAGCTGTTTTGCAAAGGAGTGGATAAAATGTTTAACCTCTGGACTTAAGATTTCAGACACATAATCTAAGCAACTTGTAGAAAGGTTGTTATGCACAGTTCTAATTCAGTCTTGTTAAACATTTTTGAAAACTGTGAATCACTTTATTTAACCGTACAGTAACACACAAGTTTGACCTGGTCTAGCCCTAAAGTCTAAATAAAAAATTTTAAGTTGTGGTTGTAAAATAACAAGATGTCAGTCAGTTGAGGGAATATGAATTAATTTCCAGTATAAAAGATCACATGTTCAGATTTTTGTAATTATCATTTTTTTTCTGTGTTATAGGTGTCGCAGATGGTGTAGGCGGTTGGCGTGATTATGGCGTTGACCCGTCTCAATTCTCTGCCACCTTGATGAGAACGTGTGAGCGATTGGTGAAGGAGGGACGCTTCACTCCCTCTAATCCAGTGGGGATTCTCACCTCTGGCTATTATGAGCTGCTACAGAACAAGGTTCCACTGCTAGGTGAGCACTCGCATTAAGAAACATCTGAACAGTCGGTACACCAGGGAGTTGTGCGGTAATCTGTGGAGTGAGCTGTGCTGAAGCTATACTTAAATAGCTGCAGTATGAGTCAGACTGTAGCAGTGCTGCTGGGAGGCCTGCAAAGCATTTGACATTAAACAGTTGAATTTATCTTGATATATTCCTCAAACTACTTGGAAAGTTGGAGGAATATAGCAACACTAACTTTTAGCAGATTATACGGGGTAGATGAGTGCTTTAGTGTTTTAACAGATATTTTCAAAATTAATTTCATAGCTCATTTTCTTTTTTTGTCATTTTGATTCTTGTTTTATGCCAACATTTAAGTAATTTAAATGGCTATGTTTTCGATCCTCTGTCGCGCTTGGGGGACTGAAATTACAAAGTTTGTGTAGTTTCCATTTGCCAGAGTCTAAATAAGTCACATATCTATCTGTAACTGATAAGGCTGAGTGGTTGTAAAGATTTTAAATGCTGGGTCAAGTCAAACATGTGACTAAGGTCACATTTCTTTTGAGGCTCAGTATTTCGGGCCAGTGTGGGCGTCCAATGGCTGCTGTGACATTTGCCAAAGACTCTAATTATATTTTAGGAACCTGTGACAAGGTTAGCACTCGACCCTCTTTGCTCAAGGTTAGTGTGATCTGGGAGAGGAAAGCACAGTCTGTGGCCTTGTTTCTGTCTCCATTTTACCCAAAAATAATAGTAATATTCAACACAACTACAGTAACTAATAGAAAAATCCAGTTTGATTCGACTCAGAACCTTGAATATTTGTATCTAATGTTCATTTACAACAGCTTGCTCTGTTTGCTTTCTTCTAACCTTATGATTGTCTGATTCCTGTGTTTGTAGGAAGCAGTACAGCCTGCATTGTTGTTCTGGATCGACGGAGTCACCAGCTTCACACGTGTAACCTTGGAGACTCAGGCTTCCTTGTGGTGCGTGGAGGAGAGGTAGTCCATCGTTCAGATGAGCAGCAGCACTATTTTAACACGCCTTTCCAGCTGTCCATCGCTCCCCCGGGAGCAGAGGGAGTTGTGCTCAGTGACAGGTTGGTAGATCTGCGTTTTACATTAAAAGTCTCACACAAAGCATATTTTAATCTGCCTTTCACCATCTAATTCTCAAAATGACTCTTCATTTATTCCTCAGCAGTCCATTTGAAGTTCAGTAGTAGGTGAAATGTAACAGAATGCCATTGTAACAGAAAATTCTAAATTACTAACTACCAAGAGCCTCTCTGCAGTTCTTCCTGTGTAGAAACAATATTAAATAAGTGTTGGGAGTAACTCCAAATGCTCTTATCAGTTTATCAATGTTACTGGCTTACATATTTTTCCCTTTTTTGTTGTGTTCCAGTCCTGAAGCAGCCGACAGCTCGTCTTTCGACGTGCAGCTTGGTGACATCATCTTGACAGCCACAGATGGCCTCTTTGACAACATGCCAGACTACATGATTCTTCAGGAGTTAAAAAAACTCAAGGTGTCACTCCTGGAAGACATCATTTTTTTTGACACACATTAAACCCTTTGCACATTTTAACGATTCTACATTTTTCTTTTTCAGACTTCAAACTACGACAGCGTATTGCAGACTGCACAAAGTATCGCTAAGCAAGCTCACGACCTTGCTTACGATCCAAATTATATGTCTCCTTTTGCACAGTTTGCCTGTGACAATGGTCTGAATGTAAGAGGTAAGGATATTAATTACAGCACATGTAACTCACAAGTTAGTAAAGGCTGTAAAACGAAACTAAGAGTGTTATAAAAGACTGTCTGAACTGAAAGGTTTTCACTTTTTTGCAGGAGGGAAAACCAGATGATATAACGGTGCTGTTGTCTATAGTGGCTGAATACACAGACTGAAAATGTGCTACTCTGGGATTGATCCTTCTTTGCCGCCTGCCTGAGTCTTCCACCTGCAGCCCTCCCAACGTGCCCTGCAGGCTGACGGGGGGACCACCCACACGACTCACACTCCTTACAGTGTAGCTGAACTCCACGTTTGCTTCTTTTTCTTTTCTTCCGCTGTTTTAATTTGGTGCTTGAGTGGCGTACAGGCAGCAGGCAGCTAGGATGTATTCATGTTGACCATGATACAGCAGGAGCTGAGACACTCATGTGTCTCACACGTTGTCATCAGACAAACTGTAGGGCACTGAAGCAGACCAGACAGGGATTGGTTTTTTTAACAGCGGCCCTTATGCTTAAAAAAATGTGACATTATTAAGGACTAAGCCATGTATTCGGATATATTGTGAGAGTAGCGATGGAGAAGGTCATTGAACCTCCCTGTCAGTCTTTTATTACATTGTTATTTGCTCCCATGTTCTGTTAAAGTAAGCTTATATATTAGCTTGAGGATGCCTATGTGAGAAATAAGTGTTGTTGAGGAGTACGATTTGGGAGTTGCTTTTTGATGCCTCTGGGTTGGGAATGTCAGAGAAAACTGTAAAGCGAAAGTGTAACGCTTGTTAAAATGTTGCGGTTGGTGTTGTCACTTAGCCGAGGTAGCTGCTGATGCGCACATGCTGATGAGTTGTAAATATTTATTTTTGGGTTTTTTTAGGATCATAATTTTATTGTCATTTGAATGATGAACTTGTGGTAACTCATGTGGGATATAAAGTCATTCATGAACACATTTCTTTGCCTAGATGATAATCTTGTATTTAATTTAATCACTTCCACACTTGCTGAAATGAACAAAATATTTGCAAGGATTATTAGTACGGCAAGAAGTTTGTATATTTCATCTACTATGCTTGAGATCAATCTTAATTTGGTCACACTGGGTTAACAACTTACGGCAATAGTTGAGAAAAATGTCATACCATTAATTGCCACCAACTGGTGGCAAAATTGTACTGTTAAGACTGTAAACTCTAAAAAAAACAACCAAATGTAACAAACGAAATAAATAGTAAACCTATTATATTTTGATATATACAAAAACGGCTTGCCATAACTTTTCATCCGCTGTGTGGTTGAAGTGATGTTAAACTGAGTGTGGTATGTGTGAGAAGTCTTGAATGTTATTTATCTCATAGCAGCTGGGAATGCTTGTAGTTGCAATGATGGGTCAGGAGTAAATTGAAGAAAAAAATATTTTTTAGCATTATTTTGTCTGAAAGATATTTAAAATATACAAATACATGTTTTAACATGTTTGCTGTTTTTTGTTGGTTTTATTTTGTAATTTGTCTTACTACATTCTTAGCTCATATCTACATTTACATGCACGCAATTGGTTTGATCATTCAGTCAAAGCAACGGAGGGTTACATGAGAAGTCGCAACATTACTCAAAAGCAGTAAAACCCTCAATACTTATAATAATAGGTTAGGGTATTTTACTCACTCTCTGCAGCCTTTGAATTATTGCAAAACACAGCACATGCATGGGAATAAATGCATACACTGGATTTATAAAAACACACACACATTGCACTCTCCATTCACATTTCTCCTTTAGTCTAAAGCCTCATCCAAACTCCTCGACAAAATCTTTAGTGGTCAGTTAGCATGTGCACCAAAGACCCACTTTCTTTATGTATATTATCATTGCTTTGTTCATACAGCAATACTGTAAGTTACCCATGCGCAGCGAGCAGTGGCGTTGGTTTAGTGTGTTAACTTTGTCTCATATTCATTGCAGGCGTAGGTTTGTGTGTTTAAAGTGACTGGATAGCTGTAAGCACAACACAAGCAACCAAAAAAAGGAAAGCCATATTGCCCGATAAGACACTGTAAGAACCGAGGATCGTACGTAATATTGGTACTCTGACGGTACAGTTACAGCTGATTCTTTTGTGTGCTATGCATTAAACATTAATCAGATTGTGTTATTTGTTAACCGAGCAGTAGAACAATTAAAATGTTTGTGTCATGCATGATCAAATTTCATTGTCTGGATCTAACCGATCCTCTTTTGTCGAAACAAAACAGGTTATATGAATATCACTTTCCTGCTGCCTGCCCGGTTCGCTTTGTATTTCTTCTGCTGCCAGCACCATTTTACTCTTTTCACAAAAAGAAGGGTGAGCACAGTTTCAGCCTTAAATGCCAGACCTGTAAATCAAGAGGCCTTTCCTGTCATTGCGAGCTTGTCTTGTGTCTGCTGGTGTCTCCCCCCCCCCCCAGTGTTTGATGTAAATGAACTGTCCCTGCCCTCTCCTAATGCCTCTTGTCTTTATCTCATGTTAAGCCGTTCTCAAGGTGCTTCTGCAGTCTGATGGTATGATTGTCTTCTTTCTAGCCTGAGTGTGACCGATACGCCTGGAGGTCTACAGTGTAATATTGCTGGTCTAATTTATGTAAATACTGGTATGTTTTAAAATATGTACAATATTTAAATAAAGATTCTAGTATTTATACTAAAATTGTGTTGTTTTTCTAAATGTATGACATTCTTTGAACATATTCAGGACATATTCTTTAACCTGCACAAAGTACAGTACAGAGATCAGGAGATACTTACATGCACTATTTGAGCATAACTATTTTTCTCACTGACAATGGATCAGACTAAATTCTTTCTGTTATCAGGATTACCGAGATATCTTTATTTGCTAAATGCCAGAATAATACTGTTTTGTGTTTAATTTATATTTTCTTTCTATTGGGTAGAATAAATAAAAATATAATTTAACACCCATTTTATTTTATTTTTTGCAAAATGACAGCTTGAGAAAGATGCTTCACTCAAATCAGGTAATCAGATGAAGATTTAGTTTTGTTTTAAATTTATTTTTTGTTTCTATATAACTTTGTTTATTCTTTTAGTTCGCTACATTCAAATAATGTCAAACTCCAAGATTTATGTTTCTAAAACCTACAGGAACTCTTTTTGGGCTAAGTAGTTACTTTTATAAAACCTTGCAGTTTCTTCATAACTTTTGGGAACTTGCAAAGAGCTTTATAGGACACAGTGGTACTTCCAGTGATTTGACTGGAGGTCATAGGTTAATTACAGGTTACTTTCAAGTAACTTTCAGTAGTTTAGAAAGTGTGTATTGGATTTACAAGTTACTGACCTGAACCTTACCGTTTTCTTCCAGTAACTTTTTGTAATACGATTTTGAGAACTTGAAGTTTACATTTTGTGATAATAGTTCACTATAATAAACTATTAGAATTTGAACTTACTGTAATTATTTCTTTACTAGCTACCAATTTGCACAGTTTACTGTAAAATAAAAACAAACGTACTGGGAAAAATATCAATCGTCTGATATCATTATTATGAAATAAATTACAGTTTAATTTTTAGACGTGATATCTGTAGTGTAAAAGGACTGTGAATTACTGTGTTGTAATATATGTGCTTCACAAGTAGGTGGCAGGCGAGAGCAGCTGGATGCCGTGCATGTTTTGTTTACTATCTTGCTCCAGGCAGCCAGTTTCTCTTCCTTGTAGCCTAAAGCTAACGTACATTCTTGCTGACAGCAGTGAGAGTCGGAAGAAAGGGTCAGCTGACAACACTATGATAATAGCATGCGAACTTCGGCGTTAGTACTACAAGTAATCGAGCTAATTTAACCTCTGTTTTTGGAGCTGGTCGTTGGATTTAGGCTCTGGGGACTTAACTACATGGTGGAAATCGGTTTGTGTACCTGTAACGTTAATTTTAGACTCAAAAAGGAAGATTTAACAAAGAAAATAACCTCTCAATAGTTTGTTTAGGTGTTAACCAGTTAGTCTTCGAGCTAGCTTTGTGCTGTAGCAGTTAGCTAACCCGGCGGGCGTCTGCATGGAGAGCTTTAAACATATGCTTAAGTTTTGAGATCATTCCCTAGACCTAAATGCCGTCTAAATGGCAAAAACGGAACAGAGAAATGGACTGGAACTTCAGGGCGACACAGAGAAGCTGACGGACAGCAATGGGAAGAGCAGCTCGAATGGACTGGACTCAGAGGTGAACGGCTCGGTCCCCGAAGAGACGCTGGTGGATAAGTATGGGTTCACTGGAGGAGCGCAGCAGTCCGCTGGGGAACTGTGAGTAACGATTCAGTACGACTGACAGCCAACTTTCAGTTTGATTATTGAATGAGGAAGCTAAAAAAATGATAATTTCCCCTTGTGGTAATATTTACACAGTAGTATTATTTGTGTATTTTAAACGGATATGTCGCCTATCTTAATTTAGTGTTTTATTTTCCCTTTGCCTACAATTAGAGTCCCAAAATTCTTAATCCATCTGGTTTATTATGATGTCTGTCCTCCTATTTGCATATAATATATAAGCCTATTTATTAGAAATCTTTTCCACATTCTTCCAGAAATGCATTTGTTAGGTCAGGCAGTGATGCTGGACGAGAAGGCCAGGCTATAAGTCTCTACTCGTGATTAATTCTTAAGGTGTTTCATCATGGTTTAGGTCTAGACTCTATGCATATGAGTCAGCTTCTTCTAAGCTCAGTAATCCATGTTTTTATTGACCATTCTTTGTGCATTAGTGCACAGCCATGTTGGAACAGCACACGGTTGACATTTCAGTCAACTGTGTGTCATTTTCAGAGCAAATACCAAACTTGACCATGGGATTGCCAAACAAAGAGGCATGATTCATCACCTCCAGAGTGCACAGCTTCACTCTTCCAGACTCTAGTAGCAACATGTTTTCAGCCACGCTGGCCTTTTCATCACATCTGGTCATGTTGTAGGGTTTTCAGCTCTGTTCCTCCATGTGCACTGCCCTGCATGTTTAAGATGTTTCCCTGCTTTCACACACCTGATTCATATGAATGCAGTTCAGCAACAACCTGTTAATCAGTTGTCAACTGAAATCAGGTGTGTTGAAGCAAGAAAACATCTAAAACATGCAGGTCAGTGAGTCTTGAGGACCAGGGTAGAGAAACGCCGATGGTCTAACTTACAGTGGATCCCAGTCGGTTCCACTTCCGTTTGACCGTGGCATGCTTAATATAAAGAAAATGTCCTAATGACCCAACAAATTTATTAATGTTTGTAGAAGCAGTCTGGATTTTTATTTTGATATTGAATGGATTTTTACATTTATAATTATCTTCCAAAATTTGGTTTAAAAACTCCAAAGGCAGCATTTCCCCAATAATTTACTGGACAAACATTGTTTCTTAAATATGTATATACTTTAAAATGAATTATAGGAAGAGAAAAATCAAAAACATCATTTTTAAACTAGTTCATTATTCCTGTATTTCTGGATAGCAAATGGAAGATGTATAAATATGTATCATGATGGCCTGAGGAAGGACAGGAAACCAGATTATATCTGTAGGCTGAACATTGTGGAAGATCCTCCCTCTGCATGTTCATGCAAACAATAGAGAATAATTGTAGTGCAGCTCAGGGTGGTGTATTTCCCTTTCACTTGGTTATTGTTCATCTATGCATCATTCAAGCTTTCTCCCTCAATGTGAAGGCAAACTAATGAGAGCTGCAAAGCTTTCAGGCATCTGTTCTCTACATGAGTCATTTTATTCTGAAATCTTTTGACTGCTTCGTTTAAGACATCCCTCTTTTTAAAGTCACAAGAACAACAATTATTAGAAGCTTTTCAGTTTCAATTGAAACAGTCTTCTCTTGAAAGTTGACATTTGGAGCTGCATTGCACCTCAAAGTTTTTAAATCTGATTTCAAGCTAAATATAGACCTAAAAACCATAAATGATTAACAATAAGTGAGACTTAGTAGTCTGGTCTGTCATAGGCAACACAGCATTCTGCAATTTTTTATTTGTTTGTAAAAAAACATATATATTTGCATTAATGATGGGATGTAATACCTTGTAGATGATTTTACATACACCCATTATTTTCATGTATTTAATTTTTTTTTGTAGTTTCTAAACATTCAGTATAACTATGGCGCAAATAACCTAGATGTTTTGTTTATCAACACTCGCTTTTAGTCATTATGGACCCGAACCGGGTCAAAATGATGTTTGTCCCAAACATAATTAAACCTTTTAATCAACTTTGACCAAGCTATCTTGGAACATTTTAGAATATTCCTCGTTGTGATAATTGTGCTGATTATGTCCTAGCTGTCTTTGAATTGTGCAATAAATGTGGGACAATGAAGAGCTGAATCTGATAAGTGAACTCGGTACATGGTATTTGGTTCAATGTTCTCTAACAAGCCGGCAAAAAAACGGCTAAGGTAAAACCTCTGATTAGAGCTGTAAGTGTGCATCATAATGAGGCCGCTGGTTTCATTTGTGCTGCTGCAAAGGAGATATCTTTATGCATGAGACTGCGATGAGCTGAATTGGGGGAAAGGTTCCCCTCAGCTTCCTGTTTTCCCTCCACCTCGCTCAGATTCCTGAGGAAAGTTTCCTGCATGTGGAAGACCGGGATTCTCCTGATTTAGCAACAGGAGAGGACAGAGGAGCTGCTGCCAGCTTGTCTGAACGCTGTTTATATGGATTGTGTCCCCTCAGAGTCCCCATTGCGGTGCTGAGGCAACGCGAAGCTAAATGGCTGGAGATGCTGAACAGCTGGGACAAGTGGATGGCTAAAAAACACAATAAGGTCCGCTGCGTAAACCAAACTCCTTCAGAGATTATGAGAACATCTAGTTCTGTTTATTCTAGAAAAGGGTTTCTCATGTCTTTATGTCTGAGTTTTGAGTGATTAGATGTGTTTTGGTTGAATAAAAGGTGAAAGAGCGTTGTCAGAAGGGGATCCCTCCGTCCTTACGGGGCCGAGCCTGGTTCTACCTCACTGGGGCCAAAGTAAAACGGGAGCAAAACAAGGGCCGGTTTGAGGTCAGTGCATGATTTATATTTGCCTTTTTATGACATTTATTTATCAACCCGGCTGGAAGCACATTGTTTTCTATCATGCAACATCAGGTTTTACTGTTCTGCAAGGGAAAAGTCAACATCATAATGAGGAACCTTTGCAGGAACTCATATGAACTTAATGTTTGCATTTGACTAGATCTGCTGCAGTTATGAGATCATGATCCTTCATTTCCGTTTTTTTTGTTTCAGGTTACAAGAACATTAAAGGTTGTTTCAAGTTGTAACATGTCACGAACTGATGTGTTTCAGGAGCTGGACATGCAGCCTGGAGATCCTAAATGGGTTGATGTCATCGAGAGGGACCTTCATCGCCAGTTTCCTTTTCATGAAATGTTTGCAGCCAGAGGAGGTCATGGGTCAGTGGCCTGTTTTACTGTATGATCCTTATAATCGGTGTTAATACTGTGTCTTTTTATGAGATTTTATGTGATTGACCATATATGAATCTGAAAAGTGTGGCATGGATTTGTTTAGCCTTTTCTGCTGTATTTTCAGCTGCAGATCCTTCAGTCAGGCTGGATGGAAAAATTCTGTGAATAAAAATCTTCAGGTCTTGCCATGGGCTCTATTGGATGCATGTCTTTACTTTGACATACATCCAGTGTCTAGAGCTCTCCGTTGTAGATCTAGGAGTTTATTTAAGGTTATCAAACTGTTGCAAGTTGGATTTAATTTTGCCCATATTCCCATCCACTCTATCTTGACTGTGGGAAAACCTTCCCAGAGCACCATGCTGCTACCACCGTGCAGTTGGTGTGTTCATGGTGAAGTGTGCTGTTAGTTTTCTGCCACACTTGTAAGCTAAGGAGCTCAGTTATGGTCTGATCTGACCAGATCACTTTCTGCTGCACCTAGTACGTGCAATAAAAAATAAGAAGCACCAAACTTGTGGTTGTAACTTGAAGAAATATGGAAAATTGAGTGGATATGCTTGCAAAGATGATATCGTCTATGTTTTTTCCTGTAGGCAGAAGGATCTGTCTCGCGTCCTGAAAGCTTACACTCTCCACCGACCTGAGGAAGGTTACTGTCAGGCTCAGGCTCCCGTCGCTGCCGTCCTCTTGATGCACATGCCAGCTGAGGTGAACATCCTCCAATGTTTAAAGATCTTGTTTTTTTTTCTTTCAAAGATATCTACAAGTAATTTATTTAATGTGTGATTTGTTTGCCCGTATTTGGTTTCCATATTTGACACAGATCTCACAATTCTGCTTGTTTTAGGATGCCTTCTGGGTTCTTGTGCAGATCTGTGAAAAATACCTTCCTGGATACTACAGCACGGGGCTGGTATGTCATCTGACCACCTGAGGAACAGCAGAGCGTTACCTGAAAGCATCACCATCGTGATGAACACTGCAAAAAATCCAAAATCTTACAAAGTATTTTTGGTCAAGTTTCCAGTGCAGATATCTTATACAATTGAAATAAAACTAAAGTAACTCACAAGTAATTTTTCAGCGCAATATAGGAGTTAATTCCCATGTTACAAGTAAAAATGCCTTGTTCCACTGGCAGACTATTTTCCTTATAACAAATACTTTTTCATCAATACTAATGAATTATTGACTTAAAACAAGTCATAAAGTATTTGCTGAGATTTTGTGTTTTTGAAGTGTGCCTAAAATTTATGAATTAACAAAGAGATGACCGCTTATTCCTAGAAATACATAGAATAAGCATGTAGGTCAGAAACAAAAACAATTAAATCAAATTTTATTTTCATTTCAAAGTGCTGTACATCATAAAACAAAAAAATACAAAGTCATAGAACACACAGTCGACAATTGAAACATTACATTTTGCTGTCAAAAGACATGAGTTTGTGCATTTACATGTTTTTAAGTTGCAGTCGGAGTTTCTCAGTGAAACAAAGTCTAGATTCAGAACATTTCTGCTATGCTCCTGTGCTTAGAGGGTGTCAGATTTGTCAGGCGAATCTGATACTGATCAGCTAACAAGCTAATAATGCAAGGTGGTGACTGGGCCAAGGACAGGGATAAGCAGACAATCAGATTAGGCAGAGACAGAGGAACCTGTTATCCCCGCCCGCTCACTGCTGTTCCCCCTCTTCTCCACAGGAGGCAATCCAGCTGGACGGGGAGATCCTGTACGCTCTGCTGCGGCGGGTCTCTCCCATGGCTCACCGCCACTTAAAGAAGCATAAACTGGAGCCTATCCTGTACATGACGGAGTGGTTTATGTGTGCCTTCTCCCGGACCCTGCCCTGGTCCTCTGTGCTGCGGGTCTGGGACATGTTCCTCTGTGAGGGTGAGGCCCTGGGGAAAAATGTTAAAGACATGTAACGTTTGTTTTTCTTTAGGTAGCAGTAATGACATGACACTTGGAGTGAAAACATTTTGGGAAAACAGTCACAGATGAATTGACTGCCACGCCCTCTAAGCATTTTTAGTGTGTTAGTAATAAATGACAAGCGAGAAAACAAACATTGAAGTAATGTTTAACAAGGGTTTTTATTGTTTGCTAAAGTTCAGCATATTTTGTTTTGACTTTATCTAGTTTCCAGTTTTTAGGTAATCTGAATAGTTTTCAGGGAAATATTTTAGTTTTGTGTTTCAAACTTTTAGAAATGCTTTAGATATTCAAAAGCAGTATATAATTGTCACTGTATTTAGCATCAATCATCCAAACCCACTTATTGCTTCACCGAAATTGAAATTTCTTCTTTACGTTCTTGAATAGATACAGTAAAAACAACCTCATCTGCTGTAGTTGAAACTATAAACATTGACTCAGTTGTGATTAGAAAATTTCTGCGGAATTAGACATTTCATGAAGTGCAATCCCACGAGTCCAGTTGCAAGAGAACAACAGAGATCTTTTTGTTGCACCAGAGTGCCATTTTACTCTGGCGTTGGCAATAATATTTAATGAGAGGAAGTTATGTTCTCAGTTTGGATATTTTATTTCTGATGCTTACTTGCATGTCCAGCCTATAGAAAGAGAGCGCCCCCTTGTGTACACAGGAAAACACTGTTTAAACTGTGGACAAATCTGGACTAAACAAATATTCATTAAAACACAGTTTGATATTTACATTTGAGAAAAGCCAAAAAAAGGAGCTTTTTTTTAAAATCTTATGGCTTATTTTTATTATCGTCATGGAATGAAATAATTGTCTGAACCACAATGTATAATGTATACTGGACTGTGTAATTTTAAACTGACTACAAAATCATGGGAACACTGTTTGGATATATTTGCTCGAGTTTCTAATATGAAAACATCTTGAAACACTTGAAATAAGACAAAACTAACTGGCAAGTAACTTTTCAGCTACATGTAGGAGTTTATTTAATGCTGAAGAAAAGGTACTAGTTTAACTGTCAGGTTATTTCACTTATAGCTTGTACTTTTTTTTAATATTAAAGGATTATCTACTTAAAATAAATTCCTATATCTTGCTGAAAAGTTACTTTTCTGTTATGTTTGTCTTATTTTAATAATACAAAGATATTTGCACTAGAAACTAGACAAAAATACTTTGTAAGAGTTTGTGTTGTATCCAATCTACATTTAGAGGTGTAATTACATGTAGTGTTCTGATTTGTGTTTCTGCTCTCAGGAGTGAAGATCCTCTTCAGAGTGGGCCTGGTTCTCCTGAAATGCATGTTAGGAACCCAAGAGAAAGTCAAGTCCTGCCAAGGCTTATACGAGACAATGGAGCTGTTGAAAAAGATTGAGCCTCAGTACACACATGAAGGCTTCCTGGTGCAGGAGGTAGGGTTCCTCTGTTGTAAACTTTACTCATTTGATTGCCGTGTTCCTGAATCTGAGACGTCTCCGCTACCTGTGTGTTTCAGATCATCGATCTACCCGTGTCTGAGAAGAACATTGAGAAGGAACACCAAACTCAGCTGCGGCGTTGGAAGGAGAGTCGCGGGGATCTAAGTTGCAAGTCCCCTCCGAGGATGCACGGCGCCAAGGCCATAATGGCTGCCGAGCCACCGAGCCGGCAGGAGCTGAGACAGAGACCTACCATCATTGTTGAGTCTCCCTTGGCGTGGAAAACAGAAGCGGCGCCAGAAGACGAAGCGAAGGGAAGTAAAAAGGCTGCAAAGGAAAACGGGCATACGGCCGTCCTCCCACCAGATGGGATCGTTAATGTTGGTGATCCGTCCCCAACCCTTCAACACACGACCACCCAGGGGTCCAAAGAGAGTCTGAGCAGTGCCGAGCACGACACATACCTTTAACTAGACCAGGTTTACACCAGTTTATAGCATGAATCATTCCACAGGGCTCTGTTTCGTTTTACTTCACAGTTTTTAATGACAGGATAAACATTAAATCCGTGCACCAGCAGTGGAAAATGCTTTTTACTTTTTATAGCCACAACACAGACTTCTTAGGTGTTAGACTAAGACATTTCACTAGACCAAATAGCATCCAGGAAACTTCTGGTTTTAAGTAGCTTACATTTTAGACAAGTGGTTTCTTTGGATTTTGCAGGTATTTAAATTTATCTGTATTTAATGCTAAAATATTGCTGTCCATATAAGCATAGGGGGCAAAGTTTTAAGCTGGAGAAGCAATAATTTTGAAATACACATCAGTAATGGGCAATTCATGGTAAGAGGTATTCATTCATCCTACATGTCCAAAGTCAGTACGTAAGGGTCATCCTGCGTATTTTAGTTCTTTCTCTGGTTCAACACACATAAATCAAATAATAGTTCATTAGGAGCACCTCTACTATACTTTGAGGTAATTGGACCGTTTGAATCGGCCATGTTGGGGTAGAGACCCTCCTAAAACAGGCAGGCGTGACCCTTCAGGACTAAAGCTGGACACCCAGGTCCTAATTAATGGGAGGAACTTTTCTCGAATATCTGACCTTTTCTTCCTCAGTTTTGCCCTGATAAGTCACTACGTTTCCAATCTCTCAGCAATTCACACTAACTCACAGTTTTCAGCTTGTCTGCTTGGTCCATTTTCATGTGCTGGTTCTATGAATCGGTAATTGCTCTTCTCGTCCACCAGGGGGCGACCTGACGCTGTTTTTTAGGCATGGCAGTGAGCCGCTCTTGGGGTAAAACTTCACATTCAGTCGGAGGATCAAGGTCCCTCACAAGGGGCGTTTTAGTTCAGTATGCCAAAGATTTGTTGTCTATATTTTTTTAATATTTTGAGAAGAGGGTTTTGGTTTTTCCAAAGTGTTAACATCAATTTGTTAAAAGGGGACAAATGTATGAGAATGTAGAGCTTCTTTAAAGTTTGCAGTTCCTTCAGTTTTTAAATAGTTGTATTTAAAAACCAGAACTGATAAAACGCTGTTATAAGTAATCTGCAACAGTAAAGTCACTATTGATCTGGTCAGCCATAAACCTTTGATAATCAACTAAATGTTAGTGTTGTTCCTCATTATCATTATTGTTGTTATAATATGGTGTCAAATGAAGGACGAAGTTTCAAATGAAGTTTTATGCAATCAACATTTGCCAGTCCAACAAGCTGTTTTAATGGATGTAAGTTGATGTACCAACATATCCATTGTCTTATGTCTGACATTTTATTGTACAAGCCACTAAGGGTATGTGCTGATTTTAAACAAATTTAAGGTGTATATGTGTGGTTTTGTGGTTCTTTTCTCCAAGAAAAAGTGAAGCTTCTTTATTATTTAAAGCATTTGGTGTTCTTATTCATGTGTAGAGAATCAATTACATTTTGCCAAATGTTTATCCGCTGGATGAAGCATTGAGCTCCATTTGAACATTTCTGTGGTATTTACTGATCATCTGAGAATTAGCTATTCATAGAAAATATGATTCAAATCTACATAATATGGTTCTGTATCAAGGAACTTTTAAAGACATCTAAAAGACAGCAGCATTACAGAAAAAATATAATTCCTCTAAGTGAAATGCTACTTGGTATTTTTTATTTTTTTAAAGATATGGGGTTTTTAAAGTCCGCAGGGATAAAATGTCTAAATAAATGTGTTTGTGCCAGGTTTTGATTTGTATGGGAAAAGAAAATAGTAGAATGGTAAAAGTTGTTTATTTGCAGACTTTATTCTCAATCTAAAATTTTAAGAATTGTCAAAAATTATTTCATCCATTCAGCTTCTTTTTACACTGACATATAAAAATTAGGTTTAATAGAATATAAGAGGCTGACTTCAATATTTCCTGCTTTTGCAATTTGGAGATGTGTGCGCTTCTCTAATCAACAGGGAGTCTGGCTTACACCAAACTTAGGTAAGTTGCCATCATGTTCTCAGCCCAAACATTTTATGCATTTTCAAAACTCTTATGCTCCAGCTTACCTGCTGGAGAATGTCTAATTTACCAACTTCAAGAATATTATCTGAAACTTGTTTGATTATGCATTTAAAGATTATGCTTTTCAAGAAGTTTGCTGTTTATATCTTTAGAGACTGGCTGCTGTCTTACTCCATTTTCACATTTTGGCCACAAATGGACAGATAAAATACTGATTGCATTTTGTTTGTTTTTTTGCAATTTACAACTCCTCTTGTCTCCAGATGGGATTCAGCTGAAGACAAGCTCACCCCACTTCCATCTCTTTTTTATGCATCGCTAATTTTAAAAAAAGAGATTAAGATGTTTGGTAAAAGTCAAGTAAAGACAGGAGCCAGCAGTTGAATGGCTTCTGTGTTATCATTCAGCGCCCTCGCTAACACCCTCCCTCCCTCACCCGCGCTGCAGCACACTTCCTCGGACACCTGTTCCTCCCTCTCTTTCAGCTCTTTGAGGCATTTGCATCTCAAATAGGCTAAATTCCCACAGCACCGTCTGAAGCTCGTCACGCAGCCATCAGCCTTTGGTCTCTGAATGGAGTCGTCCGCGTACATACAGGCCTTCTTATTCTGCCCGGTCCACCAATAAACCTCAGCTGTGGTCCAGCAACACGACAGTCAACATTTTAAGTCCCCCCCCCACCAATCGGGACAGAGTTTATCTGGATTTACTGGATTACTCCTGTCTTTTCAATGCTTGAAGGTTTCTCTCAGTGCCTTCATACAGTTGCTCTCCAGACATTTGGTGACATACTAATTGAACAATATTAATAACAAGATTTTATGTTTATGCAGTTATAAATGTCTTCCATGCTTCTTTCTGTGACATTCCTCCTTCAAAACTTCCTTGTTGCCTTTTTTTAAATTCCCGTAATGAATTTTGCACACATATTGCTAAAGGATGCTTGTCGTTGTGGCATCCTTGTTCGTCGCCTCTCATCATCTTCACCGTCACTTCTTTACGTTTTGCTTCTATGCAAACAATACAAACTGTCCTAACCTCTCTTGTCTCCACCAACCCATCCTGGCCCCCCACCTGTCTGTTATCAACTTTTGCAGTGCTCAGTGTCTCTGGCTAGACCTAAAGCCCTGGGAGGGGGTTGAATCGGAGACAGTCTTTATGGCTAATCTGCAGAGATGGGGGTGGAGACGTGACCCAGACATACCCCCAAAACCACCGAAACAAACTGAGTGGAGCTTTTTTTCATAGGCAATATGGCAGCTCTTGCTTTCTCCAATATTTGTAAATTGTCATCTTCATATGTATTCACTACATTTACTGGAGAAACAATGCGACACATGATATGTGTTATATTAATAACATAAACACCCAAACCAGGAGTCATGTTTGAGGCAACATGTTGCTGCTAGATTAGTTGATGCAGCAAAATATGATCCACAATGTCCAGATATAGAGATCTACATCATGAATAAACTCTTGAAGTCAGCCATCTCAGAGGTACGTCACTGTGGTTAAAAGTTAACTTTAGTGAAGTTCAATACCAGACACAGCAGCACCAAAAAGTAAACGCACTCCTCTAAAAATACCAGTTTTTAAGACATAAAATATTTTTAATGCAGAACAAATAGAAAACAAATCTGTTGTGGGAAAACGAATAAAAAGTTGCAATAATTCACAAGTTTACATAAACTACATGAAAGGACACGTGAGCATATTTTTCTCACTATTAGAAGATAAATTAGACAACTTCTTTTGCTTTAGGTTTGTTAGAATCAGCAAAAATATTTCTATTTGCTAAAGTCAGAGAACATTTTTTTTTTTATTTGAAAAGTTTACATGTATTGGCTCAGTATCAGGAATAACTGTCTTTTATTCCTTTATGACCTGGGTCAAATCTTTTGGGTTTCCTTCCACGAGTTTCTCACAATAGTTTGTTTGGTCAATTCCTCCTGACAGAACTGGTGCCGCCTCACTCACACTTCTTTATAGATCGACCCACAACTTCTCTTTAGGATTGAGATCAGGCCTGTTGAGTGAATATACACTGGCAAAATCACTCTATCAGCTGTGATAAGTTGTGTAGATTGTAATTTCCTGTTGATCACTTTTTTGAGAGACCACTGCAAAATGATCAGTTTCTCTGATTTTACATTTTATAGGAATATGTTTGAGTAAAATGAACATTGTTCTTTTATTCTATGAACTGCTGAAAAAACGTTTCTGAAATTCCAAGCATAAATTTTGTTTTTATTTGCAGAAAATGAGAAATGGTCAAAATAATAAAAAGATGCAGTGTTTTTTTTTAAATAATGCAAAGAAAATAAGTTCTTATTCATGTAGAACCAACAATACTAATGTTTTAAGTTTTAGAAATTAATAATTAACCAGGAGGTTTTCAATGGGGTTCAGTGCAGTGGGCTCTTCATTTTTCCAGATCCCATTAATTATATTTTAAACTTTGTCATTTTTGAACTTCATTAAGGCTATATATAAAAATCAACATTGAAGCCTTCACTATCTTTGCATCATGTCTTTGTACTAGAAGCATGAAAACCTAATTCAAACAATCTACTTATAATATCAGGACTATAAATAAAACTGCTCTGTTTGATTATTCTCTTCTTTCCAGGAGAAGAAAACACGGAGAACTCTATTTAAGGAAAAGAAACTCCTCTTCTTCTTGAGTTACACATAATGTCTGTTGCCACCAGATTTTAAAAAGTATCTATTAATGTTGGTCCATAATTATCACGGCATACACAAATAAACTGTAAGTAAGAGTATGCCCTGCATGTGAGCTCTGTTTATTCTCTATGGCTGTTTTTGGGGTGTGGTGAAACACATCAAGGTGGATGATCTCACGATGCCATATGTGTGAAACGTCTGGGAGATTATAGTCTTGCATCATGAGAGGTAAAGCTCCTCTAAAGCTTCTCGGTAACAAGGACTGAAGGTCTGCAGCTTTATCCCCACCTGCCACCCCCCATCATGCTCCCAGCCCGATTAGAGGGGCTAAAGGTCAGGGGGTTTTGAAACTAAAAACCCAACCGTGAGTAAACTTTATGGGATTTTCTCCTGAGCAATTAAGGTTATATGGTTACAGGGGAATGGAAGCCATTGACATTTTAGAGAAAATAAAAGTAGAGCAGAGAAAGAAAAAAACTCCTAAGTGTCCTATAACTTAGAGGTTGTTGAGTTGAAAAGAGCAGGAAATGCCAGCTACCTGAAACTGCAACCCTTATCAGTTGAAAGATTTTCCATGTTTTTCAGACAGGAAATCACTTTCTTCAATCCTGACAGACATTTACTCAGAGTAACTAAGAGCTCAAACCTTGCAGGCATTCTTGTTTGTGACCTTCCACGTGTTTGGGGGCAGAAGCTGCGGTGAAAAGTTTGAAGTAGCATCGACTGCACGTGTGGGACAGGAAGTGGAACGGAAGGTGTCAAAGGTCAGACAGATGCTTTCTTTGTGGTCAGCGGGCAGGAAGTTTGTGTGTCCTTTCTTGGTCCTTCTCAGGCTGACGGTAGCTGCGGTCCTAATGATCTCAGATCCGTCAGATTTTTGGTCTCTGGGTTATAAATTGTGACAGGAAATGATAGCGAACTGCTGGTTTGGTTCCAACTGGGGATCCCCCAGATTTTTTTTTTTTACATCAACTCCCAACTGGGCTAATTTTGCCAAGTGTGATTTTGATTTAATAGTGAGAAGGTGTTCCTGTTCGTCTTTATTATTCTATTGTATCTCACATTTTAGTATCTTAGATCATATCTTCATATCACATCACATCCTCCCTTCCTCCTCCTTTAGTCTTCTCTTCTGCTCCATCATGGACTTGAGTTTTACTCTCTTCCACTACATCTCATTACTTCTATTACTTATTTATTAAGCACTTTAGAAACAACAATGGCTGCAACAAAATGCTGAATCTTTAGATTATTCAGCATATGAAGATCACAATTTAGCATTGTAAGAATATTTGCACCGCTTTGCCTTTTTTTCTGATGCTCCTGCATTCAAGTAAGTTTTTGCACTTCACTTTAAATAATTATGCCATGTCAAAAAATAAATTAATCTTACCGAATTCAAGCTGCATTTTTACAAGAGATGCAAATGTTCTAGTTTTAGTTATGATCCAAGCTGCTGGCAGAGCTGCATAAAAACTGATTTCACTGAATCATAATTGTGGAAGCAGAGTGATGAATTTTTTTTTTCATTCTCTTTTCTGGAGCTGAATACTGAGACATGCACTTCAACTCTCCAACCACGACTACTTCACTATAGAGACATAAAGATATTAAAATCAACTGAGTTGAGTCCAGAATTTCTCAGGTTACCTGCAGCAGATACAGTAACTCTTTCTGAGTGTGTAATTAATAGAAATCCTGACTAGTTGAACTCGAAGCCTGGAGTTGATGTCTAAATCTCAATGCTGTCGTCTTAAAACTGATAAAGTTCTGAAAACATTAGAAGGGTTGATGTGAACACAATTTGATTAACCTTTGTTCACACCAAAAACCACCAAAAACCTTAAAACACAAGCATTTCATCACATTAAAACATAAAGAGAAATAAACATTATAATAACACTTAAGCAAATAAAAGGCTAAAAATGGTGGAAATCATTAAGTGGGATGTTGAAGCTATTAAACATGCAATCCTGTAAAGAAGAAAATAAGCCATGCTCACTCTTACAGCCCTAAGCTCATTAGACAGAAGGCCAGGCTGCTGTGTTTCTATGAATACAAATTAAAGCTGAAGCCAATAAACATATAAAGTGCTGCAGTTTTAAGGCTCTGGAAGACCTGTTCACTTTCCTCCTGAATCAGATGTGGAGCACTGTTCTTCCAAGAAAAGCTTGATTAGAGGTGTAAAACAGTGAGAATCTAAAAATAATAAAGGAGGAAAAACAAACATACAGCTTGAGATGGAAAGTGTAGATGTTTCTGCCATAATGAGGGAATAAAAGCTCAGCCAAGTGAAAGGGCTTGGCTTAGCAGAGAATGAGCTCTGCTTGTTATTGTAAGTGCCTGACCATATTATCAAGAGGAAGCCTACATAGATAGAGCTATTTGTTTGCATTTCACTTCTTCCTTTCTTTCCTTTAACTTTCAGTGCCTGTTTTGTCCCCACAGTGACATGCAATGTATATCAAAGGACAAAATCCAACCCAATCATCATTCATGCAATCGTTAAGGAATTGTTTCCATTTGTTGATTTTATTTCAAACACATTTTTCCTAATCCTGAGAATAAAATTATCTGCATCCTGCCAACTAAAATGCTGCTTTGCAGAGCATTCCTTGAATTTCAAAAGCTGAAAATCTGCTAACCAAGAACATTTTCTTTTATTGGTTCTTTCATGAGGAGCCAAGAACATATCAGGGTAGTGAATTTAGACATTTTAGAGCTGGTAATAATGTTCAAAATCCAAATATATGCTCTTGATCATAAAAAGTGAACATTTTCCATTTACACAAGAATATGGATGTTTTTTATGATTCTGAGTGCAGAAAATCCAAAATCTTCAGGCTCAAATAAAATACTGTAAACATGATGTGTTTTTGATACTGAAGTATTTGGCGAACAATGAAAGAAGTATGTTTGGAGGAGTCAAGGTGAGGCATGCAGCCTTCAACGTTTTGTATTTTTCTTAGATCTTTATTTATGCAGGTTGTCTCATTGAGATCCAAGATTTCATTTACAAAAGAGACCTGGTTTGATAAAACAAGCCAAATTACAAGCACAGCAACAAAACAAGTAATTTAGAAATTTGACTCAGTTAAATAAGCTAATAAAATATGAGGTAAAATGAAAGAAAATCTTTGTCTCTTTGTACTAAAAGAGATTTGAATTGTTAAATAAAAATAAATAAACGTGCCGTCACAAGATGCAAAGGTACATCACAACTCAAACATTTGCACCGGGTCGATTAAGGTCAGGCAAAGTAAAACTGGTGGAACCTCTGAAACTGGATTCTCCCGGTTTTGTGGCTTAAGTTGCCAAATGTTTTGTTGTTTTAGTCCATAATGAGACATGCTCCTTGTAAAAGTCCCTTGGCACTGTTTGTGTTCTGTTTACCTCTGCCTGGGATGTTTGTTTAGTCGTTTCTGCCGTGTCGATGGTGTTTTTCATTCATCTGCATCAATCTGAAGTGACTTCCTGCCATTGTTGTGTCACATCCCCACTGTCTCCCCTCTTCCTGTCAATCTAGTCCTCTTTTTCCTCAGCAAGGAAGCTGGAAGCTTGAAGAGGATACGCTGCTCTGCAGAGGAGGACAAGGGGGGACCGCTGTAGGTGTGTAGGTTTGTGTCCAAGTAAGCGTGAGTGTGCTTGTGTGATTGTGAGAGTGAAGGAGAGCTGCTGAGGCCCTGATAAGACTGATGGTGTGCAAAAGAAGCATCAGCGGGTTATGATAACGACAAAGTAAACATCGGCCCCAACTTGGCATGAAATTAGGTCATACACTGTAAAATAGTTCAGGTTTTCAGGTGATTTTAATAAATCTTAGTAGCCAGGTTTCCAATTTTGAGTGGTTCAAACATCAAAAGTTAGATTTGTTATATATTACTTTGAATGTGAACAAAACTAAGAGATAATTATAGATTTCAAGGTAGAAAGATTTTGGAGCCTTCATGTCTCAAACCTGCCATGAATAAGAAACTGCTGCAGCACCAGAGTCTCTTTGAGACTGACCTTACATCCCAACTCTAAAACTAGAGCCTTTCAAGCTTCACTGATGTTTGCAGTTGGACAAGCAAAATATATTCAATGGAAAAGTTTATGCTTAGACGAGGAAGACTGCACAGATTAAGGAGTTAAAGTGAGACTTTTAAACTAAAACATTAGCACCAAGCATGGAGGTGGCAGCATTATGCTGAGGGTCTATTTTACTACAAGATTTATTTCTGCATTGTGTAAAGTGGGTGTAATAAAGAATAAGGAGCTATGGTTCAAATTTGTACGGAATTTGGTGGAGAAAATTATACTAAATTGCACATCAAAAATCTCATCTTCATCCTTACTGAATTTTTGCTCCAAAATCCTAAAAGGATTGGAAAACCTCATTATACAAGAAGAGAGCCAATTTAAATGATCTGTGACAATGAAATATTTGTATATATGTATTTATTTGAACCTGCATGGATTCCAGAAAGTCAATAGGCAATTCAAACTTGTTCAGGCAGTTCTTGTTTGTTGAAATCTTTTGCAGTTCTTTGTTTTATATTTGTTCAAACCAGCAAAAATGAAAACTAAGCATGATGTATAAGAAATCCATGCTGATGTTCAGACTTTAGAAATGCACTGCAGCAACTACAACATTCATGATTTCACTGAGGCATTTAAATACAGGGAAGACATGCTGGTATCATTTGTTGGTGTGTTTTCAGTCTGCAGCTTATTGCGTTATTCAGTCCCTCACCTCTTCATGATTTCTTTTGCATCATTGTTGTAATATGTGGTTTTAGTTTCAATCTCTTTGGTGGCGCCTTTTCTTTGTTATGTTTCCTGTAGTTTGAGCTTTTCCACTGGAGAATCCATTAATCTACTCACTATTCACTATACGCTACTAATACTAAACGGTCGTTCCCATCTTTATTTTTTTCTTGTAACTTTATACAATTTTTAACTCATTAAATAATTTTACAGCCTATCAGGTCCAAATCTCAGCTGACCCATCTTAATACATATTTAAGGTTAAGCATTTTCTTTTACAGTAAAGGAAAATGGACTGGGCTTGACTCACCATGTGTGCAAGAGACAGTCAGGGTTTTATTTTTACTCACAGCAGCTGACCTCATAGGCCATAACAAATGAGAGTAATGACAAAAGCATATGTTCAGCAGGACCTTAGGTTTGAAATTACAATAGCTTATTGTGTTGCATCCACTTCAGTCACGGCCTTCTCATTGTGCATTAAGATGAAGGATTTCTGGGTGTGTGCGTCTTGCAGCCTTTAAACTATTCTGACGTCTTATGTTTCAAAAACTATGTGAAGTTCAGAGAAACATAATGATCTTTACAACACAGTTCATGTTACATGTGCGGGTCGGCCTCTCCAGGGTTTTCACCCCTCCCATCGGCCGTGTTGCATTCAGGGCACCGAAACAGGATTCGATTAATGCTTCGATTCCTATTTCAGCGTTTTTTATTTCTATGTAATTTCTGGATATGTCGAGCACACATCTTCTGCTTTTGTTATATAATATTTACAAAACATTCAGTAAAAAATTTGAGTTTGTCTGAATGGATAAGAACATAATAGGAGCATGCAATGGAAAAGAAATGTGGACATTCACTGCTGTGAGCAACTCTTTCCATGTTTAATGCGGAAACAACTGAAAAATTTATTTATACATTTTTCAGTTGTTTCCAGTAAAGAAAAGAAGATAAAAAATGTTGCATATGTACTGTGCCCATTTTATTTAGAGCAGTAAGGCTGTGAAGCTAAAGATCCAATATTATACTTCCTTACAGTGAGCATAAATAAATATACTTCCAGATTAGGACAGATTTGTTTGGGTAATCAATTTCCATTTGCAATAAAAAAAATGGATTTTAATATTTACTCGGGTTATCTTTGTCTGATATTAAAATTGTATTAAAATTGATTTGATAATCTGAAATATTTAAACTTTAAAAACAGAAGAAATCCAAAAGAGGGCAAACTTTTTTTCACAGCCTGTGCTTCTATGTCACGTCTAGTTTTTCACATCCACGGTTTTTAAATATCATCTCCTTTACACATGTTTATCCAGGCTGGCGACACTAAAATAAAAGTAAAAAAATGATACAGTAATTTTGAATACAGGACTTTACAATAAGTGGCAATAAGTAAATCATAAACCAAAATATGGAACAACAATGTTGCTGCAAGTTGTTTTTTCCTGTCTAAACTTTTATCAGTTGTTGTTCTCTAATCTCACAAGGTGATACTGGTCTCATCGTCAAATGAACAAGCCTCCTAACTTATCAGTTATCTCGTGTCAGACAGTGAGCTAACACAAACACTGATGGCACCTACTCAGTGCAAACAAAGTGTATCTGACATGATTTGTGTCTCCGCTCTGCTTCTTCATCAGATAAATGAGCCTCTCCAGTTGAAACATGTCACGGCGGGCGCCTCTTCGTCTCCTAAGAGGCCCCCCGCCGTGATGCAAACCTCAGATATTTACTGCCAACACTGATGGAAAGCATCAGATATTTTTACCTTTTTGTAAAAACTGTTTTCCCTCCTCCTTTCCTCGCTTTCATTCGCGGTAAATATTTTTTACTCGGCTCCGATGACGACAACATTTTGAAAGCAGGAAGGTTTCTATCAACAGACTCTCCCGGTCAACTGAGTCGCAGTCAGCAGGGCAGGAGGTTAGTGGGTTGTTAGGAGAAGCTGCTGCTGCTGCGTTGTTTAGAGCTCAGAGGAGAGAGAAGACCACAAAACCTACTGGTGTCCACAATACCAAAAGATGTATTTTTTTCCTTTCTGTTTTTCTTCCTATTAAAATGAACTTTCACACTATTTTACACAAAGACATCTGGCTCTTCAAAAATACAACCAGACGGACTGGAACTCATCTTTTGTTCAAAACCTGAACAGCCAATAGGTTTTAAAGGAGGAACTATTTTCTCCGGCGTGAACACAAAGCTCATTCTTATAACTGCATGTTTACAGCAAAACACAAACACAAAGGCACCCTCCCTGGGTGAGCAGTAAAGTTCAATTTATGGTTTCCACTTCCGCTTGTGCACAAGGACTATGTGGCATAAATTTTCTGGTCTGCAGCAGTCTGCAGGCCCCCCAGAGTGTGGTCCAAATATATTCGCCTGTGTGGATCCTGCCCTGGCTTTGGAGGTGAATGAGTCAACAACAGATTTAGAAGATGTTTATTTAAAGGAGAATCTATGAGGAGGTTTGCTCTGAAGTTGCAGTGTTTTGTTAAAGTTTTTATACACCTGGAACATTTTTATATTTTGTCATGTTGTACTAAATCTTCAATGTGTCTCGTTGGAATGTTACATAATAGACCAACATTTAGCTCCATGTAGTTGAAGACAGCAGCAAAATGCTGCATGGTTTTCAAAGTTTATTTTACAAATATTGATTAAAAGAAAGAATTTCATACATTTGTATGCAACTTCCCCAAGTTAACATTTTGTAGAATCACATTTTTTAGCTCCAAGTATTTCAGAGGATGTCTCTACACTGCGAAAGCACAAACTCTTACTAAGTATTTTTGGTCGATTTTCTAGCGCAAATCTCTTTCCAGGCTTGAAATAAGATTTGAAAGTACAAGTTTCTCATACTGCTTCATCAATATTAAGGAATTTTTTACTTAAACCTCTTATTTCTTGCTGAAAATTTGCTTGTAAGTTAGTTTTGTGTCAAATATACTGTATTAGATATTTGTATTAGAAACTAGACCACAAATACGTGGCGAGGCTTTTGCAGTGTACCAATTTTGTACATCTAGAGACAGAAAATTGTACATGTTCTTGAGCTCACTCAGGTTACACAGAGAAGTCCTGCAAACAGCAACTTTAAATCTTTGCCTCTGATCTGATTTTTGGGCTTTGACTGTACCGTTCTATCATACTAGTATACTTTGATCTAATCCGTTCCATTGCAGTTCTGCCTCAAGTTTTTGGCAGCTTCTAGCAAATTTTCTTCCAAGATCACCCTGTTTTTCCTCCATACATATCCCCATCCACTCTGATCAGGTTCCCTGCTGAGAAGCAGCCTCAGAAATGTTTTTTTTTCCAATTCCTCATGAGTTAGAGACTGTTTTAACATTGTGGTGAAAAGATTTGAACATCTCTGAGCTTTGGGGGCTTTTTGCTCACAACGTGGTGTCATTCTCCTTAAAGTAGGAAAAATAGTGAATTGGCTAATGAAGCCCAAATGGTGGAAGATTTAAGGCCTGCTGGAGGTGTTAGCTTTAACAGCAGCTAATAATTAAAAGTGGATCTTAGCCTTGATATGATTGCTTATTTTTTGCCCTGGGGGCCGATTAGCATGAGATCTGTCAGTGTTGGCTCAGGTGTTTACATAAGAAGGTGTTACGTCATGAATTTTAAGATAAATTAAAGTCAGAGTTCTCCAGATCAGAAGTAACGCACACACTTCGAAGAGCCAGCTGTCTCTGAAGAGGACATGTGGTCTGACAGCTTAACACACACATCAAACAACTGTCAGACCCCCACAAACGCCTAAACAACAAGGACACACACCTCACACTCCCCAGCTGTGACAAGGATCACTAAAAAAAGCCTCATAAACAAGAGAGAACTCTGATACAATAATAGATCAAAGCCCTGCACCACACACTGCTGCTGCTGCTCATTTCTGTCCTCGTGCAAAGTCTTTCTCTTCAGTCTTAGGGAAATGCAGCAACTGATGGATGGATGGATGGATGGATGGATGGATGGATGGATGGATGGATGGATGGATGGATGGATGGATGGATGGATGGATGGATGGATGGATGGATGGCCATCGAACAAAGAGAGAAATACCAAGAAAAGCAAAAACAAAACGTAAAGGTTATCTCTGTGTGCATGGTGTGTGGCTTGCAACATGAGGCCACACGTGAGGAAAACAACAACAGTAATTAATAGGACACACAGGTGGGTAATTAGGAGAGAAAACAAGAGCTGAATGCTGTGGAAGCAGCGTTGGTGGGATGCTGGGCGACTTGGTGGACACTCTGCAAAACAACACCAGCTTTGTCCAAGTGGAACTTGTCACTCTTGCAGAGCAAATATGTTCCTCTTCTTGCACAAGTAGCGTTTCAACATCACTTAAACCTTAGTCCACAGTAGCTCTAATGAGCAGACTGTGGGAAAACAAAAGTTTATAGATGGATTAATCATCAGGGCGCTTGTGCTTTATTTCCCCATCAAAGAAAGGAGCAAAAAACAGACTGCTGTCCCATCAGAGAACAAATAGGAAGCCCGCTGTGATCCCCTTCAGTTTGCTTTTATCCGGTTTTGCCAAAGTGTCCTGGGACACCTTCTGCTGTCCGGGTGGAGCCACTCAAAAATAATTTGATTTAAGATTGCCCAAATCATTGTAACAGGCAACAACAACAGCTGTCTGGGAGTAAGAGCCGTTGGTGAAAGCAGAGGCGACGGGAATAAATCCTCATCTTCATAATTGGAGGAAGAAGCAGGATGACTAAGGAGGGCCAGAAGGAGTAGGCTGATGGGTGGAGGGAAGGGGGGATGGCTTGGAGGAAGATTGTTGAGTGATACAGTAGTTGTGTCTAAAGGTCGGTTCCCCGGCGCCACTGCTGCCGCTCCGCTGAGAGATGTGGCATGCTGAAGACTGAGAAGTCCCATCTGGACCAGAAAATAAAACTGAAGAGAATGTTTTTCTTTTCCTCATTAGACAGAAGAACTAGAAAACCAAATTTGTAAGCTGCCTTATGGAAAAAAAAAAAAAAAAGATTTCTTTGCATTTTAAGATAGAGCAGTATCAATTTTGATGAGTGTGGGTTGTCAAAAAGACTTACCTTTCTTAATGACGAATGGAAAGATCTTTATTGACATTACAGAACTCAAACTAATTCTTACTAGCTTTGTACTATTTATAAATTAGCATAAAACTAATCAGCTTGATAAGAGAGAAGACCAGCTTCCTATGGGTTTGTGTTTTGGTTATTAGCATAAATGTAATTTCTAACTAGCTTTATGCTAATTTCCCACCATAGGTATGCTACTTACCTATAGATAAGGTGGAACAAATTTTTGAGGTTGAAAATTGTCATTACCCTAATGTTTAGCTCCCTCCACAGATTTTCTATTTGATTTCCTATCACACTGAGTTAAGTTTCACTAGCTTCTCCTGTAGGGTGGAGTCAACAAATATGCTGATACAGGTAATCAGAGACTAGCTCTTCAGGTCATCCATCATTCAATGAAAGATTAAGGTATGACAATAATATGTTTGAGATCCCAGGTGTTTTTTTTACCATGCCATATTTTTGTCATTGTGTGTTGGTTAACATAGCACACAGCTACAAGTAATAAAGGTCTGCATATAACTTCTATTTTTTATTGAGGTAGGAAGAACAAGAATAATGGTTGTGTAATTTTGTTCTTGCAACTCTTGAAAAGAGAGAAAAAAATCTCAGTTCTTGCAAAGTATATTTTGGAATTGAGGTGGAATGGAGGAAATGTTTATTTACACTTAGAACTCTTGCCTGATTTATTTATTTTTTTATCAAATTCCTAAAATCCAGAATGAAACCTCATTGTCTTGTTATGTTAACAGTAGCCAGCCTTGCAACAAAAAAGCTAATCCCACTGGTTTACCAAAATACACCAGAAAAATTCTTGTTGCTATTTTTACTTTATTCCCAGATCCATGTTTCAACTTCTGTCATAAAGAAAACACTATTGATGTCCTACATGGAGCGGGCAGAAATAAATTTGGAGAATCTGGTTTACATTTGAGTCAAGCTAACGACTGCTGGCAGCTCCACTCAAGCTAACAGCTAATTCATGGATAGATTTAATAAAACTCATACAGAAAACAATCAATGCTACATTATTGAACTTTATATTTTGAAATTCTGTATGAGTCAGGTTTTTATGTTTTCACAATTTCCTCATCTACACAGTGTTTGTCGCTATGCTAACTGCTAGCAATGTGGAGCTCGGATATCCTGCTGTTCATTAGCAGACTCAAACATGAGTTTTTCTCTCTCATTAATGAATAGTTCTTCCTCAGGATACAAATATCCTGCTATCTTCTGAACCACACACCCACTGGCTTTGTTTACAGAATGACTCAGTTGTGCTGTCTGATAGTTGTGTCTGAATTAGCCTGAGAAGAGCAGTTCATGATTCACAGCATCCTCAATACAGAGCAACACAGGTTGTTTGGTTTAGAAATTACAGATTGCACAAACAATCTCAAATAAAACTAAATGGTATCTAAAAGTAAAATCTAGGTCATTTTTAAACTACTAATTCTGGAACAATAAAATTCAAATTTTGGCTTGGTAAAATCTTATCTATTTTTGCATCAGAAACCAGAAATAAAAAAATACACATTATATTGTGCTTTACCATTTTTTCTCATAGGTTTAAGCAGAAATAGTAGTAGTTCACACCTTCCTTTAATATATCCAGACACTGTTATAGGTTAAAAAATGTTTCTTAAAAATGCAGCAGTTTCCGTGATTTAAACAGGAGAAATAGTAATTTAGTCCAAAAAGCAACAAAAACTATATATTTCCAATTGTGTAAGTTTCAGCGTAATTTTTTAAAGCTTTTACATGATAGTTTTTTGTATAACGGGAGAATATTTCTTCTTATTTTAGCATTTGGTTATTTTTAAAAACTATTTTAGCGGACCTGCAGAAAAAAATATTTTAATAAGTTCTAAATTGAAAGCACAAATACATCTATGAGTAAAGTTGTAGTTAAAATGGTTATTTAGTATTTTTATTAGGAGGTAATCATGATATCTATTAAAGTCACATCTTTTTCTCCATTTTTGTTCTTTGGCATGTTTCAACATGTGCAGGGGAAACAGGACAGGCAAAGAAATGCCGACAGTTTTTCTTTTCATCGGGTAAATGAGGGTGTTCCAGTAACAAAAAAGCCCCCTATTGATATTAAAATGTCTGTTTGTTATGAAACCTGTGCAGGCTTTACTATCAGCCTGCTGTCCAGACATGTCCTATCCACTCTCGTTTTCACAAATAACAGAAATATGTTCTAAGATGGACCCAGAGAATTAAGATTTTTGTCATTTCGAATTCCTATGCAAGCACAGCAGTGGAGAGTATATTTTCAAATGCAAATTAAAAATCCAAAATGTACTTTTAAAGTTTTAAAGTGACTTACTAGGGTGTTTTCCAGTTAAGTTACAAATGAAATGAATGGAGAGGTGTGTGCATGGGGGAACTGAGTGCTGAGAGAGAAAGATCAGCGTGAAGGGAGGAGTTGTGGGAGGTGCGACCCGGATGGGGGTGTGTATATAAGGGTATGCTGATTTCACACACAGCAACAGACTTCACAGTGTCTCAGCTCCAGTGGATCTATCTGCCTTATACAAATATTTTTTTTCAAATCAAGTCAAAGAAAAGAAGAAAATGGACTCCACTGCGCCTCCTTATGATTACTACGACTACGAGGAGACAGAGAACTCCACTATGTGCGACTATTCAGAGTGGGCGCCGTCGTACTCTGTCATCCCGGTGCTCTACATGCTCATCTTCATCCTTGGCCTCTCAGGGAACGGAATCGTCATCTTCACAGTGTGGAGGGCTCAGGGCAAGCGTCGAGCTGCTGACGTCTACATTGGCAACCTGGCGCTAGCAGACCTCACCTTCGTGGTCACTCTGCCCCTCTGGGCCGTTTATACCGCCATGGGCTACCACTGGCCCTTTGGAGTGGCTCTGTGCAAGATAAGCAGCTACGTGGTGCTTCTCAACATGTACGCCAGTGTCTTCTGCCTCACCTGCATGAGCTTCGACCGGTATCTGGCCATCGTCCACTCCCTGTCCAGCTCCCAGCTGCGCACCCGTGGACACATTCGAGCGTCGCTCGCAGTCATCTGGGTGCTGTCTGGTCTGCTGGCTGCCCCCACTCTTCTCTTCCGCACCACCAAGTACGATCAGCAAACCAACCGAACATCCTGTGCCATGGACTTCAGCCTGGTGGTGACCATTAAGGAACAGGAGAACCTGTGGATCGCTGGTCTCAGCATCTCCTCCTCGGCTCTTGGCTTCCTCCTTCCCTTCCTGGCGATGATGGTGTGCTATTGCTTCATCGGATGCACAGTCACCCGCCACTTCAACACCCTGCGTAAGGAGGATCAGCGTAAAAGGAGACTGCTGAAGATCATCACCACCCTGGTGGTGGTGTTTGCTGTCTGCTGGTTGCCCTTCCACCTTGTGAAGACCGCTGATGCCTTGTCATACGTAGACTTGGTCCCTGCCACCTGTGACTTCCTGCGCTTCCTGCTGGTTCACCCCCCCCTTCCTTTATGCCTTCTTTGACCTGCGCTTCAGATCTCAGTGCCTGTGCCTCCTCAACCTGAAGAAATTCCTGCATGCCAGTCCAAACAGCTCCATGTCCTCGCAGAAGACAGAGGCTCAGTCACTGGCCACAAAGGTGTGACCACAGCGGGAGAAGAGGTTGAAAGACATAACTTTGCAGCATCATCTGCAATCGGTTTCAGGGTGTCACCTTTGCCCAGAAGGCCCCCACCCTCCAGGCCACTGACTGTGTGGACTAAGAGGAGTGAATGTTGTTGTTTGGGGGGATTGAATCACACAGAAACTCCAGACTCTCTTCAAGTGGCAGGCCAGTGAAACCGAACAAGAAGGGAAATGCATGAAACTCTGTTATTTGAGGAAAATCCTGGAATGCTCATGAATTTCTCTTTGTTCTTGTGTGGACTTGTTGAACTGGACTGGTCCACTGCTGTTCTTATTGTCATTAGTGAGCCCTTGAGGAGTGATCTCCACCAGACCAGCTGGTGGTATCTTCCCCATGTCAGGCTACGTTACGTCTCCAAGTGAGCATGTAGGAAGGGAGTGCCAGTCTGGAGCGAAGGTGTTGGAGTCAGATAAGATGTTGTAAATTGTAAATTTGTGTGTGCGTGTGAGAGAGAGACAGACAGAGAGAGAGAGGGAGAGAGAGATGGGGTGTGGAGAGTGTTAGGGGGGCTGGCTGCCTGCAGACAGACCAGACAGACAAACAGATGGCAGCTGACAAATGGTTTCAGGTTGGTGAAAGGTCCAATTAAAAGGTGACTACTTTGACAGTCATCTCAGTGTGAGGGTATGAGTTGTGTGCTTGTGTGTGTGGACGGTGAATGTCTCTGAATTTCCTCCTGACAGCAACATGAAAGAATTTTGTAAATACATTATTTTTTATTTGTATTAAAAGAAAAGGTGCTCTGAAGAAACAAACACTCTCTCTGGTGTCATTCTGTTCCTTCCAACGGCTTGTTAAGTCTTATTGGAATGTATTTTCTCCTGTCCGGTAAATATGCTTCTTCCTGTTGAGGCATTGCTGGGAGAAGGCCGTCTCCCCTCCTATTGTGTTTGGGAGAGCTGAAATCAAAGCACATGTCTGCAGGAAATGCACCCTCAACTTCTGCTTCCCTCTCCTCTAACAACTCACTCGCACAAACAATCCGGCGAGGACAAATGTTTCTAAAATGGATCAGCCACAGGAGTATTTGGTAGTCTCCCAAACAATATAAAAATCTCAAGTCTTAATTACCAAAATGCATTCCTCAAATGGAGACCAAAATAGTCTGTAGCTTTTAGTAGGTTTCCAGTTTAGTCGGTCCTGGAGGACGGCATTAACGGGTCCAAAGCCTTTTAGTAGCTTAAATCAAGTCCAGTGTAAAAATGTCATTGCAGTGTACATGAGCAGTATTTTATTAATGTTTAAATCATTGTTACATTTACATTAGATGGTCCTTCACACAAAGAATTGAAATTTCTTAGATAGGAAATGGGTAATGGAGGCAGTGCCAACAATGATGAGTGAAAAACGTGCCAATTATAAAATATGTGAAGAGTTTCTAGTCTCACTTACAGTAAGATAAGACAATGTAAAGATATGTCACTTTCCTGTTAGGTAGGATCTGACCATAAATGTTCATTTATTAGACTTTTAGCATGTGTTTCACACAGGAAGGTAATTAATGATGCACAACCTCCAACAAACATTTATTGTGTTAATAATTTGTCATTTTCTGTGTGAATAACCATCCAACACAAATTTAGCAGCAGCTTAAAGGCACATGCAGCAGTATTTGAGTAATCCTGTACCAGAACCTCACTTTAATATATTGTACACGCCCATTGCATGATGCAAAAGCAAATTGTTTCATGAAGCTAAAAATACAGTGCAGGTTTATCTTTAAAGCACATTTCGAGACTAAACAAATTTGACATTAATAAGCTTTTTATAGGATATAATCAGCAACAGGAGGGAGACAGAGGGATTGGGCTAATCCTTAATCTGTGATTTGAAGTGGGTGTTGCTGTTTTTTCTTCTCTTGGTAATACCTGGTATCATGGCTTTACACATACATATATATATATATATATATTTAAGTAAATATGAATGAGGAAGCTGGACCTTCATTTGAATAAGTAAAAACATCTTTGTTAATTGGGAACAACAAAGTTATTATTCTTCTCTCTTCATTTCTGTCTCAGTTGCAATATGAAAAAGTAACCTGCAAACAATCTTTTGTAGGTTATGAACTAATTCTAAATTCAAAATATACATATTGTTCAACTTAGTTATATTTGCTAAAATAAAATGCTAAAATCTGGCATTACAGGGCTTCAGATTATGTCAATTTACAAACACCAACTTCAATTTATTGTATTAGGAATGCATGTGAGATCAACACAAAGTAGTTCATTTGTAAAGTGGAAATGAAAAAGATATGTTTTTCGAAATTAAAAATAAAAGTCAAGAAAGTGTGGTGTGTATATTTACTCCTCATCTATAAATAAAATCCAGTTTGGTAAGTAAATTAATCTAACCCAACCATTCACAGCCAGGTGAGAAAATCTGTTAGCAGGACAGCCACACCCTCCCCACCGTGAAACACTGTGTGAGCTGCCAGGATGAAAACCTGAGGCTACAAAAGGTGTTGGATGGCAAAGGAGGTTAAACTTCCAGCAGAACAACAACACTAAGCATATCGACATGCATATTAGACTGAACTACCTGCAAAAGTTAGCAAGGCTTAGCCAAATTCCTGATATAAATCCAATGAGAATCTGTGGCAAGAATTGAATATCAATGTTCACAGAATCTCTTCTTCCAGCTTAACTGAGATTGAACGACTTTGCAAGAGGAATTGGAAAAGGTTATGCTTCCTAGATGTGAAAAACTAATAGACACTTGCCCCAAAAGACTTACAGTTTTGTTAAAAAAAGGAACGGTTGTAGAAAGCATTGACCTAAGGGGATAAATACAAACACACCACACTTTTCAGATTTTGATTTGTAAAAAAATTTCTAAACCATGCATCATTTCCCTTGCACCTCCACGTTTTCTTCCGCTTCCTTTTTCTACACAAATTCGTGTTGGTTTATAACATAAATTCCTAAAAGATGTGGAACAGACAAACATTTAAGTTTATGGTTGCATGTGCAAACAGAAAACAAAGCATGTAGTCTTCAAAGAAGTAGCTTACTTTGTGTATTGCAATTCCATGCAGCAGACATTTTTTACAGGATGACTTGTTACATTATTCTACACCTGTTATCATCAAAGACAATTCAGAATTTATTTTGAGAATTTAGAAACACAATTTACAAATTGTGGAAAATAAATTCTTAAATCAAGGACGTTGTTACCCTTCGAACCATTATTCTGTCAAAGGAGTTTTGTACTTACTTTTTATGAAGCAAATGATACAGGATTAGCTTAGAGTAAGAGTAGGGAGTATCTAAAATGCAGCTGATAGCTTCTAATGACCTCAAGAGGAGGAAAAGCAACAATGACAGAAGCCTAAAAATCTGAATTTAAATAAGACTGATGTTCATCAGTCTTCAAAAATCACAAAATGATAACAAGAAAGTAGCCAGTCAGCTAAATGTGCCTCAAATCTGCTGTCAGAGTAATGATTAAACAGCTTAAATCAATAGGAAGAAGATCGAGGTTTTAATATTTAGTGACAGCAGAGAATGTGGAAGGACAAAAAGCTGCCTAGTTGATTGTTAGAGAACTGTGGCATCTTGAGGTCTCCATAGCAACTACTTGATTCCTCATAATAAAAAACAGATTGGAAGATTTTACAAACACATAAAAAAGTCTTCCTTGTGATAATTTTACTTTAATTTCAAATTTCAGATGAAGGAAAAGCTTTTTTTCTTCACATAATTTAGATTAATACATTTTCTTCTTTGTGAAAATTCAGGAGATTTGACACACACACAAACACTGATAATAACTGTTGTGGAAATAAAAATGCTGTTTAGATGTGCATTGCTAAGATTATTAATAGGTAAAGCAAAGGCGCAACAGAGCCGCATGTGGCTTTGGAGTTGCTGGCGGTAGAGCGCTGATTTGGAAAGATTGCACAAAATTAAAACATCCTAGTTTCTTAAAGTGGGCCCCTCGTTGCCAGACTTGATACTTGCATATTGGCAGAAACTAAAGGAGCAGGCTTAAGGCCAGTCTCACTTTATGTCAGAAACACATGTCCCTGTCATCATAAATCAAAATCTAATAAACCGGGTCAAGCAGAAAACAGACAAAGGAAGCGTGCGCATATTTCTCCCCTGTCCTAACAATAGAGGCAGAGCAACTCGGCCTGCAGACCGGACCTGAAGCCTGGTCCGACCCTGGTGGGGAAGGATGAGATGCTGACCCCTGAAGAGTCTTGGAGGACCCTCAGCTTCCTGCCACACGGCTCTTCCATAACAACCTCCCCAGAGGAAAGCTGGCCTGACGGCCTGGAACGGATCCAGGAGGCCAAGCAGGAAAGGTAGACCGAGGGTGGTCAGGGTAGCAGTTCCTGATCTGGGTATCCTGTCATTCAGAGACGTCTTCTTGCTTTTACAAGACGCTCACCTCACAACCCTATCCGCAATGAATAACTGCAGATAAATGCTTCATGTTCAAAGTGACCTTCTCTAAATATTCAGGTGATAACGTGGTCAGTAACAAACTGAATCAAGCCCCCAGAAATGATTAATTGGAGGCATCTCTCCCTTCTTGTCCGTCTCCCTGCCCACCTCTATAGATTGCAGATCTTTTCAAAGACGCTCACACAAGGCAGCAATCGTTAGTGAGGACACGTAGTTTCCGACGGAGAGGAAGAGTCCAAGCTTTAGGAGTCTCCGGATCTTAGGTTGGAGAGGATCATCCTCTTCAATAGGCACAGAGAGACCCTTCATTCTCTCCTCTATCCTCGCCTTTGTGCCTCCTACCCTCCCTGAGGTCTAAATGGAGGCCCTGTCATGTCCAACAGGCCTGAACCAGTTTAGGGCTTCAGCTGCAACGATGTTGGCCTTGCAGGTAATAAGCGGCAAAAAAATAAAAAAAACAACAGTGTGCCCAGCTGATTATCTTGGATCACACATGTGCAACTTTACTACTAAAGTAAAACTTGTTACACTACAGATTCTGCTGCTGTCCGCTCTGTTTAAATAATTTCACATTGGCATAAATCTTTGTGCACAAACGCTGTGGTGTTTATTCAGTCACACTGTGGAGAGTCCATCTTCCTTTAAGTGACATAAAGCAAGTCTTTATAGTGTCTATCAACAGGCAGATAAGTTTGGAGTTCAGTTCAGATGTATTTTTAGAGATTTATGACTTCATGCAACAAAATGTTTCTATCATATGGTGTTTTATCCACATAAAAACAACCTCCAGGCAGTTTGGTGTTTTACCCCGATTCTCTTGGAATGTGGTTTCATAAAAGCAATTGGAAAATTTAAATGCAGTTCTTGAATCAATGTGCGTCCCACAGGGTTCTATACTGGGTCCAAATATGTTTTATATGTATATTCTAAGAGGATTTAGATTTAGAATATGTGAACTCATTTTTTACAGTTTTTTGCAGTATGCATGTACTTATACTTGAATTCTGTAGATTGATTTTGATTTGATGTATGGAGATGTCAATGAGGTAACGCAATCTGCTGGGCTTCCTTGTAAAGTTTTTAATCTACTTTGAATAATTAATTGAGCATACTGTACTGTTTGGTGGCTAGAAGCAACTGAAATGAATGTGAGATTAAATAAAAAATGTTCTTGTAAAGTGCCTTGAGACTACATTTGTTTTCTCTATTAAAATGAACCGAATCTAACTGAATTGAATTAGTTTTCATGTTTATGTTCTGCGGAGGGTCCTGGCAAATTGACAAATATTTGGTCAAGAACTACATGCTAGTACATTAAATGTTTATGGATTGATGAATATTACTGCTGCCACTGCCTACAAGCTTTTTATCAACAAATTTAGCCAATTTAAAGCTACTACAAATGGAAATTTGAACTCTAGATGCCTGTTAATCAGCAGCTGCACACCAGCATTGTGTTACATTGTGTTTAGTAACCTTCAGTTTGTATGTTAAACATAATGAAAAGGATTTACAATTGTAAACTGACTCTGCACCTTGTCCAAGTTTCTTCGTGATTTGCTACATATCAATAATCATAGCAAATTGTATTTATAATTGGGAACTGTGAGTTCAGTGATACTCTGCAGCATTGTACTGTCTTCAGGTCTATTCTGGGATTTATCTTCTAAGTGTGATACAATATTTGTAATCACGCAATAAACACACACTCAATATTTTACAGAAGAACTCATTCACTTTCCACCATTTTTGTAATGTAAAGAAAAACATCCTGGGTAAATTTAATAAAGCATAGGAATGTTTGCCTTATCCATAGGTTCCGACATGGCATTGCTCCTCCTCAGCTTTTGGACTTTGTTCATTTCAAATCATCTGTGAACAGAACAAAAGAGGGGCGGCCAGAACAGACAGTATAATCCCACTGAGAAAGAAAACATCAGACAAACCGGTTTTTCCTTTAGAACATCACACCAGGAGGATTTTCTACCACAAACTCTGAGGCAGCCTTTCTCATTAAACACAAAGTAAAGAATCACAACTGTTTGCGTTAGATCATTTTTATGTGAAATATGCTGTCTTTGTAACTTGATTAACCACCACAGCTTTTTGGATAGCCGCATCAGCTCCAATTTAAGAGAGGAAAATATTAAACTTTTAAATAAAATAACACTAGACCTATTGTAAAACATGGAAAGAAGTCGGTTTTGTTCTCTGAATGACGTCTCACTTTCCCTGAGTGAGTCATTTAAAGCATCTGGTTAAAGGCGGGTCCAATCAAATACTGCAGTGTTTGATCCTACTATTTTGATGTTTTTTTTATGGCCAGGAAGTGCTAAACAAACAATCATAAACTTTACCAATGTAGCAAAAAATTTGATTTAACATGAGAGCAAGAAATATATGGTCATTTGCAAACTGATGAGGAATTTTATGTTGAGGAAGTAAAATGTTTCTTATGTTGACTTCTATTCTTGTTATATCACTGTAGTTGATACTGTACAGAAGAGAGAACTGAATAAAACAAGATTGTTTTTTAAATTTTTACTTCCAAAGAAGTTTCTAATGCAAAAATCCTTCCTGTCATGAAATCTCCAACTGTTTTTGTTACATACGAACATAAATAATAGTAAAACCTGGAACAGTAAAAAAAAGCATTCTGAAAACATCAAACATGGCAGAATTCATCTTGATTATGAACAATTTAATTTAACAGATGCTGAAGATTTTTGGGGGGCATTTCCCGATCTATTTATCTAATATGACTGCAGTAACTTCAGCAGAACATTTGAAGAAAAAAACTGAAACAAATTATGTGACTCAGAAATACTGACAAAAAAAAGTCCTAGCATTTTTTAATGTATGTGTTAAAGATGTCTATTTCTGTAACCATTTGTTAAAAAAATTAAATGGCTCTTTGTTAGACATGAAATACACATGTTAAAATAAAGTCCCAGCTTCTTTTAAACACAGGTTCTTTGTTCAGTCTTGAAGGATAAAGTAAGAAGTCAGTCAGCTGCTGGGCAGCTGTTACAGCTGTTTCTCTGCACCAGATATAGTCATCAATATGATGTCCAGGGTCATTAAATAAAACTTAAACATCGTATGGAATCATGTAACATTGGATTTACAAAGTGCTCTGGTGATCAACTGAACATTTTTTCAGTTTATCACTTGTAAAAACTGAGACTATTAGGCTTTTATCTTTTCATTTTAAACTTCTTTGGCAGGTGGTTTGTTGAAAGTTGAGCTATGAAATCCCACAGAAAGCATATAAGAGAATATACAGGGGTCTGGATTCCTGTGGTATAATAGGGTACTGGTGTTAATTTGAGAAAGCAATTGCATCCTGAAAGTGTGAGCCTCATCACATAGTCATCACATCCAAATGTAATGTTTTTTTTCATGAGCCTAATCCTTTAAAGCTAGAATCATAGCAAACTAATTCAATTTAGACACAAAAATAAGAGCAGTTAATGTTAATATAATGTTCCCCAAATGAAACACCAGAGTTTTGATTCAAAAGTATAACGTCATCAGATTATCTCTATAAATGAAATAAAATTTCAGAATGAATGCTTTGAGTAGGTTACATTTTATCCCACTAAAGACTAAACACGTAGCCATAAATTAATGAAATTAGAGTAAATTGTTTATAAATTTAGTTTGTCATGTTATGATGTCGCCGTTTAATTGGCTTAATAGCAATGTTTGCATAGTTCAACCAGCGACAGCTGGGGTCACAAGTCTGTGCCACAGTAATTATGTGGGAAATTTTGGAACCACAATGGCGTTGTAACATACAATCAAACTTCTGTTTGTCATACTTTTCTAAGTATCAGTTATAGAAGAAAAATTCCTCTCTTACCAGTCCAAGTGTTAAAAAAGCGAATCTAAGTAAGCATTCTTGACCTTGTGATAGCCTGGTGATCTGGGTGTACTCCTCCGCTTCCCTGCAGACTCTAGTTAGGTGGGTGTATCACATTGTGTAATCACATTGCTGCTTGTGATTTTTAAATACTATCAATAATTTATTATTTATTCAAAAATAGCTGGTGATAGAAACTTTAGGATTTTTAGAATTATTTTATATATCTCAAAAAAACTTGGCTTCTTTATCAACAGGTTTTTTATTGCAGAAGTTCAGTTTCAGATACATTGTTCTTTGCAAAGAGAAACGTTATTTTAGTGTGGACCAACAAATGAATAGGAATATCATGACAGAAAGAAACCATTTCCCATGGCTAAAACCTTATAATTGGTTAGAAATAAACGAAGTGCAGTTTGCTTTTAAGAACGTGTCTATTTTTAAAACAAAGTGGCATGCAGTAAATGGTTAACCTCGGAAAACGAGGCCAACAGTGACACCTAGTGGTGACCTAGGGAAAACATACATCCCCGGAACTTTGATGTGGACGTTTCTGCAGACCCCGGAGGCCTTTAACGGACGGAACAGTAAACAGAGGCCGAGGCCTAGTTCTGTGTTTGGCTAGTTTCCCTGAATGTAGGAATACAAAAACAGATATAGGTCATTGTAGGTGTCTGTTGGCAGAATGGTGTCCCACCGACAGGCCCGGGTGTGGAGGTATGTGAAGGAGGGCAATCTACTGAAGCTGAAGTCGTACCTCCGAAAGCACCCGGACCTTGATGTGAACTTCTCCCAAGGAAAGATGCGGAGGAGCCCGCTGCAGCTAGCCTGCTCGCTGGAAGACGACGCTGTGCTGCGGCTCCTGCTCAAACGAGGAGCCGATGTTCTCCACAGGGACCGACAGGGAAACACGGCGCTGCACATCGCCGCCAACATGGCGTGCGTAAACGGGAAAACTGGTGAGGAACTGAAGGCTCAGAACTCATACTCACAACTGGCTTTTGTTTGGTTTAAATTCAGCGTTTTCTATGTTTTTATCTCGTAGTTTATGAGGACTTGGTCGTACCTCTCAAGAAAAAATGCCCAGAAGCTTTGAATGCTCCAAACAAAGCTGGACTTACACCGCAAGACGTGCTGGACTGGATGACTGATTCTCAGGTAGACTTGGTAAAATACTAATACTAATCTAAAATATAACATTATTTTTACTGATTAATATATGCCCAAAAAAGCATGAAATACACCACAACTACATATTATTTTTCTGATTCAGCGTGCATATATTTTGGTTTGTACATCATCCCTTTACTTGTTCAGGCTGCAGGAAGCACGAGTCATCCACCTGAGGCAGATCCTGAGAAGGATTGGATGGGGAAGCTGATCGGTGCATGCGAGGATGAATGTTTTGAAGCCTTTGGAGCATATGGTACATGTTAATTACTAAATTTGAGATGTGATATTTTGCTGCTTTTAACTGTGATGCTTTTCTTTGGCAGCTGATGATTACTTACCTGTCGACGAAGAAGAGGAAGACTTTGGGGACTGGGCGGATCGTATCAGAAGAGAGTATTTTAACAAGAAACACGCTGAAGCTCAGAGACTGGCAAGCTCGTCTTCCAAGTGGAAAAAAGAAAAGAGGAAACAAAAAGTGGAAAGCAATAAGGAGCTGCATGAAAGATTGCAGAGGGAACACGAGGAGTATCTGGCTCGAGCGGCACGCAAAGAGGAAGAGATCCGGCGGGGAAAGAAACGGCAGTACGATGAGAAATGTGCTGCCACGTTCAGCACAGCCGCCTCAACATCAGGAGACACGAAGCTGAGCTACAGCGACATCCCCTGGCCAGCTCCCAGGGGCACCGTCCAGGAGATGCTGGATGTGATGCTGCACGGCGTGGACCGAAAGGACAAGACGGCGTTTCGCAAGGCACTCCGGAAGCAGCAGACGCTGTGGCATCCTGATAGGTTTGCTCAGCGGTGTGAAGCTCGACTGGAGGAGAAGGACAAGCAGCGGATTCTGGACACGGTGACGGCTCTGTCGCAGGAACTCAACAGCCTGGCTCAGAGTCTGAAAGCTTAGAAATCCTAAAAATCAGCACATGCATTATTATAAATCATATTTAAATCTATTTGTTTCTTGATATGATTCCAACTTGTAAACTTTCATTTTCAACCAAGTTGAAATTATGACAGGAGGAATGTTCTTCAAGTTGTGCAAAATTAGTTTGAAATAATTTTGACTTCATACAAACAAGGAGAATGTTAGGAGGAGTCTCATCACCAGTGAAAACACTACCAAGTGTCCAGCAAAGTGGTGGTAGCATTGTGCTGAGTGTCTGTTTTGCTGTCAGTGGTTCATCACACAAAGTGAAGGGAATATTGAAGACTGAGGATAACCTCCAAGCTATCGTTTAGTGCAGAGCTATGTTTCTCTAAATAAAAATGTTTTGTTTTTGATTCAGCAATATTTGTAAATATGTTCTATTTCCTTATTGCAATATAAAAAAATCTAAAAAAAACATTTGTGTTGAATCATTTCACAGAAAATAAAATCACAGTTCAATGTCATGTGTTAGGCAGAGTGATGTACGTGTTTTGTCTTGTTGTTTGATTTTTTTTTTTAACTTTGAAAGTATCTCAAGTAAAGCATCTTAAAAATAAAACAGCGTGTGGTCGGCCAGTTTACAGCGATGGAACCGAATATGATGGTTGCCAGGTTTGTGAACTACATCCCCCTCTAAAGATGATGGCCAATCCCGCATAAATTAAAAAAGACAAAGGAATGAACTGCCTTGATTTCACTAATACGCCATAACTTTTACTCTTAAATCGGAGTAAGTCGAATATGAAACAAAAGAGACGTAAACAATAAATAGGCTACCATTTATTTGTATTTTTTTTATCCTGTTAGAGCATTACCTAGTAGACCTTTGGACAATGCTTTTGAGGATTTACGGTTCTGTTTCTGCAAGATTAATCTGCAAATGTAGTCGATAAATTAATTTAAAGCCGGTATTGCGTTTAAAAACACTGCGGCAGGCGAGATTACTTCTCTGCACACATAATGTGCAAAAAAATTGAATCTTGCTGGCCCAGCGACGCTCTAAAATCACAGCAAAACTCGCTTACTTTCGGAGGCGGCGACGGTACCTGGCAACCCGGAGACGCAATCTGTGTCAATTGCCGTGGAGCGAATAAAGGCCGTAGCCTATTTCTGACTGGGGCTTATTTTTGTTTAACATGCGAAGCTGTCTTTTGCTCGTCTACAAGGCGGGGTTGATGATTCATTTTTACTAACCTTGTTGCTCGTTTTTGTTCTTTCCGATTAGCGTTGCTTGGTTACCGTTTTCCCCCTTTCCGCGCTGTAACGGCAGGTGTATAAGGTGAAGAGGCTTCAGGATGACGCCTTTCTCTTTCATCGCTCGACGCGAAAATAAGACTCCTTAGCCGAGCTTCTGCCTTTGTTCGCTGGACGTTTTCTTATTGGATATTATCTTTAAAGAGGGGTAAAGAAACCATGAGCCGGAATGTGGATGATTCAATTTTTAAACCAGTCGTCATTAATAACAGTAATTAATCAGTGTAAGTTAATTGTCTGAAGGGGATTACTTTGGTTGAATTCTCTAATGTGCTGCGTTGGATTGTAGCAGACAGCTCGGTGTTCAGGATCAATCGGCCACAGGAAGATTATCAGCGCTGGGTACCTGTCTGACTGTCTGTCTGTGGCAGATAAAAAATAAAAATGGTGTTTCGGAGTGAGGAAATGTGCTTGGCGCAATTGTTTCTGCAGTCCGGCTCTGAATATGACTGCATCAGTGAGCTGGGAGAGCTGGGGCTGGTCGAGTTCAGAGATGTAAGTACAAATAGAGCCACAGTTTGCACATCTATCTATCTATCTATCTATCTATCTATCTATCTATCTATCTATCTATCTATCTATCTATCTATCTATCTATCTATCTATCTATCTATCTATCTATCTATCTATCTTGAAATATAGAAATGGAGTATGAAAAAAATATGTTTTCACACTTTTACTCTATAATGTCTTAAAGTTCCATCCATCCATCCATCTGTTTTGTTTATCATCCATCCATTCATCTGTCTTTTGTTCGTGGAATTTAAAGTTTAATTATCACAGAGGATGTGTTCTTGCATTATTATGCCATTACCATTATATTATTTGAAAATGGTCGCAAAACAACAATATTATCATTTATTGCAATAACTTGTGCAATAATTTATCATCAGCAAAATTTGTTACCGTGACAGGCATAGGCCCATCCATTTTTTCCATGTGTTATGCATTTGAATTAAAATGATTATAATTTTTTCATAAATGTTTCGAAATTACATTTGTTGTGAATTGCCACTATATAAATAAATTTAATTGAATTTAAATTTAGCTCTGGAATAGTAGTATATAGCCCTGAATCTCTACATATAGTTGTTAAACACCAATCTTTAAACCACTGTGGCGGCGGTAATTATATTTCCACACGCGTGCTGAACTGCCACCTTGCCTGACTAATGGTGCTCCTCTGATTTCAGCTCAACCCCAGTGTCAGCTCATTCCAGCGGCGCTTCGTCAGCGAAATCAAGAGATGTGAGGAGATGGAGAGAATCCTGGGTAAATCTCTGTGTATCTGGGATGTGAAAGCAGCCTGAGCATGCATTCTTAACAAATAGTTATCTGTTTAGTGAGCAGGGAATTGCTGACTGATTGTATTTTGTGTAATAGTGAGTGGTTGGGATGTGCCTTATTTCTTCCTATAAGTCATAGTTTTCATAAAACACACAGGTTTCCTTTTGAGGGAGATCCAGAAGGCTAAAATTGCCGTGCCTCAAGAAGACGAGAGTCCGCTTGCTCCTCCACCCAGACAAGTCCTGGAGATCATGGTAATTCTACAGAAGTGCTTGTATACAGCTTCTTGTTTATACCTTTAAGATCATAATGTTAATTATGTTTAGTTTCCTGCTGTGATGGAAAATATTCAGATTTTTATGGCTTCAGCCTCTGATTTAGTCTTTCTGAAATTCACCTAAACATGACAAAAACATACTGGTTACTGCAAGTAACTGAGGAATCTCCTCTGGTTGTTTATCTCTACAACCCCTAATTAGGTTTGTTACCAATTATCTCTTCTTTTTTTTTTTCGAAAAACTGTGCTCTGTTTCAGTGCCAGCGGCAGAAAATTTACTTAATCTCACAATTTTCCACCTTGTGACAATTATTTTCACTTTTAGGAGTGAAAATAAAGAATCCTGAACATTCCTTTGAATGCCCAGGATTAGTACTTTTTGAAGGAGTGACGAGCAAAAACAATAAATCCGGTTTTTAATGCAGCAGCACAGTCTTGCTTTTTTTCAGTTGAGTTGTGAATACAACAAAATATTAATAAATAATTAGTTTTAAGAAAACGTAATTAACTGCATAATTAAAAAGACAGCAGATAGTTATTACAGCATTGTTATTAATAATGAGTTTTGTTTGGTTCAATACAGACCTACATTTTTAGAAAATTCTGGGAAATGTAGTTGAGGAGATTAAGAGATAAAAAGATATTAATTTAACCCTGTTTAAGATGTGGATCTCATTTGGAGATTTAGAGATCACCTCTTTATAGTCACAGAGGGTTAAATCCAATATGGCCGACAGACAAAAAAGCATGCCAACCAACGCTGTCCCTCCTTCTACTGTAGACAACTCTTGCAGGTAAAAAAAAAATATTGTGGCATCAGATAACTCCTAAAGAACAATACTACTGATGTATTTTTCAAATAACAACTTTGTACTTGAGAAAATTACAATTGATCACTGAAATAAAAAAAACTTTTGAAAAGAATCCTGACACCAAGGATCATAATTCATGCATGGAAGGGTTAAGTTAAGCTGGCACTCTCTCCCTTCCATGCAGGAGCAGCTTCAGAGGCTGGAGATGGAGCTCAGTGAGGTGGCGAAGAACAAAGACAAGCTGCAGAGGAACCTGCTGGAGCTCACAGAATACACACACATGCTGAAGATCACCCGGACCTTCATACACAGTCGCTCCAGAGTGAGTCTAATTCAAATGCTTGTATCTCCTTTTCTGATTAACAACACATCTCTGGCATTGTATGGTTAATTTAAGCTGTGATTAATATGTGGCAATAGCCTTCTAATGTCAGCATGTTCTTGTTTAAATCTAGCATGAAGCTCTTGGTCCCCAGTATGAAGAGTTCCCCACCATGGAGACAGAATCGGCCACAGGAAGTACTGGCATGCAGAGACTTGGAGCTAAGCTGGGGTGAGCTGCACCACCAAATGTTTACTTCACTGCTATGAGATTCTAAATGTATGATAATCAGTTTTGTGGTATATGCAAAATGTATTCCACTAACTTATTTTTCTGCTACAAAAAATCTAGCACAACACATTAATTATTAAAGCGTTTAAGTTATAAACATGTATTTACTGCAACTTGTAAGTCAAATCAAGTTTATTTGTGTAGCACATTCAGAAACAAAGCAGTTCTAAGTGCTTTACATCATAAAAAAACATAATTCAGTCACCAATTATGAAACAAGCAATCATTATTACATTTTGTCAAATAGCATAATCAAAACTATCACTTCCTGCTTGTCAAAGGCAGCTCTAAACAGGTCCATTTTACAGTTTTCTGAAAGTTTGTTCCAGATTAGAGGAGCATGGAAACTGAATGTTGTTTCTTGTAGCTTACCATTTTTAATATATTATATGTCCTTGAAATATTTTCAGATAAATTTTACAGTCACCTTCCTTCAGCCAATCGGCTTATTGCTTTCTCTTGCATCTCCTGAAACCTTAATATCTCTAACTGATCCATGCCTAGCCACAGCACTAGATGCCATAATTCGGATGGAAAACATGTCTGGACCTAAACTGATCTCTTCTGGGTGCAGCTTTATTTCAGGACTCATCCAGCGGGTGAAGGTGGAGGCCTTTGAGCGCATGCTGTGGAGAGTGTGTAAAGGCTACACCATCCTGAGCTACACAGAAGTGGACGAGAGCCTCGCCGATCTCGACACCGTGAGACTTAGAAAAGTTACTTTTTGTGCTTTATGTCTGCCTCTCCGGCTGATATTTTAAGGCTGTTGATTTGTGTGACTTCAGGGGGAAATAAGCAAAAGCGTTGTGTTTCTCATCTCCTTTTGGGGAGATCAAATTGGACACAAAGTTCAAAAAATCTGCGACTGGTATGTAAACATTTGTTGTCTGAGTTCTACCTTTTTTCATCGCTCTTGCGTTTTTCTTTGTCATCAGCATCTGTCCTTGTCGCTCCTAGTTACCACTGCCACTTATATCCGCATCCTGAGAATGACGAGGAACGTGCAGACGTGTTGGACAGCTTACGAACACGGATCCAGGACCTCAACAACGTAGGATCGAACGTCTCTGGAGAGGACAGTGAGCTTTTGGAACATCCTAATAGCTGTTGTCTCCTGCAGGTGCTTCATCGCACCGATGACTACTTGAGGCAAGTTCTGCAGAAGGCTGCTGAGTCAGCCTACACCTGGGTTGTACAGGTGAAAAAGATGAAGGCTATCTATCACATCCTCAACCTGTGCAGCTTTGACGTTACCAACAAGTGTCTGATTGCCGAGGTTTGGTGTCCCGTCAGTGACTTGGCAAACCTGAGAGGGGCGCTAGAAAAGGGTTCGGTGAGTCCCACCTGGAGCTGATTATTTATGAAAGCGAATAACGTGGATATCGAAATATGATTGTTATAAGACATTTTCTTTTCAAAAACTATGAACTTTTAAATAGACTTCACCAACCTCTTAAATGAATAGTTCTTTAAGATATATTTCATGTTGTAATAGTGAGAGGTAGTTTCTTAAATCTAATAACCTGGTTGTAGAAGCTGTATTATTTTAAAAATATTTTCACTTCAAAAAACAAATTAAGTAACTAAATAAGCCAATTTTTTTTAAAAAAATCACACAAAGCTTAAAAACTTAAATATGTAAAAGATACAATAATATTTAAACGAAGATCTCGAGGAAAACATGTTTGAATAAGAATATTTTAAGACAAAGTGAAAAAGAAGCTTGATAAACAATCAAGGTTCAACAATCTGGACAGACGGAGTGAAAGTAAAACTCAGGATTTAAAATTCAATTCTTTTATGAACAGAAAACTAGTTAAAAGTAGGACTAATGTGAGCTCTTATGTTTGTTAGTTAAGAGTCTCGCTGCAGAGTTTCTGACTAACTGAAGGTGATCAGGGTTTTTTTGTTGATTCATGTGAAAAGTTGAGCTCTGGACCAGAACCCAACTTTAGACTGGAAATATATCTCAAATGGTAAAAATGAATTGTGTTATAGAGGAACCTCAATGTGTTGCTCTATAACACATTATATATGTGTTATAGAGCACATATCCAATGTGCTCTATAACACACAAAATTAGTCAAAAACTGATTAGTCAAAAACAACCTGCAATTCTTTATTTTGGCGTGAGGGCAAAATTCAAATGAATTTGCTACTTTTATTTACATTTCTTAGAGTCACTGGAGATAAAACTGAAAATAAGAAAATATGTTGGTGTCTCAAGTTTTAATCTACAATCTACAACTGAGGAAGAGTGTGGTGAGTTCAGTCGGGTTGTTGTTTAAGCTACAGAGCGTCGACCGCTGTTAATGACTGCCACAGATCTCAGGTGAATATTATTGAATGACCCCTGAAGGAACTTTTGACCGTTAAAAGGATGAGGGCCGCAAGGCTGGAAACAGTTTTGGTGTCCAATCCACTAAAGATTTAAAGTTTTCTTTGAACTTGTTGGTTCTAATGTTTTATGATAGAAATATTTTCAGTTTTTAAAGACAAGAACACACAATAACAAAAGAAATGTCCCAAACGTTTTTTGATAGAAGTGGTTGTTTTGAATCTAACAAATAATTGCGTAATTAGCGATAGCTGTAATTATTCATCATATCTTCTAAACCTTTATCAAACTTGTAATAAGCTAAAAAAAAAAAAGCTTGCATTGATTGTGTGTTTATGAATTTATAGGCTAAAAATGGCAGAAGTTTTTAGTTTTGATGTGTTTAATGAATTTTTAAATATCTAAGGAGATAATCAATCGCAGAAAAAAATTGTCTGATTTTGTCAGAAAGTGTGGTGAAGAGGTGGCGCAGAAGACCCATAATGGAACGAATAAATGATCGTGTTAATGATGAATCCAGAAAAACATAAGGTCCAAACACAGGAGCACAGTGATGAGCGGAAGGCTAAAGCTGCACCACTGGTAGCAACTGGCAGACTAGACTCAACAGATACAATGAGACGACATACGACAAGGACCTGACAAAGACACAGAAACAAAAACACACTAAATACACAGAGAATAATCAGGGAACGAGACACACCTGGGAACAATGAAGGGGCAGACAGGACAACACAGAGACTCACTAGACACAGAAACCTAAAATAAAACACACAGGAAAACTCAAATCACGACAGACTCTAATCTTTCTCCAATTGATTGCTGCATCTACCTGGAAACATGATCGTTTCTCAAATCCATGTAACTCTTTAAGAATAACTGTGTTTCTGTAAAAAGGAGAACAAAAAACTACTTTTATGTGTTTTATCTTTAGCCAAAGAAATGGCAACAGTTTGTCTTTGGGACTAGTTGCTGTTAGGAACCACATACCAAGATTAGGTTCTTTGCTACATTTGGAAATATTTTTATTAATATCAATGTGAGTCAAAACTTGATATAAGAGCGAAACAGGCACAATAACTATTTAATTTAAATAGGTTCCTTGACAGGAAATGAGAAGAAAAGCAGCCAAAGTCTAAAACATTTAAATAGTCTGAAGAACTGCTAATAAAGAGCACTTTAAAAGATTAAAAGAAAATCTGTGTGCTTGAGAGTAAAATATAAAAAAATGGGAATTGACATCTAGCAAAAAAACAAATGGACATTTGTAGCATTTTTGTTTATTAAGACTAACTAAACCCATAAATCAGTTTCTCTCAAAGGAGATGTGGCAGTTTTCAGATAAAATGTGCCGTCAAACACTTTAGAAAAACAGTTTCTCAAATTAAATAAGACAGACTGCTAGATGTTGTTTCCTTTATCTCTATTATTTAATTTTACTGTCTGTCATTACTAAAATCCCTCATTTTCTCCTATTAATTTGTTTTTAATCAGAGAAAAGGAGACGCCACTGTCCCCTCCTTTGTAAACCGCATCCCAAGCAGCGATACACCGCCGACGCTTTTAAGATCCAACAAGTTCACCACAGGCTTTCAGAGCATCGTGGAGGCTTATGGGGTGGGGGACTATCGCGAGGTAAGCCCAGGTAAGTCCTTGTTTTCCTGAGGGACAGTGAAGTTAACCACAGTTTCCTCCCCCCCCCAAAATACTCATCATATGTGTGTTTTTTGTCAGCTCCTTACACCATCATTACATTCCCCTTCCTGTTTGCCGTGATGTTCGGGGATCTCGGCCACGGTGTGATAATGAGCCTCTTCGCCCTGTGGATGGTACTGACAGAGAAGAATCAGAAGAAGAAGCGTTCTAGTAATGAGGTGGGAATAAATGCTCACTTTTATCCTGAATAAAGTGTTGTTTGTCTTTTTTTTTAATGAAGTAGATTTTTTTTTATGTTGATTCCAGATATGGATGACATTCTTCCATGGGCGTTATATCATCCTGATGATGGGACTTTTCTCCATCTACACTGGACTCATTTATAACGACTGTTTCTCCAAGTCTCTAAATATATTTGGCTCTGGATGGAGTGTGAAGGCTATGTTCGCCAATCAGCAGTGGACGTAAGCATGACACGAAACCTTTTTAGAGAAATCAGTGAGCAGTAGACTTAGTGTCTTAACGAATCCATCATAACATGTTCACTTTTTTTTAACTTTGTAGCAACAAAACAGTCCAAACAAACGCTGTGCTCACGTTAGACCCAAATGTCAGTGGTGTGTTCAGCGGACCATATCCATTCGGCATTGATCCTGTGAGTAGATTCGCTCAAACGCTACAGTCAGCTGCATGTCTTGAGTACTCAGGTGCTGTTTTCTTGTTCCATCAGATTTGGAACCTGGCTGTGAACCGCCTGTCCTTCCTCAACTCGTACAAGATGAAGATGTCAGTTATCGTCGGCGTCATCCACATGAGCTTTGGCGTGGTGCTGAGTGTCTTCAACCACTTGTAGGAGGCTTTTCACTTTTACATGCAATTATCTAAAACCTGTTTAATGTTCAGAATCAGCTGTCCTTCTGCTGATTCATGCCCCTGTCGGTCCATCATTCCTCCGGTCTGACTTGTTTCTCCTGAGTTAGCATTACCCAGCACACAGATGTCCACCAATCTTGGTGATAGGAGTTTTGCACACATGTGTTTGCGGCATGACTAATTACTAATAATTGTTATCCTGGATTTTGTTTCGCATTTTTCTGTAAAATCTACTAGAACTGTGCTGTAACCCAACGAGGAAACTTGAACAATCAGCATTCTTCATTGTTTTCCATCTGGGAACAGATTATTCCAATTCCCTCATTTGTCAGTGGATGCACCATCATAAGTAGCCCAGCTGGCTGCTGCATTACTCAGCATTTAAATCTGTTGTGCAGAATTTTAATAACCATTGTTAGGTCGACGCATTACTCACAAACCATTGCACAAAAAACCCATCGCAAAACTATTCATACCCCTTCAACCCTTTTTCCATGTTAAAACCATGGAAAGTTACGACAGGCGACACAAAGTAGTGCAAAGTAGTGGAAGGAAAACGACTCAGGATTTTCTGCAAACATGCATTTATAAATACTTTTACTCTGAAATAAAATACGATGCAGGCCATTTGTCTTCAAAAGACATTTGATTTGTTATTTGTTTTTTATTTAATATAATCAGTATAAATACAGCTGCCCTCTTAAAGTCTTAGAGGTCTGTCGGAGAAAATTGACAAACAAACACAAATGTGGAGAGTGGGGAACACAGAAACAAAAACCCCTGACAGATTGTTATTATCATTATTATGAATATACAGTGAATATTGGCATCTCTTCACCATAAGCCCATGGCCCTCTGCCAGAGCGGAGCGATGATTTGCATTAGCCTCAAAACTTTTTTTACTCCTCAGAAAAAAGTTGCCATATTGATTTTAATACTGTTCATTTTTATGCCTTGTCCTCTCTTTTCAGGCATTTCCGACAGAAATTCAGCGTTTATCTGCTGTTTCTTCCGGAGCTGCTTTTCCTTATTTGTCTCTTTGGCTACCTGGTCTTCATGATTCTCTACAAGTGGTTGGCTTTCAGTGCCCGCAACTCCAGCCAGGCGCCCAGCATCCTCATCCACTTCATCAACATGTTTGTCATGCAGGGGAAGGATGTAACCCCTTTGTATCCGGGACAGGCATGTGCTGGCACCATCTACTCAACGAGTTTATTTATAATCTTTTATTGAAGCTTGAGTTTAATCTTGTTGGTCTAATTTCTCAGACTGGCCTGCAGGTTTTCCTGCTCCTGATTGCTGTGATGTGCGTTCCTGTGTTGTTGCTGGGGAAACCTCTTTACTTGTACTGGCAGCAGCGCGGCGGCAAAGGCCTGCGCAGACGCAGAGTAAGTCCAGTCAAAGACTCCGGGCTGTCTTAATTCAACTGACAGGAGTTCATTGTAGTTTCTTGGCTCACCTTAGGGTTATGAGAGGGTGAGGCGTGTGAGTGAGGATGACGGTTCCATAACGTCCATTCATGAGGAGGACGAAGAGGAGGGATTTGATGAAGTGACCAGCAGAGAAGCTCCTCCTAGGCAGGTCAGAGAACAGTGACTCTTTTATTTACTTCTGTTTTTGCCATCCTCTTCAATAAGGTAATGCTGTTTGCACATTAAGAAGGAGAAAGTAGGACAAGAATCAGTTGTGGAGAAAACTTAATATCATCTGAATCTGTTAAATGGATCTAAAACTCTGAGAACAACAGGAGGCTCAGACTACCTTAACTTGATTTTTATTATAAAATTTAAGTTAATATCTCATGTGCGGTTCTGCAGTTTGACTTTGCAGACGTGCTGCTGCATCAGGCCATCCACACCATAGAGTACTGCCTGGGCTGCATTTCCAACACTGCATCGTACCTGCGCCTGTGGGCGCTCAGCTTGGCTCACGCCCGTAAGAACCACCTAGAAATTAACAGAGAGCTCCCTTTACCTCTTTCCGTCTGTTGATTCTTTATCTTAAATCACTTCGTTTCCACAGAGCTGTCAGAGGTGCTGTGGGCCATGGTGATGCGCCTGGGTTTCAAGATCACCACAAAAGTCGGGGTGGTGTTTCTGGTCCCTGTGTTCGGCCTTTTCGCCATGCTCACTGTGTCGATCCTGCTGGTAATGGAAGGCTTGTCAGCGTTCCTCCATGCTCTACGACTTCACTGGTGAGTTTGTATTTAGTAAACAAATACATTATGGCACTTTTCTAAAACTGTAGCTATTTAATCACCAAGTAGCATTGATAAATTGCTGCTGTATATCATTTGTTTGAGTCAGGAACACAAATGAATAATCAAGATGCACCAAAGAATTGGTCAGAATTGGTCGACTCAGTTTCATCTTGGTAGGCCCTTGCCCAGCTGGTTGAAACGTCAACAATCCAATCTCGTTCTGTCAGTCAGTACATTATATTTAAGTGAAATTCTGTCGTTGACAAACTCAAAGTTAGCCATTTTCAGTACAGATGAGATTATTAATAAGGGAGTCAGAGGAAACACATCATTCTGCGACATGTCCTGACATATTTGAGAAATGAGAAATGATTTCAATAGAAAAACTGAACAAAGTACAGCGAAGTTCTGGTTTATCTCTTAGAGCTTTCAAAACACAGATAAGGAGTGTTCACAGCAGCAAGGATAAAAAATTATTCTGTTCTTACAGCTTATTGGTTTAGGCAAAATTGTGATCACCTAAAATCTGTATCAGTAGTTGCAATGTTTTAAAACCAGGACTATGGAAATAAGGAAATTTTCAACATTCTGATCTAATAAATAGTGCAACAAATGTGCCACAAAGATCACATTTAGGGTAGGACATAAAGATGTGAGTAAAACATATATTGAGAAAACTACATTCGTACATATGCAGGAGCAAATTGATAAAAGTGGTATACAACAAAACCTATATATAACAGGTATATGGATGCAGAATCAACAACGTGAGACTCCAAAACTCCAAAAAGGAGACACAGAATTATGTTGAGAACATAGACAATCAAATAGAGATGCAAAATGGCTTTAAATTAATGTAAACAGAGAAAAAGAAACAATCAGAATCTGGACTAACAACATCACAAGATAAATAACAATCATTTTTCTTCATTATATGTCCTTGTCTTTGAAGCTCATTTTTCTGCCCTTCACAATGATAAAAGTTACCTGACACTTATTAGTTTGGAAAAGAGCTTGTTAATTAGTCTTTTAAATAATAAACTTAAATATTGTTGCATTTAGAAGCCATGAATGTTCATTCTGCCCACATTAAAGTGTTCTTGGTTGTTTTTCTGTTTGATCCCAGGGTGGAGTTTCAAAACAAATTCTACCATGGAACCGGTGTCAAATTCCTGCCCTTCGACTTCTCCCAGTTGCCCTCGGTTTTTGAGCAAGATGGCTTGCTTTAACCTTCCTAACTCCTTGGTGGATGTGCGCTGAAGCAGACTTTACAACTGTGAAGGTTTAGTGAGCGTTGGAATGATTCATTCTGTGACAACAGCAAACCCTCAAGACTCTGAACTGAAACTCATTCTTGTAGCAACATTTATCACCTTGATGGGTTTTTAAATGCTATCGGCCTGTGCTGACTGCCTTACTATTCTACCCAGCACACCTCTGAAGAGACGGAGGTACAAAATGTTTCTTTCTGTTGACCTTGTCACTTTCTGGATGAGTTATTGCTCAGCACCTTCTGTCACCAGCTGAGTGATTTTTAAATGTATTTTATTTGCATTGTGCTGTGTAAAATGGCTTTGTGTGCTTGGTATTTAAAGAGCTCAAGTCAAAACCATAAGCAGTGCCATAGAGATTGAGTAAAGGGGTGCCATTTTTTCTTCTTTATGTATTAAAGGTAAAGCTGCAGGCATTCATAATCAGCCACAAGTTCAACATTTCAACCCTTTACTGAGATTTCTTTTACCATAAAGCACTTTGCAGAAATGATTGTACAATGTAAAGTTCTCACTACTGACTGTGATGATGCCAAATGAAAATAGTCACTTGTTGCTATTTGCATATTTACTTATCATTGCATTTATTTACTCTTACGATCCCTTGTTATTAAAAACATGATCCAAAAACACCATTAGAAAACATAGTTAGATCTTTCTTTGATTTTATAGCATATTCCATTTGTTAATGATAATGATTCATGATATTTATCTAACTTACTGTCTGTACAAGAGTAATATTTTACCATTCTGATGTGTCAAATAAAGGGTTTGACAAAGGCAATTGAATCAGAGATGTTGATTTTCATGGAATAGAGGCAGGTTATACCACAGACTGGTCGCCAGTCCAGGTAGCAGCAGAAAATCTCTCATTCAATATTTTCTTTAATTACTTTTTTATTTTTATTTTACATCATTTTTAGTTCTACATATATCTCCACCTATGCTGTTATTATTTGTAATAAACCTTTGGAAGCAACATAGACTCATCACATCTGATTTTCTATATCCAACAGTGGGAATAAGTTGCTAGCATATAAATTGATCCTTTGTTTCACAATAGACACATCTTTAGTGTTTGTAAATGTTATCTTAGAGCTGAACAGTTCTGAAAATAAACTGTTTTTCAGTCACATTTAATATGCTCAATATCTCAATTGCAGAGGATGCTGCATTTGGTGGATGATGATATTTCAGCCTGCCACTGTTCTATTGATTTTTTTGCTGCCTTGCATATCCATACCTGAAAATAGATCTTAAGGATCAAGAAATCTGGGTGTATTGAAAATGAAGAACATCACTCCAGTTCTATAGTCATTATACTGGCTTGCTGTGGCTCAAAAGAAAAGACTTTAATATACATGTTAGTCTATAAATTAATAAGTTACTTCACATCAAACTACAGAAGACTTCTGGTTCAAGTCAACACTACCACCAGAAAGAAACATGGAGTGTTTCCATATAAAACACTGTATCTTTTTGCTGAAATGTGCAATACAAATAAACTTGCCTTGCCTCGAGCATCTATTTTGTACATCACAGCAGAAATCCCAGAAAGTACCATATGTCAAGCGCGCGCGTGCGCGCGCGCGCGACTACGCATACAGAGAGAGAGAGAGGGGGAGGGGGAAATGTGCATCCATAAGCTACAATCCTGTAATAAGGACGTCATCTTGTTCTCCCTTCTCCGGGGTTCACTGGCTTTATCAGCAGTGCATTACAGTGCGGCATTTGTAGTTAAGTATTTTCTTCATATCTAAAAAATACCAGGGTGACCATTTTTAAAGTAGGTCCGCCTCACTTCACAGGGACGCACAGAAACAACTGCAGGCTAACAGCACACTACAGTCTGCGTGCTGCTAGCTAAAGGTACAGCTGTTTACAACTCTACACCAGCTGCACCGTCTCTCCGTCCATCCCTCTGGAGGGACGCGGACAGCCGAGAGGGGACAGATGAACGAGCTGGTGAAGAGCTTGCCCTCCCCTACTCTCCCCGGGCTCCACCTGCCTTGCCTGGACACTCACAAGGGCTGGCTCTTCAAATGGACCAACTACCTGAAGGGCTACCAGCGGCGCTGGTTCGTCCTCAGCAACGGCCTGCTGTCCTACTACAGGTAACGGTTTCTAACGGTTAGGACTCCACACAATAGACACGGTGCTTCTTCCGTTAGAACACGGAATTATTAACACCATATCTGTAAAGATGATGTCATGCAGTTTTTTTTGTAATTTTTGGGGGTGTGTAAAATTAAACGTTTTGTTTTTCTGACGGAATTAGAGTCCCAGATTGTCCCAAAACCAACAACGGAACTACTGCCACAACTGGGGTGGCATCCTTCCAAGAAAACAATGCGTTTATGATTGGACAGTCAGAATATTACTAAAATGTTCATTTAATTCAGTATCTCAAATCACAAAGTGAAACACATTTCATAGATTATTTACACACAGAACTATATTTTCAGCCAATGAAAACATGACAACTAAGATTAAAAGTGAGTGAATACACTTGTTTTATTTAGCATCTTTCACAGGCCAAAAGCCACAAGTGCTTTATAATCGTAATGAAGATGCATATAAAACATATAAAAAGAGAAGCATATAAAATATTTCTGCATAAAACTAGTTGAAATCCAAATTTAGCATATTAGTCTTCAACTGCTTCTTAAAAGAATCAACTGAATGAAAATTTTGCAAAGTTGTAGGCCATGGATTATATGGTAAATCTTTAATTAAAGTCATCCAAACATTCTCACATATTCAGTTATAAATAAATCCCAATTTGATCATATTTACAATAAGTTACTTGCAAATTAGGCCATCCATTTAAGGCAGCATGTGGTGTAGGAAGAAACCTCTCCCTTTTAACAGGAAGAAGCCTCCAGCAGAACTAGTGTACATCTGCTGCAACTAAGTTGGTGTTGAGAAGACAGAACTTGGACACAAAAAAGAAAACAGTTTTGGAGTTCTTTCATTGGAAACAAAAAATGTACACTGAGATAATAGCAGCAATAGCTCTATTTGTAGTTCCCTCTAGGAAAGTGACATGTGTAATCAGAAAGGTGAAACTAAAAAATTACTATCTAGTAGTACTATCAGATACAACAGATAATGTTTTAGAAATATGTCTGTTTTAAAGAGGCAACTTTTATTTTTGTTCTTCTTTCACACAACTTTTATTAATATCTCGGTATGGGTTGTTTTTCCATCAGGACTCAGGCAGAGATGGCGCACACTTGCAGAGGCACTATTCCCCTGGCGAAAGCTCACATCGAGGTGGGTGACACCTGTCACTTCGTGTTAACCAGCGGAGGTCGAACCTACCACCTGAAAGCCACATCTGAGGGGGAGTGTCAGAGATGGGTGTCAGCCCTGCAACAAGCAAAGGCTAATGCCACGCTCCTGGTGCATCACTCAGGTAAGTCAAATTTCCCCCCCCCCCATTTGATACATCTTCACCAATATACTGAGAAAAAAGTGCAGCCTTTCATCATTTTTTAAATGTATTATTTGTATTATTTTTTTATTCTGTGTTAGCGCAGACTGCCTGACCTATAAAGCAGTCTTTTTAAAGAAGCAATACAAGTCTGATAACTAACCCACTTTCTCAGAAGCCTATATTTCAGCATTTGAAGTCTAATTTCAACATGTGAACACCAGAGGGCAGTGTTAGCAAACTATTTCTGATAAGACCAATTAAAGGCAAAAGGATTTTTCCTTTAAAATTTAATTTCCTTTTGCTATAAACATGATTATATGTCATATAATATTAGAATGAATGGTATATGAGTCAAATACTGAATTTATTAACTCTTCATTTGGAATACAAGTAAAATAAAAATCATATAGATGTGCATCCACCGCCTCCCCCTCCATTCTGCAGCCTATATCCCAGCCTGTCTCCTCTAGTGTGGCAGTGAGTGCTGAATGAAATGACCTTCCTCTCCTGACTCCTCCTCCTCCTCCGGTAGCAGGAGGGGTAAAGAAAAAAATAGGAAAATGAGAGAGGGAGAGGCATCGCAGGCATGTGTGAGAGAGGCTTTCATTGAAATATTTTCCACTCATGGACTATAAGGAGATAGGAATGCATCTTTTTCAATGAGTGTCGCCTTGTAAGTAAGATATATTTTTTAAAATATATTCAGCAGAATAGATTTCCAGGTAGATCTTTTTCTGGTATTCATGTATTTTGGGGTTTAATTTGTGATTCTCTTATTGTCCCACGAGTGTCTCGTTGTAGAGTTAATTTAGTTTCACCATTGTGTGGGGAACTGGAAGGTAGAGCCAGGTTTAATGGTGTCAGAATGACAGTCGGTTTAAGAAGCAGGCTGTTAAATGCAGCAGTTGTACAAATCAATGCCTCAAGAGGTGCTTGTTAGCACTCTTCAGTGCTGTAGGACAGGGTTGTACCTGCAAGATGCAAATCAATGTTTTACTTGAAGATTTTGTTTTTGTGGCAGTCTTTAGAGCCTGATTTGTAAACCTAGTTTTGCATCCTATCTGAGGCCATAGACAGTTCAGAAATCACAGTATGCTTTGTTTTCTGTTTTCAATTTTGAAAGGCTTAGTGGATGCTCATTTTATCTGGCTGTAGAGTAAGCAGGGATGCAAATCCTGGTGTGTTTTGGTGCGGTGATTACAGATTACCCTTCCATAAGCAGCCGCAGGGCTCAATCCCAGAGCAGATTAATTGGCTGAAAGGATCAGAACGGCAGTAATTAAGTGGAGCTCGCAGAATAAGTGAGGCACCTATTGTGTGATATCTGTCACATGGTAAGCACATATGAGCTTTGCATTCGCGAATCTGTAAAAATAGGTGTGTTGTGCTTTGCAAACGCACAGATTGATTTTCCTCCCACTCCATGTCCGTTATGACGCTCCCTTTTTCACCTGTGGGTGTCTTCTTGTGATTTAACTATGAGTCACCGTTTGCTCTCAGACTCTCCTGTGACTCCCAAGTGGAAAAAACAACCCGTTACTGCACTCACTAGCCCTGTGTGTCATTCCCCTACACATCCATTACAGTTCCAGGATGAGTTTAATGGCTTTGCATCTCCATATGAACATGTTGGATGGCAGATGGCCTCGGACAACTCGATTTCTTACCACCTTGAGCAGCAGAAATCTGCTAGATGTGGGTCATGGAACCATTACAGCTTGAAGTATTTTTCACTCTCTCATTTTTAATAATTTTTCTCCAGGGACTTCACTAATCCAGTTTGCCCTGATTGTTGTTTTTTTATTTTCTTCCCCCTTTGATAGAGTTTGGTAGTTTGTCTTCATGCTTTTGGACCGAACTATACTGGCCTAGATTCAAACTATGCACTTTCGTGTCCTGGGATTTATCATGTGGTGTTTTGTTTAGCAGAGAAAGTTTTGACCTAGAAACATTTTATTACATTTTGTATGTTTATAAGATGGATTATTTCAATGGCAGGACTTTTCATACTTTTGCTCTCTTTCATTTTGTTATTTTTTAATCCAAGGCAAAAAACAACATATTTTTGAAATAATCTAATAAGTGGCAATCTCAAATTTCTATACTTTAAGTAATAGGAGCAGCACTTCATTAGATTATAGCAGATATAAATCTTTAAGGCGTTAAACTAAATTAACTCACTCATTCAGAAGTGTATATATGCCCCTCTTGCACTTCTCTGCATTGTGTTACCATAAACTAGTGTATTATGGTGAGATTTTATGACAAACCAACTCGAAGTATAACAATTTGGCAGTGGAATAAACACTGAAAACAAAGTTTAAAATTTTTTTTTATGGATAAAATGTCTAAAAACTGAAGCGTGGATTTATATTCAATGCAAAATAGCCCAAGAGGCTCCGTAAACATCAATGTCCCAGTCTTGTAATAGATTGTTGTTTGGATTTTGCTTGACCCTGTTGAAAGACGAACTTCCACCCCTGTCCTTTGCAGCCTCTAATAGATTTTCTTCCAGGATTGTCAGTGTGATGTGTTCCTTTTCATCCAGACATAGAGGTCACAATTCTGCTTGCTTACTAATTTTTGCCTATGCTTTTTTTGGCTTTCATGAAAGAGTTAAACTGAGATTAAATTACTCTAAAGTGGAGTGTGGTTGCTAGTTAGGGGTATCCAAGAGACTTGTAATGACAATGTAATGACTTTTCTAAGTAAATAATCCCAAAAAACACTATTTTCCTTCCACTTGAAAATGATATGTCACTTTTTATGGATCTATTAGATAAAATACAGATAAAACATTTTGAAGTTTGTGGTTTTAATGTGACAAAATGCTCAAAAGTTCAAGGAGAATGAAGCACTCTACATTGTAAATATGCCTTGTAATGCTTAGTAATCAATCCAGTCTCCTTGAAACGCTCTGAAAGGACTAAAGACTCCCAGTTCGGTTTATGCCAGCCAGAGGAAGAGAGAGAGAAGAGAGGAGGAAAAGGGGTAATGCGTCATCCTTTTTCTCCCTCTTCATCTAAAAATAGCCTTGCCTCCTGATTGCATATGCCCACGTTTCCAAGGCAACAGTGTCCATTCACAGCTTTCCGATATTTTGGAAGACAGATTGTTTAGAGATCAGGGTGTGAAGTGCTATTATCCTTTCCCATCCCTTTCCCATTAACTCGTCTCATTCTGTGTTTAGAGCATTTAAAACATCTTTTGTGAGTCTGTCTCATGACAGACTGTGCTGTCCACTCCAATCTGGAATGTCACCATCATTAACACACAGATTGTTCAGACATATTTTGAATTGGTCAGTTTTTAAACTGCTACACTGGTGTCTCTGTGTGAAGATGACTCAGGAGATGAAACCCCTGTGCCTCAGGAGGACCGTGCCCTCACCCAAGGAGCGCTGCAGTCCCTGGCCACCAAGTTGGAGGATCTGAGCACCTGTAACGAGCTGATCGGAAAGCACGGCGCCGCTCTCCAGCGCTCCCTCAGCGAACTTGAAGACCTGCGTGGGCCCACTGAAGGCACGGACAAAGTGAAAGCTGTTAATGAGCGAGCCACCCTCTTCCGCATCACCTCCAATGCTATGATCAATGTGAGTTCACACAGCTCACGCCTCTGCTGGTGTAAAGGCCAAAACTGATTAGCTGCCTATGTCTCTTAATGAGGGACTGTAGCGAGGCCTCAGAGTTCGCCGTGTGTTTTGATGTTTGCGTTTCAGGCTTGTCGGGACTTTTTGGATGTGGCGGAATCTCACAGCCAGCGGTGGCAGAAGGCTCTGCACTATGAGAGAGAACAGCGCCACCACCTGGAGGAGACCATTGAACAGTTAGCCAAACAGCACAACAGCCTGGAGAGAGCGTGGAGGGAGAATCCCACTTCATATACAGGTGAGACATCATTACCATTACCACATAGACAAACATCTAGTACCTATGATGTGCAAAGCAAAGTGTGTGTGAGAATACTGCTACTTATAGCTGCTGGTTTGGTTTGACAAAGAACAGATTGTTGTAGAAGAGTTCAACTACATTCAAGTCATCTAATTTTAATAAATCCTTAAAAATCTACCTGAAACATGAATAATCTTTATTCCATACTTAAAAAGCTCGATTTTACATATCGCCACCTCTTAAATTACAGGAATAAAGTGACATTTTAGTAATGATTTAGTAAAGACAGCAACAGCATGGTTAAAAAAATGTTTTAGCAGGTGCTGCAGCTGAACCTTAATTATCTACTCTGTGGAGGGTTTAATCTCCCTTATTCAATTATATCTAGTATATTATAGGTGTTGTTAAAAATGCATGTACATAATTACTTTCAATTAATTTGCAGGAACAAACAAAACCAAAGTCTCATTTAAATGTTTTCCTTTTCTTTCACTGGTCACACTTTTTGTTTTAGTTGGTGGTTTAAGGTATTGAAAAGTTTTTAGACGTTAATTGTAAGACTATGTTGAAGCTGATGCGATACTATATTGAATATCTATATGTTCTGAGTAAATAATCAACATAATTATACGTTCCAACTAAACATGCAAAGTCCTAGAATGTAATTATTTTCTTATTGGATCAACAGTATCTCATGGAATCAAATGAATGTAATAGTAAAAACAGGGATGCTTTGTTATCATAGTTAAAAAATGTTGTTTTCATACATTTCTTTAGAGTATATTTCAAGAATTTCCAGCAAGTTGAGATTTTAACTGTGGCCTAATTTAAATACACTGAAATCGTTGATCCTAGCAGAGTTTTGGTCCAGTGATGGTCACTTTGAATAAATTATTTCAATTATTTCAACTCTAACAGATAGGAGTTGTTGTAAAACCTGGAAGTCAGTTTATCAGTTGTAAAAACTTGTCACTTCAGTTTAAATCTGTACAAAAAAGCTGCACTTAAAACTATTCTACTTTTGGTTGACTTCCCTGTCTATACAATTTAATTATGATAAAGCACAGATAATTCTGATCAGTTAAATTTACAGATAAACCAAGCGAAGTTCATTTTTTTGTTGGTTTTTCTGCAGTATCCTGACACTGACCCTAACCAAGTTACACACAGTTGTTTGTTTAAATAAAGGCATTATTACTTATTATTTTAAATGTTGCACATCTAGCTTCAAATTGATTACAATAAACACAAAAAGAGTTTTCTCTCAGTAATTATCTTCTGACATTTCTCATGGTTCAACATTTTAATGGCAATATTAAACCAAAACAACTTAGAGGTCATGTTTTGACAACAAAATGTACTAACAGTCACTATAATAAGCATTTTTTGGACATTGAAGCCTTTTATGCTAACCTGTCCCACATTTGCTCCTTCAGGTGTGGAGCGGTCTCAAGAGGGGGATGCGAGTGATGAAAATGAAGAAGCGGAGTTCTTTGATGCAATGGAGGACGCTCCTTCATTCATAACTGTGACTACCACTGGAAATATCCGACACAAGTAGGGAGCATCACGTTCAGTAGATACGCAATGATTTCAGCTAGAGCTGTGCTTTAGCTACAGTAACAGACCATGACATGTAGTCAGGTGACATAGGTGAAATAGTGCCTCATCTGTCATCTACACATCTGCTACACATACTGATGTCTGTCGTATTTAATGAATGTGTGTGACATATTTAGTCTTTCTGATAAACTATAGATGCACAGTGAAATGTGCATGGTGAGGCAGGAAGTATGCTGCACTGGTAGAGGGCAGTGCTGAGCCCCATAGGCACAATAGGCAACTGATGCTCTTCTTCTACATACCGAAAATACTGAAAAGGATCAGAAAAAATACAAAAAATATAGTTTAATTCTAATATAGTTAGAATTAAACCAATCCACGATAACTGTAATCCTTGAAGATGATCTCCATTAAAGCAACCAAGTTTTTAAAAATGAAGGCAAACAAAGAAGATTTTTACAACAGAGTGACTGAGATATCTGTGGAGGAGGAAAGGCACATGGACTTTGTATACAAATATAAGTAAAATCATACATTTCATTTTATTAAAAAAAATAGCTCAAAACAAAGAAAAAAAAATATAATTTTGATAGAATATTATTTTTTTGTTGTTGTTGTTCTTGCCACTATATTGTTGAACAGCATGCAGTTGATTGGAGCATATTTAAAAGCTGCTAAAACCACTAAATTTTCCAATTATGAAATATAATATTCTATTTTGAGTTTTATTCTCACTGCATGTCATCTAACTAGTATTACCTTTCCGTCCCACTGCCTTATTTTAGGCGCTCAGGCAGTAACCAGAGTATGATGAGTGGAGGAGTGCCCAATGACTGGACTCACAACGAGAGTGTAAGTCAAACCATTTTAAGGCTGAATGTCAAATGTGTCTGTATTTATTTCAATGTGTAAAAGTATTTATACGTTTTTAACTAGTTCACATTTTGTCATGTTATGAATGCAGATATCCATCTTCCCATCAACTCTGACTAGCTTTCTTGTTTTTGCTGAAGAAAATTGTTTCCACAGCTTGATGCTGCCACCACCTTGAAGCATAACAACATTTAGCATTTTGTATTCAGCCCAAAAAGATAAATACTGATGAGCACCACTTAAGCATGCTTAATATGTGCACTACATGGTTTATTGTAATATGTAAACAGGAGCTCTTTTAGCTTTCTGTTGACAGTGGTCAAGAATGCACAACTAATACATTTCCTCTCAACAGATTCTGATATTTATTTTACTGATGTTTTTGAGTATCACAGTAAAAGGGGCTGAATATAAATTTAAAACAAAGTTTTTAGGTTTTTATTAGCAATAATTGGCCTGCCTCTTCACAATTATTCACTACTTCATGTTGGTTTTGCCAAATAAAATCCAAATAAATGTATTGATGTTGATGAATTTGTGAAAAAAAATTCAAGAGGTAGTTCTTATGTAAAATACATATTTTTTTGTTATTTAAAGGACACCTCAGGCACAAACCAGATGCAACTACGAAGAACAAGACGCAGTCGGATCCCTGACAAACCAAACTACTCCCTCAACTTGTGGAGCATCATGAAAAACTGTATCGGAAAGGACCTATCAAGGATTCCCATGCCTGTAAATCAAAACACTAATTGCACATTGAATAATTGGGAAGCAGGCTGCTCTTTTGACACTCTAGAGATGAATTTCTTCTCTCCAGAAACACATGACATGCCTTCTTGCAGGTAAACTTCAATGAGCCGCTGTCGATGCTGCAGCGTCTGACAGAGGATTTGGAGTACAGCGAGCTGCTGGACCGGGCAGCTCGCTGCGACTCATCCCTGGAGCAGATGTGCCTCGTGGCTGCCTTTTCCGTCTCATCCTACTCAACCACAGTCCATCGAACCGCCAAGCCCTTCAACCCTCTGCTGGGGGAGACTTACGAGCTGGACCGACTGGAGGAGTACGGCTATCGCTCCATCTCTGAGCAGGCGAGACATAAACACATTGTGATTCTCTGTCACCGCACATTTAGTTTATCCATCACTCCATTCAAACTATGTATTAGCTCTACAGTTAATTACTTTCACTGATGATACCGTTCAATCTCAGGTCAGCCATCATCCACCAGCTGCGGCCCACCATGTGGCGTCAGAGCGAGGATGGACTCTGTGGCAGCACATAACTATTGATAGCAAGTTTCGTGGGAAATATATTTCTGTCATGCCGTTAGGTAAGAAGCAGTTAGCAGCAAATAAAGCAGCACCTTCTGTTTGCCCCAATCTTGTAAAATGTGATAGAAGATGCGGTGTGTTCCTCTTGGAAAAAATATGAACATATGGAATCTGTCATAGATTTCTTTAACAAACTGTTTTTCATTGACCTAGTTTAAAGATAATGCTCATGCAATAGAAGTTTTTATATAAAGTTTTCCAATAAGGTGCTGTGTTAACAAACATTAGCCATCTTTATCTTGTAGAATATAAAAGAAATCCAGACTGATGTTGTTTTTGTGTTTTGGTCTTCACCACAGGTAACATTCACCTGCAGTTCCACTCCAGTGGAAACCATTACGTGTGGAGCAAAGTGACTTCCACCGTGCACAACATCATTGTAGGAAAACTTTGGATCGATCAGGTGGGTTTTGGCTTATAAATGACAGAAATCACAAGTGAAGAAGAAAAGCCGAAGCTGTTCCGTATTCTATCTGATGCATCTCTTCCTCTTCCTGTCCACATTTTAGTCTGGAGACATTGACATTGTGAACACCACCACAAAGGACACCTGCCGACTCAAATTCTCCCCATACAGCTACTTCTCCAGGGAAGTTCCACGAAAAGTGCGTTTCAGCTACAGACAAGGAGTCGCTAAACATGCAGCAGTTTTGATACAGAGCAGAAAATGCATCTAAAAATGGTTCCTACATATTTTCCAAGTCAATATAAAATATTTTTTTATAGTCTGCATCATGTTTTGAGTTCCAGGTGTAAGGAAAGAAGTAAGGGCCAGGACCAAAAAAAAACATAAATGTGCTTTTCCAGAATTTTGAGGAGTCTTGTGTAGCCAGATCTCCTTCATGCTTCTTTCTTCTCTTTCTCCAGGTGACCGGTGTGGTGGAGGATAGAGAGGGAACAGCCCATTACATCCTGTCAGGAACCTGGGATGACAAAATGGAAAGTGCAAAAATATTGGAAAGCAATCGGGGATGTGGAGGCTCTGAAGGGAAACAAAAAACTGTTTATCAGACTCTTCAGCCCAAACTCCTGTGGAAAAAATACCCTCTTCCGTGGGTTTCAGAAATGAAAAAACTTTCCTTCTGAATCTACATGACTGCATAAGCGCACATTTGAAGACTCCTCTTTTCTACATCTCTTCTCAGAGACAATGCAGAGAACATGCACTATTTCTCCACCCTGGCACTGACCTTAAACGAGCCTGAGGAGGGCATTGCCCCAACCGACAGCCGTCTGCGACCGGACCAGCGGCTGATGGAGGCGGGCTTGTGGGACGAGGCGAACATCGAGAAGCAGCGGCTTGAGGACCACCAGAGGATTGAGAGAAAAAGAAGGGAGGCGCAAGCTAACCAGGCCCTGGAGGAAGGTGAATACTTGGACCTCAGAAACCATAACATTTGTGTTCAGTTCCTTTTACTCTGATACCCCTAAATGAAGTCCAGTGCAACCATTTTCCTACAGAAGTCACCTGATTAGTAAACAGTCTACCTTTTGGTAATTTGACCTCAGTAAAGCAGAGTATTGCCACAGTTAGGTTATAAAACAATATTTCAAGTCTGTCAACATCTTCCATGGCACAGTTCATTCCTTTAATAAAAAATTTTTAAAAAACTACATTTCTCTCCACAGTGAATCATGGTTGTGGCAGCATTATGCTGTGGGGAGGCTTTTCTGGAGTGGGATAGAAAAGTTAGTTAGAGATAAGGGGTAGATGGATAAATAAAAAAAGATTTGAGACTGCAGGAGGAACCCTAGCTTTAAACATGCAGTCAGAGATACAGCAGAAGTTAAGATTGAGCTATATACATGTGTTGGAATGGCCCGGTCAAGTTCAGATGTAAATAAAATTGAGAATCAAGCTTCTTACGTCTGACAAATTACGGATTTTTATTACAGATTTCTACTGTTAAAGTAAGGTTAAGGGCTTTAAAAATCATGAACTTCACATTGACTTTGTGTTCACAGTTTTAATATTTATATTTTGGAAAAAACAATATAATTTTCCGAAAGAAAAAAAAAAGTTTTCTCTTTCTCGAGGTTGTTTACCTTTGCTTTCAGGGCAAGACGTGGAAAGTTACCAGCCAGTGTGGTTTGAGAAGAGAACAGATGAAAACACAGGAGAAGCATCCTACATGTACAGAGGTGGCTACTGGGAAGCTAAAGAGAGACAAGACTGGAATCACTGTCCTGAAATCTTCTAGGAATCTGGTAGTTGTTTTGGTGGGGGTTTAGGTGGGCTTAGGTGAGCAGGTGGCAGTGGGTGAGATAGCTAACTCCTCTCAGCTTCTAAAGCACAAAACCTCTTGTGTATACTGTATGTGTTCCCTTCCTGTTATAGCTGTTCTACCAGGATGCATGGCTTTGGAGGTGTACGCTTCCATGCTCTGCAGAACTTCTTACGTGAGCAATTCAAGTTCTGTGTGCCTGTCTGCGAGTGTGAGTGGACTTTAGTTTACACAGAACCAATTTCAGCACAAAACACATCTAACTGAGTGTGCATGGACAATCCTGGGGCGTGGAGTTCCCTGGGTGTACAAGCACCAAATGCCCTGCTCTAATCAGAGATGGAGGATATCAGTCTTTGAAAGAGTAGGACAAAAGCCTTCTTCTGTGCTGTGAAGTTGTCTCAGCAGAGCATGATTTACTGATCCGTCACATTTTTTGTTGTTTTGTGCTAGAGTGTTTTTTCAAAATTGCACAACAGCATCCTGCAGCACAAGCTGAACCCATAGTGGCCTCTAAAAACTAGGACCTCGTTTCAATGAGAGTTGAGTGACAGAAACTGTCAGTTGAACACTTGTAAGCCAGTTTGCTTCAAACACAGATCAATGCAAAACCCCAGAGATAATGTATGACTGAACTAAAGGAGTTTTATTGAGTCCATGAAGAAATTAAATCTGCAGTATTAGTGTAAGTTAGTGCTAATCTTAGATGTGAGAGATGGCAAAGTGGAGACTTTTGTACATCTAACAGACTATAAGAGAAGAAGATTTTAATTTTTGACCCATTTCTGCATTTAATCTAATTTGAGCAATTTCCAAAGCATTAGTCATTCCAGTAAAAGTCTAAACTGTATAAGTGGTCCAGAAATGTCCCTAATTTGTTCAAATCTACAATTTCACAGCAAAGGCTTTCATTTTCATACATATATTAAATATTATCCTGTTTATTCAAAAAAAGCACATTTGAATAAACATTAAAGTCTGCTGGCTGGAATGTTTTTTAAAAAAGCACATCATCTCAGATGATGAAGAGCAGAATAATCTGATCTGATTAGAGCACAAAGGTTGCACCATCTTTATGTTGGAACAAATGCAATAATTCATAGACTGGACTAAATCACGTCTGGCAAAACTGATAGAGATGTGCAATTTTTCACGAGTCGGTTGTTTGAGAGGTTACTTCTTTAGATTAGGTTATAGACAAGAATAATTAGATTTTTTTCACTTGTTCAAATTCCAAACCTGGCCTGATTGATGAAATGGATAAATGATTAATGTATTACTTATATATCACAGTTAAATTAAAATTGTGTCAGAAATTGGAACTGGGAATCTCAATTGATTTGAGAGCCTTCTAAATTTTAGGGAAAATACTTTTTTCCAGCACACACATTCTGCTTCCTGTCTGCCACAAATGTTAATATTAGGTGAAAAAAATGATAATAGTGTGAAATCTTCTTTTACTGCTATCTCATTTGGTCTTTAAGGGAATTAATCCCTTTTAACTGTTTAGGTCAAATGTTTACATTTTTGCCTCTGACACTGCAAATTAAGATAGGCTTAACCCAAATTTTAACAATTTATGGGCAGAATATCTTTTCAAGATTAAGAAGATTAAATGTTTACTAAAATATAGCACTTTCTATTCTTAATATTTGGATCCTGGAATCCCAGTATTATGATTTAAATGCAGTTGTGACGATGTGGGCCTTATGCCTTATGTTTTGTATTTTTCCCCCTTAATGAACAGTAAATAAAACGAAAGATGGACGCTTGAACAATTAATTTCTGTGGAAACTTCTTAGTTCTCAGGCTGGAACATAAACTCAGAAAAGCAATTAAGATAATTGTATTTCCTACGTCTAGTTCACAAGATTAGAAAAACTCTTGTGTTGAAAAATGGTTGCAGAGCCATGAGAAAAAAAATCCTCAGATTCCTTTTAAAGGAATCTAAAACATTTAAACCACAAAAAACCTTTGAGAACTCTAAAGTGCATGTCTTTATACCTGAAAATATGTGAAGACTCATTTTTAGGAGTTTCTCTGATGCAGAAGTCAGTTAATCCTTCAGGATTGCACACAATGAGAACTTATATTGGTGCTTAATGATAATTCTAGCCTTAATTAGAGCATGTAACAAAAGATAGTAAGTCTGACCTAGGAACAGAAATACGTTTTATACATATGTTTATTATGTTCAGACTTATACAGAATGCATTCAGGTGATTATTTTGGGTAACAAAGTTCAGTTTAGAATATGAATATGTTAACTATTTTCCCTATTTAAAGTTTAAGAAATTGAGATATAAAATGATTTTTTTTTTGTTCTTGTTGCTTTATTAAAATGCTAAATGTCAGCAATAATGCAATATGAACAGCTACCTAAGTACAAAAGAGCACTACTGTGTTAAATTAGTGTAAATTTCCATTAGATGAGTGGTGGATTAGTTGCTAATATGCACATGGACATCAATAATAAATATCCTCCATATCTAATATTTCTGTGTATTTATACGTTACAGTGTACAATACTAGGGCATGGCTCACATATATGGCTGTCCGGTTAGTTTTCACCAGTAATTAGTAACAATGCTGTAGAAGTAGAAGCTCATCAGCTAAATCACTGTAAAATGTTTGACATTACTTGAATATCCATGCTTAATCACTCTTTAACTTTTGGTTTTGAATAGTCGAAACCAAACACAGCTAATGAGATGTTGCAGAGACTGAATTATGAATGTAAGAGGATTAGATGCTGTATGTCATATTATTCTAAATAATGTATGAAAACCTGTTCAAATAAAGCACACGGTCTTCTTGATCTGCTGTAACACTGTACAGAATCCAGAGGTTTTCATCGCAGTACACACAGTAGCTATGCATGGTTTCAGAGTGCACATGCACTTTTGTAGTTAGCAGCCTTCTAACCTTGCTTCTAAGTGTTTGTGACTTGCCAATGAAACATGATGTAAATTCACCTTTTGTGCCCAATTACCTCAGAAAGTTTCAATTTTCCAGATCAAATAAAAACACTGTAAAAGAAACTCTGTGACATGGTTCACTGTCAAATCCTTGTTTTTTGTTTTTATCACAGTTAATAAGAAAAGTATCAAAAGTATAATTTTTTAATAGAGCAATGTTATTTAAAGTATTTATATGTAATTCATTATTTTAAGCATTTTAAAATATGTTCTGTATATTCACACAGATTATAGTGATGCATATAATTTAATGTTACTTTTATATTTTAGAGGTATTGTATATTTATCTTTGCCTGTAATACTGACAAGTCAATTCCTTTGTTTTGCACCATATGTTATACTGCAGGGGAAATTGATGCAGGACATGTTGCTTTAATTTTCTAGCTAGCTATATTTCTACAGGTGCTATTAACAGGAAATTCTCAGGAGATAACTTAGTTTTTTATCTATCAAATAAAACATACTGATTTGTAGCCTTTTACCAAAATACTTTTTTTACTTAGTTGAGTCATTTCTTGGATACTATCCTCTTTAATTTGAGCAACAATATGTTGAAGTAGTGCTGCTCTTACTGGAGTACAATATACTCACTTCTGGGCACAGTAGCTATTCATATTATTTTGAGTTTCCAGCGCTTTACATCTTTTTTTAAGAGGCATTGCCCTTTAAACAAACCATCCAATGAAGCTGAAATGTGGCCCCCTGCTGGCTGTTGGCTGATAGTGCTTTTTCCGACTGGCGGAGCTTTGGAGATGCTGACAGTGCTTCAGGAACAAGGTAAAAACATAGACCATTTTATTGTGATAAAATGTGTTGATAAAATGCATTTATATTCACGCGAGACCAGTGGGCGCTAACGTCGCGGGAACTGAAGAAAGAGAAACGGCTAAATGTTTTGAAGCGAACAACCTACTGTTAGCTAACACAGGGGCAGGTTACTAGCTTAACATTGGCGCAAAACGTTTGTACCTGTCAAGTTACATAATGCTGCTCAATTCTGTGAACTAGCATGTTAGCATCACTGCTTTGTTGTTTTATGACCAAGTAGGACATTTTACTGCAACGGTTGTGACTGGAAACCGTCGCCGCATAAAGGCGTGAATGAAAGCATAACTTTAGCTGCACTAACAAGCGAGCTCCTCCTGTACATCATCTGGTTGAGGGAAACAGAACCAGACACTGAGGTAAGTTGCCTTTTAAAGGCAATAGGCAGCTAAAAATATAACTCATCACTATTTTCAAGCTTATGGTTATAAGCAAAGTTGTGATTTTCGGAACAGTTCGGTCAGTAAATATGTAATGTTTACTGGCTATGTTTACAGCACTACTAGCTTTAGTGCATCATGCTCTGTTCCTGTTTGTGGCTTCATAAAGGCATGACAGGACAATTACCAGTCCGCCGAGTCTCCCTCCTGGAGACGGTAGATGTATGGCAGGCCAATGTCGCATATAATCAAGCTGAAGTTAGTTTCCGATTTGGGAAATTGCTAAATGGCGATTCTACTTCATTTTTCAGTAGCTATAGTCTTTAAATGTTGTATTGTAGTTTTTGAGGTGGACCACTTTTAGCGTGTTTTAGATGGAAAATAAAGCACTAAAATGATTTCTTATTTAACTTGACCAACAATTCATGCTCAAAAGACCAGAGTTAGATCAGTTCTGCAACAAAGAATGGGCAAAAATTCTTCCAAAGGAAAGACTTGTCACCAGTTATAAATTGTTTTGCACGGCCAGTTATTAGGATTAGAGAGCAATAACTTTTTCACATTTATCTTCCTTTTTTTACCCTTCTTTTGAAAGCTTTATTTTGTAGTTATTCATATTGTCTAAAATAAGAATATAAATACATTTTCACAGCTCAATTTTTCCAGAAAAGTAGTTCTTAAAGGCACCAAAATAAAACACACTCTTTTTTTTTATTATTATTTGCTGAAAGTTTCATTTTAAATTAGAAGAATTGAATTAGGATTATCTGCTGTGAAGATCTTGACTCTTTATATGACAAATTGACTTTCCATAGACCATACTGTTTTCCAGCCCTAATAGTTCAGTCTCCTCCTCTTTCCCCTTCTCTGTTTACCCACTGAAGCATATGTCATCTTACAAACTCAGGGTGAGTTACACAACCCGGCTGTCATGCAAAATAGGAACACGTGTTTTAGGGCGTTGCTTGAAAACACATCTCTCACAGACAACACAGACTTGTTAACCGCTGCTGGGGAAACAGCTGCATCTCAGAGGAAACTTTTATTTTTATTTTTAGAATCTCCAGCTTGACAGCTTAATTTTTTATTTTGTTTTGGAGATGATGAGAACGAACTCAACATGTGCTTGCCTTACAGAGAGAACCATGCTACGAACATGATCAGCGCCAATGGCTTCTCAAAATGCGAGGCAACTCTGCGAGCCAGAAGCCGAAGGAGGCCGCTTGCAGAGATGCTCCATCTGCTCTCAGCCGTCATCGTTTGGCTGGTGACCGGCACCACCATCTCAAGCCTTAACAAATGGATTTTCGCGGTTTACAACTTCAGGTACCCTCTGCTGCTGTCGGCGCTGCACATGCTGACGGCCATCGTGGTGGACTACGGGCTGATCAAGCTACGGGTGATCCAACATAGAGGGGCTGCGGAGCAGGACCTGACTCCGAACGCTAAGTGTAAAGTGTTCTTGTTGAGTCTGACTTTCTGTGCCAGCATCGCCTTTGGAAACATCGGTCTGAACTATGTACAGCTGTCGTTTGCACAAATGATCTACACTACAACGCCGCTCTTTACTCTGGCCATCTCCTCTCTGATCCTGGGTAAGCAGCACCACATCATCAAATACACGGCCATGATGCCCATCTGCCTGGGAGCGTCCTTCAGCATCATGGGAGAAGTCCAGTTCGATCAGACCGGATGCTTCTTTGTGTTTGCAGCGACCATGTTGAGGGGTGTCAAGTCCATTCAACAGAGTGAGTACAGTTTTTTTTACCCCATAAAAGAGTTAAAAGTTCTTATTTTATTAAATAAGTGACCCGAGCGAGATGCTTTCTGTACTTTTTGCACATGCCAGTGACTTTAGGGAACGTTTTTCCTCTTGTGGTTGTGGAACATTTTATGATTCACTCCACTGTCTAGACACACCCTCACATTAAGGTGGACGCTGTCTGGTTGTCTAGAGAACATAATCTAAACATTACTGCACATAATGTAAGTAGATTCTGCTGACAGCCTAATCTCATGTTTCTAATGTTTGACGATCCAAAAATGGTCAACATCTTGTATAAAGTGACAGTCTAGGCTGTTTGTTTTTTCTGATTGGGTTCGATGAACTTTGTTCAAGAAATTCTTCTCAACAAAAGTGCTCTGTTGCCAGACAAGATTCAATCAAGATTGTGACAACAAACTGAACTTTTTGTTTGAAAAGTTCACTGATGTCATAAGGACTAACTCTAGTTCTGATAATTATCTAATGTTTTGAACTCTTACTGAATCATTTGTTGTTTTGGCTAATTTAAAGCTGCTTGTTTCCTGTTTTGTATTGCACCACAGATGAGTGTTTGTTTGCAGTAGATTAATGGGCTGTAATGTCATTACACTCGGCAACGTGAACCTTGTCTGAGAAGACACGAGTTTGAAAACATGTGTGGAGGCTCAATGTTTTGTTACAAACACACTCGGATCTCCAGAGTTCATCACGTTTCTGCTAAATCAGAGTTTTGCAAGGCCTCGAAATCTTACAATGAATAATCAAATTTTCAGCTATAAAAAGTCTTAAATGTATCCATCAAATATGCTTTATACATTACATTTTTCTGCTTGTTTTAAGTGTGTTGATAGCATCTATGGCTGATTATTCAGATATCTGTTTCTAAAAAAGTACAAGATAAAGACCAGGAAGCAGCACCTTATCCCTTCAAATCAACAAAATGATTCTCCTCCAGTTGCTGGCTTATTGTTGGTTGTTTTAGGATTTTAGATCAAGACAGAGCTTAATAAAGTGACCTTAAGCTTGTTTAAGTTGTAAGAAGTGAAACAAAATGTTTCTGCATAAATATAAAAGGACAGAAGTGTTTTTTAACCTAATGTTTGACATCATGTCAGAATAAACATCCACTTCCATACTGAGGCTTTAAACATTCCCCCTTTTTTCATCCAGTTGTAACAATGGTCACTATGGACATAAACTTCCAGTTTAATTTCTTTGCATCAGTCACATTGCATGTGTTTTGTCACAAAACACATGCAATGTGTTTTGTGTAATGTAATCTTAGCTGTAATCTTAGATTACAGCTAAGATTACATTAGCTGTAATCTGGTTTCATCTGATGGCTTTTTTCTTCCTGAGTGGCTTTTCAGCCCATGTTAGATAAGAAAGACACACTCTAATCATCTTTTAAATTTGAAGAAAGTCATTAAGAATGATCTCTGACTTTTCAAGCTTTTAGCAAACATTCTAGTTCATCTTCCCAACTGATCTAAGTAAAAGATCAGTTGGGAAGATAAAATTGTAATAATAATACATTTTTAGTTTTAAATGCAAGTTACTAAAACCTCTTTGTACTGTGATGCTGTCGTGGAAAGGGTTATCGTGCCCCTGAAAGCTTTGGTGACACATGGCACAGGACTGCGGAAATGTTCTTGTTTTCTTCATTAAGTGGAGTTAAGTCAGTGTGCTGGAAGGAACATTAAGTACTGCTGTTGTTTCTGGATCAGAAGATGTAAACACTGTCCAGCAAATCAAATGTTCTGCGATGTAGTCTCAGGTTTCAAGTTGCTATTTTCATCCTCCGGCCGGCCGCAACACGTTCCCCTCGGTATATTCTGTTTCTCTGTCCCACTTCAGGTCAAGTTCGTCGTTTTGTTTAAATGTCAAATTAACTTGTGATGACGCTTCAGCAGCTTGTGAGCTGGAGGCAAGCTTTCACTCTGGTTGCAACTTGTCAGAAATCTGCAAAGTCAGCTTTATTTTGACAACAACACACCTGTACGGAGAAAAAAAACACAGTTGGGAGAAAAATGTGTAGAATCAAACTCTTTCTACAAACTAACAGAAACAAACTATCTCCAAAAAACATACAGGGTGCATTTGTTGTTGTTTTCACTAAGAGAGGAATACAGAGGAACATTAGTCCATGATGAGACCAAAGACGTATGAAACATGGCTTTCAAAGAGGAGCTTTGCATAATGTCCAGAAACATCCCTGCTATCAATATGATTGTTGTCACAGTTTGAAGGTCCCTCTGTGCATGTTCTTCATGATTTGACTATATAAAAACACAGTAAGCAGTTATGAAAGCCACCTAAACCAAAACATTCCCATAATACGTGTTGTAGAATAGCTGGGACATGGAGTGGCTTGATAGAGTTTGACACAGGAAGACAAAGATTTCATTCATCTTTAACAAGAAACAAGTGTTTCCTATCAAAACTTCTCGTAATCTATTTAAACACACTGAGTAAAGTACAGTTTATGTACAGCAGGATCATGAGAGTAGGCCTTTAGATGGCATAAGCAAAAATTTGTTCCAATCATATTTTTATGAATGATCTGTTCTTGTGAAAAAATTGTAATAGCTTTTACACATCTGTGTGCTAAATGAAGTTATTGACCACAGAAATGCATGTTTAGTAATGGTCAAAAACTTCAATAAATACTCTCAACAAAGCATTTTCATAAGAGTTAAAGCTCTTGTAGCTGCAAAGGTGGGTGAGCATCATATAAAACTTTAGATTAAGAAGGGCATGTAACCCAAGTTCATGTACGTGTGTGGACTCAGATGGTCAGCTATTTTTAATTTCTTTCTTTTTTTTAGGCATTTTACTTCAGGAGGAGAAGATCAACTCCGTCTTCCTGCTCTACTTGATGTCCATTCCCAGCTTCTGCATCCTGGCTGTTGCTGCTCTGGCCTTGGAAAACTGGGCCATGCTGGAGTCGCCGCTGCATTACGACCGCCACCTGTGGGTCTTCATCCTGCTCAGCTGCCTGGGCTCGGTCATGTACAACCTGGCCAGCTGCTGCGTCATCACGCTCACCTCGGCCGTCACCCTGCACATCCTGGGCAACCTGAACGTAGTTGGCAACCTGCTGCTGTCTCAGCTGCTGTTCGACAGCGAGCTGTCCGCGCTCAGCTGCGCCGGCGCCGTGCTGACGCTGTCCGGCATGCTCATCTATCAGAACTCCGAGTTCATCGTTAGCTACATGGACGCACGCAAGGCTAAACCTGAAGGGACCGATTTTAAATCTGAGTCTGGGGGGGACTCGGTTAAGGAGGAGGGGTTTGAGAAAACAAATCATCCACAAAGAGTGGATGGGAAAGAGAAAATGGACTGATCTGGAAGTATAAAGAAAATGAAGAAAAATAATTGCTGGATACACTGTAATTTGTGTCATGTAAGCGGCAGAATATTTCCTTCTTTCCTCGTGCCAACTCATTCATGTTCTTGACACAGAATTGGAGTCTGCACAGGAAAAAAAACACCATGACCCTTCATGGAAAAGGTTCAAATTAATTCCTCATCTGTCCTAGAGAGCTATATGCATGCATGAGCACACCGGACTGTTTGGTACCGCTAAGTTACCGACTCTGTCTCTCGCATTACTCCACTGTGAAAAGCGTTCTCAGCTGCAGAGGGCTGTAGTCAGTGTTCTCGGGGACGGTTGGTCAGGTTTGCAGAGAGACTGGAAGCACTTTGGCCCCGAATCTGATTAAACTCAAGTTTGTATTAAGAAGCTATATTTATGGTACTGTTGCCTTGTTCCATTTTGGACAGGGGCTGAGGTTTTATGGCAGCTTTTTTGTTGTGTCAAGCAGGAACTGGGTTGTTGAGCTGAAACGTTCTGTGCAATGTGTCGCCTCTTTTCCACTGAAGCACATACTCACTAAGAGGCCGAAGCTGTGTGTTTTGTTCTCCACTATGAACCTTTCTGTAACTCCCCACTTGAAGGCCTACATTGTGTTCTCAAGAAGTCTCTGTTGGGTTAGTCCAATTATGAGCAGCACGTCGTCTTCCTCGGAGCGTACTTTGAAATTAGTGTCACAAGTCCTCTAAGGAGTGTCGCTCAACCTTAGCTCGTCTTCCTCCTGCAGAAAGGTCAAGAAAAAGAAGACTAATGTCTCTCCTTAGCTCTATTCTTTGCTTTTGATGCTTTTTTTAGGGAGTTTGAAAAGAAAATATAGATTTTTTTTAATTTTTTTTATTATGAGCGTCTCAGCGAACATTGGCTGAAAATGCTGTAGGCTTTCTTCAAGTGTCATTTGTCTCTTTTTAAGTTCTCCAGTACGTGAAAGCATGCAGACTGCATGCAATCCACCCTATTTGGTATGCCAAATATTTACTTTATGTTGTTTTACAAGCTGTGTCAGTGGCTCCTTGTTGTTGTTGTTCATAGTTTGAGATCCTACACAGTAACTCCACAATATATTTATATATAAAAAAATTCCCATCACAATTCCATCATGTTTTTCCTAAGAAAATGAGACATATTTTTATTGCCGGTGTGCCATTTACAAATACATTTCACAGAAGAATAATTAAGATTAAAAAATGTAGGACCGCTATTTCTTTATAGCCCCAATTCAGTTTAAAGATTCTTTATTTATTTTAGATAAGCAGTACATGTAATGATTCTGTACATGCAACACATTTCCACTGGTTTCCCTGGATGTCTCAGATGTTTAATAAGACACTGGAACTTGATATTCACTCAAAAATATAAACAAAGTTCAGTATAATGTTGCATCAAAACTAATAAATTTACATATCAAGGACAAAATATGTTTTTATTAATATTATGTTAAATGGGTAACAGTTTGGGGGAGGATACTACTGTTGCACTGACAGGTTGCAGTGTTGCTGCCTTTAAAGCCTGTCGTTCATTTTGTACATATTTGTTTTTGAGTGCAAAGCTTATTGGATGTAAACAATTATTTTATTATATTTATGTATTTTGTAGCCCTTACTGGCTGGTTTAAACTCTACTGCTTAAAGAATGAACCATCTTTGCCTCATGCCTTATTTGGACATCCTGCAAATGAGGAAAAATAAACAAATCATGTGGACTGGAATAACAAATAAAGGAACTCAAGTCCTTCATAACTAATTTGGTGTGAATGGATTCTTCTGCTTTGTTTTAGGTAAACCTTCTGGAGTATTTTCACTCTTTGGCTTAAAAAAAATGTGAAAATGGTTCTCTCTTTATATGGCTTCATAAATTGATAGATAAATTAGCAAATTACTTATTTTGTTGAAATTGATGTCATAAAGCTGAGAAAAAGATAACATTTTTTTGTTGAAATTCACTGCAGAATTAAAACCTGGAATTGGAGGTTAAACAAAGTCCATAAGCATAGCTACAATAAAACAGCTTAGATTATAGTGTACTCATGTTTAAGAACGGCCTTGTCAAAGTCTGTACCTACCGGTAAATACAACTGACAAACTGTGACAAGCATAAAAGCTTCCTGACTGAGCTTGTGAAAGTTGTAGTTATAGTTGTGAAAAATGCACAACTATAAAAATCAAGGTGTTTCTACTAAAGTAGAGATAAATGCATGCCACACTTTTAAGATTTGTATTTCTGGAAAAAATAAAAACCAAACCAATGCAACTTATTTATTTAGTCTGTTTATTTGTCAATGTAGTTAAGGTGACTATTAGTTAACATACAACTTAAACCTAAAGGTTATTTGCTTTGAATAGTGGCACCTCGTCAGTTTATTAGATAAGTGTTAGATAATTGTGGTTTTTCTAACATTAATCAGCTGTAAAATGCTTTAATATGCCATTTTCTAATCTCCACACATGTTATTTGGATATTAAAGCCTGAAGTTCTGCTACTGCCTCATCCTGTGTGAAACCGAAATGGTTTCCAACCCCTGAGATTTTCAGGAAAGCAAAGTCAGGCTGTCTGAAAACAGAAAATATTTTAGCAGTTCTACTAGGTCCACACTAGATGGCGCAGTTTATGTTTCACATCTACTAACCTGATGCCTGAATGTCCCTTAACTTGTAAACCACTAAACAATCTCTGCTGCTGCTTACGATATTTCACTGATGTTTCCCGGCAGATGTCCGAGTCCGAACTCGTCTCCAAATATGTGCTCTGTCCGTCCGCCTAAAGATTCCTCCACTTCTGTAAACAAAGTTCCTGTTCAGCCTTTTGCCTGAATAAGGCAGTGCTCCTCACTTTTTGTCCCTGTTAACCCTTCACATCCCATACTGCTGCTGCACTCTGAAGGTAAATTGTAATAAAAAGGATTCATGCAGAAACATTAAAACACTGATCTGAAGAGATTCCTGATATCTTTGGGATCGCATCATCCTGGATCCTGTGACAAGAGGAGCAAAGATTCAGAGGTGGAGGTGACAAAGATGGATGAATTCAGAGAGTTTCCTCCTCCTCCTCCTTTATCCTATTTTGGGAGGTTCACATAAGCAATCTGAACTCCCTCTCCCCTGAACAAGCATCTTTATGAAACACTGAAATGTAAGTTGTGATCTTCTGCACAAGGTTTAACAGAGGAGAAAGAAAGCGAGACGGGAGTGTTGTATCCAAACCTCTGTCATCAGAGGAGCTGGTTTGCATCCTGATAACAGGTGAGTTGCACCAGACACCTAGCCACAATCATTTTCCTATTGAAATATTACATGTTTTTACATGCTTACCATGTTGTTCTCCTCATTTTGTGACATCAAGCTTAAAATATTCTGTCAGACTCTCGACAGATTGTTTAGTTCTACTTTCAGATTGTTTTAGAAACCAGCTTCTTCCATAGCACGACTATATTTGTACATGTTGAAGACTTTTTAGTGCAGTTGTTTTGCTGCACTAAGAGGCGCTTCAGTTGGCTGCTCATTTTTAAGCTGATGTACATATTTTAGCTAGAAATGAATCTGGGCTTCCTGCTTTGTTTATAACATTTCTTACAAAAAAAAAGAAATTGAATTTGGGCAAGTTTGGATATTTTGGATTTCTCTTCTTTTACATGGCAGAAAGGCTCTTTCAGCTTTGTTTTGTTTTCGTTCTTCTAAGATATCCTTCAGAAATGTGTTTGTTTACATATTTCTTTTGTTATTTCAGCCAACCTGGTTCCCTAGTAAGACATGGAGTCAAAAAATGAAGGGTCAATGTCGTTGACCAGTGAGAAATTGGCTTCTATTGAGGATGAAGATGTTCTCAACAAAATGGTGAGCCCATAGAAAAATGACACTATATTCATGCAAATACTGAGTTTCGGGTATTATTGGGAGACGATTGTTACATTCTATCTTTGCAACACGCGACTATTTTCCACTTGCAGCTGGACAGTGCAGCAGATTTTGAAGACAGGCGGATGATTCGAGCTGCTTTGAGGGATCTGCTCAAGAAAAAGAGAGGTAAAAATCATACAAGCACAAATTAAGATCCAAAAGGTTTGTTGTTTATTTGCATTATACTTGAGTCACTACTTTGTAGAAACATGTTTGGCTGCAGGTCTTTCGGAGTGTCTCTACCAACATTGTAAACCAAGATACTTTTTTTTAGCTCATGTTTAGATCCAAAGGTTTCCTGACTGACTTCACCTACTTGGTGCATTAAGGCAATCTGATGAGACTTCAATGACATTTGAAACAGTTAGAAACCTGATATATTCAGCTTGTTGCCTTCAGTGAATGACGAAGGATAAAAGCCATAAGCTAAAACAAGTTAATCTCTTAATAAAGTTGGTTTGCAGTCCTTCTTGGTTTGCAAGTTTCAAGTATTGCCACCGATTCCCCCCATAATTTAAGTCTGGAGTTTGATGGGAGTCAACTGGAAAAAGCAACTCCTACCCAGTCTCAAAGGGGATTTCTTTTCACTTTCTTTCAACTTCGTTCTTCTGTTTGGGAAAGAATGATTCATATTTCTCACTAGATCCAGGGATCTTTGCAGCTCCTCTAGAGTTACCAGGGACTTCAGCTGCTTCTCTGATTTATTTTCCCTCCCTGATTTGTCTGCTTTGCTCATTATGATGTTGTTGTCATCTAATGACAGAGGTCGCTTACAAATGACCTCTGAAGGTCGGTGACAAGCTAGGATTTCATTTTGGGGTATACACTTTTCTGAGTTCAACTTTTCCAATCAGAAAAAAGGGAGCAGGAGCGCGGGGTGAGGCAGCAAGACCTGAAATGGCAGGGCTTGAATAAAGGAGACACGAAGGCAGGAGCTGTTGGCGTCGGAAGAGCATCCATGAACCAGCAGCCATCGGTGAACAGTAAGTCTCTCTGATGTCCCTGTTTTCTGCTTTACATCATCGCTGAAAATGAATCTGATGTGGTTTCAGAGTCAGCAGGTCAGCCGTCATCCTCCACTCCAATCAGCAGGACCACAGGCAGGTGAGATTGTTTTGGAAACAGAATTAGTAAAAAAAATTTAAAAAACACTTTATATCAGAATAGCAGGTGAGATTATATTATTTTTGGAACATAATTGTCAAAATATTGCATTTCTGCTTCCTCTTCTTTAAAAGTGAGATAATTAATGGCTGTTTTCTGTCCCCTGTCCTCTGCAGGGCTGGTCCTCCTGCTGCCTCAGCCCAGAAATGTTCCTTTGCTGAACCACCCAATGCTAAAAATGTCAAACAAATGCTTCTGGACTGGTGCAGGGCCAAAACAGAGCCATATGAGGTAAACCTCCATCCAGTTAGCGTTTGCTCTGATTTATTGCCCATATGAATTGTGCACAGTTCTGTGTCTGAATCCCATTTGGCCGCAGCTCTTGAAAACCAGTTTCTCTTTCTCGTGCGTGGCTAAAACAGGGGGTAGACATCCAGAACTTCTCATCCAGTTGGAAAGACGGCATCGCCTTCTGCGCCTTGGTGCACCGATTCTACCCCGACGCGTTCGAATACTCCACTCTGAACCCCTACAAGCCCAGGGACAACTTCCAGCTGGCTTTCAGCACTGCAGAGTGAGCTCTCATCTCGAGAATAAATGTAGTCTTCTGAGAGCATATTGTCTGTATTATTTGTGCTGACATCCTGTCCTCAGGAGGCTGGCAGGCTGCCCCCCTCTGCTGGATGCTGAGGACTTGGTACGGATGAAGGAGCCCGACTGGAAATGTGTACACCTACATCCAGGAGTTTTACCGCTGCCTGGTGGAGAAGGGCCTGGTCAAAACCAAGAAGCGCCCATAAGTCTCCGAAAGCCCATGAGTCACTGTGATCTTTCCAGATAAACACACTGCCAGAACCTGAGGTCAAAGATGACTTTGTGATCGTGTTCAGATAAATATTTACCATTCGATGATCGGAGCCATTTCACTGTGAATGAACGGTGACCAATGGTTGATATTAGTTTGCAGGGAATTGTTGCTGTCTGTGTGATTTAAGAGAACAGCTGGTGCTTAGGGTCAGTTCATTCCTCTGAGATTACACATCTGCATTAATCCCACTGTGAGTCTGAGCATGACCTTCGTGATGATGATGATGATGATGATGACGATGATGGACTTGCTGCCGTCTGTGCATCAGTTAAATAAATACTTATTTCATTATGCAACATGTTTTTTTTTCTTTTTCTTGCAAAAACAATTAAGAAAAATTATATTTTTCCCATAAACTTTGCCATGAAATGTGTAGACTGTATCATCCAAATGCTGACTAAAAATTGTAATTCATACAGCTCAAAGTTATTTTATTGTTTTCTCTGTATGTATCCATACACAGAAAAATAAGTTGTGCTTTCTGTAGAGCTGTCTTGAATTTTTAGATTTTTCAACAAAGCAAACTGAATCAGTTTTTTTCCTGTATGTTGGTTGACAACATATTGATGATCTTCAATATGTTAAAATCACAAGGGCAACTTATGTTGTTGGGCGTTGTTGTTCAGATGCCCCATAGCATTTAATATTCAGCGCTGATATTGTATTGCCACTATGTTCTACAAACTGCTTCAATTTAATGTTGCAGATTGTTGCGATCAAAAGTGCTCGTTTAAATACACCAGCTCACCCTGGTATGTAAAAGTTTCTACCACTACTATATCCGAAGCAAGTAATCATAGTTTATTGATATGTTGATCGATGCTGTCTATCGGTGACGCACAGTTATCGGATTAATGCGTCACCCGCAGGACAGATGCGCTGTTATTTCTGTCCGGCTGTACTTTGGCAACTTCAAATTTCTCTGCCCTGTTCTGCCCGCCCCCAGCAGCCGTGGAGGGGTGAGAGGGAGGATGGAGAGGTGCAGCCGTGATGCTGCGACCAACTGCGCTGCACTCAGACAGCATGCAGGATCAAGGTGATGCAGTATGGACTCGGTGTTTTGTTTTTGTGTTTTGCTTTATTAGAGTAGCGCAAATTATCAACATGCAAAGGTTCGGACGCACGACGCGTGACGGCTCTCTGTCCTGACTGCGCGGTGACGAGACGTCGGCTGTCCATGGAACCGACAGGTTCGACCTGCTGCGGGCTGCCTCCGGTTCATTAATCGATCCCGGCTTGCTGGTGACAGTCTGGTGTGTTTGGTCGGTGTGTGCTACGGGAGAAAACCGAGATCCATGTTATTCTTTTCAGTTCCTTCATGATATCACCCTAGTGGTTCACCTTGGACTTAAAAATACGCAGAAAAGGTAAGATTTGATTTTATTCTCACTGCTTGCTGTTCCAGTTTATGTTGCCTCATGTTTCATCTTGTAACATAAACCTGCTGTTCAGACTTGCAGACTCATGGGGTTGGAATATTAAATAAGGCCGACTTCATGCTGGCTGTGAAAGTTTTGACTTTGAAAGTGAATCCAAACGTGTCTGGTCTCTATTAACTCATTCTGCGATGTTAGGGCTGAGTTTCTCTGACAGGGAGACACATTTGCATGTGTTAAATAATTGAAGGAGAGGTGTATGATTTCTGCGTTGGGCTCACAGACAGTAAAATGGAGGTAGGTGTGCTACCCTCCTTTAATGTAATCCATCCTCTTCCTTGTGCAGCAGCAGCCTGTCTGACATGCTTTGAAGTGACTATTATCAGCAGCACAGCTGTGTGTCCTGTTGCAACTTTCACTTATGCAATCAGAAACTCATATGCTCCATCTATAAAGGGGTCAAGGGTTAATGAGCATCACCAGGAAATTTTAACTGCAGTTAAAAAGGTAAGAAAAAATAAATGTAAAAGTTTGCTACAGCCCAGTTATGCAGTGATATGGTCAGTAATCCTTTACTGACAGAAAATAGAATATGGTGCAATTTATTATTCACAAACTTAAAACCCCTTTATATCTCCTAAACTCTTGAGCATCACATTTTGTCAAATTGCAATAACGTTCCATGTATTTAAAATATGCACTTTTACATTTTCCATGTATTTTAAATATGCACTTTTTATTTGCTTAGATAATATCCAGTAGAACCAACTGTGCTCAAATCACCAATTTAATAAACAGAGTTCCCTCTGTGTATATTTTAATATCAGAATAGACCCAACTGCTCTGCAAAGGCCTCAGAGGTTTGAAAAAACTTCATCAAGTCTGTTGATGGATAAAGCTGGTTTACTTTTACAGGTTTAATTGCAGTAAATTCCTGTTCTTTAAAGTAACAATCCAAGAGTCAGTGAACATGTCTGTACACCACAGCATTTTGGATTTGGGTTTGTAAAATCATTTTGAAACAATGCATCATTTAATTTCCACATTCTGCTTTGTGATCATGCACTGCATCTGGTCCAGGGGTGTCAAACTCATTTTCATTTTGGACCACACCAGGATTATGAAGTTCTTCAATGTGCTGGTTGTGGCAGAATTTTTGATAATAGCTTTTCAGAACCATTAAAAACAGGAATAAATAGTCCCAATGAGTAATTATTAAAGTTAAATTATATTTAATATTTTTTCATATTTAGTAGTTTGGTAACATACACTTGAAAACTGCTTTGATTTGATTGATAAAATATTATTTATGCACATAACTGTTACCTTGAAGGTTTTATTAATGTGTCCCTTTAGACTATAGAGGGCCACAAAAAATGATGGTGGGCCAGACTTGGCTCCCGGACCTTGAGTTTGACAACTTAATTTAAAAATCGATCCCAATATAGCACATATATTTCCAAGGCACTAACAGTAGGGACTAAACTAGCATTCTTTTCTATGCATTTTGAATGTCACATGGCTTTTCTTTTTGAGAACTGCTCTGTGCATCCTGTTGCAGGCTGATGGATCGCCTGCCACAGAAACAGCTCAGCTCAGACCCTTGTAGTCCCAGCATGCTGTCTGGACCCTGTGCAGTGATCAGATCGAGTCCAGCTTTACCTCCACAGCCTGCAGTCCCGGAGCCACGTCTACTCAATCCATCGGAGGGGCTCAAAACACAGTCAGGACCGGACCTCACACAGGCGCCTACCAAAGGGACAGGCCGGGTGCAATCAGGGGAGGATCGACTCATTCCTCCACTGACAAGCATAAGTCGGCCCAGACCGACTGCTCTTGGAAGTAGAACAGCCTCAAAGTCAGCCAAAATCCCACTGGAATCGTCTAAGGAAATAGATTTGATCCCTGTTTGCATTCCGGCTCCTCACAGCAGTAATGCCATGTCGCATTCATCGTCAGAGCCCTCATTCCTTCTGATCAACCCCCAGAGCCCGCAACCGTACCTTAAACCAACTCTTAGCCCCAACCTGACCCCAAGCCTGAGTCACAAACCCAGTCTGAAGCCTCTGCCCCAGAAGAGCGTGGCACAGAGCCAGACTCAGTCTGAGGGGCCAGCAGGAGAGGACAATGACTTCAGGTAAGACCAGCAACACTCCTGCTGAGTCATTTCCATTGTTTTTCCTGATCCTTGCAGCAGGTGCCGTCCTGCAAAGATCATCTGGAAGGAAAACTGACGTGTAGCCCTCCGTGTCACATGAATCAAAGCAGCAAATTTCTCTAAAAGCCGCAGGGGCCCGACACAGTCACAGCCACTTGGTTGATTTTCCACAGGCACTTTAGCTGAAATCCTTGCTCATAAACAAAGACTGCCTGGAAAAACAGTTTAAACTCTCAGCAGCTCGTTTACACCAGCAGTAAATGTTGTCGTTCTTCAGACAGAATGGTCCCAATGCTGAAACAAACAATAATTTTACACCTGCAAGATTTCTTTATATGTGAAATAAGAAACTTCCTCAGCTGTGAACAGTCCATTCAGGTCAACACTGAACAAAATGCCATAAAAATATTAATTTATATTATTTTTTAAAATACGTGAAAGCAATTTGTTAAAAAATATAAAATCCTGTGTTTACAATTACAGATAATGTCTCCCTATTGTGCTAAAATAAGCAAAACAAACTAAACACAACTACATAAATTTGTTGGATTTCTGTTGGATTTTAACTTTATTTTACCTTGAATGCAAATTGATTACTTTAGCCTGGCAAAAGTATTCACACCTTTCCTGGCCATACTAGTTTAAATCAGGAGCTTTAAGTACTTAAATGGCATAGAACGTAAGCGTGTTTCGAAATATTGAGTCACAGAAAGGGCTTCTTCAGCCAATTTGTTGTGTTTTTGTGCAAAATCTGCTTAAAATTTCCACAACAGACTAACTAATGGTCATCTTTTTTTCATCTTTCTTTGGTTATTAGACCTCGACTCACTGGCTTCTCCCCTTAGATTTCCAAAATTAATAAATGCTCTATGCAAGCAAATGTATTCATTTTGTTTGTGTGATTTTTTTTATTTGATAGCTGTCTTTTTAAAAAAGTATCATGTAGGATTTGTGGTTCAAGGCAACATTTATTTAGTTAGAGAAAGGTTCAAAACTTTAGGTGGACAGGCACATCTTGATTTGCAGTTGTGGTGTACTCTTTTATATATATACAGTTCATTATTTAATTAAATGTTTTTCCAGATTGGCTGAACAAGGCTCTGTGTTGGTTAAAGCGTGGGATGTTGTTTCATAACCTAAACCTGCTTCAAATTTCTCAGTGTTTTGATTCCTGACCTGCCTGCTGTGTTTCTCTGCCTTCACAGAACAGATGAATTTACATTGAGATTAAGTTACAGGAATGTGGAGTCCATTTGATAATTAGGTGGTTACTGAGTGTATTTTTTAACTTTCGCTGAATTTTATTTAGGGTTATGATTGTAAAAGGGGATGAATAAAAATGCATGCTGCACCATTCAGGTTTTTTATTTGCTATAGATTAAAGAAAAAAAACTATATTTTTTCCTTCCACTCCACATTTGCGCGTTACTTTGTCTTGATCTATCACATAAAATCCTAATAAACTACATTTTAAGTTAGTGGTTTTAGCGTAACCTTTTAAAAACAGTGCTGTGCGTAGTTCTACATTTTAGCTTCCCAGCTAATTTAAAATTTATTCACATCTCTGGATTTTTGTTTGCTGGTGGGAATTTTCATCATTGCTGCACTCTTTTAATAACAGACCAATTAAATTACCATTCGAGAAAGTCAACAGAATTATGTGTGCTGAATTTGACATTTAAGTGTGAGCTTATTCAGCCACCCGTCTGTTCGGTTTTATAAAATATTCAGCTCTATCCATTTTTTTCTGACTCTGGTAGTACTCAGCCATGTGGATACGCATATACACACACAGACTTACTTTGCACTTAGTCATCAATGATGTTCACTGAGGCGCTTAATTGTGTGGTTTTTTTTGTTTTTTTTTAACCTTATGCAGAAGCCCCATGGACGCTTTTCCTCTGAGGATTACATTGCAGCTCATTTTCACCTACACAAAAGAATTTGAGTCTAATGCGTCGTTCCCTTTGCTCCTGTCCGTTTGTCAGGGTGTACATCGTCACATGGAATGTGGGATCAGCTGTCCCACCAGATGACATCACGTCTCTGTTCGGACCAAATGTGTCAGATGGGAGCATTGACATGTTTATCATCGGGTAAGCGAGTATTTGTGGGCGACTCAGCAGTGCCAGAGTGACAGCAGTAGATGCCCACACAGTCATCTGTGGTTCTCTCCCCCTACAGTCGCTGTCCTTTTTTTTTTTAAGTTAAAGTTCAGTTTTTGGTTGTTTTAAACATTTTCTTGCTTCTGTCACCATCCAGACTCCAGGAGGTTAACTCAATGATAAACAAGAGGCTGAAAGATGTTCTTTTTTCAGACCAGTGGAGTGAGCTTTGCATGGACACTCTCAGTCCCTTCGGATATGTTTTAGTAGGTGCATCTATCATTCTCCACATCCTTTGTCTGATTGTAAAAATGTGATGGAGTATTTTGCCACCTTCCTCCTCTGTCCAGGTGGCGTCGCAGCGGATGCAAGGAGTGCTTCTGCTTGTTTTTTCCAAAATCTGCCATCTTCCATTCCTCAGAGGTGTGCAGACCCAGAGTACCCGGACAGGACTCGGGGGATATTGGGTATGAACGTCGACGTGTTACCGCGACCCTGCACAAATTGGTTTGGGGTTAGAGTCAGAGTTAGGTTGCACACAGAAGTCGGGCCTGTGCTCCATCCTGCCGGCAGCTGCAAGCACGTGTGGGTGAATATGTCAGTGTGTGACCTTCCTGTGCATGTTGATGTCAGCATCCCCCGCTGGCTGCTGCTGGTGCAGTCACCTTCTCTTTGAGGTCAGTGCAGCAGCAGGCTGTCTGGCTCTCTGATGCTGTGGCTTGATGTAAAAAAAAAATAGAAACACTTTGTCCCCCAGCACAGATCTGGTTGATGCACTCTGGTTGTCCTTTAGGTCTCTATTAAAATACACTCTCTTGTTGTTTTAAAGGGGAATAAAGGTGGTGTGAGTGCAAGAATGACAGTGTTCGGCCACCCAGTGTGTTTTCTGAACTGTCACCTGCCGGCTCACATGAGGAACTTGGAGCAGCGGATGGAGGACTTTGAAAGCATCCTTCAGCAGCAGCAGTTCGAAGGCGGGACTGCCACTGGTGTCCTGGACCATGAGTGAGTGACTTTGCCTATAAGTCATGCTTATTCATGTGCAATAATTACACAGCATACAGTTTCAATTATTAATTATATATTTGACTTTTCATCTATGGCAAAATTAGTCGTGTTCATTTAAGTTATAGTTTCCTGGGAAGAACTTTCAAGAATAACCCACACTCCATCTGGAGAAAAGTTTTAAAGGGAAAAAAGGTGGAGTTTTTGTCTGACACAAGCTGTATGTAATAATAGATATCCAAATAAGGTATTAAAAACCTGACTGAGCTGAATGATCGAGGATTGAAGGATTAAAAGTCAGGTCAGTGGAAGAATAAATGCTAGTTGAAGTGATGATAATGATTGATGCCAATCCAATTATTGTGTGGATCAAACAAATTCTACAACCAGTAGAAACATTTCCAAACCAAAACTAATTGCAATTGTTGGTTAAAAAAAAAAAGTAAACAGAGTTGTAAGCTGAGTAAAATAGATTAGCCAGAAAATTTGTCAAAAAACAGAAATTACTAATAATACTTAACCAGTAGATTTAATAGTCCAATATTATGAAAAAAAAAGATCAATTATAAAACTGGTATTAGCATGATCCTTAGGGTGCTAAACATTTCTCATTACTTTATTTTTACTTAGTATTATCAAAAAACGAGTGAAAACAAAAGTCTACCCCCTATAAAAGCATTTAAAACTACTTACATCACCACTTTTAAAAGGAGTTTGGAATGATATTAATGTTTTTACAATGTGAAGGTGTCGTGAATCATTGTTTTGTCAGTTTCGTTTTCCTCTCACCTACACGCAGTATTATTGCAACCAACTCTCCCACATGCTGCAGCTGCACACATAACAAAGAACTCAGGGGAGATTTAGGCTTCAGAATAATTAAACTCAAAGGAATAAATGTCCAGGGTGGAATAATGAAGTCATGCGTAATGAATCATAAAAATAATACACTACCCTGTCTGGCTATTCAGAGCAGTTCATACATTTAACAAACCACTTATTCACACCCAGGAAACTTACATTTTCCACGTTTGCAGTTAAACCATCAGAAGTTGATAAATCGCTGATTGGCCAGAATATAAAACACTGAAATTGTTTTACTGTTTTTATTTGGAAAAATGCTTACATTTTGAAAACTAACAAACAGTAAGACAAAGCAGGCAACAACACTGGCTTTTAATTATTTACAACACAGTCTCAGGCAAGCTGAAAATATTACTACAGCTTCAACACTTCATGTCTCTGAACAAATTAAAAAATCGACTGAAGAGTTTAACTGCTGTTCTTAAACCACTCTTAAATTATTTTATGATGTGCCAAATGTATGTTCTTATGAGTTTTTATCTGGTTGTGTTCTAAATTGTATGCAACGCTTTTATTTATTCCGTTTAGTATTCTGTCAAAAGGCCATAATGTCCTTCAAAAAAGGAACTTCATTTTAAGGGACTTTGTAGTAAAATAAAGGTAAAGTAAAACAAATAAAAATCAACTTTCTTTCTGAGATATCATAAATTTAGCAAACACATACTTTAATAAAATTAATATATTACATAATAATACACCATTATCTGTGAGGCAAAGGTATTTCAAGACTATTTTTTGTGTTTGCAGTGTTGTGTTTTGGTTTGGGGACCTAAATTTCCGTATTGAAGACTACGACATCCATGTGGTGAAATGTGCCATTGAAAGTAGCAAGCTACCTCTTCTATGGGAACGGGATCAGGTGAAGTAACTTCATAATTTAAAAACAAAAGCATGGATTAGATGAATCCATCCAGAAGGGATGTGTTGTCTGTTGATTGCAGCCAGCAGAGGGAGCCATAGCTCCAATTAAAGGAAATTCACCCAGGTAGAAGGTCTGCTATTCTCCTTTTGCTTTTTCTCCAGCTTAACATGGCTAAAAACACAGAATCCATCCTGGACGGCTTCATGGAGGGACCGCTCAAGTTTCCACCTACGTATAAGTTTGATGTGGGAACCCACACATACGACACCAGGTCTGCTCATACAGAGTTTCTTTATCCAAAATAAACCCTCAATAAGATTTTTTTTAACTCATTAAAAGATTTCAGAAAAATCTCTTAATGATTTTGAGTTTACAATGTGAAGATATATAGGCAAATGTATCCAGTTAGAAGGAATAAATGAGAAAAGACTTAGCAAACCGGCAACCTAAATGGGAATTTAAAAGAGCAATATCCAGACTGCCTGTAGGTCATCACAAGAAGGAAAAAGTTGGCTTTTGACAAAACTTGTAATTCCCAACACTAACATTTTGTCAGGATTAAGGTAGATGTTGCAATTCCTGCTCCGATTCTGACCATCATGGTTACAGATGTCAGAGATCTTATTTCTCTAAACATTGACAGAATACTTTAAATCACAGAGTCATTTAGTGACTGTACAAGTCTCACTTTTCTGCACATAATCAGTCAGTGTTTTTCTAGTGAGTCCATATTTACATCTCATTTTTTGTCAAGAAAGCAATCCCTTATTTGCCTACAAAAAGTTTAGATTTTCCCACCCATATATGTAAATTCCCCTTGTTTTAGGACTTAAAAATACTTTTTTTCACTTCAGAAAAGAACATTTTAAAATGACTTATCCGCTTTGAAACCTTAAATAAAGATTGACTTTGATTTAAGTCTCATACTCATTTTCTTCCCTGTAAAATATAATGTCTGCCCCTAAATTTAAATGCATCAGTGCTAAGAAGAGAAAACCCGCCTGGACGGACCGAATACTGTGGCGCCTTCGTCGCACTGGTTCCCCCGTTCCTACCCACAATGCATCTTTGCAGCGGGGTCTGACTTCCTGGTTGGGTGGAGCCACTAAAGTGATACAGCATAAGTATCAAAGTCACATGGGCTTTACCATCAGTGACCACAAGCCTGTTTCCTCATTGTTCTCCCTGCAGGTGAGGCCGCATCTCTTTTTAGTACGACATATTTTCACAATAATAGTTTATGTATTTTAACTTCCGAATTATAGTTCCCATTCAGGGTGGATCTACCTCTGGTGGAGCTGCAGGTAAATAAGGAGTGGTGCAAAGCGTCAGACGCCACAGTCAGATTCACTGTTGCTTCAACATATCAGCGCAGTTCATGGGACTGGGTGGCAATATACAAAGTAGGTCATAGAGAAACTCTCATATCCAACGCTGACACTTTTCTTTCAAGCATTGCCAACACATTTCTCACTGAACAGGCGAGATTCAGGCATCACAAGGATTATCAGGCGTACGTCTGGGCCAAAGGAGAGCATGCCACACAGGTTTGTTGAGGACTGCAGCTCCTAAAGATAACTTCCTGTAAAAGTTGGCTCAGAGCTGACTGGGGTCATTTTCATAGGTGACGTTCTCAGAAGAGGATCTGCCGAGAGATGATTGTGAATACATCCTGGGTTACTTCAGTAATATCATGAACAGCATCGTCAGTTTGTCTTCGCCAGTTCAGGTAGCAAAGTTTTATCACTTAAAATTACTGTTAACGTTTGCACTGTACTATTCAACTTTTTATTGCAAAAGAAAATCTATGTAACTTGATATTTTATTGCCAAATGACCAAAAAAGAAGTATAACTGAATTAGTTTTATTCATTCGCCTTGTTTACCAGATCAGACCTTTCAAGATTTTTTAATTTTCTCTTTTCTTTCTTTTCCATCAACAAAATGGTCTTTCCTCTCTCCTCGAGCTTTAGCATCACAGTCACTAATATCTACATGAGATGGAAATGAAAGCCAGTCCAAATGGCCACAAAGATCACTGGCAGACAGAGTCTGAAATGTTACAACCTGAAATTGCATCCAAGCAGTCTTTTGCACTTGTGATGTTGCACATACTGGTATTGGTCTGAGTCAAAGTCTAGATATAAATCAAATAGTGGCAAGACGTGAAACTGTATGCAGACATTAGTGCCCAATATATATGCATACTATATCTTTTTCCTTTGTAAGAAATGTTGAAAAGACTGTATAATTTCCTTTACACTTCACAAATAAGAACTACCTTTTGAATCTATGATATAAGTCCCCATAAAATACACTGAAGTTTGTGATTGAAACAAATTGTGAAGAAATTCACTTCCTTGAACATTATCCTTCTCCTTAATCCTCCCCCCTCCACAGATCAGATTGCCTGTTCTCAGCCCCACTGTGTGCCGCTCTGACAGCTCCAATGTCAGCTCTGAAGATGACAGCACCATGGTTCTGCTGGCTCCAAACTCCCGCAGTCCAAGCCCGAAAACTGGCAAAAGGCATCACCGTCATTGCCGGAGTCGCAGCCCAGCCGTCCCAGCGATGTCCTCCAACCCCCTCCCGGCCTTGCAGGGCCTCAGCCTGTGTCCTCGCTCCAAGGAGAGCCAATCACGAAGCCGCTCACCATGCTCCGCTGCTAAGAAGGAGCGCTTGGTCTCCCCCGACACTGTGCCGTCCCCCACCATCAGCCCCCTCAGCCCTCGCAGCCCCGTGTCTCCGGGCAGCGGGGTGACAGCGCCGGAGGCCCTGATTGTAGCTATCTTAGGTGAACACAGTCCAGCTCAGGTTAGCCCCACAGGGGTCAAACGGATTGGGAAGCAAGTCGACACAGACAAACGAAAGACTATAAAGAGGTAAAATAGGAAAAATGACATCCACACTATCATGATCTGACCTGGGGCAATCTGAGAGAAGCTGCACCTTTAGCGACTCTCATGTAGTTTGCAAACATTCCACTTTGCAGCGTCGCAGTTTCCTGTTAGAGAACCAATCATCATCTCATACGACTCTGTGCTGTATGTATATCTTTGAATGAAGAATGTGAGCAAACTCTCTAAATGTTCTCATGAACTCAGAAGTGATGAATGTAAAACCAAAGTCTGGCTAAACCTGCAATAGAAATGACCAGCTATCACTGAAAGCAATATGGATCCATGCTTGGTATCATAATAAGGACTCTGAACCAGTATTGATGGTATTATAGTTCACATCTAAAACAGGACGTGTCTGTGTGAGTCAGAGTAGTGTATGCTTAACTTATTCATTCAAGTGTTCAAAACATGATGATTTTAGCTCTGTGATACGTGCAAACGTTTAGTTTCAGTGTGAAATCGACACACAGAACATTGTGTCACCTCAATCTTAAATTGTAATCCCAAACCAATGCTCTTACTGTTCTTAGCAGCTTTGTGAACCAGATCCTCAGAGCTGGTTTCTGACACACAATGTTTTCCATCCAGGATAAAATGTTGTTTGATTGTGCAAATAAAACGTGAACAAATAAACAATAACTAATCAAAATAATTTGATTCTCCCTCCTGATACTACAATAACCATGTGCGTTTTGCTTCCTAAACAACATCTGCTCTGAAAATGATGAAAGATGTGCACAACTTTTTGACATAAAAACATCTTCTATTTAAAACCTATTCACTGTACCACCTTTATTTTCTAATATTCTACCCTCTTCCATAAAAACGAGAAAGTTCTAAGTTGATCAGAACCAGCAACTCTGCATGCAGTACCTTCTCTCCTCATGGATGTATTTGTTTTGCTGGAGTCGGAACACGCCCCTCAGCACCACATGGTCCAGCCGGAGCTCTGCATCAGTTGGCTGCAAGCAGTGGACTGTGGGAGTCCAATAAATACAGCTCCCTGCTCCATTATCGTCCACTCAGCTGGCTGCAGCCGTGGTTGTGTGTCGGTAATAAACCCAGGTGAAGCTGTTGGTGTTACAGTCTCCCCACCACCCCGGCTCTGCAAACAGAACTGTGTTGCTAGCTTGCGTTAGCTTAAACAAAATGAACGGCCATCTGAACGGTTTTTACAGCGACTCGCTTCATGATGAAGACTGCTTCCTCTTCACCTCCGAGTCAGTAGGAGAAGGCCACCCTGGTAAGTTTTAATATGTGTGTGCAAAGCGCCGTCCATTTTACTGACCCGAATAATTAGCCTAGCATCCTGTTAGCTTCTAAAACAAGGTCATGTGGCTGGTTGTTGTGAGCTTGTCTGCCCCGGATTATTGTCAAGATCTATATGCTAGTTGCTGCACAAAACAAAAGATGTATTAAAAGTCAGAATTGGTAGTAATGTTTAAGCAAAATTGAACGGGTTAAACAAAAATTGTGATTAATGATGTGTTTGTGCAGAAAATTAGATAAAGCTGACTTTGTGAACCGCTACATTGTTTCATCCAGCTAAAAGCTAAGCTATAACAGGCAACTCTCAGTGTGCATTTGCAAGGGCGAGTTTCACACCGTGTACTTTAAGAAAGATTTGTAACATTTTAATGCTGGGAAGCTGTATTTTTAGACTGATGCGAGGCTCCAGTTTGTGCTACAGCAGCACTGTGGCTAGGTGCTGAAGCTAACATGTGCCAGGACTTGTGGTGCCTGTCAATCACATGTTCTCTTCAGTCTGTTTTTGGCACATGAATGAGAGTAGTTTCATGATTTCAAATGGTTTCATCTAACTTTGATTAGATCCAGTTCTATAAAACGTGGACTTTGAGTTGGGTGAAATGGTGGGATTATGTAAATATAACAATATTTTTTGTTCCTGTTAGTTTTCATAAATGTTACCATTTGGCTTCAAATGAGTCTTAATTTCAAAGCTTCTATCTGTTTCAGTACAAACTCATATAACTTATTTATTGCTTAAAATAAGTAAAACATTCAATACTAATTAAATTATTTTTTTAAAGTTCAAATATGTTTGGATAAAACCCTAGTGTATGAAATCTCTTCATCTTGTAAATGTATATATGTTGGTGACTCCTATCTGTTAGGCCACCTTTATCATTATGTATATTTTTTTGTTTCTTGAAAAAAATTTTAAATTGTTTTTATTGCTCAGCAGTACTTTTACCTTACTTACAGATTCATAAAAATAGTTTGATTTGTTTAGTCATTTATTAGATCTGAAAACAGAAAAATGCTCTTTTATAACATGGCACAATTATTGGAAATTATTTAATTACAATAATATTTGGTTATATACTGGAGGAAATGTCATATTTTCCTCATTCTTCTTCTTCTGAACATTAAAGTGCACTCAAATGGCTAAGTTATTATTGTTCCTCAAACATATTTATGTTTGAGGAACATAAATCCTCAAATGTTTGGAGTAAAATGGCCGATAAATTACACACACTAATATTGCAGTGATGGTAACTGTATCAATGGTTTTAAACAAACAAGTGAAGCCAAATGTTTAACAAATTGTTTTATGTTTAACAGAAAAGCTACAAATGTTGCTCAAATATTTCTTAGAATTATAATAGAAATATCAATTAGTACTTTAATTTTCTTGTGTAACAGAGCAAAACATTTAAACAAGCTCAATATTTAGACTAGAACTTGCTGCATCTGTAACCTATGAGAGTTTATAGAAAAAGGCAACATGATGATATTAATAAATTTATGGTTTTGAACATGCATTTTGTGAATGCGAGTGGTGGACCTGTTGCAGGAGTCTTTTAAAACGCACCAGCTCTACTGCTAAGGATAATAGGCTTACCTCTACGTCTAAGTACCAGACAGACTATTTGTCCATCTGTGGGTGTAAAGAATCCAAATCAGTCAATATTGTTCATGTGAAACATTGACTTTATATTCATGAATATTGGGTAAAATTACCTGCAACACATCCAGGCGCATTTGGATTCTTTCAGCTTAAGTTTGTCACCAAAAGTAAATCTTTGAAATATTTACAATTTCACACACAATGCGATTGTTGGCGTCACACAGATCTGAATGGATCTAGAGATGAGATGGTCCAGGCTGGATTAGCTCATCCCTCTCCTAATTTGTAGTGTCATTTTGTGTCTTTGACGTTTCATATGTCTGCCTGACGTTTTAATTCTTTTATAGATGAATAACCACTGAACAAACTACTTTTAATTGGATATTCTGTGAGTTTTGCATTAAGCCTTTCTATTTCTGATCTTTGTTTGGACCAGATGACTTTTATGAAAGATGACAAATCAAATAAAAATAACCCGAAGGGACTTTTCTACTGGTGGATAACATTTATTGGAGTCACATAATAACATTTTCTTGAAGCACAGAACTAGTAGATTATAGTTAATTCCATTATATTGTCTCAAAGCAGAACGTACATAGGATAACAGGCACAGTTTGTGGCTGTTATCCTACAGCTGTTGCTTTTTTAGGTGAACACACTGATAAGCAACTGCTGCGTCATGTAAGAACATATTTGATTATTGCAATGGACGCTGAAGTTTACTGGAGAAAGGTTAATGCTTACATCAAGTTCATCTGATTTATATGTAAGTAATAAAATGGATCTGCTACATTAAAATGTCTTGATTCATTAATAGTTTAATAAAGGTTAAAACACGGGGTCCCTCTCCTCAACAGCCTAAAACTTTAAAATTTTATTACAGAGAACATTGAGCTGAGACTTTCTATTTCCTGCAAATGTTCTTACGCTTTCCCTATTACGTTGTTCCCCCACAGATAAGATTTGTGACCAGATTAGTGATGCGGTGTTGGACGCTCACCTGAGGCAAGACCCTGACGCCAAAGTAGCATGTGGTGAGTAATGGGAGATCCAATCCATAAAGATTGTTCTTTAAGGGTGACCTATTATATTTCCTTTTTTTTTTTTGCACAAAATCATTCTTGCATAACAAGACTTTATTCTTATCAGTTCTGCCTGTTAACTGTCTAAGGGCCTCTTGTCATTTCAAATACAAATAAGCTGCTCTTATTTGTATTCCGCCCCCCAAACTTATGTGAAACTGGCTGCAAACAGAATCACAGTTGTGCAACTGTACATCTTTGAAAAGCAGAAGTAGAACCTCCTGCACAACTAACAAGAATGCATAAAGGTGCTTTCTGGATTGTAAGTCGACAGCAAAACACTTTATTCCAGGGGCAATTGTATAGCACACATAGCGGTAAATCCAGCTGACCAAAGGTGCAAGAACTCTGCTGGGGTTGCTAGGTGATGGGCAGTGCCTGCTGATTTATGAAGTTAAATTTGGAAAGTTTTTGAAACCCATCTTTTTACAGACCACTCTTAGGTCAGTGGAGAACAAGCTTCAGATGTTTTCATGGGGTTAATTTGCAGAAATAATATTCATCTTAAAAAAAAATATTGACTCAATTATAGCTTAAAGGTCCCCTTTGTTTATTTTTCTGGTTGAATATAATTGTTTGCTTTGTAGCTGAATACACTAGGGAGGCAGATGATGAAAGCTGTAAAAGCTTTCAGGTTTGAGTATGGTGGCCCTTAATGGACTAGATGAATAAAGTGAATATTGTTTTATTTGTGGTTGTGAGCTTCTCCTCATGTTCACCTGAATAGGACTGAAAATGTTTCATTGTCGCACGGTTTGTTCAACGTTGAAGGCAACAAAGTGTAACATGAGTAGAGTAGCGTTGGTGTTTAAACATTGTTGCACACTGAATTAGATCTAGCTCTAGCACACTAAATGTTTTCTGTTTGTCCCCAGAGACTGTAGCTAAGACGGGGATGATCCTGCTTGCAGGGGAGATCACCTCCAGAGCCACTGTTGACTATCAGAAGGTCGTCAGGGAGACGATCAAGGACATCGGCTATGACGACTCCTCCAAAGGTTCGCTGTAGAGAAAGAAAGCTGGTTCTTACCCAGCTCTATGCTGCTAATTAAAAATGTTCTAATTGGGAAAGAGATAAACATGCAATATCTAGTGATGGTGAGCAAATATGAATTTATGTTTTTTAAACTCACTAACCAATAATCCTGAACTAGCAGGCCTCTTCCTTTGGTGTTTTCACTTAACTACACAGCACACTATTTTAAGAGAGATGTTAACCTCCTATTCCTTAAATCTATTTTAAAGTAATTGCTTAAAAGGTGGAAAATATGCTCAAAGCTAATCTAAAAAAGAAAAATGATTTGCTAAATTTTAGGTAATGAACTCATCTAGTGCAAGACATTGTGCTAAATTTAGTGCGTTTTTGATTCATGATTATTCTTTGATTTAAAATGAGAAGCTGATTGTGTAACATACCAAAGTTTATCTTTGTGGTCTTATAAGTAAAATAATAAAATTGTACAGTTTATTTTTTTGTCCAGACGCAGAATTATGCAAAACAAAACTTTTAGCTGTTACATTATAAATCTAACTGTGTCTGGAAATGATTGTTTTAGAATTTAGTCCAACATTAATTACCACAAAATCTCCTTACGCTCCAGTAAGAAGATTTTCGGCAGCTGCAGCTCTCGTGAGTAATTGCTCACATGAGCTGTGGTTTTCTGGATTGAACAGATTTCATCATCTGAAGGTGAAGCTGATTTGTTTTCCCAAGGTGTGTCTGAGTTATACCCAAAATCTAGAAGCAGATTTCTGGAGAGAAACTTTGCATTCTGAAGGTAAAACATTGTTGGAGCTTTACAAGCTGGAGCTTTTGGACTCTGGGATCTTTCAGAGTGAGAGCAGACATGGACTGTGCTGCATTGAGGTCGTCGAAGGGAAAATGGTTCAGCTCTGCAGTGAACACTCAGAAAATGACATTAGTTTAGCCTGTGCAATGTTGCGCAGGACAATCTGACTTTTAATCTGACGTTCTGCAGAATAATGGACTTCAGGGACCCTCAATATTTTTTTGTTGAATGAATTGAACTTCCTGTTTTCGCTCTAGACATGTTGAACTGTCTAAAGTCTTTGTCTAAAGTGCCAAACAAAGGAAAAAAACCATTTCTAGGGCGACCGACTCCATATCTTATTTAAGAGTTTAAGATTTAGAAACAGAGGTGAAGTAAGGGATCTGTTAGTTCAGTGAAATTGCTCTGTACTACATTACTAGCAGTAGATTCATAGTAATATTTCTACTTTAATGCCTAAAATGTGTTGCCATAAAAACACAAGAAGAAAAATCCAGAAATTTAAGACTGGGAAAGAATGGAATAAAAAATGTGACGCAGCTTTTTCTTTAATTAATGGAGGATTTTTATCTTATTACATGGCAAAGTATTGTATCTCTTTGGAGGCTGCTCTGGCCAGATGAGATGTTTCTCCCTTTGAGGTCACGACCTTTTTTCACAGGTTTTGACCATAAGACCTGCAATGTGCTGGTGGCTTTGGAGCAGCAGTCTCCTGACATTGCTCAGGGCGTTTATCTCGACCGTAAGGAAGAGGACGTCGGCGCCGGCGATCAGGTTTGTGTTCAGTCAGCAGATCAACAAACCATTTTGTTTGACCTCGTTCACCCTGTGACGGATGTCTGCATTTCTGACAGGGTCTCATGTTTGGTTATGCCACGGATGAGACGGAGGAGTGTATGCCGCTCACCATCGTCTTGGCTCACAAGCTCAACGCCAAGATGGCCGAGTTGCGTCGGGATGGAACGCTGCCGTGGGTCCGACCCGACTCTAAAACTCAGGTTAGACGGGCAGGGTTAACCCACAACAAAAACAAGCATGAAATTAACATTTATTATTATTGGTCTTAAACTCACTGGCCAAACTACCAATTGGCCTTTAAACTACCAATTGGTAGTTTAAAGGCCAATTGGATAATTAATTTAAAAAATGTAGATGGATGCCATCCAAACTTTCTAATGTTGGTTGAGAAGAATATTTTCATTTTAAAACTTGCATCACTGCCATCTAGTGGTTACTTTGTGCCTTCTACACTCTACAGGTAGAATTACACATTTTGAAGAAATATAATTTTTTTTTTCAAAATTTAATACGTGATCTTGAATTCTTTTTTTATTTTATATAAGTTTCATATTGGTCGCCTACAATTTTCTTTATAAAAATTTTTAATCTTTTTTTTAAAGGTATTTATTTGGGAACTTTAAGAACAAATACATCTTGCAAGATTGTGTAATTGCAGGATCAATTGTTAACTAATTTTTTAGTGTATTTATGGTGAAACCATATGTTCAAGAATACGTAGAATAGGTAGATTTTGTAATTTAGGTTCATTATTATGAATATGTTATGATTTACAGTCTCCACTCTGTTATCGCTTTTAAGATTCTTCTGATGCAAAAGAATAAAAGCATTTATTTAGTTTCGATTAAGACATTTTATATGAATCAAAGTTGTTGATGCACTAAAACTAAACAATGTTCAGTTTAACCCATTAGAACATGTTAATTCTCGTGTATCTCCATAACTTGCAGAAACAGTTTAATCATCACCAGCTTCTTTTCAGGTTTTATATCGGTAATTGTCTGAAGTCTGAGTTCTTCTTCCCCTCCATCCAGGTGACCGTTCAGTACCGACAGGACCGAGGAGCCGTGGTGCCGCTGCGTGTCCACACCATCGTGATCTCTGTGCAGCACGACGAGTGTGTGAGTTTGGAGGAGATGCGTCACAGCCTGAAGGAACAGGTGGTGAAAGCCGTGGTCCCGTCTGGTTACCTCGACGACGACACCATCTACCACCTGCAGCCCAGCGGGCGTTTTGTCATTGGCGGTCCACAGGTGAGAGAATGGCTCTACGAAGTCTTTACTTATTAGCTTAAGGCATCTGGATTGCATATCTTGAATGTAAAAATATAATAATTTTCTGTAAATGTTTCCATGTCCATGTTTCCTGCAGAGTGATGCTGGTTTGACTGGGCGTAAGATCATAGTGGACACCTATGGCGGGTGGGGAGCCCACGGAGGTGGAGCGTTTTCTGGAAAGGACTACACAAAGGTTGATCGCTCTGCGGCGTACGCCGCTCGCTGGGTGGCCAAATCTCTGGTTAAAGCTGGACTTTGCAGACGTGTCTTGGTCCAAGTAAGAATGGACCTCGCCTGGTTGTGAGATAAAGGGAAAAAAATAAGCGAATGAAGCAGAAACTTTAAGATTTTTAATATCCTCAGAAATTCTAAAGTTGTTTAAAATCTGTCTGCGGTTTTAGGTTTCCTATGCTATTGGAGTTTCCCATCCTCTGTCTGTCTCCATCTTCCATTATGGGACCTCGCAGAAGAGTGAGAGAGAGCTGCTGGACATCGTGAGAAAAAACTTTGACCTCCGTCCAGGGGTCATTCTGAGGTAAATTGTGATCGCTGCAATTCTACAAATCAAGATAACAAACTGATTCGATGCTTTACTAGAGGTCAAAAAACTAATAAGCTTAAATGTTGCTTCATTCATTAAACTGGCTGAACTCTGACCTGCTGCTTGGTACTGAAAGGTTCAAATACTGTGAATGTGCCTAAAGAATTAAGTATTGAGCAAAATCAACCAGATGTTCAGCTCAAGGACCAGCTGTTAAAATAAATTCACAGCTGGACATCCCAATTAAATTCAAATGTTGTGAATTTATCAGTCACAAAAATAACCATGATGTCAGCATCCAGGCTTTCCCAGAAGTCATAGCTTAATATTGAATTAATTTAGATTAATAAAATATTAATCTCTAAATAGAGAAAGTAAGAGACGCTTCCAATATGATTTTTGCTCATCATTTTTGGTATTTAGCAAATAGAAATGAAGCAATAATTAAAGAGAATGAAAGACAAAGAGTTATTCTTGTATCTTTAATTTCCTACTGAATGATGAATTTTTGTTTCTTCAAGGGACCTCGACCTGAAGAAGCCCATCTACCAGCGCACGGCTTCCTACGGTCACTTTGGTCGTGATTTGTTCTCCTGGGAGATTCCCAAGAAGCTGAAATACTGAGGCACTTTGATCCCTGTCACACACACTCCCTCCACGTCCTGCAGACAAACCTCCTACCGTCCTCTCCTCTTTTTCTTTGCTTTGTTTTGCTTGTACATCAGAACACCATCCAATTAGCTTCTGTTCAACTGTTGGCAAAGTTACAATTATTTCACCTGCTGCACTATAACTTTTACTTATTTGGTATTAAAAATTAAGATTTTTTAAAGACAGGTTTCGAAGGAACATTTATCTTGCATCTTGTTGCAGTACAGATGAAGAAATGAGCCAGTTTGTGCTCTTTCATGTGCAAAAGGTCATGTTTTCCAATTTTGTTACAAATGAAAATCAGACCACTTTATTTATGAAGTTGTGTGCAGCCTCTTCATGCCGTTGTTTTCTGACGTTTTACAGAGAAGTCAGAAGCTGCTAATGGTTTTGTGGTTATGTTGGGCTGCACAGTGTTTTCTGTGTTATGTAGTTATTTATTTTCTATCCTTAAATCTCTAGGATTTTTCAAAATTTTTTCAAAATGTTGACTAAGAGAAAGGCACAAAGAGCACCTTGTTCCTGAAGACAAACACTAAATCGCCTCAATGCTCAGATTATTTTATGTGATGTTTGTTGCAGTGAGACCCAGTTGGTGAACTGAATGTATTCCTCTTCAACAATCAGTGCTTTGGAGTAAAAAAAGGCTTTGGCTTTAAATGTTTGAATTTCCAGCTTTGAATAAAATGTAATCTCCTCCGCTCCTGAGCGCACATGAGAAACTCTGCTGGGTTTTTCTCATCCACTTGCTTCGTCCAGATATCAGCTGAATACCAGGCTAGTTGTCTTTCACGGTAACTTTTAAGCTTGAAATATAAATCACCAGGATATGTACTATAAAATCTTAGTGCTGTCAGTCCACAGCTTTCATCTAGGTGGCGCTGTTTCTCTAAAAAAACTGAAACTAAGATTTGCCTTTGGTGTCTTCAGCTCAGTACTGTGGTTGTTTTTTGAACAGGAAAGCCTGATTATAACTGCTGCCAAAGAATTAAACACCAAAATATAACTTGAACACCTGCTTTAGTTTGTGGTAATTGATACTCTGCTCTTTTTAAAAAATTAAACGTATTTAACAGACAATGCCATCATTATCTGACTGCTTAGAGACGTGCCTCAGCCAGTGCAACTTTAACTTAGGGCGACAGCTGATGAGTTGAGGAATCTTCTGTTGGCCATCTTACTGGTGGCGTGCAGCAGCAGGTGTGGGAGGGGCAGCTGGAGAAACAACTTGAAGATGAGGTTTATAATCAATATAACTTGATACCGTAACACCACAGAGATTTTTAGAGCGCTCACTGTCTGTCCAGTTATCTTGACTATTTATTTCACATCTGCTTTCTCAAATTTATCCATGACTCGGACAAATAATCGATTGGTGTTGTACAGAGAAACCAGCCTGTTTACATCGTCTGCAGCTGGGAGTTTGAAAAGTTGTTCCCCTTCTTTTTGTTAAACTCAAGGTGTTTTGTGTATTAAGTGCCTTTTGTCGTTTGCTACAAATGAACCTGAAGTCAGTTTGTTACCTTCATGTCTCTTTCTTCTCCCTTCTGAATTTTCCTCAAATAAAAACTCTTGTGTGACTTGTTTGTTACGTGCTTCAGCTGGTGACCAAATGTGTGCAAAAATACCAGTGAGAACAAGAAAGCAGAAGTGAATATTTTGAAGATTTAGTCGAAGTGATCACTTCCTTTATAGATGGTTTCCATTCTTAAGTTAATGCGCCACTTCTGCTCTCTGTGAACACACCACTTATCTCTCATAATGCTTTAAATTCTAGCACAAAAGCCTGAACATTTGGGCTGAAAGTGTTTGCAGAAACTTTCCACCTGCGGAGGGGGACAAAATGTAAAGTGTGCAAAATACTGAAAGTGAAATACAATTTTATTCCAGCCAAATCAAACAAAAAACAATAAAAAAAAAACATGATATAAACTATTGAAGCTTGATAAGCTGACTGAAGGTTTAATCTTGTTTGCAGAATAACTGAGATATGAATAATTCAACCTCCAAACAGTGAAGCTTTCATATCTTTGCAGAATTTCTTCAGTCCTGATAATTCTTGGTGCCCAGTTTTTTTGGTTAGTTTGTTTTTTTCAGCTCAGCCAGTGTAATCACTAAGCAAGAAAATCATAAAATGCAGTAAGATACAAAATTATATAAAAGAAGTTAGGTTTGTAGTCAGAGCAGGGATTGTTCACAGGAACGGCGCCAGTTTTTCTCCACCCTGTTAAAGAAAAAGAAGTACATAAGGCTTATTGCAGTCCCGTCTTCTTCTGACTTTAATGTCGTTAAGGTGTTTACTCGCCTTAACGTTTCAGATTGTGTTGTAGCTCAGAGGCTTCCAGGCAAATTTCTGACAGTAGAACAGAGTCTGCATTTGAAGGGCAGATAGTATGTTAACACCAGGAAAACTAAACTGGTGGCTTCATTTAGATTGTCAACTTACTCCACATTTAAGGGCGGTGCTGACGTCTTTGCATCTGTATGCTGTCAGTGTGCATGGGTCTGTGAAGTCAGAAGAAAAACTTTAATGTTTTATGTGCATATACGCATTTTATTATTTGTGAGCATGGAAAACTATTCAATGCTCTTTGCAGATTCATATTGTTAAATATTTTTCAGGTCAGATTATTCTAAATGAAGGACAAATGCTAAGTATCAGGGTTATAAAATTATGTGTTCCACGTGGGTTTAATCACTATTTTGTACCACAAAGTATCATAAATTCTGCATATATTCATTTTGATTTGTGCAATTAACCATATTCAAATTTTTGAATTGCATGTAGTTTAAATCATTTTCCTCAAATGTGTTTTCATACTTTAAAAAAATAAATATTATTTAGCAAGGCATCTAGGAGATCTTGATACTCCTATTTTCTACTTATTTTTCCTGGAAGTTCTAGTCTCATAAGTGATTATTATATTAATATTCTTGACATTTAGAACGTAGTTTTGATGAGCAGCTTTTAGCTACACTTCCAAAGAATGTATCTGTAAATGTCTTTAAGTAGGCTGAGCCTGTGCTCATGGGAACACTTTCCCAGTTTTCATGGGTTAGAAACATTTTAAGAATTCCAATAAAATGACAGGTAAATGAAAATGTGTGTTTATTCTGTTCAGTAAAGATAAGATAAAAACCGGGTCGTAACTTAAGCCTGCGGCAATGTAGACTACCGGAGAACTGTAGGTTTAAAGAAAACAAGAGAGTTCAGACTGACCGACTACAGCTTCCTGGCCTTTGCACAGGTGGATGAGGTTACAGATGGCCTGCGGAGTGGCGTAGCCCAAGATTGCATCCAGCACTGTTTTGCTGTACTTGCTAATAATGACCTCGCACTGGTCACGATAAGTTGATGGCAAGATGTGGCAAATCTCTTCCAGCAGTTTGATCACGGCACCCTGCAGACAAAAATGAGAAAAGTGACTCAGATTGATGCCGAGTGTCTTCCCTCGGTTGCTTTAAAGTGTGAAGTTTTCCTGCTATTAAAAAGCAGGACCTCACCTCAGTCCTTTCTTTAGGCAGCAGCTCTTCCAAAGTCTTGAAAAAGAAAATGCAGAAGGAGCAGGTTGTGGCAGGCTCCCCCTGATAAACAAACACAAAAATCCTGGATAGTAAAAATACTAGCGATAGAAAATGTTCAAACATTATTTAACAGTAAGTGTGTACTGACATGGTCACTTTTCAAAGCAGCCTGAAGAACCTCGTTAGCAAAGTAGCTGAGCATCCTCTCACGTTCTTCATCAGAGCCACACAGTCCAATCATCTTGCAGACCTCTGATGGTTTCTGCAGAGACAAATTGATATATGCTATCATTTAGGTCTCTGTTTTTGAAAAACCCACAACTGATTCCGGTCTCTGACTTACTGCAACACCAGTAACAAAAGTGATGGCCAAGGGGAGCATCTTGTCCACCTCGTCTTTGCAGAGTTTGGCAGCCGCTCCGGGCAGATGTGCACACAGAGCATCGATTCCTCCCATGATCTTTTTCTGAAATAAAATGGCTACAATTACAGACCCTAGAAAAAGTGCACCACTTTACTCTGTTCTAAACAAATAGTGCTAAGGGAAAAAATTTCAAAAACAATTTACTGAAAGAGGATATGCTCTATAAAATTATAATTTTATCATTTTAACTCTTGCTTTGTAACTTGATTGAATGTTTAGTAAAAATAAAAAGAGCACATTTTAAGGCTTCATTTAATGTTTTCTAGATAGTCTGGTTTTAAACCCAATTTAAACCATTAAACCCAATTTAATATTGAACTAATGGGGCTGTAGTATGTGGGACCTTTTACTGATTGAAGCAAAGTTTCAGATATTATTTGGTTCAGTATAATATAATACTTGGCTTAATTTAAAAAAATTAAATAGTTGAACATTTCTGGTTGAAAATGAAAATATTTTCAAATTTTATATGTGTGTTTGAAAGCCAGTTTGTTAAAATTAGGTTACAACTTTTAATAGCTAGTTAAGTAATTAAATTCGTCATCCCTAACTAAATAAGTTGGCTAAATATTGTGGTATATTTAGCCACATTATATATTTAACTAACTAACATTTCTAATTAGAATAGCCATCCTTGCACAAGTTGGCTAAATATTGTGGTGTCTGGTTGACAGCCACAGTTTTCTGCAAGATGTGTACTGCAGATAGAAATTATATATATTTCAGATCCATTGTCATCTGCCTAATTTAGACATATATGTTTTAAATGTGTGAAAGTAACTTTATGTAAATATATCTTTACGTAAGATAGCGATCAAATAATGGAGTGTCTGAGATTTGCTTTTTCTTTTTTTAGATCTGCAAATTTAAATTAAGTTAAACTAATATTATTTTTCTTTGAATAGTAAAAGTTGAAGCTCAGTTTGGTGAGGAAAAATTCTAAACGGCAGATCAGAAAAAGGTCAAAATGCAAAAAAGCGGATGTTCAAGATGAGAACATCCACTCTTGAGAAACTTATTTCAACTTTTGCTAGATATAAAAACAGGAAGCAGTCTTTTATATGTGAGAAAGCAGGAACATTTCCGTACTGTCTGTGTTTCAGTTCTATCATTACTGATCAGAGACGTTTTTCATCAAGGAATGTGAAAAATGTGTTTCCCTGATAACAAAACCAGTGTTTAAAATAGGCTTTTATTCAAGCTGTTCAGCTCGCATGTTTTAGCAGGTGCTTCTGGGACATTGTGCTTTTCAGTCCTGGCCTCTGAATGTAGACTTGATAGCTTTATCAGAAAACCAACATGAACACTCAGGTATGCGTTTGCTCCACAATCTGCCATTGTTCTCACCTGCAGGTCAGCGTTGGTCAGCATGTCAGCAAGGAGTGTGAATATTTGGGTGCAGTCCTGGCAAACGTCCCCATTCTGGAAATAAAATACATTTTATTGAAATCTTTTGCATCTGACGTGGTTCGTAAAGCACATTTAAAAAAAATTGAGTTTCAAATCTATTATGTTCACTCATCAAAAAAAGGGGAACAAAATTTTACCATTTGCATTTGCATCGCTGCATTTGATTTGATGCGATATAATCCAACAATAATGTTAAAATGTCATAATTCCCTGTATGATTATTTTCATGCAAAAAGAAAGTTGATAGATGCAAAACTATTTGTTCATTTTGGTTCAGCAAGTTATATTTTCCATAAATAAATGTTTTTTTATTCTAAGCAATCACATCGTAATTAAATTCAGTTTGTAATTTAGAAAAAAAACAAAAAACATGCTTAAATACTTATACAAAAACTGCTCACTTACTTCACCAGGAAGACTTTGCAGATGGCTGCTGTCATAAGTTGCTGTCACATCTGCAGAAAAAGATGTATTACATTTACAAAGTAGAATTGCTTTTTTTACTTTTAAATGTATATTTCAAGCATCTTACCATAGCCTTGAAGCGCAACTAAGAGAACCAAAGGTAAAATCAGTTTGGCCATGGCTGCCTTCTGGGTTTTGTTTGTTCAAACTATTTGCTTCTCACATCTGAGGGAACTGCAAGTGGATTTTATATCTGATGTTCACCTGACAGAGTTGACCCCCACCCACCAGACAAAAGAAATTGTTTATTCAGTACAACTGGCTGGTGGGTTTCAGTTCCTCACACCAACCGGGTATAAATATGTTTCTAAAGAAATGCATATATCACAGTTGCAGTGTTGCAGTTATTTATAATGTCTTTATCTCTCACTTTCTGTTTCCTCTTCTCTCTTTAACTGAATGTTTTACTTCTATTGATGATCTCCTGTAATTTTCAGTAAAATATGCATCCACTTTGAACCATAAGATACTGTCTGTGCAGAATCCAATACTGATTTCTTTTTTTTTTCTTTTTTTGATTGAGGTCAATTAAAATCTAGATCTAAAAAAGAAAGATCAAATCACTTCAGGGCCAAACCTCTTACTGGTCATCCCTTTGTAACAACACAATAATTCAGTAGCGCTCTTCTTATGTTTTTATCTTTCTAATTGTTTCCTACAATATTTTTTTTATCTTTATAGTTGTACAGATTAAAAAATATATTTTTTGAAAGAGCAAGTCTTTGAATCTGTTGTGATTTCTCCACAGAGGTAAATACAAAGCCTTGCAGAACAAGTCATGCTCATTTGACCTTTTTCACATTTCGTTACACTGAAACCACAAACCCTGATTTTTTGTTGAGATTTTGAAGATTATTTAAAGTCCTATTTGTATATAACTAAAAGCAGAAAAGCCTGATTTCTGCAGCAAATCTAAACTTTTGTCATTGTGCTTGTTTCTGCACAACATGATACTGCCTCCACCATGTTTTAATGTGACAATTGGTGATGTGGATTCTACATTTTGCATATGGGATAGACAGTTTCAATTTGGTTTTCACTGACCTGACTGCCTTCTTCCACATATTTGCTGTGATCCTACCTGATTTCCCTCTTGTGATGCTTCTATGAAATCTAAATTTGTGGAAAATCCAGATATTAGTTATCCTGTCTACAAACTCTCCCCCCTGAGCTCTGCAGCTCCTCTAGAGTTACTTTTGCATTTTCAGGTAAACGACTCAGTTTCCCTGACATGTCAGTGTTCACTGATCTTCATGATGCTGTTTCGTTCTCTAACAAACCTCTGAAAGCTTCACAGGACCTTATGCTTCAGTAAATATTCAAAGTGAGTTTAACTATAGACAAGAAGACTCTATTTCAGAGTGTTTTATTTAGAGTGATGAGAGTAAAGGAGCCCAAACATGCAAGTCATAAATTCAGGATTTATTTGCAAAAATTAGGAAATATCTAGACTTTTTCTTCCATTTCACAATTGTTGCACATCAACATTTATGTGTTTAGAGTGAATACCAGGCACTCCATATTCCTAACCTGTGTCATTTTTTACCATTATCTTTTTTTCTCTACTTGCTTCTGTTGTTTTTGTCAAATATGTTACGAGCGACTCGGTCCACAGTCGAATTCTCCATTCCTTTCTGTGTATTTTGTCTGCTTGCTTTGCCCAGAAGCCTTTTGTATGAGCTGCTGTATTTCCTCATTCGGTAAACCAAATCATTTTGCTCTTTTTTATTAAATTTTTCATCTTTGCCAACAAGGATGATTGCAGCACCGCCTGCAGGACTCTTCTGTAGTTTCAGCACATGCCTTATGCAAAGCATCAGCAGTGTGTTTCAGCAATAACACAGCTGATGTGTTTTTATGTAATAACTTGTTTATATTATAGCCAATAACTTTTTATTTTTGCATTCTACAGCCGCATGCAGTTCTCCTTGTGCATGACTCAGCGCATCTCAAGCATCTTTAAATCATAGACTTGTGCATAGAAATGCAATAAATCCAAAGAAACACTGTAGAAATGAGTGGGACAAAATTGTTCATCAATTTTTATGCATGTATTTAGAGATTTTGACATTAATATATATGCTTACTTATTTGTTTAGTCCTTAGACAGATTCTCACATTTATGCTTCCATCTCAGAGCAGGAACATCTGATTGCTCAACATGAGGCAATGCGATTCTGTAAGAGTTGTGTTACTAACGTTTATCCAAAGGTGTCATTGCCCTTACCTGCAATCTAATTATCATCTCTAGCATTTACTGCAGCTCTGAGGCTGTAATGTCTTCTGTAAAAAATGACTTAATAAACATGCATTCATTGTAGCACTTATCTTTGCAGAGGAGCTGGTGCCTACCTTCAGCAATCGATGGGAAAGAGGCAGGATACTGCAGGACAAACAACCATGCACATACAATTTAGAGAAAGCAATTTAGTTGACTGCATTGCTTATTGGACTGTAGGAGGAAACTGGTGGACCTACTGAGAAAACATGCAGGCAAACTCCATGCAGAATGATCCCAAAACCTTCTTGCTGCCAAGCAATAAACAGTGCTACCAACTGCACCACTTTGCAGCGCATAATATAATATAACCTGAGATAATATTAAAGATAACATACAACTCTCACAATTATTGACTATCCCATAAGGTTCAAATAAAAATTTTGACTACTGCTCTGAGTCGACAACAGACAAGGCAAACTGAGTCACTGTTTAAGGCCTTGAGGCCAGTAGGGGGCCCTAAAGAGCACTTGACTTTCTGATTATAATATACATATATCTCGATATAATATAATATATCTCAAGTGATTATTAAGGATGAGTCCATCAGTAAATGAGCAGAAATAGCCTTTTTGTTCCCATTCCCAAATACATTTATTTTAGATTTAAAACAATTGTCATATGAACCTACTGTTAAGATAATTTTGTATTTTTTTTCCCTTTGATTATTCTTATCTGTTTTCTTTGCTGTCTGATTCAGGGTATGACCTTTGACATAACAGAAGGAAATCATGGGGAGTAATGCCTGAGTTTACATTCAATGGCAACAGACCTGAACTGGATAAAACATTTCCTCAATCAACGCCTCAATTATTATACTCTGAGGTATTTCAAAGAAGCATCATAAACCACATACAATAATTCAAAGGAAAATATTGATAGTTATTGCCAAAAGTCTGCCTGTCTCCTTTAAAAGTCACATTTTCTCAACGCTTGAATAGTTTCTAAGTAAAGGATGACAATTTGCTCCTCATTGTCGATTGTTGCTGTTAAATATTGGTGAAACTTGTTTCTTCCATCCTGATTGTACTCTGTACTGAAACAGAAAATACTTCCTCTACAGCCACAGGTCATTAACAGTATCACCTCCCAAAATATTTTACCCTAGATCTGGTTATTCAAACAATGACGTCAAGAAACTAATTTCAGAGCTAAACAAGCCGCAGTCTGCCAGGAAATAATTGTTGGCTCCTTAATTCGCTGTAAAACTAGCTGTGTAAAATAAACAACACTCAAAAGATCCAACATGGAGAAGAGTTTCTATCAAAGCCTTTTCATGTGCTAGAACGGTCTAGTCAAAGTCTTGATCCAAATACGATTAAGAATCTGTTTTAAGAAAAATTGTTGTTTCCAGATGCTCTCCGTCTGCTGATCTTGATGAAGGCTGGGTACAAATTTTGGAAAACGCATCAATCCTATTTCTTTTGTGGCTTTAACATGACAAATTGTGAAGAATCTCAGAAGTGTGAGTATTTTTTTGCAACGCACTGTAAATCAAAAGCAGTTTGGTTTACTATTTCTCTTCTTGCCTTATCTTGTAGTTAATGATGGACAAAATGTGAATTCCTGTAAAACAAGGCTGCAGCATCTAGGTCAGTAGGTCATTTAAACTGAACATATATGCTGGTGTAAAAGAATAAAAATATTTAAACGGCTTTGTTCCTGCGTTTGCAATTATGTATTATTTATCTGATCATTTTATAGCATAAAGATTGTAACTTTGAGCACAGAGTAAAAAGACAAAGAAGGAAATAGAAATCCATTTTCAGATGCTGACCGGCAGGAACAAAACCTTTTTGTTCTTAGCTCACATGAGTCACAACAGAGACAGTAGAACGGATTGCAACACTTTCCTTTATGTTTGATCCTATGAAATGTCCAACTCTGTTGGCATTGGCCTTACCCATCTTAAAATTTAATGCACATACAGTACTGTCTAAAGTTTGACATCATCTTAAATTGCTTTATATTTCACTTGAACAAGTTAGAATGCCTTGGAATCTGTTGGCTGGTCTTGATCATCAGCTTTTTTAGACTTTTTTTCAGGTATTTTCTTAGAAGATTTGGACCTGAAGCATGCTGGACAGAGTATTCTTAAAGAAAACTGACAGAGAATTATAAAACTATTTATGACACTGTTTAAAAGTCACGTATTTAAAAAACAAGGAAAAACTGAAAGAATTGAGATAAGATCTGAGAGGCTAATTATCTATCCTGTGAGTTAGCTGCACTTATGGAATAACCCTGCTGGTTATCCTTTAAGGTCATAGAGTAACTTACTCGTTATTCTATAAGTTTCTATCAGTTCTGTAGGTGCATTACCTTCAGTGCCTTCCAAAATTTCAGCTAACAACAGAAGAACAAGATGCGTCTGCGTGACATATTTTCTTAAAATCCAATTTTCTAACAAGTTGCTTTTATACACAACACTGGCTCTTTCTTTGAGTTTTTGAATCTGAAAAATGTGTTGGTTGGATTAAACTGTCCCTAACATACAAGAACAACTTCCTATGAAAACAGTCCTTTACTGAACCAACTTTTAAGAGTTTAAGAATGTTGAAAAAGCAAAACTTTCAAGAACTATATTACTAGAAAATGTACTCCTCACGTTTACTCTCTTTCTATACGGTTAACAGAACTACTGACACACTTAGCTTAGCCATTGTTTCAATGAGAAACTATTTGTATTTTGCTTGGGTTAGACATTGTCAGGACTTGGTCTGGTGCAGCACTTTAATACTTAGTGTTTCTTCTTACTTTAAAAAGCCTTGAGATATATGAGCAATACAGTTTTATTCTGTAATGCTTTCTGTGGTTTTATTTTCTTACCACTACTCTTCACAGAAATATGGGTTTTGTCCAGCTATGCTTGTCACAGCGCTAGCTAGTTCAAATGTTTTAATTATTCTCACTTTTTTTTTGTTTATGCATTTCTATAAGCAAAGTAGTTATACTTGTTACCATTTCCTGGCTTATGAACAAACATCTGTCTCACTTCAATGTTTTCTTGTTTTTCCCCATTTCTGGAATGTTTTTACAAAAAATAGCTTCTGCAGAAAAACAGGAAGTGATACATTAGTAAATTAAAGTTACTTTATCAAAACTTTCTGATTAGGAAAATAAAATATTAATAATTAAAAAAAAATTAAAAACTTAAACTTATGTCTCTTATTCTGCACCGACTTGTTGAAAACAATTTATTTCACACTTTGTTGCTTCAGTCTAATTATTTATAGACCTAAAATGCTTCATTTGTGATGCAGGTGAATTGTTTTAAAAAACTAGATTTTTGACATTTTCATCTATACTGTATCTTTGGCTCAAGTTAACCTTGACCATTTTTCTTTTTGCAGCAATGTCTCAGCCTGTGGATGTGTATGAATTCCAGTCTGATTTTTTCATAACAGTTTGTGGCTTAAAATGCCTTTCAAAGATGATTCATTTCTAAATTTGACTTAAACCTTTGAAGGCTACTCTTTAGGCCCATGTTTGTTTTCGTCAAGAGCATTCAAAGTGGGTTAAACATTTACACTGATGTAATTCTAATTAGTAGGGCACCATGATAACAATTCCTGCATGTCAGGAATTCATTTTAGTGTCCAAGATGACGCTGTGGACTTACTGTGTCTGCCGGTGAGGACAAAGCTTCCTTATTGTTTTCGTAGAAAAAGTTAGGTTTGCACGACACCTCCTAGTCAGGTTAGTGATTGTCAGCATAAATCACTCATGCTTTGTCCCTAACCAGCTTTTCTTCCTGCTTAAGGGAATGCACAAATCAGTGAGCAAAGTTCAGCCATTGTTCAAGTAATGTTTGAAATATTTTTCATTTGTTTCTGTGCCACAGTGTGCAGTATTGTTGTCTGACTCTCAAAGGACAACTTTGGTGACTGGTGTCCACCCTGGCCTGAAAAACTACCCTCTTTTTCACACCTCAAATGGTGAAATGTGAATTCTTGCCACACTTAAGTGTTAACTAAGAGCTTCTCAAGTTTGTTTCCCCTTTCCTTTCTAACTTCCTTCAAAAAGAGGTTAAGACATAAGTGCAACTCTTCACTGAATGTTGCAAAAAAACCTTGGAAATGTCTCTGAAATGTGACTTTTTCTGCCAAGAAGAGAACATGGGCCAGCTGTTTGCTGCTGATGTGTGTGATAGATTTAGATAAAAGAATGCCGCCACTTCTTTGCTGAGTTTGTCAGCAGCAGCTGAGGAGATTTTTATTGCATGTGGTTGTAAATTGTGCAGGAAATGTTCCCATTTTATTGGTCTATACAGTAAACAGTGAGGTCTAGTCCATTAATTCAACAGTACTAACTTCCATCATAGTATCTGGCAAAGTTTACCCTTTATTAACAAAGCTCAAAGAAAATGTACAAAAATCAGAGTTACACAAAGCATAATGAAAAATGTTATTGTTAAGGAAAGATATAATATCTCTGTTGCCATCCTGTAATAGATTAAACTTTAAATAAAAGCTAGAACTGTGCAAATGAAAGTCTGAACATTTATTTTGAGCTGTTAAAATGCAGAAAAGTTCAACAAAGTAGATTTTCCATTAGAGTTTGTCAAATTTGGGGCACATTGGCCAATTTGACATTAGAGTGAGCTTTAGACATTTCTCAGCCTATATTTTTAAATTTTACATTTCTGAATTTTGTATACTGCTTATTTTTCACCACAGACTGAACTTTTAGCTCAACATTTCTGTGATTGTCTTATTTTTCTGTACGGTGCTAAAGATGGCGCTATGGCCATCGTCTACTTTGTGTTATCTCTTTGTCTCAAAAGACAAAGACAGAACTAAGCTTCTATCCTATCTTTTTTTCTCTTTGGAGTCATTAAAAAACTAACTACAAAAAACTTTATATTCTCTTTGAGTTATTGCTGCGTTTAGTTATTGTCACGTAATTGCTTATTCTTTCTACAAAAAAAGTCCACATATTTGTATTTCTCAAATTTATGATGCCAAAATTCAAAATATGCAGTCAAATGAGTGATCTTAAAAAGATTCGAGAACTCTTTAGTTGTATTATTTACCTTCTGATTACATCCAATATTTAATGATTGATACATAGATGTACTTCATCTATGTATTATTCACTTAGTTAATTGCAATCAAAGTGGAATGACTTTGGCTTGTTTTCTGTTCAACTTTATCACCTTGGCAACAGAAAACAGGAAGCCATTGTATGTGCAGCAAGGGCATCCCCATCCAAAACACACACACACTCATTTAAAGTGTATTTAAAGGAAACATTATGTTTGATTTTACATTTATTTTCACTCTTCCTCATTACTCAGCTTGCCCAAATGCCATTAACTCATCTCTGTGACTCACGTTTTCAGGCAACACTGCATTGTTTGAATATGAAACATTCTAGATGTTTTTACATAGGGTTGTATCATGAATGGCTGCTATGAATGACCTTAGTAAGAGCGGCTTTTTATGAAGAATTTTATCCACAGATGTCAGTGTGAATATGTTTGTGGTTTTCAGATCTCTGACCAACCCATCCAATAGAAACTGTCATACAATTGTTTATAGGATACTAATAGGGGTGTAGCCAGCTGATCTATTGACATTAATTTCCTTAATTTTGGGAGATCGGTGATTGGAAGATCTTAACAATCTCAACAAAGGTCTAAAAATCTACAACTGTCCCCTTTTGCTCTGCTGTTAGAGAGGTTTGACTGACAAGTCCACCAACCAGATCATGTCTGCACATTTGCAGTTAACAATAGTCACCCCACTATTGCCAACTCAACGACATTTCAGACAAAAGATATTGTATCGGCCAAAATTGGAATCGGCAGGTCAGGCTTTTTAAAAACAGGTAATTGCAATCTACCAGAAAACTGCAATCGGTGCACTTATATTTGCACTTATATTTGCACATATATTTGCACCTTTATTTGCACCAATATTTGCACTTATATTTGCACCTATATTTGCAGATATTGCATAGGTCCTAAATAAGATCCTTAGTCTTATAAGTTCACCAGAAGCTGTAGCTGATTAGGTAAAAGCGATGTTTCCTAAAGCGTTTTGACAAAAAACAAAAGAGTCTCAGTAGCCACACCTGCTGATCCACAAAAGGAGGCGAGGCGTTGGGCCAGTTTATCGAATATAAGGAGGGAAAGATATCTGAACCCAGCATCACTATCTCCAAATATCAAATGACATTTTAGAACGCCACAGAAGCCTTCACAAACAAAGGTATAAAGATTTATTTTACTCCACAGAGGAAAATGTTTTCAAGTCATTGTATTTTTAACCAGTTGATGTTTGTTTGATGCTTTGCTTCAGAGATGCTCCTCTCTGTCCTCCTGGTGCTGGGCCTCTGCCTGGTGCCCAGCCACCCTGAACCTACAAGTAAATTTCTCCTAAGCTATTTTTTTTTTACGTTTGCTTTTTAAAGGCATAATGTATAAATTGTTCTTATTTTCTAGAGAAAAGACTCGGCAGTCCTTTTCTCCATAAGTGCTTTGAAGAAGCAAAGAAAATAGTAGACGATGCATACAAATACTCAAGAGAAGAGTGAGTTCATCATGCTTTCCTATCTTGAGTGACGAGTAGTTTTCTGAACTGCAGAGCTCTGGATTTCTTGTTAAAACTGAGATATATTTCCATTCTCTCTCCTGCAGGAGCCTCAGACGGGTCCGCAAGGATGTGGTGCAGCCGCATGATGCTCTTCGTCTCCTGAAACAGCCTCGCGGTGACACTCGTTCAGCTGTGCGTTCTGCTGACTACATGGCACAGACTCTCCGTTTGGTCCAAGAGAAAGTACATCGTGTGCACAAGCGCTCCCTCAATGCAACAGGTCAGGCACAGTCAAAGCTGAATCTTTTCTTTTCTGGTGTTTTTAACAATCCGATTACATCTAAAAACCTATAGCGACACACAGTTCTCTGAATTACACCTCTCAGATTTACTCACGGACCAAGACATCAAAGAACTTGCCCGGATTACTGGATGTGAGGCTCAAATCAGGAATCCACCATGTCACAACACACCCAACATCAACAAGTATCGCACAGCCACCAGCGTCTGCAACAACTTGTAAGTATTAGATTACAATTAAGATTTTATTGCTTTAAAACAGTTTTGTAGGACCGATTTATCATCAATCTTAAGAATTTGCTCCTAGAAACAAATATAGTTTCTTTTTTTGATCAAAAAGTTTAAACTTCCCTCTAGAGAAGTGCTTGTGAAATGTACTCTAACATCTTAGGCCATGAACCACAAAAGATTTGTTCATGTCTGTGGGATTTCAAAAGTTTGATTTCTAAACATCGGCCTTCCACATTTCTTCTACAGGAAAAACCCTCGCCTTGGTGCCTCCAACACCGCATTCACCCGCTGGTTGCCCTCTGAGTACGATGATGGCATCTCCCAACCAAAAGGATGGAACAGAACCCGCAAAATCAACAACTTCTTGCTTCCATTGGTACCAACTTAGTTTCCCAAACTTGTTTATCCAAATTTTTGTCTCATGTGTATCATTAAATGTTTTTCTCTCCACGTTTAGGTGCGACAGGTATCCAACAACATCTTGAGCACCACTGATGCAGGCGTTGCCAATGACACAGAGTACTCTCACATGGTGACCTTGTTTGGTCAGTGGAATGACCATGACCTCACCTTCACACCATTTTCGCCAAGTATCCGCTCCTTCAGCAATGGGCTGAACTGCGACGAAAGTTGCGAGAACAGTGAGCCATGCATCCCAATCCCGGTTGGTGTCAAAATGCAAACCAAATTGTGAAGTTGTGTTTTCACCGTTCTGTTCTTAAAACTCTTGCTTTTCTAACAATCAGATCCCTCCTAGAGATCCCCGCCTTCCCTCCCGCCCAGATAGCTGCATCCCAGCCTTTAGATCTGCTCCTGCCTGTGGAACGGGTTACTCTGCATTTAATTTTGGTGGAGAACCCAGCAAGAGGGAGCAGATCAATTCACTGACAGCCTTTTTGGATCTGGGGCAAGTATACGGCTCCGAAGAGAAGCTTGCTCTGAACCTTCGCGACCTCACCAGCGATGCTGGCCTGCTGCGCGTCAACACCGAATTCAGGGACAACGGGCGAGAGCTGCTGCCCTTCCACTCCTTGCAGGTGCAAATGTGCGCCACCCGCAGAAGAGTCACCAACGATACCAACGCCAGGGAGGTGCCGTGTTTTATTGCAGGTTTGTGAGTTTCTCAGTAGAAATTGAGTTTAACAGAAAGACCCCCAGCCTGGGGTCTTTCTGCATGGTGTTTGCATGCCTGTGCATGAGTAGGTACTCCGGCTTCCTCCCACAGTGTAAAAACATCAAGTTATTTGGTCTTTCTCTAAATAAGTATGTGTGTGTGTGAATGATTGTTTGTCCTATTTGTCTGTGTTGGCCTTTGATGGAGTGGCAATTTGTCCAGGATGCACCCCGCCTCTGTTGACTGCTGGAGATAGTCACCCAGCACTCCTGGCGACCCAACTAGGGATAAATGTATTGGATGGAACTCAAATCATATTTTTAGGTGCCTCCAAAAGTAAAAATGTCAGCAGGAAATCTCTGCCATCTTTGCAGGTGATGGCCGCGTGGATGAGAACATCGCCCTGACCTCTATCCACACCCTGTTCGTACGTGAACACAACCGTTTGGCTCGTCAGCTGAAGAGGCTGAATCCACACTGGGACAGTGAGACTCTCTACCAAGAGGCCCGCAAGATCATGGGTGCTTACACTCAGGTACAACAACCCCGAGTCAGCAAGGAACAACATTTTCCTCAAAGCCTGTGTTGTTTACTCATATGCTGGTTTCTGTGCATCAGACGTTTGTCTTCAGAGATTATCTTCCTCACATTGTGGGTCCCGAAGCAATGCGCAGACAGCTGGGACGTTACCCTGGCTACAACCCCAATGTTGACCCCAGCATCTCCAATGTGTTTGCGACAGCAGCTTACCGTTTCGCTCACCTGGCAATCCAGCCAGTTTTATTCCGATTGGATGCAAACTACAGAGAGAACCGTCAGTTCCCCAGTGTTCCCTTGTTCAAGGCTTTCTTCACCCCCTGGAGAGTCATCTTCGAAGGTATGCCCCTCGGAAATAACTGCAGCCATCTTGTCATTATGCTTTAGGATAAAACCCTCATTTCTTTTGCTCTCACTCTGCAGGAGGAATCGACCCCTTGCTGCGTGGTCTGGTAGGTGGTCCTGCTAAACTGAACACCCAGGATCACATGATGGTGGATGCTCTCAGGGAGAGGTTGTTCCAGTTTGTGATGCACCTGGCTCTAGACCTGGGTTCTCTGAACATGCAGAGGAGTCGTGATCATGGTCTGCCTGGTACATGATTTACTTTATATACTGATTTTGGAATAGCACAGAATATACCACCAACATCTCAAATTAACATGTAATTTTATTTGGACAATCATTACTTGTTCTTTCCATTCCCTCAACTTTCTCATCCTTATGTTGACTCTTACTTCAGGCTACAATTCCTGGCGCAGGTTCTGTGGTCTGTCCCAGCCTCGTAACCAGGCAGAGCTGGCTCAGGTTCTGAGGAATCCCACCCTGGCTCGGAAGCTGCTGGAGCTCTACGGGACCCCCGACAACATCGATGTGTGGCTTGGAGGTGTCGCAGAGCCATTTGTGGCTGGTGGCCGCGTGGGTCCTCTGTTGGCCTGCCTCATTGCGACTCAGTTCCAGAGGATTCGTCAGGGTGACAGGTCAGTAAAGCAGAATAGGAATAATGAAGAGGCCAAAAATAAATCATAGAGTCAAATTTACTAACATTCTGGAATATTTCAGACTGTGGCACCAGAATCCAGGTGTTTTCACCCCACAGCAGAGGCAGGCTCTGTCCGCTGTTACACTCTCCAGAATCATCTGTGACAACACCGGCATCACCTCTGTGCCCAGAGATGCTTTCAGCCTCATCTCAAATAGTAACCGTCTGGTGCAGTGCTCCTCTCTGCCTCGGCTGAATCTTATGGCATGGAGGGAAATGCCCTCCATGCTCTGCGGCTCTGGTGAGAGATTTTTCATCCTATCAGTTTACCAAATTGTGTAATCGTGTATAAATGTATGATTTTATTTGATATTACAGGATCTTCTGCTGGTTGTTTGGAGTCCAGAGGCGGGGAGGTCAGTTTAACCTTTGTTACTGAAATCATGGCACTCTTTTGTCAAAAGAAATCAATCTAGGATGTTTTAATCCTTGTGATGAACAGAACCCAACCCAGACAGATGAACTGAACAAGCTGGACCCTCTGGATCTCCAGGACTCCCTAGGCCCTGTGGACCCTGTAAATCTTCAGGGTCCTCTAGACCTCCAGGAACCTCTGGATCTGCAAGAGAAATTGAAATTTGAGCCCAATAAGGTAGCTGATTCTGAGTAGTAATTTCATAAAGTCTGCAGTTCATTTGTATGCTCAAATGAACTGCAGATCTGGTTGCTTTTTGAATTTTATTATTATGTGCAAACAATAATAATTACTAATTTCATTTTCTCAGCATTTTAACAAAATTTATATTTCTCCTCAGATCCATTAAGACCATTCAGCCCAGGATGCCCCTAGGATCTTGGGCAGCTATTCAAACATCAGTGTCACTTGTTTCCGTCGTAAAAAAACCCCCCAAAAAAACACAGAACTCAGACACACCTGTTTATGTTCCTCAGTCATTGGCTCTGCACTTCTTCCATTGGAACAGAAAGCTGGGATTACAATGAAAATTGTCAAGCCGGCCACCATCATCTTCTTCTCAGGATATTTGTTCTTCACTATGGGACATAAACACACCCTCTGAAGTACTCATTACTTTAGACCAACATTTAGCTTCATGCTTTCAAATCTGGAACTAGTAACTACTTAGCAACCTAGAACAATTGGAATGAATATTTAGTTTAATAGTCAGTAATAGCAGAACCAACCAATATTTAGCTTTGTATACTTACTTATACTTATAGTTATACTTAATAGCAGACCTGAACAAGAAGTACTTATTACTCCGATATTTATACTTTTAATATCGGAGCAAGCTCTAGAGAAACTCCTGTTGGTTTACTTAGCAAACCAGAACAAAAATCAAACATGAAGAACCAACATGTAGCTTTGAACTGTTTATTTACTAATAGAATCAAACATTGAGAAATAAACTGAAGATTCACAGAAATCCCTATTATTTTATAGATTATGATCTACTTTTTGTTATTAAATATGGGGAGCCAATATTTAGTTTTGTACTTTAACTTTTGTCTTTGGTTTTGTTGTTTTCTTTGGATTTTCTTCTAATTCATGTAAAGAACTTTGAACTGCCTTGTTGCTGAAAATTTGCTATATAAATAAAATGACCTTACTCTCTCCAGGATGAACTTCCCATTAAAAAACACCAGTGACTTGTAGGCTTTTAAATTTGTTTACATCAGTCATTCACAGCAGCAGATGACCAGATAAAGACACGATATAACTGTATCCTCATTTTAATAAAGTATTCGTGTGAGTTTTAGAATAGAACTCACAAGAATACCAGTTCCATTGGTTTAAATTGAACGAATGTGTTTGACTCTGTTACAACTTACAGTCTATTAAACCAAAAATTAGCATTTGGCCAAGTTTGACAGGATTAACTAGTATTAAATTTTGAACACGTTATGCGCTAATAACTTGTACCTTAAATGTTATGTTATGCTTTGTTTGCAAATATTTTAATTTTTTTTATTGAATTGCATTCAATAAAACAATTGAGCAATAACTGATTTTATTCATTTTTTATTATTGTTTTGTTGCAAATTTAAAACAACTGTTTTTTAAAATAAGGAGCTGCAAAATATCTAAAAGGAAAACTCAGAGATGTTAAATGTGGAATACACTTATTGACATGTCTTGCAAAGTTGTGGCCAAAACATACAAATAAATGTTTATTATTTATAGCAGCAGCATAATCTGACACTGCAAATTTGCAAAAAAAAAAAAAGAAAAGAAAAATTCTCTCTTAAAGTTGAGTATAAAAAGGAAGGAAAATTTCTCAGGCCTGAAATGTAGGTGTAGTGATGGACTGTGACATATACCTTCACAGCCTACTAGTGCTTAAAGATGGGTTTATAGTTGATGCATTTATCAGGCCCCAAAGCCAGGATCATGCACCAACCACACCGCTGGGGCCTCTGCGCATCTCGCGCTGCCTCAGCGCCTCTCACTCAAACTGGACACAGGCTGACCTGCATATCAACCCCCTGTGGAAGGTAAGGATGTAATCCACACAGGAATCCTTCTCCAAGACTGCACACTCTTCCTCCAGGTGAGAAAGGGCCATTAGCTTTGCAGCTTCTCTCACTGCAAGTCGTGCAATTCATTCAGCTGGTCTATCGCCAAGGTTCACTCTGGTGATGGCAAACGCCTTAATGTAATTTACAGGATGGCCTCTCGAGACAAACCTGTGTGGTTGCATCTTTCATCCCTCCAACCAGATTGAATAATAGATTTTTTTATGTCTCCTACAGCTGCAAACATGTCTCACCTGACTCATGGTAATGCAGCCATTATGGAACTGAGCACACTGGGTCCTTTCTAAATTTTCCATTTGTTTTACTCACCCATAAATAAGGAAAAATAAAATCCTCTTTTCACCAAATTTAATCACTCCAAATTTAAGGAGGAAAATAAATAAAATATTTTCAAGAATCATTGAAATAATACACTTTAACCTGAATGCATTTCAGTAGAGACTTGCAAAACAAACAAATGCACACAACAAATCTGAGTGCTAAAACCTGCTGATACCAAACAAAACCAACACCTATATGTTCGATACTTTATCTACAGTTAAAGAACTATAGTAGGACTTAGTAGGACTAAGGATATCAACTCACTATTGTGTGTCTACTGTTCTCTCCAATGCATTGATTGTCACTTACAGTACTTTTCAAGGAAACATAATGATTAACTTTACATTTATTGTTCCTCTTCCTTGTCTTGCACAAATGCAATAATGCCTTTTTATTTTCTCACCTTTGTGACTCACATTTTCAGTCAGTATAAAACAGTATAATGCTAATGTTTATTTTGGGAAATATCATTGAAAGGTATGTAAACAAGGTGAAAATGAATACCTGTCAAAAATGTTGTAGTTGAGGAATTTTTTTATGTTGGAGCGATAGTTTAGCTTTAAGTAGTTTAGCAAAAGTGCAAATGCTAAAGTTAAACTTGCTTGTTGTTATTTATTTTACCAAAGTATAACTCAACACAGAAAAATTATTTCAAACCAAACAAATCTAAATCACTTCTTTTCATTGATAGAAGTGAAACAGGTTTCAGAATTTGGCTGGATTTTTCTTACTCCTTTACCTTCATCATATTACCTTCGAAAAATTACATTGAAAAGTGACTTTTGATTAAAAATTATTATTATTATAAGAAAGATGATAATCTAAAAATTATTATCTGTCTATCTTTGTGCCACCTTCTGGCCAAGCCATCCAGAATGTATTGTACTGTTGTTTATAGGTTTCTAAAGCAGACCATTAGTCATATCAGTTGACCAGAACCTGTGACTGATTAGCTAAAAATAATGTTTCCTGCAGGACTTTGATAAGGAAGAAGGAACTACATTTTCTGACAGTAGCCACACCTGCTCATCCCGTAAAGGAGGCGAGGCGTTGGGTCAGTCTACAGAATATAAGGAGAGCCAGAGAGTTTAACACAGCATCACTACCTCCAGATCTCACAGAGCATCTCAGAACTCCACAGAAGCCTTCACAGACAAAGGTAGAACGATTTATTTTAATCCACAGAGTAAAATGTTTTCAAGTCATTGTATTTTTAACCAATTGATGTTTGTTTGATGCTTTGCTTTAGAGATGCTTCTCTCTGTGCTTCTTATCCTGGGCCTCAGCCTGGTGCCCAGTCAATCCAAACCTACAGGTAAATTTTTCCTGAGAATTCGTTTTTACATATTTGTTTTGTAAATGCATGATGTTTAAACAGTTCTTATTTTTCAGGCGAAGGACTCGGCAGTCCTTTTCTTCAGAAATGCTTTGAAGAAGCAAAGAAAATAGTAGACGATGCATACACGTACTCCAGAGAAGAGTGAGTTCATCATGCTTTCCTATCTTGAGTGACGAGTAGTTTTCTGAACTGCAGAGCTCCGGATTTCTTGTTAAAACTGAGATATATTTCCATTCTCTCTCCTGCAGGAGCCTCAGACGGGTCCGAAGGGATGCGGTGAAGCCGCATGATGCTCTTCGACTCCTGAAGCAGCCTTGCGGTGACACTCGTTCAGCTGTGCGTTCTGCTGACTACATGGCACAGACTCTCCGTTTGGTCCAAGAGAAAGTACATCGTGTGCACAAGCGCTCCCTCAATGCAACAGGTCAGGCACAGTCAAAGCTGAATCTTTTCTTTTCTGGTTGAAAGCCCTGTACTTTTAATTAACAATCAAATTAGAATTAAAACTCTATAAGGACACATGGATTGTTGAACTATACATTTCAGATTTACTCACGGACCAAGACATCAAAGAACTTGCCCGGGTTACTGGATGTGAGGCTCGAATCAGGAATCCATCATGTCACAACACACCCAACATCAACAAGTATCGCACAGCCACCAGCGTCTGCAACAACTTGTAAGTTTTTATGTTATAGGATAATTGTCTTTAATCTAGATTTGAAGAATAATTGGTCACATGTCTTGTCAACTTGGTTTTAGGAATAAATTTGGGATTTGTTGGTGCAAAGCATCGTTTTTAGAAGTTCCTTTTTTAATTTACCCTCCAGAGAAGTACTTGCGAAATGTGCTCTAACATCTTAGGCCATGAACCACAAAAGATTTGTTCACTTCTGTTGAATTTCAAAAGTTAGATATTCAATCTTGAACCTTCCACATTTCTTTTAAAGAAAAAACCCTCGCCTTGGTGCCTCCAACACCGCATTCACCCGCTGGTTGCCCTCTGAGTACGATGATGACATCTCCCAACCAAAAGGATGGAACCTAAACCGCAAATTCAACAACTTCTTGCTCCCATTGGTACCAACTTAGTTTCCAAAATCCAGACGCATTGATCCAAATTTTTGTCTCATGTGTATCATTAAATGTTTTTCTCTCCACGTTTAGGTGCGACAGGTATCCAACAACATCTTGAGCACCACTGATGCAGGTGTTGTCAATGACACAGAGTACTCTCACATGGTGACCATGTTTGGTCAGTGGAATGACCATGACCTCTCCTTCACACCATTTTCGCCAAGTATCCGCTCCTTCAGCAATGGGCTGAACTGCGACGAAAGTTGCGAGCACAGTGAGCCATGCATCCCAATCCCGGTTGGTGTCAAAGTGCAAACCAAATTGTGAAGTTGTGTTTTCACCGTTCTGTTCTAAAAACTCTTGCTTTTCTAACAATCAGATCCCTCCTGGAGATCCTCGGATTCCCTCCCGCCCAGATAGCTGCATCCCAGCCTTTAGATCTGCTCCTGCCTGTGGAACGGGTTACTCTGCATTTAATTTTGGTGGAGAACCCAGCAAGAGGGAGCAGATCAATTCACTGACAGCCTTTTTGGATCTGGGGCAAGTATACGGCTCCGAAGAGAAGCTTGCTCTGAACCTTCGCGACCTCACCAGCGATGCTGGCCTGCTGCGCGTCAACACCGAATTCAGGGACAACGGGCGTGAGCTGCTGCCCTTCCACTCCTTGCAGGTGCAAATGTGCGCCACCCGCAGAAGAGTCACCAACGATACCAACGCCAGGGAGGTGCCGTGTTTTATTGCAGGTTTGTGAGTTTCTCAGTAGAAATTTAGTTGAACAATTGAATTCATAATCTTTCGCTGAAAATGATAACAAAAGGACAAGTCTCAAACTGTATATTATTTTAAAGGATCAAGGAATGACTATGTTGCTTGATGCTTTAAACATAAAAAGTTAATATTGCACAAAACTTAGTCTGTGTAGTCAGTCTTATAGCAATAAGAAAAAAACTAACTGAAACAAAATTCAGCAACAAGATAACATAAATTATGAAACAAAGGATTTGCTAATAAGAAAATCCTGCAAGTTTATATTTCTAGTCTCAGTATTGCCAATGTTCAATATTAAGAAATGGCTGTTCACCAAATTATATTTATAGTCATTTGTCATTTTTAGGTGCCTCCAAAAGTAAAAATGTCAGCAGGAAATGAGCTGTTGCTGTATTTCTCTGCAGGTGATGGCCGCGTGGATGAGAACATCGCCCTGACCTCTATCCACACCCTGTTCGTACGTGAACACAACCGTTTGGCTCGTCAGCTGAAGAGGCTGAATCCACACTGGGACAGTGAGACTCTCTACCAAGAGGCCCGCAAGATCATGGGTGCTTACACTCAGGTACAACAACCCCGAGTCAGCAAGGAACAACATTTTCCTCAAAGCCTGTGTTGTTTACTCATATGCTGGTCTTTGTGTATCAGATGTTTGTCTTCAGGGATTATCTTCCTCACATTGTGGGTCCCGAAGCAATGCGCAGACAGCTGGGACGTTACCCTGGCTACAACCCCAATGTTGACCCCAGCATCTCCAATGTATTTGCGACAGCAGCTTACCGTTTCGCTCACCTGGCAATCCAGCCAGCTTTATTCCGATTGGATGCAAACTACAGAGAGAACCCTCAGTTCCCCAGTGTTCCCTTGTTCAAGGCTTTCTTCACCCCCTGGAGAGTCATCTTCGAAGGTATGCCCCTCGGAAATAACTGCAGCCATCTTGTCATTATGCTTTAGGATAAAACCCTCATTTCTTTTGCTCTCACTCTACAGGAGGAATTGACCCTGTGCTGCGTGGTCTGGTAGGTCGTCCTGCTAAACTGGGCACTCAGGACAACATGATGGTGGATGCTCTCAGGGAGAGGTTGTTTGAATTCATCCAGCACCTGGCTCTGGACCTGGGTGCTCTGAACATGCAGAGAGGTCGTGATCATGGCCTGCCTGGTACGTGATTTACTTATTTCACGCTGCTGCTGGGAATCTGAACATATTCTCTGACCCAATCCTCAAAGCCCAAGTCAGTCGTCTCAAACTCCCATCCTCAAGAGGTGGTGTCCTGCAACTTGTATATTTGGCTGCTTCAATACACCTGGTTCAAGTATTAGCTCATTAGCAAAGCTCTTTGGAGCGCTATGGACATTTAATTGAAGTGTGGAGGAGAATAGAAACATCAAATAATGCAGGACTTTGACCCTGATAAATGCAGTTTGAGACAACTATCTAAGTCTTCAATCGTGAGAACATTTTTCAGCCTCTCCTTTGTCTTCTAGTGATCACCAGAAGGCCTCAGATACAATGCCAACTTATAAATCACAGACTAGCTTAGCAGGCAACATTATATGCTATGCTGATGACCTATTATTGTATTTAAATGAGTTACAAAATGATTCACATGAAATTATTCTAAATATGAAAGTCAAAATAAAATTTAATGCTAAAAACAGAATGAATATGTTGTCCTATTTGGACAAACATTTGTTGTTTTCTCAACTTTCTCAATCTCATGTTGACTCTTACTTCAGGCTACAATTCCTGGCGCAGGTTCTGTGGTCTGTCCCAGCCTCGTAACCAGGCAGAGCTGGCTCAGGTTCTGAGGAATCCCACCCTGGCTCAGAAGCTGCTGGAGCTCTACGGGACCCCCGACAACATCGATGTGTGGCTTGGAGGTGTCGCAGAGCCATTTGTGGCTGGTGGCCGCGTGGGTCCTCTGTTCGCCTGCCTCATTGCAACTCAGTTCGAGAAAATCCGTGAGGGTGACAGGTCAGTAAAGCAAAGTAGGACTGTTTGATTTTTTTCTTTTCACAAAAACAAAATCACAGATTTTAATGGAATCATTTACCAAAATTCTGTAATTTTTCAGGCTCTGGTTCCAGAATCCAGGTGTTTTCACACCACAGCAGAGGCAGGCTCTGTCCGCTGTTACACTCTCCAAAGTCATCTGTGATAACACCGGCATCACTTCTGTGCCCAGTGATGCTTTCAGTGTCGTCTCAAATAGGAACCGTCTGGTGCAGTGCTCCTCTCTGCGTCGCCTGAATCTGTCGCCATGGAGGGAAAGACCCTGTGGCTTCGGTAAGAACTTTTTCATCCAACGGACCAATCTAAGCACAGTTTTACATGATGTAATGTACTTTTTTGTAATCACATGTATAAAAACATATTATGTTTTCTGATTCAGGATCTCCTGCTGATTGTTTGAAGTCCAGTGACGGAGAGGTCAGTTTCACCTTTATTACTGAAATAATGTCACACATAGTCAAAAGAATACTGTGATCATTTAAAATACAAAAGATATAGTGTGATTTTTATTTCTTGTTGATAAACAGAACCCAACCCAGACAGATGAACTGAACGATCTGGACCCCCAGGACCCAGTGGATCTTCAGGATCCAGTGGGTCAGCATCCTCTGGACCCCCAGGACCCTGAGGATCCACAAGAGTCATTGGAACCAGAGACCAATGAGGTAGTCAATTCTAAATAGTAATTTCATAAAGACAGCAGTTCATTTGTATATTTTTTGTCATGGCTCAGATTTGGTTGCTTTATGAATTTTGATTATTATGTGCAAGCAATACGCTACTCATTTCATCTTCTAAGGATTTTGACAAAATACATGTTTCTCCTCAGGTCCAGTAAGGCCATACAGCCCCAAACAACCTCTGGGATCACCAATATTTAAACATCAGTGTCCCTTTTGGGATTATGGCCTATCCCCAGAGAGATTCATTTATTCCCATCATAAAGAGAAAAACAAGCCAACACAGAACTCAGACATGCCTATTTGTGTTCCTCAGTCGTTGACTCTGCACTTCTTCCATCGGAGCAGAAAGCTGGGATTGCAATGGAAAATGTCAAGCTGGCCATCAACATTTTCTTCTCAGGACATTTGTTCTTCTCTATGGGACATAAATAGACTCTGTGTAAAACACCAGTGACTTATGGGCTTTTGAATTTGTTCACGTCGGTCATTCACTAGCAGACAACCAGATAAAGACACACCATACAACTGTATCCTCATTTTACTTTTTACTATAATAATAAGGCATTTTTGTTAGTTTTAGCTTCATAGTAATGGGTTTTAATTGAACAAATGTGTTTGACTCTGTTACAACGTAGTCTATTTTACCAGGAAATCAGCATTAGGATCATTTTGGTGGGATCAACCAGTATTAAATTATGAACATGTTTTGTATTCATTCCTTTACTTTCAAATATTATGTTATGATTCATCTGATCATATTTTTGTTTTACTGCAACTTTGTTGTTTTATATTGATTGTTGCATTCAATAAAGCAATTGAGCAATAACTGGTTTGTATGAGATTTTTTTATTGATGATTTGTTTGAAAGTAAAAAAAAAATACTATTTTTAAAAGTAGGAGGGGAACTCAAATGTGCACATTAATTGACATTTTTGTAAAGATGTGGAGAAAACATCAAAAATATATATTCCATCTTTTATTGCAACTGCTTAATATTACTAAATGCCATAAAAGAGTTACTTAGTTTGTGGTTAAAAAAACAAAACAAACTGAGTAACGTAGCACCTCTAAGGATTTATAACCCATGGATTGTAAGTATTAAACTATTTCATTTAAAAATAACATAAGCACTCTTTCGACATACATCTAGTTTATTTATTAAAAATCGAATTTCAGAGATAACCTTGTTTTTGTTGTCTTCTTAAGGACAAAGGATGTTTTCCAGAACCAGGCCAGCGCTTTTATTTGCACTGAGAAATTAACTTAAACTGAGAAACAAGGCAACAGAGTGTGTCCAGCAGAGGGAGCCAGTGTTCCTCTTCAAACTAAGTATTTGTATACTGCCACATTTTCAAAAAGCATTAAAGTTCTCATTGTTGTCCAAATGTTTCAGTTACACAATGTAACCTAATCTAATTATTTCCACATTCTGTAATGGAAAAGAGAAGATTAACACCATACCACTGCATGCCTCTTTTATTTAAAAAGTACTTTACAATAACCAAGGTCAACAAAGTGTTGCACTTTTAAACACAGACAGCTAAAGATATTTAAAACAAAGTCAATTTTGCAAAATGTGCAAGTGCTTCAGAGAATATGTGTGTTGTGAAAATATTCTTAAACTCAAGAAGAGTTTAAGCCTGGTTGCACAACTTTGGGCAACAACAGCAAAAGAATGGTCTCCTCTAGGTTTCTGTTTGTTTTTAGGTACATTTTCTATTGTTAAATGTTAAATAAAACACAAAAATACTTTCTTTTTTTGATTCTTTGAATTTCAGCATTATTTGGATGTCTTATCTTTATTTGGAAAAAGACTAAATTGTTTCTGTTTTTACTTTATATGTCATATGTGCAGTTTCCGCATCGCTCTTCGTCTCCTGAAGCAGCCTCGCGGTGACACTCGTTCAGCTGTGCGTTCTGCATGGCACAGACTCTCCATTTGGTCCAAGAGAAAGTACATCATGTGCAACGGGTCAGCCAGAGTCACCACTAAGTCTATGCTTTTCTGGTTAAGTTTGTTCACAATGTGATTATATTTAAAATATATCAGAACTCACTGGTGCTCAAATTGTATCTTCTAGATTTGCTCCCGGACCAAGATACGATAGGACTTGCAAGAATCACTGGATCGAATCAGGAATCCACATTGTCACCTCACACCAAATATCAACAAGTATCGCACAGCCACCAGCATCTGCAACAACTTGTAAGTTTTCACTAGGAATAAAGTGAATGGACTGAACTTATTCCAGTCAAGCTGGCCAATCAAAGTGCTTTACACATGAGCCACATTCACCCTTTCATACTCACAATGATGCACCGATCAGTAGGCAACTTTGGGTTAAATGCTCTTGATAGAAGGACGCTGGAATCAAACCCACACCCTTCCCATGGCAGGACAACTACTGGATCCAAGTGTCAAGTCTTTATCTTTTTTTTCCCAGTCATTCTGATTAGTTCAGTGTTTTAATTTGCAGTAAGAAAGTATTTTCAAGTGAGAGACAATATATCAGAGTGTGACCAACAGAGGGAGTCAGTGTTCCTCTGCCACATTTTAAAACATCATTACAGACCTCACTTATGTTCAAAAACTTGAGTTGCACAATGAATCCTTCAACCTATGTTATATGATAGAAAAAAGAAGATTAATAAATGAAAAAATATGTCTGCATTGCTACAAAATGCTTGCTTTTATTCATGAGCTGAAGAAAACTACCTAATGTGATGCTTTCTTTTGTCTGACTGATTTCTTTCGAAGCCAGATTTGGCAGCTGGGTGAATCTTAATTTCCAGACTGTCTGGACTGCATCTGTTTGCAAAGAGAAGAAGACAGTCGCATGTTCAGTATAAACAGAGGTGGACATGGGAGTAAACACGCTTATGTTACACAAGAGATGAGTGAAAGCAAAGTCTTTCTTACTGGGAGTAATGGTGTTATTCAACAAGAAGCTAATCTGATTTTGACATGGAAATTTGATTAAAGAATTGTGATACGTGTGTTCCTAATGTAGGTTTTGATGAGATTGTAAGATATTTGATTTCTAAAGAGTTTATAAAGACTAAAAGCTTGAAAGGGCAAATCTGAATTTAATCCAAATAGTATCTAATGTCAATTTGTGTCTAATTTATAAGAAAAAAGCCAATTATATATTTTTTTGTCCAAGAGGCAATTAACTCCACAATACCAACCACAATTAATTACGGATAATCTGAATTTAAACATAGACTCTGAGTTTTTATGTTGAGCACAATTAATTAAACTAGTCATTTATTGTTATTATTGTTATGACTATGTTATTAACTGGGCTCTGTGCCTGCTTCTTAGTGGATGTGGGATCAACAGGAGGAAGAATAACCCCACAATGTAAAGTTCGCTGGGCTGCGTCATGATTAAGTGCTCCGCCTACAGCTTTTTGGTTGAAGAAAACATGCAGTTTGCCACGTAGTCCACCAGACAGTGTATGTGTGTCTATGTGTTATCCAACCCCCAGTTTGTGTGCAGTAATGGATACCTATTATTCATAGCACATGAGAAAGTATTTAGATTGTCTGTTTTTGCCATAGAGCTTCAGCTGAACTTTATGTGAATGGAGAGAGGAGAAATTAGCTACTGGAAGGAAGTATTGGAGTGTAAATCTGGTCGGAGTTAGAGAGGAAGCAGAATGTTCAGACTGAAGCTTGAAACACATGTGAAGCAGATCAGAGGAAGTCGAAGAGGCCATGGATGTTTCAGGGCTGTGTGTGGTCCTGTTTTACTTTAAAGGGGTTCTAACCTGTATGTGCTGAAATTGATAAAACATGGCAAAAACTGCAGAAGGTATAAATTCTCAAAGAGCTGCTGACGTTTGAGCAAGGTATTTTGGGCTCAGCTGAAGCAAACCCTAATTTTTGTCTTTCATTTGCAATTGTAAACACCCATGATCTAAATGTAGACGTAAAAGTACATTTAGATCATTCTCTATCCTGCTGGAAAGCAAAGTGAACTTGTATTCTCTAGTCTGTTTAAGCCCCAAACAGATTTTCTCACATGATTTAGTTCAATCCACCACCATCCACATAGCATGATGCTTCCACCACCATGTTTTAGGTGGACATGGGGTGTTCAAGGTGATGGCTTTGTTAGTTTTGCATGCAGGTTGCAAAGAGCTAATTTGACAGTAACTAACCTAAGCATCTTCTTCCACTTGTTCACTGTGTATCTGAAGTAAATTAACATCCGTTAACATCTGGCTTGAATAAATGGATGATTGCCAGACTTCTGCAGCAGCAAATGGCTGAGGAAGTAATGCGCTGGTTTCACTCTAGTGTTGGAGCAGGGAAACAAAAGGAGACCAGGATTGAAACCACTTCCTTGAATTGCAGATGTGACTGTTTATGGTTTTCCTTCAGCAATTGCTTTTTGCTTGCCACTCTTCCATGAAGAGTAGATTTGTGGAGCACATGACTAATAGTTTCCATGCAGATTTCCCTACCTGATCTTTGGATCTCTGAGGCTCCCCATTGGCCTCCTGGCTGTTTTCTTCACCCTGCCTGCTGCGCTCCTGGGTCTTCGACATGCTGCTGTTCACTAATTATCACTAACAAACCTCTGATGTCTTTAAATAACAGCTTTAAACCTGACAATCTAATACACTCTGCTATTTAGTCATTCTGAAGGCCACTGAGATTAAAGAGGGCTAAATGCTAATGTACACCGCAGACAATTTTTTAGTCCGACACATAAAGTCCTAATAACAAGCACTAAAGCTAAAGGTTTTACAAAAGTTGTAAAACAAAAAGTTCAGGAAGCAGGAATAGTTTTCCAGGGTAATATAAGTGTATGCTGACTCAGTAATGACTTCAACAGTTTACATTTTGGTTTTATAATAAATTTAGTTCAAAGACATGTTGAAGATTTCTCTTCCTTTCTCTTGTGTCTTCAACACAGTCACAGCTTTTCCTTCTTTTCCTTCATCTCCGATTTATTCAAATTCCTTAAAGCTCGTTCCCGTGCCTAAAGAGTCAGGAACGGGGATAAATTCCAGCGACGTGGTCTGAAGAATTGTGTTAATCCCTTACAGATGTGTCTGAATCTGGTGAGGGAATAGTAAAGGGCATAAAGTGAGAGTTAAAGAAGGGGCTCTGACATGGAAAAAGTTCAATGAATTGCCCGCCAAACAAGTGAATGACCCAGAACAGCTGGTTCTGACCGTCTGGACCGTCTTAGGGTAGAGGACGGATTTGATCATGAAGTACATGTTTTTCAGTCTCTGGAGGAACTTTTGGTATGCAGAATCAAGCTATGTCAGTCATCCTCAAAGCTGAAGAATAACTGCATGCCAGCCAAAACAAAGAGCATCCTGAGAAGTTATATGCTGGAAAAATATAAAACTGTGAGAAGAAGAACTGTGTGACAAAACAGGAAACATTTGCAAAAGAGCAGATGTTTTTTTGTACTGGTGGGGTTTCTGGGACTGGAAAGATCATTTTTATGAGGCTACAAATTCTTCTAAACTTGTTTGTCTCTTTCTTGATCCTTAAAGTTATTGCTTTCCCAAATAAGTGTGAAACTTTAAAACATTAGGTTTTGTCCTTATCTTTCAGTATCTAGGATTTGCCTTCTGAACTTCACCGCAGGATTCAGGGTGGATTTGTTCTGGAGCTCTATGCCTCTGATTTGTCCTCATTGTTTACACAAGCAGAGAAGGAACGTCATGTGACAGCAGGACGGTGTGTCCTCCAAGAAAAATACAACTGTCTTAATTGTAATTTACAGTATGATTTAAACGCTTGTCCCGTGCAGAAAATCTGTCCAGGGCACAGATTACAAGGTAGCTTGTTTTAGTTTGCTTAGTTTTTTGTTTTTTTTATGCTTTTTGTCTTTCCGCATTGTCTGCCACATAGGGACTACGTTCTTCTAGGCAAAGACATTGGAGTTCAGATAAGATACTCTGCAAAACTAAACTTAAATAAAAAGAAGAGAATGATATGAAAGTATGAAGTAAAAAAAAAAACTAAAGGCAGAGACTGCCCCTCCCTCAGTCAGGCGCCCTTGAGCAAAGCCTTTAACACCTAGCAGCTCCTCTGTTACCTCAGAGTGTTAATAATGATTTAGCTGCTGCTGGGTAACTTCCAGGTGTAAAAGTTAGCAAAGAATGTCTGAGATAAACAAAAAATGGTTAACTGCTGCTATTATGATTTCTTCATATTTCTATAATGGAAGAACATTAAGGCCTAAATGGCCAGAATTAAGGAGATAGTTTCAGCACATAGATACAATTACAGGGGGAAAAAGTGATTAAACTTGTGCAGTCCTGAGTAAAAGCTTGGCAAATGTCTGAAACTTCCCTAATTTTAGTAAAGAAATTATTTGGGATACAGAAGTACTTGTACACTGCAAAAACACAAAATCTTTCCAAGTATTTTTTTGTCTACTTTCAAGTACAAAACATACTTTAAAGAAGATAAAATTAAATTAAGTAACTTGCAGCAGTGCATAGGAGCTTGTTTTAAGTAACTTTTTGCCTGTGTATGATTCATTGAATATGACTCTGCCTCTGTAGGTGCTTTGTAAAAATGTACCCTGATGGTACTATTTAGGAAAGTTTTGCTCATGACAAAATGTTCTGTTTTATTTATATGCTTGTGTTGCTCAGTATTTTGTGTTTGTTGAATTTTGGCTGCTTTTTTTGCAGTGTTTGTGCCTGCTGGCAAATCTCGTAAGGATCAATTTCACAACATGTTGGATTTTCTGAAAAATGTATTTTATGCATAAACAAAACAACTCCTGATGTTCTTGTGCCTGAATCATTTTTATGCATAATTTTAAATAATATTTTCTTGGTCTGAAAATCTTTAAGTTAGGATCTGAATATGCATCTAAATTATTAAGATCATAACCTGAAAGAGTTAAGAAAGATTTGCAGAAAACCTGAACTGTTCATCAAGAAAACTTTTAAGAATAAAAAAGAAATAAAAAGAAATTTGAATTTTTTAAAAAGCCTCAGTCCTTTATCTGTGCAATATGTGTGTGTGTATATATATATATATATATATATATATATAAAGAGAGAGAGAGAGGGAGAGAGAGAGAGAGTGCACTGTAAACACTATAAACACTTGTGTAAGCCAGTGTTTATGATCATTTTTGGGGGAGGAAAAGCTTGCAGCGCCCTGATGATGTAAAACATCCTGTCTCCTTGATATAAACACTGTACATTATTTACTGCTCAACTTTCACACAGTGAAGACTCTAGTGGTTAAACTTTTCCTTTTCTGTTCCCTTCTGAAATTACATCAAGATGTGACTCAAAACCAATAACAAATATTTCTTACAAGCTGGCTTTTGTTTAAAATGTAAAGTATACTAAATTTACCTTCTAGTGGTATTTTGGACAAACATAATTTTCCTTAAAGTAGCATTTTGTTGTGAGAAGCTGTGAAATCCACGTGACAAGTTGCTGTGGTTTAGCAGCAATTATGTTGCTGTAGATGCTAGAAAAATGTCCTGGTAAAATGAAAACCTTGGATGAAGTTTTCCAACCTATGCATTACGCATCTGGAGTTATACCAGGAAGACTGGGACACTTGCCAACAGCAAATGAGTCCAATTCATCAGGGGATGAGATGTGGGTCAGTAGTCTGCCAACAAGCAGAGACTAAGATATCATGCAGACTCCCCTTTTTCCCTTCCCTTTCACTGAGAAATGACTAATTATGACCTTGTAGAAGATTGCCAGTTAGAGGAGTGTGGATTCCACGTCTTCAGGAAAGAACTGATGAAGAAGAGGCTCTAGAGGAGGCTGGGTTTGTGGGAGATGGGTTTCTGGAAATATTGGAAAGTTCAGGTTATGTTTCTGAGCAGGAGCGTTGCTGCACCATATAAAAGGCATTTACTTGAAAATAAATATTGTTCAGTGCCTAGCAAAAGGTTTCTTACCTCCCTAACTTCTCAGATTTTCACTTGCTACAACCTCAATTGGGAATAATTTAAACTTTCACCTGAGTTCCTAGTATTTTGCAGCCTCTAGCAGGTTTTTGTCTGAAATTGCCCTGTATTTATCTCCACCTTCCTTCCTACCAATTCTGACCAGCTGAGTCATTATCAGTCACAGTTTATACAAGAAAACCCAACTGATAAGATTGAAAGTTATGTGTAAATAATATTCAAACACCATAACAACTAAAACATTTTAATATTAGAAAATAAAACAAATGCTGACTGTGCATAAGCTGCTCAGAAGGAAACTACATCACCAATAAAGTGGTTATGTGATATTCTGTAAGGTCTAGACATATGGGTGACAACTTATCAGAATAAGTATTTCATGTCAGTCAATATTGATAATTACTGATATCTGAAATACTTCCTAACGGGTGATGTGGCCTTTCCTGTTTTATCCACAGTTTCCTCTAGATAGTAAAAAATTAAATCCATTTTAGCATTAAAATTATTCACGGGAAGTGAAAATAGGCACACGGGTTTGTGTCCTGTTCCAATATGGGATTTTTTTTCTCCATATATAATTGTTTGTTTTCTTTACCATTATGCGGGTATAAATCTTCCTCGTCGCTGCATGGGGTGTTTTTCTTTTTCTGGTAAATCAGTTTTCTTTTTTACCCAGTCAGTAAAATACACAGGTAGCTAAATAAACCGCTAAGGACATCCCAAAAAAGAGCGGATTGGTTGGATTTTAGAGGTTTATCAACTAAAAAAACAGAAGTGTCATTTGTTGCGGTCCAGCTGGGGTGAGCCAGTGCGTCATTGTACTCAGGTACTGAATGCACCGCAGTGGAGAGATCCCTGGCTTTTTCCTGCAGGTCTGCAGAGGGATTTTATAAGCTGCTGAAAGAAATGCTCCAGTCGCTCAGACTGAAATTGTCCAGACTTATGATGGAGCTGCGGTGATTAGTGGCACATCCTACAGCTTGTGGGCTGTGGGGAGCTTTTCCTCATCACTGCTGCAAAGCATATCACTTAATATATTCACAAATTCCAGAATTTGTGAATTATTTATGTAAAAAGTTAATATTGTTTTAATGTAATTTATGTTTCATTATAGTTCAATAATTTCTTCCATGTTTTCTAAGTCAAAATGGCTTTTAGATTTATGTGAATTTATTATAAAACATATATATTGAGACCTACCACACATATATATATTTGTGTTAAAGTTAAGTCTAATCTAAAATTCTAAGCCAGTTATACTTGAGAGTATAGCTGACTTACCTCTGTCTCGTTTTCGTTGTTTTTGTTTTATTTTGTTTCATTTTTCTTAGTCTTTTTGAAATTCCAGACGTAAGTGCGCCTCGTATTTTTTAAAGGTGTCCCGCTATTTGATTGGTGCCTGTCGGCACTTGTTTCACAGCGAATGAGCTGTCAGGGGGCCCACTTTCACTTACAGGGGTATCGCAAGGCGCCGGTCATTTCGGTGCTCTCAGTGTTTTTATGGTCGTTGCATTTGGCCACTTCAGGAATGCAGTGGAGGAACCTCTTTATTAGGGGTTCTTTCAGAGGAATCGATTTGTGAGGCTGTATGACGGGCTTTGCTGCTTGTATTGTATTATTGTCCACTGAGATCAAAACCTCCGTCCTCAGGGGTCCCCTTTTGCTCGGGGTCCTAAGTAATTGCCTTTTAGCAACTACCCATTGTTGCAAAAAGGGCTCTGTTTATTTGTAAGAAAATTAAAGCCATACAGCCTTCCCATTCCACGCAATTATGCAGTATTTTGTGTTGGTTTATCACATAAAATGTGATTATACTACGAGTCTGTAGCTGTAAGATAGCGAAATGGGGAAAAAAGTTTGTTTGAACATATTTTGGAAGGCACAATCATATTAGGCTTTATTTCACTCTTCTCTGTTTATTACCAACGCTCATTTGGCATCCTATAAAAAAGCAGATTGTGCAATTTTGGTTGGTAATGATCACACGTCACTGTCGTTACATGAGCAGCAGCAGACTTGTATAACAAGATCCTAAACTCCTCCAAATGCTGAACTCCTCCTCCTCATAATCATCATCATCTTTTGCATCTCCAGGCTGCAGAAAAGCGATATGAGATCACAAGGAAACACTAAAATTTAGCTTTTCACTTTCTCTGCTCTTTGAACGTCCTTTAGACTGAGACATGAAGACTGCTGCTCAAATTTAGGATATTTTGTCCTTATAATAGCGGTCGTTCCATATTTGACAGATTTCATTAAATTTATAATGGGAAGGCGCGTGTTTGGCGCATTTGGCATTTTTTACGCATGCTTCTGTTTATTTGTTATGCTCCTGCAAATTGCTAGCTCCCAGAGAAACCCGGGAGCGCAACCAAGAAATGACCAAAGAGGTGCTTTTCGGCAGACTCTGCAGTGGTCTCACAACGGGAAGGTTTTCAGCCTATTAAGCCAAGGCTCGGAGTACGTGCCGCCGAAGCGCAGGGGCGCAGCGGAGGAACAAGAGCAGGCGCGACCTGTCACCATCATCCGGGATGCGGATGTGAGACATCAGGAAGCCCGGAGTCAGCCGCAGCAGCAGCAGCCCCGCAGCCTCCTCACGCTTGTGAGAGGACAAGAACACCGGGAGCATCTTCACAGGGAACGACCCGCGGAGAGCATCGGGGCGCAGGGGAACCGCACTGTCAACGACTCCCGGAATGTCAATGTCAGCCCGTCTCTACCCAGAACCAGTGACATGATGGTCGGTGATGATCCATACGATCCTTACAAGTCCATCGACTTTGACAATCCATATTACAATCATTATGATGTTTACGAGAGACCAAGACCGAGGTCCAGACCAGGATATGGTACAAGGTATCATCAGTATGGTAAGAATGAAGAAGGCGCCTTTCCGGCATAAATAAATGTGTAGATGCTTGGCAGGAAGGGGTGTTTGTAATGGCAGCACAGCTTCTGTTCATCAAAAGTGTCTCCACCTTTATTCACTGGAGAAAAAAAATTGACCAGTGAAATGTGTCCAGCAATTTCAATTTATTTTAATAGATTTGTTAATGTATATACTATGTACTAATTAACAGGTAAAATGCAGTCAGTTTCCATGAGCCATTATTTACCACTAATACAGGGGTCACCAACTCCAGCCCTCACCATCCCGCAACTTTTAATTGTGTCTCTGTTCAAACACACCTGCATCAAATAAACTGCTCTTTCCCAGCCTATTGCAGAGAGGAATGAATGCTGGTGAGGGAATTCAGACATTTTGGAGCAGAGGTGAATCTAAAGGTTGCAGGATGGTAGCCCTTGAGGACTGGAGTTGGTGACTCCTGCACTAATGGCTAATGTACTTATCTGCTTTGTCTTCACATGAAACAAAGAAAAAAATTCCAAAAACTGTTTTCGATCTGCACATAAAAATTTGTGAAATAAAAAAATTATCTACATCTGTTCTAACACAGTTGGTAATATGTGGTGTTCATTGGTAATGACTTTTAGCTGGATTCTAACAAAATAGCATTTATATAAATATAGACAGTTCATTGGTACTTTGGGGTAATGAAACTCAGTTTGCTCTAGAGTTTAGCTTTAGTAGTAGCACCAGTTACACCAGTTAACATGTCAACCAGTTACATTTTGCCATTCATTGGCAACTCTGTATAGCTGCAGGGTTGAAAAGCTTGGCTGATATTTTACTTTAAAGTTAGCACAGTCACTAAATTACTTAAAAACTTTGTGTAAATTTAAAAAATCGATAATATGAAATGTAAATATTTTTTCACAGAAAACTACAGCCAAGATGCGTTGTTCACTTGCTAACAGTGAAGCTTGCTAATATTATCTGGCTTTCTATCAAGCTAAAGCTGGATGCAAACTTTTTAAAGTCTATTAAAACAAAGTGGCTTGTTAAAAATCTCCTAGAAAACGGAAGTAAGAAAGTGGCTCAGAGTTTAGAAGTTCATCTTAAAACAATTTTGACTTTTGTGTTGTCGCTAAGCTAAGCTAGTTACAACAGAAACTTTTTCAACCACAAATTTTATGCTAATTCTTAGCTGTTAATAAGGTTAAATATAGTTATTCATAATACAGTCAATATAAACATATCAGGCATTCTCTTCTGAACAACAAATATATCGAATGACTGAACCAAAAGTTTGAGTGTCAATACAATCCAAATGTTTAGATAACACTTGTTACCAATATTGAGACTGTTTTTAGGATTTACCTCATTTTAATAGTAGGCATATAAGTTGCTCATTTAAAAAGTAAAATGCCAGTTTTCAAGCTGGTATTAACTCACCATCAACTGGATTTCTGTTATTGATCAACAATTTTAATCTATTTTTATATTGTTTTGTAGGTCTCCCTGATCTTGTGCCAGATCCATACTACATTCAAGCCTCTGCTTATGTCCAAAGAGCACCAATGTATAACCTGAGATGTGCAGCTGAGGAAAACTGTTTGTCAAGGTATTGGGACTCATGTATGAGGAGAAAAAAAAAAGTAAGGCTGGGAGTTGCAGCCTTGTCTGAGTGTGAATCAGGGAACTCTGAGCCATAACAACCACCTAAGTGTTTGTAAGGAAGGACTGCTCAGCTGAAGCGATGAGATGAGTTAAAATTAAGTGATTCCTGCAGCTGATGGTGGAGAAAGGGGGTGGAGTTGGTGGATTTCTGTAAAAGTTTAATCATAGCCTGTCCTCAGAGAGAAAGCCTGAATGGTAAACACATTATCGAGGACTAACCCAAACAACCGAGCGCCTCTGAAGGATTTTTTCCGCCCTGCATTTACACACACACACACACACACCCCTTCACACACACCTTGGCAGACTTGGTTTCAGTTTGGACCCTGAGAGTCTGCTCCACTCTGAGGAAGAGATGAAGCAGGGAAAACATCAGTGGTGATGTCACCGTCTACATAAGAAGGTATTTTCTGTCCCTTCAGTCACATCTGTTTTCTTTGCTCTATGCCTGCAGCTCAGCCTATCGAGCGAGAGACTACGACACCAGAGTGCTGCTGAGGTTTCCTCAGAAAGTCAAGAACCAAGGCACGGCTGACTTCCTCCCCAGCAGGCCACGCTACTCCTGGGAGTGGCACAGCTGCCACCAGTGAGTAGAAAGTTTACGTCCACGCTGTCCACCTCATCATCACACAGACATTTGATCATTTTTTATATTTCTCTTCCAGTTTGGGTGGATTTTGGTTTTCCTACTTTTTTTCTCTTTGTGAGTCAGCTTGAAAATTGTTCCCACACCCTATTGTGCTCTCTCACATCATAATCTGCTTATTTTAACCAAGTGGAAAACTGACAGAATTTTAAAAAGTATGTGAAGCTCATTAAAAATTCGATGTGGTAAAACAAACACAATCCTGTTATGTATTAAATACTAAACAGTTTTTAAAATATTATTTAGTTGTTTTTAATTTATACAGCTTTTTTTTACACATAATGACCAGTGAAAGTGTCTTTACACCATGACTCAAAATCACTTATGAGAACACAAACACATTGACATATAGATAAGCAGACAATATGAGATTCAGCAAAAATCAACATGGCCCAGAGGGTGAATCAAACTGTGACTACACTTTTCACTGTCACAGTATTCTTATAAACTAATTTTCTCAATCGGAGTTATTAAAAACATTCTGACTGTTCTTTACTATTTTAACCCAGTGGAGCCTGAATTCACTTACAATCAAATGAAAACACATTATTTACATTCTGCTATCAAAGTGCTTCTAAAGTAAGTAAATATTGGTAACATTAACATCGCACAAAAGGCGTTTAGTATGAATATCAGATAAGTGTTTATTGGCCCTAACGCTAAACACTAAAATGGTGCAAAGTTCCCCCGTTATGATCCTTGTTTGTGCTAAATGTGCATCAGTAGGAATTGATGGTACAAATACATCATGTTGACTACATGGTAGTTTGACTGAAATTCATGAAAAACGCTTATCAGAGGTTATTGAAACACAGAAAGCAAACTTTCACACTTTTTTAACATTATGGTGGCCATGGGTAAACCACAGTAACTTAGAATTTTATAGTCTATTTATTAACAAACTAAACTACTAAAGCAGGATTTTCTGTTTTGTTTTGACAGAAATAGAATCTAACTCTCCTTATGATGAGGTTAGTAAACTTAAACAGAAGCACAGCGTTTGATTCATGATAACAAAAAGATTTATGTGGATAAATTTTTTTAAAAATGTAGAGTTTAGTGATTCCTGCTGATCTTTCAGATCTTTCACTGGGATTACTGTAAAAGTCCTACTTCTGTTTCTCCTGAAACTACCTCACTCCATTGCTATGCTGTGAAGTGAAAGGTCGACTGGGCTGCTTCCCGATATAGAGCCCTGCTGGCCACCATCCAGCAAACTGTTGGATGGTGGCCAGCAGTTTGCTGTGGTCGTTACAGATTTTTTTGTCAGTGTTTTGAAACTCAAGTGCAGTTAGAGGCCAGACTGTTTTCCTAAGAGACGGCAGAGTTAAACCAGATGTTGGTCTGCACAAGGTCACATAACTGTGTATATTGAAAATTGAATTATCACCTGTGACGTTGGGGAATTTATACCTGGTGTCCAGTGGTTGGAGAAAGAGTTTATTCTGTGACGCGCGTGTTTTGCTGATGATCGACAGGCACTACCACAGCATGGATGAGTTCAGCCACTATGAGCTGCTGGACTCCTCCACTCAGCGGTCAGTGGCAGAAGGCCACAAGGCTAGTTTCTGCTTGGAAGACACCTCCTGTGACTATGGATACTACCGGAGATACGCCTGCACGTCACACACACAGGTCTCAAAATAAGCTCCAGTTTTTTTTCATGAATGCATTTTTAAACATAAAACAAAACTGTGACACTTATGAGTGTTTCCAGAAACCATTTTATGCTCATTTAAAAGTCTGTACCTCAGTTTTAGGGGGTTAATATGTTAAAATAACAAATTTGCCCTTTTTATGCAGAATGTCCTGTCACTTTTGTCTCTTAATGAAATACCATTTCTTTAGAAGCCTTTCTGCCCTGTCAGGTCTTGATGTTGATGAAGTGACAACCTTTAATTTACAGTAATATTAGATTTTATGTAACTTCTCTGAGTCTCGGGTTCTCTGCAGTTCCTTACCATGAAACAGATAAAAAGGAATCTACTGCAGTCAATACAGTCTCTTTTTCTATGAGAATATCATTTAAAGGGTGAAAAATACTTGGATTAAAACCAAGATTTTACAGCTGAACACTAGACCGGTCCACCAGCATCGTGGTTCAGAGGTTGAGTTATAATTAAAAACTTGACAATCAAAAATTACGCATAATCTCAACTTTAATAACATCCATGTATGATAAGAGAGGTGGTAAGAAGAAAGTTTTGGCCTCTCTGCTTACATGAATATAAGGAACTTTTGTACTATGCTCCCTATTTCCTGATTCCATCCATTTTCTATACATTCCTGTCCCCAGTGGGGTCGGGAGGTGCTGGTGCCTATCTCCAGCCAACGTTCTGGGCGAGAGGCAGGGTCACTCTGGACAGGTCGGCAGTCTGTCGCGGGGCAACACAGAGACACACAGGACTAACAACTATGCACACACACTCACACCTAAGGAGAATTTAGAGAAACCATCTGACAGTTACGTTTTTGGACTGTGAGAGGAAGCTGGAGTACCCGGAGAGAACCCACCATGCACAGGGAGAACATGCAAACTCCATGCAGAAAGACCGGGGCCGGGAATTGAACCCAGAACCTTCTTGCTGCAAGGCAACAGCTCTACCAGCTGGGCAGCCCTTCTGATTCATTATTTGATTTAAGCTCAAATAATTTAGAAACTTATGTTGTTTTGTAATTATTGTTCTTTTAGATACAGTAAAGCAGTAACATACTTTAGAATATCTAAAAATGACCTTTAGCATTAATCATGTGAAAGATGTGCCCATTATTTAACACATTTCTCATATTATTGTTAAATGTGGATACTGTTTGATGTGCAGGGTCTGAGCCCAGGGTGTTACGATACCTACAACGCAGACATTGACTGTCAGTGGATCGACATCACAGATGTGCAACCTGGACAATATACCCTCAAGGTTTGTGCCAGACAGGCTCTCTTTACCTTTGAAGAACATTTCTTTGTAGAATCTCCAGTTAATGATGTTTCTGATACGTCTTTGTTTCATACGGTTTGTTGTGCGCAGATCAGTGTAAATCCTTCCTATCAAGTTGAAGAATCGGACTACTCCAACAACATTGTGCGGTGTGACGTACGTTACACCGGCAACTACGCCTATGTGTCCGGGTGCCACATGTCGCCGTAAGTATCATGAATGAAGTGACCTTTTTTTTTAGATTGTGTTCTCTATTAATTCACATGCTCCTTTTGTTTCTGTATTTTTCAGATATTAAGACACAGCAGTGATCCATTGATATTCAAGAGGTTTCCCTTGTGAATGACTTTGACGAGGACAAAGGTCAACGGGGATCTGTGAAAGACGATAATATGTGACATACTTTTATTTTAGAATAAAAAATTTAGAAAAAAAATAAACATAACCATCAGATATTATGGCAAAAGATTACATTGAATCCTTCTTGCTTTTTAAGAAAAAAACTCTCTTTTCTCATATCCCATATGCCTTTCTTGTAAGACACTTAAATAAATCTGTTATATTTAAGAGCTTAAAGAGATTAAAACAACACATGAGCCTTCAGTGCTTAGTCATTGTATCTTTTTCATCTTTTTTGGCTTTTCTCTTCAGGGTTACCAAGATGAATCCGCCTCCATTTAGTCCCTTACTCAGTATATCAAAAAGTAAAATGGCTATCTAAAAGCACAATGCATTTATTATATTTATATGCAGCAAAAAAATTTCTTTATTCTAAAGCTTTTGATGGAGCTTTCTTTTGAATGTTTTGGTTCTTTATGGGGTTTTTTCTTACCACTTTTGCTCTGTTTTAATAAACTGTATGCGATCAAAAAGAAGAAAAAAACAGATTAGTTTCTTCATGTGTTGGCAAACGTTCTGTGACTGCTGAGTGCAATAACCGTCAACTATTACTGAAAATGAAGCAATAGTTTTACAGGTTTTTGCTAACCAGTTTATCTAAATAAACATTATTAATGCTTTTAATATTTTTTTGTATTATTTGTTTCACATTTTATCACTAAATTAAATTTTTATATTACTATTGTCATGATTATTATTTGTTGATGCAATACATTTTTCTACTATGGTGTTTTATTTTAAGATGTAAAGAATTGCTTAAATTTAAAGGGAACTATTACAAACAAAAAACATTTTACTGAGATTCCTATTAGCAACATAAATAATTTATTTATGTTTATCATGTTATCTTTAAAAATAAAGAAAGCTTTAGAAACATTAAATTGCTAAATATATATATATATGCATAAAATATATAAAAAATATATATATATATATTAAAGCGTCTGTAAGTAATTTAATAATTTCACTATTTAAAAAAAATAGAATTTAATTTATATGAGTATTTCCACCATCCAGGCTACAATCCATGTCATCCAGTCCATGAGGGGGCAGCACTGAGACATGCCTGAGTTTATTTGAATTCAGTGATTTTTATCATACTAACTGCAGTAAACCACCAGCACCAGTGTTTGGGTTAAATACTTTTCTGTGTGCGCGCTAGAAGACCACACAGAACCCAAACAGAACCGTTTGGTCCGGCGGAAAAATGCACCCGATCCGACTGTCGATCCCGTCGTTCCGTTCAGAGAACAGCTCAGTGGAGAAAGGATTCACGGTAAGATCAACGGAGAGCTCTGTTCGTGTCCCCGTGTTTAAAGATCACCTCTAAACCTGATCGAGCTGGTGTCAATGCGCGCACACGATTGTTCTAATTTGTCTTTTTCAGCACAGCATCACCCCCTCAGATCTGAATTTATCACATTTTCTCTCTGTAAACATGTCATTTTTCTCAATTTAACATGTTGACTTTTGGCAGCGATTAAATTAAAGAGACACTGCAGTTTTAGACGGCCTGGTGATATCTAAGGTTTTTCTTTCTTTATTTCTTGTGAACAAGTTTAAACCGTTTCACCTTAAATCATAACCAAAATTCAGAAATAACTCAGAGAAAAATTATTTTTTTCAAACAGGTGGTCTAATTTTGGGATTGACAATCTGGAGTTTAATTGTGCTGTTCTAATATATAAAGACTGATGTTGTTGGGTGTTGGATGTGTAAATAGATAAATTAAGTAAATCATAAGAACTTCTGTAAAAAATATATTTTCCATCTAATACATATTTCTACATAGTTCCCTTTAAATATAAATGATTCTTTGCATCATATAATAATTATAAAGTCTTTACATATCCATGCAATGCTTTTATTAATATTTATAGAAAATACTACACATTTAAAACTCTGGTCTGCACTTTGACTAGGCCAATCTGATGCATAAAAATGCATTGATCTAAACCATGGGTGTGCAACCTGCGACTCTGTAAGGCTCTTATAAAACCAAATAACTCTTTTAAAATGAAAAACTTAGCAACATGTTTTGATTCAATATTTGCATTGAATACATACAAGAGAAGGACACCAATGGTGCAAATCTTTGAAAAGCAGTTTAGTTCTTTTTAGTTTCAAACTATGTGCTTTTAATATTTAAGTTTCTATCCAGAGTTTTATTATCAGCTCCATTGTTACTCCAGAAGGCACCGTCATTGTGGTAGAAACATTGACGTCTGCATCAGGTTTTTTAGGGAACAGTCAAGCAGAGTGAGGGAAGTAGACGACGCGTTTGTTCAGGGATGCCAACAGTCACTTTGACAGATCAACCAAAAAATGAAGACAGATGTTTCCTTTCTGTTAGCTGCTAGATGCTGACCAAATCAAATGTGCCATTTACAAGAGGAAATCACTTCTTTTTGTCTTTCCGTCAGGTCTTCAAAATTGACGTTTTGGTGAACGGCAGACTGCACAGTGTTGAGAAACGCTACAGTGAATTCCACGCTTTGCACAAAATGGTGAGACCCAGGTTTCTCTTCATGATTGTGTTTTTTTATTTTGTGGTGAGATCTTTGTGCTCAGATATGCAACCATATTATCAGAAAAATATGTTTTGCTTCCACATTCAAAAGCGATGTTGTCCATTTCAACAACTAAAATTAAATCTCAAACCTTCTTCTTGGCAGTATTAGGCTGTCTCCATTAGATGTGCACATTTTTATTGCCTGACCTTTAAGCTCTTGCTTATTTTAACAGCTTCATTGTTGCTTTAACAGCCTACTTGTTGTTTTAGCTGCCTTAATTGTCTTATTAAACTGTTTTTTATCTCTCTGTTATATTATTTATTGCATAATTATCATGAATTTTATTTCTTTTAGTTGCATTTTAGTTTAAAAGCACCTTGTGCAGCATGAAATGTTGGTAATGTGCAATTTCTTTTGCAACCGTATGTAACAAACAGCTTCATGATGCAGTCAAAACTCTCACGCGTTCTTCTGCACTGTTATATTTATTTATCAGTTGTCATTCTTGAGAGTGCAACTGCACTGATTTCAGTGAATGAATGAATTTGCAGAACCTGACGACGTGCAGAAGCATCTTGATAAATTAGAATATTATTGAAAAGTTTTTGATTTACTAAGTGAAATAGATGAATTCACTGCACAGAAATGTGCTCTTTATTTAATTTTAACAGTTTTCTATTTGCAGCTAATGAAAACACATTTAAGATTAGAATATAACATCAGAGTAATACAAAACAATTAGCAGAAATGTGATCCTAATGGAAATTATGCTTAATACTTAAAAGCTTTTTATTTTTTTAAAGGTGCAGAAGCACCAACTCACTGAGTGTAAATAAATGATCGAGTCTGGTTCTAAAAATAACTTGCATTGTGTTTAAAAATGTTCTTTTGCTGCATTTAAATGCTGAGTGGAAACTATTGACACATTTCCCTGTTCATCACATAATTCAAAGTCACGCCACCTTCTTCTGCAAATTTTCCTGCCTCTTTTGTGGGGGAAAGTAGATGGGAGTCAATCAACTTGTGGGCTGTACTGGGCAATAAAATCAAACAAGTTAACAGAATGCATATTAAAAAGAACACTTGGAAGGAGAGAAACCGCAGCAGCAGACCAGCCGTAGTGACAAAAATTCTCTTTATTTAACATTTTTCAAGTTTTCTGAAGAAAATAGTGGAGCACACATCGTTAACCTTGTCTGCTCTGACATCCAAGAACTTAAAACTCAATGAATCCTTTTTTAAAATGTGTTTTATACTTTTGAAGCTCCAAACGACTCAGGAGTTGCCTTGACTCCCAATCAAACCATACGGTCTACTTTCCCCCAGAATGTTACATTTTATTTAACTTTTTGTATCTAACACATTGACAAACAGAGTCACCTTAACACAGCTGCAGTGTTAGAGATTTTCTTTAAGTAACTTTATTAAAAAGCACAACCTAGATGGAAGATATAAAGCTTAATTCATCAATCTAGCCCAATTCTAAGTTTATCACAACTATAGAATGCAAAAAAGATAATGTTATTTTAACAATTTTAATCCTTTCAGCTAAAAAAAAGCATAAAACCTCCGGAAATCCCTTCAAAGCATGTCAGAAACTGGGTCCCTAAAGTCCTGGAGCAGAGGCGGCTCGGCCTGGAGCTCTACCTGCAGGTAGACTGTTTGTTTTTTCTGTCTGCTCTCCTGACTCATTGAGCAACTTTGGTTCTGCATCCTGGCTTGGTGCGCTCACAAAAATGTCCTTTTGTGTTTTTTTTTTTTTTTGTCAGACTGTAATTATGGAAAATGAGGTCCTCCCAAAGATATTCCTGGATTTCCTCAACGTCCGCCATTTTCCTTCAGTGCCAAAAACAGAAAGCTGTGGGTGAGTTGGAACTGCATGTTGGCTTCGTTATACAGAAAAATAGAGCAATTTGTGGCAGTTTATGTTTGTGGGACAGTTTTGTTCCCAGACTCTTGAACGAGCCTGACTTCTCTTTCTTTCATGCTTTTCAGCTCCTTTGACACAGAATCAATGGAATCAAGGTGAGTCATTTTGAGTTTCCTCGTTTAGCATAAATCAGCAGGTCATGTGGTCGGGTTGCTTTTCACCCAGATTGTGCGTCAGGCAGCGTGTTGAACTTTACCCGCTCACTTCTCTTTTTTCTCTTGTTCTTTTTCAGTAAACTGTCTCATCAGCCGGTGGTGGTTTATCTCAGAGATCCATACCTGCTTCCTTCTGCATACGGTACGCTCAGATGACACAATAACCCACATTTATTCACAGTGTGGAGAAAATTATTTTCCCTTACACAGATCTTTTCTACCTTTGTTTTTTTTTCTCAGTGAAATGTTTCAAATCATAAAAAAAAAAAGTGTTTTATTAAAGGAACAATTCTATTTAAAATTAGTCTAAAAACCACATCGACGGCTCAACCAGAGGGTAAAAAACATTTATAGAATTATAGGCCTCAGTTAAAGTCGGTGTTTATGATGCACGACAAAAGACAGACGGAGGGCAAAAATCTTCTATGGGGGAGTTCCAAGAAAGAAAACCACTGCTGACAGAAAACAATAAGAAGCTTTGTCCCACGTACACCAACAACCATCTTGATGATCTTTGAGTAAATACGCTATGGATTTAAGAGGAATATTTTAGGTGTGTGCATCTCATTTTATATAGCATTATTTCAGAAAAAGACCATTGAACATGGCGTTAGATGTAATTGACTGAACCGTGTATTTACTTATATAATTTTTTACTTATATACAGCTCTGGAAAAGATTAAGAAACCTCTTAAAATTGTGAGTTTTTCTGATTTGACCTTTTATAGGTATACGTTTAAGTAAAATGACATTTTTTTCCTTTATTCTGTGAACTACTGACAACATGTCTCTGAAATTCCAAGCAAAACTTTAGTATTTATTTCCAGAAAATGACATATGATCAAAATAATGAAAAAGCTTCATGTAATGCAAAGAAAACAAGTTCATATTCATTTAGAAACAACAATACTAATATTTTAACTCAGAAAGAGTTCAGAAATCAGTATTTGGTGGTATAATCATGAGGTTTTCAAGTGGGCTCAATTCAGTGGGCTCTTAATTTTTCCAGAGCTGAATATATCTGAAACATGTAACAAAAACGCTAAATTGTAAGGGCATAAACACTTTCTCCAATATTAAAAGGAATTCAATAAAACTGTGAAATCATAAGTGCATTTGTTGTCTCACCTTGCAATTTTTTTTCTTTATTAGAAACCTTTTCCAACGTTGTGATTGAAGGCGTGGTGGACGGCGTTTTCTACCCCGACTTTCAGCAGAGGTAGAGTCGCCGAGAGGAAAATGGCGCGCAAGCCGGCAGTTAAACCGATGCGTCTCACCAGCTTCGTTGTGCTCCAGGAAGAACGTATGAGAACATAATTTGAGCCTCTTTTTTTTACTCGCAGACATCCATCAAAAACTTTTTTACTAAAATGGATTGCTGGTCTCTGGATAACTCACTACATTTTATGCATCAACACTAAAGTATGTTTTGCTCCATATTCCATCTGATTTTCACTTTAAAACTCAATTTTAAGATGTAAATTACATGAGAAATAGTCTGACAGGTACATTAAATAGCAGTAGTTTTAGAGTTAGATATTGGAATAATAATAATAAAGACAGGCTGGAAATGTTAGTGAATGTGTCGCATCTTGAAGAAATGCATTGAGGTTTGAACAAAATATTTGATGCATTTATTTTTGTCATGAAGGAGCCAGTTGAGGGAGAACAGCAGGAATAATGTGGCTGTGGCTATATTCTGGTTGCACTGACACATTTAAACATATTCTGAAGTGATGTGGATCCTTATTTGTAGGTTTTGTTAAATGTCAGATGCCAAACGATCTGCTCCGTTCCAAGCAGTCATGAGCTTGAGATTTTAAAGAAGCACGCAGTTTGAAACCAACACTGCAAAAGCTCTCATTGTGTGATGTAGGCTGAGTAAATTAAAAGATGCCTTTAATTAGACATGACCATTATACCAGCTGTGTTAAATAGATGGTTTATGACTCATTACGTTACACAGAGACTGTTACATAAAATCCCTTATTATATATTGACACTCCTGGTAAAATATGTGTAAAAAGCCTTAAATTAAATAGTTTTTGTGGGGGAGTTGTTAATCCTGATGCACTATTACTCCCTCCAGTTTTATAAACCCTTTAGCTTTTCCTCCAACTTTAGAAATGTTGAGTTTAGTTTATTTTACTGTATCAAACACACATTTGCCTTATTTAAATGGGATCCTCTTTTTGCCCCTTTGAAATAATTACCATTTAAAATTTCCTTGAAACTCTGATTGACTTAAAAAAAGGTTAATAAAAAATGCTTCGATTACATTGTTTTTAAACTTGAATGTACAAACATGAGTGTATTTAAAAAAAAGATCTTTCCGTTTCCGTATAACTGTTTAAGTGTTTTTAGCCTCTGTTGTTTGCATACAAGATTTATTGATCAACCTTCATCAAACCTTGCGTGGCATCAATTTCGATTAGTTAAGCAGAAGTTTCCACTTTTTAATCAGATCCGTAAATTTGAACTGAAGAACCGTGTGTTTGTGCTGCAGCTACCTTATTTTCTGTTACAAATTTTTACGTAAACTATAGTATGAATTATTTATTGTGAAAGGAAAACAATGCACAGTCTACAGAGTTAGTCACTTGAGTAATTGGTTGCAGTTTTTTTTTTGTAAGTGATCTATGCAAAACTATTTCAGCTCAAAAACTAGTTTTGAGCCATTACTGTGAAGCTGCTTCTGTACCAACCCTGTCCTGGCAGCTGTGGGTTAAAGTACAATTTCCACAAAGATGTTTTAGTTTCTACACAAACCTGAATATTTTCTTTTTTTTTATTCTTGAAAACCAGCATCTAACACTAACTCCTTTCATGTTACATTAAAAACGGGAATATGTCATTAATAGGCCAGTTGTGAAGATATTAATGAAGTAGAGATATAAAGGGTGCTTTGTTTTAACATGTGCAATATAAGACCAGACAGCTACTCACTGTTTTGTTGATGTCGACTAAATCTGTGACTTTGTTTGGGTAGTCGTCAATGATCAATTGTCTATCTTTTTTTTTTTTTTTGGCTAGATCTTTATTTCTTAAGACTGAAGCAAAGATCTCTTTTAATTAGTAGAAGGGAGTTAAATAAAATCATCCTCTAAAGAGTCACAGTGAAGATTTTTATGTATTTATTGTGTAACTGAGTGTAAGTATCATATCTGTGCCATAATGTCAAACTACAGTAAACGCTGAATCTACACTAACGAATGCTTTGTAATATACAAACACTAATAAAAATTATCATTTACAAAGTTTTGTCAGACCTGATTTTATTAAATAAACACATTTATCAATACAGTTTGTTAAAAAATTATTCCTTAAAATAATTTTTACATTTCTCATCAAGTTTTTTTTCCTCTCACGTTTTGATAAAAAAAAAAGGTTCAAGCTGCTGAAACTTAAAGACATAATACTCATTCAGCCTCATGCTTTCCCATTTACAGTCTGGTATGTTTAAGAGTTAATCCTCCAGCAGATCAGATAATAATGGCTTCGTGGCAGTAACATCATCCATGCATGAACACATACACACAGAATTTTGGTTTTACAGCAACAAGTTCTCTGTAGGAAGCTGAAATTTAAGAACAAAACCTGAAATGCTAATTTCTTCAGAGTAGTTTCATGGCCTGGGCAGAGAGGATCTCACTCAGTAACAGTCCAGCAGTAACAGATTTACAGGAATGTTTGAGTCAGTACCAGGAGTTCATCCTTTTTGTTTTGACAAGTTTTAGAGTTCTGCATGACCAACTTCACGTTTGAGCGCCTCGTCTGGCTCGGCTTCTGCTTCAGGTTCCTTCATGTTGGCAAAGGCTACTTCGCTCCTCAGCTGCTCCACAGGAGGGAGACCTACCACCAGGTTTCTAATTGCAATGGCTGTCATCAGAAATCTACCAGACAAAGGAACAAGGTTGTTGTCTTCTGGTGTTGCAATAACATTTTCATTAGGTCGTTCAGCTGATCACAAGATTTTAAAGTCAATTTGGTTCAAAATCATTCACCATCTCAACATGCTTGTATTTTGTGTTATCAGTTCAATTATTTCATTTGTCGTAAAGGTTTAATTACAGCTTTATGTTAAGGTAATTAAGTCTGCGTTTGCTAGTTGAAATTGGAACTTGAATGTTTCATTACTTCAGATAATAAAACATCCAGCTGTTTTTGTTGAGAAAACAAATTTTAAATTTCACTTTTTAAAAATATCAGGAAAGCAGAATCTGTATTATTTCTTTTCCCACCTCAGCATTTCAAACAATTTATCACAAAATACTCTGAGATACAGAGGAGTTTGGTTGTTGCATCCATCCACTGTTTATATATTTAGAAGAAAAATTCAAGCTTTACTTTCGGCAATTAGCTTTAAACAGCTTTTTGTTTTCAAATGTTATTTTTCATTTTTTGAAAATCATGGAGAAGAATTTGGAAAAATAACTGTTTCAAGTCTTATCCAGACTTAAAAAATACTTCTGCGTATTTTCCAAGAGTGTGTTGGAACAGTGTAAACAGAGAGTACGTACCCCCTCCGTATCGTGTAGTACTTTTTCACAGCGAAGCGATCCAGTCGCTCCAGCAGACCCGCCTCCCTGCGTTTCTTCACCTCCTTCATCCGCCGCTGCCTTTTCAGGAACAGCTGCACGATGGGGTCGGTGGCGTTCACCTCCGCCTCTCTGTCGTCATCTGCCGCCATGAGAGGCTGCAGCTCAGGAGGAAGAGGCTCAGTTTCTGTGCAGAGAGATTCATGTGAATGGATTCAAGTAGCAACAGTTTGCTTTTCATTTAGCAACAAAGAAATTACCGGGAACATAAGAAACTTCAGCAGATGAGATTCAAGTTTTAGCCTGAGAGAAAATTCAACAGATCTTTCCACAAATACTGCAATAAACTTGGTGGGTTCAAATGAAACTAATAGCAGTTTTATAGTACAATCCAAACTAATAGTTCTTGAGGCTGATTCAATGATATGTACCAAGTTTTTTATAGCTAGGCATTTTCTTTTTATTGTGTATTTTTTGTGAGTTGCTGCTTCTTGGCCTGCACTTCTTTGAAATGGAGGATTTTAATCTCAAACGGTTTTTAATCCTACCGATATAAAGGTTAAATGAATAAAAATAAAAGCAGTAGCCTGACCAGCTGGTTTTTACCAGGCTAGTTTTATAGCATCTTCTTGTCCGATTTGTATTCACCTGTTCCATTGCGAATGCGCTCTTGAAGCTCCTGCAGCTTGGTGAAGTTCTGCAGCAGCACTGCCTCTGTGGTGTTGACATAGACATACATGTAGCATGAAGGGCTCTCAGATATGGTGTACACTTTATGAAAAGCCCCTGCTGGAACCTGCAAACACAGAAAGGAAAATACAAATTTAGGAGAGTCATACCAATATTGCTTCTAATCATTTATGCAGGTCCTTTTGTCTTCTATTGTTACTCTTTTGCTTTTTCACCTGCCTCCTTTCTGACATTTAAGATTACATTTGCACATTTGGAAAACTTCCAGCAGCCTTGGAAGGTGAATCACTGAGTGCAGCAGCTGGAGACTCTGGCTCAGAAACTTGCTCAGCAGGTTTTAGCTTGTAAAAAATTAGCTTGTAAAAGGACAGAAAGGCAACACAAGCAGCCTGAAGAAGCCAGTGGGTTAGAACAACTTGCTCGCATGAAGAAATATGACAGTTACTTTCTAATCAAGAGGAAAATAGTCATTTTACAACACTCATTAACAGCCATTTTTGAACATTACACAGAAGATTCCTTTTGTAAATACTCTTACTTTATACTGAAGAATATAATACGACTTCATCCTGCACTTTTTCCATTTCAAACATGTACATACCAGTGCACAGCAGTTCACATCTTTACTTGAGTTGAAAAGTATTTCCATCAATCATGCATAACTATTCCTACAAAATGTTTAAATCTTAATTTAATTGAATATTAGTGTCTGAAAACATTGTATTCGTATTTATCAAACTCCTAATGGTAATGTTGTGTAGCTGCACCTTTATCTGGTCTCCAGGCTGCAGAGTGCGGTTCTTCTTCTCCTCCACTATCTCAACATTCACCTGCCCTTGCAGCACATGTATGCTGGTGTTGCCCAGGTCTCCACTCACAAAGTTCTCCAAATGGAGACCTGAGCAGTAACAAAGATGGCAGTTAGATAATCGCTGCTTTACAACAAAAATTAGGACAAAGAAGAGAGCTTCAACCTGGGAAATCTGCAATGAAGACGATCTCAGTCTGATTGTCCAGACTTCCCTCGATCTCCTGGAACTTGGTCCTCCAGGGTGAGAGGTCAACCAGCAGGGGCATCAGCCACGGGTTTGGTTTGAAAGGCGACCACTCTGCCTTCACGATGTCCACGCGAGGATCAAAGATCCTGACAGAGGAGAACATGGTGAATTCAAACCTCGCACTTTTTCCCCACTTCATCCAACATCTGACATCCAAATTCCCTCCTACCTTTGCTGGAAGCGCTCGTTGATCGACACCCAGATATCAAAGTAGATTTCAGGATGAGAGATGTTGTAGCGTGGGAGCAGCCCACTGAGACAGGTGGCGTACTGTTTCAGCATGTCTCCGTGATCTTTCCAGCGCCGGCTCTGAGTGAACACCTGAAACACAGGCGGGATTATTCCAGAAAGCTTTAAAACTTCCAATAGTAAGGGAAAAAACTGATAGATAAACCTGTAGTTTAAAAATGATGTTTAGGTGAAGCGTGATGACTTTTACTATTGTGATTGACCTGCAGATTAGATTTTAACATCTTACAGATAACAAAATGTGCTATGATTCTCTAATAAATATTGTAGTTTGAGATCCAAATAAATTAAAGGATATCACTCTTTATGCATCAAAATAACTAACCCCTAGCTCAGGAGTTTTGTATAGCTTTAAATGTGTAACTTCTTTAGCACACCTGAATCAAATAACTAGATTAGGTAGAACTTTGTAAAGACTGACTGAATGCTAATAGAACGATTTGCCATTACGTATTAGAAGTGTCCCTTTATTGTCCACTTTTAAAACTCTTCTTAAAACAGTTTTTTTATCCGTTGGCCTTTAACAGACTGAGAATTTTTCTCTTTCTTCTCTTTTAGTGTTCTATTTTATTGTTTATTCCATATTTCTAGCAGTAAAGAGGTGATACAGCCGTTTGATTCAGATGCTCTGGACCAGATGCACATGTAAACTTTGCAATGCCTCATTTTGACACCTTTCCCTCGCCTTTTCCAACAGTTTTTATGGAGCAGAATTATGGTAGTAATTAGTTTTAAATACCTTATTGGATAGGGCAATATGGTTTGAAAATAAAATTTCACATTTTTTTCATACCAAATTTGATTTTAATTTAAAAAATATAGTCTTGATTTTATTTTTAAAAAGAATTTACAAATGCCCAAAAATATTTTCAAACACACGTTTTTCTTCCAGTCATCCTTTCTGTGATCTGACCGGAAGTCAAAGTCCAAGTAAATAGAAGCTGTGTAACACGCTTGTCAAACAAGACGGTATGATGTCAGTCCACTGGGTGGGCTGACATCACTCTGAGTACGGTAAACCCAAGGAGTGCATTGATAAAAAAACAAAAAACACTCAGATTTTCCAAAAATTAAATCTTCAGAAACTGATCAAATTAATTTATAGCCAAGCCATGTAAAGAAGTAAAAAATAAATAATAATTTTTAGTATTTGGTTAAAACCAATCTCTAGTGAAATGATTATTTTCCTCCCTCGCTTGGTTCTGTTTCCTGGTATCTCACCCCTGGGTTCAGATATCCGATCTCCCCTGTTTTTCCATCTTTGTAGGTAATCTTCACGTGCTGATGGCTGCGGGAGTGGACCATCATGTCCCAGGAGTAGCCATACAAACCATTAGTCCAGTTATTGTAACCCTGAGTCCAAAAAAAGAAGGACATAAGTACAATTTTATATTACACCCACTTGTTGTACTTTATATGAAAGCGAACACCCATGTTCATCAGAGACTGAGTGATAAGGGTTCTCGTATTTCAAAGTTTTGACTATCCGAGCTTCTGTTTATAGTGACACAATGACTGCGTTTCACTATCAGGAGGATCACTGCGAAAGCAATCTGTCCACTCAGAAACGGAAATAAAACAATCTAAGAAATGATTGCAAGACACTGAGTAGACATACCTGTGTGATGAAGTGTGAATAAGGCATGAAAAACTGCTCGACTATGTAGAGAATAGTAAAAACAGCTCCCAGCTTGTGCTTAAATTTCATTTTGGAAGCTTTCGCAGGATTTTGTGCCGCTGGACATTTGTTGCTGCTGCTGCTGTGGATTTCAGGGTAAAGGCAGGAAGTGCTGGGCTGAATCTCCTCTGTGATGAACGGCAGGACTCCGCTGAGCAAAGATGGGAAGCGGGCAAAGAATCTCCTCGGCCAATCAGCGTAGCAGAAGAGAGGACTGGTTGCCAACATCGTGTAGGAGAACATCCCTAATGAAATGATCAACAGGGATAAAAATACACGTATATGCACATCTGTGGAAGAAACAAAGATTTTACAGCTGTCCTGGCAATGAATGAAGCTGCACACTGACCGATGCTGAACAGCTGAGAGTTCATGCAGTGGAAATAAGACACGAAGAAAAATGCAAATGGCCGTGTGGCATCAAAAAACAGCAAATATCCAGCGGTGAGATCCAGAATTAGACCGCCAAAGTGCACCACCAGCAGACTCACTAACTCCACAGGAAGAATCACTCTGAAAAACAAAAACAACATTGGTACAGCTCAGTCAGAAACATGACATACACTGCCTCCCAAAAGCTTTTATACCTTGTTGACATTTTTTACATATTAAGTGAAGGCAGTGTTTAATATGTCAATATGAAAAATATTGAAAAATATTTTCTGTCATCTGAAATTTCTTTTAAAAATAAGAAAGTGAAATTAAAAGACGAATATCAGAAATCCAATCTGGTATAAAAACAATCTGAGATTTTACCTTTAAGCCATATCTCCCAACTCTATGAAGTTGTGCTAAAAACCACTGCATATCTGATTCTAAAATTATATAATTTATTAAGGATTAAAGCAAACATACTTGAAAGGATCAAAGAGCCAGTGGTGTGCCAGGTATGACATGGAGTATCCCTCCACCCAGTCCGCATCCAATTTCTTCACTCCAGCAATAAAATATACAATAAAGATCTTTGCAAAACAAGAACACAGGTACCATTAAATCAAATTGTCACAATAATTGTCACATAAAACTAGTTAAATGATAACCAGGTAAACCTGTGTCCTCAGCAGGGTGTAATTCCACAGAGGAACATGAGCATTTCTTATTGAAGGTTTTCGTAATCCATCCAGCGACCTAAAAATACACATAAAAAAAAAACCTGACTGAGGTGGAGAAAATCATGCAGACGCATTCAGAAGCAGTCTAATACAGCTTCACCTCACCAGTATCTGTTCCCATCCATGATAGTGAGCTGGAACCCAATGAGACCGTAGAGATACGAGTGATTGTTCCAGGCCGTTTTGTCCAGGAAGAAGATGTACCAGTATGTCGAGATGAACATGAGGCATGAGAGACGGTAGAAACAACCCAGCATGATGCCCAGTGCACCTTTAATTAAAAATAAACACACAGTTTAGTGACATTGAGCAGTTACCTACTTTTTAAAGGTAACTGCTTTAAAAAGCAGTTACCTTTTTAAAGGGGAACAGACTCATGAGGTATGAGAAGATGCTACATTCTGCAGAAATAGTGAAAATAATGAGTTTGTCTATTTGGTCTACTCTCTGGTAAAATCATTTACACATCACATCACCCATTACAAAAAAGGGTGGAAAAAGTAAGTGCACCCTTTTTGATTCCGCAGGATTTAAGAAAGGAAAGTAGCAGATGGGTGGCACTTATGAAATGCACTTAATGAATAAGAACTTTAGCAGATGAAATCTTTTTATAAAAGCAAAGGTTTTAGCAACATATAGGTATGCAAATTAATAAAATAAAGGAGTGGGTGCTGTGGTGGCGCAGGGGCAAAGCACAACCCACATATGGAGGCCTTAGTCCTCATGCTGGCAGTCGCAGGTTCGATTCCCGGCCTGGTGACATTTACCGCATGTCTTCCCCTTCTCTCATTTCCCCATTTCCTATCTATCTACTTTCAAATAAAGGCCACTAGAGCCAAAAAAATCCCCCCCCCCCAAAAAAAGGAATGACCCTAGAGGAGCAATTGTTGCCACTCATCAATCTGGGAAGGGATTGTAGGTAATTTTCAAACAACTTGGAGTTAATTATTCCATGGTGACAAATATTATTCAAATGTAAAAACAATCGAGAGGTGCTGATCTCATAGAGATCTTCCAATAGAAATCTGCTCAGACTGTAGTCTAGCCTCTTAATGGTAAGGTACCCACCAAGGAACATCACCAGATACACCACGTACATCCAATCCAGCGGGAGGGGTTCTAAGAAATTGAAAAGAGGAAAACGGCACACAGGGGCCCCATCTAGGTATTTGTAATCCAAGTGGCTGAGGCCCCGCTCCTGTGTGACGTCTATAGCCATCAGCAAACCTGGACAGAACACAAGTCGTGAATACAGACGCTTCTTTGTTACAAGTTGAGATTTAAACAGCAGAGAGCATTGATTTATTCACCAAACAGGCAGCGGAAGATGCCCAGTGATGCGGGGTCAGTTGGTCGGTTCAGAAGGGCCACCAGGTTCTCCCAGGACCTCAGGTCCTCTTTCTTGAAGCCAAAGATTTCCTCCATTCTGCTTTTAGTCTGTGGTTTCTCCGCTTTTGGGGCTGCACCCTTCTTTGCTGATTTTTTCTGTTTGTCGGTGCCAACAAAAGCACCTATAAGTTGAATAAAGGAAAATCAAGACGCAAAGTCATGGTTATTGTTTAAAGGCAAGTCTAAACAAGATCTGAATGGACTCATGGTGCAATTCTGTTCAATCACAACAACCTGCCAGGTTCGTGTTCAAGGCTATATTTACATAAACATAGCTGGGGTTGAGATCCCAGCTTGCTAGGTGTTGCTCTAACTGGCAATTGGAGTGAAAACAACAACAAACATATCTCTCTTTCTCTCCCGCGCTCCCTTTCTCGCTGTTTGACAGTCAGTGCTAACAGCAACCTCACCTGCAGTAGCGTCTCTCGCCTCCATGTTTTTTTTTTGGTTGTTTCTTTGTTTTACGATTCTGTATATTCTGCTTCGGGACAAGACATGAGTCTTTTCTCTCCTCTCCCTGTCCCAGGTGGAGGTGTCCTGCGAGAGGAATGTGGCGGACAAAGTTTACGTGTCACAGTACCACACACTCACCGAAAGGAGCGAGAGGGGAGGAGCCAAGGAGGAGAACGTTGTGGAAAGGATTGGAATGTTGTGAAAAATGTGCTTCCTGCTCATTGGCTGATTTCACTGCTAATCCCACCCTCTTCTACGTCACATCCTGAAAACTTCCTCACGACATAAACGTATAATTATTAACACTCGTTTAAATTTTGAGGAAAAATATTTTTATCAGTCTTAAAATGAATTATTATTATTATTTATTTAAAATTTTCATATATTTGCAATAATTATTATTTTATTTAAAAAAAATACATAAATATAGATTCCTTACCATTCTTAGATTAATTTTTAATTTTCGACATTGTTTTCTGTTTATCTCAGTTTTCTTCTTATTCTAACAGAGTAAAGACATCTCACGGAATAGCTAAATAAATTTAGTTTTGTTAATTTGATTACATTTAATCTATACATCTAGAGATAGAGGTACATGCATTGAAATCTAAAATGTTAATCAAATTTCATCAAATAAGGCTGAATGTAAAATGACAGTAAGTATAGTAAGATCTGGCAGAAAAACCGGGACATATGCGATACGACTCGTTTAACATTCTGAATTAAGTAAGAGACATAAGGAAAATGGGAAGAAACGAGAAACGATTAATAAATTATTAGAGATACTTTTGTTTACTAATATTTATTTAACTATTTCGTTCAAGTCTTATTTGTATTTTATTTTAGTTATTTCATTTTTGTTTTGTGTGTTTTTTCACACTCCAGTCCAGATGGCGGCGGTAATGCGCCATCATAGTTGATCTGCCAACCACCATTATAATAAAGAATACGAAGAAGAAGAAAGCAAACACATATTTTCAGTGTTTAAACATCTTTTTTCTCTGGGTACGGATTCGTTCTGATTTATAAAAATGTAACCGGAGCCATCTGAAACTTCGCCGTCTGGAGGCTTGTAGAGAGCAGCAGCCTAACAGAGAAACATAAACCGCTGTCTCTGCTCTCATTCTTGGTTTTTGTAGGTGAATTTGGCAGCTAAGTTAGCTCTTAGGTTAGCTTCTCTCTGTATTGTCCCGTTAAGGGTTGACAGAGATTATTAACTGTCTAGAATAATCTTTCACCTTTCCGTCAACTTTACGTCTTAACCATTAGGTAAGTGAGACAAACAGTTTTTTAGCTGGACACACTCCAGGTCTAATTCGTGTTTGATGAATGAAATTTCACTCGGGAGTTTTGCTGCTGTGGCATTAGTCATATATAATAACACCAACCTGTAATGTACCAAAATTGATTATGTTTGTCCCTATTCTGACAGTTCATTTGTCAAATAATGTAATTTTCTTTAAAAGTGTGTTTGAACATAATGAAACACAGATAAATGTGAAATTTGTGGTTTATTTATCCTTCTAGATGGTTTATAAATTGTTTATAGATGATCCTCAAAACCATTCGTTGAAATGTGAAATAGCTATTATGTTTATTTTAAGTTCATCCACTGTGATTAATTAACACAAAAAGCAACAAGCCAGCCTAGTTAGATTTTGTGTTGTTAATGTTGACCAAATATGTGAACCTGCTGTTTTCTTTTATTCCTAATGTAAAGTAAATGAGAGGAAATTAGCTTTTAACAGTTTTCTATCACAAACAGTGGCCATGTAAAATAAATAGTGGAGAATTGTATCCAAGCAGCTGGTTCATGTCCAAAACCACTTGCAATTTGTTGTAAGAAATGAGAAACTGTTCTTTAAAAAATTTATACTATAAGAACCTTAATTCTGATCACAGAAATGCACCAAAGTAAGTGAGAAACACTGCAAATCTTGACAGAAACAAATGAACCAACGTCCTTAAAAGCTACATAGACAAAATAAAATTGTAGCAGGATGTTTGCTCACAGTTCTCCTGAGTGATCAGCTGTAATCTGTCTTGCCTTTTGTCTTGAATGTTTTGAAGAATTTGCTGTGGCCTTCAAGCACCAGAACTAAGTATTGCATACAGTAAAGCACATTATGCAGAAATGGTAGCAAGCAGGGAACTAAAGGTCAAAACAGAGCACCTACCTAGTGATGATAGATGAGAAGCAGGAGTGAAGAAAATGCTAGTGATGTTTTTGTTATGATGCTTAACAAATCGATTGGTTGATTGTGTAGAGATGGGAAATCTGAGTAGCAGGTTCCAGTCCCCCTCTCAGGGACCAGAGAAAGCAGCAGAGGGTGCGATCAGCAGCCGAAGACATGGCTGCGAGTGTAAGAAGAGGAAGAGGAACGCGCAGTGCGACTGCGACAGCGAACAAGAGGAAGAAGACGACATACTAGACACACCTCGCAGGCAAGTCCATTCAAGGAATTTAATTCACTGTCAATTCATCTTCATATTCTTGCCTCTGAAACATTTGCCTGGTTTGCTTTTATTGGACAGGAAGAAATTGAAAAGCACCTCAAAGTACATTTATCAGACCTTGTTTCTAAATGGGGAAAACAGTGACATTCGTATCTGTGCTCTGGGGCAGGAGTGGAACCTCCATAAAGTGTATCTTTGTCAGGTAATATAGTTGTGCAATTACTTTATCTACAATTCTTTTTAATTCTTTTTACCTCACTGTGTCTTTGTTGCCCCTTTGCAGTCTGGATATTTCTCTAGCATGTTCAGTGGCTCTTGGAAGGAGTCCAACATGATGGAAATCAACTTGGAGATTCCCGACCAGAATATTGATGCTGAAGGTGAGAGTCACAGGAAACCAACAAAAGTTTAAACGTTCTCTCATTCTTTCCTTACTGCTCCTTACTGTCCTGTGTCTGTGCAGCTCTGCAAGTCGTCTTTGGATCTCTGTACCGGGATGATGTTCTGATCAAGCCCAGCCGGGTCATCAGCATTCTCGCTGCTGCGTGCATGCTACAGCTGGTCGGTACACACAACAAGCCCCCCGCTGTTTCCTGGAACGTGAAATGAACAATTTGATTTTTGTGCAAATGGAAATATATATTTATTATATGTATATATTTTCTTCCCATCCTGCCAGGATTGTTTGATCCAGCAGTGCGGTGAGACCATGAAGGAGAACATCAGCGCCAAGACTGTGTGTGGCTACTACGCTTGTGCCAGCATCTACGGCCTGGACTCAGTTATGAAGAAGTCAGATTTTATACGTTATTTTAACAATGTTTGGACATTATTAGTACATATATGGCTGTCTACATGTTTATTCTTTCTTGCAGGTGTCTTGAATGGCTTCTGAACAATTTGATGACCCATCAAAATGTTGACTTGATGAAAGAACTTGGGTATGCATTCTATGTGGAAAAAGAAAATTTACAGCAGCATTTGTATTATTTTCAGACTTTATTCAGTTTTCCATTCTTTGAAAAATCCATCATCTATCCATTGGTCTCACTGTCCAGTTGTTTGTCCACCCATCGTCAAGCTAATTGGCTATTCATTAATCCTGTTGTAATACGTTATTAATAAACCACATCATCAATTAAAAAGCGCTCAATATTTTTAATGATGATTTATTTGAAGTGTGATTTTTGTTTGCAGAAGCATTATAATCCATTTATTTATGGTTTTGTTTGTGGGTGTTTTTTTTCTGTTTTATCGTTTTGTTGTGTTTTATTTAGGATGTTTAAAATATCTGCCAGTTCCAGTATTAAGAGTTCTTTACAAATGAAAGTTTGTTGTTCAATCTGTTCTGGGACAATTATTATTCAGCAAAATTTGTTATGGTGACAGGCCCACTATTCATTCAGCAGGACTTCTATTTGTCTGCCCATCCATCCGATTGTCCTTCTGATACTTTGTCCTTCTGTTTCTAGATCTCTCTAGCCATCTTTTCATCAGTTTCTTCTTGCATAGTAATGTATAAAGTCAGGGTTTTTTTTTTTATTTGCTGGAAAAGCCAATAATCTAGAAATTTGAGTTTGAAAAATTACAAAATTCTGGCATTAATTTCTGGAGGAACTCTGGATTCATTTCAGTGATTTTTATTTTTTGTTTTTTCAATTTGGATAAATTGGATAAGATCAATATTGTCCCAATTTTCCTGTTTTGTGAAACTACAGGGCTGATGTGATGGAGCAGCTCATCCAGTCTTCAGACCTATTCGTCATGCAGGTGGAGATGGATGTGTACACTGCTCTGAAGAAGGTACAGAAATTATCATACACTATATGCATATATTTTGCACTATTTTCATTTTCTTCTTGGTGTTTCTGCAGTGGATGTTTCTGCAGCTAAACTCTTCATGGGACGGACCAATCAAGCAGCTTCTGGCTGATGCCGACGCTTGGCTTTGCAAACGCAGGACAGGTGATGTCACCTCCTCAAATTGGAGCTGCACGTTACGTTGCAACTAACGTTCTGTTTCTGACAGAAAAGTCTCTCGTTTTGTTTTATGTGCAGACTTGTGTGAAAAGGAGCCGTTCTTAAACACAGAGGAGGGGGCGCCGTTTCGCTCGGTCTTCAGGCTCGTCCGTCTCCAGTACATCATCAACGATCTCGCGTCTGCTCGCATCCTGGAGAGAGACAATATCCTGCCTCCTGGTAAAACCAAAGCTTCATTAACATGTAATATTTAAACTTAAATGATATTCAGAGGATTTTAATTAATTACTTGTGTCCATAATTCCTGCTGTAGAGTGGCTAACTGCGATGTACAAAAACCAGTGGTTTGCTATGCTCCGGACAGAATTTGACAATGATTACGGGTGAGAATAAACTGCTTTAAAGAGTTTTTGGAAAGTAAAATAATGAAACAATAAATATATTACTTGTTACTTGTGAAAACAGCACTGTGTTTGTATGTTTAGACCTCAGGAGCCCAACAAAGATGAGTTTGAACAGAACAGCATGAGGTGTGGCAGGAAGCTGAGTAAAGATGGAGATGTGAGTCTTTGTGATCATTTCTATTTTTGTATAATTTCTATGTTTTGTAAAATCAGCACAAAGACATGAACCAATTTTTTTTTTGTTTCAGTACTGCTGGAGGTGGACGGGCTTCAACTTCGGGTTTGACCTGTTGGTCACTTACACAAACCGCTTCATAGTTTTTAAAAGGAATACACTCAGTCAGCCATGTGGGGGCGCTGTGAGTCTACAACCACGGAGACATCTGGCTTACAGGTGAGGAATTCAGTCGGTTTGTTTAAATAAATGATCACCTTTGCAGGAATTTTAATGAAAATAAATGTAAATCTGTAACAAAATCCAAATAAAGAAAGTAACTTAGTGTAGTCTATGTGTTCTAGACTTTGAAACTATTTATTTTGATGTATTTTTGTCCAAATGCAAAAAACTAAATAAATCTATAGTTCTATATCTGTAGAAATAGTTATTTAAAATACTGCTGGATACAGGTCCAAATTCTGTAATAAGTAGAGAAAAGATATATTTAAGCACAACAAAGTAAATGTAAATGCAAAATGTCTAGAATGTTCTGAAAAACAAACATTTTAGAACAAAATTCTGACATTTTAAGTCTGGAAAGCTAGGAGATGTTTCTTAGTAACGACACAGCTTATTAAAACGTCATATTTGGAAAACATTGACCTTTTACCTGCTGTCACAGGCATAAATTTAACATTTCTTTTTCATTTTTGGGGAAGGTTACGCCTCGCCTCCTTTGACAGCCGAGGGAAGCTGGTCTGCAGTCGCTCTACGGGTTACCAGCTCCTCACCCTGGAGAAGGACCAGGTCAGTGAGCTCTGCCAGGCTGCAAACATTACCAGCTGAAACTGCAGAAATGCCTTTAATAATCGTCCTTTCCACTGGATCCCGCAGGAGTACGTGGTGATGAACCTGGACAGCCGGTTGCTATCGTTCCCCCTGTATGTGTGCTGTAACTTCCTGTATACCTCGCCTCATTCAGACCACCGTCCAGATTCCTCGGAGCCAGAAAGCGCCGCTCGCGCTGCGTCTTGATAGCTTCTGACAGCCACTAGCTGCTACCATTCCTGTTGACATGAAAACATTCACCCAAAGACTAACCGAACACCTCTTCAACACACTGACTGCATGCTTGTAGTGGAGTTTGGGGGTATTTTCACATGCATAGGGGCAGTTTTTGGTTCATTTTGACACCAAGCTGTTCTCAGTGAGGCCCACAATCTCCTGTTGCCATGCATTTATCCACAAATCATCCACTTATTAAAGTGGAAGGGAGTAGTGAAAATCTGCCTTTAAGGTTGGGTTTAGGAACTTCATAGCTTCAAGATGGGATGATCTGCTGGAAAAGGTATTTTTTAGTTCTGCTTATTAACTTTTTTTATTTAAAATTTCTGTTAAGAGCGCTGTCAAAGAAAAAAATGTGAGCTCAACAACAGGTTTAAATGAATTCATCATATATCAGACCAACCAACTCACTCAAAGAAACGGTCCAAATTTACTAATGTTTGGTCTATCAAAATATACATATACGTGTAAATTTTAAAGAAAATATCTGCCTCATGGACGTGTAAATATGAAAATAATGAGGGAAAAAAAGATTGGCATGTTGTCTCTAGTTTAACATCTTTTTGCACTTGTGGCTGCTTGTTTATTCCATTCTACAACAGAGCATCTCCTCAGAACTTGTTTTTTAATCTTCACCTCATATTGAGTGAAGCAGCATCATAAAGTCAAGACTCTTCTGTCTGCTGGATTGTTCAGATACATTTCCACAGGTTTGCTGCAGTGTTATTTTCCATCACTGACGTTCAGTTGAGCTCCTGATCATTATTTATTGGGGAAGATATTTGAATTACTTGAGTTAAGTCTTTATTCTGCACTCATAAAAACACAAAGTAGTTTCATAGTTACCACAATCTGCAGTTACCTCATAAGTTTGCTTTTATTCTGTGGATTTATTTACTGTCTATTTGGATATGTTTTGAGAAACTGGGGGATTCTCATTTGTAAATCAGATGTATTTTTAACATTTCTGGATCTCCAACAAACTTGTTTGTACAGCTGTTATGTATACATTTTAACTTGTTTTTATTTGGGTTTTTATTTTTTTTTACCTTTTTATTTCTGTGGATGTTTTATGTTAGCAAAAAGATCTAGTTCTCTTTACTGCCAATAAAACTGCCCTTTCATACGGGCTTTGGTGCTACCATACAATCCTATCTTTTATTACAACTTTGTTACAGATACACAAATGTGCTTACAAGCAAATAAGTTAGACAAAAATTATGGGGTAATTTGTTTTGTACTTATTGTTTCGAGTAAAAGTTTGGACCTCCTGTTCTTCTGTTCATTTTAGAAATGTCAAAATTTTTATCAGGTTGTGTTTGAATCATTAAAATATTCAAAGCGACAGTCATCCTGATAAAACAAATTAAATGCAAACTGCATTGAAAGAAATTTAAATGTCACTTATTTTCCGTCTTCTTTTCGATTAGCTGCTCTTTAGATTTTTATCAATTCTGTTAAAGTATTATGAAGTGGGGAAACAAGCATTCTCTCTCAAAGAAAGGACATTTTGAATACTCTCACAACTTTTATCAGATTGTAAACCAAGAAATTAATGTGAAGCTAGAAAATCTGAATCGTTCCATATGACTATAAAAGCACAGAAATCACCTTCCTTAAACAGTTAAAATACAAATATGCTTGAGTCTAATTTTAATCAAAAGAAATCTTACCTCTAATCTGAGTGAGTGCTGGGAAACACTCACTGCATCCAAACAAGAAAATATCTGGAAATATATTTTTGTAATTTACCTGTTATAACATTTTAAATTACCCAAACATGGATAGTTATAGGTATGTGTTATTTGACCACTTGGGGGCGCTGTAGCCATGTGTAGGAAATTGAACTATTAGTCCCAGGTGGTCAGCTGATCATTTACACATGATTAATTTCTTCATAATTCTCAGAAAGCTGTTGTACAATTGAGTCTTTAAGTCACTTGGTGAAAAATAAGACTTATTTCTTTCTCTTTGTAAGATTAAATGAGCAAAAATCAAAATAATGGGAAAAAAATGGAAAAGTAAACAAAATAATAAAGCAGAAAACAAAGTCAAAAAATGCATCAAGAATAAACAGAAGTGACAGTTGGGACAAAGACCTGCTTCAATCATGCTTATGTAAATGACCAGGTGGCTTAGAAAAAGATTTATTAAAAAAATTATTTCTGTGTATAAATATCCTCCTAAGCCAGCAGAGGCATATCAACCATGCTTGGAAGCTTTTGAAACTTAAGATATTGTTTCCACTTTAACCTCAATATTTTGACCCCAATCATGACATAGTTTTTAGTGTTTTTTTTCTCACCATTTCAACTTATTTCTTTCCTTCAAGTGGCTTTAAATCATCACTTTTTATTTAGGCGAGTGATTAAAGCTATAGGGAGTAAACTGTACTTTTCATCAGTTTATTTTTCAGATATCAGTCAATAACTGCTGAACTGTGCTCAGTTTAATTTCCTCACCAGAAACCTCATCCATTCTGTAAATTTATGCTGAAATAAAGTGAATGCAGATCAAACTGGTAGCAAAATTAAACAGGTTGTGCATTTGATTTAAATTACTTGTAGGTTTTTACAGTAGCTGCATTTATGTGTTTGACAATTTGTCTATCCTTCAGTTTCCTCACAGTGTTGGTTTTCTTAAGCCATTTTCTATAAAAAAAAATGTTTCAATTGTTTTTAAAAGCAACATAAAACAAAACTTATTGCCTTGATTGTTATTTTATTTCACACGTATAAACAGCAGTGGAGGCAGACACCATCACAAAAACTGGAGACCTTATTGAGATAAAACAAAACAAGTGGGAGTAGCAGGACCAAGAAGAGCTGCGTATAAAATCCGTCAAGAGATGCACATGAGAGAACATTGCTCTATTTAAATTAAAATTCAGATCTGCTTCAAATAAATCTACCATCACTGCATTGTTTACACATGGTAACATAGCATTGGATTTCTGAATTTAGATAAATCACTAGCTTTAAGTTCTAGTAACAAATCTCACAATAACTATCAAAGTCTTTGAACTGCTCTTTTGTGGTTGCCTTGATATCCTCAGGTCACTAACCTGGCGTCTACCAAGTCCAGACTACTTGTTCCTCACTGCGGTATAGAGTCCAGGTTCTCCTTGAGTCTCCGGGTCATGCTAGGGAGCAGGTTAATGTGGTCGTCCACACAACTGCCCACACAGCGGTCCATGAGTGATCGGACGGCCGGCTCCTTCGATCCGGAGTCGAACAGATCCTTCGCCTTGTCGTTGCAGTGCATCGTGCATCTGGTCAGACGGTCCTGAGGAAAGCAGAACACAAGAAACTGATTTTCACTAATAAACAGAAGCAACAAAACGCAGAACAAACTAGAAGTTTCAGATTAAAGAGGCAGATTCTATTAAATATGTAAAAAAAAAATGCTAACATTTTTGCCCTACAGTTGTTCTTTTACTTACATTGTGAACAAATACACAGTGAACACAATTTTTAAAGAATAATTTAAATAGTCATTCATCTAACTGCAATATTTATTCCTATAGAAAATATTACAGGTGATTAATTAACTGTGTTCTCAAAAAACACCAAGAGAAATATATTTCACAAAAGACTTCCTAACATCACTTTAATATAAAGTGACTAATTTCTAAAATTACACAAAATAGTGCTGATTTGAAGTGGAATTCAAGTTTTCTTGAATCTTATATTCAGACAGTGAGATTACACTCAGAATCTTTAAATTTCATTTTAATATTATTTACGAGATGCATTTTGTGGGTGATTTTCATCCTGGTCTGTTTGTCATCACATATTAGTTAACAGTAAATTCTGACTAATTTTATAATGCCTGGAAATAAGAGTTGCACAAAGACATGATTGGATGCAATAAGTTTCAAGAGCTATGAATACGTGACAATAGTATATTTGGTCAGGATGGATCCTCCCTGCATCTGGTGATTAAACCTTACTAAGATGCTAAAGGAGTGTTACCCAGATTTTAGGGGGTTTCTTGTGATTTTTTAATATGTGCATGTTGCTTCAGTTGAGCTGTCACTGGTATAGTCCTCTGAACTACTAATATCAGAAAATATTACTTTATCCCTCCAAAAGTAACTGACTGTTGCTCTGTAAACCTGTGATTGTGGTGGAAGTGAAGGTGCTGATGAGTGTTTGCAGGCTTTTGGGGTTGCAGGTCCTCACCTGAAACTTCTCCAGCTCTGAGGTGACCAGCCCCTGAGCCTGGGCCAAAGGAGTGTGACACCTCTCGATACACTGATGCACCTGAGTCATGGAGGCAGAGGGGCGATCGCAGCAGTCTGCACTGCATTTGAACATGCGTCCCTGCAGCACAAACCAGCAGCCTGTCAGGGAGACTTATTGGTAAACAAAGCCCCATGCTGGTGTGAGAAAGATCACTAACCTGCATGTTCCGGATGTGGTCCCTCTCCAGAGATTGGACCATTTCTTCGACCACCTTCTGCACGCGTGTCTGGTGTGCCTCTGCCATCTCTGCAGGCCTCTCTATTCCTTTAAAAACACTCAGAACAACTTTCTCATTCAACTGACACCGGAAGTCCAACTGCGCCGCACAACTTTCTTCACAATTTGATAACAACTAAGGTCACCTCCATTCAAGCATGTTACAAGATTAGAGATGATTGGGTCATTTCCGACTTTCTTCCGTTTCTTCTATGGAGAGTGACAACTTCCGCCAATTTCCTCAAGCTTTTCAAAATAAAAGCCAACTTGCTGTTTGTAGCGCTGATCACTAATATAATTCAAACAACGAAAAATTGTTTGCAATTTTTCACAAAGCAATGTTATGTGGTTGTAGGTGGTCCTCTTGGATTAGGGTTATAGTTCAGGTATTATTTATTTTACTGTTGTAGTTTCTCAGCGGTTACATATTAAGATATATTTTATTATGGAATTCCAGCTCGAACCCGGAAGTTGGTTCTCAGTCTGAGCAACGTTCAACGATTCCCTGTAGGGACTCAACCATTTAACTGCACCAGTTCGTTGTTTAACTTTTTGTTTATACGTTTACCTTCATAGCCAGTTATTTTCTGTTTTTCAAGTAATTGGAAGAGATTTTTGCGCTCTTTAATATTTTTTTCTTAAGTCTAACTCTGTTAAAGTTTTTTTTAAATCAACACCTCTGTGGTGATATTTGAAATTGTGAGTACCATTGAACATGACTGTAGAAATATAGCACTGCGCTTTCCCCCGCATGGTTTGGCAGATGATCTAAATTGAAATCACAGTGATTCACTCTGCTGTTTAATGTATGTCCGTAAGTCCGGTGTGCGAACTTTGACCCTCAGAAGTTATCAATAGTTCCTGTTTCTTCTTCATGCACAGATGATCCTGGGTGCAGACCAGTAGACGACGGCCAAAATGACTTTACGCACGCTTTCACTGCGAGCCCTGCTGTTCCTGGGGCTGTGGCACTCTGGGAGGAGAAGCTTGGCCTCAGCTCCGGAGCTGCTGGAGCAGCCCAAGAAAATAGGCAAGTACAAATTACGCTGCCGCAAACATGAAGGAGTCACCGAACTGGTACTTCTGATCGGTACCATTCAATAAGATGAGTTACGTGCAGGATATTTGCATTTGGTCGCTGTAAACTCACAAAGCTTGAAAAAACAAATTACAAGTTTTTTTTTAAACTTGTTCTTTGGCCGCAGACTGATTTTTTAAAATCTACTTAAAGGAACTCCATTCTATTAAGCAAAATTGAATGCATTTCCATTAGAACATATATATTTACACAAATTTTAGTTTAAAAAAATGTGATAAATAAGACAAAAAATGTGGGAGATTTATCTTTTCAAGATATTTCTTTTTTTTCCCTCAAATTTAAAAGCTTAATGTCTTTAGCATTTGGTAGTATTGCCTTTTAAAATGCATGATTCAAATCAGCGTGTCCAAAGTGTGGCCTGGCAGCTATTTGTGGCCCTTTGGATCATTTTGTTTGGCTCTTTATTTACAATTTGAAAATTGAAGGAATTTGTCTTCAAGCATAGGTGGTTTGAGATCAAAACTGTGCTTGATCTGCAGAAATGTGCAACATAGTCTTTTATTAACCAGGTTGGTGCTTTCTTGGATTAAATTTGGCTAAATGCAGCAAACCATAACCCATGCTCTTGTTCCCCAATATAAAAATAGACAATTTCCAAAGTCTCTACATATAAATAATAGTAGCAATAAATTTCTTAAAATATATTTCTTTCCATTTAAACAGACTGACAACATGATGCTGCCACCATCATGCTTCACAGTTCAAATGATGCTCTCAATCTTCTAGAGAGAGGCTGTTTTTAAGTGATAACAGAAAAATGTGGGTGCAGTCCCCTTTTTGGTACACATTGTGCTTTATTTTTCCGTCTCTGCTCCTTTTCCAGCTGTGATCGGCGCAGGCATCGGCGGAACAGCTGCAGCCCATTACCTGAGGGAGGAGTTTGGACCCGTTGTCAAGATCGATGTGTTTGAGTCGGGGACAGTTGGAGGGCGTCTGGCAACAGTGAAGATGGGGGATTATGAGTATGAGACCGGAGGCTCTGTGATCCACCCTCTGAACCTACACATGAAGCAGTTCATTGAAAAAATAGGTAACCGCAACACAACCACGGCATATTTGACAGATGATCAGATTAATATGTGTTTTCTAAACTTGATGCCTCGTTGTCAACAGGTATTCCTCAGAGGAAAGACGTCCCCTCTAAAATGGCGATCTTCGATGGGAAAGAGCTTGTGTTTGAAGAGAGCGATTGGTTCATTGTTAACTTCTTCAGGATGCTCTGGCGCTACGGATTCAGTTTCGTCCGCATGCAGATGTGGGTGGAAACCGTTCTGGACAAATTTATGAGGTGAGAAATTAGATTTCGCAGATTTTAGTTGCAAAGCTGCAATATGAGCTCAGAAGTGTTGTAGGTGCCCTGATTCTCCTGTACATCCTGTTGTTGACAGAATCTACCAGTACCAGCAGTACGGCTACTCGTTCTCCAGTGTGGAGAAGCTCTTGCACGCCATGGGAGGCGACGGCTTCCTCACCCTGATGAATAAAACTCTGGAGGAGGCCATGATGGGAGATGGATTTTCACAGGCCTTCATCAACGATATTGTTGCTCCCATAACACGTGTGAATTACGGCCAAAGTGTTCGCATCAATGGCTTTGTGGGTATGTGTCTTCACCAGAATACTCAAGCCTCTTTTACATTTTTGTCACATTACAGCCACAACTTCAAAGCATTTTGGGGAGAATTTTAGGAGCTGGATTAATTAAAAAGTAGTGCGTAATAGAGAAGTAGAAGGAAAATGTTTTGTTTTTTTTTGTTTTTATGGTGATGAGTGTTTTTTTGTTGTTGTTTTGATATAGATCAGATCTCCTTCTTCCAAATGTTCTCCTTCTGTAGTAACTACTTAAGCTAGTAAAAGAAATATGACAAATAAAATCCATTTTTATTCCATAAAAAAACAATATGACACTTAGTCTCAAGTTTGAAGTAAGAAAAATGTTTTTTAAAGTGCAAAAACATTTCATATTAACTTTTAAAAATTAAAAAAAGCAAACTTAAATTGAGCACAATCGTTTATGTAATACTTCACTTCCTTTCTCAAGTTTTAAGTATGAAAAAGCTTTTTTAAATATAAAATGGATATTCCTAATCTATTTTTAGAATTTTTTTACGTCATTACTCTTCTTGGAACTTCCTGAAAATAGTAAAACAGCCCAATTTCTTTAAATCCGGACTAAGAACCCAGATGTTTAGAGTTGCTTTTGTACCATAATAAATGAAACACTAGCCAACATTTTGATGTGTAATGACGGCACTTGGAAAAATGTAACGTTTCAATTGTTAATTTTCTTGTTTTTATGATGCAAAGCACTTTGAACTGCCTTGTTGTTTGCTCTACAAATGAAATGTGATTGATTGATAAACAAGTACAACAAGTGAGAAATTAAACAAAAGCTAAAAACAGGAATAGGCCAGCAGGGGTCAGTAAGTATTTTAAACTGATATCAGGTTTACTTTGGGTTCGTCCTCCAGAGTGAATTTAACATGGAAGTATAATGTTTCAGGGGCGGTGTCGTTGGCTGGGGCGGAGTCAGGCCTGTGGGCAGTGGACGGTGGCAATAAGAAAGTGTGCTCTGGACTCCTTTACCACAGCAATAGTGATCTCATCCCTGCTAAAGTCACCTCCATTTCAGTGAAGACCAGACCATCAAAGAGAGGTAACCTCCATGTTGCTTCATTTAGCATAAAATCGTCTTTATTTTATTTCCCCTGCTTCACCAAGTCCCCTCTGCTCTCTATTTTCAGGAAGCACTGTCTCTTACTACGAGGTCAACTACGTCGGGGAATCCGGCTCGGCGCACTCTCTGTATGACATCGTCGTCATAGCGACGCCACTTCATCAGGGAAAGTCTGACATCACGTTCTCAGGGTTCTCCCCTCCCATCCCGACTCACTACCCGGGTCTCTACCACCAGACGGTGGCCACCCTGGTGCACGGCACCCTGAACGTGTCCTACCTGGGGACCGCCGAGGACGCCTCTGAGTTCACCGTGTCCGAAATCCTCACCACCGACTCCAAGGGCTGCACCATCAACAGCCTGAGCTCTCTGGACCCCGTGCACATCCCCGACGGCTACAAGCGACCCCCGGCGAGCCGCCCTAAAGTCTGGAAGGTGTTCTCTTCGGAATCGCTGACCCCGGAGCACCTGCAGCGAATGTTTCTGTCCTACGACTCTGTGTCCGAGACCCTGTGGCTCGCCTACCCGTCTTACCGTCCGCCGCACCGGAAGACGCCGCCCTTCGTCCTGCACAACCGGCTGTACTACCTCAACGCCATAGAGTGGGCGGCCAGCGCCATGGAAATGAGCGCCATCTCGGCCCGGAATGTGGCCCTGCTGGCTCATCACCGCTGGCACGAACAGACCCACAAGATCGACCAGGAGGACCTGCACACGCGACTCAGAGGAGAACTCTGAAGAATCAAGCCACAAACCTGTGATTTCAACCAAACAGATTACATGATTATGAAAAATATTTGTTCTTTACAAAAAAAAAACTCTTTAAAACATGCAACAGTTTTTATTCTCTCTTTTTTCTTTTTTTGTTGTTTACCTGGACAGAATCAGACAATATAAAAATAGTTCTAACACTGAAGCAAGATGCACTAAATGGTAGATCCTGAAGCTTCCCTCTTTCCCTTTGAGTCTTAGTCTGCATTGGACTTGTTGTGAACCCAATTCAACCCTTCAATTTTGTCTTTATGTTTTTTTATCTACATTTCTTCCTGACTGGAAGGTTTTTCTGATGGGTTTACACGTCTTCTGTTAACTTCCAAGTCTCTCTACCTCCTCAACAAAGTGCTGCGAGTTTTGCTGGCAAGTTCAGGCATCGAGCACCAAAGGTTGACAATATTTAGGGATTTCAGTGCCACCTATTTCAAGACAAACTGCAAAAATAATAGCTTTAGAAATTTGTGCCTTAATGAAATCGGAGTAGTAAATATTTTGAAAATGATCTTCTGGTCCTTTTTGAGATTTTGTCTGAAAAGCCTGAGCCCAGGACCAACTTGCTTTTTGTGCTTAATGTTTCTTTTTTTCTTCATTTCTTAGATATTAAGGATAATTTTTTATTTCTTGACTTATAGTCAGAACTTATGTTGGGAAAAGATACTTGACTTGTCCTCTACTTTGAGGTTCTTTTAGGTGATTTTCTCTCTAGAGTTTTTCAGAGAGTGGCACTTTAACTGGGATTCAGTTTTACACACTGCTTTCCAAATGAATTTCATGTTAAACCACAGTGAAAATGCCCAAACAATACTGGAGATTTTAAAATGCGTTTACAATCATAATAAATTAATGAGACTTTTTGCGCTTTGTGTTCTGATTCTTGTTTTTCTGTAAACCCTCTGGTCGAACTTTAACCCTTGAGCTAAGGAAACTTAAAATGGTTTCCATGCACATTCATGAGTAGTAAAGTAGAAAGAAATAATAGAATACCAGATACAACATAAAATAAACTGTAGGCGTAAAAATCAAGGTTGGGAACATATTCAGACAAAAACCTTGGTGTTTTGATGTTCATCTCCACTGTTTCTGAAATGAATCCACTGACAGAGTTAACTCTGCCACTAATCTTTCTAAAACACTAAAACAAGGCGTTCCTGCATTACCACTTACGTCTTTGTCTATTGCCCAAAATAATCCATTATGTGGGCTATTGCTATTACAAGTTTAATTTATTTTTATTTAAACTCTTAAATTTGAGGTATTGAAATAAAATAAATCAATTTGAATTGAATCTAGAACAAATTAAATTCATTCTGATTTAACATTTGAAACTGTTTCTCTCAGACAGCTCCTTTCATATTTGTTGTGAATTAAATGGAGATAATTTAAATTAACTAATTTCAAAATTAAATATTAAAAAAAAAAAATAAGGGCTATGAAAAATGGACAAAATAAACACTTGACAGCAAAGCTGCTGTGGATGAAATGATTCCTAAAAGCTAACTTTAGAATGTAAATTTGTCTTTCAGAAAAGAACTCTTTAAAATCAACCCACTTTTTATAGAAAAAACTAGAAAGGATATTTCTGTCTTACCAAAACTAGAGACTATTTCAGTTGGACTGAAATAAATATGGAAAAAAGCCCAGTTTTGAAACAAAATCTTAAATTATTGATAGAACTGATAGCCTATTGTGAAGAGAAGCAAAACAACATGGGAGTCCATTTTTCTGTCTTTAAAGCTCAAACTCTGTGGCAGGTATTATGATGCAGAGTAGAGATCCATAACTGTTACGGCTTTATCAATTTTATTATAATTTTGATGCTGAAATTAAACCATGCACCTTTTATCCTGATAATAATATCTCCATCTCTGATACTCTGCTGGATAAATTGGGGAATTGTTGCATCGACAAACATTGTGACCGGTCCTTCATGAGCCAAGTGTGTTCTGTGAAGTCACCGTTTCCATTTGACACAGGCAACAAACATTGTTTTCAGCCTTTATAACATGGACTTCCTTTGTTTTCCTTTTTGTCTCTCTTCCCAAATAAAGCCCCATGTGACCCTAGGAGCCAACAAAAGCTCGCTTTGACAAAGGGAATAAGGATACGTCTGTTTGGTGATGCACCACCAAGCCGTCCTCTGAGGTGGGGAGGGACAATGGTACCAGAACCGTCTGTGAATGCAAAACATGTGATGTGACTGAAGATTTATATAAGGGCCCCAAACAAGGCAGGTCAGACATCCTGAATCCTGCACAAGCCAGACCAGCAGCCAACATGAGATTTCTGGTGCCGCTTTCTGTCATCCTTGCTGTGGCAGCGTTTCATTCTGGTGAGAGTTAGAACTATTGAAAAAAAAAAAAAACCACTCTAAAACAGCTAATGTCAAATGTCTGGTCTTAATAACCTTTTTTGTTTTTTTGTTGTTGTTTTTTTTTTTTACAGTAACCTAAGTAAAATTGAAGGTTGTAAACGATGAAACTTGTCTGAAGTTAGCTGATGCACAATCAGGCTTTTCTTTGCTGATACCGATATCCAATTTTATTTTATGTCTGAGCTTCTCGATTCTGTGTCTTAAACTGTTGTATCACGTAAAGAATACGTAAATGTGCTGCAGCTTCTTTAATCAAGGTGATTTAAATCCAGCGGGCAATAAAGAAATTACAGACTTAAGTCTAAAAGAATAAATCCTTAGTCTTTGTTTAAAAAGCGCATCAAACATCCTGATGCACTGAAATTCTCCAAACTGAAATTTGTAGTAGTTCTTAGATTTGATGCATGAACTGTGTCTCAGAAATTACATTTTTGGGGGAGCATTTTTAATCATTTTACTTATTTATTATTCCTTCTAGCCCTCTCAGCATCTCTGGAATCGGCAGAGAAAGAGGAAGAAGTTACTCAGTATGGTGAGTAGAGGTTTATTCAGAAAAACAGGAATGATGGATGATGTCATAAGCTGACAGAAATGCCTTAATCATATTTTTTTTATGCAGATGGGCTGACTCAGCTGCAGAAAATAGGTAATGTACCATTCTGCTTTTTTTTTTTCAGAATAATAATTTAGATAGATTTCAAAAATCTGGAGTGCACCCTAAATTGTTAAGTCCTAAATCTGAATCTAATGTTGGTATTTTTAGTGTGTTTTTGACATTTACGGTCTTCTTTTACTTGCATGGCTTGGTTCTCAGACCAAATGGAGTTTGATGCTGCTCAAAAAGCTGAAGCAGCGCGGATGAACAGTAAGTTTAAAATTGACAATAAAATAACTGTAAAAGAGGCAGATATGTAAAAATGTAATTGTTTTTTTTTTCAAGTTACAGAGGAGCAGAGTGAAGATAGCCGCTATCTTGGTAAGAATAAAACAAGAAATCATGACTTTTCCACAATTAGATCCAACTGATCATTTGGTTAAGCTACCTTTTAACTTCACAGAGGCTGTTAAAGATGGATCTGGTGAGTTCTAGTCCTTTTCACAATAATTCATATTCACCCACATGAAGCTAAAGTTTCCTTTATAAATATTTTAACAGTAGAGGAACATGATGAAGATGAAGCTGAAAGCAAAGGTTTGTGGATAACATGTCACAATGTTTCCTTGCACTCACAAAAATTTTCTTTTAAAGATTATCACGGAAATACATGTTTTTTAAATTTTTTACGCCCGTATTAACTTTTGTCCTAACCATACTTAACATTTTTTAATTGTATCCATTTTAACCTACTTAGTTTTTCTCCCACCTTCTTATATTTGCACATTAGATTTTTATGAGCCCGACAGCATCAAAAATGATTAGCAGCAATCGATTCTGAACACTTGAAGATTGCCTTTGACATATTATATATCAACATGTTCTTCTGTTTTTTAATGGTTTGCATATTTACAGATTTGGAGAATTAGACATTGAAAAAGAAAATTCCCCCCAGAATTGTGCAGTTAACAGCTGAAGTTATACACATTTACAAAATAAACAAAAAACAAGCAAAAATGTTAAGGGGTCAAGGAGGCTTAGCCGTGTTTAATGTTGACTAACTATACCACTGTTTACCTGCAGAGGGTGCAGAAGATCCCAATGGTGCCGCAAAGGAAGGTGACGCAGGTTTGTAGTTTAGCCTGTAGGTGGGAGTAAAACACAACTTTAAAAAGTGATGGTGAAACAGTGCCGTTAATTTATTCCCCTTTTTTAAAACAGAGTCAGAGTCAGAGTCCTCTGAGGGTGAGTGTGGAAAAAATAAAACATTTTAAGTGTTAATTTCTACTCTCCTGATAATGCTTATGTTAATGAATTTTTTTATCAGGAAGGCAAAGGAGAGGTGAGGTTTTTGTGCTATTTTACTTTTCTTTTCAAAACTAATTCATTCATTGTAAGAATAATACGTCTTACAAATAAAAATCTTTCTCTAGAATACCCAGAGACATCGACACTCAACTGTGTGGTACGTGAAAACACTGAAACAATTCATTATCAGATCATCTACCTGCTTTAAAAACTTTCTCTTTCCCCTTGCAGCTGAAGGGAACACCCAAGAATGAGGTGAAAAACTTAAATCATTTAATGTAATATTGCACAGATATGGCATAAGTATTTATAACTGCTCAGATTCATACAGTAAAAGCTCAGTTCAGAAATAGTGTTTAACATTCTTTGAGGCCGACTCAAAACTACCTGCAGAGGCGAGATGTGGTGAGATGTTTGGAGTGAGCTGCTAAAGTTTAAATTGTGGGTTATGCAATAAGCCAGACAGAGAAAAACAGAACCGGTCACAACCAGTCTGGGCTTGACTTTTTAAAATAGTGTCACAAACTTTTATTGTGGAATAAAGTCTGCTATAAAACAAAAAGAAGGTTGGACAACTTTTGGCCGCCCAAAAAAAAGCTGTTGTTTACTTTAAAGGTGTAATTAAGTCATCGAGGATATGAGCTCCTCTCACCTCAAAAAAATAAATAAAAATTAAGATGTTTATTTTGACACAGTCCTCTTAGTGTGTGAGTAAATCTGGGACATGAATCCAGGACACTCAGAGGCATCTGTCCCCAGGTACTGACTGTGCTTGATTTATACAGTTTCATCTATCTCTGGTTATTTTAGGAACAAGGATGTTCTGAAAAATGTTGGGGAAATAAACTAATTTTGGTTTAGGTTTGCTTTTAGAACAATGAGGGGATTATCATCCGTGGTTAGAAACTCATTTTGCAGCAAAACCAAACTGGCAGGGAATATTGCAGACCACCGCCACTTTCAGTGAGAAACATTGCTGCAGTCATAACTCATCTTCCACCCTCTGGGGTTGTGCGACGTAAAAACCCAGGAGGGGTGTGATTCATTAACCCAAAGCCATGGAAAACTACTGCATTGTGGTGTTTTTAATAGCTGGCGTAAAGGAATTCTGTCTGTTCCTGCTTCACAGATGTATGACTGAGAAATCCCTGCAACACGTGGGGCCCAGCGCTTACTCATCACCACCCCGGAGCTGCACCCTGCTTTCCATCAATACAAGGGAAAACAATCCCACCTATCCTTTTGTTTTCCTCCACAGTCACAGGCCAAAACAGGGGAGCTTTGACTTACAAGAATTTCTGAAATCAAGAGTTGCAGACAGTATTTTTACCATTTTTATTGATTTTTTCCATCCACAATTGTGGAGCAAAAGAATGGTGTGCATTTCAAAATAAAAAATAATCTTTGGTACCTAAAAAAAAAAGAAAAATAAGGCAACTACAGCATCTATAGATCTGAAATTTAGTATTGCAGTCAAGTGACCACATGCAGCACACTGTATATTTGCCCCCACCCCCAATTCTGAAGAAAAACAGGCCAACTCTGCCAATCAAATCAGTTCACTTCCAATTTTAAAACTTGTGTATAGCTAAAGTATCTTAACTGTCTCAGAAGGTGCAACAGGTACAGAAAACATACTGAAAGTAGCAATTACAAGGTGGTCTAGAAAATACAAGGCTGAAGCAGGCCTAAAGCATTAACCATCAAGGATGATGCAATCAAGTTTCAACAGGAGACTTAAGGACTCGTTTGGGAATACATTATACACGCTGGTGGACATTCTGTTACATCCTAAAACTGAGGTGAACAGTTTCAGGCTGTTTGTGCACTTGGCTTCGTTTTCTTTTGTTCAAGAAATGACCCTTTAATGCATACAGTATTTTCCATATTAATCTGCAAGTGGTCATCCAGTGTATACAATTACATCTTACACTGTAATGAAGTCTGGAGAATAAACCATTTTAACCAACTTGAGTTGAACTTGTTTTTGATTCTTTTATGAGAACAAATGCGACGTACGGATTCAGGGCATATAACAAAGTCAGATGCAAAATATGAAAATTATTAAATACTCTGGAGTAAAGAGACATACAGCAATACATCTTGTTTTTAATCCTAAAGTACAGCTTTTGCATCTACGTTACTTTCAGCATGTGTTATACTTGAAATTACAGGTGTGATATTACTGCATTTCCAATACTGTCAAAACAAAATGGTTGTATTTACATCACTGGAAAAGTAAAAAAAGAAAATTAAAAAAAGATTAAGAATTTACAGAAATAATGAGATATGAATTTACAGAAATAACAGCGATCCGAAAGGAACAAATAGAAAAAGCCAAGTTGAATATGAACCACAGGCACATATAAGTTCTTTTCAGACGTCATTCCTTTTGTCGTTGTCAGCCTGAGGTAAGCCATATTTAAACTCAAAGGATGCCGTAGATGAAGATAGCCATGATGGCGGCACTGATCAGGCCGGAGATGGGAACAGTCACAAACCAGGCCATGAAGATGTTTCTGAACAGGCGCCAATCCACAGCCTTCTTTGAGCGCAGCCATCCCACTGCCACCACCGACCCCACCTGGAAGCAAAGCGGTCGTTGGTCTTTTGGATGTGTCATTTTGTAAAACTTTGCCTTGCAAATGTTTTAACACTCCATAAGCGGAAAGAAAGATGGATGGTTGTGTGCATTTGCATTCTCCGATCAACTTTTACTGCAATTGTTGCACAAATGACAGCTAAGGCTTAGCCTGGTCAGAGTTCATTTGTGGAGATAAATTAGAAGTTTTTCCAAACACTTTCAATAAGACTTCATATACATTAAAATGACACAAACACTGGCAGCAGGTTTAAATTCATCCTGCTGGAAAATGAACCTCTTCCACATTCTCCAGTAACAGGATATATGGGTACAATGTATTTAGAGTAGGGATCAAATATTTTAATCAGGAGAACTAATTTATCACAATAAGTGATGCAGTCTAATAATTTGATTAAAATTGAAAATAAGATTGATTTGTTTCATTCTGATACAATTTCACTACTAGTTTGCGATATTTTTTCATGAATCTATGATCTTCATTGAACCATGTTTACAGTGTCTTCTTTAGGACTTGACTGCAAACTCAAAATTTTTTTGTTGCTTAATTTCAGTTCTCTCCACTTTCCAGAGTTTCACATGTAACAGCCTTTATTAAGAAAAATACATTTGTTATAGAGTTGTTATATGTGTTTGCACACATTGTGTTATAGCACATAACACAATGTGTTATAAATCACATAACACATTGAAGTTTTATAATTATAATGTGATAAAGTCCAAGGACTAGGAACACTTGTAGGACATCACATTACTCAGGAGGAACGTTGTCCATATTTGGACCAAGTTGCAGACTATTTACTTTAGGCTCCGTCATACTAAACAGCCTTCCTGTGTCTCAGTCAAATTCACAACCACAGAGTTTGACTGGCCTACCTTGCAATGGGTGGTTGAGACAGGCAGACCAATGTTGGAAGCAACCACGACAGTCAGGGCTGAGGCCAATTCGATGCTGAAACCACTGTAGGAAAAAAAAAAGAAAGAAAGGAAAAACACTTAGGACTTATGAGGATGTGTCTGAGCAGCCTGCTAAATCCAGAACTCGGTAATGTCTGGAGAGGATGCGGTTTTAGAGGGAGATGTCTGCTTTCTGTACCTTGAAGGCGTGATGGGGGTGAGGTCTTTGCCCATAGTCTGGATCACCCTGCGACCCCACACCCACAGGCCAATGCAGATACCTGCACCGCCGTACAGCAGAAGCCAAATGGGCGTCGGTGCATTAGAGGTCACGCTGCTCGTTGTGTAAACCAACCACAAAGCTACCAAAGGTCCAATGGCATTGCTGCAGAGGAAGCAGAGAGGTTATTCACACACTGGGCAAAGAGTTAGGGCAAGTTAAAATGTTACCAGCAACCTGCTTTTATCTTATCAGTACAACATGACCTGCGCTGTACGGAGTCCTTACCTCACGTCGTTTCCACCATGGGCAAAAGATCCGAAGCAAGCTGTGAGGATTTGGAGGAACTGAAACAGAGTGGAGACTTCAGGCTTGTCTTCTTCATGCCTGTCATCCAGAGAGCTGTGGCTGCTGCCTGCATCCTCGTTTGCTATCTCTAGTGTCACATCACCTTCGCCCAAATCTTCAGGAGTTATGTTCTCCGCTACAGCGTTGCAGTAGCTGGTGTAACTGTCCATGCGCACACGCTTCTTTTCCTGACCGCCGGACCCCGGGGCCTTGTCGCCGTCTTCGCCGAGGCGAGGGTCCGCCTCTTTGTGCCTGAAGTCGCTGTGTAGGCCGATAATGGCCATAGTGTATGAGGTGTAGCTGTTGTTTCTTCGCATGGGCCGGTCACCTGGCTCGCCCATGCAGTCGCCAACCTTGGCCAGGTGGAGTTTGTGCAGCAGGTCTTTGTAGAGGCCGGAGTCCTTGTGGACTGTGTGGTACTGACTGTAACCATTGCTGGGGATCTGAGCTGGTCTGTTGTTGAACTGAGCTTGGTTGTTGAAGTGGACCTGGTTGGGAGCATTTGCAGAGCCGTTACTGTGCTGGTTGTTGAGCTGGTCGTTTGTTTGAGGCTGTTTCTGGGCTGCAGACAAATTGGTATACATGTATATAAATAAAGTGACGTTTTTCACTGCAAAAACAAAATCTTACGAAGTATTTCTGGTCTAGTTTTCAGTGCAAATATCTTGGTAGGCTCGAAATAAGAAGAAACTAACTTGCAAGTACATTTTCAGCAAGACATAGCTTGTTTTAGTCAATACTTCCTCAGTATTGATGGAAAAGTACAAGCTATAAGACATATTTCTTAAAATATGGGAAGAACGTGTTGTACTTTTCCATCAATGTTAATTATTAACTTAAATTTCCTATATCATGAAGTTACTTGTAAGTTAATTGTCTTATTTTAAGTGGACTAAGATATTTGCACCATAAACTAGCCCAAAAATACTTAGATTTTGTGTTTTTGCAGTGTTTGCATTAAATTTATTTCCATTTTGGTCAGAATTTAATTTGAATGTCATAAAACTTAGAAATCCACCAAATAAAATTGGTTGGTAATCTAAATCTAACGGTTTTAATGAAAATACGACACAAGATCACAGAAACGGGTTTCTTTGAAACTGGTACCATTAATGGGAATTGACTCTGTTGTCTATTTTTAGTATCTGTATCAGTGTTTATGTACGAGAACAAGAAAACATGAAGGCTATCAAACACCAGAGATTAGGGCTGGGCAATAAATCAATAACAATATATACTGTAATAGACACTTGATCAATTTCAATAGAGAATATGTCCATATTTTGGGGAATGTAGGTAAAGGAACGGATTCAGCCGATCAACCTCGCTCAGCCAGTTAAGCAAGATCAGTGCTAGGAAATCAACATGTTGGTTTACTAGCAACATGTTGAGTAACTTGTGCAGCAGCAGTTTAAGGTTTCACCATCGTGACTCTGAGCTCAAAAATCCTCAAAAAACTGAAGTGAAATTGAGTATAAAAAGGAAATACATTCCTGTTTGGCAATACTTTCAAAACTTAAAACAAAAACTTATCAGTATAGACCTCTATGAAACGCCTATATCGCAAGAACCATTTTTTTAGACATATTGTTCAGCCCTTGCAAAAATTGAAAGCTCTAAATTGTCATCATCTCTTACCATTCGTATTGCAATCGTCTGTGTCATCACAATCCCCGATGTTAAAAGCAACCTTGCGCTCCTTATTAGTTTCTCCCTCCTCAGACTCTCCAATGTCGAACGCCACCCTCCGCTCCTCCGGGACCGGCTGAGGTTCAGAGGAGTTTTGAGTGACGGCAGGCGCGGCAGGTACAGACGTCTCCTTGGCAGTCTGCTTCAGGATAGGACAGTGGGCCTCTTTGAGCTCTCTCTTTTCCATCAGGGGGCTCTCCGAGGGGCTGGAAGACTTGATATCTCCTGGCAGGAGAGACGTCAAGGTGAGATCGTACATGTACACCGACCAGCTGAGATATCCAAACAGAGCCACTGTTTTCCTTCTGCCTAATCTGTGAGGTTCTGTAAGACTTGTGTAATTACAGAGTCAAAGGACTATTGTCCTACAAATGTAATGTTAACCAAGTTTAAAAGTGAACCTCTGTTCGCAGGATCAGATAAATGGATTAAATGGACCATATTTACATTACTGCCAAGAGGATATCTAATTGCAGAACAGTAAACACAACCTGAGATTCACATGAACTGACATTTCGTGCTTCCAAGAAGACCAGAAATTCCACTTAATGCTTTCTGTAGTAAACATGCTGGAGTAAGCCAACCAGGAAGTAACGTTACACTGTTCAGGAACTTCAAGGTCAGAGCTGCAGTAACCTCCCACTTTTTGCGTTTTTCTTTTAAACCAGCCGTGTGAAAACCTTAAGTCAACCCCGGCCTATTTTAGCCAGAGTTAAAGACCAATTAGAGGATCACTTTGACCCAATTAAACGACTTGTAAGGTGGCGCTCACCCAGAAAGGACGCATTATCAGGTAAACCCAATGATCCACAAGACCTACATAGCTACTTTAAACCTTTTTGAGTAACAAAGAAAGGTACGACCAAATCAGTGTACAGAGAATAAAAGCTCTGTTTATGATTTAAAGAGGTTACATTTTCTGCCCTAAAACCAGAACTCTTGATTTATTGGAAGGGGAAGAAAAAAATTTAATCCAGGATTATGCAGCATAAATAGGTAACAGTACTGTCAGGTGACTCATCTTTGTGAATCCACGGGTAAAATATATCCCTTAGATCCATTTGGATTATGTGAGCTCTCAACGTGACTAGGCTGGAGTTAAATGAAAACAAATTGTTCACTGGCCTCAAAAGTCACTTCAGAAATCAAACACATAAAATAAAACATAACTTGGACTTACGTTCAATCTTCTTCTTGAGGCGAGGGCAGACAATAAACCAGACCACAATGGCAGTCAGCAGAGCACAGGCCAATGAGATGAGCAGGATGCCCCACCAAGGGACTTTGTCAATTCCCAGCTCTGAGAGATCACCAGGGTCCACACAAAGAAACACAAAAAAGGCAAATAGAAACAGAACATTTTATAAGACAAGGCAGCAGAGGCTACCTTCATGAAATAATAAAACTGAACCTAAACCATGGATTACAGGAGACATTTTTAATCTGAGACGCAAGGCCAGTAATCTGGTGCGTCTCATAAGAGCAGCACAGGCATCGTCACTTGACTGCACTGCATCACTGTGGCACATGGTTTAAAATGTTATGTATGCGAACGCTTACATAACACCCAACAGGTGAGAGCACAAATGTCAACATGACCCCTAAGAGTCCAGCCAACAAATGCACATGGACAAGTTCCTCAAAAGGAAAGAGAAATAGAAAAAGAGAGGCGGGTAGAATTGCATACTGCAACTTTTCACTGTAGTGAGGGTAACCTCCTGCCAAGACTGCAGCAAAACTGGTGCAGCACAGTTCAAGCACCTTATTTGAATTTCCCAGAGGAGGAAGCCATCTTTGTGTAACAAAGAGTTGGAGTCGGCAGTGATTACTTGTGAGCAGAAAGTAAAGACTACAAAGCACACACCCGACACTTGCTCTGTTAGGGTGACCTTGAGTGTGCATATTTAAGTTGTTTTGGCAGCGCAACATAAACAAAAGGAAATGAGGGTCAAATTTACATAATAAAAAATGTGTTCACTGCCATGTTAATTTGAGGGCAGAGTTCACAGTGACAGCGCTCCCCTCACTGACTGAGTCACACTGCAGAATCACACTGATGTTTGTTGCGCAATGCAAGCGCACTCCCCTCAGGATGGAAACAAGACGACGACAAAGCTCCAGTAGTTCAGCTCCCTTACAGGGAGGCGTTTCTGGGTTTGTTCGCTTACATGTGAGGCGACAGGAAAATTAAGCGAAGCTTCGTCTACTACACTGGTTACCACTTCCACATAAAAGAAAAGAACATATTACACAACAGGAAGTGAAATGTAACCATGTCTGTGCCCCAAACCCGTCCCTGGAACCTCAGTACTCTGTGGCCTACAAAGCATAATGATATGGTCTGTTTTCCCTCCCCTGGTGCCACATGTGCAAGTTAACACTTCAATAACAGACAACCACTAAAACTTCCCCTGTATGACTCACTGACCAATAAAGTTTTTAGTTGTGTAATTATATATTTAACTCAAACCGAGAGAGCTCGTTTTTTGATTGGAGTTAAAGCATCATATTCTAAATGAAGTCAGTGTGCAGGGTTAACTACAAGTTGTTTAGATGTGTCAACCTTTAGAAAGTCAATAAAAAAAAAAGCTTTCCCTTATTTTCCCCTCAAGATTTAAAGTAATAAAGAAGCGCCAGTGTCTGGCTCTATAAAGCAGTCTCTCATTTCTCTTCCCCAGTGCATACAATACTTCATGTATTAGATGAATCTTTGCTCCAACACACTTGATTTCAAGGATTTCATCACATCCTCAGCATGTCTGTTAATCAGTCATTCAAGTAATCTTAAACATGTAGCACAATGAGTTGTGAAGACCAGGGTTAAGAACCCCTGCTATCTCACCCAGTCTACCAGCTTTTATTGTGTACTGCTGGTCAGCTGGAAGAACAAAATAATTATTTCCCCTTGCTTACAAGAAGGAAATAAAAACACATTCCAGGTCACAAAAACCAGAGGAAGTCAAGATATGAAAGTAAAAAAAAACTGCATTAATGTGGCTAGAAAATCACAGTAGGGCATCTACAAGTGTCTAAAATCTAAATCTTTAAAAGCAATTAGATCCTTGTATCTTTGTTTGGAGTGTGTTTTCTGCAAATCTTAAGTTATTTGTTACTCTAATATATGATGTAGTGAGACTCGGTTATCAGCCCACTACTGATAACTGATAATGTGGGGTAATAATGGGGATTGTTTGTCATCTCCAGGGCTACACTAAAATGTCCAAAGACCATAAATGTCCGAGGAAAATAAAATAAAACAATTCAAGTAATTTGTTTAGGGAAATTTGAAGTCTACATCAGTAGGAAGTTTACCCTGTTAACACTAATGCTTATGTGACATTTGCTTTAGCACTATGAACAAATCTTTGTACAGGCAGATCATTTGATCCTGGACAGGACTGCAGTGGAGCGAAAGCAGTTGAGTGATATATAAGGTGAGAAGACCTCAGGTAACACGAGACATCCATCTGTAATGGATAATCAGTTGAAATTTAAAGTCCTGGCTTCCTCCTGCATTCAGTTTTCCATTTGCCAACATAAGCTCTCTCACATGGCTGTTTGTAAACTGAGTGCAGGAATATGCTGCAGACAGCCAGGTTTCCATTCACTCCACTGGGCTAACATGTTGATTCGGAGAGTCGAGTCTTGCTGCAGGACACGCTGTACTGTTTGTTGCAGATACTGATGCAGCTGCTGCATTAAAGCACGCAGATCAGCAAAAAAAAAAAAAGAGTCTGCTTTATTCCAGAGTAGAGCCGATTGCAAAAGTGTTGCTACTGGATTAGATTTCTTTAATTATCAGATTTGTAAAGATATCCCATTTTGCTGTAACATATGCCTTTTTTCCTCTTAAAAGCTTATTCTTGTTCATGTTGCGACTGTCTAATGTATAAATGTCTAATGTGAATCTAACTACTGTTCGTAATCCTCATCCAATGTGATTAAGACAGGGCAGCTTGTTAAGATCTCTAAGGGAAATCTCACACCTTTTCATGCGAGGTACGCATTTACTGGTCCTCACGTATATTGTGGTGGGTTCAGATGGGAAGGACCTCACACAACTTTACAGAATGTGTCTGTCTAAGCCAGGCTAGCTATGCTGGAAGTGCAAGTGATCTCCTCTGAATGCGCCGATGTGCATGCACATCTGCACACCAAATGTGGTCAAACTCTGGCCTGTAGCCGTCATTTAAAGGCCCAGGCCAGCTAACATCTTGAACTTTTTGGCCCTGCAGAGAGAAGAAAACAAAAGGAGCAAAAGCACCTCATTTAATAAAATGCTTCCAGAAGGTCAAGACAACTAACAATTATCAAGAGCATTACCATAACAACAAGAGGCACAGGAAAAATCAAAACCATTTCATCTTTACTTCTCTGAAGTCTGAAGATGCTCAGAGTTAATTCTAGTTTCCATTCCCTTGTTGTGCTCCACTCTTAAACTTCATTCCAGCTATGACCCACACAGAACCACAAACAAGAGGGCCTCAAAAACATGTTAAAATAAACACGCCTTCTGTGAAAGTGGTAAACAGTCTGGTTCTGCCTGGAATATATGCGTGGGCATCCGGCTGTCTCAGGGAGCCGTTTATTTTAGGTTTTGGCTGCTGGCAGTCACACAGAGGAAAACGAGACAATGATACTCACCCGGCGCTCCAGTGTACAAGATGGAGAACAGGTTGACCCCCATGGTCACAGCATAGAAGACAGGCAGGGCTTTCAGACCGTTAGGCACAGGGTCTTTCTGTGGAACAGAAACAAAACAATTCAGATTTACAGGCTCTACTGTATTTTTACAGCTACAAGGCCATAAATTTAATGTGACCCATATGGACATGTAGAGACAGAACAGCATTTCCATGCTGTGAAACAAAGACATCAAGTTCCTAGCTTAGAAAATTCAGCTGATTTGTAACAATCTTCATACCTTTCGCAAGATGAACATGCGCACAAAGTAGAAAACCACAGCCGACATTATTCCAGACAGAAGAGGACTCAGGAACCAGGAACCAACTGAAAACAGAAACTCTGATTTAACATCAAATGCCACTTTTTTCATTTTACTTATTAACCAGTTCAAAAATCATCATCCTTGGAAAATTGTTAAAGTTGTTCAGCAAGTCAAATATAACTGTGGCAATACAAGTGTCTTTTCAGATCTTTCAGACTCAACCAAATTCAACATTTCAGAAGTTTCCATAACAGTTACTATAGATTTTAACCTACCATCCAAATGTCCAGCCAAGCCTCAAATATATAACCATTTAATAGCTTATAGCATAACAAAAACATTCCCATTGTAACTGCATAAAAATTAAATGAATTGTTTTCTCCTGAAACCACGGTATTAAAAGCAAATGAATTCAAGCTTTTCCTGAATTGCTTGGAGACAATTTAAATCACACTGTTATTTATACACTTCATGTCTACAGTTTATACTTTATGTGCATTTACATAAAAGACATTTGAAGTGTAAATGCAGCTGACAGTAAACTGAGAGCAAGGTAAGAAAATGTCTTTCTTACCTATACGAAGAAGCTCAAACCACTTGACTCCTTGCTGACCTCTGGCAACCAACGAAAACCCTATTGTGGCGCCAACAATGCAGTGTGTTCCAGAAATGGGGAGCTTAAGGAAAGAGGCAGCCAGCTGCCATACAGCAGAACCTAGAGAAAAAGAAAGAAAACAGATTGAAGGACAAACTAATCAACTACTTCTAAGCACTATATGCTTTATTCTCCCAAAAGTGCATTTAAAACTACGTAAAAGTTACTTACCAACCATGGCACTGACAGATCCAGCCATCAGCACATGCTCAGAGCCATTGTACATGCCCACGTCGATGATACCCTTGCGGATGGTTTCACTCACTTTTGCCCCGAGAAGCACAGAACCCAGAGTCTCAAACACCGTAGCCAGAATGCAGGCCTGTCGCAGGGTCACAACTCCAGATCCAACAGCTGTGCCAAATGAGTTTGCCACATCATTCGCACCCACGGAAAAGGCCAAGACGAATGCGATGATGAAGCCAACAATCAGCAGCCACATGTAGTCTGTCAAGGCAGTGTCTGTCACTGCTGCTGCAGTAGCAGCCAAAATAACTGCAGCTGTAGTTGGTGAAACCATGATTGTAGACTGTATTGGAATTACTTCACAATTTTAAGGGAAAGTAATGTAAAAATCTATTTCAATAAGGCTACTTTTAAACAGCAGCCAATAAATTCAAGAGGTATTATGTAAATAATAATAATAAATAAATAGCTTTTCTATAAGCCGAGTTACTGAGATTCAGCAGTGCAAACTTGTGAAAATCTGGGACTGACCAGAAATTAATTAAAGTAAACTAGAGGTATAACAAAAGATTTATTGCTATCCAGTAATTAAACTAGATTTTTTGCTGCTGTTGTGGTGCTTGGCTATCAAGCAGAGGGTACAAACAGCCATTGTGCAACTGTGACTGCAGGTAGGCAGGGGAACATTCTGAAAAGAGAAAACAGAAAAAAAATACGTTAATCTTTATGGACAGTCACCAAAACAATAATTAAATTGACAAAAGCCTCCTTTTACGTGGCAAATCACGTTATGAAAATCCAGAAGCCACTGCCTATACCGGAAGATCGTCAGCTGGGTGCTTTCCAGAAAACGAAAAGGGAAGCCATATTGAGGAAATGGCGCACGAAGAGTCTCCGATCAATAACGACCTTTGCTATATCTCAGTCAATACAGCAAACATTTTGTTTAGAGCTGCCTAATCGGAGGAAACGCATGTATTAAATTAGTGTGGCGATAAAAAGCGTATTTATCTTAAGTGGAGGCACGATTTTACTACGTGTGCACGTGTCGTCACTCATTCACACCAAGCAAGGAGCACGAGCTCCTTCTGTTCGTGCGGGTCAGACTGTCTAGACAACAGAGAAGCAGAGAGAGATACAGTGTAGTCTTTAACTCGTCTTTCTGACCGCCATACTCGCTGTTGTGGGCTAAAGATGTTTTATATAAGTTATGTTTGCCGAGGTTTTCCCTTTTTTTCGTACGAGGGGGATGCAACCGGATGTGAGTCGGTACATACTCCTCCAGTTGCAGATGCGGTACATTCATCGTCTAAGTGAATCTTCTGCGTCTTGACCCGGTTTAGTTTTTTATCAAATAAATAAAATATTTGAATGTATATTAATAATGCTGATGTCAAGGACGGTCACCTTTTTCGAAACAAAAATAAATGTTCGCTTATATGACAATTTATGTAAAAGGTACACGCCTCATATCCTATTTTTGTCAACAACTGAAATAAACAAAGTTAAAGCCTTTATTTATTTCTATTTAGTTCGTAATAAGTGAATCACTTTACTATTCACAGTTCAATTGTTGTTTGTGATGATAACAACATTGTTCGCGTTGCCATTAGCTGCAGGCTAACATCGACAGTTGTTATACAGCCTTAAAATATAGTACAATGCCTCTAAACCAAGAAAGAGGTCTCAAAGTGCTGATGAAGGTATTAAAGTAGTAAACTTACCACACGTTACGACAGTCGGTCCAGAAGAAAATACTTCCTTTTAGCCGGTAAGCTAATTAGCGCGCGCGCCCTCACAAACGGTTCTCTGCTACAGCGCGCGCGGGATAAGGAAAATTAAACAGATTAAAAAAATATCCCTTCAAAAACCGTCTGCACTAAAATAAACAAATGACTGCATCAAAAATATAGATCTTCGACAATATCTATATCGGAAATAAGTACGAGTTTAAAGTTCCAGAAAGGTCTCCGTTTGAATGGAGGCTTCTCTACCGCATGTATGAAACTTGCTCCTGCCGGTTCTGTGAGATAACTGGGGTTCCTTTTTTTTATTGGATACACCCTTCAGGAAACCCCGCCCCTTCCAGCTCCTCCTTCACGTGATCGGCGCATGTAGCCCTCCCCTCCCCCTGTGAAGGAGTCCATTCTTCTGATGCAACACAAACAGGGATGGGTCGGATTTCTTGGGAAAGGTTGTTGTTTTTTTACATTGTTCTTACACGGAGTGACGCAGTAATCCTATGAATATGAGTCTGCCCAGTTGTAGTCGATCAGAAATACTTTACACTCGTTGCATAAAGTGATGCGTTTATCTAGCCTTTTTCACTTGGGAGTCTCAAATTCTGATGTGTAAGAAAATATTTTACATGAGCAATAGCAGCTACAAAAGAAATATATATGGTAACGTGTCTGCATTACATGTTTTAATTTGTTAAATAAAAAAATAGTTTTAAAGAGAAGTTATAAGCATTAAACCTTACTTCCTACAAAAGACTTGAGACTGTGGTAGAGGTTTACCTTTCAGCAGGACAACAACCCCTAACATTTAGTCAGAAATGTAATACAATGGTTTAGATTAAAGCATATCCATGTGCTATAATGGTGCAGTGAAAGCCTAGACCTAAATCAATTGAGAATCAGGAAGACTGGAAAATGAATGTTCACACGGGCATTCCATCTAAAACAACCTGACCCAAGATATTTTAAAAGTAAGAATGGACAAAAATGTCAGTCTGTAAATGTAAAAGACTGGGAAATACAGCAGAATACTTTCAATGCATTGTGTGATATGCTTCTATAAAGAAGCCTAAATTGGGTCAGAAGGTTAAATACAGATACACACTACACTTTTCAATATTGTAGTTACTATTTACACACTCACAATAATTGAATACATTTATAAAGATCCAAAGTAAATTTCATGAATTCTAATTTGATCCCAGTTATTAAACAATGTAGTCAAGTTCAGTTTATTATTTTCAATGGAAAAAGGGTTTTCTGTCTAATCAAACTCAGCCAGTTGCATCAAGACACTGACTCTGCAGCAATTCCTCTTCTGTAACAAGGATGTAGCGACAGCAGTCGATTTAATTGAGTTAACTTTGCAGCAATACCTCAATCTAAGCCTGAATGTAGGGAATGCAGAGAGAAAAACTCCCCCAGGAGAATCTGGTTGTGTGTGAGCAGCCATCTGCCACGACTGTCTGGACGCTTGAACAGACAGATAAAAACAACCCCCAAAAAAACAACAAAAAACCACAGTATAATGGTCCAGCACAGTACTTTCAGTGTGAATGAGAATGAGTAAAATATTTTTTAGTAGCCTAATCTGAGAGGATCACAACTAAGCATACAAGCTCTGAGACAGTTGTAAATCGAATGAAACAGAATGTTATAAAAATAATTTAAAAAACATGTATTATTTTTCTTTCATGTCATACTTATCTGCCATTTTTATTGGTCAGTTATGCAAAATCCTATTAATACACAACCGGAAAATGGTGGAAAAAAATATTACAAATGATAAATTAAGAAATAATAAAAAACTATAATGAAACAAACAAAAACATTTTAAGTATTTTAATTTGAAAGTTTTACAGTAGATTAGATTACAGTAAAAAAGGATGAAATCATGTATGCCAAGAATGCCTAACTTTCTCTTATCGGACTCTGCTTTTGATTTTACTTTTTGTTAGATAAAATATTTTTTTTGTTTTTGTAAAGCACAATGAGAACCAGAATCGTCTTTGTTCATCATGGAATAAAGAGCAGTGTCAGCCTAAATTGTTAAATGTCGCTACAGCACAGAACTTATCAACAAAAGTGTCAACATGAGTACAATTTATTGATATTGAACACATTCAGAATCAGTGAATGCGACTGTTGAGAGGCCCTACAGAATTTTGATTCGATAGCCAGTAATCCCCAAACCAGAAACTTTTAGCACAGAGAATATAAAGTTTAAAATTGTTCACTATTTAACTTTTAACACAATTAGTCGAACAGTTAACTGAAGAACCATGAATGGCTGTGCGTTTGTTTATGTCAAACACACAAAGAATGTGTTTTGTTTGACATAAACACGAGTCACCACCGCTCATTATTCTTTAGATAAACAACACTTTGGAGTGTTGTAGAAGGTGTCACCTACTGTGATGTTTTCAGACAGTGTTTTGTCAAAAATAGAGTCATAAAAGCAGGAAGGAACAAGTTTAATTGCATTTACTGTTCAGAAATCATGGACTGCTGTCAATTATTGTTTAGATTTTATTTGGGAACAGTTACAGATAGCAGGACATATAACTCCGGAACAGAATTAGGAAGAATAAACAATATAACTGGTGGTAAAAATACATTTCTTTTGATAGATTTCTAAAAGCAAATGTTTTTTTATGATCACATATAGCACAGGCTCAATAAAATTCCCAAATACGTTTTAAACTAAACATAAATTTCAGGTCAAATTTGCAATAACATTTAGCGTACATTTAAAATAAATTTTATTGATGATTATTTTCTAAAATCTTAATTCTGTATGAGAATTTAAACTTTTCTAGGGGGTCCTGCAAACTTTAGGGCTTAAGACAACTGTTCAGTGTGTTATGCCTCTGCTTGGCTTGTAGTATCAATTGAAAAATAAATGAATCTGTTAGAGCGTAATAATACTTTGTTGAAACGTAAATTTTATTGAAGTTTTTAGCATGCCTTTTTTCTGACATTTGCCAAATCTTGTTTTTATAGTATTTAAACATTTTGTAAAAGTTATCCAATTCCGCTTGTGATGACAACTCTTGAACTCAGTCGTCTTTAGGTGACCCCACAACGACTCTGTTAGATTTGGCTTTGGACACTGGCGGGGCCATTCCAAGGCATTCATTTTTTTGCAGTTCATCCATTCTTTTTTTTTCTATTTATAGCTGAGATGTTTTGATGGAAACTTTCTGTTATTTGAGGTGGCTCAGTATTTCATGCACCTTAACAAAAACAGTGACCACAAGTATGCATAGAGCACGTTGCGGCGACCACTATGTTTTGTTTGGGTTTTGTGTTCTTTTGGTAATGTTCATTTCTGTTTCTGAGCCAAACACCTTTGGGAAATCTAGCCCAAAGATCTCACTTTGGTTCCTTCAGACTAGACCATATTGGTAGACCAAATCTACCACATGTGTTAAGCAAGTTTTTTTTTTAAAGCAAAGGATTCTCTCCCATTCCCCATTATATTAGCTTTGACATATGGAAATATATGATATTATTGACACTTGTCGAACATGAAAAGTGCACGATAGAAATTCCTGCAGCTTCCACAGTTTTACTGATAGTCTCTTGGCCTCCTCGAACAACTTTCATGTTTTTTTATCCCTTCAATTTAGGAACAAAGTTTCAGTTTTATTATTTACCCAGTATTTTTATCACTCCCTTCTCAGTTCTATGGTACATAGTATTCATACTACTGTTTTTTGTGCTCTCCTCCAGACAGATACCTTTATACAGTGAGATAATTTTGATAATCTGTCAACTCTTTATGAACTATTTTGATAAAATATACAAATTCTACTAGAAAGTCTCACTACAACCGCTGAACTTTATTTCAGCTTCCTATAAGATATGAAGAAATAAACCCAGGAAGACTCATTTCTATAAGTAAATTAAAAAAAAATCTCTCTACTACGTACTGTTAGTATGTAGTAGTGTAGGATGTGCGGTGCACACTTCTGCAATCAGGTTTATGCACATTTCTGTGTTTAAAAAAATTGTATCTTAATTGATTTTTGTTATTTGTTATCTGGTTAATTTGTTCAGCACATGTGTATGATTAAAGATTAAATAAGTTTAGAAATTTCTGTGGTCTGTGTTATTCAAATGCTAACAGCAGATAATTTAGTTTTTTTTTGCCTGTTTAGTCATATCACATGATATTTAATTCATATTTTAGGTGATGTTGTATTGAAATATGTTCAACAAAAAAATTTATGGTAAATAATTTCGACACTGCATTAAGCAAATGATATGTCCTTCCTGGAAATTTAATTCTTAGAATCAAAGTATTTTCTTCCTTCTGTTTTACCATGAACTGAAGAGTCTTCCTTGAATCTTCTTGCAGGCAGTAGAATGTCTACCTGGGAGACCATTCCTGAAGAGCAGGTTTGAACACATTCAGACTGGGCTTTCTGTAAAGTCACGTAGACTTGAAAATCAAGGTCCAGTACAGAACACCTGAGAAACAAGAGACAAGATAGGATGGGTTGATTATTGTAATGTTAATGAAACATAATGTTCTCTGAGTCATGCCATAAACATGGCAACAAGCCAGAAGCAAAGTTCTGTCTTCATCACATGCTCGGCGTATGCCAAATAATTCAAAGGAGTTTTATTTCGGTCATTACTTTAAGAAGGAAGTCATTAATTTTGTGCCTCTATACATAAAACTCTGGGGAATAGCCCGTCACAATCTGGTTTCCATAAAAATGGAAAAACAATGTCAGGATGAAACAAAACAGGAAAACAGTCTGAGCCGGTGATGTTGAGCACATTACAGAAGACTTGTCAGTCATTGAAGTTCATCCAGCTGGAAATGATAACATTCACTCTAACAAAAGTTGTTTTCTTTGGTCACTGCTGGTTTATATATGGTCAACAGAGATGCATTATGCCACATAAAAGCATTGCTCAATAGGTAGAACAAAAGACACATGGCTGATTTATTGTCAATGGAACAAAAGGATCCTTTGTGTTTGGGTTTAACTATCTGCCTACTTTCCCCCATTGTTTATTCACATCACACCTTTGGGGATCATGGGCAGCTTTATCTGTAAGGGTTATAATTGTAATTGTTTCCAAGCACCGGAATGACAGGAATGGCGATAACAAACTCCCCAACGTAACCTTTACGGTTTTATAATGGCAATTTCCAGAACTTTGTCTCTAAATATATAATTTGTGTCTTCTTCAGCTCCCACCTTTCCTCAACGTAGCAATTAACCGATTTGAGAAACCTTCTTGTTTACCTTGACCAGAGGTCAGTGAGAAAAGCAGACTTGATGAAAACAAGGACATAAACTCAGAACTGTGTTTCTTAATTCTAACCTCACAGTCTTATGATGCTGACATCCACCACAGCCTGAGTAACAAACACATGATCTCAAGCTGTAGGGTCTAAATTCATTATTTTTCTGGTCACATGCCTTTTACTGCAGTAGTGATTCTTTGGCAAAGTGCATGTTGTGTTTTAATTTAACCTGATTGTTTGTTGCCTGATGAAATGATGAAGCTAATTTTGTAAGGATGCTTTACAAAATATTCATATCCCTTAAGCTTTTCAGCATTTTTTCACATTGTAAATTCAAGATTCAAATGCATTTGAGAACATATTGTTTTTTTAAAAAAGCAACTGAAAGTAATTGTGTTCCAAATTATTATGCAAGTGATATTTTATCAGATTTTCCTAAAGGGTCAATGCAAATAATGGTCAGTATAATTTTCAAGTCATGAATTATTACAGTATAAATCAAATTTTACTGAACAAACCTCCCAATGAGAGCAGTATTTTTTTTCAAAAATAAAAAACTCAAAATGCACTGTTCCAAATTATTATGCACAGCAGATTTTCTAAACATTTTATGGATTATAAAGAACTGCAAACGGTCATTCTTTGAATGCACAGCATTAAGTGGTCACATGTACTAAAATCAAAAGTTATTTAAATCAAAAACATTTTAACAGACCAAGTTACACGTTAACACAGGACCCCTTCCTTGATATCATCTGCACAATTCTTGCTTCAATTGAACTTGAATTTGTGGATAGTTTCTGCTTGAATTTCTTTGCAGGATGTCAGAATACATTCTCAACAATGTTAAACATACAATGGGATGGCTTAGATCAGTGGTTTCCAAATTTTGTATACCCACAAAACAATAGTGGCAGACATTTGCAACTGTCTATTGGTTCAACATATAATTATTATTGCAGAGTTAATTAATTAATTAAAATCTCAGAACTCCACACTTTATGACCCCAAGTAGGGTCCTTATTCCAACTTTGTGAACCACTCACTTAGAAAAAAGCATAGTTGCATGTTTAGAATGGTCAATTCAAAGTCCAGACCTAAAACCAATTAAGAATCTGTAGCAAGACTTAGCAATTGCTGTTCACAAAGAAAACATTCACCATCTAGCATGACAACAACCCTAAAGATATGGCCAGATGGCTTAGATCAAAGCATATTTCTGAAAAAGAATGGCACAGTCAAAGTTCAGACTTAAAATCAGCTGATAATCTTTGAAGATTAATATTTGCAAATACTCTCCATTCAATCTGAGCAGAGCAAAGAAGATGTAGGGAAAGAAATTTCAGATGGCAAATTGGTAGAATAACTTTCCTACATAAACTTTCCTACTTGACCTATGTGCTTATGTAGGTCAAGTAGATAAAGTCCAAATCAGATACAATGGACTTTGAAATACCTAAAAAAAATTAAAAAACAAAAGCAAAACTCAACCCTCACCCCAAAAAGGTATGAATACTTTTCTTGGAACTGTAAATGTAGACTATAGAGTAAATGTCAGTTCTTGAGTTGGATCAAAGTATTGTCACTGATATACGATGAGCTTCATATCCCTTGCACCAGAGTTATCTGGTGCAAGTTATCTACAGTGCAAATTAATTTTTAACTTTAGAAATGCTCTCTGATGAATCTCGTTTACTGCTTAAGTGAAACGGCGCCCCCTGGCGCATATTACGGTAACAACAATTTAATTGTTTCTACTATCTTGCTGCTTCAGGTCAATTTTGCTATGAACAGATTACTATACTTCTTCTTCTTCCTTTTTTAAAATAAAAAATAAACACAGAGATTTGATTTTTATACCTAGTCTTACATAAATAATGCAACTGAAAGTAAATTATATCTTTTGTAGGAATATTTTCCTATACAGTAGGTCTAAAAGGAGTTAACAGAGCTTGTTTATTAAATTGTAAATGAGAGGAAATCCTTCAAAATCTGATAAAGGTTTTATATTGTTGGTACTCATATTGAACCATGCAAGTTAATTTGGGTATGGGACTTTGGGATGTTTGTAATTTTGTAATTGGGTCAGACAGAGTTGAGTGCTGTCCACTGTCAATATTTATCATTCTGTCCTCTTCCACTGATGAGTCATGACCTGCAGAAATTACTTACTGGTATCCAGTATATCAATCTGTTTAACCTTAAAGGGAGTGTTGTTATGATTACTACAATAAGGGAGGCTCAGACGCTACATTTTTGGTCAGCACAGCGAGATCCTTGCAAAAATGTTCACACCCATCTTGCTTTTACTTTTTTGACACATTGCAGCCACAAACATCTGCGTATTTTATTGGAACAGTGTGGTATATCAACTTAGAAGAGTATATGTTGGTTTTGTGAGACAACATTTCTTATTTTCTATTAAGAATCAGACAAGTATGTGGAATGCATTTGCAAAATTTGTCTTTCACTGCAAAATCAGCTGGAAATATTTGGGGTATGTTACTTTGCACTTTTACAGACTGAACTGGAGCTCAGAACATATTGCTCTTGCAACAGATTCTCAGTTGGATTTTATTTTCTCCGTTCTGACTGAAAAATGATTTGATCTAAACAATCTTGCAATATTCCTGGTCAATATGCTACTGAAGGACAAACCACTGCCCCAGTCTAGTCTTTTGCAGTCACTAAACAGATTTTCTTTCAGGATTTGTCTTCCCATCACTTCTAGTCACCTTCCTGGTCTTTGCTGAAGAAAAACACACCCACGGTTTGTTGCTGCTACAAGCATGGCAACGTGATGGCGAGAAGGATGTGGAGTTTCATGTTTTGCAAAAGGGCAGATTTGTGTCTAAAATTTGTTCTCTCATCAGATTCTCCCACCTGAGCTGTGGATCTGCACAGTTCCCATGTAACTCGAGGCAGCTCTTCTGCTGTCCAGCTCCAACAAGATTTGTAGTTGTGCCTTGTTTTCTTCCATTTTTTGATGTGTTTTGTCAAAAGCTTTGTTGTATTGTTTTTTAACCTAACCCTACGTCAAACTTCTCTGCAACTCTGTCTCAATGACCTGTTTTTTTAGTTGTCATGATGTTCATTGTCACTCATGATCGCTGACATTAGTACATTACTGCCACCAAGTGGCATGGAGTGTAACCCCAACCCTAAATAAAATATGTATCCAACCTTTACACTATTTTACAGTTTGTTTGATTTTTGAATTGTACCACTTGGGGGCGACTTTCACTTCCTCTTTACATCTTGTCACTTCTGGTTTTCTAAAACACCGATCCTGGATCAGGTTTTAAATTTCAACTTCAGTTTTTTTTTTAAATAATAAGTGTTCGCAGGAAATCGTGGGACAAGAAAGCTGATCCAGGTTCAGTCTGATGAGGAAAGCCTTCTTTGACGGAAGAAGCGGATATACATACATCCTGGCACTTAAGCGCCTGAAACTTTGACAGGCATCCCTCTCGACCAATCAGAAATGCCATATGCTGCTAACTTCCGCTCGGGAAGGCGGGACTTAGCAGTGGGCGTGAAAGACACGAAAGGAAGAGGAGGTCAAATGCGATGGTAGAGTTTGGAAAGCGTGAGTCTGTCAGAAGGAGAGATAACCAGGTTAATAGAGGTCTGGTGTGATCATACCGTTTATGTTGCACATTTTTATGTTTCAGTTCGAATATAAGAGTGGCGTCAGAGGGGTTTGGTTTCCTTTGTTTGAGGCGAAATAGTTAGTATGGAAGCCTGCTAGCTAATGCTAACGATACAAGTAGCGTGTTCACACAGGGGTTGACAGCAAGAGTTGCTACCAGAGTGAAGTTATGACTACTGCTAACTAAAACCCTGCTTCTTTATACACACAGAGGTAATCTATGGTGGTTATTTTCGAGACGTCCGGTTTGTTTAAAAAGTTAGCTTGGTAACGTTGCTGCTGCCCCGTCCTGCCATTGGTATTTATCTCTGGGACCTTGTGTCACGGTCACAGCTGTCAGTCATGTTTCACTCCGTGCCCCGACGTCCCATCTGCGAGATCGGAGTCAATACAATGCGGCTACAGAGCAGCAGATCTCTCGGATGTACAGTGGAGGAGGGCATGCAGAAACTCCAGAGGTTCCCGATGCTTGGCAGAAACGTGGGCCTGCTGCTCTCCTGGCTGCAGAGAGCTGGAGTGGGTTCCAACAGGGCCTCGGGTCAGAAGAAAAAGAAGGGACTGCTGTCCATATTTGCTGACCACTGTGGTTTTGTGACCGGCCAAAGACTCCGGCGGGCCTGCCAAGTGGGCGAGCTTTACTCCAACCTGTACTCCGAGCGGACTAGGTGGACCCTGGTTGGCAACATTTGGCGCAGATTTCAGAACAATCACGCCCCCACAGGGAAGCTTGTGGCGGCTCTGGCTGGGGTCTTCTTGTGGGAAAGTGAGAAGATACAAGATGAGGAGATCCGCAGGTGAGAACTCCTTGCACCTCACCCATTGACAATTGGGATTGACACTTTGAAGAAGAAATTGCCCTCTCTTTGCAAAATCATGTAGCTAGAGATATTAGTTTTAATGCATTTCCGTGTATATTCCCAGAGCATGATTACCTTCAGTAAAAATAGCATGGTATATACATAAAATTGTAAAATAATTTGTAACATGGCCAGCTTATTTTTATTCATAACAAAAAGACACCAATTTGCTACTAAAATAGTCTAACATATTATTTGAGGTCATTGGTACCCTTTGAGATTTCAATTGGAGATATAATTGGCATTAGAAATAAAATTATTAATAATATGTTTATTTATTTCTCAATTTTAACACATTTAAGTGAAATGGCGAGTACGTTGCATAGACTACAGTAGTAGTTTTCAACCATTTATTGTCTTGAATATTTTTGAGATTAACACAAATATAACAATTTGATAGTAACTCCTTAACTACTCCTTAACTAGCTGGACATGATATAAAAGTGTTGTCTAGCAAGGTCTCCAATTGCAAGGGGAGACCTTGATGCAATGTTTTGGAGGCTATTATAGTTCAAGTTCTTGCATTCATGCTTTTGTTGCCAACAGTCTTGGCCTCTGGATGGACTTTTGCTGTTGACAGCTGATATAAATCAGCTTTGGGCAGCATTTACTGCAAGATGGTAACACTTACTGTAATCTATGTCACTCAATGCAGCCATAAGAAACTAGTTACTCTAGCATGTTCTCTGGCATTTCAGAACTTTAAACCATAGGAACTGTGTGACAGAAAATTTGTACTAATTTTGTATTTATTATAACCTTAGTATACATTGAGACCCGTTACCAGCCCATACCTACTTGTAACCAATCGGTAACTGCAACCCGCAGTGAGTTGGATTGATTTCCATGTGAGCTATCGTGTGAGCTGTGACTTGTGTGCTAATCCTGTTTTGACTCTGGCATTTCTTTAAAGATGTGGACTCGAGTTGGAAGCCATGGAAGCTGTGAAAAAGCTGTGCACACCGTCTGGCAACAGGGCCATGTACGAGGAAGGTGGCTGGGAAGTTGTGGTGGACAAGAAGGATATCAGAGTGTGGAAGAGGCCACTTTCCAACAGCCAGCTCTATGAATACAGAGGTCAGCATTTTTCTATCTGACACCCAAGTTTCTGATGGGCATGTAGGACAACAGTCTGAGTCGGCATTTTTGTTCTTGTTTTTTTCTGCAGTATTGGGTTCCTACAACGATGTTACACCAAGACAGTTCTTCAATGTACAGGTAAACTCTCATTAATCTCATTATGTTCCACTTAGTCTGTGTCACAGTTAGAAGAGCAGTCGACTGAATCTACTACTTGGAAGCTCATGGAAAAAGATGGGTTTGGAAAAATGTTTCAGAAGTCATAGGAATTTTCAAAAGTGCTTTTTACGCTGTTTGATATTCAAGTGAAGATGACCTCACAGATAAAAGCACCTTAATTCAAAAATAAAAAGAACTGTTTTACTTTTTATGTCAAGAATAATCTGTATTCAGTGTAGGTGGCACTTGTCTATATTTTACAAATTTTAAGTGTTTTAGATTTGTTAGATGTAGCTCATTTTAGTCCTTATGCCAAAAAATGTATATATCTCTTTATGACACTGCTGAATAAAAAGTAAACTTCCACTTCTGCTGTTTCAATAATTGTTGAATATAATGTCCAGCTAAGATAATGTTTTGTAATGAAGTTTTAAAAACTTAATTAAAAGCCTAAAATTTGGAACAAAACTGCCTGGTGCTACTTCAGTGTGGTACGCTCTCATCCACTGCTGGATGAGAGCGTACCACACTAGAAGCACAGAAGTTTGAAAATGTCTGCCTTTTTTTCTTTTTATAGCTATGCATAGCGTCACGGAATTACGCTTTACATGGCCTGATTGATTCGCATAGATGTAAACACACCTAATTTGCATTTTTGTTTTTGCAACATTTAAAAAATTCACTCAAAACTTGTATCACAAGGCTATTGTAAACCATAAATGCTTGTTCTGTATTTATGAACACTTTTCCCCTTTCCCTCAGTTGGACACTGAGTACAGGAAGAAGTGGGACTCATTGGTCATCAAGCTTGAAGTGGTCGACAGGGACGCCAACACGGGCTCAGAAGTTGTGCACTGGGCGACACACTTTCCAGTAAGTTTGCTGTTTATCCTCCCCGCAATGTTTTATGTATTGAAAACAAATACATTATCATGATTTTCCAGTTTTAGAAACAAATTTGTCTTTATTGTTCCTTCACAGTACCCGTTGTTTTCAAGAGACTATGTTTATGTGCGGCGGTATGATGTTGATGTGGAAAATAACACGATGGTCTTGGTATCCAGGTGGGGCTCATAAATATTTGCATCTATTTGTAAATTTGATTAATATTTTGTACATTTACAGACACATACAAATCAAATGAGGTGTGTATCTCATAACTGGCTGTATGTTTTGTGTAGAGCTGTGCAGCATCCTAGAGTCCCAGAGACTCAGGAATTTGTGAGGGTCCACTCATACCAGTCAAAGATGGTCATTCGTCCTCACAAGTCCTTTGATGAGGTTTGTAATCAGTTTTGAATTATTCAGTTATTATAAAAATGTGTGTTTTAAGGTTTTGTATTGATTTAGCATTTTTCTCCACAGAACGGCTTTGATTACTTACTGACCTACAGTGATGATCCACAGACGGTCTTTCCTCGTTACTGTGTGAGCTGGATGGTGTCAAGTGGTGAGCTCTTTTTCACTGCCCTAAACTTACGGTTTATACTTTTGACTCTTGATAGCTGTATATAAACATTCAGTTAAAATATATTTACTATACCAATTTCAAACAGCTGAAATAATCACCTTCACTTTCTTGAAAAGAAGGTTTTAACGTTTTGCAAGATGTTTCTCTGAAAATAAAATTAGGTTTTATTCAGACTGATTATATCTTACACTGCACTGAAGCAGAGTTGAACTATTAATCTTATTTTACTGCTAAAAATAATGTGCAGTGACAATTAATCTAATGTAATTAAGGCAATAGCAAAGAGAGCTCAGAATCTCACGATCTTGATTTAACTAAACTGGCATTGTGCCAAAAACATGACTCATAATTGTGAGGTGAAGTCACTGCTAACATGTAATCAACATCATAAAGACTAACATTATGTAGTTATGATAATTGTTACATGACAAAACAAAGTTAACCTGAAATCTCATTTTAGGATGCTGAACTAATCAAACTGTTGCTACTAAACCATCTTGAGATTTTGTTTTTCTCAAAATATTGAGATTCGGAAAATGTTTTCTTAACAAAATATGACTTTGGCATTTCTCTGCAGATAATAATGTTATGAAAATTTATTATTATACTGTTTTCTCATCAGAAAAACAAGCAGGATCTGTCTGGTGCTGGAAAAGTTTGAAAACTTACCTTGTAAATTCTTGGAAAGTGTACAAACCCTTTATACAGTGTTGTGTCCTCAACACAACACTGTGTTGAGGACACAGTTTCGCTCCAGTGATAAAAAATGTATTCGTGCTAGTTTAAAAACTTTTAATGCTTCAAAAACACTGATGCTAAAACTCAAAAATTTTATACCTATATCAGAAGCTGAATAAAATTTCAGAAAATTTTGAAATTGCAGCTTTATAAGAACCCTGCTATGTTTGAGAGTTGTTGTTTTTTTTATCTTTTGTTAGTTGCGTATTTATCAAATGTTCCTGAGTAAAATTGCTGGTGAACTCCCTGCCAGGTATGCCAGACTTTCTAGAAAAGCTCCATACTGCTGCTTTGCGGGCCAAGAACCTGGAGGTCGGGATTCATGACTACACCGGCGTCATCAAATCCAGCGAGTCCAACCGTCAGCCGAGCCAGGAGCGCCTAGGTGCTGAAAACACACACACTGGTGGTCCTGGTCACATCTACGCTTGAGACGGAAGTCGTCCAGGAGTCAACTCTGGCATGGTTTAATTTGCACTTGAGTCCTCCAATGAAACCTTTAGGGTACTGCTACAAATGAACCCCTTAACTGTTATCCCAAACACACCCACATGCAAGTCAATGGGTCCATAAGGACACCGGTGTCCTCATGACAGTTAAGGGGTTTGTAGTCCAACCTGCAGACACATGTAGATGCCGTTATACTGTTTGTGAATGATCGAGCCAGAATATGATGGATGGCATTACTATCCTTGTGGAGACGAGGTCCAGACTGATGACGTCGGCAGAGTTTCAGTATCCAGCCAGTGTTGTGTGTCTCTCATCATGGTTTGGCAGTGGCATGTCTTCTGTAACTATAAGATCCAACCAGCTTTCCTGTTAGCGAAGAGGCTTTTGCCAAAGCACTGTTTCTCTCTCTCTTTTCTTTTCTCAAAGCTCCATGGAAAGTCATGTGGTTTGTCTTGACTTTGATACAGGGAGGTGAATATGACTGAATCCTGGTGGACTTTATCACTGAAATGCAAGGTCTTGACCCAATGAACCCACTGCCTGATGAAGAACTGTGGCCGCTGTGAGAAACGCTTCACGAGGTTCCTGCATTTCATGGATGAGGATGAGGAGGTTGTAGTTTTTTGCTGCACAATAGGGTCATTTTACTGGGTAAGGGGTTGTATGTAAAAAAGAAAAAACTTTTTTTTTTTTTTTTTGAAGAAAAACAGAAGTTTGTAGTCATGTCAGTGATCAAAACTGCCAGCCTTCTGAAGATATTTCAGTCTTTCAGCAGTAGAGGCATAGTGTCTTACAAAAACCGCATAAATCCTCATTAGAAAAGGTACTAAAGTGGTTTTAGTGAGGAGGCTGTACAAAAACACACAAAGCAGTGCCCTGCGCAGACCGTGCCACATGGGAATTTTTCTGGATGTATATTTAAATTCTCATTTCAAATCTTGTTTTTTGCGTTTGTTTTCACTCTGAGTTACGTGGTTTTCTCCTTTACTGTAGATCTGGCACATTTACCGTTTTCATGTGCAAAAAGCTTCACAATACCTAACCCGAGTTTCAATTATACATTTTCTTTTTTATGCAGGTCCTACTGAAACGTCATAGTGGTGTCCATCGAGGCGTTTATAATGAGCTGTATGCAGGGTCTCTAATGAATGTACAAAGTGAACCACATATTGTGGATTGAAACCTTGCCTAATTAAACCGTTTACAGCTTGTTAAACTGGCACCGACATGGTGTTTAACAAAGCCCTCCATGTTCTACTAAATTGTTATGTTCACAATTTGTAGTTGATGCGTTTGAGTGAATCTCTTGTTTCAGTGTAATTCAGTCTGTTTCTTTTTTGTGACAGTCTGATCCTGAATTTGTTTAATTTACTTCATTGGTGAAGCATGTTCTGCTTTTTAAATAAGTGTAAGATAAGAAAAATTTGATGTATTGAAATTTAAATGTTTGTTTGAGATACAATCTGTCGTAATCGAACTGAAATGTGGAAAATCTCAAACCAATAAAACATGTTTGCTACTGTTAACTGTGTGCATACATTTTTAAGGCTTTTCCTCAAACTGTACAATCTTGTTCGCTCTGCTTTATTTCAAAAAGTTGTTTAATTTGACCTCGTTAAGTAAATAAGGAGCAGTTCATGTTAACTAGTTTGATAAATAAAATGAAATGACATAAATTTGAAGTCTAACCATATCATCTAAACGTCTTTGTCTGTTTCACCGTCTTCAGCTTGAGAACAGCTTTGCTACATCATCCTGCCAGAGAAAAGGACAATCAGCAATGTCTCTGTTAAACCAATGTAGTCCAGTCTAATGGGATAAGGTATAAACCTCGTACTCCAGTCTGGGTGAAAGGTCGGAGAGAAGCTGCAGAGACACCTCGTGGTTTTACTGAAAGCAGTTCTGAATTGATCAGCTGCTGAAACACAGTGTCAAAGTCGTGCTACAAAACCTTATGTACGTTATACTAATTTTAATTTAGTATTTATTTAGTTTGACTATAAAGAAAAGAAATGCAAGAAATGGGACTTTTTAAAAAATTTTCATCACCTTTACTAAAAACAACTAGGCCAATATAGGAAAAAAATTAAATACTGAGCATTTTAATTTATTAGTAGTATTTCCTGTTTGGATATATCTTTTGACTAACATTTTTAAAATACAAATTCAGTTAAAATGATCTCGGTTATTTAAAAAAATCTCATAAATGTAAAACTAATGTATATTATATATATCATTCTGAACTATCTTTTTGAATTTAAACACTGCACACACAGACACGTTTTATGGGGTTTCTTAAGTTCCTGCAAAACTTTAAAAGGTTTTGCAGGAACCTTTTAAAGAGCAATGATATAAAATGATCTTTATATCATTTATAACGAGCAATTAGGGTTACACAGCACACAAACTCATTTATTTTAGGCTTAAAATTTTAGAAAGATTTTTTAAAAATAGTCTATTTACAGTCAGTGATGTAGGAATTCATCTTATACCAGAAAATACAATTGAAATATGAGCAGAGAATGAGAGATTGGGGATTGTAGTGCAGTCTGGATAGTGATAAACAGTTTGAGAAGAAGCACAAATATAATTAACTTTATTTTTAAAAGGTATGTAAAATATAGTTTTCAATAAAACAGCTTCTCAATATTTAAGCTGTTTGATTTTGAAGCTGAGGGCGTATTTGGGCTTGGATAATGTAATGTGCATTAAAAAGGACTGTGTTACAAAAAGTATATGATATATTTAGATATATTAAACATATTTTTGATGTGGAATGAAATTTACACAATAATATAATAAAAGATTGTGTATTTTTAGGTAGTGGAGCCTCTATACTCGTAATACATGATAATACATGGCTTATTTCTTTCTTTCTTTCTCCTTTTTGAACAGAAAATCTTTATTTTTTCATTCATTGCTTTGCTGTATAATTTCAGATTATGGAGATGGAGAGACATCATTGGGCCTTCAAGGTTTTACTTAATATTTGTAGTTTGCTTTTTATGATTGATAACATTTGTTTTTTATATGCTTGAAATAAAGATTTCATTCTTTCATGCATGGAGCACTCAGAGAAATCATTTTGGAGACAGGAGCAGCTCACGTCCTCAATCATTGTCCACAGCAAATTTGTTTAATCCGTGGATGCATCTTTCTATCCTATATTCATTTCTGACTTTTTTGTACATATTACCAAAGCAGAAAAAGGTGTACATTAACCTTTAGGAGAATTCTTTATAATTTTCTAATAGCTTCTGTTCTGTACACTGTAAATATAAAGTAAATGTCAATTTTGACTTATGCACATATGAAAATAAGGCGAGCTTGTACTCGTACGTGCGTGTCCTGTTCTCTGGATCTCTAAAACTGCTGCAGTTTTATTGATTTTCTTGTCTTTATTTTGGTGAAGACATTTTGACAAGTCAGACAATGAACAAAATCAATGCAGTAATGATTTCATTTCCCAAAGGCTGAAGTAGCTGGTAGTTATAACCGTCCCTTTTGATTTAATGTCAGTGTCATCGGTTACTAATCCTTATCAGTAATTGTTGAAATGTTCTCAATATGACCTTCAGAAAAAGAAAAAAAGAATAACAAGAGAGAAAATATAACTGAGGAGTCATAGTTTAACAAAGTGCATGAAGTTTTGATGATGCAAGTTATTTTTATTCATGTAAATATTGATGATAAACCTGTGAAACACTTTCATGTTTATTAAAAAGTATTTATCATTTAAAAAGTTCACCATTTATAGTGCAAGAGTGGTGATTCATGGTGAGTTTTAAACTAGAAAAAATATATTTGTGGTTCTTATTTAAGACAAAACTAAAAAAGAGTAGGGAAATTATGAATTGATTACAATAGGAGGCACAAGGAAATGAGGAGTCTGGTTTTCACAAGGGAAATTTATTGATGCAGTGTATCAGTTCTGATCAGACAATAACAAGTGAATAGAACAGAGTAAAGTAATTTCATCATTAATCCAGGTATATAAACTCATCCTGAACACTTGTGTTTCAGTCTTTGTGCAGCAGTGGTTTGATTTACGTGTCTGTGATGCATCTGCAGTCCTGACAGGCGAAAGATCGTTTTAATGTATGACCTCTAGAGACTGAAATTATTGGACGGAGTTAAAAGCCACTGAGCACTTACTGTAATTGATTGTTTCTATGAATGGGACATATTTTGGCCACCCAGCTTGTAGATAATGACAGCTTTATCTGTATGAATAATTTGAACTGCATGACCTTTGCGACCCCCTTTTTCAGTTCAACTAAAAAAATAACACACACAGAGTATTTAGTTTCAGTTTATTAGTCATAGTTCTGAATTTTAATGTGCATCATAAAGTAAAACAAGACACATTGATTAAAACTGAACTCGGAAATAATTTTTTTATTCAGTGGTTTGCAGTCATTATCAAATGTTCACCCCTATTATAGGTTTTTACATCAAGCAAATGCAAAACTGCGAAAGTGGAAAATATTTTGATACCTTCATTTGGGATGTGACTGTAGACTGTGCTCACAAACCTCCAAGGTGCTTGGCACAACCATGGACACAGAATGCACTGCATGGTTAGATCAAGCACAATGGAGTCTTGGGCAAAGACAAGAAAAGCCAACACATATCGCCAAAGTCTTACCATGCATTCCCGCCAAAGAACAGTGCAGATTATTGAATTCACATGGTAGAAAGGCTTTTACAACAGAACATATTTTTAGTTTCTTAAAATATACATCTTCTCTTGGCCTAAGCTTAAATCCTAAAAAAACTCTACGTTATGATTTTTTCCTTTGGTTTCTACAATGGAATGATCCAGTTCAGCTCAGCAGCTTCTGCTAGGTAAGTCAAAAAGTTCTTTAGAGTCCTATCTTGTCGTTTAATTGGCTAGAACCTTGAATTATACCTAGATCCTGCAGTTAAAAACATCTGCAGAATAATAAAAAAAGATTAGTCATAGGTCATGCTCACTGCGGAAAAAAGGGTACCACCCTTCCTGCGCACAAACTGCGTCAAACCCCACCCTCTCGCCCTTCTCGCCTTTGTTTGGGACACATCTGAACAAAAACAAATTAGAAAGTTCTGTAACTTATTTTTAATATATGCATTAGAAACACTAAATCATTTTCACTATGATGTGTGCAACAAGTCTAAGATTCACTGGCTAGCTTTTTTCTTGCAAGTCAAATAGGTATTTTCCCACTGATCAATGAAAACTGAGTTTGGGCGATCTTACTTAGACTCATTGTGTCTCAAAGAATCCAGGCTCTCGAATTTAGCTTGTAATTAACTCTAAAAGAGCCGCGGTGGCCGACTGACCTCAAGAATTATAGCCGTATCTCTGCAGTCCATCTGCGGACATTGACCATCTCCTCAACGCAAAGACACGACCCGTCTTACATCTCAGTACTAACCTTGTTAGTGGCTAGTGAGTACAATGTCAAGAATCAAGATACCATCAAGCTAAGGGAGTCGTTTCCCCAAAAGGTTTCTCAATCTTGTTACCTTCTCCAGTGTCTCTTTCAGCTCCCCAGAGACGTCTTACTCAAACGAGAAAGCGTGGTGCGATAATCAACTTAGAGCTCAGGCAACTGAACCACTTTGTGTGATGAAATGATGTCGTAATGAATGTCAATGCAGCAAGGAAAAACTTGCTATTCTTAGGGACCAAATGGTGCATAAGTTGGAGGGATTGGTGCGAAGATGGTTTGTAACGGCGGTGGAAGTTTTTCAGGATGAGCATGTTTCTGTAAGATGAAGTAAAGCTGATGGGATGATTTTAATGTGCTGATGATTATGACACATGAATATGCTATCTTACCTTACTTTTTCCAAGCTTTCAAAAGGGTCATCCTAACAGAGATTTTTCAGGAACTGCTACCAAATCTATAAATCTTGATTTTGAGTAGAAATGTTAGAAAAGACAAATCAGATGTCAAATGCTCTTCTGACTGAAGGTCAAAGCAACCTACCTATTCGGGATTCACTCTAAATAAAATACTCTTCATCTACTTTGGATTTTCCAGACAACTTCTAGCCAAGAAACCCACCTTTGTGTCCCTTGCCCTCAGTTTGCTGTTTGGCGATGAAGACTTCTGGATGATCTGAGTAGAGTGTTGGGGTCTTCCAGCTTGCTCTACTTGTGAAAGACTGTTCTGACTTCGTCCTCAGCAGCCTTCAAGTCCCCATCTCCTGTGCCCCTCCTTCAAGCTAGGAGGAGTTGGCGACGTTCTCTTGGGATAGGTGCTATGGCAATGAAGACTTGGTCAATCTGGGATTGGATACAGGGTTGGTGGAGTTTGGGGTAGGTGGGGGCAGCCGGTTCCGCATTTCATAAATATTAATACATAGTCTGCCCTCTCTAAATGGGTGGATTCTTTAATTTTGTTAGAGGGGGAAGTGCTTTATTCACTTAATGGCTTTTATTAGTGCCCAGTCCTCAACTCTTTCATTAGCTAAAGTGCTGCTATAATTTACAGGGTAAAAGGGGGAGTGGGGTAGAAGCGGTGTCTGGGGAAGGCTGATCCTGCTGTTGCTGGACAGTAGACCTCATGCTCAACCACTGCAGCTTTTACTAAAAAGCATCTAGTTAGTTACATTCAGTCTCTAACAAAAAATATCCCTTTCTGAACCTTCTGGTCTTATTAAAATTTCCTTGACTTTCAAACATTGTCTAAAGACCTTGATTCTCAACATTGCATTGCAACAATTTAAGTATATAGATTTTAGAAAATCAAATGGTTTTCAACAGAGAGTGCCAAAAACATTCCAGTATTGCCAAGTTAAGTCTTCTAGTCTTTTCTTTCCAGAAAACTAAATATTTCACACTTCTAGTGAGTAGAGGTAAATCAGGGCTGCAAATGTACTTCAAATAGCTTTTGTTTGATACATTATTCTCCATTGAGAAGTTTCGCCAAGTTTGTGCATCCCCTAAGTCAAGTGCTAGAATATATAAATACATCACATGATTTAGATTTCTATATACACAGCAAAGTTGAATTTGTTGAGATAGAAAACAAGGCTGCACTGCTTGCCTTTGCATGCACTAAAGCAATCGGCTTTATTCGCCGAAGCAACATGGCTCCTCCACCCTCCCCTGGTGCATGCAGCATACTAACAGTAGTCTCTGCCACAGAGCCCATGGCTGATAATAAAAGCTTTATTTTTGCTCTCTGGAGTTTTGTTACTTGCAAACAGCTTGCATCTGATGACCCCCAGAACACATTTGAGCAAATGAACTGATTAACCTGAGTGGCCGTACCCCTCAGGAGTGGGTTGGGGAGGAATGAGCCCACCAGTCTGAATAACTGGCTTCATCATCAATGTCCCATAAATCACTTTTGCTTTCAAACAAGGTTTTTTATTTATTTTACATCCTCTTCAGCCAGACTGAAGAGGATGTACTCGCAGTGACACAAGTTCTTCAACGTCACACTGCAGAAATGTCGAATTACGTGCAGCTCGTGCAAACAGAAATAAGACAAATTCAATTGTATATTTATATTTTTATTGTACAGCTCTAGATTGTTAATGCAAGCCTTAACCAACATTCAATATGAACTATTTATGGTGTTATGTACTGCGGGTACTTCCAAATGTGTCGCATTGATGTCACCATTACAACACAGCAAACAAGTTGACCACATGACAGAGGTGTTTTATTTGACATCTGGTGATATTTGCCAAGCCATGCAGTGATTCGAAACCCAGTTCACTTTTTCACCAACTGGATAACATCTTCGTCCTCCATAACATGGTCCTTCCCCACTTTCTGGGGGTTGTGTTTCACAGAGGAGCCCCACACCAGCGCGCTAGAAGAAAAAAAAAAAAGAAAACCATTTATTCTTGGCTAAAATGATCAATTTATTATAGAGTGGCTAACATGGCAAAAAAGCATTTAGGTAAAGACAGAAAATCCCTCTAACTGCATGTGTCACAGTTTGACCAATCATCTCCCTTGAGGACGTTTAATGCTCTGAAGCACTAACACAGGGAGTGATTGATGGCTCTGCCTCACCCATTAGGAGATGCTGGTAAGATATAGTGTAAGGTACAAAACTAAACTCACACATCATGAAATGTCCAGAAAAATACCAGTTACTTACAAGATTTTTTACTATTTAAATTAGGAATGCAGGGATAATCCCAAGTTTTCATAGTTTTAGCAAAGAGTGAATCAGTGCGGCAAAAGCTTCCCAAGTCAGTGATGGGTCCTGCAAGAGTTTTTCAATTAAATTTTATTTACTTTTCAGACACCTACAGTCTTGATGATAGAGCCGAGTGAACAGAACGTGTACAGATGCAATGCAGCATGCAGAGTTTGATGAACACTGCGGCTATTGCGTTGGATAATGCGCAAATCCTGAAACTGCTCTGCATGTAAAATGCATCTGCAGGACCATCATTAATCTAACGGTGCTATTGTACAGATGCCAGATCTTAGGCTGACTCAGGCAGCACTAATATGACTGCTCTAGACTGTGAAGGATAAAATTCCTCTTAAATAGAAAGAGGCAATTGTCACATCAATGTTCACAGATTTTTTTTTTTATTTAGACAGTTCTATATTTTAAGATCTGGTTATGCTTCACTTCAAGCTTATGTTTTGAAACATATAATTTATTTTTCAATTTTTTAATTAAATTATTTGAAAATATAAACCTAAATATATGTTTTTATTAAGTTTGACATTCATAATTTTTTTTAGAGTACAATTACTATACATATCATTGGGTGTTTTAATTTTCCTTTTATTTTAATATTCTCATTTCATTAGAGAACAGTCCTCCTAGTCCATAGTATGAAATAAATAGAAGGTAAAGCCTCTGAGGATGTGCTCAACCGTTTACTGCAATAACTTATTTTTAGCTTATGACATATCCATTGGTTCTGAAATTTGTGATTTCCATAAAATCTAAACACACTAAATTAAGTGTTAAATCTGGAGTAACATGTGAAGTACTTACTACTTGAATTCTTTGATGAGATTTTTGTGAATCTTTAAGCAGAAATCCTCGACTGAAGTTCGTCCGTCAGGGAGTACAACAGGAGATGTGTAATCAGGAAGTTGGCCTTTGGGTTTGGTGTAGCTGTAAGTGAGCACATTATCCCAATCAGATTTTAACTCATCACTATGCAAATGTTTAATTTTGCCCACTTCAATCAGAATCCCCACAGGAATACAAAGAGAACAAATCAATCCACCCTTACATGCGAACAAGCTGCAGGTAGTCCCACATCCTCTCCAGCAGGTCATCAAAGTTCCAGCGGTGGTGGGCAGAGATTGGGACGCAGTGGGGCACCTTGTAGATGATGTCCAGCTCCTCGATGGAGATCTGGTCGATTTTGTTCAGCACGTAAATGCACGGGATGTAGACCCTGATGAGAAATGATGGGAGTCAGTAAGAACTTGCCTCTGACATTAAATTTGACCAAATGTGAAAGGAGAAAAAGAAAAGGCCTGTCTTTACTAATTGCATTCTGCCTTCCACTTAAGTCACGACTTGAAGCAGAGTTTAACGTGACATTTATTTTTAGCAGACCGCAAGATGCAACACATCGCAATGTGTCACTGCTAATTTAATGAAGCCAAACTAAAATGGAAAAGCGCAGTGTGCAGCTCCTCTTTTAAAAATACCAACTTATTGTTCTCTTACATTGCTGTGCAGTTACTTGAGCTCACCCTCATTTGCAGCGTTGCTTTATTTCATTACGTTTTACAGATACTAGTGACTGTACGTTTCAGGTACACAGCTTTTGAGGTTAGAATACTGAGCATTCCACTACAAAAGCTTTAGTTTTCCTTATTTTAAGACATTTTCTTTAAATTAGCTGCCTTGTTTGGGAACACTGTAATAATTATATTATAATTATTATAATGTAATAATTATAATGACATTATAATTATTTCAACCAAAATTCTCATATTTAACCCCCACAAACAAAATCAGATATGCAGATGAAATAACTGAAACACAGACTTACTGCTGTAATTTCTGTGCCTAGTACAGATTTCTGTTGATTTTCATGTGTTTCATTCAACATTTGTCACGTAGTCGTTCCTTGGAAACCAGCTTTTAAAGAGAGCGAAGCTCTAACACAGAGGTTTATGTGCAGCTGCATTGCTGTAGACGTATCGGTGAACATTTGATTTCAGAGAGCAACAAGCCACACCCAGAGACGAACGACGGAGAGTCACTTCAGCAGCTTACCGATTTCCCTCCACCACATCGATGAGGTCATCAGCCGTGACGTCGCTGCGCAGAGTGATGTCGGCGTTGTGGATCTTGTACTCAGCCAGGATGCTCTTAACGGTTTCAGCATCGAGCTCAGTTTGTGTGCACTGACGACACAGACGAAATGGAAAAGACGTGGAATAAAACATTTTAAATTTGCACTGACGAATACTTTTTGTCAGCAAGAGAAGCAAAAAAAAGGGTAAAATAATTTCCCCAAAGCCTCTACTTACTATGGTATTATTACCTGATCTAATTTTATAAATTGTTTTGTACAGATTTTTTTCAAATGATTCCTGTTAGGTATATTATTGCATGATATTTTGACTCCTATTTATTATTCTGGTAACCTATCTTATATGGTAAATTACTTTCTTTTAGCAAGTTTATTTTAACCTATTTTTTTGCTCTTCTAAATGTTTTACTACATATTTTAGTAACAGTTTTATGCAGACAATCATAAAGCATTTATGACAATACTCCCCTCATGTATAATATTTTGTCATTCAGCATCAACATTTACAGTGTAGAATTGTTGGGTCTGTTCTGGAAATTTGACTTCATCTTACTTTAGCTCACTATTAGTTAGTGAGCCAGATATACATATCAAGTTGAAGTAGATTCTTTTTGGAATCGTTTTAGAAAACAGGAACATGTAACAAGGCAACCATTCCCGGTTATATAGAAGAAATCCTGCAGTGCAGCGAGAGACGTACTGTAGCAGTAAAGTTGATGCCTCCTTTGTCCTTCTTCTTGAAACCAATGTTGGGTGGTTGCTTGTTAAGTCGGATGCCAAAGCCCTCCAGCTCATGTTCTATTAGCTTCTTATGAACAAGAGGCTTTAACACATCAAGCACTATCAGGATTAGATTGCAAGTTCGAGCCACTGAGAGAGAAAGGGAGAGAGGAAAAGAACAGTTTGTGCTGTAGATGAGGAAATACATTTCATGTCTTTGGTGGGTACAATTAAAAATATAAAAACAACAATTGTCTCTTATTTTTATTTACTAGTTGTAAACAGCTGTGACAGTTCAGTGTTTGCTAAAGTTCATCCGAATGACTTTTATTAAATGCAGCACAGTAAGGGAGGTATAAACCATGCTAACTAAAGATCATTATTTAAGGTATAAAAACAAATTCTGTATGACAGATTTCCATAAAGGGCAGAGAAAATCAAGTCTTAAAATAGATTTTTTTTCTCACTGTACTTTCTTTTGTTATATTTATCCAGACATGAAACATTTTCATACTTTTCCAGCCTGCACAAGATCCCTGCTAATATTTCAAACAATTTGCATGCATTAACACAAACCTAGGGAAACTCAAATTGCAAAAATAATATTCGGATGTTTTTTAAGGTTTTCAACTAAGATCAACCAACAGTACCTGCAATGACCTGCCTGCCTCTTCCCTTGCCATCCTTGGCTCCTTCAATGATTCCAGGTAGATCCAAAAGCTAAGAAATAATAATTTAAAAGGGATATTATTTTTAACTCAACCAGACATCTGCATATTGCCAGATCGTAAAGAAAGAGTATATTTTTTACCTGAATTTTGGCACCTTTATACCGAATGACTCCAGGCACTGTTGTAAGGGTGGTGAACTCATACGCTGCAACTTCTGAGTACACACCCGCAAGGTTACTGAGCAGCGTGGACTTTCCTACGGATGGGAAACCAACAAAACCCACTCTGGCATCACCGGTTTTTGCCACATCAAAGCCTGAAAGTCAAAGACACATCAAAATATTAACTATATTTTTATGTTTTATAGGAGAGCCATTTTATTCAGAAGGAAATAAACCAAGAGTAGAGCAGTACTTGGACAAAATTCACAGTATTGAGATATTACCTTCCCCTGTTGCACCCCCACTGCCTCCTTTTGGTGTGATCAGCTCCCTCCTCAGCTTTGCTAGACGTGCTTTGAGCAGACCCAAGTGGTGAGCTGTGGCCTTGTTCTTCTGCGTCCTGGCCATCTACAGGAAAAGGTGACACTAGTTAGTATTTGAACAGCGACCACCATCAAAGGGACATTTATTATGTCTTGGAACCAAAAAAGTAACACTGAATAATTTATCAAAACATCCGATTCACTATTTTACAATGATTTCATTAGAAAATATAAAGTTATGTTTACATTTTGTATTTTATTTCTAAAATGAAGAAGAAGAAAAAAGACAATTACAACTCCCCCCACAAAAAAAGCAAAAACAAATTTTAAGCAGTAGAAACACATTTCCAATTTTTTTTTTTACATAAAACTAATACAGTAAGAAATGTATACCTATCTTAGAACAGGGTAAAGTTCTTCTAACAAATATGTATGAAAAACTGCATATTTAATTGACCACAGCAGGTTCAGCAATAGAAAATATCATTACAACACTTGCAACTTTTTTCAGACCTAAAACAACAGTGATCAAATTTCAAAGCTTATTTTACAACAAACATATTGATGATTAAACACAAGACTTCTGTATCACAGCTCAAACAAGAAATAAACTTAATATTAATATTTTGTGTGTTTTGCAGCTTAAGCTTGAACAAAATTGTACTCCTAAAAACACATATGCGTTATACATTAATAGCATATACAATAACTTCTAATTAATCGAATAATTCCATTTTTAACAAAATAAACCGAACACTAACAAGAAATAATAAAAAAATGTCGAATACAACTGAAAAAGAGTCAATAAAAGAAACTAAAACATTATTTCGTCAGCAATTATATTATGTGCATATTTCATACAGTTTATAGTAATTCACTTTTTGTTTTGTAATGCTGGACCAATGCAGTCATTATTTCTGTATAATGACTGCAGTAGAAACAGACTATATTGCCTGTAGTCTGTTTCTTTAACATCAGAAAGCCTTTTATGTTGTTTTTTAATTATGTCATTTATTTTGTCTGCTAGTTGAACAGGAGCTTGTCACAATAACAATCTTGGTAGTACTGCCGTGTTCAATTCACAGTATATCTGTAAGTAAAATGCAATTATAAAAATCTGTACGTAAAAGCAATAAAATGAAAAAGCCGGGTGGCTAAAAACTACTGGTATTAGAATATGCCAGCTACTGCTAGAAGCTAACTGTTAGCTAAAACGTGACTAACTCAAACACTCCCATCTGGTAATGTTTGTCTTACCTCATTTTCTATCTCCGCTATCTTGGCGAGAATACTCATTATGACTATGTATCCAGTTCACAATTAACGTAAATTAAATTAATTGTAGAAATTTTACAAATGATTTGGCAACGTTTAGCCGTTTTAGCAAGCACACGCCAAAGAACTGCCGCTGTACGAGAATCTCGCAGCAAATCTCGCGATGTCAAACAGCGCATTTCCCGGCGTTTTGGCTGACAGGACACTGCTTCACTAGTTAGGAATAATCTGTTTCATTATTAATTTTTGCCATACAATTGATCAGAGCTGCAGTTCAGTGTGCCTGGTAATATATCAAATATTTGAACGATGTACACCAAATGCAATTTAATCGAACAAGTGACACAAGGTATCTCCAGGCTTTGAGCACTAATTGAAGCTTTCCATTACATTTTTTTTCTAGCTTGATTTGTATTTTTTATTTAATAAATATGGTTAATTGTTCAAAATCACATCATATCTTTACCAGATTTTGTCACATTGTATAAAGTACATCACTCTTTTTGGCATCCAGGCCATTAAGATTAGTCAAACATTTTTTGGGCTAAAAACTGATTCTTCAAATAAAACACATTTAATTTGTGAAACTTTTACTTAGTTATGGAAATAATTACCTAAGAGTGCTATTTATTCAAGAAGCACCAGAGTTACCTATATCAACATGAAATAAAAACTCTTTACAGATGGATCTGGCTTATAGCTGCAATATATTTCAATTCATTTGCAGTGCAGCACTTTTTAGGACAATGCAAGAGAGCTCTTAAATCAAAACCTATTTCTATAAGGTTGCTCCAAGGCTGAACTGATCTTTGGATAATAGCGCCTCAGACTGCAAACAATGTGACCACTGTGATTGGGATGACAGTGGTCCAAGAGGTAGGTGTTGCTGAGGAAGGAGGTAGGTTGCTGGTTTGAATACCTGCTCCACCCGTCTCAGTCATTGTGCCTGCTGGTTGTGCTTAGAGGGCCTGATTGTGCTGATTGTATGGCAGCTTTACTTCTGTCAGGATTCCTCAGGGTAGCTACAATGTAGATTACCACCATCAGTGTGTGAATGACTGAATGTAATATATAAAGTTATCTGGTCTTGATAAAAATGATATACAAGTACAGGTCATGAATTAAAATGACATTTTAAATGCCTGCCCATGAATCTTATACATTTTTGTACAAGTTTGGCTCACTGTTCCTGAGCAGAAACATTTTTATTTTACCACACTGGAAAGCTTTCCTGGAGAAATGTCCTGTTTAAGGTCACGCCACAGCATCAGACTTTGGCTAAGCTACACAAAAATCTTTATTTTGGGTCCATTCAAGTTGACTTACAGATGTGCTTTGAATCCTGTTCCTAAAACTTTTTGGATGAGGGAAAATATTTTCCTACTTTCAGATATCTTTACTACTTCTGTATTTAATTGATTTCTAGATATTTGCACGTCGGATACAAGGCTAGTTTAGTTTTGTGGACGTAATAGAATGTGTAAGAAATTTAGCAAATTTGTCAGGGAACAAATTGCACTGTAAACTTCTGAACATACAAATTGTCTGACATGTCACACAAGGAAAAACAAAGAAGGACTCAGACCCATCTAATTGGGTATTTTTTATTTGCTTTATCGTTTAGGTTGCATACAACAGAATCTCTCATTGGTTTCTACGTTGTTAATGTTTGTGGACTGCACATCTGGTTGGTTTATGTTTGAATGCTGGCCGAACTGATGATTTTACGAGTGACCAGTTTAACTTCTTCATTCTTGAAAAGATTACATCAGTGGGGTCTTACGCTGAAGTAATGCCTAATTAATAAATTTTTCTATGTTTTTGAAAAACTCAGACAAATCATCTCCATTTCCAGGTTTCTCCCGCCATATGCCGTTTCTGACTCGTCACCTTTTTTTCCTGTCGTTTATTTATCGCAAGAGGTGTGCTTGTCCTCATGAAAATATATAAAAATATGTATTTCTTCAGCTTTAAAAGGTAGATAGGGTTTACAGTTGTTGTTCGACATATTTTGTTGCCCAGCATGGAAGACAGAGAGCATAGATAACGCAGGAGAGGACAGGAGTTAAGACACAGCAAGACATGGGTGGAATTACTTCGTTTATGATCATTCAGTGCATTTCTTTAGACCTCTATAAGTCTAAGTAAATGCATTTTTATCAAGAACCAAAAATAATAATAATAAAAAAAAAACAAACAAAAGAAACTAAATGTGGCTTTGTTGGATTAGACAACACTACAAATTGAGAACTGACAACAATAAACCCATGCCCATATGACTTTTTTAAAATGGGTATAGATCTTTAGATCATATGTCAGCCAGCATTGAAGTGCATTCATTAAAAATTAAGTGCAAGTACAGATTTTCAATGCATTCAATTGAGTTGAGGATTAAACTATGTGCAACATCTCCCCCCTTAAAAATAGTCATTCTACAGGGGGCACTCTGCAAAGAAAAACCGCTATAGTTGATGCTGTTTTCTAACCTAAAACATATATGTTTGTTTCCTCATTTCAAGCTTTTTACCTTATCTCTGAGCGACTGTGTATTGGAGTGCTATTTACCTGCCATCTAGTGTCACTTCACTATTTCTGTCATATCGCTGACATGCTCTCTGTCGGGTTTCTCAGCAGTTTCCCCAGTTTGCATCTGAGTCAAGCCAGCAGAAGTGCAAAGTCCATGAGAAGCACTACTTTAGTGCAATAGTTTCACGCCTGGTAACCTTGACACCTAGAGCTGGCTACCACTGCATAGAGACGGAGTAGAGTTCCTGTCAGAGCCTGGGGAGGCCTCTTATTAGTGAGGGAAGGGCCATTATTTGTGGTCTATCACCAGAGCATGGATAACATCATCTTTTGAGGTAATAAAAATAAGAACAGCATGAAGTTATCCGTTAAAATGCATCGTCCCCAGGAAGTCGGATTCTGTCATCAGAATTTGGATAATACTTATTGAAACCATAAGGCTTTACAGTAAATGCAACTTGGCCATATGATGGCAAAAGTCTTGAGCGGAGGCATTCCCCGTTTGGACTCTAGCTGCTCTCCGAGGAGGTCGGCGGCGCCGTAGAGGATGACCGCCTCCGTGACACCGACTGCGAGCGCTCAGGGCTGTGTTTGTCATAAGGCTGGAGCTGCACTTCCAGGAAGTCCCTGTGCTGCTGGTTGATGACCTGGCTGATGAGTCCAGGAAGAGCTTGCAAGTTAGTCAGTAGGGTTTCCAGCTTTGTTTCCAGCAACGCAATCCTCTTCTCCATGTCCTCCCCTCTCTCGTTCAAGTCTGACACCATGTCATACATGATGTTCTGCGTCTGCAACGGCAGAGAGGAGACATACTTGATGCAATCAGTCTTTCAACTTGTTGTTCATTATTCTCTGCTAACATGTGGAGGTTGTAACATTCATGAATATATAGATAAAAACACTTCTTTGACATTCATTTAAGAATGTAGTTTATGTTGATTCTGTAAGAAAAGAGGAAAGAAAAAGTTACCAATAATTAAAACATATACTTTATTAATGCATTTAATTTCAATTAGCAGACTGCACATTAGAAAATACCTAAAAAACAAAGCAGAAATGAAAGTCCATTCATGTACTTTAGTGAAAATTATGTAATCTATGTAACACACAAAGTAGCGCTTCAGCTTCTCCTCATTTTAAAAATGAGATTTCAAGGTCATTGTCAAGATGTGAATTTGTAATTCAAATTGTATATTTAAATGCTAAATGCCATTAATGTCAAACGAAACAAGAAACAAATCTCAAATGGGCTAAGATCTGAGATTGATGTTATTTTATTTTAAATTTGAACTTTGATACTGTCTGTTCTACTTTGAATGCGCTTCCTTGATAGTTTTTTTTTCTGTTTCTAATTGTTGAATACAAGAAAATTTGGCTTGCTGAGACATCCAGTGGTTAAAATAGGAACTGCAGTAAATGCAGTGGGTCTCAAGGGAGAGGTATAAAAGTCAAAGGAACACTTTTCAAGTCCAAATCTTTTCCGGACATCTGGTTTGCAAAGTTATGTCCATGGCTTGAATGTAAATTGAGCTTAAAGCTCAAGTTATGCCAACTATGCAACAGAGCGAAAAAAATTATTATAATAAAAAGACGGGATTTCAGAGATAAAACTATAAGTGATGCTTCTGTTAATTACAGTGTGCCCACACTATAATTAATGCAAAGTCATCCAAAACTTAAAGTCTCCCTGTAACCACATCCTTTCAAAGAAGCTGACTTTAGCCAAAACAGTTGTGAGAATGTTCTGCTGAAATCTGAAGAGAAATCATAAAAACCCAGCTTAAGATGCTTTCAAACAATACCTTAATTATGCTCCTTAAAGCTGATGTCCACAACATCACAGAACTCACAAGGGACCATTTTTGTACAAAGTTTGCAAGAAATCATGTTTCAGTGCAGAATAAACCATATTAATTGTTGGCCTGGAGGACACAGGAAATGTGCCAGCTGAGGTCGCGTTCTGCTCTTTTTGCAAGTCTGTTCTTCCTGAGCTTTTAGCTTTCTATATTCCTCAACTGCAGATGTAGAAACTCTTGTCACATTTCAAACATGCCTTCGGGGTGAAACTGTCAGAGGATGGTTTCTGAGGGATTATTCAGTGTAAGACTAATAATCCTTGGCAGGCCAGCGGAAATGTCATCCATCGCTTACCTTGTCCTACTCTGATTTAAGGCAGGAATGATGGAAAAGGTTGCTTATCTGTTGCAGTGTTGACTGAAGAAACATTGGCAGGGCTAAATATGCCGGTAACAACAGTTTTACTTTGTTCCTTTACATTTGTGAATCCATGTATACTCATCATGCAAAGATTTCTGAGTGAATCACAAAAATAGTGTTCTGGAAAAGTGTTCACACCCCTTGCACCTTTTCAGACGTTTTCACAAACTTAAATGTGCTTCACTCAGATCAACTTGACGTAGCATATAATTGTGAAGTATACAGAAAAGATTATAATATTTTAAAATAATTTTACAAAAAAATGTTTTTACAAATAGGATTTTAAATGAATGGTGTGCATTTATATGCAGCCCTTCAAAACACAATATATTACAAATGCACGCCACACTTTTCAGATTTTTTAGTTGTCAAAAAAAAGCATAAAACCATTATTCACTTTCCTTCCACCTCACAGTTATGTGCCATGTTTTGCTTATCTATATGATAAAATTCTGTAAAAAAACAACATTTGTGACTGTAATATAACAAAATAAACCAATGTACAATTTTGAAAACACTGTATTTGTTACTAGAAGCAGCTCTTTGAATAAAAACCCAACTGTGAGTTATGAAGTGAGAAGGAATTAAACCTTAATGGCAAACAACTTGTGCAATTTGTGCAGCAGTCAATTTCATTAAAAGAGCAAGAAAAGATTCACTTTAAGCATGAAACGAACCACCAGCTGACATCATGAACGCAGGAGGAAGAGGAGGCAATCAGAGAGTGAGCACACAGATAAGAGGCTGTGCAGGAGATAATGAATTAAAGAGATGCACCGTGATCTGATGATTTTCAGAGAGCACTGCAGTGGCAATTCATCTTCGACAGCTGCACATGTTGAGCTCAATTTTTCAACAGCAACCCTTCAAAAAAAGACGTTTTACTGCCCTCTTGTGCTTGTTGCTTCTCATGACAACAGCTCGGACCAAAATGAACTGAATCTGTTAGCCAGTTTCTCCCCATGACATGTTCCGAGTCTGACTGGTGTTTTACAGCAACAGATGATTGGGTGATATCATTTAATACTCTCAGTGATATGCTGCTGGATTACGTCCAGCTTGAATGTCAGAGTGGTCTCCTTTCCCCCTCCTCTGCCTTCATTTCAGGCTGAGTCATCAGATCACAGCGTGTCTCCCTTCCCAAGTTAGTGTTTGTGCTGTGTCAGGCTGGCACCCTGCCTGCGCTCTCCCACAGGGTTCTCCACTTGTAGTTAGTGACTCTAAAGGCGAACAAAATGAAAAATTACACTGCATTAAAAAAAAATTAAGTATTTATTGGAGGGCATATCTTGGGATAAATACCTTAAACTGTACAATAAAGAGAGGCTATTATTTCATACCCAGACACTTTCAGGTGAGTGGATCACACAATAGAACATAGATGCAAAGCCTGTCTGTTTATTTGACACCTGTAGACTTTGTTTACACCAGAACACCAACTTAGTGAGTGAAACAGCATGCATTGAGCCCACTCATAGGAGTTAAGCGAATCGTATTTACAGTGGAACAGTCTATCTTACCTTAGCAAGGTCCACTAGTGAGTTTGCTTGGTCATTCAGCTTTCGTTGCTCCATTTTAACACTTCTCAATCTGAACACAAGACCATTCACAACCCGGTAAATCAACGCTGTCAGAAATTTTTTAGGCTGTGCACACACAAGGTAATACGCACGGAGAGCACTCCTGGGACATGCACAGGATGTGTGTAGAGAATGGAGGGATTGAAGGGAGAGGGGCAGGGGAGGAGGATAGGGGAGGGCAATCTGTTTGGCTGAACTGCATGCAAGTGGGAAGGAGGCCACAGAGGGGGGAGAGCGAGGTCAGCTCTGCATCCTCGACCAATTTTCGCACAAAAGGAAAGAAGGGATTTCAGAGTGTCCATGTTGTATAAAAACCCGCATGTTCTGATGTGCTATTGTTAAAAAACACGGGGAAGGTCTTCTGTTGTCTCTATGTTTCTTTCTCAGTAAGTCAATGGATGGAAACAGAAGACTGCCTCTAATGTAGGCATACCCCTTGACTTGTTTACACATTACAGTAGGAAACTTTAGTGTATTGTAATGGGATTGTATGGGATTAGCTAACACAAAGTGAATAACTGGGAAGTGTTTTCAAATTTTGTCAGACCACCTGATTTAACAGGGTCAAACCTTTTAATTATAAGTCCAGATAGTTCAATTTCAGTCTTATCTAGAAAATCTTCTTCTATAGATTCCTTCTTTATTTATTGTGTCCCCTACATGACTAGAAGACTAAGCCAGACTGTTTATACCCGCCTTAAACAATGACTTTGTTTTTATCACTCTTACAGAAAAGGACATATTTGAAAAGTGCACAAGTATGTGCACAGTTTGTCCAGTCTAGAGATTCTCTCACCTGAGCAGTGCATCTCTGCAGTGCCTCCAGAGTTACCCTCGGCCTCCTGACTCTACTTCTTGGTAGGTTTGCAATGCAACTTATACATTGTGAGATGATCCACTCAACAATATTTTACAATATTTTGAATTATTGGAATATTGGTTTATACCCCAGTCTTGTTTTAAACCACTAGTGGTTTATGATTATAATTTCCTTTAACAAAATCATTACAAATTAAACACAGGCAGACCCTACTTGCTAAGCGACTTATGAAAGTAGTTGGTTGCACTGGATTTTAATTAGGAGCATCAGGGTAAAATGGAATGAATACAAATGCATATCTCACTTTTCAGATTTCTATTAGTGACAATACAAAAAAAAACATGAACATTTTTCTTTTTGGTTTACAATTATGAACCAATTTGTTTATGTACCCATGAAAAATACTTTGATGTTTGTGTTGTAATGTGACCAAATATAACAAGGTTCAAGAGATATAAATACTTTTTAAAGACACTTTAAGGCTTCTTATTTTACTGCAGTTTATACAAAACCCTGGTGTGTCATTGTTCTTTTTACAGACTTTTCAGTATTAACTCAGAAAACCTCCAAAGCATCGTAATTTTACTATTACAAGGCTTAATTTCTTTGTAGTATTTACCTGGTGAAATATAAACTGCAACCTAAGCTATTTTTTTTTACCACAGAAAAAAAAGATGTGCAAAAGTGATAAAAGTTAATGTATTCACTGCAGACGTATCGCCTGAGGAATCACGCTGCCTGTTTAATTAGGACACTGAAGTCTCTTTTCACTTACATTCTCATGGGGCCCAAAAGCTGCAACTTTCTCCTGCAGTGTGTCAACTAAACATGGATTCAAGATATTAATTCGTCTTTTTCATCTAAATCATAATAGGCAAATACATATATATATTGCTTTTGAGATCTAATGTCTGGAATATTGATTTAGAAATCTCTCAAACCCACAGCTCTGCTTGCAAAGCTCAAATTATTACAATTTAAATAATAATTTGAAACTCAAATGTGAAATAGTATCAAGAAACACATGAGACAATAAACGGCCTGATTATCAGATTAAATCCATCAATCGTTTTGCAGAGCAGGTCAATTTTAATGTCTGGCGATAGACAGATGTAGAGCAAAAATAGCACATTTGGCCAGCAGAGGGTGCCACAGGAACCAAAACGAAACCTGCAATAGCGAGTTAATATCCTGACTCCTCCTTCCGCTTGCTTTATATATATATACATATATATATATATATATGTATATATATATATATATATAAAACAAACAAAGTGAAGTATAAAGCGATATAGTGTTTTTCGTGTTAAATGGAAATAAAGATTTCACAGTCAGAGAGCTTTGAGAACAAAGCAACTCAAGGTCAGAATGAAGAAAAGTTAAATTCAGTCTTTTTTCCCACCTCGGTCAATCAGTCCTCTCAGGGCATTCTCCTTTTAAACGAGCACTCTAAATCTGCTTGTTATTCATCAGGGGAAAACGGCTACGCTAAGCTTTTCAACGCCACACTAAATCTTTCAAGGCAATCTCAGTTAGTGCTGCTGCCCTGAGTCTCATTCTCTGTCATGACCGCCATTTCTGAGGCAAGACAATTGACCACATGATTGAATAAATACACTTTTTTTTTATTTGTGTAGATTAAGAACTTATATCTGGATTGGATGTAATTGTTATATGAATAAAAAGATTATCTGGCACAATTAACAATTTGATGAAAAGTTGGACAGTACTGTACAAGAGCTCTAAATTATATTTCATTTCCTGTTTTGCTTACAAGTAAGTGAGTATTCCTTAGAAATGTCTTCATTAACAGTTCCACAGGTTTTCTAAATGTATTTTTAAAGTTTTACTTTTGGACTTCTGATGCTTTTTCACACGTTTTGTCCATTGTCTATTGACAACAAATGGTGGCAAAAATCTTGCTAGTTGCTAAAATAAGCAGCAGAAGATGGCTAAAACATAACCTAAGTAATAATTTTAAATTTATGAATAATTAATCCCTTTTTACTGTGACAACTTTCTGCCTGGGGGTTAGAAAAAATACTTTGAAATTTGTTCTCATATCTTTATGCAGTTTTAAAAAAAGTAAACTATTGGCAGATCAAAGCTTTACCAAACAGTGATTAAATATCAGCTGCATCTTGTAAAGATCAGCTTTAAAATACATATTTTTTCACTAAGTCTTATGTATAAACTGATTCATCTCTTCAGTTTAGGAAGATTTGTATTATTCAGGGATTTAACTAACTTTAATAGCAAAACATTTCTCAGAAAATGGTCAGATACAAAGTGCAACTTCACAGAAAGAGCACAGAAAGCCTGAAAAATCATATGAAAGCTTCACTCCTTAAAAGTAAAACATACAAAAACAAGATTTGACTCAAGACTTTCTATGCAGTGCTGTAAAAAAGTCCTCCTAGATAAGTTTAAATCTGAAATTTTGTAAATGCTGTCTAGTTTCCAGAGATTGTGGTGGTATGAGCCAGTTACTCAGTGATTAGCAGTAGCCTGGTTTCTGTTTGACAGCGTCATGCTGGCGGTCACTGTTGAGTCTCTTCAGAGCAAATGGGATTGCTCGGAGTTTGACCTTCCTCACAGGTCGCTCTCTTTGTCTTCAGTTCAATGACCTCTGAACTAACAAGCACTATCCTGCTTCCTGTTAATGATTCCCACTTCAACCTTGAGGATGAAAATTAATGGTAATCCCCCTTGGCGGGGATTGCTTTGGGGTTGCATGGGGACACTTCAATTCTCAGCCGTAATGGCCTAAAACCTGGTGTAAGACATTTGTTTATATACTGACCATGTCTGATCCAAACACCCTCGGCAGTATTTAGACACTCTCTGCTGCAACGCTCCTAATTACCCTTGTGTGACTGACGAATGTCCTTGTTACTGCGCTGGTTAACAGCTTGGGTGTATGCTACTGAGTCGTCAAACAGAGAACTGGAGGAAAATGCGGCTGCAAATGCTGTAACAGGCGTAATAATGGTTCCACTCGCCGAAAGATGACCCTCCCCCCAAGCCCTGCTCTTTATGAGCACATCGGCTGCCCTGCAGGTAACAAGTCTTCTAGGGATTTAATAAATTATAAATCAGCAGGTCTGCCTTGATGGGGAGCGCTAGCTGTCATCCTTCGGTATGTGAAAGCACAGTTGATTGGAGTTTAATCAGTAGCTTTCTGATTAAAGGTCAGATGTCATCACATCCATGCAGAAATGGAAAGAAAAACACCCTCCATCACTGATAATTGAAATTCACATGACATGGATCTGTGGATGTGTTCAGAATATGCAGTAGACGTGTTAAAAAGTTGTACTTTGTGTTTTCAATTCTATTTTCCATTTTTTTTACATTAAAGTCCTGTGCAGCACCTTAAATAACACGGACATCTTCATGTGATGCAAAAGGCATCCGTTTGAAGGCATGAATTTCACTTATCAAATGAGGGAGTGCCATTTTTTAGCAGCATCATCGGGTTCAAGGACAAGCTCTCGTTGGCATGCACACAACAGGTCTCTATCTACATTAAAGGCGAAGACTTACTTTCGAGCTCTATTGCATTGTGTTGACACAAACAGGAAAAAAAAGGAAACATGAAGTAGACAGATGAATTTTTACAACATCAGATAAACATATTCAGATGAAACAAAAAACCCTGCTAGAACAGATTGGAGCGATCAACTCTTACGATGTCCCCTCTGCTATGAGCTGCAATGATTTACAGATCTGCTCATCGTCATGAATGTCATATTAATTTTGAGCTTTTGATGAGATATTTGAACAGTTCATTCTCAAAGTCCAATGCTTTAAGTCATAGAGCTCTACTATTTGCTTAATTATGCTTTTTATCTGCAAAGATATGTATGTTGGGTATTTTTCCTATCAAGAACGGTTCATAAATAGCCACCTTAACATGATGCTACTACCACCATGCATGTTTAAGAGTTTAACCCAGCGACTCGGCTCTGAACTAATTGAGTTAATTTGAGTTGAACGTCCCCTCAAATTAAGAGTTGATAGAGGAAACCAAGTCCAAAATGGGAGGTCCAATTAGCAAATGATCCCTAACATTAAAAACTATTTTAGGATTGGATAAAACAGATAATCATTAAACTTCTGGAATACCATGCGAGGATCATCCTTAAACCGTAGGACCATGGCAAGTTGCTACTCCAAACATTACGGTGGGTGTTGATATGTATTTTAGCCAGGATGTATCTTTGACCCCATTTGAATTAGAGAATATTCAAAATGAATGCAAGTTCATTCATCTGACCAATCTTTAAAAAATGTCAGAAAAGGGCGTATTAAATATATTAATAGAAACCAGAAATTCATATGACGTACATGTCAATAATGAGCAGATCTAAACGTCCCATCTCAGCTGCATTTCATCCTGAAAACACATAATCTTTTCTTAATGTTTAGACTGTTTTCTGCATCTGTGCTCAGACTTTATATCTAATCTCATTTTCCCCTACAGTACTAATCTTGTTATTTTTGCAGTAGAGCAAATAAAATCAACCTTCCTGATTGCATTCACGGTCCTAGAGACATTCCTCAAGCAATACGAGACAAAAACGGTGTCAAAAAGCATCTCTGACTCCATTTAGCAGCAGCTCACAGTTCATATTATTTGCTTTCAGTATTGAAAACTGTAGAAAAAAACTGCGGTGACAGCTGATGTGATTTGTCTGAAAATCTTACATGTCTGAATTTTTCTTTTCTATATTTACATCAGTTAAGTCTTTGTATCTGATACAAAACATGTAGGCTTCAAATCCCAATTCAATCTTTTGAACCCTCTAAATCAAAACCACAAAAGGAAAAGAAATCTTTATGAGACAAAGGTGTGCCTGGACGACACCGACAACATGCTGAGTATTTGTTTTTAAACTCACAACTGAATGCTGGATGTGACTTTTCCCTACAGGGTGTTGTTTATTATAGATTAAGCTGCAGCTTTGGGCAATTCCCATTTCAGGACTGTCTAACCCTAACCCTGGAGAACAGGAGGTGGATGTGAGTCACTGTCATCACTGCTGCAAATTGGCTGAATATAATAACATCACCTCTGGAGAATAAGAAATAAACAGCCAGAAACTTTGCTGATCTGGATTCAGGCTGCAGCAGGAGGAAAAGCAGCAGTAAAACTGAGCATAACTTTACTCCCCCTATCCTATAATAAACCACCCAAATGTTTTCAAAACACAAATGCATGTTAAAAAAATTCATGAGCAAATTAAACTTGCACACAAGATCCTACAAAGACCCATAAACGTGAGTAAAACCACAGAGAGAAACCAAATGCGCACATAGCAGACATTTTTTTAAAACATTAAGCCACATACTAACAAAATCACTGTAGTTATTTCTCTTGATAAAGCTCTGTGCCCATTTCCAGCGGCCACAGATAAAGGACACAGAGCAGAAGTGTCGGTGAGCACTGTAGCGTGAGGAAAAACAACAGCGAGGTGAGGCTAAAATCGATACTGTTTTGGAGTAAGCTGGAAGTCCTTGGGGACCCACTAAAGGACTAGCTGACAGGTAGGCGCCTGACCGGCCACCGGAGAAGCAGAAACACCGATGTGTCGGCCCTGAGGTCAGCCTGACATCTGACTCACCGAGAAAGAGACGCGCGAGAGTCAATGGGACAGCACAATGCCAGCAAGAAACGAATCAATATCACACGCCTGACACACCAAGATACTCTAAGGTAAACACACTTTTACTCATTGTGCTTCTTTCATAATGAGCATTCATACTAATGAAATATAACAACTGGGTTAAATTACATGCATGATCAAACCCAACACGTTTACACCTTTCTAGCATACTACATGTGAACCATAACATTCTTCTTTGATATGAGCACATATATATTTTGCTACAGGTGTCAAACAATTCAGATTTCAGGTTTTTTGGTGAATTAAATGAACATCCTGCTGCATAATAGGCGAGTTTAGGAGCGCGGGACCTACTGGTGAATGGCTTGAAGGAATTTTCTCTGATGCTTCCTGACTCTTGCGTGGTCCATCTTCCTCACAAGTTTGGTGTTCTTGTAGATGAGCCACGTCTCCCTGAGAACATTCGCAGCTGTGTTTTTCACCTGCAAATGCAAAACAAAGTAAATAAATAAAACCAGGCATAGTAGAAAAACATCTGAGATCTGTGAGAAAAGCTGACATACTCTTTTTGTTAACTGGGTATCCATCATGAAGTTATGAACATGTTTTTCAGCTTTGGTTAATTCCAGTTTCTTCGCCACCACAGCCACCACCAAGGCAGTGCAGCCGGCGCCCTAAAAAAGACACAAACAGACACGCTGGACTACATTTTTTCACCCTCATGCCTTGAAAAATAAATCTGAAGACCCAAAGACAATCTCTACAGAACTGAGAGCCAGGGTCATTCTATGCCCTCATGAATACAAATATCTCCATGTTTCTGCTCCAACCGGTCCTCTGATCATGCCTGATTCCGTTGTTAAAACAATTACAGAGATAACCTCTGTGACTGCTTTCTCAAGCTGTGTTAATGTTACTCTGCACCATTTCTCTGGGGACATGAGAGAACATCCTCCCAGTTTTTCTGCATGAAGCAAGACACACTCTCACTTACAATCTTCAGACTAAGCTTTAAGTGTTACTTTCTGATAAACCCTTAGCTCAGCAAAGGGTTTACTGAGCTATCTTGATAATCACGCTGCTATAGGCTTAGGCTTCTGGAGGACAAATCGACCACTGCTCTTCACCATCTACCCACCATTTGCAATTAATACTTTATTCTCTCCTGGTTTTGTGTTTTTCTTTTTTTGTTTGTAGTACACTGCAAAAAAAATTTATATGAAGTATTTCTGGTTTAGTATCTAGTGAAAATATCTTAGTACACTTGAAATAAAGCAAACATACAAGTAACTTTTCAGCAAGATATAGGAGCTTTTTTTAAAGTAGATAATTTCTTAATATTGGTGAAAAAGTACTAGTTCCACTGGTAGATTATTTTATATAAAATGTGGGAAAATTTCTTTGTTTTTTTCATAACAATGTCTTACAACATTTTTATGATTAAAACTATTTAACAAATTGCTATAATCTGCCAGTGAAACAAATACTTTTTAAACATATTAAGCAATTATTTACTTAAAACAACTTGCAGAAAAGACTTGCAAGTTAGTTTTGTCTTCTTTCATGTATACTAAAATATTTTGCACTACAAACTAGACAAACAAAAATACTTGGTAAGATTGTGTTTTTGTTGTTTTATTATGTGACTGGCTATTATTGCAATGAATTTGATTCACTTAAACTGAGCATAGACCAAACTGAATTTGTACGTTAGTAAATGTATGAATGCCTTGAGATTACATTTGTCATTTCAATTGACCTACTGAAATAAACTGAACTGAAATAAATTAGGATTTCTGAGTCTCAGTTATTTTCCTCCCAGATAAAAACTAATTATACTTATATTGTAAGCAAATTGGACATTTTAAACAACAACAATAAGCAAAAAGAGCAAAAAAATACCAGAGAGGTCACGAGCATCCAGTATACACTGACCATAATGCCCGTCAGGAGGCAGACTCCTTTTCCACAGTATGTGTGTGGGACCATATCCCCATATCCAATAGTCAGAAACGTGATTGAGATCAACCACATGGCTCCAAGAAAATTGCTGGTTATGTCCTGGTTATCATGGTACCTGTAAAGAACAATAACAGGTTTACCTCACACCTAATGTTTCACACCTGAAAAGAGATTTATTCTGCTGATCATTCTATGAAATAACTCCGTCTCTCCCAGGGCTCAGAGACAGTGAGCTGAGAAGAGTTTGGTCTATTTTTATGCCTCTATCTATGTTTGATGCCGTGAAACACGGCATAGCGGGAAAAACTGGTCCAGGCACCTCTCGCAAGCTCTCACTGTCCATGCAGCGATGATCCAGAGCGAGATGGTGAAGACCAGCAGCACAGTGCCAGGACAGATGGTCATGAGGGTCTTCATCACAAAGCGGGTGTTAAAGTTAATCTTGTTGAGGGCACCGATGCTTCGGGACGAGGCATCGGTGAAGAGCTTGCTGTGCAGCAGCATGACCCGAGCAATGAGGTACAGCCTCAGAAACATGGGGATGGACAGGATGATGTCCACATCTGCGTCCGTCTTGGATGGGACGTAGGAGTACGCCAGGCGGGCCGTCCAGGTGAAGGTGTAGTTCCCTGGGATGGGGTGTATGGCGCACACCAGGATTTCCAGGCAGATGAAGAAGATGCGCTCATATGTCATGGCTATCCTCCAGTCATCGGCTGCATTGTCCACCATGAAGAGCTGTCAATAAAGGAGGAAAGGTGTGAGCTTTGACTGGGAATGTTAAAAACATTTTGACTACAGCACACCAATAAAACTAACCAAATCTCAACTTGTTTTTCCTGTTTAGATACAAATAGTATGAACAAAGCCTGCTGCAACAGGAAGCTAGAAAAGTAGCATTTCAACTGTTTTACATAAAGTTGTTTTACAACACAATGATACTGATTTCTACATCCATCATTGAGGCATTTATATATATTTATATATATATATAATTTTTTTTTTAGAAAAAACAAGATTTCTGAATTTCAAAAGTCAAAAAGTTTTGAATTTTATTCTCAAAGTTTCAGATTTTTTCCTAGAAAATTTTCTACATTTGGAGCTCAGGAATTTCCAAAAAAGTTTTTAGGTGAAAATTTACTCCTCCTTCTTTTTTTTCTGTCTGCGATGGCCCTAATTCACTGCCATAATGAAAACTTGGAATAATCTGGAGAATGTCTGCAATAACTTAAAGTTCTGCTTACTTCTGTCTCCGACTCCTTTAAATAAAATCTTTAACACATAACACTTCATCTGTGTTATGTGGTAAATATTGTTCTGACAGAAACACCACTGCCCGCACCTTAGCATGAGGCTGTGATCACCAGGCCACTTCAACCAGAAGGTAGACAGTTTCCTAGGGGACTGAAAGAATGGATTTCAAGGCCTATCATCACTCTCCTCCTCCCTGTCCTCTGTCATACACGGTAGCTTCATCACATGGTCACCTCTGCTGCTGCAGCTCAAACCTCATCTTCACCTCTTCGATCCAATCTGCTGTGAGCTTCCCTGATGGCTGCCATCACTTTCTCTTCCACACGATCCCTCTCCATGCTCATGGTTGAGGACAGAGCGTCTCAATCTTCCTTGTCTTAGGCGAGGTTCTGTTTGCTGGTTTGGGTTGCAAATGAAGTGCTATCGAGCCATATTAACTTCCCCTCTCTCTCTCTCTCTGGTATTCCTCCACAGCTGCTCTCACTCCATCCACTTAATCACGTCAAGGTCCTCTGACTGCACCAGCCGTCACAAGCGGCACTAGATATCTTAAAAAATTTTGCTGTCAGCAAATATGAGCGAACAGTTCAGATGTTAGTTTTTCTTTCTTTAATCCTAGTAGACGGCTTTTTAAAAAAGAAAAGAAAAGAAAAGGAGAACTGCACCATTACATTTGATCAAAAATCTTAGCAATGTGCTTGGTTGTAATATGGACATACAGCACAATGCTTCTGCTTACAGCGTAACGTAGCTGGAGGCAAAATTGTGCAAAGGTCGGCTCAACATTAATAAAGCTTTGCAGTCTGCATGAAATCCTTAGCCATAGGAAGTGAGGTGGTGTGAGAGCGGGAAGGTTTTGCTTGCTAAAAGCAAGGTGGGCAAATTTTTTTTGAGGAGTGGCATGGATCTTTTCCACTGGATTTCTTTCTTCTACATTCTTCTGCATATCTGATTAAGTGATGTGAAGTTAAAGTTGAATGAGCTTTAAAATGTGCATCTAAAATTCACAACAGGTTAAAGGATATCGATAGCAGAATAAACACAGCTTTGGTTAATTTGATCAATAATAAAAATAAACAAAACCACTTCAATGTGCAATCCAATTTATTCATATGCATTAGAAAAGGCCTAGTATTTTGTCATCCCTTCAAAAACATAGAGATATACTACTGATAATTTAATTCTTGCTGTCATTTGTGATTTTATCTCCTGTAGATTAGGCTATAACACATATTAAACTTTTCAGAGCCAACAAAGATTAATAAGACCAAAACCCAAAAGAGAGAATGCACTTCTGCCTATCCAACATCTTTTTATTTGCAAGCAATTCTTTTTAGAATTGGCTTTAAAATTTTACACATTATATGTACACGATTCTTGACTTGAGCCACAATATATCACAGATCAAAAACTATTAACTATACACTAATATTCAGGTGTTTGTCTGTTCGGTTTTAAATTGTTTTTGTATTAATTTCGGTTTTTATCAGAAGATAAAAGTTAATTTCCTTACATTTAGCTCCTTTGTTGTTGCTTGTCTTCTGTTCACTGTGTATCAGTTTAGAGTCGTATTTCACTGTTAGTGTTTGGGTTTTTGGCTCAGTTTGAACCATTTGCAATCTTGTTCTGCTCCTCTGTGTTTAGTCTGTTTTCATTAGTCACCCTGCTTCAGCTCCCACTGATCAGGTTATTCCCCAGCTCCACTGCTTTCACACAGCCGGTTCTCATGCTGCTCATCAATCCTCCCAGCAGTTAAAAGCCTCTCAATTGCTTCATCTCCTCGCCACATCCTACACTTTTCTACGGTTTGACTTGTTGCCTCTACAGTGTTATTCGTTTTCAGTCATTTGTTTGAATTTGGACTTTATAAGTTTTAGCTTACATTCTTAAATCACATCTGCCTGTTTTGGGGTTTTCAACAAAACAGAAGTTCTCAGCCTTGGTCCTGCAGGGCTCCTGTGCTGAATGGTTTGCAGGTGTCTCTCTGCTGCTGCACACCTGATTTAAAACGAATGAGTGATCAACATGCTGCAGCAGCAACTGATGACAAGCTGAGACGGTAATAGAAGCATTTGAATCAGGCGTGCTAAAGCAGAAACACATCAGAAACATACATGATCATAGCTGGGTGATCCTCGATCTATAACAGTAAAACATATAAGACAAATAATGAACCAAAAACACATCCTTTACTCATAAAATATTTCCCTATTTTTAAGCTTGTATTATGTGAAACATTTGGTAACTATTTGAAAGGTGCTAAAAATGTATATTAATTTTCTGAGCTTAGCATTTTTTATATATATGTATATTTTTACATATATTTTGTAATTTTTCCTCACTCAGTTTGCCAAATCTCTGTCATTTTTTTATCCAAAGTTTACTTCATATATATATATATATATATTTTTCCATCCCTGGTAACATGTTTTAACCCATGAAGAGCCTTTTCTGTTACTTGTCTGTATTAAAAGGTGATCACAGAAAATCTAATTCACAGAAAATCATAGTTCACTGTTATTGTTTTGATGGTGCTTGTTGTAGTTTGCTTTGCTCTCGGCATCAAATATAATATGCAATAACTGGGGTAAGAATGAAATTAACACTGAAAAATATCAAAGTTTAAACACCTAAATCTACTTCAGTTGTAAAAACATTTATTGATTAAGTCTAAAATACAGTTAGGCTTAATCAATGGCTGTTTTACTATGTTAAACAAATATAATTGTTCCTGTTTGGCTGAATCGTGATGTCAGATCATGACTTGGCGTTTAGCTGACAATCTTCCATTAGTTCAGTTTGGGATTCTTTTTATAGAAGTTAAGAACCGCCTCACTCATGAAGCGCTAATGGGATCAGTGACCTAGATGGTAAATTTAGCTCAGATATAAAACAGAATTAATAATTAAAAAAAACTCATATGTCAAATTCAAAAGGAACAAAAGCTCCTATTTAATGCACTCACTCATCTGTAGGACGAAAAAAAACAAGCAAAAAAAAAATGCGCTGCCACTTCTCTTGCAGACATACATGAATGCTTTGTGTAGTTTGACAGCTGTAAAGAGACTCTGAACACTTCAGCTTTTCAACCACATCACATTAACACACAGAGTTTAGCGCACGCTGCATGCCTCTGAGTCAGTTCTGCTGCAAAAAACTTCTGTGCCAGAAATACAAAGTGTCAACAAGCTGGCACATTAGGAACAAAGCAGAGAATGCAACAATAAACACACGTCCTTGAACAAGCAGTACAACTGTCCAACGAAGCCTCTGCAGCTCGTTTACATTTATATGAAACTTGCCACGAGTCTCCTCTCCAACCTGAGAAAACACACACATTAAAATTTCAAGGGCAGTTGTTCATTTCAAATGATTGACACTGAGCTTCTTGAACAGACTGACATCTGTCGGAGAAGTGCGTAACTCTAACCACAGCTTGCCCTTGTTTGGCTTTCCAACTTAGTGTAATGTAGACAATGAAACACAAGCTGGGATCGCACTGGACTACAGTTTCTTACTGGAAGAACGGAGACTCCTGAAGCAGCTGAGTGTATCATAGTGTTTGCACAAAGCACAAGCCATGTTGTATTGTACGTTTTGGGCAACAAACCGACCCTGTCAAAAGCAATTACGAAGTTTGTTAACCTTAAAACTGCATAATTAAACATTTAGGCTAGGTTGCATGAGGAAAGCCTACTTGGTGTGTAAAAGCAATTATAGTAATGGATGACCTGAAATACAACACCCCCAAGGGCCCTTTAGATCAGATGAGAAAATATCCCCTGCTAGCAGCAGAACCAGGAGTTATGACAGACATATGGAGAAAAAATAGAAACATCACACTGTGTGTGTTACTGATGAATGATTTTAAATGACTGTAAATGACTGTTAATTTTGTGAATTAACTTTCATAATTAATTCACAAAATAGTGTCTTACAAAACTTTTCATATTATGTCGCATGACAATATAATTCAGCTTCTAGCAGGTCAGCAACCCCCACTAATAGAGCCAAAAATATAGAGCCAGAGACCAGAAATCAACATTATCAGCTGTTTTTTGGTTTTCTCTGGCTTTTTGCATTACATTTTCTTATTGTTCTTTCATTACTGGACTAATTAACGTTGATTTATTTGCATTTGTAGATTACTTTTATTATTATCATAAGTGAAAATTTGGTTTACGACCCCATTTAATGTGTCAAGAGCATAATTTCTTTTTTTAGTACGCAATATGCACCTAAATTCAGCTAGCTCTGGACAAAATCTGAATGCATCGTGGATAATGCATAAAAATGGCTTGATTAAGACATCAGTTGTTTTTGTCTTTGGGTTTTGGTGCCTAAAATATATATATATAAAAAACAATGAATGTGAAACTTGCAGAACTTGAAGACAATTCTAGGAGGCAGCTTGAACTCACCTAACCCTCATTTGCTGTTAAAAATGTATAACTTTAATCCTGAGGATAATTTAAATGAGAGATTTTGATTTAATCCCACACAGGACTGTCATAACCTGTGAAGCTTACTATTTGTCCTTATTTTTCCTATAAAGTTATGCATCTCAACACAGGTATCTAGTATCAGTGATATGATAAGACATTTTGCTTTAATTAAAGTAATAAACATTGGTTCACATCATGACTGCAGTGGAGGGACATATTATATTACAATTACCCACCAGTGCGACATAAATCTGCAAGTCTCCTCTCAACTGACCAGAGTGTTAAAAGGTTGTTCTCACTACATGTTTTTTTTTTCATACTTCTGTCAGAGTGATCTGTCTCCTCCCCACTGCGACAAGCTGCCCCAGGCTGTCTGTGAAAGGGAGCAAAGCAAAACCTGAACTCTTGTTGTTACTTCTCAGGTCATGTCATGTCATCTAAGAAAACTCAGTATTGTTGGTGCCTGAAGCGATATCTTCTAAAGCCGACGAAGAAAATCTCTAGCCGGATGCAAGAATAATAAGTGAGAAAAATCCACACATATATAAAAAAGGGTAATATTTACTCAGGAATGATTTTGGAGTTTTACAAAATTTTGATAGCAAAAAACTAATTTTCGAATAAATCCTCACTTGAAACTGGCTTGATAACTGATTTTGAAGCAAATCCCCTGCTATAAAAATGTTACTATAGTAACACAATGCTATAATTTCCCAATTTAATACTACAGTTGGCAGATGCTATCTGCACTGATGAACCACCTCAGCATTCCAAATGCTTGCTGTTTACACAGAGCAGAAGGCTTGGACCTAATTCTTATAATTTAAAAATCATAATAATACAGTATATCCACTTGGGGACATTCAAAAACTGTTTAGAGCATTGAACTCTCCACTCAATCTGAATTTTAAAGAGGACATATAATGCAACATCCACATTTTGCACATTTTTGCACTTCCAACTGGACGTTTTGTTGCTGATGTTTTGTTGCGGTTTCTGACTTACCATTCAGAAACCGCTTGCTGAATTCTTATTGGTTGTTCGGGAGGCTCTACTTCTGCTTTTAAAAGCAGTAGGATTGTATAATTGCGGATCTGTTTGCAGATATTTTTATGTTTGGTGTAAATGTTGAGTTGGATTTAAGGAACCCCTAAAACAGGTTTTTATGAAAGGAGCTCAAAATGGTCACAGCTGAGTATTGAAATCTCATTATCTACGAATGATTTTATAATAGACGCGTTGCATAGCCCATAGACCTGACCCAACCTGTTCATGGAAGCATAATAAACCATCTTTAAACCCTTCACCCCAGGACACGCACATTATACTTCATGGGCAGTACATATAATTCTCAAATGTGAGAAGTTTCACAAGGAGCTTGTAATTGTTTTTTATAAATATAAACAGTGTTTTTAGATATGCCAGCATAAATGAGTAAGGTAGATATCAGCTTGAGCAGCTTGACAGCAATCTTTAACGTTCAAGTAACCTTTTGCAGATGTAAATATTGTTTACAATATTTAAAGTTTTCCAAATATAACAGCCTCATCCTGACAGTAAAGTAAAGAAGCACAAAGATTAATCCCTAATTTTGTAAAACAAACCTCAAAGAGAAAGCAGCCAAAGCAGTGCTTCTTACTGAAGACACATTAATTCATCCAATGCTTCGCTCGGATAGTCAGCTTGTTTCCTGATGGAGTCAAAATGCGGCCTAATCACTCAGAGTGCATGCCCCTTTTCTCATCACCACAGAAGTTTATTCACGTCAGGTTGATATAGAGCACAGCTGAATAGGTCTTAAGCTTTTTTCCCTGCATGACCCTGGAACTGTCTGGAAGCATTTCAGGCAAAACACCGGTTAGTTTAGTTACTGGTTTCGCAACTCCTAATAAAACTAATGGAATGGGACTCAATATTTAATCTGTGTAATGTGGAGATGGAAACATATATCTTGTCATTGAGAATTAAAACGCTCTGTCTCATTAGTAAATTAGGTTGAGAGGTTCAGTTCAATTCGGCATTAAAGCAATGCTTTATTTATGGTATCAAAGCGAGCCACTAAAAGGCCACTTTGCCGAGTAAATCTGAGGCTGCTGCAGATTCAGTTTGCTTTTGTTTTTTGAGATTAAGTCTGAAACTTGCATTTGCAATTTGTCCACTCAAGCAATGTTCCAGTCAGAGCGTGTAAATCTGTCTGTGTTTTAGAGAGCAGTGGCTGCATCCCAGTTGTGTACATTAATAATCCAAAATCATCTGAATGTTTAAAGTCACATGCAGTAAATACCATCAATAAATAATCTTTAGGATTGGCATGGCTGGGCGTCCCTGCTGCTGAAAGCTTGGACGCTCAGTGAAAACGCTGAGGTCACCAGCCAGCGCTGGTTATCCGACTCCCGTCTGGACTCTCAGGTAGAGGACAGATTTCACTTTGAGAAATGTGGAGCGCCTCCTGCACTTTGCAGCATATCTCTGACACATTAGGCAGCACCAGGAGAGGGAAGGCGGCTCGACAAGAGCGGTCGAGTTCAGCCTTGACCGGATTTGCTGGTGCAAGTTCCGACACCGTGGTGTGTTATATTTCTTGTGGTCTGTACGGTCTAACACCGTCTGTCAGCAGTGACTTTTACCAAAAAACAGAACAGGCCCCAAAAGCATTTTAAAAAAGTTTTGGAGAACTCAGCAAAACTGTCAGTACGAGGTGAAGAGAGATATGGTGTCCTCAAAACAGATGCTCCCAAGCAAAGAGGTCCTTGATGTGAGTGTGTGTCTGCTCAGAAAAAGTCTCAGCTCATCAGCTGTCAGATGACAAGAAGAGGATCCCTGCTCTTGCAGCTCGTATCAGGTTTAGGCAACGGGAAGCCAAAGTCACGACAGAGGTTCATATTCATGTTTTGCTGCAAATGCACCAAACTTGCCCTGAAGTCAAGAAACGGCTTATATAAATACATATCTGTCAAAATAAAACATCTGATCTGAATTTAAAAAATTATTAAAATTAAATGTGATAAAATAAATCGTAATACTACAATAAATAAATTCATCCATTGGTAGTTTCTCTGAACCTGCAGACAATTTAAGTAGATGAAGCTCAATATATAGAAGGAACAAAATCTCACATTAAATTTAAGAAAATCCAGCAGCTGATTTCATCATTTTTTTGGTTACACTTAGCATATTTCAGATCAACAAATTTCTATATTAGACACATGAGGAGGTTTTTAATTGATGATTTCATTCATCTATGCAGGATTGTGAGGGAGGAGGGGGTTTCTTTCTGCATGGCAGCAGAGCCATTTTGTCCTTTCCAAACATTTTAATTAACGGTGGTTTGCCACATTGTTTTTGAAACAATGTTTTGTAAAACCCAGGCCTGATTACTGCTAAATCTGTAGGATCAAGCAGTAATTTAAACAAAACCTCTCTGACAATGTGCAGAAGGCTAAAATGTCGCATAAAGCAACACGTCACGGTCCGACCTAAAGAAATACAAAAACAGCACCTCAGAACTACGGACTTCACTTGCTTTAGTTGATGTCAATCATCATGATTCAACAATAATAAACAGACAAGGCAGAAATTGTCTCAAATGAAGCTCTACAAGGTAAATGCATAATTATTGAGACCCGTCCAAAGAATAAACAGCTCTTGCCTACAACACAGTCGAGTTGAGCGAGTAATATCTTGTTAAAAAGCCCACTGATGACCCAACAGATTTTTAATTCAAATCCTCTGTCATGTTACAGTTACCCAGGCCCACAGCATCATACATCCTCTACCGTAGAGCTGCTGTTGAGACCTTTTCCCCGTATTAATTGTTTCTTTCACATCAGAACCACTTGAACTTTTTTGTTTCTGACTCAATCAGCAACAAATTCCAGGCAAAGTCCTGGTATTATTTAGCAAATTCTACATTTATTAAACATTTTTTTACTACTACACTCATATTTAGCATATAAATACCATCTCATAGTTTTTATTGAGGTTTGATGACCCCAAAATTGCAGTATTTCCCTTTCCACCACTTTGGTCTGTGACTAAAATGGTCCTGTGTTACATCTTATTAATACCAGCTAACAAAGACACGGACTACAAATCATAAGCTTGAAATTTTAGTTGCATATATTTTAAGCAATAGCGCTGATATTAAGCTCGTTAAAACTACTTATTTTTTAAAATGAGATTTTGTACTCACTAAATAGATGCGCTCAAATTAAAGACTGCAGTTTTCTAAAATTAAGAGAGCAAAATTATGCAACTGTGACAAAAGATGAATTTATTTTCATGATTTTTACACATCTTTATCCAAAGGTTTCAATACATTTGGCCAACACCACAGCTCTATTGAGTTGTTGTTGTAATGTAGCTGTTTCAATAGGTCAACATGTCTCTGCAAAAGTAAAGCAGATGTTTCCATAAAACAGTTTTAGCAACAACTGGCATTCAGTCTCCATCTCGTCTGACCCAACCTTGGGAGTTTTCAGCTATGCCAAGGGAGAAAGTGTTTGTGTTTTAAAACCTTTTCCAGAGCTTGACAAGGAAACCAGTTTTTATATTTCTGAAAATAGTGAGGGGAAACATTTAATCATCCTGACTTATGCCTCTACATCTGACAGGCATCTGTGAGTACACATGGATGTGCATGCATAATCTATTCCACTGCAGGAGCAGGGAAAAAAGTGCTCTTTAGAGGCAGAAATCTATTTTGCAACACTGCAAACACGTTGGCACATCTGTGGCGAGAAATGAAGTAAGGGTCAAAAAAGGAAACATCGCATTAAAGTGGAGGGTTGATGCGTGGAACTGGAGGCTTGCACTAAAGTTAAGATGAAATTCCTTCATACACTTTCCAATTTAGTTTAGTGTGGGCTCCTTAAATTTAATGGGGCTGCTTTGGAATATTAGTTTCCATGCAGTCTTTGAGATGAAGAGTGAATATTTTTTTCAGACCAACCGACCAGATCTATTCTACATCTCATAAAACCTGTTATAAAATGCATTTATTTGCTCTTTGCAAACTTTTCAGGGGAAAAAAACCCCTACTTGTACATCTACTTGCCTATTTCCGTTTGAGGCCAGTGATAGATTTTTAATGTTGAGGGATGGTTGTGATCAGATAGCCAACTGTGCATGGATGGTTTTCCTTCGCTTTCCTTACAGACTTTCAAGCCTCTCAGCTGCTATTATCTAACATTGATCAAATGATTTGCATCTTTTTTCCCCCTTAAAACTCTTCTCCAGTTGCAATTTACAAACAATCATCATGGGCTTGAATGCTAATAATTTAAAAAGTTTAAAGATTTATTTGAACTATGTTTTTCCAGAATGAGCTGATTATATAACAAAAATTTGCATAGAAAGTGATTTCTGGAAAGACCCTGATGTAAAAGTTAATATGTTGTTGAATTTCATTGATTCGCAAGGGGTCAAAATTATACGTACAGATTGAAATATATACCTTCTTCCCTACTCGCAATGAGATAAATGTCTTTTAGCAAATTGTACCTCAAAGAAATGCGTGTTTTGTTGCAGTCATCAACAAGCCTGCCATGAACTGCTAGAAAACCAGCATCACTGTCTAGAGAAGCCAGTTTTGGAGCATCGGGGATTGGGAGGATGCAGACTTCAGCACACATGTAACACGGTCAAATGAGGCAAAAAACAACTATTTGACAGGAATAATACTTAGAAGTGCCAATGTGAGACCTTCAAACCTATAACTGCTGAGAATAATGGTGGCAGTATCAATCTGTTGCCCTGTTTATTGGTGATTTTAAGAAGGTAGATTTAAGAGAATGAAACAAGACTGACTCTAAATTCTTCAACTTTATATACGGTCACCAGCTGGCAGGTTGGAACATTTGAGTTTTCCAACCAGACATTGACATCAAACCACTAAAAAGTCCTTCATTTACTCAAAATCTGGAATAAAAGTCTTGATTTAGGTCTATATTTTTACTTAACTGACTAAATCCACCATAAAACTACATAAAATCTACAAGTTTAGGATTTTATTCTACATTTTTAAACAGAGATTTTGCCACATTTCCTGTCCTGTGAAACTGGAGGCTGAAGGGCATGAAAAGGAAACACACACACATATCAACAAGGCTGTATACTTTTGTGTCGTGATCAAGACTAATTTGGAATTAAGTCATCCGTTTACGCGCATCTGTATGTGAGTGTGTGTGTCAGCACATATGTTAGTCTGCAGGAAGCGGGTATTGACAGAATAGCAGAACCGCCACAAAAGAGCCTGAGGTGAGAAAGGAAAGGAGCAGCTGGTGTGGTGGAAGTCGCAGCGCAAACACAGTGAGCTGGATCTAAACAGCAAAAGGAACTGGATGATGGGTGCATCCCAACGGGGTTCGATGAATTACGAGACAGAACTTCCCATCATCTTTTACATTTACAAGACCCTGAGCCAAGAAGTAGTGAGCAAGACATGATAATGTTTCCTGATTCATCTCCAGCGTACAGTTATTTGAGAATTTGTGGTGAAAACTGAGCTGCAGTAATCGACTCTGTGGCAAACAATTGCGGCAACGTTCTTTTTTAGGTCAGTACATGAAAAACGACTCTGTGAAGGGAGAGCTATCTGGTGTGAAACATGCTTTGGTTCTTGATGTGACTGTCGGAGGAGCTTGGATCAAAGAGGTTTGAACAGCCTTCCTGTGGGGTAAATATGCATCGGCTGACAATAAATGCAGCTCAAAACGAGCTTGTTCTGGAGCTAAAATGAGCATTTCAGTGTTCCTGAGATAGCAGGGGGTAAAGGGGAGCTTCGGTGTCATTTTTATTCCTGAATGAAAAACTGAATTATTCCATTTAGTTAATCAAATGTCTTTTTATAAAAAGGATTCATGATTCGACACACAGCTGAAACCGGATATAAAAAACAATTTAAGCTTTTCTTTCTCCCTCTCTGACATTATTTCTATGATGAATGAGAGAGATTTTCTTCAAGAAACTTCTCACAATAGTTTCCTCCTGACGGAACTGGAGTAACTCAGATGGTTTGTAGGTCATCTTGCTCACAGACGGTTCTACAGATCTCCCTACGAATATTCTCTGGAATAGAGATCAGGGTTTTGTGACGGCCACTCCAAAACATTGACCTTGCTGTACTTAAGGCGCTTTGCGACTAATCTGATGATGTACAAAGAGTCATTGTCCATTTGGAGGACCTACTTGTGCCCAAGGAGTTGATGCTTCAATAATTCCACATAATGTTCTTTCCTTATGATGACATCTTTCAATTCCTCATGCAACAAAACAACCCACAACATGTAGCAAGCATTTCTCTTTTTCCTCCAGGTTTGATTCTCATTATAGCCACAGACTGCAAATTAGTTTAATCAAATCACAGAACATGTCTTAAAAATATCCAGTTCAATCTGGATTGCACATGTAAGGTTGTGGCTTCTTCCTCTATGAGTGGCCTTTCAGTCCATGTTTGCACAGGACTTGCTTCATTAGTAATGTGACTCTTTCTAGCTTCAGATTTTTGATTTTGGTAGGAGTTTTCACCCAAGAATCAACCAGAGTTTTCCTTGCTTGATTTATTATCATCAAAATGTTTGAATGCATAATAATTTTAATGTGCATAAACTAAAAATCCACTTGTTTAGAGTTGCCTTTGATTCATGGTAACTGGGACATTGCTAATTTGTTTGATGATTTTTGATGAAACGTAATGTGTATTGCTGTTTCATAATTGGTGACTTACAATGTTTTTCTGGTGTAAGGCGATTTGACTGCCTTGTTGCTGAAATGTGCTGCAGAAATTAACTTGACCTGACTTTTATTATTCTGGCATTTAGCATTTGAAAATAATGTTGGTAATCCTAACTGACCTTAAACAGAAAACCCAGAGAGTAAAAAAATGTCTTTCCTTTATATAGTGCAATAAAATATCAAGTGTTAACTATACATAGAATAATAATAACTTATTTAATTGTTGTAAGTTTCATTGATCCATTCATTGTTTTCTGCTGTTCCTAGAATTAGTTGCAGACATAATGAGTCCAGCAGGGAAACCCAGACGTCCATCATCTTTCCACAACACTTTTCATTTTATTCTAGTAATCTCATGAGATTCTGAAACCATAAAGTATGTAAAGTCGCTTTAGCGAGTTCTGGATCTTTCCCATTATCACCTTTAAATGGGATTTGACTGGAAATCCTCCAAAAAGAGTCATTAACAGGCCGCCTGATCAAATGCCTGAACCACATTGGCTGGCTCCTTTTGATGCAGAGGAGAAGCAGCAGCTTACACACAAGCTGATGGAGATCAACACCCTACCAAAGTAGGAAGCTAATTTCAGCCAATTATATTCTATTCTTTCAGAAATGATTGTGACAAATCACAAAGATACATTCTGCTTGAAAAAGACTGACCGGACAACCTGAATGGTAGTAATCCTTTTTTAAACAAGCAGAACGTCTCCTGTAAACAAGAAATTTGCAGTTGTTTCCAAGTCAGACTAGATTGAGAGAGCCTGACTATGATAATTACTGAAAGGATTAGAGACGAGAGAGCCATGGAGTCCAACCTGCGCTGGGAACAAGCTTGATATTGCGCTGAGAATATGGTCACAGACTTTGCTTTGGTTTTATGAAACCAGATATGCTTTACCAGCACCTTTTCAATAAATCCCTCAGAGGACAAAACCACATGTTGACTGGAGAAACAAAACCATCAATATTCCTCTTAAATCTCCATCCATCCATTTTCTGTACATCCTTGTCCCTAGTGGGTTGCTGGTTCCTATCTCCAGCCAACGTTCTGGGCGAGAGGTGGGGTCACCCTGGTCAGGTCGCCAGTCTGTCCCAGGGCAACACAGAGAGAGACAAGACAAACAACGATGCACACATACACTCACACATAGGGAGAATTTAGAGAGACCAATTAACCTGACAGTCATGTTTTTGGACTCTGGGAGGAAGCCGGAGTACCCGGAGAGAACCCACGCATGCACAGGGAGAAACTCCATGCAGAAAGACAGGAGCTGGGAATTGAACCCAGAACCTTCTTGCTGCAAGGCAACAGCTCTACCAACTGCGCCAGTTAAATCTGAGGTTTAAAAACAAAACTATCACAATATTTTCTGAAATCTTAATATATTTCTGGATGTAGTAACTCACACCACATCCAGATTGTACATTTGTTAAATGTACAAAGGAAGTAAAAACAAATTGTAAAGTTCTACACAAGACAAATTTTCCTTCTAATTTCAAGCATCTACTTGGACCTGCCTGCAGGGAAAATGAGACGCCTAGGTAGTGAGACGAAATGTGGAAGTGATGTCGGTGCTTTGCTGTCATACCTTATGAAGAAAGATTCACAGCTGAAAGCAGTGCCACAACGCAATGATTGAACCTCCTGTGGGATTTGCAAGTACTAAATTTACCAACGAGGCTGATGCATTCAACTGATAATGTGACTTTAGATCAAAAGAAAGGAAGAAAGCTAACCTTTTTCATCCATGCAAAAGACAGAAAAGTGTGAGGCATCTATAAATATTGCAGGGAAGCGTAAACCGGACAGAAACCAGCAGGATAAGCGTATACCTTTTGTGGCATTTCACAATATACAGTTTTGTTTATGTATAAGATGAAGCATTAACATGATTAAATATGACGCTGTCTGAGGAAGTGCTTACATTGCATTTCCTTTCAAGTGAAGTTTTCCTTTGATTTAATTTTATCAAAAAAAAAAAGTATGCTTCAGATATATGAAACCTTTCAGGCAACACGGGTCCGCTCTGCAGAAAATAACACAATTAATTATCGGCATGAACTCAATGAAGACAGGAAGACAGAGCACACCACTGTTCCAAGGCAATGTTAGAAAAGACTCATGTTAGAGCATCTCAGCACTGACTCATCATGTGAGGATTTTTTTTTTTTTACATTTAACACTGGGGCAGTGGCTCAGGAGGATCAGGAGATTTGTAACCAGTGGGCTGCTGGGTCAAATCCCTGCTCCTTCCATCTCTGTCCTTGGGGAAGTCACTTCACCCAATTTGCATGTTGGTGTTGGCAGCCTGGCTTCTGTCAGTCTGCCTCAGTTACTGTAGCTACTATATGAACCACAGATCTTGGAGTAATGTACTTATGAGATCTTGGATTTGATAAAAAAGTACAATACAAGTAGAAGCTATTTACCGTTTATATGTAAGAAGAAAAACTTTCACCATTGTTAGGCAGGTTTAATGTGTGCAAAATTAAAAATTCAAGCATCTAATTTTCATGAGCGTCTTGAAACTTGATCTGTTTCAAAATGTCAAAAAAGTTGGAAATATTAACACAAAAACACTGAATCTCTAAAATAAATATTTGATTTTTTGGGAAATCATTTGCTTTATTATAGTTTGAGAATCTTGATGAAAATTTGGAAAAAAAAAACCAGTATTTAAAAACAATGTTTTAATTACCCAACTAATCAGAGCAAATTAAAACGTTAGTAGTACTGACTTCTGCTTCATAGGAACGGAAATCTAATCACAAATCTGACTTGTAGGACGAAGCTGTATTAGCATTTACTTTCCTGCTGAACAAATTAATGCTACATGTTTGAGAAAATACAGTATATTTGTAGTTAGGTTGATTAAAATCTTATAACATTTTCAGGCTATTTTCAGGAAAATCCTCAAACTCAAAGGTTTAAGCATTGTAAATAAAACATAAACCCGTAGAGCAGAATTTCATGCAATAAGAAGTTTTTGTCAAAACTCCTACAGTGTTCAGACAATATTGGACATCTTTATGTACAACAAATCCCTGTCAGTAGTTTGATTAACACCTTGCCTTTCACATTTCACAGACTTCTTGGATCAGTGGACCAGTGTTATACATTTGGTCTTAAGACACAGTCGGTGAATCAGCAACCCCCCAACATGCCCACTTCAAATGTGCAACATCTGCACTTTCTGCAGCCTCAGACCACAAAAGTTTGCTGAGAGCTTAAACTCCAGTCATGTTTAGATCATGTTCATGTTGCAGCAAATGTGACTATAAGATTTAGTAATGTATTGCAGTAGTTTTAGGACCTATAATTATGAGTTATTAAGGGAAGGACATTAATTATTCCTTCATCTGCAGAATGTGAGTGTCATTTCCTTATATCTTTTCTATTTTCTGTCATTTTGTGTACTAATCAATCTCTGAAAAAGTTCAAAATGTAGCTGCAACATTTTGTAGGATACCATAGATTCTTAGCAGTCTGGGGTTCTGCATAAAAACACCAAAGAAGCTGGAGGCTAAAGGTGAACCTAGTCTAGACCTAATAAAGTCACTGGATTCAAGCAGAGAAAGATGAGAAAATCATGTTTCCTCTTGGAGCACGCTACTTGCATTAATTAGCATGTAAGCGGCAAGAGATGCTATTGTTGTTTTACGTTTTCTGCTGAGATTTAAAGGTGTGCTAGCAAGCTGAGAGAAAGAAAGAATGCAGCCAAACTCTTATACCAAAGTGTGCACAGGACTTACTATATGTGACACTATGAGGACAGTAAATATGTCGTCGGAATATGACATTTCTAATCATGTAAAACACATAGATCTGTATTGTATTAGCATGGATGGTATGAAAGTCACAATCTTTCTTCCCATTTCCCCACTTATGTGAAAGCAAGCAATAAAAAACAGGTTTTGGATGAAAAAAAAAATTACTCTGTCACCCCCTGATGGGATGACGCCCTGGACAGTGAGGGCTATGACCCATACCATAAACCACAACTGGAATTACACCTAAAAGTGCGGCACAACAGAGATCATAAACCTCATCTCAGTATCATACACAGTGTCCAGAGGTTGATCTCTTTGCTAAAACAACAACAAATAAAAATAAGAAGGTATACAGGAGAATGAAGAAAAAGACTTAGGACATTACCTGTATCTCTCTTGCATGGTAAATGATAATCAGCCCCAGGAGAATGATTGTAGAAAGGCTTATCAGGCATTTTAGAGCTAATGAATACAGGGACTCCTGTAAAAGAGTGAAAACACTAAAGCCAAACAAGACTAAACATGATGACAATACATGCACAATTTTCAAAAATATATAAATATATAATAGAAAGTAAGTGCTTTCTACACCATTGCAACTAACCAGAACTTTGCAGTTTTTATTTTTTAATCATAATCATTAGGGTTCTCTTTCATGTTGGGCAGGAGAGGACCAATTGGCCTGTATGTGTTGGGACTACGCAGACTTTTCTTCCACACTTTTTTAAGAAGTTGTTTAAAATATACAAGTTGCATCCACAGCGACAGAGCAGAGCACTGACTAAATCGCCCAAGCGGGACATGAAGTTTGAGTAAATACGCACCTTGCCATAGGCTCCCCATGAGAGTTCAGTCTCTATAACCATAACAACGATCCCAAACATCCCAAAGATTAAAGCATAGTCACTGAGACGCTTCCTTTTCTCAAACAAGGCCCGCCGGTGCCCCAGCTTCTCCCCAATGTTCTGGTTCTTCTTTTTCCCGGATTTGCCGCTGCTGTGGCCGCAGCCCGCCCCTCCGTCCCCCGATGCGTAAGGCATCAGCGTGGCGGAATTGTTCTCCGGCTTGGATACTAGAGTGTCCGACGCATCTGCGGCGGAGATGGGCTGCAGAGGCTGGGACTCGGAATCGAACTCGTGTATGTTTCTGCGGGACGAGCTCAAGTTGCTCAGCGGCCGCATGATGCCGCCGTTGTATCTGCAGCTGCTCATGGCTATTTCATTGTAGGAGTTGCTGTCTTTGTGGCTGCTCCCCTGGCTGCCCCGCTGCCGATACTGCTGCTGCTGCTGCTGTTGCTGATGATGATGTTGGTGGTGAGGATGATGATGATGTCTGGTTGAACTACCATGACTAGAAGGTGTGAAGTCGCAGGCGGTGCTGTGCTGGCAGCCCTGCCTCGAAGACGTCTCGGAAGGTGTCCTCAAAGTTCCCACAGTGGTCGGCGACGTCCCGCGAAAGACGAGGCTTTTTCTCGCATCACAGGTGGTGCAGCTATTGCAGGTGCAGCATTGGTCGTGCTGCCTGCCGACGCGCTGCTGCTGCTCGGGTCCGCAGTAATAGTGCTGGTACTTACAGTGTTGGAGCTGCTGCTGCTGCTCTGGGAAGAAGTCGTTGTGCAGCTGGAAGGGGGTTTCCATGTCAGTGCTGCGGATCACAGCAGCGGTCAGGCACCACAGAGCACCCGACAAAGGGCGTTATGGTCCTCCTCACAGGAGGACGGAGCCGCTGCATGAGCAGATCCATTTCGTCTCCGGTACAATGTGAGAGATGGACCTCCGATTGGGCAGAGGGGAAGGAGGGGGGACCAAAACAACAGTTTCGACGTCACGAAAAAGGTTGGAACGTGAAGTTCTGCCTAATATTATCGCTATCAATATAAACTATCAGTGCAGATCGATTTTGCAAGACAAACGCGCCACCAAAAGGGTTAAAGTTTTCGGCTTATTCAGTCTTATCCAAATTATTTTCAAATATGCTATTGCATTAATTTTAATAAATAAAAAACTAATTTATTTATGCATTTATTTATTTATTTATTATTATTATTATTATTTATTTTTTATTATTTGTAGTAATATCATCATTATTATCCGTATTAAATATTTTTCCATCCAACTAGCTCTTCACACACAATCATAAGCTAAGTGTTCCTTCCAAGTCCTCTGTACATTTGTGATTTATTTGCTTTAAATCAGGGCTTCCCCAGTCCTAAAGAGCTATTATTATGCAACTCTGTGATGCACCCCTTCCCAACATAGGGCTGGACTTGGGCAATCCTGCTTTAAGTAAAGCAAATACATTAAATACAGATACAAAATTATTCATATCCAATTAACATATTCATGTCTTCAAAAGCACTTACACACTTATCTGTATTTAAGATTTAAGTCATGATTTGAACATCTTTCTTTTGCAAAAAAAAGAAAAATGTGCACTCTGATGCCATTAAACAGGTTAGCAAATTGCATTTGTTAATCCAATCGTATATTGCTTTTGTGTGTCCTGTCCTGGCTTCAGCAAAGAAGATCCTGGATCTGGCTTCCTTGCCATTCTGTAAAAAAATAAAAACAAAAATAAAAAAAGAAGCAAAAAAACAAAAATAAACAAATTAATAAAAGTTTTTACATGTAAAGGTAGCAGAAACAAAACTCAAATTATTTGCTGTCGGATCTGCAGTAAAATTTGGTTTTAAAGAGTAATGTTTCATAAAGGGTGCATAGTTGGTGGTGTCAGCATCATGCTGTGGGAATCCTCTTCCTTAGCAGGGTCAGAGGAGCTGCTCAGTGGAAAAATGGAGAGAACCAAATACAGAGCAGTTCTTGAAGACAAGGAGTGTTTTGCATCAAAGTGAAATCCAGATTTAAATCCAGTTGATCATAAGTGGAGAAGAGTTTATGTTCACATAGATTCTCAATTTGAGCTATTTTGCAAAGAGAGACAGACAAAAAGATACACAAACAAATTAAAAGATTTGCATTGACAGTGGCTCATTTTGCAACTTCACAACTATACACACCAAAGTGTTGATCAATTACGTAGAGTCTCAATAAAACACACTGAAGAGGAATAAACGTACAAAAATATGAAATAGTAGAAATTGTTTCATTGCACATATCTCTTGTATCTTAAAGCTATAATTTCATTCTGCTCACTAGGCGCTGTGACCAGGGTTTGTGTGTTTGTGTGTGCAGCCAGAGACTGATGGGACCACTGGTGGCTGTGTTATTATGGAGCAGGAGAGTTATATCCCCCCAAGGAATTACAGCCAACTACCCGCGATTGAGGAGCTGGTGAGGCATAAAAAAAGAGCCCGAACTCCAATCATCCACGCCTCTTGAATTTACAGCAGCAACAAATTAGGTATCAGAGCCTGTATGGTGGAGAAATGTTTTCTGCATTTCAAGGGCTTCAGTTTTTTTCTCTCTTTAACGGGGCTTTCATCGTTTCAGGTGTAGTCCAGTCATTCACTAACAGTCATTTGTGGAAACAAAAATAATGTCTATACACCTACAGAAGCCGAAAAAAAGAAGTGCGAAAATACAAGCATGCCGTCATTTGTTACATTCGGAAAGAGGAAAGTGGGAGCTGTCAGCGGGGCCAAAAAACAGCCAATCAAAGAAGTAACTTTCAGCACGGCGGACAGCTCCACTCGCTCATTGATCGCAAGCAGCCCCTCAATAAAACAACCTCTCTGCACAGGATCGCAATGCGCACTTACTCCTGATTGGCTGGAGACGCACACCACGTGACACCCCCCACCTTCCTTAAGCTGAAGCTCGCCTCTTTTTTCTATGTAGAGTGAAAATGAATGAAAGACAACATACTTCACTATCTATCTATCTATCTATCTATCTATCTATCTATCTATCTATCTATCTATCTATCTATCTATCTATCTATCTATCTATCTATCTATCTATCTATCTATCTATCTTTTAGTGCAGTTTTCCTACTATCAGTTCTATGAGGTTCGTTATTTCTCCCTCTAGTGGTGGAACCGACAGAAAAATGAATAAATCATTACACAAAACGCTGTACAAAGAATATTCAAAGGGTTTAGATGTTTAATCAATGTAAGATTTGGACTGTCTAACAATTAAAATTACACCACTGACTGTGAGAGACTTGTTCAAGAGCGATGATTTATTACTCATACTGGTGCATTTTGAATGAACAATGAATTTCAGCATAATAATATTTTGTATATAACAAAGGGAAGTTTAAAAAGACTATTTGGTCTTCTTGCATTGCAATAGGTAAATAATTTAATTTCAGTACATTTACTAAAATCAAAGAAAAATGGATTTAAATGTTTATGGATAATCAGCATGACACTTGTGGATGAAATGATTTGAAAAAGAAGTTCAAGATACTTTAATAATCTTTTTTAATGAATCTGTAAGTAAGCAGAAAATCTAGTTGATTGTTGATAAAATGGGTAAAACTATGTTACTGATGTGCATAAATCAATGTCAAATCTGTTCCAAAAACCTTCAAAATTAATAATTTCACTTCTGATTTTAGTTTGTCATCAATTTAAAATGATTCCACTTTAATCAAGTATGACGTGTTAAAAAGCGAAAGGGTTAATGTAATTAATAGTTGTTAAGTGTTGTTTTTATTATTTATCAAATTCTCCAATATTGATTTATCAGAAGAAAAAAGAAAAAATACACAAATAATACCGCTAGAGGGGAAAATGTTTCTTTCTGTATATGAGAAAATGAAGGTTCAAAATATTATGTAAATTTATTAAAAATTCAAATTTATCGCTCGCTTGTCTCTCAGGAGTTTAAAGGAAGAAGCTTGAGGCTTGAGAGTCGAGTTTCTGCTCAGTCTCTCCTGGTTCTTTTAAGTGTTTGTTTTCTCCTGATATTAAGTTTGGAACCAGGCGGTCTGCTTAAAGAAAGTCTCTGAGGGATGCTGAGCACATTCAAGGTGTGGAGGAAAATCGAATCAAAAATTTCACGGGAATGTCAGACAAAAATTAGATGAGTGCAGGAAGGTGCATGATGCAAACAAAAGCATTTATCATAATACAATCTGACATTGTGATCCGTCATCTTATTGAGTTTGTCAGGCAGTAATTCTTGCTGGTTCAGGCCTTCTTCTGTGTCTCTTGACTCAGTCTGATATTTGCTAACTCAGAATCTGTCTCAATGGCTGAATCAACCAATCAGGAATCGCCTTTGGAAAATTGGAAAAATTGATTTTATTGTTTTCTTTTTTTTCTCCACCACTTTCTGATGAGATGGGAGAGATGAGTTTTAAAAGTAATCATTGAATACAGAGGACAGAGTTATTTTTGACATTGTAGGTTTCACCCATCAACTATTATTTAAAGCTAAACAATCATTATTTGAAACACTTTTATATATTAAACACACCCAGCGTCTGGTGCACTGGATTTGAGGTCATAAAAATGAAAATGCTTTTGAAGATTTTGGGTGATGCCATTTGCAGGTAAGTGTACGCTGTAGCTAAGTTTGAAGAGCCTTGGTAAAAGCAATTGAATGTCTGCGTAAAGTCAGTTTGGATATTTTCTTTACACTTAACTAGAATCATAAATCTAGAGTAGATTATATTTTTTTCCTCAGAAATGGTTTTCATACCCAGAAAAATTACATGTTAGGTTTGACTGGTGCTGCTCTCTTTATCCATATTATTTATTTCTGCGAATGCAAATATATTAAAACGTCGCAGCATTTTTCCTTCTTTCCAAATGCAGCTATTATCTTGTATGATCCAAACCACAAACTCTGTTTTGATCATACTGACACACAGGCTAAAGGTGTTGATGAAGCAGCAAAAAGGAGCAGACTGCTTAGTCAACAGAAAGAGTAATTCAGAAGTGATTTCCTTTGGGTGACGGTGCAAGTCCATTTGGAACAAGAACATCAAGACTCTTGACCTCAATAGATATCCGGGTGTTTTAATCCATCTACTGCAACATATATGAGGCACTTCCACACCTGAAAGATGCTTCCTAAAAGATCCCTGACCCCTGATGCCTGTTTCATTTTAAAGTTACTTCAGAGCTTCGTCTTCATCATCTGCAGGCCTCACGTGGGACAAATGGCACAAAGTCTAAATGGTCATGTCCCACTAAGTAAAATATTTATTCAACTGTGAAATTATCGGTAATCATTATTACATTTTTTATTGGTCCTGGTGTAACAGACAAGCAAGAGGATAAATTAGGAGGAAAGTTGCAGTGCTTGGGCTTTCATTCGTTCTGTTATGCTGAGGAGCATCATTTGTCTAATGTGCACTTTGAGGAAAAGGTAATTGCAAATTTATGCAAAGATGTTCTGATTCAATGATGAAACATTTTCAGTCCTGATTGTGGTTCTCTCTTCGACAATGAACAGAGTCCATAAAGTGGGACAAGAATAGTCACTAACTTTCATGAATATAAAATGTAACCTGTAGTTTAATTTGCAGTATTTTTTTCAGATCACTATATTCTTGCACATAACATTTTTTAGACAATGTAAAAAGCAGAATTTGCAAAAATGCAATATACTCTAATTTCGATGCACACTCTGATTTATGTTTGGTATTTATTCCTGCGCATACTTCCCTGTTTGTTATTTTGTTTATTGCGGTTATTGATTTCATATGATTATTATTGATGGATCAAATAAATCCTCACACATCTTTAAATTGGTAACTGAATTATGGGGCAGATGTAGAAAAGAAGATATTTGACAGATTACAAACCTGTAATCATCAACATCAACGTCATTTGAAGGTGCCATCAAACATGTTTTAAAAAAACGTACCACAGATTAGGAAGCTACATGTTATGCCTCATCACTCATAGAGCAGCTGAGACACTAAGGCAGATTTCTGGAACTTCAATCCACAAGAGTTGGTTTCCTTTAACTTTTTAAATGTGTCTCTGATTCAACACACCTGAGTCGAAAAAGCAGGTAATCAACAAGATTCTACAAAACTTGACTACACTGCAAACAGCAGCTGTGCCTTGAGGTCAAAATTTGGTTCATGTATCTATACAGAGTCTGACACCTCCAGCATGACTCAGATTAAGTGCTGCAAAACATCTAATTCAGAGATCTACTTGAGCAAATTCTGGAAAGAAATCAGCAATAAAATTTAACAATATAGAAATTTTGGATCGTGCAAAAAAATATTTGTTGTTTGTGCATAAATCGTTTATTCCTCCTAAAGTTTATGTAGAAAATTTAAAAATACACTTTGTTTTCTTTCACATTAGGTCGTGTTTGAAATTTATGCATTTTGTTTATTTGAAGTTTGTCAGAATGTTGTTTGACGGTTTGAAGGTTTTACGAACACAACATGTTTGTTCTTTTCATCAAGTTGCATAAAAATATGTACAGCAACAACTTGTGTTGTACCTAAAAATGCACAATTATACACACAGCAATAGCTTGCTGCCCCTTTTAGCACATGCTAAGATTTGAATTACAGGAAAAGATTAAGAATTAAATAATTAAGAACTCTGTGGAGTAGGAGACAATAAAGCAATTAGTGCCACAACAAGCAAAAAAGTTAATAAAAAAGGTTTAAACATGAAAACCTTCAATTAATTACACTATTTGGACTGTTTTTCTGTGCATGTCTTTTCCGCAGTTGTTCTCAGAGTTACTTGAACATGACTTATTCAGCTGCAGTTCATATGGAGACAGGATACCTGACCTCTGTGTAAAGCTCACCCTTCTGCAGCAGTCTGCACCTGTTTCTGCTGCTGTTCCTCCTCTAGTTTCCCTGATACCTGAGTCAACAGAGCTTTGAGGCATGCAACATTGAGCAGAAGAGCTATTTACGTTGAGCAAAAGATTTAGAGGCTATCTACCTATAAGTGCCACACTCAAGGACATGATGGCACGCCAAGCGAGATTTGACCCTGTGTTTTCCAGTTTATTCCAGGAAGTGGGATGATAAATTGATGCTGAGCTGATCTGGTTGAAAATGTTTATTTTTTATTTATTTTCTGTTTGAGAATGAGACACTGGCTTGCATGCACTTGCAGCCTAATTGGCCTGTTGATTTTTAAAATTTCATAAACAAAAGTGTTTTATGGCTGAATGACGCTCCTTGTGCATGCAAAACGAGAAGCAGGTTTTCTGATTGTGTTTTGAATTTTGACAGCACAAAAAAAGAAGATTTATTGACTACCTCACAAGAGCATTTTAGAAATATCTGAACACAGGCAGCATCAATTCCTGAAAATTTTTTTTACATAAGTTTGTTTTATTTTCTTGCTGTGCCAGTCAGTCTGCTGTCACTTGCAATAAGGACTGATTTATAGTAACTGGCATTTTCTGGACAACTTTTTTTGTCAGAAAAATATTTCCTGTTTTTTGAAATATTTTTTTGTGTTGGTGGGTTTATAAAAGTCATGCCGTTATTGAAAGGTTTGAGACAAAATGACATGTTCAAATCCATACATCTTGTAGTCTGAGAGCCGAGGTGTTTGCTGTGGTGATGAGATATTGTTTGTGTTTGGATTTAATGTGAGGAAATACCAATAAGAAGAAGTTATACGCCCCATAGGTCCCCTTCACTTTAGACCAAGGAGAAGACATGACATGTTTGTGTGGACATGAACAGGTCCTTGTAAAGTGAACCCATGAGTCATTCATTATTCATCGTGATCAAGCATTGTGTGACTCTCCGTCTGCTTGGAAGGACCTTACAAATTTGGCTTGACTCCTTGAGTGTCTGCTTCGGCTGTCAAACCTTTCTCTAAAGACCCCAACATCACCCCTCATGATCAGTCCATGCTCATGTTATTTGTTATATGCAGAGGAAATCATCTGCTGTACTGCTTATCTGTTTCTGATTTAACTAAGTGCAACTGATAGAAAAAATAAAATGTGCCTGGTATATTTGGTGTGCTTGACTAAGACTTTAATAACCAGTAACAGGCTGTTACATCATGCAAATATTTTTCCTGCATTCTTTGGATATGAACACAGAGTGAAACATCAAATGGAAATTTAGAAAATATAAGCAGGAGTTTTATTTTGGATTAATCAGTCGGTTGCACATTTACATATTTAGAATCAAATTATTTGCAAGCAGGAAAAATATTCTGCAGCCTTTCTGTGTCTTGTGTAGTGAGGAGCAAATAAAAGCTCCTAGAGTAGCATTTGTAGTGTTTCAAACAGTTTGTGATCTTGTGATTTACCTTCTACTTTAATTAAGCTGAGGGATTGACAAGACAAGCTGTCTTTTAAAGATAAAGAGATGAAATGTGACATCACTCAGTGCTTTGCACTATTGATTTGGAGATTTGTCTTTAGGCTTTTGGAGCCAGAAATAATATGTAGCGAATCGAGTTCAGCACAACAGTCAAGGACAAAGAAAAAAGTCTTTGTCCTTGACTTAATGCATAAATCATCTGGTTCTTTGGCTCTAAAATCTTAAAAGTATAGACAGCCCCCCAAAGACTGCTCTATTATTTATCTAAACCATTTATAATATTAGCATACCTCTTCTTTGCACGCTTAAGAAGGAGCAAGTCAAAGTATGTACTTAGATAATCCTGCATATTGCAATGCCTGTATTCTATTTAACTTTTCCTGATTAAAGAAATTGGCTGTTTGTCCTATATTAAGTGTATTTAGGCCTATTGTAATCGTACTGTTTATTATTATGATTCTGCCCCCCTAAAGAAGTGGATTTTTGGAGGCGTTATCATATTCAAAAACTCACCAAACTTGGCTGACGTTTCAAGTCTGCGAAAAATGTACGTATTTTAATGTCACAAAAATCGCACAAGAAACGGCTCAACAGCGAAACCAAGCAACATTCAAAAAACCCTCCGCACTGACCTTACTTCATCGTAGAGACATGAAATTTGGTATCACTACAAACTTAAGATGCACTCAATTCACTGCAAAATGATCACATGCAATCCAAATTCAAGATCACACCAAACAGGATCGGGTCTGAGATATTTAAGATTAACAGCGACATGCAACTAGTATTCAGGGAAATTAACACTAGGCCACCATCCTTCCAGCTTCTCTTTATGAAGCTCAGGCTGTGGAGGGAGCGACACCTGGTGGTACCACCTGTTTCAGAAGTTTTAATAAGTAACTCCACTGACTAAAATTCCTCATAAATATTAATTTATTGCAGTGGTTCTCAATACAAGTTATGTGTCATTTAAATTATAACTTAAGTTGCTTTAAACTTTTTTTGTTTTGTTTCTTTTATGTCTTGAATGACTGAGAAACTATAAATATGTAGAAATTGAATATTTGGGATGCATCATAACTTAAACTTAAGGCTCAGCATCAGTTTTCTAGAAAGATATTCAGATTTTATTTTGTGGTTTTAAAGGTTCTATGTTGAAGATGATAAGAAATAAAAGCATACTTTATTTGTTTTACTGTCAGCTGCAGTAGTCTCTCTGCTCTCGGCTCGCATGCAGAGCTGTCGGCTCGTGGTAATGCTCAGCCTTTCCCTCCTGTTTCAAACTCTTCTTATTATAGTAAGAGTTAGAGAGCTGAATATAATCGAAATATTGGCTACATTCAACAGAAAAAGGAGCTACGTCTATGAAAGCAATGTAGCAGTTGTTCTAGTTTTGATTAAGGCACAATGAGGCGGTTTACCATGAAATAACGAACTGTAGTCTGATTTTTATTGTTCATGTGTTTCTTCCAATTGAGCAGTGAGGTGGGGCTCTCCTTTGACATCTCTAAAGGTCAGAGCATATTTAGTGAGGATAGAAACCCACCAGACATTTTTAAAGGTTCCCGTTGGTGCCGCTCTCACAAGCTTCAGGAAGCCTTAAAGACAGAAAAAGGCCCACAGCATCACAAATCCTCCTCCATACATGACTGTATTGTTTCAGTGGCACAGCAGAAATAAGACTCCACAAAAACCACTTTGTTTTCTCACATAAAACCCAAGTAACCTACAGCACGCTTTGCAAAATAAGTAACAATTGCTTTAGTCTCATCACTGTTCCAATTAAATCCCAGTGGCATTTACGTTTGTGATTATGGATAGATTTTCTTTTCTGGCTTTCCTCCCAAACATGCAGAAATATTTAATGATGGTTATGGAGACTCAGTGACCTCACAAAGTCACTATTTGCTGCAGTTATCAATCAATAAAACTTAAGGATTTTTAGGTTGATTCCCCTTCTCCTCCCTCTGCCAGGTGGAGAAATAAACTTAGTTTTGAGCCCTTTTTTCAGCTAATTTAAACTTTTTATTTTCAGCTTTGGTTGTAAATACCAGTTAAACATTATCCCAAATTGTCAGCATGAAACCAAATCTATAACTAAAATAAAGCTTTAGTTTAGAACTCAACAGAAAAGACAAAAAGATGATTGAAAATATGTTTTGTTTGCTGATTAGTTTGATATTTCACACAATTTCCTCATAGTCATTTTTTTCTATTTCTTATTTTGGTCAATCTTTTCCAAAATGTTGAAAGAATCTATGTTTCTGTTTCACATTTATCAACAGTATCTGTTTCCCCAACTCCCCTGAAACAAAATGAAATGCGTCTCGTTAATTAATCTGCTGATTTTAGTGTTTTAATTCCTCCTCTGACTAAAATATTCAGTTTGCTCACCCACATTTCTTCTCTGTGTATAATCAGATGCCTGGAGCAGAGTGAGTGGATTCATGGAAACTGGCTGGTTTTAGGAGTTCATTTGGATCAAATTAATCTTTCTTAATACCTCAAAACAGGTTGTGAGCTAAATTAACTCTGTCGCTGAATGCATCAAATTTCTGTTTGCTAATGTAACTGAACTGCAAACTATTTACATCAAAGCAAACAAGAAAAAACTCACAACATATGATTATTGAGCGGCTGCCTCTATCTCACCAGATGTTGCAGTCAGTCCTAGAGAAACTTGGGTAGAGAAGCAAAGTGTCATATCTTATGTGTGGCTTTTTTCTGCCTGAGTATGAACACATTGAATGAGCAAAGCATATATTCATCATCGTACATCACAGTCTACGGCAGACCAGACATTGGCTGCTGCCCAGAACTCCTTAGCGCTCCACCAGAAATTATCCCATGATTTTTTTTTTTCATATCGCCTCACAAGTAGCGTCACATGTTTTTGAAATGAATCTTCTTATCACCTGAAGCTTCAAAAGTGGCTGAACATTCGGCCCAACACAGAGGGGTTTTCTTTTTCACCCTGTGTGACTGTCATCAGAATCAGATTTGGCTGTTACAATGTGAAAAGCAGCAGTTTGAATAAATCCGCAAAGAGCTCCGGGCTGCTGTTCTTAATCTTCAAGCTCTGAAAAATACACTTTCTGTTCCCGCCAGAGGGTAAAAGATGAGCAGCTCCAATTTACCACTCCCAGCAGACCTGCTTAACATGCTGGATCTCTTAACAGTAAAGTGTAAAGTCAGTTTTTTTTTCTCTGCTTATTTCTGGCCCAAACATGGTATCCTCAAAACAACACCTCAGGATCTGCCTGTGCTCAGTCAAGAAACAACTCATCACAAAATATTCCACATCATGACATTTTTAATTAAGTTTATTAACTGGATGATGCTAAATCAGACCCTGAAATGTAGTTGAGACAGTTAGCAGATTAAACAAGTATAAGTGAACTTTCTCTGTTTTCATTTTGAAATAACCACACAGCTGACATTTAAATGTTTCATCTATTTCAAAATAGATGCTTTTGTTTATGAATATGTTTTACTAATTCCAGAAGAAATTGAAGAAAATGTTGCAGTCTGCCTTAGATTTACTCTCAGATAATAAATAACCATATACTTTTTTAAAAGTCTTGCAGTAATAATTAACCGTTTGTACTGGGGAACTGCATAAACTTTGGTTGCAAGAACACACACACACACACACACACGCGCTGCAAAAAAATTCCATTTTTGTCACAATTAAATGATCCAGAAGAAAAAAATTTTTACATCAGAGAAATAAACAGAAAATGCAAAATGCAGTTTTCAAATGATGATTTAAGTTATCAAAGCTGCAAATATGTACCTTTTATAAAATATATATTTTTTTTACATATTTGTTAAAACTATGTCCACGAAATCACACTTCTAAGTGCAGCTTTAAGTGTAAAAAGTGATCCAAACCATCTTGGTCATATATGTGGAAAATTTTATTGCTTCATTAATCTTCTTACCACCCTTGGTGGCAACAACTGTGATGACTTGAAGTGAGGATTTACATCAATGGGTGCATTTGTGCTCTTTCTGAAACTGCTTTCAGAAAGTCATCACAACATCGCTCCTCTATTGACCCTTTAGCAAAGTTTTTCCAGTGTTGCACTGAGAAGTAGCTGGTATAATGAGCTTCACCAGGTGTTTGCTAATTGCTGCTGGCTAGCCTGAAGGAGCTGGGTTAGAGTGGACTGCAGCGCAAAGATCGGGAACTTGGAAACTGCAGCTTCGAAGAGGAGCTTCATCCTCCAAGGCGGTGCTTGGGAAATTATGCATGAAAAAATCAAGGGAACACTCCAGGTATGTTTTTATGAGGGAATAGCCTTATAACATGACATACACCTCAAAAAGTCGATTTTATAAAATACTGCTCCTTTAAGTGTGAACTTTTACTAGGTCGCTTATATTTTGGGAGCCGTTATGCACTGGTCTCCATGGTGTGCTACAGACAATTTTCCTGCTGCATAACTCAAGTGTGCTTGAGCTAAATCTCATGAACTGATGACCTTCAGGATATCCGCCTACAGCAGAATTCATGGAGCAGAATAAATTGGTTTTGCTCCATGTAATTGGTTCCATCAATTATTTTGTTGCGAGGAAATGTGAAGCAGGCCTTTGTATTTTTAATTTTTTTGCGGTGAGCAGTGGATCTTTCCCATGATGCCCTTTCTTGATGTTAAATCATAAACTGCAATCTAAACTGAGACAAGTGAGGCCTGCAGTTGTTGAGATGTTGTTTTGTGACTTCCTGGATGACCACTCAAAGCTTGAAGTAGCTTGAATGGGTCAGTTTTTTTGCATTTACATAAGTTAATAAATTTATAAGTTTTAATAAGATATCAAAACTTACTTGATGATCTGAAGCATTTAGGTGTGACAAATAAAAAGAAAGAATATGTGAATGGGGTTAATAAATTTCCACCCAAGTAGAACAGCAAAGCATTTCTGCTTCATCACTCTATGTCACAATTCTGCTTTGGCCTCAAAACAAAGTAAATCATTTCAGAACTCAGTTACAAAATGGGCTTAGTGAATACAAATGACTTGAGAAGACACATAGCGACAGACTCCAACCATGCCACAGCATCTGACTCTCCTCGTAAGTGATTTTTAAAACCGTTTTGTCTTTTTCTGAATTTCTTTGAACTGCTCTGTTGAAGAAAATACGCTGAACATATGAACTGCCTTACTTTACAATTTTTATTTTTGTGTCTTATCTGGTAAAATATCTAATTTAATGGTCCTAACATTCTCATTTTTGCTTGGTGTGTGTCTGCAGCTAAACTATCCTGTCCTCATTGCGGCCATTTTCATCTGCAGCATTGGAGGGACATTTCAGTACGGATTCAGTGTTTCTGTGATGACTTCCCCCTCTCAAGTAAGTAGAATAACTTCCAAAAAAGTTAGTATTTGAAAGGTGTCAAACTCCTTGACTACCTTTTAGATGTGTCACTCTGTCACCACGTCTGAATCAAATGATTAGGTCATTAGCTGATGAGGAAATTCAATCGTTTTAATCAGATATTTTGGATTTGGGACATACAGTATGTATTTTTGGAATAATCAATAAAATAAAGATGCGGCAACTTAAGTGGCTACAGTTACTGTTAGCCTACTGCTAGATTATTTTTTGATGTTTGCAATTTATAAATACCTGTGTGTTTTCCTGTTGCAGTTCATAAAAGAGCTGGTGAATAAAAGCTGTGTGCAAAGATACGACCGAATCTTAATGGACTGGGAGGTGTCTCTCATCTGGTCCTTCACAGTGTCTATTTTCTGCATCGGGGGTTTACTGGGGTCACTGATTGCAAGTTCTCTCAGTTCAAGATTTGGCAGGTTGGGGCACAATTACAGCTTCAGTCAGTGTTTTTGATTCAATACTGCTGATTGTAACTAGACAACCTGTGTTTGTCTCCCCTTCAGAAAGCGTTGTCTTCTACTAAATAATTTTTGGGCCATATTAGGAGCCATATTGATAATCTCCAGCCGAACAGCCAATTCCTTTGAGATGATAATGGTGGGAAGATTTCTCTATGGCATCAATGCTGGTAATCCTTCTACATTTTATTCCCATTTATTCTGTTTTACATACAGTTTAAGTGTTGCAAATGGTTTGTGTTCAGGAGTTGGTCTTTCAGCTCAAGCCATGTATCTCACTGAATCTGCTCCTAAGAATCTGAGAGCGATGGTGGGCGTCACCATTGCGACTGCATTAGCCATCGGGAAGTTCTGTGGTCAGCTGCTGGGGATCAGGTGAGCTGAAGCGGGTCAAATGAACAATCCAATATGGATCTATGGTCTCAGTCTATTTTAATGACACTGGGCTTCATAGAAATACAATATTGTGAAAAGTCCTGCATTTCCAAGAGCTGTCTGGTTCTGTCGTATTTTTTAAAGTCTTTCTGTCAACTTTAGACTACAATGTTGGTGCTAAAGACTTTTTTTAGTGTGTTACCAAATTTATTTTTTCTTATTTGACATTTTTTCTTATATAAAATAATTGTCATTGTGATTGTGTTTTTTTTGTTTGTTTACATAGAAAACATGATAAAATAGTTAGAAAATGATTTAGATTTGTTCCCTGTATCCCTCGCCGCTCTTTATCTCATCTATCCTCAGTTACCTGGGCAGATTCTGCACAATATGCTGGTCATTTGTATTTGTATTTAGATCATTTAGTGTTTTTTCATTAGGGCCTCTCCATCTGAGCTCTTTTCTTTGTGTTGAGTTTAGTTCTTTCTTGTTCGTTGTCTGATGGATTCAGTTGTTGGTCTTGTTATTATGTAATTCCCTTCATTGTTTCTGTAATCATGATCCTCCTGAGTTCCTGTCTGCACTTAGATCCACGCTTCATTTAGTCAGATATTTCTCTCAGGCAAAGAATGGATCAGTGTTCACATCTAACATGTTTAATGGACATCAGTGCATATGACTAAAGATGAGTTAGTCAACTTTAGCCCAATTCAACCCTCATTCTCCTGACAGAATGCTTTCTTATTTAACTGGACTTGTTAATGATTCTTAGGTTTGTGTGCTTGATGACCTGACTGTTGCTTCACCTCAAAGTGACTTTTTTCCTCTTGCAGAGAGCTGCTTGGCACAGAGAAGAGCTGGCCCTGGCTGCTTGGTTTCAATGGCTTCACTGCTTTGCTCCAGCTCTGCACGCTGCCTCTCCTGCCAGAGTCTCCCAGGTTCCTGCTGTTGGAAAGAGGAGACCTGCAGGCCTCTGAGAATGGTGTGATGTGTCGTTTTCCTGCCCTAAAATGATCTGTTCCACAAACATTTTGTGACTATTTGCAAGCAGCTGCACCTGAATGCACCGTTTTCTCATTCTTGCTTAGCTTTTAGGAAACTTTGGGGGGGAAAAGATTACAGCAAGGAAGTTATGGAGATGCTGGAGGAGAAAGCAGCTCTGCAGAGCATCCGAAGCTGCTCAGTTTTGGAGCTAATTCAGAACCGAACAGTTCGCTGGCAGCTCCTCACCATTGTTGTCGTCTTTTTCTCGCTGCAGCTCTGTGGCATCAATGCTGTGAGTTACATTCACAAATGCAAATAGCCTTGATTTACTCTGCATACAGAGAGCCTTTTTATGATGAGCAGAATTGATGATCTGTGTTTGTATGAATTTCCAAAGCATGAAATTACTCATCCCACTGACTTTAACCAACCAAGAAGGGCCAAAGTAGATTTGCACCAATTAGATATTATGATTTTTGATCTCATCTCATCAGTTTTTGAAATTCTGACTTGAGGATTTTAGCTCATTTTAGTTTTTTTTTTAAAAATAAAATTATAAATTTCTACAAAATCTTAACTGACTCAACAGTTATGTCTATTCATCAATGAAAATCTACAGCGATGTCATAGAGCAGAGGTATCTATGAATAAAAATTGCATCAATTCTCATTTACTTTTATACATGACAGATTATGGCTCACTTTCAACTTTTTTTTAAAATGACACATCATCTCACAAAATGTTTTTTAAATAAAATTCTTCCAAAATAGTTACCGATTTTAGGTTGTTAAATTGTTTATTTTTTTATTCTAAATATAAGGAAGATTGAAAACCTTTGATCCAAAGGTGGCATCACTTTATGTGTTTGAGAAGGATTTTCACAATTATATCAACATTTTAGTTAAACCATCACTGATCAGCTGGTCAAGCTTAATATCTGCCAATTCCAGTCCCACCTAATTTCTCAGCATTTATGCAAATATGATGTTCTAAATTAAATCTCATCTGTTCAAATGTTTCTCTTCAGGTGTATTTTTACTCTTTTGATGTGTTTCGAGCTGCAGGGATCCAAGAACACAGGTTAGCATACGCTGCCATGGGGACAGGCCTGTGTGAATTAACCACCTCTATAGCTTGTGTAAGTCCTCCTTCACTGATTTTCATTTATTATTTATTGACATTGTTAAATTCAGTAACTTTATATAAAACATCCTGACAGCTTGTATTTAATATCATAAGTTTGTTTTCCTTTTATCTAAATCTTGTTTCAATTTAATTCTGAATGTGTTTGTGTGTGTTGGTAGTGCCCCCATGTGGTCAGTGAGAGCTCAGCATTGCACTAAGCTGTTAAATCTGTATTAAATTTGCAGTTCATGATAATTGAGAGCATGGGCAGAAAGGAGCTGATGTTCAGAGGCTACATAGGAATGGCCGCATCTCTGGGCCTCCTCTCTGTCACTGTTTACTTTCAGGTGAGTTTATATAAAAAAAAGATAGATTTAGTGTATATTTCTTCACAATGTGTTTGTCTGTGTGATATGACACCAGCAAAAGAGATAAAATATTCTCTTACTCTATGCAGAAAGCTGTCTGGTGGTTGCCATACTGCAGCATGGTTCTTGTTTTCGTTTTCATTTTCTTCTTTTCTAGTGGACCAGGTGTGTTTATTTCGCAATGCTCCATTAGATTTTACTTATTTCTAAATTAGAAGCTTGCCACAGCACATTCTGTTACTCTGTTTTTTTTTTTATTTCTTATCCTAAGCTGCAACGACAGTTCCTCTTCCAGGGGAGATTTTAACTCAGTCATTTAAATCAGCTGGATACACAGTCGGCTGCACAGTGAACTGGACCTGCCTGTTTGTTCTGGGGTCACTTTTCCCCATCTTGGTGGTGAGTGCCTCAGCATCAAAATGTCTGTATCCTTAGCTACAGTTCAGATGTGTTAGCTTGTAAATTAATGTACAACTTCAAATGTTTCCAGGAGAAGCTTGGTAATTTTTGCTTCCTCATATTCCTGGCTGTTTGCCTCGTCTGTGGGTTTCATGTGAGGTTCAACATGCCGGAGACCAAAGATCGAACAGCGCTGGAGATATCTGCTGAGTTTGACAGGATGCATGCCAAAGATAAAACCTCACAGAAGAAAAACTCATCTAAAACCTGTGAAATCAAAGCACAAGAGACCAAATTATGATGCAGTGTTTGGCGAAGCTTGCAACTGCTTTACAAGTGCTATATATGTTCATTCCTTAGGATTTAGTTTTTTGGTTTATTTTGGGGATCATAAAAAGCATTCACCTCTTTGGATGTTTTACTGTTTAATTGCTTTTGCTGATCAACAAAATGTAGCTGTTTAATGTCAAACTGAAAATTAATTTCTATGAAATGACAACAGATAAATTAAAAATTGAATGATTGCATGAATATTTACTGCATTCAGTATTTAGTAGATACATCTTTGGTTTCTACCAGGTTTGTACATCTGCACACATCAATTTTTCAAGTTGTGTGGGGATCAAGTTCCCATACAGCAGAGTAAGCTGACCAAGTTTCTGTGTTTGTCTCTGTTAGAGTCACTTTTTCACACAAGATTTAAAACTTTTAAGGCTAGTCAGCTGTTTGATTACTAATGGCAAACAGTAATCAAGCAATATTTTTTTTTACAATTTCATGCTCCAAACTTTGTTGGTCCAGTTACAATAAGAAGATACAATAAGAAGATGCCCCCTTCTTATTGTAACCTGACTTTGCACCAAGAGATGACAAGGTTGGTGTGGAAGAAACTCAAATGAGTCATGAGTTCGACTTTGTGAAACACTGTTGGGGTAAATTTGAGCAAAAACTATGAGCTATGGCTTACTGTCCAACATCAGTGTCTGACCTCACAAATGTCCTGTGTAAGCATGATTGTAAATGTGCTTAAACACATTTTTTAGCCTGTAGCTGTAATAGAGTTTAAACACAATAGATTTAGGATTTCATTTGAGTAAATTCTTCTAGCAAACACAGAGTAAGTTGAGATGCCATCTTGTTTTTATTAAATAGAGCATTTCTTCAAACAATCCTTCCAAAATGTCACATTGTACTTGTTATATCTCACATATCATGACTGTCATTATTCACCATGTCACCTTAGGCCTGTAAAGCCAGAATTGTAGCTACTGAGGTTTATTTTATTGTCTGACTGCAGGGATGGCCACTCCTGTGATGACTGGCAGCTGTCTGAAACACTTTCTACTAGAGAAGAATGATGGACTTCAAATTCTATGAAAAAGGCCTTCCAACCCATCTTGTATTGATGTGCAGCAATTATTGCTTCTCTAAGGTCACTGATGACATCTGACTCCTTCAGTAGAGATGGTCACTTTTACTGATTTTTAATTACCCTCATTTCCTCATAATTTCAAGAGACACGACTCCAGATTTATTATTTTGTTTCCTCTTTCATTATGGCAATAAGTAATCTGTTTTATTATAGCTAGTATTATGTCAGGTAGTCAATGGAGCCATATCTATCTCATCAGTGAGCTCTACATTTAAGATTTATTCATTTGTTTATGTTACTGTTATATTATTATTCAGGCAAATTAAGCTCCCTCTGTCCCTTATAGCTTACAACAACCTGAAAGTGACAAGTCCCAACATTTTCAGGCATTTAGTGGCAAATAAAGAGCTTTGTTCCTCCCTTAAGGCTTCAGAAATAAGTTTACACAAACAATCCTCTGAAGAATGAAGCAATGGTTTTGTAATGCTATTTATTTAATGGATTAGATAACATAGAAAGTGACAGTTTGGAGGGCGCTCCAGCTGATTTTTCTGACTGGGAAGTAGGAATTTCAGTCACTTAAATATGAGATAGAGTTCACTGTATTAATACAATCTATCTGTGAAATAAGACTTCAATTAAGAAATAAAAATAATTGTTTGTCTTTAGATGTCTTTAGATATTGTCTTTAGAGAATAAAAGATGCTGAACAAGTCTCGGTCTGTTTGAGCCATTTTTCACAGCGGATGTTAAAAGTTTTAAGGCCAGTCAATCTGGAGTGCTTTAAATGAGAGGGGGCTGAAAATAAGTGCACTCCACACTTTTTAGATGTTTAAAAAATATTTTTGATGATTCCTCTTCACAATCATCTGCTACATTTGTCGGTCCACATCACAAAAAACAAAGTATTGAAGTTTGTGATTTTAAAGCTTTTGTATGTAAAAACCAAAAAACCAAAAGATCACAAATCAAAAAGTCAAACATTTTTGCTTTGATGGAACAAGTTGAACTTTTTGGGTCAGGGGGGCTTGTCGACAATCATCGGGGGAACTCCTACCAACTTACGCATGCACTCGCGGCCCCGGTACATGTGCGAGTCACTGATAACGCAATCTAAATCCCCAGAGCTGAAAGTGCCACAGGATGAACGCATCTGGCCCGGGGCGAGATGCTGGATGGGTTTGGAAAACAGATGCACAAAGTCAACAGCGCACGTCAACAAAAAACACCGAGAGTGTGACGCCCACTCAATTTTGGGGCAACTTTGACCATTTAAAGCCCTCCGAGGTGACTGAGGGCTGGTGACCGCAGCTGACCGCAGGCTTTCTCCGAGGGACGCGATGGATAAACTCCCCTGCGGGCCTCTTGTGGAGCAAATGGCCAACAGCGACTTTGAAAAAAAGTGAGTTCTGCTTCTGATATGCTAAAACGACACAACCATACCTCCGCTACGAACTTATAAGTTGTTTTTTTGTTGTTTCGCGCAAATAGAGGTTCTGCAACTATCGATTTTTTTAAAAAAGCATTTCGATTAATTTTTGGCTTGTTTGCGTGAAACTTACACCCTAAGGCCAGATGATTGAGTCAGCAGATAGGCAGTGAGAGCTCCCGCAACAAAAATAAAGTCCTCTCAGCCTGTTCAAATTTGCTCTCACTGCAATTAAACAATTTACAGCAGCTTCATGTGAAGGCATTTGCAGTCACATTACTGGAAAAATGTTCATTATTTTGGGGAAATAAAGAAGATGTTCCTGAAAACACTGATGCACTAGCATTTGTTGTCTCACCCATTTCAAACACCAAACTGAAGTGCAAGAGCTTAAACTAGAAAAATGCAATGAAAAAAAGACAGTGAAGCAAAATTAAAAAAAACAAGTAACAAACATTACACAAATTATACAAGTCACTGAAGAGAGTAAAGTTAGGCAAACAGTTGGCTTCTTTGCAAAATGCTCATCATCCTGAACATAAAACACTGTGAAACATAATAGAGGCAGCATCATTTGTAAGTATGCAGTTTTTTTCTTATTTTTTTTTTTAGCAGGGGTTAAGAAAATGAAACCAGCTAAATACAGGATAATCCTGAAACCAATCTTAATATTAAGAGACTGCAACAGATTTGAGACTGAGGTGCAGATTCACCTTCCAGCAGCAGAACGGCCCAAACCAAAACACCAGAACTGTGATCCACGTGTTTGGATCAAAAACTGCAAAGAACGGTTTGACTTTTAAGATTTAGAAATCTGACTGCTTAATAAAAAGCAGGATACCAATGGGAAGGTAAGTATATCATGTTATACTTTTCTCTGCTTCATTTGTTCACCATATTTATTGTGTTCACTTGCAGGGTGTTTGTTAACAGGAGCCTGACTCTGGAAAACATAAAGTGCTATGGCTTTGACATGGACTATACACTGGCGAGTAAGTGAAGGAATAAGACTAAAATCAGAGAATTACAGCCTCACTGACAGAATGCCAGTCATCTATCTGCTTCTCTGTTTGCAGTGTATAAATCTCCTGACTATGAAAGCATGGGCTTTGAGCTATTGAGGGACAGAATGGTGTCGATTGGATACCCTCATGAGATTCTTCGATATACGTATGACCCAAGCTTCCCAACTCGGTGAGTCTCTGTTTCTAAAGCTTCATCTATTCACTCAAGGTAAAAGTCAATTATTTGTTTGTCTAACTCATTTTCTTTGCCCTTTCTTCTTGTCTCTTGATAGCGGGATAGTCCTTGACAAAACATTAGGGAACCTGCTGAAGGTGGATTCAAACGGCAACATCTTAGTTTGCAGTCATGGCTTCCGCTTCCTTAGAGAGTAAGGTCAAAGTAAAACTGAATAACAATGCTGACCCGTTGTATTGCTTCTTTACATCAGAGAAGATGTAGATCACAGTGAGCAGCTGTAGATTCTCATCCATCCAGGTCACAGCAGTCACAAAAGCTTTATAAGAAGGGAACAGAAAAATATTGGATAGAAGCTAACTTAATTTAATACATCAATTAATGAACTGTTTTCTCATTAATAAACTAGCAAACCAACCAAGCAGTTAATTAATTAACCATCCATTTAACCAGTTAATCAATCATTTGGTCAGTGGATTACACAGTAAAGTGTAAAACCAAAGTTTTTTCTTTTTTTGTTAGCTTGATTTAAAAGCTTTATTTACAATTTACCTACGATGATTTACTCCAAATAAATGCCAAATGTAACAACAAAAAAACCTCCGGTTTTACACTTTACTGACTCCTTTTTGAATACCAAATTATAGTCTTATGACTGATACATCTTGCATTTATTTTAGTAAATTCTTGATATTCTAATCAAACTAGTACATAAATTGTAAATAAAGGTTTTTTAAAAAAGTTTAAAAAAAGGTTCTATCAGTGATAAACGTTTTTTATTGAATGGTAGATAACAACCTACTGACCCTCCCCGGAGGCACAGGAGGGACCAATGGGGCTGATAATCTCTAATAACAACCTTTCGCTGGGTTGATAGCATCCGCAGCGGGTGACTAAGCAGCCAACCAACAGTTCAATTACCTAAGCAAAAAAATTTACAATTTAATCACCAGCTAATTAGTTAACTACACTTGCGAACCAACAACACAGACAATTAGTCAATAAAGCAAAAATATTTACTAAATTACCCATCACCAAACTCACAATGGCACTTTTTATTCACATGGAATGCACATGGAATGAAACCCAAAGTTTTTAGAAAATGCAGTTCATAATAACCAAAAGAAAAGGCGACTGTAAATTTAATTTAATTGCTAATTTGTCGACAGTTTATTTAGTTTTTGGATCTATATAGATACAGTAATAATTCATGTTTGGTTCACAGGGAAGACATTGAGTTCTACTATCGAAACAAGTTCATCCAGAGAGATAACACTGACAGGTTTTACATTCTTAACACCCTCTTCAATCTGTCAGGTATGAAATTAATTCATTTCTATGTGATTTCATAATGTCTGAAATCTAAATAAAACACAAATAGATGTGTGACATCATCAATTAGCTAATTTTCCTTCATTTTATTTTTTCAGAGACTTATCTTTATGCATGTCTGGTGGATTTCTTTACTCGATGCAGCAGATACACAAAGTGAGTGAACATGTTTATCAGTTTCTCAATGCACCTTTCATTTATTTAACTTTGAATATGTCTGGACAACTCTTTCTATTTAAAGCTTTAAAAGAGCTTTTTTTGTTGGTGCTTTTTATTCTCCTAGCCTCCAGAAAGGTTTCCAGCATGGAGACTTGTTCATGTCCTACAGAAGCATGTTCCAGGACGTTCGAGATGCAATGGATTTTATTCATGACACAGTAAGCCATCAAACAATGCATTATCTTTATTCTTGGATTTTATGCTACATAATAATGCCCACACCTGCTGCTCTATAGGGAACCCTGAAAGAACAGACGATCAAGAACTTGGAGAAGTACGTCATCAAAGATGTGAGTACGCTGATCTCATCTAAATGTGTTTTAGTTCTGAATGGTTGAAATGCTAAAAAGGAAAATGTTTCCGCCACAGCCAAACATCCCTGTGCTCCTGACTCGAATTAAAGAGGTGGCAAAGATTTTCCTGGCTACCAATAGTGACTATAACTACACGGAGGTGAGCTCATAAGGACTGTCATTGGGCTTGGAGAGTAAAGTTCACTCTCTGACTCTAACATGATTGCTATATGTCCCTTCTTGCTTTAGGCTATCATGAAGTACCTGCTGGAAAGTAACCCAAAGGTAAGGCTAAAACACCTTTTATTGATTTGTTAATTTTCTTGAAAAGAATAGAATATTTATTCTAATTTTTTGCAGCCTGGAAGCCCCAAGAAGCCGTGGCGTGCTTTCTTTGACCTTGTTGTCGTTGATACCAGGAAGCCTTTGTTCTTTGCAGATGGCACTGTGCTGAGACAAGTGGACACGGTATGAAAACTGTCGCCTGGTAGGGATTTGATGAACTAATTGCATTAGTAACAGTGTGTTATTTTATTTTGGACACGCAGAACACAGGAAAGCTGCGCATTGGGACTTACACTGGAGACCTGCAGCTCGGTACAGTTTACTCAGGAGGTGAGGAACAAATCATTATTTAGAGACAGTATGGACTTTAAAGATTATGAAAGAGTACCAATAGGGGTAGTGTGTTCTCCTGAGGTTGTTTGGCTGTAGGAACTTTATTTGACACTCATTGAAAGGGTTTATATTTATTTTAAGTTATTTATTACATTTTTAATTATTAGAAATCAGTTTTACTGACCCTTTGTCAGCCTTTGATTTAACACAGTAGTTGGCTGGATGAATGTTTAACGCCTTCATCAAAAAACTTCCAGACATGATAATTTTCTCTAAAACTATATTTTTACATTATTACAAGTCGTTGTTTCCTGTTTTGCATAAATAATCACCTTGTTCATTCAGTCAGTGCCTCATTTAACTTTCCTAAATCAGTCAGGTTTTTGTCTATAATCTCATTTTATATCTAATGGCACATAAAACCTGTTATTTTACCTGCCACATTAATACCTTAGATTTGATCATGTTTGAAAGGCTGTAAGTTGTTTGTGTTGACATATCTTAGAGCCTTTCAGAGATGCAAACTTGCTAAGCTGCTTAGGAGATCAATGGCCAGTAGGGGGCAGAATATAGCTAGATATCTGGAGTATATTCAAGAAAAATTTACTGAATTTGTTTAACACAGTTTCTTAATTAAAAGTGTTCATTCATATATATTTACATTTTGTGTAAATGAGAATAATCAACAATTATTTGAGCTCTAATAGTCCAATAACTTTTTTTATTGAAATATCGGCAGCTAAAAAGCCAGTAGACTTGAGTGATGCACAAACATGTTACATTTGACACAAAAAACAAAAAACAAAAAAGACCCAGAGTCACAATGAATAACTCAAACAAATAAGTCATTGGTGCTAAAGTTGCCAGGAACCCATCTAGTTTTGAACATTGCCTCTCTAGCCTATTTCATATTTTCCTTTCTCTGTGCAGGATCGTCAGACATCATCTCTGATCTGCTGGATGTGAGTGGCAAGGACATCCTCTATGTTGGAGATCACATCTTTGGAGACATCCTCAAATCAAAGAAACGTCAAGGCTGGAAGACATTTCTTGTCGTGCCAGAGCTTACCAAGGAGCTGGAAGTGTGGGAGGAAAGAAAAAGTGAGCAACAAATTTTTAGTTATTATTGTGTTGTCACATTTTTGTTGATTTCATTTTATATATATTTTTTTCTTTGTTTTCCAGATCTTTTTGAGGAGCTGAAACGTCTTGACTTCTTCTTGGCTGAACTGTACAGGTGTGTCCTGTTTGAGCACTTGCTCAAATATTAATAAACAAAAGTGAACAGCTGCTATCTGCCAATATTGGAAGATTATTGAACAGAGTTTTACTTTTTTTATATACCACTTATAGTTTGTTAACCTGAACACGTGCGAGCAAATTTACTGAAATTCAGCAGAAAAAAAGCTTATGGATTCACATTTTCTACAGGTTTTTTTGCACCTTTATTAACATTTAATTTGGTTTTTGTTGAACATTTTTAATTCTTTATACACTTTTATGTTCAACACTTGCAGTTTTTAAAGGCCTTCATAAAAACTCTTGTTTTATTAAAATAATATCAAGTTTATTGTAAAGTATAACAGATTTTACCTATAAAGTCTTCTAGAACCATTGGTAAATGTGGAAACTAGCTTTTTTTCTATGTTATTACACTATTGTGAGCGATTTTTAACATTTACATAAGACAAAAAAAAGCATTTGTCATGCCTGAGGCACTCGCATTATCGGCATGATGGGCAGTGTTTAACCTTAGCCACCAGGGGGAGCTAATGCGCAGATGTCGGTGGATCTTGATGACAGAACAAATGTCAAATTTTCCATTTTCACTTTTTGATTACAACCACATGTATTCAATTACATTGGCTTGCTTGTTGTAAGCCAATGATCTTGTTGTATAAAAATACTTCTTCTATTCTGATTAAAGGCACTTAGACAGCGGCAGCATAGACTGTCCAGACATCAGCAACATTCAGACAAGAATAAAGGTACGGCCATCAAAAAATTAGATTTTAACTGAATTAGTTTTTATGCCTTTTTTGTTGTTGCTGTTGCTAAGTGAATTTAGCCCTTTCATACATTCATTAAGCACCACTTAAGCACCCAAAACAATCTGTCTGTTAATCAGTTCTACTTTCATGCGAAAGCTCACAGAAATATTATAAAACAGCCTGAATCTTTCTGAAGGATCACTTAGTCCCAATATTTAAAAAATAATTACCCTTTTGCATGAGCACAATAAGATGACTACAACTGCTTATTAAGGAGATCCAGTGCTTTAATTAATAAAGCAAAAATAAAAGACTCTTCACTTTATGCCAATAACAATATTAAACATCATATAATATTTTACAAACAGGGAATAAGTGCAGAAATATAAAGATTGTTATAACATCTTTTTTCTAGCAAAACTTTGTAAAACTGCTCCTGTGGCCAATCTAGTTGACTTAGAAAAAGAGACAATACCAGCCTTTGAATATCTCACAGAGCACATCATTTGTGTATGAACAGATTATGGGACAACAGTAAACCTGCTAAGGCATTCTGTTAATCAAAAATCGTGGTTTAAGCATTTAGAGAAGCAGCAAAGAAAGCTACAGAAATTCTGTACAAAATACGCAGGTCTATAGCTCAGGTGGGAGAATCTGTCAACGAGTCAAATATTAGTCATGTTTCCCCTAAAAAGATCCAGAAAGTATGTGAAAGAAGATGTGGTGGTGAAATAAGGCCAAAACTGAACTGTGTAGAGGGAAGCTAACATTGTAAAAAGCACAGTGGTGGCTGTGGAGGATGTGTTGATCAGACTTGAAAGGATGCAGGTTATTTTGATTAAAGGGTGAGCATCAACCCTCAGCATTTACCCAGCTGTACATTTGAAGGATTTACATCAAATCATCTGCATGTATTGGAATGGTTCTGACCCAAATCCAATTAAAAATGTGTAGATTACTGTGCAGAAATACACCTCTACACCTCTCAAATTTATTTGTAAAAAATATTTGAAAATCAAATAGCATTTTTCATCTACTTTAGAAATATGTACTATTATGTGTCAAGCCCCTACATAAAATCCCAATGAAAAAGCTCTTAGCAGATTAATGCTCTTGCAAAGCATCATGTATGTTCTCTTGAGCTTCTATTGTTGCACATTGTGTCCTCCCAGGTTCTGACCCACAGGATGGACATGTCCTATGGCCAGATGGGCAGCCTCCTGCGCAGCGGCTACACACAGACACTGTTTGCCAGTCAGCTGATTCGCTATGCAGATCTGTACTCCTCCACCTGCATTAACCTGCTGCACTACCCCTTCAATTACCTCTTCATGGCTCCCCCTGTCCTGGTCTGTGTTTCTTCCTCCTTTTTGAAATAATAGCAAGCTTTTTGAGCTTTTTAGTTGCCTGTTAAAAGCTTTTCATTGGGGCTGGTTCTCTTTCAGATGCCTCATGAGGCAGTTTCCCAAAGCGCTGCAGACATTCCTTCAACAGAGCAGAATGTGAACAACCACAAAGACACAACAAACAGCAACTAAGGTTTGCATTTTTAAGGATTTGAAATCAAATATAGATATTTGCTTTGTTTTCTGTCACAATTGAATGAGTCTTTTCCTTATTGTTGCCCCTCAGATGTGTTTCTTCATGAAGCAGGACATAGTGGAGGCTCCTGTCTGCATTTACGCACTGATGGACCACATTGGTCACCTCGTGCGCCATCTGCTGGATATATAATGCTTTGTGATTAAAAAAGTTTACACTGAAATGTTAGGGACTGCTGTGATGAACTGGCGACATGGCCAGGGTTTACCCCTCACTCACCTTGTGACCGCTGGAGATAAGCACCGTTCAGGAAAAGTGGGAATAGATAATGGATGAATGGATGTCGAGGTAGTTATTATTGTAAATATGAGTCTTTAACATGTAAACGGTGCAGAATGCGCTTTAAGTCTAAGATTTGTGTAATGGTTTTCAAAAATACATTTCTTTTTATTTATTATTTATTATTTCTGCAACTTCTGCTGAATTAAGCCAATAAATCACTGCTGTTAGTCCTGTTGATTATTCATTAATATGCATTAACTCCACATATTTGTGCTGATCCTCAAGACATTTAAGATTTTTAACACAAAAACTGTTGAGTCTTTTACTGAGTTTAAGTTGTTCACAATAGCCTTATTTTGTAGAACTACTTACATTGACAGAGAAAAACAAAGAAACATCTTCTCTGTAAAAATGTTTCTAACAACCCATTGCTTTGCATTTTCACCAGAGGTCAGCAGCAACCCAATGTGTGCCTCAATAAATCTGCCAGGAGAGTTAAATCAACAAATCAAAAGAGTTGTACAAAGACCTATAGAACATATTGCATAGAGCTTTCTGAAGTTAGTTCTTTATATGCTTTAAACTTAAAAAAATAAAGTAATACAATAAACAATTTCTTGAAGGAAAAAGCATATTGAAGCTCATTAAAAATATTTGGATAAGCCAGAGAAATACTGACCAAACGTGACGAGCAGAATTTAGTTGGGTCAGACTAAAATTCAAGTCTTTGGATAGAGGAATGGTACTTAGTATAGCCCCAAATCCCCTTACCAGCATAGAAATTTGTAGGTAGGATTATCATGGTGTGTAGTTGAGGAAATTAACTGATACATTGCAGATAGAAATATAAAGATGGAACAAGGGTGAACTTTTCAATGTCTTGTCCTTTGATGGACTGAAGAGGTGTTTGGTCTTTGATTCACATCAGAACGAACCACACTGAGGATTAAGTTCATCTGATCATCCACTAGATGGCACTTAATCCCCTCTCCACCATGCGGATCATAACAACACACATTTTCGTCATAATTATTGAACACCTACATGTTTGATCCTCAAAATTAAAGCTAACATTGCTTTTAATTTTGAGCATCAAAAGTACAAAAGCGTTTGGAGTTTTGTTTTGCATCATTTAATCCTTTACATTCATCCAATAAACTAATCCTGGAAGACTGCAACAGACCAGGGGATTGGTCAGAGAGTCATGAAGCAGAAAACTGTTGTAATCAGATGTGATACTTGTGTAGAACATGAACTGAAACACATACACACACTCATGTAGACCTGTGTGGTCCTGTGATACACACTCTGATTCACACTCTCCCTCCTCCTCGCTGCATGATGTCAGAGCTCATGTGTGATTGTATATAAGAGTTTTTTCTCTCCCCTCGCCGCACAGGAAATGATCCAGTCATCTTGCAGGACTGAAGTGTGTAGAGTGTCACACTTTTCCTGTTTTGCTCCCAAGCACCAGCCACTGCATGTCTTTTTTTTTTTTGATTATGCACGATTTTGTTTTGTGTTTCAATCTGAAGCGACGTTAGAATCAAAACACAATGTATCAATCCACAAGCACGGCTTCTTCTTTTACAGTTTTTAAAATTGAACTATACCGGTGAGGTGATAACTGCTCTCTTTTTCTCAGAGCCTCTTTCTTCATAAACACACACAAACACATGCATTTCCTACATGATTTCATTTGTTGTATCTGGGGCTATTTCTGGTTTTGTTTGGTTTTCCCGTCTCCATTGTCTGCTTGTCACCTGTATTTATTGTTACTGGATTATTTGGTTAATTTTGTCCTGTTTTATTTTCCTGCATGTAGAAATCCCAATCTTTCATCTCTGCTGATCTGCTTCGGCCGCTTCAATCACTTCTCTGCTGTGTCTCAGGATGTGTTTTATTAAACAAAAAGAGTCTAACGTTTGGTGCATTTTTATTAATTTAGAGATTCAAGGTTATAAAAAAGTGAATAAGAAAAAATTTAAATATGCAACAAGCCTCAATAATGGGCTGTAAGCTGAACTGATATCCTTTGGATAATATTGATAACAGTCTTTAATCATGGGGGCAGTTAGCATGTTTTCTAATCTACACATATCTCCTTTTCAACTAACTAAAGCCACAAGAACGCTTAGGTGTCACAACAAACATATTCCACTCTTTCAGATCCAAGTGCTTAAAAAAAATCCTGAAAACCTTTTGAATGGGAAGTGAGGTGATGATATAAACAATAGTTTGCTCTCTGCCAATGCCACAAAGCTCCTTCCTGACACCATGTGCTCCTCTGAGAGCTGAGCAGCACTGAGCAGAAACCAAGTTATAAAGATAAGTCACATATTCACAGACAGGAAGAAGAAGAGCAGCAGGATTCAAGATGACAAAATGTATGTTTTAATTTTATTTTTTTTTTGCAGCTGATGAATAAACACAAAAGAATCTCTCGTTTTTAGAGACGGAGGAGACTTTAAGCGTAAAGAAAATCCAGACAAGAAACGCAGCATTGATGTGACACTTGCATGTTTTCTTAATGTATCTATTTTAATTTCTTATTTTATTATAATCCTCTTAAAGTACACTTTGTAAATTTTGGTGATTTTCTTGCAAAAAATTATCTTCATTTTTGTATTTATAAGCTTGACTTTTCACACAAAACAAATTACTTACACCTTTAACTTTTATTTCAAAGGTGCACGAAATCCAGATGCCATTAACTACATAATTTTACAATTTCTGTCAAGTTTTAATTCTCTTGCAATTAAATTAAATAGCAATAATGAATTAAAAAATGTAATAATACTAAGCAAGGTTACAAAATTGTTTAAGTTTGATGCTACTAAAAATTCAAACAAAACTGTTAATTTTAACCTTTTAAAACATAGGACACTTTTTAGGCCCTTGAATAAATTATGTAACTGTAAAACTGATATTCGTTTTTTACATTTAAGCTTTTTAGAAAAACTTTCATACAAACTAATCTTTGTATTTTCAGAATTTTATTCTGAGGTTATTAACATAGCATGTTCTACTCCCTTAAATGTTTTTTTCTCAAGAAAGCCTCCACAAATTATTCATTACATCATCATCTTTATTTGTCTTCATTCAAAAAGATAGAAAATTTTTTTTTATTGAAACAATAACAAAACAAATATATAAACATGCACGAGTAAAATAGATTATAATTTTCACCTTGTGAAATGTAAGGATTTTTATTTAGAAGGATGAAAAAGCTCTAACAATGAATTAATCTTTCAAAATGAAGTGTTTGAAAGCAGCCAGAAAACACACATTTACACCTAAATCCCAACAACCAAACCCAGAGCAAACATTGTGAACGTTATGATTTCCTTCTGTGATTAAAAATCCACATGCTTCGTTCTGATCACTTAATTTTGAACTAATTCAAAGGCTGCACATATAAAAACACACTTGCTGACATGTTGGGCTCCACTACTGCTCCGTGCAGCCAGATAACTGCAGAAGCACCACCGGCCCCCATTCCACACATTCCAGGATTTCCCAGCAAGCATTGCAAAGCAAGCCTAAACAAGTCACGTTCTTTACTCAGAGAGAATTTCACACAAGTCAAGTGGCGGAGATTTTCCCTTTTGCTTTTTCCTTTCAGTGCAAACTTATCTAAACAGAATACCAGATAAAATGCTTTTATATTTGATTCTGAGAAATAAATAAATCTCCACACACACACACACCCCTCAACAACAAGAGAAATGTAACCTTTTACTGCAGCACAGCCATCGGAGGGCCCCACAGAACATGTCTGTTTTTAATGATGACTTGAGTGTCCTTCTCAAGGCGGCTTTTAACAGCAACCGGACTGCGGTTAAACGCGTCCACCCACTTTAACATGGACACAGTAATCAAAACAAACAAACTTCTTTTTTCTTTAACCAGAGGGTTCAAACACGAGGCACACAGGAGCACTGACACCTAATCTCAACAGGGGGATAAAGAGAGAGAGAGAGAAAGAAAAGAGAAGGCAAAATGCAAAAAAAAAGAGGGGTGGGGGTGAGAAGGCCCCTGCATTCCTGCCGAAGGGCCCCTCCCCCGCCGACCTGCTGCCATGGAGGATGCTCAGAGCCACACATCGACCTCCAACCCCCCTTTCTGCTTCTTTTTCCTGTTCCATCTACTTATCAATACACACTGTGGCAGTGTTTGATGTCACAACAGACCAGTCACATAAAGAACAGAAGGACAGGGATGGAGGAGGGGGCTGGCTGATCAGAAAAATACAATCCCGATTGTCTGTTTCAGATGATTTTAGTCTCTTCTCACTTCTCTTTTTAGGACATTTTCAGTCATTGATTGAATTCAGCAGGACTAAAACTGGGGTTTTCAATGTAAAACATTGATTTCGTTCAAACCTTGAGGACTTGTGTCAGCCAACCAAGTGGGAGTAAACCCTCGTCTGCAAACACAACACGGTGGGTAAACAGTTTTAGGAGGCTCCTGCTCTCTGCACCACCACCTGCCATCAGCCATCAGCTCCACTTCCTCACACACTGATTTTTTTCTTTTTTTTAAATGGGCCCCTTATTTTCAGCACTGAGGCCAAATGCTATGACAGTACTATTGCACTGCTAGAATGGATGGTACAGTAGTGCAACATTGTCAAAGCAGCTGACCTCAGCATGTGTCAGCACGTGGCCGTCCCTCACTGTATATGTATATATATATATATATATATATATATATATATATATATATAGTGGATAAAGAACAAAGAGTTTGAATTGTGCAGAAATTGAAAACCAGCTGCTTCAATTTTCTTGTGCATAACAAATGAAACGAGATGCTTTCTTGCATTACTACCTCTTCAAAAACCCAGTTACAACCAAACAATTTGTAGAAAATTCTGACTTTGTTTACTGAAAGCTTTTAAGAGAAAAATAAAATAAAAACCCAGAAAATATTTTTGAAACATCACTTGGTTTCCTCTTACATCATATTGACAATTTGGATTTTGTGGTCATGTGCTAATCAAAAAAGGATTTCTCTTTCATGCCACAAATGTACAAAACACAATTCAGCGAGAAAAGTACTAACTTTGTTAAAGCAAAAGAAAACTGGTATTATAGCATTAAGACACATTCAGAAACTCCATGTGCAGGTTTAGCAGAAAGGAAGAGGTGTGGGGCTTTTTTTTCTTTTTAAGAGGCAGCTGTCTCATAAAAACCTGAATCATAAATGATATGGTAGGCGTTAAGGTTAGAACAACTTTATAAGCTCCTTGTGTTGCTTCAAAGTGTACAAAGATGAAGTGTGGGTCTCTTTTCTTTTCAATCATCCAATGCCCTTTTAATATTGCACTGCTCATGTCAGTGTCCAGTAGTGCAACAGGAAAAGGGCAGTGGACAACAACATGGATCCCACCAGCCTCCTCTTCACTACAACAACCTGGTGATTGCATTTTATATGTTGTTTAAAGCATTTGATGATGACCTATATGTCTCTTTTAAGAATGTATACATTAAAATAAAAAAACAAACAAGGTAACAATGCATCCACAAGCCAAACAAGTAGTGATATTACTTGGAAATTTGAACAAATCTGCAGGTTTTTTAACAAACGTCTTATTTAAAGCTTTTCTTCCTGTATGTTTCAACCTCAAAATGTAAAAGAAAGTGGATCTGTGGGAGGCAAAAAGTTAGTATGTGACAGATTAACAATATCACTTTTCACTGGTGGAGTTAAATGAACTTCCCCAAATTAAACAGCACTGGTCCCCCCCCACCCCCACACACCACCCCTCCTCACCAACACTGGGAGAATGGGAATTTCCCAGCATGTGGGCCCATACGATTCTCTGCAGTGAATGACATGCATTCTAATTTTGGTGGCGAAATGGGGGGATGGAGGGGAGAGAGGTTGGAGAACGGAATGAACGCAAAAAGGAGAGAAGGGTTGGGGGGTGTACACACACTTTTAACAGCTTTCAATGAGCTAACAGATATGTTTTCATCCACAAAACCATCACACACTCTGGCTTCTCTTTCTGTGTTGCTAGAAAAAAAATATATAATAATAATAGGAAAACAAATCACCTGAGCTCCAAGACAAGAAGAATAAATAAAACTTAACAAAAATAAAAAAAAAGTTGTGGAACAATCTGTGAAATAAAAGCAAGACAACTTTGATCGCTGGAAACAGAGTTACACAACCCACAGAGTGGATAGCATGGCACACTGGAGGGGACACTGGAAATCTCCAGAACACCATGGCGCTTTCACACGTTGCAGAAAGTCCCTCCAGGTGTTGTTGTTTTGGATTTTACCTGCATGTGGAGGCTTTAAAAAGAAACATTAATTAAATCCGCTATCCATTTGTGTGAGCGGCCTATCCGCCTCTCCTTCAGCGCAGGACCTGAGCTTACAACACATTACAGGCGACTTGTTAGATTGCACAACAGCATATATGGCCGCACACGCGTACCCCGCTTTCTCAGGAGAGCCATTACAATGCGATAAGAGCCTAACAAGCTCTGTCCACGAATCCCGATTAAGTTTTTTTTTGTGTGATTTTTTTTTAAAGACACGAGCTTCCAGATGCGCAGCGCAACGTGGATCGACTCAACTCTCGTCGCTGTTTCTGATCCCCCTCCCTCTTATAGGTCGCATATTAGAAAAAACAACAACTTCCAAGTTTCTGCGCCGAACTCCTGACATTTTTACGCAAAAACGGCTACAACTCACAGTGGACACCCTCTCCCTCCTGTCCTCTCCCCTTCTCCTCCGCCTCCAAAATCATGAATAGTATCTGGTCAAAGGGAGGGACGATCCGTTATGGGCAGAAGAGAGCAGGAGGAGAAAAAAAAGTTGTCCATAAAAAAAGAGGAAAAGAAAAGCAACCCTTCTCGGAAAGCCACGCTTCGCGGTGCGCTCCTTTGAGGATTGAAGCTGTCATCCTGGGGAAAAGCTGCGAGCGGACCGGGATCTGCGGAGGTGGGAAAGAGAGAAAGAGAGGGGGAAAAAATCCTCCCTGCACAAGCACACGGCCTCTCAGATCCGGACTCCATCTTTGACTACTTGACATTCAGAGCCTGCCGGAGCAAATTCTTCGTTTGCATGCCTTCCGCTGATTGGCCGCTCCTTGCGCTAGTCTTTGCTCCACGGCGCGTCATTGGCTCGCTTTCGGCGTGTTCGACACTTCCAGCGGATCGCGTGATTGGCTGCAGGGGGAAAGCGTCACAGAGGACGACAAATACCTTGCTTAACGTGTCCCATTCACAAATTTCCCATCATGGACTCGCAACAGTGCGTCTGGATAACTATCTGAAATCCTCTGCGGCGCAAACATCTTCTCGCTTTCGCTAAGGCGGTGCCTACTAGCGCCAAACCTGGCGACTTTAAAGGCGCCAATTACAATTAAAATTGTGTCAATTTGAATTAATGGATTGTAGACCAAATAATTAAAATACAGTAGCTAATTCTACAGGGGCGTATCTAGAAGGTTTCTGAAGGGCTGCCCTGACAGGGACCCGCTGATAATCGGTGAAACTAGGAATGATTGCACAAATGTCTGTAGTGTTCAAAAATGATGTGATAATATGCAAAGAAAAGTGTTTATAAAACAGGGAAAGTTAAAGGAGATGTAACAAAGATAAATAAATAAACATCGTAACATTTACTGAGTTTGTTTTTTGGAGCAACTTAAATTAAAAGGTTGAAAGTGAGCTTCTGAAAATTGTGCTGTTAGATTAAAAAAATATATAAAACACCAAATGCCTCCTCTTCACTCCCCCCAAGAATTAAATAAGCAATTAATTAAAGCAAAAATAAATGCAGTTAATTTAACAAGCATCCAAAAAGTTTTTAAAAGTCCTTCCCTAACAAAGGTGGTGGATTGTATTGGAGTTACATCAAAGCCTTTAGAAGTATTTTAGGATTAGTGTCACCTCATTACAGAGGGACGAGCTTTTAAAAGTGGAGCACAAGGACACAAAATAAGACAGGCGTGAATCCGTCAACCAGTCAGTCAATTAATGAGTAAATTCATCAAATTTCTCAAACTTAGTGATTATTGTACCGAATGTGGTTTGTGAAAATATTTCTTAAAATAAACTCTGAGCGACTGGAGATCAGGATGTCACTGACTCCAATTATAGTTTTACAGCAAATAAATTATAAACTAACAAATAAACAAACAACTCACATCAATATAGCAAACAGCAATTTACAGACACACTCCTGAATGCCATGCAGCATAGACAGCTAAAATAATCACCTGTGTATTTATTAGAGAAATATGATTTTATCTCATATAAAACTCAAAGAATGACTGAAATAGCTAACTTCATTTCAAGATTTAGTACTGGCTGACATTTTCCCTTGTTGGTTAAATATAACATAATTATTAATCAGAGCAGCTAATCATTTTTCCAGAATGGACTGTAAAAAATACAGTGAGATAAAATAAAGTATAAAGATAAGCTAAATATAGATGAGAACAAAGTGTTTTTTTTTTTTGGTGAAAAGTACAAACAGCTGCCGTAACTTGGATGTTAAACACAAAAAATAAAAAATATGTCTTTAAGGTATAATACAGTTTTAGGAGCTTTATTTATATAGTTGTGTAGGGATGAGAATTCAAACACAGAGCCAAACTTTCAGGGCCAAACAGAATGCAGATTATTTAAAATTGCTGCAATTAATTCAAAACTTGCTTCCTCTATTTTAAATGCATATTCCCAAAAATATACTTATACAATATGCACTAAAAGAGCTGTGCTGGGGGCATCCTCCCCCATGGCCCCCTGGGTGGCGCCACTGTATTTATGGAGTCCTCTGGTTTTTAAATACGACCTTCCTGCATTGAGCTAGAAATTATAAAGTGATTTAAAGAGACATAATTTTTTTTGGCATCGCTGCTTCTTTTCGTCCACGCAGGAAGAGCAACGCTGAGAGTAACTCGTGGTGGGGGATCAATCGATGATTGTATCGGACCACACGGTGCTGGAGGAGGCGGACCTTCTGTCCACCCCCCTCTTTTTTTTTTTTTTTTTTTTAGCGCAGTCTTGATTGACGCAGAGAGAAGAGTAGCGGGCTGTGAAATTTGGCATTCCTGGCCAGAGGAGCTGAAATAATGGCATTATCCAGTGGGAGAGGGCCCACTCTTTACTCCCCACACACACACACCCACCCGACTCCGGTCCACTCAGAAGGGATCTGATTGTGCAGCCAGTCGGATATAAAAAAATGTTTGATGTAAGGCGGGGCAGGATGGATCCGGTGTAGGTTTGGCCCCCCTCTCAGCAGAGAGGCCGTTTCTACAAACTGCACTGCAACCTGGAAATGGTTTGACCACAAAGAGGGGATCTAATTAGATCCTCGGGTTCCCTACTGACACAAAAACAAACAATCGTCTCTAAATCATAAAGCAGAGAAAAGTGTGTTTTTAAAAGGTTGCTTGGCAAATTAAAACGACGTTTTAAATACACCATCTACTAAATGTGCGTGAAACAAGAACTTCTCGTTTCACGCCAATCTTTTAAATCGGTTTCCAATTTAGCAAACACTTTTAGGAAGAACTGTGGCAATTTAAAGGGTTGATTAAAATGAATAAATAGAAAATAAATAGTTACATTTACAGAAAAAAGTGTTAAATTTTCCCCAAAAGATTGAAAAATATAAAAAAGATTTTTACAGATCTAAAACAATTTCTTCTTACCTTCACTTGATGCTTAACTCAGTTGTGAATTTCAACCTGTTTAAACAAATTGCTGGTAATTTATTTTCGTGTCTTTAAAGCTGAATAAATTTAAATTAACAGGTTTATTCCTGTTAATTTAAAAGAAGTGATGTAGAAGAAGAGATCAGGACGTTTAACCAGCAAAATCTGATATTTGCTTTTCAAATTACATGTTTTCAAAATGATACCTCGTCTTTTATTCATCCAGGTTTATTGCTGCTCTTTCTCAAAACATTATTTCTATTAAGAATCGCTTCAAACATTGACAATAAAAAGATAAAAACTAATAATGCTTGGGAAAAAGAGACATATTAAATAATTAAACATGGATGGTGTTTAACTGAGTTATTTTCTCTAATAACTGCAATAAAAACACACAAACAAAATACCCTAAAATGTCCTACTTTAATGCCCCTTTACTTGATTTGAACAAACATTTATGCTCATCTACAAGTTTTAGACCAAAATTTATTTACACGTGTGAAAATGTGGGCACAGCAATTTTAAGAAAAAAACCCCTCACAATCTGAATAACAGAGTATGTAAAATGTGCTATTCTTTCAACTATGAAGCTCCTTTTTCCCATCACAGTGGATCAGAATCACATCAACAAGCAGTTCTGTGTTTTTCTAATAATTTGTTTTGACAGATGTTTAAAGAATAAACTGATCTAAAACACCAAAGATTCCAGTTTAAATTGTTTATACCCAGTTTGTCATTTTTGCATTTATTTCTCTTTGCAAATTGTTCATTTATAAAGTGTAAATATCAGATTTTTCAAATTTTTTGTTGTGTTTCATATTTGTTGTCCATGTGTGTTCTGTCTTTTGTTGTGCATATTTTTTCTCTCTCTCTTTTTTTTGGCCCCAAATCACAACAAAAGATTTTGATCAATATATTTTCTGGCTTGCTATAACACTCTGATTTGATCCAGGGTAAAATCAAAGCCTAAATTATGTCTTCATGAAGCAAATACGGTAAAAAAGAGCTTCATGTTTTGCTGGATATTTCTGCTGGTTGTGCGCCTGAGGGGGGGAAACAGCCACAAACTCGGCACCACTCCCTCCTGAAAGGCCTGACTCCAAACTGCTGCCTGTGTGAGGTGTCATGGGGCTGAGAAAAGCCTTTTAAACATGGGAGTCATTGTTCCCTCTCTTTTTTTTCCCTCTCCCCCTTCCAACCACCCATCCTCCGAAAATGTACCTCCTTTCTTCCTCTGCCCTTTAACCTCTCCCAACCCCCATCCCTCCGTCTCATATCTCCCCTCCGCGTTTCCTCTCGGCGGCCCGAAGACCAAACAGCCTTGATGGATCGTCATTGATAATTTCCCACCAAGAAAAAGAGGGGGAAAAAATGTTAATTGAGAACCTTTTGGCGGGTGAGACCAGGGTTTTCCTTCTCCATCGCTTTTTTTTTTGTTTCCACAGAGCAGCAGCAGCAGTAGCTGCAGCAGACCCCACCTCATGGACCCACGGTCTCCTCCAAAGTGGGTTCCTTACCTCACCTTCCCCCTCCTTCCACCTTCCTCTTGAAATAGACTCTATGGACTGCATGCATGACATTCCAGCTGTGTGGGTGGCACAGCTTTTTTATGGCTTCTTCACCAGAACACAGAGCTCCAGAAACACAACAGCATGAGGAACCCTGCCTCCATCCTCCCAGTGTCTGTGCAGGGCTTGGCCTCACCTGGAAGCCGAGATAAGGCGCTCTGCTGGCTCTTTACCTGACGACCTGGAGGTTCAAAGGGCGAGTTGTGTAAAGCAATAAATCACTAACCAGCACGTTTCTTTGCTTTTTTTAGTTTCAAATTTAATGTTTGGAGTTTCGAACCGTCAGACGTTTCAGTAGAACAACACAGGTCGATTTTTAGATTCTTTAAATCATTTTAAAAAGAAGACAAAATGTATCTTTCACTTGAAGCTCAAAAGTTTTAAACTAACATTTAAAATGCACAATTATTTCAATTCTGTTCTTATTTTACTGGTTTAAAGATCGTTCATGTCTTCCAAATAACTTCAAAAACCATAAAATAGTTTGAATTTTCCTTAAAACAGACACACATCAGCCTCAATTATATTCAGCAACTGCACTCAAAAAATGCAGAATATTGTTTTTACCACATTTTACCCTTATGCTATAAAATAACTTATATTAGACATTCAGCAAACAAAACCGTGTTCATTTATAGCCTGTAAAACCTTAACATTTTTCTCCATTCTGATTTGCAGAGCAATGGCTAAGAAGAAGCAAAAAAGAAAAAGAAGTAATTTTGGAAATTTTCTTTAATATTTATATAAATCTTTTGTGATTTTTAGGCATGGTTAAAAATGTTAAAACTATGTCTGAAGTTCCACATTTGAAGCAGCATATTACCATATGAAATGTTTTTTTTTTTTTTTTCAGATAGTGCATTTAATTCATTCAAAAATAAACTTAACAGAAAACCAGAAAAATACAAAATAACCCCAGAACAAGAAAAATGGAATAAAATAAGAAAGAACCACAAAACAGACGTCGTCAATGTTTGTGTGAATATCAAAAGAAAATCAAGTTAAGCAAGGTGCTTCATAATTTAGCTCAGGTGATTGACTGAACCCAAACTGAAAATAAATGCTTGATATAACAAACATTTTTTCAATGCAGATTTTTTTTAGAAATGTTGCAAATAGTTTTTGAAATAACACAAAAAAGTTTATTTCACTCAAACAGATCACTTTAAATTGTAAAAGCAGGGCAATTTCTTTTGTTTTACTGCAGCTTTCTTTTGGCATATTTTATTAAATTAAGGTGATATTTTTTTCCTTTTTGCAGTAACATTACTTTTTTTATTTTCAAAGTTTATATTGTTATCCTAAAACCAAAATCAATGTATTTTTTTAAGCTTTTAAATATAATAATAATATCCTGAAAATCATCAAACATACAATAACAGTATTATTTTTGATAAGTTAATATTAGAGAGCTTAATTTCATCATTTAACCTCCTTTCACTGATGGAAACATTTGTTTTCACACTGGTAAGTTTATGTTTAATGATGTTTAATTTGTATTTAAGTTTGTGTTTAATAAGTTTGTGTTTAATGATCAGTTTGATCCAAACGTGAGTGAAATAGAGCTCAGGTTTGGCTCATAATGGATTTGTTATTGCCATCCTACGAAGGTTTTTCTGAGGCCAAGAAGAACCAAATAACCTCCCTGCTCTCAAACCTGCACACCTCCACTCCACAACCCCCTCCATTAAATCCAACACTCATCCCTCGCGCTAGAAAACCTTTTTTTTCTGGAGGAGTCTCATCAATTTCCAACCACCAGCAAGCAGTAACGAACCTCATCCATAACTCATTCCTATAAGGCTGTACGTCAAGCTAGTTTTTTCCCTTCCACCGGGCAGATCCAAAAGATGAAAAAACAACTCAACCCCATTAACTGAACTTCAGAGGAATTCCTCACTTTACATACGGAATGCACATTGGGTCAAAGGGCAAAGGGCCAGAGGGGAATCCACCCGCGCCCAGGCAGGCAGGCCTTATTTAAACAAGCCAGGAATGCCTGGCTGGATGTGAGAAGAAGAAGATGAAGAAGAAGAAGGAAAGGGGATGGGGGTGGAACCTCTGTGCCATTAAAAATGTGAAGGAGCTACCTCCAATAAATACCAACACATTTTAAATTACCTGCATTGGCTGACTTCATGTGCTGCTGAAATTTATTACTGACTCTTTTTCGATCTATATGTTCACTATTTGGATCAGGAATAAATGCCAGCTGCTGTAACGTGCTTGAACGTGTTATCGTGCGTGTTGTGAAAGTGCAGTCAGCCTTTTAAATGTGCACTTCATACGTACTGTTTTTATACTGCTGACATAAATCAACCTTTTGCAGACAGAACAAGCTGAACTGGTTTGTTGCAGCTGGTCTCTTTCCAAGGATCCAATAATAAAATGAAAACTTTGTCTCTATTTTAACACGCTTTTCTAACACATTCAAAAGTTAGGCAGTCAGATACATTTGTTGAAAAGAACCTCGTGCCCATTGCTAAATACAGTAGAGGATGTGTGATGATGTGGGCTGGTTTCTCTGCCAAAAGCTCGTCAGACATTTGTTTGGGAGAAAAGCCAGAATAAAAAAGCTGTACATTACAACTTCAACTAAAACATGTTTGCTTTAAGCACTTCAGCAATAAAAAGTTCATATTTAAAAGTTAGGAAGGTGAGATAAATGTGTGGAAAAGATACTTATGCACCTTGTTGAATACAGTGGAGGATCTGTGATTCTTCTTTAACTCCATGGGAATTTTCTTAAATACCTGGATTTTAAAAATAAAGTTAGACTTAAAATGTATTTGCACTGATTCTTAAGAAAGTTATAACCCAAAACATAAAGTGAAATCAACAAATGTCAGATTGAAAAGATATCTGATGATTTGGAAAAGCACAGGATGCTCTATATTAAGCATGGCAGAGGATCTGTGATGCTGAGGGACCTTTCTGAACTAACAGGACTTTTAAATCAGGAAGACTATTCTGGTCATTGGGTTTCATTCAAGGAGAATGATTAACAAAACAAGGAATTGCTTCACCACACAGATATTTGGACATCCATCTCAGTCTCCAGACTCCTATAAAAAATCTGTAAAATCAAGAGAAGAGAAATAGGAGAGGACTGAGAAATTAAATCTTTTCAAAATGTTAATTCCCTTCTTCTTGCATAATTTATAATCCACAGTTACTGGCTAACTCTGGATGACATTTCCCTAATTTTAGGGATCAATCAGTATCAATCATTTTTAAGCGTGTTCCTAGAAGAAAGAGCAGCAGCCACGCTCAGATTTAGGACCACCTCGGCAAAAATTTCTCACAAATGACCTGCTACAATCCCCATGGCCGTGGTGGAATTCTGTCCACTTCAAGGCTTCAAAGCTGAACGGGAATCATCAAGCTTTCCGGCCAATAGGTGCAGAGGGGTGGACTCTGCCCGCCTTGACCTCACCGACCTTCCCTAACCTTCCCCTCACCCACCCTGTCCTCCTCCGCCTTCTTCTCTTCATCCCCCACATCAGCTTCTTCATCCCGCCATCTGTGTGCTGGTCACTCACCAGGTCAAGCTGCCCATTTGTCTGACAGTTTGATGATTGTCTTTAATCAATCTGGACCAACTGAATGGTGAACTCAGAACCAGGACCGGCAGAGTTCCTGTAAAACTGAGGCATGTTTTCATAAAACCGCTTGGTTGATGCAGCGGGAATCTTGTGCACAAAAAAATGACACATTTCTTCATTCATTGCAAATCTAAACTCCTGACTCTGCGTCTTGGGTGTGCCAATGAGGCGCACATTTTCCAATCAAGGCTCATGAGATATCAACCCGATGCCCTGCAGGAACCAATTACCTGACTGTGATGAACGCACGCCTTTCATTTCAGCTAAACTGCCCCATCAAGGGCTGATTTCCTTTCTCTGATTCTCCCTGATTCTGCAGTTTGCTTATCTTACAAGGGGGCTCACGATAAGCAGCCCGCTTCTTTAGCTTTAGGTGCATGTTCGCTTTGAAAGCAATGAAATGTTCCCAAGATAGTCAGAAAGGAGAATGAACTGCAAAGTCTTGTCTGAAAATCTAAACATCGATCCCCGCAAAACCCTCGATAGATTCCACGGTTTAATGATTTTTATACGTTTATGTTTTGCTGCCATCTGGTGATAGAAGCTGGAATTGCAATTTTTGCTCACTCTACAGTGAGAGAAAAAACTGCAGCTACATTAAAGATTAAAGGCAATGTTAAGGTAAGGTAATTTCATTTAGATAGCACATAATCAGCAACAAGGCATTTCAGAGCGTCTAACATGAATTAGAGGAAATTCAAACAAACAAAAACAGAGAAAAGTAAAAACTAGAAAAGAAAATACATTTTACACCTTTTGTTTTAAAAAAATGAGTATAGCTGACACGTATATATGTGTAAGCTCAAAGTAGTATATACATTTAAACTACAGGGGAAAATCTGAATGTTCATATGCTTTTAAATTAATAATTGCACCAAGGTGTTTTGAATGGAAAGCAACACATTTCTCAAGGATTTACTTTGTCTCCACGGGGATATTAGAGGCAACCACTGGAGATTTAAATCTCTTTCATAAACTCAAAGAAAGAGACACACTGCTGTTCCAGTTAGTGTCAGGTTTATTTACATCAGAATCCTGATTGAGGAGGAAATTTATTCATGGTACACTACACAGTTCTTAATTTAGTTTATTCCCCTTTCTTCTATACAGAATCCACTCCTTAAAATTCGGGTGGAAATGAAGATCAAGTCCTCGGCTGCAGGGCGGAAAGAAACTCAAGTTTTAAAGGGAAACAAACACAAATCAGGGGCTTGAAAAAACAAATTCTGTATAAAAAACATTATCAACATGATCATCTTCTGGTAATTATATATGTATACACACACACATATACACAAACATATGTATACAGTATATGCATATAAATCTATATATTTTCTCTCCATGTCCATAGGTGGTGATGCTTTGCACAGTGTCCAAATCTGTGCAAAGCATCAGGTTTGGACATCTTCAGTCTCTATGCAGGACCAGTGGAAGTCAAAGCTGACTGGTAAAGTTTCTCCCACCTGTAGTGTCTGCTCCTCCACTGATGAACGGCCACAGATTCATCTGCAGCAGCCCTCATCTGGGGAAATAATACACTGTACAGCTGCACACTTAACATGCACAGACAGAAAGCTTCTAAAAATATCATAAAAATGATGAAAGGTTTACCCATTCAGCGCCAGACACATTTATTGGCAACACTGCTAAAGATTTATGGAAATCCTCAAAGCAAATCCAACTTTTAAATCAATGGAAAACCTTTAAGAAATCCAAATTTTGAGTGCACCAGTTCAGTAGGGAAGTGATCCAGTGTTGAGATTTGTTTTCTGATGTCACATTAAGTCATTAAAAATGTAACTGAACCAATTTAACAAATTAGAAAAAAAATAAATAAATAAGAAAAAACATTTAATTGTAATTGTAATCAGTGTGTCTAGGGACTTTGTTTCCCTTTAGAATAATAACCTGAGGCTTATTTCTTTCAGGTAAGTAAAATAAAACTTCAAAAGATTCACGTGAGAGAAATGTAGCTGAGGGTCACATCTTGGGGTCTCCATAGCAACATGTTATTACACAAGCTAGCTGTTTAGGATTCCTGAACATCACAAAAATAATTGTTGACTTATGGTTTGATGAAATGGGTTTGGGGTAAATCAAGTGATAGTTGCAGGATCACTTCGTGCTCACTTATAGGTATGGTAGTGGATCTGTGATGCTGTGGGTCCACTTCTGCAGCAAAAATTCTGGGGATTCTTGTTAGAGCACAGCACAGCACAAGTCATTTCAGCAGGATGGTTCAAATAAAAAGAATCAGATGGCCTCCGGCTGAGAAAATGACAAAATCAACAAAGTTATGGTTCTTAAATTCAATATACCCTTTTTTTAATTATTGCCAATATTTCCAAGAACTGGATGAAGTAGAGAAAATATGCTAACCTTCTGAGCAGTGACAGAAAAACTGGAATCCTGTTTGCGTAAAATAGTATTAGCAGAGACAATGTCAATAATTTTGCAAGAGGTGATCATCAACCCCATGAAATTAGTCAAATTAACTGTTGCTCTGCTGTAAATGTTAAATATTACAGCAATAAAAAGATTTACCTTAAACTTTGTAAAACATGTTTACCAGAGACTGCAAGCTATTGCAGCCAGCACAGCAGACTTCCGCCTTTTCTCCGACTTCCAGTGCAAAGATATTTAATGAAAAGCAAGACTGAGGTGGTTTATAAAGAGAAGATGGCAAATAAAAGCAGGAAAACATCCAGGGTTAATTATGTTTGATCTCTGAGGGGCATGGCTGAGTCATAACTCTCTTCCACAGGACCAAACTTCATGATTAAATCAAGCGAACACAAACACACCCTTCAACAACTCCCCAGATAGCATTATCTGGACCAAAACATCCATCTACTTAATGCATATCTTTCAAACCCCTTTATCTTCATAAAAAAGCTTAGTTTAAACTCTGACAATAGTCGGGTCTTCATCGGCTGAGGTTAAACACTGACATTTACAAAATTCAGATGAGTTTCCCGATCTGCACCTGCAAAACCCCAGCAATTATAGATAAGTTAAAGCTGCAGTGCCGACAGTCCTAACACCCAGAGCGATGCATGAGGCGGCCGCAGAGTAAAGTAGAAGACCGGAAAACTTATTTAACATTCATTTATTTGGAAGGAAAAAAAACAAACAAAATAAAAACACTGTTTACATTTCTGCTGTCTGCAGAAAACTGAAAAGAAAAATGACCTCTGGAGTTTCTACATTTTTTTTCTCAGATTTTTTTTTCTTGTTTTTACAAGATAAACCATTTACATGTTTCATGTGCTTGACACCCTTTGATTCAAAACACACAGCTCAATGCAAACCTGACTATTGTCGTCATTTTAAACATGATTTCAAATTAAAACAGAGTAAAAGAACCGCCTGCTCATGTGTTTCTGCACTCACGCACACCCACACTCATACGCTTTTAAGATCAGAGCGGGAAACTGTCGTCCTGTGTGAGACGTTTGAAGTTCTCCGGGGTTCCTCTATTGCACAAAGTTGGATCCACGCGTCACCAATCCGAGTGAAGTCAGGCTTGCTGTCTGACATCAGTTTACCGCCCTCTTCAACATGCTCTCAAACACAAATACAAATTCATGATACCGCAAATACATGTGTACACATATATACAAATAAAAGCGACCCCGTCCGACTCCGACACTGGTGGGGAGGGGAGGCAGCTCAACAATTTTAATGCATCATTTCTGTATATGCAAAGAATAAAACTTTTCTAAATAAAATACATAGTTATCTGTTGGGTAAGGACAGCAGATGAACATAAGACAGAGGGGTAAAGGTGAGGGAAGGGGGAGGTGCACAGGGAGTGTAGCAAGAGGGCAGGAGCACCAGGGGGAGCCATTGGGGGGAGGGGGTGATGAAACAGGGAGACTGAAGAAGAGGGGTGACTCTGGGCTGTGTTGCTGCTCCTGTGCAACACTTCAACTCTTCTCCGCTTGTTAAAGTTCTTTGATAATATTAACATTAATTATAATGACCACAACAATGCTAAAAAAATACATATAAACCCCAGCCATGTCTCACAACTGTAAGTCCACGAAAAAAGGAGGTGGGAGGGGGGGAGAGGCCTGGTCCATTTAGTTCATCACAGAGAAAGGAATCCAGAATAAAAATAACAAAAAGACAGAAGAGAGGAGGTGGAAAATTTGAGAATGGCCATGTAGAGGGAGGGTGAGAGGAGGAATGGGCGGAGGAGGGAAAAAGGAAAGGAGACAAAGACGAGGGCAGCACAAAAACAGCAGAGGCAGGATGTGCTGTAATGGACAGGAAAGAAACGGCTGAGAGGAAGCGGAGATGAAACGGGGAAGGAGCAAAGATGAGTCGTGTCTGGGCGTTGTGATCCACACTCTGGTGTCCTTTCTGAGGGATTTTTTTTTTTCTTCACAGATCGGTGGAAAGCATGAAGTGATGACAACATGGCCTCATGGTGAGTGTGCCCTCTTTCCCTTCCTCTGATTAAGAAGAAAAGATCAGCAGTCGTCCCCCGCGCTGGTTGTTCGTTCCTCGGGTTGCATCATACCTCCAGGAAGCGAGAGCTGCTGGTCTTGGTGTGGAAAGGCTCGGACCACATTCGCCGCAAATCCCCCTGGAAAGACACACACACGCACACACACAAGTCTAGAGTCAAAAACTACTACAACTTTTCAGAATCAGCATAAATTACAGAGATTTTATTTGTAGTGAAAACAAAAAACACAGTGGAATGAAAATGAAAAGGATAAAGTTTGTCTATAAAAAAAATACAGATAAAATCTGAAACGTGCGGTGTATTTTTTTTTATAGACATCCCCTTATGTGGTTTTCACTGCAATTTTAGTCGCCAGACTGTTGGAGCATCATTCTGTGGGCGTTGCATGTAGTGACTTTGTTGTTCATTTGTTTTTGCAAAAGAGTTTAAGTTCAGTCATGTGGGATAGAGAGGAAATGTGACAAACAATTGTCAAATCTTGGTTTGGGGTAATTGATGTTTGAAAGTGTAACCACTGGTTCTCAATCGTAACGTCCGGCATGTTCCAGGTGTTTTCCAACTGCATGAATGGGCGACTTCTGCAGTACTTGATGACCTCCTTCTGAGGCGGAAACGATCGTCTGAGCCAGGTGTGCTGGGGCAGAGGTGCAGGTCATCAAATGGACTCCAAACCAACAACCAGCTGGTTAAGGTTGTTTTCCTGATGTTAGATGAGCCCACCTCAAGTTGTTCTGCAGCTTCTAATTGATTTTCATCCCAGTTTTATTTTATTTATCTCAATCACCTGTGAAAAGCTTCCATGTAGCTGCTGAAAAAGAGCCTGTCGATTCTGATGACTGGACTGATTAATCGGGTAAAAATTTGCACCTGTTTCACACAACATTAAAAGATGCAAATAATTAAATAAGAAAATTCAAATTTTATTACCTTAATGCCTTCCTTTAGTGTATGCTTCATCATTTGTAGCAAAGGACGCAGCTAGAAAATACTGTCTACTAAAATGTTGATTGATTTTTCAATTAACAGATTATAAATAGCCAGCAAAAAATGCCTAATATGACTTTTTTTTTACAGAATTAGAACCAAAAATGACACTTGAGGATTTCTGAGAAGAACATATTTACAGAAGAAGGTTTTTAAACTTCAATGAAAAATGTATATATGTTTTGCACATTTTTGCCATAATTGCTGCTTTGATTGTGTTGTTACTTCAGCAAATGGCCACTTCTGGAGTCCATATACACCAGCTAACAATTGATTGACTATTAAAACAGTTTATTATTTCAATGAAAGATTAATCACAATTAATTCAATTAATCGTTTTACCTGTAGACCTGGGGTCTTTTGATTTCTCACAATTAATATTAATTATGATTATTGCTCTTAATTAATATTATTTTTATTTGTGAAAATGGTTGTTTGAAAACCATGTATCGTTTTTCTTTTATTCATTGTGCAGATATTGTGTTTTGGTTTGTCGCATAAAAACACCAATAAAATATATTTAAAGCTGTTGCTGTGATTTATGAGGTACCAAAACATCTGCAAAATGCTAAAAATAAGTCAGTTAAAACTGCAAGTTCTATGTAAATTTGGTTTTGACATTATACAAGAAGATTTGTCATCAAATTGTAAGAGATTTTTTTTTTTTTAACAAAATCTAGATGAATGTAGCTGACACCTTTAGGGAACAAATGGGGCTGTAAAAGTACCTTTAGGTAAGCCATAGTGAGCAGAGGCAGCAGGGTGAAGGGAACCAAGTAGAGCAGAGCGGGCTGGGCAGCACGATGGATCCTTGAGGCCACAGTGGCAGTCAGCAGACCTGAGGAGAAAGCATGTTCAAAATCCCTAAAGGAAATAAACAAAATAGAGCAAGCCAGTCCTGCGAGGAGAATGCCGAACTTATAAAAAGACCTTATAAAAACCTGACCTCTCCCATCCATCTGTGCATTGATCGGCTGCTTACCCACAAAGTATCCGATGAGAGTGCAGTGGAAATACGAGACGCGCTGCATGCGTCCGGACACGTTACCGGGCCCCGGGACCTCCCCTGTTGCTTGCTTCTTATAGTTATCGTAGCGCAGGACGAAGCACAGCAGCAGCCCCGGCATCACGATGTCTCCGATTCCCAACATGGAGAAGTGGCTTCCTGTGGAGCTGCACGGAGGCAAAGAGCGGAAACGAAGGTGAAACTCTAGAACGGACAAATTGGAGAATAACTGCGACTCGGCAGCGGGGATTACACTCATCGACACGTCACTGCTTCATCATCTCTTTCTGAAACCAGACTGCTTTAGCAAAGGTTTAAGCCGGAAGACGTGATTTAATCAGCTGATAATTTAGGCCATCAAAAGGCCAAATATTTGCAGTACCTGAAGATGTATAAAATAAAACCTTAAAGGGTTCCAGAAAAAATTGCTTAATAACAAAGTTTTTTTCAAGGCACTGTTATCACAAATCATTACAAACTTCATAAAGTTATTGGCATGTTATGCACTACAATATTACATTTACTATGTTAGAATAACAAAATCTAACACTATAATATTTTATCAATAGTGTGCAACAGTCTCAAAGAAAATCTTTCGTCAGATTTTTTCAAACTTTTGACATTTTCAAAACTGTAGGAATTTTGAATAAAAGGTATTTTAGTCTAGATTTTTCAAAACAGTTTTACAATACCTATTCATCTAGTGTAGGTATTTTCTTTGTTTAAAAAGGACAAACTTAACCACAAAATTATTTTATGCCTTTATGACAGAGCAGGACCAAAGAGACGAGGATGAAGTTTGGATCGTCTCTTCCATCGATCATAACAGGAAAGGATCAATTCCCTGACTCCAACGTCTCTCTGCCCGGCTTTCTAACCACACAGAGTAGACAGAGATTTAAAGAGGAGCAAATGAGGTGGATTGGCAGAGTTTGCTAACAACCGATGATCTCATCCAGGACATTTTACTCTGAAATATTGCGTCTGCTGCCTGGATATGAGGCTGTCAGCATCTCATTGCAGTCCTGGATGATAAAGTATTTCTCAATTGAATTGAATATCATTGTTTCTGTATCCTTTAAGTGCAAAGCAGAAACAAACTACATTATTTTACATTTCACTCTCTTTTTTAGTGAAAACCAAAGATGGTCAGAAAAGTTGATTTGAAACTGAAACAACTGAAGTAAAAATCTGAAGAAGTGTTGGTGGCTCAGAGAGTTGTTTTCAGCTCTGCATGTTAAGATGTTGACCACTGCCACGTCTAATCAGCATCTCCGTCTTGGGAGAGGACTCAGCGCATTGTGTATGGTAAGGCTTTGAGGAGCGCTGGAGAACCGTGTCATGAGAGCAGCTACATCACTACAGACACTTAGACAAGGTGCTGATGTTCCTGCACGCAAATGTGACCTGATCATTTCCAGACAGTACTGGCTCGAAGATTTCTCCAGTCTATAAATACCCTTAGATGGTTCCTCTGTAGGAAGAGCATTTCTAGCAGAAGCTGCTCTAAGAAGAACTGCATGAAAACATTTGTTCTGAGAGTATTTAGCTACAAATCACCAGCAAAAGTTCAACTTCATCACATATGAGGAGTGAAATTCAACAAATCCCTCTCTTACTCCCCCTATGATTACAGTGGTGCTGGAAAGTTTGTCAACCCTTCAGAATTGTTGATATATGTCAAATAGCTACAAACATCAGCAGAGTTGCATTAAACTCCAAAAACGTAGATGGAGGCAAAGTCCCAGTTACGCTTGAATTATTTAAATAATATCTTAATTCATTTGTTAATTTGGTTTGCCTTCGTCTACTTTTAAGACTTCCGTGAAAACCTGCTGATGTTTTCGTCTGAAATATATAAAATCCTGGACAAAATTCCCAAACTTTCCAGCACCACTGTAATGTGAGTGTTACCTTGGGAAGACCAGTTTGCCAGGTAAGGAAAGTCTGGGGACGTCGCGGCCCATTCCGGGCCCGAGGTGTAGCTTCCTGGAGAGAACATCTATGGGATTTTCAGCAGGCTGAGTGGCAACTTTGACCATCACATTACTGTTGAAGATGTACGCTGAGAAGAACACCTTCAGGAGGAGAGAAGAGAGAGAAAAGGCAATCAGAAATGATTTTTATTCAGCCTTTTCATCGCATGACGAGCGAAAATAAGCTAGTGCGCAGTTTGGTAAACTGTAAATGTAAAAGATGTTGTGTTGGGAAAAAACTCAGCTGGCTCAGATCTATGGGGAAATTAGTGCAAAACAATAATTACTTCTTGAGAGAAATTAGTTTCTAGACACGCATTTACTCCTAAAGACTGAGTTTATGTTTTAATCCCTTCTTTGGGGCGGGGAACTGAGTAATAACAGCTCTAGTGTTTTAGACACACAGGGTCTTTGATGCTTTCTTTAGATGTAATTGTACACCTTTAAATTAAAAATAAAGTCAGTTTGAGTATGGCACATGTATCATTATGTTATTCTAGAATAAACAGTTCAGGTTCAGATCAATTAACACAGGTAAGTCAATCAAAAAAAAATTTAAGTAAAAGTTGAAAGTATGGAAGTTCTTTTAAGATATCATGCAATCCCACTCCCCAATGGTGCTTTTGGATTGGCTGCTTTTCAAACACCAGGCAATATCATGTCAACTAGGACTGCGTCTAAGTATTTCAGCTTCCCAAGATGCTTTTATTTTAAACAAACAAAAAAAAACAGCAAATAGGTGAATTTGTCTTTGGTAATTCTCAGTGAACAGGTGAATCTATAAATAATGAAGAGCAAACGGGTGGAGGTTCGCTGTGCAGTAGTTTTTATTGTTTGTGGTGGAGCAGCATACCAAGGAGGTCAGGCAGAAATTCCTTCTGAATCCTGAATGCTGCCATTGAAGACAATCATCATATCAATCTGAAGTATGAAACATGGCTGATATGCCACTTCTATTACAACCACCTACATGCCACTGATTTTGGTAACATTACTGTTGTATTTGATTACGTTGTAGCAACCTGAAGTGGCCCAGATCAGCATCTTAAAAGACAAATAAATGCTAATTTGACCAGATTGAATAAGGAAAAAACAACAGCAAAGCAGGAATTAATTTTTAAATGCAGCATTAACAGTTTTTCTTAGTAGTTACTGTGTCATTGATGCTTTTTCTCTGCATTATTAAAGTTGAGGTTTACCTCCAGCTATGCTTATAACATCCATAGTTAGCAATTGTTCCTTGAGTACTGACTAGACATTACTTAAACTCACTGAGGATGACTGCATTCACAGATTAGATCCCCTCCTGAGCAGTAGGAAGTGCCGCCACAAAACAAGCAAACGCTTCCATAAACCCGGCTCTCTCTCATTTTATGAAAACCCCCTGGAGTTGACATTTTTTATGGCTGTGCTTCCTTTTAGTGATGCAGGTAGAGCTCATAGTGGGATGACTTCTTACCCAGAACACATCATAAATGAGCAGTCCTGACAGCAGCAGGCAGGAGACCTTCAGACTGGGAAGCCGAACAAAAGCGATCATGGCGACGCACAAGCCCATGGCTAAAGCTGCAGCGAGGGAAAAGAAAGTGGCATTTAAAAACATATTTCCACATTTTACTGAAAACTAGCAGACATATTGAGGTCGAAGCAGATTTACTATATTTTATTTATCAAAACAATTATACTTTATGTTTCTTGGAACAACACATATGTAGCAGAAAATTATAGTTTGAATTCAATTCCTATATAAACTTTATGTTTAACCTTTGCCAATATAGAACTCTATAAAAAACTGCATTCATAAATTGCAAACAAAATGCCCATCAAATGTATTAAGTACCATTTTTAAATACAGAACTATGTGTAGTTTTTTTGTACATTTCAGGAAAACAATGAGTCGCATGAAAATTATTTTGTTGCCTAACAACGCTCCTTCCTTTTAGAATAAAGTGCATTGCTGTAAATGTTTGAAGATAACTAAATAAACCTCCTTAGCCAGAGCCAGGCCAAGGTTCTTCTTCATGTGATGATGGAAATTAGATTTTATCAAGCTATTTAATAAGCATAAAGTTACATCTAACACAGCCAGGAATTCATGAAAAGATACTTTGAATATTCTAAGGTCAGTCTTTGCTGAGACTCAAATTCTTTGAATTGGTACGGTTTTATGTAGAAGGTTAGTAATGTGCGTCGGTTGTATGTGCTGGTTCTCATATTGAAGCTACAAGCCTAAAATATTTCTAACAGCTGATGTTCCCACAAGAGGGAAGCTCAGAGTGGCGCACCGTCCATGAGGAGCCAGTGTCCGGTCAACACCCAGATGAGGACCAACATCACAGAGAGCGAGAACGACAAGAGTTCAGCCAGGGTGAAGCGTCCACAGCAACCAAATGAAATCCTGCAGAGAAAGAAGAAAATCCTTACAACTTGTGTTTTTAAGATTCAGAAATGAGCAAAGTGGAAACAGAGGGAGAGGAGAAGGACATATTTTGCATTCCACATAATATTTACTTTCCTCTTTGTTAGAATATTTGTAGACCAAAAATGAACAGAACACAAAATTATTTTTTAAATCACAACAAACAGATTTATTTAATCCTTTTTTAAAATCAAACTCAAACTAATTTTAACTTATGTAGTTTCAATATGATGATCTCATGAATGGAGGAAGACTTCTATTCAAACTGAACAAATCCTTTAAAAGCAGCGGGTGAAAAGCAGCGGTTGGTTAACTGGTTCTGCCACATTTGGCATAAAGAAACAATTTTGGTTCATTCTTTGCAGAATAGTTTTACACGACTACACTGGGGAGATTTTACGCATGAACAATATGTTTGATGTCATTCCACAGCAGCTTAATTGGATCAAATTACAAACTTTGACTAGGCCACTCCAAAACCTCTGTTTTTTTTTAAACATTTAGAGGTGAACTTGCTGCTGCATAAACAAAAGATCACAGATTGATTCTCCTTCAGGGCTTTCTACTGTAGAGCCGAACTCATTGTTTAATCAGTAGCTGGTAAGTCATAGACGGTCTGCGGCTGAGCAGCCACAGACCGTCACTTTACCACCACCATGTTTGTCTGATAGTTTTACACAGCACGCAACAGGGCCACATTTTCCCCTTTCCTCACTAAGCTGAACATAATCCTGCAAGTCTTAGAGATAGAAGACTTGCAGGATTATGCAAGTCAACATATTGACATATTGAGACATGACCAAGAGCCATATTGTTGGCTCTTGGTCAACAAATTTTCAACTTGAATTCACCTGAATATAACAGCTTTGCTAAAATGTTTACGGTTCAACCAGAAATGTTGACAATAAGATTACAGTAGTTAATTTTTATATAAAGGTTTCTTTTGATACATATTTGTTAAAGTTGTCACTGTCTTGACGCTATAATTTGAGAGACATATAATCTATAAAAAAAAAAAAAGATACACCACACAGTCAGAAACAACCAATCAGCGCCAGAGGGCAGGTCTTAATGCTGTCAATTAGATAAATTAGCTCATGGTATGATAAATGAAAACCAGCTCAATAATTTCCATTTGCATGGTTTATAGTTTTCTTTTCTCTTTCTCTTTCTACCAAAGACTAGATGACAAAAGTTTTTAGTTTGGTACATTGGTCTCACTTTGATAATATTGTTTAAAGAGACTTCTTATTTAATTTGATATGTTTTGTTGATTTATTTTGGATATTTAAAATGTCTTCCAGTTTCAATGTTGAATGTTCATTAGAATTTAAAGTTTATTGATCTTTGAGAATGTAATTCTACTTTATTATGCCATTAACATTATATTACTTGAAAATCTCAAAACAACAATATTATCATTTATCGCAATAATTTCTGGGACAATTTATCATACCGCAAAATTGTTGCTGTGACAATCATTCTTGTGTATGTGCTGCTCACACCCTACATGAATGAGCACCCTGGTAACCATGGTTGCCGATGACAGCAGATACAGGTTCACTCAGGTTCTTTTAATCTAATATAAAAAAATTTAAGAAACCTGTACGAGATACTCAAAGTATAAAGAAACAATCAGCTTAATTACAAAATCAAAATCAATTTTATACCCTCAGTTACATTAAGTTTTGACCCTCCTCCATTTTACATTTAGAGAGCAAAGATTTAAATGCTAATGCTACAAATCTGTCTCGACAATGATATGGAAATACGCAGATTCATGGATGTTTGTGAGCAGCACAAAACAGCACGGAGGAGATTTCAAGGCACAAAAGATTTCCTTACTTGTTCTGTGGGGAGCAGGGTCTGGTCAGATACTGGCACATAGGTAACAACAGGAATGCAAATGCAATTGTAGCAAGAACTGAGGAGAGGAAGAAAAGCACAGCAGTTAGAGCTTCAGCCTAATACACCTTGACACCTTGTAGCAGTCATTTCTGTGTGTTAAATGGGGCAGCTAATGGTCTTCAGTTTCAAGACATTCTCCAGGGTGTAACTACTGAACAGTGATGGGAAAGCCTTATAATGACTCCACATGTGTGGTGCTTTTGTGTTGCCCTCCGGAGCCGCATAGTTACCTGCAGTGCAGATTGTGAAGACCACCTGAACCGAATCGAAAAAGAAGAACATGACTAGCAGAGACACAGACGCTCCTATTGGCAGAAACAGAGCCTGCGTCGAGTCTATAGTCTGAATGCCTGGAAAACAATTCAGATCAGAAACACATGAGCTTCCAAACATCAAAGCAGAAAATCATGCAACTGCAAGACTCGTAAAGGCCTTGGCCTTTTGACACTTACTGTTGTTTGTGTTGCTGTTATTAAAAGACCCTGTTGCTGTGGGGTTACCGTCTTTATCCTTCTCCTGGTTCTCACAATCCATGTTTAATGACCTGCAGAAGCAGCAGAGAACCGTGTGATTAGGACACAACATTACCCTCCATTTTTCCTAAAAATGAAAAAGCTATCTCCCTTTGAAAACTTGCTCTCAAAACAGGAATTCATTCAGGCAGCATGAAGTGCATTATTCAGACAAAACTGTAATTTCAAGTAAAAACATATCAAATTGATGCAATCTTCTGTAGTTTAACAATCTCAGTTAAAGTCTTGTAGTTATAACACTAGAATATTTAGTTAGAAATATATAGAAATGTTCTTTATCACACTATAAACAGCTTTTTCTTCCCCAATTTAATCAGCAATTAATTAAACTGACTAGTCCAAAAAACTACTTATCCTAAAAAAAAAAGTTTAATAAGTCTTCTTTTCTTTAACCACTCATGTTTACAGGTTATTGCAAGTCACAAACACAATTTAATGAAGAAAAATTAAAGCACAAAAAAAGACAACACTCCAATATGACAAAAAAAAAATGAAGTAAAATAGAGTTCTTGTATTATTATTTTAAATTTAAGCTTATATTATTGGGGCTATTTTCAGTCACAAGTGCATCTCCAAAGGAGAAAATGTATCAATTTCTCTTAAACCCTTTAAAATACGACTTAAACCCCTAATGGAGATGATCCTTATTTTTGTAAGTATGTTTTATTTATGAGTTATCTGGTTTAAATTATGCTTCCTAAAATATTATCTTCATTAGCTCAAATTAATGTGCTAGGAACAGCCAGAGGCAACAGATACAGAGGACCAGATAAAGTCTGCAGATCAGTGAGCAGACATGGCGATAATAAAATCAGATGAGCGCCCAGATTCTTGTCCAGAAGTCTGCAACCTGCGGCTCCAGAGCTGCAAGTAACTCTTTGGACCTCCCAATGGCGGCTCTTCATGATTTTGGATTTGTATGATAATTTTTTTCCAAACTTAAGTATAACAATATAATACTGAAGTTTCACAACAGTATGGCGCAAAAAAGACAAGTTATATTTTATAGATTACTTTTCATTAGATTGAAGACTGTCCTTTTTTTTTAAACAACAAATTTTTCACAAATATCAAAATTGCATTGAAAAATATGTTATCTTTTCAAAATGTCATGCAGCATCAGTATTGTAAGTGTGTTTTATTTATGGATTGTGAAGTTTGCAGAACCCTGTTGGAAGCTAGAATACATCAATCTGTGCAATATCACAAATGCAATGAACTTCAGCAATGCAATGAAGTTCTGTTCTGCTTTCAATAATATATTTGACCACTAACATAATTTTTTATTGCTCTTCAGCACCACAAGCAATATAAATATGAGTACCCAAGATCAGAAGGTTAGGGCAGAATGGTGAAGCAAAAGGAAGACGATAAAGAGAAACATGGGGGTTAATGGTAACTGAAATCATTATTAATATATTACATATTATTGTTTTTCTACCACTGTGCAACCCTATTGTAAATGTTTCCTCAAAGGTAAAGCTTAAGGAAGATGCAACAGAGAAGAAAATATTCTTTTAGGAATCTTGTCAGCCGCCTCAACAGCAGCTTTCGACAGATTAAGTCACACTAGCCATAGCAGCCTCATTTCAGCCAGAATTGTGTAAATGACCAAAGTATAAGCATTATTAGCTCTTTCTTTTATTAATCTTGCCTCTTTCTTTTGGTTGTAGCTTTCTGAGGCCTCAGACATCAGAGGCAATGCCAGATGTATTAGTACCACTTGGTTAACTTGCTATGACTAGCTAAGTGTGGGCCACAGGAAGTGTGTGGTTCAAGGCAGATATGCTTCCTCTCAAGGACAGCTTTACTTCAACACATGTGTTATTTTCAGACATGCACATGCTTCTCTTTTTTTATTAAAACCTGATCTACAGTTGTCTCCTTGGTAACAAGATTACAGAAAACTGCCTCCGAAAGATGTAGGTAAACGACAACATCGGTCTAAATAAGTTTCAAATTGAGAAGAGATTCATGCTCAACCGGTGGCTAAAGTGATCATTTACTCACCTGAAGCTGCCATAGACAATAAGAAGGATGGAGATCAGGAAGGTGGACACCTGACTGGAGTCAACTAGGGAGTATGCCCTAAAAACATGAGAGAGACATGAAAAACAGAGTTATATTTCTAAGTAAAACAAGTAGGTATTAAAAACCTAAATAAAAGAAAAGAAAAAAGCTTGGAAGACCTTTTGAGAATAGTTTATAAATCTACACGCAATTTATGCAAAATACTGCATTTTATTATCAATATTTCAGGGACAGACATTAACAATCTGTCAGCTTCTTTTTTACCCTTATAAATAAAGAAAAACACTAAAAAGAAATGGGCCAACAAACAAATGGGTCAACAAACCTCTGTTTATTAGATTTGTAAACAGACGTGTTGTAATCCTTTTACTTTCTGTTTGATTCAAAACTACTTCCTCTATCAGTGGACATGATGCTCAAATGGTCTTTTTTAGTCTCTATTTAAATAAAATGTACTCAAACTGCAGTATTTTTACACTATATATTCCTACGACAATTGTCTTTCGTAGAAAAGAGTAAATAAATCATCAATTTATCTGCTAAATCCTTCAACTTAAAGAATAATTCACTTAAGAACCGGAAAGCTCCTAAAGTTTTGACAGATGAACTCGTATTGTGGTGAAACATAACAGACAACTTAAACGTGACTAACCTAAAATAATATTTTTACATAAAAGGAGATCATTCCCCAAAGCCATGAGCTGAAAACCTTGCATGAAAGGCTGTGGGTGTGGTGAGAGCGTATAGGGGAATCACCGGTGCAGACATGCATGCTGCAGAGACAGCGAGTGCTGCTTGTTGCTGAATTTTGTTGTTGCTCAGACTTCATTTGTGGGTCATTTGAGCTGCACTGAAATCTGTCAATAAATGTCCTTATAGCTGAAATGCAACTAACACGCCCAAACGATGAACCGTCCTCGTAAAGTTGTGGTTTCAAAACGTGATTTTGGTTAACCCTGGTTATTATTTGTGCTGGCTAGAACTGATTAACAAATGCATCTCCACATAATTCATTCATTAGTTTTCCTTGATTTAATCTGCACTTTCATTTCATTACTGTTTTCCTTTTGGCAATTCCAGGAAGAAACAACAGCAACAAGTTCTTAGAAAAAAGTAAGCGTGACAATTTCCTTCCAGGAATTAGCATTACGCAGTAGTGTATGTGTAAACTAACCTAGCAGCACAGCATTTCAGACAAAAGTGTTTGTGTTATTTATTTGAATGGGCTCAGGTCAGCAACCACAGACCTATTATGGAAGTCGGTTGGGTTATTACTCAAAAATAAATGCTAAATATATATTTTTTATACTAAGGCATAGTTTTGAATCTCCAATAGATGTTTATTTCAAAAACTGAACACCTTTTGGCTTCCTGGAACCATTGCACTTAACCTACAGAATTGAGCCAACAGGATGTAAATGAAAAACAACATCATAAAAATAGAAACGTAAACCTGGCTGCATTTTCTTCAAAGAATGTGAACCAACAGGGACAGAAATATAATCTGACACAATAAAACAATCTGAGGACACTCATCTTGGCTTTTAAAGGCTGCAGATTTCCTTTAACAGGCTTTAATGTTTATTCTGTACATTAGTGTAACTCGGAGCAAATGACTCAACAGTTGGGAAACAAATGGAGAAATACTTTCATCATGGCAAGCTGTGGCTATTAGAAAGAGATCTGGACGGGTTTGTAAAAATTTATTTCAGGAAGTTCATTACAATTTGTTCCATTAGGCCTACATGATTCATTTATTAACTTAAAAATGTCTGCCTGCAAATCCTTTGATGTATTTAGCCCACTCGTTTATGCAATCAGTTCTAGTAATCAACCGTTTTAAAATGGACAATTATTTCATTGATTTGCAAATGTATCTGACAAAATTATGACATTATACATATAATAATTAAGGTGCACTGATTGCAGTTTTTTGGCTGATCGCCGATTACCAATCTTGAAAATAGCCTGAGCTTAAAGTGTTCATGCCCCTTTGGACAACTACATTTTATGTGATGGATCAGAAAAAATACATTATTAGAAAGGGAAAGGAAGTGATTTTAACCATTTTGTTTTACGACATAAAAACAGAAAACCAAGCACAACCAAATAGCTTTAGAGGGCTCAGACTGGGTGCGATTAATGAACCAGAGCTATAACCATCATGCAGGTTCAGCCCAGTGAGGAGTCACCCATCACCCTGATTTTATATTATTATTTTTAGTATTATTTTTCCAGTTACATGATGTATCAAACCATATCAAAGGTTCTGTCCACTTAGCCAGAGTTAATGCGCGCAGAGATCTGAGAAACTCGATTAGCCTCTGCCTACATTCCCCAGAATGCTGTGCGGTTCTGCATCGGAAACATGCAGAACATGTTTCCGATGTTCTGCATGTTTTAATCCTGTGGTGGATTAAACTAGCTGTCTAGCAACCCGCTGTGTTGACAGGGAGTCTGTGACATAATTAAAAACAGAAATTATGAAATAATTTCCTGTTGGCTCTTTGTTGGCTCAAACAAATAATAAACTCGACCAACCAAAATAGTTTCTGTGGCCCTTATTAAAAACTCAACAGAGACGAAATGGAAGAGCTACTAAAGTTACATTAGCATCATTGAATTAGCAAGTTTTCTGGGGGAAACCCTGAATACTGATAGAATTTTTATAGTTTCACAGAACTCCGATGCAGAACCGCACAGCATTCTGGGGAATGTAGGCAGAGGAAAATTTTCGCTGCTCTACCTCTCAGAACCAGCTCAGCAAAGTTGGTGGCATCAACCAACTCACTCGCTCTGTGGTTACCTAGCAACAACCTGCTGAGTAACTTGCGCAGCAGCAGTTTCAGTTTCGCCACCATTATTCATGACTACTTAAAAATAAACAATGGTGTGGAGAGGAAACATCATGTCACTAGTCTTGCAGTATTTCAGATACTTGAAACAAAAAAAACTAATCAGAATTATCAATATCAACCAATATGAAACGCTAATATTGCAATACGTTTTTCAGGTGTATTGTCCAGCCCTACCTGCATCAAAGCTTTGACTCGACCTTGAAATGCGTACTATTTTCTGGGACAAATTTACTTTGCTACCTTGACATGTTTGCATTTAGCTGCAAGGCGCCAACTTGACTTTACTAGGCCAGTCCACGTGATTTGCAGCAGTTAAAAATAAAGTAGGTCTTAATTAGAAAATACTAACTTCCTCTCAAAGTTGACATTGGCATTCAAAGCTAAAATAATAAACCTGATTTGCATAAATTCTTTCACCAACTGTATGTTTTGGTTCATTGGCCGTATTTTTCTTATCAGATGGTGAGCTAGACCAGCTCTAGCTTGAAAAACTGGTTACATGAAAATAAAACTGCTCACAAGCCACCAGAACAATGTAGCATCACAAAGCTGTTTGTCCAACACAGGATACCAGATTTAGGTCATAGTAAATGTCTGGTAATAAATCCAGTCCTTTCATGCCAACTTGCATAATCATTTATGTCTTCTTAACCTAAAACCATTCCATGTCTTCCAAGCATTATAACATTGATTAAGAAAGTGACCTTGCTCTCCTGCATGCCGACATTAATTATGTCACAGACTCCCCGTCAACACAGCGGGTTGCTAGACAGCTAGTTTAATCCACCACAAGCCTCATTCATATTCTGGTACCGAACTGGTTTGTCTGAATTCTGTGCACAGAAGCCTGGAGAACATGAGTGAGATAGATGAATGGAACATTTAAAAACAAAATACAATCCGGGACTGTTGAGAGCTGGCCGACGGCCTAAAGTGCCATAAGACGGCCTTGTTCGCTGACAGACTAGGTTTTCAATAACAATTCCAATACCGTCCTTCATCAAACCAGTTGCACGGATTACTTTAGCACTGAGGCACAGGTCAACATGCCACAAAGACGATTAAGTGGCATTCTCGGATCTATTCTGATCCAATTAGACAATTCTGGATGAGAAATGATCAGCCCTACAAGCAAAAGTTAAATTGGATTTAACTGATTTCCTTTTAGTTTTGAAACGTTGAACTTTAAAGCATGAACATACATTTACTAATCAAATATATCTTCATATTAGTAGACAGCCACTGAGCAAAAGTATGATCAAGCTAAAAATAAATGGCAGGGTGTTAAATAAAGCTTGTGGCTTTCCACTAACCACAGCGTCATAATAATTAGACTTTATTCTTCTCATCATGCCCAACAAGTTTTGCTACTTCGCCTGTTTTTTGTAGTGTGTTTTAAACATCTTATCCTCCAATGTAATAGTAATTGCAAGTTTTGTGTGTAAAAGAGTGAGGGGTGCCAGCTGATGCTTTTTAAATCATATGACACAAACTATATTACTATATTACTTATATTGGCAAAACTTCGCTATTAATCGAAACAACTGATAAAAACACAATTATGGCCTGTTCTATTACCTGGAACATCCCAGCTAGTCCTCCACAAAGTACCAGCAGCATTCGATTTTAAAACTAGTTAAAGATACACAACCATCAGTAGAAAATAATTTTTTTGTGTGTGTATGTGTGTCATCATCATGAGTGTTTATTCCTCCAAAGATGGACAAAAATGGAGCTCTGCTTTCACTTCACTAGCTTAAATAGCAACTACATTTAAATTACACCTCCAAATGTTGTTTGGTTACTTTACAAAAGAAAGAACAAAACATGGCTGTGGTAGATTTCTACCTTAGTAACATTATTTGGCTCTGCTCCCTGCACTGGAAACAACAGGAGTAGAAAAATACCCCCAGAAAAAGCTCTTGCAGTGGAAACATACCGTTATTTTTATTTTCTGACCAATGTCAATGTCAAATTTATTTACATAGCACTTAAAAAACAGGTGTAAAACTGTACAAAATTATAATGAAATAAGCTGAATAAAAAAAAAAGAAATTACAAAAAAAACAAAAAAAAAACAGAAGAGCTGCGGTATCAGGCCTCAATTGAATGCCAAAGAATAAAAATGAGTTTTAGGAAGCGATTTAAAATGATCCAGGCTGTGGGCAGATCTAATCTGGAAAGGTAGATTATTCCAGAGAATAGGAGCAGCAACAGAGAAAACCTGATCTCCTTTCCTCTTGAGTCGAGTCTGAGGGACTTTCAGTAGCAATGTATAATTGTGCAATTTTTAAAAGGTTAAACATGTCAAAGTTATCAACTGTGCTTTTGTTGCTCCTTTACCACTGGCAGCTTGTGTTTTTTATTATAGTTTATCCAACTAGATTACTCATGGTAAAACAATGTGTTCTCTATTGCAGAATGGCAAAAACATTCTCAAGAATTAAAGCTCCTCCATAAAATTAACGTTAGTGAGCCAACATGAATGCATCTCCTTTGTAAGACTCATGAAAGATATGTGGAATGAAATCCTTCTAGAGTAGAAGCACATCCACCCCCAAAATCTATAAATGTATTAGGAACATTTTGAAGAAAAAAAAAAAACTACATCTTGCAACAGCTAACAGTAAGTAAGATTTGAAACTGAATAATTTTCTTTTTAAGTCAAACAAAAATGGCACCTCCAAGCATTTTTAAACCAAAACTGTTGAGCAACACTGGAATCTTTCAAAATGTCCTCTTGGGAAAACTTTTGCAATTATGTTAATTTATTGCCAGTTTAGCAAAAGAAAACCTCTGAAACAGCCTATACTGGAACGATGAGTTTGATCAATAGTGCCTACTGATCAAACAATTTTTAGATAAATGAACAAATTGGTGACGTAACCCTAGCTTCCTCTTTAAAGTTGTACTTGTTCATGTAAAGACACAAAAAACAGAAATAGCTCCTCATTGCAAAATATCCTTAAAATCTGTTTTTTTTTAAAAACCATATTTGGAATTTTTATTTAATCTCTAACATATACCGTACTTTCCGGACTATAGAACGCACCTCACTATAAGCCGCACCCACAAAGTTTTAAAGAAAACTGGAAACGTACATATATATGCCGCACCAGGCTATAAGCCGCTAGTACCTCCACCGCTCTCGGTTTTCCATAAGGACGCATAAATCTGCTATTAAGGCCGCAGCCCTGTGTCTCCAACGCCGAACCATGGATTCGTTCACGCAGAGCTTACGTGCAGCGGCTATCGATCCGTACTGCCAGATCGATAGCCTTCAACTTAAAAGCAGCATCATATAAACTTCTTCGTGTGGTTTCCATGATGAAGGGGTATGAGTTTGAAAACATATCTCCTTCGTGCCTGCTGCTAGCATGTGTTAAATTAAAGTTAGCGCTTTCTTCTTTGATTTCCAATTTTGACTTTTTCACTTCCTTCTAAAGAGCCCCCTGGTGGTTGAAGAAAAATCCACAGAAATCCACACCGGGCCATAAGCTGCATGGTTCAAATCGTGGGAAAAAATAGCGGCTTATAGTCCGAAAAATACAGTAATTGAGAACAAAAAGGCATAAATATAAATAGAAAACATATTCAGTACCATTTCACCCTTGTTACGACTCTTACTAAATGAAAGATGTAAGGATGTCACAATACTAAAAATTCAAATATCAAAAAACACTCAATTTTTTTTACCGCAGCAACATCTTTTGAGTGTCCAAGGTTGTTTTTAGTTAGCAGCAAAAAGTGTGACTAATTAAAACATGACAAAATGTTAAACTTCCTTATTAAGGGCAAAGTCAATAAGGGAGAATTCAGCCCTAATTCATAAAAATATGTAATTTAAGGTTATCTTTGGTGCCATTGTGTATTTTCATTTATCTGCCAATTTGTTGCTAAAATGTTGATTGACAAAGTAATACTCTACTAAAATAAATTGTGTTTAAAAAAAACATGGATCTGTATACAAGATATATTTTTACAGGATAAGCTTTTTTAGATAAGTAATGTTATCTAAGAAAGAAAGAAAAAATTAGTACCTTTCATAGTTCTTGTAAAAATTTAAAGCGGCCTTGTGTGTTATTAGAATAAGATCATTGTGCGCGGCTTTTTCGCAATACTTTCAGAACAAACTGAAGTCACAAACTTTTCATTTCGTTTCAATGAGCACCATTGTCATCATCAGTCAAAACCCTTTTAAGAAAATGGCTAAGGTCCAGGAAAACCTGAGTAGAAGTACTAAACACAATTCATGCAAGACTGAAATAGTGTTCGCATTAATATTTCAAACATAACTCACCTTAACATTAGATACATTACTTGGGTGAAAACAAAAGGCAATTTTTAAATCAAGATTTTTCAACTAACTTTATTGATTTAGGTTATATCATATAAAATCCAGAAATCACCTAAAAAGAACCTGACTGGTGACAACACTTGACACAAAGTCAGAAGCATCTACCAACTTAGAAAAGGGTTATAAAAAAAATTCAAAAATAATTATCAAATCGCAGCAGAGAACACATTAAAGGATTTTAAACCTTTTCAGGAGTAATCAGCATCCAAAAAACTCAACTGTCTGAGTTAACAAATCCTGACGATCCCAAAAGACCTTTGGGAAGATACCCTAAGTGACTGAAAAACCAGAAATCAAGCTTTTGTAAAACGATGTTCATCCAGTTATATTGATTCCAAAAAAAGGTCACACCAACAATCAAACATGGCGGCAGCAGTGGGACTGTCTAGGGGAGCTTTGCTCTCCAGGATCACTTGTATCTTGCATCTATTATTAATTTCCTGGCACCTGATTCTAGTTGTTACCATTACTAGAAGGGGTGGTAGGATACCAGGAAGTTAGTAAAGTAGCACAAAGAAACTGAAGTACTGTCTAGTGAATTGTTGTTTATTATGACAACAATAAATTCCACCTTATGTCTGAAAGCCCCAAAAACTGACAATACTATAAGGATTGCTATTTTTCTATTGTATGTTTTCTCCACTGTGATTGCATGAGATATTTGTTCAAATATGTGATTAAATGCAGCTGCTTTGTGCAGTTTAGTGATTAAATACAAAAAAGTCACTTCTTTATGTTATGAAGAAGCCTACTTTAAAGTGTGTTTTGAGAGCAGTATTTGTGTTTGTGGTAAATTGTCATCTAACACTATCAAAGATGCTGTAAATACCCATTTATCATTACTGTTATCATTCTCACAATAAATAATCCCAAATATTTTCAGATTTTAAGTCTATATAGCCAATCTCTATGAACTGGCAAACAGTGAGAGGCAGCTGTAAATTAAAACATTAATGGTTATCAAAAACTAAATACACTGCCACGAAAAAAAGGCCATCATAAACCATTTCTTAGCTAAGAATGTCCAATTAAGTGAACAATTGTGAGAGAGTAGGTGACAATTGTGAGATCCAACTATGTTGCAGTGGTGAGTTAGTTCATGTCAGAGCACTTAAAAATAAATCTAATTAAACTGTTAGAACCAGACACAAACAGAGCTATAATAATTCATAGTAAATTTGAAATTTGTATATAATTACTAATGTAGAAGCATGTTGTAGAATTAACTCTGCACCAATTGCTGTTTGTCACGTGCACACAGATGTATCAAAACTGATCTCAAAGAAAATTAATACAACAACCTCCTCCATCACTGACAGTTAACTTTGCAAAGTGATGCAATGTGAACTTGATTCACATTCTATTAAAAAATATGAGCAACAGTTTGGACAGAGTTTGAATCCCAAGTGTAAAATACAAAGTGTGCAGATATCTACTTTTCCTTCACATGCGCATGTGTCTACCGTCTCAACATGAGGAAGTGCCTCTCTCTAAATGTCACCTAAAATGTGATGGGTAAGAAGTCCAAGTTCACAGAGTATGCAGTTTTGACAGCTGCAAAGACAAAGGAGAGGAAGAGAAACTAGACGAGGTTTAATGCAAAAACCTGTAATGCAAAAGACTTTATGGCAGATACTTTCTGCTATAAAAAGCTGCTGAAAGTTATTCACTTTACCTGACTTTGTTTTGAATAAAACAGCTTTTAATGTTAAGATGTATAGCTCTGTAACATGGGGATAAAAATGACTGTTTCTCACATATGTAGCAGCTATATTCCCAGGAAGCCAAATGTACTCCAACATAAAAATATTTTACAGTTGTAAAAAAATGTTTGCAATTCATCCCTTTCTGTTCTTTCAAACCAGTAATGGCATCCCATCATTGTACTCAATTTAAAGAATCTTTATAATGCAACATTAACATGTTCGTTAGTCTGTAAAAAGAAGCATGCCACAGCATAACGCAAGCACAAGTATTTCTTTTCAAGACATCAGAAGCACAAGGCTACAATTATTAGCCAAACATCTGACACAGGCAGACATTAGCTGCTCCATTTTTAGGAAATGAGAAGAGAGAAGATGCAGGAGTTGAAATGAAAAAGTTATCAGACCGTCTAATTGGGGTAAAAGTATTAAGATGGTGATTTATGCATAATCAAAACTCTACCTGCTCACCAACTAATAGATCTGTCACTGACATGAAAACTTATCAAGGATTATTTTGCACGCGAGTTATTTTCCTCAATGTTAGATTGGGATTAGAAGCATGATTATATTTAACTGTGAGTATTCAACTGTTTGCCTGACAAATTACCTCCTTCAAGTAATTGGACACTCAATCACTTTTCATGTGGCTTAGAAAAATAAACATGCTTGGAGCAAATTTATGGTGTTTAGTTCAGCAACTGAATCAGTGAAATATCAGTAAATGCTTAGCAGTCCAATATTGGAAATTAATCTGAGTTAACTTGCTTTTAAAATGTGTTACAAGAAGAATGTGCTAATTTTTAAAAACTAGAAGAACTAGAGGTTTGACAGACTCATTCACATTTTTTTAGTTGCTTTTCTACAAAGGGATTGAGACTGGTTAATGTTTTATTCAGGCTATTCTCCTAAAATTGCTGATGAATGTTTAACAACAATGCAAATAGGATCTTGTGACACTGCAATAAAAGTATTATACTGCCAGACTTATAGTTACAACCACTCCAACTTGTAGTTGGAAATCTCTTTAATTTAAGCAACGAATAGATTAGATTCTGATCATCTCACAGCACATAAACCACTGCACAATAAAACCCCATTTAAAATGTATTTCTTTGAAAGTGAAAAATAATTATTTGAAGAAGTGAATGCAGTTTTTGTTTTGTCTATCTGTAACCATATAGTGTTTTGCACATTTGTGGGTCAGTTCTGACCCCTGTGCATCTTTTTGAGACATCTTCTCGAAAACAACGTGTAAAAAATGAATTTAAAAGAATCTCAGAAGCGTCCAGGTTAATTTAAATAGTTTTGGTATAAAAATAAAGAGGTATTACTCCAGAGAATACTCTAGAGGTCTAAAAAGCAACACTTATGTTAATGAATGACAACACATTAAGATGTCACAAAATGAAAAATGGGGGAATAAATCACCTCTCCCTACAAAAAAAGGCAATTCATGATGGGAATAACCGTTTAAAAGTGTGCAGCTGCAATCCAACTTTTCTCAGCACCCACTGGTCAAATCAAATGATTGACACGTCCGTCCACCATCAGAGCAAACAGAAAACAAAAATCATGTAGCCTGTACGACTCTGCAATAACAATGATGGAAGTGCATTTTCCGTAATGCAAGGGAATGAATCAGAGTTTTCTGCACAGTTCTCTAACATGGATCATGATCATAACATAGCAGAGGAAAGATTGAGTTTGTTTTTGCTTTTATGAAATAAATCTAATTTTTTCTGTTTTTAGCTGCTGATTCACTGAGTTTTTCCATGTACGGTGGTGATGCCTATTCCATTAGAAAGAGCAAAGTTTGAGCTTTAATTTAAGAAGTAGTTTGTGTCTTTTTCAGAATATGCATCTTTAAGTTCCATTCCATTCTTTTATTTAGCTTCGTAGTGCTGGGAGTAGGTCTTATTGAGGTTGAAAATGTTGTCATTTAGATGAGCCTCTTCCCATAACGTGGATATACAATATAAATATATTGGTCGATGTGTAACATGTGTTTGCATTGGTTTTGTTGGTGGAAATGCTGCCGCCCACAAGTATCAGGAGAGCTCGGAATGTAGAGGTTAATACTGAAACTAGACCAAAACACACATCCTGACCTGGAGCCACAATCAATCTGACACTATGTATATTTTCAGAATACAGCCAAAGTGCAATGAGGGTAAGAGCAGAATGTATCGCAATGGAGATCAATCCCACTCACATGAGTTAGCAGCAGATTTATATGGGATGTAGAAGATACTTCACTTTAAATTCAAAACTTAACTTTGAAATAAATTCAGCAGCGCAAATGGAAATTTTGGTCAATACTATTAAAAAAAAACAAAAAAACATAGTGAAGATTAGAATATTTGCCTTTGCTTAAGATTTTCTCACGGTTTGTTTTTTTAACCAGAATACAGCCAAAGTGCAATGAGGCTCAAAAATAAAGGAAGTGGGTAGTAGGTATTCTTGCAGCAAATGTGTAGCAGTACATTAGAATTAACTATTTCCAAATAAAATCACAATGGCAGAATATTGCTGACCTACTATAAATTATTCATAATGTCTAAACCAGCAGTCTGAAATTCAACTGCCACTGCCCTGCAATTTTTGGAGGCATCTTTGCTCCAACACACCTGAATCAAATGAATCATTAATGACGAGGCCTTTGCCAAATTTGCTGACATGAGAAAGGGATAATTCTGCGTTTTAAATGAGGTGCGTTGGAGTCAGGAGGCATCCCAAAGTTGCAGACCCTGATCTAAAGGATGACAAAAAACTCATCATACAGCGTGTTTTAGCACCTATGTCGCATCTCAGGCCCTATTTGCTGTGATGCTAATTAGAAGATGACAGCTAATATTGATTTAGAAATGGAAAGCCAAAGAGAAGGACATTGATATTCATAGGTGTTAGACATTTATGTAAAGATAACCGGTTGTTACCATATTTACATTTTTCAGTTTATATTTTTTTTTCTTATTAAACAGGACACATTCTAGTAGATCAAGCATTAAAATAAAATACTGTCAACAAACTTGTTGAATGAGAAGACCAATGTACTGACAGAAATACGCATTTTAGACTAACTAAATTGAGAGGTCAGTGGACTGTGCCAACAGAGGAAGTTGTATTTGTTATTCAATCAAGCTAGCTTCAAATTTACAAATACTCCCTCAATCAGATCTGACTGATGATCAGCAGGACAAACACTGAATAGCAAGTTGGATTTTTTGAGTGGTGTTGGATCTCTTCTTTCCATGTATTTACACTTAAAAGTCACTTTTTGGCCTGTAAACAAGTGAACAGAAAGCATACACCTTAAAACATTTGTTTTTTTACTTTAGTGAATATTATAAACATGTGATATAATCTTGTAATTCTTTAATTTACTAATTCTTTCATTCAAAGCCACTAAATCTATTGAGGAAGCTGCAGGACTCTTTTGCTTTCACGGTTAATATTTGATCTACCGAATTGTTGAAACAAAAACAAAGTCAACTTAAATAAGTTTGTATGCTTTGCAATCCCTAAAAGAAAATGACACCTGGCAGGTCTGACCTCAATGAAATCTGAGAACTGGTATTGGGCCAGTATACACCTGATCAGTGCATCTCTAATAGTTGTGGTAGTTCTTGCCTCCAATCTGCCTGCATGTGAAATCGTTACTATTTATGAAACAGACTGAGGTCCTTATGGTACAAGTAAAGGTTATTTTTACTGTATTTATACACATGTGCAACACAAATAACACAGTCTAACTGCTTTTATTTGCAACAAAATTATTACAACTATTCCTATAGCTCTTAAAATAATGATTATTATTCATTTCCATTCTGATACACAGAGTTGAGGCAAATAAAAAAAAACAACACTGTAAAGTAGAACTTTTTTAAAGTGTTTAATGTACAAAATATGATCCCGTTTCCCTTGGGTAACAGTAGAGTTGCAATATTTACTGGCAAATAAATCCCAGGAACTGAGTCTAACAAGATGATCAGTTGATTAAGGCTATCTGATTGGGCAACTAATCAGTAACAGGATGCGCAACACACATGCCAAATGTAGTTATAAAACAATATTGCCAAAGTATGAGCAATGGGTAATACTCCTGTCACCACAATAACTGTGTTTTTTGCAGCCAGAAATATTTTAAGTTGGTTAAATGTGTATTTTTTGTGAGAGATGAAAATGTGTTGTACCCTTTCAGCCATCTGGCTGGCAGTTTTCAGCTACAGGTAGGAGTGAGTAGGATGCACAGCATTCCTCTATGCTAGCCAGATACACTTTATCTGGCCTCTTTTTTAAATACAGTAGGGTGGATAAACATTGTGGATTTAGAAACAGCAAGTTTTTAAAACCTTTGTTTATTTGCCTGAAACAATTGATGCAGTCTACCTCATCTGCATGCGAGTACTTTTAAAGTAAGGAAGTTATTGTTGTTAACTTAGCCTGTTTTTAATGGTGTGTGAGTTCACACAAGAAAAAGTATACCAACATTCAATGAGAGGCTATGGCAAAACAAGTCCAGTCTGGTAAAGCCATGTCTCTCTCTCTCGTTTACTGGAAGGAGTGATACTAAGACTCAACTCTTGTAACAATTAAATCCACATTAATCAACTACGCCTTTGCAAAGCAGTCATTTTCATTCATGGAGACGAACGCTCTCTTTTGCTCACTAAATCTACACTTCCCTAAACATTGGCAGTCATTACAACAAACAATTGACTGAGGACGTATTTAGTTAAAAATCTGAATTTATTATAAGCAAGGGTGTGATATAATAGAGAAACTCGTCGTTTTCTGTTACGACTGCAATGCTAGTTTAGCACAACCTTTGTTATTGTGAGCTGTGGCTCGACGGCAAAATGCTAGCCAGCTAAAAAGCTAGTATGTTGGCACGGCTAGTCTAAACTGTGTCGCTGTAGAACCTCCATTTATTGGACAGAAATGCGATTTTCGTACAATTATTTGTTCTGTAATGAAATAAAAAGCCACATATAAAACTATCAAACCCTAACATCATACAACACAGCTAGCTCTTCGTTCGCTTTCAATAGCATCACTCGATTTGACCGCAGCTGAATAAAGTTAGCTCAGCATTAGCCCCCACTAGCTAACTAGATGTAGATAAATGTCTCTATATATGTGAATTTGGTTCCTACGCTTTCACAAAGGCTACTAAAATAGCTGAAGTGGCAAAACAAGTATTTATGCAGAATGGCAGGTGTTTGGCTCATTTGCTTTTTGACACAGTGTTGTCAGAGTTGGCAGTAGCAGCAGCTAATGTTAGGCAGCCGCTACTAATCGGTAGCGCAACGCCTGTGCGCACTCACCAGGATGAGTAGCCTTGCTCCGCCATATCGCCGAAAACAGTGGGTTCCGCGGCTGTGGCTAACAGATTCAGGTCCCGGTGTCAGCCCGCTGGGACCGGGGAGCGAGGGGTCTCTGCTTTTCCTTCACAATCCGACGTCTTAGTAGTTACTTTTAGGTGACAACATGATGATACATCCCGGCGGCAGCTAGTAATTACTAGCTGAATTTCATGCAATTGAGATGAAAATGATGGTTTGCTATCGTTAGGTGGACAAGACAAAGCACCCCGAGGAAAAAAAAACACACAGATGTTATTTTCGTCGGTCTCGCTAGTATCCTGCTGTCACCTCAGCCGAGATGGCTCGGTCTGCAACGATGCTACACCCACTGTAGATCCATATTCTGTGCGATGTATCCAGAATAAATTCGGATATTCCTTGAGTCTGCAGCCCGAGCTGATATGGAAGACGCTCAGCTTTGTTTTCTATAGCGAGTCCGCGGGAACGCGCACTATCGCCCTGCTGTAGAGGTTTACAAGTGGGACGAGCACTGAAACGCTGTCATGCACTGAAAATGATTGCAATTATTTCCTTTCGTCTGAAAGCATTGCAATTAATCATTCCTTTCATAAAATATTGCGATGTATACAAAATTCACCGATACACTCGAATTCAATTTAAGCACCAAACATAATTTGGCAATTCAAAATTGGTTATGTTTTTAAAATGTAAATCTAAAAGTTAAAATATGATGCGTAATGTTAAATCAACAGACCACTAGTGTTATTTTTATAGCCTGTGGATTAGGGTTGATTAGGGTTCATCACTCTGTTAATTGAGGCGGGGGTTTCCATGGGGAAAACACAGACAAACATATGAAAAAACGCATATTTTTTTTCATATGCGTTTTGAAAAATCAAAGCATACAAAGCATAGTTAACATTTCTCAATTTTCTGACATCAAATCAGGATAACATTATGCTTCTTACGGCAGTTAGATTTACCAAGATTATCCCCAAGTCCCAAATGCCACAACAATGAAATATCTATTTTTAGGATTTTGTTTTTGTAATTTGTTTTATTTTCCTCAAAGTCAGCACTTTACAGTCATTAAGATTACTACATCTTTAAACTATTTGGGGACGTCCAGACAATGATGTCCTGGTTGTGCATGGTTCTTATGTTCTTTTATGACATAGAATGGAAATTGGGAATGATTTCATAGTCTGGTTCTTCGTGTGGACACAGTTTCCAGATGTTTGAAGATGATCTGTTCATCTGCTGAAACAATTATACCCACACTTAACAGCATTGCACAAACACAACATATGGGAGTGCTTTGCTGCTGAAGGTACACAAGATGAATTAATTAATGATTAATGAGCATAAATTATCTTTACTTAGAAATTAAAAAAAATGTTTTTATTAAACAAATTAAGTTTATGGGTTTTGGATAAAAAAGGGGCACTGTTGCATCAAATATACAAATTAGAAGATTAAATTATAATGGATAAAGGTGTCGAAAAAAGGCTAAGCAATAGTTATTGATGGCAACCTTATTTTTTCATTTCATTGTGTGATAAATTGGGCTAATTGTTTAAAATTAAAAAATGTCAGAAGATCACAAAAAATATATTTAGAATATGGGGCACATGGTGAATAAAAAAATTACTAGGGCATGTTTATCAATATTTACAATGTAAATTGTCCAATTACTTAATTTATTACTTTGTGGTGGAAACAATTTGGTTAAAATCAAAGCTATTGATTTTATCAGAATATGTTTCCCATTTGCATTAAATAGAATTATTAATGCAACACATTAAGATAATTTACATCAGTAATTAGACCAAACAAAGGGAGGATACATATCCTTTAACCTACTGATGAAATTTCCTGTTTTGGTCTACACAAACGCTTTGCGTTAACAATGTTACAATGAAGAAATGACAAAGTAGAGATTCAGGGAGAGATCTCAGCATCATATTTTAAGCATTTATACATTGTACATCATCCACTGAGAATAGCATGGAGACCATTTTCAATGACGAATGGAAACACTTGTGATTTACTTTTATGACCAACCAATTGTGTAGCTTAATGTTGCAACTTCAAAACACCCAACAATGTTGAAGTTTCATAGTCCTTGTCCTTGTTAAACTATAACATGTTATTTTCAAATGAGCTCTCATCCCTGGTTCAAGGTATGAACCAGACTTTTCCGTAAACTCCATCAAAATAAATTAAAGTGGCATACTTTGTTAAATTAAGAACAACATGTGGGGATCAGCTGTTATATTTATTTGCCATTTTGTTGTAATTTGTTATTTAGGATAAAAAACAAATGTGCTTACATTCTGCTATGGCCACAGCGAAACCTGTTTAGGGGAAAATTTATTTCTTGGACATGTAAATAGTAATTCATGAAGAGACTAGACTAGAACTGCCATAATCCTCTGCCATTTTGTAAAAATTAAAAGGGGACAAAAAATAAAAATAAAGCAAGTGAGTTTGTCAATGAATTCTATTATCAAGTCCCAATTATGTTTCCTTGTGAACAGCTGCATCCCCAGTTATTTTCACCTAAACGTTTCACCAGCTGGAGAGACTTAAGAGCCCAGTGAAGTCTCTACAACTGGTAAAAAAATGTAGCAAACAAACAGAATTCATTTTTTACAGTTCATCCCAGTTACTTTGTTCCATTTCTCTGATCAGCATTAAAATTCTCATAACTGTTAGTTCATTTTCCACAGCATTTAGTTCTTTGTACACCTCAAAATAGCAGTTTCTCATTTCTTCCACCCATTTGCAAGTGTTTTTGGACATGCATCAATTGATTCCACTCAACGCTCTGCTATTTTATAACATTGTCATTTGCTTATGTCATGTCAGTCAAACTTAACTGAATGCTGAACAGTCAGTCCCTATAAACCTAATTGTCCCCATTTCATTGCCCTGAGTCATTAATTAAGAACAAATCTATTGAACTAGTTGTCAAAAATGTTATGCCTTTCTTCATACTTTCCAGAAAATGTCTCACACACTAAACAATGTATCTCAGGTGAACGTAAGTGTTCACTTCTGAGGAATGTGTGAAGCATTAGCTGTAACAGTTCCAACGTGTAGTGCAATATCATTTGCATTCTTGCACAGCTTTTACCCAAAAGGAGTAAAAAAGTTGTACTTTGCGTTTGCACAATGCTTTGAAGAAGTGCAAAAAGTATAAATAATAAAAAAGTAAAAAAAAACAAAAACTCACTGTCTGGTATACCTCTGCGTCACTAAAGTGTAGATTTTTGCTACACAGAGGGAAATGTCATAAAGAAAACATGAGAGCCATTTCACTATTTTCTTCATAAATAACAGTGTCAAGAGTTTTTATTTTGATGATGCTGACACTTTCATTTACATGAATACTTGCTTTTGAGGAAAGAACTGTTCCCCATCTGGTTAATAACTTTGCAGGTTAACCACCAGTGTTTGCAGTGTGTATGAATTGTTTACAGAAATATACAAAGTGTTGTGTAAATGTTAATGGTCAGAAATTCACCAAAAGCACCTGAAAAAGAAAACAAAACAAAAAAAAACTGTAGCTTGGGAAAAGATTTTGTAAAACTTTGCAGTGAAAGCCTATACTTTATTACCCAGCAGTGTTTTTATTGTCAGTGGATATTTTTTAAAGACAACAAAGGGCCCAAGTGGGTCATATCTTTAATGTCCAACATTTCAGCAGCCTATAAAGACTCAAAAATGTACTACAGGGAGAATAAGGATGTCCGCAAAAATGAATGTTCCTGTTAAGGTTTTGCTGATGCCTGCAAAAATGCTTCCTTCATAGAAGACAAAGAGGCCAACAGGGTTTACTAAGAGGTCAGTGGGATTCCCTCAGGCCAAAGAGTGTAGGGATTAGCAAAGTGTGCAAAGAGCTGATTTTCTAGCAGATTACATACAGTCTGTTCACCGTAAAGAAGATCCATCATCTCAGCACTCTGATACTGCAGCGACTTAGAGCGTATTTAATTCAACGACAAATTGGATCATTTTTGCAGCATCGCCTCGCTTTTACTCAGCTTCAGTATGGAAAAAACTGTTTTGCTGAACATTAGAGAGAGTTCAACCTTCTGCTTTTCGGCATAATGACTAACCTTTATAGTTTAGGTTGCCAGTTTGAATAAAATACACATCTCAACACATCTTGATAAACATCAACTCCAAAGGTACTTTTTCCCAATCAAACGATGAAAAGCAGTTCATAAAAAGAGATTTAAACTGAACTGCCAACTAACTTCTAAACAGTCAGAGCAGATGATCTTATGTTATGCGATATTCAAGAGGTTCTTTGTAATCACGAGTCCCATAATTGTCACAGTCACGTTAGATGCGACAGAAGTGCCTAAATGACCATATGCAATTTGGTGCACATGATTACTATGCTTATTCTGTTGTTGTTCATGTGTAAATGAGGTAGAACCTTTAAGAAAAATGACGGTCTTTAAGATTAAAAGTTAAAATCTTTGAGGTATTGATTTAGTAAAACAAAAAATGTAAGATGTTAGGAACTAGTACCTACTTATTACAGATTTAACCAAAAGACTAAGTTTATGCAGGGAATATAAAAGAAAAAAAAATCAGATGTAAAAAGCTGAGCTGGAAAAATTACACAATTGTGTAGTAGTAGGAGAATTTCTTTTCAAAACAATTCAAACTGCAAATCTTTTGTTGTATGTCTCTACTAATCTTGCACATGCAGACAGATATTTTTGTCCTCTCTTCGTGGTAAAATTGTTCTAAAACAGTCAGATTGGATGGAAGATGTCTATGAACATCAGTTCAGAAATCTTGCCACAAATTTCCAAAATGTCATCCATGTACCATGCAGCCACCTGCTCCAAAGGGCAGTTTGGAAAATTTAAATAATCTAGCAGTCATATTTGTATACTTTTGGGAGGAAACTGGAGTACCAGAAAGAACAAATGCTACAAGAGGAAAACATGCAAACTCTATGCAGAAAGACTCCAGGGTTGGATTCAAAGACATAACCTTCTTACTACAAGTCAGTAAGAGAAAGGAGGGAGAGCGGTTGGAGGTGGATGGAGGTCGATGTGACAACAGTGGAGGGTGATGAGGATTCCAGAGGATCCCATAGATCATGTGAGTTTGATTAGAAGGAGGAAGAATCTCCCATGAGCAGCCCATAAGGGAATCCCTCGAGATGGTTTGGTCAATAAGTGTTCTTGCTGGTCCATTGTGGGAAAGTGCAAAGAGATAATAACTCATAAGAAGATTTGATTAGGTTTATCTCACTAGCCAGACTTCTCCTTAACTACATCAAGGAAAGTGAGCAGATGGCAGCCAAGTCTGACTGCAGCATTCTGACTCAGCCACACCCCCATTTGGAAGACCTGCAGCTCTGGAGACACAGCCACACCTAACACATTCCAAAACAATGACACTCAGACTTTTGTTTGTTAAAGATGTTGAAAATGTTTTCAGCCTTTTGTTAAACTATATTCAAGACATTCCAGGGTATCATTAAAGTCCCAATAAAATACAACCTCAAAAGCTTTGTAGGGCCCTGTATGCTTGTAACAAAACCAGAAAGTCCTGGGTTTACATTCTTTCTTTAACCTTGCACAAAGTTCTCGCTTTGATCAAACTTGAACTCTGCATAAGTATAAAAAACCTTATGTCATTTAGCTTTGTACTGTATTGCAAAATTTAAAACAAGCAATAAACAAATGTCAGCAAAAAGCCAATAGTTTCAAAAAATCTGATTTGGGTCATCATTATGTATCACAACTACCTAAGATAAAATGTTATTCTATGTAAAAATATGTCTGATGTAGCAGCCAAATCCTTGGACATCCATTTTTAAAATGAATGTGTGGACGTGTCCACATTTTGATGTTATTATAGAATCCAATCTTCAGCATCCATAAGAAAAAATAAATGTGAATTATTTTCAAAAGTTGATTTGTGTAAGTAAGTTATTCCATTTTATAGATGACACACAGAGTTATGTTGTCAAGTTCTTTATTTCTGATGATTATGAAATAGGAAATAAAATTAAGTTTAGTAAAAATACTAAAACAACATAAACAATGACACACAGTGTGACAGATGGCCGAAAAAGAAAGCCCTTCAAAGTGTATATGTATATATACACACACACACACACACACACACACACACACCTAAATTGTTTTATTTGAATGTGTATAGATCAAAAATTAAGATAAACCATATGACTATTTTGACTCTATAGTATTCATTTTTGTTTCATTTTGAGATCATTTTGGATCTTCAAAAATACTTATGCTTTGTTATGAAATGATCATTCAACAGTTTTTTTCCCATCCAGGTATTTCACTTGCTTAATATTGTATTCCTCTTTGTGGAAAGGAGGAGGGCTGCACATTGATACGGTGGTACCAGTGGAGTTTGCATGCTTTCACCAAGCATACATGGATTCTTTCCAGGTTCTCCTCCCAAAGTCTATAAACAAAACTGTCAGGTTATTCTGTCAGGTTGTCTGAAGCCCCAACCTTCAGCTGTAAAGAATGTTTGGTTTTAGGTAAATTGGTGCCCCGTGTGGAGAAAAGGTAGATTACAGGAGAAGGACAGTTAGGCTGATTCAGTGTCGAGACCAAGCCAGCATGTTGATTCAATTAATATCCATTATCACCTTTCTGTGGGCATTAAATGAAAAAATAAAACTGCTGCTTGAATGACCTTTCCCTGAATTTTTTTTTTCATTTATCTGGGATGAGTTTCAGAAGGCTAAACCATCTGGTTTGGATTCCTTCCTGGAATCTCCTGCAAGATTTGTTTAGGGCACATCTTACCAGGAGGAGGCCTCAGGGCAAACCCAGGACTTAGTCAAAAATTTTAATGTCCCAGTTTGCATGAAGACTCACTAATCTTATCCAAAAAAGCCAGGGGAGTTGGTTAAAATGAAGAACAAAGGCTACAATTTCTCAGATCCTTGAAAGCAAGTCCTGGAAAGAGTTAAGTAATTCATACAGGGATAAAACTGGGATATGATAGTAATAAATTCAGAGTTATATTGTTGTCATGATAAGAAAATGTGATCATGGGAACCAATAGCAATGCTGTTAACCCATCGCAATAATTCTCTCTGTCTACCTCCCTGAACGGACTTTGTAGCACTAAAACATTGAATCACGTTTTTCCTTGTATTTAATATGGCTCACAGGGAACACTGATTCAATAAAACTTAACAACAGGTTGTAAAAGGCTGCTTACCTAGCCAGTGTTTCATGTGAATAATTCTGTTTACTTTTATGAGGAAAATCCAAACCAAGTCTCCCTTTCCCTCCTTTTAAATGAGTTAATGTTACATGATAACAGATGCTCTTACTCAAAAATTTTACCCTGCAATATGCTTTTTTTTCATGTGCAAATCTAACATACAGTGTTATTTAAAAAGCAAATAAACCGTGTGTTATATCAGTTTGGCCACTAGGGGTCACCATTGTCTGTGATTTAATTAGATTCTGCACACAAAAGAACAAAGAGGACTGTGCCTGCAGATATTTATATTCGTTGCAAACGTTCACATTTTTCCCTCTATCCTATCATAACTTTTGCATTCCCTTGTGTGTGCAAAAGGGAATGCACACACAAGGGAACGGTAAAATTATGACTTACACAAACAAAAAGAAACCAATCTGGCAAGTTCTTGAAACAGGTGGCCCAAGTTTCTGTAGTGAGACGTGACACTACATCCTGCTCACAGATGGGTCTTATAGACTGCTTCCTTCCTTTGACTGGCCGATAAAAAGCACCTGTTTACACTTCTGAACTGATCAGACAGGAAGTGAGAGTAACATTGTCAGCACTGTTGTGTGTCTGCTGAGAGCTTCAACCTGCTAGCCATGTAGTTTTGAGAAGAGTTCAGTTTTTTGTGTTGTTTACACTTCTTCTACAGAAATGTTTTGTGAATTAAGTACATCGTGCCCTGCAAAACTATTCACACCATCTGAACATTTTCTCATTCTCTCATGTCACAGCAGCCTCCTGTCATGTATTTTACTGGGCTCTTGCGTGATACACCAACTCAAAGCAGTGAATGTATCCCATGAAAAAAACATAACACACAATTTTCAACTTTTTATAAATAAAAATCTAAAAATACTGGAGTGCATTTTGAATACCCTTCCACTCTGATTCACCTGCAAAAAACCTGTATGTTGCTTCAAGTTAATGAGTTGTAGTTTTAAAATATGCTCTTTAAGATGATGTCTATTGACTTTGGCATTCTTTGCAAGGGCGATCCTAAAAGAGAGATTAGGTCATTTTAATGAGATTTCAGATTAACAGGAATTACTGACCCAGAGGTTTTATGGGGAAAAAAAAAACAATTTATTTCACATCTCTATTCTCAGCTGCAGGTTTCTGATCTAATGTCCCACTTCTGGCTTCTTAGTTCACCAAGACAGGTGTCAACACTGTAAAAAAAAAGAGTAGAGTTGGGTCACAATAGTTTTCTTTGTTGAATAAAAAACAACCAGACAGAGCCTGTAGCCGTCAGTTGTGGCAAGAACTGTTCAGTCTCTCGATCCCAAGCAGAGTCCAGGGGAGGGAAACGACTGTTTGAAGCTCTCCCCCTGGGCTCCGGGCTCTGTCTGTGAGATCCGGGTGTGCTGACAATATTAGCACGTGTGATCTGAGAGTCTGATCAAAGCTGGCTCGCTCTGCCCGACCGATTTCTAAAGGATTAAGGATTAGGGAGCTGGGGTGCTGGGAGAGACACAGAAGCAACCCTGAAGAGACAAAGAGGATCGTGAAGGTATGGGATGAGTTAGAAAGGGATAAGGAGATGTTGATGAGGACATAGGGGTCAAAAGAGACACACAGATGCCATTTTGAGACAGAAGTTCAGGCCAAAATGAATGGTGTCTCATTATATCCTTAGGTTACTTGGCAGACAAGGCTGCGCTGCTGCTAAAGTCTGACACATACCTAGAGGAAACCCCCTGCTGTGCTTTAATAATGAAATACGTTCTGCAACTCACAGGTACTCTGTGTTTATCAGCTTAATGGGATTAATTTTGTTCTTCATTTACAAGCTGATTCAGTTTTGTGGAAAGGAAGAGCTAAACAGCAAGGTATTTTGACTCCATTGTTTCCAGTGATTCTACGTATATTATAAGGTATGAGTGTTTTTCACACTCTTTTGGTAGTTTTAGGAGTTGTTCAGTGAAGGGTGGTTAAGTGACCTTTAACATTAGGAGGCCAAAATTAAAAGTCAGAGGTTGTTTACCAAACACCAGAGAAAGTTTTGAGAAGCTTTCAAGAGGAAAACTGGTTTCTAAAAGGGCATACATGATCATTTTCAAAGCTTTTCCTTTTCAGTTGTATTAGGCATGTAGCTTCTAATAGTGGCTCTCATTTCCATGTATAAAATAAAAAGATATGTAAAATTACATAAAAAAATATGCAATATTAAAAGAACAATATAGATATTAAATTATATTGAATGAATGGATGGAGAAATTGATAGATTGATGGTTAGCAATTGACTGAATAGTCTGTCATAGCTGTAGCATAAAAGAACCTCATGTTGTTCTTTACCTCAGAGCCGAGTTTCCAATTATTTCATTTTCCTGGGGCAAAACCTTTCCAACACAGAGACTGTAGCTGGTTGCAAATGCATTCTCATTATTTACTTCTTCAAGGTCCATCCTTTTCTTTGTCGTGTCTAAACATCCACACATCCATTACAATTAGTAATAGATATGCCTTGTCAAGAAAGTAATCAATTTTCTATTTATAACAATAGGCAGCCCCTTCCAGGGTTTCAGAAGAAATCCTATACAATGATGCCTTTTTGTTTTACAGAAACAAAAACTGTTCCTTTAGTGTGTTTTAAAATCATTTATGTGTTTTGAAAAAGAATATAAATTCTGGTTGAGATTTATCTGTGTCATACTTTTAGTTTTTTAAATACAATGATATCTGCCTTTTAGAAAATAAACATGGCCTAAAGCGTGCTTATTAAGTACATATTTGTTCCTTCTATTTACTTATAGTTGAACAGGTAACTGAATTTGAACCTGTTCACTTGAGTGGATTTCATAGGTTAGTATATAATTCTCTACATCCTGCAAAACTGAGTCTGTTTGTCTTCTTACCTTCCTTAAGATGACATTCAACATAAAAGCTGAATTGCATGAAGCTACACCTACCAAAACAAACTTAATTAATAAATATTTTTTTAAAAATGGCATGTAATGACATAAACCAAAACATATCATTGTTATATATATGCTACAGTCACAAAGCTACATGCAAATGCAAATTCCAACATAATGATTTGCTTCCCTGTCTTTGAAGCAAATCAAAAGTTGATCATTTCAAAAGGAAATAGCAACAACTAAAGACCCTAACTTTACAAAACTAAGTTTCACAGGGTCAAGGCTACTCAAATGTTATCTTATTTGGATAAGATAACATTCAAATAATGTTTGAATTAATATTTTGAACCGAGCATAATTACAGTAACTGTTTTCACACTCTTAAAGTTGAGGATGTGTTCGGTTTGTATTTGCTACATGAAACACTGTAGTTTCAGTCACTCACTGTCTTCTTAGATGTTCCTGCTTCATTCAGATTGAAACCAAATGCTAATCTGCGGTACTAAAGAATCATTAAAGCAGAAGTGAGATGATTTTGACCCACTGAAAATAACAAAAAGGAATAAGCGCTAAAGCAACCATGTAGCAGTGAGCAAATAATTCAACACCTGCTTGCTAAATATCCAAAAAAGACGTAGATGAAAGGTCAGTGAGAGGCAAGTTGTTCGCCCCCCACCAGATGTGTACTTGTTCTGGCCTTTAGCCGATTAATTATCTCATAGTTTATGACACCAGGGTCAGTGTTCAGGCAATTGCATTACACCACACACTCCGAGCAATCTGGGGATTTGTTCCTGCTGGACAGTCTGTTTGCGCTTGTGTGTAAAATAAATAAGGGAGGAGACTCTTTACACATGTAAAGGGAAAGAGGAACTGCTTATGTTCCAGCAGTTCCTTCATTTAGGTAGATTTGTTTAATTTGAGATGATCGACAGCAGTAAGGCACACTGAACCGGGAACCACACCGTGGCATGCTGCCCTATTTGCCCGAGCCTCTATCATTTCCTGGGTATAGCCAATAGCAATAAAGGAAGTGGTCTCACTGTCACAGAAACAGTTGGCACGGAAACAGCACATTACACCATCATCCAATCCCCCTCCCATTCCTTTGTCGTCATGTTTGTCCTCCCTCCCGGTGCCCTCCTCCTCCCTCCTCTCCCTGTCCTGCATGTTTTTTCACTCATCAATGAAATCACAACCAAACCTATTGCTGGCCCTGTCATGAAGGATATTACACCCTCACAGAACAGATGATGATTTGTTTTCAACCGTCAGGGTGAAAACCTCCCCCCGCAGCCAGAACAAGAATTGAAACAAAGATGCTGAAACCATCAACGTGTGTTTTCCCCTTTTTCTCTGTCACTCTCATGATTTAATCCTGACCTCTTCTCTCTCCCTCTCTCTCTCTCTATCTCCACTGACTCCTCCCTCTGTTTCTGCCCTGCACTCCCTCTCTCTGCCTCTCCGTCTCCGACACACTCAAACACACACCCTCCACCCCCATCGCTGCAGTGTCTCAACTGCCTTGGAGCAAGCAAGAGAGGATACAGAACACAGACGGTTAGAAGACAGAGGAAGAAAGAGACGCACACAAACACAGAGAGAGAACGAGTGAGAGGCGTACTTTATGTATGCAGTGAAAATGAGGACGGCATGAAGATGAAGCAGAGGCACTGAAGGTGGATTGCACTGAGCCTTCTCTTTCCCTGCAAGGGCTTGTCTGCAGTATCCTTTTGTAAACGGATGCTGGCTTGAGATCACGGTAAGCCACTCTCACTGTGCCTTTTTTCTCTTATCTGCACGATGGGATCTCACTGTGGCCATTCTGTTGAAGCAGAATGATAAAATGGGGAAAGAGATGTTCAGAGATGGCACTAAGGCAGCCAGGCGGGCTGTCCAATCCCCTCCTCCACCCTCTCAGCTCAGTGCCAATGGACGCTGCTATCTTGCATTTGCAATTTGACTCATCATCTCCCTAGAGCATCTTTGATTCTTATAGAATGCTTTTATGTGAATACAGCGCTTAGTTTACGTAATGTTGTATGTAGGACAAGTGGAGGATGCAGCAAAGATGTGTGCATGTGTATGCGTGTGGATGTGATCAGTCCAGGCCACAAGCTGTACAAACAGGGAGGGAAACAGGAGCATAAAACCCGCCATCACACAATCAGATGCTGAGCACAACTGGACTTTACCAGACAGCCAACGTGCACAAATCCCAAGGAGTTTGGGATAAGACGGCAAAATCGAGGCCCTGGAAACGCCAAGAGATTTTGTGAGTGAAGCTTCCCATTTTCCTTTGCAGGGAGCCAAATTACATATATTAATAACAATCTCCTTCTAGAACCATAATCCATTTGGTTTACTTGTGTCCAGCTGTTCATAGATCTACTGTAAATCTTGATGTGGGGAAGAGGACAGGAGGGGGCAGAAGGGAAGAGCGGCGCATGTTCGTTACCCCAGTGGGAGAGAAAAAAGCAGGATGGTTGTGACATTTTGTATCTCCACAATCCTTCCTATTTACAAGAGCTTTACTGTATTTTATTTTCAGTGGGGGTTGGGATTTATTGTGTGGCACAAGAAGAACATGTGTGTTTGTGTACACTCTGTGTGTGTGTTTGCCTTACACACTCAAGAGAAAGAGAGAGAGGGGAAATCGGAGAGAGCTTGTGCAAGGGAGCGGTTGAGGGGCTGGAGGGAGGGGGGTTAACAGTAGGGAGGCAGATGGGGCAGAGGGGCGGAGGTTGATGCAGCAGAGAGCAAGAGGGAGAAAAGAAGGAATGGAAGATTTGGTACAGATTGGATGGATGAGCAGGCGGGGTTGGAGGGTGTGGAGAGGGGGATAAAGGTGGAGGGGGCGGAGGGTGGTGGTGATAATTTCACGGTGGTGGAAAGGCAGCGCACTGCTGAGCATGTGACACAGATGAGTTGGCGAGAGATCCATCCAGCCGAGGCCCTGAGATTGTGGAAAACACAACCTCCTTCAATGAGTCCATCAAATCTGACATACTGGACACCTTTACCGAGCCTCTGGGATATTGGTGATTAGGGAACATTGGGACTTGACAGGAGCATTAATCTTCTAGGCTAAATTTATAATGTAGCTCTAATTAGAAACTAGGTTTGGGATGGTTACTGACACTGAGGCATTTCAAAGTGCAATAAATGACAGGTTTCACAAGTGTAAACATTCTCTGTCAATGTTCCAACAGTTTTATTGATGAGATGCAAACGAAAGTGGCAAATACACCACTAGAGTTTTGAATGTAGTGCTGCCCGCCGCTTGCCTGCTGTCGGGCAATTTACAAAATTTCAAAAGTCATCATAATATTGTGTGCAATATTGCAACTGAAAAGGCTGCAACTGGTTTTACTATATAATAAATGCAATGCAAGTAAATTCTGCATGCAAATAATGTTTTGGATGTGTTGGGTGGACTTTTACTGCCCTCAGAGGAATATCTTTATGATGAAGAAAAAGAGAAGTAATGTTAGAAAAAAATAGGTTAATTGTAATCTATGTTGTTGTCACAATATGCAGGAACAGTATCTTAATTAAATGTTTTCCTGATATCGCATATGGCCCTACTATAGTATGACCAACTCACAGAGAAAAAATACTTTTTTGAAAATTTTCTACCCACTTAAACACAGATAATCAAGAACTGAACACTAAAAGAGCCACACCTTTCATTCTTACGCCAATTTAAGACTTGATTTAGTAACCCACAGGTTTAATTGTGTTTGATAAAAGCACTTGAAGTGACTATCCACTTAGTGTCTATATCTGGTTGTTCCTTGTCAGATGTGGTAGGAGTTGAATCTATAATCGGTAGGTTGCCGGTTTGAGTCCCAGCTCTGTATGTCTCAGTTGTTGTGTCCTTCACCCGCCTTTTCTGCTGGTGGTGTTCAGACAGCTTGGTGGTGCTGGCGTATGGCAGCTGTGGCTACTATCCAGTACCTTTCCACAATTAGAGTGTGAATGCGTGCATGGATGGGTGAATGACTGAACGTAGTGTAAAGTACAGGCCATTTGTATAAGGGTTGACACCGATCTCCAGCAGTCATTGGATAGGATGCAGGTACACCATGGACAGTTTGTTGGTACATCAGAGGGCAACACAGAGACATGTAGGGCAAACAACCACACACACACACACTCACTCCTTTTGGCAATTTAGAGACCATTTAACTGAACATACATATTTTGGACAATGTGAAGAAGTTGAGCTTCCTATAGAGCAGTGTCTGACCCTCCATGCACACTACTGTGCAAGTTTTAGATGTTTCCCTGCTTTTACTCACCTGTTTCACCTATTTGTAGTTCAATAAAAGCCTATTAATCAGCTCTAGATTGAAATAAGGTGTGCTGAAGCAGACAAGCACCTAAAACATGCAGAGCAGTTTGCCTGGAGGACCAGGGTTTGGAAACACTGCTATAAAGAACCTGTGCATGCAGAAATGACCTGACCAGGATTTTAACCCGTGACCTTCATCCTCCAAGTCAACAGTGCAAACAGCTGAACCACTCTGCAGCTTGCAATGAGGACATGATGTGCATTTTTGCCTGAAACCGCTGTGGTATTATTGATACCTATGGTGCTTTTACTCAAAGTTATTATACCACGAGAATGTTATACCAGCTAATGGCTGTTAGAAACTGTTTATTTTTACCCCTTTGTAGAGGAAATGTGCCCTGACAATGTAAAGTACACAAGACTCAATTCTGTTTGCTTAAGCTGCAAGGAGATAATAGAATAAAACAGCTTTTGCCTTAACTATATAATATCGAGTACAGTTATATAAATTTAGTTTTTTTCCAAAGTACACAACTGAGATAATGTTAGCACTTTCTTGGAAGTATTTGTGTAATTAATTTTGCAGATCCTTCCTAGTGCCATCATGTAAATATGTTGTGGCCACATCAGTTACTGGAATAAAAACAAAATCTGTGGGCTGAAACACAGCAGCCAGAAGATAAAGTGGTAGCACAACGTTAGCTGTTTAACATGCAAACAACCTTTTGCATTCTTGGTGTTTTTATCTGTTGAAGATCTTCCTTTCTATTTCAGCTTCCATTTAGCTCAAATAAGGTTTTAGAGATGAGTTGGTAAGAATTCAATGGAAAAACAAAGAAGAACAAATATTAAAGTGATAGTTTAGATCATTTGAAGTGAATCTCTGTTAATTGTCAGTCTGCTTTAATGGTGAATTTACTTTGTCACAGAAGTTTGAGGTCAGATTTGGAAATTACATCACACTTGAGTTGAAGGCGTTTCCAACCCTCCCCTGCCATTCTCTACGCTATCTAACCATTACCCCTTACCTATGAATGGAGATGCTGTCACCAGTCTAATGCAGCACAATTTTGTGCACATTGACAGACAAAACAACCCAGCAACAAACATGACAATTATCTTTTATTAAAGTGTATATATTTGCATTACCAGCCTTTGACTCCTCTACAAACTCAGTCATATCACATCTTTCTACTACTAGTCAGTGAACGATAAACAACACCAACTTCAAGGAGCCTCAGGTGAAAAGATGCAAAATTTAAGTTTTTAAAAAGACCAGCACAACCAGGTTGCCTAATTTGCAACAAATGCTAGGTGAAAAATGGGAGGCGACCCTTCAGCAGTGTTTGACCTGGCTGGTGACCAGCATGTGGTTCTTCCTAGTGCTTCTGAGGCTTGTGCTTGTAAATGGAATAAATGGTTAAATTTTCAGCCTGTCTTGTTTTTCAAATTTGAATAATCTATACAAAAAAACCCCACACCTTTCAAGAGGAAGTAAGGCGTTGGCATTGAGGGTTTGGCAAGTTTATCATGAGTGCAGTCCACATACTAGATTGCATTTTTCTTAAAAAATAAGGCACCATTCAAAGCTAAATCAGCTGTCTTCTGTGCAGTAAATTATTTGCTAAGAAGAAGAATTGTTGCAACAAAGGAATGATAAAAAAATCAAACAGGGATAATATTAGCTATAATAAGCATATAACAAAAGTCCTGAGTGACACTGGATTTAAAGTGATCACAACTTTCAACAACATGCTATATGTCTGCACTTCTCAAGGGTCATGAACCTTGTCACCACACCCTGGTAGCTTCTATCTAAAACTTTTGCGAGAAGAAGTACTCTGACATAGATTCAACCGCCCTCACCACCAAGAAAAGAAAACACTGCATAGCACATAAACGAAACATTCCTCCAACTAAATCAGTCGAATTATTGTTCTTTTTGCTGAATTGGTGCTAGACAGCATGCTGCAATTTAAGGAGTTTCTGGTGTGACAAACCATATGCTGACTTGACCTCCTTCCACCTCTTTTGTTGCTTGCAACCTCCATTAAACTGTGTGACATAATCACAAGAGACAGACTTGGGTTTTTAAAGAGGCAGTGGCTTGTTGAGGAAGCAATTCTTGCACAGAGGAGTTTAATGCCACAGACCAATGCACTTTAGGCCATTTTTTTTCACCTCTTAGGTGAGCACACCAGCAGCTTGGACAATTAAACTTAGCTCTATTACAGTAAAGTGCCAAGAGGCCCAGACTTAGTTCCCTCTGCTACCTACTTAATAAAATGATTAATCTGAGATGTCATTTATTTCCTCAAGAGGGAACGGCAGAATTATCTAAGAAATCTTTGACATTTCTGCAGGAATAGAGCTATGTCAAAGTTTATTTTTAAGACCATATTAAATGAGTCAAATCACAGAGAAACTTGTTATTATTCAAAGTGGAATGACAGCCCCTTGCTCTGATTTAGCTGGCACAGAATCTCTGTTTGTTTTGGGTCTTTAATCCCAGTCAGGTAAAGTGTCATCGCTACAAATACGTGTTTTGGCAGCGTTTTCTTCTAGATGGACATCAGCACAGAGATAGGGCTTTAAATGACTTACCTGAGCCTTATTTATCTTACAAAGGTATTCATGCCCTTGCAGTATCACACATCTTATCAATTTACTACAACATGAAATCAAGTTACACACTCTTAAGTTCTCTACGGTTATTTTGTGTGATAGACCAGCAAAAAAAATAGCATGAAACTCTGATAACCTCATGCAAGCATTTCAGAAGTCATCAAATAGGGCCCATCTGGGTGTAATCTGATTTCTGTAAAAGCAGTTGTTTTGGGAAGGTTATTGAAGAACAGCAGTGAACAAGCCGACTAGTGAAGAAGTGCTAATTTTGCGAACCTGGATTAGTTAATAAACAAACAAACAATAACCCAACCTTTAAAAATTTTTAATTTGAACTGTTCAGCTCTTCACCTGAAAATGGAAAGAGCTACCAAAACATGGCAGTTCACCACAACTACCATGGAGAAAATTAGTAAAAGAAGGACCCAAGAGGCCCTTTGGTCTCTAGAGGATCTCCAGAGATCCACAGCTCTGGTGGGATAATCTGTTAACAAAACTATTACATGTTGGGCTAACATGTGGAAGAGGGATCTTCGGTCAAGTGGAACTTATATGGAAAATACAATGTTAGGTTGAAAATGAGAGTCTGAACACACCATCCTTATGAGGAAATGATCAAATCAATTTGGTGATGTGATTCTTATGCAGGGACAGAAAAGCTGGTCAAAGCTTATAAGAAAACAAGGTATAGTCAGCAAAAGACTTGACCAGATGTTAAACTTTCTGCATATAGTCAGAACTACAATGGGACAGTTTGGATTAAAGTTTATTTATGTGTCAAAATAAACCAGTCAAAGTCTAGGCCAAAATCCTGTTTGAAAATTTTAACTTGAGAATTGATGTTGATACTAGAGATGAAGTCTCTATGCCAATGGCCCTCAAATCCAGTCCTCCAGCTTTTAGATATGTCCCTAGTTCAATATTCCAGAATTAAATGGCTAACCCAACTCCTCAACAAGCAGTCAAGTTCTCCAAGTCGTGCTAATGACCCAATTATTTAACTCTGGTGTGTTGAAGCAGTGACACAACTAAGACCTGCAGGGCTGGATCTTGAGGACTGGATTTGAAGAACTCTGAAATGAGATTTTGAACTGACTTACCTTGGGCTATTTTGCAAAGAAGTATGGTAATTTTGTTTAAATTCCTTGGTGGAAAGCTAGTAGAAACATCCCCCAAAACACTGCAATTGCATTGAAAGAAAGTTCTACAAGGCCCTGACTCAGGGAACACAAAAGGAGGACAAAATTTAGACTTTTTTTGTTAAAAATTTAAAAACCAATGCTGGACAAGTCTAAAAAGTTCAACAGTCATAAACATTTTTACAAGGCAGTACAACAGTTTTTCATGTTGTAAAAACATGGTGGACCTAATAACATGTAGGTCCATCTATTTCCTGGAAACACACAAGAGATAAATCTTTACCATGAATAACATCAAAATCTCTTAAAACATTCGTTAATGTAAAAAAGTGCATGCAAGATATTAAGAAAAACAAAGGCAACATTTAAAGCCAACACACAAGATTACATGCCACAAAACCAAGAAAAAAGAAACGGTGCCAACATTGATATATATTCTAATAAAATAAAATTAAACAACCACAAGGATGGCCGCCTGTTGAATTGAACTAAATCTTAGGACTGGCAGTGGGTGGGATCTGTGTGAACAAGCGAGGATTAGGTTATCTTTTGGTGTTACATAAAAACAACACGAGCTCAATTCATCCCTCCCTGTCTCTTTGCCCTCCTTTCTAATCATTGCTGGTACTTGCACACAGGGGCCTGCCTGTTTCCTCATAGCTGCCGAGCGAGACGGCCTTACTTCCAGCTCTCAAATCTGAGTGATGAGAGGGCAGAGCAGAGGGGACTAACAGAGAAACGTTGTGTTCCATTGCACACACATAACAGCGGTCATATGACAACAAGGAGGTGGAGGAGAGCGGGAGGGGGAAGATGAGGGTGAGCTGTGGCCTTCCACTGGCAACGGTTGGTGTTAAAGAAAATCAACATTTGAGTGGGCTTACGTTGGGTGAGTGGGCGTAAAAGTCTTTGTGTGCACATGAGGGTGGGAAGGTGTTGTTGTACTTGAGTGTGGTTGAGTCTGCCCCCTTTCCTGGATCATCTTGGGTTTAAATATTAAAGACCCCATTAAATATGGGCTCCATTATTATCTATGCAGTGGCTGTTCATGAGCCTCGTTGTTCAAGGTTTGGTGTTTGGGTATGTCTGCTGGGGTGTGGTGGGTCTCTGTGCAAATGGACGGATCTACACCATCGTAGTTGGTTGCCACTGGAGCCTGGGGGCTTGCCACTGTGGCCCCTGGGGCTTCTTCTTCCAGGACTCTCCTCTGCTCCGCCCTGGAAGGGCGCGGAGCAGAGGAGTTATCCCTGTGATGATGCTCCTGGGGCTCCATGCTCAGGGGCCCTCTGGATGTCTGTGGCTTTGGTCTCTCTCATGTCTGCTTCAGGTTCTGGAGGGCAGGTCTGTGGTTCCCCACACCCAGTATTGAACATTGTTATGGAGAAACCAAATATAGACAAACACTCTCACAGCCAACATGCACAAACATGCACAAATGTTGAGAATCAGGTGTTTTGGGATGCACTCCCTATGTACATATTGTATTATTAACTTGCACCATGTACGTTTCAGTAATGTTATCATTATTACTATATATGCATATGTTGTGTTGCTATGATATTTTAACCAAGTTCTTGACAAAATAACCAAATACAAAGTAATTGTATGCACTGCCCTTTAACATTTTCTTATTTCTCTTCATTATCATGTTAATATCAATCCCGAAAAGCTCAATGTTTAACAATTCAAACCGCCTTTGCACAAGCATAGTGATATATGTTCAGTGTTGTGAAAAGCTAGATTCTAGTGTTTTAACTTTTCTCTCTCAATTAAATGTTTCAAATCCTAACACTAATTTCAATATCAGGATAACTAGAATGAATAAAAAATATTTGCAAAAGATTCATGAAAAAAATAACAACTTGGCCCTATTTTAAACAAACACTTAAAGTAAGTCTTTGCTTTTGAGATTTTGAGTATGAAAGGTCTCTTTAAAGCCTGTGCTGCAATATCTTATCAGATTAAAATCTAGACTTTAAGTAGGCCACTCTGCAGTCATTTTTTTCTAGCAACTTCAGTTTGACTTCCTCAAACTGTGCTTCAGATCATTGCATTGTTGCGTTTTCCAAGTATGCCTGAGCTGAAGGCCATGAACTGATAGCCAAATATTCTCAAGGTAGCCCAGTGGTTCCCAAAGTCGGTCCTCGTGGGCTATCGTCCTGCATGTTTTAGTTCCCACCCTGGTTTAACACACCTGGATCAAATGATGGCTCATTAGAAGGTATAAGAAGAACATTGACAAGCTGAAAAGTTGTTACTACCACCAGGGAGAGAACTGAAATATGCAGGATGCCGGCCCACGAGGGACCGACTTTGGGAACCACTGAGGTAGCCTCAGTGTATCAGACTAAGACAAATGGTGTCTGTTTTATATGTAAATCTGTGTCGATAAGATGGGTCTTAGTGGGTTTTTTGTTTGTTTTTTCAACAGTGATTTTGGTCTTGAAGTTATTCAATATATGCAATTTGTAGCAAGTTTCAATTTAATTGTTTAATTGTTGTTAATTGAGAAAAGACTGCAGCACTTCAGTTATTGTTTAAGATTCCTATCAGCTTTGTTGAGTAATTGTTGATGCACTCTTGGAGTAATTTTGGTAATTTTGTTTATTGTTCTCTCCTTGATTTTCAGATAATGGCTCTCAAAGTAATTCTTTGAGGTCTCAAACCTGCTTTGGACCCCTTTCCAACTATCAGATGACTTTGTTTCTAGTTTGTTGTTATATTTCTTTAGATCTGAACATTGTGCTGCTACGCAATGTTCAGGTCGATGTCTTAAACTACTTCACGCTCATCAGAAACACACAAATGAGCAAAAACAAAAGAAACCTGTAGGATAACATGCTTTTTCCACACCATTATTCAATCAGGTTTTCTACAGAAGCACCTCCTTTTATTGTTTGAACGGTTTTTCTCATGTTGTCGTCATAGCCCTAATCTAATGGAGCTCACTGAATGACAGTTATATTACTGGATCTGTCTCGGCGTTTGAAGTTTGTCCTTTTCTCTGTTCTATTTATTAAATCATGAAAACAGATAAGTCTGTAGTTTGGGGAAATCAGCAAGTGTCTGGGAACCACAATTTCTTTTTGCTGCAGGAAGCATTTGTCTTATCTGTCAACACACAAATTAATAACTCACTGAAGAGAGTTTGACTATAGATTAGGTACATGTAATGTGAGCTGTTCTGTTCTACATGATGCAGTTTGCAGTGGGAAAACAGATACGCTTATTCACTTGTCTGCCATGAACAATCTCATGTCTTCACATCAGACGGGCTGCCCATAGCTCAGTCAGCACACAAGCATGCCATTGTCATCACTGGTCGGCCTTGTGACTCAGTGTGACCCACTGGATTGTAGAAAAGGGTACACAGCCACTGAGATCAGGAGCGTTAAACGGAGCATTATCATGAAAAGCATCTAGCATACAGAGAACCCCTCCACCCCCCAACCAGTCCCCACCCTGCAAACAGCTCACTGTTTTTAGTGGGGAGTAGAGGGAATAAGACACAGCCTGTCATTGTTTGGCATAGGGAATTAGTCGTGTCCTTGCATGTGGACAGTATATGGCAATCCTGCTGTGAAGGCCCCACACAGGGCACCATGTAAGAAAAACACTCATAGAAAATATTGAACAAACTATCTGTCCAACAATATGAGCAGCACACAACACCTAATATCGGGTCAAGAAGGAAAAGGGATAGTAGAACATTTTAGCAATTTTGTTGGGATGAGTAAATTGATTGGAGTATAACTCCGATTTTATATCCATAATCTGTTCCCAATTTTCTCTATTGGATTGCGATCTGGCAACTACAGGAGTACAAGAAACCAATTTGAAAGGATTTGACCTTTGTGAGTCGGTGCATTATTGTGCTGAAAGACAGAAGATGGGGACACTGTGGTCGTAAAGTGATGGGCATGACCAACAAAAAAGCTCAGGTCGAATGTGATGCTTGAATGATTCTTGATTGTTTCTAAAGGGCCCAAAGTTTGGCCAGAAAATCTCACTCACATCATCGCTCCAGCCAAAACTGTTAGTTGTACTTTAAAGGTGGCATGTGACAGTTTTCATGCTCATCTAATGGCGTGTTTCAACTATGGGATCCTAAATATTAGAAATGAACTTCTCAGTGTTGCTTTACCTACCTGTGCCGCTTTTTTTTTCTCTGCATTTAAGTGGATACACCTTTTCAGGAAACTTGCAATACTCTAACTGTGCAATATTTTCAATATAACCAACCTGTTGAACTTGCTGAGTATTTGTGCTTAAATGTGTGTTCATATTCCTCCTCTTGTCAATAGCTTCTATATATTTTAGATATTTATATACTCTGCACAACAATTCTAATGGACTGTAGGTTTCATACACAAATGGCAAATAAAGAACCTGGAGTTTATATCCATTGTCTCTGTTTAGCTTCTCCTCCTGAAGGAGTGCTGCTGCAATTTGGGAACACGGATCAAAAGCAAAAGCTGATTAAATTGTGGAATAAAAAATAGCTAAATAAGATGAACACAGATCAAACTTTGATTGTTTGATGATTATTATACGTACCAATCCTGACTCTATACTATGGCAGAAAGAAAAGAAGAGTTCTATTGGAGATCTGATATCTAAAGACATAATTTATGACAGTTTTATCTAAAAACTGTGATAAATGGATTTGACCTTTGTGAGACGATGCTTTATTGTGCAGCTTTTATTTAAAACTGACTTTAGACCAGTTTTAGAAGAAGTTTTTAATAAATCACAGAATTTTTTAATTAAAACATGCGAGTGATGTCTTCTAGGTACCGTACTTCAGCATGTCCGTGCTATTAAAGCTCAAAATCAGTGAATGATCAGCAATTCTGGACAGTTGTGACCAATAAAATATGTATGTCAAATACTGTAAAACATTCCAACTTTACCAATTAAAATCTCTTAAAAAGGTATTGATGAGACTTTGCTTAAAAATTTCCACTAAGGTTAACCAATGTGATAATAAAACACTGTGATAATCGCCATCGGTGGCTGAGTTTAAATGTTGTGTTTGCAAATATAAATGCATAACTGCTGCCTCTCTTTACTTAGAGTTAACAGAAAATATGAGTCCTCTCACAGTTTATGAAAAATGATTGAATTAAAGTGCTTCAAATAATAAAATAGTAAAACATTTTTTTAACGTCCTCCCACTACACAGGTCTACATTTAGTTCAGGATCCATCCAATAAGACCTCTCTCCCTCCTGGAGCCATTTTTCAAAATTGGGGAAAAATGGTTCCTGCTGTGAAAATACAGGGAAGACGATGAAAACTTTCTGAAAAGATTTCAGCAGTGGAATAGAAAAAAGTTTCTTAAATCTCAAACAGTTTCAAAAAATTTTTGCAATGTGTAGATTTATCAATTTGAGGTTTGATTGGAGGCTAACATTTAGCTACTATGATTATTTTAACAGTGCTTTCAAGATGTTTCTGTCTTACCTGTCACTCTGAAATAGTGTACTTTTCCTGCTTGGTACTAAATAACTTAATAACTTGGGACTTTTTCATTGATTATGTTAGCTAGTGGTTTTGGCTAGCTGGATGAGCAGTCCTTAAAATATCAGGGTAAAAAAAGAAAGCCTAACTAGAACCATGATAGTGGATCTTTGAGACTTGCAGAGATGTGGACACGTAAAGTGAAATATCTCTTTTTATCTAACATATCTGGAATACTTATTTTTTTAGAATCAAACGGCCTCAAATATCTCCATTAGTATATTACAAGTGATAATGCGAGCCGATATCTTGATATTATCATATTGCTAGATTGATTCTCTATTTGGCCTGACTTGATACTTATTTTTTCTGCAAATAGAAAAGGTCCAGGTTTCATTGGATCAAAACATAAGCTGCTGAATGGAGCTGAAGATCGCTCTTGCTGCGACCTATATCTCATAAAATTGTGACGTAAAGTAGAGCGAAAACAAAGCTCTGACTCATCACTCAGACTCAGGCCTTCTGGCCTGGACAGCTTACTCTGCTAACCTCAAATATGAACAGCAATGAGTCGGTTAGGGGGATTTTTCAGCATCAGTGTGATCCGTTTAAGTTTACAGGCAGTTTCACATGATGCAGCTCTGTGTGTAAGACCTCTGTTAATTGGCGCTGAGGTGAGATTGATCTATTGGTCTGATACTCGCAGCATGAAATTGACAGTCTGCACTTTGTCTCACAATCCAGAGTGGTACTGCTTTAGAAGATCCGGTCTACAAATTGCATCACGCCCTGCTGACCGCCTACCTTATGATTTACAACTTCCTTCTCTTTCACTGCAAAACTCAGTGAACCCATCCATGCTCATGATTTGTGTTATCTTGTCCATTTCTGCCTTGCGTGTACTCTGATTCACATGACTCTGCTTATCACAGGAAGGGGTCAGTTGTCAATTCTAGACTCTTCGTGTTTGCTTGTGACTTTTTGAGGCAAACCGACATTGAAGAGTAAGTATGATGAAACAGATTATAAGGCTTGGTGCAAATACTCTCGTCTAAGCCTTCAAAAGGTGACATAGCAAGATTTCGTTTGCTAAGAATTTCCGTCTTAACAGAAGATCTTAAAACACAAAACTAGTTGCATCTCTACTGCTCTCTTTGGTAGAAATGGAAAATGGATCTAAAAATTCCCCGTAGCGTCGCTCTTGGGCTCCAGACATTAGTGGAATGCAGCTGGAATGAATGCCAGCAAACAAACTGATTGAATAACAAACAAAAAAGTAAAGTTAAGGTTTATATAACTGCCTGAGTCTCGTCACACAAATTCTTTCCTGGTTTTGCCTGAAAGAAAGATTATTTATTTAATATGGTCAGTTTCAGTAGCCTACCGTAATTCTACAATTTACGCAATTTCTTTAGAATCGTACATAGAGTTTTTATGTGGCCCTAAACACTAAAAAGGTACAGAAAGAGAACTTTCAAGTTAATAGTTGTGTACTTAGATGTTATTGTATCATTCAAATCAAAGCAAATGATGCAGCTTTATAAATGGGGCTGTAATGCAGCTACATATGGTTACTTGGACATGATTTAGATGAAAATTATAATTATTCCAGCAATAAACTAAACATGTCCTTTACAACAAAAACATGCAAGAAAAAATAAATAAAATGAGAAAAATTTAGAATTTTCTAATATCTTTGAGTAATTTTCTAAGTGTCCATATCTTTTTGAGGCATTTAAAATTAATTTAAACTGTTAGAAAATATGTTAGCAGTGTTATTAGTTATGTTAACTGTTAGAAATAATTTTATTTTCATATGAGTCATTTGCAGTAATTCTGACCGCAAGTACAATTATTATATTAGAAAAACTGCTCAATCTGGCGGTCGGTTGAGCAATCTACATTTTTTTAGGATTGTCTTTGAAACTCTCCAAAGTTATTGCTCTGAAATAATAACTTTTATGAGCACATATTCATACAAAACCTGGTGAGAAGATTGCTGTATCCACACCTCTGGTGCTAATTAAACACCATGACTTCTAAATGCAGCTAGACTTGAAATTACACCACATATATATAGAGATTTGTCTTACCCAAGGTCATCAGGGTTACAGTTGTTGGGACAATGGTAATTTGTCCCAGCTAGATGCAAATGATGCATTTTTTGAATATGTATTTAGTTTTTTGTTTAAGTTTACAATGGTGTGTAGAAATGTTTACTCGTGGTTTCCTTTTTCTTGGGGTATCATCATTTCATGGAGGCTCGTTTCTTTTAGCCACTCTTCAAAATTAAATTGCATGAAATCCTTCTATAGATCTCAAAAAATCAGTAAATGTTGACACTAAAACAAAAATGTACCCAACAATCAGGGCAATATTTATTGTTTTTAAACTTAAAAACAATAAATATTGTTTAATTAATTTAAAAAAAATTGACAATAATAAGTTTAATTTTTAAACATGGAAAGAGTGGCATCTCTATAACAACCATTAAGGCATCTAAGAAAAAAAAAAATGTTAGTCAAGTAAAACTTGGCATCGATCGACTTTGAGGCAGTTCTGTAACCATTAAAGGAAATTTCATCTTGGGATTGTATCTGTATTGATCTCCAAGGAGTTTTTATTTTTTTTACCAATGCTTATTTACTGACTCTGTGGCAGCATATAAATTAACAACTTTGCTCACTTGGAGCAAAGTTGTTTGCTCCAAGTTTCTTCCAGGGTAAATTTCTGTCCCTGGAGTTTCACAGGCCTGTCTTCTTCTCTTGTGCTGATTTCCAAACACTTTGGGATTTATTTATGCAACACTATAAATGACAACAAGAAATATAAAATATGATACTGGCAAAAAGCTCGATTACAGTTTCACTCTGTCACAGTTTCCTGTTATCACAAACAGCAGATCTGGTGATTAGCTCCTGTTTCACTCCTGTTTCTGATACCGTTGTCCCAGGTTTCAGTAAGATGAACTACCCATGTATTTCAGGATCCTGTTTTTAGTTGTTTTGCTGATCAGAAGGCAGGTCGGCTTTTTCTTGTGTATGCGGATATTGTACATCTAATTTGCTAGAGGGACTCGATACGCTTGAATGCTTTTTAAATAATGGCAAAATCTATCAATACGACAGACTTGTTATAGTATCTTCCATCATTTATTATGTTTTTGACACTCCAAGGCCAACTAAACAGGAACAATAAGTGACGGTGACAAACTGGCTAAAACCCCTGGGGGCTCACGTCTCTGCTTTTATCAAAGACTCACATTTATTCATCGCCAAGCTGTTCTGAAGAGATTAAAATGGCCGGACACGTGCCTTTGAGTGTAATTTTTATGTGAACAGTGAACATGATGGTGGTCCTTTTTTCCCCCCCACACAGGTGCCAGCCTCCATGCTGCTTACTCTAACATCCCGTCTGCTTATCTGCAATGAACAGGCATTTTTTTCCCCTTTGGTTTTTGTGATATAGAGAACATCATACATAAAATAATGACCATTTAGTGCTATTGTCATGCAGGGTGAGAGATTGTTTGGACTAGTGGGAGCAGCCAGAAAATTCCTCCAGCAGAAAAACAACAAGGAAAGTAGAATTAGTCACTTTTCCTGTCATGGAGTTATGGTCGATCAGTGTAAATGGATACTGGTTAAGTGTTTCATAAGTGGGAGATGTGATTACATTCTGGTCAATCACATGAGACAGCAGTTGTTGTTGACAGGCAGATGCAGCAGAGCCCATTATTCTCTCTTCTGCTCCTCATCTGAATTCTACTGAAATGCAAACTGGTTGGTTAAAATGGGGAAACACACTCACACACACCTGCACCTCCATTACAATCGCCTTTTTTTTACCCAAAATTTGGTTGGCTTTTGTCTGGGAAGATTAAATATTTTCTGTTTTCTCAAAAACTCTGTGCAATCTACAGTCGAAGCAGTCATTAAAAAGTTTAAAACTACTTGAGCTGTGACACAAAAGGCTGAATGAAGACCAAACTTTCTCATGACACCACACACAGTGCACAGCGGCTTTCTCACAGTTTTTTCATTTTGTCACTCATGTAAAAATAGAATCAAAGAGGAAATTCAGGTGTAAAAGCCGTATTGTGTCAAGGTTCACACACACACAGAAAGTTCTTAATATTAAAAGTAAAATATAAAAAACAATGTTACAAATAAAAATGATAGTAATAACAACATACTATGCAAGATTGTAACAGAAAATACTGTTCAGTTATCCATCCATCCATCCATTTTCCTACACCCTTGTCCCTTACTGGGGTCGGGAGGGTTGCTGGTGCCTTGGACATTAAAGAAGATGGACTATTTACAATACAGTGCAGAACAACAGATGTGCAATAACAGCAGAAATGTTATCTAAAAATAAGTGAGGGATTGTGTTTGTATTGCACATGTGCTGTCAAGATACAATGAATGAAGAGTTTTTGTGACATATCAAATTCTGTTACATTTAGGAAATCTTTTACACACAGTCATATTGACTAACTTACATTATGTGTTCATTTTGTCAGCCTTTAAGCAAGTACTAAACATGAATGTTCAATGCTTATATACATTCTATAAATACCCTCATGTGGTTAGACAGTTGAATTAATAGAAAAAATAATCTCAGCCACGAGAAGCATTTGGACAGTGAGGTAGCTGAATTGCATTCAGTGTTGACAGAGCGTCTGCGTAGGGTTGCATGAGAAAGAAATGTAATTAGTGGCTTATTCTTGAGGCATAAGCCACTTGTAAAATTTAAACAGTGATTATATCTTATGTAGCATCTCTGTTGCAAGAGTGCGACAGACTTTTCCAAACTCATCTTTGTTCGAGATCAAATTATGCAATCTACTGCATCGAATTTGTAGAAAGACACAGGCAATCGTACTTGATACTTAATGATATATTATAGGTGTAAATGAAGTACACACACATTTCTAAAGCTTGGTGGAAGAGTGCTGCTAAATTAAATAATAATAATAATTATTATTATTCTACTAATAAAACAAAAAAAAAACAATACAATCAATAACTGTAAGTGTGGAACATTTTAATATATAAAAATCTGATAATTTGAATTGCTGCATGGCCTCTGCCATTAGACATTAGACAATATCTAATGCATTTTACCAGTTCACAATACAGTGTTGTGTTTTAGCCATAACATTTCACCTCTAATGGATTAAAATCACCATTCAATCTAAAGTGATTGACCCTGTTATTAATAAATTTTCTGGCAACCAAACAGCAGCATGAAAAAAGAGGACATTACACAACACAGGCACGCTCCTTGTACTAAGCTCTAAAGGAGGGTGTGATTGTAATTATATGCAGCATGGTAAATTAATAACAGCGAGTAAGCACCAGAGAGAGAGAGTGATGGAGAGAACGGCTGATAGGATGTGTGGAGCAGGAGGTGTGAAGATAAAAGTTACCAGCCTCCACCTCCTGTGCCTCTCACATTTCCACTACTCTGATAATGGATTGAGATGCCTCCTTGCATGATGTCGTCCATTCCTCTGTCTTCACTCGTCACTCTGCCTCCTTCCTGGCATGCACCATCTTACACAATCTTCTCTTCAGCTAGCAGGACATACGGGAACACAAAAATAATTGCTATGTTATCAATTTGTTAACACACTGTAAAATCGTTGGTTACATAGTTTGATATCCATTAACCCAAACTGTCAAATATTTCTCTTTAAAGTTTAGACACATAAAATGTGTTTTTAAATATGCCAGATAACATGGCAAGGTAAGAATCAAGGTGACAACAGAACTTCTCCATTGGGGTATTAAGTAATAACAAGAAACAAATGCTTTTAGAAAATCCCTTTTAAAAATATATATCTACATCTGAAGTTTGTGCTAAGTTTGAATAATATTTTACTGTTTGGAGACAAATCGCGGTTTTTCTTGGTAGCTCTGGGAAGACTCTTTGCATGCAAAATTTGGATGAAATGCTCTCTGTTAATTAGATAATTACATTAGTATAATGTAATTACCAGCATGTAGATGTGTGTAGAACTAGAAGTATTAGGGTAGATGGCTGAACCCTTGGCTATTAATTAAACAATTTGGCTCCGTAGCCAGATTAATTATCTGGGGTAACCGCTCCCACTGAATTAAAAAGCATTACCGATGTAATGCTGATGTTTCAGAACCACCATAATATTTTTTCAATTAATCATGAAAGAAATGTTCTTTGGCCTCTCATGAACATATCAAGCATTAAATGTAGTTTTTATTTGGCGTGACTCTGAATGCAAGTCAAGATTAGACAACCACTGAGAAGGCATTTGATTTCATCTCTACACTGTCACTTGATATGCTAGAACTTCAGTGGTAAAATCATTAAGCAATGCAATATACTAGGTTACTGTTTTCCATACATGTGTTTTGTTTCAATTAGATATGAAGTCAGAACCCAGATCTGGGAATAATACCCCACCCCAATGAACTAAAGTAGCGGATGTCTGAATAGTTGTGTTGCTATTAAAATAACAGTGGGCTCCATAATGGAAAGTTAATACTGATGTTAAACTTTGCCCAACAGTAATTTCATATACAAACCAATAAATCATCAAATGAAAACAGAGATTAATGCAAACAATAGAGGAGCGAATAACATAGTTAAAGTAAATCCTATATCATTATTTGTGCTCATGTGCAAGTTTGGTTGAAGGAAGTAAGAGAAGTAGGAGTTTTATTTTGCCTGACCAACAGGGTGACTCCAGACTTTTTTTGCCATTTATGCAAAAATTCTGACTCTACTTCCCAAATGTTGCAGCTGAAATCAAGAATCGTTAGACCAAGAAATGTTTTTCCAATGTGAAAACTCCAGTTTAAGGAGTTTTCACATTGGACTTTCACATAGGACTTCCTTAAATTGGTTCTTAGTGGACAGTACTGATGTGGCCTTCTGGTACTGAAGGCCATTTGCTTTAGGGATGAACATGCTGTGTCTTTAGAAATGGTATTCTGAATACCTTGGTTGTAGCTTGGTTGAGCTACCTCCTTCTGTTATCTCAAACTAGTCTACCAGTCGTTCCATGACATCAAGAAAGCATTTTCATCCACACAAATCTTGTGTGGATGCATATTTTCTCTTTCTCTGAACCTCCACTGTAAACCAAGGAGGTGGTTCTCCTTGAAAATGGCAGCAAATTAGTAGTTTTTGTAAACTTCACTTAAATGCCCTGTCCTTCCCATTCTGATGCTCAGTGTGAACTAACACTCCTTGTCTAAAGGCCTAAATGCATTGAGTCGCAACCTTCACATTAGTGGATTCTCAATCCGTCTAAGAAACTGAACAAGTGTACCAATTTTAGTGACCAAATAGTATATGCTTTCAATTATTTGTTACAAATATCAGTCTGTGTTCCCCACTAATTTTTCATCATGTTATTTTTCTGCTTGCTCTGTCACACATAGAGCATGCAAATATTCATCTAAATTCATTGCGATATTAACCGATCTTAACAGAGTGCTGCTTGCAAAATACCTCCAGTGCCATTACAGATGTTAGAATAAAGCGTCAAAAGAGAGCAGAACAAGTGCTGACGATTTTAGAAACATGGAATAATGTATACTTGGAGCTTCAGTGTGTTTCCAAAGCTCTCTGAATCAATGATGAGCATTAACTGGTTTGGCTGGATATGCCATTTGGAAAGGGTGGTCAAGTGCCCGAAGCTACAAAACAATGTTCCCTGCTTTGTTTGAGTAGTGATGCTTGGTTATAGTTTGGTTCTGCTCCATTTGGCCTCTCGGTTTTTTGTTTTTTTTTAATAAACAGACCCCTATTACTTTTTTCCAAGGAATTAGGAAATTGAGCTTCACTGCTGGTAAAACAACAACAAAAAACATATTTAGGTTGGTGAATAATATTATATTTGTTCCTCAGCCAGGAAAATATCAGTGTGTTTATTACCGAATAACTTGGAATTTGCAGCAGAGATAATTCCCTTTTTATTGAAATTAAATTCATACAAATATTTGTATTCATCTTGGCATTACAGGGTAGAATAACAAACAGATGTCTGGGCAAGCAGAGAGAGGCTTAAAGCTGTATGAAAGCAAGAGTGATACCTGCCAACTTTGGATTGTTATTTTCCACAGTGATGGTGAGAAATATTGCAGTTTTGCTGTCATCCAAAAAGAGAGAGACATCAACTTATGTAATGCTGCTAGGAAACATGTTTCTTTTATCTAAACTGCATTGCTTGCATGCCGTCTGCCTTGTAAGCTTGGGTGAACATGGTTAGCTGATCTCCTCTCTAGTTTAGATCTGTGAAAGCAGAATTGCAGCTGAAGAGGCCAGGTAAATCAGATGAAGAATTCAGAAGAGGCGCTGCTCAGATAATAGCATTAGGGGAATGAGCACAAGTCAGTAAGCACCTGACTAGTAAGCACCTCTTTTATAATCTCCTCACAATCAATTAGAGGAAGAGCTTTTTATTTTATGGTGCTTATTTGGATATTGTAATTAAATCATCCTTGAAATTATTTCATCATTTTAGAACTACAACAAAAATTAACACGCACTTGGTCAACAAAATGGTTTCACTAACTGCTACTTATAAAAGGTTTGCTTTTTGGGTTATGGCTGCGTTTTTCCATGTTTGTTTTTCCTAATTTTTCTGACGATTGAGTAGATAAATCTTACTAAAGTTAATATAATCTTTGTAAAATGAACTAACAACAAAAAATAACTACATTTGTTTATTTTGTGCAAGTGTATAGGCCTAATATTTACTCTTGCATGATAAATCTAACAGCAACATTATTGCTAATTTAAGACTTTTTTTGCTGTAACTCTTCTGTTACTATTGGGTTATTTAAATAAATATTATGTTAGTTATTAGTACAAATCCTTTTTTAATTAAAATTACAAGTTAAATAAAAGGAAAGCAAGACTTGGCATTCACATTTTTAGACCCCTATAGCATTTGTTAGTATTTAATACTTGATGCCTGCAAAACTGTTTCTCAGTAGCTGCGTGCAACAACCCCTAAAGGTTGGCATGCAGTTCCAGCTTTGCAACCACTGTTGCTCTGTGGTGATTTTTCACCCACCAGTAAACAGAGCGTCTGGCCACAGAACAAGTTTCAGACATGAGATTGTAACTCACTTATTTCTAAAAGGAACTGTCTGACACGCTATTTTTGAAGAAAATGTCTCAATATGTAGGTCAAGTTGCTGATTAATATTTAAGATCCTATGTTTTACAGTAGTGTAGACATCCTGCAGCAAAAAGTAATAGTAAACTTAATATCCAGTACATAAGTTGTGTAGTAAGATGATATTTTTATTCAATATAGTTAAGTTTGCAGAAAAGTATTTCCAGATGAATTAATCCATATTGTGTATATTTGCAGAATGTTTTATTTTACAAACCTACTGTGTTTTCAATTGTATGCATAAAATAATGTCTTAACTGACCATGCTCATGCACAATGATCCTCTGTAAATATAATTTTGATTAATTATTTTATGAGAAACATCAATGTAGATGTTCCTTTTTTCATGATAAAATCCTCTGGGAAAAAAAATGGAGGCCATTAATCTATTGTGAAAAGAGCTTAAGAGACATGTTGCATGTTAATCTGTGCGAAACCAGCAACAATGTGTGACTTCAATAAATAAAGATAACTAAATTAAAGTGGGATTATTGTTCCATGCTGTGTGTTTTTATTGTAAGACGACAACATTAGTAGTCACTCAGTAGTGAGAAGCACAAACTGTAACCTCAGATGTGTTTCCACTAGAGGAACTTTGAATGATACTGTTATAGTTTTTCCAATACAGGAAGCAGGGCCAAATGTTCTCATACTGTGGAGCCTTTTGAATAAACCACAAACTGAATGGCAAGTTTTCTGATCAGTAACTTTCCTACTGGTTAATATCTCTCAATTTAAACTCCTCAAATTTTCTGGAACATGACAACAAAATAATCTAACGTTATGGACTCAACAAATTAAAGAAAGCATAAATATAAATTTTCTGGGTCTCTAGAAGCGGGAAGAGAAAAGGATTTTAAAAGGAAAATGTTACTGAGTTCAAGAGCATTACTGGTCCGATATAAAATTAATATAATCAGAAAGAAACGATCCAGACATGGATCACCTTTTGTATTATTGCCTGGCCACGCCGATATAGGCTACAACATAATAAAGCTATAAGGCTCTTACTATGAAGGTATGAAATAAACTCTCCTCCAATAGCTCCAGAAAAAGTTTTACACGTTAGCTTTAAGTACATGACCAGATACAATGCTGCGAGTTAAAAGAATTTGGCAAGCTAGTAACAAGCTAAACAAACCAGACCAAGAGTGCAAACATCTGACTGAATTTTTACTTAGTATTTGACGCTGGAAGAGAGGAGTGCTTCTGTGTTTTTCTCCTACATGAAGCGAGGACAAAACCATTTTCAAAAGCTTCCCTTGTGCAGGTAAAACATCCAAAAAGCAGCTGCTTTTGATGCTTTGTGATCTTTGGGGTTGAAGGATTGTTGCTATACTTTCACAACCTTCTACTCCTGTCTTATTTTTGTGTGTCGGAGGGACAAAGATAACAATTTGGAGTTTGCAAATATGGTTTTAAACGGTAATCTTGACTTAAATGTGTGTAAAATACTGTATAAAATGTAGAAATAATTTTATACTTACGACAGTGTGTTGTACAGAGAGTTTAAACAGACAGAGTTTGGAGCAATAAAAGTATAAAACAGGACACAAATATGTTTTTGGCTTTTTTAGATAGATGCCATGGCAGACAAGTGGAAAAATGTTTTGATTTTGCTTCTGTTTTTTGTTTTTCATATTAAAATCATTGAAGTAAATCACATTCATTTAATGTTTTACTTTGCAAATCAGTGACTTGAAGCTCTGTCATATTCAAACACAACTGTTTGATATTTTACAACTTTTATTGTGCTAAAAACCCAATAATTTGCATTGGCTTTATTCGCCTGCATCATCTACTCTTCCCCCAACAGAAGTGCGTCTCTTTGTAAGAGAAGGAAATCACATTGAGTCCACCCAATCTTGTGTCTTGTTTTGAAACCTAAAGGAAAAAGGAGGAAAATAAAACAGATATGCCTGAACACAAGCATAAAATTACAATGCACAGAAAATACCTGTGACTCTGTGACATTTCTGTTTTGCCAGATTGTCAAAACTCTCTATGTTTTAGTATTAGTTTCACAAATGTAATTTTGAAATCAGGGCATCTTAAAGTACGATGCCCCTTGGCCAGTTAGGCTTTAGGATGAAACTCAGATTTCCTGAAGTGTTTTCTAATTAGAGGATTGCTTGAAACTGAAATTATAAAATCTGTTTCTCCATGTTCTGTGTTGACAGGCTTCCTGTCCTCTGGGAGAAATCTAACAGAAGAAGAGGAGGAAAAGTTTTTATCACCTGGATCAAACAAAACTGGCTGAACGGAGGTGCATGGTTGCAACACAGCACAAGAGCCATGTGGGAGGAGAGTGACTGGGATTTCATATTCACAAGCATCAAGTCCAAGTCTTTTCTCTGCTGACATACAGTGACCTTTCCCCAGCCTTTCACCAGTGCTTTTCCTCAGGGGTAGCCCCTGCTATGAACCCCAGCTCTGTTGGCTTCAACAGGCAGTCCAACCTCAGTGCCAGGGACTGTGTGGGCATCCCACAAGTCTGGGTTCTGCCCACACAGAACTCACAGACTGCCCCTGAAGAAAAAGAATGAAATACTCCTGAGTCACTCCTGTGTGTGGTCCCTTTGGTGTCTCGTGTTATCACTGACTTCTTGTCTGGATCCTTCCCTGAATCCTTGCACTCTACAGAAATAGTCTCCAGCTCCTCCACCACCACCTCCTATTGATCCACTTCTTCATCATAATTTGCTTTCCCATCCAGAGGCAGCACGAGTTCCTTTGTGCTAACGACGTGGTGGAGGACCATGGGATGCCGTCAGAGCTCGGAGGAGAAGGAAGCGGCTCGGCGCTCGAGGCGGATCGACCGCCATCTGCGCTCAGAGAGTCAGCGGCAACGGCGTGAGATCAAGCTTCTCCTGCTGGGCACCAGCAACTCCGGAAAGAGCACCATTGTTAAGCAGATGAAAATCATTCACAGTGGTGGCTTTAACCTGGAAGCCTGCAAGGAGTACAAGCCTCTCATCCTCTACAACGCCATCGACTCTCTGACCCGCATAATCCGGGCCCTCACCACCCTTAAGATTGACTTCCACAATCCTGACCGCGCCTATGACGCCGTTCAACTCTTTGCCCTCACGGGGCCAGCTGAAAGCAAAGGGGAGATCACTCCAGAGCTGCTGGGGGTGATGAAACGTCTGTGGGCAGACGCAGGGGTCCAGGAGTGCTTTCAGCGCTCCAACGAGTACCACTTAGAGGACAACACCGCCTACTACCTAAACGACCTGGACCGCATCTCCGCGCCTGAGTACATCCCCACTGTAGAGGACATTTTGCGCTCCCGTGACATGACCACAGGCATTGTGGAGAACAAGTTCACCTTCAAGGAGCTCACTTTTAAGATGGTGGACGTGGGTGGGCAGCGTTCGGAGAGAAAGAAGTGGATTCACTGTTTTGAGGGCGTGACTGCAATCATATTCTGTGTTGAGCTGAGCGGCTATGATCTAAAACTCTACGAAGACAACCAGACGGTAAGGAACATTTCTTTTTGGGACCCATTTTTACAAGATTGTAGTCATATGTTTGTGGATTAGATTTCCTCTAAACATAACAAATGCACTCCAACTAACATTTGGTTAAATGTGTCTTCACACTGCAGATGCACGTTTTTGTTGTCATCAATAAACTTCTGGGCCTTTTAATAGTTGGATTTTTGCCCACCGTTTGTGACAACATTGGCAGAATCAATCTAAATGGGTTGGCTTCTGGCACAGACAAGACATTTGAATATTGTCCACAAATCTATAGTTTTTTGCAAAGAAGTTTGACCTTAGCCTGTTTTTTCCATTCAAAAGAAAAAACTTTAATGTGCTTGTCTTGTTGGAACATTTTTCTCTGTCCAAGTTTCAAACTTGCAGTCAAGTTTATAAAGTTCATCTACTTTGACCAATACACCGGCATCTCTAGTAGTAAAAGAAGCTCAAACCAAGATGTTACACAAATGCCCGAGACTTAATAACATATTCCTAAAGTAAGAAGGTCCATCTTGAGTTCTCCAAGCTTAGTCATTGTTACTGTGACTCTTTTCTTTAGAAGCATTTGGTTAGTTGAACATATAAAACTAAACCATTTATGTCTCTTAATTTAATTTCCACTTTTTCTAATGGCTTTAAATCACTGAAACTCACTGGAAAATTACTATTTTACACTTTGAAAGGAGCTAAAAGTTCTCAGTGGCAAACAACTAATATCTGGAACAAATGATTTCATATTTCTGAGAAGAAAGCAGAGCACGCATGCGTTTGGCTGTGTCACTTCCTCTCTGTGGATCCCCTTTCACAATACAAGTGGCCCTGCTGTGGTCACATTGACACACAGGGTCAAACAGACTTTGTTTTTTGCTCAGTGCTATTTTCTGCCTCTTGTTGGATTTTTAAAGTAGTTGATATTGCACATTTAGAGCTAATTTGCTTCATTTTCAAAATGACTTTCAGATTTTTCATTGGCTCACTGTGTTCAAAATTTGATGATCTTTGCTTTAAGTAAAATTTTTAGGTGTAACACTTTACATACATTTCTTTACAGTTAAATGAGCATATTAGTTAGTTGTGCTTAAACTAATACAGCAAACAAGCGTCAGATTAAACATAATAGATCTCTAAGTTTCTGTGTCCTAAGATGTTTGTTTTCTGCCCTATAACTATTCATGTGCATCCAACTCAGTAAATTATGAATATATAAGTTAAAGCAACAAGAAAAAGCATGACAGTCAAGTTCTTTTACATACTGCAGTCATGTGAAGAGAAACACTTGGAGCACTGTGCCTCAGTTTCAATAGGCAGCAACACATTTCCCAGAAGGAAATTCCCTGCCCTGTGAAACAGGCTGGCATCCAAAAATGTAGCAAATAATGTTAGCTGTGGCTACAGGATTAGGATGAGGACGGAATTTGAGATGTAATGCTAAACAAGTTCAGTAAAGGTATGATTCGATAGAAATGAACTCATAAAAATAATAATTTCTACATCTATTTGATGTATTTCAAATAGAAAAAATACCCTCACAGAAACAGAAGTAAACAATAAGACAACAAACTTTTAATAGAGAAGTTTGGTAAAAAAAAAAAGTAAAATTTGTCCACTTGTGACTTCACTATAAAATTGTTCAACATTTAACCATTTTGCCAATATGAATCAAAGAAACTACTGTATGCAATACATATGGTGACATGTTTCTCCATGTTATGAAAAACTATATGAAGTTTTTGACCCATTTTTTATTGATTTAATTTAATGTTAAATGCAAACCAATGGACAACTTGTGGTGCATTTCACTTGTAGTCAGAATTTGGAAAAATGAAGCCGAACTCCGGCTTCCCACAGAGGGAGAGAGGGCGACTATTCCCAGTTAGGGTTTTTAAGGCTGACTTTGCGTTTCAATGTGTCCACCCATAGCATCAACAGTAATAAGTTGAAACATGGTTATTTTACAAAATGTAGGAGAACATCTAAAATCAAGATTGCACGTACCGCCTACAACAAACTGAGCAAAGTAAAAGTGTTGCTTGGTCATGGAAGATAAAGTTTAAAACGGTGTTCAAAAGAGGTTCTGTGAACAACATCAGTCACGTTGAATTCCCAACTTCTCAGAATATCTGTAGCGCTGTTAAACCCAACTCCCACTTCTGATTTCAGAGGTAACTAGAACACACCATAATTACCATCAGCCAAAATTCTAGCTGAAATTGAAACTAATCAGAACAAGCAACGTCTTAAATTTTGATATTGACTGATTTGGCTTAGCCTGTGAAAACCCCTGTGTCAGTTGATTATTGGATACTTAAGTTAATTGCCTATTTGACCATTATCCTCAGGCATTTCCATCCAAACGTTTGCCACTCACTGGGCATTTCCTGCTGGTCTTTTTAAACATGAGAGTGCTTTTGTGTAAAACTCCAAGTAGATTCTCAATTTCTGAAATATTCAGATCCGTTTGGTACCACAAACTCTGCCGATTCTGAAGCTCAGTTTGATCATGTCTAGACCTGTAAATGCATTCAGTTGGCCACCATTTGATTGGTTGATTTATTTTTCTCATTGAGGAACTTTTAATTTGTACTGCATTGTTCGTGCCTCAGGCACTAAAGCAAGTTTTGTAATGTAGATTTTTTTTAAAAATGGTTTTACAAATTTATCAAATGCATCATTCTGTTTGACACTAAATTTAGAGTTCAGTTGACATACAGCAGTTTTTAGATTTTCCAAAAACAGGCCTGCAGAATATACAAAACCATGTCATTTTTTTCCTTAAAAATACACTCCTGTACAATCCATTCAGGGCTGTAGTTCAATAAACAACCTAGATACCTTTTTCTAACTCTATTGTCCTTATCAAAAGTTTTTTTTAGTAGGAATGTATCAGGGATGTTTTTCATGATTGTAAAATACATATAAATTATTAAATGCTTTCACTTTAGCTTGTTATCTTAGCCGTGGATGCTATTTTAAAACAGTTGTGGAATCTAAATAATTTCCCATTCATAACCGTCCTATTCTTCTTATCCGGGTGTTTAAGAATAGTTGGACAGAAATTGCATCCCAGTGATATTGAAAGACTAACACCAGCTTTTCTGAGAAGTTACAACCATGAAACTTACTTTTTTTTTTATTTCCCAGTGGTGCAATTACAGTTCATTCCTTATAAGCAACTATAATATCAGGATTTACTCTGATGCCATTGAGTTGACTCTGGAAATAGAAGTGCAGCTGAAACATTGTCCTTTGCTGAATACCAAACTGGCCTGATAATTTACGGGTTACTCGGATAAAGTAAAATGTGCACCGGCTGTGCCAGGCTGGAACATGAAATCAATTAGTTTTATAGGTTAAAAATAAAGTCTGAGGAGAAAATGCAGGATGGTGTTAATTGAGTTCACAGAACAAAGTGTGAGGTTGTACCTGTGAGAATTAGCAGATTGTACAGTGGCGTGTAGCAACGGGAGTTAACTAGCGCGAGACAAGAGAAAACAACTTTTCCACAAAGGTGAATGACAAAAAGATGGAGCTTCTAAGTACAAGGACGATTCTTATAGTGCGTGGCAGCTAAAACCCAAGAGTATCTTATTTGTTTTGCAGAGATCTTGTTGATGTCATGCTACCATTTGCCTTGCCTTACCATTTGCTTTCAGGTTGAACTTCTTACAGATCCCACTTATCAGTGAATCAGCTGCATTAAGCAACACCTCAGTAATCAGAAGTATTTTGGTGAGCGAGCTCAGCTTCATCTTGTAAATTATGCAGGTTTATCAGCTTAAATATGTCACCTCGCTCAATTGTTGTTAGGTGAAGGTTAACAAAATTACTGATGAAAAAAATGGATCTACCGGAGAGAATCTACTTAATGGTTAATTGTGTTTCAAAGATGGTTAATGTTCATGGATATAATGGGGACTAAGTAGGGTTACTGTTGTTGACTGACAAGTAAAATGTTTCCTTCGGAAACATATTTCGAAGAAGATGACCAATATTTTCCTTCAGCTCATTTAAGAATGAGACAGACAGATATGAACACCCAGCAGATTTGTTGATAATGACCATAGATGTACTCGCAGCCTTCTCTCTAATCTTTTACAAGATGAGTTTAAATAAAATTCAACAGCAACTACATAACACAGAAGTAATAAATTCCAATGTTTTTGAATATTTTATTGCAGTGAAAAAGAATCAGTGTTTCAGTAAAATGGAGCTCATGCATAATAAATATAACTGTTAGAAAAAAAATCTAAATTCTGCAACTTTTTCTGATATTTAATGCTAAACACAGTCAAACTGCAGACATCAGATGAGCAACAGTTATCCTTAAGTTATGTAGAAAGGATGATAGTGTGCTTTGTTGTTGTTTGTTTTTTCATATTACTGGTTCAAGCAGTCTGGGGTAGATGCATGAGGCTATTACTGGGAGTCAGATATTTGTAAGAATCAATGCTATTAATCCTGAACCAAACAGTGAGGGACAGATGTACAAGGCTAGTAGCACTCTGTGCATGAATGCAACATTATTTCTTCAGCCATTTGTCTTTTCTAAGGTTTGGAGGAATGTTTCATCATGTCAGGGCCTGAGGTTCTCTGCCTTCTTATCACCTATTATTCAGAGATTTATTATATTTTCTACACTTTTTAACAAATGCCATTTTTTCATTCCATATTATGCTCAATGGTAAATTTAAGCCATAATCAAATATCTTTACTTTGCAACAAAAAACTGGAACATAACATTTTCAAGAGCTTTCAACACCAAAAGCATGGACACAAAATTAAAAGTAGAAGTACATTTGCAGCAGTGGTGTGAGCAACTATCGCATTTTGAATGTTGGTCACTATTCCAAAGAAACGCAGATCGCTCTACTTAGGTTAAAACGTACTTGAATTATTCACTAAAAACAAAGATTTGCTTCAAAGTACACAACTTGGTCAAATATTTGCACATTTTTATCACATTAATCATAGCTATGAAAAAAACAGACATTTAATAAACAACCCAAAATGTAAAGAGGACCAGAAAAGTTATTGAAAAATCCCAATAATAACCTCCAGTAATTATATTTTTGGTTGAAGAAAAAAACAACAGTTGCTCTTATCCGCTGGGCTTCATAGGCAAGTGTGCTCCTTTTACAAGCAATCTGCTTGTAAAAGGAGCACAGAAGCAAATAAAAGAAGCAAAACAGATGAAAAAAAACTAACTAAAAAAACAAAAGAGCTTGCACCAATTCGTAAAAAATCCCTCTTTATTCATGTGAAATCAACTTTCGTAAAAAGCAAAATCACATGTGTATCAAAGTCACAGGTCTCATTCCAGATAAGTCGTGACTCATCGGCTTTTACTGGAAATGATGCTGACTAGTTTACTTCTTTCTTTCTTTCAAATTTCAAGTTAAATCAGTCTTTGAACCCAACAAGCTTTGATCTTAATATCTATGAACAAAACAGAGAATATGCTGAGTCCAATAGAAAAAATAACCACATCAATTCCTGCCTTAAACTGGTGCTTATTAAACATAATACATATCATCTTTATTGGCTAACCACCGTAGTGCCTCAAACCTGACTGTTTCTTGTATCTGCATATCTTTTTGTACTAAATGAAGCCACATTAAAAAAAGCCAAAATATTTGCATCCTGTTTTAACCCAGATTTGTTGCTCCAATCACAGTATTGATGCTCATCTTGAGTAGTCAGCACTCAGAAATCCCTGTTTTTACTTTGTTAAAGTGAACACGAACACCGACTGATATTTAAAACAGTGTTTGTAATTCTGAAAAGTGATATTGACACATTTGTTTGTTGGCAGAGCATAAAAATAATCAGATTTGTGCAACTTCTTCTTGCACTTTGATTCTCTACAGAAATGTTGGTTGTGAGAAGAAAGGGAGAATCAAAGATTTAATAAACGAGACGTTTTTGAAATGGCTCCCCTCTGGTTCTCACTGAGGTGTAGCCCTGAGTGATTTCACTTGAACCGAGTCAAATTTAATGGCTTTAGATTCAATTTGGTAAAATCACAAAGGACTTGGGACTTGACTTGAACATTCACACCAATGACTTCACTTGGACTTGGACCATTTAATTTGACAAATACTTACACCAAACAGAAAGTTTGTTACAATGTAGTTGTACCAAGTGTACAAACCAGCTGCACGCTCCTGGCAATTTGCAAATATTTATCAATCTGTTGCTGCAACATACACGATGAATCTCTGGCATGTTGCTTAAATGCTTTTCTTAGGCATACTACTAGCATGGCTAAAAAAAAAGTGAGTATTATGAATAAGCTAAAAACCTGTTGGCATTCTTAGGTGCAGCATTGTAGTTTTGATGATCATCCCTTAAAAGTAAAGAAACACCCAAATCCAGTCCCAGAAAATAAATTGAAATATTACATAAAATTGATAAAAAGGGATGCTTTAAACAGAAATGTCAAGTTACTGAAAAGCATGTTCATTTCTATGCTTTAATTTTGCATGAAATACTGCATTAATATGGCATGGGAGGAAAATGAACAGACCATGGCACAATGGAAGCCCAAGTTCTAATATTGGCACAATATTCACAATTTTCTAATTATCTTAGCTGGAGGAAAATTGCTCTACCAGCCCTATCAAACAGGTGTACACAAAGTTGGATGAAAATAAAGGGAGGCAGAGAGGAGTGGAAGCTGCATGCTGCGTCACCCAGATAACTCTGCACAGAGATGCTGAGGCAGTTTCACTGACATTTTAATTCCAGACAGTAGCAGGTGCATCGGAACCGATTCTTAATTGTAAGTATGTAGACAGTAATGCGAATTGCTTGTAGCTGTTGTATCAACATTTGAACATGAACCCAGATGTGTAGGCCTGCTGTTTGTTGGCAGCGCTCTGACATAAAGTGCACTCTGTGTTAAAATTAAGTAATTAAATTAAATTTAAGAAGGATCACCTTTGCCTCATGTCAAATGTGGGTTACAGACAGAAAAATGTTTTAAAATTTTATAAATAAAGAGGTTCTATTAATGTTATATTTGACGTTTATTCACAACGATTTAGGGTGAAGTGGAAAAAAAATTAAAAATGTTTTCATATGCAATATTGTAATAATTGTGATAATCTCCAGATCTAACACAATAAAGAAAAAAATACAACTTAGTTAAACACAGTTTGTTATTCTGAAGCTATTGGGGTTTGTTTCTTTTTATTTTGCTTTGGAATTTATTTTATGGGTCACTCTCTGCTTGTTTGTAATGACATTATTGATTCTTAATAACAAAAGTATAAAAATAACTTACTACTGCTTTGTAATTAAATTACATATTTGGACAAATGACTTAGTTAAAACTTGAAATTCAAAGTTTCCTTATTTGACTTGACTCTGGAACTTAATTTTGGACTTCACTTGGAATATTCATGTCTTCCCTTGATTTGAGACTAGGATGGAAAGACTTGAGACTTGCTTGTGCCCTGCAGACCAACCACCTCTAGGTTTTCTGAAAAACCAAACTAGTTCTAAATTGTTTTCGCTTTTTTCCATACCATTTTAAAGCTGATATTAGAACCAACCCTGGTCTAGCACTGGAAAAGTTTTGATAGAAAAAATCCTTTTGTCATTTAACATCATTGCCTTGCTTTGGCCAGCAGTCACTGTAATGGCCACATTCTTTAAAGCTGGAGACATGGAGACGCGTGGAGACACGCACGGAAAATAGCGTCCCTCCATCTGTAAACAACACTAGTTCAATCGAAACGCACAAAGTCACACAAGAAAGAAAACGCTCCATAATAATTATAGTACATTTACCCATCAGCTCATTCCCTGATGCATTTTCCCTGTCCCATCCCTGTCTTCATAATGAATCGGATGCCATGGTTACTGTTGCTAAGAAACAGGCCAGTCAAAAGCTCCTAATCCTAGCGCTGTTGACAGTGAGCTGCGATGAGGTAGGGGAGGATGAAAAAGGGAAAAAAACATGGATGAAGACTGCATGTGCATGCATGTATGTGCATGGATCTATGAAAGTGCTTCTTGGGTGTGGTATCATGAATGTGGAGCGCAGGTTTATTTGTAACAGCTGATTCTGCAAAACTGCTGTGAATTTAGTGTCTGTGAAATAAAAATTAAAAAAAACAAGGCTGTGATTGTATGTTTGGCAAATATCAGCCCTGGCTGCAGAATCCATTCTCCATCGCTAATGTATTGCTTACTTCAGCAATTCTTCTGTCACATTAGACAATTACATATTTTAAGACGTTTTTATGATGACAGGTTAAAATACTGTTTTATTTTTTTTGTTCAATCCTCAGTGAATCCAGAATCTAGCCTTGAATTATTCATGCCAATCCTTCAAAAAAAGTTTGTTTCAATCAGAATCTTAAATATGAATAAAATGCACCTGGAAGTTTATTTATTTTACAGACGCTAAAACAGCATTACAGGTTTCATGTCATTGCTTTCACCTACAATGCTACAGTACCTCAGTACATTTTGTCTGTCATCCTCCATAATCTTTTATTAGTTTGTCCTTTAGAGGAGATGTCATGACCTTCCTCTTATGCAATCTCAAATCAAGGTAAGGCACATGCCGGCTCAGAGGATTATTGTCTGTAAGTCTCAGCGGAACCATAAACATGCAAATCTCAGACAAAAAGATTAGATTTTATAAAAATACTTTGAAAATAATTCTGATTTAAAAATTCATGTAATTTCAGCTCTGAGTTCTGCAGTGGGGCTGCCGCATGTTGAGACATTACTAATTTAGAAAAAAGGGGCAGAACAAAGATGGCAAATCCTAAATAATGCAGCTCTCAGGTACAATGAGGTGGCTGCTAAAGGCCTGGCCTCATAAGGCAGCATGAAAATGAGCCTCGATGAATCATGCAGGTGTGGCCACATATTTAAACAATTTTTTTTATGGAAACAAAACAGAGACACTGTGGTGGGCTTCCTCGTTAATACTTAGACTTCATTTAAGCCACTGCTTTTGTTTATGCTTTTGTGCATGAGCCAATCTGCATCAGTTGTTGGTGTTTGAAGCACATAAAGGAGGAGCTGCATGCATTAGAGTTCCTGTCTCCCCCAGCTAACCTTTTCCTTGCACTCCCCATAAAGAAATCTTTCAGCACAAGTGTGAAGTGGCCAGCAGAAGATACGACAGTCTCCCTGGGCTCAGCTTGCTGTCTCCTGCTGTACTCTCAAAGCAGTCGCAGTCATATTTTGACACCCAGGAAAGAGGAAGAGCGAGGTCAAACAGCCCAACAGCATTTTGTGCTGTATACAATGTTTAGGGCCGAGTCTGCAGTTTCCACCGTTTTGAAAGAAGACCAATCTGTCTCAGCAATGTTATGTGAGCACACTTTAACAACAAGCTGTCTGGTATTACCAGCTGTCCCCTAATTTCTATTTGAACTAAGATAATCTAAAATGTCCTAAAAGAATTCAAGCTGTTCAAAAATTTTCTTACATGGGAAACGTATATTTGTGAATAGGTGCAAAAGCAAATCTCCTACACAAAGATGTAGTATCTATTTTAAATGTTTTAAGGTTTCAGAAAATCATTTGCATAAACCACAACTACATCTTGAGACTATTGTTTTAAGAGCATAGATATGCACTTTGTATTAGCATATATAGCATCACATTAGCCGTTAGCCTGTAAGGCTAAAAACCTGGATTTATGCTACAAGTGTCATTAAATGAAGGTACGATATTAGAATTCAAAGTATGCAAACCTCCTAGAATTCATTATAAAGTTGTGTTTTCATTACATTTGTCTTCTCAGCCGTCAGCAGCTTCTTTAATTTAGTTTCTGAGATGTATATAAATGTTTCGCTCACCTGTTTCCTCAAAGCTGTAATGCTTTCCTTCAGTCCAAAGATATTGTGCTTACGCCATTGAATAATCAGCATCTCTCTTTCTTCCACTTTTTTTTCTGAGCAGTGCAGATCTTGTGATTTGCTTAGAGCATGTTGTTTCTGTAACCTTTCAAAACAGCAGTCCTCCATCTGACATCTTCCCAGTCACAAGCTGCTGGCTAGTCGCCACATGCCAGCAGCTGCCATGAACAGGTCAACTTTCTATTCTTCTGTTTTCTCTTATACATTCAACATCACATGAGTGAAGGGTGCACAGATCCTCCCCAAGGCATGCATACATGCATGCTCCCACACAACCAACAGATCATAAGGTTGAAATTCTCCACATTAGATGTGGGAATCTATCTGTCTCTGCAAACTATTTGGCTGGTTATTGAATCAAATGAGAGACATGGATATATGTCAAAGTTGTTTATAGCTGATAGCTTACATAACAAACACAGAGCATACAGATAAAGAAAACTTAGCAGGTTAATGTCTTAAGTTCCAGTCAAGATGGGTGTGTCTCCATTGGCAGTGTGCTCCTCTCAATATGTGGGAATGTGTGTGCTCAGGAGGTGGCTGACGCACCAGTGATGTCACTTTACACATGTTGTTCAGCCAGTTTCTCAGAAATCTTTTGATATTGTCCTTTGTGAGTCTCCGTCCAGCTGATGCTGGATGCGCTCTTCTGCCACAATTGATAAAAAGATTTTGATGTCAAAATTTGACCATGGAAGTATCAATTTGCAGCTTGCCATCTTGCGGACTAATAGTGGTGGTTAAGATGTTGTTTGAGGAGTTTGTAATTACCGTCCTCGCTCATCCAGTGACGTAGATCCACTGGCCAATCAACAAATGCAGCCTACTGCAAACCAAATCACAAATGGGGAAGAGCTGCACAGGATCTGAAAATGGTGATGAGTTTGGCTAGGGTTGACTGAGAAAGAACCAGGAAATAATACTTCATCCATCCCAAGTAAATAGTTTACAGGCCATCTTAGTTATTTTGCTACATGTAACTCCGTTTGATGATGCTTTGGGTAAATCAGCTGGTCAGGATTGAGGTATGTTCACAAACACCACTTGTTTAAAACAACATAAATATATTTTGCTGGTGATATGAGGGCATTTGTTTTCAGGGACAGTGAAAAAAGCCAATGTGATTTGTGGAGTAAAATACCACATCCAACACATTCTTTCACTGCATTGTGATCCTCCACAAATATGTAGAATACCACAGATGGAAAAAATATTTACAGAATGAGATCCTTTGAAAGCACAATAATAAGACACTTAGCTGTCTCTTTGTTTGTAACAAAACAAACTACTAATTTCATTTATATAATAGTTTATAGCTGTGGATAAACTTAATGCCTGGAACTGGTTGGTTGTAAAAACCCAAATAGAAAGCTGCTGCTGAAGTAATGTGAAGTTATAACTTGTGTTATATGAGCAGTTTCTATAATGGTCCAAATGAAAATAAAGAAATGGCAAAAAATCTGAAGTGTTTCCATACTTTTTTATTTTTTCTAACATGTGTGCACTTTTGTTATTTTTGTTAGAAATGCAGAAATAATATTTTCAGGTTTGATCCTTAATGTGTTGGATTAAATATTTAATGTAAAGGTAAAAAGCATGCTGCTCTTGATATCAGGTAGTTTTTCACTACCATTTGAGAATGACTGAACCTTATGTAGCCCAGAAAAGAAAAGTTTACTTTTTAACCTATATGCACAATCACATTTTTATGCTTTTTAAACTTAAAACAAAAGTGAATTCAATAACTATGAATGTAACTTTTAGTTAGTCCTAAAAATGTTGATTAATAATGCAGTGATACACTGTGGTCACTTAAAGTAAAAAAAGAAAAAACATTGTTGTTAATTTTAAAGCTCCTAAATAATTTTAGCAGGTGTCATAAACATGTATGTTCAAACTTACTTTTGCAAAAATAGAGCTGCACTAAAGCTATGAATGTGAACATTTCTCTTTTTATCTCCTGTTCACAAAATCCATTCAGGTTATCTGCTTCACAGCATCTGTTGTAAAAATAGTAAATAACACGTCCTTTTTAGCTGATCATTTCACAATACCGGACATGTAGAATGTGGTTAAAGATGTAATTGACTGTTTCATGGGAGAGAATGAGAGTTCAAACTGAGGTCTTGGTTTATCTAAGTCTTAAATCTGTTGACACAACAGATGATTTGTACATTTGGTTGGTCAAGCAGATGTCTCTGACGTGCGAGGCCGTTTTCTTTTTGTTTCCAACGCATTGTTGAAACCTTTTGGGCCTGATTTTCATACCTGAATGTCAAAACCCACTGAAGATTATAAACTATGTAGAGCAAAATACCTGCATTAGCTTTGAAGCTAGCCTTTTCCTCGTTCTTATGTTTTGTGTTTCTGTGCCCACACAGAGCCGCATGGCCGAGAGCTTGCGTCTGTTCGACTCCATCTGCAACAACAACTGGTTCACCAACACATCGCTCATTCTCTTCCTCAACAAGAAGGACTTGCTGGCTGAGAAGATTAAACGCATTCCCTTGACAGTGTGCTTCCCAGACTACAAAGGCCAGAACACCTACGAAGAGGCGGCCGTCTACGTGCAGCGGCAATTCGAGGACCTCAACCGCAACAAGGAGACCAAGGAGATCTATTCGCACTTCACCTGTGCCACCGACACCAGCAACATCCAGTTTGTGTTCGATGCTGTCACGGACGTGATCATCCAGAACAATCTCAAGTATATTGGGCTATGCTAGGACCTGACACTGGATGGGGGGTGGGTTCAGGTGGGTTTTTGCAGCGGGAGAAATGCAGGCAGCTCAGAGGCAGTTGGCCCCCACCAGTGGGCGATGTGTTAGTCTGTCTGCTTTTGAGGATTTGCAGAGGAGGACTGGAGATAAAAATCTGTGTTAAGTTGGTCGGGTTGGACAAAGCTGTTGAGTCAACAGAGCTGCCGGGCCGTGGTTGAGGTGGGAATTTTTACCCTATGTGTTTGCACTGAATTTAAGTATGCAGAGACACCACGCATAAACACACACATGCATCTTTATGGTTTCTTCACACACAAGGTATTTGGGTCAACTCTCCTTTGACAGAGCAACACTGGAAAATTCAAGAGTACTCTTGTCAAAAGTAAGAGTGAGATCCAAGTGTGTACTGGCAGTTTTTTCCCCTTTCTATTATTTGCCTGAGTCAATTAATGCTGCGTTATGATAAATAATCTTGACAAATCAATGCTGTCTTTTTGGGGGGGAAGGGAGGGGAGTCTTCACATATAGGAAGCAGCGAGTGATGAGGTGTTCCCCTTTGATCTCTGTTTATGAAGGGGAAAAAAGTCAGTTGATATGATGTCACGCGGTTGCTGTCAAAAAGGAAACTGCCACGACCTAAAAAAAAAAAAATTGGTGAAACTTGTTTTCAGCACACAGCAGTGCCTTGCAAAAGTTCAGCTGCCTCTTGAACTTTTCAACTTTTTTGTCACATTGCAACCACAAACTTCAAATGTATGACATTATTTTTTTGAGTGATGGATCAGCACAAAGGAGTGCATAATTGAGACATGAAAGAAAAATGATGCTTGGTTTTCAATTTTATGTATTCAGCCCCATTATATTGGATACCTCCAAGTTAAATAGAGTAAGATAAGAAGTTATTTAAGGAATGAGTGCAATACACAGTTGTTTAATTTAATCCCCCTTCTCAGACATTTCTTATTCTACCAATCAATTCAGCTAATAATTATTAGACAGCCATTGACATTTCATTCTCACATAATCAACTGGTCCTAAAATATTAAACATTTTATATGTAAGTTAAAATAGAACACGCCTGCAGAACACTGTGAATTACACATCATTGATCCCAGTATATATGCACTATTCGCAACTCAACTGCACCAAAAAGCAACACATACTTTAGATGTGAGATGATTTGATGTTCCATCATTTTCTAGACATAGAAAAATAGGAAAAAGTGTGACATTAGCTTTAAAGAACATTGGCAAACAAACGGCATCACAAAGGCCAAAGAAAAAATTAAAAGATTAGGCACAAAGTTAAAAGAACAATATCTCAGGCTTTTACCATCTTATGCAGTTCAGTGTCACTTCTTAGCATACAAAAGGTTTGGCAAACCTACCAAAACACTTTCCCCACAGCTGGCACATGGTACTACATGGTGCTTTTCAGACCTGATGGAGAAAATTAATGTAACTGAATACTGAAAGAACATTTGTCAGAGGATGCAAAGACTCTGGATAACAACATCTACAGAAGGAGTTCCAATACAACAGTTTACAGCAAAGCATATTTGTCTTTCATAAATTCCTGAAGTCCAGACCAAAATCCAATTAAGAATCTCTAGCACAGCTTGACAATTAATTAATTAATTCGAATGAAGCTTAAGTTATTTTGCAAAGAATTGGAAAAAAAAAAGATTATGTGAAAATCAGGTAGTAGCTTTAGATTCAAAATACACCAGCTGTGACTGGTTCTAAAAGTAGCGGCTTGAGAAGTTAAATTACTTTTGTTTGCACCTAATTTTATTTAGAGTAAATGGGGTGAATATAAATTCAAGCCACACTTTTCAGAAGTTGGTTTGTAAAATCTGAGAACCACCAATATTATTAGGCACTACTTTGTCTTGTTTGGTCAAACAAAATCCTAATAAAACACACAACTGTGGCTGTAAGTGAAAAAAATGTGAAACGCAGGAGGTAAAACCACATTTTGCAAGGCACCTTATTTCTGTTCTTTCCTCTGGTTGACCCTCTTATGTTCTTCTTTTTCCTCCCTCATCTTTCTTCAATATTTATGTGCTTTAAAAATAAAAAACGTCTTTCATACTTGCTCTTTATAGCAGGTCACTGACTTAAAATACCTGAGGTATGTTACACTCAGAATAGTAAAAATCGTGTTTATAACCATTCCAAGAGTCCAGCAAGTGACAACAAAAACCGTGCCAAGATCAGTTTGTAAATAAAACCAGATCCCATACTTTTTTTTTTTCCCATTTTGTTTTTATTGAAAATACATTAAAACATGCATGATTTTGTTACTTTGGGATACTAATATATATTTTCTTTTGGATTATGTTTCTTTTTTCCTCGGGTTTAAATAATATATTCCCAAAAAATATATATAAAAGTCAAACACTGTGTACGATTGTACAGTTCTCAGAGAGGAATCTATTGAAAAAGAGATATATGAATATAAAAAAGCTGAGAAAAATGTTAAGTTGATGACCAAGAAGATTACAATGGTTTCATCTTTAAGGTCTTTATGTGAGGACAAAGTGGATCAAAGAAGAACAAGAATTTAAAACATCATAAAAGAAATCTTGAAAGTTCAATCTTCCTTACGTTATCTAAGTGGAAATTGTCAGTGGCTATGATGTAAATATGCTGTAAGGTACACTCTTTGTTCAAACAAGTGAAAATAAAGGTTGAGTTGGGATACTGTCAGTGACATAAAGAGAGAGCGAGAGACAGAAGAGGAAGATCCCTCTCCACTCTTCCCTCTATCTTTTCAGCTCAGAGAACAACTCAGCCAAGGGCTTCGAGCTTGGCTTTACAGGATGTCCACTTCAACAAAAATCAAAAAAAAAAAAAAAATTAAACGAAAAAAAACAAAAACAATGAGATACAAAATATAAAAGGACGATAACTATGAATAAAACAACTTATGCAAATTTCTATGGTGTAGTGAATGTGTTTCTTGGGTGATTTTTGTCTAAGTGTTCTTGTTTCACTGTAATTATGCATAAAAACAATTTGCAACCTCCAAGGTCGTATAAAAGGTGGTGGCGAGGGGGTCCTCTGCGTACAATGTAGCCATTGGAGCAAGAAAACTTTGGGCATGAAGTATGCAATTAAATTACTCCTGAATGAACTTGGCCTCTGTGTGGTGGGATGACAGGATTCCGCTCTAATTAGTGTATAAACTCTCGCTGACCCAACAGGTCTGCCTGTTCACACACCACTCTATTTCTAAACCTCACAAGACATGAATTAGAGCTTATTTAGAGCATCTACAAACCTCTGCATGAAAAGAAGGACTAAAAGTGCAAATTTGCAGTAACTTAATCTTACACTGGAAATAAATAAAAAAATCCAACTTTCAATGTGCGTACTTTCATTCAGTGGAGGGAAATAACATTGAGAGATCATTGTTTTTATGTATTGCATCCTTCTTCCCTGGAAGATGGACAAGATGGACAGAGGCACATTTCTCTTTGCCACTTTGTCGTGAGAAAGACAAGAGAAAATCATTCAAGTAAGATCTTCAGAAGCCAGTAAATAGGTTCAAGAAGCACTGCAAGCAAGAGACGGTACAGCCTGGACAGGTCAACATGCAGAAGACTCAACCATACATACACACACACACTAAAATATTTGAAGGCGGTTTAACTTGAAAATGAAAATCCACCTGCTGCCTTGAAAATGCAATCGAAGTCAACAAGAAATTTTTATTGGTTTTAGCTCAGAAATTAAAGTTCATGAAGTTGATTTAACTACAAGAGGCAAGTTGTCTAAACATTGTTTTTTAAATTCATTAATCTTGAATTGTGAGTTTTAACTTAATGCTGCAATTTAAACCAAATAATTATGTGCAAGAAAAGAAAACTGCCCTGACCAGATTCCACTCCTGTCTTTTTCTTCTTTCAGGTTTTTAAGAGCTGACCTAAAAACTCTGGTTTATTCAGCTATTGGAGGTTTGAGAAAATGAATAAAAAGTTAGCACAATTATCGTTCACAAACTCACGCATTTAGGTTCAAAATCTAAAACTCGCTGAATGTATTTCACTTAAAGAGTAGATGATAGTAGAAACTACTAAATGCAGTTCAAATGTCTTACAGTGCACACATTCACACCTAATTTCGATTAAGAGAGGCTAACTAACCTACTAGTCATTGCTTTGGACTGGAGTACCCAGTGAGAAACCCACTGCATGCAGAGAGAGCAGGATTTTAACCTGCTCTCTCTATTAAGCTCCCTATCTTGCAGCCTCAAAGCAAGAATTATACAGTTTAAAACAACTGGAACTGGTACAAGCTGTGCTGCACAAGGTTTCAAGTTTATTCTATTATAGATGCTGAGAAGATGAAAGAAGACTCATTTATTTTAAGATGTTTTGCTGTTTTGTTTTGTTTTAACCCCGGGCTCCAAAAATCGTAGAGTGTGTGTAAATAGTCTACTTAGATCAAACCATCCAAAAGTTCACATTCGTGACTAATCTGGTGCTCTTCATTAATGTCCATGTGACAATGTTCATGCTTCAACACGGGTTTGCTGCACACAGACGGCAGCACAAATCGCTAAAGCCTTCACTAAATTCTCTTATCCCTTTAATTTGGATGTTATCTGTCTGCAAGTTGCTCAACTTCTGTATGTCAAGAGCAACTATCGGTCACAAGTGTTCTTTCTGGGATTGATTCAAGAGAGTGGGAATTTTTCTGAGGGGTGAACATAAATATAGCTTGCTGATGAGAAAATAAGAGTACGAGAATGTGTTTTTTTTTTCTGCAGAAATTGTGCCTTGTGACCATCATGTGGTCAGGGCTGGGGGCGGCTATAAAAGCCACAAAGCTACAAAATGGATGCAAAAAAAGAAACTCAAAGGACAATGTTTTTAATTTATTTGTTCAAAGAAATTAGGAGTAAATTCCATAAAACAGTGGAGTATGGTCAACAGTTTTTTTGTCACAAGAGGTATTTATATAATACACCAGCATGGTTAATGTAAGCCTTGTTCCTATAATAAAATAATCAACTGCCTGACCAATTCTGAAAAGAAAAACACAAAGAATGTCCATTGTATGTTGAAATTTATCTTTATTTGCAAATAAATAAATAAAGTACCACAAAAATAGATTTTATTACTTACATTTGGATTTACAGCAGCTTGCATTCTGGCCCGGATGGGACCAGAATGTTTTCCCAGTAACAGGGTTTGTTGCTCTTGATGGCGGCTGGACATTTTTTCTTACAACACTGTAAATCAGAAGAATTGTTAGATTGTGTGTGCGATCAGTGCAGCTGGGGCGGTCTGAAGAATTTAATAACAATGCCCTCTCAAAGTGCTTTATCACTCTATCACACTATTTTATGCCATGTTCAACCCACAGGAGCAACAAGCTGTATTTAAGGTGGAAAATGTTTATAATATTGTTTTCATAAATAGGGTTTTACATTAAATACTTAATACATTTCTTCTAATAGTCTTAGCTATTGATTTGTTGATAGCTGTAGCACAGATAATATTGGAAAGGATAAAAATTAACATACAAACCTGTAAAAAAAAATTTCAACTGTGTTTTGTCACAATTCTATTTTTCTAGATTATCTGTCAGAGCCAAGTGGATTTTCTAAAGGACAATTTTATTTATTAAAGGGAAATACTCTGAATCAATGTGGCCCTATGTGAAAAAGTATCTGCTCTCTAAATCTAATAACTGATCATAACGAGTCCTTAAACTGTGGGAGTTTTCTCCCTCTCTTTGCAGAGCTGTTTTTAATTAACTAAATCACACTGGAGAGCTTTTGAGCATAGGTGGCCTATTTTAGGTCATTAAATAGGATTCTAATTGGATTTGAATCCAGACTTTTACTAGGCCACCCCAAAGCCTTCTCTCTGTTTCTCAGGCCGCTCAGAGGTGGACCTGCCGGTGTGTTTTAAATCACTGTCATGGCACATGAGCCAAGTCTCCTTGAGCTCAAGTCAAGGGCAGATGGCTGGACTTTCTCCTTCGAGATTTTATTAAGTATGGAGCAAATTTTATGGCTCCATCTATTATGGCAAGTTGTTTAGATCCTGAAGCAGAAACTCATGGCTAGACTGTTGTTCTGCCAGCACCAGTCTAGTTTAGATAACTTATTCTCTAAATAAATAAAATAATGATATGAAAAATACTTTTTATATATTTTTTTCTCCTAAGATTTGTTTAATGATCTGAAATATCAAATTGTGTATGAAAAGATAAATCAGAGGAACAATGAAAGAAGATTCCTTTATCTAAAAATATCATTAAAAATACACAAACTTTGGACTTGTTAGATATTAAAAATACTAATTAAAGATTTGTTGATGAAGGTTAAAGAGTCACTCTCATGTTACATTAACATTAACACATCCAAACAGGAGAAGAATGCAAAGTATTTCTAAAATCACAGCATCCAACCTGCTGGCACCAAGAGACGTTCTTGGCTTTGAAAGAGTGCATATCTGTAATCCCTGGAAGCCCTGTGCAGGCCTCCTGGATGTTCCACACATATTTTTTCAGAAAACAGAAAAATGTGTTTCAAGAAAACTCCTTACTCCTGCAGCTTCACCTGCTTCTTTCCACTTTCTTCAGCAGCTCTTTTTCAGACGTTTTCTGGACAGCGTTCCCACTGCTTCATGTTCCCACTGCTTCATGTTCCCACTGCTTCATGTTCCCACTACTTCATGTTCCCACTGCTTCATGTTCCCACTACTTTATGTTTTTCCCTTTCTGTGCTCTTTATCCCTCCCTCCTGCAGATTTGCTCCCCTATCTGCCCCCACCTGCTTTCTGGGTATGAAACTTTCACGTGAATCGAACAGACAGTCCTTCAGGCTGCTGGATAAAAATTCCACGTCTGGCTTTCTTGTAAGCAGTTTAGTACCTCATCTCCTCCTATCTCTACTCCTATCTGCCGGCAAATCTCCCATGAATCCAGTCTTCTGCTGCTGACCCACAGAGACTGATCTTACCACTCTGCCCTTCTCTGTTCGCGTCACAGAAAGAGTGATGACGGCCGAGGCTCATCCTTCAGGCCTTTCGGCCTGAGCTTGACTTGCTTTTCCCTCCACTGACCCCTGCAGCATGAGCCTACTATCTGCTCCTGAACTATTTTTAAATTACGTCTTTGAAAATAAAATGAAAAGCCTTCACAGCTGCCCTGTTGAACCAACTCTATGTCGGGAACCAATGCAGTCGATTTGATGCTTTTCCAGATCAGTGACATCTGGCTGTTCACCATCTGTTCAATCTGAGAGAGTCTCTGTTTCCTATCAAAACCATTTTTTGATCAGTTCAGAAAAATTACCCAGGCAGAACCCTACACAGTCAGGATAAAATTCCCATTAGATGCATGGGAAAAAATCTGCAAATACAGCATGCACCTATTTTCAAATTCTAATAATTTAATTTGTTTCAATTAGGCAAGAAAGCAACAAGGTCTCTAACTTACTTTGAAATAACAAAGTCTAAAAAGTCAGTTGAGTGCAAGCAGTTGTTTAAGAAAATTCATAGATACACATAATACAGTTTCTGTCCTTGTTTTGGTAAAAATAAATACGTAAGATGTTATGTTAAAATAAGTTTTAAAGGCAGTATTCTTTGAAATGTTAATGTTGCCTTGTTTTTGGGTAAGTTTTTGAATTGAAAACAGTCAGAAAGCAGTATGGGTTGAGCTAAAAGAAAATATAATAAACGTGAAAATATCCTTTAGTCAAATTCACAAATTGACGGAACTGGCCAAAAGTCACTCAATCACATTATTAATGATCTGTCCTGCATTTAAAATTAAAAGTCTTGTGGTTAAAACCTGGCATCTACATACACGATAAAAGACACATACATTTTTCATTTACTCTCACATGAAAGAGACAGTAGTTTGTATTTTCCAGGCACATAGTAAAGCACAATCAAGTAACTACGTTAAATTCAACTGTTATACTAATTATGAAATTAAGAAATTAGTAAATTAATAAATCAATTACGCCTTGAAATTGGGTTTATTTAAAACTCCTGCTTTTTCTGACGCGCAGCAAGTGATCGCAACGTCACTCCTCTATTAATCTTTTAACAACATTTTTTTCTGTCATTGCACTGAGAAGTAGCTTGTATAACAAACTTGGCTGGTGTACAGTTCTACCAGGTGCTTGCTAATTGCTGCTGGCTAGTCTGAAGGAGCTGAATGGGGGAGGTGCTGCTCTTTGAGGTGGAAGCTGGGAAACTGCAGCTCCGATTCACATGAAAGAATCAAGGCAACACTCCAGGTATGTTTTTGATTGAGGAATAACATTATAACCTGGTGTACAGCTCAAAAAGACAATTTTACATGACACTGTGCCTTTAATTCAGTCTGAAGTTAATTCTGTTGTAGCTCAGGTAGGATAGATTATATCTGTTTCCCAAATGTTCAAAATAGTGAGAGATATATTTTGTTACTTTCTTGAAATATTGAAATTTATAGGGACTTACAGAGTTATGATAAATTGTTGGGACAAATACAGGCTGTATTTCTCATTGTCTTTAAATAAATGCTTTTATATCCTCAGTGTTAGTCTGATAGGTTGCATGTAAATGCATTTTCACCCTCATATGTAGAGCTTTCGCTGTTTTTGACAGTAATAGACAGCAAAGTGCAAAAGCTGTTCTAGCAATCTTGTCTGGAAAAAGAAAGCAAGAAGTGTGCTTTGACTTAGCACTCAACCTCTCTTGAGGAAGGTTGATCTTTGAACACCAGAAGGTGCTACAAAGACACTTCTTGTGTTAAAAAATCTTTGAAAAAGTCCTTGATCCACCATGAAGTGTTGTTAATATTCTACCTGAGTATGTGATTACATTCTAAGTCACTGAAATTAAATTAACGTTGCAGCGTCTGGACAGTTTTTGCTCCTGGGCTGCAGGAGCATTGTGGGATATGAAACCACTTTAAAAACAAATCTTCATCTTAGCCCTGCTGGTGGAAAAGCATTTTGCTGTCAAGCATAACACGCCAACGAAGACATCAGCCAAAAGGGCGAGCGACCTGAAAGAAGATGGAGATCTTCTTCCATGTCCTGGAATAAGATGAGGAGATGCTAAATGTCACACAGTGCCCACCACTGTTAGTGGCACCTGTCAGATTTTCATCATGAATATAACTAAGGCATGCTTTTTAAAATTGTATTTCTTACTTTTTAGATTCTGAAGAATGTCTAGTAACTTCTAGCAGGCATTCCTTGTCTTCCTTCACAAATACGATATAACACAGGGGCCTGTTTCTTTAAATCACAAGCCTTTACAATGACTCGTTTAATCCACAATGAATTCAAACTCTACCATCTATTTTTTTAATCATTGCCATTGCCTATTGCATGACCATTTATTGAAGATAAATATTTCAAGTATCATTAAATGCTTAACCGCCTAAATCAAAAATGGAAAATTGGTTTTGAATCAGAAGATAAGTTCTTATGTTGTATTTTACTATAACTTGCAAACACACTTTCAAAAAATGCAATCTCCACACTCAGTGCAGCACATTGTGCTGTTAGGTAAACACTAAAGTCCCATGTCACGGTGGTTTCCTAAGACATACTCTGTACTGAACTGCCATACTTACCCTAAGTGCTGTTTGGGAACATGCAGTCTGGTTCCTTTTTCTTAATTTGGCCGTTTATAAGAGAAGTAATTTGTGTCTAGACTGCAGCAATTACTGTATCCCCCAACACATTTTAGGTGCTTAGAGGTTGACAGAAAGGCCTGCTGGGAATATTAGGCTGAGTAAGCATACTTGCATTCGTGTACAGACATTTTTGGGGGTTTTTTTGTGCCACTTCAGTTAAAAAATATACTGAGAATAACTGACAAACAAAAATGAGCAGTGCACTTTTTCCAGAAAATATATCCAAAGTTAGAACCCAAAGCAACTGATTATAAATGGTTTTCTACAAAAACATACTCATGACTGATGGGCATATTAGTGTGCATCTGTAAGGAATGAAATCACAGGTCTGACCTTGTTATTCTGATGTGGTACAGGCATTTACGATGTTAAGTTAAAAGTGACTGAGAATAAGCTTAAAATGAGCTGCATGCAGCTGCAAGCAACACTTAAAGTGTTTATTTGTAAAAACATCCAAAGATCATTTACTAATTGCTCTCTACTTCTCAATCAAGGATGACTTTGTGTTCATCAGTCATAGAAAATCAGAGAAAAGTACATAGAAGTTTGCAGTACTAATGTAAATATGAAGTTAAAAGAATGATCAAATCATCACAAGAGAGTTTAAGTCCTTACTTAGCAATCTTAATTTCTACATATACATAAAGTTACTTGGCTGATAATGGCTTGTCAGAATGATCACCTCAGATTTATCTTCATGAACCTTCCCTAATTTCACTTAAAACTGGATTCCTTCCTCCTCAATATTCATTTGATACAGTTTGTTCAATTACATAACAAATATAAGGTTTCAGAAAGGAAACTCAACTCCAGTCCACAGGCTTTTAAAATCTTGGTCTTCTGCAATCTTGTCACAATTCATTGTCCTCACAGAAAACATCTTTAATATTTTATCACTGACCTCATCTAAAAAATACTTTCAAAAATGTAAGTAAAACTTTATTTGTATTGAACTTTTCAAGATAAAAATCTTGAAGTGCTTCAACAAACAGACAGTAACAAATATGGTGCATGATGCTCAGCTCTCACAATGGGGTTTTCAATTGAAATGTATCTAGAGTTATGTCTCTTAATGTCACCCTGTTACCTCACATATATGTATAATTTTGTGTTGGTTTGTCATTTAAAAACCTAATAACTTTAGGTTTTATGTGGCTGTAAAGTGACACAATGTGAGAAGGTTTAAGAATTAAAAGTCTTGTGAGGCTAGATTATTCCTCTTTGCCCAGCCAGACTCCAGTGAGTCATATGTTTAATTTATTCAAACTTGACTTCTATGTTCAGAAAATGTTCATGTCCAGCTTAAGACTGTGTAAACATGAAGATACTATTTGATTTATTTATACTAGAGCTACTGAAAGATTAAATAGCTTTGAAGTTCTTTTATCATGCAGTTGAAGCCCCTGTGATACATTTTTAGCTGCACATAATCTGTCTTGCAATGTATTAGTATCTGGTATCTTATTTAAAAAAATCACAGAAATATAAATATCTTTGGATGCACTGAGGTTACTGATAGAATTTAAAAGTGTATTACTTTCAACCACTATATGCTATAGGGCAAATGTAGGAGTATTTGATTTGTGCATGTGAGGTTTGAGCATAATCAAATCACAAGCAGAAGTTCAAAAGCAGCATAGTAAGATTGAATAATGAATAACAAAATGTGAAATATTTTACTCACAATGTTAGAAAAACATTGTAAAAGACAAAACATCTTTAAGTTCTTGGCTTTTAGCAGCAGGTTTTATTGTTTCTCTGAACTAAAAAAAATCTAAAGGTATTAAATTAATTAACACAGGTGTTCTCTTTATATCTAAGTCTGCAGTGACTGAAACAAAAGGTCATGACCTTTGTTTCTGAAAACAACTCACATCAACGCACTTAACTAAGTAAATACCACATTTACCAAAATGGTGTGATGACTGGAAACTATATCATAATATCAAAATATCGATAAAAATTTTCATTTGGTAATTTATCATAAATCTGATACAATCTCCATATTTTAGCTTATATATATCACTTTAGCACATCTGCTGCAAAGACACAAATACTGTTTTTGTGCTAGAATGTAACCTCAGGATATTTACTGCAGGTCTTCCCATATTTTCTTCCCACCAGTATCACAAAAACCTAAAAAGTAACAAAACAAACTTGCCCAGACCTCTTCAGTACAATAGTCTTCCTTCGGTGGGCTAATGAGATGAGAGCATTACAGATGATCTATCTGAATGCTAAGAATCACCAAACCAAACATGCAGCATATCAAAATGACAGTTAAAAGCCTCCACGACGCTTTTTCATCCAAATTAAACAAAACTTAAAACCAAAGTAATCACATGGGCTTGTAGTAAAGCATTTTAAACAGCACATGTTCACTTTTCCACTTCTGCTATCATCACCACTTTGAACAAACTCTTATTTGAAAGCAGAGAGTCTCTTCTTTACACCTTTTTTCAATTCCATACGGACCAAACATTAGGACTGGTTTGTGTTGTCTTTGGTGTCCCAGTACAGGGAAATGATCAGCTCTGTGATGTGCTTTTTGTGGCTCTTTGCTTGGATTTGAATGTTTAACAAAGTAAAATGAAAAAACAAAACAAAAACAAAGCAATTGGCAACATATTTTCCCATTAGCACTCACTGGAAGATCTTGTTTGGTTGGAAATCAGAATTAAATCCAACAAATTCATCCAAGCACTAATCCTCCAGGAGTATGGCCTCATTCCAGTGATTGATTCTCATTCAGCTGCATATTGATTGTCCCCATTTAGAGATTTTAAGCGGCCATTTGTAACAAGAACAGTCAGATACCTCCCCAGTCTGAATCTTCCTGTCCACATAGCTGCGGCTGATGTATTGTGGCATTTATTTTGTTTTCTTTGGTGTTGCAGACCTTGGAAATGTAAAAAAGCAACCTTTGGCTCTACTTGATCTTAAGCATTTGTTGTTTGTTTAAAATTATAGCATAAATCAAGTTTTTTCCTAGTTAAAATTTGATTTAGAAATAGCTCTAGTTTCTGCTTGAATTTTAGAAGTAGATCTCAGTGAACTTGAGTATTTTAGAAGTGAAATTATTTCAGTGTTTCAATTCAAGATTCCTAAACTACACTGTCACAATATTGATATATTTTAATTGCTTATTTTGGTCATTTTGATTATCATGACTTTAAATAAGTGAAAACCCAAAAGACAGAGACTAAGAAAAAAAATGACATTTTACGTCAACCAATAAAAAAACAATTTTTAATTCATAAATCGTCTTACATCTGACAGACTGCTACCCTGACTGCAGTCACTGCACCCTCCATAGGAAAGGTAATCCACAAATTATTTAAGAAGCTGGTTGTTCACAAAGTACTGTATCAGAACATATTAAGGAAAGTTTGAGGATTTGATTTAGGTTTGATGGAGAAGGGATGAGTAAATCTGAAAGACAGGACATGAACACGCCTGGTTTAGAGTCAGAGTGGGTTGTGGTACTACAGAGACATCTAGTGGCTGTTTTATGCAACATCTGCAAAATACATTTACATGACAAAAAAACTGCTTTATATGTTCTAATCACTGATGTAGGCTTCAACATAAAGAGAAAATATGAGTCTGTTTTGTTGCTTCCTTTAATGTTGTTTTTATATTATTCTATGTATGTATTTGAACAGATTTTCAAGGTTCAGCCTTGAAATACTCCAGTGTCTCCAACTGTCTGATAATTCACATGAATTATTGCTGACGAGGGTTGCTATTCCCTTTTTTTTTGGCCCTCATTCTTCGTAAGGCTAATTATTAACAAGCAGATAAGAAACCCATTATTATTATTAGGAATATAAACTGTTTGTGTAGCGGAGTGAAAATTTATTTAAGTGCTTTTTGTTTGTCTTACAGTTTGACATTTTGCGATAAAGTAGTTTTTTTATGGCAAACATGTAGATTAAAAACAAAGATATGGTTGTTGTTCAGTTACATTATGCAATTCGTCAATAAATCAAATTTGACAAACAGCAGACATCAAGACACAATCTTGATTGAGAAATTGTAAGAATCTCATTGCAAATGAAATACAATCCTGGAACAAGTAAAATAATAGGTTTAGGAGATTGATAGTAAAAGTGTTTAGTGGGGGATTTCAGTTCAATAAATTGCCACATGCACTATTCTCTGTCTCACTTTGTCAAAATCAAAGTAATTATTTACTATACATTCTTATAATTTCATTTGATATAAAGAAAATTTGCATTCAATCAAGGTCAGGTAATGTAACTGCTTTTGATTGGGCATTATAGCTGCAGCCAAGCTTGTTTCTAACATAAAAAATAATACTTATCAACAATCAGCAGATTAATTTAATACATAGAAAACATTTTATACAATTAACAACACAGAGAGATTTGCAGGAGTAGCACAAAGGAACAAGCATACAGACAGGAATCAAAAACAAAAAAGACAAAAAATTAAAATTAAAATAGAATAATGTGCATTAGTCAACAATAATAAATTTCATATAAAATATGAGCAAATGGAATCTCAGTTGTGAATGACAAAACAGTAACAGAATAAATCTGAAATTGCACACAACAATAGAAAAACTTTAACAATGAGGCACATAAAAATAGAAAATAAAATGTGTCCCAGTGGTGGATTGCCTCATCCAGAGGCCATTGTTCCTAAAGCAGCTGTTTGATTTCTGACCTGAGCCCATTATTGCATATCCACCTCCTCTGTCTCTGCCCTGCTTCCTGCCAAGCAACTTGAACATAAAGGATACAAATGAAACAAAATCTTAAAAAAAAACGTTAAATAATATTTAAGGCACTCAGAACAATTTAAAAATATAATTATCCAAGGACAGATAAACAGATTAAAAATTTTATACATTGTCAGACTAAAACAAAACTTGAATTCCTGAGTTGCAAAAAATCAATCAATAAAAAAAGAAAAAAAAACATGCTTCAAAGCTTTGGCTTCTAGTTTGCTTTCAGAAACATCAATGTCTAAAGCTGCCCTTAGGTTCTCAGACAGACTACAAAGGAGAGAGTTGTAATTCATTAATGATGCTCCAGTATTTGTTTTAGTTTTAACCACATGTAGTAACAGATTACTTTTCTCTGAAGACCTAGAAAGTCCAGACAGATTGTAAGGTAATCAGATCAATAGCTTGTATTAAAACTAACCTATAAAATTACAAAAACGTGAATTTAAAGAGTACAAGTAGTCAATGGAGCAACTTCATCGTCAGAGTGATATGAAATTTCTTAATAATTGCCCCTCTTAGCATTCTTGCAGCTGAATTTTGTAGGATCTATAGCAGGGCAATGATTTTCATAGAAAGACTAGAAAGTGGAGCATTATGCAAATCTGTTTAATTAATTAATCTGTTTGATAGACAACAAATAAAACACACAAAAACACAAAAAAGTTATTAACTTATTATGAATATCATTCAAAAGCCCAACTAAATACATAGAATATGTTATGTTTTATATATTTTCCTTATATTTATATTAAAACTTCACCAAGTTTTAAAATACTCAACAACAAAAAGATGAAAAAGTGGAGCTTCACTTTTAGATGACATTCATTCTTTGAGCAGAGCAGAACACACACCTAAACCCATTATCAATTATCCCTCCCTCTTTCTGTCACACACACAAACACAAAAGATATAAAGGTAAGTGTTGTGCACGTGTTGCACTCACTGAGGACAGACTCCAGTAGCACTCCTTCACTGCACACCCACTCTGAGCAAAATGTCTTGGGATTATTTTGGATTTTCCCGGATCATAAGAAACACAGAAAATCAATCACCTGCAGCAGCTCTCAATAATGCAGCAGACATCTCTGTTATTGTTGTTTACTTTGTGGTTGTCCTGGCTGTGGGCGTATGGGTGAGTTTTATAAAGTATTCATGGTTGAGTTTTTGTGACTTTTATTACAGTTTTATTTAAGTTCAAAGAAACCTTTGGAGTTCTTCTTGTCTACACTTTAACCACATTAATGAGTGTTATATATCAGACTTACTATGTCTATCTTAGAGAGATTTGTCATGCAGATTAAATATAAAAGAAGTGGACAGATGTTTTGCAAATTCAGAATCTACTTAGTATCCTGATACAGTAAAAGTGTTTATCAGATCAGATAATTTTTATATGCTTTCATCTAACTTGAGATCCGTTGAGTTTTGTGAAGCAATTTCATTTCAACTAGACCTAGGGCATCTCTTGCTCAGATTTATGGATTGCCTGAGATATTCTGCTTTCTTGCTGCAGGCTATGGTGCGAACCAATCGATCCACTGTGGGTGGCTTCTTCCTCGCAGGCAGGAGTATGGTGTGGTGGCCGGTGGGTATCTTAACACATGATAAGATTAAAATTAGATCTGCACAGTCTAAGTGATTTTTTTATTATGCCTACCAGTAGTATAGTTAGTATCTGATCCTTACTCAGTTGTTTATCTAATAATCTGCAGCCTGAGATGTACAGAACAACAAACCACACAGAAAATAAACAACTCTGTTTATTCTGATTGGATAAAATCCCAGTTAGTTTGTTTCTGCAGAGTCGGGAAACTAAATGAATCCGTGTCCTTGTAAAGTTAAGTCTAATATAAAACAGGAATATCTTCTCCTTGGGAGTTTTTAGTCTATAGTTTCACTGTTTGGTAAAAACATATATGACGCAAAAGTTGCTTTTTAACAGGTAAATATTTATGTAAATGTTGATATATCTTCTTTCAAACGGAGTAAAGGGGTTTACCCTACTTTTTTTTTCTGTGCAAACAGCATGATGTTTTCTTTGTCAATCAGATAGCAACATTCTCAATAAGCAAGCATCATCAAACTTACTTTTGACTGTTGCAATGAGAAAAGTGCTTAAAAAATCTGTTAATCTGCTTCTATTCTCACCCAAATGTTAGAACTAGATCTTTGTTATGATACATAAAGTCACTACAGAAAACTATTAGTGTTTTCCTACTGCGCACATTGATAACAATAAGATGCAGCATGATGCAATATCTAATTTTAAAGAAGTCATTTATTTTTGTGTTGTGTGCATTAAGAATAAATGCTTATCTATTTATTTATTGTTAGGACCTTTTATGGAAGTATAACACATTGTTCTCTGCAATTCATCTCATGCTTTCTCTTCAGTAGATCTTTTTTCAATGTTTTTTTTTTGACACTCATTGTTCTGTGTTCTCCTCAGATCGGGGCCTCGCTCTTTGCTAGCAACATTGGCAGCGTCCACTTTGTAGGGATTGCTGGTACTGCTGCTGCCGCTGGCATTGCCATTTGTGGATTTGAGTGGAATGTGAGTAATCCTTCTTTGTCAATATCACAAGCACAGAAGTTCCCCCTCAGAGGGACCTTAACGTTTACAGGCCAATATAAATTTTGATTTGAAAAAGTAAAGTAAATAATCTTGATCTAATTTATTCAATGTTTCTTGTATTTCTGTGTGTTGCAGGCTCTTGTTCTTATGGTCATTCTCGGATGGATTTTTGTACCAATCTACATCAAAGCAGGGGTAACCTATGAACAATTTGTTTGGTATGCCTTGATAATTATGAGTTAGAGTGAAATTTGCCTTCAAAATGATTTTTGTTTTGGCATAGATCAAAAAAAGATGTATTCTTCCTTGGTCTAAAGTGATATAGTTGCATCATGCAGTTGCTGCATGATTCATTTATGTGAATCTGAAACCAGCTTAACTTCATTTGAGCTTTGTAACATGGTGCATTATCCTGCTGGAAGTAGCCTTCAGACGACGGGTGTATTGAAGTCAAAAAAACCCAAGTTATGTGTAGAATCTCTAAATATCTGTTGTATCTGCAAGTTGTTTTTTGAGTTACTGTTGCATAGATGCGTAATTAATAAGTTGGCATGTGAGTGCATTTTCTATATACAATAAAAGTGCCACGATTACCAAACTTTGAGCCTTTTAAAAGCAAAGTATCGTCACTATCTGTGTATCTAGGTGGTCACCATGCCCGAGTATCTGAAGAAGAGGTTCGGAGGACACCGCATTCGTATTTATCTCTCGGTGCTCTCCCTCTTGCTCTACGCTTTCACTAAGATCTCTGTAAGTTTGTGTAGCTGTTGAGTAAAACCTTCCTGTTTTTAACAATGAAATGCAATCAGAGTCAAATGTTGTGTCTGTCTCCTCCCAGGCCGACATGTTCTCTGGTGCCATTTTCATCCAGCAGGCTCTTGGACTGAACATCTACGTTGCTGTTATCGCTCTACTGGCGATCACTGCGCTGTACACCGTCACAGGTGCATCCTCAGGAAGAAATTCACTTTCTTTTTATGGATCATCATCTTCCTCATAAACGTAGCCAACAAAGCGTCTTATCAAAGCACATTGCACATGACGGAGGGGAAAGTCTTCTCAAGGCCACATGTTCCGCAGAGATCTAAAAACAAAGCCACGTTAATCTAACTTCCCTGCCTTACCTGTCTAGTCTATGCTTATCCCTCTAAAGGTGTCTGTGATACACCAATAGTCTACAGTAATTACTGAAATGGTTCTCAGTTGATGTTTTGCACTGAATGTATCTTTTACAAGATAAGCGGTGAAAGAACAAAATAAAATAATCTTATTCTCTCAAGTAGTACTCTCAAAACATTACAGGTTGCTAACGTCATGTTTTATCTCAGGTGGACTGGCTGCGGTGATGTACACAGACACCTTACAGACCGTCATCATGCTTATTGGATCCTTCATTCTCATGGGTTTTGGTAATAAATAGTAATCATTATTTATAACTTTACTTTGTACTTACATTTGTTTTATTGTCATATTATTGGGAAACTGAATTATAAACTTCAGTCTAACTTTCACGCATCCTCAGCTTTCAACAAAGTGGGAGGCTATGAAAATATGAAGAACATGTACATGACTTCAGTTCCCTCAATCACCGGTAACATCAGCGCAGAGTGCTACGAGCCTCGGGACGACGCCTTCCACCTTTTCAGGGATCCGATTAATGGAGATCTACCCTGGCCTGCCCTGATATTTGGACTCACTGTTCAGACCATCTGGTACTGGTGCACTGATCAGGTTGGTAATGATCACCACCTTTGACTGTATGGAAGTTTTACTTCCTTTGACTCAGTAACTGGTTTTACTGCATACCAAACTATAAAAAGCCATAAAATCTGAAAGTTGATTTGTTCACACTCTTTTTATCTTACCTTTTTAAGATAGAATTAGTCAGCTGGTCAGAGGTTGCCAGCTGATAGTCAAGGAAATCCTCCACACATATTTTGCAAACTTCATTTGATATGATAATGTAAAGTTGGCTTAGGTTTGTATCCTATTTTTACTTTGAACTGATTGTAAAAGTTAAAGTGAGGGATTGTGATTTATAAACACCAACACGTTGGTCTGTCCCCTCATCCCTTCATTACATAGCGACAATATATTACTTAAAATGGGTTTTGATCATGACTTTAGCAAAGGTAATTGAAATAGGATGTGATGCTTCAGTTGCAGCACAAAGGACATTTATTGTAAATGCATTTGATGCTTGTAGTCTTTTGCACTTACAACAAAAACTGGATCTTGTTCTCTAGGTGATTGTCCAGCGTTGCCTCTCAGCCAAGAATCTCTCTCATGTTAAAGCAGGTTGCATTTTATGTGCCTACCTGAAGCTGCTGCCCATGTTTCTCATGGTTTTTCCTGGCATGATAAGCAGGATCCTCTATCCAGGTCTGTGAAGTTTTGAAGTCTCTTAACTTATTTGGAATAATGCAAACCTGGTGTCAGAAATGCCCTCCGTAGGGTTCACATACCTTACTAACATCTCTTTAATTTTAACTTAATCCAGATGTGGTGGCATGTGTGGACCCAGAAGAATGTCAGAAATACTGTGGCTCTAGCGTGGCATGCACAAACATTGCTTATCCCAAATTGGTCGTGGACCTTATGCCAAATGGTGAGTAGATTTAAATTTTAACTTTGTTTTATAATTTATTTTTGCATGACTTACTCGCTCTGTTGCAGGTCTGAGGGGTTTGATGCTGTCTGTGATGTTGGCCTCTTTGATGAGCTCCCTTACGTCAATATTTAACAGTGCTAGTACTCTCTTCACCATGGACATCTATACTAAAGTCCGTCCTCGTGCCAAAGAGAGGGAACTGATGATTGCTGGCAGGTAAAACTGTTGTATTTAATTGGAAAATGTTTGCATTTGTGACATCAATGATAAGTGCTTATTTGTTCTCAACCTTGCAGGGTGTTTATTGTGTTCCTCATTGGTGTGAGCATTGCCTGGATCCCAGTGGTGCAGTCAGCTCAGAGTGGTCAGCTCTTTGACTACATCCAGTCAATCATCAGTTATCTCGCTCCACCTATTTCTGCTGTCTTCCTTCTCGCCATCTTTTGCAAGCGGGTCAATGAGGCTGTGAGTTTACTTCTGATTTAGAAAGTTATTGTTGATAATAAACTTTGCCTTGGGAATTTCGCAACTTATTTGGAACCAACTTACAATATTTTGCTAAATCAGAGCACAAATGCTACTCTATGCCATTATGATAATCTAAGTCAGGGGTTCCCAAGTCCTGTCATCAAATCTACCGTCCTGCAACTTTTAGATGCATCTCTGTTCCAAAATGTCTGAATTCCCTCACCAACTTTCATTCAACTCTGCAATAGGCTGGTAACAAGCAGTTTATTTGATCCAAGTGTGTTTGACACTTACAATACCTTTCAGCAGAATATCGAATCAGAAAATATTCAGTGCAAATAAAATCAAACTAATTTTATGGCCATGTACTGAGCAACTACAATTTACCACTCCCAAACAACAGCAACATTTATTTTCATGTCAAACCTAAAAAGGAAACTTGTATTATTTCTTGTCTTATTTTCTCAGCCTAACTTTATTTTTTCTCTATTTCTCTTGGAAGGGTGCCTTTTATGGACTCATCGTTGGTCTGATTGTAGGTCTGATCAGGATGATCGCTGAGTTTGCCTATGGGACAGGGAACTGTGTTAGTCCTAGTGATTGTCCTGCTATCATATGCGGAGTGCACTACCTCTACTTTGGGCTGATCCTGTTTACTATCACCTGCATCGTTATAATTGGAGTCTCTCTCATAACCAAACCCATCGACGATAAGCATGTAAGTGACTGAAGCAAGATAAAGCCGATCTGTTGAAATTCCCATAACAATGTTATTTAATGAAAAATTCACATTTTGTTATAATTTTCGACATATACTGCAGTGTAGAATATATCCAGAATTATATGTCTTTGAATTTTTATATTGTTTTTGGAGTAATGGCTTCTCATAGGATTTGTCTTATCAAGCAGCATCTTCATAATGTCTTTTGCTTTTGTTATGTGGTTGATACTGATATCTTGGCTTATGTCACACAGATAACATTTCTATCATTTTTTATTATTCAATCTGACCAAAATCAGAAAACAAATGGAATATACACATTATAAAATTTCTACATATAATGCATTTTTTATTTTTTCAGTTGCATAGACTGTGTTGGAGTCTGAGGGACAGTACTGAGGAGAGAGTCGACCTAGAACAGGATGACTGGGTTAACTATGAGGAGGATGAAAAAATGGAAGGTGAGGATAAGTTAGATTTTTGTTTCAAATATTGTTGGTTTTTAAATCGCAGGGTTTTTAAGCTCTGGAAATAATGGATTTCCTGAATTTTGTTTATTTTATTCTTCTATTCAATTCTTTTCTATTCTTTTTTTCTTTTCTGATAAAAAGAATACATTTGTACCTTTATTTCAGAACCTGAGGAGAAACCAGGATTCTGCAAGAAAGCAGTAATGTGCTTCTGTGGATTGGAGGAGACAAAAGCACCAAAAATGACTAAAGAGGAGGAGGAAGAGATGAAGAAGAAGCTCACAGATACAACAGAAGAACCTCTCTGGAGGAACATTGTTAATGCAAACGCCATCATTCTGCTGGCTGTGGCTGTGTTCTTTCATGGATACTTTGGTTAGACAAACTCAGCATTAAATAATCATAATTTATGTTTTCATAACAGCAGTAACCATGGTATAAAACATGACCAAAATATCAATTAGCCTGTAACTCTCTGATACGACCTAAGGTACTTTCAAATCTCTGAACTCTGTATATTTCAGCCTGCATTGTAAGTTGAGTACTGATGCCACATAAGACAAAATTACATTTTTACTATATTTGTCATCTTCAGTAAACCAGTGAATCAATCTATATCATACACATGAAACTTGTTAAAAGGATATAGATTTAATACTCAAACATTCACCTCAAGCAACCTACATATTCTTAGATTATCTGCCACTCCATCCTGTCACTACTTGAGAAGAAAATGCAAAGGATTTGAAATAACGTGTTTGATGTTTCTTAACCTTAAAAAAATCAGTCCAGCCTGTCCAGTGGAAAACAATATTCTTAGATTTAGAAGAGAGGCTGCCTAACACTCGGCTGACAAGCACTTCAGTCCAAAATGAAGGCCATGGCTTGAAGACACCAACAGTACCACATCATCTGCAAAAAGGATGTTGGGGCTTTGGAAATGAGACTCTGTCTGAGCCTCCTGTCCAACATCTTAAAGTAAATTTTCACAGGAGACTGACAAGTGGGACCCCTCACTGCTTGGAGACTTTTTTTTTTTTTTTTTTTAAAAGGACATCCCCAGTCTGGCACTGTGTGTGTGTGGTCCTGATCTCCATAAGACGCCTAGAGGCAAGCATGAAGTCTTTCTCAATTGCCTTTTTTATATACATATTATATAAAATTATTGTAAATTTGTAGATATTCCCAGATGACTGCACATCTTAATCTTTGTTTTTGTTGTTGGTTTTGTTCAAAACAGTTGGACTGCACTTGAGAAAAGCTCATAAATTATTATGAGCTTCAAGTTGGCTCCTGTTTATTTCCTTAAGAAGAGAGCAGATTTACACCCTTTTTGTTCAACATTTCACAAACATTAAAATTTTATTTAAAAAATGCACATGTAATAATTGTCATTATTTTTAAAAAGTGCTCAAGATGTTTATCATTGAATATATGCATGCTTTTTATTGTCATGAACTCGGAAGTTTACATATGATTGGGTTATGTAACACTGGAAGCTGCATGAAGGTTTAATAGAACACAAACAGCATAACACACAAAACAAAAAATCTGAAAAAGACGTGTAATATTTAACCAGAGAAGGACGAACAAAACGATAGTAAATGTGCTCAGGACATATGCCTGTGCTGCCTCAATAAATCCCAGCTGTTTTGTCATTTTATTTGTTCAAAGTCCATGAATGTAATCACTTCTTTTGTACGCACTCAAATGTGTGCGTGTTTATGGAATAAAAATAAGTTAGAAAGGGTTAGGAAGTAAAACGCTTACTTTGCTTCCACCTAGTGGTCTGAAAAGTAAACTACTGTCCGTGGGAAACTTTAAATTGTTTAAATCTAATCCTAATAGGGTAAGATATATTTCCACTGATTTTAGAAAAATTAAACTTAAAGTATAAATTCAACTCTTTGTGCTTTTTATCAGTTTCATATTCACATCGTTATCTTGTTTATAACTTAATCTCTGATTAAATGACTGACACCAGCACCTGTACTGTTAATAAATGTTTTATTATTGATGTATAATTTTTTTAATCATCATGTAAAACAAAACTGTTACAACAATCCTTATAAAAAAAATGTAATGTTAATATTTGGTCATATGCAGTTTAAACAAAGACAATCCACAACTGCCTCAATGTGTACTTTTTCCAGGCATTTAACTATATAAATGTGTAGATAAATGCCAATATATATTTATACTGGTGAAGGAACCTATTTTAAAAGATCATAGGTTGGTCATCTGTTGTGCTGATCTGTGTTATGACAAAGTAAGAACATGGTAGAAAAAATATGTCATTTCCAATTAGATTGGGATTTGCAGAAAAATTGTATTTTCTAAACACCGTTTTCTAGAGAAAATATTTGGAAGAAGCTAATAAATTCAAAAGAGAAATAAATGTGAGGCGTATAAAATAAAAATAAAAAACTCAGTTTTTTATAGTCAAGGTTACATTTATTTAGTTGCCTTTGACTCGTCTATTAATACTATTAACTGAAACATCATTGATTACAGTCTGTATAGTTCAACTTTTCTTTATTTTCCTTGACTTTATTTTGCACCTGCTACATACTCCTGTTTTATATTTCTATCATGTAAAACACTCCTGTTGTTGAAATATGCTACACAAATAAACTCGATAAAAATCAACTTTGATTTTTATTTTATATGCCAGGGATCTGCAACTCCACTCCTCAAGGGTTGTCTTCTCCAACTTTCAGATGTGTCCCTGAATCACATGGCTGGATCACCTCCGCAATATATATTCAGTTTGTCCAGAATCATGACTTTATTACTTCACTTAGGTTTGTTGTTGCAATGTGACAAGGCATCTTTATGCGGCTGGATTCACAGTGAGGATGAAGGTCGAGGCAGAGTATGGTGGAGCATAGTAAAAAGTGTTATTTGTCTGCTTTTAACACAGTTTAGGACAATGCCTGGGAAGTCTAACAGCATCAAGAACATCTAAAGGTGCAATTGCAGCCTTAATTAATCTCTGTTGTTAAGGACTAATCCATTCTTACTTCACATAGGAATTTGCCAATTTACAACACTGACCTACATAAAAATACATTCTACTAAATGCAAATATATGCTTTACCATTTACTTTTTAGAGATATTTTATTCATATGCCAAAGCACCATGAAATGCCCCAAAAACATGCAAACAATATGCAAACAAATATTTAAACTTCAATCTACCTCCATCCTTCATTTGGGCCTTCAATAATTTCCAATTATGACAGCAATTATATCTCAGATGTATGTAAACAATCTATACTCTGCATTGCTTGTTATATGATTGAGCTTCATTTGTGGAAATTTTTCAGCATCTCCTGTCTGCATAAGATACATAGATTAGAAGCTATAAAGGACTTGTTTTCCTTTTATTGCTCTCTGTCTCCATCACCCCAGAAGTTAATTATTAACAGATAGCTAAAAATAAATGTTTATCAAGAGCGTTAAATCGATTATAATAGGGTGAAAGAAAGGTTAAAAGCTATGTGGTTATTTTATACTATTGTACCACAATCCTTTTATACAATGTTCAGAATAAAACACAACCAATAAACATGTTTTATATTGGTGAGAACTTAGTTTTCAACATATTTGGAGAGCTGTAGTATAAGGTCTGTAGAGCTAAACTTCAATAAAAGTACAATTGACTATTTATTTATTGTTCTTTTCTTGCATCTTCTTCGTGCACTTCATGTCCAAAGAGTATATTCAGATTGTTTTTTTTTTTAAATAATCCAACATGTTTTTTTTCTTTCTTCCTTCATTTTTGGTGAAGCTGTGAATTTTTACATTTATGGTGCAACCCCCTTTCCACATAAATTGTTTAATGTACTTTTTATATACTTTTAATCAGGACAATGTATGAAACTGTTTCAATGTTCAAAATAGAAAAATTAGCTTTAACAAGACCAATAGCAACCAACAGTGACTTTTGTTGTGGACTGCTGATTATCCACGTTAGAAGTAACACACACATAAACTCACATGACCTGCCCTCCCTCTCTCACGTTCTGTTTCACATGCAAACACAAAAGGTATAAAGGTGTTGTGCCATTGTTTTAGCCCCGGTGAATTGATGTCAGCAGGCAGCAGCACCTATTTTTCATTTTAAGCAAAATGACCTGGGATTATTTTGGATTCGCCAGCATCTCAAAAAGCCAAAGAAATGAATCCCAAACGGTGGCTATTAACAATGCAGCAGATATCTCTGTTATTGTCATTTACTTTTTGGTTGTCTTGGTCGTGGGATTAGGGGTAAGTTTTAGTTCGCTGTAACCTACTTTCTTCTTTATTTTTTGCATTGTTTTGCCTATTTGAGAAGCATTAAAAGATGTGCCTGCAAATAAATCAAAAGATTTGTTTTTATATCAGACTGAATTTTATATTTGGCTGAAGTAAAATACACAAGTGTAAATTTAGGCATATTAAAGCAGAACAGGAATCAGACATGCAATAGAAGTACCAGTGTTTTAAGATGACAGTATCCCAGTTTGAGTCAGTTTTCAAGGAGTTGTGAGAAAGGTTTGATATTCACTATGAGTCTATCTGCTGTATATATAACACAGACATCCCTGGTTAAAAAGGAGCAATGTAATATTTTACAGAAATTGATAGATTTCTTGTTTTGCTGCAGGCTATGGTGCGCACCAATCGAGCCACTGTGGGTGGGTTCTTCCTTGCAGGGAGGAGTATGGTGTGGTTGCCGGTGGGTATCTTACTCAAAATAAGCAAACTACTTAACTTACAAAGATCCACGTCTCTCTATACTTGTCAATATATTTACATTTGAGACTATTTGCATATGTTTTTACTGAATATTTGGCATTAAATTTGAGTAATTTTTTGATGTTTTAGGTCAGTCAGGATAAAGAAAATCATTTCTATTTGCTAAATACTATTATAAATACCAAAAATATTTTTTATGAATTCTATTTTTTTTCAGTCAAGGTTTTACATTCACCAACTTTACTGAACTTTTAAAGAATTTTGGGAAAACCCAAATGACTTAAACTTGTGATAGGTCTATACATTGCATTTGAGTTAAATGAAGGCACACATTTGCATGTATATTAAGGTAACTTCTCAAACACACAGCTTTGTGTTTGAGAAGCTGTGTGTTAGAAATTAGAAAATATATCAGGACATATTTGTGGACTTTTCCATATCTCCAATTGCTCAATCTTGGGAACAATGTCCAGATCCCTTTAGTTTCCACATTCATCTGTATAAACCCTACAAAAAAGAGTAAACACCACAGAAAATTTAATCCATGGCTGTTATACCATTCAGGATCTAGAGAGGTTTTATATCCCATAGATGAATTTATTTAGGTGAAAAATGTGCTGAAAAAAGCACAGGACACTTTAAAGGTATTGCCTGAAGCTGGGAATGGAGAGACACTCTCCCATTAGAGAGTGAATGCTTTGCTAAGATAGGCTGATAGGTCACTGAGCAAGGTAAAATATTTGGTGATCAAGTAGCCTTTTCTGTAGGGAGGGCTCTTCTGGGACTGGTGCATGCAGTAGTTGATGATCCAATCAGTTGTGTTGTAAGCTTCAAGCAGGAAATGACAATCAAGAGGAAGTCTGCCCCCAGTTCCCACAGTGGAGCCAGCAGACAGGAGGCAGCAACTGCACTTTCAACTAAACAGAATGAGGAGAGAAATAAAAGAACAGACAAGGCCGCTGGCCATAACGGGAATTTCTGCCTTCCAGTATTCTACATACTCTGCATTCTCATCTAGATCAGCAGAGTAAACATGAAACCCCTCATCTCCGAGTAGCACCATCAGTCATTTACTCATTTGCATTTACTCCTTACATATCTGGCTGTCATATACCAGTCCAACCAAACTCATGTCTCTTAAGGTTCAATAAACTTAGGTGTGAACAAGATTTGACAAAATCTTACTTTACTGCAATGTCAGAGATGGAAGAAATCAGAGAGCAAATAATTATTTCATGCAGCTTCAGTCTGTTTTCTCTGTTTCATTACTGTAGTGGTTGCTTTGCAACAGGCATGATGTGGCTCCTCCACTTATTGACTTGTTTCATAATCTTGTTTATAATCTTGCAATAAGGTTTTTTGTTAAAGTTTTTATCTTTAACAAAAAACCTGGCTTTCAATAAATACAATATGTGAACATTTAAACAAAAGAGTCAGAATCTTTAAGGCCGGTTGCTTTACATGCATACAGTTTCAACAAAGTTCCAGCAAAGTTGTGGTTAGCGTCTATATAAGTGGACTCTGTAGGCAAAATTTGTAGATATTAATTTAAGCAAAATGGAAAGGATCAAAAGCATGAAAAAGGATTCAAGATTGCAAAGAAAGGTAAACCCCTCGACTTCCTTTGAGATAAGATTGCAAACAGCAGGGTGACTCGAGTTACTGTACTGCTCATCAGCAACTGTGTCCTTATATCTACAGTGTTAAATAAAATTTTCAGTTATTGTAAAATATAAAATTTTTCTATACTGTCTATAGATCGGAGCATCCCTCTTTGCCAGCAACATCGGCAGCGTCCACTTTGTAGGCCTTGCTGGAACCGCAGCAGCTTCTGGGATAGCCATCGCTGGATTTGAATGGAATGTGAGTTATTAAGTACAGAAGAGAATTAGGGCCACCGAAAAAACAAAAGAAGAGGATTAGGGCCACTGAAAAAAAAAAACAAAAGAATTCTCAAAATTCTGACTTTAAAGTCAGAATTCTGAGATTAAAGTCAGAATTTTGAGAATCCTTTTTTTTTTTTCGGTGGCCCTAATCCTCTTCCGTAATTAAGTGTGTCTTAGCATAAAAAATAAACCCAGTTAATAATAAATGTGGTTTGCAGAAGCTAAAATTAAAGCTAGACACTTGTTTTGTGTGTTTCAGGCACTTGTTCTCGTAGTCATTCTGGGATGGATCTTTGTACCGATCTACATCAAGGCAGGGGTAAAGAAGAAGACGAGACCAGATTGCTATCACAATTATTGACCCTTTAAAAGGCAAAGTGTCATTATTATATTTGCCCAGGTGATTACAATGCCTGAATACCTGAAGAAGAGGTTCGGAGGAAAGCGGATTCGCATCTATCACTCTGTGCTCTCCCTCCTCTTGTATGCCTTCACTCAGATCTCTGTAAGATTATGTGACTGCCTCAAAAAACCTTCAGTTTGAAGTAAAGGAAAAACTTCTTCACCTACAATGTTGTTTCTGTTTGTTTTAGGCTGATATTTTCTCTGGTGCCATTTTCATTCAACAGGCTATTGGGCTGAATATTTATATTGCCGTTATTGCTCTACTGGCGATAACTGCACTGTACACTGTCACAGGTCTGTCCTAAAGAGGAAATCCACTTCCTTCTCTGATATAAATGTTTTTCAAATGTTAATCAAATAGTTCTTATCTATGTAAATAACACCAGAACAGAATTTGTATTCCTTTCAAGGTTGTACGTAAGCCACTACATGTTCAGGAATCATGAATTAACAGCTGAATATAAGTTTTGCAAGATAGGTGATAAAGGAACAGTTATATAAGAATATAACAGCTTGCTATCTTTATTGGGGATATTTGAATTTTAATCAAATTTCGTTTCCACTTTTTACCTCAGGTGGACTGGCTGCAGTTATATACACAGACACCTTACAGACCGTCATAATGCTCACTGGATCCTTTATTCTCATGGGTTTTGGTAATATTATATTTTCCTTGTTCATCATTTCACTTGCAACTCTTGACTTTAATGCTACATTTCTGAGAAGTAAAAGTGTAAACTAGTGTAAACCACCTTCAGCTTTCACTGAAGTGGGGGGCTACAAGAGGTTCCAGGACCTCTATTGGACTGCAATCCCCTCAGTCACTGGAAACATCAGCGCAGAGTGCTACCAGCCTCGGCTAGACGCCTTCCATCTTTTCAGAGATCCAGTAACAGGAGACCTGCCCTGGCCTGGCCTGGTGTTTGGACTCACTATCCAGGCCACCTGGTTCTGGTGCACTGATCAGGTTGGTAATGAACATCTGCTCTGAGCATGGAGACCTTAATCCACTAACTCAGTGACAGGTTTTACGACATAACAGAAACAATCAAAACTCATAAACTCATCTAGTTGACTTTTACTTAACTGTGCTTTAAGCCAGTTTTTAAACTAATTTCATAAGAACCTTTTAAAGGATCATAATCATTGATCTGAACTGCAACTCTCTTGGAAATAATCTCAAATTTTATAATAGTAATGTTGTCTGCAGGCAAGTTCTTGACTTAGAAATGGGTTTTTTTTTCTTTTACTTTGATGATTTTGTTCCTGGGAAAATGGGAAACTGCAGTTTGAATTCATGCTTGGTATATATGTTTATGCAAAATGCAATCTGCCACAAGCATTATAACAAACTCACAAAAATAGGTTAAAAAAAACATGGTTTTATCCTTTTAGTTCAAAAGTATAGTAACCTCAGCAGAAGGTCACATTGAGGCTAAGTTACTTATTGCTTATGGTTATTTAACGTACATGATGAGCATGCTGTGAAGTGTGCATGTTGTGTAACACAAAAGACTGGATATAGCCAAATTGACCAAGCTGCGTTTATTTAACACATAATCAATGTAGTACTCCAGCAAGGTATTTTCATTTAGTCATAATTACCCACTTTAAATCCATATTAACAAATGTTCTGTAAGCCTTGCAGTCCGCTAAAAGTTTCAGTGATTGAAGCTGACCCATTGCTAATAGACCTCTGATCCGTCCTATCAAGCTGTTAGAGTCATAATTCCCATAAGATAAGAGTGCAAGGCATGATTGTCGGATAAGTGAGATGTAGTGATATACAGGCAGAGGAGAACAGAGGACACGTGTAAAAAAGACTAGAGCCAATAGATTATCGTAATCTGACATGTTATTTAACACAATCTGATGCAGATGCAGTTTTGCATGTATTTGAAGCATTACATTACTTAATATACATGGCATTTAGCCAGATCTGCAAATGAACACTGATTCATGCTCACAGTGACATCCCACAGATTTTTACAGCACACTGATGTCTTGCTGGATTGGTTTCTGTGTTAAATGTGGAACTATGATCAGGAAGGGGTTTTAGAGGATGAAGTACTGATAATTTCTTTTGTTTACTTGATGTGTAAATATATCAGGCACCATCCAGTTATTGTGTTTAAGACCCCTGTTGCACCTTCTTTTAATTTTAGGTGATTGTCCAGCGTTGCCTCTCAGCCAAGAATCTTTCTCATGTGAAAGGAGGCTGTATCTTATGTGGATACCTGAAGTTATTGCCCATGTTTCTCATGGTTATTCCTGGGATGATAAGCAGGATTCTCTATCCAGGTGCTGAAAATATTTCATACAACTATCTGATTATTGTGTATTTGTCTTTTTCTTCAACGGCATAAAAAGACGTTAAAGTAAAGAAAAATAATTCTACCACATCATCTAATTAAACATTTTACACCAATGGCATTCATAATGACTTCAGCAGATTTCCATGTTTTGTTTTTAAATCAAACCATCTTAGCTGCACATATGCATCACTGTTGGAAAAAACATTTTAATTACTGTATCTCCTCCTGCACTAGTCAAACACTTAACCCACCTCATCATCCTGGATGCTTGAACGTGAAAGTAAACTTTCATTATAACTTTCTTTCTGATTAATTTGATTAATAATTATCTAACTTCTTAGGTAAGCTAATAGAGAATTGAAATGTAATGTCTGGACACTTAGTTGATAGTTTGTTATGAAAAGAAATTGAAGTAACATCCCAGCAGAAGTAACATGTCTGGTCAGATGAAGTCCTTAAATGCTAATCTTGATTTTAATACACATGCACTACTCAGAATGACAACACACATATTCTGTGATTTATATAATAGTGTTATTTTTTATATTTAATCCAGATGTGGTGGCATGTGTGGATCCAGATGAATGTAAAAAACACTGTGGTACTAGTGTTGGATGCACTAACATTGCTTATCCAAAAATGGTTGTGGATCTCATGCCCAATGGTGAGTGGATCAACAGTTTTGTCAATCTTAATCCAAATGTTAACTTCTTTGTGTTATCCCTCACTTTTATCCGTCTCTCTTCAGGTCTGAGGGGTTTGATGCTATCTGTGATGTTGGCCTCTTTGATGAGCTCCCTAACTTCAATATTTAACAGTGCTAGTACTCTCTTCACCATGGACATCTATACTAAAGTTCGTCCTCGTGCCAAAGAGAGGGAACTGATGATTGCTGGCAGGTAATGCAGTTTTAGCTTGTTTTTATAATAATTATCATTTACATTCCTGACTTTTATCATAATTGCATGGTTGTTTGAACTGAACAGGGTGTTTATCATCTTCCTAATTGGTGTGAGCATTGCCTGGATTCCTATGGTGCAGTCAGCCCAGAGTGGTCAGCTCTTCGACTACATCCAGTCGATCATCAGCTATCTGGCTCCACCCATAGCAGCTGTCTTTTTTCTCGCCATCTTTTGTAAACGTGTCAATGAGCCTGTGAGTTTTCTATTGGTTTTATTACAATTTGTGACTTTTAAGAACTCAGACAGAGAACAGGATGGATATTATATCTTCACAAAACAGTAGCGGTTTACTTGGGGGAACCAACAAATACAAATAAACACAACAAATAAATGAAACAAAAATGGGCAATATTTCTTTCTTGAAGCTAAAATGTACCACTTTAATTTTTGTATTAATTGTTAAAATAAAGTTGTTGTGAAAGGTAAAAAATTAAAATGGTCCAGGGGACCAATAAGGTTTCTGTGCCAGTGCATATCATCCTACGACACTGATTTAGTATTCTCTCTTCTGTGCAGATCTGTTTAGAACGGCCCATGTCACAGACTCTGTCATTTCTACATACTTATTGTTCGGTTGACTCCCTGGAAGAAGTTTAATATAATATCACATTAACTTTCTTCTTCCTTTTCAGGGTGCCTTTTATGGAATGACCACTGGCCTGCTCATAGGAATATCCAGGATGATTACAGAGTTTATCTATGGCACAGGGAATTGTGTTAACCCAAGTGACTGCCCCACGATTATATGTGGCGTACACTACCTGTACTTTGGGATTATCCTGTTTGCTGTCTCCTGTATGGTCATAGTCGGAGTCTCTCTGATGACCAAACCCATTGAGGACAAGCATGTAAGTGACAGCTATGAATAGAGGGCTGAAGAGATCTGTTTTAGTTCTCAAAAATAGAAATTGAGGCTTTGTTCTATGATTATCACATTTTTAAATTGTCAAACATTTTTAGTATGTTGTGTTTCTTTAATAGCTGCATAGATTGTGTTGGAGCTTGAGAAACAGTACAGAGGAGAGAGTGGAAATTGAAACAGATGACTGGATAAATTATGAGGAGGATGAAATGGAATCAAAAGGTAATAAGCACATTATTTGTATAATATATATATATATATATATATATATGATATTTCTGCAATGGCAGCTTTGAAGTGCCACATATATTTACAGCACTTAAATTAGGAGTTAGTTTGTTTTTTGTTGTTTATTACATTTTTAAGTTTTATTAAAAGTTTTTAAAAAAAAATCTTCCATGATTTGTAGAACCTGAGGAGCAACCTAACTTCTGTAAGAAAGCACTCATGTGTTTTTGTGGATTGGAGCAGAAGAAAGCTGTGAAACTAACTCCAGAGGAGGAAGCAGAGCTGAAGAAGAAGCTCACTGATACAACAGAGGATCCTTTTTGGAGGAGGGTTGTTAACATAAATGCCGTCATTCTCCTTTGTGTTTGTGTGTTCTTACACGGATACTTTGGTTAGACAAATGGAGCATCAATTCTTTCTGGATAACTTGATTTATGAATAAGTCACAAGGTGGAATGTGTACATGACTGATGACCAAAATGCCAGCAGATGCTATTCCTTAAATTTACAAGCAGAGGCGTCTTCATAACTGGGTACTCATGAAGAAATAATCCTCTTACATTATATGTGCGTAGAAAGCTCTAAGTGAAATGTGAAATTTAAAATTTTCTCTGTGCTTTTTGTTGGTGTCTTTTTAAAAGGAAAGTAGCACTGCATAGTAAAGCATCTCACAAATGCAGCGTTAATTTGGCTCTTGTTTATAGTAACTTGAAGAAAACTTTCAACTGAAGGTACACTATCATTTTGATAATTCCACATGTTAAGGTTATTATGTTAAGCCGCACTGATTAACTTGGCTTATCAGCAACATAGATGGTTATAAATTTACTGGAAATCTATTGATGATGTGCCTCTTTCTTCTTTATCTGGATTTTCTTAGTGACGTGTTCAAAGGCCATGAATACAATTGCTTCTTACATTTGCATGTTAATGCACGTGCTTGGTGTGTTTTGTTTTTTTTTGGAAAGGAGAGGGCAGGAGCTATCTTTCTTTTGACTGTTTTCCATGTTGGGGTTTATTAATTTGTAAAGAAAATGTCAAATAAACATGTTTTCTGCATTGTACTTTTAATTTCTGGTTGAAAGTGATCACATTAAAGCAAAGTTATGTGTTATTTTAAAAAATGATGGAAGCTGAAAAGACAGGTTTTGGAGTGGCCTAATCAAACCTCCAAGCTTAGACCCATTGGAATACAGTTGCATGACCTTAATAAAGAATTTTATGCTAAAAAAAAGCCACCAATTTAGCTGAATCAAAGGAATTTTGCCAACAAGATAGATACAAAATCTCTCCACAGCAGTGCAAATGACTGACCAATATCATTTTACCAGTTATGACACACAAAGTGTTTCTGTTTTATTCTAATGCCATTAGGAATTATGATAGTATATTTGCCTTACATGCCTGCAATAATTTTATAATCTGGTACATTTTTAACTTTAATGCTTTTTTTGTGTTTGAGACGAAACAACAATTTGGCAGGAAAACTGATCAACGTTATACCTATTTACTGGACGACCATGTTTGCCCTAGCATATACTTAATGGAGGCAGAGTAGAAATAGGCTAAATGAACGGGATTGAATTTGCAGTATTTATCTTTATTCTTCAAAGACATTTCTCAATTTTATAATCAATGATCTTTTACAAGATTATGTTTGACCAAGGTATTCATACTTTACAAACCGATGGATTTCATCTTGAGTTTGACCACCAGATGTCACTATTTGGCATTTCTTTGCAAGCCTGCATCCTTTCAAAAGCTTTTTTTTTATTTAAAGTCCTCATTTGCCCACCAAACATCCATTAATTTGCCTAAAAATACCTCAGAGTACTTTGAATGGTGAATTTATTTCTGCAAGTAAATATTGGCCTTTTATTTGATTTGTCTTTAGATGAAAGACATTATCGTTTTATTTTTAATACCGGGGAATCCTATTCTCCAAAGACTGTTGCAGGCTGAGTTACAATCTGCAGCCGATCACCCTGAAGCACCTTCTCTACTCGACATCAGTAGATGCAATTTCATGGCTTTAGGAATAAAAACCATTTAGTCTCTGAAATAATACACAATGACTTTTAACAAGAAACCCGGAAATGAGAGCACGTAACACCAGTATCGGCTTCTCTGCATTGGCTGCCAGTTTCTTATCGGATTGACTTTAAAATTATTTTATTGTTTTTTAAAGCTTTACATAGCCTAGCTCCAGCTTACCTTACATTACCTCTCTAGAACACTTTGGTTAAATAATACATTTGTCTTACATATTCCTAAAGCCAGACTGAAAAGCATAGGGAACTGGGCATTCACTGCTCCTGATCTTGCCTTTTAACATTAGATCTACCCACAGTCTAGAAAACTTTAAGAGGTTGTGAGTTCCACATTCCAGAGTTTGCATACATAACTAACAATCACGACAAGTTGAATTTGGTCTTTAAGGGGATAAAAAGGACAAACACCCTTTATAAAGATTGTTTGAATTTCTGTCAGCATTAAATATATTGTTTTTGTTGTGTAATTGTAAAAATATCAAAGACAGAAATCCCTATGGATTCCCTGGAAGGATGCTAAATAGGTTGTCATTGAACACAGTGTTGCTCATCTTTTACACTGGGACAGGGGGAGGAAGAGGGTTTATGCTGGTATGGTGGTTAGAGCTGCAGCTGACTGACTCATCTGTTGCTAAGTGTGGTAAGAGGTACAGGAACAAGTTAAATATATGAATATATTGGTATTTCTTTTCCTTAATTCACGAAATGCTACAGAGGCAAACAACAGTCTGTGCTAAGCTAGCTATGCTAAAACTGTGTTACAAATTCACACTCTTGTCTTTTTCCCTCTCTTATCTATTTTTTTTTGTTGAAAACTTGACTTTATTTTTCCACGCAGCACAGTAACTGTCACAGTCGTTCTTGTCTTGTACAGACTGCTGCTGAACACCATCAGCGCTCTAAGTAGGAACGAACCATTTCATGCAAATCCAGGGGGGGTTGAATACAAATATGGACGTGTGCTTTTTGATCTGAGAGGGGTAACACTTCATTTTTACTGGCAAAAACAAATTTTTAAAACACATTAACAATAATTGACAGGACCCCTATTTTTTATATTTCTGTAAAAAACAAAAGGTAATAATAATAATATATATACATGTATATATATATATATATATATATTTTTTTTTTTTTTTGTGGGCTCCCCGTGTCGGTCAAAGCCACCTTAAATTGTCATAACCTTTCCCCCCTATATGGCGCCCCTGTCAGTGACGTGCAGTGAGGTTCATTGCTGGTGAGGCACTGATTTAATCTTTATCTTGATATTTACACATATAGACCCCCTGCAAGTCGGTTAACTCAATCAAACTTGGACATGTAGATATTATTAATTTTGTGCTGTGCTCCACAGCAAAAGGAAAACCCGTTTAAATACAACTCGAAACCACTTATTTCCCACTCTATGTATCAGCGTAGCTACTAGCAGACTCGTTGCCATAGCAACTGACAACAACGCCACAAAAAACATTCAAATATTTCCCACACAAAGAGCGGAACGTAGTATGGTTTTAGGCTTAACGTTTATTTTGCGATTATTAATAAGTGATTGCTGTGGTAAGAGGAGAAATCTACAAATATATCGCTGCACTTGACTTTACTGTATGGCTAGCTTAGCTGGTACTGTCTCTTATTCTGCAGTTGTGGAGTCACAATGTCTGGGATTAGGAGCGCCCCCTGCCATGAGTAAAGAGAACTGCCTGCCTCACCTCGAAACTGTTCTCTGCCGTTTATGATCGCTCCTCAGCACACGAAACAAGTTACACACACAGTTGGTGACAAAAAACACTGCACATTATATACATAAGCTAAATTATGGAAAATCAGTTCATTCATTAAATGTTTTTTAGCCATTTTATTGGCGACGTACAGACCTGTAGGTCATGTTCCCATAGGATAGCAGCCAACGCAGTTAGCTGCTATCCTAGCTGCTAGCCCATGATTGGATCTTTAGAGAGGTTGATATATATATATATATAATACTTGCAATTCTTGCAAAAGTTAGCATTTTTCAAATGCCGTGTATGCATATATAACTCTAAAAGTTATATATATAAAAGTGGAAGGAAAAACATGGATCAGAAAAATCTTATTCTACTAAAGCAAAATTAAAGTCCAACGCAAAAAAAACAGTGAAGTAATTGAGTCGGTTGATTAATCTGGAGTAATTATTTACTATTAGAAAATACAGCTAAAAAGCTAGACAAGAACCTGAAAAGCAGTTCGAAATGTACTTTAGTTGATGATTAAATACATCAAAAATAACAGACAAAAAAAAGTTGATATTATTCTGATATAACTTGATTTTTTTAGAGTTCAGATCATAAAAATTCTTCTAATGTAACAATAAAACAGCTTTAGAGAAAGGAAGAGCAAAACAAGTTTTATAAAATAGGTCGCATACAAGAACGGGATTTAAAAATTTTTGTCATGAGTTGCATAAACACTTCACTTTATATGTCAAAGCTTTGAGAAAGTCCCATATAATTGGTTTATTTCTTTAATGTCTTTAGCAGTGTCTATAAAAAAATGAGGATCATAGTGGCCATTTAATGTCCATAATGTCTGTTTATTAGAAACCAATTTTTTTTAACTAAAAATTTTCAAATTGTAATTATTTACAGATTGAACAAATAAAAAGGTGGTATTCAGTTTATTCTCATTATACAAAAACAGACAAATATTTGAATTGCTGTTTAACTTTAAAAGAATAAAAATTCTCAATACTTTTAATTGCAGTAAAACAGCAATATAAATGTAATATTTAGCATCTCATTATGCTTATCAGGTGGAAGGGGTTTTCTCTGACTTTTTCTTTTCGGATCTTAGTTATCTCTCATTATTCCAAAAGCTAATTATTAACACACAGATAAAAATAAATGATTATAGAGAACATTTAATGTTCATACTATGGGTTTAAAGGTGAGACTAGGTGCTATTTGTTTGTTATGTACTTCCACAATAAAATCCACAATCTTTTTTGGCAGAGCTCAAAGATTGTCAGGGAGTAATAAATATTTTATATAACTAAGATTTTTTAATTATGGACAAAATCTCTCTTTCAAGTGTAGATAAAAGTTTTTAAATATTTTATTTCAACATATTAGTCAGTCTTTGGCACATTTCTTCATCCACCTTTCTATACAGATGCAGAATTGTTACAGTGGGTCAATGAATTATGTCAATAGAGCAATAGTGTTAATGTACAATGTTACATATTGAGTCAGTGGATTCCTTTCATAAATTTTCTGGAGAATTTTATGCTGTTAAAAGAATTGACACAATGAACTGGAAATTACAAAAAAGATTGTTTTCTTTCTGGGCACAAGTCTCCACACTCAACACTGTAAGAAATCATGTCATTACAAAGAGATATCTTATTAAAGTGAATAATTATGTATCTGCATCTATCTCAGTAGAAAGTTACAAAGGTTGAGGAGTAAATGTCCATAAATCACTACTTCCTGCTCCTTTTTGATTGTTTTACATAGAAAAGCTAAAGTTAACGTTTGCTGTGTGTTCATATACTATAAAACTAAACTTTAACTGAACTCATACTATATATATGTTTTATGTTAAAGAAGAACAGCAGTAATTTAATAGTCAGACCTCTGCAAGAATGAGTAACAAAATAAGAGAGAAAAAAAAACAAAAATTAGATTGTTACAGGAACAACAGCGGCTTTTCCTTTCTTAAAGATTGATGATTAACCTTATCATTTCCAAAAAGTTTACACATTTTGCCACATTAATATTTATAACAAAACGGCCTGAAAGTAATGTTCTTTTTTATTATACATCTCCCTTCCCTCCACCTTTCTTTCTTTCTCCACGTACACTATTAACCAGCCCTCTCCCCTCCCTCTTTCTGTCCCACACACAAACAGAAGATATAAAAGTAAGTGTTGAGAGTGTGCTTCAGTCACAGTGGACTCATTCTCATTGCTACAGCCTTCCTAATCAACGCTTCCACTCTGAGCAAAATGGCCTGGGATTATTTTGGATTCTCCCGCTCCTTAGGAAACCAAAGGAGTGAAATCTCCACCACCCGCATCAACAATGCAGCCGACATCTCTGTTATTGTCATCTACTTTCTGGTTGTCTTGGCTGTGGGAGTAATCGTAAGTGTTGCAACCTGTCAACTTGTTGAAAGCCTGTTTGCATGATTTATTTACAATTGTGCAGCTATAAGTTGTAAATTGCGTAAGCAAATTGCTCTAAATGGCTCTAAGCAAATTGTAATGCTTTATTTGTTGTTGTTTTAGGTAAAATAAACAGTTTAAACTACATTTTTGCACAATAATGTCATGGAGTGTCATAGCTAAACTGCATACTATTCCTGGTGTTCTGTGCTGCTCAATGCATAGAACACTAACTTAGAGCTAAAATAGAAGATAAGCATGTTTTGCAAAAGTTTATGTATTTCCTTGTCCTCTTGCAGGCTATGGTCCGCACCAATCGGTCCACTGTGGGCGGCTTTTTCCTTGCAGGGAGGAGTATGGTCTGGTGGCCGGTGGGTATCTGACAACAAAGTTCAAAATGGAAGAAACTGTTGAAATGAAGCTTCATCTGTGGCTGCACAGGCCACAGCACTGTAAATACTAATTGAGGCCTTTAAAAGAAGAATTAGTCAGAAGAAATAATAAAAAGTGGTAACAAGAGTGAAACCATGAGACTTTTGTAAAAATGGACAGATGAGATCAAATCTTTCCTCATTGCAACGTTTGGCAAAGACATCGGAAAAAAGAATACATTCCTGAAAACGTGACCAAATTAAACAATGCTGTAAATGAAGTGGCTCTTATCTACTCCCGAGTTAACTTTCAACGTCATAAGAAATACAATGATCTCCCTTTTATAAGACATGATAAGGTGACGTTTTTTAGTCACAGATTAGAGTTGAATGTATTACAATATAATAAAAAAGTTAATTGTATTCAGTAATCCAATTAAAAATCTCGAAACCTTACTGCAAATTCTATATATTTGTTAGTGCATAGGGTTCATTATGATGATTTCAGCATAAACAAATGAACTACCCATGCCCCCCACAAAATAAGAAAGAAAAAACACCAATAAGAAATGATGTGGCCAAGTTAAGGCCTACACAATCTTATGGAGGATTGCTGACTTGACAGTTGTCTAGCACAATATCAGTGAGGAAAGTCACAAAAAGTCCATGCTAAATAAATAATATTTCCGCTCTTACAAAGGAAAAAGTTAGATAAAAAAAGGTTTTCCTGCAACTGTAAAATCCACAACAGGACTGACAAGCAGAGCCCTTTCAATAGTTTTGGGGAGATTCATAACATGTAGACTGTGGTAGGATTTAGGGCCTCAAAAGCCTCGACACACAGTTTCATCCAGGGCATGAGTTACAACTTTTACATTCCTTGCATTAAGCCTGTCCTGAATGAGGTATCATATCACGTTGCATGGGCCAGAAAATGTTCCCAATGTGTTTATCAGCAGAGCAAATCATCTGGTATTTATTGATTGTTTTGGGACCCCTTTGTTGATGAAACAAACATTTTTATTATAGATTGGAGCATCGCTCTTTGCCAGCAACATCGGCAGCGGCCACTTTGTAGGGATCGCTGGTACTGCTGCAGCTTCTGGAATTGCCATTGGTGGATTTGAGTGGAACGTGAGTATTTGTTGTCTGTTTTCCAAATAGGAAAGACAAGACTTCATGATGCAAAAAAATTGGTTTGGAGAAATTGAAAAGTAAAACTCCTTTTTATGTTTAATATTTTCTTGATTGTTTCAGTGTTTTGCCATGTTTTGTTTGTTCCAGGCTCTTATTGTTGTCGTCATTCTGGGATGGCTCTTTGTGCCGATCTACATCAAAGCCGGGGTAAACAGCATGTGCATTTTCTGTTGAAAAGTGCACCCATTATAGTCTTTGTGGCTTGATAAAACAAAATATTATCAAATTTGTCCAGGTGGTCACCATGCCTGAGTACCTGAAGAAGAGGTTCGGAGGACAGCGGATTCGTATCTATCTCTCTGTGCTCTCCCTCTTCCTCTATGTCTTCACAAAGATCTCTGTAAGTTTTTTTTTCTTTCTAGCCTTTGTACCTTTCAACAATGCATTTAACAAATTAAAGTAAAGAATTTTTTCTGTCTCCTCCCAGGCCGACATGTTCTCTGGTGCCATTTTCATCCAGCAGGCTCTTGGACTGAACATCTACGTTGCTGTTATCGCTCTACTGGCGATCACTGCGCTGTACACCGTCACAGGTGCATCCTCAGATAGAAATTCTTTTTCTTTTTGAAGATCAACATTTTCCTCATGAACCTAGCTTACAACAAGTCTTATCTATGTAAATGACACCCTGAGTGAGGGTAAAGTCTTCTTAAGGTTGAATGTTTAAAGAGAAAACTCCTCCTTTCCAGGCTTGTATATCTGTGGTGTGTTTGCGCTTAATTGCCCATGGACTACGATAAGCCTCATATGGCCCCTCTAATAGTTGCTCTGCAATAATCCACACACACCTTCACATAACCTTTACAAGACAAGCGGGAAAAGAACACTTACAAAAGAACAAGATAATCTTATTCTCTCTAGTGAACATATTATTGTCTACACTTCTGAATAAAAAATGTTACAGATTGCTAACTCCATGTTTTATCTCAGGTGGACTGGCTGCGGTGATATATACAGACACCTTACAGACCATCATCATGGTTATTGGATCCTTCATTCTCATGGGTTTTGGTAATAAACAATAATCCTTATTTATCATTTTATCTTGCACTATTGATTGTTTTTTTTGTGACATCATTAAGAAATGGAAGAGTGAGCCTTAGTCTAACCATCTCTCCCTATCTACCTTCAGCTTTCAATGAAGTAGGGGGCTATGCAAATTTTGAGACACTCTACATGGCTGCAATTCCCAAAAACACCAGTAACATCAGCGCAGAGTGCTACGAGCCTCGGCAAGACTCCTTCCACCTTTTCAGAGATCCAATAACAGGAGACCTGCCCTGGCCTGGCCTGGTATTTGGACTCACCATCCAGGCCACCTGGTACTGGTGCACTGATCAGGTCAGTAAAAACACAATCAGTACCTTTGACTCTATGGATGCTTTACTTCCACTGACTCAGTAACAGGTTTTACTGCATACCAGAAACAATCTAAGGCCATAAACTCATCCAGTTGATTTTTACATAACCGTACGCGCATTCACGCTTTTTATCTCGCCTGTTTTGGACAGAATCACTGAGGCGATCTAAGGTTGCCAGCTGATAGTGAAGAGCCATGTCATATAACAGCCCTTTGGAGTAAAAGGGCTGTTATGAGCTGAATTGCAATTACTTTACAAATATTTTGCTAACCTCCTGAGATTTCTTGAACCTATAGTTGCCTAGACACAAATCCTTCAGTTCACAAATACTGGCATCCTGTTTTTAATTAAAACACCAAGTGAATGTAAAACAGACCGACTTTGATCCATTTTCAAATGAAAGAATGAACTTATGTGAATGTCTTTGTTGGTTAGCTTTCATTGAAATAATGTCAGTCATAGTGGGTGATGATGTTTATGCTTTGTTGCTATGTATTGTGCACGACAAGCTATGCTAAATGTGTTTAATGTGTAGGTAAACGGACATACCGTATAATCTAAAGACTGTCAATAGTCACAGCTGCCATGCGGTTTTTTTAACAAAAGATAAGAAAAGATGTAATAGTTGTTACCCTAATATTACTATGAGTCATACTTTTACTTAGCTTTTGTTTTCCAACATTGCCATTTATTAATTTATGGCTCAGTTCAAATGATTCATCTCAAAAGCTCCATTTGCCTTAAATTAAAATCATCAATATGTTTGTGCTTTATCTGCTCACTTAATGTTGCATGCACAGAAATAGTTATTCATTTACAAGCACATTCACCACAAGCATATTATTGAAATTACTTTAGGTTTTTTCTGAGTGAGGAACTTTAAATGATGTAAAGCAGCAACAGCTCTGCTAAAAAATCCTAACATTTTTCTTGGTACAGTATAAGTATGGAGTATTTAACAACTATATCTGCCTTCATATGCTCCATCTTTTTATGCAGGTGATTGTCCAGCGTTGCCTCTCAGCCAAGAATCTCTCTCATGTTAAAGCAGGTTGCATTTTGTGTGGCTACCTGAAGCTGCTGCCCATGTTTCTCATGGTTTTTCCTGGCATGATAAGCAGGATCTTGTATTCTGGTGAGCGTTTTGCTGTTTCCAAGTTCTGTTGTCTTGAGGGAAAAATCTGGTGTAAAATAACAATAAAATGTAAACAATTTCTTAAAACATTCAGATGTGGTGGCATGTGTGGTCCCGGAAGAATGTAATGCTTACTGTGGAGCTAGTGTTGGATGCACCAACATTGCCTATCCCAAACTGGTTGTGGATCTTATGCCAAATGGTGAGTGGATCAACAACACCGTCTTTTGAAGCAACACTTTTGTTTCTTTATGCTTTCCTTCACCTTTTCAATCTGTCTTCAGGTCTGAGGGGTTTGATGCTGTCTGTGATGTTGGCCTCTTTGATGAGCTCCCTTACGTCAATATTTAACAGTGCTAGTACTCTCTTCACCATGGACATCTATACTAAAGTCCGTCCTCGCGCCAGAGAGAGGGAACTGATGATTGCTGGCAGGTAAAACTGTTTTGGCTTGATTTTTATATGATTACTGTTTGCATGCTTGGCTTTAGCCATGACTCTTTGTTTATTCTTCCTTTCAGGGTGTTTATTGTGGTCCTTATTGGAGTAAGCATTGCCTGGATCCCTGTGGTGCAGTCAGCCCAGAGTGGCCAGCTCTTTGACTACATCCAGTCAATCACCAGCTATCTCACTCCACCTGTGGCCGCTGTCTTCATGCTTGGCATGTTCTATAAACGAGTTAATGAAACTGTGAGTTTGCTTTTAGTTTACATTTGCTGTAGTTGTAACATAAATGTGTCTTGAGTAGCATACATAGCAAAAACAGGGATAATCAGAGGCTAAAGAAGCACTTTAATGATTCCTTGGATTTAGTCATCTGCACAAAGAAGGCAGCCTCTTAAGACTTGGAGAAGAACAGTCCGTCACCATGACTGAGGTTGTTAAAAAGCTTCTTATTGGAAAGACTCTGCACATTGTGGACCTGCAATGGTTGATATGCCTCTTTAATGTTGAATAGATGAGAAGATTGTAGCTGTGGTGTAACAGACCTGGGTAGAGAGAGAAAACCAACGAATCACTCTTTTTGGCCTCCTCATATAGAATCAGTTTCCTGATGAAAAATAAAAAATATGGTAATTTTCTTTCCAAATTAGCTATCAGGTGACAAACTATAGGTCCTATGGCTTTGTTATTTACTCAGTTTTAAAGGTGTGGCTTTACAGCGAGGCATCCAGAAGTGACTGTTTTCTGATGAAACACAACCCAAATATACTTTGTGGATACTGTAATGAATAACACATCTTTGTTTTGTCATAAAGAAAATTTATTTTTAGTTTCTGTCAGATTAATCAAAGATGATGCAATATTATTTAGGAGGGTTATGCTAAAGGAGGATTTTTATCTTTTGACAGAATAAGACGTCTTTCCTGTTTTAGCTTCTCTGTCAAGCCAAATTTATTGCTGCAGCATCCCATTCCCAGATAACAGAGATTTAAGATTTAAGATAGACGTCAGTAGGTGGACTATTGTTTTAATACGGTGTTTTTGTCTTTCTTTCTTTCTCCCTTCTTTTTACAGGGAGCCTTTTTCGGACTCACAATTGGCCTAGTAATAGGATTATCCAGGATGATTACAGAGTTTATCTACGGGACAGGGAGCTGTGTTAACCCGAGTGACTGTCCTACCATCATCTGTGGAGTGCACTACCTCTACTTTGGGATAATCCTGTTCGTTGTGTCTTGCATCCTCATAATTGGAATCTCTCTAATGACCAAGCCCATCGATGATAAGCATGTATGTGACAGCTTTGTGATAAGAGTAGCTTAATCTGTAACTTTCCTAATCAGTAATTGTTCACAGGAAGACTGTCCTCTGTGAACCTCATTCAGCAGAAAGGGAATATGAACTTCATCCACAAACCCTTTTAAATTTTTTCTGCTTATGATTACATTATATCTAAATTCTTGTTGAAGTTACAGGTACTTTGGGATGTTAAAGACTGAGTAACATAAAATCTTAGTATGCAGTTTCTCAATGAAGTTCCTGAAGATGGTGAAGAAGTTAGCAAATGTATAGTTTGAAGACTTTTTTTGTAATTTATAGCCCCTCCATGAGCTTCAAACTTGACTTTATTACCCCAATCAAAAAACAAAATGCACTTGCTGCAGAAAAATTCATGTTTATATCAATTTCAGCAATCTCCAGTTGCTGAAATGCACTTCACTTATTTTGTTGACTTTGTTCAGTATAATTTTATAATTATAACCTATATGTGTTATAGGTCTTTGTTAAACCTATAAAACATGCATGATTTGTGCGACAATAGTTGGACATTTTTCTGAGCTCTGAACAGTTTTCTCACACAATATGTTGTGTTATTTTCCCAGCTGTACCGATTGTGCTGGAGTCTGAGGAACCGTACAGAAGAAAGAGTGGACATTGATCCGGATAATTGGGATCAGCATCATGATGACGACGAAAGTAAAATGGATCTAGAAGGTATTCAAAACACATACAATTTACACTTCTACAGACTGAAGTTGCTTCAAAAAGTCATGTATTTTTTACATGACTTTATTTTGGTACAAAAATTTCTTTGCCTTTTTATTCCAGAGCCTGAGAAAAAGCCAAATTTCTTCAAGAAAGCACTAATGTGCTTTTGCGGACTGGAGCAGAGCAAAACAGCACCGAAACTTACTCCAGAGGAGGAAGCAGAACTGAAGAAGCAGCTAACAGATACAACAGAGAAACCTCTCTGGAGGAACATTGTCAATGCAAATGCCATCATTCTCCTGTGTGTTGCTGTGTTCTTTCACGGATACTTTGGTTAGTCAAACCCCATCAACATTAAGTGGTCCTGGATACTATAATTTATTTTGCATGGATTTAAATGATAGCAAAACCATTAACACTGGTCCTTGTGTTGTCATTTTTCCTGTATTGTGCCAACTGATCTCACATAGGACACAAAGTGTATTTTTCTCAAAGCACCTTTCTTTTAAGTTAACTTTTTCCTGGTATTTGTCACCTGGAGTGAACCAGTAAACGATAGTGTAAAATATTAACACATCAAACTTGTTAGGATGTCCAAATTCTCACATATTTGTTCTGACTTCCATATAATTTTATTATATTTGTACATATTCCCGTTATGACCTGGACGGTATCTTTTTGTTGTGGTGGAAAGAGAGTAGCTCTGTAATTGAGAACAGCTTATATATGTAGCTTCAAATTGGCTTCTTGTTATTTTCCCATCAAATTAGAAAATTTTCATTGCGATACTGCACACATGCATTAGGAGATAATTCGTTTTATCTGTAGTTCCTTGTCTTTTGTGACTGAAAATATAAACTCCTTTTAATTTTCTTAAGTTTACAGACAATTGCTGTTTATATCACGAGATGGCAGATGCTACATTAAGTCATTATGAAAGAGCGACAACATGACAAAAACTATTTACCTGGAAGAAGTTAGTAATATTTAACCAGTAGAAGACAAACAAGATGGTTGTAAATTCCCTCAGAATGTGTGTGAGCTACCTCATTCATCGACTTCAGCTAGGTTTTCTCGTAATGTGTGCTCAAAGTCCAAGAGTGCTGTCACTTCTAACTTCCATACACCTAACTGTGTGTGTTGTTTTAGGTGTTAATGAATAAAGCCATCTCAGGGAGAGAGAGTTAGGAATTATTAGAAAGCACTCAGAGACTGTCTTTGCTTCCATCTAGTGGTGTAAAAATGATTTGTAAGTAAAAAAAAATGTAAAATAGATTTTCACTGTTGTCTGTTTTGCACATTTAATTTTTGCCTAACTGTCATACCACAAATGCTTTTATGCACCAAAGAAAAGTAAATGCCTACTTGCCTCCTTTTTAATTGCCTAGATGATATTTTGTTTCTTAAAATAACATTAATAGCATTATCTTGGTTTTTTAAGCTAACTCTGTACATTTATTCAATGCAACCAGCATGCTGTTATTAAATGCTTTATTATTATTGCCTTGGCAGTGCTCACGTTCTTCCATAAGATTTCCTCAATCCACACCTCTTGATCCAGGAACTGTACATGACTGCATATCTGATAAGACTATCAATCAGAATGTGTTATCTAAGAATTAGCGAGTCAAAGGTCAGTAATTAGTATTTATCAGAAAGGACATTTTGTCTTATTATCAATAAATCCAATGGTATTTATCAGCTCAACAGATTTTCAAAATATATCTAATGAGACATAAGGAGACCACACGTTTTATTTTGCGTAACCTTGAAGCTGCCGAGCTTCCGCCTCACAGAGCACTCCTTCACACAGCTCCACCAGACTAACGGCATTCAGTTTATGGTTATAAACAGCATAACAGGAAGGCCTTGCTGTGTTTGCATGATGATAGGAAGGCAGCAGTAGCTTCTTAAAGAAACGGGCGAATTTCGATGGAGGGGCACCTTAAAGGGAGAAAAGTTAGAACGATTCCAAGGGCCCTTTGATCAACAGGGTTCCTCCACAAAAAGTATTTTGTGGAACAAGAAATTGGGGTCCTGTCAATTACAAAATTAATTATATTGTGTTTTTTAAATTGTTTATGTCAGATTTTGCATTTGCACCAGAACCTGACAATACTTCATCTCTTGCATAATCTCCACTGAAGCGTTCCTCAACCATGGATGGTTCAGATGACTCAGTTTTATCCAGAGCGGTCTCCTCTTGGCCCTCTTGGCTGACTGCATTCTGCACAGGTGGGGTGACTGTAAACTGAGATCATTTATGGGTCACCATCAATGTCTTCAGCCCAAACTTTCTGTAAGAGCTGTTTATGAATGGCACGAATGTCCTCAAGAGACAAGTGAAAACCTGAAGCTTTAATGGCCTGGGCAATCAGATGAGAAAGACAATGAATCTTTCTCGTCTTCCTTTGATTCCACAGAAGAAGCTGGCATCTCACCGTCCAGCAGAGATTGAGATGCCAGGTGAATCAGAGGAATATTCTGAAACTTCCTCTATAGGAGACAAAGGAGTTAAAAAGTCATTGAACTTTGGATACAACGTAAACTCCTCTGTCCCCGGATGTGCTATAGTAAAAAGCCCCTCCTCAGGGGGACTTTCCTCAAACCATAGCTCCGGTTCAAATTCCTCCATCTCCCAATCTAATAATTGTCTTGGAAGATCAAAGTCTACCCCAAAGGTTTGCTCAGTTTTAAAACCTGCACCTGCAAATCTTTGGAGAGACAGTATTCTGGATCGACAACACCAGATAGGTAATCTGGAGGAACGAAAAAGAAAAGATCTTTTATTATGAGTTTGGTTTCTTCAACCATATCATTCATGAGGAGACTTCTTGTAAGGTCGTTGGAGTCTGAGGTGGAACTGACCCTCTCAATCACATATTTTACGATTAATTTATTTAAGTTTGCAGTGTGTTTGGTACTGAAATCTCCGTAGACCTTTGCGACTTTTGCAAACGCTTCTAGCACCTTGTTGCCAACAATCGCCCCGATGGCTTCAGTGGAGCATTTATCCTTTGGGAGATAATCCAGAACGTTGGATGTAAAAAGCTCCCAAAGCTCTCCCAAAATCTGGACCAAAGTATCAACCTCAATTTTGACTGAAATTAGACAACTCTTGATTTAATGCAATATCTTCTTCTCAAACACCTGTCGTTTGACTATCATCCACTAAAATGAGAGGTGTTGTGTAAAGAGGTGGGAAAGATTGACAGACTGGTTTTTCAGGAGCAGGTGTGACAAAGTGATGAAGTTGATAACAATGGTGACTTAACCAAAACTAACTGAATGACATCGCTTCAAATCTCAGGGTAAGTATGAATCTAAGAATCTTATTTAATGTTACTTTTTTAGTATAGTTAGATTGCCAGAGGCAAAAAAATCTGTCATTCTTATCAACTCAACAATTGAACATGTGACTTATTTATGCACAGTTTCAGAGGAAGAAGATCTCAAACCTGACAGGAACCTTTCTGTGTCTCGCAACACTTTTGTGAATTGTGAGGAAGTTAAGAAACGCTTGCTTAACAGGAATCCAAAGTACTTAGTCACTTTTCTTAATAATCACTATATAGAGAGAATAGACTGCACTCTCAAAATGGTAAACAGAAAGATGAGCTTTGGAAAGTATTCTTGATAGGTAAAACTCTGCTTTTATTATGGTTAACTACGTTAATTAACCAGGAACGTCTTGCTTTCTGGAACTCAATCGTAAAACAACAAATACATTTTTTTTGTTTTCCTGTAAGAAAAATGCTGTCACATCTACATAATTTGTAACCGGTTATGTAGCCTATAATCTGTTTGTTTTCATATTCATCACATTTGAGGCAATTTGCTAGACTCTAGAATGTTTATGAAATTAAAATACAGATATAAATGGGCAAGGACATTTAGTTAAAATGTTCACAGTCATTTATAAAATGCTACAGGCAATGTAACAGTATATTGAATGCCTGAAAGAAGCCACAGGGAAAATGTTGATAAACAGACACAGCAATTAAAGATTTACATTACACGTACAGAATTGCATTACAAAGAGAAGTTGCACACCAGCACCTCCTACTGGTAAATACATCTCACTACATGGCATCCATATTGCCCTGTTTGTAACATTCATCCACTGATCAGCATTATTCGGCATCATTTTGTTCCAGTTCAGGGGCTATTCTTAAACTTCTGAGGCCATCACAGATTTTATGTTCAGACACATCAAGATAACAAAACTATTATCAGCTGAGTAGATTTGAAGACATAATTTTGCTGTGTAAGAATAATTATTAATAAAAATTAATTTCCTGCTGTTACACCCAACACTAGACCCCTAGACAACACTAGACTCCTTGGCTACCATCCTGATCCTAGGCACCACAAAGGAACTATTTAGTTGTAACAGGTGTGCACATATTTGTATTTGTCCAAAACATTGGATACTGTCCTGTTAGTTTTGTAGAAACAAAGTTATTGGTTGAATAAAAATACTTCTAGACCTAATTCTTTCTGGCAGAAGACTGATTAATTTCTGGCCCAACTTCATATGGTGAAAAAGCTGGTGAGAATGTGTCTTTACAGACAATGAAAAGAGTCCTCAAACAATGTGGGCTGAAAGTCCAGATTATCCCAAAAGTAATACAGAAAGCCAGATTACACTTTACAAATGCTCTCAGCAGTAATGTCCTTAATTCTGGACACATATTTTGTGGCCTGATGACACAAAATGTGGTGTTATGCTTCACTCATGCAACTCGTACAATAGATTACAAATTGATTGTGGTAGACTACTGAAGCCACATTTTAAGACATAAGTTAGGAAGTTAAAGCCTGGGAAGTCTGCCAAAAACACAATGTTTAGGAATGTCCATCAGAAGGCCCCGACTATAGCAATTTATCCAAGCATGGTCAGTGTATGCCATAAATACAACTCCTCCTACAAAACCTTTTATGATTAAGATCTATGGGTAAGAAGAGTATTGTTTTGCAATACCACAAAACAACAAAAAGTTGTTTTGTGGTATTGCTTTCATGTTTCTCTGTAATTATTGCCCCACACTGAGGACAAATGCTGTATCTGATGTGATGCTGATAATAACAAGAACATTCATTTTACTAAAAACAGAAAAAAGGGATACTAAAGAAATTCTCACTAAAAATCATTCGAGAAACCTTCAGCGTGCTACAGCAATGATGAGTGTAGTGCTGTGTCCCTTCCCCCAAAACATCTGAGCAACTTATAGAACCAATTAATTTTAGTGACTGCTGAAACTCTGAACAGCATCTCTTTGATGCTCAGTTTTCCAGTCGCTCATGACATTATGCAACGGATGTTCATATGTTTTAATTCTGCCGTGTTTTTATTACCCTTTGATCTCGGGATTATTTGTTCTATCAGTGTTAAAGCTTCTTGAGCGGATACAAAACGTAACAAAATCCTCGTTATGCAACATCCCTGCATGTTTGGATCTGCGAGAAGAGCTTAGGGTGCTGGTTGGAGGTTTTTGAGAAATTTTGTTTCGGGCTTTAGGAAAGATAAATGCGGTCTGTGATGGAGATGCTAGGTCTGTTTTTCAACGTATCCAGTCTGATCCAAACCCCATTTTTTGGAAAGCTTATGTGTCTCCTATCTCAGCTTCACAAGCTCTCTGTGTGCCTGGCTGGTGCTGCTTTGCCATATGCCAGCATATAAAGTATGATTCATTGCTTTTGGTTTCTTTTTGCATCTCAGAAAGGGTTTGTGTGTGTGTATGCATTTGTGTGTTTAGATGGGGGTGGGGAGTACCATCCTGATTGGCTGAAGTATTTTCTCTGGCATCGAGCAAACGTGATCCCGCCTGCAGAGGCACTGCAGTGAGTGCTGCAGTGAGAAAAAGAGAGAGAGGCAGGCAGGAGGGGGCGGGCAGGCAGAATAAACTACATGAATAAGGACTGAGCCAGAAGCACAGAGGAGACAGAGCACTGTGTGTGTGTCTGGGTGTGTGCGTGCGCATGTATGCATGTGTGAGAACACTGCGCATGTGTGACTGAGCGGACTGTGCAGGAGAAAGAGCAGTAATGAACGCCAGCTGAGGGATGACAGCAGGGGAGAGGGAGAGAAGGAGAAGACAGAGGCTCACCTGAAGACGAGAAGAAGGAGGCAGTGACAAGAAAGGAGGACATAGTAGAGGGACATTTGAGAGATAAAAGAAGCTTGGGTCCTTGCACAGAATAAGATAAATGATGTGTGAGTAGAAGCAGACACACTGGGATGGAGAAAAGGACACAGGAAAAGAGGTTTCAGCTCCAACTCGAAGGAAAAAGACTGGAAGAGTGAAGAAGAACGAGACCAGAGAGCCGATGATGCTGAGCTTGATGAAAGCAGACTGATGTGTCCACCTTGCAACAGCTTCCTCCATCTTAACATTTCCTCCATGTTGTTGATGCTCTGAGAACAGAGACGGACAGGAAAGAGGAAGACAGCATCTTCACCCCGGCAACAAAGAAGGCACAGCAGTTTGTCATCCAACACAAACAGCTCGTTGAGGCAGCAAACAACTGGACTATGACAACCACGTAAAGCAGACAGGTGAGAATGAGGCAAAGCTTGACATTTCTTACAATGTGAAGATGTGTACAAACATGGCAGGAGGGTTGTGTTCTGTTTTGGTTTGCCATTGCCATGTTTTGCTCAGATGTTTCATCATGTCGATCTTATGTTCACACGCTGATGTAAAAGTGAAGACAAACCAATCACGCCCACAGAGCCACAGCTTCTTGTCGGCAGAGATGAGAAACCTATCAGATGGAAACGATGACTTGAGGTAGCTCGTGTGTAAGTTTGGATGTAGATAGTGTCAACAGGGTTTCCTGTGTGCTTCTGTGACATTTGCCAGATGTCTGCCCAGGCAGATAGCAGGGTTGGGGGGGAGCGATGGTCTTTTCTGTATTTGTCAGCAGCCACAGATGCATCTCCGTAATGGCCAAGCATCGGCGCTGCAGTGAGAGCGCCCTGTGCACCACGCTGCGATTGCATAACTGCTGCTTCATCCAAACTGCACCCCTCCCATTTGTGCAAAGCCGTGTGCGGCAGCAGCTGCTTCGTTGCATGAAGATCCGAGCAGTTTGTCTCTGCAAAGTCTCACAAATGCCGTCCACTTTAAAACTGCGCCGAGACATCCTTAATTATTTGCCCATATCGATCAAAAGCCGCGGCCGTTATTGAATAGCCTGAGCACCTTCCCTCATAAATCTTCAATGAGGTCTGTGTCAAGAAAGAGGGATGCGTTGTTCATGCTTTTATTTTTTTAGCAGCATGTGCAGCTCTGCCATGTTGGCGTGGGAGCAACACAGGCGAGAACAAAGAGCAATTGGCTGTAATGAATTGCGAGGCAAAATGGCCGATGTCTGCTGCCATGAATGACAGCAGACTGTTATTTAAATCAACACCTCGCCAAGATAAAAACATAAACATTGGATGGCATTATACAGTGAAAGTGTAAAAAAATTGACAAGAGGGTAAAGGGTTATACACCCTTAGCATAAAATCAAATTTATCATTGGAATTTAGTAATATCCAGTGATGGGAAAACATGAAATAGATCATGGGATTTATCCTGCTAAAGTCATTACATGTTACATAACGCCAACACACAGCGCTATAGCTCACACAGGTCAGAGAAGAGATTTGTTGACATTTTTGTCTTCCCCAGAAAACAGTTTGAGAACGAATTCAAATGTCCTCATAGCTAACATACTTGGCATACTGCTGGCATCTTGCATCGGGGGCATAAATACCCACATCCTCCGCTCCGTCCAGGATGGCACTGTGATAAAAAAAACATAAAAGATTTTCTGTGAATAACTGATTAATAGGGAGACAACATACTCATGCGCACTCCTATCGATGACTCATTCAGAACATGGTGCCCTGACACAGGCTCCCATCCCCACAGGTGGACTCCGTCTTGTGTGATAGAGCTGACCGGGGCAGAGCTGTGAATGTGAATGAATGTGTGAGAAAGTCTCTAGGGAACATGACTGGTGTTTTCTTTATCAAAAAGAATGCTGCTTGGTGTTTTTTTGTGCTCCATCGCATGCTGGGCGCATTTAAAAATACTCATTTTTTATCGTCACCCATCAGTTTGCAATCAGGTTGTTTGTCTCTGGAGGAATGTAAAAGGGTGGTGCTCTGTACATGATGGAGTTGTCTGAGGGTAAGAATGTTCTAGGATGGATGTGTGTGTGTGTGTGAATGCAGCTCTGTGTGTCTTTAATTGTATAAGGAATCTGCAGCTGAGAGTGACTCCTCTGACATCTCTGTGGTCAGTTCCTCCTCCTTCTTGTCGAGGTCAAATGCCTGAAGTGATTTCATTAGTAATAATTCCTCTTGCTGCAAGATGACCCACGATGATGTGGACACAGTAAAACACTGTGGAGAGCTTCAGCCGTTTACAGGATGGTTGGATGGAGATGAGCTCTTTATACAGTCCTTCATCAATGAGGAGGAAGCAGGTTTGAAACTGACCCATCAGCAAGCTGCCTCCATCAGTCATCAGTCATTTTCATACCACCGTGACCAAATTATCGGGGAATTTTAACTGCTTTATCTCTCAGACTCAATGGGATCCCAAACTGTCTGGTGACTTTATTAATAAAATATTAGGCATAACCACAATCAATTTAATTTTACAAACTGTTTGTATTCATCTATTTAGCATATAGACTTGCAACATCCCATTTGATCCCATCTGACCTCAATAATAATAATAATAAAACTCAAAAATTTGATATGCTTCCAGTCACAGATGGCTTCATACAACCAATAGCACTCTCCAATGTTGGCGTAAAGTAAGAAAACTCAAAGATAACTAATTTCAGCATTAGTGAGGCCTTTTGAAATCAAATCAGGATTCACAGATGAAAGAAGCTAATTAAGAAAATATATTGTTTTAAGACTTGGGGATATTCCTAAGTGAATAAGGAAACTTTTTTTTTTCAAAAACCACAAAGTGGTTCAAAATTAAAACAAATAAAAGATAAAAACACAAAATACAGGATTACAATTAGTATACATATGATATTATACAGCAAAAAACTAATCAAAAGCCAGGATAAATGAGTTTTTCAAGTGCTTCTTAAAAGTCTCAAATGAATAAAGACATTGCAAAAATGAAGGCCAACCAATCCACAATAAAAAGGTCACAATTCTAAAAGATTTATCCCCTCTGGTCTTAAGATGTCTTTGAAGAATCAACAACAATTCTTCAGTCTGGAAGATCTCAGACTGTGAGAAAAGATTGCAAATTCATTCAGGCTGTAGGATAAAACTAAGCCTTCAGCAGGCAACAGGAAGGTTGCATTGAATGCAGAAAATGTTTTTATAAGTTAGAATTTTGAGATTTTAATTTCTGATGAGAAACATGCTAGATTTTGAAGTATTTTCAATACTTTAGAGTATAGAAGGGGGGAAAGGGGAAGAATGCCATTTTAGTAATGCTATTGATTCTAATCGCTAATGTGAAATAGTCAGAAAGTTAAAATGTCAGTTGCATGGTCATGCTGCGTCTTTGTTTACTGTTCTGATATGTTCTAATACTATTTTTAAAAAGAGAAGTTCAAAACAGCTAAAATCAGTATTGGTCGGTCAGTCATAATGAAAACAGAAGGTCAGAGACACGGACAAAATCAGCCACAAAGTCTTAATTCCTGCAACTCAATTGAAAAAAATCCCAATTCGTAATGCAGGTCAGATTCATGGGTGTTTTTCATTTTTACAAATTCTTTGATACTTATCAATAACATCAAAACCCATATTTGAAATTCCTCTGGAGGTCTGACAGAGAGTAAACCTTTGCTTTTATGGGGTGCGGCCTGTGTAAACTGAATGGTTTCCTGAGCATCCTGACTGAATATTTGATTATTAACTTTTGGGTTTGAAAACAATGTGAGGGCCTGTAACTCTCACTTGTGTTTGTAAATCTGAGTTTTTCTTGTCTTGTGGACGGACCTGTTTTCTCCATCTTGAAGGTGGGAGTTGCCAAATTAACACCCACATGACAACCTGGATGCAGTGTGTGTATTTCTTAGCACATGATAACTGACCTCAAATTTAATCCAGTATCTGAAAACATAACAATGAGAAATGGAAGGAAGGAATATGTTTTACTACAACTCTTAAAACAAGCCTCAATTACAGAGATGTGGAGTTTCAGAGATATTAACACTTACATAATAATTTTTGGAGCTTGAATCTTCAAAGAATCCATGAAAGGTTCGAGAGGCTGTGTCAGGTTGACGCTGACGACTGGCGATTCATCCTAAACCAAACAGGTAGTAATATATACAAAAAAGACAATAGAAGGATTAAAACATGCTGCAAAAGGTATATAAGAAAACACAACAGCGGGAATAGTGCTTTCAACAAGAAAAAGCCTTTTACAGTTTTTCAAAGGAAAAAGATCGATCAGAAAGGTTGATAAATCTGACCAATATTCACGTAAACGTTCAACATCACGAAAAAACATACTCCAGATTATTATGGATCTGTCCATGAAGCCAAGAATTTGACTGAATGTTCACCGGATTGATTTTTTTCAAACACTTATACTCCGAAAACCTTCGGCATGCTAAGCTAAATATGCTAACACCATGCTAAGCTAAATATGCTAACACCGAGCCATGTGGCGAACGTGACGTCTATCATACGATGTGACGTCTATCATACAGGTTGATCTCAACTCAAAATAATAGTCGTATAAAACATCTCAGAAAAAAAAAAAATACTTACCAAGGGTGGTAAACAACTCAGACATGTGGAAAGTAAATTGTTCTGAAATAAGTTGGCTTCTGTAGCTTCGCTTCGTTTCGGTGGGAATCTGTGATTCTGGGGGCGGAGTCAGTGGATTAACTCCCCTGGGTATAGCCCCTGTACGAGTTCAGAGTTAGAAGTCAAGAGTTATTGATTTCATTTTAACACTTTTAGATTTGATACGGAAACACTTTGTTTTAACACTGGATTTTAACTACTGGTACTACACACCCCAGAGTTACATAAACAGAATGTGACTCTATAAGAGTAAAATTAACTCAGCTCTTGCACAAAGTCTACTAACACCAGAATATTTAACACTTTTGAATTTGCTGTGTGTCTTCAATGTCAAAATGGTTTAAATGTTGCTAAGTGCCAATACAAATTTTCCTAATTGGACATTTTTCATTGATCAACTCTGTAGGACAAATGCTAAAACAATGTGATAAAAACAAAAAACGATCTCTCGTCTCTTGTAGACATTGCACGCTTTATTTATGATTCAAAAAGACAACTTTACTTGTTCTGTATGACTTAATCTTCATCCTAAACACATAGAAAATGGTAGAGCCACAGAAAAGTCATGCTACATGTTTAGTTATTCTGCCCAGCCTCATGAAATGTGCATGAAAGCTTCCTCTGTGTACCCTGCACACGGTGTGCACCAGAGGATGAGAGGGAAGCAGGCTATTTTGGGGGAAGTGTTGCAGCACTGCACTGCTGCTTGGGTGCATTTTGTGAGCAAGAGCGATTGGTAAAATTCTGAGTGGAGATTGCAAACAGTGGTCTATGCCCGAGTAAACAAATATGTCAACAGATTAATGACGAAACAGGGGAAAAAGGAGAAACTGTCAAATGTGGCTCACTTCATCACAAAGCGCTTCCATCTGTTGAGAAACGGGACATCTTTCTCACTCGGTGTGACTTTTCAGTAAAGGTTGGGGGCAGGAAGCCACAGAGAAGTACGCAGCTAAACAAACCATAAATAGACGGCAGGACCTGCACTGGTTTTCATCTCTTCTGTCTTTCTTTCTCTCCGTCTCTCTTCGTCACTATGTAGGTTACCTCCTCTGCTCAGTGCGTTTCTCTTTTTTTTTCCCCGTATAATGAATCATCACTGTCGACAGCCGAGCACAGAATGGGAATCGTGCATCCGGCAGTTATTGTTTTGGTCAAATCAAAAATGTTCATCTGAACGTTCGTTATTTTTTCACTTGCCCACTCAGAGTATGACACAAACCCTCCGCACAGATTGTGACCTCTTCCCACGCATGTCAGAAGCAAAACCGGAGCAGTTTGTGTGAGATGGCCGGGTGTTGACAACAAACAGGAAGAAATGCAAGTGCAGAACCACAACTGTCACAATAACCTGCCCTTTCAACACAGTGTGGAAAAATACATCAACTGCATCTTCACAGACCTTATTTATTAGAATAACAAGATAAAAAAAATAAATGTCTGTGTTCATAATCATGTTTTAGTTACTGGATTTTCTCAGTAGAGAAAAGCAAAAACAGCCAGTGGACATCTGAATTACACTTTTAAATACAAAATAATAAAGTAAAATAAAATCTCTTTCTTTGTGGTCAAATGAGAGGTAAAGGGAAACAAAAAAAGTGGCTTCTCATATTATATTTAGATGCTCTGCGACTGTAGAATGGGATGTTTCTTCTCAACATATCAAAGCTGCTGTTCCATGCACTAATTCATCACAAACAGATGAAATGGAGCATATATTGTAAACACATATCTAACATTTTCTCTAGTCTTGCCCTGGATGCTACATTTTGTACTGACAAACAACAGCACTGCTGATTTTTCAAATAACTATAACATAATATTATAATCTACCAATTTGTTTCAAACCTAAAAAAAAGAGAAATGTTTTTTTTATTTCTAGTTAATGACTCGTTCAATAAAATATACACGTTTTTTATTATGGGTTTCTAAAGGATCAAAACATTAATAGGCCAAAATGTTTTCAAGAGGAAGAAAATCTCTGAAGTCCATTTTATTTAAAAGTTTATTAAACCCATAAAAAAAACTACAACTCAGAAATATTGTATATGCATAGCTAAAGTATAAAAAGATTTTGTTTTCTGGTTAATTTGTGGGGTTGTATGCTGAGGTACCCAGGCATTGGTCAGTTCATTAATGGATGTGTGACAAACTTTGTCTTTTGCAAGAAACGTCTTTCAGCCGGAAGGCGAAGCACTATTTTATAATCTACCCTAGAGAGTCAGATTAAATAGCAAAATTATAAAAAAAAAAATCCCAAAGCTTGGTATGCCTTGATACACATGCTTAAGATAGTCATTAGACTTTTCATCGTAGGAAAATGTGTTTTGTTTTCACTCTAGTTGTTTCCGTTTTGTTGACAGAACAAGGAAATACACCAAGTAATTACCCTGTAAAGCTACTTCAGATCAACCATGTGCAGTTTGTGATTATGATCTTCAGACTTGGCAGCAAATTAATGTTTTGTGCTTTGTCAATAGAAAGGCATGCTCCCTGTGACGTGCCTCCCAGAGTGTAGCTGCGTGGTTATTATCTCTCATATTTAAAGAGGCAAAGCTGAGCAGAGGCCAAGATGGAACAGGAAATGGGACAAAAGCTTTTCCCCTAGTTAATTCAATGGTGTTGGACACCTTCAGTAAGAGGCAATAAAACAAAGGAGTTCAGTCAAACAGGAAATTTGATGTATCTATAGTTGCTTGTAAAACCATATTCACATTTTGTCATGTCATCTTTAGCTCCTGTGGATTTCATTAGCTAAATCAACACAAAGTAGCCCATAATTTTCAAGTAGAAGGAAGATAAAAAAAAATATGATGTCCAGTGATGTCTGATATTGGCAGGGGTCTGATATAGTTCTTATTGAAAGATTCTGTACTTTTTCCAACTAAACTTTCTAGTTTTGAGTCTTGATTAAATTATTCATCTTGAATATGCCTGAAAACCATCCAGGTCTTGTTATCTGCTGGTTTTGTGGAGTGTGGAATAGTGTTGTCTCTCTGTTGTTTTGTGGCTTTGTCCAACAATACTTCAAAATCTATCAATCTTGGAGTTATTAAGTCAAGATTAGAAAATCCCAAGCTTAATACAGATAACTGAAAATAAAATGTTTTGATCTTTTGAGCATTTGTTTTTATTTTATTTTGCTTTTTGCAAAAAAAATAATTTAAAGCATTCTTTGTGAGTTTTATTGGCTGCCCCAGAGAAGATTAACTTGAATTTGAAGGTTTTTTTAGTTATTGTATTGACCCTATTTGATTTCTAAATAGGGCACAATGTGGGTATAATGTCAAAAAGCAGGTGTGAGTTGTAAAATAAAAATTAATCATATTAAATTACTCTCAACCATTTCAAAATCATCATGATTTTTAATAATTATCAAACTTTCAAAAATGTTAGAAAAGAAGGAAAACCTTGAAAAATCAAACACTTTCCTGGAAATCTTTTATGCTCTGTTGTATTAAAACTTGGAACAATTTATGGTAGCTTCTGAAAGTCATTGATTGAACAAAATTTTATTCAGAGGAATCATAGGACATGGAGCCAAATACATATATATGCAACACTTTTTAGATTTTATTTCTGTAATAAGTTAATTAATTATTTTCCTTTTTCTTTACAATTATGAACTAATTTATTGGTCATGCAAAATACAATGATTTTTGGGATTACAACATAACATCTTTCAAAAAGTTTAAAGCACTTTATGCATGTGTGTTTTTTTTTCTTTAAAGCTAGAACTAACACTTTTTCACTTTTCACTTTTCACAGATAAATGGACCAAAGGAATCTGTCAGACTGAAAAAGGAAACAACACACCATAGAGGCATCTGTAAATTATTCCCCCTTCTGCATAGTTATGATGACTGTCTGAAAGTTTAAATACAAAGAAGTTCCCACCTCTGAAAAATTCAAAGAGCCATTCCAACACATCTCTGGAGCATTATACAACACCTCCAAACAAGACGTCCTTCATACTGTATCAAGAAACCAAGGAAAGGGGCAAAACAATCTCTTCTGATCAAACTGGATCAATAGCAGAGAGACAGACAGAAGGGCCTTCTTTCTTTCTTTTTTTCAATGTTTCCTACACGCTCAAGTCAACATCTGACATAGCCAAAAACAGAAAGTTCAATAGTTGTAAAAAAAATGTGTTTCCTTTTGCAAGGATTGCTAGGACATACTTCTGGACCTTTATGAACTTCCTGTAGTCAATATACTGAGTGAATTTAAAAATTCTTAACCTGTGCTGTGTTTGTATGTGTATTGACCATCTGGGTGCAGTGACTGAAAACATATCTTAGTGCTGAAGTATTTATAATTCCTGTTTACTTTGTAGATATCAGTGAGAGCACAGGAACACCAACTTAAGTACTGTTAAAACACAAAAATCTGACTGCATATAGTCAATATTTATCAAGTTCTGTGAACTAGACTGTTAAATTGTATACAATAATTGTGGGTTTATTTATATTATAATAGGTTTGCTGTTGCAAAGTTTGAGGTACGTGTAGTGTTGGCTGAGCTCTTTCCTTCATTGACACTCAGACAGAAAGAAGCACCTTGAAGGGGAGATCTTTGAAGGGAACATGGAGGCATCCATCCGTCCCCATGTCCCATCTAATGGCTGACTTCAAAGGAGGATATTAATCTTCTTCCCCTTGTACAAGAGCAAGGAGTGTCCAGCGCTGATTAGAGCTACAACCCATCTATCTCAGAACTCCAAAACCTTGCGAATGTCCTGCCTCAGGCGTCAGCCGCTGGCCATCCCCATGGACACAGTCAAGATCATCCAATCGGAGAAGTTTCCCAGAGAGTGCCCTGTTCCAGTCACCCAACCTCGGTATGCCCCAGCTCCAAGAGTGGCGTGGGATGGTGGTGGTGAGGGTGAAATCATTGTCAACCAGGCCTGCAGTGACCTGACACTGGACATAGCACCATCTCCCAGGCCAATGGTGTCTCCTCCGGCCCCACTGATGCGCAGGGAACACAGCTTCCTGGCGCAGCGCAAAACCAGTGCCAATGAAATCTGCTACCACCAGTTCCACTATAAGATGGAAGACGTCATAGTCAACCAGTACGTGCTCCGTTCCTCCTCCACTTCTTCCTCCACTTCTTCGTCCTCATCTTCAGGCCCTGTCATGCCGTGCGAGCCCCTGGAATGCCCCACCTGTGGTCACACATACAACTTTGCGGGGAAGCGTCCACGGATCCTCTCCTGCCTGCATTCGGTGTGTGAGGAGTGCCTGCAAATCCTCTACGAATCATGTCCCAAGTACAAGTTCATCTCCTGCCCCACATGTCGGCGCGAAACGGTGCTGTTCACTGACTATGGTCTCGCTGCTCTGGCCATCAACACCAGCATTCTGAGCCGCTTGCCCTCCGACCCCAATGGACCCGTTCAGTGGGGCGGGGAGGCTGACCGCAGCTGCTACCAGACTGTGCGTCAATACTGCCAGTCAGCCTGCACCTGCCAGATTGCCAACCCGTTGTCCTCCTGTGGCATCATGTAGACAAGAGGGAGGAGGTGAGGACACTGCAGATAAGACTCGATGCTGCTCCCCACCAACACCACACTTTTCATCTATAAGCTAAACCCTTTCTGCCAAGCTCCCCTCGGTCACATGTACAGTAAATAAATTCCTTCATAGATGTTATCTCTCTATATTTAATAACACAGATAGATACTGTGTGGGACTTATGGATGCTGGTGATCCAGTACGAAGTAAATAAATGTATTTTATGTATGGACTGGAAAACTATTCATTGTCTCTCATTTGGTTGGATGTGTTTGTCATGACATCTCTTTACATGGGAATGCCAGGGGAGGTATGTCCCCCCAACCTAGGAGAATAAAAATTAAATAAATGAAAAAAAGTATCTCCGAGTGGCCTTTTTTTCAGAGCTCTAAATTATATTAATTGCACAAAACTATAAAATACTTTTAATAATGCACTCTTATGGGCTTTTAAAGGAAGTGTAAATCCATAAAGAGCCACTTAAATAGGTTTTTATAGTCTGTCTATCCTGAGATCTTTGTTAGTTATTTTTACTGAGATATGAGCTCTAGGAGGAAGGCCGTACCATCCCGCACTACCTGCAACATTTTCCAACTCATTCAAAGGTAACCCAAGCCATTCATTGGACGAAAGGCTAATTTTTTGGGTGCTTGTCATTTTTCTCTTCCACTGATATTATCACAGCCTTTGTTGTTTTGTACTCAATTTATTTGCGCACAATAAATAGTTGTCTCCCACAGGAAGTTTTGTGCCATACAATGCATTAACTTTCTCTGACCTTGGAGGGAATTTATTATTTTGTTTTAATAAGATGCCATTGTCCATCCAGTCATTGACAATACCTGCTAAAGACAGGCGGTTGCCTACACTCAGCAGTTACTGGGCGAGACATGGTGAACAGCTTCTACAGGTCGTCAGTCATTCACAGAACAACACAGAAACAAACAAGACAAGCAACCATGCATGCACACCCTCATACCTAATGACAGATCAGAGGAACCTTTTAACCTAACAAACCTAACCTGTTTTTGGACTGCGGGAGGAAGCAGGAGTACCCAGAACAGGGAAAATATGCAAACTCTATACAGTAAAACCCCAGACGAGGATTTGAACCCAGGACATTTTTGCTGCAAGGTAACACTACCATGTCTATCATGTTTCATGAGATAATACTTATATGTTTCTAATATTAAATAGTAAGGAAACTGTATAGTACATAGTTATCTATACGGATATACATAAAGAACCCTTCCTGGATGTTGTTTTTAAGCATATTTGGTTTCTTCTCAGTACAAAGGCTGTAAATAAATAATTAAAGTACATATCCTAACATTTCCTGCTACCTGCCATTTTGTGGTGTTCTCACAACCCCATCTTGATTTCTCTGTGCATCCCAGAACTCAAGATTGCTTGTAGCTCACCGCAAAAAACAAGTAACCTGCTTAACAATTTAAGTTATTTTCCCCTCTATTTAATAGTAACATACATGTGGTTAAGCAATCTTAACACTTTATGTTGTGGGAAAAGATATTTTTATTTCACAGAATAAACAGTAATATTAATGAACACCATTATTCTTTAAATCCCACAGCTTTGAATATAAAAAAATAACTGAACAGAATGTTTTTTTATATTTTGAAAATAACAATATAAAAGATAATGCATTCAACTTGATTGATGAGTAAACAAAAATGCCTGGTATACAAATATATTTATATAACACATTATTTTACTGAATAATGAAAGGTTAGGAAGTCATTTACAAAACAGCATCGATGCTTAGGCTGTTTTCTTTAAACCCTCCAAAATATTAGCAAATAGAAACCGACACTGTTAATTCAATCAGGCGACACTTTCCTCGTCCTCCTGAACAGTTGGCTTAGCCGTCGGCGGGTTGTGATTTTCTCTGAAGACTGCGTCTGTGCGCTTCACAGATAAAACATTCATTAGTTTGACAGCATGCACTGGAAATACCGAGCAAAAGAAAAAATTAAAATAACTTGAGATGAAAATATATATGAGCAAAAGCCGTACTCTCAGCAGAGCTTCTGTTTTAATATCTGCATCAGTGAGGATACATTTCTTCACAGCATTTCATGAACAATAATTCGATTTAAAAGTTTCAATGATTTAATGTCTCACCTCCTACTGTCTGATACAGCAGACGCCACTCTTCTCAAAGATCCAAGTTTTAGCCTTTGGATTATATTTTTCTTGCTTGATTCTTCTTTTACGGATTCCTGTAAAGGCACCAAAAGCTTGAGTTACAACACAGCAGAAAAATGAAATACTTTGCAATAAGCAGAGTCTAGCAGCATTCTCTTCAGTAGCTGCTTTTGCAAATATCTCACCATCGGCACAACGTCTTCCTCCTCTATCTCTCGTAGATCACTTGTACTCTGTCGTTTCACTCTGGAGCTTAAGTTAAGTTTTTCTGCACCAAACACAATCCCTGAGTTAACCAGCAGTTCATTCCCAGACAAGAACAACCATTTACAACAATATTACCACTGAAGCAAAAGATGCCTTACTTAAACGCATCTTTGCAAAAGTTGTGTCCGAGGCTGATCTCTGTCGGAAATGGTGAGGTTTTTGCTGCTGAGGTTCATTGGGAATTTCCTGTGCATTTTCAAGCCTGGAGTGGTCCTCCTTAGCATCTCCTGAATCATGCTGAAAAACAAGAACAGGCATTAAGAAAATAAAGTTATAGTTTGATATGTTAAGAACTGAATAAATGCATATTATGGATTCAAGACTGTCATATGAAATCCTTGGAAGCTTCACCTTTTGCTCTTCATGTTCCTGGGGAGTATCTGTCTCTACCTGCACTGCTTGGTTTTGCATTTGATGTTTGGCATACAGCTCCATCTTTTGACAGACCCATTCCAAGTAGCACAGACCAGGACTGAGTTCCTTTCCCTCAAAGACACCAGAGTTCTGCACAAATAAATCCACAGGAAAAAAACATATGAATATAACTATAGATCTTGTGAAAGCTGACTGTATGCATATACAGTCAGTATACATATAAATGCCAGATTCAAAATGGGTGAAAAATACCTTTAGAAAATGATGTAGTTAGATGATTTATGTAGTAAATCATTTTTATATTTTCTGACCAGTTATAAGATAAACTTGCTGTGGAGGATCATTCAAAATCTGATGGATCTATTTCAGATTTTTTATTGCTAAAACTGTTTGGCCATTACACTTAGCACTAATTCGTATACATAAGTCTAAGAAAGCTTTCAGTAGAAAAGACAACGAAGAAGCAGTGAGCAAAACCCACAAAACAACATACCACTGAACAAGAATTTGGAGGAAAATAATTTAAATCTATTGTAGCTTCTGTCTTTCTATAAACGGTAGATATGTTCAGGTTTTGATCTGTATTTTTCTTTCCAATTGAAAACACTGGTGGCTTAGACATTCAGAGTTAAACTGTGCTATTCAGATTTAGCCATTTAGAGAGCAATTGCAATATTTACTGTTTAAGTTCTTCTGATTTTTTTCTCTATAATGGACTTGACCAAGTGGCTTTATGCTGTTGTTGATCAACTACTTACAGCAATGCCTGGGCTTTGTTAGATAGCTGACCTCTTACGTCTTACCAATTGGCATTAAATGGTTAAGTGAATCTGACTACTGTAATATAAATCATTACAAAGGGAACAGCAGCTAATTGGAACCTGCATCTCTGCTGGTTTGTACTGACACAAAATTAATCTGTAGAATTTCAAGTGGGTTTTATATTTATAAAGTGCTTTGGTTTTACTGAACAGTCATACTGTTTCTATAGTTACAAGTCTCCTTCACAGAACTGTACACACAAACAAGCATACAGTCATTCACCAATAAAAAGACTGATAAGCATCGTTGGGTTAAGTACCTTGACCAAAAACACATCAACAGACATCGGGGAGGAATCTGGAATAAGATCTATAATTTCCCTGTTGTAACTCTTCAAGACGAGTCACTGTTGCTGACGATTATATAATTAGATAGAAATTGGGCCAGTTTGTCGAGAAAGTGAGTTGACACTATGTCCTAAATTAAATTAAAATGAATTAGACAACATCTAATAAACCAAAATAAACGTGTCGGTTTGTAGTTTGCTTTTTGTTTGTTTGTATTTACTTCTGTTTTAATTACCAGGACAGGGTTTGTTTTTGCTTGTATGATGTGCAAAGGACCATTTTACATAACCATACATTCTTGTTGGTTCCCAGACTCCTACTTTTCATAGGCTGTCAGCAACAAGCGTTCACTATTAGGTCTGTTATTGGTTCAGACTACTTGGTTCCATTCCTCAAAAAACTTTAAACATGTTTGTTTTACTGTGACTGAGATCGAGTTACCTTCAAACACACAAATAACATCCACAAAGATTCCAAGTATACTGACATAAGCTGACATAACTTCATCAGAAGAGCATAAAAGACAGAATTACACTTTGCCATCTTCCTGCTTTTCAAGCTGAGCAATTATTTTAGCCTGGCAACAACAATAGAAGAGAAACGTCTGCAACCAAGGACTGAAATATTAACATATAAATAAAAACAGACATAATCCCATAGTTTCAGCGCAACTTCCTGATGTTAGCGATTTCAGCTCAGCCCTTAATCAAATTCCAAATCACAGTTGATATTCTCTGGCTGCTGGTTCAGACATGCCCAACAAACTCTCCTGCTTCCTTTGCCTTGTTTTCATTACGCGCACGTCTGCTCCCACCTAGTTAGACAGGTTTTGCATCCATTCCACCGTCACAGACGGTGACAGGTTGTGAGCATGAAAGAGGTCCTGCATTGGTAATAACACACTTGCCTTAAGTTAAGAAGCGACTTTGTGAAGAGGTGTTGCAATCGTTTCCACCAAAGACTTTCCCGTAACATTCTCAAACTTGAGCAATGCAAGACAGTACATGAGGCTGATTCACTGATGACTATGTAATCCCGAAACTACACCACAAACAAATTTAAGAGGTTTTGTTTAACTATGACACAATCTGCCCTGCATTAAAACTAAACTCTAAGGGATTACAACATTTTGAATCATGAGTTTGAAAGAATCGTACCTGTGAGATCTGCTCGACAGAGCCTACCAAAAATGGTTTTCTCTCCATTTCTGACATTTGCCCCTTGGGGACAGGTGGATCGAACTTCCTCCTCAAATTAAAACTTGCTGACCTTATACACCTTTTTAACTCAGATGTGTGTTGTTTGGGCAGGGAAGAAGTTTTAGGCTGTTGGCTGAGCACCTCATAGACTTGCTTCCACCTCTGGGAGTCAGTCCTTTGTAGTTCTGGTTCTCCTTTTAGGCTCCGGGTTGTGAGGGCCTCTTCTGCTCTGCCGAGACGCAGGTTTGGAGAGGAAGACGTCGAGGAAGACAAAGTAGACAAGAGAACAGGTGGCTGAGGTGTTGAAGCAGGAGCAACACTGTCACTTTGTACAGGGAATAAATCCATTTCAGTGTTGCCTGTTGACAAAGAACCAGCTGTGGCAGGATTTGGTGTTTCACAGCTGGCCGACTCCACTCCAGAGTCCACAGATTCTGAGCGTGGGTTTACTGCAATGTTGGAGACAGGTGCATGAGGCCCATCAGTGTTATCCCGTCGCCACTGGGACTCCGGACGAATTCTCTCCTCATGTACATACGCCTCCATGAGGTTACTAAAGCTCCTGTATAAATTCATCTCTGAAAAGGTTCCAGCTTTGTCCCTCAAGTCGATGCTGAATGCAAAAGGAAAGTGAGCAAGGCTCACAGTGAGGAAATCTGCACAGGTAAGTCGATGATGTGGGGTTAAAAAAATTCCCTGTGACCAACCTCTGTTGTTTCACCACGCCTCTTAACATCACTACATGTAGATACCTGCTATCACCTGTCACTAGAAATAAGGAAGGAAATTCAGCTGTATCTATAATTGAAGACTAATTTATCCCTTCAACTGTAAGAATGCTACGTGAACAAGCCACAACTCGTTTACAGGGTTCTGGGAAGTTTCTGTATTTTTGAAAGCCTACAAGAAGGAATGCTAATGTCAAACAGAAACTATAATCTGGAGATCTGTCGCTTATCTGTACCTCAGAAGCCAGACAGGATTACAGACTCCTAAACACATTTCTCAGGGCGATACATTTTTGTTGCATACACTGGAAAGAAAATGTTGAAAAAGTTCAAACTATTTTGTCAAATCTACAAAGTAAACACAGCATGATTTATCAGAAACTGTAGGAATGTGCTGAACTGACCCTCCTGTCCATTGACATGACTGGCGTTCCTCAGGTTTAACTCTCTTTAGAGAGTTTTATTCTGTTAAAACAAACAAAAAGAATTATTTTTATTGTTAAATGGAGAAAAAGGTTTCTGTTTGTGAGGGACATACTTGTAAGCTATTTTCATTTGTAAAAGTATTCAGACCACTTGAACTTTAGCACATATTATCATTTAACAAATCACAAACTTGAATATTTTCTGGATGGGTCTTATGTGAAAGACAAACACAAAGTATCACATAACTGTGAAGTAACATGAAAGGAATATTTGGTTTTTCAAGTTTTTTTGTAAACACACAATATTGTGGAAAGAGTGGCTTGTCTTTGTCCAATCCCTTTTAAACTGATTATCTTGAAGTGAAATCCAGTGTAACCAATTGCCATCTGTTTGCTAATATAATCCTTTTGTATTTTTGTAATGAACTTATTTAAGTTCATTAAAAATATAACAGTTTTATGACGGTATTAGAAGTTTGTTTGAGAATATTACTGAAAGAAGACTATGGTTTAAAGAACAAAGCAAGCAGGGATACGATTATGGAGAAGATTAAAGAAGGAATGGGTCATAAAACAATAGGAAAAAACAACAGTAATCGTAAAAAGGCATGGCTTTCTTCCAAAAACAACATGTTGGACAGGAAGAGTTACAATCTGAAAAGCAGTCAAGATGGCAGTGGTAGCTTTGGTGGAGCTGCTGGGATCCACAGCTCAGGTGGGAGAATCACAAGAAAATTATTATTTTAAAACGTACACTGCACATTTTTCTGAATCTTCCATTCACCTGGTGGTGGCAGAATAATGCTGTGGGGTTGCTTTTGTCAAGCAGAGACAGAAAAGCTGGGTTGATAGGAAGATGCAGGGCAATCCTAGGAGAAAATATATTAAAAACTGCAAAAATTGTGAGATTCAAGTAGAAGTTTACTTTCCAGAAAGACAATAAGGTTTTATCAAATTTTGGATCATCCTCATTGCTCATTCTTCTGTCATGTGAATATTGTCTACATTATTTATTGATGTGCTAAATGTACCAATTTTGTACATTTTTATTTAGTCTAAAACACTATTCAGTTCATAAGCCAGATTCATCCTTTCAAACATGTTCACTAACTATTGGGAATTTGTGCAAAAACAATCAATTTGTACATTTTTTATTTTAACTATATCACTAAAAGTTATGGATATAAAAATACTAATATGATTCTCAATTCTTGAGGCAGATACATACATTTTTTTTTTTGATTTTTATTTATTTTTTGCTGTATTCAGCTAAAATCCACAAGGGGTCGTAGTTGAGCAATTTTCAGACATTTCTTTCCGAACTGGTTTCCTGTTTGTGATGTTGTCCGTTTAATGTGTGCATAAAAAAATATAAAATTGTCTTATTTAAAAACTGAAAGGGGGCTTTGTTTTACTGAATACATCCGGAAGAATAAAAAACTAACAAGCCTAATTTTAGTGGAACTTGATAAAACGTGTATTAAAATTACTTTAACTAAGAGTTGGTCACATTCCCGAAATACTAAATAGTCCCTATTTGATTCATTTAAATTTGTTTTGTTCTGCTCTTGTAGCTCACGTCAGTTGGTTCTGTGACCCATAGCTCCATCAGTGTGTTTGGGTTTAAACTCCTCAGTAGCAACCAGTAAACAGCGCAGAAAGGCTGGGATCCAAACACCTGTTGCTCCAACATGTCTGAATTTGACCGTGAAGTCAAATCTTTGCTGTCACCGGGTCCCAGCTACATCCCGGGGTGAGTAAATGTCCCCTTACAAATAAAATCCGACTGTAATAATATGATTTGGCGCTCCGCTATCAAAATGCCATCAAAACAACGCGCAGTAATAAGACTGAAGGCAGTTAATTTGAAATGAAAGGTTTATCCGGATAACTTTTTAGGAGTGAATTGTTTTTATCTCAATAATTTGAAAAAGAAAATCACTGGAAAGTATTTAACAAATAAGCTACAAAATATTTATTTATAGTATTTTGATCTTTATCTCATTGGTGTTGGGAATGATCCTACAACTTTGTCCCTCTTTCCCGTGGAGGTTACTCCCATATTTGGGACAAAGTTCAGCTCAGTCCCTTCACTGATGAGATGTCAGAGTACACGTGTTTCCAGTGTCTGCATAGACTGAGTTCTGGTTAAGATTATTTCAGGGTAGTGCAAAGATTTACCCTGAATCCTCATCTAATTTTCCTAGGAGACAAGACTTTGTCTGAAGACATAAATTCACAGTTGATCTATTTTAGTTGTGAAAAACACGTCTTCTGCCTTGGTTTACATACTTCACAGCAATTTGAAACCTTCTTCTGCGCATCTTCTGAGATTCTCCTTTTGATGGAGCTATAACAACAGTTGGCTTTCTGCAAAGGGGATCTGAATCTCATTTGCTTGTTGAATAACCCGTTTGTCCAAAGTCGTGCTCCGACAATTGCCCCAACTGACCTGTCAGAAACCTTGTGCAAAACACTTGAAGGGATCTAAAAATAAATTCCCTGACAGAAAGATAAACTGTTTGTTTGTGTTATTAATTAGGTACACAGGGCATTGCCCTGGGCTCAGGTTCAGCATGGGCAAACCTTACGGAATGCTTACAGCCGAACTGCTGTCTCAGAAGACCTGGCACCCAGAGCCTGACATATCTCCTCTGCCAGAAAACATCCCAGATGACGTGTGGCGGAAGTCAATACCAGGATACACAGGTACTGAAAGCGTACCACACACTCAGAGAATAAGTTAGCTAATTTACCCTGCGGAATGTATATTGGTTGTCTAAATGCGCAAACAATGGAACGTGTTTCTCTTGTTCTTGCAATAAATCTTTGAGTTGTGGACAGCAACATGAGACCAAAGTGGACATCTCTAAACTGCTTAATTATTCAGGAGAGGCGACAAGTGAAGTGAAATAGTGATACAGCAGAGGGGATTAAAAAGGTCACACGCAGGTGGTTAACAAAACCTGCGAACAGAGGTGATAAAGCAACAGAAAACATGTCTGCAGCATCTCACAGTCCTTCAATTTCTCAGATACTGTCGATGACTGAAATTAAATTCAATATGTTGTCCTTTTTTATTTTTTCAAAAGTTCAGATTTTAAATCAAAACAACATAGAAAATATTACATTTGAATTTAATTGAATTCAAAAATACTTTATTTGTTCCAAAGGGGAAATTAGATGTTGCCATGTATTTCTGAAGAGTCATTGTGAATGGTGATACTGTGTATCTCCTTGCAGTAAAGCTGAAGAGGCCTCTGACTGAAGACTGTTTCTGTATGATAGTCTCATGACTGTCATACAGAAACATAAATAAAGATGAAAGCTCTAATTTTTTTATTTGTTGGATGCAATATTACATTTCTTTATCAAGCTATTTATATATTTCTGTGTTTATTGTCAATTATGTCAGACTCCATCCTCCATAGTTAGGAAGGACTAGTCCTCATTTGCTTTTGCCACTCCCCCTCCATCCCTGTCTGTCTGTTTAGACAGCCAGGCAGAGAGATGTTGGAGTTGGGGATATGATCAATGGAGCTGACGGCTTGACCTTCCTCTCTGTGCTCTGTATCCATGATGCCTCCTTTTCAACCCCCCCCCGGTTATTTAGATTCATAGTTCAGGTATTATTTAAGCTCAAGAGATGCTGATCATCTGCTCCAAGTTGTAAAGCTGGCACCTTGTTGCCATGGTTATGCATCAAAACAATATTCCTGACACTTCATGCTGTCCTCTGCCGACAAGCTTTCTCTATATGCTCATTTAGTTTTGTCGCCATGTAAAAAATGACTAATACTAAAAAACGTCCCTACTCTGAACCCTGCAGAAAATCTATGGTATTTAGTTCTAGAGAAAGACCAGAGCCAATAATGCAAATGAGCTGAAGGCCACTGTTAAAACAACCTGAGGTTCCTTAGCTACTCAGAAAGCCACAGTTGAAAACTGAACCCTTAATGTTGATGTTTGCTAGGTTTCATTCCGAGAAGTCGGAACTACTACGGCTGCAACTATAACGTGGCCTGTAAGAAAGCACAGAGTGAAGTTTATCTGGCAGACCATGTGAAGCGCCAGCAACAATCAAACCGTCTTCCTTCCATCAACACCTACGGCAGCGAACATCTTGAAGTAAATTAATTATCTCTCTTACACACAAATCTTTAGCTTCACCTCTCTCTTCTTGTCTCACAATAATGTTGGCAAAAAAGCTGATTCATTTAACCCACAATGCAGCCCAAAAAACTTTTGTCATATGCTCGTAATGTAGTCTTATGTATCCATGAGTCTTTTTTGTGTGTTGGACTTGACTGTCTGATGCTCCAGTAACTGCCTGATTTGGTGCCTGTTTTAGTCATAGCAGCTCCCTACAAAATGAATAATTTTCATACCTTTTGCAGATCTGCACTGGTACTGAATTGCATCTATGTTGGAGATTTCCCTTTGGTGATAGTTGTATTTCAAAAAGGGTGATTGGTTTGATCTGTTTAGTTTATTATCAGTAAATCCCAGCACTACACTTGGATTTAATGGTTTAAAAGACAAATTTTTTGCAAAACCCTCTTACATTTTTGCTACCACTTTTTCAGAAAGTGTAACATCCGGGTGACTACCCATCAAATAGTGCACTAGCAGTCTACCTTTTGGCGCCAAAAAAGCTCACATCAATCAAAGCATAGACTCCATCAGACCCCTGCAGGTGTGCTGTGATACCTGGCACAAAGAAATCAGTACATTTGAAAAGTCCTGTAAGTTGATGATTTTCCTGTAATTTTCACCCAGAGAGCCAAATCCCCGGTGACAGCGACGTTGGACAAGGTGTTTGTCTACAAGTCCTTAAAGCCTTTCATACCCCCAGGAAATCCATACCAAATGGATGATGATAACCCCAAGAAGTACTTCATCCCAGGTACAGAAGACAGAAGAATTTGATGACACTTTATAATTATTCAGATGAGAAAGTCTTCACAATCTCAGAGTTTGATTGTTTTCTTTCTTTCTCTTTTATGGCTGAAGCCAACCCTTTAAATTCTGGGCACATTTTTAAGCCATTTACAAAAAATACATTTATACACACAACTACATTTAGAACTGGGAGCTTTATGTAAATAAGGACACTTCTATCTCTCTTAATATTCATCTAAAGTTTCAAAAGTTTAACAGGTCGCGGCAGCTACCCAGGGCAGCATTAGAAAGGGCCGTCGACCAGATAAAAACAAAACACATAATATATAATTTGTGCCCTAAAGAAGTTTTGTGAGGCATTTGTTGAGTAGGTATGCCATTCTTTCTGCTGAGAATAGAGAGCCTATGTTACTTGCTTTGCGTTAGATTAGATTTATCCCATTCCAGAATAACATCAGACATTTCCCTGTATTTTAATTAGAGGACAGGAGTTTGACCAGGATGCCATTTATATAAGTATGTTCCCTTATGGTTTCTCTCTAGAAAATGTACTACTGAGGAAGTTGGGCAATATTCTAGACATTTCCCTTGAGGGGTATATATATGGGTGCTGTTTGACATCCAAAAACCAGCAATTGATAATTGCTGAATTATCAATCCTATCCTAGGGGTTTTAGAAGGCCACACCAAATGTCTGATTCAGTTTTGATGAATATTTGGGTTTATTGTTCTGTGGGAATCTTTTATTCTATCCAAGTTTCAACCTTTTGACCTAAACAGTAATCATCCAACTAAAAACCAAACTGTTTAGGGTGTTTCTTCAAACTTGCTCAATAGGGTTCACTGGACAAAAGATAAGGAGCCATTCTCCTCTTACTTGCAGAGTGATGTCTTTTCACAGGGTTTACGGGACATGTGCCATTTTCCCACAACTTCTATGGCAAAGGATTTTCCATCGTCACCAATCAGGCACTAAAAGAATATGGGAAACATCAGCGACGCTTGAAGGCAGACGAAAGGGACCCAACACACCTGCCCACGTTCTATTCATCCAAAAGAGGCGTGATCCCGGGATTCACGGGGCATATACCAGGTCTGTGCTGCAAAACTGTAAGACGTTCTAGATCATTGTCTTAAGGTTAACTTTAAGACCTTGATGTAGAAGTCAATGCAACTTACTGGTTAAAACGTGATGCATGTTTCTGCAAAACCCCCACAGGATACAAGTTTATGGTGGGGGGTACGCTCGGCCGGCTCTCTGAGATCGCATATGGAAAGACCTTCAGTAAAATCACCGATCCATGAAAGTCCCCCGCTTCCCCCCAAACAGCACAACAATTCTGAACCATGAGCTACCTCCTAGAAAAATAAAACTGATTGCAGTTTAAAGTGTTTTAGGTCTTTATTGAGAAACTGATTGTCACAGGGCATTAGAGGAAGCAACCATGAAATATCAAAAACACCGAAGATGTGAAAAAGAAGACAAGGTGAAAAAAAGTTTCACATTAAAATCCTCCATTTGCCAAATGTTAAAAAGAAAAAAAAACGTTTTTCTTCCTTTCATAAAATTCATGAACAGTCTGTTAAAACATACCTGGCACACGTTTGATACATGCCTCAGCCACCAGGGGGCGCACTCTAGTGCACCAAAACAACAACAGAACATTTCCAAAATGTACACTAAGCTTTAGATCACTGAAGGATAAGAGCACCTATTGCATGTTTCTTTAGTTCATGCACCTAAAGTGAGTTCATGCTGGGACTATAATAGGAAAGGAAGCTGGTTAGAATAAAAGTTGATGGGTTTGATATTTTTGGCACTGATATGAATATTTTAGTTTGTTTGTTTTGCCTACTTTCGAAATAAAAACCTAATCTGTGTTGTGGTTTAATACACAGTAATACAAATATGAGCAAATACAAATAAAAGATATATAAGCACCAATCTTTCCATTATAGCACTAAAAAAATTTTGTATTTGCTTTTTATTTATTATATCAAACAATGATCAGAAAAAAAGGAAAAAATACTCAGATGTGTGTTTCATTATGTTCTGTGATTCAGAGAACTTAGAACAAAATCTCTAATTTATTGCATGTAACTTTAAAAAATTGCACAATCAAATTTTCATAAATTTTACACTGACATTTTTTAAACATCTAACTTTTAAACGGAAAAACAAGTAGAAAAACATCCTTACTTTACACAATAATATTTTCATAAAATCCCTAATGTAAAAAAATGTTGGTATTCATGCTGGACAGCTGTGAGGGATTTACTCCCTCCGTAACAGGTGCTGTTTTGTTTTTTTATTGTACTTTCTATATTCTAATTTATCTGGCAAATGTATTGTCTTTGTTTGGAGGAAGTAACTTGCTTTACTTAATATTTTGTTTAAATCATTCTCTCTTCTCTTTGAGGTCACCTGGTTATATGTTGCCATGGAAGCGCGCCCATGAGCAGTGCTGAAAGGACGTGGTGTTTTCAATCAGCCTCACTGGGAAAGTCCATTGTGTGAGAGGGAGAGGAGATGTTTTTAGATTTTGTTGGGCCCTGGTTGTTTTTGGTTCAGTTTTGAAGTTGCTAGTGTTAGTTGTAATTATGTAAATATTTTTCTAGGAATATAGTTTAGTACAATTGTGATTTTTTTTTCTTTCTGGAAATGTAAACGTTGTCTCCATCCCTTAATTAGTCCTGGTAGGAGCCAATGCTTTAAAAGCCAGGTGGTTTAGATGAATGGGAGATTTTCTTTTCTGTGGGTTGGATTCATGTCATGCTGAGATACTGGAGTGAAATGTTTAAGAACTGCATAAAGAAACAATTCAGAGCTCTGCTATTTCTGGATCCTGTCTGATTTTTTCCCATTACTATGGTAATTATCCTACTCTTGTGCTTTTTTGGTGCAGTTTTTTGTTGCAGAATAAAAAGTTTAATTGGGCTTTGTAGAAGTTGCTCTGCACTTAACACTTTGCGTCATTAGAGTAAATAGTCACACATGTATGATTTAGTTTTCAGCGCCCAGGCCGGTCTGAGGTGATCCCAGCTTTATAGACCTAATGGATTGAGCCAAAAGTCCAATCTGATGTTTGTCCAACTGTAGCCACTGAGATGGTAGCCTGTGCATTTGGAAAAGAAAAGCATAGAAGGAAGTTAATCATAGTAGGACAAATGACAGAAGCTATTGACAAAAAAATACAGTTGAAAATTTATTGAAATTAAGCCTGAGCAATGTTGCTTAAAAATAAAATCTCAGAACAAATCCAATTTTCAAATTTAATTGCCTTTTCCTTAAAGGAAATAAATAAAATATTTTTCAAAAACTGGCTTACATTTGACTTGAATTCAATGTCCAAATAAATAGAAACTGTAGAACACACTTGTCAAACAAGAAGGTAAACTTTGGTTGGGCTGACGTCACTCTGAACTACTGAAACCTATTGCAGCATTGGTTTAAAAAAAATCACATCTTCCAAAACTGAAAATTTCATTCATAAACTTGTTTAAAATGTAGTTTTTCATTCAATACTTCTCATTACCTTCGTTTTCGTGCTTCAGTGTGAGGCTGGGACCTTTTCTCAGCTCTGCTAGAAACACCAGCTGCTCCAAACAGCTTGGCCCACCGCAGGTCGCTCTGACAGGGACCGTCTTCCTGGACGGAAGCTGTTGCGCTTTGGCCTCTGCTGCCTTTTTCCACTTCTCTCTCATTCTCCCTACCATCCACATTGGTTTGAAGCAAAGTACTTCTATGATGTAGGCTGACGTTCACAGCTTTTGCTACACTTTGCACAAAATTTTGCTCGTTTGACAAAGAATCAAAAGCGGATTCTTGTTGTTTTGCATGGCCCCATAATCCTGCTTGCAGCAACTGGAACTCTGAGACCTTAGAAACTCCTGCTCTCTCCAGTGTGACTGACTGCTTCGCCTGCCGTATTCTGACTTTCTGTTGGCTTGTAGCTTTGGCCAACTGGTCACAAGCAGTGCAGAGCACGGCTGAGGTGGGAGAGCATCGCGCTCATCCAAACACAGCTGTCTTTGACTTAATAGTCGTGGCTCCAGGAGAAGATTTAGGTCAAAGGGCAGCACTGAGAGCGGCTGAAGGAGAAGAAGCAGCTCCTGGAACAGAGGCTGACAGCGACTCAGTGACGTGAACAGGAACCCCCAGGTGTGGTAGTACGCAGTAACAACATCTGCAAGAAAAAAAACCACAGACGCTCCAATGGCTCTGAAAGAAGATTCATGTAAGAGTCAGAGTTTATGTGTCTGGTCTTGCTTTACTTCTAAACACCCAAATTATTAGGATCGCCAACCAGATTTCACACATTCATCGCAGAAAGAATTTGTTCATCTGCAGTAGGCAACATCTTACAATTATGTTCAGTTTTTTGTAAAGCTCAAGATTGACTTGTGCTTAATCTGAAAGCATCTTGCAAAGGTATTTCAATCACTCCTTTATTATCATTTTTTGCATTAATGCTTTGCTGCAGATATTCTAAACTTAGCGGCATATGTGACACTCCAGGCCAACCTCAGGACAGCATCTCTGCCTGAGCAGGTCTGGCCCACGGTGAAAATAGAAGAACTGATTCTGTAGACTGGTAAGACTAAAAAGCTGTTCATCAATACCAGTTTAAGATTACAACGCCTAATTTACTGAAAGCTAGAAGTTGTTGTTGGCAGAAGGGATGCATAGAGTGCTACATTGTCTCACCTTTTTGACTCTGCAGGTGACTAAGCCAGAATTCCAAAGCTCTCAAGCTGCAAGACAAGAAAGTACAGTAGATCAACTTTTCATACGGTTCACCATAAAGAGACTTCAGGTCTTACTTGAGAAGGCCCATGAGGAAGGCTCTCAGTCTCATACAGTGGCTGGTGAGCTCGGAGCACCGCTTTATTTTGGAAACGAGGCTGTGGAGAACCTTGGTGGACGGACCTGCAGCAGAGATGACAATATCTGTGAGTTTAGCCCATAAGCATCTGCAAGTATTAAGCCAATCGACGCAATGGGAAGCAAAACTACAAATACCCATTCTTGTGGAGATCTCCACCACACTCCAGGTGTGATTGCGCCGTTGTCCAATTATGAAATCCAGCTTGTGGTCCCTCAGGCCATCCTCTAAAATGTTCTGAATTGCAGGACACAAGTGTTCCAGGACAAGGCCAGCGATGGTGGGACTGTAAGAGCTGTTACCCAGACGCATCTGTACCACCAGGAAAAAAGGGACACAGGCTGTGCTGTAATGTGTGTCCTGCTGCTGACACGAGTTATTTGACTCTTGTGCTGAATTATTGGTGTCATCCTTTCTATTGGGGTGTGTTGTTCTGCTGACTCACCTTTTCTTCTGGGTCTCTGCTACTTCCAAAATGAGCCATGATCAGATCCACTGCACTGCTCACAGCTCTCAGCAAACCTGGACACAATGTACAAAAAACCCACATCTAGACTTCTTTACACTTTACTATTTCTGGTAACATTTTTATTAAAATTTCTTAAAGTATTTTTCCATTTATTTCTAAAAAATTGGTACTGGTTGCTGGGAAAAAAAAAAATCTTTTTTAAAAAAACATTTGAGTGTTATCCTTATTTAGGCAAATACAACTTAATTTTAGAAAAAAACAAATGAATTTAGTGCTTTTTTCTTCCTTTCTACCTTAATTTCTTCATACATTTAGTTTGAGGTCATTCTTTAAAAATGGAATCTGCAAAAACAGTAAGAAGCTGATTGATAGACAAACAGATGGATGACGGACAAACAAATAAATGGATGTAACATTTAAACAGTGATTGAGGTTTGAAAATGTTAACATTCCTTTTTCACTCCTTTGTTCTTTTCCATATTTATTTAGAACTGGAAACTACTTAACCAATTCCTGAGTTTTCTAGTCTGCATAGGAACCCTTTATTTAAACCTGACAAACTACCTTTAGGGTTCAATATTGTTCTTAATTATTTTAAATCTATCTGAACATAGAAGAGTCGGTTTTCCATTTCAGTAGAATTCCTCTTTTCTGTGCTTTGCTCTGCCTCTCTTCTTTCATCTAATGCAGAGTAGCCCATGCAAATGTCACGGTAAATTCTTTATGCGTGTTGAAGCTGCCTGCAGCCCCACAACCACTCTTACACTTTGCTGGTGCTGCAGATGCCTCCGTCTATGAATACATGCTGTAAAAGAATCCGATGTATCTGATTAACTTTGCGTTAAGCAGCCCTTGTGGTGGCACTAGGGCAAAAATGATTAGGTATGATTTAAATATTTATCACTGCTCCATCAGTTTTTGTCTCCTCTTGGAGTCTCTCTCTCTCTTTTTTTTCTTTCACACACACTCAGGCTGGGGAGCAGAGAGCTCAACCAATCCTGAGCAGGGATGGTTAAAAATAGGTCATGTTTGAGAGGAAGCCCCTTCAGGGTATTGAAGGCACTGCTGCAGCACACTGAGGTTTTATTGCTTTTTTTAGCAGCTTATCCCTGGCAAGATGATTCCTACATTGGGCAAATTTTGTTACACCAATAATTGTTCATTTTCATATGTTCCAGATTCATATTTAGCAATAGTCTCTAACCATAGCATATAATTGATTCTTGTTTGTGCCTCTGTCCTGTGGTGACCCTCACCTTTCCTCTGCAGATGACTGATAGACATTGACTCGTACGATGTATCTGGCGAGAGGCAGAGCTCTGCAGACGGCCTGTCATTCAGGATCAGAGACCGGCTGTGCTGACTCTTCGCTGGCTTTGGGCTGAACCTCTCAGGCTCATCGTTTTGCTTGGGATGCAGGTCTGAGGAGAGGAAAGTGCTTAAAGAGGAGAGGCGAGCTGCAGCAATGGGGGGCTGATGCTGTTGGAGCTTCAGCTGTGATTTTTTGGGAAGCGACAAGGACACTCGCAGGTTTGAGTCATGCTTTCCGGGTGTTATGTGGGAGAGTTTTGAATGGAAAGCAGTTTTTTTAGGATCCTCGTTAGTATTTTTGGATCCAGGAGTAACGTGGTTTGGCTCTGGTTGGAGGGTGATCAGCTCCTGATAGGTGGGGATCCTAACAAGGTTGGGTTGATTGTTCGTTGTGCTTTCCTGAGACTCAGCCATGAGTTTTAAATTAGGCTCTTGTGATGTTCTTTGGGACTTTGGACTCCACATGTGTCTGCGGCTGAAACATTTTGGACTCGGAGTGCAGGTGGAGCAGGTCTCAGAGCTGGATGCAGCCTCCAAGAATATTGGGCAGAGGCTCTCAACTGGAGATGGCTGGAGTTCGGACAAACACTGGCTTCTTTTCTCCTTGGACTTGAGTCCGTTCGGGGAACTAGCAGGCTTGCTGCTCTTTTGGTTTAGGTACTGCTCAAGCAGGCCTCCTAGGTGTTGAGGCTGATACTGTGGCTTTTCTACAGGGAGCAGAATAAATGGCTGGATGGGCAAAGAAGTCGGCCTTCGTAGCTTACTGTAGCGTCCCATTTCCTTGCCACAGCACCAAACACCTGACAGAAGTTAGACGTTATCATCAACAAAAAACAGTATTTTAAATTTGGATTTTTTTGGAGAAAGAAGAAAATGATCAATCTTTCTCTCCTTACCCATGTCAGTGGCATCTACATCATTGTAATCCCGCTCCTGAATCACAGATGGCTGGGTGGATTCAGCTCCTGTTTCTTGGCATTTACTACTATGTGGGCTATGCTGGCTGCCGCACAGCAAACAAGGCATGTGGGAGAAGCTCTTGGTGCCCTGCAAATGTTGCTTCCTGCAAGGGGCAGTGGAGGTGGAGGCAACCTGGTGGTCGCTTGCCTTAAAAAAAAGAATATTTATTTATTTACAAAGCAAGTCTTTGTCATAACATGGCTATTTACCTGTTGTAAACTTGATTTTTTTTGCCTTGTACTGTAATGTGTTAATTGTCTTTAATGATTGTTCTCAACATGTTCTCACAAAGAATCCTGTTTTTACAGCAGTTTGCCTTTCTATAGTAATTATTTTTCTTAAAAATATTTTCACTGTCAATGAGCAATGTGCGATAAATATTCTTAATTTATTTTCTTTATTTGCAATTTAACTGTTTGCTGAGATCTAATCTTATAGAAATTAATATTTATTAAGTATTTGCTAAATTTATAGTGAATCTGACATATATCTGACATGTATATTTTGATGTAGGAAGCAGTCGATCTGTGTCATGCTAACATAAAATCTAAATATTTAAATATCTTTTTACACACCAACCTCCATGTTTTCCTTGAGTGGCCCTTCCTTTTTAGAGTCAAGAGGGGCCAGAATGGTGCTGCTTCTGTCAGACCCTTCAAGACAGCTGGTGAGGCTCGACCAGGCGGGACTTGGTGACTGGGATGAGAGGTCACAGGTCACCAGCTTGTAGTACTTCTGGTTTGTCCCCATGGCCAGCGGGTCCTGACTTTGTATGCATGCAACCAAATCTGTAACCTCCAGCGCAGAGAGACCAGGAGCCATGGGCTCCTGGGAGTAAAGGTTGCAGTTTGAGTCTAGGCCGGACGCTGTCGGCTCAGCTTCCTCTCTCTGGGCCTGTTGAGGAACAGGTTGGAGATGAAGGAACACAGACCCCTCAGGCGACCGGCAGGGGTCAACAGCAGGGCTGCTGAGATCCTGAGGTGTGGCAGGATTGTTGCTTTTGTTGTAGATGGTACAGAAGTTAACCAGGACACCGTCTGAGCTGTTACAGGAGGAGTCACTCACATCTTCTGTTTGAATGTTGGGCAGCAGCTCTGGGAAACATTTGTGCTCCCTGTAAATGTTCTCTTGCAATCTGTCTGAGTCCTGCTCCAAACAAGTCAGAAGAGCAACACCAGATCTGCTCACAGCATAACCCTGGCATCCTGACTGCAGCGAGTCCATCTGGTTAGACAGCCAGTGTTGGTTCCTTCCCATTCCTAGCATTAATCCTTCATTCATCCATTCACTGTCCAGGTCCTCGTGGAGCTGCGCGTCGTTACCACCGTTGTTCAGCGACCAGTTGGAGTTTCCATGCAACACGAAAGATGAATCCTCGCGATATCTGTGGAGATTGTCTCCATCACTGTCTTCGTCTTCCTCGTCCTCATCTAGATCTGGGTTGGGAAGGAACGAGTTGTGTGAGCGCTGGGTGGTTGCAGCGCTGCAGCTTTCCTCCTTGCTGTTGGAGCCCGTCTCTTCTGGCGATGAGTTGGAATCGTACCTGCCACTGCTGTCGCTGGTCCCCTCTTCCTCCACCCGATCCTCACGGAGACTGCTGTAGCTGCTGGAAAAGGGCCTCCGTCCACCCGTAAAGCAGTGTTCTCGAGTGAGTGTGTCCTGCTCTGGGAGGGACACCGCCCTTGTCAGACCCGACGAGCACAGCCGGCTGGGCCTCTTGGTGGAGCTGCACAGGGCCTGGACCGGAATCTGCCAGGTGGGAAGCTGCACCACTGGGAAGTGGCACGCTAGCAAGGTGTGACCCTGGAGGGTGGATGCTCCGATCATGCTCCTAATGTTCCTACAACGCTCCTGCAGAAGTAAAACACATGAGGGTTTTGAAAAAATGCTCATGTTACGCACACTTTTTAGCCAAACAAGTTGTCTTTAAACAGCTTGTACAGGTTGTTTGTATCGCTATTCGAAAAAAGCCAAAAGCTTTGGATCAGCCTTTTAAATTTTCATTTGTGGTTCACGCCTCTTTGCAGATCAGAAGGAAAATAGTCCTTGTGAAGCTGCTCGGGTTGTTTATTCCTCCCAAACCTCAGATCTGTGATAAGATCTATATACCTTTGGGATTTATTCAGGTGTCAAAGCACCTGAATAAAAAGAAAAAGAAAGCATCGTTAGGAGCAAGCTGAAAAAACAAAGTAAGAGACGAACACCAAGCAGAACTACAGGATGCTGCTATCATAGTCTGCACCACCAGCCCTCAAAGTCCCTCTGTGATGTGTGCCTCTGGGCCTCAGCAAGTGTTGCGCTCCATAATTCAGTCGACCACTAACAAACCCCTCCTTTCTCTTTCTCTTTGCTTGGGCCAACCACAATCACACACAGTTAGTCAGCTGCTCTGTAACTAGGGCAGCTGCACTGCAGAGATGCTCCGCCGACACTGCTGAAAAGTAAACGCACCTTCACATCTGCTCGGCTGTTTATGAATTTTTACGTTGCAGGACGTAACAAAAAATCCAGTTCTTTACCAGGTTCTACAATTAATTAAATATAAAATCAAGTGTACAAAATACACAACAGATCACACACTGTCACTGTTAATTAAAGAAAAATGGATCTAAATTAGCTAAAATGCCTTGTGGCTTCCATAGGGATTCAGCAGGAATGTGACGCTGATAATCAAATGCATGAGAAAATAAGCTTTATGTTTGCAAAGTTGTATCTAATTCTAGAGACTAAATGTTGAGTTAAAAAATGTCATAAGACAAAAAAAAAATCCTAGGTTATGTGCAAATTCAAGTATTTTTAAAAACTAAAACTAAAAAACACAAAAAACATGATTACAGATTAGCATATGTTAAGCAGAATACATTTTTACAAATAAATTATCACTTATTAAATTTATACTTACAGTAGATAATGTGTATTTATGTGAGAAGACGATAAGAGTACTTCCAGTGCCAATTTATTGTTTACTGCAAATGCTTCTCAGTAGACATAAAATAACGTCAGAATTTTAGAAACAGAAACACGGTAGGTGTGTTTCTGTTTCTGTTGGCATTTATGGGAAAAATATATTTGCTCGTGGGTTGGTGAAGTCACTTCTAGTCAATAGAGTATCAAAACGTTTACTCAAGTAAGAGTAGCGATAAGTCATAATAATATTATGAAGTAAAAAGTATCATGCAGTAAAACTACTAAAAATACGTTTTCCTTTACTCAATTAAATGTAACTGGTTACTACATACCTCTGGTAAGTATGTTTTGTAGAATTAACAGAAAGCCTCTAGCTGATAAATATGTTTTTATTTTTGTTAAAACAAGAGACTAGAGTCTTAAACATTTGTATATTTGTATGTATGAAAATAGATGGATTTGTTCTATCTCTGCTAATTTGCAATAAAGTTTGACTCAATTAGAAAGAAGTAGGCCAGCCACTGAAGAGGACTGCAGGTTTTCAAGTGGATTAGTCCCGCCTTCATCGGGCTGCAGCACAGAGATGTGATTAACTGGACTCTGGATGTCTGTCGCTTCATGCCAGCCATTTACGACAGATTGGAGTCACAGTTAAATGGAAGCAGAGGCCGAAGCCCGCTGTGATTATATTGTGGCTTGTTATCTCTGATTTGAGCCTGTAATGAGACAGTATCATCCCAACTCAAAATGGTTTACATTTACTGTGTAATATTGAAGAGGATAAGGGCCGACTTTAGAACAATTATTTGTCTGAAGAGACGTTTGTCTGACACGCAGTGGAAAGTAACTTCTACATTAATTTGCAAAAATATTTTGTCATATTGTAATCACAAATCATAGTGTTAGACTTCGAAGGTGAGCTTTTGCAGCTTCTAAAAGATTTTTCTGTGGAAATGAAGTAAATCATTTTCACAGTATGTTGCTGATGCCGCCATATTTCAGTGTGGAAATGGTTTGTTGAGAACTCCTGTCAATCTCTGCAGCTCCTCCAGAGTTGTCATGGATCTTGTGGTTATACTGATTAATTCTCTCCTTCTCTCCTGACCTGTTTGTATACATGGATGGCCAGGTCTCCACAGGTTTGCTGTTTTTCTGTAAGTTTACCACTTTTGGTCGACGAATTGAACAGAGCTCTGTGAGCTGCTTCAAAATGTCTATATTAAGATGTGGTGGCCGAAAAACATAGCACACTTAATAATTTTCAATTTGAAGTGCTTTTATCACGTTTCTCAGTGCTCTCTTGCATATCCACTTTTCCTGAAAACAATATTGGCCTGTAAAGGTTTGCTTGGATTTTTAATGCCCAGCTCACTCGTGGTCCTGCAAGGACATTTTATCCAGGTTTGACATGTAGACCTTAATTATTTTCATTATACAGTCTTATTTAACCTTTTTATAATTGCACTTTCAATTAAACGACATTAGAAGAAACCAGCACATTTAGCTTGTTTTCTGGAAGAGAACAGTCTGGAAGATTAGCAGCTGCCTTACTGTTCTTCACTTGTAAATATTCTTTATTATTAAAACTGGAAAATTCTGTGCAAATTCTGTGCATCACTGCATGAGTGAAATTTTTTCACTCATGCAGACCAGTTGCTTCTCTAACACCACAGCTGATGTAATTTCTTATAAGAACTGTCTTAATATACTGCAAAATGCTTCAAAATGGCTAATTGTCAAAGCGAGTCTTTTGAAATAGTAACCTCCACTTGCAGATGAGCTGCTGATCACACACATAAGCTGAGCAGCTTTCAGAGAGATTATCAGAGCTAAGATACAAAATTCCTTTAAATGCACCACGGATGAGCTTCCTCTTAGTTATTTTTTCTTGAGTTTTAAAATATGATAATCTGCAAACATGTCATGAGGCATTGATCATAAAAGATATATTCCTCCGTTATTCTGTCCTGATTTGAAAAGCTAACACTTAAAATAAGTTGTGTTTGTTTTTCACCGGGATTTTATAAGTAGGGCAACATGATAGACACAAGAGTCTGTGCACACATGCATAACCAAAGCATCCATGGCAGCAGCACCATTTCCGAAGCGGCTTGGATGCACAATAATGTACCAGCATTAGAAAAGAAAAGGATTTTGAGAAAAAGAAGCAGATTACAGCACTTATGCATCAATACATTAACAGGAAAAACCTACTTGAAACAGCCGTCGGTCACAGTAGATGTGCGCCTTCCAATTGCAGATTCCTCATGAAAACATTTTACAAGCTTGTAAAATCTTTCAGGTTCACACAAAACTGCATAGTTTATTAATGATAAAAAATAGAGCATCCACTTTTAAAAGCTATCCATGCTAACTGTGTTGGCTGGAGACCCACATGAAACCGGTCCGGCATGTAGATGCGGACACACACGATCACCATCAGCCCCCACGTCGCCACATCAGCACCGCTCAGGCTGCCGGAGATGTTACGTCACGAGGTATTCAGCCAATTAGAAGAGAAAAGAAAGACTCCTTCTAAAAGTATCCAGGACACAAGGTAGGATAAATGGCAACACGTTCTTTATATAAATAGAATAGAATAGCCATATTGTCGTTCAAAAACAAACGTCGATTAAGAATCAGCATGAAATTTTGTTGCCTTTACTCACCACTGCTTAATATTGTAACTACGTGAAGCAGAAAAACAGTTAAGTTTTAAAAACCTGAAATATGTCAATAGAAGAAATTTTTAAAAATCAATAAAAGGGGGATGTTGGACGGACGGACGACAGACAGAGCCTCCAGGGTCGTGGACCCTGAGGACCCGTGTTGGGGACCACTTCTTCAGTTGACAGTCCAGTTTGTTCCACCACTCATTTTTTTATTGACCTACGTCACCCTCTACTGGTAAAGGGGTGAAATAGTGGTGAATAAACTTCCAGATAAACCAGCAGAAAAAGTGACTTTACACATGGCTCAGCAATGAAAGGAGTTTAAGAGTAAACCTAATACTAGCTGAGAAAGACAGAGTCTTACTGGTTGAAAAGAATAATCAAGTAAACCTGATCTTGTGAAATTTCTTTAAACAGTGTGTTCAAACCATGACTTCAATCATAGAGAGATGTTTATTACTTGGTGGTGGTAGACAGAAAAACTCTGGCTAACATATAATATCGCTTTTGGACATTGTTTTTGCAGTTTTACTCATTTTAAATAACATTTCTGCTGGTATTCTACATTTTTGTTTTCCTGCACAGTTATGTTTCACATTTTATGTTTAATGCACATATATACATGCACATTATGATTTTTTTATTTGTTTATTTTCAAAGTGACCCCATACAGTTGCAAATCCCTCGGGGGAAAGTGTGCTGTTTCTGATAACTGCACAGTATTTTTATGTTGCAAACCTCTAAAATATATTATTCTTATTCCTGTTTTTTTTTATATTGTTTTCTGATATTTTTGTTTTATTCTGTTCCATTATAAAGTTCATACTTGGTTGCTCAGAAAGGAGTTACCTAACATAATCTGGAAAATTATCATGAAACATGTAAGGAATAGATTTGTATCAAAGAATAATTTGCTTGTTCTTTTTATTTAAAAACTTTCAAGAACTGTGGGGAGTATTTTAATTTTCTGTAAGATTGAAAAAAATGTACAAGCTCTTGAAAAAGGTAGAGTGTATTTGAATATTTACAAAGTTTACAAAATATACAAATAAATACATCAGAGGAACGACATGTGCCAATAAACTCAGAGCTCACAGACTGAGGGTGAACGTTTGTATTTTCTTATCAAACATACATTCAGATTACACAACCAGCCCAGGGATGAGGCTGATGGTGGCAAAGGTTCCTCCATAGAGGCTCTTATTTAAAATAAAAACAAAACAATCCAAAAAACCTCCTTCACGACTTTTAGTTTGACCATATTAACAGATTTCACACAGGCGGCTCCATTTGTTTCAGAGTTGTGTTTGTGGGTCTGATGTGCAGATGGAGTGTCAGAAGGAACAAATATTTCTCCTGCAAAGATAAGCAGAAACTTAATTGCAACTTGAACTCTGACTTGGACTTTTATCACACCATGCAGAAAACGCATGTGCACACATTATAAAACCCTCACAGAAATATGATCACATTCACATGTATAAATCACATTAAGAATTAATTTCTTATTTAAGTCATATTTGCTTTCATAAATAGCTGAAAACGAAACGGCTACACATTCCATATCAACGGGTGCTACCAAAGTGGTGAATAAAAATCAATCAAGTAGATTATTAAACTTCACAATTCAGTTTTACCTGCAGTGGTTTGTGCCACACTCTGCAGGATCTCTGCAGCTGGCTCCTACAGGTTTCAGACTGTTCCAGCGCCACAGCAGTGATCGTTTTGTCCTCTGGATCAGACTGTCCCAGTTGTCAGGAACAGGTGCTGAGTCGACCTGCAAAAGTAAATATTTGACTGTTTGGAAGCTCTTTCATTCATTTATTTTTTTTAAAATCCAACACAAGAATTATTCATTGTTAATTTTAAAAATCATAACAGGCATCTCAACCCACCTGAGTGAGACACATAAGGGACAGGAAAACAGAAATGATAATGATTTTTTCCTGAAGTGTCCTCATGCTGTTTGCAGATGAAGCTTGTTGAAAATGCTCTTTTCCAGGCTTCCTTTGCCGTCTCCTGTTCCTTGTATTAAATGCTTTAATTGGTTTGGGGAGGAGTTAACCTCGAAGTAATTCACTCAATACATTAGTTACGGTAACGGTGGACGTTTGGCAGAACGGGTTGCCTGAGTCAGAGTCAGTGATCCTCAAGCACTTATCAGTTTTATAATGACAACCAAAGTCAAAGTTTATCTGGAAGCATCCAAAGTACACTTTAACCTGGTAATGTAGGACAAGTCCATGTCAGAGGTAATATAAACCTTAAAGGGGCTGCACAGCTTCTGCTAAGCAGATTTTATGTAAAATGTCTAGAAAAGTATAAGTAATTTTTTTCTGATAATATCTAGCTACTTCAGCTTAGCTTAGCACATAAGAAAAACAAAACAGCTCATGTATTGTTACTCAGAGCACATAGTTTTCAATATACAAGAACTGATTATCTTCAAGTAGTTTTAAATTGCTCTTGATGGAGCATAGACCTTATTACAACCTCTTAACTTGCACTACAGGTGAACCAGACTCTGAAGATAGCAGCGTTTCTGAGCTCAAACTCTTTTGCTCAGTAACTACTGAATGCTAGTTATGCTGTGTGAAGTCGAGTAAAAAAGGGAAATCAAGCTTTCCCCCAGCCAAATTTAATCAAATTACCTTTCTAATAAAATATACATTATTAAGCTATGATAATAACAATTCAATTTCCCAAAACATCCCTTTTTAGGTTTATTACATTGTTGCATAGCATATAAAGCTTGCCGTCTTTGGTTAGACTTTTATTTTACTTATTTACAAAAGTAGCAAATAGATCTTAGTGTAATTAATGGAAAGATGTATTTTTGATTTATTTCTGGTGGAAGTAAAAGAAGGTCATCAGCAATTCATCTAATTTTTACTTCAGGTTGCCACTTTTTTATGACACTGAACAATTTATCAAGCAATCCTGTGATGACATGAGTTGCCGATGTTTGAATCAGAGTTTATTGGTCATGACGAATATCAAGACAAGACGCCAATAACACATTCGACCATTTTTGTGAATTTAATGAGTAATTACATATTATGTTCAGACTGTTAAGTAGTAGTGCAAACAGTCTCTGACATAAACAGCACAAAACATCAACAGCACCTGTTAGTAAATGGTGACATTTACATTAAAGAAATCTCACAATAATTTTATGATGTCGAACAGAATCAACCAATTTTTTAAACAAATAAGCAACTTTGAAAGCCTCAGCTGGACTTCAACAATTCTCAAGCAACTTAACATTTCAAATAGAAAACAAATGTAAATATACATCAGATATAACACGTCCATAAAAGCTTTTGTATGCTCCTTTTTGCAAAACCCCCAAGAAACATCATAAAAATAAAATCAAGACATAGTGTTGAATAGAGCAGGATAAAAAACCTTTTTACCTTTTTATACCAACGCATTCACAGCAGATAAAAACTTCCCTTTATCCTTGAGAAGCAATACTGTCTGGGTTTTATTTCACATATTTTTTCATTACCAGGTTCTGCAGGTTGGCATAATTTTAAAGCAAGTACGTCCCCATTATAGTTCCTTTAACTCTTCAAGAAACTAACAAATTAGAGCATTGTCATTTAAGAAACAATGAATGACTTCTGAAGCCTTTTTTAATAAAACACATTTCGTTTATAAAAACATACTTATCACATAAAATCTTTTAGTGATCAGTGTATTTGCAGATGTTTTTAGTTAACACACAACCATAAAACAGATTCTTATTTTCTGAAAATGGTTGATTTGTGGACACATGAAAGTAGCAAACGCTTTCAGACTATTTATAGCATATTTATTCACAAATATAGCAATGTATATTTGTGGATATATAAATATTCATTGCAAATAAATGCAACTACCCATTGGATTTATTTGCAATGAAGAATCATAATTAGGTTTAATACTGCTCAGTTCTACTTGGTTTCATTTGCAATCCCATAATTAGTGGTTAGAAAAATAAGATTTCATTAAAAAAAAAAAAGAGAGAGATTTCAGCAACATTACAGCATGAAAACAATCAACTTAAGTGCTTGTTGTAAACACACAAAACTCCTGAAAGCATTACAATATTGAAAACATGTGATTCTGCTTATGAGTGGCTGCCTAAAGGTTAGGAGTCAAGATGTCAGATTGTTTTATTCTAACATAATAGTAACACCATGATCGTCCTCATACGTTCTGCTTGGTGCTACGATGCGATCAGGGGCTGACGTTCTGCTTCAGTGCTCTGAAAAACAGCACACATTACACAATGTGTGAGTAAACAACAAACTTTTAACATAAAGAATTAGTTACTCAGCGTTTGATAATTGTGATGTCTGCTAAACAAGTACTTGACGTTTCAGAATTGCTACCATTTTGTTTATTTTTTTATTGTAATCCACTAGATTACAATAAAATCTTCTGATTTCCAGATTCGTAATTTATTTGATCATATAAATAAATTTAAGTGAAACCATTGTATTGCCTCTTGTGATGACACAACTGTATTGATTGTTTTTTGCGGTGCAAACTCACCTCTGGGACTTTTTTTCGACACATCAAAAACATAAAGATTCCTCCGAGGATGATGCCAAGACCAATCACAATAAATGGAATATTCTCCACCACGTTCTTCTGGACCTCAACACTCTGCAGCTTCTTGGCTGATGCATCGTCAATAAGAACCCTCTGGTGGTCAGTTGAAGGTAAAACAATGGAAAATCTTTACATTGCCATAACAGTAAACAAATTATTCAGATAATGCAATGAATAAATTAAGTTCACTTAAAAAAAGCAAACACCTAAGTTTAAAGTCCACACAAAGTAAAAACATAACTACAATTAAAGTATAAAATTGTCTTAGGGTTTATTACTTGGCTTATAACACTAAAAAAATTGACTGATTGAATTTTTTGCAGCTGTTTTATGTTTGATTATCTCAAAAATTAAAGGAGCCACTTCAATTCTTAGGAAATCTACGGCAAACGCTGAACATTTCATTGATGATGAGATTATTATAGTTATAAAATATTTTTGCAAGTTCAAGGCTGATAATCAAAGCAATTAAATACAACAGAGCAATTGTCTTTCAAATAGTTCCCAAACTAATATTAAATAAGCTAGATTTCTTGTGAATGACTGCAAATATCATGCTGGAGTCAGAAAGTCTGTTTTTACCTCATTGAGATATGCCACAGGGAAAACCACTGTCCGCACATTTTCCGTTTCACTGAAAGAGAAGGAAAAATATATATATAGAGAGAGATGATGAAGGTGATTTTGTTCCCATGTCCAAAGTGTGAAAAAAAAAGAGAACCGAGTAAAAAGATAGCCAAGTGGCAAATGTTGCCAAAATGAGATTACATATGGAAGCTCAAACTTCTGGAGCACATAATGCCTACCCAAGACAAAAGTGGTGATACTTAAGTCCAATCTGAGTTCAAACCAAGAAGGACAAGACATCAATATTTGTCCAGTAACAAAAGAAGATTGAGATAAATGTAGAAATTGGTTCTTATGTCTCATCCACTGCGTAATAAGAGTCAAAACATTGGTCAGTAACAATGTCCTGACCAACATAGTTACTGATTCTGAGTCTGCCAATAACAAGTTATGCATGTGTAAAAAAAAAAAACAGCTGCACTAAATAGAAGCAGCTGAAAGTCTCACTTTTCTATATTACCTTTTTACCAAAAAAAAAAAAAAAACATTTTAAACTAATTATTTGAATTAATAAAGGGTATTTTTCATTGTGTCTTTAAATATAACCTGAACTTTCATAATGACACCGGTATCCTCATGAAGCCATTGGCTAAGAAGGGATGGTTTTTGAGGGTGACAGATTGGCAAAGCACTGATTCTAAATAGAGAACTTCTACATACTTAAATATAATATTTGCATGTTGAACAGCTGAAGCAGAAAAAGTGGCGAGACAGAAGAAAAAACAGGAAAGTTCTGAAATGATCTCACAGCCGCTTCTATCAGATGTCATATAGACTCATAAACAAGTGAGAAAAGTCTGTCCAAAAGTCCACTGATCATGATGACGGTGGCAAAACTGCTTCCTTACTTATCTTACTGGCAGAAGGCCCCTCCCAGCTATGAATAATCATTCAGGTAAAGTCAACATGAAGAACATTGCATTAACTCAACATCTAGTGACAGTCAGCTAAAGGAAGTGAGTGAATTACCTGAAGCCCGGGATTTTCTCCACGTAGACGTTGATCTGGAGACGTTTGGCTGCCTGTAGGATAATTCCTGTCAGCTGCAAAAACACAATCAGGATTTGTTAGGAGGACACAGAAGAGGCAACTAATGCTTATTATCTCACCTACAGGGCGAAGACGCATTTTATATCAAAATTCAAAATTTTTCCAGAGTCAGTTTCCCAGAAATACCACTCTTTAATGTAATAGTTAAAGTATAAATACAATAGTTAACTACAAATTTATGCCAGAGATTAGGCTTTAATTGAGAATCAGAAAATACTACAAAAGGCAAAAAAAGGGAGCAAGGGAGAAGAAGGGAAGAAAGGATAGATGAAGGAAAGATCAATGGATCCACAAATAAATGGATGGATGGGTGAAAAGAGGATCAGAGACAAGTGGGTTGATGGGTCCAACTTATTGGCAATGCAACAAGAAATAAAGTCTAATATAAAGTATAAAGAACTACAGTATGCTGCATTATATTAAGAGAAATAAGAGTAAGTGGTAGAATACATTGAGGGGTTCACTAACAGATTTCTCTGATATATACTTATAATAACAAGCTGAGACTCAAACCAGTAACCTTGTGATCAAATGACAACCACCATCCATCTTGAGCTGCAACCACCTCAGTGTTTCAGTTTTCCATACGAAAAACAGCTTCATGGCTCTGAATGTTCAGAGGACTTTGAACAAAGACTCAAGTACAGAAAGGAGGCCAAACAGGGATAAACAGCAAGTTGTTTACAGAGTTCAAACGTGTAACTCACACTATAAAAGCTTATGTTGCGTGCAGGTTTCCTTTGCTTTATGTCTGTGCATGAGTATGCATTTTTCATTTTGCAGATCTGAAACTTTGCATTAGTGCAGATGCAAAGTTTCAGATCAAATTAAATCATAATAACTCTCTAAAAACTGAAAATGAAAAGCAGTAGTGACAAAAAGGAAGCTACGCAAGATGCCAAAAAAACATTTTAAATCAGACCAATTTTTTGTCACACAGTTTGGTTGTGTAACCAGACAAAAGTTCACATTTTAGAGAAGGTCACACTTCTATTTTTAGAAGTTCATACTAACCCTAACCCTTTTTAAGAATCATTAGGCAATGTCCCTTCATAGCTTTGTAACCAAAAATGTTTGCAGAACTTTGCACTAGAGATTACCTAAATGTCATATTTTGCTAAATATATCTAGGTTTCATGCAATGAAACAGCAATGATGTAGGATTGTCAGAACAAAAAAAGCATAATGTACCATCTGGCAATCATTTTTCAAAAAATTTTTACAAATTTAAAATTGTTCATCTCTTTCCCTTCATCTCACCATCTTTAATTATTAAGACTGTGCTTTGGTCTCTTAGATAAAATCCTATTAAAACACATTAAAATTTGCATTTGGAACATGACAAAACAATACAAGTTCTTCTGTGAGGCCCTTATACCAATGCAAAGTTTCCTGCCTAATTTACATATAACACCCACTAAATCTGTAGATTCCCTGAGCTTACAGGTAGGTATATTTTCTTGTTCTAAAATTGCTTTTCTACCCCAAGACTACCAGGTTATTACAGTACAAAAAGCTGATATCACCTTTCAGAGTTTATCTTTGGTGACAGATTCGTACCACGTACCACTACTTTAATTTTTAACCAGTTTCAAGGCTCACTGTAAACAAGCAGATCCAGAACTGAGATATTTCACCACCTAGTGGTGTAATTGTGTACTGCACACAGGACTGTGTTTACAAGGATTTGGGTTTAATGTGTCCCTTGGCTAGTAGCTCCATGTTGTTCCAAAAAAATAAAAATACTATAACTTAATTATTTGAGAACTGCTATATTCTTAAAAATCCCTAAATATTATTATAACTCTTACATAAAAGTACAATGTTTGCAAAAACACATTTATTTTTAAAAAAAATTAATAAATAAAAATATGAAAGATAAACACCTGTTTCCCTGGGCTACTGCCCCTGTAAGCACGTATTAAAAGCAAATTTATTAAAGGAAGATACGCTATTAAAGACTGTATTATATGTATATTGTAGGTATTACACTGGTAAGTAAAAAAATGCAGAGTGCCATATGTTCAGTTAAATAAAGTTAAATCGTACTGGATTGATATCGATGGCAGTCTGATGCTTGTCCTTATTGGGCCTCATCCCGAACACATCCTGCACAAATTTCTCATCAGCCTGGTAGAAGTGCGGTGAGGACATGATGATGGGAGCACCTAAACACCACCAATATAAGATTATGGAAGCAGATTATAATTAAACTAATTTAATCAAGAACCAAGACTCCATAGAAACTGCACCACCCACCTTGTTTACACACGCTGACATTGAGCAGGCCTGAGCCGAGACAGTTTCCAGCAGGAACACAGAAGCCTGCATTGGCCGGATTCACAGTCATGTTGGCGAAAACTTCGAAGGGGGGAACGAAGCGATAGCCAGGGATCCCCTTCACCATCACATCATTGGTGTACACGGAGTACAACGACCTTGAAAACAAAATCGCATGCCGGGTTATCTTTGGTGGCAGAGATGAGTATATAAAGCTGATATTATAGCACAGAGGAACAACTGTGCACACTGTGCAGGAAACCAGCTTAGAGTACAACAGGTTTTACAATAAGTGTTCAAACGTTCACATGCATCTTGGCACTTATTGTTTTAGTAAACACGCTAAGCAGGTTGCAGGCCCACATGTTGCAGGCCCACATGTTGCACCTGTTGGGGTTAAACAAAGCATTAATAAGAAGGTGCCAATAATTGTGCTGTACATGAGCATTTCCTTCTACTGATCTGAACTAACTCAAGCTGAAGTAGTATTTGTAATTCTTAATCCAATCCTGGCACTAAGATAACACTGTGGATAAGGTTTAGGATGTCTAAAGAGGGAAACATTTTACTAAATGTCTTTAGCCAACGATGGGGTCAGAGGTTAAAACCAGATATGCTGCATGAGTAGAATGGGTCATGAGGGAAAGCAGAAGTAATTTTTCATACAGAAAAGGAAACATAAAAAGTCAAATTACCTAAAGATGCACTTTTTTTCATAAAATGAAAATTTTTTTTATTTTTAGGAATCAGACTTGCTGTTTCAGCACCTCACCTGCACAGGTCAGAGGAGAACATGTAGAGGACGTCATTCTTACTGATGACTGGGTGGAAAGACGCTCCGTTGGTCCCATTGATCATATTGCACTCGTCAGACGTCCACCAAGCCAAAGAGCTGCATTCACAATCCAAACATTTATTTTTATTATTTTTCACTGTAATATTTTGTCATTTCAGAGGTTAAAATTATTTTTGACAGTCTGTGCTTCGCTACCCTAAAAAGGGTTAACATACATACAACATGTTAACCCTCTGCTATAACTGGCGCTTATAGCAAAGTTGTGTGAAACACATTTAAATAAATTTATATTTTATTGCAGTAATGTTCCAATTCCAGTAAAATAAAAATAACTGAAGTATTTATTTTTGACTTTTTAAAGTTTATCAATCTGACCAGGAAGATTTAACAAGTAATACATGGGTCACAAACAGCTATTGCATTCTTTGAGTGAAGCATCTGCAGTGTGGTGTGAAATTAAGTCCTGTTATTGGGCCACTGTTGCAACATCCCAGTCACTAATGTGTTGATTCTAAAATAATGGAAACAAGGGATTTAGATGAAAGAGCTAAGGCGCTCTTGTGGAATATATTCTGGAGATTAAATTGTGTACTCGAAACAACATATGTTTTTAAATGGGTTTTTAGGGAATACTTGAGTGTTATTGTCTTATGTCAGACTGTCTTCCAAAGAAACAAATGAAAAGAGGATAAAACAAAGGATGAATGTGGAAAAATGTAAAGCATGGTAAGAATCTGTGAGGTTCCTTTTCTGATCCTGGGAACCTTGCTAAGAGTGCATGGACTCTTTAGTATTTCAGAACTTTTTATGCATAAATGATGTGGCTTCTGTCAGTTTGAAATTTCAAGACAATACAAACAAAATCAATACCAGACATAAAATCAACCATCTTCCATGGCTCTTTCAGTCACCAGACCTAAATCCTCTGAAAAAATGTTAAATAATGGGCTGAGCTGGTGAGAGGATTGCATAAGAGAGCACCAAGAACTCTGGACAATTAAGACATATTTTTCAAATAAAATTGTCAAAGCTCCCTCACTCTCTTACTCTCTATACGTTTTAAACTTGTGCAGTGATATAAAAGACAAAAGGCTGCCTGCTGGCAAAAGAGGAGGGGGGTTAAACAAAGCATTAATAAGAAGGTACCAATAATTGTGCTGTACATGAGTGCATACAAAAAAAAACTCACTATTATTTCTAAACTAAGTAAATGTACTCAAATTTAGGGTTTGATTTTTCAGGTAGGGATTGTGCTTCTATAATAAAAATAATAAAGAAAGTTATACGCTGCTGCAAATGTTTTGAGATGATAAACTCAAGCTGTATCGCACTGGAGAACAACTATTTCCACTCACATGACCAGCCTCATTTAATCCAGTCAACAACCTCAAGATTAGTGACGGATTAACAGTGGAGACAATGTGGAAAAAATTGCTGGAAATGGAAATGTGGAAAAAAATATCTGGATAAGTATTATTGGATCAATAAAGGCTGATCCAATAACTTGTTTATTTAAACTTCAAGTGAATTCATTGGTTTACTGATAGATGAATAACTGTCTCTACCTTTTCCCATTCCATGTGTCCACTCTAGCAAAGTCCTTGTAGTTCTGCTGGCCAGTGAAGAACATATATTCTCCATCGTTTGAAGCATTATTCTTATAGAAAAGTCCGAAAAAGTCGTCCAGATCATGCTCAATCACTTTGAGAGCTTTGAGCAAGCCGTCTTCATATCCCCATAGTAGCTCTCCCACAGTGTGGCTGGTGAACAGGCCGATACCAGTGGCTCGCATGTAGGCAGAGATCAGATTGGCTGCAATCTTATTATCCTTAAATCTCTCCATTACCGTCTATAAAAAAAAAAGTCAAAAAATTTATGAAAACATCTTTGAAAATTTCCTTCAGCACACTTGTAAAGGAAAATAAAGGTGTGATTTTAACTACAGTTAAAAAAATAGCTGTATAATATATAATACATTTTTTTATATATATATATATAAAAGGAGTGATTTAAATTAGAGGAAAAGTTAAGTCTTTTCCTCTAATTTAAAAAATACATACAATCCACACATATTTTCATGTAACCAAATTACTGCACAAACAAAATATTCCAAGTATATATATTTTTTTTTCAAAAATAAGACGGGATTTCTTGAACTCACCATAGCAGGGATGCTAACGGTCCTGATGAGGTCACTTTCAGGACCTCGGGACATGTTGCGCTCAAAAATGTACGTTTTAGGATTGACTGACGCAACTCTTGTGCCGTTTTCCTGGAAGACCACCTCTTTCATGGGCCGATATTCTCTGCGTTATGAAAAATTAGATAGACAAATCACATTATGGTCACCATAAATCACCATTTGAGGCCAAATAAATGGTAACACCTTCAGCTAAACTTTAGCTATAATATCTTGCAAAATATTCATATTCCTTGTAGCTATACACATTTCACAGTATTTCTCTTAGATTAACATTAAGTGGTGCAGAGAGGAATAAAGTCCTCTGAGTCAGTATTTTGTAGAACCACCTTTCACTGTAGTCACACTTGCATGTGTTTTTTAGTATGTTTCTGCATTAAACTAGACACACATAGAAAGCAAATAAAATCCTGACAGGAAGTAAACATTGTTTCCATAGATAGGTATCCATCTATGCATTGCATTGGTAGGCATTACTGAACCTAAAGGAAGTGAAACAAATGTTACAGACTGCGGTGAGCTTTCTTTCACTTTAATTGCTTGTTATGTTCTGTGTTTCCTGGCACCTCTTTGCTTTCAATTTGTCTTGTCAACCAATCAGATAGAACTTTTTTTCCAGTTTAACAACTCAAGGGGACTTATAAAATCATTGCTCCATTTCCTCCTCTCCTGTCTATAGTGAGAGACAAAATGTCTGTTTTGGGTATATTGTGCATAATACTTTCTCAACTTTTATACTTTACGCCGGTAAAATAAAGAACAAAATAACTCATCTTCGCACCTATATGTGTAAGGTCCAATCTCCATCACAGCTGGTCTTTCCCCAATCAAGACCTCCCCTGGATTCGTCAGATTGAAGAAGTAAAACTCCATGTAGATCGGAGCAGGAGGATCAACCCAAACCTCAAAAGCCTCTGTTCCATTTCTCAAGACAACTTCCTAAGTGGGACAAAGGGCTGTGGGTTAAATGGCCTGAACATGCATTAATCATCTGCACATGATCAATTGTCACATGACAAGGAAAGAGTGAAATTATCCTTATCACTATGAGGCGTGGATCCAAACTGGAGTGCAAGAAGAGTAGCATGATGTGAAATATTCTGTTAAAACTGCACGTGATTTTTGCGATTATTCACGTGACCTGCGATGCTGTCATTAATCAGCAGTAGAATTACTTACATATTCAGTCTAACAAACACACAGTTTAAATATCACTAAATTAAACTGATAAAAGGCGTGCAGCATTAGCCGTAGCCCACTTGCACATCGCCTTTAAAAGTGCTGCAGTATAAATTAGCTAAAGCAGACACATACTAACAGTCATGTTCGCAAATCTACGCTTTAAAAAACATGCATGTAAGCTAAAAATAAACATTAGCCTATTTTAACTCCTTACCGTTTTAACCTTCGACTGCAGAAAATTTGGAAACACGTTGGATAAAACTAAAGATATCCCCACGATCAGCATTAGTAAAGAGGACGCCCCGATGATGTAGATGAAACATGGTTTCAGCAGCATATTGTGGCAGCAGCAGAAACTGATGAGAGTGAGAAGAGAAGCCAGTGACGCAGCTGTTTTTGTTTTGGATCGAGGAAGAAGCTCTTTTCCCAGTAGGAACTTGCTCGGTGAAGCAAAGCTTCACATCCGGAATGAAATTTGCTCTGATGATCATTTCCGGTTTCGTCCACAGTTGCCGGTTCCTTTTGGTCATTTGTGATCACATTACAGCAGCTCCATTAAATGTGTTTGATACTTTGTGCATTTTAGCAAAATATTTAACATTTGTTGTGGTTTTTTAGCGATGTAGGAAAACTTTATGTTTTTTTAGTAAGTGCTAACTGTAGAAACAAAACAGAAGCTTCGTGTTGAGTACGAGTACTCTTTGTTTCCAATCCTGACCACACCTTTATTCTGCAGTTTATCATGTTTTATGACATGCCTTCCCTTCCATTCTAGTAATGTCAAGCCTCTAACATGCATTCTCCCTAAACTGTCATGTATTTGAGTCCATTTCCAATCAAATCTGGCTAGTTTAGCCGACCCTATTAAAGAAAGATACCTGCCTATCTTATGCTGCCTCCACAATGCTTCAACTGTGTTTTTTTTCTACGTGTTTGTTGACCAGAAAGTTTATGATCCATGACCAGACCTGTCACTTTAGTCTTCCAGAACATTCAGCTGAATTGAGCCACACTTTCTAGTTTCAATGATTTTTTTATTTCATTTGTTTTTATTACAGGGTCAGACTAATAACATTTCTGTAAAAAGGCCATGTTAACCAGAAGGCTATTTTTCACTGTGGCGCCTTACTGGTGATAAAAGTCACCCTAAAGGAATGAGTTTGGATTGAACAGCATTCCGTGAGACAAAGCTTCATGTTTTTTCCAAAATAAACTTAAACCTTTTTAAAAGGACGTCAGGTGTACACTGTGGCTTCTGAAAGATTTTTGTTGCACTACATTTTTCCACATTTTTCAGCTTTTTATGTTTTTAAACATATTATTTGCAATGACTAAAACTCGTATGTTGGTCTGTTACATAATATCCTGCGAAATACATTGAGGGTTGTGGTTGTGAAGTTGATGAAACAAACTGTAAAGTAGCTGAAGAGATGTGAAAATGTTAAAGGCACTGAACAATGTTGAGAAAGAAGATAAATCCTTTTCATTCTTTTATTTTTTAAAATACAAACTAGTACATAAACAGTAAAAGAGTGCCATAACAAAAACAACAACAGCTTCCCTGTCATCGCTACCTCATAATAAACAACATTAAACCATCCTTCCACTAGATGTCACTGTCATATTTTATTTCGACCTTCTTTCTTTGTTTCTAGCTTGTTAGTTTACTGGAATTATTGTAGATTTTTTTGTTCCATATGAAACTGATACCACATCAGATAAACAGATTAACCAATGAGGAATTGTTCCATCCATGCTAGTCTGAGAATGTATTTCTTGTGCTTTCACTGATTTTAACAAGGTTTTATTATTGACACAACTCACACAAAAAGTAATAGTTAAACTTCCAGCACATACAAATATGAATTTACAGATATTATTTCTCTGGTGTTGACTTTGGTGTAATGCTTAGTTACTGAGTTACCTTGGATACATTATCTCATCTTTCCACATGATACCAACATTTTTGTAATGTTGACTAATAGTACTAACGTGTTTGTGCTTGCATTATTAAGTTTCATTGCAATACTGTTTCAACATGGGGCTGTAAAATGACTTTGACTTGTGCAAATAGGAAAGGTTTTCAGCTTACATGTTGAGACATATTACATTGCAAAAGCCAAAGAGCACAATATATTTAATATTTTTTATGTATGAACAAGCTCAGTCATGTGACACATTGCACAAAATGTTATCAGAAAATAAATAGAAATTGGCCCATGTTGCAAATGCACGTTTGGTCGATCCTAAATAACAAAAGAAAGCTGTTATTTAGGACATTTTACAAACTGGGTTACATTTATTCAATTAGATATGGTCAGATATAATTCAAAAACAAAGTACATTTGGATCCAAGGCGAATTATAATTCCAAACCATCAGATTCAGGGCATTAAGTAAAAAAGTTGCCTAACTGATCTAAGAAAACAATTATTGGGAAGAATGGAGAGACTCAATTCATTTTGAAGAGGATAAACCTCCAGTGAAAAAAGGATCAAGAGGGACAACCATCCTAGGCTTGTCCCATTAAATGAACAATCTCTAACATTGATCATTTTATTTCTCTTTATCTTATTTTACTTATTTTTTCTTCATTATCTCATCTTTTTCTTTTCTGTTATAATAACAGTTATTTGGTCAGTTTTCATTGTTTTAAACGTTCAGCACAAATAGCTAATATTCTGACTAACACCTCCATCGCTACTCATTAAATTTCTCTATTCTTGCAATTTAAATTTAATGTAGCTTCAAGTAAGTAGCAAAAACTATTCAAACTTTTGCATCTTTTGCCTCCTCTCGTTTCCATCAGAGCATGGCCATCTCTCACTCACTTCCCTTCACTCCTCTGTATGAGACCACATGGTAATGAATTTTGCTGTGACATAATCAAATTAATACTGGTGTCCATCTGGTCACCTATTTGAAAACTTTCTAGCGACACCCCTGGTGGACAAGACAGGAAACAATTAAACACTGACCAGACTAAAAGAAGCTCAAAATTGGTAACAATGACGATTTTTAAAAAAAGTTAAAGAGAAAGAGAAAGAAAATGGTGATCCTAGAAATGTACTGCACTATTTTTATGTGTTGCTAGGGTGCTTCAGGAATTAAACTTTTCGCCTTTATTGTGGGATTTTTAAATGTTTTTTGGCGGAATGCTCCTTTAACAGCAATGAATGGGGCACAATGGAGAACAGCGGCGTGACGTCACTTTCCTAAACCGGGCTTCAGGCTGAGGCAGCCTTTGAGTTCAGTCCCGAGCCAGAGGAGGGACGGAGTCCACGAACGGCTAAACTTTTAATGTATGCGGGCCGAGTCGAACCACGGTGTTGTCTCGGACTATTTCTTCGTAGCTTTTAAATGCATCCTCCGCGTTTATCTGGCTTCACGCTGCTCGCTGTTGTTCAATAGCTGATCAGTTTTCGACCTGAAAGGAGAAAAGAAGGAAAGCTGTTGTCTCTTTTTATTTGTCCGTGTGAGTTCAACACAGTAAGGTAAGTGTCCAATGGCTTCATAATCACAGGAGGTAATGTAACCAAACCGCTCACAACTAATTGTGAGTAAATCTCAGCGGAGCCTTAAAGAAGCCGCAGCGGCGTTTAACCTGATCCAGCTCGGTGCTGTGCAGGGATGCACGCCTCATACATTGGATGAGTTCAGAGTGCAGCTTTGAACGGTTCACATACTTTAAGTAGGGACTGGGAAACTAACCGTAGCTGCTGGTTGTCGCCACTTTTCTCCCTTCTTGACATATTTTACCTCAAGTCTGTTATGTTTTGTGTTTATTTTGCCAAGTAATGGTATTCTGCTGCCTGTTCTTGATCTGAGTTGTGTAGATTATTGGATAGATTTGCTGTTTCTAGTTCAATAAGACTTTCCTGCTTTATGACATGCATATAGATGGATATAAATGAGAGATGGAAAGTATAGGCAAAGGTGCTCTGATATGTTTAAAAGGTGACCCTGCAGCACATCACCTTTAACCTGCTGCACCTTCTGTGAGTTATGGTAGAGGCAGTATCTTGCTGTGGGCATGCTGTTCATTAGCAGAGGCAGGTTGATGGGAATATGGATGGTGCAGCTTAGTACAGGACAGGAAGATGGAAGTTCACTTTCCAGCAGGCCAATGACCCTAAACACCCAACCAGAGCTCCAGTGGAATGCTTTAGTAAATCATGTTTATGTTTGAATGGCCCAGTCAAAGTTCAGACCTAAATCCAGTTCTGTGACCAGACTTTCAAAGTGATGCTCACAGACACTCTCCTTCAACCCTGACTAAACGTGCTATTTTGCAAAGAGAAACTGGGAATGCCTGCCACACTTTTAAAATTTCTTTAAAAAGCAAAAACAAAAAAATACGCCTTTCATCCACTTCATAATTATGCATTACTTTATGTTGTTTCAAGACATAGCATCCATTTATTGAAGTCTATGTTTTTTTTAAATAAGGAAAACCTGAAGGAGTTAGAGTACTTTTGCAAGGCACTGAATTTTTGCCTCATAGTTGAAATAAAACCTTGTTGCTGAAGTAATTAACATGGTCGGATGCTTAAAGAACTGAAAACTGCTCGAGGCACTTAGGAAACAAAACTTTGGTTCCCTGGGAATTTTTTGTGATTTATAACAACCTTCTTGGAACAAATGGCATTTTCAGCCACAGTTGTTAACGTTGCTTATTAACTGAGGTGAAATAGTTGGATATTAAACAGGTTTATTGCCCACTGAGCTTTTTGTTAATGAAACTGTCATTTTTAGACATTGCAATGTTGTAAAGACTGCGTTGATTTACTCACAATGTGAAACTCGTGACTCACTGCTGAAGCATGATATATTTTCAACTCATATTCACCGTTACCTTGTGGTAGAAACATCCCCGAAGCACTTAATGTGTCAAAAATCGTCAGAGTCACAGTTAAAATAGGAGGAAACGTCACCGAGGCCGTGTTTAAACATCTGTGTTTTGTTCTTTGCAGGAGATCGGCGAAGCAATTTGAGTGACTGACTGCATGGATCAGACTTAACATGAAGAGCCTTAAAGCCAAGTTTAGAAAAACTGATGTAAGTATTCAGACATATGTTCCTGACTGTATAAACTGTGTGTGTGTGCACATGTATAAGTCTGTGAGTGGTTTGACTCACTGTCTGTGTATGTTTGGCTCAAGGAAATCGTGAAGGATTTTTTCTGGCTGAATCTTTCAGCTTTAAGGCCAACAGCAACCTATGGCTTATTGATAGAAAAAGCAAACTGAGGGAGAAGGGGAAATAAATACTCTTTATTGATGAAGTCTGTGTATTCCATTTGGCGCTCCCCGTAGAGCTCCTATAAACCGAAGAAAGTTTGCCATGATTGATTTCTTATTTATGTAGCAGCTTTTCAGTTCATACGGTGCATGTCATTAGACGTTTTGACATCCTGGCAAGGCAAAGCTGTTATTTATGGTGCAGGATGCAGACTTATACACTGGGCTTGTCCCACAAAGTTCACAACAACTCCTTACTCCTTAAACTGCTCACTATTCCAGGATCTTATCCCGTACACTATGAATCAGTCTTTAGGGAGGGATTTCTCCCTGTCGGTACAGTCATTCATTTGGTCCGGGTTTGACATGCTCTTACAGCCACAGGAAGTGAGGCGTCTCCGCACTGTCTGAATCATCTGTTGTCATGTTGACCCCTCATGACACAGAGCCAAACAGCCAACAGGAAAAGTCTGTGATTCTGACGGAAAAACCCCCCCAAAAAACTTTTTTGTGGGGGATGGAAGGTGTGTCAGAGGCAGAGGAGTCAAAGAAGGCTGAGTAAATGGCATATTTGGTTTATATAGACAGTTTCCAGGAGATTAGAAGTGTGTGGGGCGCTCTGGTTAAATGGCATGTGGGAGAAACTATTCAGCAGAACAGGAATTAGATGGAGTACACCCTTCCTTTCATAGTTATCCCCAAAACACAGCAAAGCATTAGTGGAGCCTTGATTGCTGTTTGAGGGAAAAAGCCTGCGGCCCCACGTGTTGCAATCACTGTGCAGCCACTGCTTGAAATTTGTAAACTTTTTTCAAATCGAGTCAGCTTTGTGGAGGAGTACAATAGTGTCCATTGTTTTTGCAAATGTCGAATGCACGATGGCAAGGTCAAATAGTTCCCTCTTAACCAGTAAAATGAATTCTACTTCCACTTTTACTACTTAACCGTTTTACGGCTATAATCTGGATTGCACTTCTCACTAGGCTGAGCTGATGCTGAAGCAAAACTCTTGTCCTGATGAAACCAGTCAGTCGTAGGCGGTAGGAGAGAGGAACATGAAGACCTGTGGATGTTGATGTTGCTTGGAAACGCAACTGATGCCGCTTTAGGCATGCCTTTGCAGACCACCCACTCGTACATTGTCGCATTTGCTCAGAACAGAACTGTTGATGCTGCTTTTTGTAACATTTTTATATCCAAGCATTAACATGAGACAATGTGGACAGTTTTGGACGTCTGCATTGTCAAAGGAAACTGAAATAGAAGCACTGGTGTTTTGCTATGTTTATTGGAGAGTCATTTTAAGTTTTGTCACTGTGCTTATTCAACAATTCACATAAGTTACATTATGCAACATAAAAATGAAGTAACTCATTAGGTCAAAATAATACAAAAAAGAAGATAACTTGATTAAAGGAAGTAAAGTTCAGCTGTCCTGGTAGGATTTATTTGATATTTATATCCTTTACCTAGAGAAACAGTTTTTAGAGGTCACAGAGAAACGACGGAATTGTTTAAAGGTATCTGTCAGGACAAGGGCATTGTATCAAAACATCTGTGGCACATCAGAAAAACTAACGTTAGACCTTAGTCAGAACGGTGGGCAGCATGCCCACAGCAACTCTGGAGGAGCTGCAGGATTTCCTGATATACTGGTTGAATGTCCCTTTTTCTGAACTAAGAAATTAGGTTTCAACAAATGTGTATTTTCTCCAAAAGAAAACATCCGGGTCTGAAAATCTTTCAAAACCAGGAGGAGGATGTGTTGATTCAAATAAAGACATTGTTTGACAAAAACATCATTGTGCCGATCATTCCCTCACTGAAACACGGTTCATGCTCTGGGGTTACTTTTCTAGTGCTGGAACTGGGAATTTTGTAAAAGGGACGACATTTGCAACTACCTGTGTTAAAAATGAAAAGGGGCTTAATTTTTCACCCATTGTGAGTCCAAGCATATCTTAAATCAATAGAATTGCTTCAACATGAGTCATGTAAAATAATCATCTTGCAGCAGTTCTCTGTGAACTTTTAAGATCCACTTGATGTTCAGAAAGAAAATACGTCCATCTGCTTCCACACTGACAAACTACATCACATCCAGTCATTAGTTTTTAGATAAAACATCAAAGAAGACATTGCTTTTTATTGAAGATCCGGCTTTTTATTGGAGTAAAATCTGGCCAGTTTTGCGGTCCACTCTTGCGTAATTCAAATGACTGGATATTTATAAAGACAAAAAGGTTTTACAGAGTAATGTGTTTATCCTAGCCAATAGTCATTCCACAGGTTTTTATAGAGAACCAAAGCCACTTTAATAGAAAGAAAACATCCCATGGGTTCTATTTTAGGTTTTGTGTGTCAATGTCAGATTACTTAGGAATTTATCCCTCTCCCAACCTCCACTACCACCCGAAAACAATCCCTTCATTTATTTCCTTTTACAAAATAATAGAAACCCAGGGCCATTGTAAATAGCTTTTTGATTAAGTAAACATATTTCCAGCCAGATAACTGGCGCTGGAGTCTGTGGCTGAGATTTAGAAATTAATGAAATGTTTCACTCTAAGTGCCCTCCTCCAACACAGTGAAGTGAGTGAAACAAGCTGCCAAGGCTTCACTAGAACACCTCCACAACATGAGGTCCAAGCAGGGCAGACATTTAAAAAGCAGGAGACTGGGGGAGAGAACAAGATGTTATTTTTGTAAGCGATATGAACGGATAAGAGTGCAGTGATAACAGCAGAAAATAAAATTGTTTTTTTTTAAACGACTACCAGGGAGAGCACAACATAATTCAAGTCTACTTGTGTATCAGAAGAGTCTGATTAGAATAGATTTCTACTTGTATCAGCAAAAGCTCTGGATTCATTCATTAATTCATTCAGACGACTCCGGACCACAGCAGCTATCAGACCAGAGGCCTGGTGAATTCAGTCAAATTAAATTGCTACATAAGCACAAACAAAACTTTATAATAATGCACATAACATGTTTTTGCATTAAAAATGAAACTAGTTTTGCTATTTTACATAATTAATTTGGAGGCCTAAATAAATCAATTGATTTTTCACATATTTGGGTTTCAAAACATGAACTAATAGACTTGTAGAATAGACTTATATTTTAAGGTTTTTCATATCAACATGCTTACTCTGTACATATTTAGTCTGGGTTTCATGTTTTTTTTTAATAGATGTATATTCATATTCGTATTAAACATTTCATTTAAATAAATTTTGTTGTTTTACCTTCACATCAGTCTGACAGGCAACATTATCAGTGCATCATGAAAAATCTCTACGGCTGTTAGTCCCCGTTCACATCCCAAAGCTGCAAACAGCAAAAAATTTAATCTTTATGACACTTAAATCCAATTTGCATAATAATTTGGAGCACGGTGTAATGCTGGACTTTGTGCTGTTCAGGTGCAGAGTGTGAAAAGGCTGCCTAAGCTTTAGGTTGGCAGCATTGTCCAATTGAATTTTTTTCTGCCCAGATTTCTTCTAGCTATGTGAGCTCGGTCCCACAGTCATCATACACGTCTTGTAGACTGACCTTTGACTAAACGTATTTTCCCACTGAAATTCTGTGCATACCAGAACCTAATAAGGAGGTTGGTTTATCAGAGACTTTGAGCAGGTGTGTTGTTATGCAAGGACAAAGTGGATCAGAGGAATTCTTCAGTGTGTCTCAGTGAATGTCTTCTGTTTGTCAGCTCTGTTCAGTCATTTCCCTACAAAGGTTTTTTTTCTTTCGTTACATTTTCCGGTGTTCTGAATTTGCTCTAGTTTGTAGATTTGTGTATTATTTTGGATTACAGTATAAAGGCAAACAAACAGTGAAATGAGCCTCTCTGTTTGTGTCTGCCTCTGTGAGTCTGGTGGAAATGGAGCAGTCTTTAACAGACACAGACAGTATAATCAGAATTCTGGGAATCAGTTTGGCAAACAGCCACACAGAGACTTGCAGGCATTCTTGCTCTGTCCAGCCCAGAATTTATTCATAAATTATCTGAAGAGTGAAAGAATAATTAAGTACATTTGTATTAAAAAATATCACTTTGCAAAGAAAAAAAAAAACATTATTTATTTAAGCTCCTCATTACATTACCTTTTATCTACGGCTTCAATCAACAGTAATGAACGTAATATGACCTGCACTTTTACAACTCTTATTCTTGGAACTGCAAGAGTGACCACAGTCAGAAATCAAGTAGTACGGTTATGCAAAAGAGCCTCTCACATGGACCCTCTACAGTTTCTTGCATTTTGTTGCAGTTTAGGAGCAATAACAAAGATTGCCTCGGTGGTTTAGACAAACTTTTTGCAGTGGTGCATGTAACTTTTTTTCCAAGTATGTTTTTTAAAATCACTATGGAATGTGGACTTATAAATGATTAACAGTTAAGTAAGCATTCAGCTTTTCATTTAAACACAATTGTACAGAACAGATAACTTACTGAAAAAGTGTCAGACAAGCCCCATTTAAGCAGTGTTTTGATTGAGAACAGGTGTGGCAGTAATCAGGCCTGGGTGTGGCTAGAGAAAGTGAACTCAGGTGTGATAAACCTGAGTTAAGTTGTGTTTTAACACGTTTCTTCTTCCAGTTGTTTACGTTTTGCTCCGGCAAAATATCTATTTTCTGTAGCCATTTCTTGACCGTTGAAGATCGACACACGTTTGCTTTACCTGAAATGCCAGTTCTCTTGTCTGTCCCATTTTGTCTAGTCTGAGTGGCAAATTGAAAAGGTCTTTGACCTTTGACCCTCTGAGGTTAGAATTAAGTTATGGACCAGGGATGTTTCAAGTGAATATTTGTCACCTTTAGGCAACTTTGGGTGATCCAGAGTGTAAATAAATAAAAAAAATAAGGGTGAGATTTTCTCTGATAAACCAAAATCCTCTTGAAAATGCTAATTTCAACACAAAATGGACATCTTTTATTAATCATGTTTTCAGATTTTATTTTAATTTCATACTGAGGGGAATACCAAATAGCTAATGACCTAGTAGCAAGTTTTGCCAGAGAACGAGTGATCCATATCCTGCTTGTGTTACTGATGAGCAACAAACACGCACACATTGCAGTGCATTATTTGTAGAAAATTACATTTTGTGTCCTGCTATTCGAAAAGCACTATTCTAGAAATTAAAAATCTGTAAATTAGAAAAAAACTCGTTTGACATATATTTTATTGGAAACATTGCACAGTACTGAAATTAAAGATGGCGTTTGACAAAAAAGGAAGTTATTTTAATGATTTTTACACATCATTTTCAGTGGATTTTAATTAAAAAAATCATAGTAATCTTATCAAAATCTATTTCACAACTGTTTGATGAATGGCTTTTGCGTGATAAGCTAAAAATGTTGTACAACATACTTATTCCATCCCCTCGTGCCCTTTAGATAAACATGATTAGCTGAGCTGTTGAGAAGAAACATGCACACATTAGAAATATCCTGAATCGTCATTTTTTGTCTGCATTGTGGTTTGGATACTCAACCTGCACTCCATCCTATCACACTGCTGAACCTGCTCCCCCAGCTGCTAGACTTAGCAGGATTACTCAAGGCTTACACACAGACACACTCATGCGTAGATTAGTAACCATAGCAGACACACACACACACACCCTCCCCTTTATCACCTCCTCTGTGTCTAATCGATGTGTGGATTATGCTGTCTCCTCTCACGCCCCACAGCTGCTTTATGGCTTCTGTTAATCAAGACAATAAACCCTAAACTGTGTATTCACTGTGTGGCTCAGTTTGAGGCATCTTAAAAGTGTAAAGGCCATCAATTTGAGGAATGGAGTCCTCCTTATCAGGAGTTATGAAATGTGTCTGCTGTGAACTGGAGCAGAACAGTGCAGAACATCACATGCTGATCATCTGAAAACATTTCTTTTAAAAAAAATACAGTGCCTTGTGTAATGCTTGGATAAAAAACATTGAGCCTCAGTTTCTCAAGATTCTCTGTTCTGCACATCAAGGAATCATGAAAGAAGAATGTTATACTCTGCTTTAGCTCAAAAGGGGGGAAAAACACCATCCATTACAATTTCAGAGTCAAATAATTAGAAATACATTTTAATCTTGAAAGTTCAACTTGTATTGTTCAGACATAAGTGTGTTTGGTTTGGCCAAATCTGACTTTAGTTGACATGCGATGATTTATTCTGTCTGGGGGCACTGAGAAGGCATTAGTGCTGGCAGTGACAGCGAAATCTCTGGGGCAACGTCGTGTTAATCTGGCAGAGGAGGTGGAGGAAGGGTGTGTGTCCATGTCATCATCAACCATCAACAGGAATACAGCAGCCCAACGGATATTTATGACCCTTCCTTCATCCAGTCAGGATTCCTGCACAGTCTTTGAAAATGGTGGGAAACTTTGGAATGTGCTTCTAGTCTTTCCCACATCTGACATGTTTCCAAACATTTTTGCTTAAAAGTTAAAAGTTGAAAACCTGGGCAGCACAGTGGTACAGCTGGTAGAGCTGTTGTCTTGCAGCAAGAAGGTTCTGGGTTCGGTTCCCGGCCCCGGTCTTTCTGCATGGAGTTTGCATGTTCTCCCTGTGCATGCGTGGGTTCTCTCCGGGTACTCCGGCTTCCTCCCAGAGTCCAAAAACATGACTGTCAGGTTGACTGGCCTCTCCAAATTGTCCCTAGGTGTGTGTGTGTGTGCATGGTTGTTTGTCTTTGTGTTGCCCTGCGACAGACTGGCGACCTGTCCAGGGTGACCCCGCCTCTCGCCCGGAACGTTAGCTGGAGATAGGCACCAGCAACCCTCCCGACCTCAGTAAGGGAAAAAGGGAGTATAGAAAATGGATGGATGGATGGATGGAGTTGAAAACCTGAGTTTTGTATTGTAATATGTTACACTTTCTAAAAAAAATAGCTGGGAACAAAAGCAAACACCATTTGTTAATCATTTGTCCAAGCCAGGGTGTGTCCCCTTTTCTATTTTTTATTACGCAAAAGATTTAACAATTATTATGCTCAATATGCATCACTTGAATTTGCCCTCTTAACATCCCTGAAGAACGCTGTAAATGCAGATGTGAGCTGTATGTTAAATGAAAAGCAGGGGGAGACATGGTAAAAATGACTCAGGGAGTCCTTGAACATGGATCCAATTAAAGCAGGAACTGCCTATGGGACATCTTTTTTTATCAGCTGTGTATATGAACTCAACCAGGAAACCTGCTCATCAGCAAATACACCCAATGCTGTGGGAGATGGGCAAACTGCTGCTGTCTGCTCATATTTGCATGCAGATTTGTTTGTGGGTGTTTCTTGATGGCCTGATCTTAGGGGCCGCTGTGCTACATTGTGGAAGAATTATTTTGAGAATGCTTGTCTGTTAGTGGTCATGGCTGTAAATGGAGTTATTTGAACAAGGTAGTGAAAGACTCGCTGCTTTCATTTGCTTAGTTAGTTTAACCCAAAGTAAAATGAAAGATCAGCACTAAAACAACCAAGAGAGACTAACATAACAGATTATTCCACATTCTTTTGAAATTTCGCCAAAGTGGCATTACTGTGCTGCAAATGTAAACACATTTGGAAACATCACACCTGAAGGAGAATATTTTGACCTAAAAACTCTTTAGAGGGTAACATGAAGTACGATTATAGAGTTGTAACAGTGGAGAACATGAATATGACAAAGAAATAAAGGCTATAAACGAGACACCTTGTTGAACTAAGCAAAGCAGTCAGACTCAAAGGCCAAAGTCTGATTTACTGATGGGGATTGACTTTGAGCGCTTTTGAGCAACATGACCTGCATTTACACCAAGCGATGGATGGATTGATGGATGCTGAGACCCATTTCAACTGGAAGAACTGAAGCTTTCCTTTACATGAAACACGCTATATCAGGAAATGCTTAAAAGTGGAGTTCTTTGTGGTGTAAGAGGTGACAGGCAGGTTTATGGAAACAACTCAGGAACTGGTTTGCAGGTCAAATTCTTTTTTCTTTGAATGTTTTCCTTTCCTTATAGTGCTTTGTTTTATTTGGACTCTAGTGCTTTGCTTTGCACTATATCCGTGTGTGTGTGTGTTTTCAAAGTTCCTGGCTTATCTTGACTTAAATGAGCGCTGCAGTGTTTTTTCCCCTTCTCCAGTGACTTTATAATCAACCCTCGAGTATAATGAGACTGGTTGCTTTCCAAGTCCAGCAGTGTTTATTTATAGAGCCGGGGAGGCTATTTGTATCTTGAGGAAGTTTTGTGTGAGGCTATTTTTTAACTGCACCCATAATGGTACAAAGCTGGACATCAATCCTTCAGCTGCATGCTGGAATTACGAGGCAGGTAATTTATAAGCCTCTTTCGCCATTTTCTATGGAAGTGACATTGTTAAATGTGTAATTTATGTACAGTCACTACCTCAAATATATGTGAGAAGAGTAAAACGTATTACAAGCCCGCAAGAGTTGTTTCTTTTAAGAGAAGGAGCTGAGGGATAAGGACTTGATTTTAATGTTTCCTCTCCTCTGTTATATCTGTGGTGGACTGGCGACCTGATCAGGGTGTTCTCCTGCATGTTGACTGGTGGGAATGCTTGCTGGTCCCTGCAGACAAAACCCTAACAGGATTACACAGATAGATGGATGGAAGAATGCAGGAATGGATGAATAATCTGTCAGAACAAATCCAGAGGGAGATGTTTCAAATGAAAGAAGAATCTCCTCCTATCTGCATTTAATTACAAAGCTGCCCTGCTGTTTTTTTTAAATAACTATCAGTCATGATTTTCTTTAGATGCTTTTTCTGTTTTTGTTTTTGTTTTGCATCAACTCAAATACTAAAAAATCTATGTTTTTCCCTCTGTTTATTAAACAGGACCTCCTGCTAAGACCTCCTGCCATTGTTAGTCTCTTAAAACATGAACGGGAAACGTGTTTGACACACTTTGTGAATTTTAATAAGACTCAGTTAAATGTAAGGGGGAAATTCTTTGATTCATAAAAAAGGATCATTTTGAAGTTCCTGAATTTACTGTTGTTACCAAAATTGCTACCTCTGTCTAATAACTTGCAGCAAATTTCTTTGTTTGTTAAAAAAAAAAGTGTATCTGAACAGTTCAAATAGAAATCGAAAGGTCAGACGACAAAGTAAAGTGTAAATCAGTATCGACCAGGGAAGGTCTGATCGATGCATCACTAACTCTGTAACGAGGGGGGATTCCTCATGACACAGATCTTTTTATTGTTGTGAAATGTTTATATTTCTTTGTCTTGATGTGTTTCTGGTACTATTTCCAAAGACGTTCAAATAAATATTCATTGTGATTTTATGCTGAATCCTTACTTTACAGCTTCCTTTGTGTGCGTTACCAGTGTAAGAAGTTATTGTTAAATAAATGTTTAATGTTAAGACTGTCAAATTAAATATTAAGAGACTAAAATTAATTCTTTCCAAAAGAGAAATACATTTTTAGACTGATGTAATCCTTCAATACACTATGGGGAAAAATCTAAATATTCGATTTGGAAGTTTCAGGTAAGCATCCTTGGCAAAGATGGGATGCTGCTCTGGAAAACAATTAAACAATTATTTGGATACTGGCTTCAAAACACGCTTCCCGGAGCATGAGATGTGATTCTGTGAATTACAAATCGTTAACATTCATGATTTAGTGCAAAAAGAATGTATTAGATTAAAAAAAGTGATAATTTTTCCTTGTATCAGCTTTATTCTAGTGGTTACAATAACCGCATTGAGTGTGACACGTTCGGATGGCTAACCTGATTATTAGTGGTTGAGTTGCATTGTGGGTAATGTGAGGACCAAGTTCTGGCAAGGAGAGGGAATGCTTGGAATGAAAACCACAAATTATTTGGTTTGGCTGCATTGATTTTTCAGCTTCTTCTTTTTATTTGCTGTCAATCGGGAATTCCTCAGTAGAAAGAGCCTTGAGTCGCTTCATGTAAGGGTCACTGTAGTTCAGCTTATGAGGGAGGTTCAGGTGGACACACTGTCCATTTTTTAGCAGGGGAACAATGTTCCCATGATCTGGATTTGTTTCATCATCTAACTGTGGGGCCTGCATTGGCCAGCATTGTGAAGTAGATGGCAACATCTTTCATCCTAAGAGCAACCATCTGGTCTTTGTTTAACTTTTCAGAGTGCTTACTCTTTTATTCTTGGTTTCAGACTCTAAACTGTCGCAGTGTGTGTTTGTGTGTGTGCGGGTGTGTGAGTGGGTGTTTGTAGTACACAGAGCAATAAGCAGTTTCAGCTGTAGCCCGACAGAAAGGATGTTTTGTTCCAGGAGATTCGAGCATCAGCTTTGCAGCAGATAAGGGGTTTGAAGTGAACAGCGACCAGTGATGAAGGGAGGGGGTGGGGGAATGCTGTACATGTGTCGGACTCTGGCTTTTTATCACTTTCACGTTTTATTCTGTTCAGTTTTCACATTTTTTTGTTTTCTCTCAGTACTTCCCTGCTTGGTCTCTTAGGTCTTTTCAACCTGCATCCATGCTCCTTCTCTGTGGAAGTAAATCTTTTTATGGCTGCGTCTTAACTCCTGTCTAACCTACTTTACATTCTCATTAAATCCCATAGACTGCATAATTCTTACTTCTCCAAAAGACAAATGTGGGTTAGTGTGCGATTTAGGAAAGGGGATGGTGTTTTGTTTGCCTGATAAAACATGAAAGGATTTATCAAAGTAATTTGCGATTGCTTTGACTTTCTTGCTCCTATCTAGCTGATATAGGGAGGTCTGTTAGTCTTTTTTTTATCATTCTTTCTTTTTAACACAGGCAGTCTTTTTCTGAACTTTATGCTAATACTTTTTTTAAATTTCTAATCTAACCGAAAGTCATGATGACCAGTTATTATAATTTTCATAATTTGAATTTTAGGTTTACCCAAATACAAGTAGCATAGCTAGATTTACATTTTTATGCTGTAAAAGTTATTTAAACAACCCTCCAATTTCTTTGCTTGTTGTGTTAGTTTTATTTTCTGCACATAAATCCATTGGGATAAAATAAGCTTGACTTAAATTAATTATTAATTATTGTCACTTAATCACTGTCCCACATCAAAAGCATTGAATAATCTCTTTCAGTCAACGGATGCTTGTTAATGTTTTTGTTCTTAGTATTGAAGTAAAATGTTTCATGACTTTCAGATTTTCTGTTCACAAATAACCTTGAAGGTTTGGCATCCACAAACACCTTTCAATGCTAATAGCTGCAGAACCTATGCAAACATAACTTTTTAAGTTGTATTTAGGGCTGGACTTTGACTGGGACGTTCTAATACTTGCTTTGATCTAAGGCATTCAGTTGCAGTTCTGCCTGTGTGGTTTAACATCTGCTGAAAGGTGCCTCATCACCTCTGACCTTCCTTTATCTGTGGAAGAAACGCCACAATGCTGCCAACATTGTGTCACAGTGTGGAAGGTGCTTTAATCTTCATCTTCCACGTAATATGTGCTGGGGTCTTTATTTTTTTTCATAAATGTCTGATTTGTAAAGTAAATGACCAATAATTGTGCTGCTGTCAGATGTTCCAATCTGAGCTGTGGATTTGTTCAGTTGAACTGCTTGCTCAGCATGTTTGCTTACAGTTGACCTTGTCTTAGGTTTGTCTTACTCATTTTGAATCTGATGATGGACTGGACATTGCACCCTCAGGTGTTTACAGCTTGGGCTATTGCTTTATAATCTAACCCTGCTTTAAGCATCTTCACAATTTTTCTCTGAACTGTCTTGTTTCCTGACCTAGTTGCACTACATTATGCTATTTGTCCACCATTAACAAACCTCAGAGGTTCTCACAGAACTGCTCTAATTATACTGATATTAAATCACACCTTTTATGAGTGCATTAATTCGGTGGCTTCTGATTGGACTGAATTTTATGAATAAAAAGTGGCCTGAATACAAATGTACACCACACTTCTCATATTTTTCTTGTAATATAATAAATGTAAACCAGGTATTTTTTGTCCTTCCACTTCATAATTATATTTATCTTCCAAGAACTGCTAACTTTCTAATTAAAAGGATCAGTGCATAAACAGACTGAAAACAGTGGGAATTAAAGCTCTTCACTATCTCTTTCTCCCTCTGCATGTCTTTCCAAACCCTTGAACTGCCTTTTTACTCCTTCCACACAGTGGCTCTGCACTCGCTTGTCCTCGCAGACAACCCTCAGGCCTGGACAAACAGGAAACACTTAGTGTTATCAGCTCACTCTTTGTGTGTCCTAATGAGTGTCAGGCTAAGGACAGAAAGGGAACACACACCCGATTCTAATGTAAACACACTCTGGAGTACAAAGAGGAGAAAGACTTGAAATAGAGGCGCGAGGGGGCGAAAGACAGAACCAGAGGAAACAGAACGAACAGCAGCAGAGGAAGGGAATTTTACTTCCTTCTGGTAAACTCTGATCTGAACAGTCAGCTTCTAAGGATATGTGGTTTAAATAATGAGCAATATGCCGTGAAAGCATTCAGGTTCAAAAATCAAACCTTTTTCTACAAAAATAAAAAGATTCAAGTTTGCAATGTTTTTCTTTATATGAAGATAGACAACTGAGAAATAACTCTTGCTAAATCCATTTTTTTAGTTGAAAACTGTGTTGGCTTTGCTCTGTCTGTGCCAGCACATTATATATTTTTTTCATCAGCCTCCCAGAGATGACACTTATTCTGTATGTGGCCGAAAGTGGAGCAGTGCATTCCGCTCCACTTAAACTTGTCTACTACAATGTAGCCGGGTGCCGTCAGCGTCATTCTGTCCGTCCTGACTGTCCGCCCTGACTGTCCGTTATTTCTTTTGTTCATGAAGGTCACGCGGTCGTACAATTGTGTTCTTCAGTTTTTCCCTATGAGTGATGAGAATTTCATCAGAGTTTTGACTTGTATGTCAAACTAGTTTTAAAAAAATCTGATGCCCAGATCTTATTCTGAGTTATCACAGCTTCTAATAAACTAATACTTGAAAATAGAGTAAAACATGTGACATAAAAAGCAGAAAAGTAGAGCACACATTAGGAAATTAGGCTGGTTTTCCTTTCTACAGATTATCTTGCACTGTTTATAGATATTAAAAATATATTTTATAAAAATAAAGGGACCTCCCAATGTAAGCCATCATTGATGTTTGGAAAAGGTGTATTCTTATGAATGGTGGCAAATCTCACTGAAGAACAGAGTACTGCTAGTGTTGTTTATGTATGAAGTGATATTTCCAGCATAGCACTGGTAGAATGAATTTTTATTAACTCTAAATTATTTGCATAATTTTGTGTTTGACTCAGTCTTTAAATGAATAAGTCAGAGTATAATTATTGTTTTTATGTCTTTATTTAAATAAATATTATTTAAATAATAACAAAGACTACTGTTCTCCATTTTTATATGTTAAACATAATCAGTATAACTCACATAATTTGAAATTCAATAGGCATGACTGAAGTTTTCCCAGAAATGAGATGACAACTCAGAGCAGAGGACCCCCCCGGGTCACTAACGTTTTATCACTTATTGCTTGAAATCAACTTGACAAGTCCCCACTCAGTCTGGGAGCTTTACTTATAAGGGCAAAGAAAAGTTTATTTTAAGGGATATCTGGTGGAAATGAGAAGATTAGGATTGATTTATTCCTGACAGGGTTATTCAAACATTACAGGATCAGATGCAGTATCAAAGGATATCAGGACGGTTTATTGGTTTGAGCCATATAAGGCACACACTAGTTAGGATTAAGCAAGAAATGATGGACAAATTTTAGGTTGAGGGAACAATGAGTATAAATGAACAATCCCTAATGTAACTCCCTGTGTTAATTAGTCTGTCGTTTATGGAGGTGTGTTTATTTTGTCACCATTTCCAGACCATAAAGCCACTCAATTACAGCCGTTGGATCTGCCCTTCCTGGTGTCCACAAAACAAGATAAGGGGAGCGTTGGCTTCTGTTGAACAAACGCTGCATAGTTTTCAATTAGAGCAAATGAATATTGTAAACAAAGCTCCTTTGATGTTTCTTTGTTATTGCCCCACAGGATATCTTCAGATGCCACATTTTATTCAGATTTCTTTATTCTTATAGAAACTTTCACTATTTTAGTGAAGTAAATGACAAACACATGACTAAGAAAATCATGGGATTTTTTTTTTTTTTTTTGCAGGCAGACAGAGAAGGAAATTCAGTCTAATTTTATGAAAACCAGAAATCTGAACCTCCATATGGAGTGAGACGTTCCCCACTGTGTTGTGTTTCATTGCGCGCCTCTCTTTGTTACAGACTCTTCTTTTTGGGGGGTTATTTAGAAAAATGTCTGTTTTTATTCTGTTGAAGTCTAGCTCAGTTTTTTTGGTGCTGTTGAAACTGCTTTTGCCAACAGGGCGTTTTAGGGAAAAACAGAACTTTTTCCCTAAAAGGGAAAACGTCTTCCCTTTTAGTATAATTTCACAAAGTTAGAGCATATAGAGAGAAATAGATCTGCGACTAATGCTTTGTACAAAATCTCTTCAGAGTTCTCAGCTACCTCCTGCATTTTATTCCCTCAAACTCACCCCACATCTTTTCTGCATCATTTAGGTGTACAAACTGAGATGAGCACAGAAGAAGATTGTTTTTATTTCTATTACAAGTTTGTCATAAACATAAAAAGTCCAGTGACTAACATTTTTTAATTTAAGCGTGAGACTTAAAATGACAGTTGACCTTAAAAAATCTACATCTATTAACTTGCTTTCTCCCTTTATATTAAGTTTATCATATTAATTTGTGCATGGAAATCCATGCTTTTATTTTGGATGGATGGATGTCACTTTTCCATGTTAGTGACTTTGTGTCTTTGGCAGCAGAGGTGGTCACAGAGGTGGTGATTGAGAGGATTTTTATAGCCCTCCAGTTTCCACCAGCTATGCAAAATGTACTGCAGTGATCGCACTTGGGTGTTTGCCCTAGAGGCTATTTACACCCTGTAGAGATAACTTGGCATTTTGCTATTTCTAAAATAGGCTTCAGCTCATATTAATGGAGTCAGAGCTCCACCAGCTTTCATGTGTAGGTCAGTGGGCTATCGGGTCAGATACTAATACTGGACTGCAGACTAATACGCACAGGTGGCTGCAGGGAGAGCTGAGTAATGAACTTGTGTTGCCAAGTCAGTGTGGACCAAGGGTTCAGTTTCCCTTCATTTCCAACCTGCTTTCATGAAGTACTTCAAATGGAGTTTCTCTTTTATCCACTTAGTTCTCCAAATAATTTTACATACTTTTTTTCTATGCCAAGTCTCTGCTCTGTTGTACTTTATCCCAACAAACTTCATTTGAATGTGTTTAGCTTGAGATGTGAATGAGGTCATTCTGAAAGCTTTCCAGTCGATGACTTGTTTTAGTGTTAATGGCCTGTCAGTGACGCATTATGTGGCCATTTGGTTTGTGTACGTTGTTGCTCAGAGCTCATTCTTTCTGGAGCTTTTCCCAGCTTGTGCTCACTATATGAAAACAAATGGTGTGTGTTTGTGTGTGCATGCAATAGCAGAGTGAAATAACATTTTGTTCTCTCAAAGAATGATTCCTCGGGTTTTGGATTTCTGAGCCTTTTAGATGTTCTCTAGATTTATTTAGATTTGCAGCTGTTTAAATCACAGTGACAGATTGTCGGAGCTTCCAAGAAAGTTAAAATAAAGGTAGGAAAAAACCCATGAATTAAAAAATCCAATTGTCATACATCACCCTACTCATTTATTATATGTGGTACATATGTGTTAAAAACCTTCAAATGAATGCATCTTCAATACAGCAGCATATAATAGTAGCATCTTATGTTTAAGCAATATTTTGCATTTGGAACTAAATTATAGATTATTTTGATGGTGCCGTAGTTATTAGCATTCCTTGCAACTCTAAATGTAATGAAGCATTTTTTATTCTTCAGTTCTTATTCTTATTGTCAAAGTATATAGCTCAGAATTTCCTAACCCTGTTTAAAATACAAGAAAAGACGTCATTCAGTATTTTGTTGATATTTAAGGTAGAAAATATGCAGTAAAATATTTGCGTGGAAACAATCATTAAGAAGCTTTTCTGCAATATAAGCAGTGTGACATGAACTTCTGAAAAACATCATGAGCAACTTTTATCCTTGTCCATTTCCCAGGTCAACAAAAACATGACATATTTTGTGAACTTTTTGTTTTCTCAAACATAGTCGTGCATCATTTTCTCTCCCACTTAATACATTGTTTTTTTGTAACTGCTTTTTTTGGGGAATATTATATTTTTATGCTTCATTCTGGCATCTTATCTTCTTTCTTTCAAATGTTCCTTTAGGTAAACGAGTGGAACAAAAACGACGAGCGTCTGCTTGCTGCAGTGGAGCATGGCGAGGTGGACAAAGTTGTGTCCCTTCTCACTAAGAAAGGTGCCAATGCTGCGAAGCTGGATGGCGAGGGGAAATCAGCGTAAGCTTTCTTTTGATCTTTTGCTGAGGTTTGATTTTGTTTGTGCCTTTGCTTTTAAGAAGTCAACACAGAAGTTTCATTACACCAGGAAAAACATACAGCTATGTTTTAATGACTGTTTAATTAATGCACAAGAATCCCATTCTGTTTTTCTTTTTCTCATAGAAAGGAATTCTTCAGAGGGAGTCATTTACATAATAAAAGACAGGGAGGGACTTCAGAAGAATGAGCATACAATGCTGAACCCAGCCTAGGAGAACTATATGGAAGTCCTTTGGACTGCAAGACTATTAGTCTGTTTTTTTTGTTTTGTTTTTTTCTTTTTAATTAAGGATTCAACAGAAAACTGCACTAGCTTATGAAAGTGCCTTCATGCTCCAACACACAGCATTAAAAATTAATGAGCATCCCTAAAAATACATCTTGAAACATTGGCCTTCATGCAGCCTACATTGCGTTCAGTGTTTCAAAAGTAAATAATTTCTGCAGAATCAGGGAAGCTTGTTGCCTCGGCACTTGAGTTTGTTGATAACACAGAGCCGAGGTGTTCATATTTGACCTCTTTTTTTTTTTTTCCTTTTCTGCAGCATGCTGAGCAACTCACACAGAGCTAGGTGCATGGAAACAGGATCAGATGCAGTGAGAAACAAATATGCAGATTTTCATGAGCCGCAGCAAACACACAGCCTTTTCATTTCACCACCAGCACTAATCCTTGACCTTTTGTCTATATCCTCTCAAACGGACGTACACTCACGATTTTGATACACCAACATGATTGTAATGGTTTTGAACTGAACGTCTTTACAGATCACATATAGAGTATCTCCATGGTGATAAAACCTATTTGTAAGGCATGCAGAGCTTGTTGTGTGCTTCTTTGTGTGTGTGCACACAAAGAAGCACACAACAAAGTGTATGTGTCCCACTTTACACATACACTGTAAAGTGGGACAGGGCATGTACACTGGTTGTTTATTTCATTCTGCTCACATAGGTGGAAGGGAATTGTATTGATTGACCTCTTCGTACATTTGCCTCACATACTGCTTGATAGTTATTGTATTCATCGGAATGAGGCAATATTTTAAAACTGTAAGTGGTACAAAGAAACCCAGTGGAACAAGACCGCCAAAACTGTAGGTACACTGAAATTGTTGTGGTATCATTACTAATCCAGTTTCTAAAACAGGGAAAGTGCTTAGTGACGCCACACACTAAAGAAACTTAATCCACTTATTTAAACCAAAATATTTAAGGTTGTAATTATGTGAGAGGTGCTCACATGTGTCTACTTTAAAAAAAAAACATCAATTAAAAAAATGAAAGCTGGTTCTTAAAGTTGAGGAAAAACACATATCTAAAATATTTTAAAATGCACTGGCATTCATCGGATGGATATTTACGGCTGTTACATATAGAAAATGGCATAACATCTGAGAGGCATTAAGCGTTGATAATTTTATGCTTTTCTTGTCTTCTGAGCTCTGCTAAGACGTTAATGCAGCTGAGCCACTGCTTTATCATTTTCTCTTAGCTGCCAGGACTGCTAGCCTGTTCATCTGGATGCAGAGCTTGTGAGGTTTCTTTGTAGTCTGTCAAAAGCAGAAGCCCAGCTTTGTCCTACTTATGGGTCTGCATGGTTTCTGTGGGCTTGCAGCTGTGAATGATCTACATTGCTGTCGATGGAACAAAAATACACAGGAATTAGGTTGGAGTGGCTTGTTGTGTTGTTAGCAAACCCGCTAGGAGCTGCGGCCCATCCTCTGACACACCATAGATCCTCCCTGCTGCAGCTGGCCAGGTGACTCCTCCTCTTCCATATCAAGACATCTTTTATCTTCAGTACACCATTGTTTCCAATGACAGATAAAAACATTGAACATCTGCAGTTTTGTCCATGGTGGCAAAAAATAAGGCTTTTCCAGCAGCAAGAGCAATCACCATTATTTCATAGGCCTCTATTAATCACTTCACACAGAAACTGAACACATCTATTCATTTTAGACCAACACTTTTCAAAACAAAGAGCCATACATGATAATATTTTTTTTACTGCTTAAAATCAATTCATCATTGTCTTCTCCGTTTACTGTATTGGCATCTTGGTTGGTGTATCGGCTTCTCTCATCTGTGGCTCCTGCATACATCCTCACAACTGTGTTAATACTCCCTTCATAAAAAACATGTCAAGTCTCAGTACAAATTCTCAATACAGTCTGAATGAATGCTATTAAAAGGGTCTTCCTTCTTGATTTCAAGAAGCCATTTGATAATTGTGTTTTCCTCTAGGCATCTGTTTTATTTTTTTCAGCAAGTGTCAGTATCTTAATCTATTGGATTTGGTTTCATGGATAAGATCCCAGCATTACCAACAATAAGATATCTTTTTGTAAGATCTTTGTTCTAAAAGCTAAAGTTTCTAATTTAGACAAGTGGGAAAAGTAAGCTCATACTTTAAAGTTTAAACAGAATTACTGATTCATTTTCTCCATAAAATGAAGCCAAAAACAGCAGATAAGATTTAATTTAATCAGCTTATGGCCATAAAAGTGAAAGGTTGCTAAAATTTGTATTAAAGAAACTAGCTACAATTTGCATGTTTTAATTGAAGACAGCCAATATGCATGTTTTAAATGGAGACAGCCAATATGCATGTTTTAAATGGAGACAGCCAATATGCATGTTTTTAAGACTGCCATATTGTCTTTACACTGAAAATACAGTAACCAGAGTAATGCGGTCGATATGATTTCCATATGATGACTGAGAAATGTTTTGGTTCTTTTTCTACTGACAGCCGCTTCCCTCACACTTACCTCATGTGTGTAAAACCAGCGCCGAGCTGCATTGCTTACCGGCACGTGGCTGTAATGTGGTCCGTGCCGCGGCTGAGATGTGCATGACGAGCAGCTGCTGTTCATCCTGCTAGATGGGAATAGAAATAAAAATCATAATGTTCCTTACAGAGCATCAGACTTTTGTGTTACAAATGAGGTGTCATGCAAACATGCTTGTTGTAATTCTGTAACTAATTTGTTCCTTGCTTTGGATTTGTGTGCAGGCTTCATGTAGCAGCTGCTCGTGGCCTAGCAGAATGTCTCGCTGTGATGTTGGCCCATGGAGCTGACCTCTCCGTCACAGATGCTGCTGGTATGTGCTGTGGTCACAAGCTGCGTTCTTCTAACTTTAATTTTCTGTAAAAGAAAGCTCTTAAAAAGAATTCACATTATTATCTCCATAATTCTCTGCTGGTCTTGGTCTTTTTTTGCATCCATTAATTCTGTCTTAACTAAAATATTCTCATTACTCTTTGATAAGGCTTTACTCCCTTACACCTGGCTGCCAAAAACAATCAACTGGAATGTTGCAGGAAGCTTATTCAGGTAATGTTCAAAAACCGAGTTTTTTTTTTTTTTTTAAGAAAACATAGTTTGTCATAGAATAATAATGTTTCCTGAGCCTTGGCTTAACAAATGTGTTAAATTAATGTAATAAACCTTTTGGTATATTGTGTCAGAACAATTTCAGATTTGGCAACATATCTTTGGAGTGTTCTTAAAACCACATTGTGCTTTATAACACCTTGCAAAAGTATTCAAACCAACTGTTTTCTCATTTTTCATATTACAGTGTCAAATTTCTGTTTATTTTATTCAAATTTTCAACACAAACTGGTGTATATTTATAGAGTAAAATGAAGAATGCTTGTACAACTATTTTTGCAAAGAAAGATAGTGTTGCATGCACTCAGACCAACTCCAAAACAACACTTTGTCCCAAACGATGCTAAAGAAAAGCTGTAAACAAGGTATCATAATTTTCCTATTTGCTATTTTTTTGTTGGTCTATCGCATAAAATACCCAAAATACATGTAGTTTCTAGTTGTAATGTCACTCAACAATTCAAGAGGGATGACTATTTTTGAATGCACTGTATATTTTAGGTTCAAAAATCATCCAGCATTTTCTAGCTTCAATTCTGTGTTGCTATGTAAGAACAAAAAAAAAGGTATGAAAGATCTGGACCAGATGAAGCCTGTTGTCTGAATTGTCATTTTGCTGTCATGGTGCTTGAAACCAGGCAATTTCAGGGCTTCATTTCTTTACCCTGCTGAATGTGGGTACAGATCAGAAGGTCAGCAGGACAGAGAGGCAGTAACACACACTCTCATCTGCTGACTTGACGACCTCCTGACAGTCTGCAGCATCACCGCAGCACACACTGCCCTCCCTCCTGGCTCAAACTAGAGTTTGCTGCATAGCAGATGTCCTGAATGTTCTTTCTGCCAGATTTTGTAAACTACCAACTACTTGCTGTCTACTATCCATAAAAAACAATCAACTAAATGAAAGGCCAAATCTAACAAATAACAAGACAAGGTTTTTTCAGATGCTTTTCAGTGTTTTGGGGGAAAACAATAGCTAAAATCTCAACCCATCCACTTTGAAATTTTGCATTTGCTAAATAACTCTCTCTTCTTGCTACAGAGTAAATGTCCTGTTGATCCAGCGGATAGCTCAGGAAGAACTGCTCTGCATCATGCTGGTAGGTATCTCAGCAGCCTTAGAGTTAATTATACAGAGGAACTTTTATATAGACTTCGGCTGAACGTGGGAATGTTTCCTCCAGGATTAACTCCAAGCTGTAATTTCATTTGGATAAAATTCATCCACCATTTATGGAAATAAATGATAAAGAGTCTCTTCATATTTGATCCTCAGCTGCTGGTGGGAACGTCCAGATCGTTCAGCTGCTGTGTGAACTCAAACCTCCCATCAACCAAAAAGATACAGTATGTATTTTATGGCGTCTTCTGCTCTATCGAATCCATTCCAGCAGAATTAAGATGTGATGTGACACTTGTCACCACATTTGCTACTTCACATCTGGAGAATAGTTTTAAGATCTTAGTAAGAGCACTGGAGTCGTCCATTCATCTAGATTCCCACAGAGGAACATTCAGAGTTTAGTTAAATTAAATTAAAATAAAATAGGTCTGGAAAATCCAGAACATATTTGTATTTTATCAGTTGCTTTGTATCTCATGATCAAAGGAATTGAAACTGTAGGGACAATGTGACGGGGGAGAAAGATGTGCAGTTCTGAAACTGTAGCTGCTGAAAAACCTTGGTGCATACCTTGATAGTGCTAGCAGACGCTCTCCTAGGGAGCGCCTCTTTGTTCGTTTCTAGACTATATTCAGAGAAAGAAAACATTGACATATGTAAATTAGCTGCAGCAAGTGTGCTTCAGTAGAAGGGAGCAAACATTTCCTCTCATTTGTCATCAGATTCATTTCTGTGTGTGCGCTTAAGGTAGAAGGTCAAAGTTCTGTGGGAACTTATGGTGCAGACATGTGGTCTCCATTGCAGTGACAGACCATGTCTGTGGTTTTTATCCAGCTGGGAGGTGAAACCATGAAATGGCATGTGTGTGTTTGTGCATGTGTTTAAATGAGAGAGGGGGGAAAAACAAGTTTATTTCCATTTTATTATTCTCTTTCTGGCTTGTTAGAATAAACTGATACTATATTATTCCACCCACTAAACAGTCATACAGCCTAGTTGTAAATTTGATAACTTATGTCCTGTTAAAACAGATGTTAGCTTTGGTTTTATACCTATTAGTTCTACGTTTCATTAAAAAAACGCAATGACTCTCAGGACTTTGAGGTGAATTCATAGAAGGTGTCTGTAAATAGAACTGCATTATTGCTATAATAATTGCATGTAAATGTAAAGCTCGTAAAACTGTTAGCAATTAATCACTAGCCTTCACTAAAATGTGTTTTTTAAGGCAGTCATTTTTCTCTGTTTAAAAGCAAAAACATGCTTCTGTCTTCTATTAAAAGAGAAATCATACCGTCATGTTCACTGAAGATCATTTACTTTTCCAGCTATAATTATCTGCAAATGTGTGTGAGCAGATTGAGCCTCTCTGTCTTCTGTTAGCGGATGAGGTCGGTGAACCGGTCATCTGGAGTACAACGTTTTTAATGCTCAGCAGAACATGCCAGCTTGTTAGCCTGGGGCATACATCACAGCTGTATCATATTGCTCTACCTGGAGTTGACTTTAATAAATACACAGTGCAGAGTAAAATGAAGCAGAGAAACATCTGGCCAGTCGTACATATTTGAAAAGTAACTCCGTAAGTTTAACAAACAGAAACATTAATCGTTCTTTATCGTCCGTGTTTCAGATTCAGTTGATAAAAATATATTTTAAAGCTTCTTTAGCGTTATAGCTTTTTAATAGAGTGTATAATAACATCTAGTGTGCCTGTGCAGATAATTTATAAACCTCAGCAGCAACGCAGTCTGTGTTTAGGGTTTTATGTTGCACCTGCAGTAAGCTGTGCTACCTTTATTTGCACAGTTTTTAAATATGATGGCCTATGTTCTCGTGTTTCTTGAAGACGTTTTTCCTAATTAGTTTCTAATTAAAAACACATGTAATGCTCATTTAATGCATGGTAATCATTTTTATTTATATTAGGAATGTACTGTGTCAATTTTATTTTAAATGATATTCCTTGTGGAACAGTACAGAATTGTTTTATTGTCAGCACTTTGTAGTTTAGTGGCATTTAGTATGTGACAATGATTCACTGTGAGGTTTAGGGTCTTGTCGATTTGGGGGTTGAATGACAGGGTGGCGAACTAAATGAAACATTATCAACTTGTGGAAATATGTTAAAGGGACATTCTGTGATATTAATAAAAAAGCAGATTATCGCCTCCTGGATTTATGAAAGCCTAACTTAATGTGACAAACTACTACTGACAGCACAGAAAAAAAGAAACCTTTTAAGAAGTCTGAAACATTTACAAAATTAGTTCAATTAAAATGATCAAATGCCAAAATGTTCATAGCATCTCTGCAAAATAAAAGGGAGTAGCACTTCATAAAGATCAATATAATAGTGAATCCAGATCAAGTTAAGTTTTGAAGTAAGACTTTTTAAAGCCTCAGAAACTGACAGTGTTTTAGTCACTGCCTGTATTCCTCTCATCGGCTTCCTTTAGCTTTACACTTTTGCCCAAATGTGGATAATTTGTCAGAGAGAGTGCCTCCGAGTTATGAACATAACTGAAATTACACATCCAAGCCAAATAACACACCTGTATAGTCATACACACACACACTGACACACACTTAATCTGTTGCCCAGAAAAGGACAAAATAATTTTTGCCGTTTGGTTTCCAAAGTAGCAGCAACACAATCTGGGCAGAGCCGGCAGGCCTGCTAAAGTCTTTAACAGAGCTCCAAAAAAACCCAGAACATAGTTTTGTCCTCTTTGGTCTGTGGAAACAGCAGCAGCCTTGTAATATAAAACACCCAACTATGCTGACGTGGTTTGCTGTTTCATGTAGTTCCTTTGCTTGTTGTTCTGGGCCTCTTTTTGAAAATCATGTTTCAGGATTATTAGAAATTGCCATTTAAAGAATAGTTATTCACAGAATTTGCTTTTGGAACTCTTCATGTGTGGATAAGTAATTTTTTTTTTTTAAATAGAGCTTGGTGAAACATTTGCGTTTCCACCCTCCATTTTGCAAAACAAAGGAAACCAGCTTTCTTAAATTTTTGATAGATAAAATATGTATCCAATCCAAAGTGGGCCCTTTTTGCCACAACCTAGTCTGTTAAAGTAGCTGGAAAAACTTGTTGAGATGTTCGAAAATGTCAGAAATCTGTCCTCTTTTAACCATTTTGGCCTGAATATGTGGGTAAAAACAAACATTCAGCCATTAAGCACAGGGCTATATTTAAATGGTTGATTGGGGTTAGAATCTGTCAGTCCAGGTGAAGAAGGTGCTACATTTCATGAAATACTGCTGCTGCTAGTCAGCTCTGACAGCTGTGTGTTAAATTCTGCAGAACCCACTCATTAAAGCTGCAGCTTTGCCATTTCCCCCCCTACAAAACACGTGAAAAGGTTTGACATGTTACAGAGACACATATGGTATTCATTGAAAAATAGCCAGCAGCTAATGACTAAATGACTATTTCCATACAACCACGTAGAGTACCAATTAAAAGTTTAATACACTTAATTATTTACTATTTAGTTTAAAGGAGGACAGTCAAACTCTTTTCTGCCCTTCTTCAGACAAAATAATAAAAAAATACTCTTTGTTTGGTGAAGGTCGCCAGTCACAGGGCAACACAGAGACACACAGGACAAACAACCATGCATGGGAGAATTTGGAGAGATGAATTAACCTGACAGTCATGTTTTTGGACTGTGGCAGGAAGCCAGAGTACCTGGAGAGAACCCACGCATGCACAGGGAGAACATGCAAACTCCATGCAGAAAGACCGGGGCTGGGAATCGAACCCAGAACCTTCTTGCTGCAAGGCAACAGCTCTACCAGCTGCGCCACTGAGCAGCATCTAATAATTTCAGAATATGCTAATTCAAATAATGATAACACAAAAGTTTAGGGTGTCTCTTATAAATTTGCAGAATTTAAGTTTGAACAGACCATTAAAAAAACAGAACATTTGATATGTGAGATCTGGGATTTTCAGCAGGTTACATTGATTCTTTTTCACATAGCTCTAAGTTTTCTCACCACACAGACAGCTGACATACTCATGTCAAGGACCACAGCGGTTTATAGATGTTTGTGTTTAGCAGTTGAAATCTATGACATGTTCAGTACGACAGGGTTCAGTGTTTGCAACGTTCGTCTGTCTTGAAGGACGGCCTCACTCCCTTGATGCTGTCAGCCAAACACGGTCACTCTGAGGTGTGCAGCTCTCTGATCGACTGTGGTGCTGAAATCAACACTCCAGACAACTGTGGCAGGTAAAGAGATAATAATTTAACACATGTGAGGAAGCAGACTAGATGTTCATAAAACATTTTCTTGCACATAGCTGGATGTTTTAATTTGTACTTCTGTGCTGTGATACGAGGTCTGTCCATGTTGTAGGACTGCTTTGATGCTTGCAGCTGAATCCAGTGCAGTAGCTGCGATCGAGGTTTTAGCTCAGAAAGGAGCAGATCTGTCCGCTGTAGATTCAGAGGGCCATGATGTTGTACACTATACCAAGCTGTTGGGCAGCTCTGAAGCCCAGACTGCCCTCCTGGCTGCTCTGAACAGACATCCACTTTTAGGTAAGACTTAAAATATGCAGGCAGTGTAAATACAGTATTTAAGCTTACATTTTTTATGTAACCTGGCCTAATTGGTATTTTACTTTCATTGAGTGTTCTTTAAATAAAACCAAAAGTTAGGCTTCAAGCTTTTCCATGGATCAGGAAACGACTCTGGATATTTGCTAAGGTTTCAACACTATAGCAACACTGCCATCTACTGTTATGCTATGGTTACTTTTAGTGTTTCTTAAACTTTCAGCTCTGGATGCCAAAACTCTGAAATTTTGAGATGCAAATAAGCCTTTTAGATAAGCCAAATAATATATATGGGCAACCCAAATCCTCTTTCATGTATTTATACGCACTGTCTTTAAAACTCCTGTAAGATTCATAATAATTTGCTATTACCAATTATTTATATATCTGTAAAGGATCTCACTGTCCTGTGCTTCTCTACTTGCTGCACTTTGCGCTCCTGTTTTCAAAATGCTCATTTGTTGTTTTTACTGACACCCCTGACAGATTCCAAGTCTACAAGAAATCCTCAGGTAAAATATCTGTGACCTTTAACCTCTGCTCAGCACACTACAATGCTACTAAAACATTTGAATGTTCATAGATTATCAAGTACAAGTGATAATCTGCGTGCTCTAACCTATTGCTAAACACTTCAGTGCTGCGCTGATTATTTGCAAAATAATAAAAATAAATATGTACATGAAACTTTATAGCCTCCAGATTTGTGTGATTATATTATATATTGAGCTCAAAATATTTGCATTTGCATAATAAATCTACATAATATGTAAGTTTCACTTTCTGAAAAAAATTTCTCAGGCAAAAAGGCATCACCTCCTGATTTTTCTGAATAAAACATGTTTGATCATTCTTCTACTAACCAGCACTGAATCCCACCTCTGTTTTTTCTTTCTCCTTTTGTCAATATCTGTCTGATTCTCCTACTGGCTTCTTAGCATGATCAGGTAGCTAAGCTAAGTGATGAGCGGATCACAACTCCCAAAAAACGAAAAGCACCTCCACCACCTAACAGTCCACTGCAGGTAAATGCATGTCTTTCTGTGCATGTCTGAAGTGAATTAATAAAAGGAATAATGAATTACAGTCATTGATTTGTTGTTCTGTTTCCTGTTCTGTCCCCCTTTCTGTTTTCTCAAAGCAATCCGGCTTGTTGTTGTTTTGTTTGTGTTGCTACTGACCATCATATTAGAAAAACTAGTTATTAATGATGAGAATTAGTTCTCAGCAAGGCTTAGAGCTTCTCTAAAACTCAAGAATAAAGGTGGTTTTATGCAGATAGGAAGCATGAATCCTAAATGTCTGTATTTGATCGTCCTTCAGAGTTCTGGAGCCTCTTCTCCTTCTGCTGTTACTCCTTCCAGCACTCCTGCTTCCAACAAAGGTGACACTCCAAAGAGATTTAACTACAAGGTAGGACTAAGCTACAAAAGTTGTGCTAAGAACTCTCTGTTTTTTCTTTATCGTTGTATGCCACATGTGTCAAAGTCAAGGCCAAATCTGGCCCACTGTAGCTATTTATGGGGCCTCCAGACTCCAAAATACATCATTCTGTGATTTTACTGAATTTTTTTCACAAAATTGGTCAAAAACACTGAGTTTAAAATCACTTTTAAAATCATACATCAGTGCAAATATTGTAGACGTTCCTTGCAAATATTTCTAAATTAGCACCATAAAATCTGACTTGGATTGCCGAAAAAAGACAAGAAAAAAGAAAACAATCAAAATTCTGGAGTTATGCATATCTTAACAGTTTAATGGGTTTTATCAATACATTCTGGCACAACCAGCCCTTAAAGAACATCCTGATTTTAATGTGGCCCAAAATGTTCACACCCCTGTTGTATGCCATCAAAGTTATTCGTACCACTTCAACTTTTCAATATTTTCTCAATCTGTTTGATTAGAATTTTATATTAAAAACTCAACACAAAGCAGCACATATCTGTGAGGCAGATCAGATAATAGTTTTCTTTAATTATGATGATCTTAAAAAGCATTTTTATTAGATATTAAACTGTATGTTTGAACACTGTTTACTAGATAGATGATCTTATAAAGCAAGTGGATTTTATGTAGATGTATTAAAGTAAAAGGAGTGAACACCTCTTTTTCCCTATTATGTCTAAAAAAAGTCAACTCTACAAATATGTCCTACTTTGTGTTTGTCTTTTGCATAAAATTTTAATAAATTGCATTAAAGTTCTTGACTGTAAAGTAATAAAATGTAAAAATCTTCAAAGGGTGTGAATGATTTTGCAAAGCATTATATTTGTAGTTGAAGGTCAGCCTCCAAAGGTTTTTTCCACTTATCTGCTCTCTTTCTTTGCCACCACCCTTCGCTTCTGTCTCCTCCCCTCGTCGCAAAGGGGGACGAGTTTACAGGATTACCACTGAAAGAGGTTGAGAAGCTCCATGAAGAGAGGAACATGTTGCTGGAGACAATCGAAGACCTGAAGCAGACAGTAGAGACGGTGACTGTTCCTCAACTGGAGGTGAGGGTGATAATGATTAACAAACTGTGGGGCTTGTTGACTTTGCTTCTGGGCAGCTTTAAAACCAGGTGGGTGAATGAGACTAGAAGAGCTAAACAAAGAATGACATCATTGCAGCTGTAATAATACACAGTGTAGAGAACGACAAACACACACTGGACATTTATTTAACCGTACACTTGGAAGTTATACCTCTTAAGGTTTAAGAATTTTCTTCGAGTTTAAAGAACATTTTGACATTATTCACCACATTAAAATACTTTTCGACGCAGTAAAACAGTTTTGAAGATAACCTTCAAAAAACACATCTTAGTTCATTTGTTTGGTCATGTTTTATTTGTAGCTCTTTTTCTGAGTTCAGTACATGTTTCCGAATCATGTGCCTTCTTAAAAGGAGGTCTAATCTAAGCTGACAACATGCCACAACTTGCGTTGTTTTCCTGACGATACCTGGAGGTCCCTAATGCTACCTTTATGTGTCTCTTTGGCATGTGAATATATGTTTGTTGGCAGGTCGAGCACACAGCGTCTGCAGCTCTGGTTTCTGCTCTGCAAGCCAGGATCAATGCTCTCACTTTGGAAAACCAGGAGCTTGCAAACAAACTGAAGGTATTTGTGTTTTTGTTGTTTACTTCCAGGTTTAAGTGGTAAAGCCTGAATAGAGCCACCAGATTTACTGAGTTTTAAAGTGTATGACTAACGTTACTGTGTTTGAGGATGTGCAAAGATGGAGAATAAAGAAATCAAACAAACCAAACAAATTGGTCAAGATCCTCCAAACTAGCCGTTAAAAGGATTTTTGTAACACAAAATATTTGATTGTTAAAATCCCGATTGGCTATTGAACAATTCTTGAATCAACCAAGAGCAATGTAATGGAAAAGCTCTAGAAGTTTTGATTTTATGGAGCAAAAATATCTTTAAGGTACAATAGAGCTTTGTTGGTAATACATTTAAATTTGATCATCTTTGATGGCGTTAAGAGAGAGACACATTTTCTGAATTATTCTCTTCAGAACGTTAATAGCAGCATTGTGAAATAATTGGAATATGTTATGTCATTTTTGTGAACTGCGCAACTTGTTCATCTTTGAAAGAAAAACAAGTTATTTTTCCCAATTCCTGAAAAAGTGTTTTAGACTTCGCCCTACTTAATTATTTATGCTTCTCAAACATTTCCAGTTTGGAAAAAAAAAATATCCATAACTATGCAGAGAAAGAAAAATTACACAATTTTCAACATTGTTGACAAAAAGAATATTCAAAAAGCAGATTGTGCATTTGTATTGATCCTTCCTGAGTTAATACAGTTAATACAGTTTAGTTTAGAACCACTAAACTATCCTGATATGTTTCCCAAATCTTCGCAAAAGAATTCATAAGATTAGACACACACTGTCTGCGAACATCAATTTTCAAGTCTTGCCACAGATTCTCAATTACATGCAGGTCTAGACTTTGGTTTAGATCAAAATGCTTTGAAAATTAACAGGTTTTCTTACAGGATCTCTATTTATCAGGGTGGTGTGCAGTGTTGGTGTTCTGTCACACATAGAGTCCAATAAAGGTAAAACTAGTAGATGTCCTGTTGACAGATCCTCCCTCCTGATGGTTATGTTAGGTCTTTTGGCTGCTCCTTATTAACGCTCTCTTTGTCTGCTGTGTCACTTTAGTTAGGTGGCCATGTTTAGTCTTGCAATCATTTTTCCAGGGTTGTGAATTGAACAAATTTCTGGCAGATGTTCAAAGCTTTGGATATTGTAACCTAACCCATAAACTGCTCCACATTAAGTGTGGAGTTTGTTCATGATCTTGTTTGTTCATTAATGTTTCCCAGGAAACCCCCATAGCTTTCACTGAGCATCTCTATCGTTACATTACGCAGAGGGGAATTTCACCTATTAGAACATGACTCTCAGCATGATGAGTGACGAGGGCTGATTACAAAATCTACACTGTAGATGATTTATTTTCCTTCCACGTCACAATTCGGTGATACTCTGAAGGTTGTGGTTGTGGAAAAACTGTGAAAAACGGTTCAGAAGGGATAAACAATAAAAAGTTGCATATCCTGGGTGAATCTGAATACTCCACAGTTACTGGAATAAAAAAAGCCATCCAGAGAAGCTGCACAGTTTGATCTGTGTGTTTCTGATACCAAAAGTAATCAACCTCTGTGTTATCCATGTTTGGCGAAAGAAACTTAGTGAGTTATTTTGGCCTTCTGGATAAATACAGCAGTGTCATCTGCATAACAAATACGTTCTCAGTTTTGACTGAAGCTCCTCAGGAAGTGTTTGGATAAATGGATATTTATATATTGGATATTTATGTTTATTAAAAATAATTTTAAAAAACCACCATATTTGCCAGTGGTCATTTTGGGGTGAGTTTTGAAAGACAGATTGATGGTTTACATGAACCTGTTGTTGCTTCTGAACATGAGATGACTCAGCAAATCAGGTTTCATTGCTGTTTTTAAAGCTTTCCATGATATGTATTCATTTAACTATGCATTATGCATTGGTATTTATTAAAGCTTATTTTTATTTTTACCTTTTTTAAATTTATTTATTTGATATTTTATTTGATAAGATTCTTTGATGTGAATCAAAAATCCAAAATTTCTGCTTGAAGTTAAACAGTTTTAGTTGCACAAAATAAATAAGTAATTCATGCAAATGTTAACCAAACTTTGGCTTGGTTAAGAAGCCAAAGCTTCAGATAATATTGGCAATACAATTATGAACTTTTAGGTAACACTTTATTTGTGCATAAGACTATCATGACACTGTAATAAACATGACATCATACCTTTCATAAACATGAAGGAGTCTATTCGAGTATTTACAACTGTTGTCATGAAGTGTCTTTTTTTGTAAATAATGACACTATTAGTGCAAAGTTGTATTAAAATTTGCATTAAAAGTGTCATTATTTACCAAATGACACTTCATGACAACAGTCATAAGCATTCATAAAGACTCCTTCATGTTCATGACATGATGTTATGTCAGTCTTATACACACCACTTCAAATACAAAACAGTATATCTAAAAATCTATTGTATTAACTTATTTTTTTATTCCAAAGAGATTGTAAAAAGTAATAATCATAAATGTTAACTCTCATGTCCTCTCAACACACAGAGACTTCCGTCGCTACCAGGAAATGAGCTGAAGGAGAACAGCCGTCCGAACAGCATGGCCTCCAACTCCTCCTTCCATTCCACACAGGACGAGTTTCATTCACCGGCACAAGTAGCCTCTCCAACCCAGGTGGAAGGGGGAGAGCATCCTGTTAAACTGCAGGAAGAGGGGGGCGAAGGCGGGAGCAAAGAGGAAATCATAATTTTAAAACAAGCACTTGAAGGCCTTCAGATAAAGCTGCTTGAAACCAAGAAAGAATACTGCTTGCTTCAGGCTCAGCTGAACTCTGACAGACAGAGAGATGCGGATGGAAGTGTTCGAGAGAAAATAAGGGAGGAAGAGTTGATGGAAAGTTTAGCAGAGCTGCAGGCAAAATTGACAGACACTCAAGAGAGATACCATCAAGCTATGGAGGAAGTGGAGGATCTGAAAGCACAGATGGGAAGGGGAGAAGAAGAGTTCACAGAGAAACTGGAACATGAGGCAAAACAACTGAAGGTGCGGCTCATCCAGTTGGAGTCAGAAAAAGACGAAACGGCTCACCGAATCAGATTGATGGAAGAAGAGCTGCAGAGGACAGAGGAGGAGAGGCGGACCGCAAAGGAAAAAGAGCAGAGGACGGCGCAGATCGAAGAGCTTTACAAAGAGGCACAAGAAGAAGTCAGAATGCTCCAGGTAAAAACAAGATTCAGCCCTTCCAACAAAGTAGAAGAAAAAAAACAGATCAAATGTCTTACTTTAGCTTTTGAATGTCATTCTTTTCAAATTACATAAACTGTCATTATCTGAGTTTGCAATCTCTTAATTGCTGTTGCATAGGAGGCCCTGAAGGGAACGGTCCCCGTTGAAGCCGCAGCCAAAGACTTTGAGGAGATGAAGGCTGATTTAAATGAGGTCATAGCTGGGCAGCAACAGCGCTTGCTGGAGCTGTCACACTCCTACAGTGAAACCAAAAGCCAGCTGATTGCCACTCAGAAAGAACTGGCCGAAGCCCGAGCTGATAAACCCTCGGCCTCATCCGTCTCTTCAGAGCAACAAGTCCAGGTGCTGAGCAGTCAAGTAGAGGAGCTGCAGACATCGCTCGCTGAGACCGAGAGGAAGCTTTCTGCTGCTCAAGAGGAGATCACACGCCTGAGGCAGGAGGCCGAGGCTCAGACACAGAGCTCTGTGACCCTTACAGACCACACACAGGTTGTGTCATCTCTGGGAAATGCCATCAAGGAGCTAGAAAGTGACTTGGAAACCCTCAGAGAGCAGCTGCATCAAAAGACAACACAAGTGGAGGCTTTTCAAAAGAGGTGCGGAGAGAAACATTAAAAAAGAAAAGAGGAATAAATGTTTTTAACTGCTATGCGTCACTCTGAAGAGTCAGTTTCTTTGAAGTACTACTATTATTATTATCATTATTACTACTTAAAATAGTTTCTCGATTGTGTCATAAAATGCCACTACGGTATGTGCCTGAAAAATACATCATACTACCCCTTTAAGATGGTCTTCCAAAACATTTTTTTTATTTTTACGCATAACCTACCAACTGCAGAAGCATACATGAAGCCTAATGAATTTTCTTGTAATTCTGTGTCACACAGGCTGAGTGCAGAGCAAGACGTCACCTCGGAGGATACAGTTCCCCGACTGGACCATGACAGCATGCGGGAGCAGCTGGAGGGCGAACTGAACCATCTGACTCAGCTTCTTCAGGCAGCCTTGAGAAAGCAGGATGAGATGGCTCTGGAGGCGGCCGATGCGTGGCAGAAGGTAGGAGGAAAAGAAACAAAGACGTCCACAGAAGAGCACTCGTTGTGCCTCTATGCTCTCCTGATATGACTTCTCATGTTGAACTTGTCCTGTTCTTCCATCACTTAGGCTCGGGATAATCGCGCAGAGCGGGAAGCTCTGCAGGAGCTCTTGATGTCACGGGAGAAAGAGAACCAGACTCTTACCTCCAAACTTGCTGAAGCCCAGGATGCTGTGTGTCAACTCAAGCATCTGGTAGAAAATCACGTGGCATCAGAAAGAGAAAAGAACAAGAGGGTCAGTAATTATCTGTTTGTCTGCTTCAGAAAAGCAGTTCAAAGAAAGCTTAATCAGAAACTACACAAGTAAAAATTAACTCTCAGCAACTAACAAGTCCTAATACACAAACTCAGATGTGCTTAGTAGTTATTGGACTCAATGCACATGTTGCAATGAGAGCAGCTTACAGACTCCACTGCTCTCAGAAACCTAATGTCTGCAAAGATTGGAAGCTCCTGTTCTCCTGTACTGCCAGATTTCCTTTAGCTGCATATGTACGTAAACAAATCTGAATTAGAATACTTTCTTAGCTTCTTTGTTGCTTTATAATGTTTATTGTTATATGAATCTTTGCTTTTTTCCGCCTTCAGATAGATGACTTGTCTCGTGAAGTAGGCAAACTAAAGGAAGCCCTGAATAGCCTGTCACAGCTCTCCTACACTTCCTGCTCCCCGTCCAAGAGGCAACAGCAAAACCAGCAGATGGAGACGCTTCAGCAGCAACTAAAGCAACTTCAGTACCAGCTAGCTGTGAGATTCGTTTTAAGTTATACGTAGCAACTCACTGTCAGTGCTAATATTTGTTCCTCTGGCGTATCTGAACTAAGCCTTTACCTTGTGTTGCCTCTGAAGGAATCAAAGAAGCAGCATGATGAAATAGTGTCAGTCTACAGGATGCATCTTCTCTATGCGGTTCAGGTAAATCAGTTTTTAATTTTTACTCATTTCACCCAGTGCGATGCCTGCAATCTATCAAATCAGTTTTCATAAATCTGGATTATTCAATGTCCATTAAACAACGTGGATATTTTGGCATAAAGTGGAATTTGATTGAAATATTGAAATGTGTTTGAGTGTGGAGATTAGTCAGCTGACTAATCCATGCTATTTTTTAATTTCACAGTTAGGTAAAAACTATTGAGAAATTTAAACCTGGAATTTCTTTATATGAAAACTGTGAAGGAATATTTGTGGCAACGTTTAGACCTCAAAAGGTTGTTAAGCTGCAGTATTGTAGAAAAAGCCATGTAATTCTTTGGAGTTTTGATAATCCAAAACTTTAAAAGAAATGAGCCAGTTAGTAACTGGTTTGTTACTGTAACTGTCTCCCTCAGGGTCAGATGGACGAGGACGTCCAGAAAGCTTTGAAGCAGATATTGAAGATGTGCAAGGTGCCAAGTCAAGCCAAGGAGGCCTGCTAAGAGTCAGCTGGGAGTCTCCACAAAAGCACATTTATTTTTAGACTGAAAACACATTGTGCCTGTGTATAAGCCCAGAGCATTTGCTTATAAGGAGTTGGTTTACAGGTTTGTGTTTATTGCCTTTGCTAAGGTCATTTTGAACCTTTAAAAGCCTCTGCTCTACATACATGAAAGTGTTATCTGTTAATGGATGACTGGCCTGGGAAAGCACACCCATCAGACGCCACATGTAAAAGGAATTCAGCAAGGTGTCAGTCTAGGCATCAGTTGCAAAAATCTAAAAATATTCAACTATTTTTTCCTCTGTTAATCTTGCAGTTGAAGCAAGCGTCGATGTCCTTAAAAATGTATTCAGCCAGGTTCCCGCATTGAGAAATATTTCTTTTGAATCCAATTGTACACTATCCTGACAACAGGAGGACTTTAAAGTTGCAGGATAAACTAAAAACGGATGAGCCAGCTCCTACATGCAGATCAGTTCAAAGCAGATGCAAATAGCAGCATTAAGATCATAAACACAGATGTGGAAGAAACACTATGTAAATTGCTGATCTTCAAACTTACCAAATTAAAGCGTAAATAAGGTTTTCCAACAATAAGACTAAACACAGGAAGGGTTTGATTGTGCTAAAACCATCAGTTTGGGCATTTTAAATGTGTCTTCACTGTGACAACACAATGTTAGAGTGTAAATCAGCCTCACTGACATTTTCTGCTGTCGATATTCCCACTTTTTTATAAAACAGATTTTAAGTCGTTCATGTTTGTCCAAATTGCAACACCAATTTACATTATTAGATTGGTGAACTCCTGAACAATTAATGGAGCTAAACTGAAAAGAGTGAGGAGGAAAGCTTTCTTTCAGTACTTTCCTACAGAAAAAAGCTAAATTCTTCCCAAAATCAAATACTTCCCAAGTTACTGTAACTGTATGAGGGGTTGTACTTATGAGTTTTTCCATGTGACTGACGAGATTTTATTTGTAACAAAGCACTATTTGTTGTAGTTGTTTCTAAGCTGTAGATCTTCCTTTTGTCATCCACATAATAGACTTTAACTGTTGTAGGGAAAAAAAAAATTTCACTTGTGACAAGTGCGTAACTGTGTGCATTCGATATTTATGTGTTTTTATCTCGGTTCAGTTTCCTTACTGTTCTGTCTTGTTTGCAGACTTTTTTTTACTTGAAAAGCATTGAAAGCATGTTGGCTGGAAATGATTGGCTGAGTTCTGCCATGTGCCTGTAAATCATCAGACTTCTTTATAACATCTCAATTATTTATTTACATTTACCCATTTTTATTTTGCAGTTCCCTTGTTTGATCTCATCTATAGGTACACATTAAATCCACTGTAAATTCTGCACTCCTTTGCCTTAGCACTGTTCTTATGGAGGCCACATTTCTACTTAAAAGCGTTTTGTCTGTTCAGTGTCGAATCAACACTAAAATTTTGTATGGGTGAGTTTCTCAGGTAACCTTTTACACCTGACTAACATGTTTGACAGATCTTATATCTGAGGTTGTAGGAGACAAACGTTTTCGCTTTCTGCCTCGACTCACGTTTTGTACCAGCAAAGGGAACTCCGAGAAACTTTGTTGTTTGGTTTACTAACGGTTTTGTAGTGACAAGAAAAAATTGTTTACTATCCACTTTATTAAATTTTAAAGATAAGCCGTGTTATTTTCTGTGTGTGTTATATTTGCCACCTGCCATGGTTCAGATTAGTCAACTTATACTTGGAAGCAAAATGAACATGCAGGTTAACAGGATATTGGTAATACAAGCTAGACAGCCTGTTTTCCCCCATTGCTACTTTTTGAGTCACTTTTTCAAACATAAAAATATTTTTGTTCTGTCTACACAGAAACCTCTCAATATGTGTGTCCCTTTCTTAAAATATATAAAATTCTCAGAAAATTTTGATATTTACCTATCAGATATGTTCTGCTTTTTATTTTTGGTCACTCTTAATTTAAGTATTTTCCAAAAATTTTTATTTATTAAGGGGGGAAAAGTCATCCAGACCCACTAGGCCATGTGTGGAAAATAAATTCAATCCCCACCTACCTTCTTCATTTATTAGCTGCAAGTAGTCATAGCCATGAAGAACACAAAGGATAAATGTTGACATGAAATGTAAGAATAGGTGATCAACTTAAACATTTGTCCTGAATTTAAATCTCAGCTTTGTGATGCATTTTTTAAAACTACATGGTGACAAGTACCGAGATATTTTCCTCCAGTAAACGAAGGACTACATCAGCATATTTTTGCTGAAGTAAAAGTAATTGTCCAAGAAATTACTCAAGTAGGAGTAAATGTATTTGGCAAAAAGACTACTTGAGTACTGAGTTGTTGACCATAACATCTGATTTAATATTTAACATCAGACAGAAATAAATTACAAAGTTATGTGCAAAGCTTTGTATTTTTAAGATAAATAATAAAAATAATAATATAAATAATATGATTATAAGATATAAAATTTAGGGAGAGGAAACTTATTCAGATCAAATTGTTTTTCGAGAGACTTAAGTCCTATGAAATTAATTCTTGGAGTAGGTAATTTATTTCCAGGTAAGGTTCTTCCAGTGATATTAGATAAAAATTAACAGAACATTTAGTAAAACTATTTGCCGTGGACCGAGTCGGCAGAACGTTCTCTCTGCTAAGATTAGCAATACTTCATAATAATGTTACTTCAGTAAAATTAAAAATACGTTGTAGTAAAACTACTCCTACATGTACATTTCCCCCCCCATAAACTGCTTAAGTACATGTAACAAGTTACTACACATGTCTTCCTAAAAGGCAAAGTAATCTTTTGACAGTATTTTAAGAAATGCTTTCTGAGTGAAATACTATCACTATTGCCACATTGTCAAATCAAAATAATGAGACTGATATCCACTTTTTCAGTTTAGACAAAGTGAAATTAATCTTAGCAAAAATTAAGCACTCACACTTTTAGTCCAGAGTGGTATCCAGAATATGAAAACTGTTGCTTGATGTTTTGTGACCAAGCAGAATGCACAGGCAGTAAAATGCCACCAGATGGCAGCACACACCAGGATGGGTCTTTGTCATAAGGTAATTTGTGCTCTAGGACATGAAAAACATAAATTATGGCCTGTAAGATACAATATAAGGTGATATTTCTTGGAGTTGTAGGATTTCCTTCCCTCAGGAAGATTATCAAAAACATATTGTACTTACAAAATTTAAGTTACTTTCTGCAAGTTACAGCATAAAATAAGTTGCTGTATAATGTGACCTGTGATCTCACATGTTCTACAACTTATAGGTTGCCTGATTACTTTTCCAGATCTTACAGGTAAGTAAAAACAAGTACGTTTTGTAAAGAAACATAGCAAGTTCCAGAAAAACAACATTTGATTTCTGATAAAATAAACTTTAAAGTCCACAAAATCAGCCCTTAAGACTTTAATCTGAAAGGTAATTTAGGTTTTGGGAGTAAAATCTGTAAATCCATTGTATTCTGAGGTATCCTGTATGTTGCAAAAGACAATGTAACATTGAAACCTCATAATTTCTGCAAATTAAAGGGTGTCCCCTGGATTTTAAGAAGTACTTGAGGTAAAAGTAACATTCTGTAAATTTCAAATGGAGGTTCCAGGAGAGTAACTTCACAATTTGTACAATATTAATTTGCAAGTTTTGGAAAGTACCCTTGTAGAAAGTGACATATAATTCTTCAAGTAATTTATAATTCTTGGTGCTAAGTATCAAGTTCTGTGGATGTGACCTCTGACTTCTGGATGCAAACCTTTAACTGGTAGAAAATATCTGATGATGTTTGTATTACCACCAAATAAGAATATGTAGGTTTTATGAAAAACTCCAGTGATTTCCTTGATCACCTTCCAAAACTGATGGAAGAAATGAAGAAATGTACCCTTCTGGGTTTCAAACACTCTGGATAAAAAACTAATCACATGCATTGTTTGTTTTCCTGTTTGGTTAGGCTCACCGTAGCGCATGTCAGCACTTGGTTCTCCCTCTTCGTCCACTCAACGTTGCCTCTCAGAAGTGCTGCCAACTTGGTTTTGAGTCATTTATCTTCCGCTCTGCATCCTGCTAACCAGTGGCACAACAACATCGTTTCCTGTCTTGGCCGTGTGTGTTTTCCCTGCTAGGCAAATACACACATGTAGATATTTACACAAGAACACACACATACCTTTGCCTTTAGTTAACCAATTCCTATCCACCTTTGCTTTCTCCCACGTTCTGCCCTCGGACCTCTGGGGTGAGTGGAGGGTAAACCAATGCTGTGATCATAATCCAGAAATGGCCCACATTTGCTAAATATCCTGAGGTTGAAAAGAAAAGTCCAGTTCTGGAGTCTGAGTGTCACGATGGTTGGTCTAAATAACTCACAACTTATTAGGTATGAAACAATACAGAGATAATAAAAAAGGTACTATACTTTCCTTCTTTTAGTATTTGAGATGAAATCTGTTTTAAGTCTTTGTGTTGTGAATATTGTTGTATTTCGGTGTTGTAATGACTAGTAATGACTGCCGATCAATAAGCTAATGAATTTATAGAGCTGCAGATCATAGATTAGATAAAGCCGGACCTGCCAGTAAAAATAAACAAAAGTCTTAATATTAAATTAGTACAAAGAGAGAGTTCCCTACCTTTATATAATGAGCTGTACTTCAATCTGAACATGCAATAGTCAGACATTAGTAGCATAAAGACAAGTCAAAGCAATGAAAACCTACATAACATGAGATAACACTGTTGCCAAGAGAAATACTACATAGAAACATAAGCAATAGATTAGAAGTGAAGAGAGAGTGCATAGGTTAAAATTACTGCATGGGTGACTAATTCCCCACTGACACACTCTTGAAGTTGCGTATATAAACGTGCTCCTGCTTCCAGGATCATGTGGGGACAACAACAAAGTGGAGAACCTTTGGCTTTGTGGTGTGTTAAAATAGCAGCAGGAAGAGAAGCCTTCCAGCTGCCACCTGCTAGAAAACATATTATTTTCCATGCTTTTTGCACACTTTAGCGAGCCATATATTTCTGACTGATTATGGTTTGTGTGCTTGGTAAATATTGTTGAATAGTCTCCTGCTAATGTGCGTCATAGACCTTGTGCTTGCTCCATGTGTGCTGTTGGCTCAAAAAATCTATTTAAGGGCTGGTATTTACATTTGCTACTTGTGTGTATATATTATAGGGGTCAGGTTAATTAAGCATTTCCGACTATTTTTGACCGCAGATTTAGAAATCTAACTTGCAGTTACACAAGGATTTTTGCTTATGTGTTTACCAGCTTTCTGTATGTAGAAACTGAATTTTTGGCCATTCTTCTTGGTAAAACAGCTAAGCCAGATTTTATAGAGGGAATCTGTTTGCTGGCTCTAGCTCTGGATTATACTGAACAAACTGAAAACACAAAAAAATGTTGATCTAAGTTAGTCAATTAAACTTCTGGCTTTATGTTTAGGGTGAAATACCTGTTGAAAGCCACATTCTTAAATATTCTGCTGCCTCTAATTCTTCTAGAGTTGATTCACCTCCAGGTTTATGCCGTTTCCCTTACATGGCCTTTAGCAAACTTAATGACTTTCTTCTTGCCAATCTTCCAATTTTGTGGTGCTACCATCTGAGCTCTGTGTCACTGCAGCTTTTCTTGCTACAATCCTGATTGCTTCTCTCGTTAATTCTCTCCATAGGTGGGCATCCTTATTTTGCTAGATTTGGAGTTGTGACACAATCCTTATTTGATTTTGAAAGCTAGAGATATTGTTTGTTAATGTTCTCTGAAACATCTCTGAGACCCTAAAGGTTCATCTTATCCCAGAACTTAAATGAAGTTAAAGGTCACTTTTAAAGCTCATTGGTAAACTTCCCCTAACCTGAAAATGACCCACCAGTCTCAAATCTTGGTGGAATCCATTTGCTGTTTCCTTGAATTTAAAGTTTACCTTCTGAAAATAAAAGGTTGCTTTTCCAGAACTTACAGGGTACCCCTCCTGGAAATTACATGGTAGCTTTCAAGCCAGGCTGTTGAGTGTCTAAATAGGCAAGGCTCATTTTCTTACAGGATATTTTTCTGCTCATAATTTTTGAACATAGTCTAGATTTTAAAGTTATTCATTGAGTAAATAAAAACTATGTGAGAATATTTGAAATTTTGCCAATCTTTATGTATGCTGTGAATAAAACCTTTTCTAACCTTTGACCTCAACGCCATCAGCCAGCCTTTTAGTGAACTGGAAATCTCACTGTAACCCAGATGCACGCTGCTGTCACCTCCACTCTTCTGTTTGTCAGATCCCGAATAAACCCCCTTGATGCTGCCTTGAAAATATCCAGAGTAACAAAATGAGGTAGTTTAATTTGACTCACTGCGCATTTTTAGAAGTAGTAAGTATTTCAGCTGCTCACACGCGGTCATGGTACCTACCGTCTGGAGATGGTGGGGGTCCAATGTACCTCATTTCTGTCCAAACTGGGATGAAATAATCAACTCAGCTTAAAATTACTGTGTTGTATTTTGGACTGAAATTAAGTGTTTGTGACTGGAAATTAATCTGTCTATATAATTAGTTTCCAGTGTAATTAATCAATCTGAACTGAATTTCGGCTGAATTGTATTGAAAAAGGACAGGACATAAATTGGACTTGTTTGCTTTGTAAACTAGTTGGATGACATTTTTGTTTTGTTGTGTATGGAGTCTATATAAATCAACTTACTTACATATTTTGGTCAGTCATACTTTAATTTATCTGATTTTAAGGTGATTAAAATGAAAACAAAACTGAAGCTGTTGCGTGATGAGTGAACAGGTCTAATCTACAATACAATGCTCTCTCTCATTTTGACAGAGAGCAGAAATTGTTAAATATTATTTCACCTGCATTTTATTAGCAAAAATGACCAACTTCTTTCTTGATTTACTGTAAGAAACATTTTTGATGCTTAGTCATGTACAGTCAGTGCCTCTCAGCTATCCCAAGAATGCCAATAAGTCCAGGGTCTTATTGACATGTCAACTGATCTCTCATCTAATGACTTCATGCATGTTCTAATCTTCTGTTGTCATCAGGGAGAATTATGATCTGCTGCTTTCTATTTGGCTGAGTGTGAGACCAAGTGGGTGTTCAAAAATGTATTTTATTGAGATTTCTGAAATAAAAGATGACTTAAATATGGACAAATTGATCTTACTTTATCTCCCTTGTACATCTTCTATATTATTTTCCTTTTTCTCTTCTCATGCAGATCTTTTTGGTTTGTCAACATTGTAAACATGCTCACATTCCACTCCAGTGCAACCACATTTTATTGTCGAGTAATTAACTGATGAGTGCAACATGTTGTTGTTCTGTTCAGCCACCAAGCCATCAAATGTTCTCAGTTTGTCTAATGCTGGTGGGCCTTGAAATAAGAGCCTGCAGTAGACGAATGGAGGGGCGTAAGAGACGCATGCAGTTTAATTGCTGCAAGATGTAACGCCGCCTGCGGCCTGCTGCGGTCGACAGACGAATTTCCACGTGCACATGCATACACTTCAAATGGGTGCAAATGAACCAACTTGTGAGCACATAGTGCACACAGTAAAGAAAACAGAGTTTTCCCAGTGTGTTACTAAATTACAGCATGGTTGGGTGATTTTCAGATCTATTTTTGTTTGTTTACTGGTGAAAAACAAGGTATTATTTTTTTACCACAAGTCTCTAATTTGATGGAAACATGTAAAAGTCAGTCTTTGAAGTAAATGGTATCACACAAAATCAAGCCGATTCAAAATGTACGATAATAAGTTTTAATTGAAAGATCCTTTAGGTAATGAAGACTCCAATTAATCTGGTTCCTGTCCAATTAAATCCAACTTATTCAAATATAATGAAATCATACAGTCGGAGTCCACGTCAATTAATCCTATTCCATATGAAAATACAATTAATGTCACTTTATTATTTAATGCAGTTGGTAAAAGGTTATCTAAGGAAGCTCACCTGATGGGATCAGGTTGTTGAGTTTGCAGCAATCCCACTTCCTAAACAAGCATTAGATGGAAGGGGAAAGAAATCTTTCTGCTGAAATCTACAATCATCTTCTTCATTCAAGATGAGATGATTGTTTCCACACCATTCCACAAAGCAGTCCATCAAATTGTTCTATTTGTAGCTTGTCCTAGAAAAGGACGCTGCTACCCACAAGAAGCACGGAGCAAGGAGTACTTTCCATGGAAGAGAAAACCAAAGGCAGGGCACTTAACAGTTAGGATGTTGGATAAAACCATTAGAAACTAGAAAATGAGTTTTACACAGAGGGGAATATGAAGGACAGGTTCAAAGGTTACTTGAAACCTATTGTTAATGTGCAGAAATAAATAAAACGGTTATTGAGACATATCTCAGCGTCAGTGTCGCAGTTAGATATAAGATTATGAACAAATCTCAAATGCAAGACCAGGTGTCAAACACAGTTTGATTAGATTCAAAAGTGACATTTGACAAACTTATCAGGACAGTTATTGATCATCTAGACTAGGTACTCAAATCCAAAACTCGAGAATCGATGTCCTGCAACTTTCAGATGTGCCTCTGCTTCAAAAAGGTAGAGTCAAATAATGAGATCATTGCTTTAAATTACCTTTAATGAGGTAATTTGAAGGATGCAGAGAACTAAACTAATCTGGATAATTTTAATGGCTGGTGGTGTTTATTAGACTCCACGCCATGGACTACAAAACCTTTCTATTCATCCTCCATTTGCTCTTCATTGCTGCAGTAGATTACGAAATTTTACCCTATTGTACACTGTTGATTTTGAAAATAAAAAACAGTGAGGTTTCGAAATCTGGCTGCGGTCAATAAAAGCCATTCTTGCACTGCTTTGGTGTGGGGTTCCCACTCATTTCCTTTCATAGAAATTTCAATAAAATTAGTTACAAAGGAAAAACCCCAAACTCCCTTTGTTAAAAAGTGAAACCTGGCAATATTTAACTGGTTCAATCTGCAGCTGTCAAAGGTCAGAAGTGTTCATAACATGTTTTTATGCCTTGGTTGTGGATCAAACCCCATTCTCATCCCAGGATCCTCAATTTCAAAAAACTGAAAATGAAGCCAAATATTTCAGTGGAACATTTTGAGCCAACATGATGGAGCTCCAGACATTGGCTTCAAGTTTATTTCCATATGCATCTGAAAATCTACTGCTCGCCTTCAAAGCCATACATACAAATTTTACAAATAGATTGTATTTCTTTTATGAATCTAAATTCATTTCGTAGTAAAGAAGAAAGCAGATTTTTACAGAAAAAGGCTTTTCAGGAACTTTGTCATGGGTTGTGTTGTAAGTTGGTGAAACAATATTGATAAGAATTGATGTGAAACATATTACAGGACAGAATTTTAAGCATTGTTAAAATCTCTGGGACTGCAAAATAAGTATTAAATGTTATCAGAAACAATAACTAATTTGTGACTGCAAGCCACTATCCATACAACCGGAAAAATTGGAAAAGCAGTCAAGGGAGGATTTTCCCTGTGGGGAAAAAGTATGATTCATAGCTCAACTTTAATATCACCAAGCGATCATAAGAAATTCAATAAAACCTGATCTCTTCTTGACCAATTCTCCAGATGATGCAACCAAATGAACTTAGATTAGGGACACTTACTCTCTTGTTTCTCACACTAAAGGAAAACCACTTATCACTTTCACTTATCACTCTGGAGAACTCCAAACCATCACACTAAAGATAGCACCAAAAAGTTGCAAAAAAGGGCATAAGACCTATGTTGATGTAATCGCAACAAAGTCTTTGTTCTACATGAGGACTACATAGCAATGGGAAAAAGTTTGAGACTGCCAGCCACTAATATGGAATCAAAGTCCTGCATCACAGATCAAGAATGTTTTCTTCTGTAATGAACGCAAAATAGCTGAAAGAGATCCTTGATGTGAAAGAGTCTTTGGCCACAAATCCAATGCTTTGAGATGTTTATTTCTGAATCCTATTTAGCACTGAATGATTACTGCAACGCAGTCTGGAGGAGAAGTGACATCAGTAAGCAGCATTAGCCAGCTGATCAGGCTTTCTTCCTGCTCATGTCCTTCACTGAAACTCCAACCAAAGATGTCGATAATTTGAAACCAATCATAGGAAAAACTTGGCAAAAATAAAATATAGATATATTTTTATCTATTATGTTAATGGTTGATTTAATATGTGAAAGATTTTTACAAATGATCATGTAAGTGTATACCTATGAGCAGAAATACCTTGTGATTTAATTACATTTTCTTTGCGCTGCTGCTTCGACTCTAGGGCAGGCTTCCCTGTTTCTGATTTGCTCCGACCTCCACACATCAGGTTCTGATGAGCCTAAATGGAAACACGTGGTCTGCACTAACTCCCCCCCAAAAAATATGGGGCAATATCATTTTATTAATGACTAAGAGACAGGAAAGAAGGTAAGGAGGGAGGGAGAGGTTGAAGAAAGGAAAAGTCTCTGTCCTTAAACGCTTTCTGGTCTTAAGAGCTCAAGACTGAGCTGCCTTTACTTCTGAGGAAGTTATTATAGGCAATCAGCAAGTCTGTGTTTGGATATGAAATATCCTTTCACCCCTCGAAAACTCCACACCCCGATGCTAATGACTGATATGTAAAAAGATTTTTTTTGTTCCTAAAAAATTACAAGAATATGTGCAAGAAGAATAATTTTGGTCTTGGGATGGTCTGATTTTCATATAAACAAATATATACTCAGTTGTTTAAATGAACAAATGAGTTCATATAAATAAATATGAACAAACATATAAACAAATGATTTGTGATTGGTTGATTTATAGTCAACTTTAACTATGAATTATAGTTTATTGTGAACCACGACAAGTTCATAGTCAAGAACTTTTCATAGAATGTTAATAGCATCAATGGAGCAATAGAACAACCCTTTCCACATCTCCTGCTATATGCTGGGAATCAGCTGGCAGAAACATTTACTAATCTGGCTGCTTGGAAATATTTCCTTCATGTCCTACAAAGCGGCTGAAACAGGCAACTTGAATTGAAATTTCTGAGTGTACAGCTAATAAATCCTGGTTTTAGTTATTCTAATTTGTGTAGCTCTTTTTTCACTTGGAAAGTCGAAAGCATCCATATGCGTCCTGATGATTTTATTCCTCTTTCATGTGTGTGAGTAATCTCCAGGAAGTGAGGCAGCTGAGCCAGCAGAAGTCTCAGATGCACGCGCTCTCTTCCCAATCGCACACTGACACCATAAATTTCCAATTACAGTATAAAGTCACAAAAAGGAAAAGGGTCATCCTGGAACTTGGTTTTTTATGGGCTTTGGGGGGTTTTGGGGGTCTGCAAGGAAACGTTAGAAAGGTCAAAGGCGTTATCGTTTTCTGTGCTGCCAACTTTCTGTTTTGTTCTTGCTTTGCAACAGTTTTTTTAAAATCTGAAAACATACATTTTACAAAGTTGCAAAAAATCCCAAAACAATTAAATGCAACTTCAAGATATTCGTGTTTGTCTGCTTTAACCCACTGATAGAAGTTATAGGTTTTGGAAAGAAAAGTCAATGATGTAATGTAATGCGCAATTCCAAGTGCCTGACTTAAATGCTTGTATTCAATCCAAAACACACCCAGAAAATCTGCGTTAAGTCTTAGTGTGACCAGAAAAACCACAAAAAATGCAAGAAATAATGCTTTCAATATACTGTGGCTGGAAATGTTCACATAGCTTCATAGCTATATGCTGTACATATACACACATAATTAAGTAAATAGTTTCACAATCTGCAATGTTTGCCAGTATAAAGTAAGCCTGGTATGTTAAAAAGGAAAAAAAACATTGTTTAATACCAGGATTAAGCAATGATTTTTAAATACTATGAATAAAGGCCTTCACCACAACAACCACTGGTCTTCTTTCAATGCAGAAGACCAGTGGCTGTACTCAGAGATCCTCACATTACATCTAATGCCCAGGAAGGCCACCTTTAAAACAAAGCTAATTTCAGTTTTATCCAACTTCTTCTAGCTCATGGTGTATTGTATCGACTCTGGCCTCTTACAAAGGTAAATAAGGGTAAAAAGAATGGGGAAAATTCTTTTATGTGTTAAACAGGAAACAATTTTCAAACCAGTGCCTTTATCTTTCTAGGACGAGGTCCTAAAGAAATGGACTCTCATAATAAACCACACCAGGATATTTATCTACCTTTTTAAAGCTTCTGTAATGCTGTAAGTTTGCTAATTTGCATGCTAATTACCAATTTTTCTATTCTCATGATTTACATGTGCCGCATTGAAATTAAACACATACAAGATATGTTTTACATCGAAAACATAATTTTTTTCGCTGCTACTTTTTTCCTGCGCTTTGAACCATGCAGCTTTTAGCCCGGTGCGGTTTTTCTGTGGAACCACCAGGGGGCTCTCTAGCAAGAAGTGAATCATTGGAAGTCAAAACGGGAAATCAAAGAAGAAAGTGCTAATTTCCATTTAGAACAACCACATGCTAGCAGCAGGCACGAAGAAATTTCTTCAAATTCATCTGGTGCAGCTTTTAAGTCGAGGGCTTTCGATCTGGTGATACAGGAGGGAAATAGAACCGCTGCACATAAACTCGGCGTGAGCGAAACTATTGTTCGGTATTAGAGACGGAAAGCTGCGACCTTAATAAATCCAGCAGCCCATGGAAAACTTGAGAGCGGCGGAGATACCAGCAGCTAACAGCCTGGTGCGGTTTATATATATACGTTTCCAGTTTGTTTGTTTTTCCAAAAAATGTGTAGATGCCTTATAGTATGGTGTGCTCTATAGTCCGGAAAATACGGTACATTCCAGCGATATGGATTTCATATTTTTTTTTCGGGAAGTTTACACCACAAGCCTTGGGTAAGTACTGAACTCTATGACTTATAATAAAGAGATGGTGTAACACAGTTCTTCATAATTTAGTCGATCCAAGTGAAACCTTGGAAGCTCACTCATGCTTCCAAGTGAGTGAGCTTCCAAACTGGAACTAAACCAGTGAAAGAATAGCAGAATGCTGCCAAACTTTCTGGTAGTATCCCTGATTAGGGAATTTGAAAAAAAGATGAACATATTCTGTATACATTTTGAAATAAGGCAAAGTATTGATGCATGTTTGCCAGTTGTTTGATCATAGCTAAAATGAAGAATGGCTGTTGCATTCCCAGCGTTATCCATCATGTTTTCCCACATTTTTGTGTTTGTCTTTGTGTACTTTCTAAATTTTGTTTTTGCATAACTTTGGCTGTGTTTATGCAAATCACCTGAAATTTAGCCACACTGTGTATTTTTTCCATAAATCTCAAATGAGCCTTTTAAATTAAATAATTTAGGTTCTATCTGCTTCTGTGCTATAAAAAAATGCATCTTTTAGTCCACCACAATTGCAATTTGATTTGCCATTCATTTAATTTGTGTTGAAACCCTTCAGGACTTCATGTTTTATTTATTTCGACTAAGTGAAGAAGTAAACCTACCAATGTATACAATTTACGTATATGGAATGGGAGAATGTATGCATATTGGTCATGTATGGTGAGGATTTAAGTTATCAACAACAGGATTCATTGAAAACAAAAAAGTTATTGATAAATAATGTATGGATGGCAACCAAAAGGACACAGAACAGTATTTTTGTCTCCAAATGACACAGAGAAGATCACAACAATAAACAGACCCCCAGAATGGTTTTTAATGATCTTTTCCTTCAGATACACATCATGGTTGTAAGACGTCCTTCTATATATTTCGGTCCTGGTTTATCTCATTTAATTCATCCATCCATCCATCCATTTTCTTACACCCTTGTCCCTTACTGGGGTCGGGAGGGTTGCTGGTGTCTATCTCCAGCTATCTTTTCGGGTGAGAGGCGGGGTCACCCTGGACAGGTCGCCAGTCTGTCGTAGGGCAACACAAAGACACACAACACAAACAACCATGCACACACACACTCACACCTAGGGACAATTTAGAGAGACCAATTAACCTGACAGTCATGTTTTTGGACTGTGGGAGGAAGCTGGAGTACCCGGAGAGAACCCACGCATGCACAGGGAGAACATGCAAACTCCATGCAGAAAGACCGGGGCCAGGAATCGAACCCAGAACCTTCTTGCTGCAAGGCAACAGCTCTACCAGCTGCGCCACTGGGCAGCCCTCATTTAAAACATATTAACTGGAATTTTTCACTAAATCAACATGGCTTCCACATATAAAACTTAGTGACAGCTCTTATAATAAGCAGATTAGAATATTTTCTCAGCTTACACTGCAAAATGCAGCAGTACAAGAGTTAAAATAATCTTTCTAAACTATTACTGAAACATGGTCTCGTTTGGTTTTGATTTATTTCTGAGGTCCAACTTCTGAGGTGTGAAGTTGAATCTGGAATGCAGCAAACCACCGCTCCAAAAAAAATTCAGTAACATCATGTAAACTCCTCCATATAATCCTCTGAATGGTTTTCATTTGTTAGCCAGCTTCCTCCACTGCGCAGTTAAGTGGGAACAAAAAGCGAGCAGACATTTTCTTCATTCATAATGCGTAGTATAAATCTAAAAAGATCTGAAACCTGTGCCCTGCTTCTGGCTTGAAACAATCTGGTGCAACAGGCTGAGTCACAAAGCCCAGATTCACCTGCACCAAATTACAGGGCGGGCAAGCCTGAGGCTAATATTCTCGTCGGCACAGGAAACACTGAACATGCACAGGTCATAGTGGTGTGGAGCCAAAGCACAGTGAGGTTTTAGTCATTGTTTTTACAAAGGTTGAATGCAGTGATAAATGGATTAAAAAGAACCATTTGCTGCCCACATTAGTGCATTAAACAGACAAATAACTTGTTTTGGATGAAACTGGGCAGGTAATGAGCTCCAAAAAGCCCATGCTGAGAGTCAATTAGCTGGTCTAGTGCTTGATGGCCTCCTTTACCCCCCCAGACACCACTGATTCACTTTGTATCAAAGCAACGGAAGCCCTACAAACTCTGAGTCAAAGCAGTAGAAACCTCCTCTGTCTTTCTTTCATTTGCCCCCTCGTTCACATTTACAGTACCGCAGGAAAGGCTCAGAGTTTGCAGCCAAGTGACGAAGAATTTACAGGCATGTTGCAAGGACATGTGGATCTAAAAGTGTGTGTGCGAGACAGAGACAAAGAGGGAAAAAAAGGGCTCTGACACTTGTCTATGAGGGCCTTATTAAAAAGGTGAGAAGTGAGTGCAACGTCTGGAGGTGGGAGTTAATTGTGCTTTTAAAAGAGGACTTCAAAGGCAGGCTGGTGTCAGGGCTGTGGGGCATGGGAACTGTAGAGGAGGAAGAGAAGCCGGAGGATGGGGGCTTTTAGGGGGTTTACTATGGTCAGTTAGTTGAAACAGGTTAAATAAATCATTTCAGGATGTTCTAAAAAAAAAATACTCCACTTAGAGAAATTTGTCAGCATTGGATTGTTCATAGATTCCACATTTTAAAATACATATTTATGTAACCTTAACTATTATACAGCTATTATGAAAACAAAAAAGATGGAAAATGAATTGGCATATCATTTTGATGACAAAGGATAAATACTAATTAAAAATATTAGCTTTCTGCTTGCTCATAACCAAGTCTTCCATTCTGCCATCTTGGTAAATGGACTGAATTTTTAAAGCACGTTTCCAATCAAAGCGCTTTACACTAGAGTCACATGGACCTATTCACGATCACAAACGCAGCATGAAGGACCTGGGTTCAAATCCAGGTCTGGGGTCTTTCTCCATCTGTGCATGCATGGGTTCTCTCTGGGTACTCCGGTTTGCTCCCACAGTCTTAACAGCATGACTGCTTGGTTAACTGATCTCTCCAAATTGCCCTTAAGATGTGAAAATAAAGTGATACAAAAAAGAACATATTATAGCATTTTATGGCGTGTTTTTAGCAAGGGAGCATCATCTATTAAATTTGACTGTACCTTATATCTCTATGATGTAGTTATAGACACATTTGTACTACCTGTGCTATTTTCAACACAAATATATTATCATGATCCTCTGTCTTGTGCTTCCATTTTGTGTGCAAAAACTTGTCAACTTCTGTCTTGCAAAGAGGAGAGCTGATTAAAAGTTTAAAAAATTAGTTTTTTTAGCTTGAGCTCTTCAGGTCCAAATCATCTCGATTTATACTAAACAAAGATATTAAGAGATGCATGTGCAGATAACACATTAAGTGTTTGCAAGCTTTTAACAGAACCTTACTTCAAATATTCTGAACTGGCCCTTTAAGAACATTTCCTGCTGATCAATGGTGTGTCCTTGTTTCTTCATTATTTCCTCTACGATAAATTGTTCTGCGGCAGAAGCATTTATGGATGTGACTCCAGCTGAGTAAAAGTAGTGGACACGTTTATTAGTATCTTGTTCCTCAGTTGACAAGGCTTCTTACTGTGGTTTTAACAATTTGTCTCAGTTAATGCGTCTGCTGGTGTGTCATCAAACATTCAGAGATTCTCTTGGAGAGTTGGTCATATTATGATGATGAATATGATTTAGATTAGTGCCAACTGCATCATCTCTGCTGTTAGTATTTTATCTGCATTCAAAAAACTTTACCTCATACATTTTTGTATTTAGTATCTGCAATGATCATGCATACACAACATTAAAGGGTGTATGTACCTACAAGCATTAGTGTGCTTGGAGGTGCTCACTCCAAGCACTTGTCTGACAATAATTACAATGATTCATTTACAAACCGAGCATGTGTGCATGTGTGTTGGTGTGTGTGTTGGTGTGTGCATGACTTGGCTTGCAGAAACCTGAGTGTCAGTAAAGTGACGGGTCTTTAATTACAAGCATAAACAAACGACACCACACACATATGTTTTGGTTTACAATAATTAGGGAGACATGGAAATATTGTTGTCATCCCAAAAGGATAACTAAAGCAGCAATATCAAATTCTCTTTATACTGGTAACACTGTTAAAGAAAATCATCATTACTGTAAGTTTCGAAATACAATCTGCCGATACAGCACATCAGCTGCTTTAATCTACCGATGTGGATTCCACATCTACATACAGTAATGAATTAGATCTAGAGTAACTGGCGCTTAGATTTGCTTCTCATCAAAGCCTCACAGGATTCTGTCCATGTGTTCCTGATCAGTTCAAGTAATCATTATTTTTTCCACTTTAAGTCTATTTTTTTGTTCATGCCGTGTTCTCTCTGTCAGCTTTCCTTGTCAAAATTAGCTTTAAAGAAAGAGTGGAATTACAACCCAGGCTGCAGTCAGGTAACAGATTAAAAGTGTGTGTGCATGTACTGTGAGAGCTGTTTTTCTTCCATAGTGTAAGTAAATCTGGCCTCTTGGTGCATAGAAGTGTGCACATGTCTGCAAGCGTCTGCATTGGTGCATTGGCAGAAAAGTGCAGGCAGCATGAATAATGCCTCGGCTTTTTGGCTGTTTCTCAAATGAAGCACCATTGGGGACTGCTAGTAAATGATTAATCAGCAGTCTTATTTAGGCTAATGCTGTCTGATAGTGTTTTTTCCCTTAGAAGCTCTGGAATCTATGTCCACAGCTGGACTTTTACAAGATCTCTACTCTGCAATTGGGCAAAGATCAAAATGTGCCTAACGACTGTTGTGTTGCAATAGCTGCAGAAAAAAACTTGTTTAAATCCCACATTTTCTGTCTCAGTTGCAAAAGTAGTGACTCACTGAGGTTATCTAAAAAACACATCTTTGCATTTAACCTTTCAATATTTTTCTCTCCCCATCTTTCTTAGATAACATCTTCACCGCTTTGTCTCATAGATAAACAGTTGTCATGACATCATTTGCCCACCCACTCTTCTTAATACTCCCTCCTCTAAAGACACATACTTCTTAAAAAAAGATAGGCATCCATAAATGTCTTGGCTAGTCCCCACCAACAATATATTTATATATAATACAAAATCAATTCAAAATCTTTAAAAATAGATTTCAACTTTCAAGGTTGAAGCTTGAAAGTGTGTGAAAGAGACAAAAATGGGAACCCTCCAGACCCTTTTAATACACCACCCCAGTTTTAGACAACAAGATTCACAAATTAATGTAGAAACCAAATTTGCAAAAATCAAAAAGGAGTTGGTTTTCCTCAAATAAAGTCAACATAAAGTACATTCACTTCAGAACATAAAAATATTACAACTTTAGAGAACTAACCATCTTGCCAGTGTTTTATGTAACTCTTAGTTGCAGCACTTTTGGTGTTTGTTTTTTAAAGAGAACATGATTTACAGAGGTTTAAGGTTTAACTGTTTTTCAGGGGTGCGGTGAAAAGTTTGACTCATTCCTGTCATCTGGGCTTTATGTCGTCCAGGACAACTATAAACATAAGAAGCCTGACCCAAACTCTTGAAGAGGACCTACTGTATTCTAGCTGGCAACGGAGGTCAGAGCAAGTTGCTATTACCTTTTATTGCCAGGCAGCCTTGCTTTAGCAACCTTTAAATGGTGAATTGTCCACTGAATGGAGAATTCACCATTCAATTGAATGGTGAATTTAAATAGATTAAATGATTAATCCATTTAATCAATTTAAATGGATTAAATTGTCCATTTAATTGAATGGACAATTAAATGGTGAATTGTCCATTCACCATTTAAATTCTGCATTGGTCATAAAATTAAAATTGCAGCCATACATTTTTGATGTTGTTATGAAACTATAATACATTAAAAATTATTAATCAAGAAAACAACTTAACAAACTCTGTCTCTATTTTGAAGTGCATTTCATAAACCCACCCTCTCTTTTCCACCTCTTAAAAACAACTTATTGATTTCACTCTAGTGACTGTTTATGCTGGATGTCTGGGACAAACGTATAAGACATCATACTTTCTGACAGATTTATCACCAAGAGGATCATTGCATTTGCTGGGTTAACACAGTAACAGATGTTCCCCATGGAAACTGGTTCTTCAGTTTTAGTTTAATTTTGTGCATGTGACTGTACCAATTTCAAAATCTCAGTCAATTTTCAAGAAGAAAGCCTGTCTACATCTTTGCTTGCATGTAATATAGCTAACTTGGAGCCATTTAGTTAAAAAAAATAATAATGTGGGTCCCTCGTCTTAGACATATTAATGATCATATTAATAAATGTTAAAGTGATTAGCATTTAATATAGATAAGTTCCCTTTTAAGGGGATATTCCAAGAATTTACTGTGTCTTAGTAATGTCATGGTCTACATAAATACTGTATATGAACTCAAGATGGTTAATTCATGTCCTCGTCTCAAAAGCCGATGTTATCTAGTTTTAAAGAGCCAGATGTTTTGTGACAAACCACCAGCATACGTTTGAGCGCGCTTCAAACTTCAGAGTCAAAGGGATATTAATCCAATGGGTTGATGCATTACAGAGTAAATTCAAGTCAAATTTTAAGCAGCTTAATGCACTTTATCCAATACTTTAGCGCTTTTTACCAAACCTGTTTATCCAATTCGATTGCAAAGGTTTTTAAAGATTTTAAGAATATGTATTTATCTAGACTGTTGCTTTTCTTCAGGGAATGCCTCTACATATCTGCCAGCACATCATATGGTTGGTAATTGTACCACTCAAGAGTGAAGCTTTCTTTCTTGGAAGCAGAGCAATGGACTCCACAAAACAAGGCAAAGTTTTGGCTCAATGATCATAATAATGAGTCTGAGGTGTTAATTTGTCTTTAAATCTCTTGTGGGGCCACATCTGTGCGAAGTATGCCCAATTCACAAAGACTCCATAAATCCAGAAGGATCTCAGTTCTTGGAAACATAAACTCCAGGACAGCTCAAAATGTTCTTTCTCCATTCCCAGACTTGGATGATTTTTTGTGGTAAAAGGAAATCTTCCCAATATTTAATGTGCTTTTATATCCACACCAAGACACCAGTGGTGTTTCCACTGAACTAGTACTGGTCCAGTACTAGTGCTTGCTTTCTTCACTGGCAAAAGCACTGACTCTAATACCAAAATATATTTCTATCATAACACCAAGCCTTTGCTAGTCAGACGAAATAAATACTTTTGTTAGAGGCTTGCAGAACCCAGTGGTGTTTCATTGGTATTAAGGGGCTGAAAGTATGTCAAAAATCACAATGCAAATTTTAACGAGTCAATCTTTATCACATGGGCTGCACATAATAGAACGGCTGCCTTGCAGCAAGAAAGTAACAGGAAGGTAATGGATAGATAAATCTTGATCACATTTACATGCCTATATGCACACATTTGTTGAAATGTCATTAGCTGATTGGTTTAAAATATTAAAAAGCAATTTTAGCATTCCACTAGCCCTTTCTATGGCTTTTTCATTAAATAGAAAAGGAAAAAGACAGCGAACAGTCACAATCAGTACAGTTATATGTCTCTTCTCTTACAAATGTCGTCCATTTCTCTGAGAATGTCGGTTCCTGAATTCTTAGCCTACGGAGTTAAAAGATTTTGGCTATTGTATATTTTAGTAGCTGGAGATAGGCACCAGCACCCCTTCTGGAATAAGGATGTAAGAAAATGGATGAATGGATGGATGGTTCACACTTAAACCACTTCCTTTTCGTGGGCCTGCTTTGCTTCTGCAGTCCTGATTTTCTTCCCTTGTGAATGCCTGATTTGCTAATGTAACACCTGAGTACACAGCAAACCAAGGCACCACTTTAAACATGTTAACCTCATAAAGAGAAATAAGAGATGGTTTAGAGCTGCAAATTTACTGAAATTGAGAACTTATTGGAGTTTTAGTTAGTGGCCATCTCATGTTGATTGAGAGAAGTGGTACTTGTCTGGCACTTGATTGAATCCATAATCCAACCATTAGCAACCCAGTGGGACAGGACACGGTAATCCACACATGTGGAGACAGGAGTAGTCACCAGATCGCATGCATTTACTTAGCATCAGCAAGAAAATTACTCATGATTCCAAACAAAAGGCTTCTTATACTGTATTAGTTACTTCACCATTAGTTATGAAAAACATTCAAAAACCTGCATGAAGAGAGCATATACAGTGCTGTCACATCATTAGATTTGCTTTAGAATAAAAACTGATTCAAAAGAAAATTAAATGATGAAAAACACAGATCCTAAAGAAGTACAAGATTATATTTTTTTGACTTAAGATTTATGGCTTTGATAAATGGCAATCCAGTAAATTTTTTTAGTTGTTTTAGTTTTTACAACTACTTGAATATTCTGCCTTTAATAATCTGAAAATATATATTTGAATTAATGTTGGGCAGAGCTAACCTGATTTATATAAAAAGTTAAAATTTTGGATGGATTGGTCATGTGATGTGTTGCTGCAAAGACTTATGACAGTAAGTTAGTTATTTATTAGTCAATAAGTTATAAATAATTATTACATCTACACTTTTGAAGTCATGATGCTGCAGGCAGCCCACTCATCAAACTGACCTCCTTCTGATACCACCGACTCTCCACCATATCCTGTAATGCATAAAAAGATAAATTTAGTTCAGGAGTTCCTGCACATGTGGTGCATCCCTGACATGCACTGTATTCCATATTAAATTCTCTCTGATGTTCACACAGCCGCCAGTTTCTGAGTAGGAAGTCTGCTAAATGAAATGCATCACATGTGAACATATTTAAACCTTCAGGTACTTTAGATACGTTTTATGAGAGATGCACCAATTCTCTATTTATATCTGTGTTTAGGTATTGAAAAAAGATCCAGATTGGGCAATCGTGATAATGTTCTCAATCCATAAGGGCAGATCTATTCTGTCTAACTCCAGGCTTTGTTCTCTGAGCAACGTTATGTTATTGATTTTATATTTAGAATTCCTAATTTGAACCATTTTAAAGAAGATTTCTTGCTGTTTATTTTTGCATGTTTGATCAAGGAAGTTAGCATATTGTTTTTGTTTCAGTTTATTTTACATTATCTGGCATACTCATAATTACACTGGCTGAGTGAATTAAAATTGTGTTGTTTTTGCATGTTTGTGTATTCAAATATGCCATACTGATGTAGAGTTATGAAATAATTGTGTTATTCAGTGCATTTGTCAGTTTTTTTTTTTTAAAGAAACATTTTGAGTCAATTCAGCACTAAACCTAAGATATCTGAACTGGTATAAGATATGTGAAAAAAGTGAATGGTACATCCCTACTTTTTATATCAGTGCCTTTTCAAACAAAGTCTTATAGATTTTTTTATATCAAGAAACATTCTGTGCTGGCTTATAATACCATGTCTTCACAATACTGAGCAGCAGATGGAGGAAACTGACTGACATGTCTTCTGTATCTGTTGAATGTACTGGGAAAGCTATACTAAACCTTGCATGTTGTTTTCAACATGTAGACAGAGATAATACACAATGAAAAGATTTAAAAGATAATAAACTGATTCACATAACTTCTAATAATTTGTTCCAAGCAGGGTTCTCTTCATGAAAGTATTTCCAGGTGAGAGGAAATGTATCATTCTATTTAGTTGGAATACTTGGCTGAACTGACATCTACACATAAACACATACCAGCATTCAGCTTTTACAGCCTTTTCTCTCAGGATGCTCCCATGTTGCCTCATAACTCAGCATCTCTGACAACACTGACAAACACAGTGAATCTCCAAACAAAGTGACTGTTTACCGTGCATTAAAGTCCAAGGCCAACACAGAGGTTATTCTTTTTAAATCCTATCCTGCTCCATTCATCATCTGTTCTCAAAACATGTGGACTCATCCAGAACATCAAAGATCTTAGAATGTTGTTGCCTCCATATGAGGAAGTTGGCCTGAACAGACACTTTTCACACACGTCAGTATTCTGGGTAATGAAGAATACTCTGCTAGTGAACGTGTGAGAAACGGAGAGATAGACAGACAGGCAGTCCGCTTCACAATGTCGCTAATATTTTGTTGCCTCCATATGAATAACTTGGCTAAAGTTGACACATGGTGATGATGGGGTCGTCAACATGCCAGTTGTGCTGGCTACCACATGAAAAGCTCCTTTGATATTCACAGATATGTCAAAGCTGTATGTCACTGCTATTTCTGTAAATGGAATATCCGAATTTGAAACAGCTTACTGCATAAATACAGACTTAAAGAATACCGTTGCCCGCTGTTTTCTCTGCTTTGACTGTACTGAAGGTCAGAAGGCCCTGGTTTTTAAACATAACATTAAATATCATCAAAAAAGTTACATTATTTTAATAAATATATTCATGTCATCTATTTGCCCCAGTTGAACTTATAATAATATATATATATATATATATATATACACACACACACCAAGTGATGGCGTAAAGTACCATTATTGTTTGCCAACCATCACTACAACAAAGAAGAACCAAACCTCATCTTCATGGAGATAGGTCATTATTTCTTGGAGGACACGCTCACAGTCTGAAGTGAACATTTACCGAATAGTTATCCATATATATTATTCATTTGTGCTCAACCTGACTCTATTTGTCACTCTTGACCAAGATAATTGACCATGTGACCTATATCAGAACCTGCTTTGGGCTCTTTGCTACAGACAAGTTTATTAGGAGCTATTCCAATTTATGCTTTTCAATTCCAGAGAAAAAGATTGTCACTTTGTTCAAGTTATTTGATTTAATTAGATATTTTGAGTGTTCATAACCACTGGCATGGATTGTTGTGGGATTAACCTGCATTTAGAAAACGTGATGAGGAACAGCACCAGGAAACCACAACTTGAACATCAGCAGCTACACAGAGTGAAGCCCAGACTCAGTGTCTTCATTACAGGCAACAGACTGTCCTGATGATGATGATGTGTGATGACTCCTGTTATGTGAAACCGGGTCTCGTGTCTACCGGCCCAGTCATTAGTGGAGTGTGTAAACAAGAGAAAACATTAGATACTTGATGGGATTGGCCCTGGAGTGAGTGTTTGGTGTGGTTTTTAAAAACCACAGCTTCATGTTTGTGTTTTCTGTCCGTGTGAGTGTGTGTCGTCTCTGGTTTATGGGACCCTGCTTCCTGTGATGGTGTAAATATATTTGTTCTTGTTAGATCTGTTGTGAAATCAAAGTGACTTTTGGAGTGAAGAATCACAGAGGCAAGGCGGTCGTTACAGACGCAGTAGGTTACTTAATCAACCAAATTGTACACAGACATTTAATACAATAGTTGAGTGAGAATGAACTATTTGCAAAAAAAAAAAAATCAAGATATTTGTAGTCTAGAAAATGAAAACTTTGCAGTAGAGCTTATGGTAAATACGTCAGCATTTATATATCACATAACCTGAATGCACATTGTAGTTCTTATTTTTTTTTTACAAAATTTCACCAAAACAAATGGTTTACAAAGTTCTTTTGATTTACCAGCCCAAACTGAAATGAGCTCTAATTATGAAGGTTTTTACTATGCTAAAAATACCTAACTTTTCTCTTTAGGTGTTGTTTCAAACCATTAGCTTTGAACACATCTTACGGGTCGATGTACAGTTGTTGACCAAGCCTGGGCCCATACGAGATCCTAGTATCGGCTCATCTGGGTTCACTCATTTTATCCTGGACTTAATCAATGGGGAAGTAATAATATGATAAGATTTGGATCAAAATCATTCAGTCTTAAATATCCCAACAATAATCTATTGGTGGGAATTTTTTTACATGGAATTTTTCTAAAATATGAAATATCTTTGTATTTCTTGACACAAAGTAGATGAAGCTTTTCTTTATTGTTTTTGTCAACAGAAAATTGACAAAAATGAAATGCCTTAAAAAACCTGCACCATTCGCCACTGTAACACACACTGCATACTAGGATGAGTGTGTGCAACTCAATTTACATTATGCATTATTTGCATAATGTATCAAATCAAATAAGTTTTGCAGGTGTGCACTTCTGTGCTCCTCTCATTGTGCCTGTTCTCTGTTTCAGCTGAGTAGTGATGGAGAAGCTTGTAGATGTCGATGTGAAACACAGAACGGATCCCAACTGAGACTTAATTCCCATTGTTCATCTTAAGAGTAATAAATTTGGTTAGTGAGTTAACTTTACAACCCTCTGACCAAACAAACCTACAAACAAACCTTAAAATGCATCTCTTAAAATGCATTTTAAGAGATGTAAAGTGCTACATTGTGAAATTAATTAAAAATATGACTCGATCTTACTTTGGTTACTTTCAACTAGTCCATGCTTCGTTAAAGTTATGGATTATACATTCTTATAAAGCTCCCTACTGTAACTTGTAGAGATGCCACTTGCATTTCACAGCAGTTGTTCAAGACTCTTCTGACAGACGGAAACAACTCTTTACTGGATCTAATAAATTAAATTTGAGACATTAATACAATGTTATAAAAATACCAGCAGAACTACCATGTCCTGCTGTGCAGCTTTAGCTAATTTATAACAGATGAACAGAAAATGCTGCTAACCGTGTCAAGCTTCTTTCCTTCCTTTAAAAACTGAACAACTGTTTTTAAATCCCCCTTTCTTTCATCAGGTAGATGTGAAATAATTTCAGCTGATTGATCTTTAAGGTTGAGTATCCACTAATAACAGGTTGATTCAAGTAGATTTTAAGTGGTTCTTTCAAAACATCCTCAGAAGACTTTTTGTTGTTTTTTTTCATCGTGTCTACAAAGGAATGCCTTCTCTGCAGGGACTCTTTTTTTTTTTTGCTTTGGTTTGCTATCATGTCTAGACAGAATGCATTTGGCTGGGCTTTGAATTGGTTTTCTATTGTGTACCTGTGCACCTTGGGACGGGAAGGTGGCTTCACCACATCACAGGGCTTTGTCTGAGTTTCTTCTCTCATCACAGACCAGACATTTGTATAATTGGCTTTCAGCTCCTGTCGTCTTCTCTTTAAAATCACTGATATTGTTTGGAGGAGGTGGGGGACACTCAGCCATTCTCCTGCTGACTGAGTGTGTGCAGAGTGGTTAGGACAAGGGAAGAAGAGGTGGAGTGTTGCTGGACAACTTAAACCCGACACCTGCAAATGTAACTTAGAACATGGAAAAGGGCAGGTGTCCAATTCCACCTCTGACCAAAAGTAAAGGAGAATAGCGGGGATGTGTGTGGGGGTGTGTTTGCATGTGTGTGTTAGAGCCTTAAACAAGCACTTACAAGGACTTCTGTAACAAAAGGTATTAGTTGGTCTGCCTCTGATGTCTCACACTTTCCTTTCATATCTCATCTGACCTTTCCATAAAAGGTCCCACCTGGTTATCTCCAGCAAGAGAGCTTTTGTGTTTGAAAGGCCTGGGAGTGTTTTAAACAAATAAGCCCTGAACTGCTGTTTGTCACACACAAACTCTCTCACACACACAAATGTATACACAGACATTTGTCCTCCATTTTACTTCCTCTCTTATGCCATTCTTGCACTTTGTGGCAGTCACTTAGCTTTGTCCCCAGGTCTGATGCCTAGTTTTTATATTTATTGGCAAACTGGCATCAGATTAGCTTGTTTGTCGCATATTACTTTTATGTGCATATTTCAGGCATGAGGTTGTTTTCATAATGGTGAATCAGTATTGATCTCTGCTTTTAATCTGAATGAAAGAGCCATTGGCTGATAAAATGGGGACCTCGGCTGTAAGAGGACAGCTATGACTGAAATCCTCCTCTCAGGTGCCGCAAAATATTCCAGGTTTATTTTTGGGGTTCTTGAATTGATGTTTCCCTCTGAAAATACTTGTTTTGGGGGGGAAAATGTAGCTTGTCTGAACATTAGTTACTGATAGTTTGAAGGTATGCAAAATAAATGACAGCAGTACAGTCAAGTGCAGAGGAACCTTAATTGTATGACAAAAACTCTCCAGTGTGTGACACATGTTTAGCTTTTATTATAGAGGATGTAATTTGTTTGTTTTACTACCACTTCAGGTAAACTCCAATTCTTTGTTGATTTGGGAATAAAACAGTACTTTGTTGATTGATGAAAGCTGTTCATGTCAGCACTGTGCACAGCTGGATTTAACCATACAGGAAAAACTCTAAGTTAATGGAAGTATGCAAATACTGAACTGGTATGAAGCTTGGATGGAACTCATCAAACCTTCTTTATATAGTTATGTTGTTTATTTCAAGTTATTCAGTCTCAGCAAAAAATGTGGAGTCTGACCACACTGCCTTCTCAACTATTGCTGTAAAAGCTGGGTTCACTACACACATACGTCTTTGTCTAACAAATTTTCATTGAGCAGGAGACGATGTATGCAGAAATTTCATAGACATAACAAACACCTCTCATCTGTTTGTCTGCTTATTCCTCCTTGCTTGTCCTTCGCAGCACTCAAGCAGTGTATGATTGGTTCTGGCACTTTTTCCATCCTTTAATGACCACCACTGATTAGTCCCAGACCCACTCTGCTTTCAAGTTCCTGCCCAGCAAAAATAAACAAGAAAGCAAGGATTCATCAGTCCTCATAGACAGTTACCTTTCTCTCATGCCAGGATCTTTGCCCTTCTCTTCACTCCTCTTGTATGTCTTTTATTTTTTTGGTTTCACGTTCATGTCGTGCAAATCTGTGCCAGTTTGAAATAAATGTCAAGCTTGATTAGTCACACGAAAACGTTCTCACTCAACTTGCTAAAATTCCCATGTAATTGCCAGGCTTTTAATAGAATAGTAGGAAGTAGATTTAGCTACACTGCAACTCCAAATACAAAAGGAAACATGTTATATTTGCTAATTGTAATGTTGGAAAGCACAACCCACAACCAAGTGGGATTGCCTCCAATTGTTCATATTAAGGATTAAGTCAAACTAATTTGTGAAAATTAAAATGTCAATTTTAGAATCCCATCTGTTTCACCTTTTCTAAAAGCTGCTATAATTGATGTATCCATAATCTTTCTTTTTCTGAAAAGCGCTAATCCACCTGCTACAATATGCAACCACCTCAGCATTTCATCATACTCTGTTTTTGTCACAGAGGTGTTTGAGGTATAAAATCAAAGAAAAATTGAGCTAAAAGAGCCACTACTTGTTTGGTTTTGAGAAATAAGGGATATTATTGTAATTCTTCTGTTTATACGCAATGTAACGCAAAAGTGTTTGAACAACTACTGCAATTATGCTAGAATTTGCCCCTATTTTTTGCTTAATTTGTATCACTTAAATGTTTCAAATCATCAATCAAATTTTATTTTCAGATCTAAGCGAATGCAGTTTTAAGATGATCAATTGGAGCTAGTCAGACTGTTCTGGTCATAAGTGGAAAGAAAAATTTTGCCAACTTTCACAAGAAAAACAAACAAACTTTGCAGCCTAAGTAGTAGCCTCATTCATTTGAAACCTCAAAAACAGCGGCACCCTTTTTACGACGTCTGACTAAATTGATTTTTAAGTTTAATGACTAATGCTTATAACATTTTGTTTGTGTTCTGAAAAAGTAATTGAAAACAACAATGAGAAGAAATGTTCAGCCAGGGCTCCAAAAGCTGTTTGTTCGAGTGGTTTCAGAGCTATTGTTGCTTGTTCCGCTTCTCATTCAAATATATTTTTAAGAGTTAAGAGTTACTAGCTCTTCAGAGATTTTAGATCCATCTATTGTTCATCCCAGTCATTCATCTGTCTAATCATACATCCATTGGTCATAGCCCTGATTCAACAAAGCTTTTTGACATAGAAGTTGTTTACAAAATTATTGACTATAAATAAAGGTTAAATAAAATTATTACAAATGTAATATTTATTCTGTTGTGCATTTATACTCCTGACATATTTAGGTTTGGAATAACTTTTGTTTAAACCAGAAGTTTATTTCTGAAAGAAAATGAGAGGTGTTCCTTAAAACATAATACAGAAATATGAGGAATCAGAAATTGTCTACACCCTATTTGATAACCTTTATTTGTACCACAGAAATCAGAGCCTTCTTATAATTGATGACCAGCTTTTTGCATGATTCCACAGCCACTCTGATAATTTTATCTTTCAGGATGAACTCCAATCCTTTGAGATTGAAAGGCTTAAACTTTAGCTACTTCCATAGATTCCCAATCAGGTTTTTGTTTCAGATCTCAGCAGTCAAATCATTAGCTGGAGTTAAACTAACTCCCGATTCAGACATTTTTTATTTTTACCTTTTGAACTAAAAAAAATATATTTTAAAAATTGTGTCATATGAAATCAGACATGTCGGAGAGCTTATGTTTGACTTTTACTGGTAAAAAGTGTGACTCCTGAAGCGGATTTCTGCTAACCTGTTCATGCTGCTGGACCAATCAGAAACATTTATCTAATTTGGGCTGGCAGGGTGGAACAGGCCTTTGAATTAGCAATCACTGCAGCATTTAAAGAGTTGGATGGTACATTTCAAAATGTACAAACACGCTCTAATTTTTTGTTTGCATTTTTACATTGCTGTGTACTGCATCATCAAGCATATTGCGTATCTGATTGACTTTATGTCTACATACATGTTCTCGGTTTTGAAAAGGATTATTCATTAAAGTTGTGGACGTGAAGATATTCACACTCTAATGAGGCATATGCAGCTTAACTCAAACACATAGGATGCTGTCTGTAAATTATTAACAAGCCAGTGTGGAAATAAGCACTGCTACCAAAGCAAGTGTTCATGAGGCTTTCAACTCCAGTGGCACTTGTGTTTAACATTCCTGCTCTCTATTCTCCTGCATGGGCCACAGAATAATTACTTCCATGTAGTTAACAATTATGAGCCCGACTCTGGGAGGAAGGTGAAATTAGGGGAAGCTATCAGCACCACGTTGAGAAACATTTAAAACTTTTGGTTTACATTTCAAAATATAAACCCAGATCTTGACACAGCACCAGCTGACAAAACCACAGTTTGTAATTTCTAGTTGACAAATTGCAATTTCTCTGATGTCTGCAAGGAACCTGAGTGTAATCCAATGAAGGGTAAACTTTTTTTTGTTATTATTATTTGAAAATTTACGGTCTTGTTCTCATCGGCAGTAATTCTTTATCGTAAACCACAATAAAGGTTAATGATGATGTTGGTTTATATCCATGTTACTAAGCCAAATTAAAAAAGGAAGCAACACATACATCAGCCTTAGGCGCTGCACAGCCTTTAATAGGATGAGCACAGACTGTGCAGACTCTGCTTGTGTTCGGTGAAGTCAATTCTTCTGGCGGTTGTTTGTTTGATTGTATGCTTCATTGTGGCTGCTGGTGTATGGATAGATCTGTGAGGCAGATGTCTGAGGGTGTCTGCTTTGCAGATGTGATATTTACTGCCTGAAAACAAAAATATGGCAGCACTTTCCTCCATAAGTATAGTTAGCTCTGTTGTGACTGAATTCTGAGTCATAATTTTCATCATGGCTTTAAGAGATAAACTATTACTTTGCATTGTGCTATTTGGATGACAAATATGACGGTATAAGAAGTGAAACAGCAACTTTCTTCCAGATTTCCATTCTGTAGATACTATCTTGTCTAAGATGTTGTTAAAGCAAATAATGTCTGGAGCCTTAAGAATCTTCATGATGTCTTGTAAATTGGCTTTGTACTCTGGTCCAACACTTTAGCTCAAATTGCTCAACAAATTGAAGCTGTTGCCACATCTGTAACTATCTTTCCATGTATGTTGGCGTTTTGACAAATACACATTACGTGGGTCTGAACACAAAGAAATAAAAGGACAATTTGCACAAATTGAGAAATATTCCAATTCTGAATAGTACATGTCTATTAGGATCAATAATGTGGATAGTGTGTTTTACGTCTTTGTTCTTCTCTGTGATGTCTCCACCTTGTTAAAAACAATTTATATTGAAGTAACTGACCCCAGGTGGTCAGGTAATTATTAGTCGAATTAAGAACATGAGGCCATTTGGTCCACATTTTGAAAATCTAACAGAGAAGTGAAACAGACATCCACATAGTGTAGTTTGATTGTAAGTGATGTTATTATTGGACACTCATGAGATCTTCCTTTATTTTACCTTTGTTCTTCACTTCTCCTTTCGTTCCTTTCCGTTTGCCGATGTTCTTTATTTTGTCCTTCCTTTCTTCTTTTTCCTTCCACCTCATCCTCTAGGCTTCTGTCTCCTTCCCTTTATAGTACAATAGTTTTTACATGGTTTGTGTTTAAAGCTTGAGCTCGTAAGAAGTGTCTGCAGTAAATTCATACGTTTACATTTCAAATGGTCCAAAAATATGAACCAAGAGGTTCAATAAAAGAAATTTATTTTTCATGTACATATTTTCCAGGTGTAGATGAAAAATGTAGAGTTGGAACTCCATAACTAGTTGGGCTATCTGTAGCCATAGCTGGCTATAGCTTGTGCACTGTATTAATAAAGAGGTAAAGGGGCAGAGGTTATCTAAAGTCAACTTTTTGAGCTTTATGTGAGATTACTATGTTATTCATTCATCAGAAAAATGTTTGAAAGCACTTTCAGTATAAGAATAAAGTGATCGGAAAATTTTTGTGGTTTAAAATTTTGGTATTTCTTGATACTTTTGGCTGACCCAGGCTTATCCTCTGCATCCCATTCTACCTTGTAGATCTGGAATAGGAGTTATTAACCACTGGCTTCAATAAAGCCATGTTTTATGTTTCTAGTTTAGCCAGTTTTATCTGCAGTTGTTCCTTCAAAGAACGTGGGACCACATTATATCAGTAACCAGACACATTCTGGCAGTTCCAACTAGCTCACTTTTTTTTTCTCCAAATGTGCATTAAACCTCCCACTTGGATGATTTGTTATGGTGTCTTTGCTCAATAATCAGCTGGATCAGTCCTCTAAGACGAAAATGCTCATCCCACACACACATTCTTTTGTGAGGCTCATGTGACGTTGCATAATTTTATTTTTAAACAGTAAAACGTTCCAGCAGATGAACGACAGAAACCAGACTGCTGGAACCTTTCAGTGCAGCGTAGTATAGCTAGCTGAAATAAATTATCACTCAAAGACCGAGTTGTAGCTTTTGGGAAATACAAGTTTCTGATTATGAACCGGCTCTTTTCTCCAAAAGCACCATGACGGGGTCTTCAGAAACATTACGTTGTGTAAACCATGCAGTTTCACAAAACTGGTCTGGACGTATTGTTTTATGTCACCTTCTGAGAACATCGCTGTTTATGCAGTCTGAAGGTCATGTCTCCCCGATGTGGAGTTTGGCAAAACTTTTGGTGTTGCTGGAAAAAGGTCAGGTCAGATGAGGTGTTTACTCATGTTTCTCTTATCGCTGCAGTTAGCACACTGATCCCTGTTTGTTTCCATTTCAAGTGCATGTCGTACATTCCAAGGAAATGACAAAACTAATGGGGGAAACAAAAACAGAATTTTTGGGAGAAAAAGCACTCCACATTTACTTAAAACTGTAACTTTCCTCTGCTTTTCATGCCTGAAACCTGTTCAAGAGTAGATTGTTATCGATGCACTTGGGGGATTCTTACGGTTGTCACTGATGGTTTGCATTTATGGAGAATTATCTCTGCGGCAGCTCTGGCCTGCATGTCGTGTAAGTTAGCTTTTTGTAAGACCTCCTTTCTTGTGTGTAAGTGCTTGAATGTGTGTGTAATTAAAGTTAAGTGCCAGGGCCATTTTGGCAAAGCAGGGTTTGTAGGCCATAATGTGTTCAAAGCCACCAGCTCAACCGCAATGAAACAATTAGAATCACTGAGCCGAACTGCTGGTCCCTAATGGCTTTCTGCTCCTGGGCATGAGCGATCAAGACTTACCCAAAGCATGACCAACCGAGCACGAGGGCACCACTGTTCACTCATTGTCTGCTAAGTCAATAAAGCAGCAAACATTTTGTGAGCTCAGTTCTGTTGAAGTTCTCGAGAGTGAATCAGATTTCCACCTGTTGGATATTAATGTCTTGCCTCTGAATTCGTTGCTGTTCAACCCGACTCATCTCTTTCCAGAATTTTTCCTGAAAAGTCTGATAATTTCCAACTGACAACAAAATTACAGTGAATCCTATTTTTGAAATCATTATCTATTGAGTAATATTTTCCAGAATACTGTCTCTGCTGCATCAAATGTACCAGAATTCAAGAAAAAAAATATTTAATGGTTAAAAAAGCTCCAATCCAACAGTATTTACGGTAAAAGTAAATAACAAATGAATAATAACTGAACATAAGCAGCTTTTACATGAAAATGGCTGAAATTTGTTGGAGCTGCTCCAACAAGTTGTTTTACGGTGGGATGAAAGTTTTTTTTCTCTCTATCTGACGGCTTATTTCCAACATCTGAGTCTCGTTAGAGCTGTTACACAAAACAACAAGACTGCAGGGCAAAGCAATGAAGAGATCAGTGAGAAACTGATAGATTTCTCAACATTTGCTCAGCCACGATTTGTTTCTGCCATTATCACAGAGCAATGATTGTATGGTGCATTGACAGAACGGTCAGTAGGATGGGCTGTGTGTGTGGCTGTGTTGTCAGTTTGCGCCCCAAGCCACAGAGTCACTGAGCAGATGTTTTTTCTCCTTTTCTCAGTCTGGCTCCAATGCCTGGCATTTTTCATCTCTCATTCCCACTCCTTCATTCTTTTCTCTGTTTTTTTCTCATGGTGGACTCTTCTGCAGCAAGTTTGCTCATCGTTAGCTCAGCTTACCCAACATACTTTGTTTGAACTGCTGCAAACCAAAGCAGAGCTGCACATCACTACACCAACAGCAGCTTTGGAATAATATTAGCAATTGAGTAACAAATAATCTCTAAATTAAACATTGCAGACCTTTGTCCAGAGATACTGTATGCTGTCAGGACACACAGCATTAAATTAAAGAAATAATTCAGGATTTTAAAACTGAGGTATTGTTAGAAAGGAGTACATTAGAGATCATTAAACTTCATAAAGCCTTCAGATTAGCTCAAGACCAGTTCCTAGAGCGGTTCAAGGAGCCAGCCTTACATTACCAAATTAGGTTGGTTGCAATGGTATTATGGATGCTACTGCTGAACTCTCATGCTGTGGAGGTCTGTTCACTGGAATAACAAATCATGCCTGTCTGTCTGGGTTTGGCTGCTTCCAGGAGAGCTGTCCTGTCCTGGCAGCATTGTGAAGTCTAAAGTTTGATGAAGAGCGGCATTTGGGGTTGTTTTTCAGAAGATGCCCTCGACGCCCTTGCAATTCCAGTAAAAGGCATTCCTACAGGTTCAGTAAATCAAGAAGGAAATGCTTGTCTTGTTCCCAATTTTCCAATTTAACACAGATTAAAGGTTCAGAAAAGCAATCAATAAACTGATATGATCTTTTTAAAATTAGATTGTGGTTGCTTTTTATTCAGTCTGAGGAGGTAATACTAGTTTTTTTTATAAAGAGCTAAAACTCAGCATTTTTCCTGCCTGATTGCAGTCATTTGCTTCTTGACATTTTTGTCTGTGAACATTTGGGCAATAATTTCTTTGAGGCATTTGACCTTGTTGAAGATATTCTAGCCTGAAAAACTGGAGATGCACCAACTTGTTATTTTTTATCTGAACTTGTCAGCACTGTTGAAACAGGATTTAATTTCCTCTCTGACATTTTGAATGAGATGCTCAGAGGCAGTGGAATGTTTCATCAGTGGGGTGCATGATTATAAATCCTCACATTGCACTTTTATAGCTTGTTTTACTCCACTTTGTGCATTATTATTTGGGACGTTACATCTGTGTGTAGCTCAAAAGATGACGATTAACGTCCACAAGTAATGATACTGCTGAAGTTGTGCTATGCTGCTCAGGTAATTTGGTTTATGGTCGAGTAGATTTGCTTGGTTTTACAAACGCGTGTTGTTCCAGGTTTATCAATTCTAACTTCAACTTGGGAATGTCTTGTGATTGAGAAAAAGATTTTGTCCTAAGGTTTTTTGCCTTACCCACCAAACATGCACAACTGTTCAAAATATTCAAGAAGAATCAGCCTCTTTATTTATTCATTTATATCATAAAATCAGAAACGTGTATGATTTTCTTTTAAATTAACCACCTGATGAATTCAACAAAATGTAACTCTGAAGTTTGCTCTTAATCCATGGTTTGCACTAAAAAGAAAGGTCATCTGCTAATGTACACTGCTTCTCTAGAAATTCTTATTACTCTGCATTTTATCTTAAAAATGTCAAACAACCTTTTGGGAGAACCTTCCAGAAATCAAACGAAGTCCAATGTAAAGACTCTCAATTACAGTGTTTGTATTTTGGAGGACTGCAATGAAAAGTGCTGTCCACGGTGCTGAATGGTGACAAGAGTTGACACTATTTGGTCATCTATTACCTAAGAATATAAACACACCATGCCTATACACCTAATAAAGTGCTTTGGTAACTGAATTGTTTAGGCCACTTTTCAAAGTCAGAATACCTTCAAATTAGGACTGTCTTTAGACCTGCACTCAATTGAGTTCATTTGTAAAAACTGTGACCTACATTTCCTCTGATTTATATATTGAGTTAATCAGAAAAATACAATTATCCCCCAAAAAAAAATCATAGCTCTGTTCTTTATTTATACATCCATGAGACCCAATAAAAAACAAGTGAAAAGCAGCTGTTGTGCATTAGCAGTTTTTCTTGGAATCCTTTGCCCATTACATTAACTCAAAGTTATTCAATAATTTATCATCATTTCACCATGCCATCTTTCACAGTGGTTGTTCTTTCACCAAATCAACCTGTCAGATCATTCTCTACCATGTGCAAAGTCAGGTCTTTTTGCACAAACCAGAAGGCCAAGGTGCCGACATAAGTGACAGATCGTTGGCAGTGCCCAACATCGTCTATTGTACGTTGAGTTACTCCTGCAGAGGAAACTACTTACTTGACTGTACAGTAAGAGTAGAGGACTTTTGTTCTTGGTTAATAGTTTGCACATGCATTCAAAGCAGAATGATGTTAAATTGAAAAATTACACGAAGATGGGTATGATAACTCAAATCTGTCTGCAGCATACCGTGGACCATGAAGAAACTAAAGAGAAGAGAGAGGAAAGTGGAGATTCGGCTGTTGTCTGACTATGTGCAAAAGGAAATTAAACAATGCTGAAACCAGACAGCAGACCTGGATTCTTCAAACTTGCAGTATAGCAATACAAATCCAACATAACTTGAATAAAAAAAACAGTTTTTTTTCTTCCAAAAACAATATACTAAACGACCCGGGTAAAACAACCTGTTACACACTTACTACTAATTTAATTTGATTTATGCAACTTTTCCAACTTTTTCACACAACTACAGCTTCCACATATTTACTGGAATTTATATATATATATATCTCCTAGGACAGTAAAAGCCATAGATTATGTTATGTTTTTGAGATAGCATGAGATTTCCATAATTATAGATTAGCCCAGATTTCATCTTCATAACTATCAAATTGTCAGCTGGATTTATGTGCCTCTCTTCATAAATACTACTAGATCTTGCTATATTGCCAGCATGTTTATAAATCCTAGTTGTAACACTTCCAAGTTATATGTGGGATATTCTCTGTCAGCATTTGGACTCAAAATATTAGAAAAATTGAGGATCAAATATTTACAGGAAGGAATGTTACAATTGGAAAACCAAAATCACGAAAGTAGCTCAGAACGATTTTAAAGTTTGTTAGCAAAAAAAAGTTGTGTATCTTTCAAAAGTATTAATTGTTTGTAACACCATAAATTTTAATCAAATACAGGAAAAGGAGGGAAAATTAGAGATGAAGGAAAGGCTTTCTTTTTTTTTCCCTGTTGGTTCCTGACCTACTCTGGGGTTTAGTCTGGGAAGGGGTGGAGACAGAAAAAAGGGGGGAGAGAGAGGAGGAAAGTCAAAATGAAGTGGGACAGACCCCCCACCCCTTCCACCACCATTACCACGCTATACTCCCCCACCACACATACTTACAAATCCACATTTACATGCGGACACACTTCTACACACACGTGCGTGCGGGTGCGGGTGTGTGTGTGTGTGCAACATGCTCTTCAAAGCCAAGTGGTTTTAATAGACATCCAATTAGACGAAGACATCTGGGGAGCTGCTGTTGCAGATAAATAAGGTGAAAGGAAGACAAGATTCAGTCACCTCTCTGAAACTCCTGAAGATCAGGGGAAAGCCGCTGATAGAGGCAGCAGCAAAGAAAGGTGGGGGCCTAAAGAAAGAGGGAGTCACACATGGGAGGAAAGAGGAGAGGCAACACAGCGCTCCTGCTTTCAGACTCTGAGAAGCAAGGAGAGAGGACAGACCGGGAGCTTAGCTCACTGACAGACGCATAACAAGAGAGGGGAGAAAGACGAAACCAGTGAGGGCTTGGTTACAATCTCAAGTAACTTCAAAACGAGCTCAGGCACAAAAAGAGAAACAAAGGAGGAAAAGAAGACAAGAAAAAGTCTGGATTTCTAGACTTTTTAGGGGAAAAAATTTTGCCTTCATTACTTGAACTTATTTTTTGGGACATTTTTAAGAGAAGCATCACAGATTTTTTTTCTGTCTCCAGTTATACCTTTTCAAAAACTCAAAGTGTTTCTCATTCTCTTCTGCCTCTCTCCTGAACTTCATGGACCTGAGAATATAAACGGGACTTATGCTTATGAGATAGATTATAGACAACATTGCAACATATATATTAATAAAGTTATAATTTGTGCTTTTCTGTTGAAGGATTTGGAGCAAAAACATCTTGTTGTGAGGTGATCATAGATTTGGATATTGACACTTTCCAGCAAAGGGGGACAGCAACCAAATCAGCTGCAGCACCACCAGCAGCTGATCCTTCATCATTCTTCAAGCACAGGAATTGCAGCTCTGCTGCTAAAAGCCCTGCTCTGATCCACTGCCGTCAGACTGTTCTCACCCCAGTTGTTCCACAGGTTTCAACACCTACTGTCCCAGAGAGATTGCGGGTTCCCAGGCAGAGGAGGTCTAGTTGGCGGGTCAGGGGGGGGTTCTCCCGCTCTCTTTCCCTCTCCCTGCACCCAGCTCAGCATGCCCCAGCCCCTGAGCTCCTCCACAGCTCTCCCAGCTCCACTACCATGTGTAGATGGACAGTGACACAAGGTGCACCGGTCGCCTGGTTCTCCTCCTTCCCCTGCCGCAGACCTCCATCACTCTTCTTGCCCCTGACTTTACTCCTGCTGCTCCTCTTGCTCGGACCCTGCGCTTCATCGACAGACTCTGAAAAAAGCCATGCACCAGAGGGGACTCCAACACCACCTTGCTGGGTGCCACTTCGTCCATCGTCTGCAAGGTTGCCACGGGCGACAAATGTGTCGCTGTCGTCTGCGACGGTTGTCGGGCGACATGTGCGAAGCAGCTACAAGCATCTTCAAGGAGACGTGCGCAGGAGGAAGCTGTTCTCCTTTCAGAAATTCTTTCTTCGCATCGGCAAGGACGGAAACGTCAATGGCACCAAAAGAGAGGATGATCCATACAGTAAGTTAAAGTTTCTCTTATGGCATATTTTTGACTTTTACTCAATGGCCCAAATAATACTCCTTGTCAGTACTGGTGCCCGGTAAGTTTTTAATAAATTGTTTTGGTGAAACTTAAAGGTTATGCTAAAGCCACCAAAAACAAAGCTTTTGCTATGAAAGTAGTAGGAGTTTAAGACACAGAAGTTTTTCTTCTTGTCTATCTCATGAGTTTATCTAGAAGGAATGAAGTTTTTGTGTTTCTTTTTTGGAGCAAGCGTGCACATTGAGACAGGTGACCGGGCAAAAGAACAAATAACCGCGCTGCATGCTTCCAGCCATGTGCGGAGGCAGAGCATATTTGTCTGACTACAAAGAGCTTGGTAGAGGAAAGCTTGACAGAAGAAGAGCAGGAGTGAAGAAGAAGGAAAAAAAAGAAACTAAAACAAGTAAGCCAAGCAGATAAAAACAAAGGGGAGACGATCCACTGGAATCAATTAGAAATTGCCCAGAGAAAGTTCTTCATCTTTGATGGGAAATATTTGAAACGGCTATTACCAAACCCCATGGGGAGAATGACAAGTCCACTTACTCCTTGCTGCTATTGTATTGCAGCTCTAATAGTAGTGGGCATATGCTAAGTTTGAGGTTTTACTGACTCAGATGTAAAGTGATCTCTGCCTCTTTCTCTGAATGTGCATTTTCTGGGCTACGAAATATGATTTAACCCCCATTTATCCTGAGAGGGGTCAGTGAGAACACATGATTATTTGTCAGTGCCACTAAGCTTCACATTTGTACAGCTGTCCTACTTTGCACTGGCTCCAGTCTTTGTCTTGCTCTGCCAAGATACTTCTCTGACATTTTTACTGCAGGTTGTGTGAAGTTATACCTGATAAAGGTGCCATTTATCAGGTGGCACATGCCCCAAACCAAGTGCCCAGTTTGCACACCAACATATTTAAATACTTCGAAACTTCACCATGCGAGGCTTATCACAACCAGTTATGGTTGATTGAGAGCAGAGAATCAGCTGTTATCATTCTGTCCTCCGAAACTTTTATCTCATAGTTAAACACATCTGGAAGTTCTCCAAGACTGCCAGAGAATTTTGGCCTCTGAGCAGCTCGAAGTAACTCTGCAGCCTCAGGGCACACTGACAGTAGTTGTTGAGGGAGAACAGAAAAGTACTCCCACACTTACCTACCCCAAATTCCCCACCAAGTTTACTGAATCTGACAGACAACATCTGATAAACAGAGAGAAATTATTTTTACTTTGAATACTGTCCTGCTGCTTTAAATCATCTTAATTTTTCTTTACGAGTCTGTACGAGTCATTCTAATTAGAGATACACAGGTCAAGATTGTGTTTCTGTGGTTACAACTTGGCTATATTAGGAGCAGGTACATCGTGCCGCTGTGTCAGAGATGCCATAGCAAAGACATTTTAGCATACTTAGTGGGAATAAAGCCAGTGTCTCTGTTTATTCTCCCAAGAATGTAGATATTTCCCTTACCTTTGAGATAAAACAAATAGCTGGCAACATTTGAAACATCTGAAAGCTCAAAAAGATATAACTTTGGAGTAGTTTGTCCAGTCTTCATGTTATCTACTTTAAGTCTTGCTCTCCCTCACTGTCTTGCAGCCTGGGTAAATCACAGACATGGCACAACATAATGACAGTTGTTTCTTTTTTTAGAAACTTCTTATATCTCCGTCACATCAGCAATACAGAAACATCTGAATTTTAGTCTGCAGTCCACAAAGAATGTCGATGCTGCATTCCCTGATTGGAAAAAGATTTTTTTAGAGTTCACAACCCATCAGGCCCAATCAAGGAGCTTTGTGCATCTCTACTTGCTTTACTATAGGTCTTTATCTCTCATACACATGTCATAGGTCTCCATGCATCTGACCCTGGGACTTTTGGAGAATATGCCTCCCCTGCTGGGAACACACAGACACACACGCATGCAGCTGAGCAGAGAGAGGCCACTTTTGCACATGGCCTCCATATGGCAAAGCCCACTTTTATTAGGGCCAGGGCCAGTGTGAATATATGTGTGTGAGTGTTTGTCTGTGTGTGCCACTCAGACACCAAGTTTTTGCCAGACATGGCTGAAGGAATTTCAATTAGCGTCTCTTCCTCCCTCCCCTTGCCTGCAGTGCTCTCTGACACACTCATGCACACGTATGGAGGCTTTTACACACACATGCATGGAGCTCAGCCATCAGGCTGCAACATGTCACTGACTATAATGGCATTAGAAAGGCAATTAATCAGACTGAAAAGCTCTTGCATGTCATTATAGTAGAAAAATAGTAAGCAGAGTTTGGATAGTGAGAACCATGCTGTAGGTCTTCGTTCTCGTGGATTCAGTCAGGTTTTGCATCTGCGCACAAACGTGATATATAGAGGGATCTGTGCACTTCTTACACGTTTTTGCATGAGCTCTGAACAAATTGCACCCTTCAAAGTAAAGCAAACAGAACGTAACTTAATTCTGCTCCCATGTCTTTGAACCTGAATGTGGTTTTTCACTTCCCATGTTTCATGTTATTCACACAGTCTCTCTTGCTCAGGAGTCTGCGCACCAACAGCTTTTGACCACACTTTTGTGTTTGTTTTAACATTTCAGATCATAACATTGTTCATGTACACTGTGATGATTTCATAGCTGATAGAAGCAAAACAACTGTTGCACACAGCAAAGGAACAAATTGCTTGTTTGATACAGATTTCTCATTAGAGACAAATCTTCTCTTCCTTTTTAATTGACATGTTTTGTCTAACAAGTAACAAAAATTGGAGTCAGTCATATTTAATGATATGAACGATATGGCCCAGGGTGACACAGCCGGTGGGGGGGGCCACAAGGAGAAAAAGCTGTTTTAATTGAGCCCCAAAGGAACATTTTGCAAACCCAGAGAGATTCCTTAAGTTTCACTTTTAGATTAATTAAACTTTTATTCTATCATTAGGGCTACCTCATGTTAATTATCTGTCCAGATCAATTTAGATCAGACCAATGGTTAAAACTTGAATATTTTTACTATTGTGATTTTCTCCACCCCCGTCTTGTTGAAGGGGCAAGCTGTGCTGTTTCTTTTTAAGGGGAAATATGACTCCCCACCCAGGGAGTCCCTGCCTGGGGGGGCGCCATTAGCACATCAAAATAGTCAGTTGCTTTCCATTTACTAAGCATGTTTAATTACCTGTCTAATCCACGGAGAGAAGCGACCACCTTGTGTTTTGCAATGTGTTAGCACTCTAGTCAAATATGCCTTTGCACTGTGGCTGGCTAATTATGCTAAAATGGACTTATGATCCAAAGTATTCAAGTCTGTGCTTAAAAGGCCATTTCAAAGATTTTTATTGAATTTGTTCCCGGCTTAGAATCCTAAATACGTTTAAGTACTATAAATTAGTCTTATTAGTGAATTTTCTAAAGCAAAGGAATTCATTTTCAATTCCTAATATGTTTGATAAGATGAATGTTAAAAAGTTACTATTATTTTTTTAAATTGTTCATTGGTGAAGTGCTATCAGAGAGAAGGAGAGAAGAGTAAGCAGTATGCTTGCATTGGGTTTGTGACTGAACAAACCCAATGACCTTGTTTCGAAACGGTCCACCTGTTCAGGACATTGAAAATGGTGAGCGTGGAAGTTCGCTCAAGAATGGCCGTCATTAGACCATGTCAGAGGTCTAACGACGAAGATGTTTTAACTTCAGAGATGAGTCTCCCTAATGCAGTCGAGCCAGTCTGTGTATATCAACATGGCGGCACATAATTCTAGATTTAGTCCACATTACATAAATTTGTGCTCTCTGCTGCTTATGCTGCTTTTCTATTTACCCTGATTTGCTCTGTGCTCATCTATCCATCTCACCTCATAAGTCCCTCGCAATGAGGCACTCTGGTCTCCATGTGGATGTCTTGAGGGCGCATCAGGATGTGATTAGCATTGATCCTGGCCCTGACCAAAAGGCAACAAAACTGTCCTTGTTCTCCTTCCTCCATGTTGTCTACAAAGCTGCCACATTTCTTTCACAGACAAACAAATAAGGCAATAAAACAGTTTATGGCTGTTTGAAGTTTGACCACAGTTTGACTTCACTACAGCCACTCGGACAGTAAACATTTCCTCCATTGATTATCACACCATAACGTGGATTCATAGAAAGAAAGGTGTATTCTCTTTTGAGTTTTAATTTTTTTAACTTGTGTTTTTGGCACTTTTGTGGTTTTGAGATGCCGGTTAAACATTCCCATTTGTAAAAGAATAATTTGGACTTGAGCTGTAATAATATTTTATTGACCATTACTGCACATAAAGATTTTGTTCTTTTCAACAAAAAGCTTCATAAGGGTTACTATAAAAGTAAGAGTTAAGCCAATTAGTGCAGCACCATATGGGCAAAGGTAAATGTAAAATATAATACCTTGTAAAAACGATCATGCAACAGAAACTTTTCCACAATTGATCAGAAATATCAATGTGTTTTATTGAGATTATTGGTGATAGAGTAATAAAAACTAGAACATAGTACACAGAGTGAGAAAAATAACAGATGGTTTTTAAAAGTTCTTTTACAATTAAAAATCTGAAAAGTGTGGAATACACATTTTTAGGTCCACCTGTACTTTGGAAAACTACTTTTTTGTTAGAATTACAGCTGAGATGTTTCGGAGGAGGTTTCTGCCAGATTTGCATATCTGAAGGTTAATTGTTTTGCCCATTAGCAAAACCTCTCAGGTTCAGTCAGATTGAAAAGTGTATACAGACTTTGACCGGGCCAATTAGAGGACAGAGGAGCTTTGTGTAATGTGTGCATGATAACGCTTCATAGACATCATAGTTTTGGCAAGATATTTAGATTAGTTTTCTTGAAAGGTGAACCTGCTTCATGTTTTAAGTCTTTTGTTATACATTAACCTGTATGTAGCTCTGCCCATCTTCAGATCATCTCTAACTATTTTCCCTGTTGAAAGACAGCTTGCCAACTTTGTTTTGTATTGCTGTATTACAAAAATATAATTTATGTCAAACTGAGTAAAAGTTAAAGGGCTATGAAATTGCAAGACACTTTAGACTCGCATTTTCTGTTCTGGTTTTGCTGTTGCACTTAGAAACTGGAAAGAGCATGAACATTTTTAAGCATATGTTTGGATTTATACGTCCTTAATAACAAAAATATGTATTTCTTTGCACTTAGTGGTGTAAACCTCTAATGCCTCAGCAAATTTAAGGAAGATCAAAACCTGGAACAAGATCCTCCACTCCTACATTCTTTTCACACCCCTTCTATCCTTGAAATTATTCCCAGTCTTCCTTTCTGTTGTTTCTTATTTTGCATCCTTGGTTTTGCTGCTTCCTCTTTGCTCCGAGGAGCATGTTTAGGGTTCTCATGGGAAGAGGTAACAGTGTGGCCCATAAAAGAGAGTTATGAGGTGGTACTGGATGCACCGAGGGTTAGTGTCAACATTGCTTTTCATTTAAGATTACCTTGACATGTTCATAGACTCTTCTCTGCACCGGCTGTAAATATAAGTTCTGTGCAAGCACCCCTGCAACAACTTGTTCATTAAACATTGAAGTGGTCTTATGGCTGCTGGTGTAGTTTAAAATCAGTGGTTATGCTCACTGTGCAAACATAAAAAAGGATCCTGCGCTCAGTCATGCTAATATTTACGTGCATCTTTTATGTGGGAATCTGGTTGGAAACAAAATTAATGAAAACATATTTGAATTGCCAAACAAAATCATTTGTATTTGGTCCTTATATTGCCTCTGTGGCGTCTCTAAAACATTAATAATTCTGTAGGTAGTAACAGAACAATGTATATTTGGTAGTTTCCTTCATCTCCTCTGTCGTGTTGTTCAGTATTTTAAATGATACAGGAATCTGGACAAATGAAGTTATTGATCCAACACCATTTCTTTTGTTTTTGAGCATCTTATTGTTTTAATGTCCTGCTGAAACTCTATTTAATGCTGTCTTACATAACAGCCATGTTCCAAATTACTTGGAGATGTTCAATAGGCTTCATTATAAGCTGTTTCGCAACAAATGCTCTGGAAGGGATTAAGACAAAGATACGCAGAGTTTGTTCATCAGTTACAGCTCATAATGTTCTACTTCTTTAATAGTTTGTATATTATCGTGTGCTCTCATATTTGTTGTAGCGTCTATCTCTATAAAAATCTGCAAAACTTCACAGAAACTTTTAATGTTTTTCTAATTTTGGCTGTATCATGTTGCTTCTTTACAAGCCACAGCCATTTCTGTAACTGCATCTGTCCTGTGAAGGGGTCTCATTCCATCTCAAACACAGGAGTGAGTGTGATCGCCCAGAGGTCAAGAGGTGTGAGTGCCTTTTGACCTCATTACTGCCCATGCAGGGTCGTTTTCGGAGCACAGAATGGCTGATACAAGGATCCTGGAAAGCCCCATAATAAACTAAATTCCCTTGTATACCATTTAAAAGGTGATGGCCAACACTGCATGGGGTTGAAATAGTTTCTTAAACAAACAAACAAACCACTGAATCAAGGTTTAGAGAAATCATATGGATATTTGGACAATAGCAAGAAAATAAGTGTAATTTGGCTTAGTTGTCGTATCCATTTATTGTCTAGCATTTATCTGAGGGGATCTGAAGGCACATTTGATAAAGTGAATTCGGGGTCTAAAAGAGAGCTGCCTAATCCGTCAGTCATTACCAATCACAAACCCAAATATCTTTAGCTAACTCCCATCAAAATGGAGAAATCGCGTTTTGCCTAAATGTGAAACTCCTTACTCTGTGTATAAGTGTGAGTACAGCTTCAAGGGTGTTAATCTACTCTTGAAGCTTGCTTTAACTCTTTCAGAAAAGCTCAAAATTTCTTTTGTGAACTGTGTGGCAAATACACAATAACAATTTAAAAAACAGAGTGTTATTGATTATGACTTTGTTGTAATCAATGCTGTGCATAATGGGCACATTAGAAGCTCTATAAATATTTGAAGTGCTTGAACTATCAAGCTATCTTCATAAAATGTTTCTGCAATTGTTTACTTTGAGAGTATAATCAGCTGAAACATTTGTGCAAAGCATCCCGTACTTGGAATCCTAGTATCATTTGTTGCTTTTATGGCGTTTCTGGCTTTATCCTGTGAAATTAAGTAGACACACTCTTTGATCATTTGCCACATGTTTAGTATCTTCTGAATTAGTTACAAAAGGGAACATTTTAATAGTTCCATTTGGGTCTCTACTGATTCTAGAAACAGTCCAAGAGCTAAAAATCATACAGCCATTTATGGGCAATAAATAAATGCTTTTTATTGTCTGGAAAAAGAGCTGTTTTAAAAACGTCCTGATTAGCAGACGTTTGCCCCGTAACTAAGCAACCCCAGCCAAGCCTTCATTACTAGAAGAGAAATATGTTTGGGCAGTTTGTTTACCCCTGTACTGACTGCTGGAAAAGACAAGTGTTTTGTTGTTGGCTGCAATAAACAACATATGTGGATGCACTGTCTCCCAGTCATGGAGAAAAGAGCTGCGTGGCTTCATTTTATTTTTAAACTGTGTCTGTATCAAAAAATTTTTTACATGCATTTCAAAGCATCGCATTAGAAAAGGTTTATGAAAACTGCAAAATTTGAAATAACGTACGTGCCCTTAAGATGGTTTTTGGCAATTTCGAAAAAAGAGTTCATACGCTAAAGAGAGAAACAAAATTGCTGAATAATTTCTGATGTACATTTGCAACATTTGCTATAAAATGAGAGGCACACAAGGCTAGGATGGGAGCGGTTGATCTCTCCCATCCACCAGTGGGTCTTATTGGCAATGTCCCAGTCATGATGCCAAAGAACATTGTAGTTTGCATGAATCACTTCACAATGGACTCTTTTGAAAACTACCAACAGTATAACGCAAGATTTGCCAACAGACCTCAAATGAAGGAAATCTATTAGTTACTGCAAACCTTTACTGCAGCAGCGGTTTCTGAAACATGATTTCAGAAACCGTTGCTGCATCCTTGGTGGTTGTGAAGGAGTTGCCACTTCTTCTGCTTCTGGATCTGACTCAGAGTCAAAGCTGCACCATTGTACAACTGCAAAACCATTTTCACGTGTAGATAATAGAGACATAACCTTAAAACAACTCCTTCTGAAAGGAGCTCGAAATAGGAAAAACCGAGAAGGTGAAATCTCAATTCATTCAGTTAGAAATGTCGATGAATTTTAGAAAATTAGCTGCAGAGCTACTTCCTAATTGGTTTTAGCAGATAGTAGATGTTTTACATGTTCCAGTTATTTGCAGATTTGGGAATTTTTTTGTGTTACATTGTATCTGAAAATTTGCCTTTCTATGGGCCAACTTACTGCCTGCAACATCTCCAAAAGACCCTCGTCTCCATGCATCTGGTGTAAAATACAGAAGCTCAGTCAAGAAACTGAAGAATGGATTCTGAATGTTTCTTCGTTATTAAAGTTTAGCTACTCTTGAAAGTGGAGCTTTTCCTTTACCATGAATCACAGAGGAAAATGAAAGGATCTATCTCAGTTTTCCGTCACTGTTTATATATTTCCTTTCATCGCTGCTTGTCGTTTCCCCCATTATTTTACTCAGTTGTCGATTACTTGGTCAACTATGACAAGACAGAAATAGGAGCCAGATTTATGTATGCAGTCCTCCCACAACCTCAGACCAGAAAGGATCCGCCCAATCGAAAAGCCTTTCAGCGGCAAATATGCTTCTTTAACATCTTCTTCTGCTTTAAAGTTTTTTGGGCTCTTGGAGATAACAACTGAAATTTGCATTCAATAACAAAACAATCCCTTCAAATTCTAAATATTTTGTCAAATGATAACCTCTTTTATCAAATTAGTTTTGTAGAGATTAAGAAAACAAACCTCATCTGAGATTGGAAAACATGAAAATTGCCCAGCTAGTTCTCTTAAACTGCATGATAGACTGAAGTACACCTGAAATCACATAACTCAACAGAGTATCACTTGTCCTGCATCCTGTGTCTGCAGAGTTGTTTGCTGCTGTCTACATTTCATATCGTTGCTATTCTCCCTATGGAGTAAACAGCAACGGGAAAGTTGTTTTCAAATTGCAGAATCTACCCTGTCAGTGACACATCCATCTTTGTGGCTTGGCAATTGCTTCATCTCTAAAAAGTTAAAACCAGTCACTTTGAAAATAACTCTAACAAATGGAAAGCTTGATTTTCTTGGGTGTCTCAAACAGTTTTTGGTGATATCCAGATGTTGTAATCTGGATGTAGGAGTCAGGCTGTGCTGCAAAAAATCAAAATAGCACAAAGCTAATTTTGTAGCATTGCACTACTTTTCTGTAGTATTATAAACATAAAGATGAGGAAATATGATGGGAACCACATGGCCCCTTAATGGTTAGTGAAATTACGTTAAAAATGTACACCTGTTCTTAAAATCTAGATTATTTTATAGCTAATCTGACAGAGCCGAGACTAAAGTGGTTTTCTACCATCTTTAACTCATTGTGGACTATCCTGACAAATTCTCTCTTGGATACACACTTGGACATCCTGTGTGTATTCTTTGGCCACATCCTGTCCGCAGGCAGTTGAGATAGTCAAGAGTACCGATTGCCTACATTTTCCCCAGCATACTTTTTTATTATCCTCCAATGCTAATGGATACTTGCAAGTTTGATGAGCAAATCCGATGCCTAGCTCCGTTTCTTCTCCTCCAGGGCAGCCACTGCACAATTGTTAGTTAGAATTGTGTTAAACGTGGAGGCCAATACTGAAGTGTCACCTGGATATGAGCTTTGTGCCTGTGAAGAGGCTGAATTCATGATCAGTAAACCAGCATGTGTGGCGCATAGCGTGAAGGGCTGAAGCCATACTTAAAACATGTGCATTACAAAAAAAGCCCCTCCAAATCAAATACACACCTTGTGTTCCTGCTTCCCTCCATGCCTCATCATTTCACTCACGCACCCACCAACACACAGCTTGAAAGTAAAGTTTTTAATGGATTCATCAAAGGTAGAGTTGAGTCCAAAAAGGCATCTGGATGGTCTGGCTCTTTGAGCTTGGTCATTAGGAATTTCAGCAAATTACCCTGTGTGTATGTGGGTGTGGTGGGGTGTGTGTGTGTGTGTGTGTGTATGTGCTAAATAAACTTTAATGCAGAGAACTAAGCACAAAGCAAACGTGCAAACTGCTTTATCTAAAAAGGCTTACAAAGTGTCTGCAACAACTGAAACATGCAGGATTGTTTTTTTCTCTCCTCTCCTCTCTGGCGTTACACAGCAATCCGTGCAAAGACTTTTCAAAACAACAGTTGGGCAACATCACGCTGGCAGATGAACTGTAAATGAAAAATGTGTGAAACGCAGACGACTGTCGCAGTGCTTTTCCTGCTAACAAAACTCCTGTCATGTCAGACCTGCAAGTCTGTTTGGAGAGAAACCGGCGGATTTGGCGCTCTATCATGTTACAAAGTCAACTGTGCGAGAGAGAGAGAGGGATCACAGTTTCTCAGGTGGTTTGGGGTTTTTCTCCCCCCTCAATCATATAACCATTAACATCACAAAGAATTTCTTCTGGTTTCCTCTTGGTTGCTCTTAAACATGTGTGACATAACCTGCTGTGATTGGTAAAGTTGGCTCAAGTTGCAGAGGTCTTGAAGGAAGAGTGCAGTATAGGATGTCATTTACCTATCTACAAGATTTCTAGCTTTTTAAATGAAAAGTTTTCACTTGATTTATTTCAGATTTTGCTGAAATCATGGTTTAGTTATCTGTTTGTATGAGAAACAGTTTTTCCCTAAGGACAAAAAAAGAAAAAAATTTAATTATAGGCATAAAAATTGAGCTCAATAATGCAATGAGAGAAGGTGAAGCAAACTTTTTTTTCTCCATTCTGATCTTTATTACTGACAAAATTAGGTTGAAATCCCTCTTATGACTATACCAGAAAACAAATTTAGAACCTCTGAAGTTTTGTTTATAACATGTTGGCCATATTGATAATCAGCCAGGGGCCTTTGTTTTCTCAGCTTAGTCAAACCCACTAAGCCAAGCGGGCTTTGATGTGGCCATTGAGTGCAGGATGACACTGATGTCAGCCACATCAGTCTAAACCAATACCTCAGTGTTCCTTAAAGTGCATAATATACAATGGCTTCCACTACAAACCAAGCATCTTCACGGAGTAATCTGCACTGCCGGGGGATGTTTGTTCTTTCTCTTTGACTTCATAAAGAGCTGGAAACATTCAACTTAACTTCTATAACCCTGTTAAAAGCTTGGGTGGCCTCGAATGCTGCGGCAGCTACAAGGACTATTTTCTTTTTGTCGTTTTTCTCTCTGATTTCTTTCTTTTATTTATTTTGTTTTTATTTGCCTGACAGAGTATTATATTTTTAACGTCTGTTTTAATCACATCGGCGGGCTCATTTACCCTCAGATTAAAAAAATAAATGAATCCCTTTATTCTTTTGTATCTTTTTATGAGGTTTCCTGGATATAAACAGTCGAGTTGCAGCAAAGAAGAGACATCGTCAATCAGCGACGTTGTTTAAAAAAGGAAAAAAACCTAAAGTGTTGCATTTCTTTAACATGGGATTGAACATGTCACAGCAAAAAAAAAGACTGACCCATTTGTCCTGCTGATAGCAACTCTTGACACCAACTGCTTGTCAAGCGACAATATTTCAAAATACTCAGTGAGATCTCTACAAGCATTAGATCCACTCACAGCTGGTCTCCGTGTCAAGGTCACCGAGTGAACAACTGCTCTGTAATCTTCAAAAAAATCCCCAGAATAAACAGTGGAAACATTTTCACAACCTCCCTTAACCTTTAGGTTCAGTCGGAGTCTCAGTGACCGTGTTTCCAAATGGGGCCATCCAGGGGTCGGCAGAAGGTTTGTGTATATGTGGGTTTTCCTGTGTGTGTGTGGTGTGAGCCTGGATTTTCCTCGTTATTTAGCAATAATAATGTTGGCTACCATTTGATTGTTGAAACAATGACTTCATTAATCCCTTCTATGAGCTGTAAAGTGATCTAAAAATGTCTGTCAAATGACTGTGAATCTTTTGAAGTTGTGTAAAAAAAGAAAAAACATCTTAGCAGTCCAGAGAGTGATACTGTACTTTAACAAAAAACAGATTGCCTGCGTAAAGAAGCCTCTTGACTTTGTGCCTGAATTAGACATGAAGCGCCAGCTTTTAAGATCTTTCCTCAGCTGGAAGACAGTAGAAATAGTTTCTTTCATTGAAGTATAAAAATAAAGATCTGGATTTAAAATCATTTTACATTGGCATAAAGCAAAGAGATACACTCCTATTAATATTAAACATATAGCATTTTTTTCCTCGCAGAAAAGTGTTTGGTAGATAACAGGACTCAACTGCAGACATGAGAGTTTTGTAACACATGATAGATAATATAATTAAAGGCAAACCTATATATCCTAAAATTTTCTATTTGTTCCTTCAAAACCTATAAAACGCTTTCAAAATGTATTATTGTTTAAATTGATTCGATGTCTTGCTGAAAGAGTAAGAATATCAAGATTCTTCAGAGAACTGCATCATATATTATCACTACAATTGGTGCTTTTACATACTTTTTATTTGCTTTTGAAAAAATATTAAATAAGGTTCATAGTTCAATCAAAATTAAATTAATCTTGTTTGTTCATAGATAGATAGGTAGATTATACCCTAACATGTCACTAAACTCAGACCTTCTCCAGTTCAATATCAAGGCAGTTTTTTTTCTCAATTTCTCTCCTCATTCTTCAGAAATGGGATGAAACAGTGTCTTATTGATTGGTGTCAACTGGGCTACAATTTTGGAATTTGTATGGGAGTGAAATTATTTGGAAGAACCTCATTAGTCAGCATGAGTGTCTGTAAAAAAAGCACTTTGCAAAAAAGCCATAAACTATGAACCAAACAATCACGTTTTGTCTATGTCCTGCTGAGCCTCTGTGAGTCACTGGGTGAACAGGAAGGTACACACACTCCATCACCAAATCACTTTACATGCATTTTTCTTCTTCACAGGAACATGTAGTGCCCAAACATCCAAAGCTCTTCTTACTGCAAGAACCTTGGTTCATGCAGTCCACAATTGGGTTAATTCCACAAAACACACCTGAGGTTTGACAGCCAAAAATATTTTAGCTTAATGTAGTGAAATACATACATTTGCCTTTGGCAGTGACAGCTTGATGGATGTGTCCAAAACTTGTAAATTCAGTAAAGCTTTTTCTATTGTTGTACCTTTTGACTTGAATTAAAATAATAAAATTCCCTAAATTAGGTTAAGTATTTAAAGTTTTCGTACATTAGAGTACATTTATCAGGGGAGGCTACTGGGTTAATCTTTGATGCCTGATCACAATCTGTTTCTGTCTAGGACTTCCTCAAAGTGAATAGCTGCAATCTAAGCTTTTTGTTGCAGCCTGGAGATTTAACTCAATGGCTTCTGGTTTCTGGTAAATGGCTATAAAAGAGCCCTGTGCTTTTGGTTTCTGACAAGCCACATCAAACAGGAGGAGGGAAAAGGGTTTGAACAGGTGGAGCAGCTTTGCGTGAGCACAGACAGATCTTATTTTGTATGGATCACAGCTCAGAAATGTCAGCTGTGGAGCAGTGAGAGAGAACAGTTTGAACCTGATAGATCAGTGTTGTGTTGCGGTGCATGTCTGGCTGTGTAATGGACTTAACTTCACTGTGGCAGCGTGTCTGTACTGAGAGCTACGGAAAGTTTTGGAGTCTGGTTACACGATGACTCCTTACTTTTGACCAAATGAAGGAATTGTGGGGACATTAAGTGTTTCCAGCATCAGAAAATTGGAAAATATGGCAAAAAACTGTTTCAAGATGACAAAAACAGACACGGATTTCCAGGGAAAACCTGTGACTGTATATCCTCCAAATGTCTTGAATATAAGCCACATGGATCACGCTTTTATGGTATAATAACTGTAACATTTAATCAGAGTACTATCCAATCTGAACAATTTATGTATTTATTTTTTGCCAATGAGAAGCTGTTGTTGTGGAGCAGATTTCTGTATGCTTATTTCAGTAAGGTTTCTTTGTTTGTTTAATCTCCATAAAACAAAATTTAAGGGAAGAGAGGAGGGCAGGAAGGCGACATGTGGCACAAAAAACATACTTGACATGCAACCTCTACCTAATCAGTTCAAAATGTGACAAGATGTACATGTTAATATCTATTTGCTCTTTTCCTACTAGGTGAACTTTATAAATGCTCTGAAAAATGCAGCTAATTCTGCAAATAAGGCTCAATTTCCTTCTTGTCCAATTTGCTAATTCTCTCAAAACCCTGGTTGTTTTAAGCTAGGTGCAGCGACAGAAAGCCACTGACCACAGTGTAAACCAGTAATTGGTTCACCTTGAAAGCTGATATGGCTTCCTTGACCTTCTGCCAGTCAGGCAGGCAGAAAGCTTCTCTCAGTTCTGTCGAATGCTTGCCGGTTTGCCTGTGCTCCCATGGTCAGAAAAACAAACATTGCAAATATGTAAAAAAAAAAAAAAAAAAAAAAAAACCTTACTTGCAGCTTGCTTGCAGAGCATGCAACCCATGAGTGTAAAAGCAAAGCAAATGAAAAGAGGGTAAGAAGCACATCTGAGGTCTCTGCTGGGATATCAATGTGAGGGAGAGACTGGAATAAATAATGTTCTTTTGAAAAAAACAACAAAAAATTAAAGTAACTAAATATACAAATACAAGTCAGTGACGAAGCAGCTCCAGTGGAGTTTTAAATCTGCAGAAACCAAGCATGATTCAGAAAGAAAGTTTGGAGTTTAGTGCCCAAGCTGTTACTTTTCCTTGCATGCTACGATTAACCACATTGAAGATATAAATAAAGAACATTTATGAGGTTCTGGCCGATTTTTATCTGTGTACTACACAGATAAAAGGTATTTTATCCCTGATGGATTTTGTCTGTTTTAGTTTTTTTTGGGGGGAAAATGTTACGGGTTAATTTTAGCCCATTAAACAAATTTTACTATGATATTACGTAATCATATCAGTGGATCATGTCTGAAAACTTGAAATAGGCTGAAAGATCTCAAAAACTAAGACCACATAATCCGATATAAAGAAATTCAAGAAGAGATTAGAAACAATGACATATTTGTCTGTTAAGAGTTAAAAGTTTCTCAACCAGAAATTAGGTTTAGGATGCAATTAATGTTTCACATTGCTACTTATCTTTTTTACATACTTTCCCCCCCCCCCCATATTTAAATCCTCTGTTGAAATAATCTGTTTCTCTGAGATGAAGATTAGCTTCATGCTTTGAAGCATCTAAAAAAACAGGAAATTCGTCCCTGGGCAAATACGTTCTGCTGCAGGACTGCACAGTTAAAAATTGTGAGCTTGAACAATTGTCATTTTGCCTGTCATAACGGTGGTGCTAAAATTACCTTATATTTGTTGAGTTTGTATAAAAACCACTGCCCTACAATATCTGACATCAACAAAAGTAGATTTTCTAAATGCTGCAATTCAATGGAATTGCAAACCGGTTTGACGTGTTTGTCTGTGTGTCTCTTCTTCACCAGGTATTTTGGAGATCAAATCAGTGGATGTGGGAGTGGTGGCCATCAGGGGCCTCAGCAGCAACCACTACCTGGCAATCAAACAGAACGGAGATCTGTACGGAGCGGTGAGTCCTGGCTCCACTTTACTCATGTACCCATATGACAAATGGAGGCTCAAGAAGGAAATGTAAAAATACAAAAAATAAATAAAGTAATTAATCTTATTAGCAAGAGTCAAAATTCTTACCACATTTAAATGGAAGATTCCTCGAAAATCATCATTTTTGTGAGGCGATCAAGGAGAAACTGATGTATCCAGTTGTGCATCATGTGCTTTAGGACGTGTCTTGGTGTCAAATGATAGTGCAAAGGATAATTATATATGAATTAGAAAGGACCAAGAATAGATGTTTGTACAACATTTATCTTATTAGATTCAAACAGAGACACCAGTATGATAAGACCACCAATTGAAAACAAAACCATTAGCGAATCAGATTTAAACAATGTTCAAAATGCTAAACAAAGTCAACTGTACTGAAAACTGCCTTGAAGTCGAGAAGAACAACAATAGAGATTCTGTTGTGATGAAGACAAATTTTTATGTCATTTAAATCATAACCATAACCTGTGCTGTGTTTGGTTATAAACTCAGACTAAACTCATGTGAACTTCCTTTTTATTGACTTACTTGAAGCATTTTATTTTTGGCAAGAATGCCTTTGAATTGCTAAACTATAATCTCAAATCAAAACTTTGCAGTATATTAGATGGCTTACTGAAACACTTTATAAAACAATGGACAAGGCTTTAGCACGGGCTGTTCCAGAAAAAGGAACCACAGTTTGTCAGCGTCAGCTCTCCTGTCTCTGCTCACCATTCAGAAAAAGGAAACACAATCCAGCAGGTTTTTCTATTCTGCTTCAGTCCCTTAGGGGAGAAGCCCTTGTTTCATCTGTTTTCTCCCTCTTTCTGCTCTTTTTCTCAATCTCATTTTCTCCCTCTCCTTCTTTTACTTTGAAAGACCCATTTTCAGCGTCTCTCTAGAGCTGCAACTCAGATGAAATGACATACGATGTAGGGGAAGGAGAAAAAAAAAAGGAAAACAAGAGATTTTGTTGCACGACCTGAAACTGAATTCCCATGACGTCTTCTGCCTGGTGCAACACAAGCCAGCAGTGGCGGTTGACTAGTGAGGAGATGGCGTTCAATTACACTTGATGGCTTTGCACAGTGACTTCTTTATCCGGTGGTAATCAATTGAAGTCATTGTTTCATTATATCTCCAGATAAAATGTCAAAAACGGTCACAGTTATGTAGTTTGATCATGAATTTATCAGTGGTCACTCCTCTGTGTATTGATTCAATTTTAAAAGCTTTTTCTCTATTAAAGGGAATTTTTTTTTTTTACTTTTTAGGTCTGATCTTTCCAATATCTTAAAAGTAAAATGGTGTTGTTACCGTAATTTCATCTAATTGGAAGGCAGACATGTACACACACAACTCTCACGCAGAAAGTTGAAAAGCTGCACAGCGTCTGTTAAATATTCTCCTTCTGCTTTGAGAACAATCAGTTTTACTTCTGGAACCAATTTGAACAGCTGTGGCCAGATTCAGATTCAGAGGGAGACATGCGTGTGCATGTGCGTGTGTATGCGTGTGTGTCTGTGTAGATACAGAAAGGGGGGCAAGAACATTTTTCCTTGTGACTATCAACTGCATCCAGTTAACTGCCTACTTAAGTGACGCTAGCCTTGAGCACAACGGCAGCTTCCAGTAAACTGACAAACAACGTTCCCTCAGATCTTTTCTCTCCTCGTGTATGAATCATCGCGGTAACATTAAGACATCGTGTCACAATGTTCTGTACCTGCACCAAGCCTTAACTTTTGAAATGTCACACAAATGTCAAGGTTTTACTGCTGGCCTTAAAATGCACATGGCACTAAACAACGACTTGCAGTTTGTTGATTTGTGTTGTCAGAAGAAGTGAAGGAGGACAATGTCTTTTCGGTGTTCTGCAGAGCCAAAAGGAAACAATTAAAAGCTTTTGCAACATATGAGTTGCAGTCTTTAAAAGGGAAAGCAGAATTAGTTTATTTAAAAAAGGGACACTGTGCAAAAATATTAATAAAACATGAATTGCACCAGACTTGGCTTAAGTTAAATTCACTCCAAAGATTAATAACTTAAAGATTAGTCATATTCAGCACAATAATGATTCCCCTACTAACACATAAGCATTTTCCATTATTCATCACACTGGTGATAATCGTAAATGATTAAAAGACAGACAGAAACAGACAAAAAATGGCTATAATAGGAATCTGCTTGGGGCTTCAAAACAAAACTGTAACTTTGAAAGGAAAAATTCAGGCTTTCTGAAGTTAGATTCTGTTATTCCAGTCAGCTAATATCTTACCTATAGACTCAGAATAAATCCAGAGCATTTGATTGACACTATTAATGGTCAAAGAACCAAAGCAGACTACTATAATCTTAGAACCAAAATAATGTGAGACATTATAGATTAATGTAAATGTTTTATGAACCTTTAAACACTTGTTACGTTTGCATTAGTTAGTTATTTTTACAGAAATTGATTATTAATCGCACAGAAGATGCAGGTTGTAGCAGGTGCACTGTTTATATTTTGAAGTTATTTGTGTTTTTTTTATCATTAGGTCAAGAATCTCATGGGTTTTTTTTCAATACAGAATGTGCCACTAAAGAAAATTCACTGTATATTATTTTATTATTTTACATAAAAGGGATAAAGCAGAAAATAAAAACATACATCAAATTTCCATGACCATGTCTGTGTTTAGGTAATGTTTTGAAGTGCTGTGTTAGTTTTATACCATATGCAATGAAATATGCATCTTACGAAAAGTTTTTCAGAAAGTCTTGGTGACCAGGAAGATGTTTTCCGGCAAAAGTGAGACGGGTCTTTATGTTCTGGGTGGCTTGCCTCTTCTGGGAAGGTTTATCACTGTTTATTGTTTTCTCCTTTTGTGGATAATTGCTCTTGCTATTGTTCCCTGAAGTTCCAAAAGCCTTAGAAATGTATAATTTGATAGATATCAAAGACATGGGTTGCCATCAATTCCTGAATTTCTTTTGATCACAGCATGATGTGTTGCTTTTTGTTTCTTATTTAATGACATCAGACATGCTCCATTCCAGTTATTTCTGGATTCTAAAGGGCAGACAGTAATCAGTCCTGGTGTTAGTGCAATTTCACCAGAAAAATGCGGTTAACCGCAGGTAATTCATGATTTAACAAGGACGGCTTGTATATTTTCACAGGGTTGGATTGACTTATAGGGCTTCGATCCTTTTGTATTTACTCAGATGATCTCTGACATAAAAATCAGAATGCTGATCTTAAACATTCACGTGTGACAAAAAGCAAAAACATAAGAAATCTATGAGGGTGTAAATACGTTTTCACTGCACTGTTGTTCAAGGAGACTAAAGCATTTTGGTTTATTACCAGACAACAAAGTGAGCCGCATTCCATGCATCCCTCTGCCCCCCAAAAGATTACATAATTATGGCTTCTAACAATCGTCTTGTAAAACTGGATTAATCTTCTGCCAGTAGAATGCCTCAGATATGTCTGTGTGCAACCACACATCCTTCTGAGTGAATACATCACTCACTCATCTGGCTCTGTGTCAAGCAAAAGGCCACACTTAGAGATGCTGCTCTGTTCAGAGTAGAAAACACAGCACAAACATTAAATGTGATTCATAACACTTTGTGTTTCCCGTCCACAGAGGGAGTTCGGCCCTGACTGTCGTCTGATTGAACGCATCGAGGAGAACAGGTACAACACCTATGCTTCTGCCGAGTGGAGGACAAAAAAAAACAAGTGCATGTTTGTTGGACTGAACCCCAGAGGAAAACCGCTGAAGGCGAAGGGAAAGAAAATGCGGAGGAAAAGCACAGCAACTCACTTCTTGCCCATGGTGGTGCAACCACGATGATGGGGCGTATCAGCAAGCTGCAGGATCTCTGTTGGACTTATGGTGGTGGCTACATGGGACAGATCTGAACCTGGTCTGTAAAATGCACTGAGAAAGAAACAAAAAGAAATATATGGAGTGGACTGCTTGTTTGGATAAGGACACTATTTTAAAAAAGAATATATATCAGTATACAATGTATATATTATTTTCAGTTCTAAGTTATAAAGTACACTGGCACAATGAAAACAAAAGAAACAAACATCTGTGCCAAAATGTGATTGAATTATTCACATTTGTAGATTTGTGGAGTGCATGTAAAAAAGAAGATAAAGGTATCTTTATAAACCTGAACGGAAGCAGTAAAAGAAGAGAAGAGCTTGTTCATGACGGCACCACCACAAATCTTACTATATCATGTTTCTTTCTTCAGATTTATTTATTTTGTTATATTTAACAGAAACAAAGAAAAGAAGGCATATTCTTGTCTTTTTTCTACCAGTTATGCTTCTCTTTTTAAACTAATAATCATTTAAGCCTGTATAAATAAAAAGAATATATTTGTCTTTAACTTGTCTGTGTTCAATGTTTGTATTTTATTTTATGAAGAAACAAAATAAAATAAAAAAAACTTAACCGACAGATTTTAAAAGATCATTATACAATTCACTTTTACATATTTTGTACAAAATAATTGAAATACAAACACAGAAGGCACAAGATAATGTTTATTATGAGAATATTACATATTTTATTGCAAAGACTTATTCAGATAAAAGTGTCAGGAAAAGCATAAATGCAAAAGCAGGTAGTATGTGTGCTAATGATTTCACTATTTTCACTACGTTTTCATACTTTCTGAAATACTAATGTTTAATTCCCAACTTTCTGCAAAATATAAGTAAGTATTAATTACTTAAGATGCTGTAGCAAATTATACTGCAGCAGTATTTTGGTTTGATCAAGTGTCATAACCTCATATTTCATAAGACATTTCGCCCAAGCAGGGATCAGATCTGCAGTCAATGAAAATATGAAACCTTCAGTCTATAACCAAGTTAAATAAAAAATTTAACTTGAGCTTTTAATGATATCATAGTTCACCAAAAATACTTACGGTAAAGAGATAAGTGTGACCTCAAATCACTTTTACTAGGTTGAAAACCTACATCTGTTTATAGCTCCAGCTACAGGATGTTACTGTGAAGCTTTACAGAAAAAAGACTGAAATCAGAAGTACAGTAGACCTCCTGTTTCCTACAGCAAAGTTATTATCATCCTTCTCAGAATCGTTACTGTCAGGTATATTATTATCCTGTAACAAATAACATCAACAACAGTAATCTGTCATGTGCATAAAATTCTTATTTGCAGTGAATAAAGGACAGTGTTAAATAAGAAAATGTTACAAGTCACAACGATTCTCATTATTAAAACGATATAATTCTGCAGCACGGCAGTGCATTGTCCTGTGTGTTTTTAAAATGTCCTTTCTGAGACACTGCCAGTTTGGGAGACGTGGCTCATAGGTTTTTGCCAACAGTGCTTTCAGAGTGATGATAGTAAGCAGGTGAGCAGCTTTTTGAAGCAAGGCGTGAGTCGGGAATCTGTAAAGGATTAGAGTTTGAAAGAAGCCCAGCAGATGACCTGGCTGATTACTTCAGGGGTTTCCATTTCTTATTGCTCAGACCTTTGCATTACAAGTACACATGGCAAACATGGCTTCTTTTATATGATAACAACAAAGACAAAACAGGTTTTAGAAATGGCCGACCCATTCATACACACGCACACAGAGTGAGACAGAATCACACTCTGGGTAACGTCGTGTGTGCATCAGTGTGGTCCCAGCAGCTGGGAAAAGCCTCCTCCTTGACCTTACATGTCTGAAACCTGTTGCTGAACCCCCCGAGACTGAAAGAGACATGGAGCAGGGCATATGGTGTAACATAAATATCACCGCTTTGTTTATCACCTGATTCTAATTAACTATGATGTCATGTTTTCTTTCGATTTTCTGCTTCTCCTTAAAATCTCGCTCTCGCGTTGTTGCCCTCTGCCGCTCCGGCTTGGCTCTTCATTTTCTCACACTTCTTAAAACTTTTCCTCACGTGTCTGCAAAGTTGAGACAGATTCCGGCTTTTTAACTGGATCCAACATGGAGAAAGGTTATCACACCGACACACACAAACAGAGTCCTCCTCTCTGCCCACTCGGCTGCAGCGGGTGTAATTTGTCCACTGCATCCATCGCTATCAGCCGCTTGTGTTTCTGTGTGTGCCCTTGCATGTGTGTCCAAGTTAATTTCCACGTATATGAAGGAATCCACCAGTGTCCGTCTGCCCCACTGTGTTTATTACAAGAAGGCCCTAGATCCTCTTATTATGCTCAGGAATCCTCGGCGTCCAACGCTCATGTCAAAGCGTGAGTAAGTATGATGCATCAGAGGGCGATTCAGATTTCCTTTCATCCTCCCAGGGCATCTAGTCCTTTGTTTATATGATTACTTGGGTGTTCTGTAAACGACATATCAAGTACAATTACTTTGAAATGTGTTCAAGTCACTGATACCCCTCCTCTTTCCCTCCCTCATAAAGTTCAAGGACTGGCATTCCTAGCCTGAAATGTCTTCATTATTTTGGTGGTGCAGCTTCAGAGATTTAAATATCCCATTTAATACCTTTTTGGCACAATAAATCTGGACTGAAACTTAGATAGCTGAGGCAAATTTGTCCACTTGTTTGCTCTGAGAATTTGGATTGAGGTCTGCTCTTACAGTATAACACGTGTCAGCCTCTTGGAATTGCTTGTTGCCTTTTTATTGAAACTTCAACATGACTTAATGTGCTCTTGCCTTTGCCCATAATCCATTACAAGGCTTTGAGAGCAGGACATTTATTCAAGACAGATGTTTTACACTGATTACCACTGATATCTGAGTTAGTCTGTTCACTCTTTTCTTTCTGCAGTGTCTAATGTCTTTATTGAAGCTGGTTCGCTCTTTTTTTAAGTTTACGGTTATGCCTGGTATGTTAGGTGTTTGGTTTGTGGAGTTTGCGGCAAGACTCAGTATGCAGTTTCTGTTTTGACTGCATCTGGATCTATCGGACCTGTGTTGGACCTCAAATGAAATGTACACTGTTGGCTTCACACATTCGCAGCTCCTCTGTTTGCTCAGAGTCCTGTGGCTGTGCTACCTGACCGCAGAAGCAGCTGTGAATATTTTACATCCTGGTGAGCCCAGAGAGACAGAAAAAAGGGGAATAGGAGGAGGCTGCAAGCTGACTTTGACAAAGACGTACTGGACTGGAGGATAGGTAAATGAACCAATGTAATTGCAGGTCTGGGGTAGCGGTGCAATCGATGGGAGGAGGGGCGATGTTTATTGAGTGGGAAGGAGGTTGACTGGGACACCAAAGAGCGAGAGGAAGACGGGTGATGGAGGTGATTAGAGGGGTTTCAAGAGAATTTGGGGATGAAGGGTGGGAAGTGACTTGAAGGGGTGTTTGCAGAAGGGTGGGGGGGGGGTATTATGGGTGGAGGAGGAGGCAATCATTGGAAGCAGACCAAGAGAGTTCCTGGAAACTGGAAGGTAAACCAGGAGATCTCCCCCTTGTCACGTTCACCTAGTTTTTTTCAATCCACATGGTCAAAAAATTTCCTCTTGAAAGCAACAACAAAAAAGCATCTTTTGATAATACTAAGCAAATTTAAAAGAACTATCAAATACAACAATAAGAGTTTCGTTAGCGGCGGATTGATTATTAGAAGTCAAATGATGCATTGATAAAAAGGTCTTATTCATCTATTCTTCTGAGATTCAAATGCAAGCATGTCCAGAATAATGGAAGTGGAAATATCTTCTGAAAAAGTTTGAAAAGCGCAATGCGAAAAGAAAACATATCAAGGCCAAGTATTTTGCCATGAGGAACTCCACATGTAAGTTGTGCTGCATCTTAAGAATATTATTAGCGTTAACATGTAAGAAGTGATATGCTACATGAACCATATTATGCCATGTGTGTAATCTGTTAAATTAAATTAAAGGAGCTTGAAAGATTAATTCTCTAACCACTTTAAGGAGTGAAACATCACGGGACCAAACAAAAATACAAAAAGAGATTCTGGATGTTTCTGAGATTAAGAGTTATAACCTACTTGATATTAATCACACTCAAGCTTTAGTTTATGATTTATAAAGCAAAAGAAAATAAGAGTAATAGAAACAGAGACAGCTGTTTTCATGAAAAGAAAAAAAGAGCTTTTAACATTTTTATCTAAGCCAAGTTAACAAAAGCTTTCTTTGTCTCGTTCTTTCTGGAGTCGAAAGAAAAGACTTCTCGCTTAACTTGAAGGTATACAGTAACATCAAATGTTACATTTTAGGGAGTTTTGGCGAGGAAAAAGGAAGGATCTCTAAGTCTTGGAACTGTCAAGACTTATACAAAGACGTAAGAACATCCAACAAACCGAACCAGAACATTAAGAATAAAGCGAGGAAAGACAGTGCCTCCTGTGGATCAGAACAGGCCGTTTATTTTCTCTTAACCACTTGCATTCTTGCTCCATGGTTCTCCCACTTCAGTCCCTCTGTTGGTTTTTTCTGGCCAAGATTTAAGGAGTTATCACAAAGACATGATCAACCAGACAGTCAAAAAGAGGCTACACTACATCAGAATAGACCGTAAATAATAATAAATAAATAAGAAGAAAAAGCAATCCGATTTTTTTTGCTACATTTTTGAGACTACAAAAACATAAAACAAAGTAACAGGTGCAACCAACATGGAAATCCAGTGTAATTGAAACATCAGGTGGAAAGCCAAGAGATGAACAAGGAGGAAACAAAAGCAGGAAAAAAGCAGCAAATGCTGCTAAGCTGAAAGTAATCCAACATTTACACTTAAACTATCATTAAAATATTGCTAAAAATAGGGTGAACGTATGAAATTAAACATAACATAAACATAACATAAACAAAGTGTTTTAAATGTAAAGTGATTTGATCTAAATCTGTTCTGTTGCAAATTTCTCCTTTAGTTTTGGCATAAACCACTTCAACATTGGCTGAAAAATAAACCCAATAAGTTGAAGAAATAGAGAGCTCTGCATTTTGCTTCTCCTTCTCTTTTTCCGCTTCAGAGGTAACCTGTACCTGGATCGCAGTCATGCCTCAGAATCCATCTTAACATCTCCTGAGGGCTTCAAGTTTCCTGCAACAGGTGGCTCAAACATTTGCCTTGGCCTGCGCTGAGCTGAGGCCTCTGTTTATCGCTTCGGAAAGAGTGAGCAGTGTTGAGGGAGGAATGAAACACGGACAAACAAGCTGGCAAAAAAAAAAAGTATGTTTGCAAAGGAAAAAAATCCTGACAAGAAAGGGGCCTAAAATGGGACTCACTTGTGTTTCGTCTTGAAGTTCTTGATACAGAGATAAAAGCAGGAATGTAAACATGTATTTTTATGAACATTGTCGTCTTCTGATAAACCAATGAAACATTTTCCAGAGCTAGAACAAAAACGGGCCAAAAATACTTTACTGCCATTTTTTCCTCATTCTCTCTTTGTGCAGCATCAAATCAATTTTATTCCTCTCTTGCTTTTGCTTTTCTGCTATTTCCTCACCTTAACTCTTCCTTCCCGCACTCTCTAGGCAAATATGCCTTCTGCCCAAATGAAAACATATTTGTTGTTTACGTTGGCCTTCTCTCTTCAAACTTTGGCACGACCCAGTGTTGGGCTGCGGGTTGCTGGCAACGTCTAAGGGAGCAGAAAGACTCTATTAGTCCTTGATCTCTGGCTACCTGACGGCAGAGTCAACATGAAGGGCATGAGGGCTTGACATGGGATCAAATAAAGACTAATTTATTGGCTGCTTGTAAACGCAGAGACCACATTAACCATTGCATTTCCCAATGTACGTCTTAGCACTTAGATTTGTTGTAATTAGTCAAATAAACAATATAATAGAGGACTATATATTTCAACCACATCTTTTAACGTCTGAAAATATGATGGTTTGGTCATTTTTCTTTACAATATCAATAAAGCTTAGTTGGATTAATTTGAGGGTTTTTGTGAGAATTGTTTTTTCCAAAGATTCTTAGTTGGTTTGGACTTTGGCTGGGCCATTTTAACATCTGATTATGACATGATTGCATCGTGAAACCATTGCAAAATGCTGGACTGTGAATCTCTGCCTCAGGCTCAGTCCTTAACAGATTTTCTTGCAGGATTGCCCTGTATTTACCTTTGTCCATCTTACCCATCGACTCTGATCATCTTTTCTGTCCTCGCAGAGGAAAATTCTTCCCATAGCATCATGCTGCCACCACCATGCTTCAAAGTTGCAGGGTAGTAGTCCTCAAGGGCCTGGAGTTGGGAACAATGCACTAATAACCAAATAATATTTGACATCAAGAAGCCAGAAAATAACCAACAAAGGAAATTACTTTGAGGGATGATAGTTATATTTGTCTAACTTTTTCTTCTCTGAGAAAATGCATTTTTAACTTGGATTTGGATAAAAACCCTCCAGTGTGGCTGGATTAAATAACTCACTGCATTGCTAGGGACTTTATTTACGATGCAGTTTGTTGCCTATTTAAGGTTAGCAGAAAAAAGGGGTTTCAAAACAAATATATGCACATATTCAGATGAAGCTCGTTGATGTATCATGGCAAAATTTAAAGAGTGTAAGATACTTACATATACATATATGGAATTTTTTTTAAAGTGGCTCATTATATGGCTAAAAAAGCAATTTTTCTTGCAGGAACTTCAAAACTTGTTGTGGAGGTGCTTGTAGGATGGATTGAATTAAACCAAAGCACCACACACTAACAAAGGGGCACAAGCCTATACAAGGTCACTGTCTCTGTTCTTCATCATGTACCACAGTAACAGTGCAGGACTGATGCACTGGAGCAGTGGGTGGGCTACAGCAAAGTCAGAACAAATGCGGCACTTTTTGAGGTTTTTCCTGTTGATATTTCAGCCTTGATTTTTTTTCAACATTATTCTTTTGTTTCCATGTTGTTGCATTGTGTTTGTGCAAATAACAGCATGACAGTTTATTCAAAAAAAACTAATTCTTTATAGCACAAACAACAATGTCCATGTAAGCTCACAAGTTATAACAAGCCGGGCAACAGCTTCCTAAACGCTACTGGAGCACTTTGTGAAGCTTTTGTTTTGTTTGAGTGTCATAAATGGACTTTTGAGTAACAAAAAACTTCTGATTGTGTTTAGTTTTCTCTGTATATTTCTTTCCACTCTTCCCCAACCTGTTTCTGCTGCTGCTGATCTGATGTTGGGAGAAAGTTGACCCCACTCACCTGAACAACAAACCAGCTTCCAATAGTCTCATCGATGCTTATAATTGAAAACCAGCATGACCCTCCATATTTGTCGGTGTTGTAGGTTGCAGACTTTCTCTAGTCTAGTTCATCCTTGAAAACAATCCCTGAGGGCACCACAATCAAATGCTGAAAAAAAAAAATTACATGCAGGAACACCTTGATGGTTTCCAGCCATCATGCTGTTCAGTGCAAAATGTGGCTTTCAGCTCCAGAACGAAAGATAAAGACCTTGTAAGATATTATGGTTAGAGCATAATAACTCTGTTTTTAAATGGGGGTAAAAAGCCAATCAGTGAGGAAGAAGCCATGACCCCAAAGGCAACAGATTACAGTTTGGAAGGTAAAGGTTATTACCATAATGTCTTACATTTGGAGGGAAAGGTGTAAACTGGGTCCAGATGGACTGAAACTTCAGAAAACTATGGTGAGGAGTTTGTGGATACCCAAATATTTAATTCAAGTCATTCATCTAAAAATGCAAACTTTTGATTTTGAAAAAATAAAAAATTAAATTCTACTCTATTATTCTGTCATTTATCAAATAAAAATAACATCAGTAACTCTAACTGACCAAAAACAGAAAAACTTTACTAATTTAATGCCAGGTTGTATTTTTACAGTGCATGTAGATTTCTTGTTTCAAATGAAATTCTTTTGAAATTTTACTTTGTTTGTCTTACACAAAGTAGTTGTCAAAATCGCATGTACCTACATTCATTATCTCTCTGGTCAGACCACAGGAAATAAAAGAAGTTTGTGGGTGGATCTGGTATATGTGTTGAGGGCAACGTGAAGTAAAACCACACTGAACATGAAGGTAGCACAAAGAGCCAGTGGGGTTTTTGTGGTCATGTGGGCAGGAGCTGTGGAAAAGACTTCTTCCAGGGAGCTCAGGATATGCCTGTGTGTGCTTTGGATCTCGGTTATGCTACATCTATGTGGAGTTGGCATAAAAACTGAAAGATCTGAGTTAGCTATGCATGCAATGCGAAGAATTATGTTGTTCCCATGCATGGTTCACTGTCTGCAATGTTTTTAGATAGTATAGTTTTTAAAGTTTGACATTTTACCTCCTGTTGTCTCTCCTGTCCAAAGCAATTTGAAAAATGTGTTCTTGATTGTAATTAACAGGTTTTAATTTAACCTAAATCATACAAACTGCATTTTTTAAAATATACTATTAATGTTTTTGTTATTTTAGTCTCATACGCAGCCAAAGGAGAGCTACTCTGCACTTCAAATTCTACCTCTTATTTTACTCTTTCAAAGCATGATGTTTTGATAAATGTCCTTTATGGCTTCCATGTATGCATTTTTCGATATAAACAAGTGACTTCTTGCACAGGAGACAGATTAAAATGTGGGATTATCAAATAATACAGTTCAACTTGGTAATGTAACGTTAGGTACACCTTTATCTTTAAAAGACTGATCTGAAGAAACCTACCTATGCCTACCTACTAGAAAAAGACATTTGTTAACATTGGAGACAAGAAATACCATAAATTAAAATATAATAAACCTCTCAGAAACCATTTCACAATAAAACCAAGGACTTGTTCTGGAGTTGAGGTTAAGAGATTTATTTCATAACCTCTATGAAATCAGAGTTGAAATGAAGTGCAATGAAGTGAAATTGACAACCGTGAGGAAAAAGCAGCATATGGAAATAACCCTACACCCATAACTTTCACACTGGCATGACCCTGATCAAATAATTTTACCCATATCTCTCCCCTCCTTTCTGCTTTGCAGTAAAACAATGCCTGCTTCATTTCAGCCAAGCATGCACCTACTGGGCCTCACAAAGGGGGAAATCACAGAGGGGATGAGTTCTGTGATGGTTTAGTGGCGTTGTCTGTGTGCGCCTGCACGGTGGGGCCTGAATATCTTGCAGTTCTCAGAAACCTTGATGAGGTTTTCAGCAATGCACTTAGCCTTTCAACACACTGGAAGATGTCTCATTGATGTCATGCTGTGCATGGATTTTGTGCTTAATTCAGCTTAAAATACAGACTCACATCCAGGAATAATGTAATTTTAAAGGTCCTCAACTAAAATGGGTATTATACTTGAAAACAGACCCTATTTCATAGGAAGTACAACTGATGTTTAGGAGCAGCTTGATTGAACAAGGCATGGACTGGTGTGAGATTATCTTGGTAAGTAAAAAATACCATGTCTTTTTCAGATCCATAGCATTTATCCATATATTTCAACCAAATTGAACTGGAGTAAGAGTAAATTGAGAGCTCACCCGCACCAATTCCTAAAAAAGTAGAAAAAGGACGATTGGGGTTTTAATAATCAACATTGATGATAAAGAGTGCACCAGAGGTCAGGGTAAGAGAATCATGAGTTCACATATCATCGTAAAGAAATTAAAAGAAGAAAATACGCTAATTAATGTGAAACATATGCTTGCATCACGCGAAAGCAGTAAATCGTTTTTACTTCCAGCTGTCATACAGGATAAGCATAGATAATTACGCCAAAGACTATGGCACAGTAATTTGCTTTATTTAATGCAATCTTAACCACTAATAAAGTTCAAGTGTCTGGTTATATTAGCAATAAACTGAATGTGTGTTACATGATCACTAAATTGTGTCAAAAGTTATTCTTCTGTATTGGTACATGATTAAAAATATACATAATAAGATGCCATTCTGCCAAATCATTCCACACCACATTCTTGCTCATATTTTTATAGGCTGCACATACAAAAGCAGCAGACAGTAACATCAGAACTTAAAACAATAGGAAAAGGCAGATCGGGAAAACTCCAGCTTTATTAGACTGTCAAAAGTGATGGCTGCCTAATAAAAACCGCAGGTTGCTGGACACTTTGTGGTCAGAGATTAATCCAGACAGCCTCACAGTCTTTTTTATTATGGATATAATGGAGGGTGTTGTGCAAGATGACAAGAAAGGATGACCTCAAGTTCACTTACAGGACTTTGTTTGGATAAATAGTTGTGTGAAAAAACACATTTCTGAAGGTTGCTCCACATCAATATCTCAGGGTCCTTCAGTCTGAGGACAGTCTGCTACAGGAGATCCTTTCTGCTACAGCCATCAGAATTTACAATAACTCTTTGAAGAAAATTGGACAATATGAGTTATTTCCAAAGTAACTGAATTTAATTTCCAGCTCCAGTAACATAATTTGCCACATTTGTTTATTTTATTATCCTGACACATAACATATTGTAAAAGGTACATTTTGTACAAATGCATTTCAGTTTCAAATTGCTTCGTAACATTTGTTTTGTTTTATTCAAAGCATGCTTTTTCGCATTTGTAATATTGTGCTCTCATTCTAAACAAAGCTCAAAGGTCTCCGTTTTATTGTCGTGCCTCTGATTTCCTGCACAGCACTTTGGATTGTCTTGTCCATGAATGTAGGAGTACAAATAAACTTTGCTTCACTTTATTGTCAGTAAATAAAATGTGAATGAGTCTTCTTTCATCTTGCTGACTGGCAGTATAACAACAGGTGGGGTAGGGACACAGAGTTTTCACTCTGTGAAACTGAAACCCTGGTCACTCCAGCCTGTTTCCTTGCGTCTTATTAATGGAACCATAAAAAGTTTTGTTTTTTAAACCAAGTCTTTTGAAAGTCTCTTTATACCTTGACGCTGACACACCTGGTCAAGACTGTCTTTCTTGCCATCTGCACAGGTACCAGTATTACAGAGATTCCTCGTGTTTCCGACTTCCCACTGCCCCAAGCTGCTAAAACAGACAGAAACCGTTGTTTTGCTTGTGCTTTTGCATCTAATTGGATCATTTTTCAAAAATGTGCGTGTCCTGTGAAGGATGTCAGACTATTTCAAAACATGACCTTAAATGCTGTGCTTCTTGCTGACTGTTTAGAGAGGAAACAAGCCGAATGAGACAGAGGAAAGACACTCTTCAATTTCCTTATCTCTGATTCTCTCTGGTAACTGTCCAATATCCTTGCTGTGTGTGTTTGCGCGCCATCTTTTCCTGCAGAGTCCAGTGTGTGTAACCTGTCTTCATGAGCTGACTATTTTGCTTTGCTTCCCACTCTAACAACCTCCATATGGTAGACAAAAGGATGCCTGAGTTTTTTCGCATGAAATTAGACCGAAATTATGGCTTTATTCATGTTTTATTTGAACAAACAAGGCCCCAAAAACACTGATAGTTAATAAAACAAAATTCAGGATGTAACTAAAATGAGTTCTGGAAGTTTTTAAATGGTTTAAAAGTGTAAAACTCAAAGTTTAAAGGAGAGTGCAAGAATGACTGGAATTTTCTCTAGCTGTGTGAAATAAATACAAAAGAAACAAAAGCAGGCTTTAATTACTTGAGCTGAAAATTTGTTATTTCTGCAAGCTCTACTGTTCTCAGTGCATTTGTCAAGTACATACAATAGAAAGGCTCCATTTGCCTTTAATCAACAACACAGCTGGCGGTAAATTGGAAATAAAATACAATTGTTAAATGAATTAGACATCAGGCAATCTATTATATCTATGTTTATGGGTATGTTTATTGAGATTTCCACGTGGATCAGCACCGTGCTGCGTCATCTGTCCTTCCTCAGGTCAGTTTATATAAAAAGACACGTTACATATTAAATAAAAAACTTCAAAAGATGAAGTATTAAAATAACACATTCTATTTTCCATCACTTTTAAAGAAAGACACAGACTTTAGCTTAATTCAGACATTTTATGTTTCCCTTACATTAAAAAAATCTACCTTTATTTAAAGCATAGTCTACTTTGTCTAAAATATGATATCCTCAAATATAAAGCAGATACATATATAACATTTCTACTTTCATAAGTACACAAACACACACAGACATATATTAAAATAGTAAATTATTTTATAGAATATTTTCAATTGTTTCTTAAAACTGTAATTAATATTTTGTTAATTTTTTTGTGATATGCTTGGTGTGAGAAAACTTTATTATTTTGGACCCAAATCAAAATCCAGAAGCAAAAACTTTCAGAACAGGAGGGCTGTGACTTTTTTTTCACAAATTGGGTCAGAAAAATGCCAAGATAGAGTCAGTAGTTTTAGTTTATTTTTGTTTTTTTTTACTGAAGTCAATAAAAAATCTAATAATAATAACATGATATTAGTGAGGCCCATCTATTAATCAGATTAGTGGAACTTGAGATGTATCTGATCCTAGTAGATCTTATTTCATATTTCTCAATTTTGTCTAACTTCCTGACTGTCTTTTCAGTGAACATCTCCCCGGTAAACCTTTCCTCATCACTTCACTGCATGGCTCAGGCTGCAGCTGGCCCAAACCTGTTTTATAACCAGCAGGGCTCTCCTGGCCAGATGTATTCTGTATTCAGAGTTTATCTTACTCTTGGCTTTAAAAGCCTGGTCTTCTGCATGATTAAGAGTCAGGGAATGGGAACAGACTTCAAAAGTTTGGGAAGAGGCATCTCCAGAAGCAAAGGAGACCAGAAAGGAGGGTAGACTAAGTACTTTTTGATGATGAAATATTGAATTTAGTGTGTATTTATTTTCTGCATATAACATTGCCCAGCACCATGAAGAGAAGACAGCAAACTCTCTCCAGTAAGTCCTTTATTATATAACATAACTCCGTAAGCATGGAATAAAAGTTACATCCTAAATGCCATTACTAATCTGTTTTGTATTTTTATTGCTGATTTAAAAATGCTCCAGGTTCCAAATCCATTTAGCAGACCTTATTTTTATTACCATCGCTGCTGTTTGCAGTTATTGTAACAGTTTCAAGGCTTGCCCTCCTGCAAGCAGCAGACCACGGTCCGTACATCTGTAATGGTTGCATTTTGCATTTTGAGGATGAAGCCATCAAAGACTTCATGCTCCTCTCATATATTGTGCAACATGTTATATGGCCACAGTCTGGTTTGCATTAGGCTTACACCATTTTCAGTATTACCAAAGACAAATACAGCACAACAGAGCAGGACAAAAATACATTTGAAATTGGCACTGATGTTTATCATGTTATAGTTTTTTTATGAGGATATAGGGCTGAGGGAAATTTGCAAGCATATTTTTTAACAACTCAGGCCCTAATTAGTACCCAAAAAAGTTGTTTTTCTTTCTTTCCATATACCCTTTGTGGCTTTGAACCTCATAAACTTTTCACATTTGGTCACATGGGAAGAACAAGCATTCATGTAATTTACTATCTGTGATAGACCAACAAAAAGAAATTAATAAGTGTAAACCTATGGTGTCTACTTTTATACAACTCCTTTTATTATGATACCACTAATGAAAATACAGCAGCTCAACAGCCTTTAAAAGTGACCAAATTAGAGTCTGGCCCAAAAAAAACTTTCAAATATTGTAAGTTTAATGTTTAATTTGTTACAATTTAAATAAGGTTTTAAAATATATACCCTTCTATCACAATGGTAATTTCAAAATTTTGTTTCCCAGTTAATGTTCATCTAATCCACACTGCACTGAAAGAAATTTATTGAACCTTCTTTGTTATTACAAATTCAACCCAAAGTGAATAATGAGGTTAAGGAAGACTGATTAAGAGTGCTCCAGAAACTTAGAAACCCAAATCCTCTCTAATGCAACAAGAGATCCAAGCTTTCCTCAGCTGATGGATGTTTGTTGGCTGTAGCTGCGAAAGAATAAAGAGTTGTTGAATCACATCACATTTCTACTTGTGAGTTTGTCAAAATGCCTGAATGGACTGAAATGACACAGCAGGTCTGAAATCAAAAACTTTGGTCAAGATTAGTCAAAGATCCATTTTTGGTACCTGTGCAAACTATAACTAATTGGAGGAAGGCAGCTGCATGAAGACACTACATTCCCAAATGTGATTTAAACAACTTTGACCAAGAAGTAAAAACTTTCTAAACTATTCCTGCTTTTGTTGTTTCTTGGATCTCTTAGATTCAAATAATGACTTTAATGTTTTTTGATGCACAGCAGCAGCAGTTTCTAAGAATTTTGCTGTTTGTATTAAAAAATTTGCATAGTTGTACAACATAAAGTACTACAGCAGATTCAGTATTTCATTTTTTAGCCACTTCCTTATTATGTACCATAACATGCTGAACAGTTACATGTCTTCTGCTTATTTGACTTGTCTACGAAGCAGCCATGCACTCAAAGTTCAATTGTTGCTGTAACATGATCCACGGGACAATACAAGCACATGTTTAAGTGTGAAACATCTTGCAAAACTCAGACCAAAGCCTTGGATCAACCTGCTCATCAAAGACAGAGGGGGAATTACCCTGCACACCCGTAGAGACACACAGGCATTCAGGCAGAGACAGACACAGATCTAATGAGTCCCACCTGTGAATGCTTGCGTGATACGGCTAGACAACAATTAATGTGGAGAAGAGGAAAATTTTGACCCAAAAGGAGATGGATGGCGAGTAGGAGAAACAGGAGAAGAGATGCAGCATGGAGGAAAAGTGATAACAACGATAACAAAAAAGATGGGGTGTTAGAAAATGGAGAATGCGTTATGTATCCTCAGAACCTCCGAAAGGACTGCAGATCCTATTTTAAAACAATAAATTTTCTAACGATTATGGAAAACGCAAACAAACAATGAATAGATTTATTACCTACATATGGAAAAAAGACAAATTTAAACCAAAAGTAAAATATTTCTGTTAGAGCATCACCTTTTAGTTTGTAACTTTATCTGCTGTACTGATACAGAACCAGAGTGTTCCTAAATGTCCATCACCACTTTCACCTAATAAAACACCAACTTCACACACACCCAAAAAGAAACCCTATAACCATCATTGGCATGACCTCTGCACAAGGAGATTTCATCACAATCTGCAAAACTTCACCATATATAAATAGGACATTTTTGCACCATCAGTTTACTAAGGAAACACCACATGTTTCATCATGTCACCAGTATAAATGAATGCATTTGAAGGGCTTCCAATACAGCAGAGTTTGTGTGCATAAGCACAAACATGTTATCTAGTACATGAAATACTAGATCTTTTAACATTATCTAATGCTCACTGGACAACTTTCTCCAAGTGCAGTCATAAAAACTATGGCATAGATGCAGAGCACCAGATTCGCATAGTAACTACACAGGAGCTGAACTGCTTAGAGTGTTCCTATAAAATCACTTGGAGAGCTGCTTGAGGCAAGCGCGGTTAGTCCTGCTATAAATTATATTGTGACCACTCTACGCAAGTGTATGCAGGCTGCACTTCACAAGACACACAACACCCAGGTCGCAGATATGCAACCACCAAGAGTTCTGAACAACTGGTTTGTGTGTACACAAAACAGTTTGGTAAGCTTTATGTTCCACCACATGTAAAGAGGACAAACGTGATGCACTCCAGAAATCTCTCCATTTGTTTTTATCTGTGTTATTTTTAACTCTCTGGTGACCCTGTGAGCTTTTTATCCTGTGCGCAGTCTAGCGGGGTCGCACTGACCCTGTGTGCGCTTTCACAACTTTTTTTGTTGTGGTTTTGGGAACTCAATTGACAGACTGATGGGACAACCCCTTCTTCCCCATAGTCCCATCATGCCACATCCTTGTGAGCATTGTGCTAAGACCACAGGAGGGTTAAGGCTGTGGTATTCTCTTAAGTCAGATGTAAGTAAAACCTAAGATTTTACTTAGGTTTTAAGTAAACCTAAGTAATCTGAGTATTTCTCATTTTTGAGAAATACTCAAAAATGAAGAATTTTGAGCATTTCTGAAATATTGCTACCCCATTATCCTCCAAATTTTTTCATGCAAGCTTGTAAGTTTAGCACCTATTCCAGCTGTATGAAGCAGTGAGGAACAAACTTGTGAAGTATATGGCCATATATATATATGCATAATAAAGTCACAATATATGTATATAATATAATATATATATTGTATGATATGGTTTGCAGGAGGTATTTAACAAGGGAAAGCCATTTGACACGCTTTTAAATACCACAAACTTAACAGTAAATGGCCAAAGTTATTTTAGTCATTGACAGGAAAACCAATTAACTAATTAAAGACTTTAAGATAGAATTATCCAAACGTCTTTATAAAACCCCAACAAATCAAAGTAATTTCTTTCATGTGGTCCTGAAATACACCTGTCATCTGAAAACAATTCAACACTGATTGACTTAAATGCTTGCATGTTTTTCTCTTAAGACTGTTAATCAAACAAACAATGCAATAATCACCTCCCTGAAAAGATTTTAAAAGATAAATCCAGCTTTAAAAGGACCACAACATCTGGGCTGAAACCATCTCGATGTCCCTGCACACATAAAATATCAGAGGTTCGGGCAGCAGAGAAGAATATGAATGTATAAAATCCATGTCGTTTTTTTACCACACATGCACACATGCAGCTATGGTTTTGCATTTGGCCACCCCGGACTCACCCAGCTATTAAAGTTATTGGGTGGCAGCCCAGAAAATAGTCTGTATGTGAGGTGGGTTTGCAGAGTAAACAGACCTTTAAAACAATAACAAGTCACTGTTAAAATATTCAGCGCTGGCGGCGGCTCTGTGGACTAATAAGCCGTGTGTTAGCAGGTGACTTTATTAAAATTTTAAGGGAAACGTGTGGAGGTGTTTGCTTTTGAAATATAAAACACATCAGAGTGTTGCTGAATCATAAATAATGACACATGCAGATTTTTGACAAGGTTGGATTGTTTACCTAAATAAACTTGTTCCTTTACTGTTAAACATTTTCAGAAGGTAAAACCTTATATTTAATTAAAAGTAGTAAAAGACAAAAGCTGGTCTTTTGTTTTCCAGTAATTAAAAATAAATGTAGGACACTCCAAGCTTGTTGCATTCTAGAAGATCATGTTAGGCTAATTTTTAGTATGTTTTTTGTAGTTTGTTGTCCTATGTGAAGATGGCATATTGGGCAAAAAGCAAATGTTTGCTTATTGACATTTTAACCCTCTGAGAGTGCTGCTCAGGAAGAGCATGGCAAATGCTATGGTCAGACAGCGGGGAAGCAGCGGGATTGTCCCATCCAAATGACTCAGTTTTCCGGAGAGAAATGTTGGGAGCACAAATAGGTCCTTCAGAAGTTGTGTCCATTGTGCCTTTTTGTTCATATGAGAAGCAATCCAGACTCATCTCACCGTTTTTTGTTCTTTTTTTAATTACAGTCAACAGTGACGAAGTGTGGTATTATCAAAAATTACACCAGTATAAGTGAATATGATGCTTGTGTTTACTCTGTAGATTCCAGTACAGATGAAAAAGTGGAAACTTCCATGAACAAAAAATACTCATAAAAAGTAGATCATAATTGCAAACAGTAATTTTTGAGTTCAATATATTTAAGCCAACATGTTCAGCTAATTTTGGATCCCTTTAAGACCGCGGAGGGTTAAACAGCAATAAAATTTGTCAGTAAAAATGCTAAATATTTCATTCCTTTTACTATTTTGATAAGGTTTCAACAGACTTGAGAGACCAAAGATGAAAGATTCTGTCAAATTTTGGGATCCATCATATCTTTTCTAGCAACAGAGCTTGTAGCCTAAAATGTTTTATTTCTTAATAAGGGGATTGTGTTTTGTTATAACAATAAAGACTTCTGCTTTATTGTAGCAAAACAAATCGAATGATGAAAGTTCTAAGACATAATTTGTTTGGAAATTATTCATCAACCATTCCTTAATCTCAAACAATCTCACACAGTTCATTTGAAGCTTGGACCATTCAGCTAAGCACTCTCTACAGACCATGGCGAAATGAAACAATGTTCACACTGAAAAAGAAAATACACTCTCGCTATCCAAGGAATGAGCAAGGAAAACAGTCGAGCAGCTCTGCTAGTGAGGTGGAAAAGTATTCCTCACACATAAAAAGTCTGCTTGAATCACCAGGGACAGTGAGACTGGAAGATCTTGCCACAAAATTCTGGCCCTGAAAACTTCATAAGAAAACAATAACTGTTGATCTTTAGAGGTTTGAAAAAAGCAGCCCACAAGCCATTTTATTGCAAAGCAGTAAAACTAGAATGTCCGTCTAGAAATTTCTGTTGTCTTTCTCCTAATCATGGAGAAGCAGTCCAATATTAACATAATCCTTACAATATGAAGGCAGCGTTTTTACATCTGGAGGTGAAGTATCTGCTATATATTTGTAAAATTACATATAGGAACTAGAAAATTCCTGAAGAAATTTAACCGGGGCCTGCCAAAGTGTGCCCGTCGGTTTCTGATGCTAAAAGTTAGCATCAATGCTAAGCTTAGCTACAGTATAGTCAATAGCATGTGCAGAAGCAAAAGCATGTGCTTCGCAAGCCAGACACTGCTCTCTTTATGCATTGCTATGGGCAGGCCCCAATAATTGTCACATAGTAACTATTAGCAGTATCGCTACACAGCTGTTAGAAACAAAGAACACCACAACCATTCCACAACCGTCATCTCCTAGCAACGGCGGAGTGATACTGACCCCCCTCCACAAACTCGTCAAACAGGACTAGTTGATAGCACACAAAACAAAAAAAAAACAGCATTAATTCACATAAACTATTTCAACAAAATGGCCTGTGTGTCACATTAGCTCACAAACAATTATAGCAGCACTATTCTGTAAGTGCATTTGGCTTACTCAAATTAAATATTTGATTTTATTTCAAACAGGTCTTTAAAAACAAGCAACTCATAGGACAGAAAAAAAATTATGTATACATAACCAAGAACAAAATAATTGGCTTAAGAAAACGTATTTAATCCTTTCCCTTATCTCAGTTTACTTGCAATCAGCTTACTTGCCATCAAAAATATGTAATTAAAGCTATAACATTCATGTTTCTGTTCAATATTCTGTGCTAAAGAGCCAAAAAATAAATTATATTACATAGACAAAATGGTTACAAACTCAAGACAAGAAAATCTATGGATACATAATTGTAATAATGACAATTTAAATAATCAGACCTACAGCCATAGAATAATTACCAACTCCTTGCCAAAGTACACAGATAAATTCTTCTTAATTTGTGTTTAACCATTACACTCTGGCATAAACGGCAATTTTCCCTAGTTGGAATGAACTTCTACAATACATACGTTACTATAATTGAATTACTAATTTCAGAATTGTAACAGAAAAGTAGAGCTTTGCTACTGAACTTATCAAAAACACTTAAGGTTCCAAGATTTGAGGACTTGAAATCAAATGAATTGTGGGAATAAAGTTTCCCCAATGTTTATCTTCAAAGCTTAACATTGTCCCCAATGTTGAGCTTTGGCCACCAATGGTTGTCGTTATGTCTGATGTTTAGCATTCAGTGTTATCGTGGCTGTTTAACTTCATTTCCAATGTTCAGCATTTAATATCCAGGATATTTAACGTTGCACCGACTTTATTTAATCAAGGATAATGCTTAACGTTTAGCATTATTGCCAATGTTTATCAGATGTCAAACTTCATCTCCAGAAAAGTTTCCTTTTGCGTTAAACATTGGAGAAAAAGGAAAACATTGCAGACACAGTAAACATCAACTATAACCTTAAACGCCAAGGACAATGTTAAGCACTGGAGATCAAATAAAAAATTGGGGACAATGTTAAACATCCTGGACTTCAAACATTGGGTTAACATTGTCCCCCATGATTAATATCGTCTCTTCTCTCATCTCAAAATAAATCTTCATGTTGAATCTCCACATTTAAAGAAACTCCCAGGATTTTCTGCTTTTAATCATTTTTATTTTAACAGATTGCGAGAACATCCTTGTAAAGGCATTAAAATGGTCACATAATTCCCATGAATGGAAGGGAAACAGAATAGGTGAATAAAGGGAGAGAACCAAGTTGGATGGATGGTCCCATTTAAAATAACAACCCTGAAAATAAAGCCTGGTGGCCCGCCAGGCTGATAAAATGCTTGGAGAAACTCTGACTTCTGTCTATAGCGCTGGTTGTAAGCGGGAACCCCATCTATATCGGCATCTCCAAACTGGAACCTTCTGTGTTTATGTTTCTAAGCGATCTTTGGGCTGCTCTTGGTCCGATCCCTCTTCTAGGATCCGTTTGCCACAGCAGACCCGACCCAAATAGAGCCATGAAGCCTCTGACAGCCCTAGGATCACTGGGACACTCAAACCCCTCCACCACGATAAGGTGGCAGCCCATGGAGGGGAAAAACAAAGGCAGAATCAGTTCCCTTCTCTGACCTGAACTGATCTGGGGAGAGGCCAGAAGGTGGCGCTCTGATGTTTCTAGCCATCTAGCCAAACACTCAGTTTAGTTAGAAACCAAGCCTTTTTCAACTAAAAAGTTTAGTTAGAAACTAAACTGTTTGTGTTCTCAGTTATTTTTCTCTCCATAGAAGCAACACCTGGTCTGGAGCTGATTGGCTGTGGCTGCTTCCTGGAGGACATTTGCTGACATGATGCTGCCATCACCTAACCGTTCTCTCTCCTTTTCACTTCCATGAACATGGAAAGTTCTCCTGATAAGTCGACCTGTTGTATCCCCGCGGTCTCCTCTCAGCTCGAGTCGGTCGTGGCAGATGGCTGCTGGTACTAAGCCCGGTTCTGGTTCTGCTATTGGTTTGCTCCTGTAAGAGGAAAGCTCTTCCTCTCCACTGTTACAACATGCATGCTCTGTATGAGGGATTACTGTAAAGTCAACAACTCAACACAAGCGATTTGCTGTCGCCCCCTGCTGGTCAGGAGGAGTGAATGCTGTAAGCAATGACTCCATACAATCTACTGGGTTTCATTTGGCACAAACTTTTTAACTACTTTAAACTTAAGTGGACCTAATGAATTGATAACTTGGATCAATAGTAATCTGACTAAATTGAAATGACTTTTTGTAAAAATGCCTTGAAAACAACATTGTTGTGAATTAACATAATTATAAGTTTTGAACATTTTGATATCTACTTTTGAAATCTACTTTTGTAGTTTTGAACATTTTAATATCTACTTTTGGGGTTTTGAAATCTACTTGAACTTTCATGTATTGGTTGTTGGGATTTTTGTTTGTTTTTTTATATTGTTTATTGGTGGGGTTTATTTATTAGTTTGAAAGTTCAATTTTATGTATTGCCAATTCACAACAAATGTCATCTCAATGCACTTTGAAATAATTTTAGTTGAACCACATATACTCCAATTGCTGCAGTTGATTATTAAAGTAATTTAAAAGTTTGTACCAAATGAAACCCAGTAGTTTGTATGGAGTCACTACTTACAGCCTTCACTGCTCCTGACCTGCAGGGCGACAGCAAATGGCTGTGTTGAGTCATTGACTTCCCAGCAGTCCCTCATGCAGAGCATGCAAGTAGCGACAGTGGAGAAGAAGAACTCCCTCTACCAGAAAGAAGCCTCCAGCAGAACCAGACCGGGCTCAGTACCAGCGGCCATTTGCCATAACCGACTGGAGCTGCGAGAAGACAGAGGAGAGACACAACAACAAGTCAACTGATCCAGGAGACATTTCCATGTTCATGGAAATGAAAAGGAGAGGGAGAACGGTTAGGTGATGGCAGCATCATGTCAGCAAATGCCCTCAGGAAGCAACCACAGCCGATCAGCTCCAGACCAGGTGTTGCTTCTATGGAGAGAAAAATAACTGAGAAAACTAAAACAGTTTAAATAATAATGTAGTAAAAACAGAAAATTACAAAACAGCAGCATAAATACTGACAGATCACAATAAACCAGTCTAAGCCTTCTCATAACCAATGCCATAACCATGGTAACGCTAAAATGACGCAAAGACACATTCTCAAAAAAAAAAAAAATCAATAAACATTAAATTATAACATTGACACTGAAGTTGGAAGACATTTTAAATATTGAAAATAAACAAAAACAAAATTAATTATGAAGTCTTTAAACAAAATTGTCCATTTAAAAAAAATAAAGAAAAATGGCTTGATGAGGCCAAAGTACCAGACCGAAGACTTATCCAGTTTTTGGAGGATAAGGATAAGGATTCCTGAAGGACAACAGGACAAGTGCAGGTTTAAGGTCAAACCCTTAACTCAGAATGAAACTGTAAATTTTCAAAAAAAAAAACGAAAAACCTGCAAATTTTTATCCACTTTAAATAACATCAAAATACCTTCTGCAGCAATTCTTGAAGAAGACTGGACGAGTTCTTGTGGTTCGACGTGGTTGAGGTTCTTGTTTGTTCGAGCGGAGGGATTCTTGTGTTGTTCGACGGGGGATTCTTGTGTTGTTCGACGGGGGATTCTTGTGTTGTTCGACGGGGGATTCTTCTGTTGTTCGACGGGGGATTCTTCTGTTGTTCGACGGGGGATTCTTCTGTTGTTCGACGGGGGATTCTTCTGTTGTTCGACGGGGGATTCTTGTGTTGTTCGACGGGGGATTCTTCTGTTGTTCGACGGGGGATTCTTCTGTTGTTCGACGGGGGATTCTTCTGTTGTTCGACGGGGGATCCAATGAAGGATGAAATCCGAGACGAAAAACCAGATGATCCAGGAGGATTCCTGAAGGACATCAGGACAGGTGCAAGTTTAGGGTCAAATCTTTAAGAATGAAACTGTTACTTTACAAAAACATGCAACTATCATGTAAAATAACAGCAAAAATACCTGCAGCATTTCTTGAGGAAGAGTGTTAGGGTCACTGAGGTCATCCATCAGCAGGGTGGCGATGAGGTTTTTTTCTGTTGTCATTGGGGCAATAATCCAGGAGGGTTCCTGAAGGACAACAGGACGGGCACAGGTCTAACCCTTTAACAACTCAATGTACAGTTTCCAAAACCTCACACTTGTAAATATCAGACAGCAAAATACCTGCAGCATTTCTTGAGGAAGATTTCTGAGCCGGATAGCGTGATTACTGAGGTCATCCATCAGCAGAGGGGGCAATGAAGGCCTTTTCCGTCTGTCACTTTCGGGAGCAGTCAGGGAGTGGATGGGTCACTTGAGGACCTTTTCCCCACCAATGAGTCATTGGTCTCGTTGGTTTTGTTGCCACTGCAATGGATTCCATACACATATTTGACTGAAGAATTTAAGTTTGGTTGGTTAGTTTTCAGACCCCATACCCGTCGGCAGGGTTCGTTTCCACACAAACCCGGCCGAATGGCAACCGACCCCATACACGTCGGCAGGGTTCGCTTCCACACAAACCCGACGGCCGCCTGCCCATCGCAGGTTCGTTTCACACACCCGACCTAGGCAACCGACCTGCCGTCGGCAGGGTTCGTTTCCACAAACCCGACCGAAGGGCAACCGACCCCTTGCCCGTCGGCAGGGTTCGTTTCCACACAAACCCGACCGAAAGGCAACCTGACCCCTTACCCGTCGGAAAGGTTTGTTTCCACACAAACCCAACCGAAGGACAACCGACCCCTTACCCGTCGGCAGGGTTCGTTTCCACACAAAAACCCGACCGAAGGATAGCCCAAGCCCTTTATCCGGGCTCTCTTTGACACCTTTACCCTTTTGTAACCAAGATCAGAATTATCTTTCAAATAGCCTACTGTGTTTTTCTTTTGAGGAGCATTATGCATGTAGTGGATAATGCTCCACTCCATGCAACATTTGTTACATTCCTTGAACTCATCCAATGACTTGAGGAGTCGCTACCAGAAGTAGCATGCCACATTTCCTGGTGCTGGATTCACACTCCAACCTTTCATAGTCCAAGGCCATCTGGCATCTTCAGAGACGTCGTTCCATCTCAACAAAATCTGTTGATCAACTTCTATATCTTCCCGGTCCATATACCATGTGTTCTTCATCCATATACCATGCATTGACAAGGCCTTTACCAACCATAAGCTCAAAACCATCATATCCCAACATGCACACTGAGGATGCATGCATTATTTAAATTGGTTAAAAGTTAAGCTAAAGCAGTGGCTTGCACTGAGGGTCCTACCTGGGGACAGTGGAGAGGAAAAACTTCCCTTTAACAGGACGACTTTCCAAAAGAAGTTAACACTGCCCCAATTTAAATTTGTTAAGGTATACAGGTAAGCTTAGGCAATGCCTCATAATGAACATGCATGTAGTGACAGTAGAAAGGAAAAGCTTCCCTTTAACAGGAAGACTTTCCAAAAAAAGAAAAAAAAAAAAAAGACAAGAGGCACCGGTTATCAAACATTGGTTGAAAGCTATGAAAGCTGGAGCAATGCCTCTTGTTGAGGTTGCATGTGGTAACAGTGTAGAGGAAAAACTTCCCTTTAACAGGACGACTTTCCAAAAAGTATAACTTCCCTTTAACAGGAAGACTTTCCAAAATAAGATTAACACTGCACCAATTATGTAAATTCATTAAAAATAAGCTTAAGCAATGCCTCCAACAGAGGATCCACGTGGAAGCAAGAATGGAAAATCTTCCCTTTAACAGGAAAATTTTCCAAAAAAAAAAAAAAAACTGCAGTTATCAAACATTCATTAAAAGTTATGCAAGCTGAGTGGAGACTCATACCAAAGATGTATGCTGTGACAGCATATAGGAAAAACTTCACTTTAACATGAAGACTTTCCAAAATATGATTAACACTGGACCAGTTATTTAAATTGGTTAAAAGTTTAGCTAAAGCAATGGCTTGCACTCCGGTGATAGTGGAGAGGGAAAAACTTCCCTTTAACAGGAAAACTTTCCAAAAAATATTAATTAAAACTGCACCAATTATTTAAATTCATTAAAGGTAAAGTAAGCTTAAGCAAGGCCTTCTACTGAGGATGCAAGTCATGACTGTGGAGAGGAAAAACTTCCCTTTAACAGGAAGAGCCCTCCAGCAGAACCAGAAGATGGCTCTGTATGAAAGGCCATCTATCACTACCCCCAGGGGATTTGAAAGGACAGAAGAAAGAGACAGAAAAAGAAAAATAGCTGCTCCAGGAGTGTTTCTACAGGAGAAAAGAGCGTTAGTCGCAGTAGAAGCTCCTTTGGTGGCTTTATCTATGAGAAACAAAAGTTATGTCAGTTGCTTAGTCTGGGAGAGAAAATGCGTTATAAACAAACTTAAACACTGAAGTGCAGGTTCTAGTCGATCCTCTCCAGAAGGAAAGCATGGAGTCCAGCTGAAAGCCTGCACATAATGGTGGGTTACAGTGTGAACATTACCTCCGTCAGCTCTGGTCTGTGGCTCCAGGAGATCTCTCTGTTGTCCCTCCTGGTCATCCAGAAGAAATGAAGTCGCATGACGAAATTGCGCGAGGCCACACGTTGTTTTGGCCCAAAAATGTATCGGTTTTCGCTTTTAAATTGAACGTAAATTGAATTTGTTTGAGTTATTAAAGTATGGACCCTAAATTTCAAACTAAGTATTATATAGGTACAAAAAATAAAAAAACCTAATTTTCACCCAAAAGCATATTGGAAAGATAATTATCCTAATGTGAACAAAGCCACATTATATTAGTACTAATAGGTATGTATGTTTTTATAGTGATATTTACAAAGCATAAGCTTCATCACTTCCTACAACCTCCAAACTGTATTTGCCATGTCCTTGGCAGCCATCTCTCTTTCATGACAACTGACTTTAAACCAGGAACTTCAGATTGTAGATATCAGATAGATTCAAGTTACACCTAAACCTCCACAGGTCACAAGACCACAGAAACTGCTTCAAACAACACTAAAACCCCAAAGATAGAAGGATTTAAAACAGCAGAATCCTTCTCAGCTCATTGACTCTCAACGGAGAATCAAACCAAACCAGCAAGCGAGAGGCCTAGCGTTGGCCTTCAACAAACAGCGTTTGCATCCGCAGCGTAGCAAAACCCGCAACAGCTCCTACCCTGAGATATCTTCTGGACCCGCCATTGGAACAGTTCTTTGACTTAACAAACCTTTGACGGGTTGGGCGGATCCGCCAGGCACCTTGTAGCGTTTCCTCAGCTTGACGGAAGCGATCCTCAGCTTGATTGAAGGGAATCCTCAGCTTGACGGAAGCGATCCTCAGCTTCATTGAAGGGAATCCTCAGCTTGATTGTAGTAAATCCATAATCGATCAACTTCTCGCTCCACACGTCATTATATCTCCTCGGATGTTTCAGGGACGCCAACAAACAAACAAACAGCCGCCGAGAGGCCATGGTCGGGTCTCTCCTCTTGTGCTGCTCTGTTTAGACACAGAAAAAATGACTTCACCAACGTCATTAGTGGAAAAAGCCAAAAACTTAGAAGGTTTCGGCAAAATAACTTACCGAATAACAAACGCAGCGACTTCAAACATGGCGCTCCCGCAGCCTACTTGCCATCACTGCGGCCTGCTCGCAGGTCGAGTACAAGACGCCAAACTACGCCTCGACGAACACCGACACGATTTCAATCGGATCCACAAAAGTTTCAGTCATTAAGCTGGGCGTCCACTCAGATTCCGCGTCTTGGGAGATGAGAAAATATCAAGACCGACGGCGTCGTGACTCCATGCGGCCGGGTGCTAGAGCATCTTTTAATTAAACGCACCTGCGTCATATTTCTATCCGGCATGGCGCATGCGCGTCACGCTCATTAATAACAAAAATGGCGCCAATCGCCACTGTTGCCAGATTTGGCATTTTCCGGTCCAAACATTGTAAAACTAAACGTGTAAAAGCTGCCCAACTGCAAAGAAACGGTACGAATCTAAACCTATAATAAAACTCACGTTAAGCACAATATGTTTTATTCATGACCTATCCTTAATATATTTTTAGAATAATTTAGAGAAGCAGCAAAATTTAACATTTAATTTTTATAATGTAGGACTGAAGATTTTCATTTTTAGGTTTTCAAAATGTAAATTTTTCTAAGAACAAACTAATACAGTTTTAGAGAAATTTTGAGAAACAGCAAAAATGTATTTATATTATTTTTTATATATATAACTATATTCATAGTTTTTAACCCTAAAACTATGGCTTGCGAAGCAGTGTCTGGCTTCACAAGCCAGACACTGCTCTCCTTATGCATTGCTATGGGGCAGGCCCCAATGAGAGAAGATTAACCTTTGGCAGCAAAGTTTGACAACCTCCCAAACACACAATGAAGTCTGCACTACATTTATTTTCTTTCATCTAATTTCTGAACCCCGGTATGAGCACTGACAGAACTGTGAAACTGCAGCCAAACAAAGGCCAGACTTGGACAGAAGTGAGACCAAGATATATTTGTTCACACTTTCCTAAGTAAACGCCAAGGTGTGCATCATCAGTCATATTTAGGGGAAAGGCCTCAGTGTTGGCTACTTTTGGAGAACACTCATTTAACTCAAGGTATTTGCCATGTGAGGTCATTTTTGGGATTTTATGTGTAGATTTAAACCAGCCTAAAAAAGCAAAACAATGTTTATTCAGGCAGTTATGTAAGTTTTTCTACTGGTCGGAAATGGATTTATATTCCAGCCTGATAATAGGTTATCGTTTTTAGTAATTTGGAACAAACCAGGAACCTTTGCTACAAACTGGAAAATGCCAGTACATTGATGTTTGAGGTGAAGTCAGTTTTACACCAGGATGTATGGAGAGAGTGATAAGTGAGAAAGAAGCTCCTTTTCCAAAACTGACACATATAAGCTAACAGTAAGAGTTGACAATGGAGTGGAAGAAGTAAACGAAGCTGTTCAGTCTGTTTTGGTCACACTTCCAAATATTAAATTAACATTAACAGTCACCTCGTTCGGTTTGGCACTTCTCTCTTTGCAGTGGAGGATCGTTGTTTAAAGTGCAAGTAATTTACTGTAAGCTTCTTAGTCATGGGCAAACGTTAATGATTGGGTAAAATTTTAAACTTCAACAGAGTCTACACCTCCAGGAAGCAATTGTTTCTCTATAGTAGAGAGCCCAGACCCTCTGTACGAAGCAAATAGCTTAGGACAAGGGGCTGGTTCTTACCAGGCTGCCTTTAGACAAAACCTAAACATGAAAAGTTCCTAAAGTGATGCCATCAGACAACTGAGAAAACAGTCTGCTAGCAGCAGGGCAAATTAATAATAACTCCTCCCTGGGGGGGGAATCCCCTCATCAAAGAGCATTTTAAAATCTTCACAAACACTGTTGATTTTGAACCTGTTTGGACTACACGAACTGTTAGGAAGGTAATTTTAGGGTGTAGGATAACAAATTGGCATCTTTCACCCACTCAAGTCAATCAGGAAGGCAGAGCAGAAAGACACAGGCAGACAGAAGGGAAAGGACAGGTAGTCACAGAACGGCACAATTGAAAAGAAAAGACGTCTTAGACTCAGAATAAGATGTGCACAAGAAAAGATATAATAGGTAAAACCAAAAGGAAGTAAAACAGAAACAGCACTAAATTCTCTGGTGGTCTGTACTCTCACTAATGTTGCCACTCTTGATTTAATTGACTGGGAAGCAGGGAGATCAGAGCGGCAGCCTCACCACAAGGCTTTTATCGGACTTGAAAAACAATAACAAATAAAAAATTACAACGATGAAAGAGAAAACAACAAAAAAAGAAATAAATTTAAAAGAAAATGTAACCTTGACAATGCAGGAGAGCACATAAAGTATGTAAGACTGAGTACAAATTAGCGTCAGAAAGGTTGGAGGAAAAAGAGGAACCAAGTGGAGCTGGTGGTCCATGCAGTGGTTCTCAGCTATATTTTACTACCTGAGTAGGAGTGAGTTCAGTAGAAGAGCAGTAGGAGTAGCAGGCCTTCATCAAAGCAGCCGTCACTGCTCATTAGAATATATTACAGAACAGAACTCACCAGCCAGTGGGCTGATTACTGACTGGGTCCAATGGGAGGCCTCATTTGACTGGAATGTATGGAGGCTGAAATAGAAAACAGGTATAAACAAAGAAATACCGTTTATAGACTAGGTGTTTTAATAGGGTTATATATAAAACCCCAGGAGAAGGCCATGTGCTCTTTTTCAACAATCCCTGCTTTTATTTCCTTCAAACTTTTTTGTTTTAATTCTTTTTTGGTTTAATTGGCTTCAGTCTTCACTAAAATACATGGAATTGCATTTCTGAACGTTGGAGGCTGATTGTAGGTTGAAGTAAACAAAAGAAGTACTCAAATGTAGGCTTGAGGTGACAATTTTATTATTCATTCATGGTTTTGTTTCACATAAAGTCTCAATTTCAGGCAACTTAAAATATGCAGCAGTTGAACTAAATCAATTGTGTAACTTGGAAAAAAGCGAATACCTCCCACCTAACTCCCATCTCTTTGCTCCTGTTATTTGTGTACCCCTTATTTTTTATTATCATAATTATTTGTGTTATAAACTACAGTTATTCTACCTAGTAACAGCCTTCATGAGCATCAGAGTTTTCATATTTTGTTATGCCACAATCAGAAATCTCATTCCTTTTTAGGATTTACCAAACTTGACTGTGAAGAAGAGAGCAACCATAAATAAGTTTTTTTTTTTTGTTTTCTTTTTGGAGGCTTTAGGTGGTTTTAGAGAAAATTATTAAATAAACAGCGTCATGAAGACAATGGGTCACACCAGGCAGGTCATAAATTAAAATTGAGGGGAAGATTAAAGCAAAGTTAGTTGGGGGGAGGTTTAAATGAGGTGTATTGTTTTATGGTGACAAAAATGTGAAAAAATAACATGTTATGATCACCAGCAAGAATTATTACCACCTCAACCATAAATAACATTGCTTGTGCACATATGCACACAAAAAATAAGATGTAAAGACAATCACTGATGCTTGAGTAACTCAGGTTTGTTTCTGAAGATGGGATTTAACTGGAGATGTTTTGATGACTATCTGCCATCATGTTCATGTTTGCAGGATCTGTATGCACTAAGAGTCAGTATGCACTGATTCTTTATGCTGCCTTTGATCAGTTTACTTACTTTTTACAACACTGAACAGTTATTTGGATCAGGGTCCATATTATGTAAAATTATAATGCATTAATTCTAGAAGATATGAGTATTTATTTTGTTCATCTGCAGTGATCCTGTGATCCTAATACAGATTCATGGCAAAAAAAAAAAAAATCAATTTTTGTTCATATTGACTTTTCATTAAATCTCTTACTGTAAGACTGTGGTCTAATTTGTGTGTGCAGTGGGGGTGGACAGTGTGTGCAGTTGATTCCTGGAACACTTAAAATTGCACACATGTGAGCAGATACTAAGCACACACTCACACACACCCCTGCACGCACGCAAACACACACACACAGTTAACAAGACACGGATGATAACAAGTTGGGCAAATGCTTAGAGCCTGAATGCTGTATTCAATTAAGCAACAGAAGTGAAATTCCAGCATAATACCTCCCCTCAATCCCTACTAAGTAAATGTGGCTTTTTTTCTTTTATAATTGGAACAGCTAATGCTAGCAGTCATAAAAAGGATTTAACACAATGTGCAAGTAAGAATGCTGTGAAGTTTTCTTCTATGGGAGTCTGAGCTGATTATATCAAAATGTTGCTCAGACGAGGTCGATATTATTTTGTTTAAAAAAAACTAGCTATTGGTTTTCACTAATTTCGTATGTTTAGTTGCCTTAAATAAAAGAAAAAAAAAATGCATCCAGAAGTTAGTATTCCATCTTGTAACCACACAGCACTGAAAAAATTAAATATGACAAACAATATAAATTGTTTGTCAAACTCTGAAATGGAAAACTCACACATTTATCCATATACATAACTTTTATAAATGTTACTTGGAACTATAATACTCAGACTTTCAGACTATAATGTTACCTAATCTTATAATAATGTCAACCAGTAACTTTACTCCTTGAAGTTCAAGGAAATAATTACAAGTGGAAGCTTTATGTTGATATGTTTCATCTGCATGGGACAATTGAAGAGCTATTAGTCAGCAAGAGATCTTTTATCACATTCCTGTTTTAATATTTGTAAAATATGTCAACATACATAAACAGGACTTACAATGGAAGCAATGTATATCAATAATAAGAAGAAAATATTTTGCTAACCAAAATGAGTCCTTTTGAAAGACTGTCACAAGGACAACAAATTACATAATTGCCTTAAATTCAAAGAAGGCAGGTGTATCTCGAAAAATTGAAATATTTTAGTAATTCAACTGAAAAGGTGAACGTATGGAGTACAGTTATTTACCATTTATTTTGGTTAATAACCGAAGCCTGATGGGCTGTCAAAGATTCAATTTCTAAATAGGAAATCATAATTCTCTCTTTGCAATGTAAGGATTAAAGAAAGTAGAAGTTGGACATTGTTCTGTACTTTGACAGTCATGGGGATACTGGAAATCAAGATGTTTTGATGCCTCTTAAGAAAGAAAAACAATTAATATATTGGTATAAATTAAGCTTTACATTACAATAGTTGGTAAAATTAAATGTTTTAGCGGGTAAAATACTTATGTTTGTAAGTATATGGTAATAACAAAAAGACTTTGAAGTTAAAAAAAACATTTACTCTAGAATAACTTGGACGCCCCTAACACCACTTCAATTATAATGAATACTACATTGCTATAGATTAAAGCATTTGTCTGCTTTGTGCTGTTATTAATTTCTAAGAATAGTAAAGGTAATCTGCTCTGAATTAGTGTTACAGACAGTTTTATTAATATTGATATAATCGTAAACTAAACACGGCTGGAATGGAAAGTTTTCTCCTTTCAGCCCGCCTTCTGTCTCTGCATATCTTGTTTTCTCTTAGTCAAAAATGGACAAGGCAAAAATTTAAACAAATAAACTAAATAAATATGAAAATTTTGTTTTTCTTCATTCATAAACAAAATACTGCCTGTATTTTTTAAATTTTTTCCAGTGTGTTATATCACACTGCTCCCTTCTATTTTTACAACTTCTGCCTCCACTTTTCTATACTTTCCTTTAGACCACTTCCCTACACTGGCCTCCCAATATCTCATCCACCTATTCTTTCCTACATCACGCCCACAGACCCATCAGTGCTTTTGAGTCCAGACTTGTATATCCATTAGTCAGTGTTATCTTTATGTCAACAGTTCCTCTCAAATATTTACAATAGGCCCTAGTTGGGAGACAGACAACCACGGGTGGAATGATTCACCCTTTGTTAACAAAAATCCACCCAAAGAAACTCTGAAGTACTCGGAAAAACATGGACAGAAGTAATGGGGTAATAAAAAATCCTAAAACATGTTTGGTATACTGAAGTACTTGACCTTTTACAAGTACTTGATGTTTGTTCAGAATCAGTTAAAACAGGAAGCATCCAACAGGAAAGTAGCTGCTTAGAAGCTGCTAATTGGGTGCAGTTGTAGATGGAAACAAGTCACACTTTTGTCTGCAAATGGTCAAAAATTGCATATAGAATGAAAAAAAACTGTTATTGACTTAAAGCAGTCTGGACATATGTGTTATCTTAGTCATTTATGGGGCTTTTAGTTTAAGCTACTAAGAAAAGTAGTAAAAAAAAATCTTTACTAGCAGATGCCCACTCCATCATTGCTTCTATACCCACAAATTGTTTAGCTATTTTGGCATGAATTTCATGCAGCACAAAAACCTGCATTCCAATATTTGCAAAAACTCAGCCAAATAAATTTCTGTCAAAAAAACAAAACAAAGTAAAAATAAAATTAGATTTTAGTTTAAGTATTTTGCAAACTTGAGAATGGTCTCCATCCTAGTTCTGTCTCTTTGGTTTTATTGGGGAGAGAGCAGAGCCAGAACAGAAACAAATGAGACCGTACTTCAAGCTCTGGCTATTAACCTTGGCTCATTAATGTGAAGTGTTGACAACAAGGCACTGTCATTGCCTCACACAGTTGCTGAGGACAGATGGTCTTGGTTTTTTATTTTTCCAAATAAAAATCTAAAACATGGTGTCCATTTCTGTTCAACCACCTTAAACCACTAACACCTTTTCCTTCTATAACAGCTGCAAGAAACTGTTGCCTAATCTCATTTCAAGATAAGTTCAAACTTAGTCCCATTGGTTGATGAGCATTTATGAACAGGAATGTTTAAACCTTACCAAAGATTTATGTATGGATGTAACTTTGGCTGTATTTAAGGTCAAAGATGAACAATCTTTTGCAACACTAAACAACTTTTCTTTCAGCATTGTTTTGTATTTAGTTCCACTCATCTTCTCTATAAACTCTATAAACTCTGACTAAAGAGTTTATGTTTCTGCTAAAGAGAAAAAAAACTCAACCTGTACCTGGTTCAAACTAAATTTCATAGATTTAGTTTAAAAAATCTATGAAACTAAATGTTGAAAATGAGAACAAACAGATGCTGTTTCAGTTTGAAGGGTTATGAGCAAAAATGCAAAGAAGCTTTGAATAAAAGTTTCAATGAGACAGAAAGAAAGCACAAAAACTTTAAACTATTTTCTGTCCTTTCTCCAACATCGGTGACTTCATTTACTCACAGTGCATCAAGGACACATTTTTTCCAACCACAGATCAGGCAGTAGCAGCTGAAGCAAGAAAAACGAAACTAAACATACACTTGAAATATATACTGGCAGTGGCGGAAAGGCCACCCCAGGTTAACCACAGACATGTTGCACGTGTCCGCATCGCAACACTTACTGCTGGGGACACCCATCCGCAACACAGGCTCAAAGGTCATAAAGAAAATAAGCACATACTGTCAATCTACAATGCGTAGGATACACATGTGTCGCAAGCAAACATGAACTTCAGGCTGTTCACTTCTACACATTCTGATGCAAACACATTGTAAAACTGAGTCACTAGTAAACTCAGATGGATAAACAAAATGTTGGAGGCAGGGAGTTTATTTGGCATTTCGTTTTGACTCCTTGACTTTGGTAAATGGCATGTACTTGTCCAGCTCTTCATCTTGTCCAAAGACCAAAGAATGCCAAAGCGCTTAACACTACATTCAGTCATTCACACATTCACGTACTTTGTAAGATCTGTTATGACTCATTTCTAGCAGTGATTTCCTGCAAGAACTGTTTAAGTAGAACTGTTTTAGACACACTTACATGCACAAAACCATGTATTTACATTTCCAGATACACCTATATCAATGAATCCAAACACATCGAATCCTCAAAGGACGAACTCTGATATACAAAGAAAATTCTGTTTTGCTTTTCTTGTTCTTTCTCAGAAAAAAGAAATGAGAATAAAAAAAAAAAAAAAGCTAGAAGTGCTGATTTTGTCCTTATCTTTGGCTCTGATTGTTTATTACCAAGTACCATTGTGTTGTCCGTCTATGTAAACTAGTTATTCAAGATATGAAATGAAGTTGTTGTTTGACGTAACTGAACTTTACACAGGACTGTTTTTGTCAAAATGTTTATGCCATTTTATTCCTGCAAAGCAGAGAAATATCAACAATCAGGAAGGAGTTGGACAACTAAGAGATTTACATCTACCAGAAAGAACAACACCACATTGTTTTATTTTTGATAACTGAGCAATATTTTATGTCATATGCTTCCCTTTGCTGTGCAGTATGTTATTCTTCATTTTATTTTTCATGTGTTTTAATACTTTTATGCCTTGTGAACCTAAATGCTTTGATGTCATGACACTTTGCTGATGTTACACCTGCTCTATTCTATTCTATTCTATTCTATTCTATTCTATTCTATTCTATTCTATTATGTCCCCTAACAATGTAATATATGATGGAAATGAAGACCTTACAAGGTGCGAAATGCTAAAACACACACAGCAAGCATACTTATTTTTCCATTCTGACTCGGGCATGCACAAGCTAAGTTGTGGCGAGCAACATTTAAAACAAACACAAACACAAAGAGTGACATGAATCAATGCACAAGTAAAACAAAGAACAAAAGCTAGGCAAAACCACTGCATGGGAAACATGAAATACACATCTTGAACTAATGTTAGCTGATGACGGAAAATAAATATTTGGCAGTGAACAACTAACATTAGTCTTGCCTATTAGTTATCAGGCTTTATTAATTGCCTTAATAGTTGCAAACTGACTTCATATGGAAGAAACATTCACGCAACCTTAGAAATATCATGACATGCACATATATGTATATAATACACGCACAGAACTTCACAATATTTAAAAATACATAATTCAAATATTTAGAGTTTGTATATTCTGTATCATGTTCTAGGTCCATCAGTATTTATGCCTGTATGAGAGCATGAGGTACATGACGACATATTGTAACAACAGCTTTGAACTGCAACCCTAAAACAACACAAATGTCTACTTTTAAAGCTACGTTCCTCATATTGCTATATCTCATATCTACTAGTGGAGCAAATTCATCTTCAGTGTAAAAATAAGTATGTATACACTAAAGATGTGCCATAAATTCCCACTCCTACTTGAATCACATGAATAAGAAAAAAAAGTTCTCTGATTCATAAATTTAAAACTTTGCTCTTAAAATCATAAAATTCATTTAATAGTGTTTCAGCTGCTCTCTACTGCCCTGAACAACTATGATAAGTAAGTGGATTAGGTAAAACACTTGTCTTTTTATGATGATAACATCATAAAAGAAATCAGGATTAAATATTCTGGACAAGGTATTTTCTGACTGCAGTCACATTGACTGTATCTTTGCACAAGTCCACTGTTGTTTCTCAAGACATCCACTGCAACAGCTGAGAAACATCTCTGACTGATCACTGAAACCCCCACACACACGCACACTAACCCATGCAGATAATTGTAAACCAACACACCCTTTTAGCCGACGCACGCACGAACACACACAGGCAGGTCACAGCCTCCTATTAATATTTCCTATTCTGGAGTGCTGTTTTGGCCGATTGCTTGGTGCTGCTGCAATGTGTGGCCTGGCTGAACAAATAGAAGAGTTTCACAAAAAGCACCATAAATTAACTTTTATTACATTTCCAAGAAATGAGTCAGTGAGCTGTCACACTAATGAGGGATTTCCCTGCTTCTAGCATCGTTTTTCTCCTTTTCTGTATATTATTGCTTGGTTGTGGGCTCATCTTTAAAGCAGTCCCCTTTCTGAATCATCCCTAACAACTTTAAAGTGCCACATAATGTTTGGCTTGTTTTTTTTTTATTTTACTGAATAAAATTTGTTTATTAGAAAAATTCCAATTCATAATGGTGAGTAATTTCAGTCGGAACTATTCACATTGTTCAGCAGCAGCCAATTTATTCTAACTGTGGTCTGCTTTATTACAATACATTTGATTCAGAGTGAAATATAACTACATCCTGTTCAGTTCAAACATTTACCTCATTAAAATACAAAAAATAAACAACATATTAACAAAAATAAAGTCAATCAGATTCAATTTAGTAAAAATATAAAAGAATTTCATAATGCTGCCACCACCATGCTTCATTGGATCATGTGTTCAGGGTAATTTATTTTGCATACAGGCCAAGAGTCGACATCTATCTGACCAAAGCATCTCCTTCCTATTCTTTCCTTTGTTCGCTACATGGCATTTGGCAAACTGCAAATGGGACTTCAAAGGATTTCTTTTAACACTGGCTATTCTCCATATCATAGTGTGAACTGCTTTGATTCCCATTGGCATCCCATATTCAGGACAGACACTAGAAAAGCTGCTTGTTTGAAAACCAGACATCATGTCACCTGGGTGTCATCAGTCTGTATCACAGGATCAGATATGGGTCATTTATGAATAAAAGAGCATACATATTTACACCTCTGTAGGCAACATCAGTAATCAAACATCAGAGAATCAACCTCCGTGTCTGACATCCAGATTTCATCAAATACCCACTCAGACAGTGTGATCAAACACTTCATGCGAGCTGCTGGGTTTTGAATGGGCCACCATGCAGCTGGGGAGCGTTCAAAGAAACGATATGCCGGCTGCTGCCGTTCCCCTCTCCTCTAACCACTCAATCATACACGCACATAAAGGAAGTGCATGCACACTCATACAAAGACACACAACTTTGAAACAAGTGACACATTCCTTCGGAGACCAGATACTGCTCACATCCAGAGCTCAGGTGTTCCTGCCTTTGTAGTCTGACAAAACCAAGAAAGGGCCAGAAAGTGAATGAGGCACAGACAGGGAAGAGATGTGATGTTTTCCTTTCTCTGCCTCTGCTGTGAAACTTCATCCTGCTTTCATTCCCTTTTTCATTGTGTCAGTCTTTGCTTTTGTGTGGATTTCTGATGAGTCCCACCTGTCACTGAAGAGGTCATCCTGCTGATATATGATTCCCATTGAAGAGCTTTTTCTCCCATAGACAAACTCACACATAGGAAAGCCTATTTTAGATATTAATGTATTAAACTTGTGTCTTCTCTAAGAAGATACAGATTCACAAGTTACAAGATAAATGTTTGTGATTGCTGTAAAAGAGTTCTTTGTATGATGATACTTTCTTGATAAGTTTGCAACCACAGAATAAAAATGAAAGGGAATTACTTCTGGAAAGCAACAGTAATCACTATAATTAACTTTAAGTCACATTAAAGCCAGAGTAGACCTGGCTGTGTTAAATATGATCTGCACATAGTTACATTTTATTCTCCCACTTTTATTATTAAAAACAAAAAGAGATCCTATAATTGAGTCTTAGACTTAAACATCTGTATTCTTCAATTTCCTCAGAAACAATCCTCTATGTGCCAACTTTCTCCCTTCTTCTTTTTCTCTGCTACATTTTCAACACAGGCTATGTAACAAACGTTGGTGACCACAACAGAAAACATTTAAGGAAATGAGTCACACTTTTCTTTTTGTTAATTACCATTTGGAAGACTTTTTAAGGGAAGAAAACCTTAAAAACAGGGAATTTATCAACATTTCACATATGCCATTTTATATGCATTCCATTAAGGAACAGCAGAATTAGATCCCACAACTATTCCCATAGGAAGTGGTTTGTCTGGGTTTGACTGAATGAAATTCTAAAGTAACCAGATCAAGCTATTAAAGTTTAAAATTTAGTTTATTTCTCCATTAAACCAATGTAACTGCTGCAACATTTTCTTGTCGTATTGATCCTTTTCTATATTAAGTAATTTCTCTGTAATTTTCAAGGTTCTTGAGTTAAAGTGTTTATAAGCCATGATACCTTGCACAGCGTTCATAGATGAGCTAGAAACAACTATTTGTGGCACAATTGTTCTTGGCAAATTCACAAAACAGCAGCGTTTTTATTTAAACATAGCCTATTTTTTTAGGCTTCAAGCTTTGTACATGTCCACCACGCTGCTATAAGTATTTTGTTTAAGATTACTACATTGTTTACCAAAATATACTGCTAATTCGCTTTCAGTCTTCTAAACCATTAAATTCAGGTATTGGAATCACTTCCATGTCCACAGGTGTATAAAATCCACCGTCTAGGCAAACAGACTGCTTCTACAAAACAAATCAGTGAAATGCTGGGTTGAAGAATGTAATAGACACTGCAGCATCACTTCCATCTTAATAGTTGCACCAGTGAAAAACCTTGACTGAAGAGTCCAGACCTCAAACCAACAGAGCAGCTTTGAGATGAATTAAAGTGCAGAGTCTTGTCTCACATCAGTGTCTGACCTCACAAAAGATTTTGCAGAAATGTTGGAAAAAAAATAAATACACACAATGGGTTTTAGAGAGTGCCCGTTCGAATGATGGTGAAAATCATTGTAGATTGTGAAGCACAAAGTTTTATCTCCAAAATATTATTCAAAATTAATTGTTAGCAGTAGTTATGTGAGATATACAATGGTCATAAATAGATAAAAATAAAATTAGAGAGTGCACAATTTGGCAATGTCTCTCATTGGTCTCTGTTGCAGAGAAATGAGCTACTGGGTAGCAATAGTGCTGGGTAGTAAATGACAAGCTGAAAAAGTTCAGAGTCAACCTTTTATAGAAGTTATTGGCACAGTTTTCCAGTTTGGAATGTTAATGATTTCTCAGCATGTTCTGACGGGAGATGAAAAAAAATCTATTTTTGTTATTTGCAAAGTAATGTGGTAGAACTGGTTAAAACTTCTTGGTACTGGTTTGGGGGATTTGTGGTCATGCGGTTGAATTGCTTAATGGTGTGTTTTGTTAGGATCACCATGGCTTCTTGTTTTACTGTTTTTGTCACTTGTTCTAGATTCACTTTTTTACTCATTATTATTTTGTACGTTGGTCTTTTTTTCTGTGTCCCTCAATCACCTGATCCTTGTTTCTGTGAGCCACCTGTTACACATCACCCCATTACTCCTTCAGAACAAATACATTCCTATTGATTTACTAAATAATGCCAAACTGGATATAATACCTTTCCTGTGGGATTAAATTTAATCCACAACCAAAATCCATTGAAATCTTAAAGACAACAGTAGCTTGGTGTGATTATTTTTCTTCCCATTTACTCTAATCCCCCTAAATAAAGTCCAATGAAACCATCTGCTTTTGAATGTCACTTAATAAGTAAACACTGTCAACATGACATGTCAGATATATGTTTCACATTTGCCTAACAACTCTTGACTGCTGAAAAGACATTAACAAACTAAAACGGGAAAGCAGTTTGGGAAGATGTTTAAATAAACATTTCTTTGCATTAATGGTTCTCATAAGCCAACAAACAAATGCCCAGACATATACAAACTTTAATCTAAATGTTTTTCCAATTTGAGTCAGAGAAAATGTCCTCTTACTTCTTCTATCCTCCCATGTGTTCTTGCTGCTGCCATCGTCCTCCAATCCCAACTTCTCATCAGTTTACAACCAGAAGTTGGGAAGCAGCTGGACAATAAAAGCAGCTTAAAAGGACACACTCCTGCAATGTTTACATTTCCTCCAATTTTGAGCAGCGAAGAGCAAGGAAGCCAGTTGTTTTTGTCAATGGCTTACATCTATCTCTGGCTGTCATAGCTTAAATTAATGTCTTGCTATTATGGGGACACAGTGCATGTTAGGAAGTGTGTCCAGGAATCTGATAGGCCTTGTTTTGTCAAGATACTTTTAAAGCACAACTCAGTAATACAGTTACTCCAAACAAATGATTGGGACAAACAGCTTAGATTTTCGGGTAGAAAACCAACACAAGATCAAGAATGACATCCATGTGACCAATGACTCATAATGCAGCATTTTCAAATTTAAGAAAATCTCATGATAAATACATGATTGTGCATAAAGACCTTTTTCAATTGATAAAACAACGAGGATAAAGTCAAGGAGGATAAAGCCATGCTATTGCTTTCAGAAGAAAATTGAGTTTTTTTGCAGTAATTTAAAGTACTAAATAAGAAAAACATAAGACCCAGTGGTACGTCTTCATTTCTCATTTCTACATAAAGACACACACGTAGGGCCAGGGGCACTCTTCATAGACAGGAAAACACAACATACAAAGTTAATGGCAGCAGTAGCTCAGTCAATGACCACATCTAGGAAAGAGGCAAGCAAACACAGGAGTACTTTCCACGAGAAAATAAATAATGAGAATACACAAAGACAATAGTAACTGTATGTCTGTCAATGACTGCATTCAAGAAAGAGAGAGACAAACACTGGAGCACCTTCAATGGAGAAAACAGAACAAATATGCATGAGTTAATTACAAGCATCTTATATTTGTTGCTACCACTTGGCAACCATCAAGACAGAAAGAGAAGCAGCTCAACAGAGAAGCAATGAGCCTGAGGTACTTTCAATGGGAAAAAAAACACAAAGTCTACAAAATTATTGGCAACAATCCCTTCATTAATAGTTTTGTCCAGAAATGAGACACAGCTAAACAGCATTTCCTACTGTGGAGAAAAACAGAGCTCAAAAAGTGAACAGTAACAACATCTCCATCAAGGATTTGACCCACAAAGAGATTAAGACAAATACAGAGGTACTGGGGCAGGTGTATCTTTTATGGAAAAAATCACAAAGGGAAAACACCATAGGCACAATGACTGCTTTTAAGGCATAAATACAGAGTAGAAAAGGGGTCAGTGAGTTTTTCAGCAGTATAGGTCTATAGCAGAACTGCAATAAAGACAGCTCAAGATGACCGAAGCCACTCAACTATAGGTTATAGTTAGACAGTTTATGCTAACTGGCTATATGTTGACTGGATAATTTGATTTGAAAATGTAATGTTTGCACCATTTTGGTTTGCACCAATGCTGCTGTGGAGTCCCACTGGAGCATTGGTCTTTACTTAAAAATCACAAGAAAATAAAAAAAATGTGCAAAACTGAACTCCTTTTTTGTTTTCCTGAAAAATAAGTAATTATGGAGATTAAATTTAAGCACTCAGATTTATTAACAAATGGCTTTTTTATCTCAAACATTGCAACAAGTTTTTTAACAGGCTACATGTTGAAGCAATCAGATTGAAACCCAGACACACATCCACCCATATCCTTTCAACCACAGTTTGATGTGCAAGGCTTTCAACATTGTTTTTGCAGAATGAACTGAGCACTGCATGTAATAAGTTTGCATCTTCATTTTAAAATCCTACTGCAATCCAGTTTGAGCATAAATAATGCATATTGCTCTGCCAAGTCTAATAGTGCAAAAGTGTTTTATGCTTTTCATTTATTTGTAAAATAGATGAGAAAAGAAATTTGATCTGCTAACACAACGTTGGCAGTTCAAATGTTTTGCATTCCCAGGATGCATATTTGAGGACATTACGTCAGTTTTGTTATTTGCTTTCCCACATTTCTATCCTTAATTACATTTTAAATTCAGATATTTTCCATTGTATGCAAAACTTAAAAGTACCTGGAGGTCAAACAGGAAAACACGCTCTACACAGACATTCATCCGTAATTAAATACCAAAGGGAATCACACGCAAGGCTTTTTTCCTTCATTTATTTTGGGCAACATTTACTATGGAGGACAGGCTATCCTGTTGATGAATCATTGTTTATTATGTCTAGAAACTCTGGGTTGCCCTCGACTCTGTTACGCAACTGTAAGTCCAGTCAAGATTTCCCTAACCTTAAGTGGAGATAACAGCCTGAGTGCCACTTGTTGCAGGATGAAGCCACCCTTATCTTGCACACATGCAATCTTTTCTTCCAAAAACCCCTATCTGTGCTGTGATCTGCTGTTTGGGCAGTGCCGTCTTAAGCACCTCCAGTTACATCTGCACTGATGAATAGCAATCAGTGCAGCTTGCAGATATTTACATTTTAGTCATTGTAATAACCCTCATCATACACTCATGCAATCCCATTAGGAGGACATGCTGAAGTTATTGATAAGAAAATATATTTTAATTGTCTGTGTTTCATCTTCAATCTATATATTTTGCCTTCCTTTTGGTCATTTACAACTAATGCAGGACCTGATTTTATAAATAAATTAGAAGAAAAAGGATGCATTGCTTTTTATTTTTTTTCAAAAATAAAAACTTGAAATGTTTGCCACATCTTTGTATGCAGCCCCTTTTCTGCAATATCTCTAAACAAAATTCAGTGCAATAAAATGCATTCAAAAGTCACCTAATTTGAAAATAAAGTCCACCTGAGGAGTGTGGTTTAATTCTATCCTGTTCTGTGAAGGCTTCCTAAGATTGTTGAAAATTTGTAAGCAGACCCAAGATGGGTCAAGGATAACGTTGCAGAGATCTTTAAAGTTAGATGACAAAACACATCAGAAGATGTGTTTTGTCTGGCGTTAATCCAGATGTTCACTGCAAAAATTTGACATCTCAGTTGTGCTATAAAAAAAAAGTAATCATAGGAAGTCTTGCACTGCAACTTGTTTACTGTTGAGAAACTGAATTACACCTTTACATATTTAAAGGGACGTTGAAGAAATGATACCTTCAGGTGACATCTAGTGTAAATACAGCTTTATTAGGGAAGAAAATGTTCAATGACAAACAAAAGAGGGGAAAAAACAGTTTCACAGTACATTTCATCCTCTTAAGATGGTGCATTGAAACATTCCTCTTCCAAATCCCAATGTTGCTCGACAAACATGATGCCTTGTTACAAAAATCAAGCAGAAGAAAAAGCAGAAGTTGAAAGGAGGGACACTTAGAAAATACCGGATTTAACCATCCTTCCTTACACAATTTGTTCAAGAATGGCAACAATCTACATGATTTAATGTTACAAAAGCCTATTTGCTTGCACCTCTCAGTGTTACAGGGCCACCTCTCAATTCAGATGCACAAAAAGAATAAACTATAGCAACAAACTGTTGAGGTCTGAAAATACAACAGAAACAAAACAATATTGGTCCTGGATTATTTGGAACTATTAGAGCTCGCCTGCTGACCAAAGTGACTGGAAAAAAACTTGGGTCCGATCATGTGAAAGACACAATGACACAAATTGTTGTCCTACACAGACGTTGGTCGATTTATGGAGAGGTAGGATAGTTGTCATGGTCAATGCACGCGGTCCCAGGATGAATCATTATCCAACAGTTGTTCTTAAGTGTTTGAAGTAGATAAATTGAACAATATAGAGTCTAATTAAATGACTACAATAAAATAATACCAAAGAGATTTAGTCTTTGTTTAAAGAAATACTTGAGTGGTTACACAGAAGCCAAATGGTGTGTCTGAATGCGAGAATCTATCCAGATTGAACTGGCACATGCACATTTAAGCAGACGTCTAAAGACAAAATAAAATGAAGAAGACAAACAGTTTGTGGTGTAGCAACATTTCTACAAAGCGCACTGTTGTTTAGATTCAGATACAATAGATTAACAAATGGTCCTACTTATAAACTGTGATCCTTCAGTAATGAGGACGCACTCTGGAGTGGATGAGTCACATTCACTTAAAAAAAAAAAAAAACACATCTACTGTAATATCTGAACCTGGCAGCATGATTGAATGCACCGTGATGGAAAACATAACAAAATCCTTTCAGCTAATCTGAGCGATGAGAGTGTTTGCAAGAGCAGGACGTTTCAGCAAAGCTGTGGGATCAGGCTAAAAGCTCAACAACGCCTGTCTCCTCTGATCAGAGGAGAGATATTTTTAAATAAATTTTGTTCTGATCTTAGGTTGGAGCCAATAAAAAGAAAAGGAGAAAATACTTTAAGCAGATGCTTTGGAAAATTATTAGACCAAGTAAAAAAACTTTCTCACATATTCTCACTGTTATTGTTTTATAGGTAGATCAATGAAGAGGATGATCAAATTACAAAAACAAATCAAAATGTAGAGGGAAGGAAAAATAAAACTCTACAGCAAATAAAAACCTATTGGTGCATCCCCAAATTTCTTTTCCTTACTTAATAACTATGTCCTAAGACATCTTTCAAGTGAAACTGGAAATATCTAAGACTTTAATACATCTATGATCCTGATTTTATTTATTTTACATCAATAATGTGTCTAAAGTTGAACTCCTGATTACAGTGCAGCCTTTCCTCGTGATCTAGAAATAAAAGATGTCCCGTTACATCAGTTAAAAATAAATATACAGTATCTATTGTATAGATCCCACTGCTGCACAAGACAACATTCCTTCATTTTTAGATAACAGGAAGAGGGATCTCAAAAATTGCTCATCTCAGTTGGTGAAGTTACAGCTGTACAGAGATGAATTTTTAAATCTTTTCCTCTTTGTGCTCTCAGGTGGAGGTGTCTCTGAACCGGGGGGAGGGAGTCACGTTACTGGCTCTGGGACTCCCGGACCTTGGCCTGCAGGGCGTCACACGTCTTCTTGGCGTCGCCGAGCAACATTGAAGTGTTAGGTTTGTAGAAGATGGGGTTATCGACCGCTGCGTAACCAACGCCCAGAGATCGTTTCATCACGATAACCTGCAGCAACACAAAAAAATGATCATCAGTCATTAAGGGAGAAAACTTTAGAAAAAACTTTTATTTCCTTTGATTTCTCCAGAGAATATTAAAAATGACCTATTATGCTTCCTTAAACAGGTTAGGTCAGGTCTATTGGCTATACATTACATTTTTTTTGTACAAAAATCATTCTTAGATAAGATTTTACGTGCTGATTTGTGTCATTACATTCCAAAGGTTTTTGAAATGGCTAAATTTCTAGACACCAAAAAACATCAACTTGTTGCCAAAAAACATCTGGGTATTTTTCTTAAACAGTTGGGCTGTTTTTAGAAGCAGCAAGAACCCAAATGGAAGTAAAAAACTGTGCAAAATCTGAATTTTGCATAATATGTTCCTTTCAACGGAAATAAAATAAATTCATGCCTTTGGTGTAACACCAATGTGGTGCTCTGAATGTTGTCATTTCACAAGGACAAACTCCACTCTAATAGGATCAGCATGGGGCTGCACCTGCACTCATAACAATCTGAATGTAGGCCAGCAGATGGACACAGTTTTGCTGTAAAATCTCCCATTGGTCATCATCTCTCTGGGGTTTGAGATCTTATTATCCCGCCTGCACCAGATGTCTCACCTGCTTCGCCTTCCACACCTCCAGCACGGGCATGCCAGCGATGATGGAGTTGGGGTCTTCTTGGGCGGCCGAGTTCACTGTATCGTTGGCACCGATCACCAGAACCAGGTCAGTTTCTGTTTTCACAAGGAACAAATCGCAGGTTTAAAGACCAACTTTCTACACGTGTTTCACATCTGCAGTACCGCTTGTTTTTTTTTATTTACTGTATATGTCTTTTAAGTGTTGGATTGAGTTGTCATAAAACAGCAGAAAATAACAGACAATGTACATACTTTTCAAGCAGAGTTGGTGAGCACTAAAGTCAGATGCATCTGATTAGGCACAGTGGAGCAACTCTGAGTTCTTATGTATTTTTAAAAGTGTGTTAAGCAAACTTAAAAGGCAATTCGGGGCATTTAAACAAATCTGTTCGGCATTTGTTACAGTGTTTAGATTTTTTTTCATTCCCAGCCTTTTGAGTTAAACTTAAAGTACAAAAGATAAAACAAACTGAAAGTACCAAAAGAAGACTAAAAAAGGGGAAAATAGGGCACAACAGGTAAAAATCAAAGAAAGACTAAAAATAGGACAGACTTACAAAAAGACACAGGAAAGAAAAGACAAAGGATGAAAAGAAAGAGAGGAAGAAATAACAGAAGAATCAAATAAATAAGCATGAAAATGTAGGTGTAAAACCGCAAAAGCAAAATAAAGTTAGAATTGAGGACGAAGGAAAGGAAGATGTATGACAAAAGAGGGACAGTTACATTATTTAAAATCTCTTAACTAAATGAACAATACTTTACAAAGTCAAATGAAAGCGTCAGACTTTCCATTTTATCAGTAAAAGTTAATCCCACATTTTCGTATTCATTCCTGCAGTTTAAATACTTTTGTCTGCAAAATCCCACCATGAGATGAAGAGTAATTGTAATAAAGCTGCAGAAGAAAAAGGAAAGCTGGACTCACCGGGGAAGTCCTCATTGATTTCTTCCATTTCCAGGACAATGTCATACGGTACCCCTGCTTCAGCCAGCAGCACGTTGAGCTGACCGGGCATTCGGCCGGCGACGGGGTGAATACCGAACCTGAAGGAAGACACAAAGTTCTCACTCTGCACAAAAACCTGACTTTACAAAAACAGTTCTGAATGGACATGAGAGATGTCGGAAATGGCCAAGAAGGAATCAAAGTAAACCGAATGGAGAAGAGGAGGATTCAAAATAAATCTAAAGAGTTTGTTGACAAATTAATCTGAGAGATATGAGCAATAACAATCAGATCACATCAAGCTCTCAGTCCACAAACATCACCTGATTAGATTGTTTGTAACTTGTGCACAGCTCTCAAACTCAATTGACCATGACATGTAATCAGTTTAGGTAATTAGTAGAAGGCTGCTTGTTCCTTTCACCATTCAAGCAGAGTTTAGAAGAACTCTTGTTCCCAGCAAACAAGCTGATCTGCATATGTTATAGATGAGGATAAAGGAAAAAGAAAGTGGAGCTTTGATCTTAGAAGAATCAGCGTTTTGTGTTGTATTGCTGCATCTAGCGAACAACAACAGAAAGGCAGATTGCTTAAGACAAGAAAGACACAAACAATTACACAGGCTGTTGGGAATAAAGGGATAAATTAGGAAACAGAGTAAGAAGACAAAACAGAAGAAAAAACCTGAATGTTTTCTACTTTTTTTCCTCTGACCACCCACTTTCCTCTAATCAGGCACAAATGCTCTAAGCAGCAGCAGCTGCCACGGCCAGGATCAAACAGCAGAGGCAGGAAAATTAGACGAGGTTCCGCTGTACCTTTTCTGTCCCTCGTTAGCATTTCCTTCTTTACAAACACACACTGCTCTCTACATGCAATTCCACTTTCTTATCAGCCAGATGGAAACAGCAGCCATCCTTTATTACCTACCAGTAAGACATGAGCACAACTATATCATTGTAGTCTGCATTAATCCATCTGCCCAGGCATTTGTCTTTGTCTTCTGCAGTTCTTTATTGACTATATGGTCTAAACACTTCTTTCTAAAGCTATTTATATTTTTTTTTCTTAAGTAAAAAAATAAGACATAAAAGAAATGGGGCAGGATTGGATAGGTTTATATTTCTACATACCTTCTTTTCAGATATATAGTTGTGAAAAATGTATATTGTGGTATTTGAGTTGTGAATGAGAATATGTTTGAAATAATAATAAAAAAAATAAACTAAACCCCAAGAGGAAAGTTCTGCAAATGTGAGTTTCTTGTAGAAGCTACACAGGTGCATCTCCATAAATTACAAAATCAATAAAAAATGTATTTATGCTAATAATTATACTAAAAAAATGTAACTCATTATATTGTTTATAGCATTTATAATACTGATCATGATGGCTTACTGTTGTTTGGAGCCCAAAATCCAGTTTATTACATCATGTGAAAAAAAAGACTTAAGAACTAGAAACATAAAACATAGGTATAATGTAGAAACCCGTCAAGACACATTATGATAAGCTACATAAAGTCATTTTAAAACAAGATGTGACAAAAACAATAATGGAATGTTCATTGGAAGGATAAAGCATAGTAAAAAAAATGTGCACAACAAACAGGGAGATTGCAGATTTGAGAGGACTGTGAAGCAAAACCCTTAAAGAGAGTTTGAGTTGAGATTCCTTAAGTGCTGTAAGAGCCAATTGTCCTTGTGTTAAAGTGACTGGTCCACAGACTTCTTTTATTTTTTTTGCAACTTATTTGCAAATCATGGCTTTGGAGTCCTGACACACGGTTGGGGTCTGCTCCTGCCGTTTCACCAGGTCTAAAGCCAGAACAGCCGCCTACAATCACATTTTACTGGATCCATTTGCTTGCAAGCCTAACAGATTTATTTCTCTCAGGAGAACTTGGCATCTGCTCACACTAGGAAAAGAAACTGTGTTAATGGTGATATCATTGTGTTTGGCTGGCAAACAAACTGGCAAACAACAGTGGTGTAATGGCACACAAAAATTATGGTGTGGTAAATAACTTGGTCTTAAAAGTCATGGTTTGGTGCATTTTATCAGGAGAAGCACAGTAAAATGTGTAAGATTGGATTTTTTTCTTTCTCTCTTTACTCAGCTCAGAACAGAGAAAAATTAAACATCAGTTTGTTAAGTATTCAAGCTAAAGAGAAACCAGCTCTCTGGAGATTTGTTTTGATTATTAAAAGGATTCAATCAGACGTTTACCTGACTTTCTTGCCAGCCTCTGAGAGCATCTTCACCAGCTCAGCGATGGGATACTGAGCCTTTGCAGCACAAAGTCCATAACCTGAAAGAGATTTTAAAACAGGAACATGAGTTGATTCTGACCCTGATTCAAAGAATTCAAAAGTGACAGTTCAAAGGTGAGTGAGGAGTAGCCCCTCCACTTCACCTCTCTTCAAAATAAACAATTGGTGTCAAATGCTTGTGAAGCAAAACATTTTTGTTTGTGCACATATCAATTTAAAGATGTTAATAAATGTTTCCAGAGGTAAAAAAAAACTGTTCACATTTACAGAAATCAATTGAAATATGGTGTCAATAAACTGGGCAGCGCTGAAAAACACATTCCTTCATCTCACCTCTCCATTTTTAAAACTTCAGTTTTCTTACATTTTTATGTAAGAAAATGACATGACTTTCTTACATGTCATTGTATATTAGTGCCAACATAAAAACAAAACAGTTTCAAGATTGTTTTTGAGAAGTATGCTGTAAAAGTAATGTTAACATTTTTCTTTCTTAAACTCCAAAAATAAACATCTTAGTATGGGTTGGGTTCAATTCTCAAAAAAGATTAGATTTTAATTCCTCCACTCTTAGATTACTTTCATGTGAACGACACAGGATTTTAAAATTTTAGAACATTTCGCACCAAGCAGTTCAGTGATGTTTACACGCCTTGTCTAAAGCAGTGAGAAACTGTCCCGTTACAACACAACAGACGGGGAGACACGGCTCAAAAAATCTCTCCAAAACTATGTTGTCTGTCGTCCAGCTAAACTATCTGAAGATTTTCACTTGACACCCCTTCATAGTATTTCTTTTTTATTGCCAATATTCACACATGAGTTGTCTTGCGTAAAGGAAAACACATGCTTCCAGTCCATGCCGTGATGGTTCAGACAAAAGCCAGGAAAACACTTCTGTTTATCGAGCCAGGCCTTAACTGTTTCCACAGACGTCAATCAGCCAAAGTGACTGTGACGGCTCCAATTAGGAAGAACGCTTTGAATGGAAACAAGGGCAATGACTAAAAGCTGGCGCCAAATAATGATGCAACACTATTAGACACTATCGAGACAAAAACACGTATTAGTCTTTTGCAAATTGCCTCCAGCAGATTTTGTTTTATTTTACATATTTGTAATGTAGTGCTGCACATGTCAGAGGGACGACATGTTTATAAGAAACGGAATGACAAGAGCTTAAAGAAACATTCCAGCACATTTTTTCTGATCAAAATTTCTTTAGAATAAAATTTATAGACTTCACAGTCAGTTTTTCAGTTCCAGCCTCTAAGGAAGAAGGGAACGAGACGGACAAAAGGATTCATGAATGGATAGAAGGTGCCAAAATAGAGAACAGACAGCAGATACACTTTAAAATATTTCTGTTAGTTTATAAATCACTGATTAGCTTAGCACCAAATACATGAAATATCTGTTGTTGTTGTTAAATCAACCTTTCAGACCAGTCAGGTCTTCTGGTTCTTGTCTATTCTGCGTTCCCAGAGCCAAACATGAAGAAGCAGCTTTTAACTTTTATGCACCACAAATCCAGAGCAAACTTCCAGAAAACTGCAAAACTGTTGAAACACTGAGTTCCTTTAAATAAAGGCTAAAAACCCACCTGCTGAGTTTTGCCTTTGATTAATAGTGACTGGAACATTGGTCAACATATTTGATGAGTGTTTGCGTGATGTTTGCGTGAGTGATGGCAAAATCACCAAAATCAAGTATGTTTTTATAGTGTAAAGCACTGTGAGCTGACTTGTTGCTGAAATGTGCTTTATAAATAAACTTGACTTGACTAGAATGGATGGATGACTAATTATTGACCTGAAGCGACTGATGAGTTCAGGTTGGACTAAAACTTTCCTATTCCGATTTAGAGTAATGGTAAAACCCAGCTTGGTGCCTTTAAATACACGCAAATGTTTCAAGAAAGTCCTTTCACACACCCATATATACATATTCTTACATAAAATAATCATGCTGGAACATGCCGTTTTTCTCTGTCTTATTGATTGTAGTTTTTATATGAGGTTTTATTGAGTCCCGATACTCTCAGAAGGGAAAGCTGAATATCTTGACCTACATTTGATGCCTCGCTTCTCTTTCACTGGGCCACGGGAGTGCTGTAATTTGGCAATTCTTGTAATTTGCTGTGATTTCCTCTGAAGTTTTTTTTGCAAAATTGTGCTCTCTGACTGGAATGGCCAATTTGCAGAATAGGTGCTTTTAAAGTCTGTGTTTACATGTACCCACATGGTTATGGCAACCCCGAAAGCATCACAACAGTCTTAAGGAAAGGATTCAAACGTTCTCTAGGGCCACCCAATAATTCACGCAGCAGGCTGAAGCTACGGGAAGCTGTGACACGTTCTGCGTCACTTTAAATATGAGAAACATATGAAACAGAGAAATGTGCAGCTGGAGCTAAAGTTGTGTTTAGACCCCACGCGTCAGCCCTGAAAAATGAACTACAGGCCAGTTTGGATGATAGTTGTCAACAAAACCCTGTAAAGCTTCATCTCATCTAATTTCCTTCTGACCTTGCATATATACGCCCCACTGTAGAATGTCTTATTTACTGCCGACCACACAGAGAACCAGGCGAGGGTGTTTTTGTCTTTGCGTACGCTCTGCTGGGACTTGTCAATTACCCCAGAAAACTGTGATGCAACATAGGTTGAGACGAGGTTAAACAAACACAACGCACTTTGCTCGTGCCAGGAAAGAAAAGTGACAAGAAAAGTCAAAGCGCCATGTTTTTTCACTCATGAACCAGACCTCTGTGTGTTTTACCTGGAGTGATGATTATGTTCTGGGCCTCTTTAATCATGTCGACAGTCTGTTCCACGTTGACCTCTGTGTGTGTCCCTGTGATCTCCATGGGCTTTCCTGTCCCGGTGGAGGATGTGCCATAACCTCCAAGGATCACGTTAGCAAGTGAACGATTCATGGCCTAAGAAGGCAGGAAATATTTACTTTTTTCTCCCAAATAAAACCCCTTTTACTATAATAAGAAGGCACAGAAAAGACGCAAATCAAAAGGAGTCAAAAGAGGTTTTCACATTTAAAATGGTAAAGAGTCCCTCCTGCAGGACAGGAAAGGAACAACATTTAACAGTTTGTCTAGCCAAGCTAAAAAAAATCATCAATGAAGCTCATTTTTGATCCATCTTAAAATGAGCTTCATTTTAAGATGAAGCTTTAAGGACATTTTTTAAACTGCACATTACTTACCACACACATAATGTAAGACAGGATGGCTCCAGAGGAGCCAATGAGAGCACCGACGATGGTGAGCAAGTTGTTGTTCAGCAGGAAGCCCTCAGCACACAGCGCCCAGCCTGAGTAACTGTTGAGTACAGTGATGACCACCGGCATGTCCGCTCCTCCGATGGCCGCAGTCAGAGTTACACCCTGGAGGACGGGAAGAAAATGAGGATGTTTCATTAAACGGGCGAAACTTTTGCTACAATATGCCTATAAAACGACACTCCTGTGCTTTTTTAATAAAATGATTTAATTAGAACATTTATTCTTTCAGACTCAAAGAGTGGAAGGGGAAAAACAAGCCAGATGAGAAGAGGAAGCGAGTAAGAAACAAAGGGACAGGTGAAAAGAAGGAAGGAGAAGAAGATAAGAGGCAAAACAAAGGGTGTGGAAGAAAGTGAAGGAAGAGAGGAAATAAGTTAGAGATACAAAAAAAGAATGAAGGAAGAAGGAGGAAGGAAGAAGGAAGGAGACAAACAAGGAAGGAAAACAAAGGAAGCAGGTCTTGTGCTAGTTGAAAGGTAAATAAATGAAAATTGCCCTGTCTGCTATGTTTTTGAATTATCGATTTTCAATTTTAACTCTATCTTTTGCAACAAAGAACACCAATCTAAGCGGTATCAATAAGCAACACGCTTTGAAAACTTGTGCATTAATGTCCCGGTGATTTGATTTATATGCTTAAAAAATGAAATCTCCACCTTGAGAACTAACATTTTTCACAATTAGGTGCACATGCTCTTTGTTCCTCTATCATTTGTACAGTTGTTGTTTAGCAGAGGCCAACTGTAGTTACCAAAGAAGCAACAAAATCAGAGACCGACTGTTTCATTTATTTCAGCTCGGACTTCATAAATGGTTCCTTCTGACCACATACAAGGTCTATTTTTAAAAACCTCTGCAAAAGACAAAACACACACATACAGTGGATGATTCATCACACTGTTCTTGGAATACTGATTAGGTCCACAAGTTAAGGAAGCTGAGATAATAATCAGCAAACCAATTGTTGGATTCAATGACACTGAAACTCCAGCTGCTGGTTTAAGGAAGAACCCATACAAAAGGCTGATTTTTTTCCTATTTTTTGTGAATCACAACTGTGAATTTATCTCTAGTGTTACGTCTAATCTCTTCAGATTTGTATAATTACAATATAAAACTCAAGTAAAAGATACCAGAAGTTTTAATGCATAACTTAAAGTTGTCTTATTTTTATTTAGTAATCCAAACGTTTGGCTACAAATATTATTCGTTAAACATTTTTTACTGAAAACCTTTTGCAAAATTTAAGATTTATTTAATATATAAGCAATGAATAGTTGGAAAAAGTAGATGAATTTGCCTTTAATTGTTCCAGACTTCCTGAGGAGCTTATTGTCTGTTAACCAGACGAGATGAAAACCTTTCGAACCCTTAAGTGTTGAGACCTTATTAGTTTATCAGAAGGAATGTATCAAATATGTCTGCTTGATATTTTCTGTTCCACTCAAACTTTCCAGACAGCTCCTGGTTTCTTTAACTTGACATTTATTAAAAATTCCCTCTCTTGTTACATTTCTCCTTATTTTCTCTATCCAACATATCTTTTTTCTGACTCTTAAAAGCTAGTTCTCCTTCCTGGAGTTTATTGAGGTATTTAATAGCATTCTTACACGTTTAGCCTGTCAGTCAGAACATTTCAATCTGTGACGTCCAGGTTTTTGTACCTTTAAAAAAGCCCCACGCTGAGAGAGACAACAGATGTAAGAAACACACGTATGCAGCATACCATGACGGCAGACAGGGCAGAAACCGATCCCAGACAGGTCATCCCTGTGGTGTAACTTGGATCCAGCATGTAGGGAATCATCCCACCGACGCTTGCAGCCATGAGCGTGGCATTGAGAGCGTGGCGGCCGGGGAGCATCAGAGGAGCGCTGTTCAGGATGCCTGCAGAAAAACAGAAGAGTGAAGGCAGAAAAATAGATGCATTTAATCATTGTAAGCATAATGCAGAAGTAGGCACACACTCTGTTTATTCTAAATAATTTAGGCCTATCCAACTTCCTATTTGCAGAGTGTATTTATTTTGATAATGTGGAATGACAATAAAATACCAAAATCCAACCAATTTTTGCCTAATAATCTGCCATGGAAAATAACTTGAAGCTTTACTAAAACTAACACTGCTCTAAACTAAAACTTGCCTATTAATTAGGCCACTTCATGGCCATTTACAATAAATTATACAACTGTGTTACTCACAATAATGACGGCCCATTAGTACTAATCTCTACACTTAACTTGATGGTGAGGGAAGTCTTAGAGTTCTCCACCATTTTCACATGTGTTTTATTTATTGCTTACTTCTCATGCAAGTTGACCTCCATGAGCTCTTAGATCTGTTGAGGTTGTAAGCATTCATTTATATATTTATAAGGAACCCTGCACTGATGATGGCAGAATCTCAAGCCAGAATCTATACACTGATCATTTTAAATTTCCATACTTTTGTAGAATCCAGTTTGAGTTCTCTGATGTGTTCTACAGATTTTTAAAGCATAAATATTAAAGTTTCCTAGCAAAACATGGATAGATTTGGATAGATGGATAGATCCAAATGGATGGATACAAAAATCAATGGACAAAGACACAAATGGATGAATAGAATGAACTGTGAGATTGACAAATGGCTGGATTTAGGGATGAATATATGGATTGATAAATGGCAGAAGACAGTAGAATGGATGGGTGATGCAGACCACTTCCTGTACTCCTCCATAAACCGATTTTAGCCGCTAAAGGCTTCAAATGCCTCGGTGCTCGGTCGGTCTTTCCAGTTCCTCTCACCTTGCAGTTTGCCGTACGCCACCAAAGAGCCGCTGAAAGTGATTCCGCCGATGTAAGTGCCAAGGTAGGCGACTATCTTGGTCAAGTTGGCCGCGGGGTCCGTGGCAAAGTGAGGGTACTCGATCATATATTCGGCTACGCAGGTGAGCACCGCAGCCAGCCCCACCAAGCTGTGGAATGCAGCCACCAGCTGTGGCAAGTCACTGATCTCAATCTTCTTGGCAATGGTCAAACCTGGAGACAGAAACATAAAAAAAAAACAGAATGCCCCTTAAGGTCCTGAGCATAAATACCATGAGAATCACAAGCACGCACACTCAGAGTACTGCCGGGAAGTGAGCCCTGTGGAAGAGCCAGGTGCTGCTGACGAGGCCCACCTTGGGAAATGTTTCTGTCGGTCTATAGCGAGTGTGTTTGTGCGCACACATGTCCTGCAGGAAGCCTTTCAACACGGCTATATCTGGTAAAGAGCATTATTATTTGCGTGGATAGTTTAGTCTGGATTTCAGCTTTGTTACTGGAACAATTAGCATTTAAATGATCCAACTGTCCCGGAGCGGAGAGTTAGTGAGTAATACCTGACGCTGGTTGTTCAGATAGACCTCAGGCATCTGGAGAGTTAGTCATGCTGTGTTTGATGTAAACATCACAAACCCTGAGCACACCTGCTTCTTAATCTTCCTAAGCTTGGAAAACAGCAGAAAGCCCCACGTCCATCTGCCACGGCGCCATTCTTCAAGTATTAGGCATTGCCTTCAAGTCTCTCTGGTTATTCTGTTCAAGTAAATTCAAACACGCTCACCAGCCGTTCCACCCACAGCCATGGCTGCGCTCATCTGAGCCAGGAGCTCGGGACTCGGTTTGAGGGCACCCAGAGTTGCAGCTAGCCCTCCTGCGACTCCGATCATTCCCAGAGTGTTGCCAAGCCGAGCGGTGGTCTGGTTGGAGAGACCTGCCAGGGCACCGACACAGCACAGACCAGAGCCCAAGTACATCATCTGTAGAGGAAAAGAAGGATCTAATAATTCTAGTTGTGCAACATCTGGATCAACAAAGGTGCATTCAAGGATCTGTTTTCCACTAGTTCTCAGGGGATTTTCAGACCAGGCAAGTCAATTGGTGCGGAAGTGAACTTGATTTATTTTTTTCGTTTGGTGTGGTTTGCTTTCACATTTTAAGCTTTTTTGCAAGTGAACTGTAAACTGTAAACAAACCCAAACCTGCGACAATCATCACTCCTACTAGACAGCAGGAGTGTCTGGACAAGGTCCAGACAACAAACTTTGGTCTGTTTAAAGCGGAACAAATGTGTCAGGTGTGAATACATCCTCAGACAAAACGTCCACAAATCCTCTATGAACATATGGCTACGAAATCATCATCATTCTTCACCTGTTCTACATTGTATCCAGCTTGCAGAGCAGCGGCATAGCCTCCAACAAAAACGCCGGCTGGAAGCAGGTAGAGGTAGTTGTACTCAGGAGGATCAGTGGGACGTTTGAACATGTCCAGCATCCTCTGGGTCACAAGGAAGCCACCTGGGACAAAAAATATATATATATTTTACTTAACAGACACATTTGCAAAGAAATAAAGTTTCTTGAAATAGATTTGAAAATCTATTTCAAAGAGCAAAATAAATAAGTGGAAAAAAATGGTTTAGGGGAAAAAGTGTGGAGGCTGCCAGTCAGAGCACCTGAAAGATATCAACAGGTGCCGCAAAGCCAACAGCTTCCACTTGTTGCCAAGTCCAATAACAAATTTCAGGAAATTAATGAGTCTACTTTATGTCACTGTAACTATTTCAACAGAAACATCAAAAGTTTAAACCAGGGAGCCGTGTTCCAATGTTTTACAAACAGATCACATTACTGCCTGGTAAAATTGTAGCCACATGCGCACACATATAAAAGGTGAACCTGGGGTTAGCTTATGTTTCTGTCAGGTACGCGTTGTTCGAAGCAAAAATATCCCGCTTAAAAACACAGAATAATATATAGAGTACTGTTACTGCAGACAAGTTTAAGTAAATATATTAATATAGAGGAATTTTATTGCATTTAAGCAATAGACGGCCAGAACCCAATAATATTCTTTTAACATTTCTTTTGGGGTTTATTTTAACCAAGAATGACTCCACTGGTGGAAATAAAATAAAGGTACCAAAAGGAAAAGAAATTTGAAAACCTAAACAGATTTTTTCTAAAGAACTTTTAAATATTTAAGGTTTGAGGTCAAGGGTGCATTAGGCTTAGGTATGAAACAAGGTGAGGCTTCCAGATGTATCAACTTAAATTGAGTTTAACTTGTAAATTATTTGTATGCATATTTTGTGCCTGAGTGTGGCTTAAGTATTTCCCCTTCAATTATCATTACAAACTCCAAAACACGAACAGGCTCCCACTTGAAATGAGGGTAAAAGTATCTCTTCTCTGTGTTCCTGCTGTATTGAAAATAGCAAACCTTTCCCTCCTACAGTAGATTACAGAAAAAAGACAAAATACTAAACGTCCAGCACCTGAATGCATAAATACCTGTTCATTGAAATATTTTACATTTAAATTATATATTTATATACAGCATAAAACCAGACCTTAACATTCATTTAACTTCTCTTTGTTGGGAAATTTTGCTTTCCCCAGTTACACCTGATCTAGGCCAGGGGGACAGCAATCTTTTCAATTTAAAAGGTAATTTTTGCCTTTACTGGTACAAAATAAAACTTATTTAACAAAAGTATTTCCATGCCTGATTTTAGAAAATAATGAATCTAACTTTTACAAATGAAAAAAAAAATATGTTGAATAAGACAAGCTAAGTGAGCTATTATTATTTTAAAGAATACCCCATTTAAAAATATAAACACCTGGTTTGAAGTCTATAAAAACAAGCCTGGCTGGTGCCATTTTTATGCAGATATTGCATAGAAACATAAAGAACTAATAAAGCCACCCTTTTGCATTGCCTTTATAATTAAAAACATTTCTTATTTGGTTTTATAAGAGCAGCAGTAGACGAAAGAGCCACATGTGGTTCTGGAGCCTCAGGTTGCAGATCTGTGGTCTTTGAATTTTGATGCAGTTAATTTAGATATTATCACTACAAAGAGAGCGGTATGGGTCTTTCTGTGTTTTTGCTGTAGTTTGTCTGTGTGGACACGGATATTTTTACAAAAGTAACAATAACATCCGTTTTTGAAAATATGGGCCCTGTTTGCTTATGCAAAGTTAAACTATTTAGTGTAAATATTTCTTAAATGGAAAAGTGCAATGGTTATGCTGCATCTGTATACTCCAAAGATAATAAAAGACCAAAAACAGTTAATATAATAGTCAATCCTTCACTTGAGTGATTGCTGTGTTTTCCTACTGTATGAAAACCCAAAGATGGTAATCGTTAAAAGTTAAAACGAATGGAGGGCTTTGCGATATTGAAGGATCTTATTTATTATAGGTAAATAATGTGTTGATAATATCAGTTGTGAGATTCTGGCCAACGGGCTAAATATTAGCATGGAAAATACAATTTGGCATATCCAAAAATTATTGGTACCCCCAGGTCATTTTTGTAAAGAATAATTTATTCGTAAGAATTCACCTATTTAAAAAAAACTATTGGACTCCAACCAGTCCTATGTGACATGAATGTTGTGCAGACTGATATTGCAATGAAGATACATTTGCTATATAGTGACACCATCATTTAACTGTAAAAAAAAAAAAAGTCCAGAGGTTCTCCTTTCCAAGAAATCATGATACAACACATCAGAGCAAAAACTGGATGTGGTTAATAAAAAACACTGTTGTTCAATAATATAACTTTTTTAAATGAATTTTATCAGTGAGCAAATTAGGCATTAGATTCCAGGTTCTGTTTTGTGACAATGGGATTACATGAGTTGTTTTCCCATCTTGGTTGGCAGTGTGTTTTTTCTGTTCTCATGGGTTTTTGGGAAAATTTGGCAAACTGCTTAAAAATGTGGAGCTGTCCCCAAAGAAAACATAAAAAAAATAGCAAGCATGTAATACATACCTTGTGCTGTATAAACTATGTTATGATCAATTACATGATGCCTGTCAGCTGTTCATTTACTTGCATAGGTTTGCCCTGAAGGCCTCCTGTTAGCATACAGAAATTAAACTGTGGAAGTACACGGTTTCCCAGGATTATTAGAGAGTGATGAGTATACTAACGATTTCAGGAATTATTTATCATCACAAAGAGAATTATTCAAGGGAGACAAATGACTGGATGTGTGTGGTCCAAGCCTTAGCCACTGGTTGGAAGGGACAGCTGAAATTATGTTTTGGTGCAATCGACACAAACCAACTCGATCACAAGCGTAAGTTGATATATTTTTGGCTTGGCGTTGCTGTAACTGGCCTGGGTCACTGTGAGGTATCTGCATTTGGGTGACTCACCAGCAATGTTGACTGAAGAGATGAAGGCAGCAAGCACAGCCAATGTCTCTGCAGTAGTAGATGGCAAGTAGCTCCCTCCCATCAGGGACAGACCACCCACAGCTGTCAGACCTGCAGACCACATATACATACATATACGTGTCAGTGTTCCTGAAATTACATTTTCATAATAAAGGTCATGGCAATAAAAACTTGGCGAAGCTGCTGAATAAAAGGGAGGAACTCTAAACTTTGAATCAACACTTATTAGATTTGTTTATCAGAACCTCTACAGACACATTGCTCCGAAAACAGTTTGCCTGCCGGACTGGAAAAAGAAAGAGAGGGGAAGATAAAACGATAAAAAGCACAAAGAGAGAGTGTGTGTGTGTGCGTTTTAACCAAAAAGACTCAGGAAACCTTGATAACATCATCCCTGTAATGATTTACAGGCAGTAAAATGCAATACACGGCACTGAGAGCTTGCCTTCACACACATTTCTGCACATTTTAGCTTAACTAACAGGTGTGTGCATTTGTGTGCATGCGTGTTTGTGGTTGAAGTCTGCAATTCTAGATTAGCTTCTCAACAGAAGAAAAGAAAAAGTGGAGGTTTGGCCTTATTTCTCTGCCAAACGCTCGCTTTACAATCATGTTTGTATATCAGGCCTTATACAAAGTTTCAAATGTTGCCAAACATCATTTCTCAACTTCTATTATGTAATTAGAAGCTCATTTAAAATTTGTACTATAATCAAAGAGATGAACACAGAAAGAAACAACATGTAGATACGGTGCTAGAAGACAATCTGATAGAATAACAAGTTCTACAAACATCTGAATATAAGGTTTCTGCACATTTTTCATGATAAATGACCATACATTACCAATTTTTTAATACAAAAGACTGATTAAAGACAAACAGATGGATAGATGAACGGATGATAAAATGGGTGGACAAATGGTTGGAGAGATAGACAGCTGATTGGATGATGGTCAGTTGAAGAGATAATAAATTATTAGATGAAAAGCTCATAGTTGAACAGACAGAGACTTTTTTTTAAAAATCCATAAGGATGGAATACATGTTAACAGTGTTTTGTAGTATTCTTGTTACATTAGAGCAAAATTTTTGGGAAAAATATTAAACAGCCAGACAGTAAGAGAACAAGCCAGTTCATGGCAGATGAAAGATGCAGATAATCAAAAAACGTCTCATATTCAGTTACACACCAAATGTGGAACCCAACGGCGTTGTCTGTCCCCAACAATGAACATATCAGTCATACAACTTAGACAAACCTTGATGCCAACTATGACACATACGCAGGTGTATATTTGATCAACTTTGATATCACAACTCTGAGACAAAAATGAGGTCACTGGAACAAAGAACAGAGTCAGTGCTCTTAAGTAGACTAAAGTTTCTCTCTCCAGTCAACAGATGCGACAGATGAGCTTTAGTTTTCAACTGGATATGAAACCAGTATCTAAAGAGCTGAGCCTGATCCACCAGCCGGTCAGCAGTGGAAGTAACACTATAAATGTTCCCCGAAGAATATAACTGTCCATCACTAAAACTCTAAACTCTCTGATGTCTGCTATCGATTGTGTTTTAGAGTGTGTGCGTGATTGAGTGTGTGTGTTTTAACAATGCCTGGCACAAAAACAACAAGATCTGACTGCGTCCATGATCCATTCAGTGACAAGAGTGAAACATTTACACAACCGCAGAAGATCTGGACACAGAACAGACAGTGAAGGGAAAAAGAAGAACTAAGTGGCAGGTACAGGTCAAAGAACCTTTGAAATAAATGTCAGACTCGTTCCCCTAGTTCAAGTAATGTTCAAGAAGATTTGTGGGGGTTTTTGCAATGAAATCCTACATTTTCAAAAAGCAGCAAAAACAGGCGAAGAAAAACACCAACAGCTTAAAAAGTCATTGGGCATCTATAGTAAAGTTTTAAATGAGCGCAGATTGTCCTTTGCTTGATGAACCGGTTCGCTCGAAGGCTGAGCTGTAATGTCTGACTGTGTTCAAGAGGGAAGATCTCCCTGAACCAGAAAGATCACCAACAGCGTGTTGCTTCCTGCTTGACCGTGATCAAAGCCCTGAGAACCTCTTCGACCACTTGTCAAAAAAAATCACAAGAGACTTTATGTGCAACACACTCAGTTTTCTTCTTTAGTCTGTAATTCTAACAAGCTGCTCTTCAGTATTAGAATTAAAAACTCACACCAAAAAATTAAAAAGTTTATTTATGAAGCCTTTTGCTCCATATTTCCTGTAGTAGTTTTTTAAATTGCTACTTTTCCAGCCCTGTTTTGAGTTAACAGATGAATGGGTCAATGTTGCATGTCAGAAACTCGTGTTAAAGGTTTGATATGGTCACCAACCTGAGATGGCGTTGGTGACCGACATGAGCGGAGAGTGCAGGGCAGGAGTGACTCCCCAAACCGTGTGGTATCCCACGATGCCAGCGAGTCCAAAGGTGGTGACCATCTGAGTGAAGGCGGCGTTAGGAGCCGACAACCCCAGACCGAGGAGGGTCCCGATACCTGTTACAGAAAGAGAGGACAGGAATCTAGAGCTGCTTGTGCCACCAAGGCAGGTGAAAGTAAAACACACATCTGGCTCCAAATGAGATGCCAACATAAGACATATTCAGTATTATTTCACATTAAACATAGAAACATATTCGTGTCGACTTGTGGTAAAATTCAATTGACACCATCCCAAAACCTGGAACTACCATGACAGATGCTGCTCATCACCTGGATACTGCCACCCCTACTGTGAAGCATAGTAGTGGCAGCATCATGCAATGGAAATGTGGCAGAAACTAAGTGACTGATATGCATAGAGAATAAGATGACAACATTTAAATATAGAAACATAGAAAACTTCTACAATGTTAACAACTAATTTTAAGGGCAGAGAATTTAACGAAATAATTTCTTTTCATTGATTTCACAGCGCTTTAAATTTCAACACAATCACTTTGTTTAACATAAAAATCTTTGCATTGTATTTCTGGTATGCCCGTAAAATCTGATGCACCACCTGCATTCGCAAACAACAAAGATGGATGAAGAAGCCACTGGGGGTTCAGTTTTGCTTCAAAAAACGATCTGTTACTGTCCAGCAAAACCCGAAGATACAATGCTAATGTCAGGGTTAACAGCCCACATTTCTATAAAAATTAAAGGGGGCAAGAACAATTCATCTGGTTCATCAAGCTGATTATGACAAATTAATGTTATACTTTAAAAGGTTAAATTATGGCACCCTTGTTAAAATCTGCATTTCTTTGCTGACTAAAAGCCATTTAACTAAGTGTAAGTAGATTATAGCAGCAGCCGACATCAGTAGCTGTGTGGCTTTTAGCAGGAAACAACTCCAACATCAAGTCAACGAGTAGAAGCACCGAGCTACACGTGGTGAACTCACACCAAGCGCTCTGCAGGACTATGAGAACCCCTCACCAAAGCTCTACTTCAAACAACCAGCATAAAACTGATTTTACAATCCACATTTCCTGAGACCAAAAGGTGTGTGTGTGTGCACGCGTTAAAGCCTCCGAAATGTGCCTGTCACTTCTCGTCTCCTGCACACATTCCAGCAGTGACTTAAAAAGCGGCTTGTTAACCCATCTTTCACCTTTCAGCACGCCTCCGCCTCCTGCAGGAGCCGCTGTTAACCATTAGCAGTGATGAAAGAAAAATTTGGACAATTTTCTCTAATGAAGAATCAAATTATAGACAATCAGACTCGCTCAGAACTACAAACCTCCAGTGTACAAGCTTGCTGTGGTCAGTGTAGCCCTGAAGGGGGAGACCTGTGCGGCCTTCTCGGCCTGCAACTCCTGGATGCTCTTGGGTTTAGGAGGAGCAGCGGTGGGAACGTTGTTGGGCTGAGGAGCGGGGAACAAGTTCTGTCCATTCTAGAAACAAAGACAAAAAAGAAGTAGCATGGGGTAGATAATAAATAAAGACAAGAATTTAAGCCATTCAAAGCCATCATGTTATTTTATTGACTTAACTATTAATATATTAGAAATTTGAAGTGTCTTTTTATTTTTCTTAGATTTAAATTAATAAGCACATGACCTTCATCTGTAGCTGTAAATACCTTGAGTTAACAGTGGAAAAGATAATGTTGTCTTTGGGTGACACCTAGTGACGATTGAAGGCACCTTCAATCGTCACTTTATTTTGAATCGTCACAGACAAATAAAAATAAAAATAGGAATTCACTTCTAATCTGTGAGAAGTCAAAGCTGTGTAAAAATCCTATCTCTTCGGCAGAAACGAGCAGATAAACGTGGTGTGGAGAAGGTTTAACACACGGCTTGTTTTGTTCCGGTTTGTGTGTTTTCTCCCGTTTAGGACTCGTCTCCGTTGGTCTTTTAATTGACTATGTAAAATAAACTCACTGGCAAAGAGTTATGCCTCATTCTTTCAGACAGAAAAACTTTCTAAATCAAGTTGCATAGATGTAACAGCACATTTACTCGTCCTGAAAGATTAAAACAGCATTTTCTGCTTCAGATTTTACATTAAGCCCTAAGATCTTGAGTCACAATAAATAGCAATAAGAATTTTGAGAGATAAACTATCAAACACGGAGCAAACATGCTTCTGTTTGAAACAGGCTGTTTAGTGTAGGTCTACAGAACATTCCGCTTATCTTTGGAAACCTGATGTAATTTTATCTTTTGTCTTAGCAGACAAACAAAATATCAACTGGAAGAAACTCAACTATTTACTCACAAGTTTAAAATATTCTTCCATTTATTATGTGAGTCATGGAGCTTTTCACAATAAAGCAGGTCTCCAAAAAAACAACTGACATCTCCTTGATAAACAAAGAAATTTCCTTTATTGATTTTAGTTTTAAAACTAAAAAAATTAAGCCATTTCATTTTTCCCACAAATGATGTTTCACACCAAGTAAATGATGACTATTTATTTTTTTAACAATTTGGAAAATATCAATTTCCATATTATGTTTTAAACACAAGTTTCAGAATATTTTAAATTTTTCATATTGTATTAAAAAAAGAATACTTTCATCTTTAAATTTAATCAAACTTTTTGTTTGACTATTCCCTTTTGTAGAGATGTGTGTTTATCACATCATTCATCTTCATTGTGAAAGATTTATAACTGTATTAAGAAATGTGATTTATCACGACAACGATAAGTTCTAATTAATGTAAAATTAAAGATACCAAAATTGGAAGTATAGTCAAATATAGGATAAAACTTTATGTCCATATCAGCCACCCATATATTTTTTATTATTAAATCACATTTAATAGATAAAAAATCGTGTCTTGTCTAAATGCATTAGCGTTTCCTCACTAACAGGTTTGGTTTGTTTTGTGAGTTATTTTCTGTTCAAATTCAGAACAAATAAACTTAGCATTTGTTTCTTTTTCTGTTGCACGGCAACTGTAACAAACCAAAATACACACCAAACTGCAACATATGTGCACCACTACATGAATAACAGAGAGTGCATCACACAAAAGACAAATGTTTAGTACCTGCATGACAATTGATCCTCGGACAACGTGATCCATAGTCCCGTAATCAAACACATCCTTGACATCAAGGTAAAAGTTCTCCTTGTCCGGGCTGATTGCCCGCAGCAGCTTAGTGATGTTGTTGGAGTACAGAGTGCTGGACTGCGTTGGCAAGCGGCTGGGCAGATCTGTGTAGCCAATGTGAGTCACTCCCTAAGATAACCACACATTGAAAAAGGGGAAAATAATTAATTTAAAACCCAAAGCAAAGTATATGCTAACACAAATAATCTAACAACTTATTGGTTTGCTAATTAAAGTTTTCTGGCAAAAATTTTTTAAAAATTACTTATTATTAACACAAGTAAATGTGTTTTTTCACCATTTAAAATGTAATTCACACAAGAGAAACAAAATAAAAAGGGATTCAACACCTTGAATGATACTAATAAGTGGGATAAAATTACGCCGATCACAGTAATATAGAAAAGGTAAAACATACTACATATTTTTTCATGATGTTTCTACTTCCTTCCAGTTTTTCTAGTAATGCTGTTGCTCTGCACTGACCTTGTGTACGGACAGTTCTCCTGGAACTGTGGTCTCAATGTTTCCTCCGGCCTCTGCAGCCATATCCACCACCACTGAACCATCCTTCATGCTCTCCACCATTGGCTTGGTGATGAGAATCGGTGCCCGCCTACCTGCAGTATTACAAGTTTAAGAAAAAGAAACACACCCAAAAGACAATGGCATTAAAAATGTTACAAAGCTGATGTAAATCTTTGGATCATGTTAACTATATCAACCATTTCCCTAATGTCAGTCTGATATTGTGAGAAATTCCCAATAGTTGGAGGAAAAACAACTCGCAGCGAACCTGGGATAAGAGCCGTGCTGATGACAATGTCCACTTCCTGACACTGCTTGGCGAACAGCTTCATCTCTGCCTCTATGAACTCCTTCGACATTTCCTTGGCGTAACCTCCTTGGCCTTCCCCCGACTCCTTTATGTCCACCTCCAGCGGCTCTGCGCCAAGAGATTTAAATTGCTCCAACGCTGCAGCTCTGGAAAAGACAGGAGATGACGTGGAAAAAAGGGGATGCATTTATTGGAAATCTGATTATGAAACAAACTCTGAAAATTGTAAAAGACGAAAGAAAATGTATTCATGAACAATACATAGCCAACTCTGTATTTTGAACTACCGGTCAAACAAAATGCTTTATCTATACATTATCAAGGATGTGGATAATAATGAGAGGGAAATAAAACCGTGACAAGAATATTTTCAAACATAGCAACAAAACTACAGTTTATTTAAATCGTTTTAAAAGCCATCATCTCTATCTAAGAACAAACAAATTCCTCAAAAACGATTATATTCAAATACTCCTCGGCTAGCTGTACAAACCTTTGTTTCTGTTAGAATGTAGCTTTAACACCAACCTGGTATCAAATCCTCGGACGATGGCTCCCATGGCCCTGGCAGTGCCAGCAGCTGCCAGACCTGCCACACCTCCTCCAATGATCAGCACCTGTTCACAGAAAAGGCTAGGAGTGACTAAAGCAATGCTGCAGCACAGCTACAAGACAATTTCAACTCAACAGATGTATAGAGAACACCAGATCGATACACAGTTACTCTGCTCTCACCTTTGCAGGTGGCACTTTACCAGCTGCTGTGATTTGACCAGTGAAGAAACGCCCAAAATTGTTTGCTGCCAAGACGACAGCTTTGTATCTGGAGACAAAAAAAAGGGAAACTGTTGAAGTTTAAGCAGAACATAGACACTTTACTGAAAAACACTGCTGATAAAGTAATTTTTAAAAATGTATGCAACTTATCTAGAAATATGACAGCGATAGAAATAAACTATTAAAAACAGCACTGCCGCTATTTGCAGTTTTAATTTCCAGTAAGTAGTCCATCACTGCTTTCAATGCACAAACATACACAAGTATCTTTTTTAAGTAGTAAACATGCTATGTAATTTAATTTAATCTTCACATTAAAACATATTCTGGTCTATGATCCAGAACATGAAAGTCTAAATGCAGAACATTCCAGCTTGTGTACCTACCCTGCAATGTTTGCCATGGAGCTCAGTGCATCGTAACCCTGGGCGATGGTGACCCTGGGCACCTGGTCCATTGCCAGGACTGTGGCCTTCTTCTTGGACAGCAAGTCCATCAGTTCAGGGTTCTGAGCTGGGTAGATGAAACTGAGTAAAGTCGATGATTCCTTCATCAGGTCCACCTCATGAGCCGCCAAAGCAGGGTTAAATGTGGGCGCACGGACCTAGAACCCGACAAATCCAGTTGAGAAAAATACACAGATTTAATATTATCATTCTACACACTGGCATCAAATGAGGGGAATTGCTTTTTTAATTGTTTCTTCTTATTTTTGCCTGCATTTGGGAGAAAAGTCAACACCTTGCAATAAGTCTAACTCAAAAGTAAATATGTATCTTATGCTTGCAGCTGTTTGCATAAACAACAGTTAAATTCAGCTGTTTCATTAGTTTGCTATAAAAATGTGTTGTAGGATGGATCCACTGTAAGAAAATACTGACTACAAATTAAATTAATTTTTCCCTCTTCAGCTTCTTCATATTTTTATTTCCTCCTCCAACAGTACAACCCTACCTTCACCAACAAGTCGGACGCCAGCACATCTTTCACGTCTTTAATTGTTGCTCCGGCTTGAGCGTAATGCTCATCAGGGAACTTGGAGGGCTCACCGGCTCCAGACTCCACAACCACATTGAAGCCCTGCTTGATGAGAGCCTGGACACCAGCTGGAGACAGGGCCACGCGACGCTCATTCTGGAAAATTTCTTTGGGAACGCCAACAGTGAGTTGCTTGTATGGGATTCCTGGAGAGGCAAAGACCAAAAACATTAGAGATAAGTTCCAACTGTTCAGTGATTCACATTTCATGACATTTCATGACTGACTGACAGAAAACTGGAAAATCCGAACAAACAAAAGCTTTAAAATCAATGTGATGATTGCAGTCACAGACTCTATTTAAGTAAATCTTTTGAACATTTTTCAAACCCTGCCATTCAAAATTACAGTCAATAAAACAGACTAGGATTTATTGTTTTACGCACACAAATGAGAACCTGACAGAAGAGGTCAGAATAGGCAACATTGCAGAACAATTTATTTAGAAAAAAATAAATACACATTTCAGTCCCTTAACTTATAAGCTAAGGGTAGGGCAAATGTTTCACCATGTGCATTACTTGCACTTTTGCTTTTAGAGGTTGCGTTTTACAACATGTAATTAAAGTGAATAAACATTACCCTGAGGTTTGATATGTTTTCTGTAAACCCATGGTGTTCAAAATATGGCCTGCAGGTTATTTTTGGTCCTCTGAATAATTTTGTGTGGTCTATGACCACAAATCAGGAATGGCTCAAATGTGGCCTGGCAGCAAAGGTCATCAATGCAAATGGAGCAGACTTCTTTTTCTTAAATTTTGCTAAAATTTATGTCAGTTATAACACATTTGTCTACACAGATTTATACATTATTTTTCTACAACAACAAAAACACAAATAATATATTGTTTTTTTGAAAATATTGCAAGCTTGTTATACAGTATTATGCTGTTTTGTTTGTATAATGTACAGTTAAGCTAAAGATAATCAAACTCCTTGTAGATTTAAGTTTAAAGTAGTGATTTAATTTTACTAATATTTTTATTCTGACTTCAAATATTATTATTGCTTTGCCCAAATCAAGCCAAAGTCCCAACTTGAATCTAATAGAGACTCCAAAGATTACAATGATGGCAAGAAGACCTGGAACTAATCAACATACCAGCGACTGCAATAGTTCCAATAATTATTTTTATTAATTATTTATAAGGGCGCTAATAACATTGAAGATGACTTTTCATAATAAAATGCAAAAACAACACCCCTTTTCTATTCATTATCCAATTAGATTTATTGAAACCAAAAATACATTCATGAGATTTAGACTGGAATAAAAAGAAGGCAAACAACAACAGAACAAAGTAAGTTCAGCGCCATCGGAGAAGAAAGTTATTTCTGAATCTTTGAGCAACAAGGAGGTCACATGCTGCATTATCAGCATGGAAAATTCCACCTCAGACCTTGTTTTTCCCCTTCTCTTCATACAAACACAAACACAAGTGCAATGCATTTAGGTTTCCTTCCCTTTTCTTCTGTGAGAATCCATCTCAGTAGCCAAATACTTAAAGGGATTTTAAATGACTAAAAATCTAAAGGTCAACAAAACAATTATATTGGGTGTTCTCTTTTCAAATCCCAGTATAGAGGAATAGAGGTCAAAGCTAGGTCATATCAACACCCAGCCTGCGCCTGCGCTACAGAAACTTGCTTGTAGCTGTGTGTTCAGGACAGACGCTGCCAGCTGTTACTGGACCTGTCTGAACTGCAGGAATGTCAACCTCTGTCACCCTGAACTAGAAGGAGAAGCAAACACACGCACACATTAAGCTTCTGCAGCCAGCTAGCATTGGTTCATAGGATACACTTCCTGGCTGCTTCAGATTAATGGCGGCAGTATCCTCAAAGCGATATTGAAGCTCAAAAACAATACAGGTAGCACTTTCTGTAGTACTGTAAAAAAATTGTCTTCAGTTTGGTTTTCCATGCCTACATATTTACAAAAAGAATGCATTTTTTTAAAGCAGCTATTTAAAGATAATCAAGAAATTAAGAACAATTAACAGGTAATGCTACTATAGATAAAGATGACAAATTAAACAGCAATGTGGGAGCAATATTTGAACTTTAAAAAAAATCAGGAGTATAAACAATAACACTGCTAAAGCCATCCAGCTGAAACACAAACTCTTGAGAATTTCCACCAAAGCTACAGGTGCTGTTGCCTTTATGTGTGTAGCAGTAGCAAGCTCTATTTACAGAGCATTGCAAATGTACTCACATCCCCATTTTGTCATATGTGTGCATAATAGTGAAGTGGGGGGGACATAGATTCAAGGTTTTCACAAATTGTACAAATGAAAAACAGAAAAGAGTGCCATATAGTTTCAAAGTATAGTGTCTAAGGTCTTTTGCAGCCTATTTAGCTACATATTTCTTCCCACTAACCCCACCCATCTTGCCTGTCCCTGCTGATGAAAAGTATTCCCACATCATGATGCTGCCACAACCGTGTCTTATTGTGAGTATGATGGCTTACAGAATGCCACAGTTGCTTTCAGTATTCAGTAAAATGTGTATTTATCCTGAGATTGAATTAATACAGGCAGACACTATTTATTAAGGTAGGAGGCATATCTGTAGTTTTAGACTCTAACTTAGCTGATTGTAAAATACACTTTGTGAGAAACTTTGCTAAGCAGAGACAAAACCTTTGTATATATGTAAGACTATTGATGCATGTATGAGTTTTACCTTTTTTATTATGTCAAACCACCACATTGTTTGAAACAGTTGTATTTCCTCAGGTTGCAGATTTTATCTGAAAATCAGCTTTACTCCAGGAAAGTGTCAACATTACAACTGCATGCTTTTAGTGCACATTGTACAAAACTCATGCCGGTGTTGGAATTTCATGGCAGCAAACACAACATGACGCTGCAGAGAGTCTTCACTAAATAATTTCTTCACCAGCATGTTGCTTAAGACTGTAAATGCAGTCATTTCTAATATGAAATCTTATTTTTATTTGATTATTTTTGGATTAAACTCTGTGTCTTACCTGGACCTGAGCTCCGCCAGAGTGCTTGATGAGTCCGGAAAAAGCGCACACATGTTGATTTGATGGCAGGGCTGGTCTGCACCTTGACGGATGAGACGCCCCCGAGCACTGGGGCTGAGCAGCTGGACACCACGACGCGCAGGAGGCTCGCCATGGCGCACGCACACCTGACACTCGCACTGCAGCAGGAGCTCAACGGGACTGACAGCAGGCGTCCTGAGAAAGAGACATGATGGATGTGTGCCAGCAGAAAAACAAAGCCGGGGGCGGGGAATTAGTAAAGGTCAGGAAAGAATGGATCTGAGAAAGTAAATAGACATGTCACTACATTTTCTGACACTATCGGGGAATTTTTAAACAGAAAAATGTCCAACCCTGCAGGAAAAGAAGGCACAGGCATGTGATTTTTAATTGCTATTTTGTCTGTTGCATATAATTTTAAAGAAGAGGTAGTGGGGTTATGTTATGTGCATGGGCAAAAAAATCACAGCCAACCATTCACTTAGGTTGTAGCTCACTGACCAATTCCAAGCATGTGGGACAGCATGTTTACTGTACATCAAGATAATCAAACAGGCTAAACTGGACTCTTTGTCTGGTATAGTAAGGTTTAATCTAGACGTGACTGGTTAGCAACAGGCTATAAACTTCTCTCTGCCAGTCTTTGACCTCAATAAAGAGGACAACTAAGTGTACATGCTAAACACACATGCACACACCTCAATGTGGGCAACAAAATCATAGTAAAATTTTCAACTACCTACTTCATAGCACTTATCAAGCAAAACTACCATTTGCCATTACCAGCTACTCATTTATATTTGCTGCTAATACTTATAATGCTGCATCTTGTGTTTTCTTTACAGTGATTTACTGCAACAAAGTTGTACTTTTTAATTTCATGTTTATGCAGAAAATATATTATTGATCCAATATAGTATTAGGAATGTATAGATCAGGCATTTCCTCACCACTAACAATTTCTCACTTCCATTGTGGTCTGACTTTTTAATTCTGACTGGATCCATTTTATTATAAGGACAAGAACAAACCTGAACTTGCAACAAGGAATTAAGTAATCCTATTTATTCAAGAAGAATATGTAGTATCATGTTTTCCATTCATGCATCTTGTACTTTTTCTGTAGATATTTACAGAATAAGAGGTATAAATCTGGTTAGACGTCTGGCTAACAGCTGGCCGTTCACCTCTAAATCCAGGGAAAGTAGCAGCTCAAATGAATGACTTCTCCGCAACGGGATTGTTTTCTCAACAGTGTTATTCACAGAACCTGTGTGGATTTAATGTGCTTTAGTCAGCAATGGAGTTCCTCTGTGCGACACATCCATGCTGACTCCACTGTTTTCTTTTTGTCCCCTCTCTCTGCAGAACAGAGGAGCTAACGTGAGCTAGCTAGCCGGCTGGTGCGCTGAGTGGCGTAGAACAAAAATATCCCCATACTTTCATCGTTGCAGGCGATGAGTCAAAACAGGACCACTGCGCACTCAAATGTACCCGAAACTAAGCAAATGCAAAGTGAAAAGTGGGACAAGTGAGGTTAATGACGAATACCTTCACTGACCTTTGCAGGCAGTCCGGGATCTGTGCAGCACAGCCGACTTTCCGTCGACCCGGAAGGAGTCGGCGGATCAGCGGCTGCAGAGAAACATTGACGTGTTGGCACGGCGGTCAGTGACGGGGCACAGGAGAAAACAAAAATAACCTGTAGTAGCTTGCGGATTTCAGTTCCTTATGATTTAAATGGAAAGTTAGTAATTATGGATGGTATTACATGAACAATACGGAAACCTGTTCTGAGGCAGGATTTGACGAAAATGTAAACTGCAAAATGAAAACTGCACAGATAAACAGATAGGCAATTATAAAGAGATTCCCCAATGAATGAATCAGTCAAAATACTTCAAGTCAAATATTGCAGATCATTTAAAAATAAATTGTACTGAGGGTGCAACGACCATATCCTTCCACAGTGTGTCGCTTTTTTATAGCCCAAACTGTGAAGGACACTTGTTCCGCGTTCTGGGAGAGCCATCGTTTCACTTTTCATATTATGTTAATAAGGAGATGAAAGACAAGAAATGTGAAAAATTATCCTTAGGCTAAATACAAATGATGCATTTATTTATTATGGGGGAAAGAAGCTGCACAAACCAACCTTGCGCCAGTGGGAATACATGTGAAATGTATTCCCACTGGCTGTGGCATACTTGGCAGCAGCAACTTCCATGTACAACTTGCAAAGAATGTTTTAATCACTGTGGAGAGATTTTCATTTCTCTCTACGTTGTAAATTTGTTTTTTTTTTTTCAGGCCAAACTGGAGAGACTTTGATCATAAATGACATTTTAAGGGTCACATCGCAGCATCTCATTTAGATTAGATTAGAAGATTTTTGTTTGGTTTTTGAGGTATTCAGAGGTTGGCCTGTTGTTGAGTTTATTTCAGATCATCATTCTGCTATACAAGACATTATGGTATTATCAATCTTGGCAGTCATCTACACCCTGTATCTTCATTCAGTTGTGGTCAACTGTATGAAGATAAACAATCCAAAGGTAATTTTGTACTTATGCACAACACACAAACTAACTTAAAAAAATTAATTAACCATCAACAATCACAAATTAGGCTAAACATTTTCTATTTCTTTTTGCTACTTGCTAATTATAGTGTACTTCTAGGCAACATGTTCAAGTATTGAGGTTCAGTATCTCAAATATGACACATTTTAGAACCACTAAAGACTTGCTGCTAAAACTTACAATGGGAGACATTTTTCAAAATGCCTGCATAAAGCACAAACTGAAACTAAATGCAAGGTTTCATTAATGTTTCTGATGTTTAAAATCTTTTTGTAAACAGAAATATTAACTTTTTTTTAGTTTTTGAGAAGGTGGTTTGAGAAAACACATTTATTCTGAGTTTCATGGGGATGACATCCCAATGGCAGGGTATTTGTATCAGTGTGTTGCAAAATGTTCTGTTCCAATAAATGAAATACTAAGTGGGTGGTGTAATGATCAATGCATTATGCATGTTCTGAAATAATTTTATTTCCTTTTAGGAAACTTCTTTGTCATTTTTAGGAAGATTTTAATATTTCAAGCCCACAGCACATTTCATTTTATTTTTTCTTTGAACTCAGGCACAAGAGATGTGCCTGAGATATGGTTTTCATGTGTGTTCCTGCTATCTGTGTTTTTTGTGCACTGCAGTCTTGTCCCTCATAAGCAAAATAGCCTGGGTTTAATAACTTTATATACTGCACACATTGGTTTGTGTTTGTGCTCTGGCACATTTAAAGCTCGCAGGACAGAACAGAACTGTATTGACTGTATTCTTCTACTTACACACGATCATCTGTTTCTCTTTATCAAGCGCCGAGGGAAGAATGCATAGTTGTTGTTTTTTTGCATCTTGTTCAAGACGCAAAGCCAAATTAAAGACGAATTTGGCTTTGCACAAGTTTTTTTTCCTAGTCAGCATGTTTTATACAGCTTGAACTTTTCTCAGATTCACCATCTGTTCTCATATTTGAGTGTATTTATGGGTTTGTTGTCATTTCCCTTTCTGTCACCATTTGTGGACATCTAGCTGAAGAGTGAACTTCCCGCTTCTTTTCTTTCACAGGTCACTTTTGTAAGCTTCTTTTCTCAGTTGCTTTCCTCTATTACACAAGACAATCATCAAATTATCTTCTTTTCTATTTAAAATCCCTATACATGTCAAACAAGTTGCATCACTGTTGGGTACACAAGATAAGTGATACTAATTTTTTAGTCTTATATTTTCCTAGCTCTGCATGGATGCCATATGTTTGCTCAGTATTTGTTTCCAGCTAACACTCTGCATGTGAAGATCTGTTCTCTTGATTAAAAGGGTTGCAGGCTGGTTCCCTTCATTCTGACTAACTTTCTGACTTAAGTTATGCAACAACAAGCATATTCAAGTTCAAGTTTATTTGCGTAGCACATTTCAGTAGCAATGCAGTTCAAAGTGTTTTCAAAGACCTTGAAACTGGTCTTTGTTTTTCTGGTTTTGGTGAGAACGTGAGCATCAGCATTGTGAATCAGTGTTGAGTGCAAAAGTGCACATGTGCATTTATTGGAGCACTGGTTAGAGTGCATTGTGTTTGTGAGTATTGTTGGATTGCCAATAAAAAAAAGTATCTTGTTCAGACACGGGTTATATGTGTGCATGCATAAACATAAGATTGAGAGAGAGAAAGAGAGGCAGTGAGATATTTTTTTCTCTCCTCAAGAAAAGTCTTTGAAGTTGCAGAAAATTCCAGGAGTTTCCTGTTAACAAGCCTGGGGTATAATGTGAACCAGGAGTGTGACTGTGAATGAGAATCAGTCTCTTGACTGGTGAGAGGAGTTAGAATCCCAGCAGTCTTTGCTGTTCTTTCCGGATTCCACATTTGATTCGCTTCTCTGTCTTTTCTTTCACAATGCAAAGTTCTGCAATGCTCAAAGGGGCTTTCAGTTTCGGGATGCAAAGATAGAAACTTATTAACTCAAGGTTTTTGTGAATTTTATTTTTTTTTTTTTATCATTTGTCTGACTGGGAGGTTTTTCCACTGTGTTTTGGATGCTGCTCATTTTTCCGAGAGCGAGCAGTGGAGAAAGCAATATAAGAACTGCAGATTTTTTATGCCAGATGACATTTTACAAGCAGCAGCGACGCTCTGACACATGATCAAAATCAGTTTCAGCCATATCAGTAAAGATGTTGCATTTGTATACTTCACACCACCTTGTGTTGCTACTTGCTTTGTGGAGCCTCAGCTGCACAGGTTTGATCACAGCCTGGCCTAGCGTTCCTGGAAGTAAGCCAAAGGCTGATTTGGACCCAAATGTGAGAGACTGGGGAGATTACTCAGATCTCCCAGCTGGAATTGAACATGGACTTGGACTGGAAGAGGACAGAGAACATGAAGAAAACAGAGGAGTCAGGGAACCGTCGTCCAACGTGGCTCCTGAGCTGGATTTCCTGCTCGACTTTGCAGGCAGGAGAAATTAACGAATCACCTGATGCATCCATTTGCCTTCTTACACTTTATTTAACTTCAATGTTCCCTCCAGGTAAGAAGCGGCTGTGGGTGATAACTGCTCCATCACACAATGATAACTACCTACGGATGATGGAAAAACAGCTTGAAGACATGGAGCAGGTAATTTGCTGATGTATTCATAATACCAAGGCTTTAAAACTGTGGTACAAGTAGTACTTCTGGTACTTGGGTGATCTTGTAAAAATCTTACAAGTTAAATCCAGATGTAAGCTGAAACATAATATAGAGGGCTGTGAAAAGAGGCTTGATCCCTTACAGATTTCTTCTTTCTTGTTAGACTGAGAAACAAATTATGATGTCATAAACTGAGTAAAAACAAAATGCAATATTCAAAGGATGGCTTCAAGTGTTTAAAGAGGTAAAAAAAAAAAGCACAGCTAAATAAACTGACTGGCCCCTTTTATGAATTAAGTTTGATTAACAACAAAAGCACAAACAGCTGAATAAAATCTGTTGTTTAGGGAAATTTTTGAACAAGTTTTCGTCAAAATAAAACAGTAAATACAGACAATATTTTGAGAACTCTTGGTAATGACTGAACTGGATGATGGTGATGCTGTAACTTGGATCATGGAAAACAGCATAAAAGGATTCCTGTTGTAAGCTAGAGAGCTAAAAGAAATTGCTTGGTTTTCTGCTTAGTGACCATTCTAAATGTTCAAAATATATTAATTTGGACATTTTTGGACATTTTCAGTCTTCTTATTGAATTATTTATACAGTTTTTGTTGAAACCGTCTCTTGTTTCTTCATATTTTTCTTCTAAGGAGGAGGTCCTTCTCATAGTATTTTCAAGTGATCTTGTGCCATTTTTCTTCAAAGCATCTTAAAGCCTGTGAGCACAGTTTCATGAACACAACATACACCTTATTTATCTTATTTATGTAATTCATTTAAAATCAATAATGTGATCTGCTGTTGACGGTCAACTAAAGAACGATGCATATCTCAACTCCTGTGTGGGGTGCTTTCTGTTTTTTTTACAAACATGATATTAAGATGCTGTTCATTTCCTGGAGTTAGTTTTCATAAAGGCCTGACACATCTGCTCTAGTACTCCAGCATTTCTTGTTTCTTTACAACAGACTGCACATCTGCTGCCTTCAAAGACTAGAGAGAAAATAAGGGGAAAAAAAGCAAAGCTCCAAGGGCATATTTTGACTTCAGAGAGCCTGAAAAGCTACTGATCAAAGCCACTTTAAAATGAATTATTTGAATGAATGGAAACCTTTCAAATAGCTTTTGCTTGTTTTTCGCCTGTGTTGTTTTCAGAAAGGGCTGAACTGCCGCTTAGCAGAAAGAGACACTTTCATCATAACCATCATCCAGAATGCCATGATGGAAGGTCGCATCCAGAAAACAACTTTTCAAGGAGATGCAACGGTGGAGAACCTGGATCCTGACACTGTGACCAAATTGCTTCATTACCTGGAGCTTTCGAGCCAAGTAAAACTACTTCAGATCTTCTTTTTGCTGTCTTTGTTTCTGTATCAGTTTCACTTGCCTCTAGCTTACTGTAAGTTATGCTTTATGTGAAATATTTCAGGAACAAACCTTCACCATGCTGGTCATGAAGAAGAACCTCCAGGTCAGCGAACGTTTTCCTTATCCAGTCCGTGTCGAGGCAATTTTGGAGCTCATTGATCAATTCCCAGTGAGGAAACTGGAGAAGATGACAAGAAAAGGATCAAACTTAAGGTTTTGTCAGTGGACAACACTGGTTTAGTGAGAAACTTATCTCTTGAAAGTTTTTTAAATCAGACATAAAAATCTGTCTTACAGACAAACTGGTGCTATTTCAGCAAACCTTAGTAGAGACGTTTAAGCATCACAACAACTCAAGAAAATTTCTTTTGACCAGCTGCGGTAAAAATATGATCTCAAAGTTATTTGAGATGTACTGTTAACATGTAAAGAATTATAACTGGAGCCTGTTGCATGAGCATTTTACATGGTAGAAACACAAATAAAGACAAAAACTGTAAGAAGACTGTTAAATTCCCTAAAGAAAAGCCTTTAGAAATGTTATATATAATTATGCATGACTTAAAGAATGGAAATGAAAAATGTCCATAAGCTAATTAAAAATCAAATGTACTACATAGGTAATAGAATAATAAGAATTGGGAATATTTGCAATGCTATTATATTACACAGATGACAGATGGTTATATAATATGATTATATACAATATCATTTTACTATCTAATTATTTTAATGAATTGTATGTGTCAACATAACTTTAGTCAATATAGGTGGTATGAAGAGAACCTCTTTTTCATCTTCAACTTTTACTTAATGATAAATGATGATAGTTTAAATTATTTTATGGCACAATGCATCACAGGAATTGTGAACTAATAAAATATTGAAATTATATTTTATTATTTTATCCTTCAGTTTCAGCTAATGATATGACATTGTTAATTTGTTATCACTTTCTATTTTATTATATGCTTTTAGAAAGATTAGAAAAAGTTACTAAAATATTTAGAATAAATACATTGTAGTTTTGTGAATATCTTATCAGTTTCTTATTGAATTGAATTATGAACAATGGGCATATTTATTTATTTGTAATGGTAATATATGAATAATTGATTCATAAATACTTTGTTTTGTAATTATAAATTATTTTGCTTGTAATTACACTATAAAAAATAAACTTCTAACATTTGTTTTTATTAATCAAGAGTTTAGCCATCTGTGACAGTTCTCCCCATTTTTATATTTTTAACTATGATTTTGTTGTAGGTGTAAAACCACAAAAAAGAAGGTTGTAATGAAAAGAAAAAAGAAGATGAAGAAGACGGTGATGAGCCCCCAGAGAGCGGGAGACGTGACTTCGGTTGTGGCTTCACAAAGACAACCCTTGGACAAAAAGGCTGCACTGAGGAGCAAGATTCAGGACATACTCAATGGCAGGTCGAGGTTTGTGATTCGTAAGATGCCGGCTGGACCCACAAGAGAAAAGGCGTCAAACGGTAATAACTTGGAAACCTCCAAAGTGTCCAGTGGAGTCCAATCTGTTCCACAAACTGATGAGAAAGTGGAGAAAGACAAGTAATGTTTGCTCAATTTTCATGCTTTACTAAGAAGTGAACATTGAGCATTAAAATGCTAGATGCACATGCCTTTGGTAGAGCTTTTCTCTTGTCTGACAGGCCTCCTCCTATTACTGATAAAGGAAAGGAAAGAAATGGAGGACAAAACACCAAAAACAAAGAACCAAATATAAAGACTGAGGCAGAGAAGAAACAGAGCACAAAGAAAAAGGGCAAAGGGAAGAAAGGAAAGAAAGGAAAGGGAAGAGGGAAAAAATCCAGCAGAGAAGTTAGTGAAGAGGATAAAACAGCTCTGAGAATATTTTTGGACAGTATTCGAGGGTCCAGAAGGCTGATGGTGAGAAACTTGCATTAGAACAATTTTGCCCCTTTATTTTAATCCTTTACCAACAAATGTTTCTGTTTTTGGTCACCAGCTGATCTCAACGCCCAGCAGGGGCACAACTCTATACATCCAGCAGACTGAGGAGAACAACAAGCAGCACTGTGAACTCGCCATCAGGAAGATAACCGTGGCGACCATTGTGGGAGAAGGAAGTGACGCCACGATCTCTGTGCAGCCCCAGCAGCTTGGTAGGGAAAATATTCTGAACATTTGCTTTTAAATCATTTGGTTATAGTTCCTCAGCTGAGTTTAACTCATGTTCTCTGAAGATATTTTAAAGATGTGAAAAAACCCTGCCAATAATAGCTTCAGTTAACAGAGGAGTGTTGCATATGTTTTAGAAAACCATGACATGGAGGAAATATGGTGTTTCTATAAAGCACTAACAAAGAGTTTCTTTACCATCTGTTATGGTGTATTTAGCGCCAATAGTGAAAGTTAACTGAGGACACAAATCAAGAGCAGAAACATTCACTGTTTGCTGGGAAAAACAACACTCAATTTATCAAGCTAACTTTTGTCAGAGCTGGTTTAAAATGAGCTCAATTTAAAATTCTACCAGGATACTAGAGATCCGTCCGGTGATATTCCAGATGGCGCTGTTCATCTCCGACAGACAGGGGAACTCAGGTAAAGTTAAGTGTCAAATACATCCCGAATGGGATACTGCAAATACTGCTTATTTGCATGTAGATTCAAAGGACAGTGGATTCCCTGTGCTGGGCAGTTTATGAACTCATGGAAAATATGGCCAAACACCGCAGCCCTTCAATGTTTATCAAAGAATTCCTCATGATCATATCCTGAAAAGTGAATATTTAAAACAGAGTTTGGGATATATCAGTACTTTGTTCTATTTGTGGAAACATTCACACAAAAAAGCTCTTAATTCTCCCGCAGTCCTAGCTCAGCGAGGTTAATGTCACGGTTGGATGATGGGGATGTTTCAGAGGTGGTGAGGCACAAGCACGGTCACTCAGACGCATTTAACCCACCCAACAGTCCCTCCTGGAACACAAGGTCCTTTGTTGTTCTACTTTGTACTAAATACCTTCATCTTTGAGACTCTAAACTTATTTTCTTTGGCTTGGCAGTGAAATCTGCCAAATATTTGCAAACCAGTGTTTAGCTTTAGCTTTAGCTTAGTGTTGGCTTGATTTTAGTTGACCTACAAAAAGCAAATCATATTAAAAACAAATGCAGTAGTCAAATATATACACTCTATAGCACATGTTTAGTTTGAATCTTGTAATTAGATGTTTTAAAAACAACAGCTACTTTGAGTTTAACACTTCAGTTTACATCTCTCAGAATAACTCAATAGTGTCATGATTAACTATCTCAACAGAGTGACATGATCTGAGGAGAGGATTTTAATATGTTGTGTTGTGTGGATTTGGGACCTGGGACTTACTGTTTCAGTGCTTGGCCATGATATGTTGTCTTTTCTATATGTGTTTCAGAGTCTGAGCATCCTCTTAAGGATCAATCAGAGCAAGTCTTTGACTCACGTCTGATCCCTCTGCTAAGAGCAGAGCTCTGGCTTGTCCTCCTCCGACCTCTTCTCAATGACTGTCACAGATTACGACATCAAACCTAAAGTAGGAGAATGTCCCACTCAGCTTTGTGGCTTCCTGTTAGGCAGTCACGTTTTCTTGTTTTCACAAATGTTAACATTGAGGTGTAAAATCAGGAATATATACTACAATGTCTGTATTTTCTTTATTTGTGTGAAAAACTTTAAGCTCATTGAAGTCTAAAATGCTTTGCTGTTACATTTTTTCAATCTGAGTTTTGGGATTTTGGATCATGTCAAATTAAGCAGCCTTAACATAAAAGTCAGTGTTGATGAAATTCAAATGAACTTTCTTGTTGTCTGTTCTTTTTTCCTTCTTTAACTTGCCGTCTTTGCTTCAGAGAGTCTTTGAGGCTCCTCCATCAAGCCCAGCTCTATTCGAGTACATTGACGACTTTCCCTCCAGGTACTCAGAGAAAGAGAAAGAAAGTAAAAGCCCTGCTGTTTGCACCAAAGACATACAAGCACCTGAGGTTGAGAACTCACTGCTCAGGTAATCATTCATGCAAAGGATGCATCTGCAGACTCTTTACAGATTCATTTAGGAAAAGGTCTTAAATAGATTGAGTAGATTTTGTTTTACATTTATTTATTTTATAATCAATTTTAATTCCAGTTTTATCATTTTTTTTGATTATAAAGAAGATGAATAATTAGAACAATGGATGTTATTGTTTAAATGTAGCCTTTTTATTTCTGTGCAGATTTATGTCAAAGCGGCGGCTTCTACTGATTTCTGCTCCCTCAGAAGACGATTACTCTTTCCAGCAGCAGATTTCTGCTCTCAGTGGTCAAGAGTGTCAACTGGGTAATAAAATAGAAATACTTTGGTCGAGTTCAGCTTTCACTTTGAGTGATCAGTAGAGATTTGACCTATTTAAGGATCTTTCTGTGGAATGTAACTCCAAGTTAAATTAATAAATTAAATTGGTCTATTTGTGGATTTCTTCACAGAGCACATCCAAAATATTTGAAATAAATTCCCATTTGTGATGTTGAAAAACCTAGTTGACTTGTAGGTCAGGTCCCTTTGGTTCCACAAAGTCCTGTGAACTTTTCATTTCCAGTGGGACATTGTGAAAGGATAAAGCGATGTGCAGTGCTGGACTTGTGGTTGCTATAACTGTGCATTTACAATCTGAAGGCAACCTTCATAAAACATAAGTACAAAGAACAATACAGATTTTTTTGCATACACAACTTCTGCATATCCTGAGTTTCAACAATCTGCATTTCGTTTCGAAAGCTCTACAAGTCTTTGATATGTATTTATGGCAGCTGTTTGAAAAAAGACAATGCTTTAAATATGAACCCCTTAAAAACTACAAATGGATGGATGGATTAATAATCCCTCTAAATCTCAGGTGTTTGTTCTCTTCACAGGTATCCGACACTTTGCTCTATTGAAATTGACTGGAAATGGACAAAAAGCTTCAGGAACTGTTGAGCTATTTCCTATAAATGGTAATAATTTCTAATTTTGATCATAAATAATAAAAAAAAAATGACCATACAAAGTGAAAAAGTTGCTGGTTCTTTATCTCATTATCATTTTTACCATTAAAAGCTTTCACTCCATCATTTTGCCTCCAGGTCACAGTCAGAGTGAGGTGGAGCCATTATCTCGTGATGTGGTCAACAACCTGAGAGAACAGCTGAAAATCAGTAAGGACTACTTCAGCATGCTGGTTGTGGGGAAGGACAGCGATGTCAAGGCCTGGTTCCCGTCACCTATATGGTCCCTGGACAACATCTACGACCTGGTGGACTCTATGGAGCTTCGTATCCAGGAAGCAAAGCTCCAGATGAGCGTGGGGATCCAGTGTCCCGAGGACATTGGAAGAGGAGGCGGGGAAGCAGGGCACTATCCTGGATATGATGAAGAGCGGGCTGAGGAAACATACTTATATCACCAATCAGAGAAATAACCAGATTTAATTGAACCTAGAAAATTCATGAAAATATGTATTCCTAATAGATTATGATGGATAATGCTATTTGTTTGATGAATATATGAGAACTCATGCCAAAAAGACCAATTGACCCACAACCTGCAAGTACAAATAAAGTTCTCCAGGATTCATTGACAGCATCATATAACTATAATTGGACATGATAGAAACCACAGCAAAAAAGCCTAAGTATTGCAGGTAAATTATAAAGTAAAAAAAAAAGTAAAAAGAACAACTTACAATCTGCACACTACAGGTAAATATATAAGACATTTTAAAATAAAAATTTGATTCAGAAAAAGAAAAGGAGTGTTTTGTTGACAAAATAAATAACGGACAGATGCTTGACCTCCATCTGTTATTTGAAACTGTTCTGCTCTGGTTTTATCTGCTGTTTCAGCAGGGAAAGAGGGTGTACTCAAGGCGGAGGTACTGTGATTTTTGGCAACATTTCTGTCCAATTTGTCTCAAACACATTTATTGTTTAAAAGTAAATGAAGAGAAGAGGCTTATGCTGAAGTCTTGCAATTCTATAAATGTAAGTTGGGCTTTGCTTGAAAATGTCTTTTTTTTTTAAACAAATCTTAAAAACAACTTTGGTCCCCAAAATGTGGAGTTATGACAGCAACTCTTCCAACTTTTCTTCCAGAATTTGTTTTGATTTAAAGTTCAGTCAAAACTTGTTTTTGAGAAGAAAAACAGAGGTATCTCATCATCTTGTCTCACAGAGAAGCTGATGAAGTAGCCACCTGGACCTCATAATAAGTTGAAGTTTTTCCAGTTAGAATACCTCTGATAGTGATTTAAGAGAGAAACCTGATGGCTGAGGCCTCTTCACAGTCTGGCAATAAGTGGTGAAGGTCTGCTTAAAGATGGTGCAAAGATGAGGGAGGAAATCTGTGGCAACCATCTGGGACTGAGGCCCCTCAGAGAGAGCAGAGAGCCTTATGAAGCCAGGCAGGAGGAAGCCTGTCTTAGTGGTGTGTAATGTTGAACTGAGATAAGGTTCAAAAAAGGCGACTTCCCTTGCGCCAGGTCAGGAATGTTAATAAATGACAACAATAAAGATGGGTTCATCTGCAAATCTGGGCAGGATTATCATAGAGTCATTGCTATTTTGTTCTGAAGGAAATCTTTCAGAGCTGTGCCAGAGCAAACTTCTGGTCTCTGCTGTCTCCAAGGAAAATAAGACAAACACAAGTTTCTTTATATAAAAGCTAAAGTTTTTCTGTACTTGAGGGGGCCGCAGTCTATGAAGGCTTTATAGGATCAGACCTGTTTTCAGTTTCTACATCACAGCAATATAACACGCCATATTTTTGTGCCATGCCCTAATATAAATCACTTTTTTTTTTACACTTTTGTACTTCCATTTGGGTCTCAACTGCTTCTATAAACAGTCCAAAAGCTTACAAAACAACCAGCTATCGTTTGACATTAAGTTAAGGTTTTTGATATCTGGAAAATGAACTGTTTCAAAAACTACCAGATTGTTAAGTCACAATTGATAGGCACTGCGCCATTACCTAGCAAACTAGATAATGGCGCAACACATTACCAAATGGCTAGGTAATGGTTTGCAAGACTGTCACCTTGCAAACCAAGCAGAGCTCCAGCATTGTATGTGCTGTACAATGGCTACTGGAAAAGACAAGAGTTGTGCTGTTGACTTACCATTCAGAAAACCCTTGCTGCATTCTTGATGATTATACTCCACTTCTGCTTTTCAAAGATATACGGTTGTATAATTGCACATCTGTTTACCATGAAATGTTTAGTTGGGGAGCGTTTTACACATTTGTACTGGAGGTGCAGACAAACATTTAGTGCAGTATAAATCTTGGAACAGTCCATCATCAAGTGTGACAGATAAATGAGGATGGAAATAGTTACTGTAATCCGAAAGGGAACTGTAAACCGACCAATAGGTACTTTAAGGCCTGGGAAAAGACTAACAGTAAACATGGATGACGAAATACAACAAAAGGTAAAGAAGACCAGAATACATGGGAAAACAAACTGAACAATGGAGTTAAAGAAAAGCAATAAAGGATAAAACACAGACTAATATAATTAAGCTAGAATTAAACAGAAACAATGCAGTCAGTTAAGAGAGAAATTAAGACCCAGACAAAAAGGTGACAAATTGAGAGGAAAGTAAACTCTGCTCTAAATTGTAGGTTTTGACTCAACATGAAAAAAAACATATACAGTTAAAAACCCTCAAAAAGAGAACCATGAAAAAAAATGCAGAAGAAGAAGTAAGGACGAGCAAAAAAGAAAGCCACTCTGAGCCACTCCAGCTAATTTTGCATCTTGTTACATTTCACCTTCTACGGTCCAGATAAATGGGAAGATATGTCCAGAGGGTGAAAGACCTGAGGAGCAGGACAAGAGCTAGATGTCAAGATTCTTCACAAAACAATTCACTCTAATCTTCATTGAGCTAAAATTGGAGAATGCCAACTTCTCGTGACAAACATCTGTTCTGAAAAATAACTTAATATTGAGCTGAAGAGAATAAATCTGCCCCACCACAGTTGAATTTTGAAATGTTGCAGAGCTGTTTTTCAATAAAGATATTTTTTTAGTTCATTATCTGCCAAACAACTCATTGTTTTTCAGAGTATTTTTTTAGGTATTTTCATGCCATAAAAATGCCATAGTAGAAAATTCAAGATAATCTCTTTGCAATTGTTGTATATTTCTACATAGCACAATTTCAGCAGCATTTTGACAACATTATGACCATGTTTGCCTGTTTTATTGCATTTCTGAGCATATATAGAGCTTTAATATCTTGAAAATAACATGTAATTGCATCACATCCACCAGCTTTCCCACGCTGACAATGTTTTCACCCTTCTAAATTGCTCATACACTCAGTTAATCATTAACTATGGTATATTTTGGTCCTCACTTTGGTTCCTTGCAAAATTGAGATGTGCATCTATTTATTAAACATTTTGTAAAAAATACTATCAAATGCAGAGCAACATTTAAAGCCCAAATGTGGAAAAAACGCATTTAATTGATTTAATACTAAAAAGAGTGTTGGGTTTATCTCAGTGTTCCTGTGAATTGGATGAATTGTCTGAGCCACTTTGTGAGCCTCAGACAATAACAAACAGGTTTTGAATTCAAACAAATTTCAGTTGAAGGCTGACTTAATAAAAGTCGCACATATACAAAACTTAACCAGTTATATAAAACGTAACCCTTCTTTGAACCATATCATCTGGTCTATTATTCACTGTTGTCTAACTGTGGTCATCATTCTTTTATTTTTCTGTTATTGGTTAATTAAATTACTCTTTGGATAATGATCATTATGTCCTTATGTTAAAAACATTTGAGAAGGAAAATCAAGTAAGAAGGAACTTAAATTGATTTACAGATGATATACCAGTGAATGTGCATATGTTTTATTCTTGGTATATTCTCTAGTCTATATTAAGGAAAAAACAATACTTATTTATTTATAGTTAATTACTTTTAAATAAATGGCTTAGTGGAGCCTTTTTCAGCTTCTTGTGCCAGATAGCTGTCCTACATTGCTAATGCTAGCTTTAATAAACAAGTGGTGGCTTGATTTTGTATTGCATAATAACCTTTGCCTTGCTTTTTAATATCTTTAACAGTGCTGTGGCTCACAACATTTTTCTAACATGTCTACTTTAGTAGCTGCTTTATTTTTTTGTTGGTGCAAAGTTGACACTGCACTGTTAAGTTCACCTTGCTATCAGCAACCACAAGGAGCCCGTATGCATTTAGTTTAATGGATGTTGTTGCATTGGTTCACTGTATGACTGTGTCATTACAACTTCAAAGAGCTAAAACCAAAACTTAACTTAGAAAAAATCTGCACTTTTTCGTCCATTAAAGATTGATTTGCCACTGAATTGTTGAATCATTTTTGTAATACGGGGTTACACTGTTCTTAATGTGTTATGTGTTGGATTTTACTGAACTTTACTTTTGTTTTGTTTGGTTATTTACCTATCATTGACTGAGGGAACATCAGTTACAAAACACAGAGGGGGAACTGCAGGGAGTTTGCCACAGGTAGGCAAATCCATGAGATCAAAACCCAAAGATAACAGAGTCTCTGCCACACTCACATTCTCACAAAGCACACACGTACAACATAGAGAGGAAGTAGTCAGTTGTAGACAAATGCTTATGTCACGACCAGAACTTGCGTCCACCCACTAAAAAACAAAACCTCAGTGTCACACAGTTTGTTCCTCCGTGTTTGTTGCTCAGTGTCTCTCTGCACTTCGGTGCTTTTGCTTCTCTTCAACACCAACAAAACCTCACGGAGAAACGCAGATCAAACACTTTCGTCTACTGACTTCAACTGAGCTGAACTGCCTGGGAGTGTTGTTGCAAAGATGGTGAGTAGAAATTAATCTTTGACCAATCATACCTTTTCTCCTGACCCTCTAATTGAGCTTGGTTTATTTTGATAAGGGATAATTTTATAAATAAAAGTTCATTAGTCATAATTCAAGTTAATCAGACATTACTTAATATTTTGCTAACACAAATATGATTGCAATGAAACTATGGATTATCCCAGTCTATGCCAATATTTGATACTTTTGTTTTCAGTTTGATCTACAGGTTGGTTTTCAGCTGTGTTAAAACAGAAATTATGGATGTTTTTGTGCTGTGCAGCTGATTCAGAAGGATATCAATAGATTAGTGCCCACCAGAGCTTCTATTGATACAGCCTTACTGATATCTGCAAAAACAGCAAAAACTTGTAAAAGTCTTCTCAGCTATAAGAAGTTATGAGGTTCTTCATTAAACCTAAACTGTATTTTCTGCATATGTAGCTATAATTATTACAGCAGTTCCTGTATTAATGCCGCTCAATGCAATCCTCTCTTTCCACACCCTGTATATACTGGCTTCCTTCCAAAATAAATTGTTTAAAAGGTTTTTGCTTAACAGGAAGAAGGGCAGAGAGAAAAGGGAAAGACATGTTGCAAATAGCCCAGAGCTATGAATCGAACCAGGGGCAACTGCGTTGAGAACTGCAACCTCTTTATTTGATCCACTTGCTCTTCCACTGAGCCATGTGGTAGATCAGTCATTAGATTTCCCCAGAAATTTCCACAAAGAGATTTCTGGAGAAATCTAAAGACCAATCTTGTTTTTTATTTTTTATAGACATGTTTCACAAAACTTTGTTTTTAAAAATGAGTTGTCCGTTATGGATTAACCTAGTCCAGGTTTGACGAGGCCGAGGTTTTCACACAGGTCTCAACATAGGTTGGCCTAAATGCCCCCAAAAAAGCTTTAAAAAGGTCAACTTGAATTAATAGCTAACCATTTTGTAAGGCAATCATTTCCAACGATCCCTATTCCCCATTAAGTGAATATAAGAAAAAGTAACACTAAGCATTTTGGAATATAGATGACAGCTACCTTTTTTATTTCAAGAATTTGTGTTTTTCCCTGACAAATTGGTGCCCTGGGCAGTAAACCACATTTAAAATGTCAAAAATCAATAACAATCTAAACCACACACATATCTAACAAATAATATGCTACATTTAATATTTTAGTTGCTAACTTAATGCTTACTGCCAATGTATAGTGGGAGGGATTTCCAGTATGTCACAAAGCCCTCAGGTTTTTACAAAATTGCAACTGCAGTTTACACATTTTAAGAGAAGTGACATGTGCAACAGTTTGGCACAGAATACATTAAGCAAGTTATATCTCTGTGGTGGAGAAAAGGAAGTTATAGGAGGAAACTTTTTTTTATTCTCTTATTTTAAATTCAGCTACAGTTTATGCCTGGTCTGAAGATGCTTTTATAAGCTGAGAGATGTTACTGGCAAGAACAGAGAAGTGATAGTGACCCTGAAACTTGAGTGGCATGCACTGCCACTGGTGGATTAAGGAATTTGAGTATGAAACAGGCTGGCATCTGGCACAAAAAATACATAAAACTATTAAAAAAAACACAAATTAAACAGGATAATTTAATTGCTTTCGTTCATTTAACTTCATTATTATTACAGTAAACGTATTACTGTTATCTGTTATTACTGAAATAAACTATTTATTTCAGTGAATGTCAAGTATTCAAGAGAGTCGAGGACTACAGCAGCCTGCGAATAGCTAAAATCCATAGATACTTGAGACTCCCTCTAATAACACTTCAAACTGCCTATCTTATTTGTTGAAGTGCTAACTACACCTTAACTCATGATTGCACGCAGTGGAAACCATCATAGCACCATACTGCAGAAGCTAACATCTAAAGTCTTTATCTCTTGAGGGTTGTGGTCAATCAGTGCTAAGAAAAGTAAACGATGCTCTTGGATTCGCAGCTTTGGTATTTTAGTTTGCCAGGCTACTTTGTTCTGATATCTGTGAAAGAAATCAGCAAATAGGCAACATTTTTATGAATAGCTTGGAGATAGGTTAGACAGAAAAATCTGTGAATTGTCCATTCACACCTCCCCAAATCAATCAAACTTTCTAGCGAAATGAACTACAGTTTGATTAAAGCGGACTAAACAGCGCTGGTGCGAATACACCCTTATTTACCTCATGTCCATTCTACTCTTTGCCGACTGTATAGCTTCATGGAGTTGATGTGTTGTTCTCCTTTACTGTCCTTGCTGATTATACACATTTTTTGCAAACGGGAAAATTTCTGAATTTGTTCTTTTTTTCAAGCAAGGGATAGAGTAGAAGACATTTCTCAGCCAGTAGACTTGCAGTTCACAGAAGTGTGGAGAAGTGAGTATTGTGCTGATGTATGCCATGGAGGTGAACATTATTGCAGTTTTAAATATATAGTTTCTGAATTTATTCTTTCTTCTGGGTAACCAGTCCTTGCCTCGTAGCAAGACAACAACCAATCAGCCACACTGGTTGCTTGAAACCCGATCGCTTGATGATGGCTGCCTAATCCTCTACCACTAAACCACTGAGTAACTGAGCCATAATCTCAGTAACATGAAATGCAACTAACTGATAACCATGTAGGATAATAAAAATCCTACTGGTAAAGCACAGTTTCACACAGACTTAAAGAATTCAGAAACAGAAGGACAAAATGTCTATGAATAATGTAAGTCCCTATGCTGTTGATATTTTTGATAGCCAAATACATAATCAGTAGTGAAAAAGACTGTATTACTCTTGTTAAAATTAATAATTAGTGGTATATAAAAAAAATTAACTTTGTTTTTTCAGAATTTTTTGATGATTAAATGTTACAATGTTATAAACAAAAGTATATAACATTGAAAAAACTATTTTCTTTAAATCAAAGACCTGAGAGCTCCTTTCCGCTTTCATAGAAACAGTTGGTTAAAAATAGCCACATCAAACATTAATATCCACAAATAAAGAATTTAGATGTAAATCCTATGCAATGATCCACATGACGTTCACCTTGCTCTGACTTCCCATTCACCCTGATATTGCGCACTGTGGAGCTTTCCGTGTTTTTCGATGCAGTACAGCTGGATTAGAAGTAATTCTGTATCTTCAGGTTCTTATCTCTGCTTCCTGGTTTGGTCACTCTCGATCCAGTCAAACAAGTCTCAATAAAATAGGTGCAGCTTCTGCTGTTGCAGCTCAGCCAATCACCAAGCTATTTAAAAAGTGTACAAGCACAGCTGTGCAACTGCTCCTCAAGGTGAATGCACTGTTGCACTGTTGCTTGTCGGTAAACAATAGTGAGATATGAATTACAACCTGATTCTTTCAAGGATAATTGGACAATGACCCTATTTCAGGCTCATGTGTAGTGTAAAAATGTTAAAAATTATTTTACGTGCAACAATCATTGTCCTGCCAGGGCTAACAGGACCTTCTTATAAATCCGGTCACATCTTCTTTCAGACTGAAATTTTAACATGAAATAGTGTGGGGTGTTTTCTGTCCATCTGCAATTCACACCATGTGTTTGCAAAAAGAGGACAGGAAGTTGGTGCAAACTGTGGTTTGAGAGTATCTGCATTGAAAATCTGTATTAGTCAAGACCAACTAGCCAGAAGTAAATGTTCTTTTGTTTTCCAAAGTGCCTTGAAAAAGTATTCTCTTGAAATGTTACACGTTTCTATGTTGCATGTTTACTTGTAAGAAACTAATAATAGTAATAACAATGATCATAAAAAAAACATGTATAATTTATTTTCTGATTCACAGTTAAGCTCTACTTTGTGTTGGTCTGTCACATAAAATTGAAATAAATTCTTCTAGTTATGACGTGAGAAAATGTGAAAATGTTCAAGAGGCCTGAAAACTTTTGTAAAGTTCAAAGCAGATAAACACATGTCTCTATCTCTCAGTGGCCTTTTTGTCATGAAAGTATACTTTCACTCATCCACTTTTTTGCACTACATTGTTTTTTGAATCACCTTTTACTTTTAATCCTTTCATTTTCATAACGGAACATGCCACAGTTTCCACATTAAAGATGATTAACTCCAAAGCAAAAACCTTTACTTCTTTTACTTTTAGTAACCTTCACAAACTAACTCCTAAGACGGTCTGACATGCATCACATCTGTCTGCAGGGATAATACTGTGGGCTTTTAAAAGTTAACAAGGCCAAGTGAAAGATATGAAATAAAATAGAAATTAATACCCGTCTCATGACCCCTTTACAAACAGTTGGCTTCGGTGTCATCTTGACCCTACTGCAAGTTGAACATGTTTGAACCATTTGTTCAAAGTTGTGGCATGTACTAACATGAGCCTCCTTAGCCACAGGTCTTTGTGAACTTATTTCGAATCTAGTGTAGCCGACCGAGCACCGAAAAAAAGAAACTGACTGTTGGAACAAGTGGCAAGAGAAAAAGCCCAAAATCCAATGTTAAAAGTAGTTGATTATGAGATACGGAGGAAACAGGGTGTTTTTCTCAGTTTTGCAACTTTCTGTTCCTTTTTGAACTTTTATCTGTCAGTACGTGTCTGCACAGCATATCCCTTTTTCTTTGACAGGCCGTTTTGGTTTCTGTTTTTATCCGTCAATGTTAAAACAGTATTTTATTAGGACTTGGCTAAAGTAGCATGTTACGGTGAAGTTGGTGGTCATATGGCTTTAAATTTTATTTTGGGATATAAAAATATGCATGGATGATGCAGAACTACATTTGGCTGCTATTGCAGCTGAAAGATATTTTTGGTATGCTTCTAACAGCTCTTCCCACTTAGAGAAATTTGCAAATTTCTCTGAAAATAGCTCAAACTGACTCATATCAGAGAGAGAGCTCTGCTCTGTGAGATGTTCAGAAGTTGAGGAATGATTTATGACCTTATCCTGCTGTAAATTTCTGCACATCTTCCATCCTGACCTGTCTCTTGCCCATCGTGGTTTTTAAACCTCTGAGGACTTCACAGAGAATCTCAATTTATAGCAATATGCTGTGTTTATTCAGGTGATTTCTGAACATTGTTGTTTGCGCTATCAATTGAAATCAAATAGACAGCAAAGGTTTTTCAGAAAAATTCTTGCCACTTCATAATTCTGTTCATTTTTTTTTCTCTGCCAAACTCCCACTAAAAGCAACATCGGCTTGCGTTTGAAAAGCAAACTCTTGATAATGTATGCATTTTCAAGAGTTTCAACTGTATATTCCAAACACACATTGTTCATGTGTTTTTTTGTTTGTTTGTTTGTTTCAGGCAAACAAGACTGATGTGAAGGCCATGATGGCTCGCTTCCAAACAGGTGGTGCAAGCATTGATGACTCCACTCCAGTTGGACGTCCTAAAGCATCCCTGCAACCGACGCTATCCTCTGGCCCAGCCATACAAAAAAAGCCGGTGCTGGAGAGCCTCTCAGGCAGTGCGATAAACTCTACCCCAAAGCCACCTTTTCCAAAAAGCACACCATTGATTAAAAGTGACTCAGACGCACACGAGCCAAACAAAACCAAGGCTATGGCAAACAAGTTTGCCAATTCGCTGGATGACACCTCCACCAACAGACCTCTGGTTCTTAATAAAGTACAAACACCACTGAAGTCACCTTTTTCACAGGCTGCTGAAACTAAGGGGCCAATACAGAAATCTCCTTTTAACAAACCTCCACTCAACTCCACTTTGCCTGAAACCAAACCTGTATTTCCAAAACCCCCTGGAGCACTTAACTCCAAGCCCAGCTGGATGAAAGAAGACAGTGGTGGGGGTACTGTGTCAAACACTGGCTCAATGCCACCCAAAACACCTAATTTGCATCAAAAGCCACCCAGCAGCGTTCTAAAAATGTGGCAGCAGAATGAAGAGCAGTCAGAAACAAAGACAGACACTGTGAACAAGCCATCATCTCAAGCATTTACTGCGCCGAAACCTCCCACCAACTTCAAGAATGCTCAAAGTTTGTTCAACAAGGAGAAGGACCCATCTGAGCAGACAGAGAGTGGAGGGGTCAACAAAGCACCCTTCACTATTAACTCTACTCCTCCCCAAAGACCTCCTGCCCACAAAAAGCCAAGCCTGAAGAAGGCGTCAAAGGGTCCTGCCCAGGCTGACGGTATTAACGGGGACATTCCTCCAGGCGTAAAACGCAACCCTCTCCCCAACAGTTTAGCCTTGGGTCCCCCTCCTGCTAAACCAAATCGGCCTCCCAAAGTAGACCTAGATGGTTTTAAAAGATCTGCAGAGGCCCCTGAAGATGGTAAGTTGATTTTAGAAACTACTGCAAAGGGGACTTATAATGTAAACTTCGCTTTTTGTATTTTTTTATACTTCCATTTGGGTCCCACATGTAACCATTTTTTGACAATAACTTCATGTTTTTGGTGTCTTGAAATTTAACTATTTCAAAGACCTTCCAAATGTTGAGTCACAATCAGCAGGTACTGTGCCGTTACCTAGCAACCCTGGCCAAGCCGACAGAGCTCCATCACGTTTGGTCAGCTAACTTTGCTGCTGCATACGCTGTACAATGGCTGCTGGAAAAGCCAAGTTGTTGACTTACCGTTTAGAAACCACTTGCTGCATTTTTGTAGGCTGTAAAGAAGGCTCCACTTTTCCAAAGATGTATAGTTGTATAATTGCACATCTGTTTGCAGCCACTTTCACATGCAAGTGTAAACATTGAGGCGTGGCTAGAAGCCTGTTATTTGAATTTAAAGTGACAAGAGGACCTAAACCAGCTCAATCCGAATGGAGCTCAGAACTAGCAGAAATTACCAGACTAAAATCTGGTCATAATTATCTTTTTGTGCAAAAATGTAATGGACATGTTTTGTATAGGGCAGCACAGTAGGTAGCACTGTTACCTACTGTACTGTACAGGGTCTGTACCCAAGGCCCAGGGTCTTTCTGCATGGAGTTTGCATGTTCTCCCTGTGCATGCATTGGTTCTCTCCGGGTATTCCGGCTTTTTCCCACAGTCCAAAAATATGACTGTCAGGTAAATTGGACTCTAAATTCTCCCTAGGTGTGAGTGTGTGTGTGCATGGTTGTTTGTCATGTCTGTGTCTGTGTTGCCCTGCGACAGACTGGCGACCTGTCCAGGGTGACCCTGCCTTTCACGCAAAACATTCGCTGGAGATAAGCACCAGCACCCCTCGCATGGATGAACTGGATGTTTTGTATAACCCATAGATCTTTCCTAACCTGTTCAAAGAAGCATAGCTGGTCACTTTAAAGAAAGGAAGCACATGAATAGGTTCCCCCAGAATATATTAGTTTTAAAGAGTGAGGTCAGACTTTCATGTCCCTGGTTGAAATAAGAACGCTTTATTTAGATCTAGGGAACGGTTTCAAATAGGAACTGTTTCAGATAGGCATCAGCCTATCTGAAACAGGCTGATGTTTCAGATAGGCCTCAGTCACAGTGGAACACAGGCAAAAATAAAAATAGAAAAATATATAAAAGCAGAAGTAAGAATAACATACAGCAATAGGGGCAAAATTATAACATAAAATACTGTGGAGTTATTAAAAATAGGGTACTCTGACCCTGAAAAGAATAAAAAAATAATAATATAATAAAAAGTAATCTTTCAGTTCTTTTCAGTACCTATTTATTTGCACTTTTATTATTACAATGTATTCAAGTTATATATTTCTTGATCTGACCTTAGACAAATCAGAGATCATTTTAATAGGTGTATTGTTTTAAAATCAACTTCTTGACGGTAACAGGGACATGAGAATACTCCCTCAGGCAGGATTTTTTTTTCTCCTAATCAAAGATGTTTTTAGTCTTTGTTGAGGAATCTGCATAATGAAATCTGTTTCTTAAAGTTTAACTTGTGTCAATTAAAACATACAAAGTGAATGTTTGCCTGTATTGTGACTGGAAAGGCAGAAAGCCCTCTTACTTATTTAATTATTTATTTTTACCTCAAGGACATTTCCTGTATATCACAAGAAGCATATAATTGTATTGTGAAAGTTTGTTCACATTAGATGTGTGAAAAAGCCTTGCTTCACAGGTCTGTGTGGTTTTACTGACATTTATAAGTTAGCTAGCAGAGAAGTAAAGTTTGGATTCTTTAACAACATGTTGACACCAGAATACCATTGCTGTAGACAATCATTCGGCCCTTTTTCTGTATTAATGTAAATACAGAACATTAATTGGAAGTTTTCAAAGTTTGTCAAAAACTAACTTGTGTTTTACAAATGCTTCTGTGTCCAAAGTCATCAAAAAAGAGGCAGAAATTAGAGAAACACTCTTGGTTCCTCAATTTTTCCCCAGCCAAGTTCCCCATCCAGTTTCTCCACTCCCCCCCTTTGACAGCTGAGCTAGTTTCACCACATGAGGAAGTAAGTTACAGCAAACATAGATCGTTTCACGTTAAACTCTGTTTTTAGCCGTTTTAATTTATTTTGGGATGAAGTAATCTGACTTAGTATCAGAAATAAACAGATATAAACTGTTTGTTGTTGTACATGGTTGTTAAGCTGGGGATCTAAAAGGAACTAAAATGTCTGTAACACGTTTCACAGCTTGTGCTGTTTGTATGTTGCAACCATATTGCATGGTATGGTTAGGCAATTAGTCAAGCACTATTCTGAAATATAGTGTATGGTATCCCTGCAGCAATGTATTTTTACCATTACTTATACCAGAGTGGCCCAAAGGAAGCTGTTGTTAAACAAAGATAATAAGTCCTGTTTGTAGTTTGCCACAAGTCATGTAGGGATGCAGCAAAGTTCTAGACGATTTTATTTTTATGAACTTTGGTTGTATCATGGTGTGGAGATGCTTTCCTTCAGGAGGGACAGGGACTAAATATAAAGCCAATAGCCTTGTTTAAATCAAAACATATTATATTATATTTTAGACTTCAATAAATTGGGAAAGATTTGAAAAGCTGCTAGCTTTTTGGAGCAAAACCCTTTAACAAAACCTTAAAGTTGGATGTTTTCTTGAGTATTTGTGAATTATTGTACATCATATTAGTTCTAATTTATTTACTGTCATTTAATGATTTTCCAAGTGTTCCAGTTTTGGAAAACTTTGGAAAGGACATTTTAATTGATTAAGTTAGTTATAAGGAATTCGGATATAAATCTACACTGTTGTCTTTCTGTACTAGGTCCTGGTTTTAAGAAACCCACCCTGTTGGCACCTAGTGTCCAGACCAACCATGCACCACAGATTCAAGCCCCACCAACGCTACCGCCAGTTCTGCCTGCAAGACATGTTGCCATGTAAGTCCAGCAAAACCCAAACATATTGCTAATCAAGATACAAACTGTGCTTTATGTGAGTTGAGTACATGTACAGTGAGAAGCAGCTAAATCCTAACTGTGCTCCCCAGGAGCCAGGCCGATGATATGCCTCCTCCTCCCCCTCCTGTGTTCAGTAAGTTTATTAACTGAGTATACATTCATTGTAATTCAAAGTGAGAGTGAATATAACACGAACTTAAGCTGATGAACCTTACACCTCATTCAGTTGGTCATTTGCATGTGATATCTTCTCTTGTTACTTCCTTTCAATTGACGCTTTGACAAAACAGAAGCTAAAATGTTTTGTTTGTCAGGGAAGAGCCGTTTCAGTTGTAAAACTACTTGTTCCATTTTCTTTTAATGTTGTATCTGTTTTACAGGCCACCCAAGTCAGAGGGCAAAGGTGAGGCATATTGTTTAATTATATTTGCTTAGAGATGTAGATTTAAATAAATTCAAATAATAATTTACTTCAGTACTTCAGTCTGAACAGTGAAGTTCTTTTAACTGATTCATTCAGTTTATATCTGTTTATTTCTGATATTTCTGATGATTATGTTTCAATATCAGCCTCCTGTATTATATGGTAAAAATTACATGTACCTTATAATTTGTGCACTCGATACTTGGCAGAAACTATTTTGCATGAACTACACCTCTCCAGTGGGAAATGCATTTCCCGCTGGAGAGCAATGATCAGCATTTCCCTCTGCTGAGATGTGCTTCCATAAAGGCATTCAAATCATCTGTGTTGTTGAGTCAGAGGTCTCTTCCTCTTCCAAATGGACAAAAATCTCCAAACAGTCACTGGACTGCTTCTTCACTATTCATTCTAGATTCTTGGACCTTGGTTTTCAAATGAAATGCTGAATATCCTTTGGACCACTGAACAACTGCACAGCCAATGGAAGACGTTCCTGGTTCAGAAGTGGCTTACCATAGGCAATTCTGTTGACACTCTTGATGCCCTTACTCCAGTTACACCTTGTGAATCTCCCCAAAACTCTTGAGCCTGAATTTCTTTGATATGATATTTTCACGTGTCACAAAAGTTTCCACCTTTATTTAGCATACTTTTTTCATTCACTCAACTTTCCACTAATGTTCTTGCGAATGTTTAAGTTGCAAAGTAATTTAGGGAGTAGCTTTGCACCTGATGGAGAGTGGCAGTGACTGTCTGGTGGATGATGCACTTAATCATTATTGTTTAGGTGATAACATGGCCATGAAATACTTCTAAAGCCTTTCTAAGGCTTCTGAATAATTTCAAAAATTGTAAATTTTTCAATACAAGCTGTTGCATTTTTGGAACAGTAAACTAAGCAAACATACAGGGAATGTGTTTAAAAAGGCATCTTATTTGCTTCAAATGATCAAAGGCAAAAAGGACATTTCTGATATTTTTTTTATCCATGTCCTTTGTCCAGGAGGAAAATGATGATGAAGATGAAGAAGTGTATGAAGATGTCGAGGATAGATGGTGAGCAAATGACTGAAGCATGTCCATGTTAGTGATGGTTGTTGTCTTGAAGGTCTTTTATAATGTATCATTTTAACGATTTGGTGATTTTGCAACAATTAGTGAAAGTCTTCAGTCTTATTGTAAGATAACATCCCACATGCAACTTATCATGTTGTTTCCACATTTACTGCTTGCTCTTTGACTAGTTCTTCTAATTTGGTGTATCTAAAGGGACCAAGACAAAAAGAAAGATGATAAAGAGGAGAAAAAGCGATTGGAGGCAGCAAAGAAGGAGCAGAAGGAGCGGGAAAAGAAAGAGCAAGAAGCCAGGAAAAAGTTTAAAGTAGGTGAAAATGACAAAACCTGTTCAAAGTTAAAAAGAAGATATTTCCATGACAATGGGAAGGTTTTTGCTAAGTCTTGTTTGTGTCTGTGTTTAATAGTTGACTGGATCCCTGGATGTCATTCAGAAAGGAAAAGCTCTTACAGATTGCAAAGGCGGCAAGATGGATCTGGCTCTGAAGCAAGGAGAACAGCTGGATGTTGTCCGTGTTCAGGGCAACCCAGAGGGGAAGTGGTTGGCACGGACAACAGATGGAACAAGTATACTTGCAAAAACTTCCCAATGTGCATGTCATCATCTTCACAATGTTTCCTTTATCAGCTTTGTTCAGGCCGTTAGCTCTAGATATGCTTATTCCCAAATCCAAAGATGAGAAATATTCATCCTGCACTGAATCCAGGGAATTAAAAGCAATCTGTTGCAAGTCTATTCAGCATGTAACTCTCCACAGTGGTAAATGACTGGTTGTGACAATAATTGCATTTCATGAAGCTAAAATTCTGCAAGAATGAGCAAGAATAGCAGCTGTTAGCTGACACCGCCTGTCAGACTATTTAACTCTGTAAATTCACCTGCACATAATTCCCTTGCAAAGACGAGAAACTAAAAAGTATGTTCGAGTTAGCCATAAGGATATTTGCTGATGGAAAAGTAAAAATACTGATATACTATAAAACTAGCAGAAGCAGTCAAATGCTCTCTCACTTCTAAATCTTATTAAGCTCATATATGGTAAGGTATCCACATTTGATAATTAAGTCTCTGGTTTAGAGAGGCAGGACCAAGTATCAGAAACATGCATTTTAAGTGACTTATCTTGCTTCTAAACCAATATTATATTTTTCTCTTTCAATGTATAGTCATTTTAGCTGTCAATAGAAGCTTTACTAAAAAATCAAGGACTCAAAATGATGGGTGTTTCTTTTTTCTGCAGTTGGCTATGTCAAAACAACCTTGGTGGAAATTGACTTTAACTCCTTGAAGAATCGTCCTGCTCAGCCAGCATATGAACCTGAAATCTATGACGACATCGATGTGGTCTCGGCAGACAATGGGTAAGAAGAAGGTTAAATTATATTTCTACATTTTTCAGAATGTGTTTGCACATAGAAGCAGCTTTTTCAGATGAAACAGAGTCCATCTTTCCCAATACTAGTTCTTCATTCTGGAAACAAAAACATGACTGACCTTTACACAAGTTATTGTATTTTTCTTTTTTTTTTTAAATGCAACACTATGCTATTGTTAACTGAACAAAAACGTTTAAGGTTGTTTTTAAATTGACTGAAAGCTCTTATTGTTCCAGTCACAAACATGCTTTTTAAAAAACACTTTTTCTTTTTGCAGAACTGTGAAAGGGCCAGCAGGTAAAATTTTACACTAATTGTTAAAATATTTCTTTACACAGAATTACATGTTTTGCATCTAATTTAATGCTTAAAGCATTCTGACTCATTCTGATTCATTTCATGGTAGTTGTCCTACCGCCACCACCAGGAGAAGATGGAGAAATATATGATGACGTAGTTGATCCAAACCTCGAAGTCAGGTGGGAATTCAATTAATTTAAGAAAGTATTTATTACCTTTTAACATCTTTGAATTCCTTTTACAAGCAGCAAGAACTGGGCAGAAACAAATACATCCTGGAAAGTGACAGAAATAAACCAGGAAAAGAAGCTTCAATCTTTTTATTCTTGGGTGGCTTCACAGTTCTCTTGAAAACCAGCCTTCACCGGCGAGGACCCGCAGCATCCTGCGGATCTTTGACCGAAACAGACGTTCTCCCAGCTCTAAAGTGTAAAATACGCTCCGTAGTAAGATTGATCACAGACCTTCTGTCCGCTGTCGTTAATCAATAATATTTCAGTCATAACTGGCTGCTTTAAAGCTCACGTAAAATCACTTCAAATCTTAACATGCCTTCTCAGATCAGCATCAAATCAACCACTTCACTTTGGCCTGAATGAGTCGAAACTGTTTTAACTTGTTGCCTGATAGTTGCAGTTCTAACTGCTTGAACCTAACAGTAATTTTTAGGTGTGCATGTCTTATTATCTGTAAATTTAATAATCATCACGAGAAGTTTGCATGCGATTGATCACAGCATGGCATACTGAGGCATTAACAGCTTAAACATGAGCTCTAACTAACTGTTGTAATATAGATGCATGATGCTTCTTTTTGGTTTGATTAATTTATTAATGTCATTTTAACCATTTTAACCGTATGATTTCTGTTGAGCCAGACTGCCAGCACCTGACCAGTTTGCTGCAGCAGGGAATGCAGGTAATGTTCATTAATAACACTTTATTATTTGTGTTTTTATTACATAAGCTTTAGCTGGATTATTTATAGAGCTTGATGTTAGATCAATATTAGGTCTTATTTAATCTATTTTGATTATTTGAAGGTGATTATGTGAGAGGAAACCTATCTGCATCAAATAAAGCTTCTACTGAACTACACTATTTTATATTTATGCTAATTACTACTTCATATATTCAGATTGCACTTCATTCATACTATTTAACTTGAAAACACATGTTTGTTATAGATCAATTAAGCATTTTACTTGTGCTACATAGTGCCTGCAGCACCAATTGATGAGGAGATCTACGATGATGTTGACTCTCAAAATGCCCCTCCGCTTCCTCCCATCAGCAGGTACGACTACATCTTTTTCATGACAAAACAGTTTTTACGTAGAAAAAGTCCTAGGTTTAAATTTCCATTCATGTTTTATCCTCCTTCTGATACGTGTTTACCTGTCAAGCCTCCCAGGCATGAAAGGCAAAAGCAAAACTGATGACATGGACCCAAAGAAACAGAAAAAGTTTGAGAAGGAGGAGAAGGAATTCAGGAAAAAGTTCAAAGTTTGTTGCCATTTTAACCACTGTTTTTGTCAAATACTTTGCCCAATAACACAGCTTACATTGGAGTTTTGATTATGTTTCAGTATGACGGGGAGATACAGGTCCTGTACCAGGTGACCATCATCTCCCCACTCAACAACAAAAAGTGGAGCGGGAAAGACCTGCCACTGAAAGCCGGAGAGAAACTGGATGTGATTGTCAAAGCTCAGGATGAGAAACTAGTCTGTCGGAACGACGAGGGAAAGTGTGAGTACTTACTCACAATCCCAGTGAAAGTTTGCATACCCATGCAATGATAGTAGTGTCTTCTTTTTAGCTAGCAACCTCTCTGTCCATGATAATGTCAGACTGGCTTCAATGTGGACTAGTCTTACAGTTAATAACAGGTTTAAGCATTAGTGACTCCTGGGTTGACATTGGCATTCCCAACTAATTTCCTTTTGTATGAGGCTCTGTCACCCACAGACCCAAATTGTCTAAAGGTGACCAGTTGGGTCAGATGATAAAATGTTATTCTTTTTGTTGACTATTTATTTTGCATTGTTAATGCAATTCTGTAATCGTGTTCCATTTGTCTAAACTCAAAAATCTCCATTTTACAGTTGGTTATGTTTCAACTAGCCATGTGGTGGAGTAAGTACTGCAAATATTTACATATATAAACCAAGAATAGGGCATCCAATATAAAGTACATGATCTAATTGTTTTGTTTTCCCCACAGTGATGGAGAAATCTATGATGACATTGGAGGAGATGGTATATAAAATCAGTTTTGATCAATTTATTAATACATTTCTGCAATTAATTATTTTATAATATTTTTTTCTCCTCATTTCAGACTGTATCTATGACAATGACTGAGTAACATCTTTCACTGGCTGAATACTCTGAGACTATCAATTTTTCACTATGTGTTATTTATTATGCTCACACTAGGATGCTGTAAGTTAGCTGCACAGTCTTTAGTTTCCCTGTTCTAACTTATAGACATGCTTTGAAGATGATAATTATATGAGAACCAGATATCGGAAGAGGGGCAAGCTTGAAGTCATTTGAACAATCCCATGTTGTTGTGTTTTTTTTAAGTTTGCGGCTTCAAAAGAAAACAAAAAGAAAAGCAGAAGCTGAAGTTAGGTAGATCAACAGTATTTAATTATTCCCTTTTTCCCCCTAATGTATTCTTCTTTGGTTGTCATTTAAAACTCTACAGCACTAAATTTTATTTACATTGTTCTGCTACATTATAGAAACAGCATACAAGCAACATATTAAGCATTTGAGGCTTCATTGATATATTATTTGAGCATTTTGTAGCTACATATAAGTCTAACTGGAGATGTATTTGATCATCAGTAAAAACTTCCTGTCTATGGTGCCAAATAACCTTTTATGCCCTGTATATATAATATTTTCTCACAGTTTGTTCTGAAATAAACAGCACTTTTGTTATCAAACTAAATAGACCCTCGGGTTAGACTATATGACACATGGAAACATTAAGAATGATGCATATTCAATGGTTTAATGAAGAACTATCCTAATTCAGTTCCCATGATTATAGTTTCCATGTAAGTCTCCTTATCTTGTGCTCAGTGGAATCTTAGTGTCATCTAGTGGTAAAAACTTGCAACATTTATCATATTTTCCTGACTACTGTATTTTAGCACTTACCTGTGTCTGTATTTTTATTGATGTCTCATTTCCTGTTCTGGTTACACGAAATCTGCTGACTTACACACTATATCCTTGCAGGCATGCATGTAAAATAAATATAATTAGAATAAAGAGGATGTGTCTTTTGACCACACTTGTGCGGAACATTTTTCTTTACCCATTCTGGTTGATGATGAAGATGCAATCAGCTAGATCAGATCACCTGTGTAAATGAATTAACAAACACCACAGTTACTACACATTCCTAGAGCATAAATCTCAGTTGAACATGTGCAGATATTTTAGAGATATGTATGAAATTAATTATGTTTGTCATGGATATAAGAATGGTTGGAAGGACAGTTTTTAGTATTTTGGAAGTCAGAAGCTCACATACTTCTCTTAAATTTGTAGAGTTGTGTTCTTTATCATTTATTTTAACTGTAAGTAAAAAAAAAACAACAACTTCAATTCCTTTTTAAAGCAACAGGTGCACAACTTTGAATCTATTGGTATTTTTCAGATCATCAATTCCTAATGTTCTAGACAAAGCCTGACATGTAAACACACATGTCAGTGTTGTTTGGATGCAACAGGACTGTGATAAAAAACGCATCAAAAGCAGTTTTAAAAAAGATATATACTAACAACAAGCTTAGGAAAGCACTGACCTCAACTTTACTTTACTTTAATGCAGGAAACCAGACAATTTAAATTAAATTAGCTGAAATGAACTCTACCAATTCTGTTTAGATATTAGATATTTCTGATTTGAAAAAACATTACAGTAAATTCAGACTTGTACACTAAAGTCATGTCCGCTATTATCATTCCACGCTTTGAAAATAGCAATTTAAATAAATGCATCATAAAAATCACCACATAAACATAACATTCAAGTCGTAAATTAATATAAACTTCTGACTGGCGCTGCTGGAGTTCAAATACAATATTTGTTGTCCAAGTTCTCGCGCAAAATCCAAAATAGAAAACAGGCTAAATGTGTTAGCTTAGCTTCTCTTTCACTTACTTTAAAAAACTGCTTCCGCTCTGACAGGAAGTTGTGGTCTGTTCTCATCCATCATGGCTCCTCCACTCGCAGTGTCACCGCTAATCAAGGTAAAAACACAAAACAATTCATTTAAGCATGGGATCGGATCGTACCTGTTGGGTAAATATGATAAATTACTTGAAGCTACAGGTTTAGGATTTAACAGCGGATAACGGGTTGTTGTTTGGCATCATGCTAGCGGATATCTGCTAGCTGTGACATTGAAATGCAGGTGAATGTTTTGCTTCTCAGAGCATTTCGTAACTACCTTCTTTCCACATCTGGATCATGTAAAATGCGTCACTTATATTGCCAAATGTGTGTAATGTTACCTTAAAAGATAAACTGATTAGTTATCCTGTTTTGTGTCTGCTAAAGTACAGAATCCATGTTAAATAACCATCAAATAATTAAAAAACATAATCTTGTTGGTATTGTAGCTGTTTATTAGGGACCTGCAGAGAACCTTTTTATGATGTAAAATTTTTTTAGCTCACATGTAGCTAATTGAAAAATGTGTTTCTGTTTTTTTTGTCTTGTTTTGCAATATAGACGGCTAGGTGGTCCGCCCTGCTGCTTGGTATGTTCTATGGGAAGCAGAGGTTTGGTAAGTGGGAATAAATCTGTTTTTCCGACAGCTTTTGAGTGATTTATATATTTTTGTTTGTCCATTTTCGTAGCTTTTTATTTTCACTCAAAAGTGCAGATATATCCCACATACTTTTGGGATATCTGTTTTAAAGAAAGAATAGCCCTACTTACCTATTGGCTGTGCATTAAAAAGTTAGGGAAAATGATATCACATAAAAAAAAACTAAAGTCAGGAACAAATTCCCATGCAACACTATGTTGTGGCAGACTAAGGTATATATATATATACTCTCCATTTAGTAAAGAAATGATAAACATCTTTATAAAATTGTTAGCATTGGTTGTTTTTATTTCATACAAAAAATTGTTATAACGTAAGTGAATATAGCATGATTAAAATCATACCAGAGCAAAATCTTGCTTGTACATTATCATAAACTGTAAATTCTTAAAATGAAAAATATTTTAAAACCAAAAATGATCAGAAAGCTCACATTTAAAGAAATAATTATATAGTCAGTTATAAAATCAGTTAAAAAATGTTTCAATAGCATTTTTGATGATGTAGTTCGTACTCAGATTATTGCACAGCAAATATCCTTTTTTAAAGTTATTTTTCCTCTCTGAGTTGGATACTTCACAGTCACTGAAATACATTTTCAATTGACTACATTGCTGTTCTTATTAAGATTACCTGAAGCCGATTGCTGAAGAGGAGAAGAGGGTTGAGAAGGCAGAGAAGAAGCTCAGAGAGGAGCAGGAACGCATCTACAAACAACTGTCAGAAGGTGATAAAAGAATGCTTTTCTGTAATATATTCCCCATTTTTGTCTCCTTAATATTTTGTAAAATGTTATATTTATACAAAAAATATTTTTTTAAATGAATACAAAAATATGTTATCTTTTTTCTCCCTTTGCAGCAAATTCTGACACCATCTTCAAATGAACTTACCTATGGACCAATCATGAACACAATAAAAATCTTCAATATTTTTCATGGCATTGTTTTTGTCTACTTTTATATTACACAATGACCTTTTTGTACCAAAATGTTTTGGTGAATACATTTCAGGTTTACAACGGGTAACTGTGAGCACATACGCTCGCCCTTCAGTGAAAGATGAGCCTTTGGAAAAGCACTGCAGTAATCCCAGCCTAGTTTAGCTCTAATCCCGGGATTAGGGTCAGAGACCAGTAGTAAAAAGTGCAGTGTGGACAGAATATTCTTGTGTTGTGTAACATCCTAACCTTCATTATGAACTCTGAATGGAAATATTGTTTGGCACAAACTACAACAAAACATAGGCTGTTAAATTCTCATGTTTCAACACTGAAACATTTTTTTATCTCTTAGTATTAAGGTTAAAACAGCTGTACTGATGCCTGTGATGGTTAAAAAACAATCAGTTTTTTTCTTTTAAGTAAATTCAGGTTCATCCTCTGTAATGTTTTACTTTAGAATAGCAGGAATCAACTCACATCATGACAACATAAAAATACATTTGCTTTATTTGAGTCATCATTGTACACAAGGACCAGACGAAGCAAGCTTTAACTCGCTGACTTTAAATTAACTACAATAAATATGTTACAGATGTATCAACAGCACATACAGGCGTCATTAATACCTAATATTTTATCTTATACATTCAGACCTCCGCTTTATAAGTGGAAAACATTCAATTTAAACTAAAACAAGCATGAACTCACTGTTCAATAAGAGCAATATAATTCTGTAAGTGCTACTATTTCACCTTTAAAAATATTGTATTTACAATATAGATGCAGTATGTACATGTTGTTAGTCAGGTTGCTCTTTTCTGTTGACTGAAAGCTTTGAGCCAGGACTCTGAATGGTTAGTAGCACTGCTGCCCTACAGCACCACAGCCCTGGGCTCAGTTTCTTCATCTTATGAATGGGTAAAGTTTCCACATTCTTTGCAATGTGTGGATTGCGTTCTGATCATGCTCAACGCAGTGCCTACATGACCCAGTACAGGCTTATTTTTAAAGCCATTTTTTAGGTTCTTGCTCTTACTTCAAGCATCCCAGTCCCAAATAGATAAAATGCAAAAGAAAAATTGAGTCCCAGTTTTCATCTTGGACCCACCAATGTCCCTGAACAGGATCTATTTCCAAATACATTAATCTACTCACTTTATACAAGGTTTTCTAGGCTATTCTCTCTCACTCTCTCTCACACAAACAGACTCCGTATGTACATTATAAAGGCATCACAGATAAGCAGCTATAGATTGTGTTGATTGGAAACATGCATATCTATTGCACAGGATTAACATATGGCAAGTTGCCTTACTAATTGTAGCAAATTGTAGTTGTAGATCTCTGCAATCAAAGTAAACACACTCTCATTTGTAAATAGTGACTGGAAAGAGTGAACATTGAAAACAATTGCCAGAAAATGTAGCTGTTCTACTTTCTAAGAGGCATTTTTACAGTCTGATCTTGTCCATAAAAATGTAACAGAGCTTTATTCTCTCTGTCATATAATGCAGTACATATGGTACATGGCAAGGCTACCATTGGCTATGTAAAGTATTTACAATGATTATCTTGTGACACCTGCTGGAACAAAACAAACAAAAAAGAACATGCAAAAACTCTTCTGTACAGAAGAGACAGAATGTTAAGTCTGTAAATGTCAAGTACCTAAAAGTAATTCTCAAAAGATAAACAATATGTTTGAAACAAAAGTTAAATTAGACAATATTATCAGGGCAGTTTAAAGTTAAATACAACTAAATTTGATTCAGGGCCTCAGTGATGTCATCATAATGATGTTTTATCATGTCCCATTATTTTAGCTGAAGTGCAGAGCTCTTTCTGTTCAGGCTTTTCTTCTCTGATTGAAACTCTTACTCCTTAATCCTTCTGTGGTCTTAAAAGATGGGATCATTTAAACGCCACACATTTTTTATTCTGTGTGCAGCCCAGCTCAGAAGCACTGACCTGATGTGCACTTTTGCAAGGTTCTTTGTGTGGTTTCGATAATTGATAGTCCATTGGGACAACCCCTCTAATTCCCCAAGTGTCTGACTGTGACATTTGCTGCGCTCCTCCTGGGAGTTACGCCTGAGACTGCAGGAGGCTTATAAGTACTTTGGGGCTTTGCAAACATATCCAACTTCTTTATTTTAGAGCTTTTTTTCTTTCCAGTCAGTTTAATATATTCAAAAATATTTCTTTCAGATGATTCTGAGCTTCCAGTGTCTTTAGAGTCTTTTAGCAAACAGAGCAGGTCTTGGAGCCTCCACCACTCGGGTTGTTTGCAGCGCCTGCATGAAGAATAAATAAATTTTAAAAAAGTTACTTTTTGCATGTGTAGTTGTTCACACATTAGTCAGAGCTTCTTCCTATTTACATTTTTCAATTATGTAAAGTTGGTCTCATAAATGTTTTTCCTTCAACTTTTTCCAATGTAACAGAAGTTAAAAGCGACAGCTAATCTTGACCACTTATACAAAATCAAGGGTTGATGTTCTTTCAACAACACAGAACCATTGTTAGGAGCGTTTTCACTTTTTATAACATTCATGCCTTATAACATGCATTATGGTCATAATCCATAGTGAATTACAGCGATTATATGGTACATTGTTTTATGACTTAGTCAAACTGAATAGAGCAAAATATCAGATAGCAATAAACTTTTGTCACAGAGCAGTGAGTTTAAAGGATCACTTTACCTTTTGCTGCATGAGCAGCCTCTTTTGCAGCCTTCTCTTCCTCTATGGCTTTGAGTTTAGCCTCATATTCCTCTTTTTTTGCATTCCATTCTTTCCTGTTGTTAAGGATGCCATCTAACATAGGCTGGATTTGGGGGTGGAAGCGAGAAAATTCCTGAGAAGATAAAATTTAGAACAAATGGCTGAATGGTAACAAAAGATGGTGAGTCTTGGTCCAACCCATTGTTTTGCTATGAAATGAACCCAAACATGGGTTGCATTGCTATTTTATGCATTAAGAACTTGTTGTAGGTAATACCTTGTAGACAAATGTGCAGACAAAGTCAATGAAACCACATTGTAGCTTTGGAAGCTCTGCTGCTTTGTTCCTGTCCATCATGGGCTGGTGGAAAAGACAGAATCAAATCATTGATACTGAAAACTCAATGAAGGAAGCAATTTATTTTACCTTCATTAGTTTTCTGGCTATCAGTTTCTCTTATCTATAAATATTATTATTCACCCAGATATTACCTACATTGCCCCCACCATCATTTTGTAAATATGGGTAAAAAATGTCCTGATTGGAGAAGCAGAATCTCAAATCAAAATATATATTTTTGAAAAGAAAAAATAAAATAAGAATAATTTTTTTTTTTTATCTCATGTTTCAGGCCCAGTAAAGTAATAGTAACCATTACTATAAAATAAATGTTTTGAAACATTTATTACTTTGTACTTTACTTTTTTTTAATTGACGAAGAGCTTTGAGGAATTAAATGGTAATTTATAATTTTATGATTCCCTAAATATGATGACATAATGATCTATTTCTCTGAGATGGTCTTCAAAGTAGGACAAACAAAAAAATAGAACATTTGAGAAAAGCATTTGAGTATTATTATAACTCAGAAAATGGCTACAACAAAATAGTTTTTGTCCATATAAACACACATTAACAGTCAGGGCAATAATTTAAAAGCTTTAAATGACAAAGCCAGTCAAGAACCCACACTTTTCTTGCCAGTGAGGAGGATGCAAAGGAAGTAAGAGATTCAAAGCTTCCTGCTGAGCTCATCTTTTTTTCCATGTGAGATTATCCTTACTATAATAAATGCATATTTTTTTACAATCTCTTTAAAACATTTTTGCAGGGTGCCAATAATTGAGCAGAATTCTTGTATTTGATGCTGAATTTATCCTTGTTGCAGTGTACTACCTTCTTTGTTATAACACCCATTTATGCAATGTTGGTTTCGACTGCAACTTGCAGACTCACAATAGGTTGCTGTTCCAGCACTGTCCTCTCCAAATCACCCTGCTCCCAAAACTCTGCCGCCACAGACAAGGCAACCTGAAAATTACACACTCAGTTCATTATCTGCTAACAACCAAAATCCCTTTTTGCTTAAACCTTTTAATTTCATTACTCTTACCTTGCTCTGCACTTCCCAGGGCTTTGTGATGGCCGACAAGTCACATGCTGTCATCATCATGGCCCTGAAATAAACGTTATCCAGGTTATAAACCCACTGGACAGTCGACACCTGAGTATTTTCATTTCACTCACATGACGATCTCTTTTCTGGTTGTTTCTAGAGACATGAAATCCACCCATTTCTTTTCTTCTTCATATGTTTTTGAAAGGTCCACAATCTTTTGGAACATTGTCCTCTTCCTGCGACAGTAAAAGATGAATCACTTTAATTTTTAACCAAGAGAAAAATGTGTTGACAAGGCTGGACTTAAAAGTTAGAGACACTTCTCACTTGAAATAAAGAGCCAAGTCGGTGGCGATGATAGCAATGTCGGTAAGATGAATCACGTGTTCTACCTGCCGCCTGTTCAGGTTCTGATAGATATTCAATGACTGCAGATGAGATACAAGCAGTGAGGTGGGTATATTCAGAGACTGTAAGACACATAACCTACATGTTAGGTTAAACGGCATTTCTTTACCTCGTCAGAGAGAAGGAACTTTCCAAACTCGAGATGGTGTCGTTCCAGGATGGAGGAGCCGTGTAGCTTGGCCAGAGGATTACCAGATCTGTTGGATTAAATTAAAAAGAAAATCCTTAAATATCTGACAACTTAATCGTCATCTGATTCAACTGAAAAGCCAAGTCGTAAGAAGTCTAACTCAAAAGTATTTTTAAATCGCCTTGCATTCAGGCTCGCCACTGCAATAATAACTTAAATTGGTGAGTTATTGCAAAACTTAAACCATAATTAACAAACTGGTTCAGTAAGAAATTATGATCCAGTTTACTTACAACCACAAGAAATTTAAATGAAGCTTTTTCTTTTTCCAAATTACTAATCTAACAGTGGTTTGCTGGATTTCCTGTAGTTCACAGTAGGTTGTAATTTCTTACTACAAAGTATTGAATTTAAATGTGCAAAGTGATATCTTGGAAGATACCAAGTCAACTTACTTGACTTGGTACAAGTTGTTTGTTCCTCTGTGATCAATATCATGCAGAAATCCTGCCGTTATCATGGCCATGACTTCTAGATCTGTGTAATATCGCTTCAGATGCCCTGTCTGAGGACAGAAAGGAAGAAATATGCAGTGTAAAATAGAAATATTTATGTTTTGAAGAATAAATTACAACTAAACTTGTTTAAGTGTAAATTAAACTGGTTCATTTTCTTTTAGTGTTTTGTAAATGGGCACTGCAATTAAAAAAATATTCACTGATACCGTTAACAGTGTGAACATGGTCTGTCCCACGTTGAAGCCGTGGCGCCAGTTGTGGTAGGTGATTTTTCTGTAGCCTTTACTGACTGAGTACATGAAACGAACCAGCACCTCAGAGGAAATTAAAGAGTTAATATCTCAGACTGTTTGTGCACACTATCAGCAATAAATGTTGTAACTATATTACTTCTTGAGGGATCTGGAACTTCTTCACTACACCGACTTCATAGTACATCTGGATCCCACACTTCACCAGCTCCAGTTCTGTGCAGTTAAAATCTGAGAAGCGAAACTCGTAGATCTCAAATTTCTTGATAAGAGGCGGCAGGTCTTTTTTCTAAAAGGACGACACCAGAAAATGAAAGCTGTGTGAGAATAAAAAACATGTTTTCATGAAATATTTTCAATGCCTGGAGTCTCACATTCTGATTTTATTTTTTTTCCAAAATAAAAACAACCTTTATAGTTGGAAACCCAAAATAGACGTGTTTAGGCGTTACCAGAATGTCAAGAAGATCCTCTTCTTCACAGTCCCAGGGCTCACAGTCATAGACCTCTCTTGTGTTCTAGAAAAATTGGCATTATATACTTAAACCAATCAAAACTCTAGGAAAACAAATTATGAAAAATCCAAACATTTAAAAGGCAATCAAAATTACTGACACTTTTCTGTGAGGACACAAGACATTTTAAAATGCTTTTTGATGAATGAAGAATTAGTGCATCTATTTAGTCTAACCCTTCAACACTTTGTGTTCTGTTTGTAGTCTGTTTTTTGACTCCCTTTTGCCATGTGATAAGAAAACAACGACAAATGGACTTGTATTTAAAATGCTGACACTTTGTAAAATAAGATGCAAATGATGAATATTTCACAATAGCTTTATCGCTTAATTTATTTAAAATTACTCCAAACTGGAATTAGTTTTAATGTATTTTGCAAATGCAGCCAATTCCTTCTCACCAGTTACTCTGAAATTAATCTTCAAAATACAATCCTCAAAAAATTTCTCAGGAGCATAATGCTAAGAATCCACTTCCAATTTGTGACAACATAAACAGATTAAAATACAAAAAATATTACTTTCACATATGTTTAAATAGAAATAACAAAAAATGTTCTGCGAGGAAAAATAATTTAGCTCCCTCAACATAGTATCATTCCCATTAACACGAAAGGTACTGCCTTTATACCAGGGCAGTTTTCTGGAGTAGATTTTTATTTATGCAATCTAACTGATTCCTTGAAGTAAAAATGTGCCTTTGAAAGCAAGAATGTTGTATTTTTTGTAAGTAAAAGTACCACTGACCAGGACATTCTGAATTTCATCATTTCGACATTTAACATGGTAGAGCACCATGTCTTGAGCGATGTCCTTTCGGTTCTCCAGCTTGTTCATCTTATCATATGTGTCCGTGTTCAGAGCTGACCATCCCAGGAACTGAGTCAAAGCCTGGGAATCAGAAAAATCAACATAAAAAAAAAAGAACGTTCAAAGAATATTAGGAAAACATTTTTTATGGATCTTTGTAAGTAGATGAAAACTCATTTAGTCAACCAACAAGGCTAGATTAGCTATACCTCCATGAGATTTTCATCGTGATCATCAAATGGCTTCCCATCTTTCCTGTTGTAAAACGTTGCCACACCGACTATTTCTTCTTTCTTGTTGACAATTGGAAGCGAGAGAACATTTTTTATGGTCCAGCCACTGCTATCCAGCGGCTCTGTCTGCAATGACAAGAAAACACAAACAAGTCTGTAATTATCTGTATGTATAACTTGATTTCATATTTATTTCAGTCAGCAACAACATTTCCAAAACACTTCAATGAGTAGGAATTAAGTGCATTAGAAAACAAAGTACTTAGGGACCAAAATGTAGACAGACGCCTCAGTTTAAGACAGACACAATCACATTTGCTTCTAACAAAACAAAACAAAAAGATTGGTGATGTAATACTTAAAATAAATATTAATTTGGGACAAATCATGTCCAACAAAATACTAATGCTTATGCCTCATGTATCTATTATTTAAATAGAGGAACAATTGTTTAAAATAAATATTTTTGTAATTCTTTTTTTAGTTAACATATCTTCTTATTCATTCCAATGCAGTTATTTTTAAATAACTAAAAATATAGCCTGAAATAACGTTTGTGTATGGTTTCTAATTTCTAAGCATAGAACAAAGATAAATATTATTTCTTTCCAAATCGAGCTATATCGAGTAACGAGTGCACTATACTATAAGCTGCACCTACAATTTAAAAAAAATAAATAAAAAATTAAATAAATAATAATAATAATAATTAAAATAAAAAAATAAAAAATAGAAACGCACATTATATAAGCTGCACCGGGCTGTAAGCCGCTGGTATCTCCGCTGCTCTCAGTTTTCCATGGGCTGCTGGATTTATTAAGGTCGCAGCCCTCCGTCTCTAATGCCGGACCAAGTTTCGTTCACGCCGAGTTTATGTGCAGCTTATTTCCCTCTTGTACTGCCAGATCGAAAGCCCTCAACTATCTGGGCTTTAAGAATTTGAAGAAATATCTTCCTGCCTGCTGCTAGCATGTGCTTGTTCTAAATCAAAATGAGCACTTTCTTCTTTGATTTCCAATTTTGACTTCCAATGATTCTCTTCCTGCTAGAGAGCCCCCTGGTGGTTCCACAGAAAAACTGCACCGGACTAAAAGCTGCATGGTTCAAAGCGTAGGAAAAAAGTAGCGGCTTAAAGTCCGAAAAGTACGGTACTTGGAAGCTGTTACAAATCTTTACATTACCATAAGCGTGTGACCCCCTGTAATTGGAGCCCACCCTCCGGTCCCCCTTTTTGAACAGGGGGACCACCACCCCAGTCTGCCAATACAGGGGAACTGCCCCCGATGTCCATGCAATGCTGCAGAGTCGCGTCAGCCAACACAGCCCTACAAAATCCCAGGACACGCTCCAGGCACTATGTTTCTCGGCTGGCCTGGCCTGGCCTCGGGATTCCCCCGGAGGAGCTGGAACAAGTGGCTGGGGAGAGGGAAGTCTGGGCCTCCCTCCTTAAGCTGCTGCCCCCGCGACCCGATCCCGGATAAGCGGTAGAAGATGGATGGATGGATGGACATTACCAAAAGGAAATGAAGGTATTTTTATATTACAGTTAAATTTGAGTCAATCAATCTTTTATTAAATGCATTTTTTTTTCCAGGTTTGGTTTTCTAAGTCACCAAACCATCAAACAGCATGTTAACCTTTTACTCAACACTATTATCCAAACTTCATTTACTGCCATTGAGGTTGACTATCCATCCAGTCATTGTCTTATTCATGCAGTAAACTGTAAATCATCAAGTTTTTGCAAGGTGAAGCACCTGAAGGCGTGTAAAGTTTCTCACCTGGAACTGAAACGTCTCATCAGCGGCTGCATTCATAATGTTGCAAATCTGAAAGGCGGAAAGTAGCAGACTAATTAATTTGGCTTCATGTAATTCAGCAGCTCGCTGCAGTTGTTGAAAAGAAAACTCACAAAGCCGCTCTCAGCAACATAAGTGGGAAGGCCGCTGCTCAAGGCCCAGTGGTCTGCAGGTGGATTTCTTTGAGACAAATTGAAAAAAAAACATAAGTCAGAAGATGGGACTACAAATTATTTCCAATCTGTTACTGATCTATGATTATTAGTTTAATATTCTTCAAACTCAATTGATAAGTGTCAAAGTAAAAGCATCACTGACTAAACGTAAAAAAGAGAAGGTTGTACTTGAACTTACGGTATTACTTTGATGTCTTCTTTTCCATGGAGTATGTAGTCAATCACTTTGTAGAAAATTACTTCCTAACAGGTAAATTAAATAGATTAGCAATAGAGACCAGAGACTTTTTAATGAATAGACAAGTGATGACAAATTAGGAAAAGTTAAATGAAAAAATGCACCCTGCCATCTGGAGTTACAGGTCCACTGTAAGGTGGCTGCTCTCCCATCAACACAGGCCAAATGTCAAAGAACTCCTAAAACAAGGATGGTACCAGTCAGTAACCTCTTGGTAAATTACACAAAATAATTTGGTCACAAAATAAAGATAGACATCAAACCTTTTCCTTTGTCATGTCTAGTAACCCCACAGAATATCGGTCACAGTTGAGGTAGGCCCGGACTGTGTACAAGGCTTTGTGAAACTGTCGCTCGATGTCTGTCAGCTCTTCAAACACCTTGTTGGCAGACCACAGCAGCAGCTACAAGGAACATAAAAGACACACAAATGCAGCGTGCATACAGACATAGGAAGGACAAACTGTTGATTTAACGTTTGCCAGCACCTGTCCTTTGCGTGTCTCACAGTTGTGGAGGTAACTTAGGTGAAAGATCTTAAGGTTCAGGGAGGCAATTTTCAGGTACTTCAGGAAGAGCTGCAAACACGAGCAGGGATATTAATTATGTGTCATACTAATTTAAAATGATTCCACATTTTGTCACGATACAGCCACAAAAGGTGTTATAACATAAAACTCTTTTCTATGATGAAACACAAAGTTGCATGTAATTGTGAAGGAAAAAGAGATTTGGTTGTAGGTTGGTTTATAATAGAGATAAATATGACCAACAACAATTCACAAATACAATATCTAAAATTTAGAGACCGTGGGAGGAACCCGGAGTACCAACCTACACATGGATGGGGAACACATGCGCTGAATACAGAATGCAACTAAAATTTAAAAAGTGAGGCATGCTTTTGTTTCCATTTCCACTTGAGTCAACATTTTTGTAGAGCTGCTAAATATCAAAAAACTTTTGGGGGCTCTAACAAAGACTGTCCAGTAAACATCTTAGTCAGATTAACGTGTGTTGGTATGTTTGTTGTTTTACCATCCCAGGCTCAGGCTGTCATTTTGAAACTTAACAGATGTTGAAACTGTTCAACATCTTTCTCCTGGTTGTACCAAATTTTATTCAGAATTTCATAGGAAAGGGGACTGAATACATTTCAGATTTATAAATGTGCAAAAAATGTTAAAACTCACTCTCCCTTTTAACAATTACTTATAATTATTCTTGGTTTATTACGTAAAACAAAATACATTGAAGTCTGTAATTGTAATAGAACATTTGAATGTATTTTTGGTTGTTTTCTAATATTGGTAATTCTTTTCTTTTCTTATTCATTCAAATCCCCATCTTACAAAAATATGGAGTACGGAAGTGCTCAAAATTAAATAAATAAATGAAAAATAAAATAAGCATCTACATGAATAATTAACAGATACATATGAAATAGAATTATTAAATATGTTAAATTCTAATTTTTCACTCTCTTAAAAATATGTTCACTAAAATGAAACGTTATTACAAAAATAATTTGTGCTGATAAAAATCTTGAAATTAAGCTTGATATAAAAGCGTATAGTACACTGTTTGGCTTTATTTGTTTCAATCCTGCACCAGATTACTTTACTTCACTAATTCTCCGAAGAATTTGATTGTATCTGAACTGTTCTGTTATTAACACATCAGCTGTGTTGTGTGCGTCGCCACCAGTAACTTGCGGACTCACGTCTTCATCCTGAACAGTGAAATGTGGTCCTGAGGTCTTGTTCAGGGCCATGATCACAGCCACCAGGTCTTTGCCATTGAGGATTGGCGCTGCCAGCACGTTCCTGGTCTCATATTCTGTGAGTTCATCAACGAATGAACTGAAATACTGACTCTGAAAAGATAGAACATTCATAAACACATGTGAAAGTCTTATTTTTTTATGCTACATTAAGAGTTTAGGAGGAAAAATATTATCTTCTTAAAAGTGGTTAGTCTGATTTAATGTGTTCTTAGCACTAGAAAATGTCTCAAAATACTAAATAGATCTCAGTAAATAGGCCAATGTGATTATTGCTGTCTCAAGTCTGATTTTAGTGAAACACAGTGTCTCATTCTAACAGTAATAAACTTGGTTAGAAAACAAGCAAGCAATTAATTTCTTTTATTTACAGGTTGCATGGAAATAACGCAAACTAGTTTTGATCTGTTTTACTTTCCTGCTGACAGCCAACTAAATGTCAGCAGCGTCTAATCCATGGCTACAGCAGCGGATGATGCGATCTGAGAATAAATGGAAATGAGATTTACAACCACACTTTGTTCAAGTCTACAGCAGGGAGACTGAAATACAAATTAGGCAATTGGTACATGTCATTTGTAAAATGTTACATTTATAATTATGTTTGATATCCAATTAATTAGCTTTTAATTCGCAAGACTTCAAATATCTGGATTATTTACTTTCAGATTATCTTTAAATATTAGCTTAAGGTTTTAAATTGGGGAGTTATATTGGGTAGAACAGCCAAATACTGAAGCACAAGACTCTTGATCGGAGCTGCTTCGAGGCTGGATGAAGCTTAGTTTAGTATAATTAACATCACAACTAACTCTTATTTTGCTCATTGTGAAATGATAATTTCAGACAATATGTTGTCTCTTAAATTGTAAGAGACAATTGTCTCAGACAATATGTCTCTTACATTATCAAGAGTGTAGCACAGTTCACATATTATTTGAATAACTGGCACATTTTCTTATGTTATTTTCTTCATTTTATATTTACTCTGCAAAAGATGTTTGAGTGAATTTAAAGTAAGTCTTGTTTTGGAAAAGCTTGACAACAAATATGAATCTTTGAGACTTAAATACATTATGGTAATTCAATAAATTTGAGCGTGTCCTGCTGGCTACGTTTGCTTCTGTCTCAGGCTGTGTGCATCATCATTGAAAGCTTAAGAGTAATTCTCACTGGTTCATCTTTTTGCTCTGACTCACAAACTGATGTCCAACCTCCCTGCCCCCACTTTACCTCTTTGACATCTTTCACGTTGACATTCTTCTTGGTGAGGGCCACGTTGCCAACTATTCCCAAGTCCAGAGGGTAGACGATCTCAGAGTCTGGGGGAACCACACAGTCCTCCAGGACTGAATTGGTTGAGACGTTGAAGAGCCTCGTCGCCAGCTCTCCGATGCCGTTCCGCTGCCGGTACATGAACAGGCTGCAGCGGTCGGCGTGAATGAGAGCTCCGAGCCGCTTCAGGATCTTGAAGACCACCTTTTCCATGTTGATGTTCTCTTGCATGTCTTTGATCAAATCAAACATTATTCGGCTTTCTTCAACCTTTGAAAATTAGAGAAATATAATCTTTTTTTTAAATTCACAAATATTATTTTCTTTTTATTCTGAGATATCATCAAATATGTAACTTACCCGACAAAGTTCCTCCAGCTTTCCAAAGTCAATCTCTTTCTCTGGGAGTCCTGATATCTTCGATATGGAAGAAGGGCTCATTGTTTTGCAAAAGTATTTTGCAGCAAACGCAGGGTTGTCGTGAAGAAACTTCTCCACGTCTTCTTTTTGCACACCCATTGTTCCTCCTTCCTCTTCTTCTGTCAAGTATTCCTTGTCCTCTTCCTTTTCTGCTCAATAAAGAGCCAGTGCTGCTCTAATCGAGCAACCGCTTCGCCAACAAGAAACCACAAATAAGCAAAACAACTTACACACCAAATGCTATTTTATTAACTCAGGAAAAGAAACAAATCTTACCCAGGTGATGCACAGACTGGGGGAAATTGAGGTGAACACATTCAAATGCAGGCAAAGAAAGTTAATAATTCCCCTGTTTAGTAGGATGAGTAGACTGCAAGAGGGAGAGCCCTGAGGAGAAGGCAGAGGGCTGAATCCCAGCAATCCCTCTGTCATCAGCAGATAGTGCTGAAGGTTAGCAGGGATCTACCTATGCTAAACTCATCAGCTGATCATGTAGTAACAGATGTGGGCCAAAGGACCCAGCCTTCACTCTGCATTCACCACATTCAGACCAGAATGACTCCTCTCCTGAGAACTGTGGCCTTAGTAAGAGTGTAAATGTGGACTGTAACATGTTTTCATTCTTGTATCATGTTTTAATTCTTCTTGTGAAATCAAAATTTTATATTGTTGAAGCAATTCTATTAGTTGCAACTGAAAAAGCAGAAATTACACGCTGACACCATATTGTTCACATTAATTTTAAGCAAACATATTTTATATTGATATCCCACGTTAAATATGATTCCTCTGAATCTGTACAAGGTGTTTAACTCTATTAAACAAGGCCTCCTTTGCATGATCCTCTGTTTTCTTTGGACACCGATAATCTCAACATGCAAACTCTTTTTCTGCAAACAACCTTTATTGCAGGTTGACATGAATAAAAAGGGATGTAATGCACCTCCGAAGGAAAACTAATCCTTTCATTCAGAGCTAGGAGTGGCAGCCGTCTATTATAAGGCTGCATAAAGACCTTAAGCAAAAGGTCAAATAGATAATCTGCTGCCACTATAATACATAATGACAGGTGTGTATGCATGCATGTGTGTGAATGTACGTTTGTTTTCCTGCTAGTTCTCAAACAGTGAGTGAAAGTGATATTGGACTATTTTTGGCCTGGTAATGCATGGTAGCCTGTTTTTTGGAAAACAGGGTAGGACAAACTTGAAAGGAAAGATGAATGTGTTGAAAAGCATTTCATACCCATTGTAAAGTTTGGTGGAGGATGTCTAATGCTGTGGGCCCATTTCTCTGCCAAAAAATACTCTCATGTACTGTTGACAGGATATCTCAAATACAATTCCAAGTCCCTCTTATAGTAAATTGAAAATGAGTCATTATTGGATCTTTTTGCAAGATAATGATTCAAGATATTTCTAAAGAGCTTGTAGAGATGGTTTATCAGACAGAATCAAACTTCTCCCATGTCCTTTTCAGTTTCTATATTTAAATCTCTTTAAATATAGAGAAATTAACATAAATGTAAATGCCACCATAAAATGTAAACATGTAACAATATTGTGTTTGTAGCATAATGCTAGTTGAAACAGAATAATTGGCTATTGGCATGAATTTTTTAGCAATAAGTGAAACAAATTAAGCCACATAATTTTACTTGTATAAGGATGAAACACTTATCCACTCATTAGCTGATACTTTTGTGAACCTTCTTACTCCAAGGCAACAGTATAACCACCTGCACCACTGTGCAGTCCGCCGCAGCGCAGCTGAAAACGTCTAAGTAAATGATGTATGTGGAATTTCTTGACTAAAAATAAAGGTCTTGAAATTAATAGGTGTTAATACAGTGTTCTATAGCTATTGTGGTTTCTTAGGTGTTATTTGATATTGTGAAATGTATTTTATTTTTGTGGTAAGTGGGAAGTTAGGCATAATTTACATATTATAAATACCCCCCCCCCCCCGAACCCCAAAAAAATGGTCCACTGCACTGGTTGCACTGCTTGACAAGCCCCAGCAGATGGCAGCAAACACAATTATAAGTTCTTCAACTTAAGAGTTAAAGTGAATCCTCCAAATATCCATGATAAAGTTTTTGCAACATTTTTCTTTCAGACAGACTTAACAACCTGTTTGCACATTTTGAAGCATCAAATACAAAACTTGCCAGCAGTCTTCCAATAAGGATGATCCCTGAATGCTTCCCTATCAAAGTTATCCAAGCAAAGTGGGTAGAACCAGGGCAAATCCAGAACCCGAAGCTGAAGGGATGATATATTCCATTTTTGGGGATGTATTGTACTTTTTGGGAGCTTTTGTTTCCTGAGACCCAGTCTAAATTTTTTTAACAGCCTGTTAAACCATATATCAAATACAGTCTCAGTGCATCACTGAATCCAGACCAGTTTGCCCATCAGCCAGCAGCTCAAAGCAGGATGCAGTATTCATCACCTTAGCCCAAACAGTTTTTGATCTTTTATTCAAAACTTTCTAGTGAAGCAATCAGAATTTGTCCTCTTTGGAAAAAAAAATAAAACTGAGCAATGGGTTTCCACAAAGCTGTGTTCAACAAAAAGTTGCAACAAAAAGTTCCAGTTTGGATCTTATTAATTAACTGCAAAACAGAAACTGAAATTTCTACAACATATTTTACAGATTTTGCATTGAGCCCTTGAAGTTTCCATTCAGCAGTTATATCAGTGTTTTGTAATCTATTTTGAGCAGCAGAAGTAGGATTACATCCCTGATACAGTCAATGGAAAAAATAGATCAGTAGTCTTGGCTGACTTCTCTGTTCTCTTCCTCTGTGAGAAGAGCCTTTTACTGTCTGTACACATAATAGTGAGACGGCAGACGGCTATATAATAAGTTATTATGCCAGCAATTACACAATATGCTGTACTGATAGTGATTAGGGATAAACCAGGAAATGAGACCCAGTGTCTGCTTAAAGAGATAAACGAATGTCTACTTTCTCTCTTTATGTGGATTGAGTTAATAAAGTTTCATACTTTTACTACTTAGTGATTGAGAAATTATTTAATTGATAAAGCAAGTTTTGTTAATAGCAGCATCCACAGTTAAGTAACTTTTATTCATCTAATTATCTGACTGTATTATTTGGGCTTGTTTATAGACTACCTCTTAACAGATTAAACCTTGGTTCCTCATCACAGAGACAGTGTTGGCAGACAGACCCAGGCTATTTATTCTATCCACTGAGAGTGAGGTAAAGCTGTGCCTTAAACTAAACTCTGCCATCTGTCCAAAGTGCCAAATATACTTGTGTTTATTTCTGGATTTACCCTGACCTTTCATGACTTCTTCACCCAAAGTTTCTCAGAATATCTTTCTTTAAGTGTAATAAGTTGTTTTTCTTTATCAAGATCAGATAGTGGCTGATGTTTAAGGGCGATTGGCATCATCATTTTAAAACAGTTACGTTTGGAACATTCACATGGGTATTTTTAGATCGGATCTGTTGTTTAGTTTTTGATGTGTTGTTTTTAGATGTACTTTTATTCAACTCTGCAGCTTTTCTAGAACCAATGTATTTATCACTTAATATGAAAACTCTAATGTGGGTTGTGAAACAATATGAGTGAAGTTTTCAGGTACCACTCAGAAATCAAATTGGACTCAAACTGATTACTAATTACATATTTTTCCTAATTATCTCCAAACATGTTCCTGTTTGGTTCAGTGGAATTACCTCAATTATTTCCATTGGCTAAATACCATAATGCATCTTCAAAAAGTGTTGAATTAATATAATTTTTTCTGTATTTTAGAGCATATATTGGATGTCATATTCTGTTGTATGGCATTGGCAAACATACTTCAGCTGTTTGTAAAAGACCAAACAACAATGCTGTGTTTTTTTTGTAACCCACGGAAGCAATTAATTAAAAGCCTGTGTTTAAATACAACTAATTTGCCAGCCGGTGTTACGCATGTGCCTGCTCTACTGTGTTTCCAGTCAGTTACATAATGGTCTAATTGTTTTTAGCGTAAGTCTTGGACATAGAAGCCAGATTACGACAAGGATTTCAACCCAAAGAGATTACCTCTAGATTTAAGCACCTTATTTAGTTCCAAGCAATGAAAATCAGCCATAAGCTTGTCTGCTGGGCACGTATATAAAGGCAGCCACCAACCCAAGACCTGATCTGCTGCAGAGCGAACACATCCACACCCAGAACTTTGATTTTTAATCTCGACTGCTACTCTTAACCCAAACAGGTAAGATGCTGGATTTGGATTTTAATATTAGATGTCTTTTGAGGTGCATCTATACATTCTGCGCTCTAGTAAGGAACTGTGGAAAATTGCAGACCAAAGACAATCCTTGAACCTTATTTGATATTAGAATATAGAGTGCAAACTAAATTTAAATGCTGCAATAGTGTAGCAGAGTAAAATAATATGGTTTTGCGTATTTTGTTTAAAATTACTCTAAATGGTGAAAAAATATGTAGTCATTTTCTCTTAAACACATGTTTTGGTGTGTTTTACGCTTCATTCCAGAATGGGATCCTTTAAGCTGGCCCTGCTGCTGGTCTTTGTGTCCTGCGTTGAACGCAGCCTGTCTGCCTCCTGCATTGTAGATAGTTTCTCAGTCAAAGAAGACTTTGATCCAAAGAGAGTGAGTACAAGAACCGAATTGAGATGTGAATGGCTGGGGGAAAAAATAGACTCTAAATATTTCTGACTTCCCTTTTTTTTATTATTTCTGACAGTATGCTGGGAAGTGGTATGCACTGCAGAAGAAAGACCCAGAGGGGCTGTTCCTGCAGGACAACATCTCCGCCGAGTACACCATTGACGATGATGGCTCCATGACCGCCTCTTCCAGGGGACGGGTCACCCTGTTTGGGTAAGGAACAGAATATTCATAAGAGGTTCTGTATCAGATACTGCTCTGTAAAATGTTTTTCCCTTCTTTAAAAAGTGATGATGACCTGACCAGGGCAGGAAAAGATGTTCTTTTCCTTAGCCAGGTTTTCAAAAACATGTTCAGGACAGAAAGATTTAGGAGCAAAAGCATCCTAAGCATTAGTTATAAGCAGAGTTTTCACTCAATAATAAAGGATTAGGAAGAGATATATAATCAAGAGGGTTGTTTTGCATGTTTTATAAAAAAAAATAGCTATAAGCATTCAGAAAAGTGAAACAAAAGAACTTGTCTTGCTTCATTGATCTGATTTTTGGTTTTGCAGCTTCTGGGTTGTGTGCGCTGACATGGCTGCTCAGTACTCTGTACCTGACCCTACCACCCCTGGAAAGATGTTCATGAACTACCAGGGCCTGGCCAGCTACCTTTCAAGCGGAGGTACGTTCAACACTCCTTTCCATCACACATTTGCATTTTTACACTTGATTCCTACGACCGTCGTTCTTTTCTGTCAAACTAGGCGACAACTACTGGGTGATTGACACCGACTATGACAACTATGCCATCACCTACGCCTGCCGCTCCCAGAAAGACGATGGCAGCTGCGAGGATGGCTATGCCCTGGTGTTCTCCAGGAACCCCCGTGGCCTGCCTCCAGCGATTCAACGCGCCGTCCGTCAGAAACAGGAGGAAATCTGCATGGCCGGACAGTTCCAGCCCGTCCTGCAGTCTGGGGCCTGCTGAGCAGAATCCAAGAAAGATTCTGCTCAGGGAGGAAAAGCAAGTGCCAGTCAGATGCTGACTTTGTGGATAGAGAGCAAGCAGAGGGGAAACCTGAGAGCATGTGTGTGTGTGTGGTTAATCTATAACAGTGATGGAGTTGAAAAATGCAAAGAGACAGGAGAAGAAGAATATTTCTCTTCTTCTGCCATTTATGAATTTTTCTTCAACTTCCTTCACATATCCATGTATTATTAGTATGATGATTAGTATTTTGGACAGATTTTTGTTGAAACAGATTTAATCTCAAAGAGACATTCCTGGCTAAATAAATTCTACATAAATACATACATACATACGTACAAAAGAAAAATGTTACTTGGCAGTAATGTTTTTGAGTGAATGTGACAAAAAAAAAATAAAGATTTTTTTTTTACACAAAATGCTTCAAGATTTTATTTATTAATTTGTGCAATTAGAGATGTAAATAAATAAATAAGACTGCAACATTACTGGTAAATTTCATGTACATAAATCTTGACACTTGCAAAAAAATGAAAAATGTAAATAATAAATGGTTTATTTTTTTTGACAAATAAAACATAGCTTTAGAACAATTTTGGGTATATACAAATGTTTTTATAGAACTTCATCTTTGTTTTTGGTTGTTATTCATGATAAAGAAAATTGACATCTCCAAAAACAATGTACAAGGAGAGTTACTCTTGATAAAAAAAAAACATTTTTATTTTCATTTCACTGAAAAAAGAGTATATTGATTCCCTTCTCAATCATGAAGAAAAAATGTTGGCAGTACAGCACTTTGGGTTTGATAAATATCGACTAATTTCTTTTTGCATCTTTTCACTAACGTCCTGAACATTCATCTTCTGTGATGAACTCCAAGTTCATTAAATGGAAGAACTCTTTGCAATCCCCCAAATGTTTTACTCCTTCCACAGATTAATATACTTACTTCAATCTTACTTTCATTAAGGATATGAAAAATGTTTGGGTTAAAAGTTCATGGTAAGAATTAGTTTTGTATCAAATAATGTGCTAACATTTTTATTCCTTTTCTGTTCTCCTGGATACTGAAACCATGGTTCATCTTTGTTTACACAAAGACACCCAAAAACTTTTACTTTAAACAAGATTTTCTCATGATACATTCTTTAAAATATGCTTTTCTTTTATAGCTTTTGATTTCTGAGACATTATAAACCAAACAGCATCAATTACTTTGGTTTAGGTTTTCTTTTATTCGCAAGCTGGCATTCCACAGTCAACACACAGCCAGATTATGGTGCAGATAATCAACATGCTTCCTGAATTTACTTTCCACCTTGTTCACGTTGCAGCTAACCTCACTTATCCACTCTGTACGTGTTGGGCCCACTTGTAAGAGGCTTTTTTTCATGTTTAGAGATTTTCTTTCTCTGTCCTGACTGTGTGTGAAGCCAATGCTTAACCATCAGGCTGGGAATAGTGTGGGGGTGAAAGGTGGGGATTTGGCTGGGAGTAGAGTTATTGTTGCTCTGCATCAAAGATTCAAATATCTGATCAGTATCCCATATGGGTTTTATCCTTGTAAGTGTTCTTTGGGCCCTAATCCAAGTCTATAGGACCTTATATGTCCTATAGAGTAGTAACACACTGGATATGACAAAGTGAGTTTTAAAGTGTTGCTGCACAGAAGGATGGGATATACTGAACACAAAAGACCAATTTATTGAAGCACTAACTCCCCAATTTACAGAGTATTGCTGGTTATGAAGATGGTCAAGACAAGCTGGTGAAGATCATCAGCTGTCAAGGATATGAAATGCAAAAGTGGTTGGTTAGAAGTCAAATGAACTTATTCTCTTGCTTCTTTAAGATGCTTCACCTTTCATCCAAAATCTTCTCCAGGTTTTGAACCGCTGCTGAAAATTGGAAGAAGAATGCAAATGGACAATTTGGAAAATTAATTTAGCAGTTAAGGACACATGGCCCAGGTCTCCATTCGGTTCAATATTTCAATTGTTGTGATTGACAAGCCAACTATAATGTTGATAATGCCAAATGAACAATTTTAGTCAGATGTTCAAAGGTGTGAATTGTTGCTAAACCACCTGGGAAGGCAAATGAAGGCTTCAGTTTAGGTGTTAAAAAAGATTAAACATATAATGCCATGCTGAAATTCACTGAGCCCTTGAGAGAGTGACCCAGTGTTTCACAGATGTTTGTCAGTCTGTAGGTCATTCTGTGGATCTATTTCATGGCCACAAGTGTTTAAAATCCACTTGTGGCCATGAAAGTGACTGGGCCATCTGAATGTAATGATTTGAAAAGGTGAGTAAATATTTGTGGGAATACAGAGTATTTTAATTTGTATGAACCTTCAATGGGACCATTTCAGTGTGTTTATGCTGTTTAAAAAAAGCATAAACACACACAATTTGGGTAATTATGTGTGTTTGGTAATGCTAAGAGTGTGCTAAATTTTAAAATATAAAAATTAGGTTCACAGTAACTTTTTGTTTTAAGTGCTTCATCACAATCACACAGGACCACAAACACAAACAACAGCAACAATTTAAGCTTGAAAGCATAAGAAACTGCACTTTGGTCATTCAGGTGTTTAATCCCTTATTATTCCTCGGAAATGATGCCAAACCCAACACAATATGCCTCACAGATGTGAGGGCAGTAAAGAGCTTAATGGTGTTCAGAGGTTTAGGAGTATTTGGTCAAACTGTACTAACTCAGCATTTGGGTCATGGAGGGCCCTTCAACCAAAGGTCAAACATATACAAGTATTTTTATCAATTTCATTATAATGACTACTTAATTTTTTCATAAAATTATTTTTTTATATATGAAGTTCAACTATTCTTAAATATTAGTTCATTCCTCCAAGTAATATTATGTGGGTTGCTGCATTCTGACAATGCCCAGGCATTGTCATCTATTTAAAAACCTGGATTTTACAGCATAAAATCTGTATAGCTACATAGGATTGGTAAAATAAAGTTTATATTAATTAATGTTTCTAAAAAGACTTTTCAGAAACATTAATTGTTGTACTAAGTTCAGTCCACCAGAGGGCAGCGCAGTTACACCCAGCAGCTCTTTGCCCTTATTGCTCTCAGTACAAGTGAAACCATCATCTCTGTAACAATAAGGTTGTGCTTTATATTAAAAGTATTTTACTACCCTAAACAAGACAGTGTGTATTTTTAATATCTTTGTAAGGTTCATTAAAAACACAACAGGATACCTTACTATTTTGGTCACTGCAATGTATTCAAACAACTGCTGTGTCAATAATTGAAGCAAAACAAACAGGAGGTTTCTTAGATAGACCACTGAATGTTGTCAAACTACTTTTGCTTTTTTAAGACATTCAAGTGCTGATCAACATTTAGTCTGTGCAAACAAAAAGAGAAAAGAAAGAAAACCTGACAAAAAAATAATGGAGGGATGTTATTCTTTCACCAAGAGGTCAGTAGGCCATAAGTTGTAGTACTGTCTGCAAGTTCTCTAACCTTTCACTGAAGTATTTTATTTTTACTATATTTTTTCAAATAGCTTCTGAACACAAAGTCTGCACTTTGAGTCTGCTTGTTTTCAAAACATCCCCTTATCCACATATCACTGTCTTGTCTCTGCTTTCATCGTGTCTCATTTTCTGTTTATGGCAAGAGCAGAAAATAGACTAAAAAGACATTGCCATCACTTGAATTGATGTGCCTAGTAAAAGTTTTCTATATGGTGTGGGGTATTTATTCTGAAATGAACAAATAATTAATTTTACTGCAGTCATATCCAACTAATTAGTAATCAGAAAGACGATTTGATTTAAAAAAAAAAAACTTCACAGTTGAAATTATTTATACATAAAGTTTCAACCAGAAGTTTGCCAAAACTGTTTAAAACGAAACACAAGCTTTACCTCGCTGTCTGATATTAAATCAGACTAAATAAATCATGTTTTGGGTCGGTTAGAATTACCAACATAATTTCTTTCGCAATGCTAGATATATATTTTTAAATTTCTCTTTATTTATGTCTTTTATCAAAGTCAGACATTTACTTATATATAACTATTCCTTTATATTAGATGGGAAATTTCAGATGACAAAGATGCAAGGTTTAACTGCATCCTTTGGAAATTATTGCATTAATAACTTGCACTGGGATATTGGTACTTCTTTATTTCGAGTACAGTCAAAAATCATCCAAAGATATGTAAATGTAACGGTAAATCCATGCATGACATTTTCTAAAGTCAACTTTACAACACAAGGAAATAAATACCTAATTCCACAGATTTTTCCAGATATAACAACGTTTTTGTTAGTCAACTCCCACCTAAAGATTTAGCTAAAAATGGAAATACATGTTTAGATGCAGTTATCTACTGTCATTAAGTTAATAAAAATCAAAGGATCTCAGATTAGCCAATGTATGGAAACATTTCTCTAAAACAAAAGAACATATATAGTCAAGGCATACTCCAAAAATGTCCGATTCAAAGTACTTTTTTCCTGTAAAACAGGAAAAAAGTTTACAGGGGTGCACTATTAAATGTAGGCTAACATGGTGATATTGTTTTCTATTGTTCCTCTGTGTTTCTTTTGCAAGCAATACCTTAACTTTTTAATAAACTCTTTTTTCTTTTTCCTATTTCTTTGTTTCTTCAATTTGCTCCACCTCGCTGGACTCATCCACCACTTTCCCATTGATCATCGTCTGAGTCACCACCTTCACAATCTTTCTGGTGCGAACATCTGGCTCCTCTGCACGGAAAGGAGATCAGGTGAGCTTTGTTTTGTTTTTAAAGAAGTTCACTAAAAACACACATGGTCTACATTTCTTGAAATCGTCTGATTCAAACAACTAAACAAAAAGAAAAACATTTCTGGCTGAGAGGAACAGAATTTCCAAGCTGGAATGAATGAGATAGAGGGGATGATGGTGTGAGCTTATGTCACCTTCTGAGATATATTTCCAGTGGGACTTTTGACATGAAACTTACATCAGATGTTGGAAAGAGTAATAATTCGCAGAACCAAATATAAAACGCACAAAGAAAAAACATGTAAAAAGGCAAAAGAAGCCAATTAACAAGATGAAATCTTTGATTATTTAGAAAATGATCCTGTTGTCAAATTGCAGAGCTGTATCAGCTGGTTAAGTTTTATTTATGGCTTATTAAAAGATCCCCATTACATGATAAGAGGAGCAAAACTAGAGAGTTCCTTCAAACTCTTTGCAACCTTACCGCAAAACTTACTGATGGCATTATTAAACTTCTGAAAGTTTCAGTAATCACAGACATAATAGAGAAGTGGACATGTATTCAGGATACGTAGCCACAATCAGTTTTTCATACCAGAATAATCACAAGAGCTGTCAATAGCAAACATCACACAGTTCAAGGTGGAAAAATGCACTGGGATTAGGTTACGAGGGTTAATCCCTCAACTTGCATTGAAAACCTACGATAAGAACTGAAGATCACTGCTTTCCATAACCTTCTAGATTTGAAGACAGTTTGTTTGGAGGAATGGATCCAAGTTGATACAGGAGATGTGTCAAGCTTTTCAAAAAAGGCTTTTCTAAAGCTGAATACTTTTACAATGTATTCCCTTGTCATTCCACTTATGAGAGTTTAATGTCAACTGCATCATTAGATACATATGTGTTGCATAGATTTTCTGACACAATTTAAATGAAAATATTGATGATTAAGTAAAAAAAACAATATGATGCAAGGAGAACAGTATGCTGAACAATAAATCAAACATTAAGACTACTTAATATTACCTCTCTTGAGTATTCTTAATCCCTTCTAATCCTTCGTATTTCAAAAGCATTTTGACTATTCAGCTAACCCCAAAGACACCTCTGTGTTTACTCTGTTTTTGTTTGTCTTCTCAGTCGAATGATTTTTGAAGCAGCCTCCTATTTGCTAACCCATCAGCATGAGTAAGTCAAATTAAAACACAACCGTATAAATCCTGTCCCACCCACAGTTGTTGCTTCAGGAGCTGAGCTGTTCTCAGTGTTTACTTGTTCACAGTTTCATAGAACTGTACTTATTCCTGGGCCTCTTGGGTGTGTTACATGTTCTGCCCCACAGACATTATCTATCTATCCATCCATCCATGTTGTATACGCATGTAATCCTAGTGGCTGCAATTCTCTGTATGCTGCAGGACTTTTCTTATTGTTTATTTATCTGAATCTTCCCAAGGGAGTTTCCTTTTTACTTCTCCCCATTCTTCACTTGTTATAAATTTGCTGAATCAGTTTCATAAGCAAACTCATTGTCTTAAGTCCACAAGGCGTCCAATTATTGACTGTCTATGACTTTTCCACTGCCTTACTAGTTTAAATTTGCAACATATCAAACATAAAATCACTGTAAATATATGCACTTTAGCCAAGATCTTCTCTTTAGCTAAGCTTTTGGACTCTATGTCAAACCCTTTTTCTTTTCGGTAACACTTAGGCTTGCCAGTAATTTCCATCCATGCTGATCTGATCTCGAATTTCTTACCTTGTTCTCTTCAAATTGATCTGCAAGACACTAAATCTAACACATGCAAAAAAGGGAAGAAACCAAGGACTCACTTTTTGGTGGAGCAATCACTTCTTTGACTCTGAGGGGAAGAAATAAAACTAGTTAGGATCACACAAAATAAGGTAAAGAAGACATTTGTGGGTATTTAGGAACACAGTGACCTGTCTGCTATTTTTGTTTATTTCCATGTGAAAAGAAAAATGTTTAACTATTTCAGTTTTAAAGATAAAGCTTCCATGAACAAGCACTGCTTACTCTGTCTCTGAAGATAGCAAATTGACATGATAAAATTCATAATTTAACAATAATTAAGGGTTAACTCTCTTCAAAATATTTTCATTCCACCCACTCGGCGTACTGCAGATTTTCAGTTTTCATTGTTCATGCCTGAGTTTTTAAAAATGAAAAGGTGTCGTCTCATTTAGTACATTGTAAAATGGCAGCAATGGGTCAATTTAGTCACAATTTGACAATTAATAATTTGGAAATTGTTTTCTAAAAAGTACTTGTTGACTTCTATGAATAATGGCCACAAAAAAAAAAGTTTGTTCAGTGCTATTTTGGTTAGACGCTTTATAACTTGTTAAATCATATTTCAAACAGGGATCAGAATGACATTAGGACTAATTAGAAAATGACATAAAATTATTTTAAATTAATTGTGATTTTAGTTCTTAAAATGTTATTTATCTCCATAATTTATCAAAATATTTAACTATGAGATTAAAAAATTTAATGAACTCTTGAAAGATACAGTTCATCCCCATGAACAACACATATGTAATACAAAATAGATAAGGAGTAATTTGACTCAAAGGAGGAATATATTATTTGAAATAACATAAATTGGTGCCATCTGAGGAATAGGTAAATTTTGACAATATTTTTATCTGAAGGACGTGATAATAAATGAGCAAGTATAGATGTACTGTGAATCATTGCTACTTTACATTTAAATTACACCAAAGTATTCTGTTTTCTTGACCTGTCATGATGAGAGCTGACTTTCCCATGTTATTAATATAAACTCTATCTAAAGCCACACTGTTTGAGCTTTCAAACATGCAGGTGGGGTGGGTTCTTACATGAATGAGTGTTTGCTCTTTGCCAGAAAAAACAGTCAGTTAGTAAGGAGCGGTGTTGTGTCTTTATGTAAAATGGCAAACATGGGAACATGTCTCCAAAGGAATCCCTGCAGCTTAAAAATGGAGTCTGTACATTGGAAAGGGATTTATTGGTCCGTGCATCATTAACTTTAAGCACCTATACAACTTTAAGGTATTATTTCAGGACTGGTACCAGACAAAGCATAACAAGAAATACCCAGCCTACATTGTAATCCATGAGAAAACAATGAGTGCAACCATGCAACTCAACTGCAATATGGGTCACAGCTGAGCCAGAAAAAGAGACAACAAAATTAAGTTAACATCTTTTCCTATCTGTGTTTGTAACTTGATTAATTTGCAAAAAAATCTAAGCAATAATATAACTTTTCTTGTAAGCCTGAAGCCTGAAAAGCTTTGTTAGAACCAGTACTCACATTTCCTCTCCCTCCAACAGGCGCCTATAGGTAGCAATCTCCATTTCCAGGTTCTGCTTGATGCGGAGAAGCTGCTCGTAGTCGGTCTTGGTGCGCTGCATGTCCAGCCTGAGCTGGGACAGGTCGTCCTCCATCTGGCTCAGGGTGACCTGCAGCCGCTCCATCTCAGAAGAATACTTCTGACCCGTCTCAGCCAGGTTACCTTCCAGAGCTGCTATCTGGGGGTAGAAAAGTGAAAATAACAGATTACACCCTGGATGTCTGTTTAAACTGATCATAAATTTAGCAAGCCCTTATTTATGCAGATGAAGGCTTTGTCACACAACACACCAAGAAGGAGGTTTATTAAAATCAGTTATGTTATTGTGAGAATGCAAAAATGCAGAAATCACTGATATGATGTTATTCTTCGAGCTTAGGAGGTTTCCTCTGACATACAAAGGGAAAATCTCTTAACACATCTAGGTTAAACTACTGTCATATTTTCCACATCTTCCCAAAGTCCACTTCTAAATGGTCTCATGAGTTCATCCTGGAAGGAAAATGGATCCAAGAAACCACTGACCCAGCAAGTTTGCACATCAAATCCAGGAAGATTTTGGTTGATTGCTGATTCTCTAATTATCCTGTGTTAAATGATCTGTTGGGGCACATTGTAAGTTTCATCTGTTTTCTGTACAGTTTGTACAAAGTTTAAAACTCCATGTTCCCCATTTGCTGTAAAGATTATCTCAGTTTAATTCTATGAGTTACTAAAGTGGTGTTACACTTTGCATTAGCAGCTGTTTTCAAAGTGTTTCAGAGCTACATTGATTAGCTTTGTTTTTCTTTTGTTTCTTTTAGTGTCAGTTCATCTGCTGTGAGTTAGTGGCTTCCTATCTTACCATCTATACTACATGTGTCTAAACAAGAAGAAATTAGTGTCTCACTATTGATGCGCTTTCAATCCAAATAGTGCATGTGTATTGGAATCGAGGTGTGGAATTAACAGAACTCTGCTACATCAGATTGCTGTTTTCTTTTTTCATAATGTCTCCTTCACTGATTCCTTTTAAAATTTACAGATCAACTAACTGCCTGGGAATTAAATTTCAATGCTAAGGAGTGACACCAAGTAGTCAGGTGAATGTCATCTGAAATGATCAGAAAGTAGGCCAAGCCGTCAGTTTCACTTTCAGACATGCTGAGCTGAGTCAACTTTGACCAACTCGGCATGCTACATATCATTTTCAAATGATGTATGCTACAGTGCCAAATGTGTAGTAATGTGGGTTTGGAATATTATATTTTACAGGAATATATTGGCTGATTACGAATTTGACTCGTAATTTTAGTAATTTGTGGATCTCATGATTAAGTTTTACATTTTTACTAGTGCTGATTTTAAGTAGGTTTTATATACTGAGGAATATTCAGTATGTTTTTATTTAGATTAACAAAGATAATTCAAAGAACTGCTAAGTCCTCAAGTTGATCGGATGAAAGCCGATGAAATCTAAGGATCTCTCGTCTGCTCCTGTTGCATCAGAAGGTGTTTTGCTGTGGTAATTTAGCCACAAGAATGTCTCCTACATCTAAAATAGCTTCTCCGAAAACAATCAGCAGATTCCTGAAGGGATAACACTTTGGTACCCAAAGCAAACACACCCACCTCAAAAACAATTAGCCGCCTCAGCGATGTACGTAACCCCGTACTATTCAACAACTGAATCCCACGTGCTGTTGCATGTCTTATCAACGTGGGAGAACATGTTCACTGTCAACATGGGATTACAAAAAAAAAAAAAAACAATGGAAAAAAAAAAATTGTAGAGTTCCCTAAATGTAGAGTGCTACAGCTTGGAAAGATATGAAATATGCAACAAGGTAAAAACTGGACTTTTTGAGACTGAAGGTTAATTTAAAAATTTTATTTGTAATTGCTCTCTCATGAAACCAGTCTCTCTTTCATGCTGTTAAATAATGCAGTGTGGTTTTGTTCAAGGTTAATACATGTAACCGTCATCTTAGAGTCCAGGCTGCGGTGTTTGCGTTGCTTTATTTACATAAGTTGATGCTTGTACATCAACTTATGTAAATAATGCATCTCCTCAAGACTTCTGAGGAGATGCAGACTGCTAACTAAACACTCCACATCATGTTTGACTGTCTATTCTGTCTGATCTCTTCATTTCAGCAGCAGCAGCTCACCTGTTTGTGCAGACTGTCCAGCTCCACCTCCAGTGTCTGCAGGAAGCGCTGCCTCTCAGTAAGCTCTCCCTGGGCTCCTCTCAAGGCCTCGTTGCTCTCCTTCACCTCATTCTGCACCGTCTCCAGCTGCACAAATGACGTGTTTCTATTGTGTGACTTTTGCCTTTTTAAATCTACGTATTGTGGATATAAACTGAAGAGTGCTTTGAATTTCCCCACACCTTCTTGCGGTACCACTGCTCTGCTTGGTCTTTGTTTTTCTTAACGATTCCCTCATACTGAGAGCGCAGCTCGGACAGAATGGTACCCAGCTCCGGTCCGCTGGCAGAGTCCACCTCAACGTTCACTTCATCCCTGGCAATGCGAGACCTCACCTGCTCCAGTTCCTTCAGGGGCATAAATATTATTACACTTTGTGTTTGCACTGTCATACTGTGAGCATGTTTCAAACATCTTTAATATCTGTGCAAACATGTTTAATAAAACCGAGAGCAGTTCCTGAGAAACAAAAACTCCAAGTTGCAGAGTACATTTTCATTATTTAGATGTCCGTCATTAATATTTGATTGGACCAAGCTCATCTTACCACCGGCTTTTCTTCTTACCCTCTTTTATTCCTGCTCAGGTGTGCTCAGTAAATCTATTTAGTCACATACAAATAGGCATACCATGCCTCAAAAACGGATTACAATCAAAAAAGATATTCTCTCAGGATTTTATGTGACAGAACAACAATAAACAGATCATAATTATAAAGTGCAAGTTGGATAATACCTGTTTGAAAAAAATATCCGACAAGAATGGTGCATGGGTGTAAATATTTTTAAGATATTGTGGGCTAAAGGATTTACAACCTTTAGGAAATTGTCCTACAAACAGGTAAATAACCACAGACGTACAACACAAAATGAAATGCAATACTTTGTCATTATTAATTAAAAAATTTTCAAAATGTAGAAACTGGAATCCAAGTACAACCATCCTGTTTTAGCAAAATTAATAAGCTAATTTGAAGTTGACAACTGAACAGTTAAAATGAATTAAAATGGTATGGCTAGTTTTGAAGGTTTGAAAAGACAAAAGTCAATCCTCTCAAAAAATAACCTGCTGTTTAATCTCAGCTTTGCAAAGTGGAAACTTATTTAAATAGTTCTGAAACAAATGGCACTACAGAAAATATGTTCTGGCCAAAACGCACAAATCCATTGTTAGAGAAAAGCGGCACAAACATCTTTCTGTATCTGTGCCAAACATTAAGTAATAATTTAGGCTTGCTTTGTAGATGTCCCACTGCATATTATGTTATCTTTAAACTTGAGGGAAAGCTCAAGTTCAATTGAAAGCTCTTCACACTCTTTAAAAACAAAGTAAAATGAAGTGTAGATTACAAAAAGGGTTGGGTTGTAGATCAGTGTATTGTTTAGCAGAGTAAGCTTATCTTCTTTTGAGGCCACTTTGGATCAGCTGATTTCATCCAAAGTGCATTTTTGGAGCAATCAGATCTGCTTGCCTTTTGTCCACAGTAATCAAAGTTCCACCTCAGTTTGGCTCCACAAAATCTACTTAGACCACTAAATTGGGTCAGGCTTTTATCAAACAATGTGCTGCCTGTGGGTTCAGGTGCTACAATAAAAGATAGCAAGGGAAAAACAGGATAGCACAAATGCTGCCAAACAGGTGGCTGAAATAACTGCAGGAGAGAACAGGTGAAGATGTCTTACTTACCTCCTCATGGTTTCTCTTGAGGAAATAAAGCTCCTCTTTGAGGCTGTCCAAGTCTCCTCTCAGAGAAGCAATGATCTGCTCGTGGTCGGTCTTAGCCTTCTTCAGGGCAACGCAGTCTCTCTCCACAGACTGACACATCACCAGTTCAGTTTCCCATCTTCCAAAGTTTGGGAAAGTGAATAAAAATGGGCAGCAACATTAATCAGAATAATCAAAAAGAAACCTGTACTGTTTGAAACAGAAGGTTACTGCTAAAGCTGCACAGAGCAGGAGAAATGCTTCTCCTAATAACCAGAGATTGTGCCTAATTTTCTGAAAATTAATATTACAGAACTGACATAATTAATGTCTATTACATACAGATAGAGCTCTTGAATGTGGGTACATGTATTTCCTTAGTTATGTTCTGTGTTATTGATGCAACAGAAACCTGAATTACCAGAGAGCTCTTTACACAGTGAGGTCAAGATCTTAAAATAGAAAACAACAAAGTGCATGAAATTGTATTTTTCATGGAAGCGCTTTGCTAATAACAGTATAGGTTCCTCGCATATTTTCTCTCTGTTGTCAGAGAGCATCAGGTCCCTCAAGGTGACATAATTACATATTATTACAGCATATCTGCAACAAATTGTGTGTTGAAGGATTGTGAGTCTCCCATTTCCTTTAGACATGCCCTGACCTAAGTAATCATTGCAAATATCTACCTTGGTGTCAGTTTTCTGCAGGTACCAAGATGTACACTGTAAAAAAAAGTATTTCCCCCAGTTCTGCTTTTGTCTTAATCATCTACCTAAATTTAATATCAACAATAACCTAACCTAGTAATTAACTGTTAAGCAATTTTTTTGGTCATTAGTCACATTCAGGGCAGATCATTGACAGACCAGTAGCATCAAGAAAGCACTTAAAAGTAGGAATGGAGGCTAAAGATCTCAAAATCAACACATCATGTCCCAAACTATAGAAATTCAAAGATTATGTGGAACAATTGTGAATCTGTCTGATGGTAGTTGTCCTATTAAAATGTATCCACAATTAATCCTGCTCATCCAGGAACTCCCAAACAAATAAAGAAGAACACCTTCAGTATAGCAGACCTCACTCATCTGAGTCAAGGTCAACATCTTCAGCCCCACATGGTGATACTATCACATCAACAACCTTACCAACGGCTTTGGAGCGAGAAGTCAGTCTTTATTCCCATTGAGATGCTTTGTTTTGACCATAAACAAGCAATTCAAGCATCCAGTGTGGAAAACAAACAATGATGTGACGAACATGATATTTTCCATTTGTTCATTTAATTTTCTGAAACATTAAAATGTGACCAAAAAAAAAAAACTGTACGGGAAAAAGAGGACAAATACTTTTTCACTGCATCATGAGTAAGCATAAATTATGTCATTTTGAGTCTGTTTTAAGCTAATTACATTTATTTTCCACATTTTATTAGATTATCAAGATGTGATGGTAATATTTTCCACACCAATTGTTCTTTATTTCTCCATTAAGGAGTGAAAGTCTAAGAAAAGGCTCTGTTAGAATAAGACCAAGGTTCTATTTAACAAGTTTTTTCACATGAAAAACAATTTGCTTATTGTGATGTAATATTTAATCACTCACTTGATTCTGAAGTCATCAGCGGCCAGTTTAGCATTATCGATCTCTAACATGAGACGAGCATTTTCCAGGGTCTTCTTCCGCACCTGTTTAATATTAACAGAGGTTAAACACAGCTCATCCAATCTCAGAGTGAAGGCTAAATCCCTTCATTCTTCTGGTTTCCGTTCATGCTTTACAATCTTAGAAAGACGCATGCACAGCAGGGTAGCTCAGTAACACTCAGCACTCTGATTTAGTTGCACAGCTTACAGTAAAATAAATAATTTTCAAGAATAAAATGATGGAATTTAAAAAAAATGACAGAACGCAGAGTACTTAATTTAAGTTTTAAATATATATAAAATGCACATTTCAAGAAAACATCAAGTGGTTATCAAGTTAGCAATCACACCATGAACATACAGAAATATTTATATACTGCTTTATTTATCTTTAACTTTTACGCTACTTAAAAAATGTAATATTGTTTTGAGAATATAAAGTGAAAAAAGTAAAAACATGTCAAAGTTACAAAATATGGTCAAGTAATAACGTATGAACTTAAGTTTTAACTTCCTTTCTAATCATTTGAGAGGGAAATGCATGCTGATCCTCAGATTAGGAAATGGCTGCAACTATTGCTACAGGAAAAGCAATACAAAGAGTCAACTCCAGCTTTGTGATTTTGTGCTTCTGTAACAAAGAAAATAATTTATTTAAGGGTTTTTGCACATGTTTACTCATAGTGCCTACTGCTGTTTCCTTTTGGTTTTAAGCACCTCACAACTGCTATCATGAATGTTTTGTTTCTATAAAATTATGCAATAAAATGGATCATTTTGACCCTTGTAGAATGATATACGTTAGTTAAAGGTGGCTGCAGATCCCCTCATGCCCACCTCTTGCTCAACAGCATGTGCCTGGGCCATCATTGAATCAAGGTCATGACCTTTGGGGATGCGCTCGATCATCAGCTGCTTGATCTTCATCTCCAGGTCGGCGTTGGAGCGCTCCAGAGAGCGCACCTTAAAGAAGCAAAGAGAAAGAAATGTTTTCGGATTATGTTGAGCTGGATCTTTTCCTGTTTCTTGTGACCTGACAAGGCCGTTCTCTTCTTACACCTCATACCTTATCCAGGTAGGTGGCCAGGCGGCTGTTGAGACTCTGCATGGCCTCCTTCTCGTTGGTGCTGTTGCCATGCAGTCCGTTCAGCTGGAGACTCATTGGTCCATTGAGATCCTGGCTAATGGAGGCTGAACGGGTCAGCGGGCTGGCTGCAGCAAAAGAGACGGATGCCCTGGACCGTGTGCGGCCGGTGTCCATTAGGGAGCGACTGGAAAATGAGGGGCGGTTCATGGAGAAGCTTCTGACAGAGATGCTAGAGGCCATGATGGTCAACTGTGAGAGCAGAGGAAATGAGGTCAAGCTCTTGTTGCATTGATGACATGTTTTCTACTTATTTGGATGTTCACTGAGTGCTAAGCAGTCCACAGTAAGCACTGTAAGAAAAAGTGGCTATCAGAGATGCTTCTGATTCTGACACATGAAGAGGATGTTTTGCCTTTTTAAATGGATTAAGACTGCATTTGTTCAAAATCCAAAAGGAATCAGGGAAAGGATTTGTTTCCGCCTCTGATGGCTTTAACAGGTTCACATTTAAAAAGTAATCCTTACAAAAACAGACAAGTTTAAATGTCAGTCTGAAGGACCTTTTTAAGACATTTAAGTTGTTTAAAACTACCCTTACACTGTATCCAGTTTCAGAAAAAGCCCTTAAGCAAAAGGGCTGCACTGACCGGCGCTTGGCCAGCCTTTTTTTAATGGAAACACAAGTAGAGCCTAATAGTCAATTCAACTGATCGCCCACTGAAGATGATGAAAGAAGCTTTTCAGTGAGTGGATTTACAGGCGGCCAGTAGCCATTCAGACTAACCATCTGCATTGGAGAGACGGGCGACTTTATGGTCAGAGCCACTTCAGTGTGTTATTCTCAGCTGTGTGCAAATTTAGCTTTGACTCCAGCCATCATGAAATCAAAATGTAAATGAGCACAGCTTGGCTCTGAGTCAAAGAAGAGCCTCTCAGGACAAGCTGAGGACATTTTTGCAGCCTTACACTGTGGTAATAAGATTTGTGTTGAATTTAAAAGAAAAGATAATCTAACTAGGGTTAATGTTTTGTTTTTTAATGCTTAATCCTCAGGTTTTATCTTCTCTTGAACAGGTGATCACATTACTTCCTGTACATCAAGCATGACTAACAGTTGTTTGGATGTGAAACAGTGTGCAAGGCAGCATCTTTGTCCCTGTGTACGTGTGTGCGTGTGTTGTGCAGGGCTTCGGTGGCTGATTAGTGGTCAAGTGAACCTCTCAGTGTCTCTGTCACTTGATCCTCGCGACACCGTTCCCACAACACCACAAAGGACCCACAGCGGGAGACAGGCAGCCCTTGTTCAGATAAAAGATTGAACTCGGAAAAATGATCTAGAAAATATTCAGAGGGAATTCCACCTGCACAAGGAGACACTTTGTTCTGCAGGAAATGAACTATCATTTCAGTTTTTCATATCAGCTCCCTGGCTATCATCACAAGTAGCTGTGATGATAGCCCTGAATGGAACTGAACAGGAAAAAAAAATCATAATTAATTTGCACAAAGAAGGTTTTTTACAATATTTTCCGTATGCTATTACATTGAATTCTACCTAAACTATGCTTTCAAACAATTTCTTTATTCACTATCAATCTTAAAACATACTTTTATATAATTATTTTCTATAATATTACTTGCTAATCTACCACAACAATAGTAGTAGTTTTAAAAATGTTTTCTTCTTACCAGGTTTTACTTCAGATGGAGTGAAGATGTGATCCTGAAGGATGCAGGAGGCTCTGTGTTGTTCACCACAGGTGAGCCTATATGCAGGTGTGCAGGATGTGGGAGGAGCTATTCTTTCAGGAGGTGTGTTTATTGTGCTCCACTGGAATCATGACTCTATGCTTTATGAATAGAAAAATGTTTAATGTTACAGTAGCACTACATCGCTGCACAATGGAGGATGCAGAAATAGTGTCAAGAACTTTACTATGTCAGATTATCTCCTCAAAAGAATGTTGTTCAATATACTAACTAGGGAAAAAAGCATCACACTAGTTGTTAGCAGGCAAGCACCAATGTAGACTGTTTTCCAGGTGGAGCTTTGTGCTAATTTGTACTAAGGTTCCGTTTAATATACATAAATCGGAAATATTTTCCACATTTTCATTAATAGCAGGATCTTATCAAGTTTTAAAAAGAACATAATCCCAAAAAGTTTCAACAGACACTCAAAACTATAGTCTGTGATGAACAAATGTTTATCACGAAAAATTTTCACTAGACTGCAAATTATAAAAAAAAAAAAAAAAACATGTGTTCTGAAATTGTTTTAAGCTCTTACTTTTCTAACTTCCAGCAGCTGATATACAAACATTATATAAATAGCAACAAACAGAAATTTTGTGTTTAATTTCTTTCCTCTTCTACAACAGTATCACAACTAACAACATTTTTGTCTGCTGCTAAGTTATAGCCGAGTTATGATGTCATGTCCTTAAACCACCACAAAGACTTGCTTTCAGGACTCCCCTTCCCCCATACACCTTCCGCCTTTTGCTAATGCAAGTTGGCTATATCTGCATTTAACTTTCTGAGCTAGCTTTGCTCAGAAAGTTTTTCTGAGTCTTTAAAGAGAGTGATGGCTAAATGCAAACTTGCTGGCGCCAAAGCTGTAAATCATTAACCAATCCTTAGGAACACGGCACTTACTGTAGGAGACTTAAGTATTATAAAGTAGGTGATGGAGAAATAGAGGAGGCTGGTTTTTTTGACTGGCTGGACATAACTTTAACCATCTGTTCAGCTCTATGTTACTATCCAACATATATTGTTCTGTTTTGAATTAAATAGTACCATTGTTTAGAAGTTTCTCTATGATGAGCTGCAGTCAACTTTAATGTCCATTGACTTTGAATTCTTGCCATAGATTGCAATAACACATATGTTTTCTCTGAAGAAGCATTTCATGTGCTTGGTTCAAGCATGTTTTCTGTAATTTGACCTGTGTTTCTACCTGCTAGTGATTAAATATTTAACCTGTTTCTACTGGGCAGACAACCTGCTTCTGTGCTGTTTAAACGATATTTAAACTGTGAAAATGTAGGCATCATTTTAAAAGTGTTGATGTATAAATTTGAAATATTCCAATAAAATATCAATTAGTGTCTTTAGATCAGGATGGGAAGTTTTAGATGTTTGTTGTAGCTTTATCACTTTAGTTGTGTGTGTGCGTTTTTCAATGTTTCGTAAGGTACTTTTCTGTTCCTGTCCAGTCAGGTGTTACTCTCATTGCACCTCTGGTGAACTTTGTCCATGCACAGTCCCTCGAAAACACAGAATAACTTGTGACATTAAAAATGTGAGTAAAGCTTTTAATTCTCACATGCAGTCATATTCAAATTACAATGAGAGGAGTCATGCAAAATTGCAAATGTCCTATTTGCATTATCACATGTCCTGCTTGGAATACCTTTAAACTCAAGTTAACTGAGAGGTGAAGAGCTGATGTTGGTGTCCTTTTTAACTTGTTCTATTTCTATTTTAGTTCAGAATAACTTGCAAAGTATTTGAAAGGTAGGCATATTTTTTGAGTAGTGTTCAGTTAAAAAAAGAAACATTTTAAATAGAGTGGCTGCAGTTCACTACACTTTTCTTATTACAAGAAACAGCACCATTTTATTTTGACAATAATTTCATATTTGCGATAAATAGACAAAAATAAGGGAAAGAAAAGTTATTTGCACAAACTCAAGATTAAGGTCTTCTTTTTGTAGCTTTAATTATATTTGAGAAAATGGTTTTTTTTATTATTATTTCTATGTATTTGTAACTGCTTTAGTTACTTTACATGCTGAAAACCAACTTGATCTTAACATGAGTAAAAGACCTTTATAATACTTTTTTGAACCATCATGACTGAAATCTAATCCATTGTCCTCTTTTAATTTTCAGCCTTTGTGGCACAGATTCTTCTCCTTTCAAATAACCTTTGAGCAGAAAGAAATGCCAGTACATAAAAAAAAGACTTTCTTTAAATGTTGCCTGAAGCTGGTAAAAATGTCGTTGGGGACAGTGACAAAAACTCTGTACCAACATGGGCCAAAAGACCAAATAAGTACCATAAAAGCCATATCAAAACTTTTGAAGACACATCCCAAGTTCAGATTAATCTAAAATTAAATTGCTTGGTCAGTATGATCTAGATTGAACTCCTTGCCAACTGTGAAATACTGAGGTGGCAGCATGATGATTTTGGGGAGATTTGCTGCAGGAGGAAATGATTCATTTCACAAAATAGTAAATTGTTTCCTCATAAGAAAACCGCGTTATGAGGAAATATTGAACCAACATGTTAAAACATCATCCAGGAAGTTTAACCACCCAAATGTACAGCCAAATTAGTTGCAAAGTGATAAATGCAAGCAAGATCCTAGAGCCATCACAGACCATCAAGAAGCCCTGATCTCAGTGACATAGATTATTTGTGTTCAGAACTGAAACGATGCGTGTGAGGGCAAAGTGACCTACAAGCCTGACCCTGTGACTGTCAAGCTGGGGAAAGAATATCAACAATGATTCACCTAAGTCAGACAATTTAAACATTAAATACTGAGAATATGTAACATGTGGCTTAGAAGAAAGTAATAAAAACTCTTAAAAACAATCTTTCATTATGCTTATCCTTTAGCAAATAGGAAAAATTTATAATAGCTAAATCTAACTGACACATGACTGAAAAAGGTTAGTTATTACACTGAAACAAAAAACCTGTAAGCTTCTGGCTTTTATCTAAGTAAAGAATCTAAGCACTTCAAATTTAATACATTTGCCTCAAAGCAAAAGCTTTGCGTCAGCTTGAGATTAAGTGTTACTATTGTCATCTGCCTCCACCAAGTGGTAGGAAGTTGTAAATACAAGCAAAATAAATCCAAATGGAGCATCCCAAATTCGCTAGGGGGCAGCAACGAGCTACACATAGGTCAGTTTACATCACTCACTTTATCGCTTTTCTAACAAATAAGAGTAAAATTGTATTTTACGGCTTCCCATGTAACTCAAGAGAGATTAAAAATATATAAACTCACTATTCCCTAAACTTCTTTGTTACTTCTGTATTTTTTACATATTTTTTTGTTTGTTTGTTTTCATGGCCTGAACTGCATGGAGGAGTAACTTTTATGACTTCCTTAGGGTAGGAAGGTCACTGCAGTGGTTGTTGTTATTGGTGCAAACAAACAGCATGATCCACAATAATATGATAAGACATGAAGAAAAAAAACAGAGCAAATTATAATAGCATGGAAATTTAAATATGCATGATGAAACAGGAAGGTGTGCAGAAATATAGCAAGACATATATAGTAGCACAAGGAGGAAAAAGCATGTACATATAATACAAGCCTCTGAAGCAAGACAAGACAAGAAATAATAATAATTGTTAAAAAAAAATATTATCATCTGTATGATGTGAGTCCAAGTGAATATTGACTGAATGCATAAGACTGCCGACTTCAAAGTGATTGAGAAACAACTTGTGCTGACCACAGATAGTAGCCATGAGATCCTCATCTCAACATGAGATATCAGACCTTTAATTAATCTGCTCTCTCACTTTCACTTTCTGACTCCTTCAGTCAGTGTAAAGCAGAGTTTCGTCATTAAATAAATAAACAGGTGATTAGACTGGCAGGATGTCAGGATGCTACGCATGACCCCACTTGACCCCTTGTGACCCCTGTCACATGTGATCATGTGACCACAGAGGGCAGACCTTGTAGCAGTCCAGGAACAGTGATGCTGTGGTTCTGCTAACGTCCAGGTGAGGTTCTCACAAAAACAGAAACGAAACATTTACTTATTCTTTTAGACAAAAAATAACCTATATAAAACAAAATGTAATTTTTGTGAGGATTTACTTAGCAGAAAAAAAACATTTAAACCAGCCCTTGAATAAGATTTTTATCCAGTCTCTTTTTTTATTTTAGTTTCACTAGCCACACCCAGCCCTAATTTGTATGAAACTCAAATAACAAAAAAGGTAGGTCTTACTTGTATTAGCTAAAATTAATGTTTATGATTAAACAATGAGAAATAGACTGGGGTCCATTGGAAAGTTTCAAAATAAAAACCTCTCAGGACTAAAAAGAATGAAATGAAATATTCCTAAAACATAAAATGTAACAATACTTGATAGAAAAATAACCAATTGTAGTTCAAAATATTATATTTTTTGCAATCTAATTTAGATTTAACAACACCTGAGTATTACATATCTATCTAGTTCTCTTTTATTATTTGTATCTAACACCAGTCAACCCGATGCAGATGTTATCTTCTGATGGATCAGTATGGTAATAGGCTATTTTTCAAAGTTTGACCTTTTTTTTTTATTCAAATCATTGCACTTTGAGTACATTCTGGAACCACTTCAGTTTTCAACACTAATTTAAGAGGATTTAGGAGTCAACAAAGTGCAGGAAAGGGTGATTTCATTTTCTAATGACTCTTGCATTGAATGATTTCCAACACGGATAATTTTTCAGGTGAAATAAGAATGGAAAAATAAGCTTACAGAACAACTAAAGCAAAGGCAAGAATATAAAAATATATTAATATTGAGTGAATTAATTAATTGTAGCAGCTTAAGCCTCACCTGGTGTCTCTGTAACTACAACATCACTTTTATTTACACATTTTGGATGCAGATGTTGAGTTTTTCAGAGGCTCGAGGCGCCATTAATCAGGTAAATCTCAAAGAACAGTGAACATTTAGCTTTCATCTTATGATCTCATTTCACTTTCACAGGACAAAACTAGCTTTCATAATCAGTTTGTCAAAACATCTGTTGTACAGAGTAAGTCAAAATGTTACACATCCTCAGATTTTCCCTCTGCAACCAAAAAGACCTGAACTGAACTCCCTATAATCTCGTTGGACAGAAAGGCTTTGCAGGACAGGCATTCAGTTTTTCTTGCAGTCTGATTGAAGATAAGTAAGTTTAAAATACAAGCTGGACCCAACAAACTTAGATCATGACGTCAAACTCGCTAGAAGCAAAATTTGGTGAAAATAAATGGAGTCTGGGTAGTTTTTTTGGTTACTATTTAAGTTCTGAGAAGCCCTTGTCTGCATTGATAAGTAGGTCCCTTATAGCAGATACTGAAAAGGTTCAGTATCCACGATCTTTTACGTTCATATGAGTGGCATCCAACAGCCTTTCTCCAGCAGCCAATGGGCGCTCCCTGGACATGTCGTCAATCCATCATAGGGCATTTCAAAGCCTAATTTCAAGAAAATATTAATTTTACAGGAGCAAAAAATTCCAATAATTATATCTGCACTGTTTTGAGAGTCAGTTCATAGGAATAAAATTACTGTTTTGTTTTTGTGTTTTTGTTACACTTATATTTAACTCCTTGATTTGGTCTCTTAGCAGTTCAAAAATGAAAATAAATCTTTATATCTGATTAATTCATTATTTGTAGTTACTGCAACATAAGAACATAACCCAGTTTAAGTGTCACACTGCCGTTAGGTGTGAAGCTATTAAATTTGTGTTGCATGGGGAAAATAAAGAGAATCCAAAAGTGTAAGTGACAGATGTGATTATTTTATTTTATGCCATAATAGTAATGATGAGCTACAGTTGAAAACAGGATAGTCACTAATTAAGTTAAAGGCCTCTGTAGTCTAAAAATATTTTCCTACTCATTCAGTTTGGACTGAGGAGAGAAAACATTCTAAAAAGGAAGCTTCTCATTTGATTTCTTAAATAGAAACAAACTTCATAAATTGACCTTACTTTAAATTAATTAATCATAAAGCTATGCTTTCTACTTTCACATAAGTCCCAAAAATAAGTGGGTATGATAAAATAAAAGAACAATATTCAGAAATCTGTCCAGCAATAAAAACAAAGACTGTTTCCTTTGGCAAAGATTTGTTCTGCTTCTGCCTTGTTTCTCACCATTCTCCATCAAAGCTTTAAATCTAAAGCAACCCTATATGGAAGTACATTTGTTATTCCACCAATTTGAAGCACTGCTTCCCCTTACATGTAATTTAGCCCCCAAGTTGCTGTTTGATGAGTTAGACTTTAGTCCACCAGCCGCACTGCGATAAGGAGATAAGTATCTGCGGTTGAGAAATTACACACAGATAACAACATATGTGAGCAACTCTGGAGGTCAGCACCTGCACATGCTTTTTCCTCCCGTTCTTTCGCTTCAGTATCTGTTGTTTTTTTTTTCTTCTTCGTTTGGGTTTTCCTCCCCCCTGACTAAGTGCAGGTTGCTTTTGTGTGACGGAAACATGTCAGACCACTCAGTGTGTACTTTTAGATTACTATCAGCGAGGTTGGTAATATTTTAGATACAGATCTATATGCATAGCTGGTGACTGTATAAAAGTTAAAAGGAGAAAAAAGCCTGTTTGTGTGCTTGCATGCGTGTGTGTTAACCCTTATTTAAGAGAGAAAACTTGACTAAGAGTCTTATTCTGCACATGACTTATAGGAGCAACAAAAGGACACAGGGCAGGGCTTTTAAAAGCTGCAAAACAACATTGTGCACTTTTGGCTTGTGAGCAACTGTGCAAGTTAAACAAAATAAACGTACTACTTTTTCCAATGTCTGCACCTCTTACGCAACTAAAGTCAGTTTTTATTTTCAGCTCTCACTTTCCTTTCCTTGAATGTTCTCTCACGGTTGATCTCCACTATTTTTGACACTGTCTGATGATTTATACAGTATTGGCTACAAAAGCAAACTTTGTTAAAACAAGAATGTTTTTTTAATGTAATAAGTTAGCACACGTCATGCATTATTAGGTAATTTGCGGTTCTTTCATGCCATCAGATTAGGTTCTACACACTAGTAATAAAAACCTTGAAAACGTGCCTGTTTCTGTTAATTTCCTTTTATGAGTGATGGGATTAGAATATAAAATTTCCTTCCAAACTGGAAGCACTTTTTGTTATTTCGTGATGACAGCTTATTGTTTTCTGCTTATATTATTTTTCACCTGGGACGGGAGCTGGACAAAGGTGATGTGTGATGACAGTCATGGAGCAGTTTGGAAATACAGCCAAGAATAAATGCAGTCATATCACAGAATTCACAGTCACAGGCAAGAGAAGCAAATTTGTTCGTCTTTGACGTCTAATTTCATTAAACATTTAGCGTGAGCATAATGAATCCATAATGGTGTTGGATGTTGTTGTGGAGAGATTTGTAACAGTTTTAAATGCTTTACTTATTAGAAGCACCGGGGGTTTCATCGCAAACATAAAAAAACCCACATTTTTTCTGTTCACAGTAACAACTCAAAAACTAAGAATAATGCAACCAGAGAACAGGAGGGAGACAAATAAATCACTGAAGCACTGAGGCAGGTGTACTTTCTATGGGAAAGAAAGAAAGAGTGAATGTATTTAGTGGGATCACCAATAACTAAATGCAGGAAGGAGAGAGCTTAAAATGGAATCAGACAGCTAAGTGTACTAAAGCACTCCCACTTACATCAACAATAAATTTGACTGCACTTACTTTATCTTCCAGTGTATTTAATTAAAATCAAACAGTAAAGGAAGGCAAAACATTATAGTCATTTAACATACCAAATGCAAAAGGTAACAAGAAAAAAGAAACATCTTATCAGTATTTGCTGTGAGACAATGCATTTAAGGTGGATTTTCTTCAGCAGCTTACCTGTCTAACTAAAATAAAAATGCATTTGAAAGTGAAATTGGATTTCCCAAGAGTTCGTCTGAGCTTGATTTGCTTCGTGTTGCTATCTATCAAGGCGGTTACTTTGGAGTCTAATCAAGGGTTGGGATAAACTATCAAGAGTTTTACTATGCTTTCTAAAATAAGCTGCAATGAAAATAGCTTTGAACAGAGGCTGAGTAAGAGGGCTTTAATTTACTCCTTGAATAAAGCATTTAGAAACTTTAAGAAAGCATATCAACCAATGAAAAAGGAGCATTATATATTTCTATTGCGAGCACATCTATAAAAATTAAGCCATAAATCTTCCCTAATTGGCCGGCTAATTTGATTAAAGTAAAAGATAACTATTTATTCTTTCACTGAGGCATTTATTTAGGTGCAAGAAGAAAAGTTTAAAATAAAAACAAAGACGACGCTTTAAGCTATTCATAAGCAATGTTTTGTTGAATTTCTGCCTGTGGTGTGGACTAAAAATGGTCGAAAGGCCTCCAAAGATTACTGAGTTTGTGACTCAGTAATGTAACTCAGGGTGTCTGAATATTATTGCATATATGTAGAGGTCAATTAGCACTTTTCCAGTTTATTTGAAACAAATTGTAGTGCTCCTATGTGTGCTTAGCATAATGACTATCAATGGTTAGTCACCATGCATCTAATGCTGAACACCAATTCCTGCTTGCTATGTTTTGTGATTTCAGCTAAAAAATGTTACTGAACTTTAAAATATGAAAGATTCTATTGTTTCAACTATTTGCTCTTGAAGCATTGATGGCTAACACCAAGGCTCTGAACCCAACACTAACCTTAGGGCAACAGTGGCATCTTTCTGTCTGTGATCCGTCGTTCATCTGATCGTAACATGTTTGTTTTTGTTTCGAGGGAAACGGCTCTGAATCCAGCGTTGCTCAGCTTTCCTTCATTTGGTCCAATTTGCTGCTGGCAGCGCTCTTGTTTTTCCGTTGTCGAGAGAGAAGTCCCTTTCATATTCATATGAAATGCTCTGAAGTCTGCAGAGAGTGCATGTGTGTTCCCTTAGAAATTAGTTAGAGAAAAATGTGTATGCTTCAGAGAGAAGTTGATGGCAAAATATTAAGTCAAAACAATCAAAGCAAAATGGAAATTTGATGAAGAAACGAGCTCAGTCCTAACAAACACCTAAAAGACAATAATTAAACAAAGGTGGTGCATAAACTCTCACTTCATTAATACCCCTGTATATCGAATAATAAATCATCTTGCACACAATTAATTATCTAAATATTTGTTATTTTCCTGTGTGGGGATGGACGCAGAAGAACTGGACCTGAATAACATCAAGGAGGGTAAAGAACATTAATCACAGTTAATAAGGTAAACTAAAAGCAGGAATTAATATTTGAGTTAGATCTTAATGACTGTTGTATTTCGCCACAGTTTTTGCCACAAGATGTATTAGCAATTAGCACACGCCTTAGCCTAATTAAAATAAGTGTTAGTTCATTTTTAAACGGTCTGTCCTCCTACATATTACTGTCAAATCTGACAGAAGGACAGGAAAGGGGCATTTCTTTCAAAACTGACAGAGCGACATGATATATTTCACTGATTCTTGCCTGAAGTAAGTTGTTGATCAATATGCCCAGCGGGCGCGATGAATATGCACGAGGCGTCCGCCGCCGCCGCCCGGTAATTGCCGGTCGTCAGGGGTGGCAGGCGCAGTAATTTGCATCTCGGGGATCCTGCAATCAGCGTTCTATTCATTACCGCGCCAGCCGCTTCATCTGCTGGCCACTCAAAGCTGCCAATCTCCTCTCAGCAGCCAAAGCATTCGAAAAAAAGAAGAAGAAGAAAAAAAAAAACAGAATAGAAAAGTTTCAATTATAAGCCAAGGCTGCGTGTAGTGGTGTAACAAGTCTTAAACCCTATATTTAGGCTGCTTTATGCAGGTGATTGACTGTTATTGCATTGTGAAAGAGAACTGGAGGAAGAGCTCAATGTAACGACCATAATCTCTTGTATTTTATATCACCTTTATCTCTGGGTGACGGTCTGCATTCACAGCGGGAGAGGGCAGCGGCCAAGACTTCTCTGCCTGTCTCAGGTAGGCCTTCCATCAAAATAGAGGGGGGGATGAGTTACATGAAAGGAAGCTTGTAATAAGTGAACACTGAGCCTTAAGGCCATTGTCTCATGACAAAACACATAATGGGCACACTTTGGGCCTCCATTCAGGGATATCTATCATTTTCTCTGCAACAAAAGGAAGTGATTGCAATATTTCTGCATCCGATGCATTAATAAAACAGAGTTGGCTGATGTAAAGCAATACTGAAACATTGTTTTTCTTCTTAAAGCCATAATTTAATAAATAAATATGATACCTCTAGTGCATGGAGTCTCTTGTCATCTTTATATATTGTATCCTACCTTGTGTTGTTCTGAAAAATTTTTCTTAATTACAAACCTGAATGTGTTTTATTACATTTGGATGGACAAACAAAAATTAGCACATATAGTAGTTGTGAAATAGAAGGAAAATAACACATGATCATCCACATTATGAATGATAAAACAGCTTACTGTTCAGATCGGTGTTCAATAGCTTTGGCTGCATGTTTAGTGTCATTTGGCTCTATTTAAAGTTTTTTTTTCCAACATTGCCCTTTATTTACCTCCATCCATCCTCCAGGCATCTTTGACTACCTTTCCTGTCAGTAGTAAAGACGAGCGTCCCCACAGGTAATGCTGCTACCTCCAGGGTCTTGTGCAGTGTCAGCTCTGCACAGAAAGATAAGCTTTTGTCTCATCCAACCAGAGTTCCTTTCACATATTTGCTGTTTCCCCTAAATCATGGCTGTCCAGCTTCAGTTCTCAAGGCCCAGTGTCCTGCAGTCTTAGATGTGTCTGTGTTCCAGCACAGCTGATTCAAATGATCCAACTACCTCCTCAGCATGCCAAACATCTGCAGAGTTCTGCTGACCCAACCATCATTTTAATTAGGCATGTTAGCTAAAAAATATCTGCAGCTCCTCCAGAGTCATCATGGAGCCTTTTCCCCCTGTGCACCCTGTCAGGTAAGGTAGACAAGTCATCACTTATTTATGCTGCAATTAATCTGGATTCTATCTATTAGTATCAGAGTAAAGGAGAGTAAATGCAAAGCTGTCATAACTGTCATGTTTTTTATCTGCAAGATCACCTATATTATTTCTTTAACTTCACAATCATTACTTTGTACAAGTAGGGAGACAAGACTAATTGGAAAAAAGAAAAGGAATATGAGGATTTTTGTAAGGATATGTATTTGTTCTCCATTGTAAAAAACAAACAAAAAGTCCTTAATTTAGCGTAAAATACTGGCAGCTGTGGTTGCCATGTATGGTAACATTCTGGCAACCACAGCTGCAGGTATTTTACCGTAAAGACTTTTTTTCCAGTGTCCAATTAGAGGGGGATGCGTACCATTAGTCACTTTAAGCTGATGTCAACAGGGGTGTGTGTGTTTCTTAGAGCACTTCAGCAGGAAGGGAGTTTCATGCAGCAGATGCCCGGGCTTTGCAGGACAAGTGAGAGCGAAAACGTTTAATGTGCGCATAGTTGTGAATCCTCTGCCTATTGTTTTACAGTGACATAAATATGTGTGTATTTAGATTTATGCTGCTTCCTGCATCATAAATCTAAATACACACATACTGTAGCTATGAGCTGGCAGCAGCAGCATCACCACTCTTATTGTACATTAAAATCTACTTCCACAGAAACACAGCTGACCAACCTATGAAATAATGGGATGCAGTGACACATTTGCTTGCAAACATTGCAAACACAACTCTGTACACAGCTGCTCTGCCAGCCCATTGTCTTGCAGAGGAAGCCAGAGAGTTTAAGAGGTAGAACCTTGTCTTAAATAAGGATGAACACGTGATGAAGAGGGTTGTTTAGAGCACACACCAGGATGGAATGATGAAGATGAAGAAGGAAGAGGAAAGGAACAAATTCTTACTAGAACAGTTCAAATTTTGATATAAAGTCACTTGACAGATTATTGATATGAATGCAGCTCAAGGCCAAATTTTAGTCCATCCTTTCCTTCTGCAGCTTTGCCAGACAAATTACAGCTGTTTGATCTTCAAGGGAAATGTTTTAGGCTTAATAAAGAGCAATAAATTCTCTTTGTACATATTCTTGCAGATATTTTCTCAGTTAAAAATGTTTTACTTAACAATTTAAGTATCCTGAATTTGATTTATTCATTGTATGAAGATGCAACTATTGAAAAAAGCCCAGTTGGGTTTTAATCACAGAGACCCAGGCAGAATTTTCCCCCATTGAATAAATGAACCCAAAGAAAATGTTGGATTTGTCTTAAAGTCTTGCTTTGGTAGATCCCAGATTTGATCCCCCACAAAAACATTGTTTCTCCAGTTTATGTTGGTTAAGATTACAGTCCATGATGAGGATTCAAATCACACCGTAGCACACTGGTCTGAAACAAGGTGAAGGAGAACAGAACTGAAACATAGCACAGATCTATCACATCTATTACCATCAGCTTGGTAGGTTTTTTTTAAGTAAAAAAATAATTAAGTGTGACTAAATGAATTTGTCAGGTTAAAGGTTTTTGGAGAAAAATGTGGGAGCAAAAACCTCAGATTGCTCTGCCATTTTAAAAACACATAAGAGAAGTTGCTCCACTTCCTCCATTGCTTATATCACTAAAAGCTGATTGTGGAAAATTTAATTGCAAAGGAAGTTTTGTGGTGCCATTTTGGAGTTTATTATTTTACAAATGTGTGTAGACGCAGCATGCATGCCAAAAGGCTTGTTTGTATACTCCTGTGGCCGTGGAGGTGAAGGAACCCCTGAGCTCCATATTTTAGATAATTATTGTTGTTTTTTCAAAGTTGATATCTCCAACTTCTTTAAATAGGGATTATTACTTTGAATTCTGAATACAGGAATGGGGTTAATATAGAGACATATGTGTGATTTTTTAGGACATTGTCTTTGGTCTTTGGTAGCCAAAGACAATGAGCCATAAAGACCTCTCGATCTAAAGGTATCCATCTGGGTCTTTGCTTAAATTACATTTGAAATCTTATATCAATCAAATGTCAAATGGGGTTCGATCTGTTTAGTTAGAGATAACATTAAGACGAAACTCCTTGAATGTCAATATATATTTAACAGAGCTCAATAATTTGTCCTAATGTATGTAAAAAGGCACACAGATGATGCGTGTCAGGGTCTGATGACTTTATAATAGTGTCTGCCTACCGGATTGAGCTGGCTGGCAAAGAGCCACTTAACTGATTAAAGCCACCACATCAATCTATGTGTGTATAAACATGGGAGTGATTGATGCATTACTTATGTTGCCATAAAGAGTTAACAGCTACCATATTGATGTGAGCAGCATGAAACAAAGGATTTGTCCGATTTAAGGATGTCATATTTTTGTAAGAAGTGTTACTGCGTTATTAGGAAGGGAAACAACACTCCTTTTATCTCAACTGAAGCACAATTTATCTTGTGACCACAACATCTGCATACAAAGTTTTTCTGTGTAAGCAACAAACTACTGCGCAGCTTCTGATTTTTGTTTTTTTACTCATTAAACTGTTTATTTTTAAGGGCAAATATGCTTTGCTTCTAAAAATGATTCATGTGGGGAAAAAAAAACAAAAGTTCAAAATATTCAACATCACTAACCAGATTATTCACAGGTTTTGATAGAAACTATATTTCAATATGGCAAGTAATTTACTTGTAGATGAAGTAAAGTAGTAGAAAACCAACAGAACCAGCAGTCATCACATGCAGGTATCAAACAAGCTGTACTTAGCAAATGTTGTACATGCAGGCTTTGGTGGATTTTTTTCTAAAATCTGATTAAAATGGGTTATTCGGGACATATACATGAGAAGACATTTTCTCAATCAGGTGGTTAGCAGCACAGGTCGACCTCATGGGACTGTAGTCTCAACTTTTCTTTTCACTCTACACCCCTCTGATCTCCAAGACTAGCATTTTAGAAATGGTCAAGAAGAGAGCTAGTGGTAACGAGTGACAACAAAAAAATTTTTAAGTATTGAAACATAATTAAGCAGCATTCTTAACTGCTACATTTATTGGTCCAGCAGTCTTTTTTATTCCCTTCTTGACATTCTACCTCAATAATTGTGTTTGATCCAGTTTAAGGAAGCCCCATCATACCAAGCAACATGGATCCAGGATTTATCTTAGCATTTTATTATTGTATCTGCGAAACAAACAATTCAGTTTTAACCTGTGAGAACTGAGACAACCTTTGTGAGGATGATCTTGCACAAGACTGTCGTAGATTTTTGTGAAACCATGTTGTACACCCTTGTTGTAGTTTATCGCTAAAACCACAAACGTAAGCAATTCCTCTTTCTGCTTTCACTAAACCGACATAATTGATTTGACATGTCTGTGTCAAATTATCGTGTAGCACCTCTCCCATTTCTGCTTCGATGCATATCTCTGCAGTGCTTGTTCAACTGGACTCCACACGCGCAGCGACTCCCTGTCTCCAAATGATTGGAATAACACTATTAGTCCTGCCTTCATCACGTCAAAACTTTTTTCAGTGGCAGTCTGTCTCACGCAGTGCCGATGACCAGACCCACATCTGTCAAAATTGTGCAAATAAAAGAAAATAATAAATTTTGCCATGAAAAGAATCTGCGGGATGCATAAAGGGGAAGGGAGGAGCCTCTGCAAAGGAAGGTGAATTCCAGGCAAGTCAAACACTGGGAATTTACGCTGGGAAGCCTCCTTTCCCAGTTTAAAACAACAAATCTTTTTTGTTATTGCTCTTAAGAGGTGTGAGCGGTATGCCAACACCGATGCGCCTCTCTGGGCTTGAATAGTAAGAAAGTCTGTGCGGCTCTGTGCAACCACGGCAAGCTGAACGCCCTGCTCATGCAGACACCTTGACACGCACCTGCCAGCTCCACCAACGCAGCTTCTGCACATGTGCATGAGACAGAGAGGGAGCAGCCGAGAATGCTTTGCAGCTCTGTGGGTGGCAGAGGAGAGGGATCACTGGATCTGACAGGAGCTATTTGACTAATCCAAAACAACAGCTGTAAGGTAGGGGTGAGGAGGAGACAGGGGGCAGGAGAGGGTGGAGGTGTAGGTGGAAATAGAGGTGGGCTGTCAGCTGAAGGGGTTTGGGGAAAAGGGAAGCGCAATATTAAAATTAATTCCTCATGTAAGCCCTGGGGCGGAAGAAAACCTAAACTGCAAAAAAAGAAAAAAGTAAAAGTTGGACATCACAAAATAAGCATGTAGGGTGAGTTCATGTAAAATCTGCTCTATAGGCGGCAGAAATGTCACGTCTGAACCCCACAATACCTTGGGGTTGCATCCATTAACCTCTCTACAGGGGGCTGGATCAGCACACACACTATGACACAGGTGAGAATGATTACACACACACCATCCTCATGTATGCACTGGCCTTCATTACACATCTGGTTGAATTTTGTGGGAGGAAGCTACAATTGGGTGGTCCTTGTGCCTCTAACATGTCTGCCTGTTAACAGTCCGGGCCGCTTCCCTATGCCATCTTTATATCTTTACTTTTCAACATTTCAGCCCGGCGCAGTGCAATAAATGCCACCGCTCAAGGTTGGATTAGCAGAAGAAGTGTAGAGGTTTATTGTGCACTTTTTTATTACTGTCAAATGCAACTCCAACTAGACTTAAAAGCTGATATACATTAAAAATGCAATAAACAAGAAATAGCAAAACCTGCAGCCACTAGTCACTGAAAATGAAGGTCTACATTATTAAAGGAAAGCATGTAGATACTGGTGTTTTCGTAAAGCTAGCCCTGTTAATTAGCAACAAAGGAAGGTAAATTCAGATTAACATGCCAACTCCAGAATTTTCCATTTGGAAGACCTTTCTGTGCCCAAGTGTTTTCATCGTTTCCTCCAGCAGCATATCACCACTGCATCTCACTGTACTTCAGGATGTGTTCTGAAAACAGTCAGAAAGCAGGTTTGATTCATCTGTATGACAGTTTGCTCAGTGAAATGTTATTGATTTTAGACAAAATCGTAAATGGCAGCAATAGAGCAGCAAACAACATTCCGTTCCCTACCTCCGGTAAATGTAAATGAAATTTTATTTTAGATAAGCTGCAATGTATGTAAAATGCATGCTTACTTACCTTCCATTCATTGCAGATACTAGACGTCAGGCAAAGAGCAGAGCGCAGTTTGACCATTAAAAGGAAGCATAAAATTCCTTCTCTAAAATGTTCTGAACTTGACTCCATATATAAGTGTATATGCAAAGTTAGATGATTTGTGATTACCAATCTTATGAGAAATACATACATTTTAACTTAATCCCTGAGGATGTGTGAAAACATGCAGCAAGTTTTTTTCTGTGCTGGTTTGATCTCTGTGTCATTTTTCCTTCTGGTTGAAAGTCATCCAGTAGTTTGTGTCCAACACTACTGGATTTTACACGACTGCCATTGCCAACAAACAGCAGACAGATTAAAAATATATTCAGCAGACTCAAAAAAGGAGCAGCTGAGTCAGTAATGAATCATGTTTCAGTTAATTTTATTCACAAACCTGGGTTATAAAATGTACAAACATTGCTTTGTTAAGTTAATTTAATCACTTGCACTGCAACTTTATCTTGAATGTAAAAAAAATAACATTTTCTTATCTTGCTACTTGCTGTTTTTTTAAATCTCAGAACAGTTTTCACAATAGCAAAGACATTTGTTGTTTAGTTCCAACAGAAATCTTGAATCCCAGTTTTTGAGCAAGAATGTGGTTTTGGGAAAAGAAGTGTCAGTTATGTTCTTAAAGATGACAAGTTATGCCGTGGTCATCTTCAACCAGACTAAAGATGTGAAGTCTTACAGCTCAGCTGCTCAGCTTCCTGAGTAATTCACTGCTTTCTCAGTAATCTGATACATGAACTGGAAACACAAACATACTATGAAAGAGACACTACAATGAAGTAAAACGCTTGTGTTAATTTTAAACAGTATTTTTAGAATTAAAACGATGTATTGACATAACTACAATAGGCATAATGCTAAAACAAATAGCAAGACTCCCACACACTCACCGATTTACATTACATGTGGAGGATATGACATGACTCGCTCTTTAAAGTCATTTCTGAAACTTTAAACACGCCTTCATGTCTGATTGGGTCTCAGCTCTTCTGTAACCTTTACTGATGCGCTCTATGTGTGTGCTTGTGTAGGTGTGTGTGCGCGTGCACACGACTCATGACTATTGTGGACATAAGTAGCAACAGATGCTGCTGTGACCTCAGAGACTTCCTGGAAACACAAATTTGTCAAAATGAAGCAGCAGAAAGAGAGAATAGCAATTCAGGTAAGTGCAACATATAGGGGGCAGACGTACACTCACACACACACGCATAATGGACACACTCATCCTTTGCACTAACTAAACAAATTAGGACGGCGGTCTGCAACTTTGACAACATTTTTGCCCTCAGTGCAGCAAAATAAAACCCATCTAGAGCTTTAGGAAGAGACAACTTTAATATTTGGTATATATCTAATATAGGTTATTTATTGCCATTTTGAAAATACCAGCATTTTATTTTTTATTTTTTATGATTATAGAGTAGAAAAAACCCATAAATCTTTTACAAGAAGAGGATGGGTACGTTTTCTTGAATTAGATGCTGGTATTTGTCGAAAATGATGTTGAAAAAGCTCTAGTTTTCAAACTAATAAAAAGAAAGACTATCTAAAATTAATGCTCTTAGTTTTAGTCATTTTGTAGCAAACATTTTGTGCAACTATTTCTTTAAAAAACTGCAAAAATCGGCATCTACATTTAAATCATTTTTATTTCTTTTTTTTAATCTTTTGCCAAAGTTATTGCAAGTCATTATGAATGGTCCAAAGAGAAATATGTAACTTTTTAGCATCCTTTTACAAACCCTGGACAATAAATAAGCTTACATAATATGATTGCACATATGGATACAAAATAAAATTAAACATTTACTGAATAACTTTGGATTTACTGTTAGAACACATACATTTACATAGAATGAGTGCAAAGTGCAAAAAATTTATTTTCTCAAGGAAATACTGATTCTGTGTTAAAAAACTTAAAATAACAGATTAAGTAATTTTAGCGTGTTGCCACAAAAAACTAAAAAAGCAAAAACAGATTTTGCATAAAATGAAATTGGCTGTAATAAAAAGTCCTCACAGCTGGTCTTTCCACTTGAATCATTGAAATCATAGGCTACAGCAAATTATTTTAGTTTTTGATAAAGAGCAATTTCCTTCTGACGTAATCCCAGAACATTTAAAATACCAGTTTGTAGAAAAGGTCCTGTTCTGACTGTGGTTTGGCATATTCTCCATCTATTTTAGCGATAACTGCGCATGATTTGAAGTGTGATTTACCGACCCAGTACCTCACAGAGAATTACGCTGCCCTCTCATCCATCTTTACTCTCTTTTTTTCTTCGACACCGGAAACAATCACACTATCTTAGTGACGAACAAGCAGCCTGAGCGCATGATATCACCTCTTTAAGGAAAACAAGAAGGAAACGCGTGCCAGTTTCTCTCACATGCGATCAATTATTTGACGCTGAACTCCGGCTGGGGGGAGAATTTTCAGCCATTAGCCCTTTAGTGCAGGGATCACACTGAGGGTAATAGTGACTAAACACTGAACAAACACATTTGGCTAATAGGTCATTCAAACCTGAAGTGGGCCTGTTGATTGGCTGGAAAGTTGCTGTAAGTACACGCATTAGCAACACTTTCAGTCTGAAGAGCTCAAATGCTTTGAAAAATATATTTTATTCTGAGAATAAAAAAAGGATATTTAGCAGAAAGTATCAATGATTTAGAGTAATAATTTCCAGGACAACGTGCAAATCTCCCGCCTTTCTTGGAAAAGGTGCATGAAAGTCTTCAGATTAATGAGTATTTTACTGTCTTATAATAATCTAAAACAATCTGAATAAATATAAATAATTTTAATACATTTATTCAGTGAAAATGAATAAATTGTGAATGACATCCGAAACAGTGTAATATAAATTTGAAGCATTTCAAATATGGAATTTTTTGCCACCATTTAACTTGTTTTATTTTTAATATTATGATGTGTAACCTCGTAAATATAATGTGATAAATGTCATTTTGTTTAGCAACTCTTCAAAACCAGAAAGACAAGAAGACAGGTGACTTAAAAAGGACATATGTGTCAGGAAGTCGGTCAAATAAACCATGTCTATCTTGGCACCCTGCTGCAAGAAAATTAGGTAAACTGATTGTTATGTGTGTGAGAGATCATGCTTCTGCAATAAAATAAATGCTAAAAGCCACAAGAGAAATTTTTGTATTTTTAATGTGTGTTAATATACGCACCCACACAGCTTGAGGCAATGCAAGAGCACAGTGAAAAACAACTACTTCCGTAATTACCAAGGACTGAAAGTTCACCCTCTAATTCCAGCACCTTTAACCTCAGAGCGATCGAGCCACTCACCAGAAAACCATGACCTCAAGTTCACTGAGGCTCTACTTCAACAGTTGTTCTCATTTTTGATACATTTGCAGTGTAATTCACAATTAGGAGATTTGGAATATTGACAGCAGCAGCTTCACTATGCAACTCAACTTGTTTGTTTTCACTGTAGAAATACATTAACAGAGCGGGAACCAAAATGGACGCTTCCTCACTCTTCCCATTGCTTGGCGTGTTTTGAACCTCGCCCTCTGTCCTCTCCGCCTTCTGTTTATCCTTCTGGTGGTGCAGACCGGGCCCCAGAGCCCAGAGGCCAGTCATGTTCTCAGGGAAACAGCAACTCTCCACAGAGCTGATATCAAAATAGTTTAAAATGTGAATTGTCTGATAGTTCCCAGTGTGTGCAGAGGGAGCCAAACACTTCCAGCTTCCCCCTGCCAGTAGAATGTAAACATAGACGGGCAGAGGGAAAGAGAGAGAGAGTTTGTGAACCTGTTGGGTTCTGGAAACACAAAACAGCCTGGCCCGCGCCGCTTGCCTTAGTTGGTTTGTGCCAAGGTTCCCAAATTTTGCTTCTTTTTTCCTGTTGCTGTTGTTTTTGCACAATAATCCGAGAGAGTTCCCAGGGGAAAACTGTCCAGGTTAGAATAGTGAGACTTTAGCAGTCTGTTATTTCCACATTTAAAGGCTATGTATCGAAAGTTTCATATCCCGCATTGAGATATCATTAAGTAATAGTTTTACAATCAAGTTGCCTTAAGCTTTTTATTAAAGCCAGTAAACTTTTCTTCATTTCCGTTGGGTGGCCTTCAGTGTATATTTTAATGGAAGAAAAATATGTGACAGTCCCTATGAGGGTCATGTCCATGATGCATTATAAGCACACTTGCAGGCCATTAAAATGCGCTTAAGTATTCTTAGAAAGTCTTCACAAATGTTCATAATGGTACTTTCTGGAATGTAAAGAATGGAAAAATTTTGTTTTGGAAGTATAAATTATAATTATGAGAATATAGCCAATCCGCATCTCTTACCATTTCATTATAAGTTCAACATTCAGCTCAGTATAAATAAATATTTAGACCTCCAGTATAAATATTATAAATTAGTTACACATGGAAAAATCTCCAAAATTAATGAAAATTCCAGCAATTGTGAAGATAACCTGGGCACACAAAGAAGTATTGAAAATAATAATAATAATAATAATGTTGATTGCATTGGTCCTAAATAGCTATAATATTATATGCCGTAGCATAATCTAGCTTTATTGTGCTGCATTTATCAATGCTTCAGTCTTCAGGCATTTACAGCTGAACAAAATTGTACATATAAGAAAAAGTAATAATATGTATATGAAGACATTTTTACCTGCTTACTACCTTTATGTTTACATTGTGTTAAGTGCAAATAATTATTTTATTCAGGGTTATGAATAGTATTAGAGTATGTTGCTGATATAGCCCCCTATAAAACATCTGAAAGGTTTTTGTTGTTATTAGGTATATTTTACCCAACAAACAATTCTTTGCTATGGTTTTCCAACAGAGAGTTTAGAGATTTTGCTTGTCGTCCTCACTATTTTGGTGGCAATACAAACTTTGGTTCAGTTGTTTGAAACTTCTTAGTTTTTGCTCTGAGCGTAGATATGGGACTTTGAGGTGAGCAGTTATGTCCTGTGGCCATTTCTGTTCTAATGAAGAGTAGCACAGATCTGCCTTCCTGGCATGTTATTATTCTGTTTTCTATTTTGCAGAAGAAGTGAGCGACTGTCCCTTCAAAGTTCGACTGTGGGGACACAGGCAGTATCACTTTAAAAAATTAAAGTATGCTTTTCAAAAACTAGCTTTTTCCCCTTGATGAAAGAGTTAAAAGGTTTGAATTTTGAAAATGTTTCTATTATGCTTGTGCAAATAATTTTTTCACATATCATTAACAGACATGCCAAAAGTTGGGGCATCTGATTGCAAATACAAAAATTAATATTTTTTCATAAAAATTCAGCAGGACATCTATCTCTACCATCAAAGCTTCATGTAACTTTGTAAAACTGAACGACCAAGCACACATGAAATGTCTGCCGCTTTGTTTGGGTAATATCTGTATCAGTACTTGCCAAAAGTTAATTACAGGAATCTAGAGATTTCTCCTCACATTTGCATGGCCACTCGGCGCATATTAAAGTTATTACAAATGATTACTTCCTATAGGTCATGAAGGGTGAACTGAAAACCTTAAGAAACAGACTGAAAATATAAGAAAACACCTCCATTTCCGTTCAAGCAGGAAAACCACGTGAGGAAAATGAAATTAAGTCAGCCGAGTAAAATCTCATTGTCATTTCTCAAACCTTTGATGATAACAGCGCTAGACGTTTAACCTTTAACCTCTTTTAAATGTGGAAAGTTCAATTCTGTTCTTAACCTATTAGCTTAAATATGCCTGGAAGAAGATCACCTTATTTTAATCTAAAATAAAGACAATTTTAAAGTATAGTAGGCTACAACTACTTCATCTCTGCTAACTTCTTTGGACCTCACACACACAATACTTCTTTATTAGTGTTTTCATTATCCTTCCAAAATCTTGCAAGGTACTTAGAAATGCATAAAATCTTGTGTGCTAAGTGCCATTAATAATATGTATAAGATTAATTGCAAATAAAAGAAAACACTGAAAACAAAAGAAGAAAGTTTTCCATGAGTGTGTTTTTATATGAAGCATTTGTGGGCTTTGCCTGAATGCGCACTGGAACTTTCCAACCTTTTCTTTTCCTTCTTATTTATTTTTTTGTCTCTGTTGTTTTCTCAGGATTGCAATGCATCACTTGACATTACCCAAGCAGGTTTGAGCAGCAGCGCATCAGCTGAAAGCAATTTTGTCCAGAGCGCAGCTGCCAGGCGGATAAGACTTTCCTTCTTTCGTTTACTTTGAAATGCTCCTTTTTTTCTTCAACATCCAAAATACACAAGGCAGCCAAATTGCTGACATGTGTGCGAGAGGGGCAGCGAGACTTCTGCATTCTTTCATGCCCCACTATGCAAAACTCCACATTGTTTATTTAAAGAACACTGAACACTTTAGCACTATTAAGAAACATGTCATATGGTAAACTAAAGGTTTCCTCTCAGGAAAAATCCCTGTCAGTTTATTTTTCTGTAGTATAAAGTTATTTTAGTTTTGACTCACAAACTGACTACATTCACAGTTAAGAATCAGTGTAGTAAGAAAGACGTCAACAGCCGAGGTAAACCTGAAAATGCTTTGTGCTTATTTTGGTGGTAAAGAAAAAAACTCTCGGGTGAAAGGAAAGGACTTTGATTTTTACATGGTATAAAAACTTCTAACATAAATAACCATATTTACATAAAGAACAAAAATTTAGCGGCATAACAATTGCAATCCAGTGCAAAGAGAAAGTATGTGCTTCCTTACAGATATCTCAGCTTATGTTTTTTTTTGTTACAATTTAATATTTTGGATTATCAAACAAGGCGTAATATCAGGCTAAGATAGCAATATTAATAAAAAAAACTGTCTACTAAATCAAATTAGGAGCAACAATGACTCTTTTCCAGTGCTGCTCACCTGTCTTTGCAGAATTATCTTGCATCAGCTCTGTTGGAGGATTTTTGAGCAGAACTTAGCCACTGCATATCCATTACATTTAAGTCAGGATTTTGACTAGGCCAAACCAAATTTTTTATTTTGGATTTGTGATTTGATTCTTCGACCTGCTGCATAAGACAAACACATTCAAGCCTAAGGTTGAGAACCTGAAAGCTTTTGGGGACGTTTTGGTGAAGATCAGATTTCATGATTCTGCCATTTACAGAAAGTCAAGCAGATCCTGAAATAGCAAAGAAGTTCCAGATCTTCACACTGCCATCACCACAATCAAAGACCGGTTTGATGTTCTTTTATTAAAATGGCTATGTAGCTTTAAGCCAGACATCCCAACAAGGTCCACTTTTGTCTTGTCAGTCCACACAATATTTTCCCTGTTATCTTAGGGGTCATGAAGATCATTCTAGGGGTTGTGCTAACTGGACATTTGCCTTTGTTTTGTCAGCAGCGTGTTCTGACTTAGAACTCTCAATTGTCTTAATATTGAATCATGAACATTAATCCTAGCAAAGGTAACTGAGGTTAGCAATACTTAAGATGTTGTACTGGAGTTATTCTTTGATCTCCTGGATAAGTAATCAATGTACACTTGGAGTAACATTGGTTGGTTCACCATTGTGGGTGTTGGCTGTCACTGCAATTTGCTGCAGCACAAATCCTTAAATATGTAACTCTTCCAAACCGGTACAGGTTCTTTACATCAAGGCAAGATGTGTTGCTTTTGAGATGTTTCAGCCTACTTCATGTTGTCAGACAGGTTCCATTTACATAATGTCTTGGTTTTACAAATCTGGCACTTAAATTGAGTTCAATCAAATTTGGCTTTCCATTTTCTATTTAAGAAACTGCAAACATTTAAGGTCTGGCAAAGTAATATTCTTAATTCATATAATTTTAAAGATGACAAGTGAATACTGGGCTTTGACACACTGTGACCCAAGTGGAAAACGGAGCACAAGACAGCAGGATGTGAGGCCCGACAGTCCATAATAGGAAAAACCTGACATCTGAACTCGTGCGATTGTCAGAAGTTGTATTATGTGGCATTGCATACTAGGAGGTGTATGGAGGCGGCCAGAGAGGGAGGAAAAGTATTGTGAGTGATAGCCCACCAGGGCATCAGAGCAGACTCGGCGCTGGAAGCAGTTAATTTACCTTGACATGCGTAGGAAACCCAAAACTTTCTGAGCTCCGTGTCACATAGGAACCACCCAGAGGAGACCTGCCACAGCCGTGCAGCCCCAGCCGCTGCGCGTCCTTTCTAACTAGCTCTGTTTAGATGAACACACAGTGGAAGAATGCTGCAGTATACCTAGCAGAAACCACAAGCACAACAGGATAAGGGGCAATGTGAACTTCCCAGGGAATTCCATGGGAATAAGACAGCCTGCAGGGTTATAAGTGCTGTACGTCAGCTGATGTGTATCTCTGTGTGTCTGAGTGCACACAACATTATCCCTGTCTCGTCACTTTGATGCTATGATACTGTCAGAAAGCAGTCAATAATAAGAGCTGAGGAGGGGGAAGTTCCTCCAAAATGGCTTATGTCTGGGATTCTACGTTTTACAGTGGTCATTGAAATCACTCATCTGTTTAAAATGTATTAAACTGCATTTGCATGAAGAAAAATAATCTGCTAATTACATACATCTGGAGAGAAAAGGTTATGGTTATTGGGAAGGTTGGACTTCACAGACAGCTGTTACAAGGAGCAAAAGACAAGGTTTCACCTCCTGGACGTCACCAGGGATGAAACATTTATATCTATAAATTCCTGTTTTCCACCAAGAACATAATTTATGTTATTACTTCAAGCACCTTATAAACTTGTCATGTCTGGGGACTTTAATTTTATTTTATTTTATTGTCTGTATTTTGAGATTTGCTAATATTTGCTTTCCAAACTATGTTCATATGCCAGAACGGTTCTTTTCCTATTGTTGAGTGTCTTGTCTATGTTTCCATTCTCTCATGGCAGCATACCAACATTACATTACTTATATGTTTATTTTTCTTTCAACAAAGAAAATATATGTCTTATTGCTCTTTGTGTTCCCTATGCTAATTAGTTAATGTCTCTGTAGATTTACAGCTCTCTGCACTCCCCACCAGCCTGTGTTCCTCCCATGATTTATTGTTTTGGATTTTCCCCAGTCCACAAAATTCTGAAATACATGAATGGTAACCTTTCAAAACCTAATTTTTTACAGTTTTACAAATTAACACTGAATGTCCCAGATGAGTTGCGCTTCCAAAATAAATGCAAACTGAGGTCAGGACATTGTGGTAAGAGTTTACCAGGTGGGAGAGCTGGGAAGTTCTGAACTGTATTTCCCCTTCACCTCAAGGCCAACATGAACAACACTCAGACTGAACATTGAGTGCCCTAAAATGCCAAAAGAAACAATTATCTATTTAGTCAAAATCAAAATTTCTACATGTTGAATATTTTTCTCTCGCAACAATGCTTTTTGGCAATAAATTGTATTCTATTGGGAAAGCCTGTTTATTTTTCTTTGTTTGGTACCACATTTGCATGGAAAAGGCATTTTGGGGTTGAGCAGCAAAGTTGAAAATGTGGGTTGTGGCCATGTAAAACTTGCAAAATCATCTCTGCCAATGCCAAACAACTTATTCTGCTACTGACTTCTGTTTGGTCTCGCTTGTTGATCAGAGGATTGATGTTTTAAGAAATAGGATATATTGGCAATATACTATACATAACAAGCCTGGAGCCTCCTCTTTATGCTGGTCACCAGCATTAGTCACCCTCCACTGTAGGACGGCTTTTGTTACAAGTCAGATTGTGTTGGTCAGTGTGGTAAAAAGAGAACCTAAAGTTATCCAACACGTGTTCAGCAGGGTTGAGGTCAGGAATGAATGCAGACTATTGCATTCTCCGAACTCTGTGAGCAAACGCATCAATATTTTTGGAGGATGGAATCTCATCCCTAGAAATGGAGAGATGAGATTACAGAAACAGGGAGGTTTTGCCCCACAGCATCATGCTGTTTCCACCAAGTTCTCCATCAGCCAGCTCTCAAACTAAACTCTGCTACGCCACCCACAAATTAATTTTCTTTACAAATATGGTACCATTTAAATGGAAATTAACCAAATTTCTATTGTATCAGCTATGCTGCCAAAAATCCTTAATACAACAAAGAAATAATGACCCTTATTTTCTTGTGTTCGGTTTGATACATTATGGCATAATTTCATCTGAGCACATTTCTGCCCTCTAGTCTCTGTTCAGTGAAAGAAAAGTCATTCTGTGAGGCAGGAGACATTAAAGTTGCATAGCTGCTTTGAATTATTGCAAAGAAGATTTAGTTGTGCTTCTAGATTGGTATCTTGTGTATTAACCAACAGATCAATGTGTCTAATTTAGTTGTTGAAAGGCCTAGCTGTATAAAAAACAGTCTGAAAAAATAAAAACCATAAAAGGTTAAGTCTTTACAATGCATTTAAAATTATAAGCATGTGCAACACAGACTGTATTTAATCACTGTACATATTAAGCAATGTGCATACTGTTTGGTGGAAAAGTGGAAGAAAGTCCCTCATAGTAAAGTGAACATGTAAATAAATCAAGATATTGCTTGCAAATAGATATTTTTTTCAAAGAAACTTGTTGCATTTGCTTCAAGTTCTTTTGTGTGTGTTCAAATTTTACCTCAAAGATTTTTACCTCCAACGCATATGCATGCAATGACATATGACTCCTCTCTGGTGTTAACTCTGCTAACTCACAAAGAGTTCCTGCGCTTTCCGACTGTAGAATATCCAAAACAATCCTCTACATGTGCCACAGACAAAACACATTTCAGACTGTTTTCCCTTTATTTTTGTTTGTGTGGTTCAGTAGAGGGAGGTTCCATCCCACTGCCTGCCTACAGTATGGTTTATGAGTGAGAGCTGCATAAATACAAAGAAATAATGAGAGAAAACATTGAGATTCTTAAATCTAAATCAGCGTACACAAATATTCTTAATATTTGACACAATTGCTTTTTCAACTGTAGGACTTGTGTAACTGGGTGAGGTTTGCATGCTGCCCCGTGGTCGAACTGTTTTAGCTCCATCCAAAATGTTCTATGAGACTGATATCAATGCCTTGTGATGGTCTCTCCAAAACTGTTTTTTAGTTTTTTTGCTGCTGCTGGTTTCTTTTGGTCATCAAGCCATTTTGTGACTGATTTGGCCGTATTATTGGTGCCAGTCTCTATTTTACTTATGTTTTTGTCTTTTTATGTAGCATATACACATTTTCTGTCAACTTCAAATGATGAAAAAAAATTTATAAATAACATTTTGTTGAATGCAGTGAATGCAATTCCCAACCAAAACTGTGACATTGGCTATGGGAAACGTCTTGTCTTTTTGTCTATTGTAAGTCAACAGAAAGTTTACTTCAGGAGTATTTTGGTCTCCACATAGAGAACAGGAAGGGACAATTAGCACATAAACAATCAATAACACAAAGGAAAAAATGAGTCAAGGATGGATATGGATTTACACTTAGTCGTGATTTAATCTGTTTGGCTGAGAACAGGAAGAGCAAGGCAGGGGAGGGTTTTTTTGGAAAGAGAGAGGAGAGGGAGAAAAAAGTATAGGATGTTGGCATGCGAGGAGAGGCAGTCTGCGGTAGACTTGTAAATAGCCGGAGGGACAGAGAGATGGAGGAATAGAGCTATCAGCAGAGAAGTGATGAAGGTCTGGGATCTGGCCAAGATAAACACACACCAGCCCAAAAAGGAGCAGCAGCAACACACACTCACACACATTTCAGAACTTTACTACACATAGAAATGCAACATATAAGGCTGCAAGCACTTTATATCCATCATACACCTACTTGTACTCAAGCACACATACACACCTGCAGAAAAATAAACAGTGTTCTATATGGATCACCAACCACAGCTTTTTGAGTGTTAAGCTGTGTGACAACAGGCTGAGCTGTCATTTTGACATCTCTTTTCATCACATGCTACATTAGTCCATTTGCTCAGATACCACAGAATAAACATGTAGAGAAAAGAAATGGTTGGAGTTTTATTTTTAAACACGTGAAATAAACAAAGTTGAGTCCTCTGAAAATCCCTCTTGGCAGGGTCATTTCAAAAGTTTCTAACTATCATAAATTTTCAACTTGAAAAAGCGGTGTCCTGCAGATTCAATCGTGGATGCAAGAAAGATTCCTGCCACTGCTCTTAATGTGTCTGTTCGTCTTTTTTTTCTTTCCCTCGCTGCTTTTGTGCAACTCTGTATGACTGAGCCGGGATGTTACGGTGTGCGTGTGACCAAGCTTCATTGGTGAGCCATGAAGCGAAGGCTCTCCTGCTCTGTCTTGCCTTCAGCCGACACACACCTCGACTGAGACCTTAAAAGTTGCTAAATGTTATCTTAAGAGTGGCATTCAGAGGCAAAACTGCAGCGTGAAAGAGCGGCTGTGAAGCGTGCCGAGCTGGAATGCAAAACACAAGCCATGGTCATCACTCTGTCACCATCCTGATTTGCAGGACCAGTGCAAATCAGCTCAGTTTCGGCTAAAACCGTGTGCATGTTATTGTCCTAAAGCAGATACCTGAAAAAGAGAAGCCAAGATTACCTAAAGCAACTGTGAGGACTACTTAAAAAACGGTTCAAATTATTTTCAATGACGTGTCAAAGGCTGCCTCTTAAAACAACTAAGCTTAGGCTACATACAGGCTTTGTGGTTTTAATGACTTAGTATTTGAACTGTTCCTTGTCTGGACTAAAATAATTATGCAAGCAACTGCAATTAGATGCAAGAATTGGGCCTGCAAGTTTGAGTTTGTGAAGGATTTTCTCTAATCCACACAGGGTCATACATGTTTACACACACACTCAAATATATGCAGTCATATGGAACAATGTGGACAGCTTACAGCATCCTGTGTGTGTTCTGACATACTTTACAGACATTAAATTTTGGTTTTAGCAATAGGCCAAGCTGAAAATTAAAGACACATCAATAAGCAACTAAAGACTTTCATTTTTTTTCTGTAAAATGTAACTAAAAGAAATGCAATTTTATTAGTAAGGAATGGATTAGGACACCCTCACATTATTTCCAAGCTTAAAAAGTTGCAAAGGTGGATTCCTGTTCAAACAGAAAGAGACTGTTCAAGTGCAACTTCCATGGAAACATTTTCTGTCCAAGAAAATCATGAAGTCCAGAATGAATTTTGCTAGAAAAAAACAGACAGATTCCAGAACTTCAAGATTAATGTTCTTTGGACATTTATGTCTAAAAGAAAACTAATTGGACACCAGAAGCAACTACATGTTTGGTGTAAATATAATACAGAGGGCAAAAAGTCACACCAAGCAGAGTTCAAATTTGCAGGATTTTAAAAGAGCCGGGCTAACTCTAACCATTACCATGAGTTCTATCCTGAATTAGAGAGAAATGTGAAACCATTTGTGAAGAAATTAAAGCTGAGCAATAACTGGAGCCTGCAACATGATTATGATGTATCAAAACATATCAGTGTCAAGTCAAAGCCTGGATCTTCATCTCATTGATTTGTCGTGGAGTGATTTAAAATGGTCTGAAGATAAAATAAACTCCTCAAACATCTCATGGTTACAAGAAGAGTAGGGAATGCTTTCCCTAGACCGATGTCATCTGGTAGAAGGAGCTTCCCTGCACTCCTGTTTCCTGTAGAAGCTTAATCTTTTGAAGCTCTCAGATTAGTAATCCCCTTAAGTGCTGGCTGGGGACGCAGTGGTGGTACTTGTGATCTGGTGGGCATGTGCTTTATGCGCCAACCTGCATAGTAGTTCAAAGCCAACCTGTGCAACATGAGGAGGGGGGGGATGATGGGACACATGAAAGTAACACTCAGCAGTGTGTAGTGTCTAAAGATCAGAGCCCAGTAGGAAGGAGGGAGCGCCAACATAAACAAATCAAAAGCACCTACATTTCAGAGTTTGTCTAGTGAAACATACCCACATGTTGGCTCTTAAAGGTTCTGCTGCAACAGATGTGAACATTTCAAGGTAGTGCTTCAGCTGAAAATGCATGTGAATTTGGTTTTTCTAGAAATTTTCTAAACAAATTTATATTCTCAACATTATTGAAAAAAAACTTTTCTGGGTTTCTGCTTGACAGACGGACCACAGAAACATTCATTCTGCAGGACAACAGAGATACTGACACATGAACAAGCCAGGTTGCTTCAGTATTTAAACGCGTCGGTCTCCAAGGCGGGTTGTAGCTTTAAAAAAAACTTTGTATTGTATTTCTTTCCTGTGCCAGAGCCCCCTTCCTGTGGCGGTGCTGTGTCAAACACTGATGACCTCCCGCTTCCTGCAAGTCGCATGGAGACGGTGCTGCCACGAGCCTGGGGCCTCACCGCCGGCCCCTGGACAACCTCTGAGCCCTACTCTTTATCTATCATCAATCTGTTTTGAAATTGCTCCTGACTTTTACTCTCAGCTTTCTCCTATCGGTTTGGTAGTTTCATTACTTTCTATCATTCTTCACCTGTATATTCTCCTCTTTTTTTGCTTTCCTCCCCCTTTTTTATTTCTGTTTGGCACTTCTTGCCAGTAACACCCCCTTCTCCTTACCGCTTCCCTCTGTCCACACCTCTGTTCCCTTCTGCATCCCTTCTCTCTTTGTCTGTCTGTCCAGGTCAGAAGAGGGTCTGTCAGACATTTCCTGTGCAAACTGCAGATCTGGACCACACCTTGTGAGGGGATTTCTGAAACTGCTGTCACCAACACCTCTTTTGTAAACTTGATGAAATACTACCTGCATTGAAAAAATAAAAACTCACATTGGAAAACTATGTTGACTTTTCTCCGCTGAACATGACAAAGAGAAAGTTGTGGTATAAAAATGTGGTTATTTCACCTTAGCTGTGGATCAATGCAGCTCTTCCAGGATTATTATGAGTTACTGTTGAAACACTGCATTTAAATCGATATTAAATTACACAAATCTAGACTTCTAAGTAGGTGATCTGAAGGCAGTAAGTTAAAATTGAGGGGAATTAAAGTGAAAGGAGACAAATGATTATCCATCCATCATGGTGCCTACCTCCATCAGTCATCAGACAGGAGGAGGGGTACACCTTGGAAAATAATCACACCCTCCTTGGATGTTTTATTTTTAAATGCTTTCACAAATCAATTAAATATTTGACATTAAAAAGTTTTTTCTGAAAGTTTTTCTGTCAAAAAAGCCACATTTTTTTCATCCCAATTGATTTGTGGAAGCAATAAAAGGGTAAACCATCCGAGGAGGTGAATATTTTTTAATAGCCACTGTGTTCCTTTGCTTGAACTCAGTCCCTGTCATACGTGAGCGGCTGTGTGTGAGAGTTGGCACGGACCCACTTGTTCCACAGGCCAGCGCGTCTTTGACTTGGCCTCACTTCTCCTTAGACCCGAGGTCACCAAAGTGTGTTTGTGCACACGTGTCGTTGACAATAACATACCTTTGCTGTGAATCTGAGCACACTGCCCCTCTGGTCTTCTTCCAGTCCAGGTCAGAGGCAGGAAGAGCGCCGAGAGAAAGGGAGGAAGCAGAAGCCTCTTTCTCGCTGGCTGCAGGTACTGACCATGAGCTTTGACCTTTAACGTCAGCTTGAATCTTTCTGGCAAAACACAGCTCTACAATTACAACTCTAAATACCTGACGTTGCTACGGTTACAGAAAGTTTAATATGGGTCATGTGAGTAATAAGTAATAAGCAAGACACAAAAAAACTCATTAAATTCCAGAAATATAATTTAAATCTTTATTATCTGACAACAATGACAACTTGTTGTTTTTGTTCACTCATTACATTTACAGAAATGTTTCAGAAAGCTGCATGAACTGATTTATTTTGTTCTCCCAATCATATGTTTTTCTATCCTTCATCAAACTGTTTGACAAAGACGGTGCGGTGCTGCTTTTAAAAAGGCTATACTGACATGAGTCCTGTCCAAATCCAACCGCAGAAAAGGTGCAAAAAGCTCACACCTGAGCGATTTAAACCACCTGATATCATCATCATCATTATACAGATGCTCATAGCTAGAATCACTGTTTTTGGACAGAAACCATGACTTTGGAGGGTTATAGATTGTTTTTTCCTCCTGGTACCATTTCACCAGGTCCAGAAGAATAACCTGCTGCCATGTTTGGCAGGCTCCAGTTTGCCTTCTATGGTCGGGTTGGGCTCAGGACGCGGTCTAGAGTGGTACGGGTTCTCTGGGAGAGGCCGCGAGGTTGACACTTTGGTTACCTGTCAGAAAGCAAATGGAAAAAAATCTATATATTCAAAGGTTCATTAGATGTTCATTGCAGAAGCAATCATGTCTTTATGAACAGGTGAATACGTTACCATTATCACACCATATCAAAGTTTTAAAATGGTTCTGATTCTGCTTAAAAGAAATGAGAACTATAGTGTGGAGGCAGAAGATCCTGAATTCAGACTCCAAAATTTAATTCGATTTTTTAATAGTTTATACAAACTCAGATATATACAGCTTTAATTAGACCATTTAAGAGTTTACAGTCTCCTGAGAGTACACACTGAGATGAAGCAACTTTTGTTTCTAAATGAGACTGATTTGGAAACAAATCAGTAGTAAACTAGTTTATAAGCCAACAAGTTTTTTTTAATAAAGATCATAAATATGTCTGAATATGTCAAAATTAGAGTACAAATTACTGTCAACACGATGTTTCCGTTAATTAAAAGCAATCAGATCATATAATACATTTTTGCAATACCATGTTTTCAAACAGTGTAAATTTTACTTGAGGCTTTCACATTTCATGCTGGCATGTGCATAATCAGCACAAATAGAGAACCACAGTACATTCCCCGTCTGTCTCACCTTAGATAGCTCTCCCAGGTCCGGTCTCACCCAGCCCAACTTATCAAGGACACAGCTGTCAAAAGCTTGCTGCTGTTTGCGGCAGTGACGTAGTTCTGCCAGGTTTGTGTAATCCAAGCAAGTCCAGTACTCCGTGAAGGACTCAGCACAGTTTCCCTTGATTTGCCTGAGATGTATACAGACATGCAATTATATTTCAATCTACTGCTAAGTATGGCTCACAACTGTCAGCAAAGAAAAAAGTTAGTTTTTTTTTCTGATTTTCAGAAATGACGTTGGTTTCCAAGAAAAAAATATCAAAGCAATAGACAAGTAATGCATTGCTGTAAAACTGAAGACATTTTTCATTCAAAAAGAGAAAATTAAACTGTTCAGAAACGTCCAATTACGTCAGACCAAATTTATTGTTGTAGTTATTGTCAAAATTACAATACTTTTTCAGACTTGGAAAATGCTGACTCCCATATAAGATGAAAAATAAGAAACACAAGAAAAAAAGACTGATAAAGTTTCAGCTTTAGGGAATACCTTTTCCACAGTGGAAACAAACTGTTGACATCAAAATGTATCTCAGAAAACATGAAGTAAATAAATGTTCAACCAAAACTTTGAAGTTGGTAAATTTACTTTCATGAAAAATATATTATTTTAAATCATTATCAAGGTGTAAAATGTCTTATTGCTATATGTACAGAAATATGGAACTACTTTCAAAATTAAAGACCTCTACTGTATAAACAGCGTTAAACTTTGCCCCTCTCAACAAGTCAATTTGCCTCATAATAAAAAAAAACACTATATAAACTGTTTGAGGTCGAATTTCTAAAAATATTTCATAAAATATGAACCTTACATCATCAATCCTTCCTCCATTCAATCTAAAACTTCACCAGCTTTTCTCCTACTGTCGTTCAGCACTAGTTTTTGTTACAAACCTCTACAGCCCATAATAAATTGCAAAGCCTAATTGCAGAACAAGACACAAAACCTGAAACATTTTAAATCTTCAGTCTACATAACAGCTTTGAAGTCCATAAAAACAACTATCTAGGACCAACATTTGCAACTTCAGACCACATTTTCTTCCCACATGTCCATCACTGAGTAAGAAACATACAAACTCTAACCACAAACCTCTTATGACCAGAGTTTCGTATGGACTCCTAAAGTCTGCACTGTGTTAGCTCCAGCGTTCAGCCACATCTTTAATCACTCTCTGAGCATAGGATCTAGGATCCATTTTGCAGATGACAACAGGCATGCAATTTTTAAATCTGAAAATGTAATTATTCTTCACAATCAACAGAGTGCTGAATTTTCTCAAATATAATAAGAACTTTTCTTCTTAAAAGACAAAGAAAATTGCTGCACATTTATTTTTTTACCCTTAAATATGAGCCATGAACTCTAGTTAGTCAACTAATCTTTGTATATGTTTCCATCTTTCTAATTGTCATTTTTTTACTGAAGCTGAGATTTTGGGTAAAAGCACCAAGCACTGTTTCCATTCTTATGTATTAGGCATCAGAAACATAAAATGCTGAATAACTAAAGTTACCTGAAGAAGTTAAGTGCACATTCATTGACCTTCCTCCCTTCTTGCATGCACTTTCTTGGGTCCTTCTCCTCCCAGCGACAGAGCATAAACTCCTTATTAGGCTTGTCACACTGGGAGCCATAATGGTGTGCAGCAGCCTTCAGAACTGCAGATGAGACGTTTACCTAAAGCGAAAAAGAATAAAAAAATATGGAGGAGTTCAGAAAAAAAAACAACCAATAAAAAAGGTCAAAATAATTCCTTTTCTTTACCCCCTTCATGCAGCCTAAAATCTTCGCTCCAAAAAGAAAGATGAATAAACAAAGGTGTGTTGATTAAAGGCAGATCTAGAATTTAGGCTATGTGCCATTTTAGTCATTTCATTCTTATAATATTATTCAATTACATTCTTGATCAAGGAGAAAAGTTAATTTTAAGAAAAAGACGAAGCAAAAAATATGTGATCTATGTTTTAAGAAAATCTACGTTTCCCACAACCACCTCACACGTTTTTTTTCCCCCAGACGTTTTACTAACAAAGCAATGGATTAAGCTGTCAGCTATTTGATCCCAGATATTTTTCTTCTTTACTAAAATAGTTATTGGATTAGTTGACATGTAAAACACACAGCAAATAAAACACCACCACTGTTTATGTGTGGTTCAATGGGAAATGTAAAGTTAATATGTTTAAGATGTTTTCGAATATGTTTTTTTTTCCCTTGCTCTCAGTTACTTCCTGAAAACATGAAAGATTAAATTAAGATATGCAGTGTATAGGTTTCATTTGCTTTCTTAGAATTTAAAGCAATGCTATTTTTTGTGTTTTAATTTTCCAATTGCAGTACATTGATTAAAACAAAAATTACAAAACTACACCGACAAATGACACATCATAGCTTTGTCACATTGTGTACTGGTCTGTTTGCCCTAAAGTTTTGTGAAGAAGTAAAGGAGAGGTCTTCAGAAAGTCTCATCCTACATGCCTTTGTGTCTCGCCAAATGCTCCTACAGACGATTACAAAAATGAGAAAACTTCCATTTTCACTTTATTATATACCATCCTTTACAGCTAAGTTATTTATGGAAATAAACAACTGTGAAACTTGACAAATCCTACTGCAATCAAAGCAGTATTTGTCTTATGCATTTGACTGAAGTTGGTACACAGCTTTTTCTGTATCTATAAATGTATAAATAAACCTCCATTCTTAGCTAAGCCTTGAGTAAACTGCAAAAACACAGAGAAAATAAAGAAAAGATAGGCATACGCCATAACAATGAGGAAAAAACTTGTTCGCAATTGTTAAATAATTCTGCACAAGATCTGTCATATTAATAAAAGTAATAGATTTGCTGCGCAAATAATGGTTTTATAGATGATAATACGACAACAGATCGTCAACTGTTCCTTAAATTAAACAACTACTGAAATACAGAAAGCTTCCAGTTCATCTTAGTGTTGACAATGACCTGAACTACTGACAGCGATGACCTGATTATCAAGGACAGATTTTTTTTATGCCAAAACGAAGCCATCTGAATTTCAAATTCAGTTAAACGAAGGCTGTAAAGAACTTGCTATTAAGGTCATTGTTATCTAATAAGACGCAGAATGTGAAATATGATTTGTTTGTCGTGCCACAAACGTTACGATCCTTTTAGCATAGTTTCTTCAGAAGGACATACGTGCATACATCTTTCGAGTTTTTATGCCTGGTGGACGTGCACACAGTTATTTCATTTATGCATTACTCATGTAGCAATTCTTGTATCTGACTTTCACCGATACAACTTCAATGGGACAGTTTCAGCAGCTAGCCGGTTAGCTTGCTAGTTAGCTACCATGCATTTTCTAAGTATCAACAACCACTGCTTACCTCATCCACTTTCAGCTCCTGCAGAGTCGGTACTTCCAGTGTTGTCGGCATGGCCAACTGCTGGTTTTCTAATTCAGGCGACTAAAATCAAATACGGCCGAGAAAACCATTCAACGTCCTCCTCGCCTGTCTCAGGGACGAGAACGACAAGGCCGCAGAGAGGAAGGTCAGCTTACGTCGTCGTCATCTTGATGACGCAGTGACGTATGAACTCCGTGCACATCTTAAATGATTTAAATAAATAATTTGGAAGAGCTTATTCACGAAAAATTGAAAACAAGTAGTCTTTTCGCTTGGCATTTGTTTTATTTTTAGTCTTATAAGCAGTTGGCTAAGCAAAGCGTAACCCTTACCACGTTGCCATGGTAACATCACACAAACATAGCTGTGTTTGAATACATGCGAAAATTACCGCTAGTAACCTTTCTTTCTGACGCTTTTATTGTTCTAAATTTTAGTTGTTTTGTTTCTGTATTTTGGTGTTTCCAGAAAACACAAAACAATTTAAGCAATGGAGCTTATTGGACACAGATACAAAGGAAATGTAAAAAATGGAAGGTTAGTATATTTTTTAAAAAAAGCTACATTGTATTAATATTGGGCCATAGTAAGTTAGTTAGTTGATGTATTTATTATTTATTTTTATTTATTTATTTATTTATTTTTAACCATAGGATGGAAGATGCTCAAGGAGAATATACCTTTCCCACTGGTACCAAGTATGTGGGAGAGATAAAAGATGGGAAGTTTCATGGCAAAGGCGTGCTGTACTTTAGAAATGGAAGTAAATATGAAGCCACCTGGAAGGAAGGCATAGTTTTAGACGTGAGTTTCTTTGTGAGTTTGTGTGTGTTTCTTGCTTTAATTTTGGATTGCATCCATTCACATACATGACTGTGTTTCATATTGGTTATACTTAATGCTACATCTGTTCCCTTTTAGCAATCACTCACCATTATTGTTGGTGTAATTATGTTGCTCCCATTATTTCCAAGTATCATGCTTTGTTCTTCTCTGCTCTGATATGATCTTTCATGAGTTTTGCAAGTAAAGCGATCATTCCATTTTTTTTTCATTGCTGCAGTTGTGTTCCATTTTAAATGTTGGCAGCTCTGAACCATGGTAAATCTTGGCTCATGCTACCTTCCACCTGCATTCAGTGCCAGCCTTAGAACCTAGCTCTTTTCAAAAGGGTTTTAGATTAGCTAAAGTAGTACTAAGAAGATTTACATTCATAAGGGTCTTATTTTTTCTTTATGTGTAATGTCTTTTAGTATTTTAATTCAAAACTTAAAATTTTAAATATTAGCCATTTCCCCTATTTAAGATTATAAAACATATAAAACATCAAATGAAAGGAGCTAAATATACTGAAGCCAATATTGGAAGAAACTCTTTGAGAGCCTGTAAAACACTAGCTTTGCAGAGTGAAGGTTGGAGTTCACCTTCAGCAGAACAGTGACCCTAAAACCTACAGCAACAGGTACGATGGAATATTTTATATCAAAGCTTATTGATGTGGTAGAATGGCCTTGTCAAATTTCAGGCCTAAAGTCAATTGAGAATATGTGGCAGAACTTGAAGATTGATTTTCACAAATACCCTCCTTCAATCTAACTGATTTTTTTTGCAAAACTTAAAGTGTCCTATAATATTTGTAGCTGTAATTGCATCACAGTTTGATTGTTTAAAGCATCTTCTCAGGGTTACTGAACAAATTCTGCACAACACCCTTTTCATATTTGGTTTTGGCAAAAAATAATAATAGTTTTCACTTCCCTGGTGTTCATCTATCACAAAAAAGTCTGTTAAGATACAGTTAAGTTGCAAAACATGAGACAATTATTAATCTGCATACTTTGTTGGTTTCACACAAAAAGGGTTTGTGTTTGTCTACAGGCCTATCTCGGAGAGGCCTGTAGACAAAGACAATAGGGGGAAATATAAATTCTTTTGTGGCGCTTTAAGTGCTTCAGACTGTCATTTGAAAACCTCAGCATCTACTTATCTCTTCAGAAACCATGTCTGAGGTATGCAGGATAACCCCCCTAGACCTGCAACTGTTTGTGCTGGAACTATTTTCTGCCAAAGAAATATTCACAAAGGAAATTTTCAACAACACTGAGCATTATCTTGACTGGTGTAGGTTTGTTTCTGCCTTTCATCTTTTAAAATGTCATAAATTACTTCTTGTTTGTTTCCAGCTGTAAAAGAAAGCTTACAGTTATACCAAAAATCTGTGCATTTTAACAAAAGAGGTGAAGTAGTGACACCGAAACTATTAATGAGGGACAAAATTCTGATTCATGTTTTCGATGTTTTCTTTCCTAAGGGGACATTTATCTTCCCTGATGGTCTGGAGTACCGGGACAAGAACTGGGACTACTGTGATGGTTATGACAGGCGTTTCTACACTGAAAGATGCTATGGATTCATACCACCAGGTTGAAATTTATGTATTTGCTCTGATTCCATTTTTTCTCTGTTCAGTTTCCTTACAAACATACACATAATTTAATTTAGTTTAAAACAACAAAATTATTCACATAGTAACAAAGTAAAAGAAAAAAAATAGTAAAGTGACAGCAAGATAATTGGCAGGTTTAAAGGCTTGAATCAAAATTACCAAAGAAAATTGCAAAACAAGTAGAGAAATTAGGCAATAAAAATTTATTCAAATACTACTTTTGATTTTAAAGAGTGCTAGACTATATATAAAAAAGCTGAAATATTTTCATTTAAATTTTTAAAACCATACACAGTACATCATTTGGATCATAAAAGTAGGAGATTAGATTGAAATTGTGGCTCTTGAAGTGAATTGTTTTCCAATTTTTGGGAATGGGCGTGCCACATTTTTATTATTTTTTGTTTCATTAAGTCCAGATGCTTTAATATTGCCTGCAGGGCCAGGACTGGGAAGTGCCAAATACCACTTCATATGACCTTGCTGGAAAAGAATGAATACTTTAGCTGAAAACTGTGAAAACTAAACTAGAGTTGCACAACAAGACAACATGATTTTTCCAGCTCCTTTCTTTTTTTTTTTCTTCATAGCTATGTCCCCACAACTTTTTGTGAGCTTTAGCATCTCAGCCACAAAAATATCTGTTCTGGGCATCAAGGGCAGGAAAGGTCCATCCACTAGACCAAATATACTACTGGCATGCACTCGAGAATTTATTGTGATGTTGCACACATGGATGTTGCAATAACAAAACTGCTTTGATGTACTTTGTAACTTTACACATACATGCCTCAAAAGCCATACATCTGCGATATACAATTTATGTTTGCAAGAAATAGCCGTCATCCAAATATTCATTCTCAGCCTCTGATTTTTATGTAATATTTTAACTGTTATTTAGGATGAGAAAACCCCAAAATCATCTGTGTTTGGCCATTGAAAAAACATTATTTGCAATTTTTTGGGCAATCTACTTGCAGTCTTTGATGGAGTGGCCCTCCTACTATTTGTAGGATATTCCACCATCTGTTTTTGTTATTACCAATAAGTGCTTTAAAAGTTGGGGACTTTTCCATCTCTGACATGGAAAAAGAATCAGGTGGAACGCATTAGAAAAAACTGAGTAATCAACCAGGAGTCACCTTGGTGTGGTGCAATAGCATCAAATATTATTTTGCCCTTCAAGTTAACATTTTGAATATGGAAAAAGAAAAGAAAAAAAATCTTTAATGCATACCAAACTTTCTGTTTACACAGGAGAAACTCAGCTGACTAATGAACACCCACCACCACTTATCCCTGATGGCTGCTACGATTGTGCAGATGGTTTCTATGACCCAAAAATCAGAGTCGTCACTTCCTACTCTGGCGAATTCCTCAGAAATGCAGGTAAAACAAACATGTGGTTCATGAAAATAAAATGTTATTTAACCACTTTTGTAGCCTTCTCAAAGACAATCCTAATGAATTTATGTCTTTGCTATTATAATGCAGTTACATATGTTGTGAATTGCATGTTGTTGTGAACAAAAGAGCATATAGTTGTTGTGTAGCTGCACTTTTACTTTAAAGTAAAATGAGCTCACGTCTTTCAGTTTATGCATTTTTCTTCCACTAACCTTTTGCCAAATTGGCTCAGTCTGAGTGAGAAACATCCAAGCATAGAGGGCTGCGGTGCCAAAGTAAATTAGAAAGATGAAAGTCAAGAGCAAACACAAATTTCCATTTCAAATTATGTACACAAACTTTTTGTTCAGTGACGCATCTTTCACTGATATATGTGTGCATGTTAAATCTTTTTACTAAGTGACCTGTTGAAGAAATACCATTACAACATTCAACCCCTATGTTTTAACTTGAACATGTTTTAATTCTTTAAAGAATCCTTCTAAAGTAGGGTCAATATTGCTTTGCAGGAGTCTTTAGAGGGTCTTTTATTCATTTTCCAGTTGTCTGAGAAAAATGTTGAGTGGAGCAGTTGGTGGGACTGTTGCCTTGAAACAAAAAAATATTGGGGTCAAATTTTAGTCTGTGGTCTTTCTGCATGGGGTGTGCATGTTCCCTCTGTGCATGTGGGGGTTCTCTGTGAGCTTTCAGCTTCCTTAGTCCAAAAACATCTGTGTTAGGTTAATTAATCGCCCTAAATTGTCTTTATTAGTGAGTGGGTGTGTGTATGCATGTTTCTATGTTACGCTGTGATGGACTGGTGACCAGGCGAAGGTATTCCCAAAATATCCACCACTGTTCACAATCCTGCAAAGGAAAAGCAGATATAGATGATAGAAAAAGTAATGTCTCTTTTTTAAATTGTATTTATATGTGATGGACGCAATTGGAATTTAAAGTTAATTCAATTAATGCAATCCTAAAGAGCAGAATAAATGAAAGACTTTAGATGTTTGATTATTTTATTTTTCCAACAGAATTTTATATAAAATTTTAAAAATTGATATTCAAATAAAATATTTTATAGTTAGTTGCATTACGTCTGAATACTGGTGGTAGAGGAGCAGGTCTTGCCTGAAAGACCTGAGGGTATAAAGCAAGATGAAAGCTTGTAGAGACAGGTCCAGCTGGTTCTAAAAGGAACAACCAATAGGATTAGATAAAGAATATTTAATAAGAAGTGGCAACACAGACAATATTGCCTGATAAGTAGATTTTATGCCTAACTAAAGTTGCAGTTGTTTCATAAATGTGGTTTGAGTGGAAGTTTTTTCTTTGCCTATATTCTAAAAGTTGCCTTGGTCTAGGAATGTTTTGATCACAATGAACCTATGGAGTGAAGTTAAATGAGACCCTGCATTATCTGATTTGAAATGTCTGAGTAATGTCATCTGACAGGTATCCTTTTACAGGCTTTTTTGTCCAAAAGGAAACATTGGATGCACATTTCATTACTGAATCAATGCCCAGAATTTAAAGTAAATGCATTCTGTCAGGTGACCAGAGAGATATTCTCTAATTCTATCATCCTCCGTTAATCATGTTTCCCAAACCTGTTGTGACATGTTGCAGAAAATGATATTGTTGCTCACGTCAGGACCTTACAGGAGATGCTGAGGAATTGTCTGGGGAGACTAATCATTTCAGCACTTTGATACAGAAAGCAACAAACTTACTTGGCACAGGAGGGAAACATGAAGGAAAAGCAAAACCATAGCCACTAAGCAGCATTTGAGAAAAGGCATGGAAGGAAAAGCACTGGTCCTCACGGTCCTCTCTGCAGTGCAATTTTTTGAAGCACGTTTGTCAGAATAGGGAGACATTTAAAATCTGTTTGGCAGTGAGCTCTGAGGAAAGAACAAACTGAATACAGTCTAGAACACCAAATATGACAAATAACACAGAAGTTCCACATATGTCAATATAATAGTTGTTATGTACACACATTCTTCCACTTGAGCTCTGGACCTCTGCAGTTTTTCCAGAGCACTACGAGCCTTCTGGCTCCTTCTCTGTTAAACAATTTCTTTCCCTGACCTGCCAGTTTTAGTAGACAGCCATGCCTTGGTTGGTCAACATTTGGATCATACTTTTGGAAGATGGACGCCATATGAGATAATGAAAGCTTAGGATATAGTTTTCTAACCTAAGCCTATTTAAGGGTTTCTCAAAACCTTTTTCTTGACCTGAAGCCTCAAAGAACAACCATATTTGTACTGACATTACATCAGAAAATCAGCAATTGGTTGTACCAGATTTAATTTAGGTGCATCTTATTAAGGGGACTAATTCTGCCTGATTTTTTTCATCAAAAATGTGAAAATAAATTTTTTTTCCACTTCACAATTATGTTGTTTGTGTTTGTCTATCACATAACATCCCATTTAAAAAACATTGAAGTTTGTGATTGTAATGGGGCACAATGTGAAAAAGTACAATGAGTATGAACACTTGTTTTGCCTTTTGAGGCTTTTATGTCTCTTAACTGGATCTTTGTTGAACAGCACCAAGTATTTAAAGACTGAAATAGTTATATCTCATTTTCAAGTATGGCAACGATTAACTAAAATGTCGGAGTTCTCATCTCTACCAGATTGATCCTGCATTTCAGATTTACCTGCTGTTTGCCCAGAATAACAAAAATAGGTATTCGTATAGAAATCCTGAAAGAGTATGAGTATGAAATGTTTTTTTTTTATGCAGGGTTTGTATTCAGAAGAGCTATTTGCAAGGTAAAACAGAAGTTCCACAAAAGCTCAGATCTCATTTCTAAATATGTAAAGGCAGAAGATAAAATCTAGATCAGTATCAGATGCTTAAGATTGCAAAAACGTGCTTTTCATATTTCTTCCTGATGCAAGTTCTTCTTTACTATTTTAACTCTGCCAGTGACGAACAGAAAAATGGGATAAGGGGGGAAAGGGCAACAGAAAGACAATACGGGAAAAAATGTATACCAAAGACTGAAGACATGAGGTACAGAGTACCTTTGAACAATACTTACTCTTGATTTAAATAGATATAGAGGAAAAACAGGAACTGTGGAACTGATGTCTGCCTGTTTTCGGTCGTGGTCGTGTTCGTGCCCTCCGAGGGATGTGCTCTATATGTGGCAGCTGATGACAAATACTATTTATGCCTATGTATTCTCTCCCTTTTGTCTTGATATACAACTCTTGAAAGGAATGCTTCTGTATCCTGTAAGGATTTATTTTTCAACCCTGGGAGGTGAAGGCATATTTGTCAGGGTGGGTGTGAAGACTGAATTTATTGCCCAGCGGCTTCCGCCCAGGATGAGAACTGCAAAGATGATGGGACACAGGGAAGACCCGCCCTCCCAGTGGGGGCGCTTACTGTGGCAAGAAAGAGGAAGGAGATCCCCATGCAGCTGTGGATGTGAGGCGATGGAAAACTCTGCCAGTGAAGACAAACATTTAAAAAATGTTGCATAGATAAAGCTTCTTTTTATCTGCATTCTACTCTGTTAGCTTGGTCAGATTTAACTTGGAAGCATGAGCCATATTTAATTTACTGACCTCCTCGGTTACTAATGTTAACATGGATAAACAAGCCATTCTGGAAAGGTGCCAAGCTGCCAAACAATAGGATCTGTGGCTAATACTTCCCAAGTGGATACAGATTCTTTTGGAGTACCTCAGAAGCAATTTTTTGCATAGCATCTTGCAGGACAAGAATGTGAACATCTACAGGAAATTGTAGTAGTGAGTGGACACAAATGGTTCACTGGGCTTAAGAAGTAAGTTCAAACATATATCTCAGTGTTGTGTGTCCTTATTTTCAGCAGGGTTTCTTGGTGAACCTAGAGACATGATTTTCCAATACTGCAGGTATTTTTATTCTTAAGATAAGATTAAAACACCAACTGAAAAATTTGTTCATTGGTTTTGAAAACAGAAGAAGAAAAAAGTGGCACAGAAATGGAAGTAGCCAATATATCCATTTAACGTCGCTCAGGGTGGATTGGGGGGAGGGCGGCAGCATAACGAGGGAAACACGTACAATCCAGCGGGAAGCATGGCAGCATAATGAGTTTCTGCCGTAAAGGCAGGGAGGAGGAGAATAACAGCCACAATGATTCAAAACAGAATTAGTACTTGTAAGAGCTGAGAGTCAGGACAGATGAGGAGATGCATGTATGAGCCACAGCAGCAAAAAGATCTGCTGACTGAAGAGTCCTGCATGGTCAGACCAGCAGACCTAAATCATTGTCACAAAAATCATAATTTTGGTTTCAGCTTAAAAATGTATGCATTTTTATTAAAAATGCATCCAGAAATATGCAGACAATAAAAATCTAAAGCATGTATGAAGAATATATATCTAAATCTGGAATACAACCCACACAGTGAACAAAATAAATATTTCAAAATTAAAAATGTCAGTTTTATTTAGTTTCAAGGAGACTTCTTGGGACATTTAATTGTATTTGAATTTGCTGCTGCTGATTAGAATTGCAGCTTAACTTCGGAGGTGTAATATGAGAGATTTGTGTAATTAAAAAGAATGTGAAAAGATACAAAGGTCACATCTGCACAATCAAACCTCCAGCATCATCTGATTGAACACGTTGAGTTATTTTCAAAACAAACAACCTCCTGGTTGGTTTTTACTGTATACCCGCTTAGCAGAATGGCCCGCGTGTTGCCATATGATTTGGTCTTAGTTTCCTGTTGCTGGAATGACTGCTTCCATCTGAAACTGTGGACAGAAAACATTACACTGCCAAGGAAAACACCTCTAGTGACCGAACCATGGCCTGCTCCCTTTGTCCCCGTCCAGTCGAGGTGTTTCACAGACAGATAAAATCAGCCTGTGCTCTGGGGAGTGGAACTGAAAATTCTTTGGAAATGCTCACTTTTCAAACATCTTTCAGACTTTCACCCTAAAACTAGAATTATAACTTAATCCCCTGATCTTTGACTGATGAATTAATGTTTTTTTTTTTTGTTTTAATCTGATATGAAAGCCACAAACTGATTTGCTGACAGTTTCTGGGAGACGCTTGACTTATGTGAGCATATTTGAAGGTTTGTTTTGGCTTTTTCATATTGTGTGATTTCACTGTAATGCCGCTACAAACTGTGCATACAGGATAATAGCACATAATGATGTTAAACTCAGCCTCTGGTAACTGTCACAGGAGCAGTCAAAACTTCCCGATTTCTGTCTCAGTTTCACTTTAACATCCCGCAGTACCCCATTATATCTTATGCAAATCACCAGAAATGAAGAAAACTGATTTTTTAATTGAGCCAGAGTGGGTGTAACTCTTTGTGTACATGTGCAAGTGTTAAATCACAACGATCGGGCTGGAAGGAAACACTTTTCCGTCAGAGTGTGTTTTGAGGGTTAAGATAAACAGACTTTAACAAGGTGCCATTATCGCTTCCACACTCACTCCTGTGTGCCTTGTATAAAGATCTTCCATGTTTGTTGTCAGTCCTGATCGGTATCCACAACAAAAACTGCTGAATGAAAGTAAAATAAGAGTAAATCTTTATGACAAATACACCAGAAGTGTATTTTTTTAAGGTCTGGATTAGTATGAAAAACTATTTATATATCCACACTTTTCATATTTGTTCTAATCTTTTATCAGTTCTTATATCTATTCATCATCTATCCATTAATCCATTTGTTTCCCTATTCATCCATTTATTCATCCATCAATTTCCTCTTTCATTCTTCCTTCCTTTCATCCATCCATTCTTCTATCCTTTTTTTTTACATATTTAAAAAGTAATACTGACTTCAAGGGAAAAATAATCTGTAACCTCTTCTAGACTTTTATATGGTTGCATCAATCAAATGTTTCCTCTATATTTTTCATTTGTGGGTTTTCTGTGGGGGGTTTTGTGGTGCTGATCTGCCAATTTCCATGTTGACCCAGTATGATTCACTTGCATAATGATTGTTATATAGTGCATAAAAGTTTGTGCTGTTGGTTGACACTTGAGCTGAAAAAGGTGGGAGTTCTCAGTTTTGATATACTAAATCCATCATGGGAAAAATAACATCATTTAGTATGCACAAATCACCAATCAGAGCCAATTAAAATAAAAATTGGCTGATTCCAATCACTGGCTAAGCGTTTGGTACATAATGCGTATTATTAAAAAATTGGGACATAAAAAAATTTGACATAAAAAGCGTACAAGAGCCCTGAATATAAAAGATGTGATATTAACCAGCTAAAATCTGTCTATTTTTAAGTTCATGGACTGGAAATGTTATGCTTTAATAGAGTGCATGCAAAGCTTAAAATATACCAGCCACCTGTGCCCTCATTTAACTTAAGCTGCCAATTACATGTGACTTAAATCCTCAGATAAACGCTGCTATACAATCTGAAGAGGGCAGAATTACAGCAAATATAAAAATGTCTCAATCTAATCATCATTAAGCCTCGGGTTGTTACTAATTGAGGTCAGTCTCGTGGAAACACGGATACTGCCTTCAGTAATTACCTGTCCCATTTTCAACTACGTCACAAAGACGGCGCAAATGTTTGCTGTGGCAGCTGTCGCGTGGCGGATAGAGAGTCCAATTGCCCTCGCAGGTAGAAAGGAGAGCCAGGCTGTTATGCCCTTGAAGTGGCTGGTGGCGTCCACGCCCACCACTGCCAATTACACACAATCAGCGCGCGAGCCGCAGACCTGCACCTCTGCATCTACAATAGGGGCCCGCGCGCTTCGTGGACCCTCGGGGTGAGGCCCGCGAGCGGCTCAAGTGCGTGCAGCTGCGCGCGCTCCAGAAAAAGCTCACTTCCCCTGCAATTAGCTTCTCGTTTCAGCGTCTAACAAGGAGAAACTGGTTTATTATCGGCTCCTCTGGCGGTCGTTTGGTTTATAAAAAAAAAAAGGATTGGCGTCCATTTTTGGTGGGTTATTATTTGTTGGTGTCTGAAGTGGCACTAAGAAGTTATTTTTCTCTAATTGTTAGGCTTATCTTGCTTTGACAAATTTATCCAAAATTTGAATGGCACTTCTGTTCTGCAGTCTAGCACACAAAACGACCTGCAGTTTAAATATGCAAGCTACTGATTGTTACACTTAAAATGAGCTCAGCCTCTTCTTACTGTGCATCCTTTATACCGGAATAAAAAGACGGTTCATTTTTGTTTATTACGACTGTTGATTGTCTTCAAAAACCAGGAGAAATCAAGAATTTGCTTTCAGAAAAAAATAAAATGAATGGAAAAATGTTTTATATTTTTTTCCTTCTTTCATTTTCTGAAAGACGAAAATCTGATAATGCTTAATCAGTGCAGAGGATTTTCACATTGATTTATGTGAAATTGGTGATCCTATATTTAATTTGCCACATCGCAATCTGATTTGAATATTTTGTCATGCAAACCTAGGTTTTTGATCCAATAACTGAACACACATTCACTTAAAAAAATCAACAAACACTCCCCAAAAAATTTTTTAAAGGCCATTTCACTACATGTTTAGCTTGTAAACAGAAATTTGGGATGAACTAAACCGGTGTTCTTTTCTACAATTTTTTTATTAAATTTTTGTAAAGAAAATTACCACTTGCTAAGGTTTACAAACTGTGGTTAATTTGATCTAGGATATCCCATTGCTTATTTGGAATCACTAAGAGTTACATATTTTGAACTAGAACTGATGTGAATTAGTCCAGATGTCCCAAAAGTTGAGTAATAATTACACAACTCCAAAAGCCAATTCCAGCATTGTTTTATTTTAGTATTTGTGGAACTCAAAGATGATAAGATACTATGTAAGCAAGTTCATCATGATTTTTTTTGTCAAATATCCAAAATTTAATAAAAAAAATTTGATTTGGTCCTGAAAATGATTATTATGAAAAATATTTTATCGCTCTGCGAGCAACAAGTAATAGCTTTTACTATTGTTTGTTTCTGACATTAACAAGAATTTATTTCCATCTAACCCTTTCCACAGATGACAATGAACATGAGTGGATAGTGAGCATGTGTCGCAGGGCTTGGAATGTGCCTTTAACTGATATTCCTCTACAAACCTCTCGCAACCAGATCTGAGGAGAACAGCAAGATTGTCTTAATAGGGTTTTAAATTGTGTAATTTCACATAAACTGAGCTGTGGGTTTTGTCCCTCTTTCTTTATTGTACTCAAGACATGACTGAATAAATGAAAAGAATTGTAATCAAAGTTGTTTTTTCTTTGAGATGTTTTTTAATCAGCAAAAATCTTTCCTTCCTTCTCAACACTAAAGCTCTTTCCACCTGTAAGATTGTGTGTTTCAATTCTAGTGTCCTTTAGGCTTATGAAATCAATTCACTTAAAAGTAAAACACTTACACTTAGTTTTTGCAGCAACTGAAATTCATTTTTTGTTCCTATTGAACAAACTCTTCAAGGCCTAAGCAAGCATTAAAGCCAACATTTATTTTCTAAAAAGATTCATTTCATACTTTTATTCTCTAAAAATGCAGTTAGAAGTTAGAATAACTTTAATTCAGACAATTAATAAAAACTTCAGATATTAGCAGAATCATAAGTCAGTTTTGTTGCTATGCAATCATAAGCAGGCAGCACTTATTCACATAATTTCCACAAATTGTCTTTGCAGACAATATGCAGGACGTATTTATAATTTAAAAATACATTTCTAATGCAGCTTTGGATGCAGTTTTTCTGCTTTCTGCCCATCCCACATTACCAGGAATAAAAACAACAAGATGTCCAGTAATAATGTGAGACAGAAACGTCATCCTTCACCCAAAGAACTAAACATGCACGGAGCAATCAGCACACAAAAACTCAGACGTTGATCCAATAAACAATTGGGCTTTGCTTGTTATTTAAATAGATGCTTTAATTTCATTTGAGACTAATTTAACAATCCTGCAAATTTTTTGTGCCGCTCCTTTGGTTTGATAATGTTTTTCATAAGGTAATGTTCATCTATGCATTGTCACAAATGATCTTTAAAAAAAAACACACCCAAACCAAATTATCACATTCTGATTTATTGCATTTTATAACACAAAACATTTATGATGCACAGTCTCTCAAATAAACCCTTTGTTTTATTTCTTTTTCTCTTTTTTCTTGTTAATATTTCTTGACTTAAAACTATGTCAGAAAGGGGGAAAAGTGCTTTTTACAGGGATTTTTATCATGTCAATAAATACAAGGTCTTTGAGGTGTCATTGGATTCTGTCTCAACACAACGGCTATGGCACTAAGATACAAACAGACACTCACTCTCCCCGCCCCAAAAACACACAGAAACACATGCACACTTCTCATTATGTACAAACCCACTTGCTTTAATTGGGTCGATATTGTACCAAAGTTTTAAGTTTTTCTCATGGTGTAAAAAAAAGAAAACACACACACACACACACACACACCCCCACACACAGATAGAGGCAAATCAAGCAACCTTCTAAATATAAATTACTGAAAATACAAACATGTGACTTTCTTCAGGAATGGTTTGAATAGACGCTTAGACGCTAAAAGGAGATTTTCTCTTTATTAGAAGCATTGTAAAAGAATTAGGGCAGACACCAAAGCCTTTATTCAATAAAAAAAACCTCATCCAATTTTATGCCTTTTGATTTTAATTTAAGAGAAATTTGTGAGTGTAATCTGGAGGGGTGTTTTATAAATATTTAATACCATTTTAAATCATCTACCATCTTTAGTTTTGAATTTGCTAATGAGGAAGCTTTATTTTTAATGAATAAGGCACATCTTGTTTTATTTGTATTTTTTATACCAAAGTTTTAATTGTGAAGCTATTAAGCTAAAATGTAATTGAAAGCTTGAATTTTTATTGTTTTTTACAATATCATTAAGTAACTAGTTATTTCCAATGCAAAGAGTATGTTGTTTACATTTAACTTTCCTTCATGGTTGCTTTGAGAGAAAAAAAGGGAGGAGTCTTACCTCTAATGTGTGAGCCCTTCCCAACGGGCCACAGTGACATTTTAATTTAATCTTCAACAATCTGACAACCTTCGAGAAGCTGCAGTCCTGCTTCTTTTATCAATTACATCCATTTAAAATTCCCCAAGTTTGAAGCATCACAGCGCGGAAGATGCTGTACATGAGAATCAGGGTGGGTCCATCAGTGGGTGTAAAACACAGATTGAGAGTTCCTGCTGATAATAAATGCTGGAAGGTGATTGATTTGACACACTGGCCATAGGCTGAATGTTCCCGTCCACTGAAAAGAAGAGAAGACGACGGCAGATCTGTCCCTTTCTCTTTCCGTCCATAATTGGAAGATTAGTCTTTTCTCCACGACTCTTGCACGATCTTCAAGTAAGGTCAGGCGGCTTCACTGACGGCAGATCCGGAGTAAAGATCCAGAGGTCAGAGGTCATGTGGAGAGCTAGCGGCTGAGGGGCAGCTGGGGCAGCGACATGGCCTGGTGAGGGAGGCTCTGAGAGGTCAGGACGGAAAACGGATGACCTGGAAAACATGTATTTTTTAAAAAAAAGGGACACATAAATGAATATCTTGTCATTGATGAAGCTTAAAAAAAATAGTAGAGCTGGAAAAAAAAAGTAAACTCACTATCGATGTACCCGTGAAGAGCTACCATGCGTGCACGCTCAGGACTGCCGAACGGGGAGTAATGCAGCTCATCGGGCAGCGACGAGGGTATCCTGGACTGAGGATGACCCTGCGGAGCACCGCTGTGCTGGGGCGTGTGCTTTTTATGTCTCGCTCTGCAGTTTTGAAACCACACCTACGAAGATGCAAACATCATGTAGCTACACTTTTTCCCTTAATTATTCTATTTATTTGGTTTGATCAACACAAAGCAACTATGTATTATTTGAGTTTGCAAGCAGCCAGTGAGTAGATTGTGAATATGTGTGACCTTTCTGACCTGTATAACTCTTCTGCTCAGGCCCGTCATGTCTGCCAGTTTCTGTAGCGTTTGGGCGTCTGGATTGTTGTCCTGAGCAAACTGCGCCTGCATGATCTTCAAACATTGACAACATATTAGTGGAGATAAACCACAAGAGTTGCTAAAAAAGATCAAAATTTTCTAAGGCACTCATTGGAGGGAGAGTCTCACTTGTAGCTGCTCTGCAGTGAACGACGTTCGTGCTCTTTTGGCCGGTTTAGGCTGACTGTCCTGTTCTGTCGGGACTGCACCCTCTAATGTAATACCATTACCTGAAAAACACACCGAATTATCAGATATAGATCCAATGCATATTTGTGAGCTAAACGGTGTCACACATTTTGTTTATTCTCAGCATCTCAGCAACTTCTGCACCACGTCCAACGGATCCATATTTTACATTTTAATACGGTGTGTTCAACCATGCTTTCAGTGTTGGGATAGGGGTCAAATGTTTACAAAACTAAAAAAAAAGACTTCAAACTTTCAGATGACTTACAGAAAATTGGCAAAAGTTGTGATAAGCATTAAGAAGATTCATAGCATTTATCAACACTGTTAAAAAAAACCCCCCAAAAACAAGTCACATAGTAGTAAAAATAAGTCCATTTATCTATTAGAACTCATCAGTTGCATATAACTGCAAAATATTTTTGTTAGATTTTATGAGTTATGATCCTGAGATAGCTTCAAATGAATTTCGAACAGCTGTCAGTGATTAAATAGGCAAAACAATAAATATTTTTATAGTGTGTGCTTTCATTTGTCATGTTAAGTGCATTTATGTTATCTTCCAATTTTAGCGCTTCACTTTAACTCTTAAAAGTACCTTATGTGAAAGACAAACTCAAAGAAGTGCATTATGTTTGTTTGTTTTTTACGCATAATTAAATCTGAAAAGTGTGTTGTGCATGTCCACTCAGCCGTCCCAAGTCAGTAATGGTAAAACTCCTCTTTAAAACTACAACAGAAGGTTTTTTGGGATGTATCGCTAAAACCATCTTCACAAACCTAGAACTGAAACCTTTGCCCTTTCTTCTTTGTAAAACAGCTTAAACTCTGTCAGATTAGATTAAGAGCTTCTATGAACATTGATTTTTGAGTCCTGCTCCACATTCTCAACTGAACACTCGTATGTGACTATACTGTTACCTAATACACAATAATGCAGCTACAGCTTTATGTTCTGGGTGGTTGTCCTCCTAAAAAATGGGCTTCTACCATAGTCTCAAGTCTTTTACAACATATTACAGCTTTTCTTCTAGAATTACACTGTATTTAGCTTAATCTAAATACTAACAAGAAACTCTGACCAGCTTCCTGGGATTCTGTAGAAGAAAATGATCTCCTCACCCACAATGTTTTGCATGTAGCTCAAAAGATTTTGACTGACGGCAGTGAGTGCTTGCTGTGTGTCCTACTGCAGAGGGCATCTTTTTCCTGTCTGTTAACACTTCTTGCCATTCTTTCATATTGGCTAGATTTGTGGATCAAGTTGTCCTAAATAGTGAGTCACAAGAAACTACAGAAAATGCCCAAAAGCACAGGGAAACATCTTTGCCCCTCACCACTCTCAGCCGCACGCTTGAGGTTCTCCACCATGGTGTCGTAGTGGATCCGACACAAAACCTTTTCCTCCACCAAGCCGAACTCCTCTCCCGTAGACAGCTGCCTCTTACACGAGTAGCACGCAAAGCAGGCCAAGTGGTATGCGTTCCCCCTTGCACGACGCACCCAGTCGCTGGCATATATCTGCCGCCCACAACGGGCACACTTAGTACCAAACCTACTGTGAAGGAGAGAAGAGGAGAACAGCATGGGGCGGAGAAGGAGAAGGAAACACAGAGAGAGAAATGAGGACAGTGTTCACTCGAAAACAAATACTAAAAATGAAACATGCACAATTACATCCTTTTCTTTCAGGACATTTTTTACCAAGATGAAGTATGTGTGTGTATGTCTGTGTGTGTGTTTAAACTTGTGGCATTTTCCAAAGCCTTTGAGGGAAAAAACCTTGGAGGAGGATGAAGCTTTTAGAAAAAAATATCCTGCAAGCTGAGCCTTGAATACAAACAAACCAACACCTGTAATTTCCTGGTTGATCCATGAAGGCCCTGACACACACACACACCCCAACGCATGCACACACCAGTAAACACACATCCTAAATTAGGCTGAGGGGGTTGCACACATTGGAGTAGGAGGAAGGACGATGACATCATTTCAGGTCACAACACTGTAACTGATAGTAACAGTGAGCTCGTTTGTGTGTTAGTTACTGTTGCGGGTGGGCGGTTTGGGGAGTTGATGAGCATGGGGGGAGACAGTGGGTGAGAAATGAATATCCGAGGAGTCACTGCAAGAGAAAGGGGGTAGCTGTAGTTGAGGAAGTGGCCATTAAGTTGTTAGATCAACAAATTCCGCTGGGAAAAAAAATCTTTCATCCCCCAAAAAAAAAGTAAAGCTGCATTTCAGAAGCTGTTAATATGACAGATGAGAAAAATATAACATGTTTGTAGATATAAGAAGTTATGGTACTGTAAATGTTTTTCATTTTGAGCTGAACAATGAACCAAATCACAGCCACCATCACAAAATAAATATTTGCAATAATGCAGTCACAAAAGATCGGTTGTGCCTAAGACCCTTTGTGCCTAATGCCATTAAATGTAGCTATGCTAATGCTAACCAAGAGTGGAGGTGAATTTATGATGATAGAGGAAAAAGGGAAGTGTTAGCAAACTGTGGGTTAACGAGAACTGATATGTGAATAAAAACAAACAAACAAAAAAAAATAGCCAACTGCATTTTTCAGACACCACTAATTGAAAACAAATATACATTTAAGTATTTTGCAAGACAGTCTGGTTTCAATGTATAGAAATGATTTTGGTCAAAATTCAGTTTAAATTAGTCTAGTTCATTCTAGTCAAAACAGCCATAAAGTTAGATTCAAATCTGATTGCATGCAGCCCAAATTGATTATACTATTAATATAATGCAGTCAAATTTAGTTGACCGGGTTGTTTGGTGATCAGTTTTCTAAGCAAGGCAGTCAATTTCACTGAGCCATTAAAAACAAATCCTGAGAATGGGAAGGAAGCACTCCCTTTTTAATAGGAAGAAACTAGTAAATCTGCTCTTGACCAGCTGGATGCTAAGAGTAAAAGAAGCAGAGAGAGAGATAAACAAGGGAGCAAGTCTAACATGGAAAAAGTAAAACAAGAATCAAATCAAGAAGAAGACTACACAAAATACATGCGGAAAATACTTTGATTATTGACGATTTTCTGACTCCGTTAAGCCTAATGCATATAAAGAAAATTGCTGTATAATATCACTTTTATCAGATACTTTAAAATGTCCAAAACAATTTCTGCTTTACACATGAATGGATCATGGGACTGAGCTGTGTTCTGAAGTGTGCATTATGGACTTTAATGAATGTTAAATGCTTCAAGTTCAAGATGGTTGGGGTTAGGTCAAGAGCTATTGTTGAGGTCAGCAGCTGGCAATTCTGGTGAAGGAGGCAGCCTGAAAAAAAAAAACCAGCATAAACAGCAACCTTTAACCGGAGTGTACAGCCAGATTTATGGTGATTAATGCTTGCTATGGAGATATCCTTTTAAGATATCAGAAGAAACCATGAATAAAGCTCAAAGGAAAGCTATATTTCAAAAATACTTTAGAGGAATATAGGCGAGGGGAGGTAGCAGGATAATAGACATCCATCGGGAAGGCAAAGGACCGAGGCAAACAGTTGTAGTGCAGAGGGAAGTGGCAATGTGAGGAACGCAAGCGAGGGAGCAGGAGGACAAGGGTGCATTGCCAAGTGAGTGGGTTTGGCAGCGTTTCAGTGCACTCAAGTCCACTCTGTCTGGGATAAAAGCGCACTACAGCCTCGACATCACAAGGTTGCAGCTCCTCTTCTGCATAAGAGCGAAAGGTTTCATTTTTATGCATGCAGTGTCATAGAGGGCAAGTCGTTGACTGTGTCCTACTCGCTATCTAACTGTATTCCCTTCTGGATTTTATCATTTCAGACTAAATCAGCAAGTAATAATAGATCCAATAAATTGTTACTAGCCACAGAGGGATGAAATCCGCCACAGCATGGACCAAGCTTACGAGCCAATAAAGCCGTGCCAGAAACAAATTGACCCCGTGGTTCATTGTGCACATTGTTACAAAGGATTCCAGCCCGTTTTTACAGTAAGAAGGAAAACATTGTGAAACATTGTGACTAATCCAGCATGACAGCTTGTCAGTTTCATGCTAAGAGACAGAACCCAGAAAAGCTGTAAACCATCCCCACGTTTCAACCTCCCACTCCTCTATCTCGATCAGTTCCCTTCTTCTTCTCTGTTCTTCATTAAAAAAACAAAAAAAAAACATATTTATCTTGGAACACTGTCATTTCTGGCCACCTCTACGACATCCCACCCCACTAAACTAATTTTCATTACCGGCCTCTTGTTTGACTAATTTTCATATTATTTTTTTAGAGTAATCTTCTTACTGCTGAAAGCGCTTTCAGGAGCTACTGATACTTGCATTATTCCTTATGAGCTTTAAAAAAACTCGCTTTGCTATTATTAGATTTGTACACTCTGATCATGCCTGACTGTATGGTTTTATAGTTTATCTCAGGTCTGCAGCAAAGGAATCAAATAAGAGAAAAGAAGAAGTTCACATTCTTTGCAGATTTTTTTATTTTTACTTTATTCAAAATAAGTCTTTCTGCTCAAAACTGAAAATACAATCATTGCATTTATCTAAATAGAACAAATGCAGACAGATTTGTTTTTATTTGCTTAAAAAAATTCAAACCACTGTGCCCACTGTTTTCCTTTTTTCCCTTTTTTCTGCAACCATGGAGACCTAATCAGTTAAATAGAAGTGGGTAGGTGACGAATAATTGCTATTCCAAAAATAACAAAGAGTGCACATGTGTAAAGAGGTGCACGGGCATTTAGATGTGAAACACACACTCATAGTTACAGCCCTGACATCCCAGGGAGCCCCTGATTAGTGCAGCAGAGCAACTTCCCATGTTGCCTGCAGCTCACGGACGCTCATGGACAAGGTTTCCGCGGAGTGAGGGGAAGGGGAGGAGGATGATAAAGGAACATTTTTTATGTATATATATATATATATATCTGTAAGAGTGTGTGCGAGATAAACTCCCAAGGTCTGACATTGGTTTGAGAGGCACAGCGGGGGCTTTATTCCCTTCAGACCCCCCTTCAACTCCATCCCTGCACACACATACACAGAGGGAAACCCACTCTGATTTCCTGCTATTACGCCCCATTAAAGGAGCTGTCAGTCCAAAGCCAGATGAGAGGCTGACACAGATGAGGAAACATCTCCAGAAGTCGGAAAGCAGCCCAGAGGATCAGGACTCCAGCAGTGTTTAGCTCACTTTTAAATCTGATGGCCTAAGCCCAGACTGCAGTTTGTGTTTACAAAGCGGGGCGAGCCACAGCAGGCCCTGCAGCAGAACCAGACTGTTTACTGCAACGCTTTTACACAATTCTATATTCTCAAGCTAACTTAAAGAAACAGCAAATCAATTTCTAAGAATTTAACTAGGAAATGTTGATATTTTATCTGAAAATCATTACAAAATTAGAGGATTCACTCTTCTAGTTGATAGGGACTGACCTGCAAAACACACAAATCCTCAAAATTATATTTTTGATTTATTTCCAAGTTAAAAGTACTAATTTGTACTTTTAATTTGACAATTGGAAGTGTTGCCCTATTTTAATCAGCTAAGATCTTCATATTTAACCAAAACCATAAACATGCATGACTGGCAAACTTCTCCACTTTTCTTAGTTTAACTTTTTTACATTTATTTAGGCATCATAAATAAGAGCACCATCTGTAGGCAAATAACTCTACTGAAGACCTCTTAACCGTGGCACTGCACATAGCCATGCAATTATGTCATCAAGAACCCCACTGCTCTGTGGGGAAAAAATGGTCGGATGATTCGGTTTTTAATTCACCCTGTAAAATAGCACCATATTCTGTATCCCAAAAGGTAAATATGTGCAACTTTACATACAGAAACCCAATCATCGTGCTTTGACGGAATTACTAAGCTGACACACATTCAAAATTAAAGCCTAAAATATAACAATCAATATTTTCAATGACATAAAAGCTCAATTTTGTTAATTTTTTTGTAAATATGAATCAAATTCAGAATAAACTCTACAGTGTGCCTCTGTGTGTCATAGTTTAACTTTAAAAAGCAAAGGATGGAGACTTTAAATAGGCCACTGGTTCAGTAAAACAACATAGCAAGGCAAATATGAGACTCCAGTTTGTTTTTAAAAATTGCTAAATGACTGACAGCTCGTAAACAAACACAGATCTACATATGAAATCACATTATTTCTATAGAATATCTATTTCAAATGATATGCGTTAAAGTGTGCAGCTTCATGTCTCTTTGCATCTGAGTTTCAGTTTGGATAAGAGTCACATTCATGTCAGGAACATGCTGGACCAGACTCTCGGGGCGGTCTAATTGCTGGTCTGGAGGCCTGTGGGTCTGGGGTTGGAGGACAGCTAATTGCGGGTGATTATAAACCTCAGAACGCTGGCCTGGCCTGGTGTCAGGTTCTGATCAGACAAACACCCAAGTTCACGCGCTGCTCTGTGCACTCTCTTCCCCTGCTCTGTTTAACACACACACCCTCACACACAAGCACTCACAAACTGCAGTGTTAAGCATAAATAGGCGTTGTGTGTCTGACCCCAACCCAGCTACTGAACATAATATTACTATGCTGCTGGCGTGAACCCATTTCAACTCCACACACCATACAAACACACACACATGCTTGAATAGAGCGTTATCTTATGGGTTTCGTAATAAAAAATAATTACTGATAGGAAGAGTAGATCCAAGAGTGAAGCCGTCAAATACAAATATTGCAAGCAATCCAAGGTATAGACACTATAATAATAATTTGGGGCAAAATTATCCAAATGATTTAAAAAGTTTTTGACTTAAGAAAAAAACTTCATAGCAAAATTACTTTCATCTTTCTACATCAGCAGAGAATTTTTTATTACCATCAGAACAATAAAAACTCAAGACTCCTGAGCAGATTTTTGATATTTATCAATATTTATGGTGCCCTTCAGCTCTTTGAGGTTGAAAGGCCTCCCTTCCATCACCCTAATGTCTGACTGACCCACTCCAAAACATCATCACTTACAGTCAGAAGAAACAAGAAATTCTGAAGAAAAAAAAATCTTTAAACTTACATAAAGCTTTATGTAAGTTTATGATATAGATCTATTCATAAATACATAAATTTGACCGGTTGGTCTTGGTGCCTTAAGAGTGAGTTTGCGCTTTGTAACATAACTGGACTTGGGTGCATTCTGGGGTTCGGACTAACACCAGGTAAATTGTGTGAATCATGCGAAAATCTGGTTTACAGTCAAGAAACAGCAACACTTCCAAGCTGATAATAATGGAAATATAAGAGATTATTAAATAAACTCAAAGATAAATTGTCCCCCTAATAAATATAAAGATTTAAACTCTCAAACAAACATGTTTTATGCTTGAGAAGCAGAGAGCGGTCCTTTTCTGTCTGTGGCTCTTAGAAACGTTGTGTGTCACATAGCCATAACAACAACGCGGATCTTTCAGCTCTTCCCTGTGAGCGGTGACTTTTATTTTGATACACACTTTCAGCTTTTGAAAGAGCCTTTCAAAATTACATGAAGCAGCCCGCATCTATCTCCAAGGATATGCAGGATGCATGCTCATATGTTTGCGTGAGTGTAGGAGAGAGAGAGACATGGAAAGAATAAGGGAGAGCTGACGTGGTGTTTTGAAAACGCGACCATAAACTTACCCCTACCTGAAATAATCCATTTTGCAGAAGATCTCCTTGTTCTTGATGTAGCAGCTGCTGTGCTGACGCAGTGACGTTCTGCACACCGAGCACTCCAGGCAGCGCACGTGCCAAATCAGGTTGTTCACCTGCGAAAAGACACCAGCCGTGTCAAATCCACGACCAAACCCCCGCAACCCCCCGCCCCCCAAAAAAGAAAAGAAAACAAGAACAGTGAGTTAGCTTGTCAGTGCTGAGATAACCCTGCTGCCACATGCTGCAGAGTTCCGTCTAATCAGCACTAATATGAACCCAAAGGTTGATCTCGACTCAGTTAACGAGATTATCGCCAGTTTCCCCCGAGAGGGATCAGGCCTATCACTTATTATTTACATTTAGTAAAATGGAAGAATTTATTTCTCAGAAATCTTTTTCGATTTATCTCGGTTTTGATATTGCTGTTTTTTGTTTGTTTTTAGTCAGTCCAGTTTTATGTTTGCACATACTGTTAATTATTATGTAAATTATTGTATTGTATTTTTAATTTATTAAAAATTATACATAGCATTACTATTACTACTACAAATAATAATAATAATGATAATTTTGGTGATGATAATAATAGCCATTTTTTGCAGTTTGTGAAATACGTGGCTTTTTTCCTATTGTTTGGTTTGTTAGCCGCAACTTTAGAGAGCAGCATGGCATTTTGAACAATTATGAGTTCCCTTTACCAGTAAATTGCCAGTGTGTATATTAAATTAGGTAGGGTTTAATTACCAAAGAAAATTTTACAAGAATTTGACGCAATAAAATTCTATTTCTGTTATATTTTAAAATATAAAAAGGAATATTATAAACGCTGTATTTAATGAGAAACTTGATAAATATAAGCTTTTTTTCTATTTAGATACTTCGTTTACTGAATGAAATATTTTTAGAATAAATAATTCTTATATGCATTTTTTTTCAAAATGTTATTGAAATATTTTCAATGATTAAATAATCGAATTTAAATAATAACTTGGAAAAACGAGGGGAAACTATTTTATCATTGTTGGTTTTAGGTTAATATCTAAGTAATAAAAATGTATTTTACAACATATATATTTTTAATTAAAACTGTCATAAAAATTTTAATATGTAATCATTATTGTTGTGAGACAACAGACCTCACAAAACCAGTTTCCGATCATTTCACGCTGGAGATAACATCAGCCGCATCTGTTAACATTCACGATCCGTTCAAATAATAACGATAACCTTTTTAAATGTGTTGTATAAATACTTTAGATTTTTTTTCTCTCTGTCGTTCCGCAGTTTGAGTATTTAAAGTGCCATCGTCCAACACAATAGGCGCATTAAGATGTTGAGTCTTTCTTTTCACTCCAGCACACCAGAACAAACACACAGCGCGTCTTTTACATTCCCAGTAAGACCACAGTAAACACGCACACTTTGCTTCTGTTTGTACTTTGCAGACAGGCTGTTGTCTGTCGATTTTCATGCAAGATTTTACTTTTTTTTTTTTTTTTTTTTGCTCACCTTCAGCAAGTATCTGTCCAGGATCTCCAGCCCGCAGCTGGCGCACACGTTCTTCCCGGTGGACGGCACCGAGCTGGCGGTGGAGGTCGGCGAGCACACGGAGGGGGTGGACGGAGTGCTGGGAGGAGAGCGGATGTCTTCCCGCTCCATATTGGAGCGCTGGGACTCCCCGTCCGAGTGAGACTGGAAACAGAGGCAATCATAAAAATAAAAAATAAAAAACTCCGGTCCGCATCATGTCGCCATTTTTATTTCCCACTTCTAAACAGAGGCACTGATGTCAAACGATAGAGAGGTGCTCACCATCGGTGTGTGTTTGGAGTCCACAGTGCTGCGTGGGGTTCCGGGTGTGCTCTGATGCTCGGCGCAGATCACCTAGAAGAAAGCCTTCAGTGAGCTGCAGGTCTTCATCAGTTTCCAGATCTCATCTTCAGCTGAGAAAAATCCCCGGGAGACATTTGCAGAACCCTCTTCATGCAGGGCTGCTCCTTTATAAAGCAGTCCCGACAATAAACCGCGCTTAAAACCGCTAACGGGGCCCCCGCAACAAAAGGCACATTTTAATGAAGCTATTTCAATTTGGATTGATTTTTTTCCCCCGTGCCCTTAACCCATGCCTGTGAGAATAATAGTATTTTCTGCGCAATCCAGGACAGCAAAAGTGGAGGGGGGGACAACTACCTGTAATTACAAATAGCTGCGGATAAGAGGGACCCGGAGTGTCAATTTCAACTGTCAATCAGCAGAAGGCAACGGGTCACCCAAAGAATTGCAAATTTGATTTTTAATGGCTGTAATTAAAATCTAGTTCTCTTCAGGGCGAACTGGCTGCGCTCGACACAGACGGAGGAGAGAGAGGGAGAGAGGCTCGCGGACCGCAAATCACGCTATTCATAACAGAGAGAGCGCGTGCCTCCTCACGGCGGCTGGCGCGTGCGGCTGATCTCAGTACACAAGCTGTGATTCCTGTGACATCACAGAGAGGCAAAAAGAAGAAAAAATGCACAAAGCAGGAGGCTGCGGGATGCAAAGAAACGGCGCGGTCTGGCCGGAGAAGACACGCAATGAAGGAGTGTTTCTTTTTTGTTGTTTTTGCTTTTTTTTTTACGCACACAGTTTGCGCAAAACCCAGGTGCAAAATGGTGCTATACGCACCCCCAGATAATAATTTCCCAAAGTGTCAGTACCTGCTTTGTTGGAATTCCTTCAGACAGAATCTTATTTCCCTCTGAGAGAGGGGACAAAACTTCATTTTTCCAGTACATGAACCCCCCCTGTAGTCTCAGCCTTCAGGGTCTCCAAACTCTGCGCCTCAAACCAGGGGATGAAACGGCGCGCCAGCCGGAGTCAAGGTTTGCAGTATCCGTTGGATATCTGGTGCACCGTTTCTGTTTTTGATACAATAAGTTTTTCTCCGCTGAACCCTGCAGCGCGTTCAGATCTGGGCAACCAGGCAGAAGCTTTGCAGATGCGATGACTCCTGTGTCCGACTTCTTCTCCCTCCTTCTTTCTTTCTCTTTCTCTCTCTGTCTCCACTTTTGAGTAGAAGCCCGTCTACAGGAAGTGAATCAAACTGAGGGCTTGGCAGCTTTTTTACTCCGAGTCTTCAGGAGAGGCTGGCTGGGCTGCGGCGACCAGAGCGCAAGGAGAACAGAACCAAAGTGTCTCTGTAGAGCTGCAGGGAAAGTTTGCGCGGCTCTGCGGGCCTGTCTTATAGTTAAAGAAGGGGGAGGGAGAGGAAAGAGTTTCAGAAGGGTGGACACAGTTTGCAACAGCTGTGACACAAACTTACTCAAGTTATGCATCTGCGTGCTGATGTTCTCTGAACGAGTAGCATAATTCCAAAAGTAATATACCGAACTTATACATTTTACTATTTGTGGATTTAGCAAATCTAAAAAAAGATAATATACATTTTAATTGTAAAATTGTAATTATTTTTTTATCATATTCATGTAAATAATAATTACAGTTTCTAAACATTCATCATGTTTGATTGACCAAGCAATTAAAATAATAATAATAATAATAATAATAATAATAATAATAATAATAATAATAATAATAATAAACTAAAAATCAAAAAACTAAATTCACGCATAAATTTGGGTCATCCTGAAATTGCAAATTTAGTTCAGATGCTTTCAGCTTCAATGGACCCATTTTCCGTTTCCTGTGCAGGCCTGACTGAAATTATTAATAATAAATAAATAAATAAAACAGTTCAGAAAAAATAACATGGGTACTCTATCGAAATTTAGTTGAATCATTGATTTTATACAATCCCCTAGAAGTGTCTGTAAATCTTGTCTTAAATGATCGCCTAAATAAACAAAAAATATAAATATATATAATTTTTTAATGTCGCATGCAGCTCAACTTTGTGCGTTGCCTTGAAGAATAGCAAAAACGTCAATCACCAAAAGCATCTGAACCCAATAGTAGCTTTCCGATTTGGTTTTTAAAGTAATACATAAATAAATTCATCAAGTGTCTTGGTTGATGCAAATATGATTTTGAATCTCGACGCGCCATTAGCCAGCTGTGATCTGTCCCTACAAGAATACCGATGACTTTCTGGAGCAGTTTAGCTGAGTAAAATACGAGGAACAACGGGACTGTTTGAGAACGAGTTCACTCTCTAACGGTGTGTTTTTAAGATAAAGGCAAAATTAAGAAAATAAAAATAAAATACGATTTTGTCATCGACTATAAAACAATATTCATATTCACTGAAATCACCTAAACGTAAAGAGAGAAGCACACATTTATAAAATACTCCAGAGCTGAAAGCATTGCATCCAATCAGCCACGTTTTTCACCCAAAGATAATTGATAAAAAGTATTGCAAGTTCCACTTTCTTAATTTTTTTAATCTAAAAATAAAACTGTAAGTTGTAGAGGTTCATGCAGCTCAAGTAATTCAGTTGGGAAAAACAAGGATAGAAGTTTATATTAGTAGGGCATCTAATGCTAGTCATTAATGTAGTAAAAAGAAGAATTAACCCAAACCTAAACTGTCTTCTCTCTCCAGTCTTGTTTCAAACCAACTTATTTTTTTCATATCTTCCTCAATTCTGCTTGTACAATTAAGGAAAATTTTGTATTTTGGGTATTGAGACAGTTTTAGTCCCCAATGTCCATGTTCAAACAAATCTATGAAATACATCCCACTTCTATTTTGCTTATTACTTCATGAAAACATGTTTTAAACTTCTCTAGAACAAGAACAGGAGCCGACGTCAAGGTAGATGTTTGAGAGGGCTCTGGGCACCACATTCCCTTTGACTTCTAATCCAACTTTTTGAGTCAACGGATGCAGCAGAGGGGAAGTCATTGAGAGAATATATCCCACCTCCTAACCCAAAAATGACAATCCAACACATCTGGGCTGGGCTTTCTTCAGTAGTTACAGTTGTGGAGACTCCTGGTCTCCAAAACACAGAGGGTCCTAAAAAGGTAACAAAAACGAAGAACCACGAAATAAAGCTTGTGCTTTATTACTGCAGTCTACCTGAATGAATGAAAGAGTATGAAAAAAAAAGAACTCCAACACAAATCCAAAACATTTTAATAATTAAATAACATGAAGTGAAAACAAGGAAACATGTTAAACCAAAGATTAGATGTGAGCGGCATCAGAAATGTGCACGAGTGACAGAGCAGTTTAATAGATGAGCCAGTCAGATCGCTGGCACAGCAGTAAAAATAAACACATCATCCACAGTCCTGGTGCTGTTCATCTGCTGCAGCTTCAAAATCTTCTCAAATTTACGAGTCTGTGAGAGAGATGGTGGGGGGGAATTCGGAGCAGAACATGGAGGAGGCGAGGAGGAGGGGGCTTCAGAGCAGGCAGGAGGATGGGTCATCTCCTAAACTTGCGGAAGGGCCTGCTCTGGTTACTGTGGTGCGATTTAGAGTAGGGCTCCCAACGCTTCCTCTCAGGCGGTTTGTTGTAAACATAGGCCGACGGGCCCGAGTAGCTATCATCTGGATTCTCCTCCATCATCTGGAGCTTGGCCTCAATGGCACGTATCTTAGCGCTCGTGCTGGAGAGAGAGGGGAAAGAAAAAAAAAAGTCAAAGAGGAGATGTTGGCAGTGAGGGTGAGAGGAGACGCAGAACTGAGGGAGGAGAAGGAGAAAAAAATGGAGGCAATATCAGTTTTACTGACAGGTGGGGCGGATTACAAAAAAACTGAGATTAACAAACGTGCTGCGCAGAAAGCTTGTATTTAAATGAGAGAGAGTATGGAGGAGCAAAAAAGACAGGACTGCAGGAAAAATTGTGGGGCTTGTGTGAGAGAGAGCAGACGAGGGATGGGCAGGGTAGGAGAAGTATCCTACAAGGAGAAGAAAGGGGGGGGAAAGTGTATGAATCAAGTGGGGGAGGAGTTTCAGGGCGATATAGATGTATTGCTCACACCACAGAGGCGAAGTATACTATTATGTCCCAGAAAAGTTGACGGATTTTACCTTTCTACACAGAAGTGTGTTTATTGGAGCTGAGGGTGTTTGGCTGGTGGGTGTTTATAGGGATAGGCCTGCATGAACCCTCATGTTCAGCTAGTTAAAGCACAATGACACCTTGTAATGTGATTAGTTACACCGGCTTTAAGAACATGCTAACTTTTGACCTAAATGTTACATACAATTTAAATACATTTGACGCCTCACTAGTAAGTGACTAATCCAGTTCATGCTGGCCGAGGTTGACACTAGAAACCAGATTAAGTAGAGCTTACTTTGAGAAACCCCATAAAACTATAAAAAATTGCAGTTCTTAAATTTTCATTCATGGTTTAGTCAAGTATTGAAGAGACACAGTTGAAATGAAATGCATACAATTTATGAAAAGACTAAAAGCTTCCTGTTTTAGGTCAGTTACCATTTGTTTCTATTCCAGAAAAATGTGACTATCTTAGAGTATTTCTTCATGACTTTGTTCAAATTCAGAAGATTTTTTTTTCTGTTCTGACTGTTTAGGAAATACTAAGTTTTTGTGATGTCATGGCTTTGTAAGCATTTGAGTTAAGTAGCAGCACATCTGTTGATGTCTTTAAGGCAACACCTCAAACTCAATACCTTGTGTAACATGACAAAAAAATAAAAAGAAAGAAGTCAGGCAAGATTGGAGGAAGAGAAAAGTGAACCTTCACAAGGCTGATTCATCTTTAAATACAATTTCGTGGTCCCTGAAGGTGGCACAATCATCTGTTCAAACAATTATATCCATGAGGATGCCCAGCCATTATTACTGCTCAGGAAAAGCACTAGATCTGCGCCTCAGAGATTAATGTGTTTTTGGTGCAAAATGTGAATATCAACCAAAGACTAAAGTGAAAAGACCTTGTGAGGATGCTTCCTGGATCTGTTAAAAGCATCTCACTATCCACAGTAAAAAACACAAGCAGCCAAAAAAAACAGATGTACCATAATGTACTGAAAGGCCATTCAGTAAGGAAGAAGGCATAACTTCAAAAGCACCATAGAAAAACCCCAGATAACAGTTCTGCAAACAACAAAGGGTCTAATTTTATAGGACATGACTCGTGGTCTGATCATTGTTGCATTTGGAGGAAAAGCAGAGAAAAGCTTGCTTGAGAACATCCTCCCAACTGTGAAGGGAAAAGTCTGGAACAGTTTTTTTCAAAACAAATTGTCTTTTTCCATCTGATCCAGACTTGCAAAATGAAATAGGATACCAACCTGAGGTTGCTTGTTGTAATAGAGCCTGCCTCTGTTGAACCACTGCATGACGGTTCCAGGCTTGCAGGCATCGTCTTCTCATTGCGAAAACCTTCAAACCTCTGTGAAAAATAAGTGGCGAGAAAAAAAAAAAGAAAAAAAAAGGATGGCAAGGGATAAACAGATGGAAAAAAACAAGAAGCAAGAAACAGACATGAGGACAGTCACAAATTATGGATAATAAAACAAAAAGCTGTCAGCGTAAGATTAAATATTTTCTGTTGAATAAGCAGAAGAGGAAGAAAGATTTCTATTAGTAGCAATCAGAGCAAAGTAAACACAACAGCAGTCATCTGGAAATTGAACACTGACGGACTCAGTTCCACATGTATGACCAACAAAAATATTCTGAACTTTTTCCTCGTTCAGTCAAGCAAATATTAACCAATCGGTGCACTGCGTCCAGCTCAGTCACACCCTAAGAGATGAGTGAGGATAATGCTGGACCATCTGATGAGCAACAACAAACATCTGCACTCATTCCTCTCAAAACCACCTTCCAAATCACCATGTAACCTGCAGAGAGAAAAAAAACACAAACAAAACAAAGGATGATGATCACATGACAGGTTATTTCTAAGAGTCTCCGTTAATAAACACGTTTATAGACCTTTTTCTCAAGCTACACTGGTGGAAATAAAACAGCTGTTATTGCATACTATTCGGTGACATAAGTAATGCATAGAGTGTGAAACAATGACGTTTCCCCCAGCCAGGACCCTTCCCTTCCACCTATTCCTCCAGGCCGGAATACCAGGAGATCTGCACAGAGCCAATGAGGCTGGAATAATCTGTAAACAATCCAGGAGAGCCCAGAAAAAAGAAAATGTTTCAGGTGGGTCAGTTAAATTTCTGCATTTTACAAGCTTCTCTATATTATGATTTAGAAATGTTTATGGAAATATATTGTATAGGTTGCGACTGTTGCACATTAATAAGTGGGAACTTCTTTTTTTTAATGCTTTTCTAGTGTTGAAAGAACACTATGTATAGATATGTATTTATATATTCACCTAATATTTCAGAATTTAAAATAAAGTTAGAAATTCTAACCAAATCAAGCCTTGATTTAGGATATTTTCACATGGAGCTGAAAGCACCAATCTACTGTTTGGTAACATATATGTAGAATTTCCTGTATGCCAAACCTGATAGAATAATGCAATTTTATTAAATGAATATATTTTACATATAATGCAATGTGTATATGCAGGAGAAACCCAAACTTAAGTTGCATTTTACTTTTACTTAGCTACTACACAATAACGCCGAACATAGACAAAATGTCATTACTTTTTAGGGAAAATAAATTTGATTTTGACATCTGTTTAATTAAAAATGTATTTTAGATTATTTACAAAATTGTAAAGGTGTTTGTTAAACCTCATGAGAATACTTTGTATTTCCGACTGGTTTATAAACATTTTCAATTCATGCAGCCAATGAGTCACTTATTTGACATCTCTTGGCAGCTTCAGGGGTTAAACTCTAAGAAGAAATGCCCTAGAATCATCTCCACCAAAGGAGAGTCCAAGCAGCTCTGAGCTCTTGACTGGTTTCAGATTTGGTCAAACACTATCATTGGGGTTGTAGTGAAGGAGGCCATCTTGAACCAAGCAGAAATCATCATCTGAGATACTATAAGGAAACAAAACCTGCTAAATTCTTCCAGGGTGAAACGACTGTCAAATCAGCTTGAAGTGCTTCACACAGGACATGGCTTAGAGTCAACTAGAGAATGGCTCCCACACAATCTTTTCCAGGCTCTGCTTCTAGTTTATATTTTTAAAGAATATAACAAAATTATTTTCAGAAACAGAATTTCTCTGCATAAACATGAAATTTGACATTGGTGTCACATGCTTCCAGAATACAGACATTAAATATGAATAGATAAACATTAGAAGAAATTAAAAACCAAAGAACACTATGCACAGGTATATTTTTATATGTTCACCTAATATTTTTTCTTAAAAATAGTGCAAATATACTTGTCTTGTTTTACAGATGACTACTCAAGCTGCAAGGTTGACAGAAACCACAGAGACAGAAATTGTGTCTGGGTTAGCTAAATTTTGCAAATAGTGCTCTGTAGTGCTGACCTGAAGGTAAAAGTTTGTGTCCAGTATGTGTGGGATCTGCAGAGATTTTAGCTAACCTCAGAAAAGATCTGGAAAATGTAGAGAATTTGATTTCAAGAGTGTAAACAATTATACAACATGTTAACCCTTGTGTAATATTTGTAATAAAGCATGTGATGATCCTGCTGCATTATATGCAGAAAGTTCAGCAAAACAACATAGGGGAGGGTCCTGACAACTCAAACTCAATATCAAATTACCCCTAAACATACAGCGATACATTAATTCTTGATATCTGGGTGAATATCAATGCAGATGGCTCCCATATCTAACCCAATAAGAATATTCAGTCCAGCTCCAGATTTATTTAACAGCATGTTGTCAAAGAGGTTGCAGCATTGACCTTCACCTCCCTCTGTCATGTCTATGTGCGTATGTGTGTGAAGGGCGGGATTCGTCTCTGTGCAGGATATCCCCTCACTCTTCATCAGTCTGCTGCCTATTGTTAGACAGCCCTGGGTTTGTGCAGGGCTCTTGCTGCTCTCTGTAAACTGTATATAAAAGAATATAGGATGGAAACTACAAAAATAAATGTGTTTTTATCTTATATTTTAATTCCCTCAACAATATCATTGATTTCACGGCAGATAAATGGCACAGATTAAAGGTTTAGATAGGCAAACAAATTCATTTGGACTTTTACCTGCATTTACAGAGCAATAATAAACAGTTATGATTCAGCATGACACTCACCCTCACCTGAGCGTGTGCCCATCGCACAACCAGCTTCTTGGACAAAGCTAGCTTTCCATTTAAACACTGGATCGCCCTCTCTGCCTCCTGCAGGCAATACAAAGAAGAGGAAAGAGGAATAGGAAAGAGGGAACAACAGACTGTTCAAAATGATCACTAAAATCAGAGTGTAATTACATCCACACCATTAAATCATTAGATAAATGATGATAGATGGCAAAGAGACAATCTGCTTACAAAGGGCCGAAGCTAAATCATGTGTAGCACATTCTAGCTTCGTCTCATCAAATGTGCGAGCGGCTTTTATGTAAAATTATATTCCTGAAGTTCTTTATCTGACCGTGTCTACAAGCGAGTGAGTGCGAGTCTGTAAGATAAACAGCCACTTCCTCTGTATAATCCTGTTGGGAGGGCTTCATATCCCACTGATAGACACTAGCTGTGAAACGAGATGCTTATCATGATCCCCAGGCACACTCCAAAACAAATACTGCCCGACAAAACCTGTGAAGTTGACCGCAGTCTTTTGAAATCCTTTTATTTTATTTCTTTTTCCTTAGAAACACGGTCCACTTCAATAAAAACAAACAGTGAGTTCCTGTCTTCTCGTGAAGTTTATTGAACAATTTCACTTTAAATTTTACACCAAATGAATGGCCCTTCTCTGATAAAATATACAGACTCCATCTGTGAGAGTCTATATGAAAGACTTTTCTGCCTTCGCTTCCCTCTGAATGTGTGCACAAACATCAAAATGGGTTCCTTGACTATGAAAAAGAGGTTTTAATACACCTTACCTCCACCTGCCCAAATTATATGTGCAGAATATTTACACCAAATAAGATAAAAACATGATGTCTGCTTTGTTTACCTCTCTGGTGCTGAAATTGACAAAGCAGTAGCCGCGTGGCTGCCCCTCCAAAGGCCCGGACTTATGGAACAGGAAGTCAAACTGTTTAACTGTGCCAAACTTCTCCAAAAGCTTCACCAGGTGATACCTGTCCGGAGAATGAAAAAAGGCAAACAGAAAAATGGTAGTTAAAAAATATATACATTAAGTCATGGAACACGATTAAACAACTGTCGGCACATACGGAATTAATTCATGGGTAAAAAAAAAAACCTGAGCAATAAATTAATTAGAATTTTGTGGAAAAACAACCAAATAAAGCTCAAAACACAAACATTTTAAGTGGCCAGAACAATTTTACAAAATGCATTCCCAACGATTATTAACCAACAGTGTTTTTAAACTTAATCTAAAAGTATTAAACCTTTATGAAGAATAAAAAACTAAAACTGTTAGATGTCATCAATAATGGCAGAATTTATTTATTTTTTTAAATCACTTTGCCGGAAAAATTACTTAGGACATCATTTTAGAAAGTTGGCAATATCTATTATATCATATATTTTATTACATGATTATAAACAAGGAAAAAAAAGAACAAGAAAATAAACTCCAAAACATTTTGCCACCTCTTGTGTGAATGTGTCAGGCCGGGCTAATGAGAATGACAGCTTTCTCTCCCTGACACCTTTTTAGCAGCAGGCCAGCTGGTGTGGCCAGCCACCAACAGTAAATCTCTTATTGAGACAATGCTGAGGATACAGTAGCAGGACAATGAGGGAATAAAACAGAGGAAGTCTCAAATCCCCCCTGAGCCCTGGAGTTCGGCACAAACAACCTCCAATGACGACGTAGAAGCTGCAGGGCACCGCTGGACCGAGGATGACGACAGATATGCGATCATTGAAGAGATATGCAGCATGTGTGAGGGTATATGTGTATGTGTGTGTTATGACCATTAGCAGTCATAAGAATAAATTGTTTCTCCCACAGCACAGAAGAGTTTTAAGCTCAGGTTCACTCAAATAACTCATTTATTTATTCTGGAAACAGCCAGAAGATAGTTAGTGGGCACTAAAAGCAAGTAAGTTCTGCTTGTTAGAATTATAACAATTATTTCTATTTACAAAAAACCAGGATGAAGAAGTGAATACATGGAAAACCATGCACAAACAATATAATTTCCAATAAACACACATTTACCCCACTCCTCCTTTTCTCATCTGTTATTACTATCCATCCAGCTCTTCTTGTGATTTTCAGCATCTTGAGTACTATCATCTGGGCACCTACTGCAGTCAGACTCAATCTAACAGCTGGAATGTATCACCGGCATACAAAGAGTGAAGCCCTCAGAAAATACTGCATTCCACAACAATCTTAATAATTCACACAGGAAAATTGTGATTAAAATTTATTTGAGATATATTATGCAGTTCTAGTTCAGAGTATACATACATTCATTGCATAGAAATTGCAATAAAGCCAATAATTGAGGTTTTGATTATTCTTTTATAAAACAATTTCAAACCTAACATTCATTTTCCACTTTTCTACTGTTCCTTGATAAAAGATCACAGAGATGAGGTATAAAGACCTCAGAATTCATAAGACAGGAAGGCACTTTGGATGGTTAAAGCATTGCTATTACTGATCCTTTCAGCTTATCCCCATTTTGAATGAAGAATAATTTAATGTCACTGATCAGATGGAAAGAACCGGTAAGCCGAAGAAGAAGCCCGTTTCTGAACACCACTCTGCAAAATGCAAACCTGTTTGCAAACTATCAAATCATTGGTCCAAGCAACATCTTTAAGGTCCATGCAAACAACTAAAGCTACCTGCTGGAAAAAGGATCATAGCTGCTGCTCTGCACAACTAGGTGAATATTATCCACGTTAATTACGTTATGACTAATGTGCAAAGCACTCAACCTAGGAAGAAAGGCACACTTTAGCTTTGAGAAAAGGTTAAAGCAATACTAACACATAATGCTATTTTCTTAATATTAAATATCACTGGAAGATGGTAAAGACAAACTACTACTACTAGTCAATCATTGAGACATCTCCCTTACAGCACTGTCTCTGCTCCTCACTGTACTTTAGTCACCTTTAATCACATCTCGCCTTTTAGGTTTGTATGCAGCACCAAACATTAGAAAAAGTTTTGATTTGTTTACATGTTCCTCTGTAATTAATCATCTGATGGAGTTACGCAACTGTTAATGACTGCAAAATTCTTGGACAAAACGAAACCGCGCTGTTTAATTATCCCTTATATATTATGCCTTACAAAACACAAAAATTGGGCTGCCCGGTGGCGCAGCTGGTAGAGCTGTTGCCTTGCAGCAAGAAGGTTCTGGGTTCGATTCCCGGCCCCCGTCTTTCTGCATGGAGTTTTCATGTTCTCCCTGGGCATGCGTGGGTTCTCTCCGGGTACTCTGGCTTCCTGCCACAGTCCAAAAACATGACTGTCAGGTTAATTGGCTTCTCTAAATTGGCCCTAGGTGTGAGTGTGTGTGTGTGCATGTTTGTTTGTCCTGTGTGTCTCTGTGTTGCCCTGCGACAGACTGGCAACCTGTCCAGGGTGACCCCGCCTCTCGCCCGAAATGACAGCTGGAGATAGACACCAGCAACCCTCCCGACCCCAATAAGGGAAAAGGGTGCAGGAAAATGGATGGAAAACACAAAAATAAACTCATGTTGAAAATAAATCAACAAAAATTATCACTGAAGACCTTCCTGTGTTTTTGTTGGCGTTTCTGAGTGTAACTGTTCAGGCCCAAGAGTGACCCCCAGGTGCTTTGTGTAACTGTTCAGAGGAGCTTAAAGCTGCAGTCTTTTATTGTTTAGGCAGTTGTTATTTTTAAGTCCATAAGTAGTTTAGTGTTGGTGTGTGTGTGTGAGAAACCACAAAAATGACTGTGACGTGACCGTGCAAGCGTGCGCTATGTGTGTTGGAAATGGACTCGGCGCTGAATGCTGAGGTTGAATCTGGGGAGGTTGAGTAACAGGTTGCACTAATGTCTCTCTCTCTCTATGAGTCCCTGGTGGGCTGCAGGCGACAGAGAATTTCTGATTTTCCCAGACAACACCCTAAAGGCCTCCCATCTGGAGGTGGCTCATCATGCACTGCTTAAATATATAAAGAAAAACGTGAGCTAAAAATGGATCTGATTTTTAACCTTGTTCTAATGCAACAATTAACTTTGATGTTGATAAGCAACAAGACCTTCTTTCAATTTAGCACATTTTAAGGCAGCTGTTTCCAGCAACCAAAAAGCAGCTATTTAACTTGCAGTTCATCAAATTTCACATAATCATTCTATTTAGCCATGTACTACTTTATATGTTTATTTTTAGAACAGATTAAACTCCAAGAACATTTTTTGGAATGCTATAGTGAGCTGAATTACAATGGGTTACGCCTCCTGGGGGCTATTAAACCCACCAGAGGAAGAGGGGGAGGGAGGTGGTAAAGAGGAGAGGAAAAGGGAGGGAAAGGTGGGTAAAGGGAGAGTAAAGTTCAGAAAGGGAATGTTGACAGCAAGGTGAAAGGTGTGGGAGAAGGAAGATGAAGCTGAGGAGAAGAGGAGATTAGAAACCAGGTGAGACAGATATGAGAGGAAGGAAGGAAGAAGGATCACAGAAGTCGAGTCTAGAGAAAGATAACAATAGGCTTTAAGTGGTATAAGTGTAAGTTAGCAGGAAAAATAGGCTTTAGGTTTAGGATTTCTGCTGTTTCTTCATCCTATGGTGGAGAAATGAGTCATTGCTGGTGGTTATTGTCCAAGTTTGCTAATAAAAACACATGACAAATGCCAGGCCCACGACACTGCATGTAACACGAGGTCCAGAGAGGGAACAAAGAGGAAGACTGTGATGGATCACCACAGAGCAGGCAAAAGCACAAAAACACAAATGTGTGTTGAAAGTTTCAGTACCACCTGCTTTGCCTCAGGCCTCAATTGTGCGCAAGAAAAAGTGGAGTGTTTGTCTCTTTAACTATACACAGCTAAAATAGGAAACACAACAGATTGTGTTGATGTGCTGCTGTCTTCATCGTTGCATCCTTTATGATCCAATACTTTGCTCAGAACAACCACACCAGAAAAAACTTTGCAAAAATATTCCTAATATAACTTGATCACCTTCTATGATGCTAAAAACCAAACTTCCATGCAATTATTGGAAGTTTCAGTAATAAACAAGTAGTTTATATGTATAAAGAGTAAGAAATAGCCATCTGGTTACCACAGAGGGCCGCATGTGGCTGGAGCCTATCTGGAGCAGTTATAGGATGAGATGCAGGATACAATACCCATCCAGCAAAAAAATCTGAAAAGTGTGGCATATATATATATATATGTATTCAGCCCCATTAGTCAATACTTTGTAAAACAATTTTTGACTTGAATTAGTACTGCAAATATGGTTGGGCTGTACTTTAACAGCTATCATTTTCTTTCACGGTATAATTGTACAACACTTTTCGTGAATCAAATAAATCAAAGTGTGTTTGTTACCTGGCAAAGTGCAAAACTATTACAAAATGATGGTGGCTTGAATTTTTTAAGCATTTATGCAAACAAATACAAAGTAAAAAATGACATCTTAAAAATATAATTCACTTACTCTATGATACAAGTTAAGTATGTTCCCTCACAGATTTTAAGTTTTTACACATTGTTGGTTAGTTAATTAGCTGAAATAAACAACGAACAAATCTTATTCATTGTTGATCTGAAACGTGTTAAAGCAGCGCAGCATGTTCGACTCCTGGTCTCCACTCTGCACCAAGTTTGGTTTCGCAGGACAAGCAGAGAGAGTCCTGCATGTTTTATCCTGGAGTTAATTAATCTTCCCAATCAGTAACAGGGGCCACATGCATTTCTCTTGTTTTCTCTCCATACGCTGAACCACTGGACTATTTAAAGAGAAGGAGAAGCAGAGCAGAGCACAGTAAGGGGAAGGAAATGCCTGTCTAGACGCCCACCAGAACCTGGGCCCGTACATTCTCCAGCAGCCCCCCCAACAGGCTTTGTAACACATCCCTCACCCAAAAATGTTTTCCGAATATTTAATAATATCTGATAATATCAATCAGACTATCTGATTCGGCAGGAGAAGATGCAAGCAAGCGAGTGAGACAAAGTGAGTTAATGATGTTCAGAATCGTGTATGTGTTGAAGCCTGCACCTCTACAAACCACCACTCAAACGTCTGGTGTGGATTTTAACACCCTCACACACAGCTACAAACACACCCCCACACACACACACCGTCAGGTTGACACAGAGAGAGTAAACAGGGCAGGTGAGTGAGGAATGATGGCTGCTCCTTAGCAGAGCAGGTCTCCGCGCCTCACTGCGTCTCCTTCACACACCCAGGCTCGTCTGCTCTGTCTCAGCCCATGACACACACACACCCACCCCAGCTCACACCCAACATACACAGTTAATTAATCATACATGTAACTACAATATGTTGCCTCCTCTGTGGTATAGTCATACATGTTAAAACAAAACTCTTAGGTTCACACCAAAAACTCTATTATGGCATCACTTTTGAAAAACTGCATAAAGCATATTTATTACCACATAGAAGCTTATAACACCACTTTGTAATAAAACTTTATTCTGCATTTGAACATCTTTTTATCAAGGATATATTTCTATAAAGATCAGTAAATCTGACACCTTTATGATAGTGGTATATATTAATCGACGGGTAAAAGAAGCAGGCTGAGAGATTTTTTGCACATACATAAAATAAATGCTGAGCTGAAACTGGAATGGATTTACTCACTCTGTGATTTTGGGATCAATGTTGCCAATCCACAGGCGGTTTCCATCATGAGATGCACTCTCTGCAATAATGGAGGCATTTTCCACAGTCTCTGCTGCAGACGACATGTGTACCCTGTAGAAATTAGATTAAAACAATGTTACCAAAAACGTTTAATAACAACATTTTGAGTTCACATATACAAGTGGCTTTACAATATGGAGAAAATAATGTACAGAGCCTCCTATGACCAGGGTTTTTGGTCTGGGTTTAGTTTTTCAAAAAGTTGTACAGTTGGTTTCATTAATAATGTTATTGGGGAATCTACTGTGTGAGATTTTACACTCATACATTTATCTAAACTATGAGAGTTGGTAAAACCCAGATAATTTATATATCAAAACTCTTCAATTAAAGGGAAGTGTACTTTCTTCTAACCATAATATCAAAAATAAGATTTAAACTTTCTTTACTGAAAGTCTTTTTCTTAACTTTTTTGTTCAAAATTAGAAAACTGGGTAAAAAAAAAAAAACAAACAAACAAACAAAAAAATACAATGTCTTAGTTTGATCAAACAAGTATCCACAATTTCAATTAGCGATGCAGGATACAAAGAAATATGAATATTGCAATATTATTGTTGAATAATAATACCTGCCAATGGAAGCTCTTGGGAAAACTGCAAAAATTATAACTTAACCACTGAGAATTTACATCTGCTTTACAAAGCACTGAATGGTCATTAGCAAATATTGATATGATAACCAAACTAAATGAAAGAAGTCAAAAAAGAAAACCAGAAAGAACTTACGTCTTTATTGATACTCTTGAACTATACAAATGAAAAGATCGGAGTTTTTTGATGGTGAACAGTGACTTTTCCAAATATGGAATATGGATCAAAATTTGAGCTTGTTAATTAAATTTACTAAAAACTCCAAGTTTTTTCCAAGCAACAAATACTTGCTTGGAAGTATTTGTTGAATTCAATGTTTCATGCATTGAATGAAACAATGCATTCATTCATTCGTTCCATTTTTGTGAATTTTGTCATACAAAGATTAAGGATTTATTTTTTGATTCATAATTGGAACCATCTCACAGCTCCTAATTTTTCTGTTGTGTTCAAAACGTTGTTCAGTGTTTGTTAAACTTAACTGCAGAATTAAAGCAAACTGAACTCAGATGAATGTGTATGTCATTAAGATAAAAACTGCAATTGGTAGGTTAAACTGCAAGCAAAAAGACAACTCCAATATTAGCCAATAAACATATAATGTGTGCATCTGTAACAGAACTCTTAGATTTTAAATTATCTAGCCCCATGTTATTTCTTTTTGTATTTATTTGTGTATTTTGCTTGTTGTCTTCTCTATTTATTTTTGCTGTTTGGTTGGCTAAATTGTGGAGAACTTTAATCAACTTTTGCTATTTTTAATGTGCTGCGCAAATAAACGTGATTTTGACCATTTTTATTTTTATTTACATGGACATGAACTGGTTGAAACAATTGGCAATTTACACCCAAGAACGATTTCCAGCATAATACTTCCTCTGTTGTCATTTGTTCCAAAACATATGCGTATCGACTAATGTCTATCTAGAAAACAAATGGAGAAGCAAAGTTTAATTTCACCTTTTAAAAATATAAAAGTATGTGTATATTTCCTTTCACACTGATTTACTGCTGCTGGAGTGAGTTGTACCTTTTAAAACATTTGCTACGCAAAAACTCACTTCCTTTTGGAGAACGCAATGTTCACAACGAATAAGTAATTTGCTTTTAACCTGATCTTAACTAACTCAGCAAGAATTAACTATTTATTACCAGTAGTTAATAATTACACATATTATACAGCATAATACTAAACGTGCTACATTTTGCTAAGAATAACTTTATCTGAGAGTAAAAGCCACGTTTCAAAAGAGAAGTGGAACGTAGCTTCTAGCTGCTCTGACATTACCTTTGTTTGTTCCTCTTCAACAAGTCCTACGATTTAATGTTCACTCTAATCCCACTTTTGGGATGATCCAGTGGCGTCAAAACGTCACTGCAATCATCTTAGACCTCAATTGTCCACCTAAATAACTGACTTGAGTTTTTTAGCTCCGAGAGAAAACACATCCGTTCTGATCCAGCCTGACAACAAAGGCGCAGGGTGATGGCGTAGATTTTTTAGCTGCCAGTCAAGTCCGTGGAGGCAGTTGGTTTAGTAACTGGCATCTCCCGTATGCCCTATGTGCTCGAAAATGTCCAACATTATCAACGTGTAACTCCGCCCGCCCGGTGCGACCCATAGACTGTCTCGAGCACACTTATCTGTGATAGCGCCTCTTGTTGATGACGAAATTGTCAACTGTGGTGGTGGTGCTTCTCTCTAGCTAACATGCTTCTCCTGTAAAGATTGACCCCGAATAGGTAAGTAAGGAAGGCTTTTGTGTAAATTAAAGCTGTATTGCGTTTTTGCCGCTGTTTGTTGAAGAACTTAGTCACGTTGCTATATTTATGTTGATGTATTTATTCTCATTACCCCGACCTTCACAAGGCTTTAGTTGAAAATTAGCAAAAACAAACACCACATGCCGGTATGAAGAATATTATTTAATGGCTCTACATTTTTCGGTGTGCTTATTACTCAAATCTAAAAAGCTTACGACCTGGTTGCATTTTCAAGACTAATAATTCATTATAAAAACAGTGTGTTGTAAAGAAGCCTTGCCATCCACTGGTTCACCACAAGGGTTTGTTTTGCTCACCTTTTCTTGTGCACTTACATTATGTTGAAATATAGCGGAAAGATTGCAGGATCATGATTGGTCTGCTGCATGGTGAGTGGTATTAAGCACTTGGCCAGGTGGTTTAAGACTTATTTGCATCTGAAAATATTTCTAAAAACTAACTAAATAAGAGTGGATTCGATTCTTCCATAAATCCAAAACATGATTTGGGTTAACTAGTTATTCCAAAATTGCGATATTAGGTCTCTGTGTGTGTATATATACATGGTTGGACTGGAGATGGATAGGCACCAGCCACCCTGCTTGTATCAATCTAAATAAACGACAAACTGTACACGTCTGCAGCTGTTTTTATTTGTTTATTTTGACTGGAAATATCTATGTTTTTATTCATTGTATTTTTTTAACTTTCCATTCTTTTTGGTTTTTTGCCTACAGGTTTTCAGTGTTGTAGTATCAATGGAGCCTGGAGCACTGATTTTGTAAATGTTGTCCTCTTATAAGCAGCTAATCAATAAAAGAAGTTAAACATTGGCAAATCAGATTAAAAGAAGCTGAACGCAAATTATATTTTTAATACATAAAAATACAGATTAGACTTTGTAAGATCCGAAGTTAATCGCATTATGTTCTTAATTTTAAGTTATTTCAAAACGTAAAAAATAAATAAAATCAAAATTCTAAATAATTTTGTTATTTGAAAAAAAAATAATCCATGCTTTCATTTTGGACTTGCCAGGGAGAAAAGGAATAACAGGATGTCCCTTTTATTAAAATTCTCCTCTGGTACTTTTTTTACTTCTTTTCTCCCCAGTGGAAAATTTGTTTTAGGAGGTAGAGTGATGCAGAACATTATCAGATACTCTTCAGTGTTCCTTTCTAAAGCAAACAGTGAGGGCATGTGGGCTGACCAGCTGGCTCCCCGCTGCTGGATGAAGAAACAGGGGTGTGGCTGCAGCTGGTTGTGAAACCTGCAGGATACCAGACTACAGTGTCCCACTGAACACCTGGGCTTCACTTTGTTCGCTTGACTTAGTCTGCAAAGAGATCTGTCACCTTCCCACATTTCTACCCGTCAGCTCTGCCACTGTGTGACGAATCATGTCAGCTTGTCAGGAAACCCCCACCGCCCCCAGATGCAGATTTATTTCAAGAGCGGTGGTCCAAAGTTTAGTATAAATAGAACGTTTCTTGAATTGACAGCTAGAAGATTAGAGACTGAGGAAACATCGGGATTGGATCTGGGATTTTAAAAAAAAAATTTTTTAAATTAAGAACCTACAAATTTTTTTGCAATAATTCAATTGAAAAAGAACATAATTATTATACATAATGTGATTTTCTTTGTAATATTTGACTTTTGATTATTTACTGTTTTTTTATCTTGTTTGGCAGAGCATATAGGTGAGATACACTGCAATAGCAACTGAGTCTCATCAGTTCTCTGTCAGTGCAGAACTGATGGTATTTTCCTCTTCAGAGATAAAAGTTGTGAATTCTCCCCAGACAAAAGAAGATGGGACCAGCGTACCATAAGCCCTGTACATTCACTGACTTTGAGCTTGTATCTGTGTGGGCTTAAATATTGCAGAGATGGTCTTTGTTTGCATGTGCAGAAAGAGGGTCAGTGACAGAGTTCACAGTCAAGTGGCAAGCTGCAAGGTGGGCTATGATTCATCTATAGAAAAGCAGAGCATGGAGTCACATTGTTGTGTTTCTGTTAAGGAATGCCCCAAATGACTGAGTGTAGGCTGAATGTACGGATCGTTATGTCTCCATAGTTTTGTCAGTGTAAGAAGTTGCAGAATTGGATATATATTGCAGTTGCTGCTCTTTGCAAGATTATCTACATTATCATTTTCCCATTCTTCTTGAGAACATGCAATTAACTATGTTTTAGGTTATTTGATCATTTCACAAGACTTTAAATTGTGTAGTTTTTTTGCTCCTCGTTGCTTTGTGGAATTGTAAGCTGACTTATTTTCCTTTTGTAGACAAACAATTGTATAATTATAGAACTAGAGATGCACCAATCAGCTGACCAGTGATCAGAAATTAAAAATTTTGCTTTGATGCACTCTGATCCATGATCCTTTTCATTCTTTTATAAGAAAATAAAAGTTGGTTGGATAAAAGCCTCAACCAACAGCTGATGCATCCAAGTGTAATTCAAATTATGCCAAACTTTCAAAGATAAAAATATGATAAGTAAACTTCATCACCATGATAATTAAAATCATCGTGGTTATTAAATGTTCACTGATGAATATGTTTTTAACAAAAATATGTGACTAGCTTCATTCGTAAAACATGTTTTATTCTAACTACTTGTTGACATGTTTATCCTCATTTTATTTATCGTTAAAATATTTACAGAACGATTCTGTTATGTTGCGACCAAATTCCTGCTCCCAACATTTACAGATTATGAACATTTAGTTTCATATCGTCACCTTTGAACCATATGAACTTGTAGAAGTTATAAGGAAATATATATATATATATATATATGTATATATATATATATATCTAGTTTTCTCTTGGTATTTCAGCAGATGGTAATGAGATGTTTATTACCACACAAAACACAGATTTCCTCAATGCAAAACAACATAATTCCCCAACTGTTTATTTATTTGGGTGGATTATGTTTTAGTGTTCTAGTTAAGGTGTTTTCTTATTCAGTTTTTCTTTTCTGACTACCATAAAATAAATTATGCAAATAGCTGGAGTCATATTTTGCTGCGGATGAAGGTTTTGTCCACATCACCTGTTGCTAGGTAAAATTTTTATCAATAGAATTTTAATCTTGGTCAGTTTCTTGCCTTACTTGAAGTAATTCGAAAAAGACCCCTCTTTTTACTAATAATGTCCAAAGTTGTGCTTAATATTGTATCAAGTTCTATATTTCTAGATTAGAGACCCTTTATGCTGTTGGAAGTTGGAAGAAGATGTTGGCCTACCTCCTGCTGGCTAACATGAGCTATTACCTCATTTTAATAAATATGTTCATTGCAGCTGTCAGATGGTTTAAAATTATACATGACTTTTAAAGTCTTTGCATCACATTCATGTTTTTTTATCCAAACCTTTCATTTTTGGCTTGTTTACAGTCATGGCTTTGAATCACCTGAACCTGCTGCGACCCTTTCTGTGTCAGTCCCTGGTACGGCCTTCCAGGTCTCCACTCACAGTCACCTCATGGGTCGGTTTCAGACCGCCGATTTGTCCTGGCACCTCCCTCCACCCTGCGCCTGCATGCATCAGGCTCTACGCCACCAAAAAAGCAAAAGGTCAGTGGAGAGAGTCTTGTCACTGGAGCTCAGATTTGTGTAACATCTTCTCTTCCTTTAGCTCTAATGGAAGTTTGTTGATTATATGTTATTTGTCTTTATTTTTGGGTCTCATTTTCTCCTTTTTCTTCCTCTCAGCCAAGGCAAAGAGCCAGTCAGCTAAGGTGAATATTAATTCATCTTTGGTGGAAGACATCATCAGTCTGGATGAAGTGAAGGAGGACATGACAGCGGTCCTCACTGCACTCAAAGATGAGTTCACTCGTAACCTCAGCATCCGAACCTCGCCAGGTAGTTGGCTTGTGTCTCTTGGACCTCCTCACGCGTCTCCTGTTTGCTTCACTCTCATTTTTCTCCAGGTGCAAGAGAAAACAGTTTGTAATGAGATGAAGCATAATTTCTGCATGCAAAGCCAATTTCAACATGTGAAAATGTTTCGGAATTGGATTTTCTTTTGGATTCACGTGTTTTAGTTTTCAGGTGTTTTCTACTTAAGATAAAAAAATTCTTAAATCAATTTGATTTATTTTATTTTATTAGATTAAACTTGAAAAAGGTTGTTGGAATTACTGTAAAGCTTATGAGTGATGTCACAAATAGACATGATTCTACACTCAGAAACTGAAAGCAAAAGTTACTGCTGACTGAGGATGTCAACAAATAATCTGTAAAATAGAATAGGTTTTGTGAAATTTTTATATATAACATAGTTCCTTCTCAAAATCAAGTCTATACCAATCAGCATAACATTAAGAGCAATGACAGATTAAGTGACTCTATTCTAATCTATTCTGGTTTTGCTTAATGTTGTAGATTCATTGGACCTTATTGTTCGTTTTTGCTTTCAGTTGAAAGTCTGTCTTATGTTTCCATCTTCCTCACAAAGTCTCACAGGGCTCAATATGAGGAGATCCATGTGTGACATGAGTTTGACCTGACTTTGACCTTTGTTTCCCAAACTACATCCGGGCCGTGACCCTTTGTTTCTGGGTTCTGACAAATTGGGGGAGTGGAGTGTGTAATAGAAGCTGCCGTAGAAGGATTCTGCTACAGAATCTGTCTTAAAACTGAAAATTACTTCCTTCTTGGTTGTGTTTTACATCAGGGATTCCAAACCAAGCCGAAAAAACGTTCACTATGTTTTGCACAGAGACCAAACAATAAGTTGTATACTAAACAAAAGCCTAAATGACTATTTGATTGTATCAAATCCTGATATTACGCACATATCTGTTTTTCCCCACGTATGTAAGGACTTCAAATAATAAAAACTTAGCATAAACTTGGATCAAGCACATTTTAATGTGTTAATATGACATTTTAAGTCTTAAGAATGAGGTCAACAGTCAAAGGCATAGCATTAAGACAGGAAATGAAAACATCATGCTAGTAGAAACTAAGAAGAAGAAAACAAAGCATCAGTGAACGCTTACTGTTGAAACGTTGCAGGCAGATTTTTTTAAACGTCATTTGGGAAAAAATTTTGTCCAGTTTACAGATGTTTGCAAAGAGCCTACTAATAAAAAAAAGTGTCTGCAATTCAGACATGCAAAACCTCAGCTGTTTACAGCAGGGTGATTTATAAAAAGTTTGGGATAGTTAAAGGTAAAGATGATTTGCCTGAAATGATTGGTTTCAAGTTACTTTTATTTATAACTACATACGTACATGTTGGATAATTTAGTTTGTGGAGCTGCAGTATAAATTGAGCCTTGATTTGTCTGATCGGTCTCCAAACTCGCCTTATGTGTTTTTCTCACCCGATTTATCACTTGGTCGTTTAGAGTGAATCTCCTGTGTTGACATCTTCTGTCATTTATTACAATAGATTATTACAAGGACCTATGAACTGAACATAGGTTCAGTATATGAACTGAACAGTATAATAACCTTGGGTAGAAATACCACAGTATCACCACATTTACATAAGACATTTAAATAATTTGTTTAACTTGGTCTAATTTATTCTATTTAAGACAGAGAAGTGTAAAAAGTAATAAACAAAATACATTTATTATAATTTTGATCTACGGAGTCAAACAGAGATTTTAAATAAACCTATGATCAATTTAGTTGTCATATAAATTTGCTTCTTGCAAAGAATATTATGGCGTAACCCTGGAAGTAAAACATCCATATGTTCGCTGCTTATGTAGAACCTGCATTCAGCTGCTTAAGAGACACTTCTCAGAAATATTTCATACAGTCTCACTCCTAAAGCTCGAACAATTAGCTTTTCCAGTTCCTCTCTTTACTGTCTCTGTTGTCTTATCCATCTATTTTAGATTAATCCCTTTGCTTTGTCATTCTTCCTGTCCTCTCCCACCACCGCTCTGTCTGTCACTGCTTTCCTCTGATTGTCCACTCCTCCCTCCTCTGTCCAGCTGCATAATAATCCAGGGAGGCAACATGACTTGGATCTGACAGGAGAGATGAGATGGTGGAATTGAATGACGTCAGTTGTGTCTCATGCAACTGTATGTGGGTTTGTTCTGCAAGGCTGTCATCTGGGTCTTATTAAAGCTACCAGTGGGAGACTGTGGATAGAATTGTATCTTTTGCTGCGTGTTGCTATGAATCCGTACTCCTATGTATGTGTTTGTGCGTCAGATGTGTAACAGGAAATCACACAGATAGATGCATGGAGCATGGGGAGATCAATGGCTTGTCCACCACATTGTGCTGATTAAGTATGGGTTTTACCGCTTGGAAACTAAATTTGTTTTTATGTAAACAAAGAGTGTATAGGTCATTCGTTTGGGGGCTAAATCCTTAAGTGCATTGTTGCTGCAGGACTCAGCAAGACTGAAAACTGAGTAAAAAGGTTTTATCTCTCTACAAATCAAAATTTGATCACCTCTAAAATTAATTAATTCATTAATACTTTTTCATTTCCTTTTATTTGAAACAACCTTGTCCATCTCTGCTTTTATTCTGGAAGGTATTAGCTGTTTGGTTCCAAGTTTAAAAGAAAACAATTCAAGCAGTGCCGTCTCTTATGTAAAGCCAAAGCTTTCTTTCATTACTTTGTAATGTCTGAATAATTCATAGATCATATTTTATCAGCTATAAAAACATTCATCTAAAAGAAAAAAAAAAGAAAGTTCATCTCAGTATTGAAGGAAAACACTGAAAGATCTTCAGAAAGCCTGCAATCTATTAATGAAAAGCATTTTATAAGATTATTTTAAAAAGGGCTGCTTGGGAGTAAAGTATGACAAAATGACATTTGCTTCAGACTGTAGTTCTAGCTTAGACCTGTTTTCACATGTTTAAAAACAATGCTTCAACTTAAGCATACACAAATATTAAAAGTTTTATACACATGTTCTTCCATGAAAAAGACGGTAAACATTAATGTAATATTTAAATGCCTTTTAAATGCATTTTTAAAAATCTTTTATGCATTTTTAAATATCTACAAAAAAGTAGATTATCTCAAGTGTGTGGGATATGTATAAAAGAAAAAGACAAAGGTAACAACATTTTCAGGCAGCTTATGATTGAAGATATTTAAACACAGTCAGATATGAGTTTAGATTGCACTGCGGACATGCTACAGGCCAAATTATCAACAAGTGATATGAAAACATGCTAGGCTAACGTTAGCCTAGCCATTTAGGAACTGTTCTGCATGGATAACAGTCAGCTTAACAGTCATTTTAACAAGAAAATCTAATTTTTTTTATGGCTTGAGTTGAGTCAGATGTTTAGGCCTGCATTAACTTATGTTGGAACAAAATATCTGTCAACGCTATACTAGTAATACTTATTAATTGCAGCATGCTATTTTACTTCACTTCAAGGCTACTGAATTGTCATACTATCTTCAAGCACTTGTAAATATGTAGGTAGTCAACATTTCAGCAGGTAAAAAATTAGTGTTTGCCCTTTTACTTTAAACATCTGGTTAAACTGACATTTAAAATCAAACTAAGATGTTATATAATTGTGTTATTCATTCAATATACATTTGATCACATCTATTATTTTTAATACTCCTCATTCATATTGACTCTCTGATTAGTGCGTCTCTCTTTCTGTCCTTGAAATCAAAAGATAAATTGATCCTATAGAGAAAATTACACCACTGGCTCACCTCCCCGTCACCCCACTTCTCCACACACAGCACCAGCAAACCCCCATTGGGGAAAAGAAGGGAGGAGATGATGTAAGGCAGAGGTGGAGGAGAAGGAAACAACTGCGTCTGAGGTTAGCCAGATGGAGGAGGGGGAAGGATAGATGGAGCAAAGAAGCAAAAAAAAAAAAAGGGATGAGAAGTGGGTGGGGCAGGAGTCGGCTTGTGTTGGCAAAACTTTTGTTTCTGTCGCTGGTGACTGTTAAGGGGAGACAAAAAGATTGTGGAAATTTTTAACAGCTTGACAGTAGGCTTAATTTTTACATGTGCTATTTGTTGCTTCTGCTGTAGATTCCTTTGTCTTTCTGTTTGTTAGACTGAGCAACTGGATGATTGATTCTGTTTTCATTAATTTCAATTCGACATAAATGCAGTCGCATCAAGCCAGAACATGTCACCACATTGATTAGAGGCCCAATAACAACAGAAAAACTTGATCTCGGTATATAATGCAAAACATACGAGTTTAAATACTTCACACATTTGATAAGTCTTTTTTTCACTGCCTAAAACAGTGTTAAAGGAGAGTCCTTTGTGTGAAAATTCTGCCAGATATTGAGGAAATGCAGTTGCCACAGTGCAAGCGTGCATATCGTGTTCGTCGCTGCAACCAAGGCGACATGGAGGCAGATAAATAAAGAAATGAAACACCTTCCCTGGTCTGTATTTATTTAGGGGCTCTGGATCACATTGTGGTGACGACTCAAGATGGGAAGTTTCCTCTGAACCAGCTGGGTCAGATCTCCATGAAGTCCCCTCAAGTCATTATGGTCAACATGAGCAGCTTCCCTGAAGTAAGACGATCACACACACACACACGTCAATGCATTTTCTTCCTACCTGTATCTGTTTGTCTCATTCCGGACAAGCGCTGAATAAATAAGCTTTGTAAAAATAAGCCAAAGCAGAGACAGATAGATGGTCTTCAGTGAAGGAAAAGTGAGCCAGACCAGAACTGGAACCCCACATCACTCTGTGTGTAAATGAAACCTGACCAGCCTCTCTCTGGGCCCCGAGTCTCAGATGCTAATTGATTGATCACTCAAGGACCCCTTTGTTCTGAAGGTGAAAGATAGCAAAGACGGGTATGTGTGCACTGTAGTGTACTTATGTCTGCGTGTGAGTCGTCCCAGATAGGAAATGACCTCATTTTACCCCTGGGTTAGGAAGAAATGGATTATTTTTCTTTTTTTCTTTTAAATCGCTCAATTTCTTTGTAGATTTTGTTTGAGGGGTTAGAGGTATCCAGACTCTTTGATGCTAGAATTTGCATTTGACCCAACATTATTAAATCATGTGTGTAAGAGTTGGATTTCACAATGTTTTTTTGTGTCTGCTCAGCTTCAAGTTCTGTTTTATTTTGAGGTATAATTTTACAACATGATGCAAAAAAAAAAATACTTGGGAGAAATGTCGAGATGCTTTATTGCTAAAATCATGTTGCTTTCATCACATAATTAAGGTGTAGAATAGTAGATTCCTGATGGTAAAACATTTCGGGTAATGTCGCTGCACTGCCATGTGTGTAAAAAGCTGTGGTATAATCTCACACATATATAAACCATATCAGTAAATTTATTCAGTAGGGAAAAGATATCACCTTATAATTTAATAGCTTTAAATTAATATGAAATTACTGTGATTTTAATGTTTTTATTTATACTTTGCAATGTGTAGGGATATTTATTTAATAATCAATGACTTCCTGTTTCCCCAGGGTAACACCAAGGCCACTTTCTGTTAAATGAGAAAAACAAGAGAGCATACTATTTAAATAAGGCAAGAATCAGGAAATGGTGACAAGACAAAAACAAACAGTATCCTGAGTCCACCATTAAACATTTTACACATGCCAATTAATTGTTCAGATCTAATTCCAGGGAAAAGGCTTATTTCCAGTCCTACCATCACAAATGTAAACATGCAAATGAAATCTATGTCAAAGAGGTCATCAGGACCTTATTTTCTATTTGCTTTGCAATAAAAAGTGAGGTTCCAGTATGAGAATAAACACAATTCTTTTTAGTAGCAAGTATAAAATAGTTGCTAAGATCAGGTGAAGAACTCCATAAATGTAAACAAAATGCTTAACTATCCCTATATAAATATTAATGTCATAATATTTTTAGTAAATGTTCAATATGTTGATGCTTTTCCTTTACTATATGTGAAATAGCATTATATTTTGCATTCAGAAGACTGATCAAATGGAAATTAGCATTTTTGCTAAGTCCGGTGTATTTACAATAATATTTTATGTTCATCTACAGTGGGGAGAACAAGTATTTGATACACTGTTGATTTTTCAGGTTTTCCCACTTGCAAAGCATGTAGAAGAATGTAATTTTTATCATAGGTACTCTTCAACTGTGAGTGATGGAATCTAAAACAAAAATCCAGAAAAATACAATGTATGATTCAAAGTTTTTATCAAAATTTCAATCTTCAGAAACAGTCTGAAGCTGTATCAGGGTAAATATTTCTCTGGAGAGTGTTTTTTTTTTATTTTATTTCTTATTAACCACAGACCACACATGCTCAGACAGACACACTCTGTTTCTCTCACATGCCACCCTGTCAGAACCAGGGTTCCCCATGTCCTGAACAGAGGTGAGTCTTCAGTCCCAGGACCTAATAGACTTATAATGACACCTATCCATTACCTGCCACCGCTGGTCTCTGTCATTGTTTTTATTCATTCATTAGGAACACTCTGGAAAGTGGACAGTGCGGCCAACATATGTAAACGTGGGAACAGTTTAGTGTGTGTGTGGGCATGTATGCCATGTTTAGGCATCTTAATATTGTGCCTTTAAAAGGTACAGCCTCTCGATCACATTCCTCTCTGCTTTCCTGCTTTCTTTGAACTGGGCTGGAAGCGTTTGATGCAAAACTTCACTGTAATTTCTCTTCCTCTCCAACACATTAACCAGAACCTGCCCAGCACTTTTTTCTATTTTTCAGAGGAATTGAACTCTCGCTCATCTGAGAGAGGAAACTGTGATGAATTCGATGCTGAGAACAATCAAACATAGGTATGGGATAAATCTATCACCCTGCTCTCAGAAAGCAACTGGAGGCCTGCTTTCCGGATGACTTTAACAAAGGAAAAGAAACCTCATGAATTTTTTTTAATACTCACAAATAAATTCCTTTAATCTTGCTGCCATTTCTTTGCCCCCAGTGGGAAAAGTCCAGAAGGAGCCGTCAAAGAAAAGAGTGGAATAGAAGGTGGTGGGGCGGACAGGAGGAAATTGAATGGCTTAAATTTCTTTGTATCACACGTTTGCATACTTTCAAAAGGTCAGTTAAGGGAATTATTATGCAGCTGAAAAATTACCTTCCTTCCTCTTGTGCATATATACCATTACTGTAGCTCTCTAGTGTAGTTCAGTAATCTAGAGAGTGAAGGATTGTGTTGGATATTGGTGATACTTTATATTCTCCTGTTGGTGCATGTCAAGCTTAGATTTTGTGGTAAAAGTTTAAAAAAATGCATAATAGCAGATACGTTTTTGGTGGGGTCGGGGGCTTCGGTAACAATAACTTGTTGTAGTGCAAAAAGATTACTGCTAAAAAAAACTTTTTTTATATGTTCTTTACTATATATTTAATATAACTGATTAGATTTTCAACATGACCACCAAAAATTACAGAGCCATGAAAAGTGGCTTCTGCTTTTTCAGTTTTGTCACACTTCACAGATTATATCAAACAAAGATAAAGATTTTGTTAGGGAGAAAAAAAACATCGAAACAGGTTGTTCCATCCTGTGTGGCCACAACAATGAACAAACATTTGCATTAATTGTAAATTGCTTTGGAAGAATTTTGGCAAAACTGTTGAACCTGAGTTCACCGTCTCTATCTACACTCAGGCCTGATTACTGCCTCACCTGTTCTAAATCAAGGCATCACTTAAATAGGACCAGACTGACAAAGTGAAGAACACCAAAAGATCCTCGAGACCTAGACATCATATTGAGATAAAAAAAAAAACAGAAACAAATGAGAAAGAAAATGAGATTTGTCAGTCTGGAAAGCCATTTTTTAAATTTTGGGATTCCAGTGAACCAAAGTGTGACCCGTTAACATGGAACAGCGGTGAAGCTTCCCAGAATCACTGCAAGAACATCTCATTCAAAAGTGCACAAAAGACCCCATAACAACGTCAGAGGTCATGCCTCCACCATAATAACAAGATTAGGCAAAAAAAAGGCTTGCATGGCAGAGCTCCAAGACAAAAACACTGCAGAACTAAAAGAACGGTACGGCTCATCTCAAATTCTTCAGAACACATCTGGATGATCCCCAAGACTTTTAGGAAGACATTCTGTGAACTGATGAGACAAAAGTTGAACTCTTTGGATGGTGTGTGTCTCGTGGCGTAAAAGTAACACCGCATGTCAGAAAAAGAACATGCTTCCAACTTTAAAATACGGTGGTGGTGGTAGTGTGATAATCTGGGCCTGTTTTGCTGTCCAGAACCTGGAAGACTTGCCGTATAAATAGAAGCATGAATTCTGCTGTCGACCAAGTCGTCCAGAAGGAGAATATCCAGCCACCTGCTCAGGACGTCAAGCTGAAACAAACTTTGATTCTGCAGCAGGACAGTGATCCAAAACACACCAGCAAGTCCAACTCTGCCTGAAAAAAAATTAAAACAAAATGAAAACCTTTGTTTTCATTTCATTTTGCTGTGGAACGATAATAAAAAGGCCGTTCCCCTACAAGGTGGCTGAATTACAACAATTCTGCAAAGATAAGTGGATCAAAGTTCCTCCACAGCTGGAAAAGACGCGAATACTTGTCACAAATACTTTATTACAGTTGTTTAGCCAAAGTCCATCATATCAATGCAGCTGTGGCTCCCAAAGGAGAACAGGGAATGTTATTCCTGCAAGAGAGATCATCCTTGACTGTTCTAAGTAATGGAAAATGGTTTAACTATGTCATATCTTGCAACCTTGTAGCAAAATTAATACCTATATTGTTGTATACCCCAACCTCACTCTTATGTGAGGTTGGGGTTAGGGTTAGGGGTTAGGATCATTGGAGGTTTTGAATACCTCTTGAATATTGAAATATTTGATTAAATTAGTTGGCCTTCATATATTATTTAGTGCATACCTCTGTTTAATAAATCAAATCTGATATGAATGAATTATGTGTATAGAATTCATTCTCACAATAAAAACATTGTTTCTTTGGAAAAGCAACCAGATAAAACCATTAAAAATCATTTACTGGAAAAGGTTTTATTATAACATGACCTTATTTCTGTTGAATTGCAATGTCATTATATGTTATATAACAATTGTAAAGAACTATTTGGATATAATGTCTAGTGTCATGCATACTGTGGTTGACAGTAACATATTTAGCCACTCAGAGGGAATCTTACTGCTTTTTATGTGCATACCTGATCTAGATCTTAGAAATCAAGGTTTTAATTTGTTGGAAGGTTGTTGGGATGATGGAAAAGAGGAAGAATGTTGAGAAAAGTATGGGTCAGTTGCAATCAATATCACAGCTGTAATATTCAAGAACTGCATTGCAATTGGATGCTTTCCTGATATCATTACACAGTAATTATAAGCCATGAAAACCGGTGTAACATCTGTTTGAGTATCTGCTAAGGAATCGGCTTGGAAGGATTTAGAGAATGGCTTTAAAATGAGACATGTCTATGCTATAGTGTTTTTTAAATATGGCTCAACTAATCATCTTTACTTCCATCTTTCGGAACAATATTTATTGAATTCAAATGAGCTGAAACACATGTTAGTGTTCATGTATCAAACGCCAGTGCAGGCAGACTCTCCTGTGAGGTTGTCAAAGGTCAACTCTGTGCCCCTGGAACCTCTCAGTCCCGTCCCATGAGACCCGGCGCTGACAGTGGCCCAAGGCACTTCCACGCTGCACGGGATTCCCCTGGCACACACACTTACACACACACACACACTACCCTAATGATTGCCAGCTGGAACGCAGTCACTACCTGTAGCCGTGGCTCTGCTTTTCCTTTCACACTGGTGCTGAAGTTGTATTTCTGTGTGTGTGTGTGTGTGTGTGTGTGTTTCTGCTTCCCGCCCCAGGCTACAGCGGCGGCCACCCGCGCCCTGAGAGAGAGCAGCATGAACTTAAACCCGGAGGCAGACGGGACGATCATCAAGGTGCCCGTTCCCACGTGAGTCCCGCTTCTGACACACAAATACGCCAGAGGCCAGAAAGCCTTTCCTCTGCTTTACCACTTCTCCTTCTTTTCCGTCTTCTGCTCACTTTTGTTTTTCTTCTGTCATTTTTCTGTTTTTTTCCCCTTCCTCTCTTGTTTTTAACACAAACTTCTGCTCGTTTTTCCCATGAAACATCATCCAGCATGCAAATATCACAGCCAAGTCTCACACATAATCTGTCACGGTTTTTGTTTCACTTCATTAATAAATAAATCCACAATCTTTTCCGTAGCTGACAGGTTTATTGACTTTTCAGAAGGAGTTTTAGAGAGCCTCAGTGTGTTGGCATGATTGTCAGGTCACTCTCTCTATTTCTACTCTTGCTAAATATCTCTCACCCTTTTTATTTTTTCCCCTGCCAAATCAAACAACCTCACACAAAACAATCCGTCACTCACTCAACAAGCCGCTCTCTGTGTGTAAAGACTACGGTTTTTGCATATACACAGTGTGCATGTGAGTCTGCATGCCTCCTGTGTTTATGTGCATGTGTGGTGGTGTGCACGTGGAGCAGCAGGTGTTAGTCTGGCAGAGGAGGGACACAAGAGTCAGTCTGCTTTCCCCCCTGCAATCAGTCTCGGCACGCTCCGAGCCTCCATTTGCATTTCCAAAGAAAGGCGCTTCTTGATTGGCCCTGGAATCGGTAATTAGGCCGCATTGTTTGCAGTAAATAGACGCGGCACTTGGATTGTTTGCAAATTGTTCCCGCAGCAAAAACAAGACGAAAAAGCCAATTAAGGGCAAGAAAAGCAGAGTGTAACAGGAAACAGGACTTTTCTGACTGACAAATGCAAAGTCGATGCAAACTTGTTGGGAGGATTTTTTGTTTCCTTTCTCCAACTCAGCTTTATGTCTTCGAAGTGATGGTAGTTCAGAGATATGAGTCAGAACTACAAGGTATATGTTCAAGGCTAACAAGCACTAAGTATATCCATTTGCCTGAGTGAGGATATCATTTTGTGCATTTGTATTCGCGATCTTTTTTTAAGCTCAGCCATGCTAGTCAGATAAAGTTGTAACTATGTAGGACGCAAAGAACGAGATAAGTATTTTTATGATGCCCCTCACTAGTTTTAAGTTTCCTTTTGCACTTTACACTTATTTTGCATGTATTCCTTCTTTTTTTTAGATGTTTCAGAAATAAAACTTTCCTAACTTCCAGGGATTAGCCTGGATTGTCAGTAAAATATTAGGCAATGTAGGAAAGGTCATTTTTTAAATCTACTCTTTAGCTACTTTATTAGACATTCATCACAAAGATAAAGTTACAATCTTTTTATCTGAATCATAGCAATTAAATATCAGACGTAAAATATATTAATTTAGTTATGACATGACTGAAATCATGTGTGGATTTTTTTCTCCTGTTAAATACATTACTTTTATTTTATTGAAACCATATTTTGTTTGATTTTGATTTTGGACTGACTGGTTGATAATAGCACAACAAAAGGTTTTGTTGCACACACCAACACAAACAGCACAAATAGTTGATGCCAATTTTGTTTAATTTGAAAAAGGTAGGGAGGGAACAACTTCACTCAGATTAGCACAATACAAAACAAAACAAGTTGGGGATCTCAGAATAATATGAGCAGCTCACAGTGATGAGGAAAAGCACCTACATTTTGGATTTTGTGTCCATGAATATTTCTAACTGCACCCTCTGTGATAAGTGTACAGAGAGCTGCACCAGGTCAACCTTATTACACAGGAGGTCACACTGAACAGTGCAAAGAAGCCGTACATAAAACCCTCACACCTGCATTTTCTCAGGATTGCTGTGATTAGGCAACCCTTGAACTATTTTAGAGATTGCCCTAATCCAGCGTGAATCCCTGTCATCAAACTATTTTTTGTCTATGTTTTTTCCCTCCTTTTAATGGCAGAGTGACACGGGAACACAGAGAAAACCTTGTCAAGTTGGCCAAACAATTCAGCAACAAGGCTAAAGACTCCCTGAGGAGAGTGCGCTCCAATTCTGTCAGCCAGGTGAAGAAGGCAAAAGAGAGTCACTCTGAAGACACAATACGACTGGTAGAAAAACAGGTACAAACCCTACAAGGCACTTCACAGCTAAGAGAGTAAAAGAAAAACACTTTTAACTTCCTATATATTTTTTTCTTTATAGCTTCAACAGATGTCAGACAACTTTGCTGCGGAAATCGACAAACAACTTGCAGCCAAGACCAAAGAGCTTTTAGGATAACTGTAAGAAAAGAAAACCAATAAGTCTCCAGTTACATATTTTAGCATCGATAAGACGAACATGAACTTGTTGGTAACAGATTGATCATGATAGCTTCTGAAGCCTCCACAGACGCACATTTTGGTCTGCTGAATCTTTTCTTCTTGACCACACTGTTGGGTACCCATCATTGCTGTGTGATATCTGCGTCCAGCTGCATAAAGGCGTAAACACAAACTGGCACGGAAACGGCAACAACGACGACAGACTGCCTGTCACCTCCCTCCTCTTCCTTGTTACTCTCCCCATCTTCAAACAAACATCCAACAGGGGACGAATGGCCTTTTAATGGGATTTGTGGGCCTCCTCCTAATCAAACTCCTCGCCACAGGGGCTGTCTGTTTATACAAAGCAAGTGCACCCATCCGAATGTAAACTGGCTGTGGGTTTTCCTTGGTGGCAAGAGTAAGACGCAGTTTGTTCTCCAAACTTAGGCAGATACCATTAGCGTATTGCCAAACATTTGTTTCGCATTGATTCTCAGTCTGGTATAAATGCACATCAGGAGGGTGGAAAAAAGAACCTTTAATTTCTGTCCATGTCTAGGATTGATAACATGGCTACTCTATTTTAAACACAATAAAGTCAGGAAAGACACATTATTGATGGACCCCATTAAAGAAACACTGCTTTGAAGCATGTGCGTCATCTTGTTCTCTCTTGTTTTCTTTTCATTTGCTTTACTTTTTGGTTTGAAGCCGGCCCCTTGCTCCATTAGCTGGAGTGATAATGGACTTTTCCTGTGCAGGGACCTTCTGGGGGCCCCGGCTGCTGGCACCGTGGTCGTCCATTAGAAAAAGAGGCTTTTAATGTTCTACACTTGGCCTCCTTTGTCTTTAAATAGCTTCACTTTTCAAACTTGCAGCTGAGAGTAGCTGGTTTGCAGGATCTGTTGAAACCAAGTCAATAACAGGAATAGTTGGAATGAAAAAAAAAACACACGCACATTGTGTCCGGTTCTGCTTTCATCTGCCCGCTGTTTACACCAGCTGGAGGCTTTCTGTGCCATTATGTGGCTGGTGTCATCATCTTTATCATGATTTCTTTCGCTCCTTCCGCTACTGGTCACAGACAGCCCGCAAGTCAGACAGACTTTATTTTCAGTCTGCCCACACTTGATCTCACAGCCACACAGTCATTTGACGACTGCAGCAACTCTGCAGCTGCTAATTACATTTTTATTACAATGCATTCTCACTTCTCCAAATTGGATTTAGGAATAGGGGGCATTGCAGGTTTCGCTGGGGGTCTTACTGTGCGTGATTTTAATGTCCAGAGTCTTCTGTCTATGGCTGTTCTTTAATGGTCCAAACAGTCCAGAGTCACTAGATAAACAAGAGTTTAGCAGAGGAGTGGACAGGCTGGGACAGAGGAGGGCGGGGTGGAAATGTCAGGTTTTTGTGGTGATTCTTGGTCCATATGTCAGCAATTTGAGGGCATTGTGTACCTTGGCCTAAAACAGAGGCTTCATGATCGATGGAGGGGAGAAAAATCTCCCAAAGTCCCTGGCGCACAACACAGGCAAAGCACAAGGAAATTGCTTTCAGCTGATAGCTTCATTTCGGTTGACATTTATCAACTGAATTACCCCTGTTCCTTTTCGAATGTTTACTACTACCAGCAGCGCTGCTTTTTTGACGTACATGTCTGCGAGCGTCCGCTGTTAGCGTGTGAGACCGTGCTTGTTTGCCAACAAGAAAGCGGTAGAGGTTTGTTTCTGTGGAAGTTTGGCTGTATCCTTTGGCGACGCCTCAAAAAAATATACAAGGCCAAATTAGTTCAGTAAACGTTTAATTTGATAGGGCAGGCCTTTATTCGCAGCTGGTGCGAAGTGCAAACATGCTGTTTGTAAAAGTTGTTTTCGTTCTTTTTGCAAGAAGGATCAAAGTTTGAATCCTAAACAATAGGAAGGTCACATTCAGTAGCACTTCCTGGAAAAATATATAAAGCTTAAGATGAATTTATCCTCTACTGATTTCAGTATATTTATTCAGCCGGGAAAATCCTACATTAGGTAATAATTGCTATTTAACAAATTTACCAGTGGCACAATTACTGATTCTTCTTCTAATAGTCTCTTTATGGACGGCACTCCTAACGTTTCACAATGTTGTTGCCAAGGAAACGGTTTGTCTTACTGTTTGGTAAAAAAAAAAATCTGTTGATTTAGCCATATATTTTGAATCACCATATCTTTGAGATCCATTAATGATAAATTCTCTGTTTTCCTGGAAGAAACTATCAGCTGTTTAAAAGTCTGATTCTGTGTCAAAGAGTTAATTATTTCATGCACTCTTAAAATGTCACATTTGTTGCTTTTGGAAGAAAAGAGTCCCACAGCATCACAGGTCCTCCACTATACTTAAAAGTAGAAATTAAGATTGTTTCCCCTAAAAATCTGTCAATCGTTTCACTTCACAATCATAGGGAGTTTGTGATTGTTGTAATCCAGAGATATCACTCTTTACTGCAATTGAGAGGTTGTTTTTTCTCAACCTCTATTTTCTCCCCACTGATTTAATGTAGTGAAATTAAAGGCTGGATTTTACTACGAATTTCTCTGTGTTGTTTTGCCAAAAAAGAGGTTTGTACAGCAGGGGGACCAATGATTGTGCCACTGTTGAGTCTCTTAAAAAGCAATTATTTCCTTATGTGGTATTTCTTTCCTACTCAATAAATGTACTGAAATTAAAGGTCACATTGTTCCTCATTCATCTGTTTGAAAATATGTTTCTGCAATACAAGACGGCTTTATGTTAAGGCTTTTTAGCGCATCTTTACCTGAACTGCTTTTAAATGTGGTCAGCAGTGTATCCAGTGATTAAAGAGCGTGTTCCTATAAAGACGCAGGCAAGCAATGCCTTTTTTTCTTTTTAAATCAAGAAACCAGTGCAAGCTATGTTAGAGTCACCCGAGTCTATATCATCAGAGAACTCCTCTGCAAAACATTTTTATGATCTGTCTGATAAAATATGTAATTTTGCTTCGTGAGAAAAATGAGTTACATGTTGGTTAGCTAGAATAAATACTGGGATCTGCAAGCACTAGAAGAAAATATTGTACAAGTACTTGATTGTTTAATAGCTACACTTTTAATGAATCACAAGAGCTTGACATAGTGAACAAACTAAATAGACTAACTTGTTTTGTCACATTTGACTGAAGACAGACGGGATGCAACGATGATTAACAGCCCCATCTTGAGGCGCATAATGGAATTACACCTTTGTCCATTCTGGCGCTCGCTGCTGAGCAATGTTTAATGTTGTTCCCTCAAAGATGGATGTTCACAGAAGATTCAAAGTTTGATATTATAGCAATCAAAGAGTTGAGACACTGAACTGTCTTAAAGCTTTTCCTGCTACAGATTTTGTCCAGAATGTGTCCTTTCTTGCGTTTTTTGTTTTTGTTTTAGATATATCCATGGTTTAACTTGACTGATTCACCATCCTAGGCTTCTACAAAAATTTATGAAAAGTTCAACATTCATGCAATTGAGCACCTCAGAAATTTAAATACATAATTTCTGTAAGTAGTTGGGTTTAAAAAATATATATGTATGCCATCCAGGATTGTGCAAAAGATTTCTCAGACTTGCTCTATTCTGACTTGACCCAGACTTTCTGGTCTTGATCAACTTTTTCACTAATTTTCACAAGAATGTTTGTGGTAGCAGCTAGTCATATAAATTGGTCATATAAATGCCTTTATATAAATGGCATTTTATATGCCATTAAAGACTTATATAAAAAGACCTATATATAAAGACCTTTCAATGCCTTGAAATACAATTTATATGACTTTTCAAGTCATTTATATTTGACAAACAAGAATAGGATTTTTTTTCAGACTGTTATGTCATAAAGAAATGACCAAAAAGCCTTTGCATACACTGGTGCGGCATCATTGGTTGAAATGACGCATATAAAATCTTTCATACACCCAGTGCTTCCTTTAGTGGTCAGTTTAATTTTTAAACATATTCCTGGAACACTGTTAAGTTGGATTTAATACCACTCTTTCTGTCTTTTTTATGGGCTGCTGTGCTTTACTTACATTGTTGAAATAACACAATGTACAGATATATCCTCTTGTGTGTCGTCTTCCTTCACAAATAATAATGCAGTGAATGTAACACAACACCATCAGCACCTGTTTCTGGTTCATACTGATGACATTAGGTTAATGCTGGCATTATCAAAAACATTTGTCACTGAGCTTGTCTCTTGAGAGGTTTCTCACCTCGTCTTTTAGACTGTTGGTGTTTAGTAGCTCAATAACCACTAATACAGTGGGAGTTCACTGGTTCTTTTTTTTTTAAATTTCCTTTCATTTTACAATACCGGGGCACAAAATTATAAAACTATGAAAACCAAGCTACAGAAAAGAAAAGAATGAAAAATAATTATAATTGTGTAATACAATAGGAGGATCAATAATTAGTTTATCTTTAAAATAGCAGTGTGAATCCAATTAATTTAAAACAGCAAAACTACAGATAATCATCATAAATTGAAAACAGAATAACAGATTATTGCAAACAAATAGAAAATTAAAACTCATTCTAAAACTGCTTCTACAAAACATAGAATCAATACAATGCAATTTTCTAGTTAATAAAATTTATAATTTTATAATTATGTTATATAACATATAAAAATTTTATAATTTTTTTTGAAAATTACAATTATTTAAAAAATATATATGCACAGAAAAACAAAGATTTAGTGTGTTACCACCAACAAGTTGCCTTCAAAGGGCTGTGTGATAAAAACCTAGATGAAGGGTGATGCATGTTTCTGGTCCTGCATCGGGAGCAAAACCTCACACACACAAAAGCCATTTGATCAGAATCACTTTAAATGTTTACAATAGGAATGATTCCTTGGACAAAATGAAGGCCTGTTTAAAACCTTTACACACAACTGAATGTCTTTCCAAGTAAATTCAGAGCCATTTATCATTTTTGACTTCCCCTTCTTCATCTATGGAATATTTCCATTTTGAAGCTGCATTTTCTTGGCATTTGCCAGTCAGATGTTCTTTTTTACTGTATAGCCACAGAATACACTGATGAAGAGGAACACACGCTGCCGTCTTGCTCTTGCTCCAGCGGCAGATAAGGGACGGTTGGACAACAACAGCGTTGACCACTTCAGGACAGACAGAGTGGGTTCGACTCCACATACTTACCTCTCATCCCCCTCCTCCTCCTTCCTTTCTCTCGCCTCTCATCACCTCTGGAGAGTGAAGGAGCATCGCAGAGCGAGAAGCCACCCTGAAGATCTCATCAAGGATCCAATCAGCGCGTTAAAATGAAATGCACTCTCCTCTCTGGGTGCGATGATGGGCAAAAAGACATATTGAGAGGGCCTGTTTGGAAGTAAAATCTCTGCATATGCAAATAGGGCCTAAAAATTTTAAATTAATTTAGGAGTGTCTCTGATCATGTCAGGGCCACAGAGGGGAGAAAAGTGTGTGCAGATTAGCACATTAATATTTATGGATGTTTTTTTTTTTATATAAACGTGCACATAGATATGTCTGGCATCAGGTTTGGTTGTCTATTAATCCAGGTGCTCTCAGTTCCTCCAACGGGGAAATGAATGAGTATTTTAGGAGGAAGCTGGATATCCTAATAATCAGGTAAGCAAATAGCAGGCAATGAGAGAGTTTCCTTCCGTCAGTCATTCCCAGAATTGCTCCTGTCTGGTCTGTGAGTCATTTTAATTTAATGGAGCGTGTGCCATGCTCCCCTCCTGCACCCCCACAGCATTTAGAGAGACCACACTGGACCCTGGAAGGCCTCCACACCCACTAGGACGCTCCTCAACCTCCACAGGGACCCAGCAGACGGTCCACCCTGGTTCTCAAATGGGAACAAAGCGTTCCCCAGTCCAAAGTGGTTAAACTGTCATTTCAAATTTTCTGGACATCGTGATTACCAGCATGGGAGGAATTATATATTTAGCTTTATGTCCATCGCCATTTCCTCCCCCCACCCTGATCTGAAGTGACTGGCCCAGTAGTGCTTTTGATATTACTATCTCTGAGGGGTTTAAACCTTCCCCCAGGAGTCTGGAGTAATCAAGGACTGCCAGCAGGAGAGCAGCAGGAGGGGGAGGAGGAGGATGAGAGGTGTGGGGCGGCTGCTGATGGGATGGCGAACAAAATGACAATGGACGTGATTTTACAGATATAATTGCTTCCCTGAAGCTTGTCTGAGAAAGAGAAGCCTAACAGAAAGGAAAATTGAGTAAAATGAGTAACTGGGATGGAGAAACTTATTTTCAACTGAATTGTTTTTGGAAAATTGGGAAGAAAATACTTTTTTGTTAGAGAAATGTCCTTTATTTAATTTTTCCTACTTCTTGACATTGGAGTAAATCTTTTTGACTTAGTTCCTCCAGCATGTCAGTTTTTCTCAGTTTTCAAGAATGGAAAAAAAATTGTTGCCATAATAACCTTAGTGCTGTTAAGTAAATGCTTTACCTGTTGTGTGAAAATACATTTTTAATAAGGAGAGAAAATTATTTTTAAAAAATTAACAGTGATATTTAGAGCAAAATGAATGCACTTTAAGCAAACCAAATAAGTGTTTTGTCATTTTTTAAAAATCTTTTATAATTTCTGATTTTGCCCTTCTATCTGCCTTTACATTTCTAGAAACAACCTTTGTACCTTTTAGAAACATTTTGTGTTTTAATGTATTCTTTTTTCAAATTCTTTTAATATTTTTATAATTTCTTGTAGTTCTGTTTTTTTTATTATTATTATTTGTTAATACATGATAAATTTGTTAGCTGAAATTCTCTAGTACTTTTAAGCATACTTAATTTACTTTAGGTTTTTATATAATTTCATATTTCATATATAATATATGTATGTAAGTTAAATCATGTAGATTTATTTAGTTTCATTTGTTTACAAAATACTATGTCTTGGTATTTTGTTAGAAAAAGCATAATTTATGCATTTAAATTAGCTAGATGGAAGATAGATAGATAAAATGAACATGTACAGCATTGATATTCTTCGTTAGGTTCTTGGTCACATGAATACTGATCAGTGAATACTTAGATTTTTTTTTTCCTGTCATTTATCTGTATTTTTTTTATTTTTCCTTTATAAACCTCTTCACCTCAGCCTCTCATCCATCCTAATAGGAATCATTTATCCTTGGTAAAGTCACTGCGTGGTTATAAACAAAAGTGACCGTCAGAAAAGCAGATGAACTCAGCCAATGAACAGGACAGGAAGCCTCTTAATCTGCAACCCAATCCAGCCGTAGTTTAGTGAAACCTGGCTCAGCTTCGCCGGCCGAGGCTTGCGAGGAAGGAAGTGAAGGGCTCAGGAAGCAGCGCTCAGAGCTTTCACCAGTCATATCCATCACAGCACACAGTGATGGAAGCATGTGTGTGCATGTGTGTATGTGTCCCTGTTTCACCAGTCGTATCCATCACAGGACTCTGTCTCCAGGCCCGGGCGGGGGGGACTTGGAGGGTCATTAGAGGGGTTGGGCTGCAGGCTGCAGTGCTGCACTTTAACTAAACATCTTTTCCATAAAATAAATGCTTCCAGGTTAGCGCAGGTCTTGGAGAAGCCTGGTCGCCTCGCTTTTGCTGCCACTCATCTGATCCCAATTACTAAACACATGGGGTCAATGCCAGCCAAGAGTTTATGGCTATAAACTGGAGCCGTTGGACTCCAAAATGAACCCAACCACCAAAGTGTTGCATCTTTAAGGGCCTGCTTGTCACTCAGCTGTGATACATAATTTAATGTAGCCACTATATTTACAATAGCTTTGTCTGTAGGTAAAGTGTTTACTTCAGGGGTATAAAGCTGTTGGGGTATCAGACCAGAAACTTCCTCCATTTTTATTTACTTTTATTCAAATCTTTTCAGCAAGTACAGAGAATAAATATTTTTGATTTCCTCAAATTTACTTACAATACCTTGCAAAAGTATTCTTTCCTTTTTTTAAATCATGTTCTTATTGTCTGAAAAGTGACATGTGCATTTGGATTCAGCCCCCTTTTATTGTGATGCCTCTGAAAAAAATCTTGTGCGACCAACAGCCCCCAGACTTCAAATTAGTAAATAAAAACACCTGTTGGTAATCTGATGCCAGTACAAATACAGCTGCCCTGTGACTCTCAGGGGTTTATTAGAGGACATGAGTGAACAAACAGCAGGCAGATCAGGGAGAAAGTTGTGGAGATGCTTAAAGCATGGTTGTTAGAAAAAAATCATTTGCAGCTTGGAGTATCACTCTGTTCAATCATCTTAGAAAAGAACCAGCATGGCGCACTTTCCAAGACAGAAACTAACATGCCAGGTAAGGCATTTGTTAATCAGAAAAGCAGCCAAGAGGTCCATCAAAAGCTTGTTGTTTCTGGTTAAAAAAAAGTAACTGTTGCCCAAAATGCAAAATATTGTGTGGGGTAGAACATTAACTGCACATATAATAATCCGAATACATAAGCTCACAATAATAAAACATGAGATGTAATATGTACACATCTCTTTATGTGGGCCCATCATCCATCCATCCATTTTCCTACCCCCTTTTCCCTTACTGGGGTCGGGAGGGTTGCTGGTGCCTATCTCCAGCTATCATTTCAGGCGAGAGGCAGGGTCACCCTGGACAGGTCGCCAGTCTGTCGCAGGGCTGGCCCCATCATATAAAATGCTATTATATATTGAATATTGTGGTTTTACCAGAAATGCCTTGTCAACTGTGGAGGTCAAAGTCTTGTTATTGAATATGCATTGTACATATTCCACTTTTCCAATTTAGTTTTTTTTAATTTTATGTACATTTTTGTTTCTGCAACCCTTCTCTCAAGTTATTAGGACACTTCAAGCTTGATATTGCAGAGCACATGAAAGCACATAGTTGCACTGAGTAGTCTGTGAACACCAACAACATGGCTAGAATTTGTAACAATGAAAAATTAAACTAAAATGTGATTTGTGTAAATTATTTAAACCACCGCGCTTGTGTGTAGTTGCATCAAATGTAATCTGATCTCTGAGGAGAGGAAGAGTCGATCACGGTGATGTATATGCGCTTGTGTACGCGTGTTTGTGTGGACTGAGTGTGCATTTACATCCATACATTATTGAATAATTGCTTCCCGATGCTCTCCTCTTTTCCCTCGAATATTAATTACCGATTGATGAAACTTTGTTGGTCACAGGGGTTGACGTTGAAAGAGGAAATGGGGGGAGGGTGGGGATCAAGCTGTTTGAATGGAGGGTAAACTTATTCTGAGTGTGTTGTGTGTGGTTTGTGGCTGTGTTGGGAGGCAGGACGGGGTTGATGGGTAATGGAGTAAAGCATCAACAGGGTTTAGTTTCAGGGAAAACCATTTTTCTTGGTTTAAATTATAAGATTTTAAAAGCGGCACGATAACAATTGACATTTAACCCCTTTTGAAAGAAAAATACGCTTAAGAAAGACTTTTGTAAAGTCCCTCATATTGAGGAGATTTCTAGCTTGTTAACTCTAGTTGTAAAACCCAGTATACAGTTTCTAAAGTTTGTTCAGTGTTGCCTTATTGCACACTTTAAGATAAACCACAAAATGGGATTATAACACACACCAACTGCTAACATAAAAATGTTCTCCTTTGTAATCAGATGTTTTTGTTTCTTTATATGCTTTTTTTCTTCTTCTGCATAACTATTTCATTAGCAAAGAGACTTAAATGAAACTATATGGTTTTATTATCACAGAACCCGAGAAACCCCGCATGAAAAAGAAGATGGCGCCATCTAGTGGACGCCTGAGGTAAAATTAAACATTAATGGGATTGTATAAACAAAAAACCGTGGATCAAGCGTCTAGAAAACTAGTAAAAAGGTCGCCTTTTTACATCGACATCAATTGTTTCAAAAAATGTGTAATTTATTGATTGTAAATTTTTTAAGATATCTTGAATTCTCCTTTTAAAGAGCTAAAATTCTACTGAAATAAATTGTCAGTAGAACTATTTTAATCAGGTTATGATTAAAATAGTTTCATATTCATAATAGAAGACAGATACTTGGTGTATTTGTATGCAGTTTTAGAGTTGTGTTTGTCTTGTTTGATGTGAATTTATATCAAGTTAAAAGTAATTTTTCATCCTTTTTGGGTAATCAGAAGCCAGACAGTGGCAGTCATGAAATTATAGATTTTTATTTTGTTGCCTTCAGACAGAGGGCCTGAAGGCATCATTTCTCCATACTGAAAAATTAGGGAACTCAAAAAGTGGGTAAACGCTTCTCAATTGATCAGGAGTAGTTGTTGCAATCGAAACTCATATTCAGTAGATCTGAGGTCTTTATGGTGGGAAGCAAAGTTAAAAAATAGAGGAAGTCTTTCTTGCACAATCCAGAACTTTTAAGATTGCTACAACACCTTTGGTACTTTACATTATTAAGATTTCCTTGACTGTAACAAAAATGAAACTATGCTATGATACAATTTATATGCAGTATTACTGAAAACTATATTAGCAGTGTTGCTTGTAAAAATGCCTAGACACAGGGGGAAATAATATTTTAATAATCTGATGATTTTGTAAGCCTTTCATTTTGTAGTAGGTTCATTGTAAAGTTGTGAGACTGAATGTTAACCAAAAATGTAGAAAAACAAACGGTACACAAATGTGTAAAGGGATTCCTCTCACTGTGTGCCAACCTTTCAGCTCAGTTATGGTTGCGTCACACATTTGATTTTATCAATCTATCTGCTTTTTGTGAATGATCTCATAGTGATGTTATAAAATACGTGCACATTTCCTAAAAAATACCAGTACTCTAAAGGGCCTGATGTGCCAGCTGTAATGGGAGTTTCCAAATGATGCATTGCTTTCTGAACCCAAATTTCTTAATAAGGATGACACATATAGCAAATCCCAGAGAGGTCTATCCAGGAATGATGATAAATCTGGGTGGGTTTTTTTTGACAAATTTGCTGAGATAAATTACAGTATGTCACTGTAAATCACCGCAGTTTCCATATTGGCTTCTGAGGTTTGTGATTTGATAACAATCTGGTGATTCCTTTTTGAGCATCAGAGGATTTCCTATATCTGTTTCACATGAAGCCGAGCAAAAAGTATTTTCAGGAATAAATCCGATTTATAAAAAAAAACAACCGAGCAGGGGACAGATCGTGAGAGGCATTATTCATGTTGCATGTGGTTGGAAAAGGTATTCACCTATTTATCCAGGAAGACAAAATAAAACCCAGGGCACAAGGAGGAAGTGTTTTCCAACTAACAGGTTAAAAAACACAACAATAAAACTGACAGATTACACTACCTATTGTCTTTCAAACAACCGATCCAATTTCTTTCTTACTATAGACATGCTGAATTTCCTATGACGTAAATAATTCTGGGGCCAAAGGGGGAGAACTTATAGGAAGAGACTCCACCCTTGGTGAGAAACAGGTTTGCCAAGCTGACAATCTCATCGACTGTCATTTACTTAGAGGGGAAAATGACACAAAACTCTTGGGTTGTTGTTAACTTTGTATTCAATATGAACTCTGAGCAACACATAAACCCTCCTAATGTCTGTCCAGTTTATTAAAGTTTCTCCAGGTGAACTGTAACCCAGTTTCAGGGTAAATAAAATCATCTGACCTTAAACGCTTGTAATTTCCAGTGTTCCAGGAACAGGAAATGCGTTTAAGTCATGGTTTCAGGTCACAGTAACAAAAATGCCTAAGGACAAATGTAAAAAGGCCAGAGGTTGTGAATTATGTCTGCAGATTCAGTATTTGCTGCCATGCATGAAGAATATGTCACAATTCTCAAAACTGCAAGTTGAAGTGGAAGCTTTAAACTTTACAATGAGCTTTTACATATGTGCTGTAAGAAAAGACAAAACTTTAAAAACCATTGCAATCTTTCAAATGAGTCTTGACATCCAGTCATGTTCGTTTTTGACTTTGCTCCTGCAGCTGTGCATTTTTATCTGATGCATTAATAATTTCTTATGAAAATGCAGCAACGTGTGCAAATTTATGTCACTGTTATATGTAAACCACAGGAACTTCAACTTCGTTATCTACGTTGTATTTCACTTCTCCATTTATGCTTCACAAACAAAAAGACATATTTGCCGGTTACAGCAGCATTTCTATCCACACAGACACACCCTAAAACTTAGATTCACCCATTTAGTCACCAAAGAGTTAATGAAAAGTAGCAGTGTTTTCACAAGTATTTTTACACTACTTCTCAAATATAGTCTTAGGAAAGATGTAGATAATGACAGGTCAATTATAAAAGAAAACTTGGTGGCTGCAAAAGACTTGAGGCTTTCGTGGAAGACACATAAATTTGAGCTATTTTAAAAAGAAGAACGGGAACAAATTTCAGTTCCTACATGTGCAAAGCTGGCATTAATATAGCACTAAACACTTGCAGCTGCAATTGTTGTTAAAGGAGGTTGCAGAAAGCATGACTTTGGTAGCTAAATACAATTACAGAACACAGTTTTCAGGTTTGAGCTAGTCAATCATATAGAATCCCAATAAAACATTGAACTGTGTGGTTGAAATGTGACAAAATATGCAGCAGCACAAGAGGAATAAGCATTTTTACAGTATTTTAAACCAGAAAGAATTTTCTTGGCCAATATCCTGAATTACTCATAATCTCAGAAAAAAGTCACTTAACGTTTCAGAAAAAGATGATGTAAAACCAAAAAGTTTTATTTTAAACTAAATATTACTGTAACCAGCCATGTCTCTTGCCAGTAAAGTCAAGGCACTTCCTCATCTTGCTGATATTAGAGAAGCTGTTGCTGCTTCGCTTGCAATCCAGCGTCTGATCTAAATCCAGTCCTTTCTTTTTCTCATGCACTTACAAAGAACTGAAACCTATACAAAGTCTCAAAGTATGCTTGAGTTATCAAATTTTTTGAAAATGAAAGCGTCCGAGACCAATATTGCATGTCTTCACTACTGCACAAAAAAATGGAGCTCAAATTTCCCCTGGGAGCATTTCGAGAAATGTTTAGAAGCCGTCTCTTGAAATAAACTGCGTGTGAAATGTAATCTCTTTAATTAAGTAGACAACAAAGGCAAATTATAAAAATACAAAAATCTATATTTATTGCACATACATTTTAAATTGTGTTCACTTTGCAGCATATTTGGGCTTTAAAAGGCTATACATTTAAAAAAAAGTTACATGTTTCTTGTTCATCGCCATTGTGTCCTCAGTACTTTGCAGATTGTCCTTGACACTTCAGTGTCCCTCTTGTCTTCAGATGTTGCTCAAGAACTTTACAGTCATATATTGAGGATGTGACTAATGCTCTCCAAGATCCTCTTTAACTTAGAAACCTCCTTGAAATCTCATGAAAAAGAAGTGGCTCCTTTCTTTATCCAATCACAGCAGAGTTTTGTTGGACTGGGATAGAACAGTCCTCAACTTCTCCACTGATATCTTTTCACCAAAAGAGAACCGTGTTATTGTTTCCTGGAACAAGTCACCTTCAAGGTGCTGCAGTTAACGTGCATAAGAAGATCCAAAAAGCTGGCATCAAGGAAATTAGAAGCATTAGTTCAAGATGAGAGCAGGATATCAGCTATGCTTGTTTTCTCAGCGGTCCCTCCCTCAAGTAACAAGACTTCACTGGCATTTGGGAGTAGATCTTGGAGTCTCACTGGTATCCCTTTCCTGAAAATAAAAAGAAGCTCTGTAATTCTGAACTGTAAAACATTACCAGCTGAAGGTATCAGTACAACCCTTTAGTTTCATAACTCTAATGTAAATACTGCTTAACTCTACTGCTTAAGTCCTAACAGTGAGCCATGTGGCACACCTCAGATTTCTTAAAAGTAATACATGTTGCAAGAGGGGAAAAAATATGCTGTTTGTGTGTTTATATGCTTTAAAGTCCTTGAACTGCATGGCCTGGATGAGTAAAAGTATAAATAAAATCCATTTCTGGACAGTTAATTTACTAACAAATGGGAGTTTTAATTGAGTGTTGGTCACTCCATCTTTTCACCATGTGAGTCAAGTGGCTAACATGGGGGTCAGAACAGAAATGAATATAAATAAGGTGTAATACAACATTTTTTATACATTAATATTAAATTAAGTTGAAATATGAGAAGAGTTTTAGCATTTTAATAACCATCTGCATGATTTGCAAAAATATTTAACCAAAAAAATATTGGTTTGAATTAACGAGTATGAAATTGTTTGCCTATGGGTAAGAAATCAGCGCAGTTGCGTAGCTGCAATGTATGGTTTGAAAGAATCAGTTGACCTTGGAATCAGTTTAATTTTATGCAGTCAGGTTGTTGGACTTTCTGTAAATGAGATTAAAAAGGAAGAGGAGTCTGCTATTTTTTCAATGGGGTTGGAAAACTGTCTCTATGACGCACTTGTTTTGCAGCCTGTGAGGCAGCGAAACTACCACAGAGGTGTCTCGTCTTTTGTGTAGTGAGATAGAAATCACTGCAGTAATGGGCTTTCAGATGTGAGCTCAAATTTTCCTCTGTGGGATGTTCAGCAAAAAACAAACTTGCTGTTGAAAGAGAATGTTAAAAGAAACAATGTTCTTGTTTCACTTCCTTCTTGAACATATAATTTTATATAATTGTGTCTAAAATGGGTGAATTTGCCTAGATGTAGTTTTCTACATTAGTAGGTATTCTTTTATTTTATGCATTTAGCGCAGTATTTCAACTTCATTTCTTTTAGATAGTTGTTTTTTCTTCTAAAGGCTTTTACTGGAACCTAAAGGCAGTGATGAAACAGATATCAAACAACACAACAGTGTCATAACTCAATCTTACCTTCAGTAATAACTATTTCCTCAACTTCATTCCCTTTGTCTTTCTGTAAACCTGAGGGGAAATTGACATGGTCAGGAAAAAAGGGGACTTATTTTACCGCTCAGCTAATCAGTTCCAGACTTAATAATTACCAATTAATTTAACCTTTACTAGTGTAAATGTATAAAGAGACCTAATATATCAGTGATTTGACTTCAATGGGCTTTTTTGTAGCAGTTAAACAGTGCTTTCAAAGATGGTAAAGTTGTTGTTAGGTACAAAAGAATGAAGCTGTTCAGACTTACAGGCAGCTGCAGACATGGACTCCACATCAGCAGCCAGGCAGTTATTGGTCCTGGGAGTTCTGGGACCTATAAAACAAGGGGACCTTTGATTTAGTGTGTTGTTACAAAATGTTAGATAAAAATATATTGAGGCATGAACACAAAGAAGAAAATAGTGGATGGTCTGTCTGCCTCTAAAAGCATAACACAGCACATGCACATTGAAATAATTCATATTGGCTTCAAATTGATGCTTCACAGTGTGCTTTCTATTCACCTCTCTTGCAACATATTTATCAAATTTAGGATTTGCAGTTTAGGAACAAAATGCAGCACTTTTCAAAAATTGCTACGCTAACCTTAGTAATGATGATTAAATAATCTTTTGCTGCATGATAATAATCTCACAATGAACATTTAGGAAAAAAATCCAAGTATTAGGTAACTAATAGAATTACAGGTTTCCACACATAATCTTAATGATTCAATTAAATGTAGCTGAATCATTTTTACTGTAACCATTTTCTTTGTCATGCGGATCAGAGTATTTGGGAACTATAACATTACCTCCTTTTACTTTTAGGTACAAATATGTGACAAAGAGGCCAATTTCTCTTAGCTACAAAGCAAAGTGAGAAACACAAGTGTACTTGTACTTATGTTACGCAGAAGCTCAGAAAGGGCTACAAAAAATAGCCTAAGTGTCTTTAAAAAATAATGATTTCTTAATTTGGGATTTTTTTTTTCTTCCACCTCAATAGTTGTACTAGGATTAAAGTTTGGATACTCCTACCTACTATTTCTATTTGTGAGAGTATTCAACTGTAAAAAATTTGCTTATTTTAACAATTTTTACACATTTTTTATAGTGATGCCAACAAATGTGGAAAATTTGTTTGCAAAACAAATCTTCCATATTTGTTTTGCCGAATATGGAGAATTTGGTAAAATCTTTTACATTTTAACATTTGTAAGGTGTTATTACAAGAACATTATGGCTTAATTTGTCTTTCCTTCTCTTATTTACATAGTTAACTCTCAGTCTTGGTGTGAAAACAACATTCTTGTAAGAATCGCCCAGAATGCTGACGTTTCCTGATTGTAGTCACCCAGAGATTTTTATACCCGTAACTCAAACAGGATTTCTTGTCAAATTAGCCCGTTCATTTATCTGAAAGCATGTCTAATAAGTGAACAAGTGAAGGGGGTGTTAGTTTGGAAGATAAGGCGAACAAGCGCTTGACCAAAAAAGCACCTACGCATTCACAAATAGCTGTGAATTTCCCTTTAACAGATCAAAACCAAGATGGGTGATTCCAGTCAGATTCATGAAGTCCTCAACTTCAACAAAAAAAAGCAAAGTCATGCTCACATGACTTGTATAAACACAGCATGTCAAATGCTGGTGAAATTCCACTAAATTCAAATTACAAGCGGTGCGGCACTAAATCAAGCATGAGATCGTCAAAAACATTTTGAGAAACACTTCCTCTTTCAAGTGGAAATTGCATTGCCATTGCTATACATTAAAAAAACAAAACCTAGATTTATATTTCTCATTGAAATAATGTTTTAATGTTGTAGATTGTACCATAAAGCCTCTTTTTTTTTTTCAAAAAAAAAAAACTAAAGTTAGGCAGAACTAAAGTTAGGTGACATGGCTCCGAAACAGGAAGGATATAAAAAATGCACAAACAGTAATGTCGGGCTGTTTGAGCTTTTAGGTCAAACACTAAAAAACATTAGAGAGACACTCCAGGATTTTCTGGCAATGCAGCAAGTTACAAAACTAAATAAAGAACCAAAGTGAAAGTCAGACTCCAGTGATGCCTCCCTTTCCCACTTAACTGTTATTCTAGATCTATCCATGAATCACTTTTTGTTTTACTTCCCAAATGTGGAAAATTATTAGCTATTTTTTCAGGTTTGGCTTGTTGCACACACTGATGTTTCCTTTAAAAAAAGTAGATGTTACTCAACAGGAGAATCTTCAGATTTTCTCAAATACTTTATTCAGTAACTGTATAGTAATCTGAAACTTAAAAGTGGTCAGAGTTATATGCTGCTAGTAATGATTTAAGTTGTTATTCATATTGTCTGATATTTGGTAGATTTTTTTTCAAGTAGAAGAATTACAAACCAACAAATTAAAAAGCTTTAGTGATTACATTTTAAATGCAGGCAGCGGTTTCTCACTAAGCTGCAAAGCAAGCAAAAAAAAAACTGGTAGGATGTTGTAGTCCTGAGAAAAAACCCAGAGTTCACAACCTCCGAGACCAATATAAGCTAAACAACTCCTGTACTATCACCTCTTCTGGTGATAAGCAATGAGTACAAACCAAAGAGCACATGTGTGCTGTAAGTCCTACTGAGATCATATTGTACATATACAACATAACAGCTCCAAGTTGCTCTCATTTTTTAAGTAAAATGGTTTGAGCTTCTTGAATGTATATTAGCAGTGAGCTGCTAAAATGCATTCACACTTCCTGTATGTATGGAGTATTGTATTTTGCTAAGGAAAGTGTTTTTCTTACAATGATTGGTGGATCTCTGAAAGAGTTAAGCACAAAACCAGTGCTGAATTTTCTTTTCATTCAACACCATAATCCCCCCAACCAATTTTCAAACACAAGTTTTATGTCTAACATTATGGGTCTGTGTTTAATAGAATAAGCAGACAGTTACCTTTTTGGCGTAGGTAAATGAACACTCCAAGACCAACGGCAGTCAATACTAATCCCACACACAACACAACGATGAGGATGTCATTTTCCCCTTGGCAGAGAGGTATATCATCTGTTGTAAGAGAGAAAATATAGAGCAACTTTTTTTAATATCATACATGAAATTAATCCCAGACATAGAATGCAAACACTTTGTTTATGGCCACAGATGTTTTTTTTTTTAACCACTTTGGAAAGAACCAAATTTACCAAAGACAAATTGCAGCAGACTTCCCTATATTGGGCAAAATCAAAACTAATAGTCGCTGTGAAGTAGAAATAGTTTAGAGTTGTCCAACAGTATTTGTGCTGAGCATCAAAATAACTTTCCAGATTACTTTTACTGTCCTTGTTGGTGGGTTTTCATTGTTTCCTAAAGAATACTGGATCCTCTCTACTTTAAGTTGATCAAGTTCTGTCCATCATAAACTAAAATTAACCTCCAATCTTTTAGAGCACACTTTCCAGTGAAACTAAAAAGCAGACCATATATCCGAAAAAAAAACTAAATCTAAAGATTTTTTTCCAAGCACTCCTACACAATGCTGAATTGTTCCAAAACACCTAGAGTTACAGTAAAAAGAAGGAGTAATTCTTGCATCGCTTTGCCACTGTAGGTAGGTGCAAAGATAGCTTTGCTTTCATGTCGACGTGAGGCAGCCTGAGAGTTCAGTTAAGATGTGAATAAAGGAAGGGAAAACATGAACAAAACAGGAAACTGATGTAGCACAAAGGAGATCATATCATGGTTTGCTTGTTTTGATTTCCGGAGTCAATACATTTTCTATAGGACATTTACATTTTGAATTGATTCTTTTGCCATTTAGTGCCTTTCTGAAGCAAACACTTTGAGCACCATCTTAAAAAAAAACCTTCACAAATGTTAAGAATTTACCTGGAATGTGAAATGTTGCAGATGAGTGGTCTTTTGTAAAGTTACATGTGTATTTAGTTTTTTCTGAAGCGCTGACTTCAATCTGACTGACGACTTTAATGAGACCATCTGGCGTTGTTGTGGTTGTGGTGTTGGAACTGTAACTCTGTAGATGCTCATCCTGCCACACAACAGGAGACTTGGGGTATCCCTCAGACTGGCAGCTTAACACCACTTTATCCCCCTCTGCTGTCCTCTCAATCTGTTTTGAGACCGAGTGATACGGTGCTAGAAAAGTACACCAAATTAAGATTAGTGACATTTTATTATAACAATGTAAATAAGAATTCAAATGCTGCATTTGCATTCAGATATAATGGATTGGCTTAAATTAAAGCATATTTATTATGTTTTGGAGTCACTGGATATAAGTAGATGTCAAACTTTACACATTTTTTGTTTGTACAAATATTGTCATTGCATGTCTGCTTTTCCTTTGATTTCATAATTTTGCACTTTTTTGTATCAAAAAATCAAACACAGTCCCAATAAAGTCTAAACATTTTTTATACTTCTGCAAGGAACCGCATCTGAAAATGTCTCAAGCTTTTTCTTTATCAAACTGAACAGTGATGGGTCTAGTTTCATTTTCAAAATGAATTTCTTTAACTGCCCAGAAATGACCCTGTGCAACAGTTATTGAGCAAGACCATTCCTGGAACAAAAGTTCCATGGTAATGAGCAAAAAATGCACTGTAACGGACTCGAAGCGTGATCTTACCTCCAACTGACAAAGTTATAGTTTTATAATCGGTTCCTTCTGTTGTTTGAACCAAACACTGAAACATCCCAGAGTCGGTGATCCTGAGATCAGATATCTGTGAAGAGAGATGGGAGAAACAAAATGTTTATATGCCATAAGACAAACTTCTTCAAATGAACTTTAATCATAACTGCATTTCTACTTCTGTCTCTAAGAATTTAATGAAGTGAACAAAACAAGATCACAAAATTGTGTTGTATATTTTTAATAAACATATTGCCCCAACAGGATTAAGAAACAACAAACTTCAATGTCAGTTATTCTTGGCAGCATAAAATATGTTGGCAAGTTCAGATAGGCTAAACATGTGACATTAATAAATCACCCAAATGTCTCATCAGTCATCTGACAATGAAACATCTGAAAGGGCATTAAAAATTGCATGTTTGCTCTAATGCTAAAACTACAATGCATCTGGTCTATACCAGTGTGTTTGTATTGTTCGTATTAAGTAAATTAATAGTTAGAAAATAAATACCTGTATCTTTGCCCAGCTATTTTTCAGTTCATCAGTGAGAAGCTTCACTCGACCCTTGAACTTTGAAGACGCAGAGCTCTCTAAGTTGTCTACTAGCCGTATCACTTCCTGATACGGACTGGCGTCCATCCAGTACCAGATAACTTTCAAATCATTTTGAGGATTTGCTGGTTTGGAAGAAAACCTGCAGCCCATCACAACATTTCCTCCATACTCAGCATTATATGAGGTGTGCTCTGCCTCCACTGTAAACAAGGCTGCAAGACAATAATGTGTCGTACATGTTTTAGAATACACTTGCACAAAATACATGGCTTACACACACTAAACCTCGAGTTCATTTAAGTGATAAGCTTGCATTGCAGATTTAAGTTAGCTTGCATCAAACTGAAATAGAAAGCTTTCCTCGTATTTCACAAGTATATAGTTACTACCCACCTGCAAGAGATGGCTGCAGGAACACTTGCAGAACTACAAGAGCTACAACAATGACCAAGTCCATTGAAATCTGAGGATGAATAAAAAGTGTAAACAAAATATTGAAAACTTTTGGTCACAGATAATCGCAAGTCATTTTGCAGATGCAGGTCAGCTGAAAATTCTGCAGTGCATGACTCAGAGATCAACAACACATGATGCTGAGTTGTACATTTTTTTTAACCCTGACCTAAGTATGACTAAGCTCTTACTGCTGCAAATAAACCTATTGAATGGCAATTTATTTTAGATAACATCAGGAAACCACAAAACATTTAAAAATGTGTGTTTTGCTCTCGATAACATTGTATTTCCTCGGCAGAATGATTCATAACTAAGAACTTCATGGCAACAACAAAATATTTTGACACAGTGAGCTGTCATGTCTGGTTTTGCCATGAATCTGTTTTATGAAATGGTAACGGTGTGACGTTTTTAGTGCTTACCACCTATGACTTCCACAAATGACTTGGCAACATAAGCTGAAACTGGCTTTGGGTCTCTGCTAACTTTCTAACTTATCAAACAAGGACTGGATTATCAGACAGTTAATGCAGATTCTTTAAAGCACATTTGGTAAAAGTTGGTACCTGCTGTCCATTAGCAGGTAGTATCATGGCTTTTTTTATTTTTGAAAACTCAAATACCATAATGGTAAAATCAAGTTGAGATGTAGAAAATCCTCTACTTATCAAGACTGCATAAAAACCCAGATAAAATATCATGGAGTGATTAACAAACACATGCCATGCTTGCAGTTTCCATAAAAGGAGATTTGTTAAAAATATATCTATATGTTTGTAGTACTAACAAAACAAATAACTAACCTTTAAAAATATTTTTAACGTGAGGCAAAACATACATTAAATTAACCCTATAGTTAAGCTACCAAAATAGACAGGCAAAGAGTTTATTAAAAAAACTTTATATAGTAAATAATAAATATTCCCCTTGTATTACTTTAGAGTGTCTATATGAATAATAAGAATAGGCACCTACAACTATTAATCAAGGCTAAGTAAAGCAAAAAAAAATTAAAATCTAAGCTTAAAACAGATTAAAACTCATAAACTGCTGTCCTACCTGCAGATTGATAAAACCAGCCATTTGTATTTTCATGTGCTGCTTCCTTCTTCTTTCACGTCTAAATGCTAGAGTAATTTCTTCCAGCGCTTTTAATAGAGAGGAGGTCCTTCCTCCTAAACTAACCCACACGCGCCACATGGCTTCATCTAACTTAACTCAGTCACATGAATAAAGTTGATGCGACTTCACAAACAGTACTACACACTATTTGTTCACTGTGATTTAACAAAAATAAATGCTAAAACTGTAAGTAAAGAAGTATTTAAACTTTTTCCTCTTTTATTATGGATATAAAGACAGACACAAGTTCGACTATATTAAATATTTTACTGCGGAGGACCTACCACAGACAACGAGTAGAAGAAGCGCAGTTTCCACCGTAACTTGCAGCAGCGTGGCGAGCTCTTTGTAGTTGAGGTGCGGCGTTTATAACAATAGCGTCAAAAACGTCCAGTAACTGTGAAGGCGTGAAGATATGAGTCCCAGCTGACTCACTGTGCGTTTTATACGGTCTGTTTTTCCCCACATTCTCGTGAGGTATGTTGGGATTCACAGAGACTTTTTTAAGCCAACCCAATCACTGTTACCGTAAAAGTGACAGCGCGTTTTTGGTTTTTTTGTTTTTGTTTTGTTTTAACAAGACCTTAACCATAATTTCTCACTATCATGATTACTAGGAGCTAAAAAACCGTGAATCAAATTATGACCCACGTAAAGTAACATAATACAAACTCACGTACAGTAAACAACATAGAATAATGAAATCTAAAGTAGAAATTACCACAGACATTAATTTCAATATGCATATATTATTACGGTATTAATAGCTACCCACCCAAAACTGAAACTATTCAGTCTTATAACTAGGTGAGTATACAGGGTTACAGTAGGGGAGCATTACAAGTTAATATTCAGCAATTAGTTCTGGTAGCCAGCCAGCTACTTAAGTCGAGGTCCTGCTTGTAACATATTAGTTAGTAATTGAAACATGGGTTCATGATACACTTGTAGCTTTCTCACCATGACTCCTTGTTTTTTTTGAGGGGTGGGGGGTTGCCTTCTATATTTCTAAATAGCTAACTTGTCTGTCTTGTAAGTAAGGGTCAGCCAGCTGATAGGCAGTGAGCAGCAGCATGTGGAGGAGGGACAGAGCTTTTGTCAGGGACGGTATGAAAACAATGTAGATCTTGCTGCCAGACTCATGTTTATTTAAAAAGTTGAATCAATGGATCTTTTTCTGACTCTATCAAGTCTTCCCTTGCGAAATGTATTTTGTTCCCTGAAAGTAACTGATGATGGAAACGTTGAATAAGACAACATTAGAACTGCTAAAATAGTTAAATGATGACAATTTGTGGTTTTTCAAGCACTGTATGCAAATGGCTTTATAAAAGAACAACAATGTTCCCAACACAATACAAACACATTCACAAAATATAATCTTCCCATCTAAGCTGAGTTTCCATCCCAGCCTTGCTGCCAGCCAAGTGGAATTCCCACCAGGCCTGTAAGAAAGATATGTTATAATTTAACTATTTATCTCTGGCACATATCACCATAATATATTTACAATGTGACTGGGGAAAATTTTGTGGGTTTGCCAGTGTTTTTTTTTTTCTTCCTGTGCATGCTGGTACACAACAAATTTCCTTCCAGTCTGGTAGTATCCAGTGAAAGTTATCAGTTCTAATGTTATCTCAGAGTTTAAAATCCTTTACCCTTTTTCAATGTATCTCCTGGAAAGCTATTGTTGCTACCTGCACTGTGACTCAAGGCAAAATGATACCTGTCACAAAAGGAAAGGTTTCTGAGATGGATGAAAACTCTTGTTTGGAAACTGCTTTTTCTCTGCTAAATTCAGATGTTAGTGTTAAATAATGTTACCAGAAAAGGTTCTGGAAAGATCTTTTTTTGTTAATGTTTTTCCTTTGTTTTCTTTTTTTTCACAGTCCCAATGAAAGGTAAGTCAATCTTAAGGTTTCTGGGTTATCCTCCAAAAAATAGGTGAGTCTGAAGAAAATATTTCAACTAAAATTTTAAAGCACTGGCAAATCGCACAACATATTTTTCTGTGTGTATTTAACAAGAAGCTTTGTTTCTCAATCTGGGAAGGGCTAAAATATCAACAAGCATTCAAAAAATACTGAAACATTATTCAGAAGGAGCTTATTGCTCAAGTTTGTGTACACAAATAAGAAATTTGAAGTGCTCACAGTATACAGATGTTAAGTATAAATATATTCACATGTAAAAAAGAATATATCAAGAGCCAACCGTGCAGTCATGAAAGAAATAATAAAAAAAAAGACGAGAGCTAAAGTCCATGTCATTTCAATGTCTTGCCTTCACATGGAGAAGGTTAAAGTTCATAAGAAGACACATACCAAGAAATTTGACTTTGATTTATCTGGGAGAATGGAAGGAGAAAAAATATTCTGATTAAGATGGATGAATCTAGATCAAACTTACAATTTACAAACAATTTTCATTCCTGCTAAATCTTTTTTTATATATAAATGTTTGAAATTCTGGAATTATTTGTGTGTTTTCACTCTTAATGTCGGTAGAGAACAAATTGATTTGATTATGTTCTAATACATAAATCCTTAATAAGAGAACTATCAAAGGCTGTACGCTATCTTTTTTTAGCCTGAATATATGTCCATAATGTGCATAGAGTGTGAAATGAGTTTTAGACTTGGAAGAAATTCTACATATCTTCAGCTTTTTTCTTTATTTTTCCTCTTCTTTTCTGGAGATATATAAATAATTTTTTTCTTCGGGTTCTTAGTTCAGATTTTTAACTAAAAAAAAACACTATTATAAAACTATCTTTATTCGGTAATATTTAAAAACCTTGTTTTTCAACAGGGGGAGCTATTTCTCTGTCTTCTCTCTGCAGCAGTGAGGCGACACTGCTGCACACAAAGTAATAACAGCAACTGGCAAACAGATTTAATCCACCTTTAACTCTAATTTGTGCAGAAACTATTTTTGTTATTTATAAAACCGACATCTCTAAATTAACTACTAACGAATAAAAACAATAATATGTAACTTATTTTTGAAGATCTGCCCGGAAGTAAGGCATTAATAAACTTCCGTTTCCAGGACCGCAGCTCACGTTGCCTTTGTTTTGATAAAAATCCTTGAATGTTTCTCTGTTTGTAATATAGTTCCTCTTACTTTTACATCTCAAAGTATTCTAGGTATGTAAAACGTTTATTTATAGTTCGCCAAAACTTAAAGGTAAAGGGTTAAAACTAAATCTTTTAAGGAGGAACAGAATAAGCTATTTAATTAGGTTAGCCATATTAGCTCCTCTCACTTGTTTGCTGAGTTAACTGAAACAAACAATATGCATGAAACTGTTTCACGTTTTTTAGCAATGCACAATGCAGATTGTTCGGTTTTATAATAGAAACAATGAATGAATATGCTTATATTTGTTTATTGGGTTAATTAAGGCTTGGGACTTTAGTTAACCCCATGCTAAACAAGGACTTATTTGCTGTGTAGCACTGGCAAGGTCACTATAACATGAAAAAATGTTGTTGCTTTGGTTTCAATTGCAGAATAACGTTTTGCTTTTCTCTATGTTTTACTTCTCAGTTTCAAACATGGGCTTTCTCATGTCTAAATCCATGGATGCAAACTTACAAAAACAGCAGGAGTTTATGCTTCACAATTCACGTTTGCAGGTAAGTCAAGGTGACTCCAACACCATTGAAAGCTGGTACTGGTATTGTACTTTAAAGGAGTTTGATCGTTACATTTTTAATCCGATGCATCAATTCATTAATTAAAATCATTGTGGACTGCTTCAGGTTGGTGGTCATGAGTTAAACTGTCTAGTCACAAAGTACTTCCATTGCATCTCATATTTTGAATAGATTAAGTGTTTTTCAATATTGAGAAACAAAAAAGTGAATCTTGTAAATGAGCCACATGTGCAGTGTTTGACTAAAAAGACAGATGAGAACCCTGATGCTAGCAAAATTGCTACTGAAAGGTGCACAGAAAAGTGCATCTTAAGTTTACTTGAATGGCAGATTTGTCTCCTATTTTTCAACTGTGCTATTTTCATGAGCAGCTCATGTTCTCTTTAATTGTGCTTCTTGTGTCACAGGAGAATTAAAAATTTTTTTTAAAGGTGTTCATTTTCAGAGCTCCTATTTTCCATAGGCTACAATTTTTGTGTGTAAAAAATCCTAAACCAACCCCAGGAACAAAACAAAAAACAAATATATATGCTGAAGGTGTGGTGAATATACATTAAGACTTTTTGTTTTGTCTGTATAGATTGCAAATATATACATCCAGGAAAGTAAGATATTTGCATAAGTTCTTCTGGTCTTAGTTGTTGCTGAGCAGGATGCGTCACCATGGTCTTGCACTGAAGATTTAATCATAATGCAGCCGATGCATCACCAAGTCGAACATTTGAATAATATGTTAGGAGAAGATCCTTGATCTCATCATGTCTGTCACTGCTATTCTGCATGTATCTTCTCAAGGATGAGACAAGACATTATGTCTGAAAGTAACTGAATAAGTGTGGGCAGGGCAGCAACACCACAACATTATCTTAAACTTCTGATTTATATTTCACCAAACCTTCTGTAAACCTGCAATAAAAGGTTTCTGTACTGGCTAATAAACATCTTTAATACTAAGATACCCACTCATGAGGTAAAAATCCTCTGTTACTGTTCAAACAGTTGTAAATGGGCTCTAAAACACTTTAGAGCCACATTTACTAGTCGCACATTCATACCGATACACAGATTGGCTTGCGTTTAGGTGGCTTGCACAGGGACAAATCAACATGTGACAGGAGGAAACTGAAATGAAACCCATAACTTTCAGATTTTAAGGCATTTACTCTTTCCATAGAGCTGTCGGATGTGATACAGAGGTGAACATTTAGGAACCTAGACAATTTATAGGTTACAAAAAATTCCAGACAGGTAAGGAAACAGACCTTTTTTTGTTTTAATCATTCTGCTATTGCACTATTGTTTCTAAAATAAGAAACATAAATGAAGGAGCTTATTCGTTGCTCTGGATTTTATTTAGGGACAGCAGAGTAAAGGGAGATGAATGTAAATGCCTTCAAGAATAGGATGGATTAAGATTCATGATGTTTCCTGGATTCATTAAATAATGTAGTCAAAATATGGCAGCATGGATACTAGGATAGATGTTACTTTCATACATCAGAATGAAACACTAACCTGTCATGTCCGTTGGGCGTTTCTGTTTTGCTTATGAGTCACAAACCCACCGTTTCAAAGCTTTTCTTGTATTTCCATCTGGTGAAAACAGGATTTTTATTGCTCTCATTATTATTTTTTGTTGTTCCATGTTTTTTTAATTCAAACAAAATATCATTCCCCTCCCTTCCCATGCTCTCCATTAGAGATAATTTTGTTTGATTCATTCATGCCTGCAAGCCATCGAGCAGCAGGTGGGATTCGTGAGTGTCATAATGTCAACGAAATTATCAAATTTAGACCCAAAAGGGTCTCTCTTTGGTCTGCACCTGAAATCTTCAGCTTTTTCCAGCTTTAAACGTGGAAGATGATGACTAATACAACACAATACAGTGATGCCACAGGTTGGGCAATTGAATTTCATAGCATCCTCATCTGAGTCCTGAAGATGATTCATTGAAGGATATTAGATGCATATTTATGCATTGCTGAAGTGGCTCTGCATTGTTTCATAGCCTCAATTGTCTTTAGCTGTTTTGTAGTTCACACTCACAATCAGCTTCCATGCAGTTTAATTGCACACTTTAAGCAACGTAAAAAAATATATATATATATATATGGAGTAGATGAAACATTCAGTAAAAATGTCCTGGGTCTCTGAGGTTGAGAGCTCTTACTGGTCAATCATATGAAATAATTTAACTACTTTATTTTTATTTTTTTTTTTTGCATTTGAAATTTAATTTGCCTAATTGAATAAGTCAGAGCGACTCTTGTCGTTTTAAAATGTCTACACAAAGCTCCGTTGTTGCCTCCCCCTGCATTAAGATGTCAAAAACGTCTTTCTGTCTGTTTTTTACGTCCCATCGGTCAAGACTAATTGATCCCTGTCGTGCTGTTGCCTTAAGTCAAAGCTACTCGGTCATTGTGTTTGAATAATGGCCTCCAGAGATCCACCATAACATTTACTGCGTATTGGTCTGATTTTTCTGACGCATGCCTTTAAAGCTAATGCAAGCACTGAATTGACGTAGACATGGTCTTTTGTCAGCCTTTTCTGAAAAATATTTGGCTGCTAGTTGTAGCAGTTCTTCTCTACCATATTTTGTGTTAATGTGAGCATGGAAGTGAGCCACGGTCTTGCTTTGCACGCTACACTGTTTACTAATTTGAAAATGGGGAAAAAAAGCCTTGAAGCGGTGCAAAGAATGCTGGATATTAGATCCCAGCTCGATTCCTTTCGGAAAGCAGCCCATGTTTCGCTCCACTGATGTACTATTTTTTTATATATATTTCAAAATGCTGGATCTTTTAGAGAGGTACAGAACGTCAGCTTTGCAACTTTTTGGTTTTTTAGATAATATTTAGAGTTTTAGCAGGATTTCCATTCATTAATTTTTTATATCAAGTCTTTGCAGGGTCATCTGGGTGAAACTGGTTTGTATTATTCTCAATGATTTTGCCAAAGAGGAAGAAGAATGCCTCTGCATCGGGTTGTGACAGCATGTAAATGTCAACTTATGGCCAGTAGAGAAGTTACACAAAAATCATCTGGAAATTGAGTTGCACAATTGCAGACAGTAAACTTCTGCTCACATCTTACTGAGAATCCTCCCTGACATGTAATCCCTCCAGGAATTTCATTGGGTTGGTTCTCTATTCTTTGAGCACATGATAGATTGTTGCAGGGGGCAACATGATGGTGCAGTGTTCAAGTGTAAAAGTTTGTTGGTTGGAATCTCCTTGTGGGTGAAGTTGGCATGAACTCCATGGGGTTTTGTGGATTTTCTTTGTGTTTACCGTTCAAAATTAAGTGTTTTTGGGTGTGACTTTTATGATAAGGTATTTGATGATCATATTCACTCCTACAATTCTTGTTTTGTGTATTTGTAGTCGACAGGTTTGGTTAGATCAGTTTCATTTCTGGTGCCGTTTGCCTGACTAACTTTAAATGTTCTAAAATGAGTGTTAGTTCAGCCAAACAAGTAGTTTGAATCTCCTTGAAGAATATATTCAAACCAAAATAACTCTTAATGTGTTGCTATATTTTGTTGTCATAAACCCAAATAAACCTAAATTCTGCTAACATGTTTCCTTACATACAGTTTAGCCCTTAATTTTTTATACCATTTACAGAATTAGGTTTAAACTAATATTTTAATTTTACGTGCATGCCTCTTCAAACTGGAAGTAATATTAATATTTTAAAGTGGTTCAGCCAGAGTCGTAAAGTGAATCTGTGGAGGAAGCGAATGATTGGGATGATGACACGGAGGTCTTGCTGTGCCCTTGGTAGCTATGAAGCTAATAAAAGATTTTGATTGTTGTCGATGGAAAATTAAATGTTAGACCTGTTATTTTCAGATAAAAATTAAGTGGTAAATAAAAGGTACTCGATTTACAATGTTATTTATTCTTGTTTCTAAGTCATTCAACTCTTATTAAAGTTCATAGGTGATCAAAACTTGATCAAGCCAAAATTACTCAGCAACCTCCTGAAGCTGATTCTAGTTATTGTCACATTACCACATGTTCTTGCAATAGATTATGAATAGATTATGGATTATTAATCATTGGGAAGTGTGTCATCCCCTCAGGAGTTGATGTATTTCTGTAAATCTTTCTTCTATTTGCTATTATTCGGGGAGAAAAAAACCTTAAAAGAAACTAATCTGAGATCTATGAGATAAATCTTTGTGATGAAACTTAGTTACTATATATCTGAGTTTATCTGTGTGGCATATAAGGTAATCATCAGTCGTACGTAGGTGCTGCTTGTTTCGAGTGTGTGCTTCCCTCTGTGTTCTTGTCTGACTTGTATGCTTCTGCTTCCCCTCCCATCAGCTGCTACAGTGAAGCGTGAATATCTAGGCTGATTTGTGATGATTTCTGCACATTTATTTTCTCAAGGTTTTGCCCGAATTTGATTCAGCTTGAAGCCCTTATAAATGTCAGTGAGTTTCTGGCTTTGATTTAGCTTCATTTTCTTCTCACTTTGTCACCTTCAGACTGAACTCGTGTCTCATTTCTTCTTTTCTCTTTTTCTTCACTGCTGTTTCCAGTCACTGTCTCAGCTTGTCTGGCCTTTCTCAAAACCACTTCGTCATGCTCTGTGATGTCGCCAGCATGCAGAAAGTTTGTCCCGTTTCTAAGAACACATACCAATTTCAAATTCTCATCAAAGTTTTCAGAACAACTGAGTTGTCATCAAGTTAAACCAGCTCTGTCATTTCGGTAACGCCGTTCCATGTTTCCTGGCACTGTCGGTAAAGAGTTCAGAAGGAAACCCAACTTGCATTGCATCATCGTTCATTGAAAGATTTAGGAAACTCCAAAGTTTATCTTGAGAAAATCCATTGAGTGTGATAAGACAATGGTTTGTCTGTCCTGCTGTGAACAAGCCTCTTCAGATCAGTTCTGTCTTTTATGTTTGCCTCTCTTCAGCTCACCCTGCAGGTTTCTTATGGGACTTAAGTCATGGTAGAATGCTTTAAACTTTGTCTAAAGAAGCTTTAGACATCTAATAATGAGATAATTTTGGTTTTCTTGTTTGAAGCAACCAGCTATGTATTTAAAATGCTCTGATGTATTTAAACAGTCATTAAGCCATGGATTTTAACAATGTTCCCAGTTCATTTTACATGGAGGATTTGCTCCTCCATATGTTAGAAACATATTTATCTTATGTTTCACAGAAGTATTTTTTTGTTTTTTGTTTTATGTGAATCACTTTGAACTGCCTTGCTGCTGAAATGTTGTGCAGTACAGATAAACTTGACTTTAACTGGATTTAGACATTAATATACACAAAGTCAAAGTTGGGGCATCTTGATCAAAATCAACCAAGCAGTTGTTTGAGCAGTGACTGACTTTGTTCAGCTAAATTAGTCTTTATAGTTTGTTTCAGATTCAACGAATAATCAGTAAGAATTTTACTTGACTTTTCTCTGTACAGTTAAGTGTAACGTATGTACCTGGGTCATTTCATGGTTTCTGTTCTCATTAATGTGCACCATCATCACTTTCTAGAACCATTAGTTTCTGCCTCAGTGGGTTTCTCCTTCAAAACATTACTCCACTTCTCTCATTAGCAAAGCTCTTGGCTCCAGCACTGCTGTAAGTTCCCACTTCCTGGAACGAGTCATCGGTGCGGTCAGCACGTGTCGCTGATGCCGTAGTGGATTCCAAGGGTTGGTTTCAGATTTAATACAGGAGTGAAACTTTCTGCTGAAACCCCTCAAACAAACATTGTTAAAACCTCCCGTCATTCCCAGGTCACAGTCATGGTAATCAGCTTTCACTGTGAATAGCCAGGTTTCCCTCTAGGGATCTTTTGCAGTAAGTGTAACTGTGACTAATGCTTTTATTAAATGTAAGCTATTTAGTTTATTTAGTGTTTGAAACATTGCTAAAGCATACTTTTTGTAACTCCAGTCTGGAGAAGTATAGAAAATGGAAAATATATGTGTGTAAAGCTATTTATATTCCCAGATTTTGTTCATTTCCCACAGACTTTATGTTTCCTACGATTCGTCCTCCTTTGTGTCCTTCCTGTCATCCTTGTAAATGTTCTTGTTATCCTTCCTTTTTTCCTTCCTCAGTTTCATCCTCATGTTCTTCCTTAAGGTAACATCCTTCTTTCCTCTTTTGTGTTCTGCTTTCTTAGTCCCCAATGTCATTGCTTCTTTTCTGTCTTTTTTGTGTTGCCTGCTATCCTCCCTTTAGCTTTTTTCACTGTGCCCTCCTTTCTGTCAAATTACCTTTCTTCACTTTCTTCACTGTTTGCCTTCTCCTTTGTGTCCTTCTTTCCTTCTGTTTCTATCCTTGTTTTCTTCCCTCTTACTTTTCTTCATTCATTCATAATTTAATTTCTTGTCTCTGCTTGTGTCCTTCCTCCTTCCCTCTGTTTTGTCTTTCCTTTTGTTATAACTTGTTGTTCTGCCTCCCTTCTTTGTATCCTCTTAACTTTTTTTTTTTTGCTTCCTTCCTTCTATCCGTTTTCTATTTACTCCAAACTCCATGAACACGCCTCACTGTAGAAATGTCTGCCATAAATCCATGGAGACTTGTAAAGTGTAATTCTTATATGGGTAATTTGAAGGAACTGCATCTTATCTTTAACATTTTAGAACATAGATATTTCTAGTTAACTTTCATTTAAAAAAAACAAGTTGTGATAAAGATTTTAGACCTGCACCTGTCTAAAACTTACAGTATTTGTTGTGCATGGAGTAAACACTGAGTTGGACAAATTCAAGCTGTTTTGACTATTTTCTCCATTATTCGTTAAGACTGTAAATATTTGTACTATAAATATTTCTGTTTAATCCTTATAAAGTGTGTCTGGAATGCCTTCCACCTGTAGACTTTCTCATACTGTGGGATGGTTGACTGAAAATGATTTAAGATCTGTGTAAATATCCTAAAAAGCCCATTTGTTGCAGCTTTTCTATCCATCATTGGGAATATTGGTTGAACTGAAGCTCTCCAGATTATCAAAGAGGATTAAAAAAAGGAGTTAAAATCTCTGGCCTAACTATAAACGTATATCTATTTGATTTACATAAAAGCGTATTATCGGTGTACGGTGGGAATGTGAAAAACCTTTCTCCAACTTGTCACATATTTGGAAGTGATGCAGAGTGAATTAAGGCAAAACATTTCTGATTTTATATAGAAGTAGAAAGCATCAGAAAGAAATAAGCATCAATATCTCTTTGCCCTACATGGCTTCTTGTTTCCTCTTGGAGACTTTGATTATATTGATGTTGAACTCTTTGCATAGTATTAGACTGACTCCGTGACGTTTCTGTTGCTCTGCAACATTGAGAGCGTCTGCATGTATTAAATTGTTACTTTGAAAAGAGTATGCCTAAACAAATGTTGTCTTTCTTCCTGCAGAGTGTAATGAAAGGACTGAGCCACTCACACTCAGTCCTGGTGATGCATCTGTTTGTTTGCAAACTCTCAAGACTTCCTGAAACTCCTTGCGTAGGACTTTTGTTTCGCCACATTTGACCGTTGTTGGTGAAAGTAATGCAAAACTCACAGCGGCTGATCATACTGTTAGCATTCAGTCCAACTGTATATTTAAGGAAAATACAATTAATTCAATTTAAAAGTTGATTGCGCTTTGTGAGTGCAAGTAGCTTAGACTGTAATTTTACCCTCAGGTGACACTTTGGCCTCATGATTATAGGTTAACTTTGCTGAGTTGCTTCTCTGTTTGAAAAAGCTAACTAGTATAAGTTTATTTAAGTCTGTCATTAAACCACCTGGCCTCCTTCAGATTCTCACAACAGGAAATGCGTCATTTCTTTACCAGCAGGGACTTTTTTGTTTTTTCATATGAAACTAATTGGAGTTCAGATCGAGCTGGAAATGCACAAAAGGAGCTAGATTACCTGACGAAATCTGGATAATGTTGGAGAGGTGGGCCAAATAAACCAACTGAAATAAGGCCACATTATACAAAGCATTTGTATTTTTGGTTTGATACCCTTTCAACATTTTTCACATTTCATAAGACAACCAGCAAACTTCCCTGTATGCAATAAACCAATGCAAAGTGCTGCATTATTAAGTGAGAGGAAAGTCATAGTTTTCATAGTTTGTACAAATAGAAGATCTGATAAGTGTGGTGTGCGTTTTAATCAACATTAAAATTAGAATATTGGACTGTAGATTGTTAATTTGAATATACCACAAAATCCATGTATTAAAGTCTTTTGGAAGCTAAATTAGGAATATTTAGATAGAACCTCAAACATTCAGTAGATGCAAAGATTTTTGATATGTGCTGAAAATGCACCAATAGGCATTATGCATTCACCACCTAGGATTTGAGGTGGTGCTTTGACAAAAACTTCCACCAATCATCTGCTCTTCATTTTTTCCATAAAGGCGATATTTTTTACTTTGTTCGCTGATTTTCTCTAACGACCTCTGAGACGTTCAGAGAACAGGTATATTAACGAGGATTAATAAGTACATTTGAATCCATTGGACTGTTTGCTTTTTTTACTACTTATAAAGACATGTTTGCTGTAGATTTTATTTTAAGGAATTAGAGTTAAAGGGGTGGAATATTAATGGACGCCACAAAATAAGAAATTCAAAGTGTGAGTGTTTTTGCGAGAATATGAATGTGTTCAACTTGCTAAGGACCTTAGTTTGAGAGAAATGACCACTGTGGCTGATGACGGGCTGCCAGGCTATTTATCATGCCTACTGTCATCCTGGGTAAGGCACTGAGTGGCCTTGCCTGACGTTTGACAAGTTAAAGACATTTCATGCTGGGAGTGAATCAAAGTGTAGCCAACTCCCTCATAAAGTCTTATTAAATTGCTTCTGACTCATTCAAACAAACGCCCCTGTTGTTCAGTTTCCTAAGAATTCAATTTATTTCATTTGTCCCACCTCACCGCTCATTTTCTTCACCAAAAATTAGACGTCACTTCTTAGGACTTGAAAATCTTTTTGTGTTAATTGTGCAATTTTATTTCTTGCGCCTAACATTGACACAATGCACCTGTCAGTGTAAATTCGTCAAATCAATAACTGGTGGAAAAACCACCACATACATTCTTAGCTCAGCTGAATGCTAGCTTTGAATCATCAGCAGGTCAGACTCACTTCCCTGGTGGCTGGAAACAAAAACTCATCTTTGACACTTTCACTTTTGGGAAATAAAAGGCTTTTTAACTGAGAATGTCACTCAGTCTGGCTCTGCAGGATGCGTGTATTTGTCTAAACGGACGCAGACTGGTGTGTGTGTGTCGAACAGGAAACTAAAGACAAAGCTTTGACCTTCCTGAGGTTAATCAGCATGGATTCAGCATTCCTGACCCTGGACTGACTGACTGGCTCCACCTTGATTTAACCCTGGCAGCGTCTGACGTGGCAGAAAGTTTAGAATGTGGGAAATATGGAAACATATCAATAAACTTGTCATATGAACCTTTTACATCATACTTCTGGATTGGGCAATGAACTAATTTTATCAAGTAATCAAATTTTGTTTTATAAATGTTTGTTTTTGAAGATTTAATTTTGGAAAATCGGGATGTTTTTTTTTCCACTAATGCCCTCCTTGGGTTTGCATAGTTCAAAGTGATGTGACCCAAGAAAGCATGAAGAGAGCTTCTTGTTTGGTAGGCTTGTTTCACAGTTTCTGTTTATTTCAATTTTGAATTCAGGTCAACTCACAGCGGGAATCATTGAAAGCCCATTTTTAAAATTATTTTCTGTCGCTGCTTATTTCTTTTTAATGAAAAGATGTGAGGAAAAATGTTCATTAAAATCAGTACCTGGCTTTAAAAAAAATCTCGGATTTTTTTAAAGCTATATCGCCGAGTCCTGGATATTCTCCTTATTTAAGAATACAATAAACTTTAAAAAAAAGTTCAATAAACTTGAGTCATGTTAGCTTTTGAATTTGCAGTTGGAATATAACTTCCCATCGTAACTTCCCATCATGCTTGTTTTTGAATTACCCAAATTGTTGGGTTTGGTCCACGATATCAATAAAATTGAAATCCTACTTTATTATTTTCACGTTAACAAAGTTCTTTATACACATTTAATGTTGTATTTAAGTGTTTAATGACGTCCTCTTTCCTCATGTGCATCTGTTCATGTTTGTCCATAGATGGAGCGTCAGATCCTGATGCAGAACCAGATGAGAGAGAGACAGATGGCCATGCAGATTGCCTGGTCCAGAGAGTTTCTCAAATACTTTGGCTCCTTCTTTGCAGTGGCCACATTGGGGCTAACAGCAGGGTGAGATGTGTTTACACTCCTTTAGGAATAAATCAAACCTGCTTCAACCAACACAAGTTAACGCTGCCGCTCCGTTATTAGGATACAGGGTGATGATGAATATTAAATGTGTTGCCAAAAATGTGAGCACATTTCTTCTTTTTGTCTGTTCATCCTCAGAGCCATTAAAAGAAAAAAAGCCGGCATGTTGGCTCCGATTGTTCCTCTTGGTTTCATATTTGCCTATCAGATGGACAGCGCCTACGGGACACTCATTTATCGGATGAGAGGTGAGGCTATTGGGATGTAGATGTAGAAACAGGTTCTTTGGGGTTTTTCTGTCGAGATATGAACAAGCATGCATCATGAGCATAAATGTCATTTTGATTTTGAGTTTTAAAATCATCCAGGCTCTTATTTGTCAATGGTGGAAGGATGGCACGACAACTTTAAATGTTTTTTAGAGTGGGTAGTCTATAAATGGGACACTTTTAGGTTTATATCATGTTATAATGTTATCTGATTAAAACATACCTGGAGTGTTGCTTTGATTCTTTCATGGATGTTTGATAAATCCTCGAGTCCTCGAGGTGCCTAAACGCTTGCTTTCACAAAGCTCCTGTCTGTCCTGAATCTGCTGAGCTCAACATACCAACTACCTCTCAGTGCTGCTCTCCTAAGAACGGTTATAAACTGCATAATGGAGAAACATTGTGATGATGTAGAGAGAGCAGAATGTCAGAAAAAGTAGAAGCTTCTTAAAGAGACAGAAGCCCAGTTTCAAGGTATCAAATTGCAGAGTAAAAAAGTCATGGTTGATGTATACAGCATTTTTATAACAACTAAAAGTAACATAGTTAATTGATTGTGCTATAAAATGTCAATGTGTCTGGAAAATGCATGAAACCGCCACTTTAAGAACAAACTAGGTGAACAGTTTTAAACGTGTTTGTGTAGGTCTAACAGACAGAGCATCAAAATGTTACATATGTTGTTTAAGAACCTTGAAAATTAGCTAGAATGTTCACAAACTTAAGCCAGTTTTAGTGGGGGAAAAAAAAGAGTAATTAGCAGCATAATTAGAAATTCAAAACAGATGCTGATGAGTTTACTTACATGTCATAAAGGAAATATTGATTGTAGTGCAGCTCAAACGTACTGGCTTTCAGAGGCAGAACTACTGATTCACAAAATGTTTCTGGGTTAAAGAAGAAAAGTGACTGTCGTATGTTTGGGTAGGAGACGACATCCATATGCCGCATTCCATTTACATTTGGTTTCGTTGCACCTTTAGGCGAGGCCGAGAATATCATGGCGTCTGAGCACGACCGTTTGGACCTGCCTCTGGGGATGCCGACGTACGAGAGCATAGAGAAGGCCCGCCGGGCCAAAACTGGCCTCATCTCTTTTTTGGAGAAGTGATTCATCAGTTGTGACACGAGTCAAGATCCGAACCGTCCGACCGGTGCGTTCACCTGTGCTATTTCTGTTTTATCATAGAGAACAGCTGTCAGGTCCAATTTGGGTTCCTTGAACGTGTCGGAGTCTGCGGTTTGCACAAAGTCTACATCATGAACCTTGAAATAAATCTGTAGCTGTTTTGTTTTTGTATAGCGGTCTCATTGTTGAAAGCTGATTGGCTGATGAAGACTATTGATTTAGATGAGCTAAATGCATACATTTACTGTCTGTTGTGGTATAAGATATATAAATGATAGTAATAAGCAGATGTGTCAATAACGCATTATTTGCTCCTGACAAATTACCGTAGGTGATGATTTCCGACCACTAGGGGGCAGAATGTCCATTATCACTTATTTATTGGTACATTTCATTAGTCTAGTAATCGTTTTTTGTCTGCTTTTATCATAATATTTAATGCCATATTTATTTTCAATTTCTGCTTCACTACTCAATAATTGGGGTCATCATACCAAAGCTTTTTATTTGTACGTTTATATTTACTTGCATAATTTGCATCTGACATGTTGAAAGTATTTGTAAAGCCAATAAAAAAAAATCTTGCATTAACATTGTCTCAGATATTATTATGTAATAATTTGTCGCTTTCTATTTATCTTTGTTTCATTATCTGTATTTTTTTCTATCTACCTGCAAAGACGCTGTGCGCAATTATATTACTACAACAAAGAAATAACTCAAAGTACGTCAGTGCCATCAATCCAAGTGACGTGCGTGTGTGTTGCGAGGAGGGAGGGCGGGCAGCAGACACACACAAGTCCATGATTGAACTACTGACTACAGTATATAAGGTTGTGGCCACTGGCTCAGAGAGAACCAGAGGAGTAAGACGCAGGAAAAACTAGCATTTGTTGCTGTTTCAATGGGCTTTAATTGAACTCTGCAGGTGAAAAAGTCAGGTGCAGGAACTTCAACTCTGACAAAAAAACGTTTCAGCTTCCCAGTTAGGTTACAGTTTCAGCCTTTAGTGAAGATGCTGTGGACGGTGACCGTTGCCTTGGCCGTGATGTGCATCGGAGGCGCATGCAACAGCGTGGGAGCCGATGTGATGAGCAGACTGATCGTGCCCAGGGACTATGGGGTGAAACTGTGCGGGAGAGAGTTTATCAGAGCTGTCATTTTCACCTGCGGGGGCTCCCGGTGGAAACGGTCCACAGAGGGGGAAGCGGGTGAGTCAAACCATTTACTCTGTTATTAAGATCTCAATCTCACAGTGAGATTTTATTAATGTGGTGGAAAAATTAAAATGTGCATTTCTCTGTGAAACAGTTGAGATTTAAATGAAATTGAAAAAAGTTGGAAGAAATGTTATGATCAGCTGAAATAGTTTTGGAAGTCATTTCTTCTAAAGTCATCTCTGGAGAAAAACATTTAATAAATTTGGGATGATTCTTTTTCTTCCTCCAGAGCCATTCCACTGGACTTCCCTCGGTGACATTGCACCCGAAGCCGAGCAGAGGACCTGGCAGCAAGGCGCAGATCTCAGAGACGATAACTCTCCTCTCCCCTTTCCTGCCTCCATCTCGCTAGCTGACCTCTTGACCTTCTTCAGAGTCGCAAACGAGAGACAACAATCGTCTTCAAGCTTCCCAGGCCCTCTGAGTGAGTCCACAGCTTTAGGAGAGCAGGAGGAGAATAAAGACGCAGCTGACCGGTTTGTAGCGAGCAAGAAGAAGAGAAACTTTTCTCTGGGCGTGGCGGGGATGTGCTGTAACCAAGGCTGCACCAAGAACGATATTGGACGGTTATGCTGAGGGAGAAAGGAAACTGGGCTGGTGTGATAATAAAGATTAGGCACTGTACAATAATTTGGTTTGAGCAAAAAGAAGGGAAACATTTGGTTAATATTTGTTTAATAGCAGCCATTAACTGTTTGTCTTTGAACTTATTTTAATAAAATTCATGTTCTGTATGTCGATTGTTGCCTTCCTTGAAAGATGAATAAATTTTAAGTTCTGTGTTAAAGAGTCGTCTTGCAATGTCATTATGCTTAAATGACAGTGACTTTTTCTTGCCAGATTGAAGTATCATTTTCATTTATACCTTTGATAACAAAAAGGCAAAGATCTGAATTTTATTTGCCATCAAAAACAAACATCCAGGCTTTAGGAAAATATACCGTCTCCTAACTTTATGAGCCAAATAAGTAAATCTTTTCTTTTGTGAATTAAATGAGCAAACATGTTTTTTTGCACCAAACATTTGTAATCATTTACATTCACAGTCAAAACTCAATACAACCGGCTGGAAATAAATGTGGGAAAGAGCCGAGGAGTATAAATGTTTTTTACAAAAATCTTTGGTCATGAAATAAACTCACACTTTACAAATTAATGTATTCGATCAGAAACAAAACAAATTCATCATTCGTAAAAGTTGTACAACTGAAACAAAGATACCCTTTTTCACAGCTTTAAACAAAGTAAGCATAATCGACCACAAAATAATACTTTTTGTCCTTTTAAGTTCCAATTTTTCAACATGTTTTATACATTTTTGCAGTTCAGGATATAATATTTTTAACAAAGTAAAGGCACTGAATTAAATAAAAACAATATGAATAGGGATTTGTTGTTCACAGCAGAAAAAGTTGAACATTTATTAAAAAATTATATTTCATGAAATGCATATTTTCCTTAAAGCCTTCAGTCATCAATATCCATCATACTTAGACTTAAAGGGGACCTATTATGTTTTCTTGAACAAGTTAGAATGGGTGTATTGGCTATACAAAATATGTTTTTTTGCACATGAGATTGCAGCCTGAGATGTTTAATGGCATCATGCCACTTTAAATCCATATCAGCTGCTGCAGGCCACGCCCCCCTAGTCAACATTTACACGCACCTTTCTACATTACACATTAAGTCAATAACAAAAGTCGTGTCTTTTCTAGCACCCATTGTATAATGCATACAGTGGTAAAACCAGCTGGCCAAACATGCTGGAGCTCTGCTAGGGTTGCTAGGTAACAGGGGAGCGCCTGCCGATTGAATAATTGGGAGATTTATAAAATGGCTCATTTCCCGGAAACAAAAAAACATGAACTTATTGCCACTAAAATAGTCTTTTCTGGGTGTTTTTTGTTTTAAATCACTTGAACTGTTTTTACAAGCAGCTGAGACCCAAATTGAAGTACAAAAACATGCAAAGAATGAACTTTGCATAATAGGTCCCCTTTAAACATTCCCAAAATAATGACATGAAACAAAAAAAACAAAGCAGCCCTTCTTACCACTCTTTTATGGTTGGTAATGTAATGCAAATATACACATCAAAAGACAGCATCTCTAACTGACCAGAAATCACAAAATTCTTTAAATAAACTGATAGCTTGCACAAAATATTAGGCATCCACTTATTTTAAAGCTTTCCATAGGCTGATAACGAAGCCGTGTAACATTCAGAATGTGTGATGCATTAAAAAGGTATGTGTAAGTTAAAATAAAAACCTCCAAAGGCATTACAGTGTAACTTGATGATTGCTCACACAACGCAGGCTTCACGAAGCATCCAATTATTGAGCATTCATGGTTGTTAAACAAAATGTTTAATAAAAAGATGCAAACATTTAAGAATTCAACATCTTTGATAATAAAGTCTTTTTTTTTCACCCTGCAAAGTGTATGACTTATGGTGCCATGTAAAATTAGCCCTATTCCTAAAGTCTTTTTAAATTTTGTCATTTCACAACTTCCATGTATTTAGTTGAAAACTATATCTTCCTCAACAATCAGTGGAAAAATCTTGCTTGGCATAACAGCAGTCCAGCACTTCCTGCAATTACTAGGCAGATTTTTCATCTTTCTACCTGTTTTTGATGTTTTACATTTGGTGATGAGCTCCAAGTCTTTGAGGTTGGAAGGCCAATCTGCCGTCTCCCTAATCTCTAGCTGCCTCTCTATGGGTGATTTTCCACTGGCAAGTCGCACAGTAAACGGTTAATGATCAGATCGGTAATTTCCTTTAGAACTCACTTCATTACTAATCCAGTCCGTTTGTGTATAATTTAAACTGTATTATGCAGCTGTTGGTGAAGCCTTCACACATTTGTGAAACTTTTCAGGGTGTAAATATTTTTGCAAGGCGCTTTATCTATGCAGATAATGATTCCACTGTAACAGAGAAGGTCCAAACAAATCTCTGGGTCTCCTTAGAGCCTTTTCCACCAAACTGTTCTCAGAGATTCACCGGCGTAACCTTTCCACCGAGACGAAAGCTAAGCCGGGCTCGGAGTCTCATGCTAATCCACGTCGCAACCAGACCGAAGGAAAGAACTGCTTTTAATAAGCGCTATGTTTAAAACTCCAGAATTTGGTTTCAGGTTTTATTAAAAATGTAAAAACTGTGTTTCAAAAATAGCAATTTGTCTGATTGCCATCAGAATATCAGAAGATGACCGTCTCTTTTCGCAGTTTATTCTGAAATGATCTGTTTCAGAGTTTAAGTAAGCCGGTTAATGGCTTTGCTCAGAGCTGATTACTCACCTTTCTGACTCTGTTCTTCAAAACAAGTGGTGCTAATAAATCTTGCTCTATAAGCTGTGTTAGACCAGGGGTCTAAAAGCACGATTAGCTTTTCAGAAGTGTCAATAAACCAAGTTGGTTACACTGGGGCATCTGTTTGCAGTAATACTTGGATAAATCCAATTTGTTTGGTTGAATTGCCTCCATCCCCAGAAGATGGAGGGACCAAAAAACAATTGGATGAGATGTTTATAATGATGTAATGACAGTGGTGGAAAAGCAAGGCAGAACCACTTAAAGACTGACCCTAGCACCAACTCTGGTGAAGAACGGGAACCTCTTGGTTTCCTCATGATTTCAAGTGCAGCCAGATGGCTGAAAGTCTGTTCTGAATGCAGTTTGGATTGTAAATACCAAAAAAAAGTAGAATTGTACTCGAAAACATCAGAGAAAATCTTTGAGTTAGCTGTAGTGTACTCGTTATTTCAGTCTTCATGAAGCGGTCGAGCTGCCACCAGTGTGAATACAGCCGCCACCTAAACTCCACCGGTAACTCTGGTTGTTGTGTGACGACTGACTTGCGCACGTCAACACCGGCAGGTCAACAGTTCAGGAATTCGCTGCGTCCATCTCATCCGTCCTTGCTCTCTCGCACAGTCTCCACCCGCTGGATCAGGGCCTTGAATGTGGGCCGCAGTTTCGGGTCACCGCTCCAGCACTCCATCATGATCTTGTGAATCTGAAGGAGCAAAAGGAAGAAGTTAAAGCCACATTATGGTGACAATAAGCACTAAACTCGTAGCTGCTGCAGACCTCCTTTAGGCAGTTTTCAGGAGCAGGGAGTCTGTATCCTTGTTTCAGCAGGTCGATCAAATGGTAGACGATCATCTGGCCCTGCTTTTCATTTCCCATCTTCTCCATGAAAACCTACAAGACAAAGGAGTTTGCTCCAATAAAAGAGTCCGGATCACATATGTGAGGCAGTAAAACCGATTTTCAAACTCAACTTGGGCAAAGAAATATAAATTAAGTGTGAGATGGGTAGTTAAAGTAAGAGCCTCCGTACCGCTGGGGGGCTGCAGTTCTTGTCACTGTAGGTAAAGAGCTCATACAGAACAACGCCAAAACTCCAAACGTCTGACGCTACTGAGAACTTGCTCTCTGTCAGCGACTCAGGGGCATACCTGCAACAAACAGCAAAACATTATTACAGCTGCAACTAACAATTATTATAATAATCCTATAATCGGATAAAAAAATGGCAAATTCAGCAGATTTTTTTATGTATACATCGTCCATTTTGCTCTTTACTGTTTTAAAATAAGGGGATTTAATTATTCACATCAATTTTAATGCAGAAGATTAAATCCTTGAGCATTTAGAAACCACAGAATGTAGTCCTGTGGATGGATGTGGGATGAATACAAAAGATTAAATTATCACACCAGAAAAAAAGATTCTGTCTTCCCACGTCACATGTAGGGGGTTTATTGCACTTTAGAGTTCCAGAATCATCGTCCAAATCTCTAAAAAAGTCCACTTTTCATACAGAATGGCGTATCTTTATGTTAAAATTATATTATTTGATGCATGTGTGACATTCTTAACCAATCAGTGTGACTCTGTAACGTTGCACACATCCTCTGACAAACGGCACTCTGGACAAATCTATTTCTGATTACTGTTGAAAAACCACAACAACTTCTTGTTCTTCTTTCTATGTCGTCTTGACAGCCAGTCACTGTTTATCCATCGTCTTTCTGACAAAAACATAAGCATAAACAAAAACAGCATAGTCACTCCCCTTCAGTCCTCACCAGAAGATGGGGCTCTCCCCAGGCTCCCTGACAGTGTAGTACTCCTTGTCCTGCGGCAGTACTTTGGTTAGGCCAAAATCGCCAATCTTCACCCTCATCTCGCTCTCCACCAGAATGTTCCTGGTGGCCAGGTCTCTGTGAATGTAACGCTTACCACCGAGGTAGTCCATGCCCTGGAAGAAGTTCATGGTTTAATCAGCATCAGGTTCACTTCAATTTGTCTGCAAGCTTTTTAATTGTGTTACCTTGCATATTTGCGATGCGTAGTGCAGCAGTTTCATGGAATCAATGTGGTCCTTGTGTTTGATGAGATAATCTCTCAAGCTGCCAAAGGGGAGGTACTCCATGATGAGACGAAGGTTTCTTCTACCTACAGGAAGAAGATGGTTCAATACTGATGGGATTTCTTTGTTTTCATCGTAGGAAAATTAATTGGAAACAAAGATAGTGTGAACATGTCATTGGTAAAAACTGGCTGTCAATCAAGAATCGAAATAGCAGCACTGTACAGAGAAAGTAGTGAGAGAAAAAAAAAACAAATTTTCAGGCTGCTCTCTAGGTAGATGCCACACCTGCACTGTAGCACACCCCTTTGTATTTAACAATGTTCTCATGGTGAAGCGATTTGAGGATTTCGATTTCCCGCTCAAAGTCCCGAAGGTGCTCAGCTGTACTGTGCTGCAGCTTCTTCACAGCCACCACCTCCCCAGTGCTGTCCTGCAGCGGGTCGTACCGGCACATCTCAACACTGCCAAAGTTGCCCTGCAGCATTCAGTCAGAATGAGAACAGATGGAAACAATAATGAGGAACAACCATACTGTAGGTTCATGTAAATAGCTACATAAAGTAACAAATATGGTGCTGTGCAATAGTCTTGGAATATTTCATTCCGAAATATCTCTCCAAAGAAATCTGGTTCATAGGTCTGCCTAGTGGCTTAAATTAAAACATTATTTCTCTAAAATTGTATAAAGATGGACACTCTATGCAAACAGTATGAGTAGTTAGCAACAGGGAAATGACAGCTGTTTCTGTGCATTCACAGAGAGCTTGGCTTACTTTGCCCAGCTGCTTGAGGAAGATCAAGTGTCTTTCCTCAAACTGCGCTGGCTCCTGGCTCACTGAGGCCCACGGGAAGCCAAACCCTCGGGTCCTGTTGGGAACCATGTCGCTCTCCACCAGCAGCTCATAATCTGTAAAATCAGGTTTCAAAAATGTTCTTTTCATTATCGGTAGAAGCAGACGTGGTGAAGTGGTGCATAAATGCTAAATGTTTAACTGTAATCAGTGTTGGATATTGTAGTTTGCTGCTACATTTATACACTTCCTGCTCACTGGTAGTTCACTCAAACATATTTTCTACTTCTACTTGTTTTCCCACCTGGAGTGAAAAGACTGTTGAGGTCTCTGATGATGGTCCTGAAGGAGGGTCGGTGTAAAGGCTCGTAGTCCATGCAGTTGTTTATCAGGTTGGCCAACTCGGTCCACTTTGGAGCCGGCAGCTGGTGTCTGTCCTCATAGAACAGGTTCTTCTGCAGATGCATACAGTAAGGTTGAGAAGTTTCACATGGAAAAATGATTGAACGATGGTAAGGCAGATGTGAAGTTTGCAGAATTCATTAGGTGTGTGTTTCATAACTTCTCTTGAGTTTGGGGAAGTGTTTGTATTTTTGTTCAAAATGCAGGAGAAATTAATTAAAATCTAAAATGAATCTAGTAGAAATGGAGTGTCATAGCTGATGTGTCAGATTAAAAAAAAAAACCTGCCAAGGACAAATTTAACCATAACTGAATTCATTCTCAACAGTAAAATAAAGTCAATATTTATCAAGCATATATTTGTAGCTGTGGGACCTTTGAGTTGTCCAGGGTGCTGAGAGGTTTTTCTCCCCCGCTGCAGATTTCCCAAAGCGTCGTCCCGAAGCCCCACTTGTCTGTTGCTAAGCTCAGATTCTGGGGGTTTTCGATGCACTCAGGGGGCACCCACGGGATACGCTCCACCAGAACTAAGAAGCAGATGTGTAAAAAAAAAAATAAGTGGGAGAGAGAAAAAACAGGAGTTACAGGAATAGAAAGTAAGGCTGACCAGTGTCTGTACAGGTAGCAGAAGGTCACACCAAACAGTTCTGGTGCTTTTTATTTTCACATGGCCTCACACAGCAGTGACGTACGCGCCTGAAGGCGTTACGTGAAGTTTCTCACCTTCCCTGGGCAGAACGGTGATGCTGATACCAGGATCACTGAGCTTGATGAAAGGCAGACTGCCCGTCTTCCGGTCCTCCTCTCTGATCAGCAGAATGTTTTTGGCACAAACATTCCCATGAAGTACGCTTTTGTCCTCCTGTACAAGAAAAATTGAAAACAGACTTTTTTTTTTTACCGTGCACTAGAACCACTGAAGGCGTCAAAAATTAAAATGACAAACAGTTAATTCAGCACAAGACAGACTGGATTTCTTGCAAAGTCTTACCAGGTAATGCATAGCCCAGGCTAACTGTTTGGCCACTTCTAGCTTCCAGGTGATATTGACACAGTTTTTCTTCTTTTTCAGATAAATATCCAGAGAGCCAAACTTTCCATATTCCTGCACCATCATGTCTGAAATGAAGACAAAGAGCGAGAAAATATATGAATCTGGTCGCTACAATTTAAGTAAAAGCTCTTTGTATTAGTAAACAAATGAGTTGAATCATCTTGGGTTTATTGTCACTCAGCAGAACAGCTCCACCAATAATTTGAGAGTTTTATCTTTAATTTCTTTAATACTGTGTCTAAGTTTCTGACATCTTTCCAGAAAGGTTCCAGCAATTTAGGCTCAATTCTTCAAAAACAAAATTGTACAAAAATTCAATAAGTAACTCTTTCTCTGTGATGCAATCAGCTTCTGTCATCTTTTCCAACTTTCACAAGTGATGGTGAGGGTAAAAGACAAAAAAATAGAGCAGAAAAGCTGGAAATGTTGTCTGTAGACCTGTAAAAGCTAGACTGTATCAAAACATTACATAGGCTGGAGGAAGAATCAAATCTTTTTTAGTTTTAGATTTTATGCACCAGGAACTAATAAAATGCATTTTCTGTGGTTTGCGGATATGAAGCATTCAGGTGTGTGTGTTAACCCTATGATAATGAACTCTTCCACATTAATGGAGGCCATCTGTTTTACAACCACATCTTGACCCAAATTCAGTCATTTAACAGGACAACGATTCCAAACAGAGCAGCCAAGCCAGAGCAGAACAGCTGAATAAGGAAACGTTCAGAAAGCCGCCTTTGGACCATAAACATCAACGAATAAGAAGCCTTGTTGTTTAGAATTGTGGGTCCAAAACAATGGCAGATGGTTAGAGATTAATTACTTAGTTCCAGAATATAAAACAGACCAAATCATTGTGAATATAAAAAAAACAGATTTCTGCTAAACTCACCAATCTGCCATAATTATGTGAAAGCATGCTTTTTAGTGTTGGTGTGCGTTACTTACTTTCGTCGCCACAAACACACACACCATAAATGAGGAGTAAGTGCTTGTGGGACAGCTGGCTCATCATGCTGGCGGCCTCAAAGAAGGACTGAGGAAGAAAACAAGAACGTAATTATTCCAATCTAAACCCTTGAAATTATCATTACTTAACTCATTCAGCATGACCAACCTCTGAAAAACTACGATGAGCCTTGTCCAGAATCTTGACCGCCACGTCCATCTGGTGAACCTCCCCGTAATCACCCAGTTCCTTCCTCACACCGCGAAAGAGCTTCGTAAACGTTCCTTGGCCCAGACTTTCATTCTGAAACAGTTTAATTACCATTAAGCCACTCACAAAAACTATGACATTCCTTATTTCACTCAGACAAAACCCCAACAAAAACCAGATAACTGTCTCCAAATGAAGAAGCCTCAAATAATCTCCAAATTATTTCAAAAAAATTTCAATATGCTTGAGAAAAGGAAAATTTAAATTTTTTTCATGTTTCTGATCTATATCAGGATGTTGTGTTTTGGCAAAAAATAATGGATCCTTCATGGAGGTATTAAAAAAAACACAGTAAGCTAAAGGTCACAAGAAAAGGCACTCCAACATGTCCTGCAGGACTGCAGCTGATTCTGTTAATACTGTTCATAATCAAAAGTTATTGCAACTGTAACTGGTAAAGATATGTATCTTTAAAATAAATATGAAAATTTAGGTTCTCATCCAGCCTTTGTTTTTTAATTACTCTTAATATACATATAGACGCATTCAGGAGAGTAATTATTCTCTTTTGCCATTTCCCACAGTTTCTGAAAATGTTTCATTTAAAAATGTCATACACTTCCTAAAATAATTTTCTAGATTTTTATGAGATAATAGGCATGTGTACAAAATATTCCTGATACTGCACAGTACATCCTGTAGAAGCTTATCTTTAAATAACAGCTTATGATCAGTATAACCTCATTTTACAAAATTTTTAAAAAATAGGTCAACCTTTTTATTTAAATTGAACCCAACTGAAAGGAGTTTTGGTGCAAAAAGCTGCTAATAAGTAGTGATTTCAATCAGCAAGTAGCTGATAAATTTATTGTTCAATTTATGAACAATAAAAAGTTCATAAATTGGAAAAAAAGGAAAGTTAAATAAAAAGGTTTCTGAATTTTATGTTATTTTTAGGTAAGGAATATAGTTGGTAAAATTAAACCATTTTCATTCAACAAAAAGTTGATTTCCTTTAATTCTACAACACAAGAACAGAGGTGTAGATATGGCTGTTAGTGAAAATGGTGACATTAAACATTGACTTACAAAGATAAGGTCCTCTTTGCGGATTTTGTGGAAAACCATCTGGCTGATGTGTTTGTGAAGTGATGGAGACAGAGGGACGTCTGTGCTTTGGTTATTTCTGCACACCACCAGGTTGGATTTGTCTGTGGAGGCATAAAGATAAAGAGGACTTGGGGGAAAAAAAAAACTAGACTTTGAAATTTCTTGCACGTAGTTTCAGTAAGACCACAACCCTTGGAGGAAATTTATTTTACATAGAAACATGTTTTATAATTAAAAAAAGAATGGAAATTATGTGCAGAAATAGTTTCAAAGACTGAATGTAGTTGTGAGTATGTGAGTACAATATTTTGTGAAATGTCTAAGCATCTAAAGTAGCATTGGTCCATTGCAATATTCCAACTTTACATTTTTAAGTGTTTCCACTAGCTGTGAATTAAAAAATATATGTAATTGAGAGAAATAAAGGCTTAAAAACATCAATTTATATTTAATTTATATATTCTCTTTCACTTGATGAATTGAGTTACTGAAGTAAATTGACTTTTCAGTAATGTTCAATTTATGTATATGAATATGACTGCAATTTAATGCTGACTGACTTGGGCTGCACTGTTTTCAGTATTTCTTCTTGTACAGTGGTTTTGTGTTCTTTTATGTGTGGGCAAACCACGACACCAAAAGTACAATCAGCTAAACTGTTAAGACTAAAGTACAGAGATTACATGCAAGAAAGAAAACAGCATTTCCTAATGCTTCCCTACTGTGAACATTGTTGTGTTATGATGCTAATTTGAACTCTGACCTTTCTGGCTGGGTGGACAGCACCTGATGAGCTGGAAAGTGTACCCGTCAGTGCGGAGCGCCTCCTTTTGGTAGCAATGCATGAGTTCTTTCAGAGAACCAAAGCTTCTTTTGGCACCGCTCAGGATGAACTCTCCCGACTCCGTCTTCACAATCTGACAATGCTTATAATCCACCATGGTTTCATACTGAAAAACAAAAACAAGTTTCCCTACATGTGTACTTATTATCCTTAGTAAATTAAAAGCAGTGGTACTGTAGGTACAAATAAAAATGAAAGAGGAAAAGATCAAATAGGTATACAAAAATAGCCCAATTGCTCGCTCTAGTGGTTGAACATGTGTAAAAGCCTGCATTTTCCATAACCTGATTTTTACCGGGAATACCAGAAACTGAATGACAAACAGCAAGAAAAGTGGTAAGGAAGAGAGGAAGAATGGTAGACACAAATGAAGGAAGAACCCAAAAAAGAAAGTGCAACATTATGGAAATAATGAAGGAAAGAAAAGAGGCAGAAAAAAACAGGGAATGAAGAAAATAACTGAAGACAAACAACACCAGGAAAACTGAAAGGGAAAGTCTCAAGAAATAAGAGCACAGAGAAGGACAAACACCAGAAAGAATTACACTATGAAGGACAAGAAAAACAATAAAGGGGACAAGGAAAGTAAGCAAAGACAAGAATAAAAGTGTGGAGGAAAGGACACTTGAAATAAATGAAAGAAAAACATTGGATCTGGAAGATTTTCCAGGTATATTTCCAAATTCTGCAGTAATACTGCATGGAGATGCATACTTAAGTTAAGCATTTAGTACAACTAAAAGCTAAATGTTGTCCTCCTTGAATAATAGCTGTTACATAATCCTGGAACCCGCTGGTTCAAATGAGACACTGGGGAACAAATTCAAAACAACTTACCCCAACAACAAAGGACATGAAGAATTTGTCATACTCTCGGGGGCTGCAGCGTAGGATGTAGAGGCCTTGATAGTTACCCAAACGACGCAGCTTACTAATTGTAAACTCCATCCTGTGATCAAAGAGGCAAGATGTGCCCTTTGAGTTACAAAGTTTGTGGTTGTGAGGGCATGACGACACGCTTCATGTGCTGGTTTAGTAAACAACAGAGAAACTCACGATACAGGGCCATGGCAGTAACTCTGAATGCACTCGAGAAGTCTTGGTGGGGCAACTTCCTTACACAAGTAATGATGGGCGTCGGCAACCAGTCGGTAATATCCATCAACCAAAGAAACAAAAGACAGGGCCTCTGCAAGCAACTGGAACTCCAGCTCCTTTGAGGTGCAAAATGAACAATTCAATGGAACAGTTATTCTGCACTAGATGTATTGAAATTGATGTAAATTTTGTGTTACATAAATGTATATTTTTGCTTTTTCAAATCAAAATGTGAAAACACAGTAATTACAAAACTTAAGCTTTACTGTTAAAACATTTTTGCATCCTTACTTATTAGAAGTACTTAAAGTTTATGCCATATGAGTAATTTTGCACGGCATTGCATGAGTTGCAAAGAATATAAAATTTTGAAGCTGATATTTCATCTTAGGCTCCTTCTCAACTGCTTTTGCAGATATTTTGCTTAGGGAGATTGCTCTAAGTAAAGCCTTAATATTGTTGCTGTTAGAAAAGACAAGACTTATATTCAAAGTTACAAACAGGCTTCCTGGATGTCATGCATGTGCAGTAAATTAGTTCTAGATTCTTCATCAATAATTGCACCTGAAAGGTAATACAGTTGTTAGTAACAGCTGTGTGGAAAGGGGGAAGCAGTGTACCAAGATCTGATTGTCCTGTCTGGTGAGGGAAACGATGCGACTTTCTGCTGAGCCTTCCTTGCTGCCCTGTTTGATGCTGATGTCAATCACCTCTGGGAAATCACAATATACTTCCAGTTCCTAGCCACATAAAAGGAAAACAGGAATTTCTTTACTTGTCCCCTATGACTCGACACGTCAACATCCTCCGGCTTTTCATTAAAGCATCGACTTTACCTCCTCTGCTCCCTCCTCGCCTTTTCCTTTAGACCAAAGGATGCCCTTGTTTCCCCTCACCACGATGGTACCCTCTCGTGAGGACAGGTCAGTCACTTGGAAGCGCTCAGAGTACACAGAGGGCAGCAGCATCTCCAGGTTCATCAGGTATTTGAGCTTCAGGTTGCACACAGTGGCTTTGCACTCACTGAACTGCTGGATGAACCGTCGGAAGCGGTAGCGGATCCTCTTCCGGGTCAGCAGGTTGTACTCTTGGATGCGGTTCCTCATGCATCTGGGGAGGAAGGACTTGTAGCTAAAGCAGGGAGGGGGTCAGATGGGTTTCAGATGGAGATGAAGGTGAAAAAAATGAAAGACATCTCATTCAGTGAACAAGTGAACATTAAGCATTCTGAACCCTTCTAAGAAAAGGAATTAGTGGAAAAACAAATGTTATTTTAAACTTTACTTTTAAAAAACCAGTAAGTTTTTTATATATTTGTTAAAACTGTCACCATGTCGTGACCAACAATCTGTGAAAAGATCAGGCTTCTCCACCTCCTCCAAGTCCTACTGTTGCCATTTGTAGAAATACTCCACTCTCAGTCAAAAACAACCAATCAGAGCTCGGGGGCTTGTCTTGGTACTGTCAATCAACCTCGTGTATGTGCTGTTCAATGTGCTACTGGCTGAGAATCAAATTACAGTTTTAAAAAAACTGTTTTCATGCTAACCAACCTGGATATTCACAACAGGCTCCGTTGTAGAGAACGAGCTGTAGAGTACTAGGAGTGAGAGGGGTTGGGGGTTTTGGGCGCCACAAAGACCCTCCTGACTCTGATTGGCTGTTTCTGACGGAGCACAGTATTTCTGCAAATGGCTGCAAAACCACAAGAAGGAGGCAGACGAGCTTGATTTTTTCAGATTATTTATATCTCATACTATACTGTCACAACATAGTGGTAGTTTTAACACATATATAAAAAAACATATTTATAAAAGTTACACACTGCAGCTTTAATGATTGGAAGGATGAACTATTCAGTGCCAATTCGTGGAGAACACCTACCAGTTATACATAAAAAAATGCAGTACAAGCCACATTATGTTTGTTACCGAGTTGCTGTTCAGTAATACTTTTATGCAAGAAAACTATAGATGATTCAGATACTAGTACGGTGCTACCAAAAGAAGCCTAATGAAGTTGAACACGCCTATCCAAATTACCCAATAAATTAATAGATTAATCAACAGAGGAATTTCCAAATTTGTCAGAGCTGCAACTCTACATTTCATCAATATTTTTCATATTCACTTAGCTTGTGCATATGTGCCTGAACGAGCCAATGACTGACTTTAGTGTGAAGCTCTTCTGGTCCTCCGGACTTGATAAAGTGCTGTACAAGTACAAGCCATTTTTACCATATTAAATGAGGAAGCATCCGATACCTGGTATCGTTGTAGATATCCACCGGTGACAGATCGCTCTCTTTAGCGAGCCTCATCATGTCGAGAACAGCCATACCCAGGCACTCCTCCTGAGCTTCATGGCTGACCGGAATATGAACCCAGCCATTTAAAAAGTCACTGCGCCACTGCAACAGGTGAAGGATTTCAAAAGTATAAATGTGGCAGCGAAAGGAGCAGGTCAAAAATGCTATGTTAGCAACTCAATGTGACTGGATGGCAGATTTTAAAAAAACTATATTTTAATTACTTATCAGAGTCTAAAAATCTATAAAGTTTTGCTCTGGTGTATCAGGAGATAAGAAACCTTAAACCTTTAAACAGCTACTGTGCATAAATACATACAACAAAAGCTTTGTCGCTGCTCATGGTGACAATGTGACCCTAGACAAAAACAGTCAAACCAAAGTGATGTGGTGTGTGTGCATGCGAGGTTTGCACAAATGTGAGGACAAAAAAAGCTGAAATTATTTTGAAACTCAAGCATATAGACAAAACCACAGGCCTGTATGCACAGACTCATGCAAACACAAGAAATCCTAAAACGAGTCTTGTTCCTCATTTGCGCTTCTTGAAAACGCTTACTACTTCACTTCCTGTTTTCATAGCTAAACAAAACAAAGGGCTGACACAGAGGACATGCAGACTGCCAGTCAGTCAAAGAGAAGGAAATAAGAAGCTATCTCCACCCAGCAGCTCTTCTTATCATCTTATAAAGAGTAAATGAGAACAAAAACAGAAGTGTTGGAGCTTCAGTAGAGAAGATTAGTCCTTTAGCGACATTTTCTGCTATAATGCATGCGGCATTAAGACAAACCTGAGCAAACAGGTAGGCCATGACACAGTCATCCATTACTGGGCTTTCCATCTCTTTGGACAAGCCATAACGATGGGCGTAGAAGGAGCTACTGCTGTTATACCAGCCTGGAAAATAGTATCTGGACAAAAAGCATATCAAAAAAGAAAAGAAAAATCAGCAATACTAGAAAAAACATTCACCACTAAAACAAGTTTTTTTTTTAATTGTAGGAAAAAAAAACTAAACTTTTCTACCTGATTCTGAAGTGCAGGTTTTCACTGGCTGAGTTGTGCAGTTTGAAGATGTGATTAGGAGGAAAATATATTCGGTCATTTTCCCTCATCAGGCAAAACAAGCTGCAGTACACTGGGCTAATTCCTGAAAGAGAAAACAGATATCTGTAGAATATTAATTATTACAATTTATTACAGTTTTTAATTTAGCTTCAATAATTAGGATTTTATTGGAACTAAATTGCCATAATGAAAACTAAAACGTGGAGTTGTAGGAAAGTATGACGTTAATCCACCTTTTTGGTACTTACTTTGTATCAAAAAATAAGGCACCTTTTTCAGCTGTCCGTATTGGAATACTCAACCAAGTACAAAAAAAATCCTAATTATTATGAAGACTCAAATGAATTAGCTCAGGCTCAAGGTAAAAAACTTCAGATTTTTTAATTTAACTTTTTTGAGTTTGTGGTTTGCTGCGATCAAACCTTTTCGTCTCAGATCTACAGAAACACCACTGAACACTGTGAGAATTCCCCAGAGAACCACCAACCACCTTGCAAATGTAACCTCAGCATCTCTTCAGCAACAACAGAAAAAACTGAGATGCAGTGAGGATTTCTTTATGCACCCAAAGATTTGTAGTATATTTTTGCAGGCTTAGCGTTATCTGATGAAAAATCCCTCTGTTTTCTGTCAGTTGCAAAAATGTTTGATTTTAGCAATAAAGGATGACAGATCTAATAACGTCAACAATCGGAGTGAACTGATTGTGTTTTATCTTGTGCTTAAATCCTAAAAGTGACAAATTACTAAGAATTAAGTCCACTTGTCTTTGCATTATTGTGTCTTATGCTTCCACCGTTTTTCAGGCTGCACCAAACAAAGTAAGCAGTTTTATCAATCATACCAACTGGAACTGGCAGACAGAAAATGTCATTGTACCACAGGAAGCAGTCAAGTGTGAGGCAAGTGCAAGAGAAGAGAAGTCCTGCTTAAAAGGAAGTACGCTGAACCACAACAGGGGAAGTAATGTCAAAGTTTGAACAAGTCAAGTCCCATGTTCATTAAGATATGAAATGCCTACATATAAATAAACAAGCGAACTGGGTGTGTTTACTATGAAATGAAGGAAAAGTATAAACGGTTAGCCAAAACTTACAAAAATCTTTAAGATTTAGAGTACATTTATATCTGACGTCCCTCACTTTGACACCTCTAAATCAAAAACAGAGTAATGACTTTGCTCCAGAAGTCAAAACAAAGTTAACATACAGTTTAAGGCAGTGATAAATGGCCCAACTTTCAGACATCTCACAGAACACTGTTCAGTCATCTGGAACACAAATGCCCACCACTCTGTAAGAAAATGTATAAATCACACCTCCTTAACCCTCCCCTTCACAAAACAGCTCTATATTCTATTGGTTTATCACATTCAATCCCAGAAAATACACTGAGGTTTTGTGGCTGCAATGTGAGAAAATGTGCAAAAGTTGAAAGGGTATGATTTCTTTTGCAAGGCAAAGTTCTACATGCACACTCAAATTGAATGTATTGTGCTATTTTTAGAAATGATGTACCGTAATATGAGATAGAAAATAAAATGTTTTGCCATGCAGCATACATTTTGCAGACATCACTACGTAGGAATGCAGTGATGTAAATCAATTAATTGCATGATAAATTAAAATAAGCTCAATATTTTCCATGTGCATGATTTCTACCAAAAACTTAACAGCAAAAGCAAAAACTATCCCTTTTTTCAAGCACAATTTTGTTTACAGAGCCTTTAATTTATTTAATTTATTATTTTGTTTACTTATTTGGATATTTAAAATGTCTTCCAGGTCCAGAGTGCGCTCATTAGAATGCAAAGTTTAATTATCTTTGCATTATTAACATGCATAATGATGTCATTGCATGCTACAATGCAAGCAATAACAATAACATGTTACATGTTATTGTTACATGTTATGTAACATGTTATGTAACAATAACAATAATGTTATTGTTACATGCTGTTACTGTTATTGTGACAGGCCTATGCAGAACCACCAGAAAGCAAACTTAACAAAGATGTTTGTCTGTAATCGTGCCCAACCACTGAAAACGATGTCACACTTGTGATATAAATGTGGTTCAACCATGAAAGAGTCAAAAATACAGAGAGACAGCAGGAAAAACAGATGTGGGAAATAAAAAAAAGACTGAGCTGGAGAGGAAATCAAGAGTGATGGGGGAATAATTAAGAAAAGAGGATAAAAGAGGAGAAAGAGCAAGAGGCATAACTTATTTATCATGTCAAAAAAAAGGGTGCAAGACATTTTGGAAGAGGAAATAGAAGCAAGAAGCAGGTCAAAAACAGAACACTTCCACGTATGCGTTATCTAAAAAAAACAAGACGAGAACGCAAACTGAGTTCAATAAAGATGAATAAATATAATACCAAAGTACCTATTTGATTTTCTTTGTTGTGGATTTCTGGAAATAACCGAAATAATATTTTTAGTTTTCTATGAAAAACGGGAAAGCTTTCTCCATTAAGTTACAAAGAGAAAATTGTCTAAATGCTAAAAGAACAATCAGGATTTTTCAGCAGTACAAGATGCAGTTGGCTGCAGGGAAATGTTTTTTTTTAAGAACTTCTACTTGTCACCAACCCAAGAGTAAAACAGAATAGCATTAAGGCAAAGCAAGAGTTTTATTTTTCCCAGATGTGTTCTTAACAGACCAACCGCTGTCAGAGCAGACTCCCACAAATTTGCATGTAATGCCTTCCCTGTCTTGCAAAATTAATCTGCAAATGATTATGAGGAAAAGTTGCAAAAAAATCACATGTTCTTAGTGTATTAAAACAAAAAGACTTGTCATATGGATTTTTTTTTGGAACTAGAAATAACCTATAAATCTGACCAATGTTCAGTTCCACCTGTTTTGGCTTTTTACCATAATTTTACTCCAGAAATTTCACCTTAGTATTCCAATGCCCTGCTGACTGCCTGAGGAGTCTGTCCATTACCACAAGGGTGCAGCGCATGAGTGTCATTCTTTATTTATGTACAGTCTTTAGTTACTGGCATTTGTGCTAGAAGGACACCTACTGCCAACACTAAAGGTGCAAAGACTTTTAGTCTTTGTGTATCAGCTGATACTGGCTGATACACTGAACTGCTTCTGAACTGGACAAACTGAGGCTGAAATGTACATACTTGACAAAAAAAAAACATGGAGCCCTTAAGACCATGTTAATATATGAAGATTGTCATTCAGATTTTATTTATTAAAGGTGTGGTATTATAGTGCACCCTTACAGCAATATCAAGTAACTATGTTACCTTCAGTTTTTACAATTATGTAACTTAAAAGAACTTAGACTTCATAATTGGATGCCTTGAAATTGGCCTCTGTCTCTTTAAGAAGAAAAAACTCTTTCTGACACTCCACCTTCAGCACCTCATCACAACAATGTTTCTCATTATGCCGTTTACAACACTTCTTAGGCGCATTGGACTGAGAAGTAGGTCATATGATAAGCTCAGCAGGTGCACAGTTCCACCAGGTGTTTGCTGATTGCTGCTACTGCTAGTCTGGAGGAGCACAGATGGAAAGGCACAAGGGAGGAGTGCTCTGTTAGGCAGAAGCTCGGCTTCAGAATGTTTCCAAAGTTGTTGTTTTATTTTGACTACTTGCTTTTCTTATCCAATTAAACATCTCGTGCTTGTACATACTACAATGACAGTTAATGTGAGTGGAGGACAACAAGTGCAACAAGTAAAAACTATTACTAGCAGATGAAGAGGCAAGAATAAAGAAATACAGCAAGGCGCTGGCACAGAACCTAAAAAATGCATCATCCTACTGCTCTTTAGGAGTCTTCAGTAGGTTTGTTTCTCATTAACTGAAAACTCCTTTCTATTAGCTCGCTCACAACATAAACAAGCAATGAAAAATTAATGCAGAATTTAAATTTCTCTTTGGAGTTCATTCCTAATGGCTTCATCGCAAGAAGCTGCCCAGTATTAGGAACAGGCAAGCAGCCAGCTTTCCAACATGTTTCACCACTCTATTAATATTATTTAGTTTCACCACTAAACAATATTACAGGAACATTAAGGTGTGATGTTAACAATGAGAACATGATGTAAACACTTAAAAAAGGTTGTTAATGCTTAACAAGAAACATGTAAACAGAGCTCAGTAAGCCTAAAACCCAAGATGATTGTTCGATGATTGGATTTTTTTGTGTGCAAAAAACATTAAAAGATTTGCTAAATAAAGACCTAAATCAGCTAGATACCAAAATGACAGTAGTATAGGCTAAATGTGAGAACTGAAATGCTAATGTAACTCACCACAAGCTTTGGCAGCAGTGATGCACAGTTCCTCTGCCACATACTCTCCCGGTGGAAATGTGAGGGTGTCTTCTGAGCAGCTGCCCCTTCCTTCAGTCTTTCCCCGGTGGTAAAGGTGAAGAGTTAAAGTAACTGCCTTTACTTCCTGCTTGGTGTCAGGGTCAGTGGATAAGCCGTCAGGTGTTGTCGGGTTGGAAGAAAGAGGGTCCATGTCTGTCAGCAGAATAAAGGCCATGTGCTCTTCACTGAAAAACTGCAACAAAAGAGAAATAAGTCAAAAATAAGAGAGTGAACACAGCAGTTCCTGAAGATGTGTCTATTTATGCAGTTGAGTCAGCTTTTGGTTCACTGCTAGACAATTTAGTTAAAAATATCACAAAACTCATTTGCAGTAAAATCAAAATCCCGGTTTTATCCTGATTTCCCAACATAAAAATGTAGGTCTTGAAAATTGTACAACAAAGCAAATAATTCAAAGAACATATTGAACATAAGTGACTGAGCTTTAGCTATTTTCCAGGGACAAAAATGGAAAAATCTGTTGTGTAAAGCTGGTGTATAAACCCAGAATGATTTGTTGCTATATCTACAGCAATAGGTGGTTCTATGACATTAATTGAATGACATTAATACAATTATGTGCCTCACTTTTTACATTTTTAAAATGTAAAAAAGTTTAGAAAACCGTTCTTCTTCAATTCTACTCTACAATAAGTTGGTTTATCAGATAAATTCCAATGAAATCGGTTTAAGTTTAGGGCTGGAATATGACAAAATGTTCAAGAGTCTGAAAGCTTTTGTAAGGGACAATAGTGATCATTATTTTTAAATCCTCTATTTTAGGTTACACTGGCATTGCTGAGGTTGCATGGCTGGATGCTTAAAACAAGTCTATAGAGAATAATGAAAAAAAAGACAGTTCACTCATCATTTTTGTTGCTGTTTACACACCCAAAACGTTTATCACCCAGCCAGCAGGCAGGGAGTCAGACGTGTGTTATCAGCTATGCTTGTTTGGGTTATGGATATCAGTTCAGCCACATTTTACTGCTTATCACCACTTGGGTCCATTGGCTGCTACAAGTGCCTCCTATTCAACTGACATGAACTGGGCAATTCAATCAAAAACATGTTGAGCTTCCTTTAAAGTTTCAACACTGTTCCTTAGAGAACTAACTTTGACAAACCTTCAGTCTATCCATTAATTCTGCAAGGCAAATTAAGTGCATCAATGCTGGATTAAGCAAAGGCTGAACAAAGATGACAGAACATCATTTGACTATTTTATGAGGTTTTCATGTAGGATTCCATTGTTAGTATAGTTAGAAATACAAATGCAAAAAAATCTATCAAACAGGAAAACATTTAAATTAACAATATGTTCTGAACAAATGACTCAATAGCGGTTTCAAAATGGGTCAGGTCAAAACAAGACAGAAAACAAAAGCACAGTATAGCCACTGACAGAGGAGCACAGCTCCAGCTTTAGCAGTTCTGGGTTAACACACAGTCCCCAAAATGGGTCATGCAGGCAAGCGTCATGACAAAGTTGCTCATTTCAAATAAAACCTGGAGGTTGTTTTTCAAAAACAGGTAGTGGAAAGTGAAAAAATTGTTAATATAGCCACTATAAACAGAAACAAAAGATACATTTCTAACTAGCTGTCGGCCTAAAGTTTTATTGTTGAGATCGACCAGCAGCATCCTCATGTTGCAGAAACTGAAATACTCTACAATGCTCTGCACACTAAGTCGAGCAGATTTTGTAAGGTTCAGCTCACAGTCCTCTAATTAACATTATTTAATATGGAGAAAAAAGCTTATACATACGTTTTGTGTGTGCACATTAATTTATCTGGGCCCTGGTCTGCATAGTAAATCGTATTCTCTTTAGAATATGAAAGCTTTTTTTAACCATCTTCATTAAAAAAAACATTGACCAAATTGTAAACAAAGAATGGAATCTTCTCAGAAGGCTTCATCAGCCATTACATTTCTGTTGCTGTTTTTCCCATATAAAGGCCTTTTTGGTACATTTTCCAGTTTTTTTATGGGGATCTCTCTTCTGCATACAATTGACCAGATGGAGATTTTCCTTTTAACCCCTACTAATTCTTTTTTAGTCCTGTAAAACATAGCAAGGTATAGTAATTTTCTGATAAATAATTAATATAGTTAGGCTGTTTTTTTTTTTATTTTGCCTTAAATGGAATACTATATGATTTTTGTCTGTATAAGAGATAAAACATATATTATCAGACAAAAAGCAAATAAAATGATATTTAAAATCCATATTATTGGCTGAACATTTAAAAAAAATACAAGAAACTCCAAATTTGAACCCTTTCTCCATGTACACTGAATCTTATTTAGGGGCATTGATTACAAATCAGCTTTAATGACAATATTATCACTATTTCACTTCACCACACAAGATTTGACCCAACCCAAACTTCTGGTCCAGTTTTTGTGTATGTCCGAGGATATTCTCTAGTACAAGAGCTGCAAAATATATCAAAGACTGCAGCTTGGACATCTTGAATTCAATATTTGATAAGTTACTATATTCAAGTGCCTTGATTTTTTTTCTGCTCTGCATGACAAGAATATTTTTGGCCATTTCAGTGGTGCACCTAATTGAGATTTTTGTGGTCTTGACGGTAAAGCTCAGAAGAGTGTTGTGGACATTGTGACTGGAAAAAATATGAGACAAGTGATGAAAACGTGAGGTAAAACGCAAAAATTATTTAAATATTTAACAATTACAACAAAATTGCATGTTTTTCCAATACTTTGCAGCTGTACCCTGCATCTTCTCGAGCTGGCCATGCCTTTAGTATGCCAAAAATCAAATCCAAACAATATATAAAACACTGACGTTGACATAGAGAAAGCCCGGCATTGGGACCTCAGATACGATGCTACAGTGACTTCTGAGCACTCTAAAGACTTTGATGATTTTTTATTTTTTATATTTTTTTTTGCTTTAAAATTTGTGGTAAGCCTTAGGACAAAATGCCAGCAATGAATCAGTTGACCTCATTGACTTATGCTGGTAAAATCATTTAATTATATGATGTAACATGCAAAGGCTGCATAAAATACATGCTAGAGGTTTGGCAAAGTAGAAACACCACAGAAAAATGAGGCCTGGTCCTGACAGGAAAGTACCTTTGCGCTTTTCTGAGAAAAACTTGCAAGGGTCTGGTGTCCATAAGGGAAAAGCTGGCAAAGACAGTTCACACTGACTCAGCTGAAAAGGCCAAACAAATTCTCAAGTGACTTAGAAAACTCCAACAGCAACAGTTCTCAGCAGCAGCAACCCAGGCAAACTATGTAAAACAATAACAATTCAAATAATGCTTTTTCATCTTCTCATTAAACCTCCAATCAGTTAAAAACATCAATACCTCTGAACTCAGTCTATGTCGCTTCAAAAGGGAAAGTCCCTTCAAAGACTGATATAAAAACAGAAGGAGGAGTCAGCGGTAGGGGAGTGTGATGGTACATTGTACACCATCTGTATACTACAGAGAAGCTGTGCAAAACAACTCGTCTCCAAAAATGTTCACAGTCTTCACCTCAAACCAGCTGTGCTATCTGCCCCTTCGCAGCCAGAAGTCTTTATTTTTTGCAGAAGTTCAACGAGTACAAAATTCAAGATGTTAAATCATACCAAATGCAGCCCACCTTAAAACCAAATGCACAATTTTGATTAGTGTAGAGCAGATCGCTTTTTTAGGAAGAACTATTCGACCTAAAAGTGAAACCTGTCTCACTATGTGGTGAGGAAATGTTTCTGGTTTCTATAAACATTTCTGAAAATATAGCTAAATGTAGCTCTTGGCATATAAGATCAATCTGGATATCTTACCCTTAAAATTCAAAATAAAACTTCCCATTTTATGTTATTGTATATGTCATAGCTAGTCATATTTTGGACACAAACCACAGACACATAACAGATACACCCATCACAGAGTGCTATCAGTTGAATCTCTGTACTGCAACACTTTTATGCCAACAAATGACAGCATAGATCATTTAAGCTAAAGTAAACAGAAGTAGGAATGTTGTCTAAAGTTCATATTGGCTTTTACTAGTAGTGCTCACCTTCTTTGCTTATGCAACAGTTTATTTTTTTTTAATTCCCAATTTTTAGCCTGCACAGTTTCCATATTCAACACTTATTTTGATTTCTTTAAAAGATGAATCAATCATTTGTTCAGCATTTCTTTTGATCCAACCTATCTGACAACAGCAGATATAATATCGAAAAATCTGTTTTTGCTATTTCTGATCCATATAAGCAAAACCTTTCACTTGTTTCAGTCTGTAGACAACAATCGGGGGAAAAAAATCAGGAAAGCATTTATAGGCTTAGTACAAGCTATTTTTAGGAAAAAAGAAAAATGTAAAATCTAAGTTTAACAAAAAATTGCTTCAAAGAAAGTTAAATCAATGTAAAGACGATAGTAAATATATACTAAGAAATTAAATCATTGACTTTTATTTAACAATTAAATATGTCACTAAATTTGTCAAATAAAAAATTTTAAAATAATTTCTAGTCTTCATGTATAATGTGATGAGTTGCATCAAGCTTATTAAGACAGAACTGTGCATAAATTAGATCAAGCCTACCTTGGTAAAATCAACAAATATCAATTTCGATATAGCACTGACCGCACATACTTTTAAGTGATTTGGTTGTAGTTGAGGCTGTGAGTGGACACAAATGACTCACACTGTCACCAAAAGTAATTAAGCAGACAGCGCTTAATTACAGGATATTTTATGCAACAAAAATTGAGGTAGAGCCAAATGCTTGCAGAGGTCAGTAGACAGAAAATTTTCATAAACTTAGCTATTAATACATAATGGACTAATTTATCCCAAATGCCTATGGGTTCATTAAGTAAAAAAAAGAAAAATTCACTCATTAAAACTATGCTCATAATATAAAAGAAGTATATAGAAGATGAGGGGATTTTCAAACACCTGAGTGCTGCAGCGATCACTTGCAAAACATTCAGTCGTGCCTGGAAGTAATTAACACTATCAGTCTTTATAACACTTATACTGAATTTCATCAACTGACACAAGCATGAACTGTAGCTGTAACTAAATCTAATTTTATCTCAGATGTTCTTATTTTTCATAATTGAAATGTTATATTGATTTGTTACAATTAAATATCCGCCCTCTAAAATTCAGGTTTTTCCTTTGCCTCCATTGTCCATTTAGCAGTTGTCATATTTCAGAACACTGGATCATACATAAACTATTACACTCTAACACAATTGTCTTATTTTTTTTTTTATTTCAATGTGTAGAAACAATTTATCTCCTTTCAGAGGCGAAAACAGGATATGGGTTACTTTTTCTTCCAAAAATATGCTTGTGTAAAAGTTACAGGACATTTGTGGTGCTATGTACTTTGAACCTAAAATGAAGGCAAAGAATGTAAGTAATAAAAGACTAATACTTTATGACATACCAAATATTTTCATTCTAAGAATTTTTTTTGTCAGCATCTTATTCAAAAGCCTCCACAACAGTCTTATTTATTAACTACGTCCATCTGCTGGTCATCCACATTTGTCGTATAAATTAAACACTCTGATTGGCCAAAAAGTACTATGTAAATTTAAAATGCTTTAGGTACACTTTACTACAATACAATCATAACAGAGCTGCGCAAACAGTATTCAGGAGTGAGGATGAAAATCATTCTGCAGCTATCCTTATAAACAACTAAAAGCTTGTTCTATGAGAAGTGTTAAGAATGACAAGAATTGTAGAAATGCTGATTTTATTATAAACAAATATGAAAATAAAATAATTTCTTCTCTCATTTGTTTTTATATCTTGCCTTTTATCGTACAGTATACATTATTTTGTTTCAGCATATACACATCTTCAACAAAGGTGCTGGGGATATTTGCCATTTGGCAAACAAAAACACCCTGATCGTCATACCTGAATAACATTGGCAAAACTTTTCACATTACATCATCTATGAAAAATGTACAGAACAAACCACAGAATAAAGGCATGAAAGTAAGAAGGGTGTGCAGGAGTTTCCTCTTCCTGCACGTGTTCACACTGCTTACTATGGTTTTATATCAAAGTGAAAGCATTGCTCTGTTAAAAGTAAAAAAAAAAACATTATGGAAAAGCAGCTTTTTGAAATACTTTGATCAAAAACCATTAAGTTAATTCTGAAATTATTTGATATACTGGCAGTTTGGACAAGCTGTTCAACATTACCAAACAGGAGTTTTAATCACCCAGGTTTATATGACAATAACTGGACATCTTCCAGGTCAAACTTTGTCGTTTCTTCTTGTTCCATTTTAAACCTGTCAACCCCTTTTTTGTAATTATACCAGCTGACAAAGCAGTTTGCTGATCTGACCTGAATAAACTGAAAGACATGATTTTAGATGCACCAAGAATGTACTTTCCCCTCAAACATGTCTGTCATCAATTGTTTTCTTCCAGTAAAACCCGAAATGAAAACTGAAGTCGCTTTGTCAAATGAATCAACCCTGCCTACATACAAGTGAAACACTACATCAGAAGAAGAAAAGCACACATGTGCTGGAGAAACAATAACTCCAGCACAGTTTGGTGTGATGAATGTACACTTACTGTATCCTCCAAGAGGTTCCTCTAACAGGATATATAGTCAGAATAAGAGTCCATATTAGTGCTATTTGTCAAGACTGATTCAAACGTTGCAAACGTTAAAGCTTTAACACACAAAACCAGAATAAAGAGACATTCTCAGGACATCTGAACTGGAAACAGTTGGTTCTGAAGAGAAATAGACGAGCTTCTGAAATTAATCATCTTTATAAAACATCACTCCAATCAAATAAAAGCATTGTTTAACAACATGATTCAGGTTTTTGGTTCAATTGTCTGGAACTGCCAATTATTTTATTGGCAAAAGCAAAAAGGTTTTTCAAAACCACTTAAAGACTTTACAAAAAAGTAAGATTCTTCTAAAATAGAAAATATTAAATCATAACATGCATGTCTTTTGCACAGTTTTAGTTCACATAAAATTTCTATAAGGTCTTCATCTGCAAATGGATAATTCCTACCAAGATGAAAACATGCGAACTCTCTGTGATCCTTCTTCTGGGACACATTTTCCTCATTTTGATATGCTTGCAATGTTCTCTCGAAGGCTTCCCAAGCCCTTATAGAACTTGAATGAGAATATCTGCAGCCCTGGGTTAATTAGTAGCAAAGGCTCAACCAGAATGACCACAGAAATGCCGAGAATGCAAACAGAACGGCATAAAACTGACAAATAACATACTGAGATGATCAAAGATGGAAAAAAGCTCTTGTGTTGGATATTTTTTTGTCCACATACTGAAGAAGCTGATGTAAAATAATGATTAATATTTCAGTGACTTTCACCATGACTAGGAGTAGAACATTTAGGACAAACTCAAAGTATGTACCACTAGGCAAATTATTTAAGAGACAGCCGATGGAAGACCCGGAAAGGACAGATGAGGAAATGGAGAAGTTTTCTGTTAAATGGAGATTAAATAGGTTTTTCCTGTGTTGCAACACATTTTTAATGCTTTTAATAGCTAAAAAAATAAATAGACAATAACAAAACACCAGAGATCATCTCCTTCCTAATATACCACCTGAACATCATCATATCCTCCCAGTTTACCTACTTTGTTCATCATTTAGCACAATAATCTTCCATTGGCACCCAAACAACTCTATTATTATTAAATCAGCCATTTTAATTCCTTCATAATTTTTTTATTTTGCAGCTTTGATCATTTCGTGGTATTTCATCCCACTGCATCGTTAGTACAGACATCCGATTTCCTCAGGATTTTTTTGTACTGATTATGCATCAACTCACACCAGCCAAGGGGCCATTTCATACTTGTTTTATGAACAAATATTTATACTTGGTTTACTTTTAGGTTGCTTTGGCTGAATGCTTTAGGTCATTGTCCACTTGCATTATGAAATGCCACCCAATCTGTTTGAATACATTTATCTGTATTTGAACACCTCAAAACACAATTGGCTGTTTCTGTCCCATAATCATTATCAGTAAACTCTAGTGTCTCAGCGCCACTGACAGCCATAAACACCCAAGTCATCACACTGCTTCCGCCATATTTTACAAATGATGTGGTATGCTTATTATCAGGAGCTGCTCTCCACTTTCTTCATACTTTTTTCTTGCCATCATTTCGGTAGAGGTTGATCCTGGCTTTGTCTGTCCAAAGAATGTTCTTCCAGAGCTGTTCTAACTTCTTTAGATATTTTTGGCAAAATCTGATCTAGCTTATTTTATTCTTGAGGCTGATGAGTGGCTTACACCGTGATGTGAAGTTGTGAATTCTCTGTTTGCTCTCACGCTGTCTTCTTTTTAAGGTTGACTGAATATTGGTATTCCTACCTCCTGAAGAATATCGCTCACCTGGTTGGCTGTGGTGATGGAGTTTCTGGAAATGATTAATCTGTGTTGTCCTACAAGGACATCCAAGTCATTCAGTGCTTTCTTTTCTTTATCAGGATGTACCAGACATTGAATTTTTCCACTTCTGATATTGCAGCAATTTCTCAAATATGTTTTTGTCGTTGTTGTTTTTGCAGCTTAGCTAAAATAGTTGGTTTCACCTGCATGCAGAGCTCCTTTGTCAGCATGTTGTCTGTTTACAGCAAAATCTTCCAAATGTGAATACTACACCTCAAATCAAACCCAGACCTTTAATCAGCTTAATTGATAAATGCATGACGAAGGAACTGACCACACCTACTCATGAAAAAGCCTTTGAGTCAATTGTTCAATTACATTTGGAGCTTTAAAAAGAAGATGGCACATGTTAAGGAGCTGAAACTCCTAAACCCTTCATCCAATTTTGAATGTGGATACCAGGAGAGTCTATGCATTAAACCCAGGCCCATTTTATAAGTAGGACTGAAATGTTTAGGTAAACAGAAATCTGGTAAACCTATAAGTGCCCAAATATATAGACTTAACAATTTATAATACATATAACAAAACCAAGATAAGAACCAATGAGACATCACACAGGAGGAAGAAGTTATGAAGTCAACCACTGAAATCCAAAAAGTAAGCAAAATGACACAGACAGGTGGTTTTAAAGGTTATAAAATGTGTATGACTAATGCACTGTGGATATTACTTCACATGAAAACACGTATGATCATCAAAACTTAAAATAAGTGCATTTTTCTGCTTTTCTTCTACCGAATTAGCACATCTCATTTGGGAATTTCCAACATATAAAAGGCTTAAAATTAGACGTGTAAGTGATGAATGCACATAAAACTTAATTTAAATTTGGAAATGAACAAATATAGTGATACAAAACAACTGAGCTGTTCGCTGCAGGGACTTTTTAAGCTGCTAGAGAAACAGACTAATTTCATTGCTTTCAGACTTATGATGCATCTTACCACAACAGTTTTTGACCCAGCAGTTGTATGCATTAAATATCATACCACATGTTGCTTAGTAGTAAAGCAAAAGTGTTAGAGTGTAGTACTTGTCTACACAACTGATATCAATGCATATTTCTCTGTCAGTTTTTCAACTTAAAAGTACAATATTTAACAGTGAAAAGCATGAACTATGTGTTACTTATCTGTTCCAACCACTAAAAAAATGATAAAAATTCAACAAATTTGCTAAATATTTCATGACAATATCTCAAATAAATGCATCAGCATTTTTTGCTAATTTGAGGGTTAAAACATTTATCAGCTTTCAATATAACTTCAGGGACATAATTAATTATTAGCGGTTTTTAAAACGCTGCAGATGTCTAGTTCGATCAGAATCAATCGTTTGTTTTGACATGCTTGTTTATCGACATTTTGCAAATATATCTGCTCCCTGCTCCTTGTGCAAATTATAACACAACCTCATGAACTCAGTTATATTTGAGTAAGTATTATGGATTAGTTTGTACCCTGAAGGATGATTATATGACGATCTTAGAACCTTGAACAGCACAGTCCACCAGAAAATGAAGTGTTTTACAATTCTCTCTTCAGTTGTTGAAGCTTATCTAATTAGTTTGTCAACATTTTCACCCGCAAAAAGTAACACATCACCAGAAACAACAACAGAACAGCGTTTTTATCCCCTAACTGAGTAGCTAATAAGCAAACAGTGAAGAAGGATGGCTATAGCGTAACACATGCCTAATAACGACCAGACTCTTACCCAGCTTGCTGCAATGTGTTGCTCCTTTGAGTTTCCTCAAATGAAGTCAGGTCGGCGTGAAGTCCAGCAGTCGGCTCCGCATTAGCTAGCTATGCTACAATCCCCAGTCGTCGACAGCCGCTCCGTTCATTTGTCCCCGGCTGCCATTCTGTCGCTCCCCGCATCTCTTCCTCCACCTTGTTCACTCGGCGGAAGGTGTTTTTGTTACGACTTGCTGCGTTGTTTGAAGCAAGAAACAACAAAATAACATGAACCCTACGTACGACCTCTGACAGTTACTCCTTTCTACCGCTTCGACTCCGTCCTTCAGTGGGGAAGCCGACTGCTCTGTGACGAGGATGGTTTGGGCGGAGCAGGATGCCAGGTCAAGCAAACTGTTTTCATCTTCTGCTTCTTCTTCCCGTTTAATCCACAGTCAACTAAATCCTTCACATTCTATTTTATCCTTGGACAACAAACCAACTTTTTATTTGATCACAAATATGATTCAGGAAAAAAATAATTTGCGATTCTCTCAAGTTAATTTGAAAGCTTCAAAATGTTCCTCAATTTCCATAAATTGATCTCTTTAGCTACACTTAATTTCAGCACCTGTAAAAGTGGTAACTTTAGACATGATCATTATATAATAGGCTTGACAATCATGCATTTTTTATGAATAATTAAAAGTAATTTCTGTATGTCGGAATGAACTGTCCCTCCACAATAATATCCACATTGCCTCTGGTTGTTATCACATATACCTTTATGTATTTGTGAGACAAACTTTCAAGGGTCAATATAAAGTTCTCTTATCTTTAGCAGAGAACAGCTCACTAATGATTTATACGTTTTGGGAGAACACGTTCTCTCAGATTCAATGTTTGGACATTGTCCACCATCAGAGGCATAAATGTTTTGCTTCTTTTACTTGTTTGCAACATTTTTCTAAAATAAAGCACGCATACTTTATGCTTGATGTTTGAATATCAAATGAGTCTATAACAGGACTTTTTGTAAGAATATTCCCAATCTTTTAAATAATCAAGACATTTTCATGTCTTAATTTGTTTCTTACTTTGAATAAAAAGTAATTTTATTCAAGTTGCCACTGATAAATAAAATTATTTATCAGTGGCAACTTAAAAAACATTTAGATAATAAATCAAAAAGTTAATGGACTTCAGGTGTGTCCAAAAATTGTCCCAAGTCTAATTCAATCTAGTTTGTATTTTTGACCTTGACACAAAGATGAAGATCACAAATGGTCTAGATGCACAACATTTGGTGGCTGAATCCTAATTTCAACCTTATCATGACAGGAAGCTGAAGTACATTTTAATGTTTACCACAGATACTTTGCATCGACTTTACTAAAGGATTCACATGAATTTAAAAAAACTGACAAAAGATCAGGTTTGTTCAGGTGTTCGTAAAAGAACGCTGTGCTGATCTCGTTTCTAACAGGCCAAAAAGTGACTTGAATGCAAGAAGAAGGAACAGAGAACTAATTTATTAACTAATTTGATGGGCAAACCCTGAAGTTTTGTAAGGGAGATTTTTTCAGAATTCACCAAAGGTAAAACTAATTGACATTGACAAGCTGAGACAATTACAAAGACTCAGTGAACCTGCAAAAACAGAAAAAGGAAGCCTAGCTGAAATACTAACTGAGAGAAATGGAAACGGAAACTTAGACCTGTTGTGTGACTAAGGTAGAAACTATTACTAAAGCCACTGCAAATCAACAAGGGGACATCTCCAACCAAATAAGACAGGAAGTAAAGATGACTAGGGAGGAGAATCAGTTATCAAAAGGGGAAAAAAAGTTTTGTTACTTGTTTCTGATAAGAACATCCAAAACCAAAACATATGCAGATCTGAAACTTTTCTTTAAAGTCAACTGTTTTTATCAGTGACTTCAAAAATTTGGCCTCTGACTTCACTGCCTGGTCATAGGGACTCTATCCTGCACAAAAGGAACCCTCCAAGGGAAGAACATTGGTTACCTGACATCCCTCTCATCCTTTGGAGCACAATCAGCTCTGTCTGTCCACAGCCACAGGGTGAAACTAAAATCCTCTGGAATCACTTCCTGCTCCACAAAGACCCTAGCAGAGAGGAGTGTGGCTCCAGTTTCAACTCAACTTTGTGAGTGGGTAATACCGCCACCATGCGGTTTATTTTGGGTATTGCAAGCCATCTCCTGTTGGTCCTGAAGAGTCGGCTGTGGCCTACTCAAAGCACTGAAAGAGTTAAGGATTTCAGAGTTGCTCGGAATCTCTGAGTCTGCAGTACAGAGCAGATGGATCGCAGAGTCAGGCAGACTCCTCAGAGATGGAAGATTATTTTTTTTCCTCCTGCGTGTAGGGACTATTAGCAAGAATTTCCAGTTATTATTTTCTTAAGTGCATAGAATCTGATAAAATAATTTAGCTCCTTTTTCTACCAATAAAGTTAAAGAAGCGTCGTTTTGTTTACTATACCTGGATTATCCTGCAGAATAAGGTGGGCTGCTTCTTTAAATCCATGTACCTGATAATTGTATTTTGCCTTTTTCTTTAATTATATGAACCATAACTGCAACTAAAATTCATTTGCACACATTTAAAATAGTTTTTAACTATTACTTTTGTAAAAGTATTTTTGTGCAATAATCCAAAACAAAGTGTTGCATAGTTGTGGGGAAGAAAGAGTATTATAGATGTTTTTTAAAAATATAATTCTTCTAATTGGTTTATGGACTTGTATTACGCTACCATAAGCAAGCAATTCCAAACCTACCAAGACATAACCACCCAGATAGCAAAATATGAGTGAATCAACACTGAAATATGGAATGGCTGAAATATTGAATCCATGATACTTAAATTCTTGATATTTAAATTATACAAAAAGTGGTTGGTGACTTACAAGTTGAATCAATGTTAGCTTTTCAACTGTAACTGATACTTTATCAATTTTGACTCAACCATCATCTAAATGCACATATTAGTTTATTTTATTTTGAATCAATGTTTGAAATCAATATTGATTCAACCAACATCTTAATGGCAATAGATCTAAACTGAAAGTCTGGTAATGCAGAAGTTCAATCAATAAAGTAACCCAGAGGCCTTTTAGTAACTCTGGAGGAACTGCAGTAATCCTCATGCCTTGGAACTTGAAGGGAAAGTTCCAAGGCATGAGGAAGTCACATTTAAAAATTGACACAAGTCATGTAATTGCCATAGTAAACATGTCTCTGGTCAGATGAAACCAACATTAATTTTTTTAGGGTTACATCCAAAAGACCGTATGACTAAAATCTACCCTGCAAATACCTCTGAATACACCATCATGTGGTGTATGCATTGGAACGAGGAGAAAGCTTTCTTTCTTCAACTAGGACAGGGAAGCTGGTCTCAGTAGATGAGAAAATAGATGGGAAAAACTTGATAAAGCCTGCAGACTTGGTAACATAGAAAATTCCCAAAAAATTGCTTAAAGATTAGTTGTAATCCAACAAATGTGGAAAAACTGGTAGAAATCCATTTGCAAGTTCCTGTAGAAAACAGATGGTTGTATCTACAGATACAGATAAAATTGAAAGAAAACATTTTGACTCACAACAGAGAATCTTTAAAAAGTAAAGTTGTGATATAACTATTCATTCTAGATAAAGGAAGATCATCATGTCAAGCTCCTGTGACACTCTGTACTTCAGTCTACCTGCCCATGGAAACTCTGTCCTGCACAAGATGAATGCTCTAAGAAAAGACCATCGGTTCTGTGACATCACGCTCATCCTCGGAAGCCCAAACACCTCTGCAGACCAGACTGTACACTTCCATGGCCACAGGGTGGTGCTTGCAGCATCCTCTGACTTCTTCCGTGATCAGTTCCTGCTCCATGAAGACCAGACAGAGATGATTGTGGCTGCAGTTTCCAGCGTGAGAGTGGCGAAGGCGCTGTTGCTGTCCTGCTACACTGGACTTCTCGAGGTGCAGTAGTACTCAGTAAGCAGTTATGCAGTCATGGAGAAAAAGAATGTCTCATTTGTAGAAGCGCCTTTAGAAGTAATAGCTACTATAGGCGTGACTTTATCAGCCTGCGGTTTTGAGGTAGAGGAACTTTGGCAAACTCCCTTTCAAACAACATTGTGTCATTGCTTGTTTGACAACTTTGATTTAATTGAACAGTGTGTTTGATTCAGTTCCTGCAAGTTGCAGAGCAAAAAAGCCCTCCAGCCCAAACCATACTCCCTCCACCGCCATGCTTAAGAGTCACTGTGAGTTGTCCATCCTGATATGATAAAGATATTTTGCATTCGAGGTCTTGTGACAGTGTTTAAGGTGTCTTCTACACACCGTCCCCAAGGCTTTTTTTCAACAGGAACAAGGAAAGCGGTCATACTGGATGATTTCCTATTATTGTTTAATGAGCTTACCATCTGCTTGGTAAAACATAGTAGAGGCAGCCTTATGCTGTGAATGGCTTTTCTTTATTAGAGACAGGGAATCTCACTAGATTTGATCATGGTATGCAATTAATGTTTGTTTTTCCTTTTTATTTTGCTATTCAGGTACCTCTGGCAGAACTGGTCAGTTACCTGAGTGCAGCCAGCATCCTCCAGATGAGTGAGGTGGTAGAGAAATGCAGTCAAGCTGTGTTGCAGTTCCTTAAACCCATTATGTTTTCCAATAAACTTGCAAGTTGCTCCAAGGCAACTGAAAACCAGCACCCAGAGAGAAGCTGGCTATGTTCAGTTTTGAAAATCGGAGGGAAAAGGATATGGCCCAGCCCAGCACCAGCATCCAGGAAGAAAAGACAAAGGAAGAAGGAGTGGTTCTTGGTCAGGCAATGGATGGGGTCAGCCAAGAATGTAAGGTGGATGATGAAAAGACTAATGTGACTATAGAAGATATGAAGCTTGTGAAACCTATAATGGAGTCATCAGAGGAGCAAAAATTTGAACTTGACACCTCGAAGTCAGAGCAAGGTGTGGAAAACCCCACAGCATCTCTCAAGGATGAAGTTTTTCAAGACCTCATTTCACTCCCAGCTTTAGAGATTAGAAGTGCTGCAGATCACGTAAAACTGGTGGACCTCTCCCAAAAACAACACGAACAAGTAGGACATGAAGAAAAACAAGATCAAAATATTTATGCACACAAAACTCAACTGGATCATGATGGAGACCTGTTAGATTCTAAAATATCTAACCTCTCCGAGGCACACTCCACAAAAAGTGGCGAATATGTACTACTAGAGGCTTCACACAGCATCCCAGGTGAGAGACCATACCTGTGCAGGAAGTGTGACAAAATCTTCCAGCACCTTGAGAACTACATGGGGCACCTGAAGGAACACAGACAGTATTCCTGTTTGGTCTGTGGGGAGGGCTTTTCCCAGAAGATCAAACTGACTCGGCACATTCGTGTTCACTCTGATGTCAAGCCCTTCAGGTGTCCACTGTGCCATGAAACTTTCATCCAAAAGGGTTGGTTGCAAGAACACCTCAACCTGCACACAGGACACAAGCATAGTCTGAACCCAACAAACAAGTCAGATTTTACAGGCCTAAAGGGATAGAAAAATGGCCTGAGAGATGTGCTGGAGAAGGGTGGAGCAGCAAGTTAAGATTAAAATGTGATCATTGCTGTTTGTTCTGGCTGCTTGTATCTTTTTTTGTCTTTTGTCTTTTTTGGAAATCTGGTTCCAACTTAAATTGTAGAAAAACATGCACATGCAAAAAGACAGACTTTTTTGAGAGACTGAAAAAAATAAAAATCTGTAAAATGTTATACAAGATTCCAAAGATGAAAAGAGTGTGGACCTCATATCTCAGAGGTTTTTTTCATGCTAGATGTCTATGGTCAAGGTTATTTTAATTTAATTATGAACTCTTTGGTGTTCAAAATGAGCACCAGAGCAAGGGTTACCGTGACTCTGTGCTTGATGTCTGAATATTTTATTCACTCAATATGCACATTCCTAATTTATACTGTTTAAATTCAATTATATATTGCACACCATTCATTTGTGCATGCTCTACCAATAAAGCTTGATGAGCTCCTTATTCTGCCTTTTGTTATATTTTCTAATTTCAATATAAATTTTAATTATATTTTTTAAAAATAAAATACCTTATAAAATCATAAAATAAAAATTGAAATATATAAAAACAAAAAAGAAAAAATGGTTTTGCTTAGTGACGGAGGAAATCTACGCAAGTAGCGCGAAACGATGAGAAGCGGGAAAAACTGTGAGATGGCGAAATTGGCGGAGAGTTTTGATATCGGAGTGATCCGTGACACCCATTTCATAATTTGTTTGCAGTTTAGTGGTTTTTGTTTTGCACATATGGAATGATGTGCAAAATATCCAGCAGGCAGTGGCGCTCTGTTTTGAGCTGCAAGACGAAGAGAGGAAACTCACAGCCGGGGTCTTCAGACAGATAGAGGGCATTTCGACGATGATGTGGCGGATAGATAATTAGTTTTAGAAACATCACATGAAGGGTAAAGTGGGGTCCTGGGAGGATCAGAGGCAGGTATCTGGAGATCCAAGCAGCGGGACGGCGGCGCTGCGTCGCTGCAAAGTGTTGATGACCACTGGGTGAGGCATTCACCCCTCAGCAGCTAGCAAGCATCACCACTGCGAACACCGGGAGTCCAGGTAGAAAAGCTTTCTTCTCATACCCCCAAAAAACATTTTTTATTTTGCCACTGAAGCAGTTAAGATAATCACCACCAGCAACAACAAAAGTATAAAATAAGTTATTGGGGAAGAAATGCAGAAGTAGACCCGGCGGCATGGGCGGGCTTTGCCAGCCGTGCCCGACTCCCGCCCTCCACGGTGCTGTTTTATTATTTTTACCTCTGAGTGACCAACTTTCTCTTATTCCTATCTCGATTTGATATAGTAGAGGCTTCCGTACGACCCATATCTGTGTCCTTTGACACTTCTTTCAGCCGTTATAGCTTCTTTATCCGTTGTTAACACGTTGTACGGTGTTTTTCCGAACCGCCCTTAAACGCAACATGAGCATCTTAGTTCATGTTGCTTTGCATGTTTTATGCGGCAGCGATGGAAACATGCTGCTGCTCCGCAGGTGTATTTTAGAATCATGGCAGCAAACCAACAAGACGCAAAGAACTTTGCCGTTTTCCCCCAAACTATCTGAGTGAGTTGATTAATACTTTTGAAAACAGGTAATGTTAGCTAAATGATGTCCAGCTAATGTCAATCACGTTAAACTTAAGTACAGGCTACTGATGTTGTCTATGTTCAAAAGTGTACAGGTTACATTCACTTGAGTAACTTTTTGGGAAAAAAGTACTTATTAGAGTTGCTTTACTGCACTGTGCTTTGTCTTTTTTTTTACTTGAGTAATATTATTGCTGCGTATATTGATTTAGCATTTAAAGAAATAAACTTCAGAGATTGGAAACATTAGATTATTAGATTTTTGCAACACATGAGCTAATGTTTCTGCAAATTTGAACTAAATTTCTCAGCATTTTCTACATGCCACTTTTTCATCCATATTGTTTATTTTGTACTAATAAACATTGTTATTTTATTTGAAAGGTTACATAGAGGTTTGTTTATGTATTTATATTCAAATGTAAGCTTGTCTACCCTGCCCTCCCAAAATAAGCCGATGTCTATAATAATTTCTAACATAATTTTGTATGCAATATTTTCACACCAGTTTCAGAAATGTACAGTGTATGTTGAAATTCCAAATGATACAAACCATTCTTTATAATTATATGTGGGTTTCAAAATGACTAATAAGCAATAACTTTATATCCAAAGAAAAAAAAAATATGTGTACTTTCACACAATTCAGGATATGAAGAAAAAATATATATTATATATTTTTATTGGGAGATATGAACCTTAAATCAAAATTAGGCCAAAACGACAATATAATAAGTATATTGCATGCTTTGTTTATTATAGAACAGGTAAAAATAATTTTTAAAATACCATTTAAATTATTTTTACAGCTTAAATTTAAATCAACATTTTAAGGTTTATGAGTCCTTTAAATTTGCCAGTTTTGGCCCACATGACAAAGGTTTGGACTCCACTGTAGCCACCACCTTTCCTTAACATTTTATCAAAACTTTCTTCAAAGTTAAGCTTTCAGACGGCATCTGACCTTAAATCTCAAGATCTGAGATTTTGAGCATATCAGTTCATGGAACTTCACATCAAACTACTAGCGACCACTGTGGTCGCTAGTAGTTTATTACGCAGATATGAATCAGACAGTTTTGAACAGCAGGAATAGTTGAATATTCCTGCTGATTATAGGTTCCAGGAAATTTACAGAATAACAGAGAATTCTTCACCAAACCAGGAAACATTTTGCTCATCTTCAAATGCATCTTCACTACTGGTGTTGTTTCACTTTTTGACCCCTTTGATATTGTGCAGACTATGCTAAGCATGACGACGAGGTTAAACGGCTGAGAGGGTTTCTATGCTCTCTAATTTCTTTTCTTCCTTTCACATGTCTCGTTTAATTTCTCGGTTATCCTACTGACCCAGAAATGTCCTTGTCACTTATCTCGCTGAATGCAGTAGCCAGTGGGCAAGTAACTGCTCTGTAAGTGTGCACCCAGCCGGGACAGGAAATGAATCATTGTTACAACCGCATGGTTTAGAAACTGATATTTGACCGAGCTATTTAAGATTGGAAAAAATACTTGAGTTTGTGGAGATGCAAAGCTTGAAGACACATCCATCAAATCACCTGCTGTTGTCTACAGAACAATCTGAAAAACATTTAATCCAGAGGAACGCTAAATGTAAAAGCACAACACACAGTTTTTATAGATTTATTTTTTGTTAAAAGTGTTTAAATTAAAAATCACTTCCTCCCTCATTCATGATTATACACAATTATAACTCATTTGTGTATCATTTGTCACAAAATTCTTATAAAACACACTGATATTTGTGGTTTTAATATGACAAAAATGTGAAAAAAATTCAAGGGGTGCAGAAGTGAAAGAGGAACATAGGGCTCACGATTTCAAAACAATTTATTTAAATAGCTCTTTGTTTATTCAATCTTTTTGGGACAATGGCGCCCTCTGGCCAGACAGACAGTCTTTTATACTTCAATGAGTTGCAACATCAATTTGTTTATTTATGCATATGCATGACTTTGTTTTTATTTTTCCAGCCACCTCTTTCAAAACTTTTCAGAGGTGACCCAAGCTGCATTTTGAGCAATTTGCTGGATGTTAGGGATAGAAGCCACATTGTTTTACCCCTTAAATTGTGGAGCCTTTGAAAATCAATTCTGAAGAATAAAGTAGAAATACTGAACTGAAAATAGAAATAGGAAAAAATGCAGGAGAAGGAATTGTTTTGATAGACTTCAAGAACATTTGCTGCTTAAAAGCCAAATATAAAGAAATAAGCTGGAATGATTCAGCATAAAAGTCTTTCAGACTTCCTTTTTATGTGAAGTTTCCTTGTTCTCCCCTAAGGGCTTTCGACAGCCACTCCAGGTTCCTCCTACGGTCTACAAATAGGCATTTTAGAGTACCTGGAGATTTTACAGCAGCCTTAGATTTTAATGTAGATGACTGTGACCTCGTGTGGATTTGTGATGGCTGCTAACTGGGTGTAGTCTGCCTCTGACCTCATAACAATGTGACACATTGTTGCTCCGTAAAATCCTGAAGGAGACAAAGCAAGTTTGCAAAATTAATGGGGATGAAGGAGATTATAATCTACATGATAACTATGTCCTGATAATAGGCTTAAAGCTTTGATGAGGTAGTCTGGTTCAGCTGCACAGCCACTGGTTTTACTCCCAGCTACATTAAGGCTACAGTCTTAGGTTACTAAACATCTTTATTCAATACAATGCAGGTCTATACATAGAAAAGGGGAAATAATAACAGAGGTAAAGCATTTTACATGACAGTTGCAATTCTGTCATAAAATTTGTGTTCAGGTAAAAAAATATAGCAAACCATGTAGTCACATTCAGAAGTAAATCTAATTCGGATCTAATACGATCCAAATTAGATTAAGGTGCAATCAAGCCCAATGGATTACATCAGATTTGAACAGTGTGGTGCACACAAGTTTGTAGACCCGACTTCTGAAACAATTGAAGTACTCCTAGGAGTCCCTTCACTTCACGGCATGAAACTCCTGGATTAAAATTCAAGCTGTAGGGTATTTCTGCATGGGGTTTCTCTGTGGTCATGTACACTCTCTGTAGATACTCTGCCTTCCTCTAAAAATATTAAACATCACCATATTCATACAGTTAGCAAAAACAATTACAAAGAGATAAGTTTTTGTTGCTTTTTAAAAAATTCACAGTCAAGAGAATTCAAACTCAAGAGTAGCGATTTCCAAGGTCTTAGTGCTATGCTTGAACAAAGTTTGTGCAACGTTTTTAGCTTTGCACAATCAGCAAACCCTGGTCACCTCGGGGACCTGCAATGAGTACATGGGTTTGAAGGTTCTTAGATGTAGTTCTTGTCCATTCAAAGTAGGCCTTGGTGGTGTGACTTAAAATTAAAATCTCTTATTTTTTCATTCCAAATTCGAGGTCTGATTTTGATTGATTTTTTCCCTGCATCTGTCAATGAATAAAAAAAATACAAAAAACAAAAAATATTTTCAAAAACTGGCTTTTATTTGAATCATTCCTTCTGTAAGTTGACCTGAACTCAAAGTCCAAATAAGCTATAAAGCAAGCTTGTCAAACAAGATGGTAGGTCCTGTGTGGTTGACATTTTCAATTCTCAATTTTAGGAATATTAATTTTCCTAAAATTAAATCTTTAAAAACAAAACAAAAAATTATTCATTAATCAAGTCAATTTCTTGCCTATGCCTAATTCAAAGCATCATGTAATGTGTCTGAAGTGAATGCGAAGCCAGTGTCTCTGAACTACGTGATTTAAGCGGCGTAATGTGAGAAAACTTTGGTGAAAAACTGAGAAATATCCCTTTGATTCAGGAAATTTTCAGTATTTAGTAACCCAGAAGCTTGTGGCGCCCCCTGTTATCCTGCAGCCCTGGGAAATGAGCCATATGGATCCATCTGAGAATGCCAGTGAATTCAGATCTAAATAAAGCATGCCTTTTCTTCCGCCTTTCTACTTCCCTCTACAGCGCTGCACAAAAAGCACGCAGAGTTGGTGTGTTAAACTTCCTCCTTGAAGGCTCACACTTGTCAAAGTGCATCCTCCCAACCCCCTCCCTCTGCTGCTTGGTGCTCTGCTTCTCGGTCTGTTCCTTTAAAAACCAGCAAGCCCACGCCTCGAAAAGCGGCTTGTTCCGGCTTGCCCCTGTACATATCTGTTATCCTTGCTCGCCACATGAAAATAGTGCCCCCCTCGATAGCGACGCACCACCATCTATCTGTGCAAGGCCCACGAACAACAATCTCATCCATTAGCTCGGAGCATGAATGATGCGTAGCCGCGCAGCAGCAGCAGCGGCGGCTCCGTGCCAGTGCAGCCCGATGCTGCTGGTGGTGGAGAGTCTGAAGCGCAGCTCTGGCACCATCACCGCAGGCGGAGCGATACCATCATCTCCTCTCAGCGTTGGTTTGTGAAGCATAGGGTGTGTGGCTCAGCGTACCTGAGCTTCCGTCACGCGCGGTGGGAAAGACGTGCAGAGGAGCGCAACTGGACCAGATAGCGCTCCTACTTGTAGCAAATGCGCTGATATGCATTACCAGATCATTCTAGCGCCAGGAAGCATCCATCGACTGCCGCTTTTTTGCAACTGATGAAGATTTTTTTGTTGTTGTTGTTGTTGCGGGTGACCAGGAAATGTTTACTCTGATGTTTTGGTATGCTTGAGGTAAGTGACTTGCAGAGCGGAGCGCTACTTTCTCTTGTTGCTCACATAGAGATGATGCTTTTGTTTTTCGGTTGTTTTTTTTCCAAACAGATCTAAGGCATAACACCTGTTCTGTTTTTCCTTAACTGGCGCTGGTAGTTTTTTTTAATTTGGAGAGAGAAGGAATTTAAAATGTGAAAGCAACGTAAAACTAAAGAAGAGCTTGTGAAATGGATATGTAGAGGGGGGTGCAAAGCTCCTGAGCTTCAACAAACGGTGAATAACAACCCTGTTGCTCTGAGCAGTTTTAAAATGCAAACCTGCAAGGGCAAGTGAGAGATGTAGCAATCTCATCATAAAGTTAAATTTTGCTGGAGCATGCCCAATGCAGGTTACTCTGTAACCAGCTGATTTTCAGCTGCATGGAAGCAACTTCACATTTTGGTATTCTTACACAGGGTTATCGATGGTCCTTTCTGATATCCATGTGTAATAATTAGGTGATGCAATACAAAGCGATTTAAAATGAGCCATTTGTGATTTGTACGATTGTCCCCCACACCCGTAGCCACAAATTTTGGCTACAGGCTCAATAACCATGCAATCACACAGTTATAATAGTACACATTCATATGTACTGTTCTCTGAATAACAAGCAAGCACACAGAGAAAATGTGCTCTTTCTTCACATCAGTAAATTTGTCAAAGTGGTTGATTATCTGTGCCTCATGAGAGTCTTTCTAACAACTAGTATTAAAGTTTTCGGATTATTGTGTACCTTCTGTTGCTTCCTGAATTACTCAGAAGATCAACTTTGATGGCAGCATGGGGGAAACTGGTTTCAGAGCTAACTGATGTTTTTATAGCTCTGTGGTGGTAGGTGTGGCGTGAGTGTGAAGTTTCAGTCTTGTGTTATGGTGCTAGTTTTGCCATAATTCTGATTGTAGCTCATGGTGTTAAGGCGGTTGAGTGGGATGATGGAAGAAATTGTAAAGCCTTTTTGAAATATTGACTTTTGAAAATGATAAAAGTCCTGACTGATGACAAATATTTAGTTTTTTTTTTACCAGACGCTAACCAAAGAAATGGTTTCAAAATTGAAACTTTCAAATTGAAAATGATTTTCATCTGAATGTATAGACACCACATCCCTTGTCAGTCTACTTGTGTTTTGTGGATCCCTAACACACATTCTTCGACATATGTTCTACAAAAGAACATACTTCAAATGGCTACCTGATCAAGAGCCCTTCTGTATCCTAGACACAAAGTCAAGTTTCCTCTTAGTAAAGGTTGAATTCTGGTCACCAGTCCTGTTTGTAGTGCTTATAGATAGAATATCAAGGTTTTGTTGTGGACAGGAGGGTCTTTGGTTGGAAAACCTCAGGTTCTCATCTTTGCTTTTTGCAGATGATGTGGTTCTTTTGTTTTCCTTAACGTTCACTGGAGCAGATTGCACCTGAGCTTGTAATGTCCAGGATGGATTCAGTTCCTCTTAGTCTAAGATCATGGTTCTCAACCAGTGAAAAAGGTTGACTTTTCTTTCTGGGTCTCGGGTCTTTCTCTTCCTCGCATGAAGTGGAGTTAAAGTGTTTTGGAACATGACTAGATGCTCCAAAAGAGTATTTAGCCATGCTGTGTTGGAAAGAGCATGGTTAGATGAATGCTGGCATCATCTGTGGGTTGGAACGAGGACCTTCTTGCACTGAGTAAACAGTGCCAAAGTACAGTGCCACCATTTCTCCTATTGTTTCTTCTGAGACACTTCCCAAAACTGGGCTCACAAATGTTGAAAAGTGTCTCATAAGAATCTGTTTTTGTGGGAACCAGCGTTGGTCTAGTTTTGCAATAACATGCTGACTACATGTGGATGACAACAGTCCTCTCTTTCAGGCTCATATAACATTTGGTGGTGTAGTTTTATTTCTCTTTCTTTGTGTACTTCTATTTGTATTGTAAGAACAAATGCTTTTGACTGGTGTTGATGCTGAAAACACTTTACGATACTTTACTGTATTTTGAAACATTAACTCTTTCTGCTGCTGCAGATGGAAACTTTAAGAATTGTGCTTGACAGTCTTGATGGTTATTTTTTTTTTTTACAAAATTTTAATCCACAAATGAGATAACAGTAAGAGCTCTTTCCTTGATTTAGATAAAGTGTATGTTGTGTAACATAAAACAATTTTAATGTTTTTTTTCCAACAAAGATTTACTCAGTATTCTTTCCCTCATGCAATTCCTCTGCTGTTACAGGGTTGCTGCAGAGGTAACTGTGTCAACTCACTTCACTGAGTTCACAGAAATGCCAAAATGGAGTCAAAGTTAAAATTTCATGACACAGACAACTGTCTGCCTGCAACCCAGAGTCAGTAGTCAGGCTATTTTTTAGCCAAGCAAATATATGAGTAATACCAACAGTTTCTTATCCAAAGGAATATGACTGAATGTTCCTGATTAGAAGTCACAACTTTAGCTTGAGCTTAACATATCTGAAAAGATGAGTGAAAATGTGAGATTTTTCTTTTAGTTATAAGATTAAAAAAAACACCCCAACTACAGAATAACTCACGAGTATTTCTTTTATTATTATTATAAAAAAACTACAACTCTAAATTAATGTAAAATACCTATAAAACAAATATTATGAAGTGCAAATTGCAGATATGTTCAGACTATGAACAGGTTAAATAAACCTCAACTATCCTGACGTGCAGAAAACATCAATGTCTGGGATTCCAGTTTCGGACCGAGTTGCTTCAGTGTTAAGCCTTCCACTGTGCAGCTCCCTGTTGAGACCAATTAAGCAAAAAACATTCTTTTGATTTGACAGATTTTTTAGGACACATAGGGATTAAGTTCCTATATTAGCAAATGTTCTTCTCTCTATTTATGTTCTATATCTACTTAAATTTGTTTAGGGTATTGGAGGAAGGGGTTGGGTAATAGTTGTAGCTGTAAAGAGGCAAGATAAATAATGGAACAGTTTCCATTACAAGACTTTTCAACTCACCCTAGGGCAAGAAGATTTTATTCCAGGAATTATCCTGGAATAATAATTCCTGGAATAATTATTCCAGGAATACAAGATTCCTGGTGTATGGAGTTAAATTTAACTCCATACACCTTCCCTTTAACTCTGTTCAGCTTCCCTGTTCCTGCTAAAGTAAAGCTACTCCACAGCATGATACTACACCCCCATGTGTCAAAGTGCTCAGACTGGTGCACAGTATTTTCTTTTGCTTCCTGAATCAACTCTCTTTACTAATTATGTTATTTCTAAAGAAATTGGTTGCAGTGGATTTTACTTTAGCAATGTCAAAGTAATGGGGCTAAAATCTTGTATAATTAACACTTCTCTCAATTTAGCCATTTGTGTGTGTTAATCATGTTAAATTGCATTACAATTTGCGGCCGTTATGTGACAAAATGTAAAAAAAAAGCCAACATGGCAACATGTTGACCAAAAAGTGATCTATTAAAACTCACTTCTGTCGCCATCTGAGATTTGCCAGAGGAAACCCCAGATGCCTCTCAGGAAGATTGGAGGGGGATGAAGTGAAGACTCAGCTATCCTGAGCCAAATGATCACCAGCCAACTCTTGGCTATAAAGACACAATATAGCTGGAGCCCACTCAGCAGAGTGGGCGTATTAGAATGCACCTGCAATTGCTTTCCTTTGAACAATTTCAGTAACATAATCAGCCAATTTGCTGTATTGCAATGCAAATGTCACGTCCTCCGGGGTTTTTAAACCAACCCCTGAGTGTTGCAGTTTAGTTGCCTGAAATGTGAAATGTGAAAGCAACGTTAAACTAAAGAAGTTCAGTTGCCTGAACTGCAACACTCAGGTCGGTTTCCTGGTTTTTAAATAATCTTTGTATAAAGAGGATCTTGATAAGGAAGTTGTGGTTTGCTGCTGGTATAACGCACACACCCACTTCGCGTCACAAGACTGAAAGTTTTCACGAGGTTTATTCTGACATTTCCTAGTTTATGAGAAATTGCTGAAATAATGGAACGTCTCAGAAAAATATGCGATTTTATGCTTCATTTAAAGTGAATATGCGAGTCAGAGATACAGAGAAATAGACAGTGGTCCAGATTTTTGTGTGGTGCCTGAAGAGGCAGCACAACAGAGGAAAAATACGTGGGTGCCAATATGAACACCCACTCCTCCTCCTCCTCTTCCAAGGTGCACCACTCCCTAAATCTGCCAGAACACGCGCAGAAAGTTTCACAGTAAAACTCCCCACCCACAGCAGTTCTCCTCAGAAGCCCCCCTCTATATCCTTCCGAGCTGGATCTGTCACATGAGGGTGAGCTCACGAGGGGTTCAGCATCTTGTGGGCTTCGGTGTTATATTTGGGCTCCTCGCGGAAGAGAAATATGACGCGCGAGGACAGAGCGGAGCTGTCCACGCGGGCCACGGAGCCAGCGCTGGTGCGTCGAGGTGCCAAGTGTTCTGGAGGTGCGTATATGGTGCCACCGTAAAAAATATATGCATATATATAAAGTCGCAGAATATTATGTAGCTACGAGCACAAACACGAAGAAAATCTATACACGTTTCGTTACTTTTTGGTCACGGGTTGCGTGAAGTGGGATAGTGCACTAGCTTAACGCGCACTTGACGCCGATTTTCATTTCTAGTATTTACTTTCAACTAAATATTTGGAAAGCGAACCTACACTGATATGCATTATAAAGGAAAATCCCACCTAAGCCCTGGAACGATAAAAACCGGCTTTGTCAGTCGTTCAGGTGCGCTCTTCCTCCTCCTCCTCCTCCTCCTCTCTTTCTACTTTCATTCTCTTTTTGTTCACGCGCGCTTCTTATTTTACTGGGCCAGCATCGCTGAAAACAGTTTGAGGTGATTGTTTTTGCCTTACTTTGTCATCTGCTCCACGAGGAGCACCGGCTGCGTGGGTTTGGTGAGCAGTTCGAGCAGATGTTATGGACTATGAAAGCAACAGGTGCGGTTCACAGTCTGCGCGCGTGGTGCAGAGAGAGCAACTGTTCATGATGGCGCCTAAAACTGCTGAGCTGTTTTTATGAATGTTTTTATTTTTGGGATGAATCCGCGTGGAGGAGGTCAGTATCCACTTACATTAAGTGTTGTTATGAAAGAAGAGATTAAAATGACTAACTGGTTAATATTTATATATATTTTTTAATGTATGAAAACAAACCTTTTAAAAGCGCACAGTCATGAGCCCAGTGTTGCTAATGTTTGACACTTGAAACTCCTTGGACATTAATTTTTCATTATTAGATTATTAACTCTACATGCTAGACAACTGTGATGATGCAAATGACTTTAAAGTTGCTCATGTTGAGTATTTTGCAATGATTTTAATAAAAATAAAATAAAAAAATTAAAAAATATATTTTTTCTATAGTAAGAGAACATTTTATCCCATTGACTCCAATCTTATCTGTTTCTTTTAATGTACACAATAATAAACTGAAATTTATTTCCACTGACAGTATGCTGCAATAAGGAATATATTGTCATATCATCTAGCTTATTAGCCTTTTTTTTACAATAATCAACATTTTATTGGGATATTACTGTGTAAACACAGAGTTCTTATAGAAACTAGGACATCTTCAAGGACCCATAAGTTTCAGGAGATATTTAATTAAGTTTGTAAAATTTTTGTATGGTTTTGACAAGCACAATTTACATTAAGCAAGCAGTCCTGCTAATACTGATTTGCCAGATTACAAAAAATATATCTTAATCGAAGAAGTCAATACCAACAGCATCAATTAGATAAAATGCATCTTGATCCATAAAAGTTGTTTTATGAAGATAAAGCAAACAAATGAGTTTGCGCAAGAACATAGAAAATCACTAAACAGAATGTGCCATAAGGGAAATGCAACAAATAATTTCTTTAACAGATTGTCACTCTTTTCTGCACAGTGAAACAAAAATTTTACTAGGGAAATGCAGCAAATTTGTAGCTTAAGTTCTCACTCACTCATTAGAAAAAGTAATCATTTTACACTTTCCATTGCTAAATGATCCATCGGTTTCAATTACTGTATCGTCATTTCTTTAAATAAATAGCACAATAAAATGCAATTGCATTTTTATATTTACATTTTTTTGGAGTAGTGTCTTATGCCAAATGTTAGGAGATCATAAAGCTGTCATAGCTTTTGATGCAACACAAACAGGAGGAGGCGCCTAAGAAATCAGTGCGAGTCCTTCACCCGTCCTCGAACCTGCATCCAAAATTATCCATGGTAACCAATTGTTGTCATGGGCGACAGGAGGAAGTTATTTTCATTCATAGGGTTCAACTCAAATATGTATCAGGATATGTTTGTTGTCTGGGCGCTTCACTGCTATGGAAACAATCAAAAACAAAACACAGCAATCTCTTAGTTTCCAGTATTAAAAACTTGTTTTAGAGACATTAGCAGGAGGCTAAAGGGAATGTTGCAGAGCGTGTAAGCTGGGAGCCATGACACTTTCAAGGACTCTCCACTCTGCTTCCTCATCTGGCGGCTCTCTTATCTTCCATACATAAGAAAGTTATCATTATTTCCATTAAAATTATATATTTCTTCTTAGTGCTGCAATGATGTAGAGATAAAAATCTCCAGGTTGCACTTCTTTAAGTTCTCCTTTTTGAAAAATCTGATTTAATTTGACCTGCAAGAGTCTTATAAATTTTCTTACTCACTGTGATGGTTTTGTTTTTATGATGTATCTATCATTGAACTTGTTTAGTCTTACTTTGCTTAAGAGTTTGCACAAGGACAGTGCAATCCTGGGAAAAGTCACTTGTACACACACACACACACACACACACACCCACCCACCCCTGCGCACATTGGCTTTGAATGGAACATAGGAAGTTTTTGGAAACCACTGACATAAACACATGGCACAGCATCTAAAATTTCCCTGAAACAAGATTCTGATAATCGTTCAGTCCTACGTATCTTCCTGCATTTTTCTTTTACCTGTTTGCTATGGAATTCTGATTCAGTTTGCATCCAGCTCTCACAAGACAGGAGAAGATAGTGTATTTATAAAATGCAAAATGGATGATCGTGCGTCACCAATCCCACACTTCTAATCACTCTGTACTCAATCTCAGGCATTTATTTTTGGCTTTTCTTGCAGGTAATTGCTTCCTCTGGATTCGAGATGAAATTGTTAATGCATTTTAAACTCTGTTAATAAAGAAAGCAGCTGTGTCTTTTATGCTTGTTGTGTTTCAATAACTTGCCATTTTGAGCAGAATTTACATGTGGGTGGTGCATGTTCAGAATGTCCTTTAGTTCATTATTATTTTGGAAAACTTCTCGCATGCTCACAGCATGCGAGAAAAAATGGAAAGTAACTGAACATTAATGCCTCACAGCTATTGCACTTAAAATCCATATCCTGAGATAATCTGGAAAAGTGACCTAATAAAACTTAGAATTTTAACATAAACTTCTCTGCTGCATTCCCCAGCATTTTCGTTGGCTGTGGCAAAAGCGTGCTGTGGCCGGGGCTCGTGACATGCATTCCCCCTGAGCTCAGTGACGCCTCCCTCAGCAGCGCGGTGGCAGGATGCCGGTGCAGGCGGCCCAGTGGACAGAGTTTCTGTCCTGTCCCATCTGCTACAATGAGTTTGACAGCAGCGGCCACCAGCCCATCAGCTTGGGCTGCTCCCACACAGTGTGCAAAACATGCCTGCACAAACTGCACCGCAAGGCCTGCCCCTTCGATCAGACGCCCATCAGCACGGACATCGACCTGCTGCCGGTCAACTGTGCCCTGCTGCAGCTGGTTGGAGCACAGGTGAGGTTGTCCAAAAGAGCTTTGCTCTACATGAGTGATTTTCAAATGCTTAACCTTTCAAGTTAAAGATTTTATGGTCTTCTTGTATCTTAAAGATCCCAGATGTTCCTCCTGTGAGTCTGAGCAGTGCAGCAGATGTTGAGCACTATGATGTCTGCCGACTGTGTGTAGAAGAGCTGGCTCTCTACCTGAAACCTATCAGTGGCGCCAAAGGTACTGAATGTGTTCATGCGTCATCATCAGTAGAATCTTCTTCAAAAGAAACAGCTGCACTTGTACCGAAATTAGATCACAATGTATGTTGTTTCACCGGATTTTACTTAGAAGCATTAGAGTAAAGAGTGCTGAATATAAATACATGCCACAAGTTTCAGGTTCCTATTTGTAAAGAACTTTGAAATTGACATGAAAGGCTTCAGTCGAGGTCTCAATTTTGTTAAAAGGCAGAGAAGGTTGGTAAAATAGCTTAAACAAGCCCACCGTTCAATATTTTGCTTATGGGAATATATGGGGAATTATGTATTTTGGGGCTAAAAAGAAACAATAATTGGACTAACTGAAATAGCCATAAAATATATCTATGGAAGTTCAGTGTTTGGGGGAAATGATAGCACACTTGAACATTTGCCATGGAGAATTCATCTCTTCATATTCAGCCTGCGGAGGCTGCTTGTAAAAGTTGGCATTCATACTTTCACACATCTCATGATGCTAGAAGCTTCTGTACTGTTTTGGTTGCTTTGAGAACATTCCGCTTTATTTGGAAACACATCAGAAAAGTGAGACACACCAGTGGCTTCATGTTATTATTTGGATACTTGAGACTTGATGATGTTATTGCTCTTAAGAGCCTGAGAAACAAAGTGCATATTCATTTAGATTAGCTCTGAAATTAAAAACCGTTTTGACTGAGACAACCTGCAGCAGAGGTGTACTCAACAGTTTTTCGTTTGCAATCTGCAGGTGTGGCGAACCTGAGCCCGAGCGTGCTCAGTAGGCCCATGCAGAGAAAGCTGGTTACGCTGGTGAACTGCCAGCTGGTAGAAGAGGAGGGTCGTGTGCGGGCGGTCCGGGCAGCCCGTTCACTGGGGGAACGGACTGTAACTGAACTCATCCTGCAGCACCAGAACCCCCAGCAGCTCTCTGCTAACCTCTGGGCAGCGGTGAGGGCGCGGGGCTGCCAGTTTTTGGGTCCTGGTGAGTGTGAGTGTGTGTGTGTCATGGTACATTTTGTTGACATGGGTAAATCAATTTGAGTTGGGTTTTCTCACAACAACATATTGTTAGCTAGTAAAGTCCCATCATGTGTTGCTACACATGGTTGTTGTAAGGGAAGTTAAAATACTAATGTGTATTCTGTCATTTTGACACAGGGGAACATTTGTTGCTATTGCAGCTAATTATCAGATAAACTACATGTAAGAATATTTGGAGAAAGCAGACATTAACATAAGTTTATAATATAATCTGTGGATTGTACTATCAAAGGACAAAGTAATTAAAGCATTAGAGCATCACATTATATATGCTCACAAATACAATTATACTTTGAATGGAGCAACTTTCTCAAATAGAGGTTAAAAGCGCTCACACAATTTTCTTTTGTGCTGCTTGCAAACTGAGACAGCCGCTTTGCATATTTCCTTTAGAAAGGACTTTATTCAAGACAACAGTCATTTTCTTTCTCTTTAAACAATAAGCAGTTTTCCTCTGCAATTAAAAGCTGGGTTTCTGTATCTAAATTATCTAAGTTAAGATAGTATCTACATTAAGATAGTTTCTCTTGTCCATTCTTAGTTTTTAATCTCTAATTTTTGTGTTTGAATGTTTCATTCTCATATGAAAGTATGTGTTGTGTCGATAAGTTTCCTTTGAAATTGTCTAATTTGCTTGTTGTGCATCATCTCATCCAATTGCCTGCTGGTATTGGTACCTGGTGTCCTGTGATGATTACTCATAGGGCAGATTCTGACTGGGAACAAGTTTCTCATCATGATAATATAATGAGTTGAAAAGTCTGAGGACACCTGGTTGTTTTTGTTTTGAATGTCCATTTGTCTCTCTTTACTCATCTAGAAATATCAAGTATTTATTGTTGTCACACATTTATGTAATCTTTGCAACTTCAGCTGTGAGTCAGTGCGTTTGTCCTGAACATCTCTCTCTGTCTAATTCTCTTGTTATCAGCAATGCAAGAAGATGCACTGAAGCTGGTTTTGCTAGCTTTGGAGGATGGTTCTGCTCTGTCTAGGAAGGTGCTGGTTTTGTTTGTGGTCCAGAAGCTGGAGGCCCGGTTCCCCCAGGCATCCAAAACCAGCATAGGCCATGTGGTGCAGCTGCTGTACAGGGCCTCCTGCTTTAAGGTATGGGAAAAAAATAAAAGCTACAGTGAAAAATACAGAAAAGAAAAAATATTAAGTATGTGAGCACAAACAGCAAGCTGCACTTTTGAGATGTCTATTTCAATAATAAAGCAAAGATATCACAGTTTTTTGAATGGAAGACGCTCTTTTATAATTCTTCCCCTTAGGATTTAGCTTTTTGGACCTGTTTCCAATTTCAACACAATGTGTTGTTATATTAGAATAAAGAAAAAACATTGACTAAAATAGCCTTTCAAAAATTTAGGTGAGTACCCCAGTTTTTTAAAATCTAATTTCTTCCTACTAAATCACATGAAATACTACTACTACTAGGAAAGCATTCATTTGCAATCAGGATATGAGTTTCTGTAGATAAACCTTTGGTGTGTGTATTTCTAGAACTGTTATCTGATGACCGACGTGTTTGGCAGGGCAGAAATGCCAGCTACATGTTCATGACATAACCTCAGACTATATTTGCGCCTCGCTGCCTCGTCTGGCAGGGCGGAGACAGATGGTAATGAGATACAGAGGCAGGGAAATGCACGCACAGAATTGCTGGGTAAAAATGGACAGGGGTGCAACTGGATCGCAGAAGCAAGCCGATTGTTTTTTTTTTTTTTAAATGATGCCTGGCTGGGGAGTGTTCTGGTGTCTTATGATGATTACTCATAGGGCAGATTCTGAGAAGGGGAGAGTCCCTTCGTGTGATCAGAATTTGAGTTTGTGAGTCTGAGGACACCATAAACAAGCACACATGTGATTTCTTTGACATTTACTTAAAATGCCTTGCTTGATTGCTTCTGAATTTTCAACTTGTTACATATAACCACTTCACTTCTCCTTTTTCCAGCTGTGTGCACAAAACCTTACAAAAAGTAATAATCTGTGGTTTTCTTTTTCCCCTCTCAACATTCTGTGTTCTTACCATCAGGTGACGAAGCGGGATGAGGACTCCTCCCTAATGCAGCTGAAGGAGGAGTTTCGAACGTACGAGGCGCTAAGGAGAGAACATGATGCTCAGATTGTCCACATTGCCATGGAGGCAGGCCTTCGAATTTCTCCTGAGCAGTGGTCCTCTCTGTTATATGGAGACCTAGTCCACAAATCACACATGCAGTCCATAATTGACAAGGTAATATTATATTATTGTTGATATTTCTAACAAGCCTGAAGATGATCCACCTATTTGTTTGCACATTGGCTGTAAAACATTTTCAAAAAATTCATCTTCAGAACCGTAGACTCGTAAAAAAATGAATGAAAATACAACATTAGATATATGTTGGGTTAATCATCTCCTGCACGCTAAAATGGATCCACAGATTTTTGGAAAAGTAACATGACCACATCATCACACATCCTTCGCCTTGCCTAGTGAGATGCTTTTCCAGATATTCATTTATTCATTCCAGGCCCACCTGAGGTGTCTATGGCTTTATCGTCAAAGCATGTGGTTCCAGTTCAAGTCACCACAGTTTTTAAACTCCACATCTTTATTTCTGTGATGGGAGGACCAAAACGTTATTTTCTAGGCTACCTGCTAAATAAGCGTTTGACAGGCAGCCGTTCTTATCTAGACTTGGATTCTTATTAAAAAAAATTGTATTGCAGTTCCAGTAACTTTGACCTTTGTAATTATTGCTCTGAGTGTAGATATGGGGCAAGTTTAGGCAAGTTTTTGTTTTACTGTAGCCATCTCCGATGAACATGAATCTGTTTCACTTAAACTTTATGTGAGATTATGCCACTGGCATGAGATATTTCTTTTGATGACATCGTGGTCGTACTTGCTGTAGACTGTCTGCAACATAATACATTTGATCCTTCTTTTAAAGACAAACTTTCCTTTTGTCCTTTGTGCTGCAGTTGCAGTCTCCAGAATCGTTTGCAAAGAGTGTTCAGGAACTGACGATTGTTCTGCAGAGGACGGGAGACCCGGCTAACCTTACAAGCCTTAGACCACACCTCGAGCTACTGGCCAACATAGACCACAACCCAGGTACTTTCCCTTTTTCAGGTGTTTACAGCTTATTTTTTCTTCAAAAAATGAAACGCTTGAAATTTCTTTCTCTGATCCTCTACAATTTAGTTAATATCTAATATAAAAAAAAACAAATGACAAGAAATACAGTTTGTCTGTTTAAGCTTTAGATATATTTAGTCAGCATTTATATCTGAATTATATATCAGTAAAATATCTGCTTGGGGAAGTTCAGAAGTTTGATCATTACTTTAATCATGCATGTAGATCCCCAGCCTGGTTAATAATAAAGGGTAAGATTTGTAATCTGCAGTTTATATCTTAACCACACAGACAACAAAGGCTGACCTTTGACACTTTCAATAAAAAGAAAAGATCTTGCTGACATTTGGATCAGACATGCATTTCCTCAACGCTAGACTTCTAGCTTAACCTGAAACAAAGTAGATTTTCCTGTTTTTCAAGGTTTTATTAGTTTATCTTGTATTGTGCCTTCTCAATATGTAGTTTAATATTTATCGCAATTCTTTTTGTATTTTACAAGCATTTTCTTAGAGCCCTTATCTTCTAAACCAATCAAACATTAATCTGTCTTCAGATGCCCCTGTGCCGTCCTGGGCAGAGCTGGAAAGTGTGATGCTGGCTGTAAAGCTTGTGGTTCATGGACTGGTGGAGTTCATACAGAATTTCAGCAAGAAGAGCCATGAAACTCCACAGGTACGCTGACACAAGATTGATCCTGTTGTGCTTTTAATGTCCCCCCGCTGCTGACTGGAACACACTTTATTCCTCCTAGTTGAAGGAAACTTCTGGTAACGAGCAGCACTGGTGTTGCTTATTATTGTGCTAAAACAACACAGTAATTATAAACAAGAAATGGCACAGTTGTGACTCAGATGTTACTGTATTCTTTATAAATATATGCACAGTGCCTTAACTGTAAGGATGCTGGTCAGTTACAGACTTTAAAAGTATGGACATATTTGGAATTTGCTTTTATGACTCTTCCTGGTCAGAATAAGTAATGAAAATAACAAAATATCAAAACTGTAAACTTCTGTTTACATTGATTAACATTTGATTGGCATTCTATAAATGTATCAAAATTGTACAATCCGCTTTAAGGAATCTGTTGAGGATACTTTGTGTTGCAAGTTTATAAATGAAGTTGATTTAGCTTGTCACAAAATGGATTTGTACTAAAAAATTGAGAAAATCTTAGAAATATAAGTCCTCAAAAGTGTGGAATTCCAAAATGGCAAATGTGCAGAAACCACATATGTTTATCAATATTAATTTGTTGTAAGTAAGATGTAGTTTTTGTTTTGTTCGTTTTGCATGCTGCAGCCCCAGGCCAACAGCAAATATAAGACCAGCATGTGCAGAGATCTTCGTCAGCAGGGAGGCTGCCCCAGAGGAACCAGCTGTACATTTGCACACACACAAGATGAGCTGGAGAAGTGAGATCTCACAAAGGCAGCAATTTCACTTTCACTGCATTGTATATTTTATGTACAAAAAAAACAGAAATGTTGTTCTCCTTCTCTGCACAGATTCAGACTGAGGAACAAGAAGAGCAGCAGCGTGGTCCGGCCATTCTCTTTAGCCAGCAAAGGCCTCAAAGATGCAGAAGAAAACATGGAGGAGGCTTCCAGCCTGACAAACCCGCTGCTGATCTCCAGAGGCTCAGGCGGTGTTGAGGAACTGAAAAGAGCTTTGATGAATGGAACCAGTGGGGCTAATGGGCCTAACAGAACCAAATCAGGGTCCACAGAGCTGTATGAATATTATCTGTTTCTTGATGAATGAACATCCAAGTCGATCTGGAGATAATCTCAGATTAATTTTTTATGCTTTTGTGTTCTCTTTGATCATTAGGAAGCCCATGTCCCCTCCCAGGACTCCAGTCAGCCACTCCACAGCTTCCTCTCCTTTGAGTTCTGCAGGTGGTGCTGATGTCAGCGCTCCTCTTCCTCGACATGGTCAGTTCATCATCTCCTCTCCTCACCCTTCTCAGGCATCAGAGCTATACTACCAGGAACCTCACCCTGGTTACGAAGCAGGGCACTTTCAGACAAACTGTGAGTCATTCTTCAAATAAATAAATGAATATGTATTCCTTCTATTGCTTTTAAGGAGATAAACCGTTTCATGCCTTCTTTCCAGCAGGTTCTTACTATCCATCTGCTCTTCACCCTCCTCACAAATCCTGCATGGCTCGCTTCTTGCGGTCCTCCAATGTTCAGGAATCCTCGCTCCCGCCTTCGTCTGGTGTTTCCTCTTACCCCAATGACCCCCAGGCTCCTCACCCAGCCTCGTCCCCTTCGTCAGGGTTTCCTCCTAGAGACCAGATGGGAGCCCCCACCTTTCATCCCCATCCAGGACAGGGTCAATATAGACATTTGGCTCCTGCTCATGGTGTTTATGCCCCTCTTTATGACAGCAGGAGAGTATGGAGGCCTCAGGTGAGATTTAATTTACCATACCATACCAACATTAGAATCCGGTACACATATTTTCAAATATTGGTCAAATATGTTATTCATAGTCTGCCTCCAAGAAGCCAGGCCATCTTTTACTATTTTATATTGAGCGGTCTTGAACAGTAGTTCTTAGGGGCTCATGACGTGTTTTCAAAATATTTATTTATTGTATTTTGCTGCTTTTCACCCATTTTGCCATGGGAAAGTGGAGAATAAAGGAAGTGTCAGGAGAAACATGTCATGTCTTTAAGAAATGGATGAAATGCTTCAGTCCTATATTAATAATTTACCGGGTTCCTACTGGCTTCTTATTCGTCATGTTATAATATTACCACTTCAGGGGCCACATTTATTCTTAGATTTTTCCTTGTATTTTTAAAATTATGAGAGCTTTCTAGCATCATTTTTAATTTTAGTTTTAGAGGAAGCGACAGTATTCCATAATACTGCTGTATTATGGCATACATTCTCTTATGAATCTGCATAAGAAGATTCATATTTAGAGTTTTCTACTGCAAATAGAAAACTCTCAATCATAAAAGCAATGATGTGCAAAATGCAGTACCCATTTTGCACATCATTTTAACTGAGTGCTGTGTGCTGTGCTCTGTGTGTGAGTCATTATCTGACTACTACAAAATTACATTATAAACTCTGTGACCTCCTGCTTGAGGTTTTCTTCTTGTCACCCCTAAATAAAATGCGACAACTCCTTTTTGACAGTGTCACATTCACTTTTAGTGTTTTAGCTACAGTTTATAGAACTCACAACTCCCCTCAGTCCATCAGCAACCATTATGCACAATTTGGAGGTATGTGCAACTCTGATCAGCTGGGAAGCCTTTTAAACTGGGATCAGAGTGCATGCCAATCCTGAAAGACATTTTTGAGGATCTGGGGGTGGATTGTTTTTTGCAGATTCTTCTGATTTCAATTATAAATATTGAGATTAATTGATTTGCATTAATATGTAGACTGGTACTGTGCATGCAAGTTATGAAAGCATCAGTAAAGCTGTTGTAAAAAAAATCAGTTTTGGAAATTAAAACTCAATGCATCTGTTTTTTACATCCTTAAATATTAAAATGAATATTTTTACAATTATAAACAAACAAGTAAAAAAATCTTTGGAAGGTTATTTTATTTTTTCTGGTCATGATGTAGGAAATGGGTTTATTAATTTTGCACCAAGCTTCAATGTTTTTATTTACTGTCAGATTTTGCTAAGCTGAAATACATTGGTAGACAAACAATGACATCATTATTTCATTAAGGTATTTGAGTTACTCATCTGTATAGTATAACTTTTTTCACTTTGTCTCAGTACATGAATCAAAACAATCACACTTTATTTAGTCTAAAATGAAGCAGATGGTGACAAGCGTATCCTACTGATCAAAGTCCAAAGATGCATAACTTTGATGCGTAATGTAGTAATTAGTCTCTGTTAGGTAGTAACTTTTGGAAGGAGTTCAGTCATGCTTAACACTATCTTGGGAGCAATGCACTGAGGAGTGTTCAGCCAGTACAATGAGGTGCCACTGCTACAACTGAGTATGTCAGGCAGCACCTCGACATGAAGGCAGGAAAAGATGATGAACAACCATGTTCTCACTGTGCGCTCTAATGTGCAAATGGCACCAGTGTGTTCTTTTAATTCAGTTCTAGTCTGGTTGGAAGGGGGTGTTAAAAAGCATCAAAAGAATTTTTGTTAATATTGTCTTTGCTTCGCAAAGTTTGCTGTTATGTGTCCAGAAAACGGTTCTCCTCTTGACTGTAAGAGCTTTAGATTAGAAGTGAAACATTCTTCTGAAAATGTTCAAGAACTGGTCCAAAAAAATAAACTTTGAAAGAACTTCAGAAAACATTGAGAAACATTAATATTGACAACATTAAGTCTTGTTCCTTGGAAACTTTTTTGCAGTAATGTGCAACCTGATTAATCTTGTCTAATGATTACCATTGTAGCTGTACCACAGAGAGGACGCCAGAAGTAACTCGCTGCCTCCAGAGGTTCTTCACTCCTCTGTCTACCAGCCTCCACTCAGGGAGCGATTCAACTCTCTAGACAGTAACTACTGCTCTGGAGCGGAGCACCGTGCTGGGCTGCACAGGGTATGTTAAATAATTAACATGATGGCCGGTATAAATCATCACTTTAAAATGGTTTCAGAAATGTGTGCTCACTTATCAGAATCCACTGTTACTTCTGCTCCACATGCATCCATTGTTGATTCACGGGTGATGCTGTAACCCCTTGGCTTGATTTTCTTATTCTTCAATTAGTCTGTTTCAGCTAATCAGTAACTCTGTAATTGGTCATTTTCAGTAAAATTCTTACAATCAGAAATGATAAAATCAGACCCACACATTGCTGCAGTTGGTGGTCGACAAGATGGTGTTGTAGGGTTCACTGGTGAAGCTACATTTCTGTGTCAGGAGGAAGAGAAGTGAGTGGGTGAAGCAGAGACGTATCTGGGTGAGAAGTGGGAGGACCACAGAGTGGGCTGGAGCCACATGCTGCAGAAATGTGACTGAAAGGGAAAGGTAGAGATGAGTTGATAAACGGGTGTAAGAAAACAGAAAAAGAGAAATTTGCAGTAAATCTGTTCACTGCCAGATTGTAATTAATTTATAAAATGCTTTTAGGGAAATTATTGCATATTGTATATATGCAGTAGCAGTGAGACACAACAATCATTAAAACTGGTTCAGACAAATTTATATGACAAGGCAATAAAAGTGATAAATTAAAAACATAATCACCTAAAATGTTACTTTAATCTAAACTGAAACTGTATTAAATGTATGTCTAAAAATACAAAGAGCTCCATGATGCTTGCTTTGCATCACTTTGCTGTCAACGTGTTGAAATATGAGTTTCATTACAATTATGCAAATATATAATCTCGGTTCTTTCTCATCTCTTCACTATGTTTCCTGTCTGATCTGCTGCTGCTTCAGGACTATGGACGGGTTCCTTTAGGATATGAGGATCTAATTAGACAGAAGCAGGAACACTGGACTCACATCCACCACCATCACAATCCCAACAGGCCCTCCCAGTCTTCCCCCATATTCACCACTGATTTTGGAGCAGAGGTAGGAATCAGACGCCTCTAGTATAAAAAGACATTTAACATAAGCATTATTATGACCATTTTAATGCACAGTAATGTCCTATGCATGAACAAGGTTTGATCAAATATTTAGACATTTCACTATTTCAAATGTGATTGTATTTAACTTCTGCCTCGTGAAACGTGCACTTGCTGCTCCCCCCAATGCTGCCTAAGAGGGAGGTGGTTGCCTAGCAACTGTGCAGGCAGATATCATAGCAATGCACGGTCCTGGTGTATGTGTGGGTGTGTGTGCGTCTGTGAGAGAGCAGAGACTTCTCCGAGCAGTGACTCAGGCATTCAGATGAATAAAGCTTTGTTTAACAGCTTATGGGATGGATGTTTTTTCAACACACACACTGTAAAATGGGACAGTTATTAAACCAGTGACAGCTTTTCAAATGTCAATTAAATTAAACAAATTGAATTACCTCTGGTTGTCTTACAAAGAAAAAGTTAATTGAATTCCTGTCCATAGTCAACTCAATGCAACACCCAACTGTGCGTTTCAGTTGTGCTCACTTGTTAACTTTAATATTAAAGCTTCAAACATGGCTTAAAATTAGGATTCAGATATTTTACAGCACAGTATTCTCATAGTTCAGCACTTTCAGCAGGGCGTACAAGTTTTAGTCTTCGTAAAGCAGGACTGTTTGTAAGACTTTTGTCTCCCCCCTCTGGAAGCAGGAGTAATTGCACAAACTTTTTAAAAATAAAAACAGACATTTTCACAATTGCAATTCCAAACAAATTCTCACAGTTTAGAAGTATTCATACCTCTTAAGTAATCACCACATACTATAATACATTTCACTGTTACTTATAGCTATTTATAGCATAAAGTAGAACACAATTGTGAAACAGGAATGTGACAGTTCACAATTGACATTTTTTATTACAAATAAAAATAAAAAATCTGAAAATTGTTGCTTGTAATTTGCATTGTATGTGACCTTGTTTCTCAATTTTTCTCTTATAGCACGTAGAAAGCAGTGGAGGTCAGTGTATGGGATGTCGGTTTAGGGGCGAGGACAGTTTGGCCCGTTACTCTCCGTGGTCCTGCGGTTCTGCTGGGCCCAGCCTTAGCCCCTTTGAGCCTGAACCTCTCAAACACACCCCAGCTCACTCCCATTCCCACTCGGAGCGTCTGGTGAGATTTACTTCACAATGCAGGAACCTGGTTCTGATTTAATGCTTCCAGATAAAATCTACACCTGAAAGCTAAAATTTTAAATTGCGCTCCTGTGTTTGTTGCCAGGAACTAGACTGTATTGAAGGAGGCCAAGCTGTTGTTAGCGGCACAGGAAAACGATGGCTGCACTCGTTGGATCACTACCGACGTTTGAAAGAGGAAGATCCAATTATTCCCTTCAGTGAGGCACCCATCATCTCAAAGTGGGGTGCCATTTCTAGGGCATCACGCACAGGCTATCATACCACCGACCCCGTCCAAGCTACGGCCTGCCAGGGCAGCGCCAGCACCACAGCAATAAACTTCAAAGGTGATGAGAAACATGGGAGTTGTCGAAAGGAAACAAAGCAATTTCTAATTTAGTCACTTCTTTATTTCACTTGATTTTACTATAATCATGCTGAACGGAACCAGCCAGTTGTTCTTTAGGACAGTTCATGTACTGTTAACTACACAGATATTTATCATGGTATTATTTTTCTCATCATTTTCTGACAGATTACAACCACCACTTTGACGGTAGTCACGGTGACTACAGGTGGAGCTCCAGAGGATCCGACTCCTCTAGCCACTCCAGTTTCCTCGAGAGGTATGGCATTTCAACACTTTGTCAGCTGCTCTTGCAAAGAAAACGAAATGTTAGATTTGTTTCATCCAAATGTTAGGGATGCATTAATCTCCAAATCAAGACATCTGGCGAAATCAGATCAGTGTTTCTATACTCAGAATATCAACCTCTTTTAAAGGTCACCTGTAATAGACAGAATGGTGAGAAAATGATGACAAGAAACTAAAGAAGCCCTCAGAGGTTGTTTTGAGTCTCATGAAGAGGACTTTGATTCGATGATTGAATGTGTGTGTGTTTGTCTGTCTTTCCTGTCCCATAATATTAAGGTCTTAATTTTACCTTTTAACAATTGCCTTAAATTTCGTAATCTTTTAACTGATGCTAAACGTGTTTTAAAAAGCCTACAAAAGGAAGCCATACTTTTTGGGGAAAGAAATTTTATAGTGTTTGTTTACATTAGTGAGCATCTTTGTGCGTCGGAGCTGAATGGCCGTCGAACTTCAATAAGCAGTGGAGAGAAAATTGTGTTGGACCATCTGCAAGCCCACCAGACAACCTTCAACCGGGATCAACAGAACAACAGAACAGAAAGTGAATCTGACCCAGACCGAGACATTGAGCTTGAACTGCGAGCGCTTGACATGGAGGATTCAGAGCACCAGGAGATCAAGTCTCAGGTTAGTCTGGCTGCTTAGTCTGCTGACAATATACTTATTAGCTAAGCTGGGTACATTTACAGTGTCTCATAAGAAGCCATTGTAACTCTGAAGGAGCTGCAGAGATCCACGGCTCAGGTGGGAGAATTATTAGTCATACTTTCCACAAATTCGACATTTGAGAAAGGCTTTCCTATTTGGCAAAAGGAAAGCCGAATACTGACATATCTGGGAAGAAAACTTCCTAAAGGCTGCAAAAGACTTAAGACTGAGCAGTAGGTTAACCTTGCAGACGGAAAATAACTCTAAACATCCAGCCAGTGATACAATCAAAATGATACAATTAAAGTGCACCTTTGTCAGTACAAATCCATGACACTCCTTTAAAATTTCCTTTCCAAAAAATGTTAAACATGTAGACATTTTTTTCCATTTTAGTATTATCTATTACTTTATGTTTGTCTATCACGTTAAATACAAACAATTTCTTATCCAATTTGTGGTTGGGTTGTATGATCCATTAATGAAGACTGTGGAAACGTTTCCAAGGCATTGTCTACTGAACTTCACGTTGCATTGATGAATGTATGTTATCGTTTTTAAATGAAGAAATGAAAATCTAAATCTGTGTAGGTTCATTTGTGTTGTGATCTTTCCTTCTTAGGAGTGTTTAGATCTGTCCAGCCTCCAGTCTCAGGATGCTTCCCACCTCCTCCCACCTCCCTGCTCATCTCCTCTGTGCTCCTCTCCTGTAGATGAGCACACCCAGTCAGAAAGTCTACTGACAGAGAAAATGGATCCACTCCAGCTAAAAAAGATGGCCTTTAGGTAAAATCTCAACTGAAGTACCCTTAAGGGACGTGCTGTAAAACTAAGCAAAAAATCTACAGCTGTTTTAAACTTGTCATCTTCCCTTGCCTCCTTCTTTTCTTCAATTCTGCTTTTTTAAATTTGGAATTTTCTAGGAAATCTCTGTCCCCTATAGGGCTTGGATCAGGAAGTCTGGGCATCAGGAAGCTGGTGTTACGAACTGGACCTCCGCAACTATGCGACTCCTCTTCCAGGACTCATCCTGAGACGCCTGGGAAGGAGATGCTGCTCAATTGAAGCTAAAGGAACACATAATCTGTCCTGCACTGATCAAGAGCTGAGTCACTTCTTCTCAAACAAAAATCTTTTACAACAGGGAATTAATTTCTTTTTTTTTTTTCAATTTGAATAGATAAAAGTGTTTTTTGGCATCTTAACCAATCACCTAAGATAACCTTTGACATGCAGTGATTTAAATGATGCCAATGATCTTCCAGAGCTTCACTTGTGGACTTGGGGGACTAAATTTGTTATGCTCCAGTAAATTCTACATTTATTTATAGCGTGTCCAATAACACGTGTTTTCACCACATTTCTCAATGTGTGGTTGCTTTTTAGCGTGTGCCTTTGAAGACTTACTTCCCGTAAAAGCAGGCATCAATGAGAATTTAGGATCTGTACAGCTTCTTGTAGGATAATTTATTCTCTCTTAAATCTGTTATTGGTCAGTTATTTTCTGCCTTTTTTCAGTATTTCCTAATGTTTTGTGTTTGCTCTCGTTCTCCCTGGACTGCTTCATGTGGCCACAGCTTTGTGTCATTTGGCAAAGTGGCCTTTTTTCATTTTTTGGTGTCTCTTTGTTCCATAATATGCCTTATTTCAAAGAAAGGGATAGAAATCATAACAAGATGTGCTGTGAGACAAACTGCTTCAGGAGATACTAACTATCCACAGTTATAACCCTCTAAGGACTCTTTCAACAAAACTATTAATAAACTCTTACTGAGCACATAGAACATACTTTATCTCGACATACAAACCCTGCAGAAAGTGTTTTCCTTGCAAAGGTTTCTGTTTTTTTGAAGGATTCTTTTTATCTTTGCACCGGTAGTTTTTATCCTGTTAGTTGATCCCATTAGATCATAGCCTAACTAGTGCATTATGCATTTATCATTTCTAACAAGTGAAACACAAATTCTAAATTGCATGCTGTTATTTTTAAGATTGAAAAATAATTCACAAAAAACAGTTGGGCTGAACTGGTCGGGTTTTCAGATTGAGAGAATTTCTGAAAATTTGTGTAAATACACATAGCTTATTTAGCAAATGTTTAAAGAACAGAAAGAAAAGAGGAAATATAAAATCCACTGATAACATATGATTTTTAATGAGTCATAAGATATCTATACAGACCTCTGACTGTCACAGGACACTGTGCCTGTCATAAACCCCGTTTGCATATATTCTTTGGTTGTAGGTTACATAATTTAATTTAAGCCATGCTTATCTTTCTTTTTGTTGTAATTCTTTGCAATTACTTTTTTCCAATGTTAGCATTCATGCACTTATAAACAAGGACATTGGTTTGCTTTTGAAGCAGAAATGATCATTTAAGTAAACATAAAGCAGTCAAATGCACAAAGAGACTGTGCAGAGAAACAATAGTACCCTCTCTTTCTTTGATTTTATGAAATCAACCTCCCTATAGATTTGTTGTTTTTGCTCATAAAATTATTCATAAGAAAATGCTCATTTTGAAACCCTGTCTATTTTATCTGCTGTCTGTACAATTGTCACAATTTGTGCTGAATGTTTTTAAAGGTGAAGTCAACAAAAGAAAGAGGAACACCACCTGTTGTTTCTTCACGCTTAATCACTGTTCAACTTCTCCAAAACATTTGGATTATTCTTGTTTTAGTGACGCTAACTTCTGTGAAGTTGTACGTTGAGGTATTTTTGTATCTGGATCTTTGTTTTTCATGTTTGCTCTCTTGTCGATTGCTGGCTTTAAGGTCGGTTCGCTATGATCTGCTTTACTGGAGTTAACGGCTAAGTTCCATACACTGAGACCCCCTCAAGTCTGTTATTATTATTTCTGAAGGGAATTAAGTGAAATTATGTTAGAAATGTTTCAGGCTTTGATAGTAATTTCTTCTATGGTTCTCACTTTTACAGTTTGGGCCAAAAGTTTAAGTCATCAATCACTGATTTATTTTGGACTTTTAATGATGCATTTCAAGACTTTCTTCTGTGGACTTTTGAACTAATAATTTTAACTAATTATAAAAACATGTATTTGGTGCAGGCAGAGCTTTAGTTTATTAAACCATTTAAGTTCAAAATTAGATATACAGGACGTGAGCTATTCATGAATCTCACGTCATTTAAATTTATCTTGTAGGATAAATTTTGCATGTCAGTTTCACACATTTTTTTGTAACTGTCAGTCAGTTTGAGCTTAATTTATATAAAGGTTTGGCCACTCTTCTTATCAGAAACTATATTCAGAGTTCAGAAACTGTAATTTTATTTTTAACCATAGTTCATAATTTTCCTAGTTGAGATCAAACCTAGCCCAGAAGCTTAATGTTAGCTTGTTTTATCCATTCTAAAACTGTTTTACTCCATGTTTCAAATGTTAACAGATGAAAAGAACATTGTTTTTGCAGTAGTTTTGGAATGTATAGGTCAGAGTAATATTTAGTTTCTTTACAAGGGCTCAACCTTAATTGACTTAATTGACGGTTGGTAGATTTTACTTCAGAGCAAAATGAGTGGCAGAAAACATCTAAGTTGAATAATTTCTGATAAGAACAGTGATTGAATAACCAGCTTCAACTTGTTCAACCTGCTAGAGCACTCTTATTAGTTTGGGGCAAGTTTAACCCTTATTGCTCTTGAGAAAATCCTAAATAAATGCAAACTTCTGCCCCCTCATTTGTTTTTAAAATTCAATGAAGTTGAAGAAATGCTTTATTAAAAGACCAAAATTAATGAGATTTATGCCGATGATAACATTATGTTCTGACCAACAATGTAGGTGTAGTTGCACTGTGTTTAAATATAAAATGAAGGCCTGCAGACTCTTTGGTTGTTTCCACCCCTGTTACTCTACCTAATGGTTTAACTTTGGAGCCTTGCCTTGTACGGTTCATTCCTGGCCGTAAAAGATGAGGGCTGGCGCAGACGGACATGTTAGACAAGCTTGGCTAGCTACAGTCTCTCTTCTTCTGTTTACAACTTCTCCTTTGAAGTCATGTAAAGTTAAGTGCCATGTCGTTTATAGTACAATCAGTCCCTGCAGACGGCTTATTAAAACTCCTTACACAGAAGCTGTGATATTCTCAGAGGTTACTGACTTCTGAGAGATGCTCCTCTTGAAGTTGTGTTGTGATCCGTTGGAGGAGGTTCGGTCCTTCATTTATCAATCACTCAGGGAGTCCTTCAGTTGGCTTTTTCTACACACTTCTCCGAGTGATCCTTTCACCCAAAGCTGATTGTGGTGATGAAGTGTCAATGATATTATTACCAATGTTTACCTTACTGGTGTTTTCTTTTTCCTCCTCTCAATATCAATATTATCTCTGCTTTGAGTATCAATGAAAAAAGGGCTGGGCACATATGGGACTGTATGTAAAGGGGTTATCGTGAGTATTGAGTCAAAGTGTTTGTTTATGAAGTTTCCATGGAGCCCTGCTGGCTAATTGCACTGGACATATCTGCTGCCCACCCCCCAGCCAGCCCACCCTGCATCCCGTGACATGCATGCGACACGGCCCCTCTTGTGATTGCAGAGGAGTACCAATGATTCTGTAGTTGTGATACAACACACCTGGCGCTGTAAGAGTTCTGCACATGCCCACTGTGTGGCCACGTCAAGTGCTGAAGTTTGTTTGCAGCGTCTTATTTGCTTGCTTGGAAAATTTAATATTGTTTATCAGCGACTTTATTAATATTGTTGATATTATAACCACATTTGGTTGTTGTGTTATTTTTTTCCTTCTCGATATTTTTGAAGTTTGCTCATTTTGATTAAATTTTGAGTTTTCTGTAACTTTTTTTAAATAATCAGACAACAAAATGTCTGAATATTTTAAATTATATGGGGGAAAAAAAATCTTGTTCGTTGATTGTGAAACATAATGAACTGATGTTTGAAGTGTTCATGTCTGTATTAGACATTTTATTTGCAAATCTATTGTTCGATTGAAATGTAAATGAATTTTTTAAGAGATGGTACACATCTGTCATTGTATACAGTCTGGCACCATCATTAGATGGACTTGTAGTATTAACGCTCATTTCTGAAGCCTGTGATAATCAGATTTATTTAAATGTTCCAGATCCTTGGGGCAGTTGTGTAATGTCTCAGAGCAGAGAAGGTCTGATGCTTCTGAGACAAAACCTCTTAAAACGTCCCAAAAATGAATAATACTGTTACGTATTCCATTTATTTCCTCGGAAATATCGCATTGTGAAAGGTTTCCCTTTTACTTACTGTATTTGTAATGCAGATCTGGAGTAAAGTCTAACCCTATGGTGATGATGATGATTTATGTGCCATTAATAATTGATGAAGCAGTCTGTGTGTTGTTTTACTGACTGCCTGATTATTTTCTGTGTTTTTCTGGCTTGTTCAGTGGTATTGCACTGACCTAGAGACTGGCTGAGCAGGAAACCACTCCAATGTTGCACTGAGTGACTGTGTTATAATAAGGAACATTAGAGTATATGAAACTGCATGCTTTAATAAACTGAGAGCTGTGAAATGCTTCTCTGTGTTTGTGATGCAGTGTTATTTTCATCTTTTGCACATCAGCAGTTTTCAATGAGTTTTCTTAACTGTATGTTTGCTTGATTTTTTTTACTGTAGCACATGAACATTTCTTGGTAGGTATTAAAAAAATATCAAATATAGGTTTTAAACTAGTCTTAAAACTCAGTGTGTTATGCAAGATAAGTTTAATGCAGAAAAGGAAAAACACAGACATAATTCAGACAGGGGAGAAGAAAAATACTCAGAAGTACACAAGAGCTTCTGAAGGAAGCGTGTGTGGACCAGCGCTGTGCAAGTAAGTCACCTGACATGGATCTGATAAAACACCCATAACAGGAAAAGTGAAGTAACATAATGATTCCAGTTCAAGGCCAATTCAACAAAGGCCTGTAAAGAAGTAGAAAAGATTTGTTTGAGAAAAAATAGTAAACACTTTTTGAATCATCTTTCCCAGATTATATAGAAAAATGAAGCGCATTTAATCAAGACTTTTAATTTTAATTGTAAGATTTTTAACTGTGACTCAAACCTAGATCTTAGTCATGAGCTACAAGCATTTGGATTTGACATTTCAGTTGATGGGCTCTTGAATGAAAGTATTATATTTTGATATCTTGCCACTTAGTAACAAACCAGCTCATAGAGCAAATTCTGAAAGTTTCAAAAAATAGATTTTTTAAACCGCACACTAAAAATGTTTTTCTCTTTACTTGAGTTTGATTTATTTTATGTTAAAATGTGCAACAGGAAAAGTATCTGCATTACTGCATTAAACTTCACCCATGTGTCATTAAACATCAATCTCCATACTTGCTGGACAGGAATGACCACAACTCAAGATGAACAGTGGGTGTGTCCACACTAGACTGCATTGTGATCGGGTGACAGTGCAAAAACAGACTATTTCGCTTTGACAGCAGAACTACAATCACAATCAAATTGCAGCTGAATTTTTTTTCTTCATTTAATTTTTAGTGATTCTTTGATAATATTGCAGGTACACCAAGCTAATTTACTTGTGAGGACAAACTACAATTCAGCTCAGTTCAGGATTCAAAGTTGGTGAATTGTTTCTTTCTAAAAATGGAACTGAAAAAAGAAGCAAAAATAAATTTCCTACTACATATGTAAAATGTGAGATAATGCCACAAATGTTTTGACTTTGGAGCAAGTCACTTCTTAAATTGATGTATTTTAAAAAGATAAGATTGAGATTCTATGGGTTTCTCAGTTGTCAATATTTTACCTATCTGTAGACATCCGTAAGAGAGATCATAGTTTAAACAGCTGCATGGAGAGGTGCAATGCAACTAACAAAATAAAAAATTATTAAGGTCTGGGTAATGTCCCCCTGGGGGATGCTTGATGTTTTTTTTACTACAGCACATGAGCATATTAAAAAGATAAACTATAGGTTGTCAAGATCTACTGAGACTACCTCTGAAGATGACAGCTCAATGAAGAGAAATTACAACCCTCAGCATCCCCTTCATCAGAAACTGTTTGAAGAAAATTCTACAATATGAGTTACAGCAATATTGTAGCAACGAAAGACTTGAGCTGAGGGTAACATTCTTTCTTTTGACCAAGAAACATCTAGCCCCAGGTCATCGAGGCCAACGTCTCACCTCACTTGGCTCAGCGGCACTCTGGGAACAGGTTGAGGAGAGCCAGTATGCGCATGCGCAGTGGAGGTGTCAGCGGGTTGGTTGGGCTTGTGTTTACAGCTCTCCTGGATGCTGCTCGCTGCCGATGTTCCCGAGAAAGTGCAATGCTGTGTCAAACGCCATTGGAATAAAAAACCCGTGGACTTAAAGGTAAGCGGGTTTGCGTTTGCACATGCTTAATATTTTCAAAGACGGAAGTGACTGTCACTTTCGTTTTGAGGATAAGCGCCTGTTTGTTGGTGCGAACTGCCTGGGTAGCATTGCTAACAGACGTTAGCTCAGCAGCCATAATAAAGTAATGGCCTGTGAGGCTGTGGCCAACGCCAGCAAGTCAGCTGGGTTAATTCAGGAAATACTTGCAAACACTTGAACGTAGCAGTTTACATTGCTTACGTAGCGGTGACGGGATAGCGTGCCCAAATGGTAAATGTGTAATGAAACGTTTGAGCTACTTGAAGTCGATTTTTGCTGTTGCTATCTTAGCTAACGTTAAGCAGATTGGTGATGGCTAACAAACTGAAGCGATAAGTTAACATCAGAGCAGGCGAGGCTCACCCAACATTATCAAACAGAAACTGTTTGGTTTTTGTTCAGTTGACTGTTTAGAAGGGTTACAGGTTAAAGACTCTATGATGTTTTCTTGGTTGTATTAATTATCTCTCAATATATATGCTGGATATTGTACAGAGGACATCCAAAAATAAATAAATAAATGAAACAAAATAAAAAAATAAACCAGTTATTTCATGGTCCTTACTTAGATTCTTATTAGATTTTTACAGTTATTTAATATGGTTATATGGTTTATATGTGACTGCTAATAATGCCTTGAATGAAACTTCTTTGATTTCAGTATAGACTAAGCAGAAGAGTGAATAGTTTTTATTCTATCCTACAACATATTCTAATAAAAACACACCAACATTTTGTGTTGTCAGAAAGTTTGAATATCATTTGCGATAAAAAAAAAACATACATCAATGGCAAGACTTGCAATGTGTTGTCCATTCGAAGCAAATTATCTTTGTAAAGAAAGATTTAACAGTGCCTTATCCATTCTTATTATTGGAAAGTTGAGTGGAAGGAAAATCATGCAGAAGGAACACAGATAAATATATCACTCTGGGTGTAATAAATCTATAGAACATGACTTTCACTTTTTGAATGTAGATGCATTTATTTAATAAAAAGCTGGGTTCAAACAGTTAGCTGTTAAAATAAAACCTCAAAGGAATTATAGGATCTATCCTTTACCTGAGAGATGACTCACTTGCCTCTCGGAAAATCATTTCAAAGTTAATAATAGCTGTCTTCAACAATATTTATGTGGAAAATGATTCAATTTTCTTACTTATAATCATTAATATCATTACTTTATTATGTTAAAAAAAGGAGTGTTAAGCAACTTTTCTGATGCGATGTAAGTAGTTATTTGTTATCAGGGGCAGAGATGATATCATTGCTTTGTCAGGAGAGCAGTTGGTGTTAGACAGCTCTGGAGTTGAATAGGAATTTGTTTGTGTATCAATGAATTGGCTAATTATTATTAAATAATTAGAGATGCTATTTCGAGCTGTCTTTGGTATCTCACTGTTTGTACAGCTCACATCAAAGCCAGTAGCTCTCTTGTGTGATCCCTTTAAAGTTAGCTAGTTATGTTCACTGTTAGATTCCTAAAGTTTGCCAATATGTCTTGATACTTGTTTTACTGATAGATCATTTTGGACTCTTTAAAATGCTAAACCAGAACAAGTTTGCTGCAATTTCTCCAGCCTGCTCTCTGCTGAAGTCTGATTCACTCATAAGGCTGAAACGATTCCTTGAATGAGTCGAGTGCCTCGATTATTAAAATTCCTCGAGGAAAATTAATCTGACTCAAAGCTTCGTTAAATTATGTGTTATTAAGTAGCGCACCATGTTCCGCCTGGATGATTACAGTGAACCTTTACCGGCACGTTCACTGTGTGACGGAGTTTCTAATATCTGCTGCTGTAAGATGTTTATCTACATAAAACCAGTCTGACCAATATTGGTTATAGTTAGAGAAGTTTCTTTTTCTAAGAAAAAGGGTTGTTACTTCCGCCTATGAGTTGTTGTGAAGTGCTTGCAGCATGGTGTGGAATTGCTCAGCGTTTTGGGGAGAAATAAAGGCTGTTGCGGTGCAATGGGTGGATTACGCAGCTTTTGTTGCGTCGGAATCACGGTTTGGGGCAAACGGTAGGAATAGAGAGAGAGAGACGATTCCTCGGATAATCGCAAAAATATTCTATAGAGTACTTGATTACTAAAATTTTCTTTTACAAGAGCCCTACTCACTTATATTGGTAGCCTAAATGAACTGCTGAATTGCCATCCATCCATTTTCTATACTCCCTTCTCCCTTAGTGGGGTCGGGAGGTGCTGGCGACTATCCCCAGCTAGCATTCCGGGCAAGAGGCGGGGTCACCCTGGACAGGTCGCCAGTCTGTCGCAGGGCAACACAGAGACACACAGGACAAACAACCATTCTCACACCTAGGGAGAATTTGGAGAGGCCAATTAACCTGACAGTTAAATGCAGAAAGACCGGGGACGGGAATCGAACCCGGAACCTTCTTGCTGCAAGGCAACAGCTCTACCAACTACGCCACTGTGCAGCTCTGCTGAATTGCCTCTGTAGAAAAACAGAAACATCTGACAATTTTTGTGTTTCCTCTGAAGTTATACTAAACACCTCACAGATGTTGACAGTAGCCGAGTCTTTTTTGCCGCAGTTACTATGTTCACACCTGTGTGTGTTGTCATCACTGTGACCTGGTGTTGCTTAGATATGCTGCGTTCACTGATGAGAAAGATTCAATATTAGTTGCCGATTAGTGGGCAAAAAGTTGATTTCCCAGAGCATCTCTGATTTAACTATGAGTTCATTTTCAAAGAGCGCTTTAATTTATTTTTGGTTACAATTAAGACATTTTAGTTTTTAAGGCTTTCAAGAAAAAATGCACTACATTTATTTTAGGATTGTATACTTCCTGGTCTCTCTTTAAATTTACAGTGTTTCTAAAAGTCATTTTCAATGTTAATTTTGTAATTTTCTCTCATTAGCATCAACACGACTAATATCAGGTCAGCTTGGATTTGTAAAAAAAAAAAATATCAGCAATTTCCATCATCCTTTAAAAATTATAATTAAGGAAAACTACGGCGACAATCCTTGTCAACAAAACTCACTACGCATGATTAGTGATCAGAAAATGACACTAAAAGGCTTACTTTATGTATGTTGATATCTGCCACAAATTTGAAACTTCACGGGAAAGAAGTGTTGGTTGAATTGACTTTGTATGTATATTTTGAATGAACACATTTGATCTGATTTCCATTTAGTTAGTTATTGAAAAAAAGCAGTTTCCAAATCAATATTTTAATAACATTTTAAATGCCCTTTTAAAAGAACTTGTATACAATTTCTGCACATGCAACCATTCTAAACCTTCATCTTTACAACATTGTTTACTTAAGAGCAAACTCAGTAACAGGTGTGAAAGGAGTTACTCTGTATATTTCTCTCTTGTAATGCTTAAGCCAGTTGTTGCTGTCAGGAATCCTGAACAGTTGTGTGATTGCATAACAGAGTCATAAGAAAAAAAATCTTAGTCAGCTTTTTTTTGTGGTCTAAATCCTTCAAGTCAGATGTTATACACTTTTATAGCTGATGATGCATTCACAAAACCACTGAAATAACAAATCACCAATTTGTTTCTTTGTAAATATTAACTGTATTGCCATCGACAATCAGTGTTTCACAGAGACCTAGAACACACTCCCTCACTTAATACATAATTACTGTTCCTCTCTGTTGCAAGAGTTTTAATTGCAAAGTACTTTGTCACAATTGAATAACAAAGCTGTATACTTAGCTGTCTCTGCACCAGCCTAACATCCGTTGGACACGCTCCAGCTCCAGCATCTTGGAAGGCAGCCATGATGCCAGTCCTCGTTCTTGTCTGCAGCCTCAGTGCGCTTGGCGTCACCTGGTTCCAGTTCTGAATGCAAAGGCCATTAAGCTTGTAGCAGATTTCCCCGCACAGAATAATAGTCGATGCTGTTAAAGGCTGCAGTAACGATGTTCAAGTTGCCCTGAGGGATGTAATTCCAGAATGTGAGGCTTCTAACCTGCAGCTACAAATGTTTTTAAGTGTGGGAAGCAAAGTTTATGGCTGTATTACTCTTTATACTGATTAAAACATTAAAAAAAAGACATGTTGGAACATTCTTTCCCAGCTGTTGCAACACCTAGGTGACCTACCCTAATAAAATCTGATTTAAAAACAGATTGTGCAACTTCTTCAAGTAGTTCCATGAAACGGTAGGGAATTAAAAATGCTTACATATTAGACAAGCTGTTGACCATTTGTTTTGCTTATTTATATTTTTAAAAGAGACAATGTCATTTACAGTAGATTAGTGGGTTAGATGAAAAGGGTGGTGGACAGAAACAAATAGGTTGTTGCATGAAAAAGACTGAATTCAGGCAGATGGGAAAATAACTGTAGTTAGGATGACAGGATAAGTTCTGGCAATGTTGTAACCTGCAAGTTGAACTGAAAATTAACTTTGTTTAGTTGTTTAGTTAGCCTGATGACCCACCAGACTCATAATATGCTGGGGGAAACCCTGTATTCATTTATTTTATTCTTATATTAATTTGAGTGATGTATTTACTACTATCTATCTGTACAAGGTTGTATCATTTCTGTCTTCTTCATATCTCATCTATAAAGTTTCTAAATTAGAAAATGGTAATAAAAACCCTATTAGAAATAAATGCCACATTTCTTGTTTAGCACTTTGAATAATTTAAGTCCTGCATATAACAACTTTTTACATTTTCGTCTTCATTCCATTGTTTGACCTTCTGAGGGTCTTGGATGGCTTCCTCCCATCTCTTTGTTTTAACACTTGACACTTGTGTCCTTCACGAAGGTCTGTATTGATTTTCTTATCCATTAATGGTTCAGCCTTTCTTACACTGCTCTGAAAATTGCAGCTCTTTTGAATATTTCAGGGATTACTTGGATTTCTTCTATTTGGTCAAATCAGATGCATATCAATAAGGCTTTTTCTAATGGACACTGATTTTCCCTAGAAGTTTCCAATTCCAATTTTTACTTCTTCTGAAATACCTGTTCGTAATAGATTCTACAAAAGTTCTCCAGGTTATTTTATAGTGGTAATAAAATACATAAAATATGAGATTACCCTGATAAATTCATGATTACATATGTCCGATCTCAAAATACACATATATGCATGTGGTTTGCTGATGTATATGTAAACCACAAATGATACAGAGTGGTTACTTTGATGCACTTAAGGATTAGGAAAAATTAGATTTTTCAGTATTGGACCTGCTGATTATGGATCAGAAATGATTAAAGGAAAATTACTATTCAGTTCTTTGGTTAATTGATCTGTGCGTCCCTAATTATAATCAAAAGTATAATAAATTTTAATTATAATTAAAATTATAATACATTTAAATTATAGTTTTATAATTAAAATATACAAGTGCCTAGAATAAAACAAATGTCATATTATGTTATGAATTTACCATTACTATCTGTTTTCACAAATCTGTCCAAAGGTACACCAAAGATGTTTATATTTTTAGAATTTCAATTGAAAAAAAGATTTCTTAGTATTTTAAACAAGGTTTGCTTATTATTAATTATTACCCATTATGATGGATATAATTGCTTGAACATTTACAGCTAAGTGTCAGGTTTCCAGTGCTCTACTTCTGCTCTTTCTAAAGAAGTTGTGACACATCACTGCTAATGAAGCGTTTGTAAAAAAGCAACAACATGTCTTCAACAAACCGCTTCACAGTGAAGCGGTTTGTTGAAGTCAGGGAGTCTGTTCAGCCGTACAGGAGGAGCATTTTTCTCTTTTGGCTCTGAAGTGGGACAGCTTTTGGATCCTTAGGACGTCAAGAATTTAAACTCAAATTTATTAGTGGTTCAGATTCACCTTACATTCCTTTGCTTTCCACTGCATCTCTAGTAGAGACTTGACGACAGTTTGAAAGGGACAGCTCTAAATGCTTCCTGTTTCTCTGTGTGGTGCTCCCTCTCCTGAGGAGCACATAGGACCCATCTGGCAGCCCAGAACTGACTGTTCAGCTGGGGAGGGCGAGTTGAGCGAAGCAAAACAAAATGCAAACAGGCACAGTTGATTTCCACTTTCCAGCCCACATCTTTACACTTGCTTTGATGTGTAAAGATACAAATTTACAGAGATATATTGTTTCTGTTTGACGATTGCTATCTGTGGAATATTTGTAAGTCTTTAATGATAAAATTAATCTTTTCACATCAAGCCATAGCATACAAAAGATTAGCATCTTTTGTATGCTAATAAAATTGGATGGAACTGATTCTAATTTAATCATTTAGGGTTGTAGTCCTAAAATACAGACCCGACTGCTCTAAAGCAGTATTGTTATGCATCTATGAACATTTATAGAGACTCACTGATAACAAAGAGGTCAGTTTAGAAGAGGTTTGTCTTTCTGTTGCATATGTTTATTATTCAAGCACAATAACCTCAGGTGCTTGATTAAAAAGAAAAAAAACAACAAAAAAAGCAGTGTCTTAGTGTAAAACATTATTCTTTTAGAGATAGAAATATACTCATTGACATAAAAAAACAGTACTCAGAGATATGCTGGATGATACAGCTGTAACTAAATTGTAGACTTTTTTATGTATATCAGTTCAGTTATAAAGAAAGTCGGCGTCTCTTATGAGGAATAATAGTTTTGTCCCTGAGGCTGCAGCAAGGCATTGCTAAAGAACAGCATGGCCTGGCAGGAGCAGGCAGAGATCTGTTGCAGAGGCCAAGGAGGAAGACAGGGTGACAAGGCGGCCATTGTAAGTGTTAGAGCTGCCAGTTAAATAGACAGTGTTAGATTGTGTGTGCATCCATACAGGGGTGTTCCTGTGTGTGTGAGTACTGGTTAATGGTCATGACACAGCTGTTTTTGGTTTCTTTTTCTAGTCTTTTCTTGTTTTTTGATATGTAAATGAACTCAGTGTGAGCGATATGGACTTTAAGTTTTGTTACAGTATTTTGTGGTACTATTGTGAAAATGATAAATGTTACGATAAGAACTATTACTGCTTTTTAGGTAACTTTAGGTCTGGCTGTGATTGCATGACAGCAATCACTGCTCTCAAAAAAGTTTGTAATGTGCTTCTTTATGACACCAGCCACATAAAGATGTGATTTGTATCCCTAAGCTGCACACAGTAACTGCATTTAATCATATTTTTAAATGTATTTATATTTATTTATGTTCTCATTGAATAAATGGTGGAGAAAATGGTAAAACAATCCCAACAATGCGGACCGTTTTGAAGAGTTTTGAGCTTTGTTAATTAGAATTTATTGTGTCAATCAATCAAAACTCTTATCATAAGAAATGAATCATGATATATGATAAAGAATGCGATACAATAAATGCCCACCCGTAAAATGAACCTACTGTTGTCTTCTTCATGTATATTCGGAAGCCTCAAAACTTGCATGATTTTAAATGAAATAATTTTGATTTCAGAAGTTCTAATTTTCCCAGTTCCCAGCTAATGTTGCAGAACAGCAAACCAGGAGAGTGGAACAGATTTTAGTTAAATACAATCAGATTAAATCCTCCTTTCTCTGACTTAAAACCCTCACATTGAAATGGAAAATGAGGAAACATTGGGGCTGGCAATGGAGGAGTGTGGAAGTCTTTTGCTGCCAGCGTCCTCTGACAATCATCATGATCTTCCTGATAAATGTCTATTATGTTTTGTGTTGACACTTTATACAGCTGCACAGTTAGTGCACCTTTCCAGGCAGTCAGACAGAGCAGAATGTGTTTATATAAGCTATCAAGAATATAATGCTGGCTAATTCAACAAAAAAATCAATGCTTTCTATAAAAAATAAAGAAATAAAGTTAGATACGGTTAATTTTAGAAAACATCTCTGTTTCCTGTTTAGTAATTTTATGACCTATTGCCTTCTTTTGAGTAGAAGTAATACTTCCTACTTCTATTCAAAAGTATTACTTCTTCTTTTGAGTAGAAGTAAAAACTTGGATCTCATCATCAAAGGTAAATTGTTAAAATATCAGTGGAAACATGCAAAACACTTATCAGTAGGGCTTGAATGCTGTAATGCAAATACAGATAACCAGCCTAATGACTAGCAGTAGTGCATGAGAGGAATGGGATGTGTAGGAACAATGGTCATTATAAACAGTGAAGGGATCAAGCACTACTGTGTTTGTGTGAGGCTCACATGTGAGCGAGACTGTAGTAGCAGTAACAGGTTTCTCAGTTGGGTCATATCGTGTGTTGCATTATGAATTGTGTTTCTGCAATAGAAGGGGAATAAAAGTGAACACTCAGGAACCTCTGAACAGCTGGTTCTGATCTAAAGTTATAGCCGCAACTTTGTTGGTGTTAATAACATTTCTGGCAGCACATCTCTGTGAAAGCAAATAAAAAAAAGAGGAACAAAGTTCACATATTTGTTTTTTTAATAATATGTGACTATCATATCTGGAGTGATAGAAAATGTTAACTGGTGTGAGCTCTTCTCCTTTTTTGTTCTGCTGTTGGAGGGGGTTTTAGTAGAAAGCGAGGTTGATACATAAAGTAAGGCAAATCCTGAGAAAATAGAAGATTAAGAAAAGCAAGGGGAGAACCAGGAAGTTGTCACTTCCAGAACTTTCTTTTAAACCTTTCTTCCTGTTGCACATATTGGCTCCTTCTTCATGGCTTCATATTCTTGTAATTAACAACTGTGACGGCCAGTGAACATAACCTTTATTTTAAGGGGAAGTACTGACACTTATTAGGTGTTTATAGCAAAGTGGCTTTTTACTTACTTCCTTACTTACATTTGGACCAGCCTGACTTTGCCGCAAGCAATCATGTTATTTGTTCCACTAAAATACACATTACTAAGGAGAAAAAAAAGCTTCCTGCTTGCTACGTTTTTATTTTCACTAACATCTGAACAGAATTTCACTTTTAATTTATGTGTTTTACTGTTTTTGTTTTTCCTTCAGCTGCTCAAAAAACATTTAAATATAAATCAGATTCTTCCTCATTTTTAGAGTTTGGGTCAAGTTTCTGCTTGACCAAAAGAGGCTTTCATTTCCTTCATGACTGCTATCATCATGAATTTTATTTATTTTTTTGCTTTTCTAGGTGATTTTGCTCATCATCTCCCTACACCTCCTCCTCCTGTCTTCCATTCATGAGCAGCAGGGTCGAAATTAAAAGTGGCAGCCATGGATGACAAGGGCTCTGTGGGGAAGATTAGCGTATCTTCAGACTCAGTGTCCACTCTCAACAGTGAGGACTTTGTCCTCGTGTCCCGGCTGGGGGATGAGACACCTTCATCCACGAATAATGGTAGTGATGACGAAAAGACAGGACTGAAGGTAAGGATGGGTGGTGTGGAAGGATCAAGGGCCAGTACCAGATCTTCTTCGAGGGGTTTTGGGTGGTGAAGGGTGGGGACTTCCAGAAAGTTGGAAACTTGCAGTGCTTTATAAAGGTATTCATATCCCAAGAACTTTTTCTGACTTTCTTGAATTACAACCACAAACCTCAATGTGTTTTTTTGTGTGATGGACCAGAAATAAGTAGAACATAATTGTAAATTTCACATTTCTAAAATAAATAGCAACATGTCAGCATTCTCTAAAGCTAGAGCAAAAGTGATTTATATTAAGTTTTATTAATTTATTTGCAGTATATATTGCAAAAGTTGCAGATTAAGAGGTCACCATTAGTAAGGATTAATTGATTCCTCACTCACCTGTAAATCTTTTCATCTTTTCTCATGTGTAGTTTAGATTGCATTCACTCCTGACCATCTGACTAACCATTTCTTGAGTTGCTTTTTTATTCTCATTCTACACTTTTCTCATAAATTTAGATCTGAGTAATTTACTTTCACATTTTCTTTTTATCACACTCCTAAACCTCGTTATCTCTGGTTAATTATATAAATTAGAAGCTTGCAGTTTGTCTGCAGTCTAACACCTTTAGACAATGGAAGGCCATTCTTTGGACAATGACCACCATCTTCTGTCAGTCGGCTGACTCTAATAACATTATGCTTTAATGAACTGTTTTGTGGTAAACAAAGCTTTGCCTTGTTACAGTTTAGTTAATTGCTACTCATCACTTATTCTGGAAGATCATGGATTTTGAGACTGGTTATCGGTTCAGTTTTGCATTTTAACTTTGATTTTGGGCGAAGTGGTTCGCTTCTGTCTTCATACTCTTCCCTAGGTTTCCTTCACCCGTACTTCCTATGTTGAACCAGTAGATGGCGCCATATTGCTATGGAGTTGCATATCTATTTGGACACGTTGCTGTTTCTGCTGCTTCATAATGCTTGTGGATAAAACGCTTTCCCCTTTAGCTGATTTGATCAGCCGGCAGTGAAGCTTTCCTGAGGCCTTCTTGGCATCCTCAACTTGCTGTCAGATATATGAAAAGCAGCGCCCGACCGGCACGCGTTCACTTTCCTCATGTTGTAGAAAGAAATCACTCCATCCATTGAGCCCCACTCATGCTGATATCATGTTTATTTTCTTTCTTTGGCCACACATTTTCTTGCACATTTGCCCCCCAGCCAGCCCATCTAGTCAGGAGAAGAGCCAGTGTGTCTAAACTTGTTGTTTGTTATGCAGGTGATTTCAGAGGAAGGGGTCAGCTTTAAGGTCAGTCCTCTTCTCCTGCTTTTTTTCTTTTCCTTCTCTGAGAGCAATTTCTTTTGCTTTCCTTTGCTTTATCTCTGTGATGTGATTTAGTGGTGATCCTGTCTGTGATTATTCCAGCTTCCTGTATTTGTTTCACTTATTGTTGTGGGGTAACTTTGCAATATTTGGCTGTTATTGATGGTATACACTGATAGAATAAAGCTACCTGCCCGAGCTCGCAGCTATACCTGAAAATAAGTGATTTGTGTAGCATTCATTCAGCTGGAAATAGACATTTGAGTGAGGCAGTATTAGAAAATGGTCTAGATATTATCTTAATTGAGTTTGCCTTCCAATAACAGCGCAATAAGTCACTGACCTCGGTCAGTACAAAAAGCCTCCGATGCATTTAGTCTTATTTCACTCTGTCTTCCATGTGGAGATGCTATACACCGTGTACTGACCTTCACTAATCACTAATATTAAATGAAAACTGATAAAAATATATCTTTAAAGCCATCACTAAGCAAAACTTGATTTTTTTAAAGAAGATTGCGGTCACTCAAACTGAATAGTGAAATCAGGTGTAAGCTGTTGGTAAACGGTTGGGATGCGCTTGCTGTTGGCTTCCATCTCTCACGGCGATTGCTGCGCAGGACTTTGTTTCTTATCCTACGTTCGGATATTAACTTGCAATATTTTTCGCCTCTGTATTTCTGTCTTATTTTGATATGCGTGCATCAGATTGTGGGGAATGGGAGTGAGCAGCAGCTCCAGAGGGAGTTGGAGGACGTCCTCATGGACCCGTCAGTGGCAGACGCTGGGCTCGGACCGGAAGCGATGAGCGGCCTTGGCGCGAGCGACCCTGGGGTTCTTACTAACGTGACGTCCCCCGTACCGGCAGGCACCGACCCGTTAAGTTCACCTCCACCCAAGCTGGAGATGGTCCTCCCTGTCCAGACGGCCCAGGAGAGCGAGCTGAATGAGAGGTCTTACAGAGGTGAGGAAGGATGGCATTGTTTCAGTCTTAAACAAGTAAAGTAGGGCTGCAAGGAGAGAGTATTTTACTAATTGATTATTCTGATGATTAATCGATTCACCTGATAAAATTGAAGACATTACCCAGGTAAGCTTTTGAACATTTTAGAGATATTTAGTTTAAATTGAATAATTTATATTAGTTATCATTTCATCATTGACTTTAGATATTAATTTTTTTCACAGTTTGAACCAAATGGATTTATTTTTTTGCATAATTTTTTTTTTTTATTCAAGAACTCAAGAGTTGAATCCTTGAATTCTTTGTTTGATTAAACCAAACAAATCCATAAAGTAAAGCATTTTTCCATATTAGATTAAGGTGGATTTCTTCTATTACCTGAGTTCAGGGTGCTGCTCATTGGACCAGATTCCTTTCCCCTTCTGAGAAGTGCTGGAGAGTGAATGCAGAGTGAATAAGACCTGCTCATGGGTGTTCGTTCACCCATGAGCAGATCTGCGCAACACTAGCTAACGATTAAACAATTACTCAATAAGCTGACTATTATTTCAATAATTGTTTCAGCAAGGTTAATCCGATTAATTGTTCCAGCCTTAAAGTAAATGTTGTCTGTCCTCTCTTTGCTTTTTTACTTCTGCGCTCTGCAGCAGATGAATCGTCATCCGAGGGAAGCCCTTGCAGTCCAATTCCAGACGAGGACAGCGTCGTATTCAGCCAGCTAATATATCTGGGGTGTGCCTCAGTCAACGCCCCCCGAAGTGAAGTGGAGGCCCTTCGTATGATGAGCATTCTCCGAGGGCAGTGCCAACTCCCACTGGATGTCACACTTTCAGTGCCAGGCGTGTCTGAAGGCACTGTCAGGTTGGTACAAGAAAAATGTTGAGAAAGCACTTATTTAAACAGAATTCTCATATGTTGAACACATGAGACATAAGAGACCGAACAGAACACTTAAGAAGAAATCATATTTCCTGTTTTAACAGGTTGTTGGATCCCCACAACAACACAGAAATTGCCAATTACCCCATTTATAAGATCCTGTTCTGTGTTCGAGGCCACGATGGCACACCAGAGAGCGACTGCTTCGCCTTCACTGAGAGCCACCACAATGCAGAGATCTTCAGGATCCACGTGTTCCGCTGCCAAATCCGAGAGGCGGTAAGAATTCTGTTTATACTTTATAAAACATACAAAATGTATCTCAGACTTTGCTGCCAAGGTAAGGTAGGTTTATTAGATTTGATGTGGCACTGATTCACAACAAATGTCATCTGAGACCACTTAAAAAAATAAAATGTTCCAGCTGCTGTTCAGTGTAACAAATTCAATTGGTGTACTAGTTGGGAAGAGAGGAATGAGACAGAAAAAAAAATAGTCTAGGCTAGATTTTCATTTGTAAAAGACAGAGAAGGTCCTGTTAATGACTTCATCAAGGGAAGAAACACTATTTAAAATAGTAGGTCTGCACACAAACATGGCTTCTTTGGAATGAACAGCAGAGAGTGCATCCCATAGGAGCACTTTCTTCCAAACGCAGCAACACAGTTAATGCATAAAAATCTTCATGAACACTTAGCCTGAATCACAGAACCAGGAACACATTTTTCAAAAATTAACGCACAGATTGTAAGTAACAGGAGAAAATTGTACATGGCAGAAAAGCGCATGCTGTACATGCAACGGAATTGAAATCTAATAAATCAGGGAAATATCTATCCATCGTGCCATTCATATAAGCATCATGTTTTCAGTTTCGCAAACACACTGACTGAAGGAATTGACATTACAGGTATGTAAAAGGCTCGACAGATTTGATAAGGGTGAACAGATTTTGTGAAAAATTGGGTTAAAGTACAGCTGCTATGTTCAGTGACCTGATTCCTCCCACATGAAAGCACTCAGGGTAACTAAGGGCCTTCAGACAGACACTGCTTTAATAGTCCCACTTCATCCCATTGTCCAGAGCCTCAGACACCAAGAATAGATATGCTCACACCATAGCACTTAAAGAGTACTAACACAGTCAAATTCACACTCGATGTTTTTTCTAAGTAACTTGAATTCTCTGTTCTCCCATTTTCTATACGTTTTCAGTTTTAATTTCGTCCCACCTTTATTTTTCATTCCTTTCACCCAATTCCTGTGCACCTATGTGTTTAAACCATTTTCTGAGCTCAGAAAAAAATGTGTATCTTCTCACTGTGCATGCATGAAACATGCTACTCCCTTGTTCTCACACCACCTCCTTTGTGGACAAAGGCTCCTTAGCTTGTTTCCAATAATTGCTGGTTTCCTGATGGAGAGCCCCACTGTGTCTCACACCCAGCAATTTCTCTTTCTCAGCTCGCTGATGCTGGTTGTCAGCATAGATGTATTTATTAGGCTTTGCAGAACACATCTGTTCAGTTTCAAGACTTGTTTTGGAAAAATAGTTTAAACTTATTCTCCTATTTAAATTTCCCTCAGTATACTTATCAAGATTGTTTCCTCCAATTAATGGAACACTATAATGTTCACAGTTCAATGTTAATTTGTCTGATATTTCCTGTATGGATTGTAAACTTTAAAATGTCTTAAAATTAACAAGTTTTTTAGTACAAAAAAAAATCTTTCCATATTTTTTAACAGCTTTTCACCAGGTCAAACTGCAAAGTTTCACAAAGAGCAATATTTCTGCACAGTATTGAATGTTAACATACCTTGTAGGTCTGGATAAGTAAATAAAATTGAGTGTGGAGAAAATACTTGTATTTCCTACTTTCTAAATGTTGTATCCATTCATGTATTTATGTCTTCATTTATCTGTCATCCATCCAATTTTTCTGTCCAACCTTCATCCATCAGTCTATTCCTCTGTTGGTCTATCAGTTCATCCATCCATGTGTGCAAATGGATAGATCCATTTGTCTATCCATTCAGTCATTTCTTTTTCCATCAATCCTGCACAACTTCCCTTCATCTAGTTTCTGGTTTTGCTAATTTAATGTACTTTAAATTTCTATCACTATTTTATTTATTCTTCAAAATGGCTTTTGAGGGTTTGAAAACTCAGGAAAAGTAAATCTGGAAAGGTTTGGGATGTCGACATCTAAAATGTGTCAAAACCTTGACTGATTCGAAATGTCTTCTGTTTTTTTTCCCCCTTTCCAAAACGTTCCTGATGTAAAACTTATGGAAACGTCATAGACAAACCCTTGTGTGTTAGCTCTTTGTTTAAATCTCACGTTAGTTTTTGTTGGATTTGGCTTCCTAAATTAGAAATGTAAAAAAAAAGAGAGAAAAGAAGAGAAGAGAGTTTATTTAGTGGAATCAATTTCCTATTTTTATTTTTTGCAGGGGGGCAGGAGGATATATGAGAATTGGTAAATGTCCAGTCAGTATATGTCAGACTACATACATTTACAATGAGTGTGCTGGAAAAGCTCATTCAAGCTGTAGAAGAAGAAATCCATCTGAAAACAATAAAATCTGGAAACAGTTACTTGAACATTAAGCTGAGCAGGGAACAACACTTCTATTGTGTTAAATGTTATTCTTTCTATCAACACATGGGTAAGACCCCCTCCATTTAGCTTTCTTAACCCCCCCTAACTCTCTCTTCCATTCTCATTTGGTTCCTTATGAAATAGCCTTTTTGCAGTCCCCTAATGTTCTTCCTCTTTACCAGGGACAAAACAAACACTGCTTTATTCTCAGGTCTTAAATCAACAAAGAAAGTCTTTTTACCGTATTCATTGATAACAGCAGTTGCCCCACATCATCTCCCTGTACCCAAAGCTTTGATGTTTACCACTTTTAGAAATGATCAAAAAGTGCTTTAAAGTCAGCCTCAAGCTGGGATAGAGGGGTCTTCTTTAACACAGACACATCTGTCTGTGATAATCTAAAGTTAAAGGACTCACTGGGGGAAAGTTACATTTAGAGAATCTGACTAAATTATCGCTTCCTTCTTGGAAGGCTCTACCTGTACCCAGTTTTGATTTTGGAGATTTACCAGAACCCGTTCTACTGCTTCTCGTAATCCAGACTTGTCTGGTTAATATTAAGGGTCCATACCTCAACCGGCTAATTCTTCTCCAAAAATTATGTTAAATGGCCAACTTCCTCAACTTCCTCTCCAGAAACAATTGACAAGACGAGGGAAACATACTAACATCAGCCGACACCAATGTTGGTGTCAATATATTGTGCATCTGCTTTTGCTTGTTACTTATCCTTTCAACTAGGGCTGCACAGTATATGAACACCTATGACAATGGAAATAAAACATTTTGAAAAGAGTGAGGATATGTTATTTTTATACTTGGAGATAATTTGGTGCTTTTTCGTGCTGCAATCTTAAGAGATGGGGTCATTTGGACTCCACAAGTGCACGGTCTGGCAGGGTCTCACTGACCCAATGTATGCTTTTAGAGGTTTTTATTTTGAATGGTTTCAGGAATTGATGGTCTGACAGAGCAATCCTCCCCAGAACGCCCGTTTCACCGGGTGATTGTGACTTTTGTCTTGTTCTTCCCAAACATTGCGCTACGACCACAGGAGGGTTAAATAATAAAGCACGTACTTTGCAGCCTAGTGACTTAAAGGGAATAAAAAAGCTAAACTCTTGGCATGTTTTCACATTAACTACTAAATAAAGGCTTTTCTTCTTTTGATCTTATATAAAATTTGTTCAATTAAAATTTTCATTTAATAAATTAGTTTTGGTGGAAGTTGTTCAGAGCCACCGGATGGACTAAATACACACACACACACCCCTAAGCTAGACAAACACATGCAACACATCACTCCATTCATAAGCATAGTTACTTTTCCATGGAAAGTAGATGGTCTTATGACAACTTACGTAAGCTCACTTTGTCTTTTGTTTAGCCCTCTAGTGTAGCTTCAATGCTGTGTATGCATTGGTCATTTAGTAACCACATTGTAAAAAGCTCAAGCACTCTTACCCACCAGCAAGCATATGTTTAATATTCTGAGTTGTCTAAAAGCTATTAAAACATGTTTTTTTATTTTTTAAAACCTGCAAAAGAAAAACTTAGCTATAGTTTCTTAATGACTTTACAAGAACCCCTAATAGATATCATAAATAAATCTTACTGAAACAGAGACTTTGAATAAATTATGTCAGAAATGTATTGTATTTGATTATATTTCTTTTCCCTCAAGTATTTCCTTTTGTTAGTGGTTGATTGCATGTTGTTCGCCTCTGCTCCCAGGTGAGTCGGATACTGTACAGCTTTGCCACAGCCTTCCGGAGGTCAGCCAAGAAGGCCCTACTGTCATCTCAGCAGAATGCCCCACTCACTCCTGACAGCGACTTGTTCACCTTCACTGTTAGTCTGGAAATCAGGGAAGATGATGGGAAGGGTACTTTCAGGTAAATTCACATTCAAGATTTTGTTTGTACTTGTGTAATTTAGAGATGTACCGGTTAATCATTATCAGATTATTATTTTCTCTTGATTGACTGCTCAAATAATGGAGAAAACATTATTTTTTACCTTCTAAATCTGTTAAAACCAAGCAACTGATTTACTTTTTAGAAACTAGATAAAAATAGACACATGCTTTGATGTATAAATAGGAAAAATCTTGTAATTCCTTCACTTTGTATTGAATAGAATAGTTGTTGAGAGAAACGAGAAACATGCACACAGGCTCTTCCTAGTGCTGCAGATAAGGAAGCAAAACAGAAGGTTCCTGCCTTTGCTACATCTACATTCATCACATCTTTGACCTATTTTTAATTTTATTTTTGTTTTTCTGTAATGCTGAGTCACGTCCATGTGTTCGCGAGAAAGCCTGCTCTACATGATTGAATCACATGGAAAATAAAGCAAAAAAAAAAAACCAGAATTATTTTTAGGCTCCACGTTTCCTCCTCATTAGCTTTGGGTTCATTATTATTAGTGTCCTTCAAACAGGAAGTTTGAATGTAGGGTAATTTTTCTGTATTATGAGTTTTTTCCTTGTGTAAAATACTTGATGTGATATACAATGCTGCGTGGAAACTGCAAAGCTTCTCTGCAGCATCGTGTTGCTAACGGGCTTTTCAGTCTTAAAGTGGTAGAGAGTTTCTTATAAAGTTAAAATGGGACGCAGTTTGAAAGCTTCTAACCAATAGATTTCTACGAGTCATTATTCAAAAGGAGACATGCTTTGGTTATCGGACTACATCCTGGAATTCACAACGTTATTGAAATACTTGTCATATATTTCAGAGTGATTGATATTGTTTCAACTTGGCTTACTCAACTTTAGATTTTCTTTGGTATTTCCGCAGAAATTTATGTCAGTGGGGCTTGGAGGATGTTGATTACTGTTTCTGTCAAAAACCCTGGTGCTGCTCCAGATTCACAAACTGTGCAGGACAATGAGCAGAGGCTGTTCGAGTGCGGCTTATGGTGTAGTTTGATTTTGATTTAATGTCTCTTTTCTAAACTTGACCCCTTTTTATAAAGGTGTAAGTTCCGTCAACCTGTCCAGTTTTTCAGTTTCACATTTAACATCCAACTTGTGTCTGTCTGTAAGTAGAATATTTAGTTAAATCTATGTTATACTTTCACAAGCATGAATTTTCTTTTGTATCCATTTTCAGTGCTGTTGCAAAAGACAAGGACAAACAGAGCTTCAAGCTTCGTGCTGGACTGGACAAGAAGATTGTAATTTACGTCCAACAGAGCTCCAACAAGGAGCTGGCAATTGAGAGGTAAAACACTCCACCAAACATCCACAGTTAGATTCGTAGCGATTTGCAGTGCTGAGCTAAAACGTTCATAAGCCTTTTTTCACTTTGTTTCGTGTTTATCCAATGTATCTGCATTTCTGCATAATTTGTGCAGAATTATCAAGTAAAGAAAGTGTTTCTTTTTAATTAGCATGATGCTGCCACCACCATGTTTCACTGTCTTCAGGGTGAAACACACTACGTGGCATTATTTTTCTGCCACGTAGAGTGTTTAGCATATTTATCGGATAAAATAACAATAAGATACACTAAAACACTAAAATATATATTTATAACTAACAGAATGTGGAATAAGTGTTGTATATAAGTGGGAATTATTGTAATGTAACATTAAACATTTCGATTCCCATTCCGCTTCCTTTCACTTTTGAGGCCCTCACATTTTCCCATAATGTTTGACTGAGAAAAGTAAATAAGGAATGTCAGTATTACAGAGACTCTCTGGAGCCCTGTGACTCAGTGGAGACAGCTATTGTTTTCAAATAGTTCCTTAACTGCAGCTGCTATACTTTCTTTGTTCAGACAAAGCAAAAATAGGGAGAATTGAGCTGCACAACACCCCTGGGAGAAATTACCGAAATTTAATCTCGACTAAATGTTAAACTGATGGTTATCATTTACCTTTTTATAAATGTTACCATGTCATCAGGATTCAGATACGTCTTTTAAGCCAGGTCATGGGAGTGTCCAAATTAAGGAAGTTCTGCAAAAGTGTAGTAAAATCAACAAGATTAGTTTGCCAAAAAGAAGCATGCTCCTCTTTTTGGTCCGACTCATGCTTGAATCTGAACCAGATGTTAATAAAAAAGCGATCTCTCAATTGTAGTTGATTAATTCAGAACATCTTCATGTCTCTGCGTTGGGGTTTAAGTAGCCCAGGGCAGCTGTGATTTAGTCCACTCTTACTCACAGCCCCTCGTTTTTCAAGCTTTAATAAATCTGTTAAATTTCAGCATTCCCAGCAGACTTCCATTTTCTCCTTGAGTTGTTATTGTTTCATAATGTCAGAGAAAGTGAGGACTGAAAGAATGTGTTTAGTCTTCTCCATGGTCTGGACTGTGTTAGACCATCCGTTCAGGAAAATATTTCTCCTCATTTATGTAATGGGTCAAAACTTTCACTCTATATAGAAAGGAGTTATTGTTTTACGCCTTGTTCCCCTCTGCCTTGTTTCTTTTTTCTTGTTTTTTTTGTTGCTTTTTTTCCCTTATGTAATCCTAATCAAATCACACTTCTCTATTTCCCATCCGCACATGCGTGTTTATTATTCTCCAGGTGTTTTGGACTCCTGCTCAGCCCGGGGAGAAATGTGAAGAACAGTGACATGCACCTGCTGGACTTGGTGGGTGACTGTTTTTATTTATTTATTTTTTGCTTGTGTATTGTATGTGTTGTGTTTCTGGGTGCATTTGCCAATGTGCTCCAACATGTGTGCCCGACAGGAGTCAATGGGAAAGAGCTCAGATGGGAAGTCTTACATCATCACAGGAAGCTGGAACCCCAACACGCCTCAGTTTCAGGCTGTGAATGAGGAAACGCCCAAAGGTAAGAGCCAAAAATGCTCTCTCAAGGTTTAGATAAGACTGAATTGTTCTCACACTTATAACAAGGTTGGTACTCAGTTGGTAATTTTAGTCAAATTTCTATTCCAGTTTGTGAAATATGTCATATATTCATACGACTTCTCACCAGTTGGAGTGTGTGATTGTCTTTCGTCTTTTTAAAATTTTTTTCAGATAAATTCATGTACATGACGACTGCAGTAGATTTGGTGATTACAGAGGTGGAGGAACCGGTCCGTTTTCTGCTGGAGACGAGGGTTCGAGTTTGTTCCCCAAACGACAGGCTGTTCTGGCCCTTCAGCAAGCGAAGTTACACTGAGACCTTCTACCTTAAACTACGACAGGTTTGTCTCTATGACCAGACATCGGCTGTGGCAACATTGTTCTAGTAAAGTGGGTTTTAGATGGTCAGTTGACTCTTCCCATTTTTTTTAATGTTTTTTTTTTTTTTTTCTTACAGATAATTTTTTATGAATATAAGTGTATGTATGTTACTTTTTATTTAAGTTGCTCTGACCAAACTGAGCTAAGCTGACTTAACCGATTTATTTGAGCAAAAATTTCCTAATATGACTATTAACAAAAATCTATTGCATGAAGAATTTGATGTTATTTAAAACCGAAAAACAAAAGAAAATATTTTTTCTACTGATTACTTGGTCCCAGGATGGCTGATTAGAGAGGAAGCAAGACCAGTAAATTTAAAGAAAGAAAAAAAATTACATCTTTAAATCTTTTTTTCTTCGTTGCATTAATTTCTCTAAGAAAATCAATGGTTGTGCGCCACTTTTTTACCTCCATTTGTTGTGTAATAATTAAACACACAGGTTCACAAAATAGAGTTTGTATAAATTGAGAAGATGGAATTCCTCTTTGGTCCCTTTCTGACTAGCCGTTAGCTACAAACGAATAAAATCACCATGTAAGTTATCTACTGCTGATAGGATAACAACCACACTTCAATAATTCTGATGCATTGGTTTTAAATATGAGCTACTGGAAAAGTTGTGATCAGCAGAAGTTATCTTGTTGGATAATTAATGTTAACTTGTTTTGTATAATTTAATATCAGTACAAATCCAGCTGTTGTATAAAGGCCTAGTAGGTTTGCTGGGGACCTTAGTGACTCAGTATTCCCCGAGACGCGTTACAAAGTTGTAAAACAGAAACAAGCCCCCTTCCTGTAAATCATTATGCTTTCTTCTCTTCTCAGATGGAGCGAAAAGAGCGAAAGAGTCCTTCCTGTGACACACTTTATGAGGTGGTGAGTTTGGAAAGTGAAACGGAAAGGGAGAAGAGGAAAACCACAGCTAGTCCAACCATCCTCCCGTCTGGGCCCGGGACCATGGCTCCTTCACCGCCGGAGGATGATGAAGAGGAAGGTGATCAACCATCTTTCTGCTACAGCCAACAAGAGGGATCTATAAATTAGTTTACACATGAACACTGGAGACTGTCCAGACCCCAGAAATAATAAATAGTGCTGCTTTTGAGCCTCTTGAAATTAATAAAACTTACACCACACAACTTAAATGGGTTATTTAAGTATTTGTTATCTGATTTATGCAGAACTTCACCGAAGAATGAAAATCTGTTCCTGTGGGGCAGCACCAAATTTAGCCATGGAGTCTAGTGTAGTTGAAATCATGCACTTTTTCTTACAGAACTGTTTGTTCTGTCTCATCCTGGGTACATAATCAGCAGACATTGTTTTAGTCAGGGATTTTTGCTTGACTGTAAGACGTGACAAAGGCTGCAAAATTAAATAATTTGTTGTGGATGGATTCCTTTTTTACCTGTTGGCACAGCTGTGACTTTATAGTGTTTTTTTTTCTTTTCTATCAGTTGCTTTTTTTTATGTGAACTGTAGCCATAAAAATAATACACAATGCACAATGTTGCTTTATTGATCCTCATGGGGAAAATTCAGTCATTACATCAGATTTTTTTTATTGTAGATTCTGTTTATTTGGTAAAAATAAAACACCTTTTTCGGGCTAATTATCTCACCATCTTGCTTATGTTCTTCTCATTTTACATACACTAATAAAGCAAGAGTGTGCTGAATGTCTAACCAAGGATTTTGCTTTCTATTTGCCTTGCTTTGTGTCCAGATAACGATGAGCCGCTGCTCAGTGGGTCTGGTGACGTTTCAAAGGAGTGTGCAGAGAAGATCCTTGAAACCTGGGGAGACTTGTTGTCCAAATGGTGCGGCTTTGTTCCCCTACTAATTTTGTTCTTTGTCATTTGACTTTGGTGCATTGAATACATGCGGATCGGGTTGCATCTATTCTAAAGGTCATCACTTGCTTATTAGAGCTTATTAGGATGGTTTTCCTCGCCACTTACCATAATTTTAACAAGAAACTTGTGACCAACTCTATAAAAAACAGCAGTTTAACTAGATGTAATTCAATAAAAGCATATCCATCTAATTTTATACTTACAGTTCTTGTTCTGAAGAAAAGATAAGTTATATTTATTATTTATTATGAATGTAGATGTATGTCTTTGAAGGGCAACAAAAGAAAACATGATGCTCTGTAGGTTTTTGTTTTTTTTGGTTTGTTCTCAAATACAAGAAAAGGAATCATAAGATAACGCTCTGACCCTTTTGGTGACTTTTTTTGTGTGAGTAAAATAAAGAGACTGTGTTCTTGCAGTTTGAGGTCAAAGCGCTCCAGCAAATCACAAAAAGACCTTTTAAGTTGTTGTTCCCTGAGGACCAAACCTGGCAGTGATTGCATCACATGCATGGGCACGCTCAAATAAAAATCACCTTCGCTGTGTCTGCACAAAATACCATGGAGTTATGCAACATAACCCTTGGAACAAATAAGCACATAAACACTGTAAATAGATTTAAATAAATTTTAAAGATGGGGGAAAGTAAGAACATTATTAGAGAGAGAGCATTTGCTTCTTTACTGATTTCTGTTTTTGCTTTATTTGCCACACTTAAATGTTTCAGATCATCAGACAGGCTATATCAGATAAGTATAAGCTGAAAACATGCAAAATGACTTTTTAAATGATGATTTCATCTATTGAGGTGTAAATAAGTTATCCAGAGCAAGACGGCTCTATGTAAACAAGTATTTACTCCTTAAACCAAATAACTTCTTGTACCGTTATTGGTGGCAACAACTTCCATCAAGCATTTGCGACAACATGGTGGCGAGTATTTTGAAGAGGAGAAATTGTAGGACACTCTTCTTCTTCCTTCTTTCTCCTGCAGGATAAGAGGGTTTTTTGAGGATGAACAGAGTGTTTAAGTTTAGAGCACATCTCAATCAAATTGCTACAGGATAAGGGGAAGTTGCTTATTTGGACACATACTTTCCCTCAATAATCAGAAATGTACATGTTTTTGATCTGAAATGAAGTGTGGCAAAAAACCCAAACATAGGTGAGGTGAATTAATGCTGTTGTTATAGCACTATGTCTCTGAATAAATATAATAGTCATTTATTCTGACACGTTGGACTTAAGAAAAGTGGCTTCTAAGTGCATAGAAAGCTTAAAAGTGTTTTAAAAGAAAAAAAGCATAACATTAAGTTTTGTATTTGAGGAATTTTTGCTTTTTACTCTGTTATTTTACTGCTATTGCCAAAAACTGCAAGTGGTGAAATACAGCACGGTTATCCCGACAGAGTAGATAAATTACAGTCAAGTTAAATATTCAGAACTAGATTAATTGTATTTTTATTGTAAAATAATAACGTTTTTATCTAGGATTGATTTCTTCCTCTTGTGGAATGTGGGAGCTTCAGCATGTAAATCATTGTTTTATTCGTCTTACGTTAAATGAGGAGCCCTCATTCTCTGATCTTACTCTCATAAACTATCAATGAAAACACAACTCAACTCTTGATGACTACGGAAAACACTTTTTTGAGCCCAAACAGCAGCAAAAAACGTTTTATTTTTTGCCAAACTGCACTAAAATGACGGCACAGGTAAAAAGGAAAAGAATAGGGTGTGGTGATTAAACGCTAAATTATGCTTCTGTTTGCCTCCGTCTCATCCAGGCACATGAACCTATCTGTGCGTCCAAGGCAGCTACCAGCTTTGGTGCGGAGCGGCATCCCTGAGGCACTCCGCGGGGAGGTTTGGCAGCTTCTGGCAGGCTGCCACAACAACGACCACCTGGTAGAAGAATACCGAACTCTCATCACAAAGGTGAGACCACACAAGGACTTCTAATGTTTGGGACAAATCTATATCTGTGGGGCCTTCTTGTGTGGAAGCTGTTTTTAAACTCATACGTATGTTCTCCTTATTATCAGTTCAAACTTGTGATTGGGATTACATTCTGGAAGGAAAAATTTCGTTACGGTTTTGCGTTAAGACATTGCTCTATATTTACAGAACCTAAAAAGTACATGTTGAATAATAAGCGGTTGACTAAATAGAGAAGAGAGAATATTTTACAGTTTTTCCACTGGGGTTGGCCCTAATGGTGATTCTTAACCGGTTCTGAAAAAGATCTAGTTTTTCCAACACCTGATAGCCAAGTTGGAGCCAGACGAGTCAGAGGTTTGTCCTTTGACTTCCAGCACATTTTTTATTTAACTAAGGCAGGTTTGTTTTTTTGTTGTTTTTCTCCTTTAGAACATTGTTGTTGTTGTTCTCCGTAGCAACCGTCCGAATTTATTTGTGGTTCTTTAGGAGCGCACCTCGGGTTACACCAGTGGCCATGTTTCATAAGATCTTTGTTTCACATGTGCTTGTAAACTTGTGATGGTCACAGCCGGTTCTCTCTAGATGAGGCTATCAGATAACTCTGTTATGCAAGCGCTACACCTTTGTTCCTAAATAGAAAACGGCTTTTTTATTGTTCAGTGAAAATTCAAATTACACTTTTTTGTACTTTAAACAGGACAAAAGTGTCAGCGACATGTACGCCACTTAACGCTTACAGACACCTGTGATAAAGAAAAATACCTCTCGAAAATTTGTAAAATAAATGTTATCTCACTCTGCAACATTAAATTAAATATTAATTTTAAAGTAACACTTATTTAATAGCAAAAAATAAATAAAGGTGGCACATTAACTAGCAATTTAAACATGTCCTGTAATGTAACTTTAACAGAAGCCTTTTTTTAAGTTTGTTTTTTCAAGTTTACTGTTACTGTTATTAAATTTTATTTAACTTTACTTTTAGATTAATCTAATCTAAAGGGATTTATTTATTTTCCCTTTTCTATTAAATCAAGGAAGCATGTTAAGAGATAAGTTGTGTGTGTGTCAAGAATAACACTTCAACACTTGAATACAGTTTGACTAATATTTTGTTTAAAATATTTTAGTATTATTGTTCAGATTTGTCTGTGTCTCTGCAATGTAATGATATTTAATGTTTAAATTCCAGTCTGATAGAAAACTGGCATTTCAGCTTGTGCTACTCTGAAATTGGTTTGGATGCGATCTGATCTTACATCGCTACATTTATGGTTAAAGTCATTGTTTTGTGGTTATTGTTCTCATGTAAAAGCAACCTCCCTAGCAGCAAGCTGGCTCCTAGGAGGTAACATGTTGGCCTTTCTGCTTTCTCATTTCCTTTACCTGAATTGCTATAAAGGTCTTTTCTCATCACCGTCTGTACATGAAGCCTCATGTTCTCATGTTCTTGATATCTGTTCATTCTTAGATGAACATGGATCAGTAGGGAAAGTCAGTTGTATTTGAGTTTTATTCAGTTAAAAGCACAGAAATCATGTTATTATCCCTTTGGCATGAATGGTACGAATGGAATCTCAACTTTAATTTTGACATCAATAACAGTAAATATCCACTGGACAGGAATTCATTACAGAAGCTCTTAAGTATTCAAGATATTTACATCAGCCAGGAGACACACTCACTAGGATTTGTGTTTCCTGCTTTGAAAGAAGACACCAAAAAAAGTTTTGAAAATGTCCAAGCAGTTGCTTTTCTGTTGTGCGTCATGTTCTTCTTTCCCAAACTCCCGCAGTTCATTCTGGCCTTGATGCTTTGGCAACAGTGATAATGATCTGATCTGTTCAGCTTTTGTTAGTTTACTATATTAAGAATAAACTAAAGTGGAAAGTAACATATATGGTTAAAAGTGTGCTGAAAAGTTAACCTGCATAATGTTGTTGCTGCTGTCAGCACTGAATAAAAAAAGCATTTTTCCATGTTTTCCAAAGGCAGTGCTTTACCAATTTCTGACAACTGCTTTTATTGTTGGGCCTCATTTTTTGCTCTGCTTTCTTCTCAGAAAGTACTTGTAATTTCAGCTCTCAAGATGAAGCGGTTAGTCAGGTTTACTTTAAAAATCTGCTAGTTTTTATTCAGTTTAGAAATACTTTATTAATACCAAAACAAAAAGGAAATTGAATGTTGTTATATCGGTTCAAGCAATTATTGGTGATGAGGTCTGAGGGTAGAAAGGATCTCCTGTAGCAGTCTGTACTACAGTCCGTCTCTTTTTAGTAATGGATCATAACTATTGCCGATGCATTTAAAAAAACAAAAAAAATAGAATATTATTGACAATGTATTTATTAAGTTAACAAAGCTAGTAAATGAAAGGATTGAAGTAAAACCTTTTTGAGAGTTCTGGAGGGGATTATGAGAAAGTAGCTGGGAATAAACTGGTACTTAACTAAGTTTGTGTTGAATATAGTTATATAGTTGTTGAGTGAAAACAATAGAATTTTTCTGTTGGTTCAAATTAAAGTGTAATTTGGATTTTTACTTTATGAATCACTAGTTGAGCATGATTTTATATTGCACTGTTATTGTTTGTTTATTATGTTTTATTTAATAAACAAACCGAATACAACCAATCTTATCCTAAGTATAATACAGAAATAATCTGCACTGTCCACACACAGACTGATCAAATAAAAAAAAAAAGCAAGTTCTTTTAGGAAGAAAATGTGTTTCCAACATGAAATAAAGCAAAGCTAGTTTGGAATGAAGAGAGTTAAGCCACACATTTCCTCAACTTAATTTGTGCAGGGCTCTATGTTGACATTTGAATTCATCTCCATGTATGACTACATGCTACATCCTTTATTAATGCACATTCGGTCTGTGCAGTAATTAATTGCACAGTTGTTTGGTTAAATCTTCGCTGCATGAGTAATAGCTGCCTTATTTGCTTAATAGTGAGCAGGTTTCCTGGACAACAGTGTTTTGCTCATTAACCTAACTTTAGCAGTAATGAAAAGCCACTCACTGTTAGATTAAGTCCTGGCAGATTACTGATTATTTTTTCACAGAAATTGGATTAGTTCTTTACAGCGGTCGCACTGCACTGTTGGTTAAAAGTAACTGTGTCTTCCACCAGTGTCAGCTCCTGGACATGTTACATAAGGTAGCATAGTTCACACAGTTAGCAGGGCCGACTTATACTGGACTTGGTGACAAGGGACATGTCATCATATTTACTTTTCCCCTCTGCTTCACGATTCTTTGCTTATCACTGTTATTTTTGTCCCAAACTTCTGCAAGTCCTCCTCTTTCTTGATAGGCTGCTTGTTTTGACTCTCATCCTCATCTCATCCCCCCCCATTCCTTCCCCTCTTCCAGCCCCTTAGTCCTACTGTCATCTATTTTTAGCTCCTCGTGTAGTGCACTGAGGAGGTGCGTGAAAGCAGGGGGAGAGTGTCTGGATTGTTGGGGAGAAAGGTGCAGGCGTGGGGGTGTGCATGTGTGTATTCAAGACTGTGTGGGTGTGTCTGAGCCTCCATCACGCTGCCCGAAATTTCCTTGCACGAGGCAAATTCTGCATTCTTCAGAAAGTCATCAAGGATGGGAGACAAAGTGCTGTGCTAAATCTGACAGTAATTACTAACCGCTGAATTTGCTAATTTTGGATTTTGAGTAATTCAGTGTAATCTGCCCATCATGTGAGCTAGAATAGTGTGAGCAACTATGCTCACAAATGTTCATTAGACTCTAGGCAAAGCTGCGGATTTGCCCATGTGATTAAAAAAACCTGCTGTTGACAGCGTTGAGAAAGGCGGGATGAAATAATTAGATTATGCTCTGTTGGTGGGGTTTATTTTCTACAAGAGCAGGATCTTCCATAAAAGAAGATTACTGTAATTAACACATTACAGTAATAATTTTAAAAGTTTGCCTACCTTGATCTTACTTTTTTCACTAGATACTGTTTTCCTGAGCACATGTACAGATAATTTGTCACAGATTAGAAGAGGTTGATTTCACCTTAGTCATGTCTGATTGTTATTCAGTTGATTAATACAAAATGAAAACGATCTCTTAAATATGTTAAAACTGAATACAATTTAAAATATATCTTAATAAAACAATCTAGGGTTAGACAATTTTTTTGTTTCAGTCAACAACCTGTACCACATATTTTTCTGAAGGGAAAAAATCACTATCGGTTAAAGTCAGAATTAGTAGGTCCAACCTCAAAGAAAAAAGAATTGTTATTGGTCAGAAAAAGCTGATAGGTACATCTTTCTGTTTTACTCCCCCTATTTTGGTCTTTTTTTGTGTTCCATGTTTTTAAATGTAACCTTGTTGGTTTCACATTAAAGCAAATTTAGATAGAATGAACTGACTCTGCAATGATGAAGCTGATAGAATTTCTTCGGGGATTACCCAAGGAATATTTTCTTCTGTAAATCCACAAAAATATCACAGTTTCTATGAGTCACATTAGTGGCTTCAATCTTGCTACAGATGCAGACATTTTAATAGTTCTCTTTATGCGACTGTGCACCATTTTGCTTTCTTTTTTTTTATGGCAAACAACTTTGCATTCTAAGGATTATTATTATTTGTGTAACATTATGACTGCATCTTTTGAGCTATAATGCATTCACAATGAAGGCTTATAATCCCTTACTGTTTGAGCATATCATTACCACATGATGTTGCACTTGCAATCATGAGTTCTCAGCAGAATGCCTGAAGCATTTGGCCCTTTATTCTAGAAAACGTCTGTAGTTATCCCTGCCACAATATTATTCGACTTCAGAGGCTTTTGTTGTTTTTGAGTCTGCAAAAACACATTACAGACTCAAAATAGCATTCTCAGATTTTCTTTTTGGGTAAGTAAAGATGCTGAACGTTAGCTTTTTTTGTACTTGAGCTATGCACATACATCATTAAACTATTTAACATTACTGTGTCATGTATCCCTTTATCCTCTGTGGATTTTCTTTTGCATAATAGTAGAGAAGTTGCAGTCAAGATTTTGTGGCTGCTTTATGTTTATGTACAGCTTTGCTTTATTATTAGTAAGGAATAAATGCCACTGTCTTAGAACAACCAGGAAATTGCCATTTCATTGTTGAATATTGTGATTATAATATCAATTGCAATTACTCCCCATACTCTTTACTGTATTTCCCTTTTTGGTTCAGGTATTTAAATGACAATGAAAGGCCATCCAACTGGCCATGTATTATAAACAAACAGTGTTGCTGTATGTATTTGAATTCCAATTGCAATTGCAACCACATTATATGCAATAATGTAATTGCAGAAGACACTTTGGTTTATTGAATACTGATATTTAAAAAGTTATGTTTGTCCTTGAGATAAATTTAAAAATATCAGCAGCATCCACACAGATACAATTTCTGCTATTTCCCCCTTCAACCTAAATGATAATTTTCCAGAGTTCTAAACTGCACTGATTGTTGCTAATTATGGTGGTGTGAGACTGATTCAATCTCGACGTGATTATTAGAATAATTTGCACATAAAAAAAACAAAAAAAAAGTAAGAGGTGAGAGGTTGGGGGAAGGAAACAGTCTCGTGTTTTTGTGGATGATGATTGGTTGGAGGCACTGAGACTGGGAGGAGCTTCAGTGCTGCTGTTTCTGTAGACAGAGGCAGAAGGAGGGAGACGGCGTGTGAGAGAGACGGCAGAGCAGGACAAATGAACACAGAGGGGTTCTCCCAGCATCGGTATGCCTGCCTTTAACATTTCAACTCCAGACAAAGTTTCTGCTCTTCAGGTGGGAAATAAACCTACAGGTGTGTTTTACTCCACCTTTGTGAGGACTGGTTTTTGACTTCCGAAACATCACACTCTGCTGACTTTGTACCAGCGTACAGTATTCTGTTGGGATCTTACAGTGAAGGACCAAAGAGAAGCTGACACTCAAATACGTGCAGATGGAAACCTGGTGAAAGAAGAGGAGAAAAGCCAGAAAAGTGGGAAAGTGGTTTGAAGGACAAAATAAGAAGCAGATTACGCTTAATCGGTTCTTTAAACAATGACTTTTCTCTGGAGGCTTTATCAGTGACCTGATGGACTACAAATTGATAGGAGCTACAGTCTGAGATTTCTGGATTTGCATCTGACATTGAGGACATTAAAATATTCATAAGTGTCACGTTCCTGGCAGTTTTCTTCATCTGTGCCTTTACCTGGGAACCTCCAGACGAAGGTTTTTACCTTACCAGTACTGTAACCGTGCCAGCTCTGAGGACAACATCAGGGAACTTTCTGACACCTTTATCTGCCCTTTCAATCCTTCCTGTGTTTGAAATGGAGCATGGGGGGTCTTTGTTTGGACTGAAACCAAACTGCTGATAAATACAGCCAAGCTACCAGCCGTAATAGTGGCTTTTTGGATTTATCGTACCCTTTAAGGGCCCCCTTATGTGTTTTACTGCCTGAGATCATGAATTCCTCCCTGGATTCCCTGAACCAAAGCTCGCTGGACTCAAATTTATCCACCCCCTTCTGCTTACTTGAAATTGGCTATTCCCAGATTTTTAGCACATGCCTCCTTGAGGTATCTGTCATCCTCCTCCTCACTATCCTTATTATCTGTGGCAACTTGGTGGTGATATTTGTGTTTCACTGTGCCCCTCTGCTCAGCCAGCACACCACGAGTGCTTTTATCCAGACTATGGCATATGCAGATCTGCTAGTGGGAGTCAGCTGCCTCTTCCCCTCCCTGTCTCTGCTTCACCATCTGCAGGGATTGGATCCCAAACTGACCTGCCAGGTGTTTGGATACATGGTTTCAGTATTGAAGTCTGTTTCAATGGTGTCCCTCGCATGCGTGAGCGTAGACCGCTACATCGCCATCACACGGCCTCTGACTTATTCATCTCTGGTCACTCCATGTCGGGTGCGCTGCTGCATCATTCTAATATGGTTCTACTCTGCCTTGGTGTTCCTCCCATCTTTTCTTGGGTGGGGGAAGCCTGGCTATCATGGAGACGTGGTCGAGTGGTGTGCAGTCGAGTGGAGGACTAGTCCGGCGTTCACAACCTTCATCGTTGCTCTGCTCTACGCCCCAGCTGCTCTCACAATCTGCTTCACATACGTCAACATCTTCAAGATCTGCAGACAGCACACTCGGGAGATCAGTGAGCGCCACGCTCGCTACAGACCACAACAGCAGCAGTGTCCCGGACTGACTGCAGGAGCAGTCATGAAAGATTGCACCACAGTAGATCAAGGGCAGCTTCCCCAATTGTTCCAATCGCAGAAGACCCAGCATCACCAGCCTCAGTATCAGCAGTCTACTTACCCTGAAAAGCGATACGCTATGGTATTGTTTCGCATAACGAGTGTGTTTTACATCCTCTGGTTGCCCTACATCCTGTACTTCCTGTTGGAGAGTGGAAGAATATACCACCACCCTGCAGCCTCGTTTCTTACCACATGGTTGGCTATCAGCAACAGCTTCTGCAACTGTCTCATTTACAGCCTTTCCAACTCAGCATTTAGAAAGGGCCTAAAACGCCTCTGCTCCTTCTGCCTGCGGCGCGGCAGTGATGGCTTTGGAGTCGGGAAAACCAAAAAGGCGTTTGTTGGCTCAGTCGAAAAGGGATGCGCAAAGCAGTGGTATGGATATGACAATGGAGACATGAGAGTTGGCACAACATGTCATGTGTAGTTCAAATGGAGAGGAAAACACAGATGCTAAAATGTCATTGGAACTAAAATGAACTTTCGGCTCTTCAAATCTCTTAATATCTGCTTACAAGAGATGGAAGAAGGTATCGTTCAGATTGTGCTTTCCCTGACTCTCCCTTGACAAGCCAGCAAAGGTAGAGAATAAGAATGAAAAGGATAGTAATATGAAACAAAAAAGAGTCTATATTAGTCTTTCAAGGTGTTTCATTTGATGATGTGAACACAAGTTCATATGGACAGGAGGCTGACAGATGGAGGGTTCTGGTATAAAGAAGAAGAAGGTCTCCATGTCCTCAGTGCGAGTAAATTCTTTAAACATTGGACATAATGTTTATCTGCTGATGCTGCTTTGGGAACTGAATACTTGATTTTGTCCAAACAACCAAATGATGCTAGAAGCAGAAAGTTCTCATGAAAAGTTTTATGAGCTTCGTTTGGAGCAACGTGATATTCGCTGTGAGTGAACACAATTTGTCGCATTTCACTTAAAAAGAAAAAAAAAAAGATGTCAGTCCAATCAGTTCAAGGAACTGATGTGACTTAATGAGACTGTCTGTAAAGACCAAGCAGAGTCAAACTGATCTTTAAATAAGTGTTATTTATTGATGTTGTTAAAATGTCTGTTGAAAATGTGGGTTTGCACTGTGCACCTGTTATTTGTTAAAAGGATCCAGCTTTGGTATACGACTGCTCAACTGCCAAAAATCAAATGTAGGGTTCAGTAATATCGATGCTAAAAGAGTCGCAATCAAAAATATAAGTCATTAACAAAATAAAATAATTCTTAAATTGATTATTTGACCTTTCACTTGATGATATTGTCAAAATCTCTAAATAGTAGTCCAATATTTGTGTTATTCTTTTAGGTTTTATGCTACAGTCCACAATGTTAAAATCAAACAATAAAATAGTTCTAAAACTATATAATAAAGCGTTTTCATTGAGTAATCAATTACTGAAAACAAATTCTAATTGCAAATATTTAATTATTTATTCATTTACTTATTCAATTTTTAACCTTTAAAGACATAATGTCATTGAGTGGTGGCTAATTCTGCTACATTGTGATTGGACAGTAGTTTACGGTGGTGCATAAATCCAATCCAATCTTCTTAATATCTTAATGACTGACTATATCTCAGTGACTATGATTTTTTAGGCAAGTATTGCATGCTTAAAATTAAATTTAGATTTATAATTTTCAAATCAAATTCAAATTGTAATTAATATATTAGTTATGTGTTTATTTAAGCAGTTTAATTTAGCATGCATCTGTGTTTAATTACTTATTTATTTGATTGTGGCACTTCTCCCATGAAATTAGCATTTTTACCAGTTCTGTTGCACCTTAATTTGTGTGTGTATTATAATATTTTTGCAAAACCAAGAAACATATTTTTCCCATATCTTCTTTGCAGATTTTTTTTTTGGGTTAAACTGACAGATTTTGTTTATTCAGAGATATAGCAGGGTTCCAACATTGGCTGTAAAAGTATTTTGTAGGTCTGAACAGAAAAAGACAAATTTATTAAAAATAAGGATATATTTTCTATCAAGTCACATCCATATGTTCTTACAATCTGTAGTAAGTACAAGACCTAATTTAAGTTTTGCATTTAATGCCTGACCTCAAGTAAATATTTGCAGTTAATTCAGAAACCAAATTTGAACGCTGCATTTTTTGTTTTTAAATTAGCATGTATCTACTTTTAGTTACATGTACTTTAATTGATTTGGAAGAGAGCAAACATCTTAAGAAAATATGGACCTATATGATTGTGAAAGTATGCAAAACCATTCGAAGATTGGTGTGAGACTTGAAGATTTGTGTGCATGTTAGTATTGTCTTTTCTGTACATTAAACAAATTGCAGGAAAAAAAACATCTAAATGAGCTTAATTGTTCATTTCCACTTGTCAAGTTATGTGTTTTGAGCTTACAGGACTCTTGTTAAAGTAAACATTCCTTAGCTTTATATCTTGTCTGCAGTAATGTGCCAAAGAAGGTCCAATTTTGTCGCTAAGTGTAATACCTGCAATATGAGTGATTTTACACAAAAATGTTAACCACTGTCTCCTGCACTGTGTCGCATTAGTGATGCCGTGTGTGCATGTCTACGACTGTTTCCGAGCATATTGTGATATAAAGTTGCCTTTATTTAAAAACTAGTAACAATAAGTCAACTGTTGGGGAAAAGTGGTTTTCTTTAACAGTAAGTGAGGGCTAAAATAAAAGGCATGTGACTGTTTTTAAATGATTCAGCTCCAGAGGCTAAGTTTAGTTTTACTCCTTTGGTAGCTAAAGACATTAAAGTGTTAGTGTTGCTTCAGGTATTAAAAGAAGTTGTCACTTTTTTTTGGCTTCAACTTAACCAAAAAACATAGATGAACCCTTCAAACTGTTTATTTTGTGTCTTGAACTCGTGTTTCTGTGTGATTGAAGCACAATGGAGACAACGAATGTGTGCAGACTTGACCATTGGCTAGACTCTGACTGTTTAATGTTTTTTGGTCTCTATTGGTCTAATTTGTTGTTGTACCTGGTAGATGTCTGAAATAATTAGTTGTTTCATTTGTAAAGCATTCCAAAAATAGTGCACCTGTACCAGTTTGTATCATCTTCTGTGCTACTATCTTAATATTTTCCTGTTTACAGAAAATATCAAATTGAATGTTTATCAGAGAACATTTGTATAGTTGATTTTTTTTTAAATTACCAAGCTCAGTTTGTTCTCAGAAGTAAAAAAATGTTGTGCTGCCTACATAAACAACTAGTTTTGTCATGTTTTTCCTATTGAAGTGTAGGCTTTGTGGTGTTTCTGCTTCAAACGTAGTCATTTTGGACCATTTTAGTTTGGCAAGATTCAGTACAATAGCCGCTTACTTTACAGTCCCTTTAAAACAATACACGTTTGAAGACAATCCACGATGCCTAAAAGTGCTCCCCGTTGGTCACATGCACTCATTCCCTTCTTCCTGTGGGGAAAACAATCAACCTACATGTTCTCACGGGAATGACATTGATGGCTGGGAGGAAATTTCCATGCCCTCAAAAATTAAGCATATTTAGAGCTTGAAAAGCTCATGATGCAAAAAAGTAGTAAGAACAATAACAATATGATTGAACCAAGACATTTTTTAAACAAATTTTATACTTCTGGATTATAATCAAACCAATTCAAACAGGGCTGACTTGCATAAACAGTGTCTCTGTTGTATGTCCAGAATACTTAGGTTAATTAAATCATTTTCTTTTTAATTGTATCTAAAAATGGTTGAGGTGGTTGCATCTTATCCACCAGAATTGCACTTGCTGCGTTTTTTTTTTTTTTTTTACCTCTTCAGGCATATTCCAGAGTTGGCAAACCATTTTAAGTGGATCAGCAGTATTTGGACTGAGACAACTTAGAATTTTATCTATCATGGAAATGAGTCCAAATGAAGCAGCTTGGGTCAAAAACTCCATAAAAGTTTAAATCTGCAGAATTTTTTTCAGGTATTGAATGGTCTTTTTGTGTATCTCTGCAGAATTAAGCCATTGCTGTCTAATGAGCCACACAAATAACTATTTCACAACAGACAAGAGAAGACTGCCAATTTAACATTCCAGACAGAAGACTCACTTCGTTAGTTTTTTAAAATATTTCATTTCATTTCTTTTTGAGAGACCTTGTGAGTTTGAGACTTCAAAATCACCTTATTAAACACAGACAAAACATGGCATATTTCAAACACGAGGGGTGTCCAATTTGTTACTATGTTTTTGGAAAGATATCTGCTTTTATTTAGACTGTGAATGTTGGGTTAATGTTGAGAAGTCAAAACATATTTATTTATGCTGTTGATGAATGTGAGTGAGACTTCTGATTACATGACGCTCTGTATGCAATGTGGTTTTGTAAATAATAGACGTTGTTTGTCTGTGCTAAAGAAATAAATATGATTTTATCAAAGTGTTCTCAAATTATTTTGGATAGATTCAGTCGAATGTTTGGATGCAACCTATTTTTGAATGCAGACAAGTGTCAGGATAAGTGAATAAGCAGAACATCTTGTCTTTTCTATCTTCAGATAAAAGCAAATAGTTGCCAGCTTATCTCGTTGGGAACTGAGTAATCCATGACATTTGTTCCATTAATTTTTGCACTGAATTTTCTAGATAAATAATTAGTAAGTTCCCACCAACAGCAGGGGAAGAAAAGAAAAATATATAAAAACATATATGGTTTGACTTTCTCTTCTTGTGCATGTTTTATTGGGACAGCAGGGTACCTTCCTCCAAATACCACAAAATGAAGGGCATAAGCTAAACCATTAAAATGTCATCATCAGGCTGATAGTGCTAAGCTTTAGCCATCTGCTGATAACAGATTATTGTGTAAAGGGTAAGTAATCAACACTTATGGCAGTAGAAGTGATGCTAGGACCATTACAAATTCCTCTTTATTTCAAAGGTTGTCTCATAAAGAAGTAAAAACATTGCACTCTGGGTTATTTGGGGTTTGGATCCTCAGCTTGTAGCAAGCCTGATAAATGTCACGCCATGCCATTTTGATGTCTCAGCAGGGTTCTTTAGGAGCAGAGAAAGGAAAACAAAATGACATGTCGGCTTTTGTGTCGAGTCAGAGAAAATCGAGGACATAAACAAAGGAGTTCTTGCTGCTCAGCGTTCTCATAGAAGCTCAACTCTGTGATTTTTATTTTCCTTCGTTTTGACACGCAATTAAATGCAAAGGCTACAGCTTTCCTATTTATGGCTGACTTCTGTTGAAGAGGTTGTAATTTTGCTAGAACACCATGTTTTGTTCCAGGACTTCACTTGCTTGGAAGTTTTCTTGCTTCCCTTTTTGTCGGTTCCTTTTCTTTGACAGCATCTGAGCCATGGGGTTGATTAGCTTTTATTGGTGTTCTTCCTTGTTATCAAACCAGCTGCATATTCTGTGTTACATTTATCACTCTTCTAACTGTTTATATGCATAGTAAATGTACTCAGTAAAGCAAATAAAATGACAATGTCTTAAAAGCTCTCTACCACTAAGAAATGATTAATGCACCCTGGTTATTTTCTTGGCAAATTTCAGTTTGTGTTTTATTGTTTAATATCACGTTCAAAGAACTTTCGAACATTTAAAAAGATAAATACAACCTAACAATGCATACATGACTGAACATACATTTGGATATATCGTCATATATAGGCCACTTTATTACCTACACTTGTTCGTATCCAGAATTTGGTATAAAAATATGTAAACATGGATGTATTTTTTGTTGGTGGTGCAATGGTGTGGTGGATATTTTCCTGATGGACTTTAACCACTTTGATTTGCTGACATTGAAATGGTACTCAATTTGTACTAAGTGAACCACGTTCATCCCTTTATGCACAAAGTGTAATTAATTTCAAATGGCTACTTCCTGCAGAAAAATGTCCAATTTCACAAAGCTTATCTCCTGGTATCTTAAGCATGACTCCTTACTGCATTCCAACAGCCTTTCAATCTATTAGCACTCCTGTGGGATGTGGGATTGTCCTAATGTCATGACATTAGGACAATATTTGGAATGGATGTAATTTCAATATTACAAGCACAATACCAACATTTTCCTCACCCTTCTTCTTTTTCTTCTCCATTGTCATAATATCATTATCACTGATGAGCTTTTTCAGCTTAGTCACTGAGATCTATATGAGATGGGAGATGGGAGAACAAAAATGCTGAAAGTCAATCTAAGCAGCCGTACATAGACTTTTGGCAAGCACAGCTTAAATGCTTGTTTTACTTTTTTGGCATTTTAGAAGCACGCTGACATTCTTAAGAGATAAAGACATCTCAAACTGTTTTGTAAAAACAATGTAAGTTCAAAATACACACTCAGGTAAAGTTAAGTGTTGCTACCAAATACTTATATAACTGTATTTATTTTTTTGTCATTGTTTTGTGCAAAGTTATCAGTTATAAATTCTCTTTTACAATCTACCTACTATTAGCAGTATTATTGGTACCAGTAATATTTTTCATATAATTGTCACATTCTCTCCAACACACTTATAATGTCTTCTCTTTTAAGACTTTATGCTAAGTTCAGAATGCTTTTCATTAAGATAAGGTTGCTAATGAGGAAAACAAATGTAAGTGTACCTAATGAAGCAACTGGTAGAGATATATGTTGCATACACTCACAGGAAAAGGTGTGTTGAATTTAAAAAAAGGCAGTCGGTTAAAAACATCTGTAGCTCAGGTTTTTATTGTAAATCTTCTCTTCAAATCAACTTCCTTACTTTCATATGTACTTCTTTGTAATCTAAATTTATAATTAGGACATTAACATTTGAATCCTGTTTAATTTACCTTTTAATCGAAGCTTTATATCTCTTCTTTGTTATAAACATCAAATTATATTCATCTTTTTATGCACACAGTTCAATGGGATCTAATTGCCCACTGGGCATTATTTGTTTTTAATTACATATTTTACGTCCAGAAAGTTCTGCATCTGCAGGAACTTACCGGATTTGTTTTTTGTTTTTTTCTGGATGTGCGGTACATTTTTAAGGGTGAGTTCATTAAACTTTACTGCTTTTTCATCTACTATGCAACTCCTTAGAAAAGTTATTCCGAATGATCTGACTCCCCCTCTCTCATGTAATTATAGAAGTGTCTTAGAATCCAGGCTGGCTGTTTTGAAATCAAAGTGCCAATTTTAAAGTTGTTCATCATGTCCTTGTCAAAGCTATAAATTCAGCATTTTATTTGCCTTATTTATAGAATAATAAAAAAAACATTAAACAAATTATCCATACAGGCTGAGGCTGTTGGCGATGTTCTGTAGATGCAAAGCAGAATTCTTCAGCCTTAAACAAATCTTTTACTGTATTAACCATGTAGGATTTTCCAAACACTTGTATTCTTTCCTGGTGCCAGTTTCTGCTTCCATAAATAACAGAAAAAACTAGAATCAGTGAGAATTTTAAGTGCTTGAGGATTAGGTTTGCTGTAATAGGATCCTAATTACCTTTTTACTGAATGCACACCTATTTCTGTGCCGTCACAAGCTTCTGCACAGTAGCATGGCACTCTGGATATGTTTGCTCTTCGCCTCTCACGCAACAGTCATTAGAAGCTGCTCTCCAACAGAACAGACAGACGGACAGAGGAGAAGCTAATTGACCATTAAGTCAGAGGTCTTTGTTCATTCTCTCAGCACTTCAGATAAGTTTGGCTAAGTGGCGGCTTGTCTAAACATTGATTGTTATTTTTTACTAGGAAACTGCAGTCAAGTTTAATATGCCCCTCACACTGGACCATTTAAGAGAAATATGAAGATCTTTTAAGATTCCTTTGCCAGATTTTTTTTTTTGCATCCTTGGACCCAATCTTTAGTTGCTCTTTATACAATTCTGTCATACTAAGTTTTAAAAGAAAAAAATAGAGCAGTAGTGTCCACACTTCAGAACACTTATCAAATAATCTTATCTTTATTGCTAAAGAGCTCACAATAACTGCAATTAATCATATTTTTAAAAATAATTGTTTCATTGTCATCATCAACGTAATTTATGAAGCGATCGAATACCGGCTTTCAAACACTTTCAGACATTTAAAAAGATAATAGAATTGCTGAAATAAAGTGCTGAACATCAGTGATAAATAAGATAAAGCATAAAAGCAAAGTGACAAAGGTAAATCATAATAACATATTAATAAACTCAATTCAAAAGACAATAACACAATAACACAACACAGTAAACAGATAAGATCAGTACTAATAAAAGTTAAGTCAATTCAAGTTTGTTATTTCTACACATGGAATCAGCTGTGGAAAAATACAAAAAAATACTTTGTCTCCTAGATTTTATCGTCACAACAAGTCCTAATGGTCATGACAAAAACAACAACAAAAAAATCTCTCAATAATGATTTACAGTAATAATTTCCGAATCAGAGTTGTTGATATGTATTGAAGTCTGCACTGGGCCAATTCGCCCCTTCATTAGTTTGACAAAATGCCCTAAAGGCCTAAGTAACGTTGAGACATATCTTTTTCATCTGATGGTTAGGTTATTTTTTCTTTTATGTTTATAAAAGTCTCACACTCTCTTCAGTGTTTGTGATTTTTTTTCCACTTCTGCTCTTCCTGTTAATCTGATGTGCTGCCTGCCTCCTGCTTCACACTTTGACCTGTTCAGCAGAGTGTCATTTCCAAGATCTCATTTTCTGTGTACGGTATTAATAAACCTGACTCAGTGGTTTTTACCTTAGCAGTGCTTGGTAATTATTTTCCAACAACAGTAGTTAGGCGGGTATGATGTCTGCACTGATAAGAAAAAGATACAGTTCTAAATTTTCCAACCTAATCATCAGTCAAAACTGGTGAAGCTGAAAATTTTGCCATCACTAGTAACTTTTTCACAAAGCTGGCCATTGAATTAACCTCTAAATAATAAAACTACCAACTGCATATATATTTTAAATCTAATTTCAAATTAAAGAGGTTTTTAAACATTATTTCTTCCTAATAAAATTGTCTTTTGGTAACATTACTTATTCAAAGGTAATTTTTTTCCTAATGAGTTGGTAGTCGATAACAAAATGAGGCATCATTAATCTTTGAAAAGCAAGCGCAGTTCTTAAGGAGTGTTTACTGATCTGACTGTGGTTCTTACTCTGTGGTGGTCTTTCATCACTTCAAATAGATATGAGGCACAGGTTTCCCCAGGCTTGTGCTCAAACTGAGTCCAGATGAAATCTGTCGTTTTGTTAGTGTATCGTGGTGTTGAAAAATTCTGCCAACATCAGTTTCCTCCCTTCATTTTTTTTATTTTTTAGCAATCAAGGTTATTTCAGGATAGAAGGAGTCGGTCTTGGGTACTTTGTTTCAAAATATTGTAATAACTATTTTATTGTGCTGCAGTTCCAAAATGAGCACATTAGTGTCCTTTCACTTAACTTTATTGATTGCATTCTACTAAAGCTGCTCAATATCTATCAGATTATTTGCTTTAAACTTTAAATTGTTGAGTTCCAGAAAACACTGCAGATCTCTGCTTTTTAAAAAAAACTTTTAATTAGTTCAAAATTTTATTAGAAGTGATTATGAAATGCATTTAGCTCAAAATGTAGTGTCCTCCACTCCTTTAAAGCCTGCTTTCAGTTCCTCCATATTGCCTAAATCAGATCCCTCTTCTTTAAAAACAACACACCAAAACACAGTTTATTCCTCAATGAATCATGCTGCCAAACTGAAAGGAAGAACTATCAAGTTATATTCACATCTTACCACATCAGCTATTATTGTAACTGAGATTGTCAGTGTTGCAAGTTTGGCCTTTAAAAACGAAAGGGTTCCGTATCAGTCAGGAAATTGTACTTCAGTCTGTCTGTTAGTTATCAGAAGGCCTTTTAATCACTGTGAAACAGGTCATTGTATCAGAGATTTCATTTGACGCGGAGTCATAGTGACATGAAGTAAGTTAGCTTTGTGGTTTGTCGTTGATAGCATGCCATTTCAGTAACACTTTATAAAAACCCCACTAACCGTTAAGTTATGAGAACTTCCGAGTTTTTTCAGTCTTGCATCCGGTGGATTGTGTCACCACCTTTGCAACAATAAAATTACTTTTGATGCAATGAAGCTGAATAAAATTAGAAGTGGGATGAGCAGATTTGCAAAGAAACATGGAGTGGTGGACGGTCTGTACGGTGGAAGAGAACACTCTGTGCTGCCAGTTTATCCTCCTACCCCACGTTTCTTTACGATGCGTGGGGCCCCTGCATGTTGAAGATCACTTACAACAGCTGTGTCCAGGAAGACATTTTCACAAATGTAGCTGATAATAAATAATAATCTCAGTAATCATCTCCTCTTTTTTTTGTCTTTCCTACATTCTTTCCAACTCCCTCTTACATTGTAACATTTCTCTTTTTTCTCGTTCTCTCTCGCTCTACTAGGAATCTCCTCAGGACAGCGCAATCACCAGAGACATTAACAGGACATTCCCTGCTCATGACTATTTCAAAGACACTGGAGGAGACGGGCAAGACTCGCTCTACAAAATCTGCAAGGTGGGGCTCCAGTACACACAGACCCACATAGAGGTTGTTAATGCAACACAAAACAAACTATGCTCCATGATAAAACTGGCTTCATGCAGTGAACAAAGCTGCTGCAGCAGCTGCACGCCAAATGAGGTGTAAACTGTTTATTAATACGTCTGCAAAAACACATCGGAAGCTCGCGCTTCTCCTTTTTGACTCATTCTAACTGCAGTTGCACTAAAAGAAAAAAATCTGATGTGCCAATCTCTTCCTAATTCTGGAAGAGAAAACAGATAATACCTAAGGATAAGGGGGAACTTATCCCCTTATCCTTAGGTATTATCTAAGGAAGATGCTGATGCAATTAGAAGTATTTTGCACTTTTCAGGTGAAGAATGAAACTGTTTTATTCAATATTTCAAACAAAATCCAGACGTAATGGGAGTTTCTGTTCAAACTTAGCGAATGCACATGAATGCCACACCAACCACTTGTATTTACAGTTATATGCATTAAAAGACCTAAAATATTTATAATCTCACACTGAAATGTTGAATATATTTTTAACCGTTGTAGCTTGGTTACATTTTTGAAGTTTGCAAAAAAAAATTATGTTCAGAAATTTAATTCAGTTCAATTCAAAAACTCTTTATTTATCCCAAACGGAATAAATAAAGTATTGGTTTTAAATAGCTGAATGACAGCTGATTCACACCGTTAGCAGGCTGTTGTTGCGGGCTTGTTCCTCACCTGTCTTTACCTTTTTGGATCTTAACTTATACGAGTTATTCGATTAACTCGTATAATCGAAATAATGCCAATCCTTCATATGTGTTTGTTTTATCTCTGTTATGGACCTTCTCATGTGTCTGGAATAATTATATGATAATGATGAGGACAAAAACAACAATAGTAACAAAATGTATTTGTGAGATTGTTTTCTAAACATCACCACCAATAATACATTGCTCCTGCAGATGACCTCTTTAAAAGAAATTGCAAATAAAATATATAGAATGCATATTCAAATTGACAAAATGCTTAACAAAGAGAAGAGAAAAAAGTCCAAACCATAACATTTTCTTAAAGTGAAAATTGTGCATGTAGCTAAAATGGAACTGAAAACACTACAAACAGGTTTGCAGATCAGTAGTGAGAATTGCTAATGCCCTGTATTAATTACTTCTGTCTGATTCAGATTCGGTGGTTCATACAGTGCATGAAGTCTGGGAAATCTAAATGAGCTTCTCTTAAAACAAATGAAACAAAAATCAAAGTAGAATTAGTCAAAGTGGAGCAGCACATTAACATCTTACGACTTGACAATGTCGCCGTATTTTACTGTGTTATTCTTATCAGTTAACACTATCATCAATTTATTGTAAAAATGTGGTTCATGGTGAAGATATGCAGTTTGCTCAATGATCTGAAACAATTAAGCATGACAAGAAAGCAAAAGATATCTATAAGGTTCTGTAATACTACTTGAGTAGACTGACTGCAGCCTTATTACACTTTTCAGTTTAATGTCATTCATTATGCATTGCTCTAGTGAGGGCATTCATCTACTCTCAGACAAGCAGCTCCTGAGGTGCATTTGAATAATTCACAGGTTTCTGCCTTTGCTGTGTTTGGATTGATTCACATTTTATATTTTTGACTTTTACTCATTATTTGTGTTTATAGTTCAGTAGGCCACCTCAGCCCATTTTCCCCCCAATTCTCTCATATCTCATTCTCAGCTTGAATAAATATTAATATTTCTTCTAAGCATCTTCTGTGAGTCTCTTTATCTGTATCCAGACATCATGATTCTTCCATCCCCTCATTACTTGACTTACATTGTCATTAAATAACAAGGGTGAGTTTTATATTTTGAATATTAAGGAGCATTATGTGTTATTTCAGTATTTGATTTTACTGATATTGTAGTCAGACAGCATCTTTTGGAATAAATATGTTTGTGTTTAATTTAAAGAGCTTCTGTAAAGGACAATTTGGACATGTTTTGTATAACTTGCAGCACATGATTTGAAGTTACAGTTTTTATTTACATTCGTGCTTCCCAAAAGATCTGATACAAATAGACTTGTGTAAATTTTTTTTTTTTACTTTCAACTTGTGAGGTTGTTTTTATTTCACTTTGAAAAGCCTTTACTAACTATATGTCTTTGTCTTTCATGATGTCCAGGCTTATTCTGTTTATGATCAGGAGATTGGCTACTGCCAGGGACAATCCTTCCTGGCTGCAGTGCTGCTGCTGCACGTGAGTTGACACAGGAGCACAAACCAGACAATCTGGAGAAAGACCAGATATTGTCAAGCAATACTTTACATACTCTTGACACTGAATTTACAGAAGTTAGATCAAATTTCTAACTATATTTTTATTTGTACAAATTTTTGTGTGATATTCAGAGTTTTCTGCCTACTCATTGTGTTTTGCAGCCTATTTTTAGTGGAATGCAGGAACAGGACAGCACTGCCCCCTGCTGGCAGTATTTTCCAGAATTGGATTAAAAGTTATGAGGGAAAAAAATGTCCAGACTTTACTCCTTATTTAATAAAAGTTGTATTTGTCTCTGCATTCATCACATACTTACACTTTGGAAATTATATTTTAGTATTTTCCATGTATTAAAAAGTATAGAAAATTAAAATATATTTTTTGAAATTATAAATTTTTTTTGTTTTACTTTATTCCCTATCCTGCTACGTAAATGCCCTCTCTACCTTCCATCTGTCCTTATTCCTTCCGTCCTTGTGTCCAACCCCTGTCCATCCATACTTGTTTATCTCCTGCGGTAATTCTTTGTTTTCTTCTTTTCTTCTTTGTGTTGTCTTCTCATCCCTCATTATATCCTTCCTTCTATGTCCTTGTATATTTCCTTTGTGTCCTCCTTCCTTCCATCTGTGCTTCTGTGTCCTTCCTTCCTTCCCTTACTGGTATCCTATTTACCTTCTACCCTTGTATCCTTTTTTCCTTCTAGTTTTTTGTTTCTGCAGATTCCATATAAAATCTTGACCACTATATAAATATCTACTATAAATACAGTCATTGACTTTTATTTTGAGATGAAAATTCATCTTTGAGAACCATGCATAGTGAAGTTTGGAGAAGTTTATTTTATTTTTCTAACTTGAAAATATGTTGGAAGCTTGGTCTGTAGTTTTTTGAGGTTCAATATTTAAAGCCTGACTACTGTAGAAGCCATTAATTCACAGTGAAATGTTTTATTTGTGCTTTGAAAATTCAAAGGCATTAGACATTCATAACTGGATCCTGTATTTTCTTTAGATGCCGGAGGAGCAAGCTTTCAGTGTTCTGGTGAAGATCATGTTTGATTACGGGCTCAGGGACCTGTTTAAACAGAACTTTGAAGATCTGCACTGCAAGTTCTTCCAGCTTGAAAGACTCATGCAGGTTTGTGCGTCACATTTGCATATCTCGGGTTGTATTTCCTACAATCTTGTGACTGTTTTTGATGGCATTTGCTCCCTTGAGCTGTATTATTTTTTTTTTTTATTGGTGTCATCGCCATCCTCTGTTTAATGCTATTCCTCTCTTCTGTCTGCTTCTGTTTTCTTTGGTCTTCATCAGGAGTACATACCAGATCTGTACAACCATTTCCTGAATGTGGGTCTGGAGGCTCATATGTACGCTTCCCAGTGGTTCCTAACTCTCTTCACAGCCAAGTTTCCTCTTTACATGGTCTTCCATATAATCGACCTGCTACTGTGTGAGGTGGGTAAAAAAAAACTCCATAGTGATAACAGTTCAGAGATGTTAGGAGAAACTGCACTGGTCTTGCAGAATTATTTTAGCTAGAACCAGAAAAACTGCAGCCATGGGCCAGATTTCATTGACTTATTTAACAGCGATGACACTTTCTAATTTATAGTCAGCATAAAAAGTCTTAAAAACCTGCAGGGACCGGCCAGACACACATGCAAAAATATGAAAAATTCAATACCAAAGCAGTTCTTCCCAACAAATTTTTGAATTAAGGAAAACATTTTGTTCTTGTTCTGTACTTTTAATCAATTAATAATTTTACAAACTCTTTCAGACCCACTAAACTTTGTTTTTTGGGGTTTTTTTCAGGGTATTAATGTGATCTTCAATGTCGCCCTGGCCCTTTTGAAGGTAAGAATTGACAAACCAAAATTCCATCAATAGTAAGGTATTTAAGCATAAACAAAAAGTTGTAACAGAATAGTCAGGTTTTAGGAAAAAGTCATTATTTTGTATCGTGGTGGATGGAGTGAACATGCTTTTTGTTAAAGATTTGCTTCCAAATTTGATCTACTTTCCATAGCACAAAAAAATGTAGTAACAGTTTTAAATTTGGTGTTTCAAGTCACTGTTTCATTAAACATCATGTCTTTTTCCTCAGACTTCAAAAGATGATCTACTGCAGACAGACTTTGAGGGCGCACTCAAATTCTTTCGTGTCCCCGTCCCGAAAAGGTACCGCTCCGAAGAAAATGCCAAGAAACTGATGGAGCTGGCTTGTAGCATGAAGGTGAGTTTGAATGACCAAAGTGTCTCATGGTGCAGATCAAGTATAAATAATTCAAAGTGCTATCGGTACTCTTATTTTATTCTTTAACCTTCACATATGTTTGAAATGGGAGGGAGCCCAGCCAACCTGCGGAGAAAACCCATTTCGGCCGCTTGTATCCGGGACCTCGTTCTTTCAGTCATGACCCAAAGCTCATGACCATAGATGAGGGTAGGAACGTAGATCGACCGGTAAATCGAGAGCTTCGCTTTTTGGCTCAGCTCTCTCTTCACCACGACGGACCGATACAGCGCCCGCTTCACTGCAGACGCTGCGCCAATCCGCCTGTCGATCTCCCGCTCCCTTCTTCCCTCACTCGTGAACAAGATCCCGAGATACTTGAACTCCTCCACTTGGGGCAGGACACCCCCCCCAGACCCGGAGAAGGCACTCTACCCTTTTCCGGCTCAAGACCATGACCTTGAATTTGGAGGCACTGATTCTCATCTCGGCCGCTTCACACTCGACTGCGAACCGCTCCAGCGAGAGCTGCAGATCACGCTCCGATGAAGCCAACAGGACCACATCATCCGCAAAAAGCAGAGATGCGATCCTAAGGCTACCAAAACGGATCCCCTCAATACCCCGGCTGCGCCTAGAAATTCTGTCCATAAGAGTAATGAACAGAATCGGTGACAAAGGGCAGCCCTGGCAGAGTCCAACTCTGACCGGGAAAGGGCCCGTTACCCCATACTCCCTTAGAGATCGGGTGAGAAGCTCGGTCATCCGGGAGGGACTCAGAGTAGAGCCGCTGCTCCTCCGCATCGAGAGGAGCCAGTTGAGGTGGCTCGGGCATCTGGTCAGGATGCCTCCTGGACGCCTCCCTGGTGAGGTGTTCCGGGCACGTCCCATCGGGAGGAGGCCCCGGGGAAGACCCAGGACACGCTGGAGGGACTATGTTTTTTCTCGGCTGGCCTGGGAACGCCTCGAGATTCCCCCGGAGGAGCTGGCCCAAGTGGCTGGGGACAGGGAAGTCTGGGCCTCCCTCCTTAAGCTGCTACCCCCGCGACCCGACCCCGGATAAGCGGCAGAAGATGGATGGATGGATGGATATGTTTGAAATGTTTAGTGTCATTGTACAACACTTGTGAAATCCAGCAATGCTGCTCAAATACCACAAGGGGTCACTGTTGAGCTTTGTCATGACTAACATGAAAGCAAGAAACACACCAAACACACAGCCCTCCCTTAAGCACTCACACCTGTTTCCTGACCTGATTTGAGCAGACTGGCCCAGTTTAGAGGATCTGACTTTGAAGGTAACTTTGAACAGGAACATTTCTTTCCACAAACTCTGTAAGGAAGCCAACTCCGAGGAAGATTTTAACTTTCTGCTCTTGAGATGGGCAGGTGGGCAGCAGAAGAACCACGCTCCAAAACTCTTCCATCAGAGGAAGTAAATCAGACCTAATCAAAGCAGCTGTGCAGCTCTGAAGATGCTCCAGTATTCATCATGAAGGCATCGATTCTGAAAGTAAATCAAAATGAGTTCAGGAAGACTCTGACATGGGAAGAAATGCTTGATAAAATCAACTATTTGCAAATTCCATTGCTTCCAAATTAGATGTTATTGGGTTGGTTCAATTGTCATTCTTATTAAACACACTGATGCAGTTATTTGCACAAGTTGCTGGATACATTCACCTTTGTCCTCAATTGTGGTTTGATAATGTGAGAACTGGATGTCACTCCAGTGAGATTAAATGTATGGATTATTGTTTACCTTACTGAATGTTTATGCTTTCTGACTGAATCACGCCTTAGTGTTTGACAGATGTCATGATATGTTTTTTTACTTGAATAGATCCTAATTGTTCACCATGTTTCATATTTTTCTTCAATTTCATTCTTCCAAATGACCAATTGGACAAGAACTTCATAAAATATGTAACTACCAAAGGTGCTGTCGACCTTTTGAGAAATCAATTGTTTTTAAGATTTAACACCTCTGTATATAAATGCAGGTTTTTAAAAATAACATCTTCATACCATTGCAAGCCTTCAGTCATTTTGAGAGCTAAAAAAAAACTAATCAATAAAAGTGCTACTATCCTTTTATTTTTATTGAAAAAGGTCAATAGATCTGTGCATAAATCATTAATATATGCAGGTTTGTTGACCATGGTAATATTCTTATATAAGTCTGCTAAACTGTAATTTCTTGCAGAAGGTGACTTTTTGACTCCTTCCTCACTTTATATTTTAAACTGAGAATCGAGACGTTAAAACTGAACAAAAACAGTTTTAAAGAGCACCGACCTTGACCTTGACGAGGTTTTCACCTAAATATGTCATCCACATGATTAGCATGCAGGTCAGGAAATGTGGACATTTGTGGAGGAATTGGATTTGAATAGGAATGAGTTACTCTCTTGTTCTATTTTCAGGTAATGAACTGCAACATGATTTACTCTGCAAAAATAATTTTGTATAGAAGCAATGTTGAAATAATTATTTTAACGCTTTAAGTAGGAAGTGGAGATGCAGGAATTCCCCTTGACATCAAATTGAAAGTCAATGACAAAATGAAACTCCAAGAACTTATAAAAATAACAAACCTATTATATTTTGGTGAACAAATGAAATTTAATTTGCATATAGACCCAAGTGTAAATTACAATGAGAACTGGGTTGAACGACGGTAGCTATTTATTTCAGTTGCATATTTATTTCACTTGCATATTTTTCAGGGCAAATGCATTTATAAAGCATAACTAGTAAAACAAAAAGAAAAGTGAAAATGAGTTTCATTTAAATGTTTTGTTGTCTCTTGGGATTCCTTCCCCTTGTTCCTCATTTCTGGTGGCCTTTACATCTGTAAGACAGCAGTATGCAAATTGACCGGAAGATATATATAAATATTTATATCTCTCTATAGATATATAGATTAATTATGATCAGTATTCTAAAAAAGAAATATTTTAATGTGTTCTAAGTAGGAACAGCAGAGCAGGCAGTGGGTCATTCAACAAAAACACTTTTAATGAATAGGTGCTTCCAAGTCTGATTATGGACAAGTCACTGAATGTCACTGGGAACAAAAAACACATTAAAGAAAAGATGAACACTTCAACCCCCTCAAAAACAATATACTGTAGATTGGTGATAAACTGTAAGGTAACAGGTGATGTTTGTTCATATGAACATAGTAAATTATACCAGCTTCAAGCTACACTGGCATGTAATGCAATGTTGTTCTTAGTAAGCTATAAAAGAAAGTGACAAAAACCAAAACCCTGATCAGATTTTCTGCTTTAAAAACTATTATTTTGCATGTTTTACCAACCTAAATGAAACAATTCTGCCTGAAAAAGGATGAACTTTTTCATCCTCCTCCTGCAGCACCCTGTTCCTTTGTTTCCACAGTCTTTCTGTTGATTCAGCGTTTGCTTGTCTTCTGAGATCTCATTATCAGCACACACTGCTGGTTAACAGTAACCTCAGGTGCTATTGGAGCACTTTCCTATAAATAACATTCCACATTTTCAGTCTTACGTCATTTGTTTCAAAGTTTAAACTCCAGTTAACTTTTCCGTGACATCATGAACTAAGGCTTGCTGCGTCTAACTTGTGCTGAGTATTTGCATGTGTACAGCTTTTTGTGTTTTTAGTATCTGTTAAGTTCAGGGAGATTGCATTTGTTGGTAGGTTTATGAAAATAATTGCTCAGAATGAACAGGGATCTTTGTCTTTGCACCTTCACTGTAACTGAACTAGGACTCTAACGAGTCATTGAATGATTCAAGTATTTTGATTCTTAAAATTCCTCGAGGCTTCATTAAGTTATGTTTTAGTATTAATCACACTGTTTTCTCAATGCTCTGTCCTCAAACACCTCAGCAGGAAACATCCACTACATTCATTACGTTTGTTAATAATAAAAAAAATCCTGAAATATCTATTTTATAAAAATATTTTTTCATACTTCAAATTTGAGATTGAAAGTGAATTGTAATATAAAATGCAGTGTTTAGTAACGTCTCAATTTAAGTTTATTTTTTAACTTTTAAAAATTAATGTAAAATTTTATTAATTAAAGGAGGTATGTAGCGCAGTCATGACAAAAATATGCAAAATAAAATGCGGAAATAGAAAAAACTTGCAATATGTCACAGAACATTTGAGTGCTTGTAGATATTTTTTAAATATCTACTGAAATTGAAAGTTTCTTTGACTTCAATCTTTTCTTTCTGAATGACAGAAGTGTTGTTAGTTGGACATGACAGCCATTTATGACATATTCGCTGATCTGATCGGGTTTTTGAGTTTTCGAACACCCGATCACAGATTTAAGATTTAAAAATTGTCTGATTTAGGCCACCAGACTGACAATTAATCAGTGAATCTCATATTGCCCTGTATTTCAGCTGCTTTCATTTTCAAAAGTAACTGAGAACTCCTTCCTTAAATCAAAGTTAAGCTTGTTAAGTGGCTTCCTCCTCATTCCCATCAAGCTCGCTGGTTGAATGAATATTGTTTCTTCTTCAATGTGTTTATTTGCTAAACATTTGTTTTTCTGTCTCTTTTTGCTTAAACAAAATAGATAAGTCAGAAGAAGCTGAAGAAATTTGAGAAGGAGTACCACACCATACGGGAGCAGCAGGAGCAACAAGAAGCCCCCATTGAGAGATATGAGGTAGAAATACACACAGAAGGCATGAATCATTTATCCAGGAATAAACCGTCAATGTTGTCTCCTTTAATATCAAAACATTTGACCTGAAAAATAAAAATTGCAGTGGAAAGCAGACAGAGAGCAGTGGTAAATATGGGCTACTATCCCAAAATAATTAAATGAGGGAGAAAGAATCAGCTAAAGTACAAAACATAAAGTTCTTGCTCTTTTTAAGCTTTTAGTTTTCCCTCTCTTGCTGGCTTTATGTCAGCTTTAGGTTTTCAGTTGGTTGTTAATGATGTACAAACAAGTTATATTTTAAACAGTGCAGTGTCCTCTTTCACTATATTTTAACCTCAGTAAACTTTATAGTTCTCTAAAAAAAACTGACCCGGGCTCAGTAGATTACACATTCATATGACACTCTTTATGATTAGCTTGTTTTCCCTGTTCTGGCGTCTCTTCACTTTTTCTTCCTCTTTTTCTAATGGCTCTTCCCTTCTCTGTCTGTTCTGTTTTGTTTCACTTTTCTACTCCTTGGTGGTTTTATCATTTATATTTTTCCCTCATATTTATTTCTGATTTTTTTCTTGTTCTCTTTTCTCCCTCTCTTCCTGTGTCCAGCGGGAGAATCGGCGTTTGCAAGAAGCCAACATGCGTTTGGAGCAGGAGAACGACGACTTGGCACATGAACTAGTGAGCAGCAAGATAGCTCTTCGCAAGGATCTGGACAATGTAAGCCAACAGAAAAATGTGTGTGATGGGATGTGTTCCATTTAGCAGAGGTAATAAATTTGTGGCAGGGTCACAGCACAAGTTTTGCTGTTATTATTTGTCTTAAAACCTGCACAGATTTATGCAGAGGGTTTTTGTTGACCTACCTTTAAAATAGAGCAGGTAAAAAAGAAAATAGGACAAGCCAAACTTTGAACTATTTTTTCAGCCTTGTGGTCTCTTTGTATGTCGTCTTGTATGTTTATGTTTGCGTCAGGCTGAAGAAAAGGCAGATGCCCTGAATAAAGAGCTGCTGCTGACCAAACAGAAGCTGATTGAATCTGAAGATGAGAAGAGACGGCTGGAGGAAGAGTCTGCACAGGTGAGAGCAAAACTCAAGGCTTTTCTTCCTTGAGCTTTTGTTTGAGGAAACCTGTGAAGAGTTTAAATGACAGTGCTGCATGCACACATAATGCCATTTCTCTGATGAAGAAATTAAGGCAGATTAATTGAGTTTATTTATTACAAGTTTATAACAGTCACTAAATTGTCCTTAAGTACAGGTGTGTGGGCATACTTGCTCTGCCTCTTGACCAATGATTACTGGAGATAGGCACCAGACCGTTATAAAAAATAACTAGCCAATTCAATACAATTCATTCATAAAAAGTAGAAAGTGTAATTTTATCCAAATTATAATATTGAAATTAAGTTTAAAACTTAATTTTTAAGAGTCCTTAAAAAGTCTTTCCTGTGCCTAAAATTCTGACCTTAAAATGTTGTAAATTCATTTTGAAAAGTAAGTTGGCCTTTAATATGTTAATCACGTCTTAGGTTTGGTTTACACTGGACTATTTAATATATATTTTATGTATTTGTTTTCTCATGGGATTTTCCTGTCAGGCAAAAGTTCGAGTCGCACTCAAACATCTTCATTGTTTTCTGAGACTCGAGAATGACTGAACCAGGAATACTTTGTGTGGCAGAGATGTCAAAACTTCAACTCTTGAGGGCTGTTGTGTTGATACTTTTAGATATGTTTGGTTCACAAACCTAATAAAAAAACACACAAAATACTGAGCTGGAGGTGCTTTCTATAGGGGGAAAAAAAACAGAGAATATGTAAAACTAACTGCAGCACAATTCCTAATTAAGACTAGAAATGGTCAGTCAGTGGAGACACTAAGATTTTAAAAACAAGTTGGTTCCTTTTGAGTTAGAGCTTTCTATGCGAGAAGAATACATTTATATTCTATTCTGGGTTTAGGGAGCAGGAGAAGAGAAACTGGAAGTAAAAAAAATTTTCTCCTTTTAATTTTGTGTGATCTTAGAAATTAAGCACAACTAAATCTTCCAGCATTATCTCCTAACGTCAAAATTAGAAGGTTAATGGTGGGAAATGTTATTTATGAATAAATTATTGAGGGAGTCAAGACTCTGTGGGTTGTAATCAGCTCTATAAATAACATCAGTTGATTTTTAAAGCAAACAGTTTATCCTTCAGTCAAGTTCAGTCATTCTGAGGTTATTCACCTCAGTTATATAAATCAAACTATAATATTTGTCAGTCCGTTTTTCCATTTGTCAGCCTTTATGTATGTTATTCGTCTAATCCCTTCAGAACGTATTCAATCATTTGCTTCATTCATTATAAAAATAAAAAAAAAATGTTATTGTTCATTCTCTGTGTGTCCATCTTCAAGGTTTTCTTTCAAAGTTGTCAGTTCTGTATAGTTACTACCACAGGCAATCACTTCATATGAAAACTGTCACTGTGTGATGTATATTTTCTGTAGCTCAGTGAAGAAGGGTCTGACCTGCAGCCCTCTTTGCCTGTCCTCCAAATGTCTTGTGCCTTGTTGAGTCTGCAGGTGTAACCCTCAGTGATTTATGTATTAGAGTGAAGGTTGTGTTTAGGGTGTTGTCACCAGCTTACTGTATGTCAGTACTTTTCTGCATTTTATTTACAGTTTTTGGTTGTTATGTGTTCTCTGAATCGGTTTGTCTTGTATATTTTTGCCTCCTAATTATGTGTTTGTGTTTTTTTCTCTCTCCAGCTGAAAGAAATGTGCCGAAGGGAGCTTGATAAGTCGGAGTCAGAGATAAAGAAGAATGGTTCTATTATTGGAGAATATAAACAGGTACAAGCTATTAACCTTAAGTACTTTTTGAGTACAAATGAAGGTTAGAGTATTTGTAGAAAAATCAATTTTTTACATCATTACTAGAATGTGTCTCTTGTCACAGGGGACTTAAAGAGTGATTAGGGAAGTGAAACCGGAAACCGTTGCCCTGCTTTTGCCCGGGCTTCCTTGAAATGTGCTTTGAATACTTGGTGTTCATAAAATAGTTTTTGAGTTGTGTCAGAATTCACGCCAGTTCTGATTAGTTTGATTTTGGAAATTTGGTTTGTTTGCAGAGGTGCCGATTCTCAACTGAACACTGAGGCAGGCCAAAAATGCAGAATCTGGTCCACCTACAAACAAAGGTCTCAGCTGGGTTGAAGTGGAATCTGGTGCAGTTCGAATGCATTTATGTGTATTGGGAATGCAAGCAGAGCCCAAAAGCAGGAAGCAAACTATAGCATAGTAGGACATTCTGGGTAAATACAAAAAGAAACACGCCATTCTCGCATTCTTGGGAGAAATTACTTGTGGTCTTTTTGCCAAAAGCAAAAGAAAAATCCTAAATCTGCCAAAAATCTAATTCTACTACGTTCCTGTTTTGATTTTGTGAAGACGGACGTTGTGCCCACTGTCTTCTTCAGAGGTTTTCATGTTGCTTCCTTCAGTAGTTCTTGGTGCAGCGCCACCACAGGCAAGGATGGTAACAAGCTTTTCAAAGGTTTGATCAGTGATCAAACCGCACAGGCTGAAAATGGAACAAATGTTGCAATGTTGGTCGATCAAAGTGAGTCTACCAGACTCTCAGGTGTTAAAATCTTTTAAACATAGTGACAGATTGTCAATATAGAAAAGGCTTTGTATAATAGAAAACTGTACAAATATATATAGCTTCAGTGTTGTGCTCAAGATAATTTTGAGCAATAAAATAAAGAACACAAAACACAAAGAAATCTAACTTCTTGAAAGAAGTGCATGAAGAGACTCGAAATGTGTTAAAATCTTTATAAGGTAGTCTTTTCCTAAAAAGAAAGCAATTCTAGGAAGTCATATTCTTTGCAGCAATCTAAAAAAAGTACAGCACTTAAAAATGGTTTGCTTTTTTTATATATTTACTCAACAAACATCCTGAAATACAGTTTACCTCAACCAGCAGTAAAATCAACATCTTGGTTTATTTGCTGAAAAATTTCCATAGATGTAATAATCCAATGTGGCCTCAGGTGGCAGTATTGCTTTCACCATCAGGTCTCAAAGGCATAATTGTGCACCGGTATGTTCAATTTCACAGCCCTTTTCGACACTTAGCTCTTAGCTGTAATATGGCAATTCCTAATGCATACTTTTCTTTTGACTTCAGTTTTCTAGCAGCTCACTGATTTAAAAATAATTTCAATGGTCTGAAAATTATAAGTCTGCTTAACTTCTGATTCAAATAAGAATCTTGCAGGGCGATCTGCTTCTGTGATATGTAGGCATCATATCACAAATTTTGCAGAATTCATAGTTGTATTATTCTCAGCAAACTGTCCTGCAATATGATTTAATATATGATGTTGCTTTGTCAACGTGCCAAGGAGCCAGAAAAACACATGCATTTAAATATCAAACGGCTTCAAGCTGAACTCGACTAAAGATTGACAGCGACCCAAGAGGAATAACTCATAATGTTTACCAGCACAAAATGAAATATCTGGAGAAGCTGCCAGCATTTGGCAGTTTTCATATAGCAATAAGTCTGTGTATGACTGCTTGGCTCTTTTCACCTCAGTTAAATCTCAGAAGCACAACAGTAATGACAAGAAAAGATTTTCAACACAAAGCTCCACTTGTTTCTTGTTGCCATGTTTTTGTATTAAAACCAGGCCAGCGAGTCATAATCATTAAGATTTTCTTTCATACTTCATTCAAGTGGCGTTAAATCCGTCCTGGCTACATTTATCGGAGTTTTTGTTAGTTTAAAGCATAATTTATTAGCTTTAGTGCTCTTGTAACTTTTGGGGTACATTTCTTTTTTTCCTTCAGTATAATAATATTTTTTTTTAAATAGGTTGTTGTTGGCTTGACTTTTTTGACCTATGCTATAAATGCAAGCAAATACATGATCTTTTTCACTTTTGTCATTTTACAACCATTGACTTCAGTTCTTTATTCTAATTTTAAGTCATAGACAAACATACTAGGGCAGAATTGTGAAAGGGAAGAAAAAATATTCAGTTTGCAAAATATTTACAAATTAAAATCTAAAATTCTGACCTTCATTTGTACTAATTACTTTTTACTCTGATGTATTAGTAAATTAAGTGTACTATTATTGTGATTTTGTCTCAGAATAGTTGTTCTGTAAAGACACCTTAATTTTTGTTAGAAAACATTGTCGAAGAAAAAGACCAAAGAACACACCAGATAGCTCACACATAATAATGTGAAAGGGTTTGACAAAAATTGGAGCATATTTTTATGTTTGGCCTCCCTGAAAAAATGCATTATAGAACCGCATTTTGCTGCAAGACAATAAAAACAATAAATGTTGGTCTGATCAGACCAGAGCACCTTCTTCTCTAAGCTACCAGAGTTGGACATCTAGACTGGACTGATGTTCTCAGTGACAGACCTATAAATATTTTAAAACATGATACTTTGTAACAGCAGTCAAGTTTTGTTAATTTATCACACTTGTGAAGTAAAAACACACCCATATTTTTGGAAATAACCAGACCTCAGCTGAACCCAGATGTAAAAATATTTTAAGTCTCGTCTGCCTGAATTTCTCTTCAGATCTGTCACTTAATGTTCAAATATAAACTTGTCCAAATCAAGTGCGATTACCATCAGCACGTGGATCTTATGCAACCGTCTATCTTTCTGGCCTACCTTGTGAAGGCACACAAAAATAGAAGAAAGACTAATTCAGAATCAGACCTTATTTTCACCTCGGGCTAAAAATAATGCCGGCAATCTCAGATTGACAACAGAAAGCAGCCATAGAAGAGACGGCGTTTGTGTGTGGAGTGTGTGAAAGCAGGCTCAGATTGGAAGTGTGTGCGGCTCAGAGCTGTGCCGAGCAGAGCTAACTGTGAAAATGGGGCCTTGTCAAAAATAGTCTGCTTTATGACAGGAAGGAAAAGGGGTTGAGAGATGGAGGAGAGAGAAAATGAAGAGTGTGCTGAAGGAGAGAGAGCAGAAGGAAGACAGCAGGCTTCAGTCTGCTGGGATTGACAAGTTGAGGAATGTCCTAAAATAACCTGCATTGTTTTCCAACCCAGATAACTCAAATTATTCTTCAAATAGTACTTTCCTTGTTCGCTGCCTGTAGTTGCCAGGTTTTTTTTTTTTTTTTGTAGGATTGGAGCCAAAACAGCTTTGTGTGCTAATTGGCCCTCCAGCACAAGAGGACAGAAAAAATGTCTCGTATTGGTGGAGCTAAAAACAGCATCAAGTGGTTCACTGTAGGCTCTTATATGGGAGAGGAGTCAGGGAATCCAGGTACTGCTGTATGTGCCCAGGATTCTGTTATCATTACATTTAATTTCATTTTCATAGTTTTTAAATGAGGCCACATCCTTGTCTGAAGGATGGTTGAATTTTCTGATCAGGTATTTTTTCTGCTGGAAGTTTTAACCTTTCTGTTTAACATTAAACATTAGATAAGCAGGGTTTGTGCACAGTTTTCAAAAGTCTAGAAGTGTGTTTTACAGTTTTACAGAAAAGTTAAACAATGCTTAAAATTAAAATAGTTGTATTTCCAGTATATATTCCCTTTACTTTCTAAAAGCTTGATCTATTTATGCATCTATTCTTACAACCACACATCCATTCACCTGTGCGTTCATCCATCCATTCTTTCACCTTTCCTTTCATCTTTTCCCTCCATTCCTCCAGCCTTCCTACCTATGGAAAAGCATTAAATTTTGACATAAAAAAGTTCATCCTGTAACTCAACCTCAAGCTAGCTAAACGGCATGTTCTCCCAGTATCTGTACTATAAAGATATACATGCTTCATAGATGCTTAACTTAATGAAAAGGAGCTTCATGCTCCTTCATGTAAGAGTTAAGTTGTATGGAAGAGATCAAGGTAAAAGGTAAACTAAAGAAGAATAAGTTTAGCTGCACATATAAGACGAGCAAAACAGCTCGAATGTTGGCATGACACAGCTGTGGACCAAAATATATCCATCGCATGATAAAAAAAATAAAGCATACTTTCCTGTTCATCCAGAATTTTAATGAGTGAAATAATCCTGGACAGCTTGGTCGCAGATGGTACTGCCACGACAGTCCGTGCCTTTAGACTGACAAGTACCCCGTTCTGCACCGGCTTTAAATCCCGTCAGAACACATTGTTCTCCTCAACATGTCCCTCTCTGCCCATCCACTAATTATAGAAAACATCTAAAGCACCAAAAAACAGCTTTGAACAGGAGCGTTGGGGGAAAACAGAGGAAACCGCAATGCAAGCCTGAGCTCCTCATCCAGGGACGAAAAAACCCAAAGATAAAATGGTCCAGATTTGAGCTGAAAGGATGATAACCATTCAAATGATGAGAAAAGATTAGAAACAGGTTAGAGAGATTGATGATCTGCAAAAAGTGCAGAAAATTGTAATATGGAGAGACTGATATGAAGTCTCAGAAGTAAAGCACAACCTTCTAACTGACAGGTCAATATCCTGCAAACAAGACCTGCTGGTAAACCAGAATCCGTTGACCCAACAAAGTGATTTAAAGCTCAAAGGACAGACTTCACAGGCTAAATAGCTATGAGACAAACAGATAAAACAAAAGACGGTACAGATGGTACTCAAAGAAATAATCTGCAAATCATCATCTGGAAATTTTGTTCAGCTCACAAGAAACATAAAACTCACCTCACTGTAACTGGAATCTACAGTTTGCTACTTCTTAGCCTGGTGAGAAAAATGTGTTGTATGCTTACTCATGCATTCTAATCTTTAGATGAACTACTGTACATTATACTCCAGTATGTAACAAAAAATGCATTTGGTTATTTAGCTCTGGGTAACTTGGGCACAGTGTCTCCATCAGTTGTTTTTCCCACTATACACTGTGAACCAGTGACTATTGTAGTAACCAGGCAAACAAATGCTTTATCAAATATGCAGATGATAAGGTTGTTTTAAACTTTTTTGGCAGACGAATTTTGAAAGTCTTCCTAAAGGATCAATGGTAAATGATAGCTAGTTCTTCATAATACTCTGTTGTTGCTACAACAAAAAGGTCCACCATCATAATACATCGCCTTAGTTTGGATAGATCTTTCAGCTCTTTGCCTTGTTTTGCAGGAAGCAGTGGTCCGCTAAAGAGAAGACATGAGAAATTCAACTAACTTATTCAGACAGCAGAAACAGCTTGACCAGAACAAACACTGTCGGTTTAACTGAGCTGTTTGTGTTTCCTATAGATCTGCTCTCAGCTCAGCGAACGACTGGAGAAACAACAGACGGCCACTCGGGGAGAACTGGAGAAAATCAGAGTGAGTTATATATATATATATATAAAAACAACATTGAGCACATGCTTGGAAAGTCCTCTTCTGCATTGAAAGTTTTTCTTAAATATACAAAAGTGGTCTTCAGCAGCTGTTCTTAAGACCACTGCTGGATTTTGATGCCTTTTTTTTTTTTACTGATATTCAGTATGGTTTTTCTACCAGGCCTTTTCCACAGGAATGTTTAAGCAACATAATTCTGATTAGTGAGTCTTTCAAGGATAAATCTCTGAAGAATACATTTTGCTAATTGTTGTTAGTTTCAAGTCGTAAACAAAATAAAATAAAATTATTAAGGTCAGGGGTCCAACACTGTCCAGAAAATTGTGGACAAAATATTTGTATTTCCAGATTGTATCTCCTAACCTACTGACCTACTGTCTTGGATTGGATCTTTCTTTCTTTTCTTTTTTTCTTCTTTTCTCCTTTTATGTCCTTCCATTCTAGTGCATTGTTTGTGCCTCCTTCTTCTTCTCCCATTGTTTCTTCATTACTCATGTCTTTCCATCCTTTTTTCCTCCCTTTCTTTGTGTTCTTCCTTCCTAACTTATTTGCTTCCTTCTTTCATTTCTTAATTCTGCCCTACCTTCCTTCCTTGCACATGTCCTGACTCTGTTCCTTTTCTTTTTCCCTGTTTTTCTTTATTGCCTCTACTATGTCCTACTTTGGTGCTTCGTTCCTTTATTTGTCATGTATTGCCTTCCTTTCTTTCCTTGTTTGTTTCTACATTGTGCCCTTCCTCCCTTGTAAGAAAAACTTGGGTGATTCCCAAGAGCTATTTGCCTAAAACTGAGCACAAAGTAGATCATCAGCTAAAAGGATGACTCATCCCTCAGCTCCTTTTTCAGGTCTTTACTGTGTTTTTTTAAGATATAACACCCAGATAACATTCATCTGCTTTAGCTCAGTTATAATTTTTTTTAATATCCAATGCTGCTTTATTTTCCTGGAGTTCAAATCTGTTTTCCTTCAGTTTTTAAGAACACACTGCACACTGTGCAAAGATCTGCCAACGTTCAGGCTAATTCTTCTCTCTTTTTATGCCTCACTTTTTCATTGATGGGACAAAATACATTTGTACAAATGATGTCTTTCAAGCTGATTGCTAGTCACTAAGTGCCTAAACATACAATTTGAAGTTGCGTCTGTGCCAGGTTGTCTGCTATGTGTGGATTTATGACAAAAACACAGGTTTGGCTAACTGCTTATTCAATGACGGAACAAGTCTGTAGGTTTTCGTTTTCGCATAGTTAATCCACAAGAAGAGAATGCATTTCTGTTATTTCTTTTTGAATGATCAGATCAACTACAGACCACCAACAATGAGCAGCCATGTTGAAATGTGTGTTTACTGGGTGCAGCTCTACCGACGATTCCTGACACAGTTAAGACCCAGCAAACACAGAAGTTCATTGAGCTCGGTGCATAAGCCGCCTTAGAGATCCAGAAGCCTTTAAGTATTTACCCTGTCAGATGTTTGCCTCAGAAAATATTTTTGAATTCAGGAGCAGGGCTGCCGGAGTTTATTTGGCTCCTTTACCCCTGAAAGAGTGACAGTATCAAGCTCCTTCGTCTGAGTAAACCCGAAGAAGCTGAAAGGGACACATCCGTTTTTCTCTTTCACCCTTGACTTGGCAGGTATGTGGAGATGTGTGCTGCCATCGCTTTGTGTTCCCTGGCAGTGAAATCAAAGCTTTTTCGGAAAGAATGTGGAATTTGGCCAAGCAGCCATAGCCAGACACCTGACTTCCAGCACTCACACACACGGCTCTCTGACTTTTAGCTCCAGCCGTAGTTGGGAGGACGGCCATATTGGCAGAAAGCTCTGTGAAGGCTGCCCAACATCTCCTGAAAAAAGTTTATATCACCAAGGACAAGATGGGTTTTTCATCCTTTAATTTTGTTTTCTCATTTACATATGTCCTAGCCTTCCACTTTATTAGGTACATTTTGTTGGACTACATTTTGCATTTGTCATGCATAGGATCAAAAAGGTCTTGTAAACATCAGTCTGACGTCTTTTGGACTCAAACTTGTTATTTTGTCAGTCGCCCACATGGAGGAATAATGCACAATTGACATTATGCATTATTAAGCTGGAAGAAGTCACAAAGAGTCTGTGTGAATTTTTGTTTGATTTGATTTTATTGCAAGTTTAAAGTAGGACTGGGTTAAAGAGAATTAAAATTGTGATTATGATAAAAGTGATAAGTTGCAAATTTCAGAATTTATCATGACAAATCAAAACTCTAAGAAAATTTTCACAATACACAATAAATGTTACGATGAATGGCCTCTCTTTGTTTGAAGTCTCATAAATGCCTCTTTTTCTGGTTATGATGCTCAGGTTGAGCCTTAGCATGTATAGATAGATGCTTTGTGTTTGTCTAATTCACAATTTGTACTAATAAGCAATTGAACAGGTATACCTGGTTTCTACTGGTGCAATAAATAAATAAAACTCCAATTAGAGAGCTTTGGAAGCTGCAACAATGCAGTATAAATTAGGTGTTATTTGCTCTATTTTGTCAAAATCCATCTGTCCATTTCTCTCTGCGTCTGATCATCCATTTAACTATCATCCATAATTTTTCAAACTCTCCATCCGTCAATCCTTCCTTTTGTTCATGTTTATTCTGACTAACAAACTGAATCTACCACAAATACATAATTAAATATTTTGAGATTTTAAAATGGTATTTTAAAATGATATTTTACTACTAAAGGTTAGTAGACAAATGACAAATCTTGTGATTTGAGCTTTGAAACCGTATTTTTTACTTTAAAAAAATGCATGGAACATCTAAATTGCAGTTTTAAGCGATTTAGTTGAGTTAATAATATATAAGTGTACATTAATGAGAATTTGTAATAAGACTCTACCAAAGCTTGCCACTGATACTTGAGGAGCAATTCCAGCCTAACCCTCTGCTGCTTCATTAGGGCTTATCTATAATTACTCTGCATTTTAATCATATCAAACCAAGTTTAAAGCTGCAATGTTGTAATGAAATTCTCATTTCTGAAGGACTCACTTAGCTAAGAGTTGTGGCACACACTCATGTTGAGCTCCGCATCTGAATGTAAACACAGAAATTGAAAATAGCTGAAGTTATTTCCACCCTCTTAACAGTTTTATTTTATTTATCTCTGATCTCTAAAATCCCCCCGCAGTCCAAAGTTGAAGGCTGCGAGAAGTGCAGCAGTCTTTTCAACAAAGAGGGTCGTGTGCGAGCTGCGGTAACCACGGCACCCGCCGACGGGACGGAGGAGACCGACGAGGAGAAGGAGGGTCTGAAGAACCAGCTGAGGGAGATGGAGCTGGAGCTGGCCCAGACCAAGCTGCAGCTGGTGGAAGCCGAGTGTAAAATCCAGGTACGGCAGCACACACAGCGTGGGCCCAAGTATAACTGGCTGTACACATGTGATCACAGAGCAATAAAAAAAGACTCACTGGTGGTATTTGTGTTATTTTCTTACACCATCTCCAAACATGTTGGAGAAGTTTGGTTGTCCCAGCTTAAATTAAATCTCCAGCTCTGAATCCCACCAGCACCGCTCCTCTAATTGCCATTGAAGCCAGTATTTAAACAGATGTGTCACAGTTTGGATGCTGGTTGTCTCTCTGGCAGCAAGACACGTTTTGACAGCTTTTAATAAGATGTTCAAGATGATTCTATTAGGAGGTTACAGCTGGCTTTGACATGTGGATGGTGCTTAATTACCTCTTATATCAGGGTTGTTACTGCATATTCATTTTCTTATATCTGAGCTACCTGCCTTTATCTGGCTCCGTGTGTCAACCACGTAGCAATCAATTAAAAGGCCATGATCTCGTCCTGTGTGCCTTTATCAGCCCGGTGCAGGAGAAGGTTGTTAAATAAAGCAGGAGAGCGTTCTATTAAACAGATATGATTAAAGGAAGAAGAAAATGTGGGATCTGATTTAAGGAAATGAATAGAATAATGTGATCACCAGCATCTGAAGGAGCTTTAGAGGCTGACAAATAGTTATAGCGTGAAGTTTTATACATGAATCAGCGTTAAACGATTATTTTGACCATTCTTAATTTTAGGGCACAATCAGTTTAACTTTTACTCGATGCGTTGGGAAAAAAAAAAGACAAGAAGCTCATCAATGCAAAATGGAAGGTTTTCAGTATTTGTTGGGATCTTATGTGGAAGATCGACAGAAAGTAGTTCATAACCATAAAGAGGAATGAAAATGATACATGGTTTTCATTTGTTACAAATAAAAATCTTTAAGCTCTATTACCCCCGATGCCTCTAAATAAAACTAATCCAGCAGGACAACAGCTCAAACATAAAGCCTGAACGATAAGGCTGAACAGTGTGTCATGATATAAGCTTTAAATGTCAATCATTATTGATAGTTACTGATATATATATTTGTATCTGATACGCTGCTGAGCCAGTGGTGTGACCTTTCCAGTTTTATCCACTGTTTTCACTCATGCTGTCCCTTATTTTTAAGCAGCTGTGAGGCACAGTGACAAAACCTTTAACTGTTAATGCACAAGTTGCCTTGTTTCTGTCATTTTGGATGCATTTCATCTGAATTTGGAAGTCAAGATTTCCAGTTTCTCAGTCAGAAAAGATTTCTTGCAAACTCTTAACTGAAAAATGCAGCATGGCTGCGTTGCATAAATAGAGATGATAGCTGCACTATTTAGCCATCTGTGATTTTTATGTCGTTGCTGATTAGTTCCAAATACTTTACACCCCACTTATCACTTCAAGGCAAATCAAACCCACGACTGTCACATCTGGTCTCTGTAATTGCAATCACTTTTTATATGTGACCAAAAAAATCCCCTATAAACTTCAATCTGTCCATAATTCTGCTGCCAACATCCTTTGTTGAATCTTCCCAGCCAAGCTTAAAAAATGTAGTTTTAATATAAATGACAAGCTTCTGCTGTCACTATTAAGAAATTATTTACGCAAAACAAGTTCCTATTTCTTGCTGAAAAGTTACTTGTAAGTTAGTTTTGTCTTATTTCAAGGGTACTAAGATGTTTCAAATATACTTTGTTAAATTTTGTGTTTTGGTAAAGGAGCGCTTTGTAGCGTTACATATATTTTTCCTTTCTGAACAGGACCTGGAGCACCATTTGGGCCTCGCTCTCAACGAGGTTCAGGCGGCCAAAAAGACCTGGTTCAACCGAACGCTCAGCTCCATCAAGACGGTCACCGGCACCCAGGGCAAAGAGACCACTTAACCCAACGACCCGCCATCCGCCCCGTTTTAACAAGACCACTTCTGGAGCTCGGTGTGACTCGTCCGCTACCTTCAGGCCCCTCCTCCCCCAAAAAACGTAACGCACACGGCCATAACGTTAACATTAACCGTTAAAACGCAGAGGATCTCCTCTGTGACTGACTGTGTTACTTGTTTCCTCATATCAAAGATGCTCTTTTTATTTCCTGAAGTAACTCTCCCAATCGAAACCTTTTAACATCCTTGCGAGCAGTGCAGCGATAACCGCCTCCCCCGCTCCACAGAGACCAGGCGCTTCCACCAGGCGCTTCCACCAGGCGCTTCCACCAGTCGCAGGCGCAGAGAGGCTTCATTGAGGATTGTCTGCGTACTGCTGAAATGAAAAACTCCACAGTGGGGGAAGCAATGACATGAGGACTGTATCTTTGCGCTCCCTTTCTTCTAAACTACTGGCACAAAACAACAAGTCCCTGTATAATTATTTTTTTTTTGGTTTGTTTTAGGTACGAGCGCTTAGATGCCTTTCCAGGACTGAGCTTTTTCTAATTTTTGTTGAACAGTTCTTTCTGTTGGCATATATGCTAATGTAGAGTCTGACTGTAATGTGTATTTGTTTATGACTGAGACGGGGGAGAAAAAAAAGGTTTGGAAGCATGAATAATTAGCTTGTGTATGTGTGTGAACTGTTTGAGTGTTTGTGGAAGGACAGCGGAAAGAAAAGCACTAAAGTTATGAGTGTGCGCATGCATGTCAGGTTGTCTCATGTCCTTTAATGTTCAAATGTGTACAGAAAAACTGGTAAAGAGAAGTTTGCTGACAACGCCTTGATCTGAAGGTCGATAACAGAGGTGGGTATAAATATGTAATTTATGGAAACTAAAAGGAGCTGTTGTGAGAAGCGACTGCAGCTTGAATCTCCTCGAATTAAAATACACACTTACGGTTTGGTTTGGATCTTCCACTATGAAGAAACCTTGGAAAAAAGCTCAAAATCAAACAAATAATTAATTTTATTACTCAAATGGTTTACTGAATTTGAGTAATTAAAATTCCAATAGTCAGAGTGGAGAAAATTATAATTCCTACGGCCTTTAAACTCACCATCAATCACATTTCATGTCCAACATGGAATGATCAGATGTTTTTGTGTTGCTGCGATGGTCCTGCTAAATGCTTTACATGGAAGTTAGTAGAACGTTACATTTGCTTGAACAGATTTGGGGTTTTTCATGGCACATTAGTACCAAGTTTAGTTTTTTTTGGTGGACTAATAACTTTAAAACAAGAAGGTGCACAATTTTGAAATTAATGTAGAGTTTATCTAATCCACACAGGACCAACATCATACATGCATGCTTAAATACTTGCATAGATACATCCCCAGTAATAGCTTTAATGTCCCAACATGTTTTCATTTCAACCAATACAATTTTTGGCATAATTTATTTTGCAACTCTTCTTAGCAAAGAGTTGCAATTTAAGGAATTTTATAGTTCCTTAAATTGGTGGGTTTTTCTGTCACCTGGCGTCCATTCTAAAATTTGGTTTTATATGTTTGGTATAATTGTTGGAACAATTTTGGGAAGTAGTTCTACTTTTTCCACTTCACAAGTATCAGGTTGAGGAAGAGATTTAGCATTAATGCTGACACCATATTTGACATTTAATGGGGAGTTCTTTGCTTTAAAAGAAGAATCTTCCTGTAACTTCGGTTAAATATCTCAGTCTGTGTCTTGCCTCAAAGAACCTTTTCTCCTCAGCTCTACCAAGCAGCTCAGTCAAACAAACAATCCAGAATTATACTGAAAGGTGTTTGTCTCTCTATGACATAAAAGACACTTAGAAAATTAAATTCAAACTTATGCACCCAGTTCTTGATGTTGCAAGTTTTGTTTGTAGTATAATCATTCTACTCGGGAAAACAAAAAAACATGTTCAAATAGATTCTTAAGGGCCTAATCTGGTTGAAAAGTCTTTCCAATCCATGTCTGTAAACTTCTGACCGGCTCCATAAATGCATGTAGCTCATAGAGTTAAGATATAAAGCTACCAGTCGGCCCAATTGTCCATTGAAATTAACATATATGTTGCAGATGTCTCAATTATTTAGTATGTAGATGGTTCAGATCTGCAAGAGCTGCTGGGTATGGATAGAGAAAACACTGAATCACCACAACTAGCAAAACTGATCGAATAAAACTAAGCTAATAATTTGGCATCTTTAACATCTAAGAACAATTTTTCTGGTTCAAGCATCATATCATGATGAGCCTACAAACAGCTATCACCTATATTTCCTATATTTCAACAGGAAGAATACTAGAGGAATCATTTTTATTAGCTTCAGTGGAGCAAAGTTATTCAAAAACATTCTCAAATAAATTTGGGTCTCAGCGAATGTTACAAGTTGCTAAAAATATTTAAGCTCTGAAGATGTTATTCTGACCACAGACTGCTGTGAATGTGAGACACCTGTCAGCAAGCAGAGGTGCAGCCGCAGCGTGAAGGGAATCGCACCACCAGGCGCCGGGCATCGGAGCCGTGGCAGGAGAGGCCAAAGTTCAGGTCAAAAAGCTCTATATTTGTCCACAGGGCACAAGGGGCCAGAAGAAGCCTCTGTGTGTGACTTAATACTTCGCTGACTGAGGAGCAGAGGCTCAATGATAATCCGGTTTCAAGTCCTGCTGAGACTGAACGTTTTTCTTAGCCTGAATGGAACGAACCATTTCTGTAACCTGCGTCTTAACTTGAAAAGTGAAGTCCGATCAGCTGGAAGCCGGTTGTGATATTAGAAGAAGACATAGAGGAGCATCCACCTTAAGGCACTGGGCTGTAAATAAACATTAAAAGCATCACTATTGAATTTTTTGTTTATGGTTTTTCTACTCTAACTATAACTAATGTTGCCTACCTGTACTCACCTACCTGCTGCTGTGATACAGTTGAATCTACAAAGTTTTTATTGTATTTCTGTATGTTTTTTTTGTTCTTTTTTGTATTTTTTCCTTTTTGCTTCAAGCTTCTCAGTCGCACTGCTGTTTGGATAACTAAATGCCAAAACATAGCTCCGTCAACCAACATTATCAACGTGTGGAAATTGTAATAGAGTAGACTGCATTGTGTATACTCCATGAATTTAAATATAAAGATATGAACACAAGGAAACCTGACTCATTCTTTATATTTCTTTTTTGCTCAAGAAGTGCCATTTTGTAAAGTAATAAAAACTGACTTGTTACTTTGACCAGGTAAAGTTTAGTGAGGAATCAAACAGCAGGTTGAGAAAAAGGTTCAGCTTCCCAAAATGAGCCTGCAGTGAAACATGACAGGATATTTTACATAATATAAATATGTTTGAAGCAGAGCGCCTATGACTTTAACACCCTTGAAAACTCACTCTGACTGTTATTACCCAAGGATCCAAGCAATGTCCAAAGCAACACTAGCTGAAAACCATCAAACATTTTTGGTTTCCCTCATGCATGAAAATAAGTAGATCATGAAATTCCACAACAATGGAAACAAGACGTCCTAATTGCTGCTTTTCTAACTTCCTGTAGTAGCTATTAGTGTCCGAACTTTGCTACAATGCTAATGCTAGCTCATGCTCATTGTAATTGATTACAAAATGTACAGATTTGGTTTTAGGTTTGATAGTTGTAATTTCTGTCCTCTACATAACCCACTGGAGCTGTTTTTGCTTGGAAAAAAACTTAACTTTGATTTTGTGAAGTAATTAATTTGAATGCCCAACATGATGAAGGCTCCAACCTGGATTTGAATCCAGGACGTTCTTGTTTCTTTTCTTCTTTTTTTTTCTTCTCAAATCCCTACATACACTAAAAGAAGTGTCATCACATGTCAAAATGTACACTTTTTTTTTATAAATCCTTGCTGGGAAATAAAACCTTGATTGGTGACTTGCTAAACCCATTTTCCCTGAACACTATTGAGCATAAAAAACTGTTTTTCATGCTCTACATATTACTCATTATGTACAATATGACTTCAGATAACATCAGTGGAAGACAGTCGCTCCGTTCCTATAGGAGAAACTGAAGGGAAAAAAAAAATCCCCATTCTGGTTTCATAATGATATTCTCAGTCACCTCTCTGAAATACTCCAGAAAACTAAATGTGAAAATAAATCTAATTATGTCTTGTGAAAACAGCCTCGATCTGTCAGACACTAGATCTGGATGTAAATCTTGTTCTCAATTTGGCTCTTGTTCTACTGCTCATCTCCCTCCTGAGAGAACGTGCCTCATAACATATGGCAGCGTTGTTATCCGTGTCAGGTTGAGCTATTTTCTGCTTGGTCCCTGGTAGATTTAAAGAAAAAAAAATGTGCAGATTGTGGTGGGATTCTTATACATAGCAGGAGTTTTAAACATGGATTACGAGGCCCATAAAATTCTCACCTCCAGTGATGACGGCTGTTGGGACTCTGGCTCTTCGTCTGCCACCGCCAGCAGGAGCTGAAGGTAATGAGCGTCAGCATTATGCATCTTGTCACACTCTCCCCCTCCTCTTTCTGCCCCGCTGCGTTACGGAGCTATAAATACAACCTGAAGGCAGTAACAACACACGATGCAAAGGTGAAATATTGGAGGAGAAGGTCGTGTGATGCTGCTCGGGTCAGTCAGCAGGGATGTCTTTTAGGATGAGGGAAAATATGAAACTCTACAGGACTTAGTAAAAAATAAAATGAATTTGTCATTCCTTCTTTGGAAAAACACAAAATCTTACGAAGGACGACTTTTTAGTGCAAATATTTTAATACACTTTCAATAAGAAAATTGAACTTGTGAGAAACTTTCCAGCGACATAGCAGCTTGTTTTACCTAAATAATTCCTTACTACTGATGAAAACGAATCAGTTCTACTGGCTGATTCTTTTCACTCAAAACATTTTCCCATGTTACAAATGAATTAGTACTTTTTTGTCAATTTTAATTAATTATTGACTTAAAACCATCTCCTTTATCTTTCTGAAGTTATTAGTTGAATTCCTCCACTTTTTTCTGACACTTTTGGTCACAACTATTTCTGCATACATTTCAACTTTTACCATGTTCTGCTCATTCAGGACATTACGGCTATGTCTTTTAGTATTAATATTTACTACAGATTAGGGAATGTTCAGGTCTTTGTGATCATGGGCCCCAATGAAATGAATGGAATATCCCATAAATTTGGAAAAACTTCTAAAACCTTTCACAGCTAATTACTTCCACGTACTTTGAGCTAGAAACGTTCAAACTTGTTCAGTTTTACTTCAACTATTCTTTCATGATAATGTTGTCGTGTTCAACCTAATATTTTGTTTGTCCAAATTCTCATCGCTGTTGTGACACGTATAAGTTAAGACCTCAGACTTTTGTTTTTTTATTGCCGACTTCTTCCTTTGTTTTTATATTTTTGACTTTCTTATATTGTCATTAAATGTCGTGAAAACTACACATTCCCTCTTCTTGGTGAAATGTTTCTCAACTCACTGGCATTAAATTATCCCCAGCCTAGAAATGATCTACAGGCAGAGAGACACCTCATAAAAACGTCTTCAATCTTTTGACAAACATGGAGTTTAAGTGAAAGCAGAAAGCATGTGATAATGAGTAGTTCTATTACACACTAAGCAAGTTAGAAGTATAATATTTATTTATGTTGATAATTGGATGGTTACCTGCTCCAACACACTTGATTGCATTTAATAATCCTGTAAAACGTCTGTGTTTTTTAAAATACAGTGACTTTAAATTAGTAGCATGAGTATCTATTGAGGCTATCTTCCTCTGTTGACACTTGTTGATATTGGCAACTAATCTGTAAATATAAATATATAAGAGGAAAGTTGTCCAGTTACAAGCTGATAGACATGGTTTAATCTTCCTCATTTCTTCAGCTCAGACTTCTGTAATGTTCAAAGGATTACAGTGTTCAGCATCATTAGTCTCACCTCTCCTCTCTCATTTCCAAGTATGAACAAAACAAAGCATTCTGTTCAGGAAACAGTGACGGTAAAATTTCACAGCCGTTTGCTGTGGCCAATTACTTTATCACAATTGCTGCAAATAACAACTCAGCCTGTGTGGTTCGCCTAGGAGACAAAATACATCCTCGTCTTAACTTGTGATTGGTTTTGACAAGGTTCCGACGCTTCAAATCTCTCTGACTCTGATCTCTTTTCTCCTCTGTGTAAAATCTTGAGAAACAAAGTGTACATTAGAGACAGATGTTATCCGCACTTTAAACCCTGAAGACTGGACAGTTAGATAATAAATGTGAGTCTAAATGTTGAGCAGCAAATAGAAAGAAGGCTGAGCTTTTAAGACTGCATACTGTGTGAAGGGCTCATATGCAACTAACAGGGTTCATACGGGGAATTGAAATAATTGAAAACGATTTAATTTTTATTAGGTGTTTTCAAGGTTTGGAAAATGCTTAATATTCAAACTGGAGAGTTTTGTCAAAGTGCAATCTAATGTTTGATTAAATATCTAAATTTGGAAAATGTTTTTTACACTTGAAACCAGATATTTTCATTCACTAAGTAAAAAAATATATACATGATTTTTTCACTATCCGAAGTCAAATCAGACGAGATTTCTTTTGTTTTAGGGAAACTAAAATTACCAAAATTATTATTTGCTAAATGCCATAAAACAGAGCGAGTTTTTAGATATTTTTTTGGATATTGTGTTTAAGCATTTAATTTCATCAGGAAGGTAATTTATCTCATGGATTTATGATTTATTGTGTTATCTGTGTAATGAAGGTTAGTTTGTATTTCAGATGTTAAAGTTATTGAAATTGGGGGTTTTGTAATTGGGTGTACGGGTATCTCAAAACATAAAGTTCTCCTGATGTAAAATGTAGAATACTGTTACAAATAATGAACAAAATTAATAAATAATATCAGAATAGTGAATTGAAACTGTTTTTTTTTCTTTCAGTTCATTTGTATCATTTTATCTCCAAAACATGGTGCTGGAAAAGTTTGCAAACTTACTTTGAAAATGCTTGAAAAGTGCTTGAATTTTACTTGAATTAACCAGTGTGCAAACAGAAAAGGAAACAAGAAGCATCAAATAAATTTTAGGGAACTTGGTTTGGAAAGAGAGACAAGCAGCAGGTGTAGCAATAGGAAATTAAGTGCAGGTATGAAGGAACATCCATGCATAACCTATTTAATGGATGGAATTTAATAAAAACCTTCAGTTTTATTAAACAAATGATCCTTTCTGGTGGTGAAACAAATATCCCATGTTCCCACTGCTTGCTCACTGCTATATTTTTGTATATTAGTTCATCTTTATCCATTTGTGAGCCTCGTTAAAAGATGTAAACAAGATCTGCTGTCAGGTGACGGGGCGGGGGGGAGTCGTGTCTTTGCGATATGATTTACGACCTCCCCAGGGTTTCTTGTCTCTGGCTGAAACACAATCCAGGCCATCTCTAAAAAAGTTGTCAGCAGTCCATGGTCATTTATAGCCCTGCAGCCTGGGACGCTGCAAAGAGAGGAGCAGATGTCTCCTGTATACAGTGTCTGATTAGCTTCCCACATTACTGTGCATAACTGGAAGATTAGAGAATGTAACATGAGCAGGAAGAAGCTACAGTCAGCTTGTGAGAAAAGATCTATTGTAATATGTCTGCTTTAGAATGTATTTTTTTGTAATTAACATATTTCTCCAAGCCTGACGAAGCCATTTCCAGGAGTCGGTGTTCTCCTGCTCGTTTTTATCCACAGCATGAATCCCACATTTTGTAGCTCCTAAGAGACAACCAGACAATAAGAAGCAACACTTCAGGCATGACTTGACACCTTTAAATAGATAATCCTCCCACAACTTTGCCCCATTTGACCCAATCTCCCGCACTGAGCCGGGTTTCATTTGACAGGCTACGTGTCATCATCTGGTGAGCTCAGGTTTCCTCCCATCCATCTTCCCCTCAGACAAAATCCCGTACCTCCATCCTCTCCGTTGTTGCTTCTCTAAAAAAGCCGACGTACATATGCGCGCACATGGCAGGATGATTGGCAGCTGTGGCTGTGTGCTGATGGTGTTGAATGCTGGAGATGTCACTGGATACTCACCGGAGACTCTCCCATCAGCAGCTCTACGCTGAGGAAGACTGACAGCTCGAATCACTAAACCGCCGTTTGCTGAAGCTCTTACAGAGACGTGCCAATTATTACCCATATCCTTAACTCATAATGGTACCATGAGGGTCAGGTGTCATCGTCAGGGTGTCGCATTGGTAATGAGGGTGAATATCATTGGGCCCTTAATGAAAGTGTATAAATAAACACATAAACAAACAACAGTGACCTCAGTTTTACCCTTTGGAACGACCCTCAACTAATTCTCCAGTTCAAAATAGTCGAGCATTTAAATACGTCTTTCTAAATGTCTTGACAAGATACCAAACCAGTAAGGATTACAGCAAGTTTTTCTTTCTGCTAAATATTTCCTGCAAGACATTAATTGTTCTGGAGATTTGTTTTGATATTTTCTTCAAATTCAGGCATTAAAAGATTATTTTGCCTTCTAATATTTTGATGTCATGTTAATGCAGTGGGCGCGGTGCGATACCTGGGGCGGCGCGTGTGACCCTGGGGAACAGGCTTTTTTTTTTTTCTTTTAGTTTTTGTAGTTTATTAGTTATTATAATTATTAAATATTATTTATTGATTTGATTTAATTTTGCAATGGTGCAATTAGTTGGTCAAACATGTTTACAGTTTAAACATGTTTAAAACACGTCTTAAAACAGACTTAAAACACGATTTAATAAAGTTATTCTTTGTAAGTTTGACCATATGTCTTTCTTTTTTTCTTTTCTTTAATGTTAATAAGGATAAAATGTTATGCAGAGATGGATAGTCACGGTGGGGAGTGGGGGGCGCGATTAGTTTTCTTCTTGCTAGGGGGGGCGTAACAGAAAATAATTGAGAAGCACTGTGTTAATGTAAAGGTAACACATCAAACACATTGTTTTCTTGTGTTAAAGCAGGAGGAAATAATAAGGGATCAGGCAAGTTATTGGAAAATGGCATTGCACATTCTTTGGTGCAACTCCCTGATGCCTAAATGTTCCACAATAATCAGTTTAAACAATTATAAGCAAAAATAGACAACCTGCTACAGTACAGCCATCTTACTGTGTAGGGAGACGATGATGTCTTAAAAAAATCTGCAGAAGACAAGAGATTCAGTACTTCCCAAGTTTATTTTCAGTTTGTCAAGCATATTTTATGTCAGCAACAGTGACAAACGAACCTCATTCTTCATCATCAGCGGCTTCTGTTCACCACAACCTCAACACGTCACAACTTTGATGAATTAATAGATTCTGTGAACAGATCACTTTGTTAAATTATAGGCAGCATCGTAAAACAGTCTTTTTTAAAACCCCTTTTTGTAAAAAACAAAATAAAAATTATATTTACACAGAAAAAAAAGAAAAATCTGAACACTCGTAAGACACTACATTTGTCAAAACGGCATTTATGGAAACAACAAAACCAATCAAATCTGGAAAGAAATATGAATCTTAACAGGGTAGATGCGCCCAAAGTAACCCTCACACACAGGCAGCTCAAAAGATATATAGATGTTTATATATATTTATATATATATATGTCTGTATTCAACCATATATATTCTGTATATATGCTTCTTTACAAAAAAAAGCAAGTTTACTCTCCCTATGAGTAAATACATTCTACATGACAATCACTATAGTAACAGTGTACATTCCCAACAGAAATGTTTTGATCGTTTTTATCAGGAGGAGCTTCAACAATCAGCGGACCAGAAAGTATGCAACGACATGCTCATTGGGACTGCAGTATTGTGTGCATATGTGTGAAACAGCCACGCCATCGTCTTCTGACACAGATGCACCTACACACACTGAGCAAGCTGACTGAGTTCAGCATTCAGTCAGCTTGCTTTGCTACATTCATCGAAACATGAGACTGGAGAGTCGGACGGATCTTCAAAATGCTTCTTCTATTTTAATGCAGCAAACTGCTTGCTTTCAGAGGTTAAGTATGGGAGATTTTTCTTACAAAAAGGTGTTTAAGATTCTCCGTTGGCTCATACTGCACAATATTCAGGCCTTTTTGCGCATCAAAGGTGGTACACACACCTCCAAACTGTGCATATGACTCCTAGGAGATTTGCAGATTGGTCAGATTTAAGCAACAAAGCCTTTGGAAGTCTTTGGTGTCTGGATTAAACCTGTCCTAGAGGAAAAAAATAAACAGTTTTACCAAAGATTACAAACAAAATAGGTTCAAGCTGAACCTAAAAGAAAAGTCCCTCACGACAACTAAACTAGCAAACATTTCGCAGCATCTAAAACCTTTTGTGTGTGTTGTTAGGAAGCCAGAACTCCTCCCTCTCCCCTCCCAGCAGAGACCTGTTATGTACAGTGCTACAGACAGCCCCTCATAAAGCACCATGATAATAAACGGAGCAGGTGGGGGATGCGTTTTCTCAGCTAAACATGGCTCAAATCCTCAAGAGCAAACAAGGTTCAACCACGTGTGACTCACACTGAACACACACATAATCAACAAAGCAGAGAGGATATCACATCATGTATGTGTGCTTGGTTTTTAAAAGCCGACATATTTACATTTGATTACAAGTGTGCTTGGGTGTGTTTGTCTGTGTGCAGGGGGGGGGGTGTGTCTGTGTGTGTGTGTCTGTCAGGTGGCCCTGAGTACGATGTGCAGGTGTATTGCTCATGTGCAATTTGTGCTTTTTTAAAATATCTGTTGAATGAAGATTAAAATGTTTGGAAAACCATCGCTTCAGCTGACGAAACAGGAACAGCACTTCACACACAACTCTGTCCAACATGAGGAGTCCAAATCTATTTCAAATAATGGAGATTAGACATTTTCTTGTATCACAGATTTTTGTTGGTTGCATGATTACACACCAAGGAAAATATCAGTACTAAATGTGGGTCATTGAAAATATTATTTTTCTACATAATTGCTTATGCATATTTACTTTTATTTATTTATTTTTGTCTGGGAAACCACTAATACATCACAATATGTACTATCAGAATATTTAGTCCACCTGAAAAAATTCATTGTTAATTCATTGTTTGAAATGACCTCATAGCATTTCAAAGTGACCTTGCTCAATATATTTTGAAGATCTTTCAAAGTTTCTCTTTGGACTTTAGCTGCCAGCTCACTCTTTTTCTATCCACACTAGCTCACTTTGCAACCTTTAGTTGTACTCCTGTTTGTGCTACCTATTAGGAAGGTAAATACAAACAAATTAACTGTGACTTGAAGCCAAAAGAAAAGGATAAAGTGTTGGTGGTGACTGATGTGTTCTGCTGGCATCTATAGCTAGAACCCACATCTGGAAATAACAAATCAAACTCAACCATGTTATGTTCCAAGTTAGAAAATCATTAAACAGGCTGTTAGCAAAACAAACTAATGACGTTTTGTACTTTCACTGTAGTTGGGATTGATAGGACATTTAGGACCTTGCTGTTACCCTCATCAACTCAAAACTTTGATATATGAAATTTCTGGTAAGAATGAAATTGCAACCTTCAACTAATCCATTGCTAAAAAAATAGGATTTATTTTGTATTTTTGCAAATTGATACCAGAGCCAGTTACTCCAAGTTCTCCTGTATCTCTCATTTAAAATGGTTAAGATGATGATTAGAATTGAAAAACTTATGAAAGGTTTGAAAACTTCTGTGCAGAGATCACATTTAAAGTTGTGTCATGGATAAACTAGAACACAGTAATCTTTAGGTTTAGGATCTATTTATTCCATAATCAATTTTATCTTTGTTGTGCACAAAGCAGCCAAAGTCCAAATAAAAAACTTCATCATGTCTGATGAGACATTGATTCAAGACTAAACAAGGCTTATAAGAAGTCTTACTCCATGGAGGCAAAATGTAATGAATGATGGATGACTCAAGACTTCTGCACAGTCCTGCAGACTGTAACCCAATTTCACTGTTCCACATATTTCACCATTACTCCCTTCTTAACAAGCAACACACATTGGGACCTCTGCCTTCTGCAGCGAATTAATGCCTCTTTGATTGTGGATGGGCCTTGTTCTGGACCTTCCCCCTCTGGACCACCTGTGCCACTTTCAGGTCGGCCATGTTTGTCTGAGCTCTCGCTCCGCTGCCTGTCCTCTGCAGGCGGCCGTACAGCCGGGCGCGGTGAGAGGACAGGGTCAGCAGTCAGGGTGACTCCTCCTAACGTGTCTGTTCGGTCTGAGGGGAAATGAAAAGGTTGCTCACTGAGGTCTGACTGTCTGCCTTATTAATGAGAGCCATCTGGGGAGAGAGCGCCGGGACAGAGAGAGGAGGCAGGAAAACTCAGCTGACAGGGAAGGTCTGTTTTAACACAACCGAGTGTCACAGCGTGCATGTAAAGGAGCAAAGCAGAACTACAGTCTAAATCAGACCTTTGGTTACGACTATCTCAAATATTATCAAAATAATTAATCAATATCATTAGTCAGCGGATCACGCTTTCTCTATAGGAGTCGGAATCTTGCGTGATTATGCACTTTACAAAATTCCAGCTTTTACTTGACTTATTGTTTTGAAAAATTAACTTTCAAAGCTTATCGGCTTTTTCTCAGATGTCATTGTTGATTAATTTAAGCTCCACACATCAAAGCGGTGCCCAGTTCAGAGTGAGTAACAGGAGAATCAAAGCCATCTGAAGCACATTCCCTTCGATTTTTCCCTTTGCTGACTGACACCTGGTTTCTTTTAAAGAAGAAACAATGTGGGTGAAGAGCTCGGGGAAAGACGTAAACGCCACTAACTTGCCAAGAGGAGCTGACCACAAATTCTAGTTTATTATAAAATAACATCCAAAATAATGTCTGATTTTATTCTGTTCTGCAGGATCCATAAATGCATATTCATTCAAATCCCCAGCAGACACTAGATTACTAATAAAACACCTTTACTTAAATAAAAAATAAAATAAAACTAGAATCTGAAAATGACAGCTTTGGTGTCAAATTAGGGTTCTGTGAAATAGTTATTAGTAGTCAATATACTACTTGAGGAAGAAAGCAGACAAAAAATTTGTGGATATAGAGAATTTTCAGTGCAAAGTGAAGTTAACAGCAGATTTAAAGAATATTGTTTATGATTGGTTTCACAATCATAAACAACTCAAACCTTTCCCACCTCTTGCCTCTTACATTCAGCAGGCAAGAGGCAAAATATCCCATACATAAGTCAACAGTTCGAGAAAGAGCCAGAACACAAAGCAACAGGTCATTCAAACATGCACACATGCACCTAAGTTAGAGTTGCCAATGAACCAAACATACAGTTTTGGACAATCAGTGGAGGCTGGAAAAACATGCAAAGTTCGCAAAGTGACGTCCTGACCAAGATTCAACTAAAGTCAAATGGCCTACCCATTGTGACACATGCATGTGACCTATGCTGCAAAAATGTAGAGCACATCTTACCTGTTTAAATCATGACAAAGTAATGCAGAGGAAACATCCTAAAGTTAGTCTTAATAAAAAACCGCTCCTTGTTTCTACCATTAGTTTCTGCTGCCTACACACATACTGACTACCGATAACTCCACAGAACCCCACCTCAGAAAAAGCTGCAATCTTGACCAAATTCACAAAAGATTTTAACAGTTTCCTCAGTGGTTTTTCTTTTTGGTAGTAAAAATCAAAAACTATTTCAATGCCCACATGTTAATGTAAGGCAACACAAGTTCAGAACAGATTGAATTGGAATTGAATCTTTAATAAAAGCTTCAGCAAAACGTTACGGCACACAAAAATGTCCAAATGCTTCCTCCCATTCTCACTAAATAGTTCCTCTTCTCTATATCTGTAATTAGCTCTGCCAGTAGCTTGTGCTGTATGTGCAGTTAAGCTTTTTCTGCATCGCCGCCAGCCAACAGGGAAGAGCTGCAAAGATGATAACTTAGGAGTGTGTGAGAAGCCAGCTGTGCTTTTGGACCCTATAAGGCGAACGAGACGGAGCTCACGATTGTTCTGTTGGTTGATAGTTGTGTGTCCATGAATGGCAGAGGGGGAAGAGAGCGGACATTAGAGCAATCACATACATTAAACGCACATACAAAGAGTGCTCATAACAACGGTGTTCCCTGCCAGCAGTGAGACTATAAAATGTGCTTTCTGACAGGCAAAAAGTGTGTGTGTGTGTTTTTTTTTTTTGTGTGTGTGTGTGTGTGTGTGTACAGCAGGGCACGCCTCTTGTCCGGGGACCGTGTAAACACACCACAGGCAGCAGAGAGCGTGCTCAGAAAGGCTCAGATAGACATCAAAGACAGAGAAAAGGAGTAAGGAAAGTAGGAAGCATTAATACTCTACTAGCACGGGTTAATAGGAATACCAAAGATAATGCATTTTCTAGAACTAGCTTCAATTGCTCAGTGTATATAAAACTGGAAGAAAAGCTATGCTGTGATATTACAGTTACATTTCACTTTATAATTCTAAAATATTTTATAACAATTATTAGACTTTATAGAGTATTTACATAAGTACATCATTATATATTAATGTTATTTTCATCAACACATCGTTATAGAAATACACCATAGGTATATGTGTATATAGTCATGTTATAGTCACACACACACACACACACATCAACTGAATATACAATCAGAATCAGCTATTGCAATGCTGTGTTGAGTAAAACCTCCGTGGGACATTCACATCTTCTCAAGTAGCTTAGAGACGAGTTCAGGTGTATTGCTATACGAAAAGACCAAAGTTCAGCCAACTCTTGCACGTTTCTCGTAAAATCCGAGTATTGCTTTGCGTAAATTTTGCTCTCCTCTGAGGAGGATAATCTGGGCGGGGAGAGAAAAGAAAAGCAGCGGCTCTTTTGTCAGCAGGTAGGAGTGTTTCTCTGACCAAACCGAAAGCTGCTCCAAGTCTGTGAGCCAATGGTTCCATCGGACTGGACGGAGTAAAAGGCGACCTCGTTCAGACCGACAGACAAACAAACAGGTGGACGAGTATGCTGCCAGGTGTCCAGTGGGCAGAGACAGAAAAACGCGTGATGAGTGGCGCCCAACAGCTTCCTGTCTTTAGAAGTCAGAGAAGAGATCCTGCGGACCGAGGTGAATGATAAAAGGAGCGATGGTACGCGGCTGGTAGAAAGGATTGTCAATGAACAGACCACCTGCAGAGATGAAGAGCAGACAGAGAGGAGATGTGCTGATTAGAGCAAGACTGAGCACTTCCCTTAAGGACTAATGTACTTCAACTGGTCATTCATACTCTATTTTTAAAACCAATCTACTACATACAATGATAACTAAATTAGGAAAAAGGTAATTTTTTGTTCTTGACTTCAGTAAACAAATATTGAAAATTAGGTAGAAGAATGAAACCCTTTTTGTTTTGCACCCACCTTAAATCTCTATACTACTTTATTATCTCATCATGTTTGTGTATTTTATAATACACTTTTGTGGATCCAATTGTAAGAAAAAAATAAACCATATTTTTGTCTTGTCACATATATAAAATTTGTGAACCATCTGTGAAGAGTTGCTTCGCAGATGATAATTTCTACTCAGTTCCAGGTTCTATATGCAGTCCAGGTGAGCCCCATAGTGATTATTAGTGGAATTAAACAAAAGACCGTGTGTTTGTTGTGTAAGCCACATTAAGCATGCAGCATGCTGAGGTGAGAAAATCTTCACAGATTTATGCTTGCTTTTGCTGACTTCATGAAGGGGATCATATTAAAATTTTATTTTTCTGTTATGGCCTGTTCTTTGTATTCCCATTTGTAAAATTGTCTAAATTGCGATTATAAAATGGGAAAAGCAACTGAGACAAACATGGAGGAGAGATTATTTCATTTGTCATCATAAAGTCTGAATACAAGCACGAGATAAAACGCTCATCATAAAATGCTACATGCTTCCAAAACCCTTTAAAAAATGTTTATTCAGTAAAACTTTTGTAGTTAGAGTTTCATAGGATTGTATTTGACTAGACTTAATTAGAAACATAATTTTTTTCTATTTTTAATAATTTTTCTTTTTTACAAGTTTCAATAATTATTACTTGTAAGTTTTTTTTTTTTTATAGTTTATGTATTATATATTAAACACATTCTTCTATTTTGCAACATGGAAACTCAAGTAAGAAGTGAAAGAAAATCTGCATATTTTGAGGCTTGTTTTTAAAACAAGATGAAAAAGACATGAACAAATTATTCTGGGAAATGTTCTCTGTACTTCAACCTAGATACAAAAAGCAAACCTCACAGCACAAGAAACAGAAGTAAAAATATCTTCAACCATGTAGCTTGAAAAGACAATTCAAATGATAACAGCTATTTATAACCTCATGGAGCTCAACCAACCATAGGACAAGACACTGAATCTTTTCATCCACCGGTCATGCTTCAGCTGTAGTCATGGAGACGTCATCGAGAAGAAGTGTGTGTGTGGGGTGTGTTATCCCTCACTGGCTGGATGAACCAGACATGGTGAAGAGCCAACATAACTGTCTTGACTGGCGCCGACTATGATTTAAATTTACTTTTAAAGTTAGGTAATCTTACAGTGAGTTCACCTCTGGTTGAAGATGACTTGATATCAGGCCAATGATGAACGTTTACAGAAAAGAGACGCCAATAATCAGAAACAGGAAAATTGATTGTGAAACGTGGCTCTTTTTCCTGCATTTGGTTTGTGATTTACATTAAGCTCTGATGTCTTCATGTCAAAATAAAAAAAAATGTCTAAGCAGAATAAACATATTTCTGGCTCTGTGCAGAAAATTCAACATAAACAATGCAAATGACTTAAAGAAAACACAAAACAGCAAAAAATATATATATATTTTTTCATGCCATCAAGTAAAAGCTTGAGAAAGAGAGATGAGGTTGAGCAGATGAAGGCAAGACAGAAGATTTCCCAACAGCATCGCGAATTCATCAATTGTCTTCAGACCTTTTTCTCCCAAGATCTATGAGCTGCAGGTCAAAAGGATGTATTGAGCAGAGCTGATTTACATGAAAAGATTGTCATTACATCTGAGTAAAAGAAGGAGACTGGGATTCATAGGTGCTTATTCAAATGCTTTGAGGTGCAAAACTTGCAAAAGAAATAGGTGAGTCCTCTCTTATTGTGAAGTAAAATTGCCGTAAGGAACATGAATCAAATGCGTTGAGCCACCATCAGCTGAAAGCCTTCAGATCAGATACAGAACAGAAACTGTTCAGCTTAATTTGAGCTTAACTTTATTACATTTTCAGCATCTTAGATACACTCTTATACATCCTTCACACAGCTCACATTCTTACTTCCTTTATACACAGAAAATGTGACTTAATGTGTTGTGGAAAGATATCTTCTCCTTAGCAATGAATTAACAAAATAATAAAAAGCTCATACAGGCATTTATATATAATTTAGACTCAAAGACTGAGGTAACAATTCACAGTACAAATCCTTCAAGTTTTTTTTCTTTTTTAACATTTAAGAAATTGCAGATTTTAAGTTTAAAAAGTTTTTAAACAGTAAGAAAACAAAACAAAAACTCTTATACAAATCTTCAGCTCATTTTTATCCAGATCCCATAATAGAAGGAGTAAAAAAAATAAAAAAAAAGCAAATACAAAAAGCCAAACAGACCAAGTTTCCCTTCTAGAAAAAAAAAGCTTGTTGTATTTGGTATGTGTGTCTCCTGCGCTAAAAGAAGTGGTAGTGAGGGACGGGATAGGCGGGCACTTTCATGACAGGCAACAGAAGCATTCTCTTGGGCAAACCTAGAGGGGAGACATGAGAAGAGCATAGCTCTGCATGAGTGCCAGGCAACAAAAAAACAAGAGTCTCTATGCTCACTGTAGCACACACTATGCTGTGAGTATGTTCAACAAACACCTGGCAGCTCACGGGCAGTCCTCCCAGATGGAAGGGGTGCTAGGGTGTGAAAGCAGGCAGGAATGTTTGTGCACGAGGTGACAGAGCTCATTAGTGGTTAAACGAGCCAAGAACGAAGAAGAGGGAAGATAAGTGGTGAGATAAAGAGCAGAACTGACTTCGAGATGCACGTGAAAAAATATACTTTGTTAAACCGTTTAATTTTACGGCTTCTATTGTTGAGATCTGAAACATGGCGACTTACAAAAAAATGACAAAGAGAGATGTTACTGTCAAATAGGGTTTTGCAAATGTTTTTAAAATAAACATTAAATGTTTGCAGAGTTCACCTTTTTGAGCTTATATTAGTAAATAGCATAGCGAGCATTGCTAATGCTGTTACTAATTCCAAATACAGCAAGTATGTTTTAAAAAAAACCAAAATGATAAAACTAAACATTGCTGTTCTATTTAGCCTTCCTGTTATCTCCTAAAGTCTTGTTCTCTCTCGCACTCTTGCAGCTGAAAAAATATCTTCCTTTGGAGAAAAAAAAGAACACTTTCCATCTTTGTTTGCTTTTGCTAAATTTTTACTTGAAAACAACTTGCTGTGAGTTTTTACTAAACAATAGCATCTACACCAAAGTCTGTCCTACTTCAGCATGTTCACTTATTGGATAAAGTTTAAATTTTTGAGTTTACTCAGTACATTTCTATTTCTTCAAGACAAAAATCTTCCAAGAAAAAAGCTAGCCCTTACAAAGCTATTTGTAAGATGAACCCATGTTTACAGATCTCAACAACATTGTAATGAACAAACAAAGAACTTTGTAAAAAGTAAAAAAAAAATGGCAGAAAAAGATAAAAAAAAAGAAAAAGACTGATGTGAAGGAGAGCTGAAGAGTTTGCACTGTCATGTAGTGAAAACCAGCATTAATAGGAGACACTTCACATTCTGTGTTCAGAGTTAGTTTGATCTAAAAACTCCAAAGCTGCAAAGGATGAAAACAGTGAAAACCAAAGAAAATAAGTTTTCATTCTAATTTCTGATAAAAATCTTTGTGACTAACACCTGTTATTAATTTCTTAATTTATGACTGTAAGAGTTTTTGTTGGTTGATTTCTTTATTCAGTAAAAAAAGAAGGAAAAACATAAACACACCAACTAGTAATGTGAAAAACACTGAATTATACCCAATAGAAACATTTCATCACACAGTTCCTTCTGCTTAGCTTAGCTTAGCAGCTCCCAAACATGTAAATGTTATTTGCTTCCAGGATTTTACACTTTATAATGGTTTCCTGGAGCTTTACACAGTTTCTGTTGTTGTAATCCATGAAATGCACACAGAATTCAGACAAGGTGATCCAACACTCTATTTGTATTTATTCCCTTGTTTATTATCTTTGCATTTATTTTTTTGTTGACAAATGTAAAACACTGAACAGCATTTAGGCAGCATGTGCCACACAAGTACGCCAATAAATACAGACTCAGCTGTCGCAATAAGCCGCTCAAACTGCAAAATCCAGGGAAATGATAGACTTGCCACACGAGCTCTCACTCCACCTAGTACAAACACAAAAAACTGAGCATTGCTTCATGTTCAGGTCTGCTGGATTCTCAAGGGAGTGTACTAAATGCCTGCCGGAGGCCTCAGTCCAGCTTCTCTGAGCACATAGAGTCCTTTGACCCGCATGGCTATAAGAAGCTCAGAGAGGCCTCTGAACCTATACGCGAGTACACAACCTGAACAAGGCCGACTCTGTTGAGGTAAATACGGCTGTGTGAATCAGGGCACAGATGGAGAGAACTAATGATGCTTAATGTGGAATTAAAAACTAGTCTCTAAATGTTTGAATTTGAGAAGATCCAAGTGACCAGCAGTGAGAAAAGACGGACATGGAAAGGAGCTGCGCTGCAGCGGCAAACTTCCTGTGATCTGCTAATCTTAGTGAGAAAGAGGAGGACAGTGCAGACTGTGCATCCAGTTATTGTGTTAGATGTGGCAGGTGTACAAAGCTGCTGTCTGCCATTTTCTGTTTTCATTAAGTAAACATGTGAGTGCAAAGGAGAGTAAATAAAGTTGTAGACAATAGAAATGTGAAGCGGGAGAATCATTAATAGCACAAGCAGACCCAGGCAGGAAAAGCCAAGAAATTAAGCTCTGTATATTAATGAAGGTAAGCTTAAAAACCCCACCTCAATTTACAGTAGAACTTCATTTGAGAAATATAAATAATCTGATGCAAGAAGAGCTGAAGTGTTGGCAGATGAAGCACCCAGTGCTGCTCTCATTACTCTACTCAGATGTGGTTAAGCAGGGATGGAGGTTACACATGGGGGAAAAGAGAGGAGAAAAGAGGCAAGGTGAAGCACATACCGTATGCAGGAGCAGCTGCTGCAGCCGGGCTGTAGCCGTACGGTGTGCCGAAGCCTGTTGAGGAGAGGTTACAGGGTCTAATTCAATCCTGTGCTGTTTGAGTCCAAGCTAAGCCTCCTACCAGGCTCAGTTATGAACTCTACAGACGTGGCCAAAGGTTGTAGGACTGGCAGATATTTTGTATTATTTAATTTTGTTTTTTTACAAAGTTCACTGCTGCAGAAATAGATCTGTTTGTTTCAATGGTATACTCAATTCTAATTCATTTTTAGAGACTTTCATTGAAAAAAACATTGAAGTATTTGTAAGGTAAAAGGTACTTAATTGTACCTGAAAGGAATTCATTGAGGGGCAACTCAAATTCATTGAGGGTGCAATTCATTGAGAGGGCAATTCATGAAATTCTTTCTTTCATGCGTACATGAAAGAAAGAAAAAAAGTACAAAGAATATGGCAAGCAGTTCAGCTTGTTCAAGTCACAACAGTCAAAACCACCAATCTGGACCATGACATCCAGATAGGGCAACAATTTATTACTTTTAAAGGAAAAATTAAAGCAAGTTTATGATTGATTAAGAAGTTAAACAGAAGATTTAAGAATAGATTGTTTAAAATGATGCTTGTGCAGTGGGCAGGACAGTAACGATTCCCTGAGGGTTCATAGTCTCCAAACAAGATAAGGGATGGATCCTCAGTATCTTTTTATAGCTATGACCTTCGTCTTCCTAGACCTCTGCAACTCACCTTGGCATCCTGTGCATCAGCTTCAGGACCCTACATGTCGGATTTAAATCCCTGAGCAACTTCACTTTAGCTGAGACATTCATTCATCACCAAATTGCCCCAGGAAATTTCAGGTCTTTATAAATTTCAGATTTTTTGGGCAAAGTAATATGTGGAGAGCAGCAGCTCCACATTTGAATGGTCTTCACTGTCTACAGTGAAACTCTGAAGGGGCTTCCTTAGAGAAAATAACAACCCCATTCTGTAAGTTTCAGTGAGCATTCAGAAACTATTGCACTTTCCTGCTACCATTTCCAGGTAAGCTTTGGCCTGGTGGAAACCTGATCATTCATGGTCCAGGCACTTCCTGGAGTTTTGTTGGGCTCAATAAATTTTTTTGTTGGGATTCAATAAATGACTGTTTGGGATGCATATTCATAACAGCAAAGTGCTTGCTCTAATTTTCCTGAAATTAACCATAACTCACAAAAGAGGAACGTCTCTTTTAGTAACAATTCAGTTCTTCTAATTAAGTCAGCTATTTAGTCCTCAATACACACTTCACCAGCGTTACTCTAGAAGGTAATTTTGCAGTGAGTAAAAACATGAACTGTTTTTCGTCTGATCTATTAACCTATAAAACTGGAGCAGTGAGGCTAGCATAAACCAAGATTTTTCAGTATCAAACCTTTTGGCCATGACTGTACTTGAGTGAAATTTGTAAATCTTAATAAAGAACATAAACATGACAATCTATTCAAGATTGTGAAGAGGTTTAGAGAAGAATAAAAACAGAAAAATAATTGATTATAACCAAATAAATGGGCAGAAAAATGTCACGTAGCTACGTTCAATCACAACATGGCGATCGTCCCCTGCTTCAGATTTCTGAGGGAAATGAGGAAATGTCTGTGATTTTTCTATTATAACTAATTGAATCAATGTTCACTTTGTTCCGTTTGTTTTTTACAGAGGCAAAAGTAAGCAGCCTGAGAGCCAGAGCAAATATAAAAAAAGACAGTTAAAGAAAACTAAAACTAACTCCCATAACAAACTGGCACATCAAATGTAAGAAAAAATATGAGATAATTTTCTGAACAGGAATTCTAACATTAAAATAAGGACCAAATAGTAAAAAAAAAAATAATAAATTTGTTTATTATTCAATGACCGCTAACCGAGGCAGAAAAATCTAGAAACTATGAAGTAACATCCTGAAACTGTTTGTGTCATTATTTTCTCCAGTTTCTCCCTCACCTGGTGTGACGTATCCAGGTGCAGCTGCACTGACGAAGGCTCCTCTTGCCAGCGCCGCTCTTCCTCTTCCTCTTGCTACCTGTGCTGCTACTGCCGAGGCTGCCGCCGCCGCCGCCAGCGCTCCTTTAGTCTAAACATCAACATGCATGAGTGTGAGTGACACCAGATCAATCCTGAAAACCTTGTGCTTCTGTTCACATTCAGTGTCTTGAAAAGTGATAAAATCCCTTGAACTTTTTCACAAGTGCCTTGTTACAGACTATTACTATATTGTGATTTTATCAACATAATGTGGTGAATAATTTTGGAGTGGAAAAAAATGGTCACATAGATGAGAAAATTGTTAAATAAAACATAATTTGACAATCATGCACCATTTGTGTTTGTCTGTCATATGAACTCCCAAGAAAATACTTTGAGGTTTGTGGTTTTGCTTCAAAAGGGCACTTTATGAAATAAAGCAGCATACAGGTTTAAAGAGATGTGAAAACAAGGCAGTATTGATTGGCTTAACTTGTGAAAACACATCAAACCATTTTATTGATTCCAGCTGGCTGAACAGCATGGACAAATTGTCTTGTCTTGTTTACATCTCACCATTTCTGACTTTCAAAGCTTACACAGAAAGAATGGCCTGGCTGTTTTGTTGTTATTTCAGATTGAACAGGTTGCCCTCAGTGTCTGGCATGCAGTGAATGCGTGTCTCATTACCGGAGGCAGGATCTTTTTCTTCTTGTTTGCAGCTGCGTTGGGACCAGAGAAGAGTTTTTCCAGGGCTGCCAGAGCAGCGCTGGCCTTTGCTACTTTTTTGTTGGGGCCAGCCCCACGAAACTTCTGCCCATCGACCTCCACCTAACGCAGAAAAACACACCGAGAATCCTCAGAATCTCAGGTGAAGTGAATGTTTAACGATTGCTTTCACATAAAAGAAGCACTGTGTTCTAGTAATTTTCAAGAGAGTCTTACTCTGTTGAAATCATTCTTTTTTTATGTTACATCCATTAAAAATGGCCAAATAAAAACGACTAAACTGTGTGTATGTTTATTCGTCACCAGTGACTCAGCCGGAGAGATTCGCTCAGCGGACAGCTTGTTTAGTGATGCCCCGCTGTCAAGTAGACCTGCTAATCAATCAGCAGAGCGATGGAGCAGCCAGGCGTGTTGGAAAACAACCCACCCCGCAGAGAACGGGCCCGCCTCAGGAACCAGACCGACTGATTGGGTGTGTTGGCTGATCAGGCTGCATCTGATTGTGTGTTTCTGCCCCTTTGTGAGTCTTCCTTCACCGTGGCAGTACATGCATGACAAAAGCACTTCCTCAGACGTTTTGGTCCATTCGTTCTCACCTCCATGACAAAGCGTTTGTCGTGGCTGCCTCCACTCTCAGAGATCAGCTCGTATTTGAGGCCTCGTCGCTTCTCGTTCAGTTCCATCACAGGATTCTTCCCACTTGCCGTTAGGATGGGACCCTGAGTTCGCACCTTGGTGGTGAATAGAATAAGTTAATATGAATTGACTTTAAGGCTTTGTTCGAAGATGCAGCTAACAGTAAACCTGGGAGACCGAGTGTAACATGCAAAGGAAGTCGCTAAGAAGTAAGCGGAGCATGACAGAGAAGATCTAACAACAGTACAGAAACCACAATGTTTTTTTCTGCTTTGCATCACTGTATTTCAGTCAATGTTTTTCACTTTTTAATCTTAGAAAAAAATTGCATTTGAACTGGGTGGACAGTCCATTTTCAAAATCCTCACCTCCAGCGTGTTGGAACCATCTGAGGAGTGTGTTGGGTTATTGCTCGAGTGTGAGGATGTCTCACTCTTCCCCTCGCTGTCAGACTTCTCATCTGAGCTCATGGGGTCCAGATCCGAGTCAAAACCTGTTGGGTAGCCCATCGCCTGGAGAACCTTAGATAGGAAAAAACAAAAATGAAGAGAATGAAAAAACATCTGCAGCAAATTTATTTGATCAAGATTTAAAGAGCCTTATAGCGCAGAAAGAAAATAAGATTTGATAATGCCAATTTTATCCTTGCAACAGAATGAAAAACACTCCAGTGTGGCAGCAGATTACAATAAAAACAATGCAAAAGCTGTATGGAGTCATATAACCTTCCTGCTTTTAATGCCCAAAAGAACAACAAAGTAAAGAAGAGAGAAAAGGTAGAAGGAGGAGAAAAGAGTTTCTGCTTGCAGTTGGTGATTGTGTCAAAGCTGCTGAGCCAGTCACTTTTGTCTGGTTGGCAGTGAGATGGAATAACAGATGAAGAAGACAAAGTCTCAAACAGAAAAGCAGCGAGTGAGAAAGAGAATAGAAAAAGGTGAAAAGACGGAGAGAAAGAGCCTTCTGGGAAGTGAGTGGATGGCGGATTATCCCGGCTCTGTGGACTGGAGAGCCTTTTTGTTCACAAGCACTTTAGGATTACAAGGATTTGCCCACACCCATTATTCCTCACACAAACATTAACACTAACATCCTTGTAAATAAAGGTGTTACAGCTGTTAATGCCACTTACCCACATTTTTATTCAAATGTTTTAGACCAGTATGTCCATGTTTCATACAATCCTAAATTTTCTGTTTATGAATAAAACTGTTTCTCCTTCCTAAAAATAATTACAGCTAAAAGTTATGGAAAAAGAAGAAGAAACTGGAGCATTAATAATTTACCATGGCCTTAACAGTGAAAAGTGCATCATAATAAACATACTGGAAATGAAACGATTCTGATCTGAGGGTTAAAATCTCTAACCACATGTGATGATTAAACTGAAAACCAGACAGCAACTCTTTCTAAAAAACCTTAAAAATCAATCAGGCAGTCATGCATTTTGACTTGTTTCTGTGAAAACAGCTGCTAGACAGGTTCAAACAAAACTATGTATTGGGTGTCTTGAGATTTCCAGACTATGACAACTTGTAGTAAAAACACATGGCATCAGTATTATAGTATTTATTAAAAATGTTGAAAGAAACTTTACTAAAAATGGATGCAAACTCCTGCTTCTGTACAAACCTGGATGCAATTAAACAAACCAATTAGGAATAAAAATCCAGAGGAAAGCCTCTGTTGGGAGCAGGTGGTTCAGAAAAATGTTTTTACCGAATACAGATTGAAAAGTGCTACTGCTACCCAAACTTAAACGCTCAGCCTTCTTCTGCACTTTTGAAACAATCGACAAAACCATATAACTGTGTAAAGGTTTCATTTAATCTCCATCAGTGAATTTCTGTCCAGTTCAGGACTGATCAGCCAAAAATATGTTAGATTTTGAATAAATGCAGTAGAGATTTATTAAAAACTGACGTAGCCCTTTAGTTGAACAGAAGCTAGTAATTAATAGTAACTTCAGCGCCTTTAACTATCAAAGCCACATCTTCTTTCAGTGGTCATTTTGTTCACAGTTGCTTATCATTTACTGGTGATACAAACAAATAGAAAACTTTTTTTTCATCCTCCTTGAATGATCCATATCAGAATCAGGCAATGATTATTTTACATTTCCATCAGTGTGTATCTGATGGATACACACTATCCTTAGCTGCCCATTATCCTCTCTTCGCATTGTTTCCACCTCACCTTGACAGCAACATGGAGCTTGGCTGTCTTCTTGGAAGAGCCGGACGCTTCATAGACGGTTCCGTCCACATCCACAGACATGGTGAAGACCGGGGCATGGACTGGCCCCGACTGGGACAGCAGGCGGTACTGCAGCCCGGGTCGGATCTGGTTCAAGCGCATCAGGGCGTTCATTGGCTGGTTGGAGTCTATGGCTTTGCTGTCGAGGACTGCAGCAATTACAGATGGAAGATTTCCACATTAAAAAGGAGATTTAATAGTGGTTTGTCAAGCTGTAGCAATTAGACCAATTTAAAATATTCAGATAATGTACTGATAAATCATATTCTTTAATGCATTTCACTCTAGCCAGCAGTTTGTATTATTATTACAGATGACTTCATTTTTCTACTCCTCATTAGATCATTGTATCCTCTCACTGCTGCAAGAAAGAGTGAAGGATGATTGGAAGTCAAGCTAAAATGTTAGCAATCAATACTATTGATTTGCCTCCAGGGAGGGAGAGGAGAACAAGTAGGTGGAAGGAAATAAAGACGTTCCAAAGAGAAGTGAGAGTTTTCTGTGAAACAACACGGTTCTTAATTTTAAACATTTTATCGTGCATTAAAAGTTTGTTAAATAGATCTGATCATTTCAAATATTCTTAAATATAATTGACGAAAATAATTGATCATAATACAGTACTGCTTCACCTTTTCTAAGGTTCCTCTTCATCTTCTTAATGAGGTCCTTGTCATCCATCGTTCCATCTTCATATGGCCTCTTTAGACCCAAACCTAAAAGGTGGAGGACACAGAAGCAGCGTGAGTTTAAAATCGATCACAAACACTTGTTTTGAGAATATATAGGTACAAAGGCATGACAGCAAGACAGGGAGGCAATGTCACAAAAAAATAAACAGCGAGCCAAGAACGAGATGGATAAACCCGCAGATAAGATAAACAGAACCGACAGGAGGCCCAGAAAACAGTCAAACAATGAGGAAGACATGCAATACAAGCCCTTCTGCCACTTGCACCTTAATCTGTAAATGCCTCGGCAATTTTCCATGTCAGCGACATGAGATATCAAAAGCCCCACAGTCGATTTTCCATTAGAATCGTTTTGGAAATGGGCCAGTTCAATATCTTCTGAGATTTCTGTGAGTTTTCCTCTGATAAGAGCAGGAGCAGAAGAAACATTCCTGCACAGCGACTGCAATTTCAGCATACAGATATTTATAACATCATACTGTGAATTATTACAAAACATCTGATTCTTTTAATTAGGGGTTTACTTTGTAGACCAACAAAGTAGAAGGTACATATGAAGTAAAAGGCAACCGGCACATGGTTTCCATTGCATTGCATTACCAATCATAGGAACATCTACTAGACTGAATTGTCTTTTGCTAAACAGTTCCAGCTCAGTCCAATTCCACGGTAAGAACATCCATGTTTGCCTTATTTAGAGACAACATCTCTCATTGAGAGCTGATGATCTTACTGTGAACAAATAGCTTTAAATTGAGCATGTCTGATGTTTGGGCCATTTTTCCACTCATCTGCATGTGACGTGCCGATAAGACGCATCTCATTCGCTAACGGCAATTTGGTAGCATAACTTCTTTTACCATGCTGAGATAAACAGTCAGTACGCTGACAGCATGTTAGCTAATGTTAAAGCAGCAAGATAAATGTGGGAAGCAACCAGAAAGAGTTTAAAGGCCAATTGGTAAAGTAAAGGGGACTTGATACAAATTCAGGCAATGCTTATTTTTATTCTGAAAGGAAATTCAAAACAATTTACTCTTTCCCTTTATCTTGACAAGGATGAAATACTTTGTGCTGATTTATTAATATATTGAAGCTTGGCACACTGAAATAGCAAAAAAGAGATTTGAATGCTTTTCCAAGGTATTGAGAAGCAACTTCATCATGTCAGGTCAGAGGAAGGTGGAGGTCACACAGCAGAAAGTTCAGTAGTTTTCTGATGCTTCATTTATCAGCTTTACTGATGCTGTGCTTACAAAACCATCCGGTACGAGTAAAAGACTCGAGTCTAAGGTGAAAACGTTTGACACAACATGAGCTGACCCAATATACTGGATCACGGTGCAGTAAGACTTCTAAATAATAAAAACGTCAAACCAGTAAACACTGAGGGACATACTAAGAAAGGGAGAAAGAGAAAAAAATTTAATATCTATGTGCCCTGGCAAAAACTTTAAAGAAATGATGTGTGGATGAAAGCCAGGGACATATAGGGTGAAAAAAAGGAAAAAAAGCAGAGCAGGTAGGCAGGCAGGCAGGAGAGATGGGTACACACCTTCTTTATCAGACCAAGGGTATTTCTGTGATGGTTTATTTGAGGGAAGAGGCTCCATCTCTAACACCTTGTAGATCTGTCCGAATGCCATGAGTCTGAGAGCTTGCTGTCGAATGCAAAACACAGCAGACATAAGGGGTGGGTGGGAGGAGCTGTGAAAATGGATCAGATCTAATTAAAACACATTTCACTGGAAAACATAGTTTAGGGTTCTTAAACTGCACAATGAGGTAAGTAATCCAGCGGCTTAGTGTGTGTATTCTAATTATTAATTGTAACATTTCTGCTCCAAGTGCTTCTTTCTGTCAGAAAATGATGTTTAAAACCCAAATCAAGGAAACTTTGGATCAATCAATCAATCAATCAATCAATCAATCAATCAATCAATCAATCAATCAATCAATCAATCAATCAATCAATCAATCTTCTGTCCGTTCCTTTAGACATCTACCCATGCATCCTTTCTTGAAGCTCATTTCAGCCACTTTGTTCACAATGCCTGCACATAATGTCAAGATATTTGATTGCTGTAATTACAAAATAAAAAAAGGCTCTTGATATTTTGGAAGTTATAAATGTTCCACTTTTTTAGTTAATATATAAATAAAACTTTAAAAATTAATGCAACGTTTCCATTATTTTATTGCCCTTCCGGAGACCAGAATCAATCTAGTTGATTGAAGAAGAAAAAAAAAAAGAGGTATGAATAATTTTGAGCCTTACTCCCTTTGTGTGCCAGGAAAACAGTTCTCTGCCACTTATTCTGATTTCATTTAGACATTAAACACCATAAATACAAGAGCCGGAAATGACTGGGTCACTGGGTTGGTAGTTATGTATAACTATCATTTTTTGAAAATGATTGAAATTGGCAGACGTGCATCGAGCAAATAAATATCCATGTTTCAACATATGTAGCAAAAGATGATCAAACTGCACGCAGGGGATCAGCTTAATTAAATCCATTAAGGAGGAAGGACGTGTCAGATTTTCATGAAGCCTGGTGTGTCTCATTGACAGAACAGCTCCCTTACTCCTATCTGCTCGTGTATCTGCCTCCACACAATTATCCCCATTGACATTCCAGCCTCGTTCTGGCTGCCTTCAAAGGAAATGGACGGCAGGATTCACTAAGCCATGCGGCTCAGAGGCTGCCCTGCTCAGTCGAGCGTGTGTGTGAAGAAAGCCGTGCCCCCACACACACACGCACACAGCCACTGTCCTCGGGGTGTTGGAGATGGATTTATGGCTTGCAATGCCAACAGTTTCCCACACCAATCTTTAAAATGCAGCACCACACAAGCCCAGTTATATTGGGGTGTGGGGGTGTGTGTGTGTGTGTGTGTGTGCATCCGCAGCGTGTACTTGGGGTGATGCTGAGGTCTGCCTGTCTGGTAATTGTCGCGTTGCTTTCTTATTCCCAGTGTATAAGAACTTAGGACCAGAATGGCTAAAGGATAACAGCGCTGTCAGTAAGCGGTGGCTTGTGTGAGCGTACCTGCGCACCGTAGGTGATGGCCTCGGCCTCCTGGTCTGTCATGGTGGCAAGAGTGTCTGTAGGCTCTTTCTCACATGGGTCATGTAAACCTGGACCACCTGAAGAACAAGGAAGCAAATACACAGATCTAGATGAAAAAAAACTGTGTTTTTAATAATTTAATAGTGTACATTACATCTGCTGTAGTTCTTTCTACACCAAACTTTCATCAGGATTCATTCAAAATGTTTTACTTTTCAGAATCAGTTTTCCAGGTTTTTACTCTCATTCACTTCTTTTTTTCCCCCCAACAAATCTGGAGATATGACAGTCCAGTTTGGAAGTGTGATAAAGAGCCATCTCTGATTTTTAGGGGTTAAATTTAGATCCGTTAAAATCTGTAATGCTTTATTACAGATTTTGAACAGTAATACCGTAATTCACAAAATTAAAAATGGGAATTGGAATTATTTTCTTGTTTTCTAAACTAAGTCCAGGTAAGAAATATAGTGTCTAGTGTTTAGAGGCCATAAAAATGATACAATTTCCTCTTTTGATTTTTGAATGAGTTTTAGTTTATCTAATTGGACAAACACTCTGGTTGTAATATGGAAAACTGAAGCTAAATATGATCCCTTATTCTAAAAAGGCTTTCTATTTTTATCACTGTCTTTTACAGAATTGAATAAACAAAGTGCAAGAACTCAAACCTTTTTTTCTATGCTCTGTTCTCATTTTTTGCAACTTAGAAAATTAAAGTCAATTTCCTTACTTCGAGACTTTACCCCTATAACATATCTGTCACCCAGAAAGAAGAAAATAAGATTGTAACATATAAAAATGAAAAATATTTAAATTATGCATCTATGATATTTGCTAGTAGATCCTAGAAAAGCCTGTAAAAAGCATTCATAATGTACCAGAAAACATCAGAGATTGGATCAGAACTGAGCTTGGCTGATTCTTAATTAACAAAAAATGAAGGAAAATAAAAGAAGCTGCCAACCTGACAAACATCAGCAGAGCCAGTAAAGAGCAAATGGTAAATTGCACATTTCTCTTTACTGATTGACAATAAAATTAGTTATATTTTATTGTTTGATACTTTGTTATAAATTTAGCTTCTCACAGAATGAATCAGAAAACACGGCTGAAATCAGGTAGATGTAGTTCTTGCAGCAGATGTTTTTACACCTTCATTTACCTTTCAAGGTCCATAAATTTAGTCAAATCAAATCAAATAAAAACAAGCTTAAGTTTATGAAAGGCAACTTCTACAAGGACAAATAGCATCTTGAAAAGCTGTGCCTAATTAGAATGCTCTCCTCATGACAACCTTCTCAGACAGCTGTGCTCTGCAAGGTCGCTGGCAATGTGTCGACCTTTGCAGCTTTGAAATGAGCCAAAGTATCTGCTCATCTATCCAAACTGAGGACATCCATTTGCTCTGTTCAGCAGCAGTGCCAGGTATCAGCAAAAGGAGAAGCAGGCTCATGGGTTGAGTCTTAAAACTTTGGTTTCATACCTGGGAGCAGTATGCCGGAGGCCAGACACTCCATGACTCGACGCAGCGCTTCTCCTGCTCCAAGAGGTCTGTTGCAAGTAGCGATGGCCTTTTCGCATATGAGCTCTAATGGCTGCAAGGAGGAATGCATGCAAATGACAATATATTTTAAAAAAATAAACAAAACAGGAAGACGCTTGTGGTGAGCTAAATTAATCTTCTACAAAACATGCCAAAATGTTCCAGTTGATTTCGATTTTGTTGTGCTCTGATATAAACAAGATACAAACAAGCTTATTTTCCATCTCTCCTTCTGGATATGGCATGTTCTGTTGCCCATTAAGAAAAAAAGAGATTCCATATTTATTTAAAAAACAGGCTTTTCTGCCACTAGTTGCCTTCATTTGCAGTAGATCAAGCAGAAAAAAAGTAGAAAGAGGAGGAGGAAAGAGATGCAGCAATATAAAAATATTAACTTGGGACTTTTTTCTCTGTTTGACAAAATTAAATTGAACATTAAGCAAATATTTTTCTAAATGTTTCTGTATGCTGTTATTTTTCTGGAAAATAAAGATACACTTTAATGTATCTTTTACATATTTACCAGACTGAAAGTGAAATTTAAATTTCTCAGCATTATTTAATTAAATATCCAAGTTTTCTATCATGAATGGAAATTAAAGAGCTAATTGTTTCATCAAGGCTGTAAAGTTGTAAAAAATACAACTGCTAAAAAAATGCAAATTACAAAATACTCAGTTATGTTGAATAAGAATGTTATAATTTTGAGTTCTCTTTTGATTTGCAGATACATTTGAGAAATAGCCAATAAAACGCAATGTTCTCTTAGTGAAAGATGGAACAATAGGTTTAGTTTAATTTTTCAAAAGTTAACTTAGGATGAAGTTATCCAACTTAAACTAAATTCCATTTTAGTTAAACCTGCGACTTATTTAAAATGTGGAGTATAAATATTTAAGAACAATAAAAAGATCCCTCTGTTCAACAAAGCAGAATACCGTCTCCTCATTTCATGCAATCAACACTCCGAGATAAAGAGTAAAAAAACTCACCCATCCTTTGAGAGGTTCCCAAATGGGGTGTCTATTGCACATGTCTCTTAGTATCCTGAGAACGATAACACAGGACTTAAGTCCGTTCACTCGAGCCTGAGAATTTGTAGGAAGAAGAGGAAAAATGGAGGAAGGCATGACAGTGGGGAAAAAATAAAAATAAAATCAAAGTCGGGGAAAAATGAGAACAAATTTTGCATAAGTGTAGAGATAATTTTGCAGACAAACATAGACACAAATAATTGTAACTGTTTTTGCAATTCTGCTTATACTCGGCTACAAATTGTTCTCTTTTTATGATGGTTTGATCCAGGTCATTATCCCAACTTTTTCACTTTTAGAGTCAGTAATGTGAGTTGGAGGATAGATGGGGAACGGTATGGGAGAAAAATATAAAAGGAAGCTCTGACATACTGTACAAATCAGGCAGGTTCACACAATAGCCAAAAAGAAACAAAAACAAGTATAAAGTATTGCTTTTGTAGCCTTACGATTTTTCTTTATGAACACTTTTTCAGCTAATGTGCGGCAACAAAGATTTAAATTTGTGCTAAAAAAGTGTAGATGCTTCCTTCTGTTAAACCGAGTGACAATAATAAGCACAGAAAAGTGAGCAGGCAGTAAATATATCCTCCCTGGGTGAATCGTCAGGCTACAATAAGCATCGGGCACGAAGACAGGAAGTGAGTGGGTGCCGACCTGAAACCATTTGGCGTGTCGCAGCGCTGCCAGGGCCAACAGACATCTGTGTCTATCCAGCACCTCCCCCTCCTCCTCAGCCTCCACTGTGTGCGCAGCAGCACCCAACACTGCCACGAAACAACAACAACCCGATATAGAGAACGTAAAACACACACACATCATGGCTGAGTGTGTGTGTTTCAAGGTTGCATGTGTGTGAATGTACCCAGACATGCTTGAAAAAGTGCATGAAAGTGCATATACACACACGTGCATGGACTTTTTTTTTTGTACATACAGGGTGCCTTTCATGCCATCAAGTTGAACTCTCCTTGTATAAAGTGCTCCTTTTCTGGACAGTTCTTGGATCTGTGTGAAAGATCTTCAAGGGATCACCTCAAGATTTTTGAAGTGAGATTATAATCGGTGAATATTTTACCTTTAGTGGTTAACTATTATGGGATCTTTTAGTATAAATCCAGAAAGGACGATTCTGGAGGCTGAAACTAACGGCTGGTCTGAGCAGGTCTGTTCAAAACTTCCAACATAAACTGGCAGAAAATCGAAAGTTTGATCAATTTAGTTTTTTCTTCAAGCAGTTTCTTAAGTTAGTCCGAAACCAAAATCTGTCATTTTTGTCTTTGGAATTATGGTTACTTTAAGACCCTCCCATTAATCTAAGGAGAGATGTTTGTTGTTTGTCAAATGTCCGGTGTGATGATGGAAGGTTTTTACAATAATTTTTTGACCACATTTTGAACTTGTAAATAATTTAGATGTAAGCTTTTCTTTACATCTAAGTTGTAAGAAAGGCCTTACAACTTAGGCTAAATTATAGACAATAATATTGTCTATAATTTTACAAGAAATAACATATTTCTCAAACAAGTTAGAAGTGCATTTGAAATTAAACCACCTGTTGCCACCCACTGGGTATATTTTGGTTTTGCAGATTAGAAGGCAAAGACCTTTCTTGAAAGTGACCAATTATCATCTAATAAAGGTCCAAGCACAAAGACGTAAAACTATGCACAAATGCTATTTTATTTTTAGTTTTTCTATCGTTACTTTTGTATTATTGGAGGAGAAACACATTGTTATTTGAGGGACTACTACCAATAATTTTCCCATTAAAACCTATACATCCCGATCTTGGTCTTGGTCAGAATAGCTGTTAGCTTCTAGCTTACTAACCGGAACATATTTCATAAAGCTACGAAAGGTAAGGTGAGATTATTTACCTTTCAAAGAGAAAGATCCAGAACTATCCCTTTAAAGGGCATTTCGTTAAAATAATTTAGAGAACTGTTTTGTCTTTTTTAATTTAGTTCTACCAAATGATGTGGATGTTTGAGCATGAACATGTTTATTATTTTATGCTCATAATGCTTTTAACAAATAATTAAAAAGGAGCTCAAACACTGTCACAGAAAAAGAAGCAGCTTTGCGGGAGGAAGAGCTCCCTATAGACATACACCAAAACAAATACCCAAGAAGAGTTGATTTGCCCTGTAGTGGGCGCTGTAGAGGCTTAGCCGCCTCATTGCGGCCAGCAAGGTAAATCAATGTCTCCTGTATGTATTTACAAGGAATTTTGATCCAGTCTGCATCAGGCAGGAGTCAAAATAAGAGCTTGTGCTTGTTTTTATTATTACAGTACTTAAGGTGCACTTGATTTTGCAACTTTGGAAGAAAAAAAAATATGGTCAAACAAAGACCTCTCCAGCCAAACAGAAAATCAAGCGCTCCTAAAGTAGAGCTGAAAAAAACAAAAGAGAGAGAAATAAATCTACGATTGTTTGAACTGATTTGAGATGAGCACAATACAGGAGGGATCAAGGCAGAGTTTAGTCGTAGCAGTGTGGCCTGTAGAAGACAAGCATTCTTCTGTACAGTAATACTTTTATATGGGTGCGTTTGATTCATGCTACCTTTCACACTAACCTGCTTGAGCTTCTACAGAATTTTGCAAGATATTTGTGAAGGCAGGTTGAATCAAACGCAGCTGTGTATGAGTGACTGAAGTTCCATGGATGGCTTATTGTGGAAGTAAAAAAAAAATCCTCACTGAGAGGGGGCTGTAAATATTTCCCCAGCTTTTAAAGAATATTTTTTCCCCTCCCCAGACTGTAACATTCAAACAGACCCAGTGCAAAGCAGCATCAGAACATCTTTCTGACATTTTCCCTGAAATGTAGTTTGGCTCTTTTTCTGTTTAAGGCAGACAGTGCGCATCTTAAGGTCTGTCAGATTGGTCCCAGCTGCAACTGGGACTCTTCTGCCACTGCTAGTAGATCATTATAATCTTTCTACTGAAGCTTGTCCTCCTACAGTTCTTGCAAACTCTGTTGGCTGTTACCTCTTTTATCATTATCACCCACAGTGTTTCTGAAGTCCTCGGTCTCATTAAAAAAAGAAAATAAAAAAATCCTTCCCTTTCCTGTTCTAATTTTCTGTCCCTCCTGCCTCTGTGACCGTGCTGAACAACTGATCACCAAGACTGCACAAAAAGCACAACATGTAAGTGTGCATACAGGAGTTATTTTCAACCAGATATTAATGAACAACATGGCTATCACAGGTGCATATCAATAAATTTGACTGCTTAAATGTTCATTTCTTCCAGTAATTCCATTCAAAAACGTTAAACTGATATAAATATATTTCCAAAAAGTGTTTATTTCCATTAATTGTGATGTTTAAGTATGACAATAAATGAAAAACCAATAAAAATAAAATTTTTAGAGCATAAATTTCAGTCCACTGTGAGCATAAATTCCTGCTCGGGGATCTTTTTGCATGAATTATGGCATCAATGTGGCGTGGCACTGAGGCGATGAGCCGGTGGCCTTTAGGTCGCCCGCATTGTTGGATCTGGTATCTGATCTTCCTCTTGACAACACTTCAGAGATTCTCTGTAGGGTTTGGATCAGGCTAATTTGCTGGCCAATCAAGCACAGCGATATTGTGGTCAATTGGCCAGGTATTGCTACTTCTAGAGGTGTGCAGGTGCTAAGTCCTGCTAGAAAATTAAATCAGCATCTTCACAGCTTGTCAGCAGATGAGACCATGGAGTGGTCTACAATCTTCTGGCAGACGGACGTATGGACTTAGTAGAACAACACCAGCAGAATACATGACACTCAAAATCATCACAGACTGCAGAAACTTCACACTGGATGTCAAGCAACAAGGATTCTCTGACTGATTTTCAAATAAAATGCAAAATGTACTTTCATCTGAAAATAAAAGACTATGAACCACTAATCCAGTCATGTCCTTTTTATCCTTAACCCATGTAAGATGCTTCTGATGATACCTGTTTTCTTCCAATTAATTTTCCCTCTGTATGCTTACATATAGGACTTTGAACAGTTAGTTTCTTTAGCAGTGATCTCTTATGGCTTACTCTCTAGTTGAAGTCAGCAGGAAATGACATAGTTGTATTATTTACTCATTTGTTCAGTTAAATGTAATGTGATTTTCTGAAAATTTGATTTGGTGGTTTATACCAGCTATAAACTATTATAATCAGAAATAACAGAATCTCTGTGTAATGTATACATTTCACTTTTTTAAAAACTTTAACATTTTTACTACCTGAGATGCACCTTCATTACTTCAAATCCAAATCTAAAGTTAGGTAATAAAAGTGCATCAGCCTGATATATTAAATTATGTATATATTATTACTTCTATACATCATGAAAACAGCATGAAAATAACATGTACACTTGACGGCTATAGTTTCACTTATGCTTAATGTGATCATCATCCCTGAATATGTGTCTTTTTTATATATATCTTTTAACATGAACACAACTTAATACTGGGAGAAAATATTAGGCCCGGTCATTTTAAAATATGCTCTTTATAAATCTAAGAGATTAGATCCAGTAAGACAGGCATGTTTATTTATCAGCTGCAAAATATGACCGTGTGTTTGTGTGTGTGTGGGAAATGTGAGCCGTTCTCTCCATCTTGTTGAGGCCTGGGAATGATGTACAACTAACCTTCGCGCTATCTTTCATCCCTCTGTGAGAGCCGAATGTCTCATTGGACAGGAGCCACGCGATGGATGGGCGAGCTGGATGCTGCTGCTTCTCGGTTATTGATTTCACTGGCCTGCTGGCCTTGCTTTCCCCAGCTAACCAAGACTAATTATAACCAGCCTCTGTTAGCCATGAAAACAGGTTGTTGGAGCTCCAAACACAAGATGAGTCCTAAGCGAGATAACTCAGACATGCTTTCTGAACTTCAATTCAACCTTACTTTGTTTTTAATATATTTTTTAGAAGGTTGGTGTTTATCTCCCTCAGGACTCCAGTGCTGGTTTATTTCTTTTTCTACTCTTGAAGTTTTGCTTTAAAACTCAGTCAACAGCTACATTTTATCTGAACGCCCTGCAGTACAGTCAGACTCGCTTGGAAAAGCAGGACTAAGGTCAGCACACAAGACAACTGGGCCGTCACTAAACTGGCGTAAGAGGAAAGAAACACGACTTCCCAACTGGATTAATGGGATATTCTTCACCTGACAGAAGACAGTTGGAGAACTATGAAACTAGAACTTGCAACATCTCAGTGTTTTCTGAAGTTATAGACAAATTAATATGATCAATAAGCTGACATTTATTTTGCAAAATAAGCACATAAAGTGGTAAGCTTATGTAAACTTCCAAAACAGTTAAGGGTGTTGTTTTTTTTCATCTAAAAGTGCTTATCTTATTAGAACAGCTTAGATTGGCAGTTTTATATTTTGCAGTTTTTTCTTCAACCATACATTTTGTATCTGGTTTCCCACATTTTCTGTTCATATTTTTTGTGTCAAGTTCTTGTGTGCAACATGTTTGCTGCTTAAACTTATCAAAACAATAATAATAATATATTTTTATCTTAGTAAATTAACTAAAAGCATCTGTGTTCAGATTTTAGTAATTACTACAAAAATATGTTTTTCAATAATGATTTTTATGAACACTTGCAGTTTTAGATACTCAGCTCACTCCTGCCTGCTCCTCTCTTGTCTTGTGTCATCATCAGTTAATGAGTTCAAAACTCTTAAGAACAAAAACAATTAGGTTTCACAAGATGTACATTTAGCACAGAAAAAAAAATTGTGTGAGGACGGGAGGACAGCCTTAGCAAATAATAAAAATAAATACCTTCCCAATTAAGGGTTCGTACCTTCACCATTTTCCTGTTCCTGCTCCTCCTCTACAACCTCTGCCTCCGCTTCTGCCTGCTCCGCCACCTCCTCTCCATCCTCCCCATTCTCCAGCTCCTCTTCCTCCCCTTCCCCTTCCTCCTCTTCCTCCTCCTCCTCGAGGTCGTCATCTTCCCTCATGGTGGGTGAGGTGAGGGTGATCTTCAGCTTAAGCTTTGGATCTGTTGTAGTTTGTACCAGGATGGCTGCCTCAGGCAAAGAGCTTGAGACCTCGTACTTCTCCTCCGTCAGCTTCTGCGGTGGGTTAATAGACAAAAACAAATGGCTGAGGGCCAAGAGTACAAGACGGACAAAAGCAAAATGTATCCGAGTCGGTTGAAGCTTCCAGATGATGCATGTGATAAAATAAACTAAACGAAAAGTATAACAGGAAAGAAACACCAACTTTCCAACTTTGTCACAGATTTGTAGCCACAAACATCAGTGCATTTCATTTGTCCAGACCAGCACAAAGTGGTGCATTATCTGGAAGCTTCCATGACCTTGCAGAGGAAAAGCATTGACAATGAGCGATGTTATCACAGCACCACGTTTCATCAACGTAGAGTCAAATGAAGTGTTAGTTTTCCTACATGCTTGTTTTGCTAAAAAAGTTGTTTGGTCTCCATGTTTGTTTATATTTCCTGAAAAAAACCCTGCTAGGATTAAATCACAGCAGGTGGACTCTGTTTACTAATTAGTGAACTTTGGAAAGAAACTGTGCTAGATTTTATTCAGAGACGGAAAAGTAAAGGGCGAACCACATATCATGCTCCTTCCGTTTCACAGTTATGCTACTATTTTTTGTTCTATCAGAGTGGTGTCCAGCACTCTTTCTGCATGCTTCTTAAAGATTTCAATGATCCAACTCAGCTGATTTCAACACTTGAATAAGGCCTGGTACTGAACCACGAGAGTAGAGCCAGGAAAATTTCCAAAACATAAAGAACTTGAGGACTAACTTTTATAAGCTACTGCTCCATTTAATTAAATTACAATAGAATAGACTGACATTTGTGATTGTGATGTCATATGTTTATAATATTTTAAATATCAGGTGCAAAATCACCAAAAACATCAGTAATACCAAAGGGATTGGGTTCTTGTTTACATGATGGAGTGAAAGCAAACTTGCAGTTTTCATTGTAAATCTTTCTGTGAGTAAAACAAGTGTTTCTTTCTGAGTGTTACCGCCACTGTCAAAGTGAGCAATGACTCACAAGTGGCCATTTGGCTCTGAGGAGAAAATCAAAATCTCAGATATGAGACTTCTTGCCCGTTCCCACACACCCACAGGAGAGAAAAATGTGACTTGTCCCACTTTCAGTAGATAATAGTGAACCTTGTAGGCAGAGTTTATTTATACATAGCCCTGTTCAAAGTGAAGAGTTTCTCCATATGTCTTACAGACAAATGCTAATAAATTACATCATCTACTAGCAAACAGAATCTTTGCTGGTTGTTAAGTTTAATTGGACAAGAATAATTAAGTTAAAGCACTCAATTTTTGAGTTTTTTAAACTATACTTCCTATTCCATTTTTAAAAGAAAATGTTCTTAGAGAAGGTAGAAAGCATTTTAAAAAATAAGAGCTTTGCTGTGCTTGTTTGTTGTGTCCGTGCGAGTTAATCCCTGGATAATTGTCAGGAGCTTCACTTCAGAGCCATGACTTGTTAATGAGGAAATGTGACACATGGACATGACACCTCTCAACTTCACACTTGACGATATTGCTGCATCGTGCTCACACCAACACCCACAGAGCTTTTCTGCTCGCAGCACAGTGATGGCTGGCAAACAGAGACAGAAAAGTACTAAAAAAATCTGGAAGCCTGTTCAGCTTGCTTAAATTATTCCAGTAAGGAATGCTTTACAAAAACCTTTACTGTCTTTTATTTACATTTAAAATGAGAATTCAATTAAATTCTAATGTGTGCATGTCAAAAGAAAATTTTAGAGCAGCTGTGGGAAAGAAAATACCAGTAACAGCACCTCTGACATGCGTGGTTGTGTTTATGAAAGGGTCAGAGTGCGTCTCTAACCTGAATCTGTGTGGGTAAATTGTGACAGACAGTGTCCAGCAGTGTCTGTGTGGGTTTGTCTCTGCACATCAGCACCAGTTCCAGGTCCATGTCGCCTTTGATGAGGAGTCCTTTGGCCACCAGACCAACCCTCATCACTCCACAGAGCATGCCACCACCGCCAGACTCTCTGCTTCACAAATAAACGTAGAAAAGGTCATTTACTGCAAGTTGCAGCACAACATAATCTTCAATTAGAGTAACATAAAAACAGGTCTTTCTTTAATAAAAATCAAAGCTTTGTTCATCATATAATATAAATATTCTGCAGAAAGTTATTATTTTTTGTTGTCTGACAATTAAAAACGTTACTCTTTGTAAACAGCTTTGTACAAGAAACGTGTCAAACCTTGTTTGCTTGACAAAATAATCAGCTTACAGGCAGCATGATTAAATTATTAAAATACAGCGCTGCAGTTAATACGACAAAATAAGATCAGACAGAGCAATTCAGCACTGTAATGAGAACTAGGAACCATTTCTAAAGAAAACGATTCATGAACCATGACAAGACACTGAAAAGCTGCAGAGTCATCTCTCTCTGTTGAAACACAGAGTGCAGGAGCACTTAAAGAAAGTTTCCTAAAACATGGGGGCCACTGATGATGTTGCAGGTGGCACAACAAAATCAAAAGACATACAGTCATATCATAATGGGGAGCATTTAGAGATGAAAGTATTAGCATTTTTTTTTACATTACAAAAACAGTTTCTGTGGCTAAAAAACTAATAATAAATCTTAGTTGTATAATAGGTGTATTTTCCGTTCACCTGTATCCCTCATTGGATTCCTCAGCTTCTTCCTTGGGCTCCTCACCAGGATCGTCCTCCTCTGTGCTGTCTGCTTGTTGGCTGTCGAAGTTGTTGTTGGGGGCGCCGCTGCTGCTCTGATCCAGCCAATCGGCGACCTGTTTGAGCGCGCACTCGACGGTGGATACCAGCGTCTGAACGGCTTCCAGCTCCTGTGAGGAGGGGTAGATGGTGGAGTGCTTCGCCATGACATGGCGGTCATCATTGCTAAAGGAACGGAAGGACCTCTGGAAATAAGGACAAACAACTTCCTTAGTCATTCAGAATAAAAAGAAAGCTAAATAAAATGAAAATCTGTTTGAGGGCACTTTTTTCTTTCATTATAAAGAAAACAGCTAAGTAGGGCTGCAGCTAACAATTATTTTATTAACAGATTATTCTACCGATTATTCTGATGATTAAATCGGTTAAAAAAATTTGAACTTTTAAAATAAATTATTAGAAATACATTAAACAATGTGAATTTAATAATTTTTTAAATAAGAAAATAAACATTTTATTGTCTAATATGCTGTTATATAGCATTCCCTTGGTGATTTTGAAGCTAAAACTACACACCAGATGAGTTTCAGGTAAATCATATTGACAGACAATGGTGTTTACATTTTAAATGTAAAATGTAGATGCATTTTTGTACAGTTTTGACTTAATTACTGCTTTGAATATCTTGTTTTTCAGAAATTGATCTTTGAGTCTATATACTATAGCTAATGATTAATCGATTACTAAGTTACTTGCCGATTATTTCAATAATCGATTTGTCACGATTAATCCAATTAATCTGACTAATAGTTTCAGCCTCACAGTTAAGGATGAAAACTGCAGGAACAATTTCTTGTTGCCGACACAACATACAGTATATCTTTTTTATGAACAGGAAACCTGTGAGAGCTCACCAACCCAGAGACATAAGCACAAGCAGCCATTAGAAATTAACCCTACCCCCATACTCATACCCTGTCCGCTCTTTTCTAATTCAGTCAGACATTTTGGCCTTGGGAATTCATGTCAGCCTCTCAGTCTTTCTGATTTGCTCCTTCCTACTCTTCAGGAAGTATATGAAAGGGAAGCACTGAAGGAGGACACCAGGTGTGAAACATCAAATGAGGGTTTCTCAGGGGAGAGTTAATGACAGAAAATAGAGGGAGCTTGCCATGGGAGCAGAGGAGGAGGAGAATGGATAACACCAGGAACGGGAAATGGGAATAGTACAGAGTCTTTATAAACGGATAGGAACAAAAATGGTTGTGAAGTAGGAGGCACAAAGATGAAAGGGAAAGTAAAGAGACGAATAAAGTAGGGCAGCAGGTGCAACGGTTTATTTAGTTTTTTGCATATTGCAGTAAATATCGTCCAGACAGAGCTCTGGATCTACATGTGGATTTACATAAAAAACACTGTGGTAAACGTTGGCCTGTTTTCTGCCTTCAAAGCTTGGCGCCACACAGAAAGTATCTTTAATAAAAACACTAGTGATGAGTTCATTGATTCACTGCCAGTGATACAATAAAGACACAGTTATACCATGACAGATTTTGATATCAAACCTTTATATTAACCAAAAAGTTGGCTTCTTATAGTAAATAAGAAAAGCATCTCATAAAAGATAAAACAACGAAAAACAAGCCTTAATGTAAAAACAAAAAGTTATCATATCAAATATTATTCAAACCTTTCTCAATAATTAACTAAAAAAATCTTTACTGGCTTTAGAGCAAGGAAATTATTCCTATAGTTGCCATGTTTTCACTGGTATTTGGAAGATTTATCTCTAGTGATAGTCTATGAGGTTGGATGACCTCTTCACTTCAATCTTTACAGAAAGGGACTGATAATTTGCAACTGGATAATTTGTAACTATTAAATAATTGAATTAAAACCAATTTTGTTAAGGTTTGCAATTCCAACACATTTCATTTGCAATATAAAAACTATTTCAGGCTACAAATGTGCTTCGTTTACCCTGACAAAAGCAGGTTTTTATGTCTGCTCATATGAAAAAGACAACATTCAGTGGATACAAAACTAATCTCGTTGATAAAGGAATACATACAATAACACAGCTTGTCTGTGGTAAGAATTTTAAAAAGAAAAACAAATATAATCCAAAAATAATAACTACAATGCAATACAAAAAGCTCCACCGTGGGAATATCACCAGAATCAGCCTCACAGGTGATTGTTCACAACTTTTATCTTTCACAATAGCATTTTAGTGCTTTCAGGAACTCAAACTGGTAAAATCAATCCACATTTTCAGGTGAACTCAAATTTTATTTGTTTGGTTTTCACTGAAAACACAACAAAACATGTAAGGAGCTGCAACATTTATAATCTGTTTTGCTTTTCTTTGTTTTCAGAAATATGCCAGTCGTCTACAATAGAAATAAAATCCTAATTTTCAGAGAGATGAATTTTCTTTTTAAATAGTAGACAATGCCAAATATTCCTGCTAAGAGAGAGGTGCACAGGTAAGTGTGAGGATGGCGCTCCCACCAAGCTGCAGAGTAGACCTGCTTATCTCAAAGCCCCACATTTCCCTTTATTCTCTTCAACACAGACGTGAACTCAAAGAGACCAACACATCAGTGCTCATAAGCAACACACACACACAAAGAGGAGAGATGACCTTTTCAAAGTGGTAGAGCCTGAGGGCTATTATCAATCTACTTAAAATCCAAGGACCACCTTTGTGCGCACACACACACACTCCACAGTGAATTCTCAAAGATAAGCAAAAAGCTTTCTTTATAAATCCTAAAAGTAAAGCGCCACCCTGAGACCTACATTCCTAAATGGCGGTAGCTCCTCTGGACTTAATAATCACGTCTACATACCCACAACATGCACACACGGAAAAACCACACACACTCCACACCGATCCTAATTGAAACGGTGACACTCTCTTTCACTGAAGTGACTGAGATAAAGCCATTAACAGCGTGGAGAACAAGCGTAGCACAATAATTGCAGCCTCACAGCCTGTGTGGTTCAGGATGTAGAGGGTTGTTGGAAACATTTGAGAGAGTTCGCACAAAGGCTCACTTCAGATTCGTTGGAACTATGCAGCCAATAACAGGAGATGCATGAGGCGAATTAAGACACTATTAAGACATCCCTATGTTCAAATATATGACGTGAGTTTTAAGTAGTGTCCTGTTTAATCATCTTGATGGGGCAACTTTTCTCAATGAAGAAATAAGTAAAGAAATATCAAAACACTGACACGTATATGAACTTCATTTTACAATGACATTTCTCAGGAGTAGCATAAATCTAAAGGCTCATCCAACATTTTCTTACCACACTGGGTTTATCTTGTACTTGTGTGTCTTCTCAAAGCTGTGTTTAACAGAGCAGTCGTAGCAGATTTTATGAGCTGTGGCTAATGGGAGCTTCTGCAACCATAAACCAAGCTGAGAGGAGGGAGGCAGCCAGCAAATCTATGTATGTAAAGCTGCGTTCCTTGACTGCGGGGGGCCGTTGTTGGCCAGCTGTTGTGATGACCACGTAAATCAACACAGTTAAGTGGGACTCGCTGACAAGAATCGACCCTGCGAGCCAGCATGTGTAGAGATAACACTGCTGACATTAGGACGAGGGAGTGGAGATGTGATGGGACTTGAAACAGAGACTCAGAGGTTATTCTAGGCACTTATGGTTATGTTGTTCTAGAACATAACTTTCTTAAAGACAGAAGTTACCTGTGCAGCATATTCTCTTACAAACGGGTGAATGAAAGGAAGCAAATCAAGCATGAAAGATAAATCAGAGGTTATGATCCAGTCTGTCTGTGACAACCTCAAAAGTCAGAATGACATTGCGTTCAATTGAGCACATTAACCTGAAGCTGAACAGAGGATGTAACATTTGACTTCAGCTACAGCTATAGTTATCTGAGCAGTTTTTATAATGATCTTTGAGCCTGTTTGACTGAACAATCTTGGATGCAGCAATGCTGTTACAAAAAAAACAACTAGGAAGTCAGGAGCTACAACTTATGACTTCCTGGTTTTATTCTTTCTTCACTTAGCACAGTTGCATCACTTTTAAAACCTAAGTTTTCATGCAGCTGTGTTGTTTTTTTTAAATCTGTTTGCTTACAACATGTTGATTTCTTGATTTTACAGGTCAGGTCTGAATGTAGCCCAGAAAAATGTGGTTAATTCATAATTTAAGAAGGGGAGCAATGCATCTTCACATAGGCACGTAAATGTATCCCCATCCCTCTTTTTAAATATGAAATCATTACTTGAAAACTGCATATTATAATGTATTTGATCATATGAAATGCTTAAGTGTTAAAAAAAAGCAGAAAAAAAGACAAATCTATAATAAGGGGAATATTTTTTCCACACACTGTACACTGAAGTACCTTCACATGTCACTGGTGCTTTTAGACCACACACTTGCCAATTACACTCCATTTCATGCTCCACTGGAACCCACCAGCTGGCAGGACCATGTTACATAACCACATTACACAGCATTTACAACTTACAGTGGGCACTAACGTGCAAACACTCTAATGCAAGAAAATACACAAAATATCATGGCAAAAATCTGAGAAGGATTCAATATACACAAACCATACAGGACCGTTACAGGGGGATACAGATATAAAAAACATAATATGATCAGTCACGGTCATCACTTCTAGCCATAAGCTCCACATCTGTCCTTAACGTCCTGCAGTAAAAGCACATCAGTTCAAGGCGATGTGGTCAGTCACACATGCTGTTAGGAGCAGCTACTTCACAACTAAATGGAGTGCAATCCACGAATTTCTGTTCCTCTGCTGCCCTCCGTCTCCTCCAAACTCCTCCTGTCTCTGTAGCCATCTGCTATAAATTACATGACCTAAAGCCAAGGACAAGGCTTACTAGAGCAATATCTGCTGATAGAAAGTATAGTCCTTGTTCATGTGTTCATGTGAGCTGCCCTGAACACCTTTAACTTTTTAATCAGAATCTGATTTTCAGAACATTTTTGCACACGTGTGTGTGTGTCTGTGTTAAGGAAGTGGAAATGATAAAAGCCTTTTAAATGTGTTAAAAGCACAAAAAGAAATAGAAGATGATGAAGGCAAAAAGGCGTCAAAACTGCAGAGGTAGACAAATAACTTTTATTATTTTCGGGAAGCTGAAATAAAAAAAAAAAAAAAAAAGGTTTGCTCAAAAGTTGACAGCACAAGCCTTCACAGTGAAACTAATATCCAGAAAAACACAGTCATCACCTATAAATACCATGCAAAAAAACATTTCAGAAGTGCTGTTTGGGGAAGATGTCACACCTATTTAGAACAAAAGGCAACCATGCGAAAGAAAAAGAAACTTCAAAAAATCTCAAAATAGTCCTTGAGAGTCGGAACAAGCAAGACAGAAGGGGAAAAAAAGCAGCAACTCAGTGCCTTCTCTGCAATATCCAGCAGCCTCAGGGGGATTGCATTAAAAATTCATCCTGTGATTTATCTGCACTCTGCTTGGCAGGGCGGCCTCGCCACACTCCACCATCCTGCTTTATTGTGTGCACTCGCACTAGCTGCCTCTCAAATTACCAGACATGCAGGATGTCACATGCGCAAGATAGCAGGGTACACATGCATCAAAATATATAAACAAAACCCCACGCAAGGATTCATCAAAATATCAGAAATACCATTAGCACCAAGTCTATCAGCTGCCCTGAAAGCATGGGGGGGAAATGAGCTACAGCAAAGCCATACACTGGAACAGCTATGCTGCATGCCATCAGTATTCTCAGACTGTATTGTTTAGACAAGAATGATGTTCATAGAAATTCTGCTAGAATCAGTCAAGCCCATAAACCAAAAACCAAAAACCAAAACCCATTGCCTAATTTCTACTAAAAGACTGGGATGTTTGCATGTGTGTGTGCTTCTGTACTTTGCTCCTGGTAAGGCAGAAACATGGTTTATAGGCGTTTTATAACACCTTATGACCTAGTTGCTAAAAAAAAAGCCTAATTTTTCCAAATCATGTGAAGGACTCAGAAGTGAAATATAAATTTTATTTAAAGATACAGACTTTTAAAGAAAGTATACATCATTAACTTGCCAAGGAACAAAAAATTGACATAAATAATAGTGACAGAAAAACACAAATACGCTACAGTAGCAAATCTCATTTTATAAAAGCTGGCTTAGGATTTATAGATCTAAACCTCCAAAATGTAAAGATTTAAAACATTCCATACTTATTTAAAGACGTTATAAAAACTAACAAAAGTTTCTCTGCTTCCTGCCTTACAGGTTGTTGAAGTGAACTGCTGAAAGCAGCTTACAAGCAGTCAATGCTGGTAAATACCTATTTGGAGTGGGACAATAAAAATAAAATAACACAATAAAAATCCAACAACTTTATGGTATCACAGTTTTAACGCTGCAATGCATTACATGGTCTATTTAGTTTAATAAAGCAGAAAGGAAGCGTTAGTTCAACTTCTGCTAAAACAGCATAACATATTTTTAGCTACATCAACTAAATACTATTATTTAAATTTTGTGTAGAGTAGGGGAATATATCAAATCACATCCTCTACTGTGATGAAATATATTTCGAGTGCAAATTCTGCATGTCAAAATTTATTTTGGCAATATGATGATGGAAAATTTCAACTGCTTTCTCAACATTTAATTTATCTTTGGGAGAAGCATTCCAGTCTTGAACTGGATATTAGTTTAATATTGTACTCAATAAGTTATTTCTATACAATTCATAAAATGTTTGATGCACTTTTGCTCAGCTGCATTGAGACATGAAGTTTGGGTTTAGCCAAATGTCTGGAGAAACTCTAACTGGTTTACTAAACTGTTTCTCCTTAACTCAGTTGTGAGTTCAGATCTGAAAAGCTGCTTCAGAAGTTTGGGAACTTCAAACCAGAAGCCAGTAGGCTTTCAAAGAGGGTGCATTGTAAATACAAAACTTAGAAATGAAAAATTAATGGCCAATTCCGACTCTGTGATCTATTATTAGTACACTAAGCATTCATCTTAGGTTTCTTTTTTAAGACACGCTTTTTTAAAAAACTGGTGCTGAATAGAAAAGTGGAATGGAAAGTACAGAGACCATCTAATTTAGCTTGGCGTATTTTCTTCCTTTCAACAGGAAAAATACATTTGGGAGTGCTTTGGTGGCACAGGAATCGAACCTATGATCATCTGCTGCAAGGCAACTGGGCTAAAAACTGCACCAAGAAATACAAAATCCAATTTTTCTAAGGATTTGGGACAACTTCTCTAGAGTCTCACCCAGAAATCGAGGCTGACACCAATAATGTGACCACATGGTCAAACAATCAGACAGAAAGAACAGTGTACACTTACAAACAAAATGTAGGCAAGTGTAGTTATTGAACTTCTATAGAAACATCAATGAAACAGTTGTTTGTCTTGCATTTTGACGCCACTCCCAAGGTCAGCAAATGCTGCATTGCCCTAAGTCAGGAGTAATCACAGTACTGAGTTTGCAGCATGGGGCATGCACTGGTCTCATTACCCTTGGTTATTTATGAGCTCAGCTATGATTCCCCTTTGTGCAATGTCCAACCTCAGCACCTCCAGTAACATCTTGTTTTCTTTCCAAAATGCATTTTTCTCCTCCCTTCCCTGTTTTTCTTCATTTCTCTGCCTCCAAAGCGAATGACTCTTCAACTTGTTCATTTTTGTACCAATTTCTCCTCCACCCTTTTCTTGTTCTAGTTTTTAATAATTCATCTTCTGCTCAGCCCACCCCCCCATGGGAGAGGAACTTCCACTGTCACAAGCTGAGACCATTAATCAATCCTCCGTCCCGCGCACATTTTACCTCAACCTTTCTGCTCCCATAGCTCCTTCTCCACTCCTCCCCTTCACTTTGCACATCCCCTTTTGCTTTCAATATTCCTTTTACCATTATTTTCATATTATCCTATCATTTATGTTTTATCGTCTTATTTGCTTCTTCTTGTCATTTTCTCTTTCCTCGGCTCTCTTTGATCCTCTGAGCCGTCCTCTCCACCCAGTGCTAAAGTTCCTTTGAACTGCATCTCTGTGCTCCTGCATCTTACACCTTCTCTAACATAATTAAAAATCTTGTTACAACATTTATTTGCTCTGTCTAAACTTGCAAAATATGCAGACAAAAGAGCTATTATTAAACAATAATATTTATTCACCAAGTGTCGGGAGCATATTAGCAAGACAAAGCACATTAATTAAATCTAGAAATATTAATTATGCAGTGATACTAATGTGAAAGAGAAAATCCAAAAGGTCACGAGAAAACGGCTCAATGAAAAACAGCTATACATAAAGAATCTTTCACCCCATGCTAATGAGATATTGTTAAATAAATGCATTACCAATAAAATAAAACCCTGTTTAATTGCAGTAGAATAACTTTCCTCTATTATGGAAGAAAGCTGAATATTTATGTTTGCTGCATCTATTTTCAACAGAACAAGAGAGGACTTTAGACCACCGAGGGTTAATCCAGTCCTTTTTCAGACAAGGCACTTACGAAAGTTTATCTGGCGAAAGCAATCCTGGCTACGTCTTTGTGAGGCGACTCTTGAAGTAATTCCTGAAATTGTTGATTTTTGTCTCTCAGTCTTTAAGCAGCTTTGGTAATCATCTTTGCTTGTGCAGTTTTTACTATCTCACTCAACTTTCCACAGGAGTACTTAGATACAGCTCTGCATAAAACCAGATTTTTTTAGGAACAGCTTTGCGTAGATTTTTTAACTTGGGGAAACTTTTAGACGACTTTCACATCAGCAGTCTTCTCCATTACTGTGTTCTTGGTAGGTTTTTTTTTTTTTTTGACACGTTCATGTAAATGATTTAAATGGAAAAGGCTGGTTTTGTATTTTTGCTGTCTTACCTACATATTTCCCGGTAACATTTCACAAAGTTGGAGCATACTGTAATAGGGATCTTCATCAAATCTACTTTGCACAATTTCCTGGGTCCACTTTCATGCACTGGATTTAGCTCAGGGTACAGAGGCTGCTAAGGAAGAATGTTAATGTTGTATTAGGTTAACCATTTCTGACTAGACCATATGTTTGAGGTCATTAAGGTGCCACAGATGATATTGCTACAATTATTCCCAAAGTAAAGGTTCTTCTACATTTTTAATGTAATATTATGCTACTACTGTTAAAAACATTTATAAGGAGTGCTATTATTTTTGAAGGATGCTGTAAATTATTTTATTTTCTGCCTCTTTTTAACTTTGTCTCATCTATTTTGTTGCATTTCTTCATTTTCTAAATGTTCATAACTCATTCTCTCTTCTTACTGCAGAGCCTCTCAACATCTACTCTATTCTCACTGATGTATGAGCTCTCCTCCCCTATCTGCCCTGAACAAGCCTTTATCACACATCTATTTCTCAGCCAGGACTTACACTATCTGCTAGCGATGTGTATAACAACTTATCAGATCGAACTCACGGCCTCTATTCGAGAGAAGTGATTTCTCTACTGTGGATAATCCACACCCCCCTCACAGAAATCCCCAGCACCTACAAAACAATCAGTGCATTACCATGCCTGCAGGAGGAGTGGTCACTTGTTTCCTTCCTGCTGACGCCCACTTCAGGAGTTGGCGGGCGTGTGGTGGGGTGCAGAAGCAAGGTCACTCGTCAGGATGTTGATGGCGAGACGGTTCTGCTCCTCATGTGCTCGTCTCTCACTCTGGCCACTCTAGAAGGATGGTTTCTAAAGAATGAACAGCAGAAAGAGAGAACAAGGTCTGATCAATACTATAACAACTTATTAAGCACTACATTGCGAGGTTATTTAATGTACAACATATAAACAGCAGTTATTCAAATTTCTTGAAGTTGTTCACATTTTAACACATTGCAACCACAGACTGAATGGAAAAGCAACCATGCGTTTCAAAAATGTTTTGTCAACAAAAATCTAAAAGTTTTGTTGGCAAAAAGGTGGAACCACCCTTAATTACAATTACAATTAAATCTTCATCAGGTTTGCACACCCAAATACTTCTTTGCTCCTTTTTTTAAAAATTATTTATTTATTTTTTTTTACAATAAAGCTCAACTTCAATCAGATTGGATAAGTAGCTGGATTCATATCTGGACTTTGACCAGCTTTTCTGCTCTTGCTGTGAATAATTATTCCCAAAGCTTGATGCTGCCAACATCATGTTGCAGCCCTTAGCCTACGTTGTCCCAAAATGTTTAATAGGTAACCATTGCGTCTGTGTATTCACTTGATCTCCTGAATACACAGACAACTTTTGACTAACAGGGTGACCTCTGAGGGCGACCGATTTCACAGGCTTTTTGCTTAGGGCTATCAGACTGAAAGCAGCTTAAAAATAAATGCATGCAACACTTTTTATTTGTAAAAAAAAAAAAAAAAATTGAATATCTTTTTTTCTAACTTCACTAATAATCTGTACCTTGTGTTAAACTAGTTTATTCAAATTCCAATAACCCACATTGAACTTTGTGATTCTTAATGTGAAAAAATATGGACTAATTCAACATATAAACTTTTCCAAGGTGTATACAAGTACAATACACACATGAAACAGAGCAGAATAAGTTCACGAGCAGAAAGATGTAGACACACATAGGGCAAATACATGCGAAGAGCCTCACAGGCCCTTATTCATAATTCATGGGCTGGCAATGTTCTGATGGAGGGGGATGTTAAACAAACATGTGCTTGTTTTCATTCACTGGCTTACACTCTTGAGCCCAACAAACCCTCCCTGTAGGTCAATACTACTGCTGCAAAATGAACAGAAATGTAATTTATGATTCATTTTCATGTTTGTGGAACGTTTGTTGAAACCACTGTATGTTTGTGGTCAGTGATTTTCTTTGTATGTCCAGTTAAAGCTACAAAAAAACATTAATGAACTTCTATCACTTTATTTTTGAAATTCAACAGATGGCATACTCTGGGCCTAATTTTATTTTGCTTTAAAAATAAAAAAAATCTCTTTTTTTCATATCATTTGTTCAAAAAGTAACAAAAAAGCAAAAAAAAAAAAGGGAAAAAAATAGACTAACAATGGTTTCAAAGACCACTGAGTTGAACTCAACCTTTGATTTTTGTTCACAAAGAAATTAGCTTTTTAATTTTGTTAAGTTTCCTCTTGAACAATAAATTACATGACATTACTAGGAGATATATATTTCATTTTTTAAAACATTCATATAATTATCTTTCCTACAAGAGCTCTGCTTGACGATTAAACTTTGTGATACAAAAAGCCAGAGATGAAAGGAAAAATAAATTAAAATGGTGAGAAGCTTAGGCAGAGCAGAGCAGCAGACAGAACTGTAAATGATCGCGGACCACTGCGACCCAGACAGAAAGAACAGGAAAAGCAAGAGGAGCGCTAAACAATCAGACAAGTACAAAGTGGGGGACAGAGTGGAATCGGATCAGCAACAACACAGATATTGAGCTAACCCCTCAGGCAAACAGACTCGAGCAGAAGCTGCTCCTCATTTTCTCCCCAGCTCTCCGCCTTTAAGCTGTTGGCTTTGGGCCGGCCACAATGACAATTACCTCTTCAACACACCTGGCAGTGGCAGAGCCCGTGTCCCAGCACTCGCGTTGTGCCAGTTACCTCAAAGCCAGCGCTTATTGCTGGAGGTGGGTAAGCTCTCCTCCAACATGACTTGGCCACTTTAAGACTGCATGCACATGATTATAGTGCAAGCACACAAACACAAGTGCTCTGCCAAGAGGCATAATAGCAATGTGAAAGCTCCCCATTTGATTTTCATTATCAGAACAATTCAGTGATAAACATCAATTTCATCTCACAGTCTGACAGTGCTTTCCGTCTCCTTTTTCTGAAATTAGAATCATGTGTACGAGAAGGATAAATACCTCGCATTTTTGATTGTAAAAAAAAAAAAATTACACAATATGGGTACCAAATGTTTATTAAATCAAACCCTGTAAGAGGCTCTCTCATGAATAAACAGCATGTGGCCTCCAGTCTGCAGATCATCTTCATCACCCCCTTGGGAAATTATCGAGAAAAGCTTCTCAAATCCATGGTTTCATGCTGGCTGTGCAAACTTTACAAACTGTTAATATATACTGTGGCGATTTCGTCTACCTTGGACTAAAGCTGATCAATAATTATATTTTTTCCACACAATATCAAAGTGCTCCCTTTTCCTATGTCGCTTTCGTTCCCACCGTGCTGGCTGGTCATTAAAGTGTGATTGTGAGCTATTCTCCTGAGAAGTGGAGGAGAGAAGAGGGGGAAAATCTGGCTGAAAACCTGCCTCATTAACACCAGAGATAGTTTGTGAAAATTAGCATGAACATACACATCCAGGCATGCAGGGAGAAACCAAAACCACACATTAACTCCATGACATCCCCCAATTATTGCATCGATTTCCACAAGAGCTTCATGAATGAAGAAAACCGCACATCTGTGCTGTGTCCTTCCTTACCTGGGCACAAGAAAAGGAGAATTTTGAAAGGGGAAATAAAGGAAGTGAAGAAAGACAGAAAGAAAGATTGGAGAGCTGGAGAATTTGCTGAGGAAGCTTTGGGCAGCAATCGACACCGTTCTTGTCTGATAACCGTCAGAGAAGACGAACAGCAGTGGAGACGAAGTGGCAGAAGACAGAAGCAAAGATACTCTGCTAATTAGAGTTAGCAGAGCTCACTTTCATAATATATTCCCTTTTAAAGTAATGCAATCAAATGATTTTTTTTGTTGCAAACAGAAATTTGGCTTTGACTTATTGTCATCTTCAATGCACACGGTATGGTTATAAATGTAGGTCCATACTGTTACTGCATATATTTCTCTTTCTATTTTTGTTACTGTTGCCATTTATTGTCCTTCTTAAGTCATTCTGGGTGCACTTGAGTGAAACAGATCTACAGAAAAGTTTGCAGAGACATGAGTACATAAATATTAATGAAGATGAAGGGAAGTCTGTTTGTTTTTATAATTTATTTTTCATTTGTAAATTTCTCTCATGCATATAGTTGTAAGCACTCTACATATTATGAAGCTTCAAAAAAGGAAGAAACTGTGTTTTCCATCATTGCAGATTGGCAATTCTGTCAAGCTGCCACTTTTAAAACAGCAGATAACAGGGAATGAAAATGTTTTAAAGCATAGATTCTCTAGTTTATTATTTTTTTATATCCTTCATTACAACATGCTAGCAACCTCTTGGAAATCTCACAGGTAAAGTAAAAGTACATTTCTTCAAGGAATACACATGATTATGTGTACATGTAATTATACAAGCTGCAATACTAATTGTGCCAACTGTGTTAAATGAAGAAGCTGAAAAACAGTTTAAAATGCCAAAACTCAAATATTTTTTTTCTATATTTTGAAATTATGGTAAAACCTAGTTTAACTGCAGAAACCTACTGCTCTCCCCCACATATACACACAGTGTGAAATAATGTCTGAGCTCAGCATGAATAATCACTGATTTATAATGACAGGATGGAAAAAAAAAAATCGCTGACCTAATAACTTTGTGCATAACAGCCAATCGTAAGTTTTCTTGCATGTTATATGTTTTTATTTTAAATAGATTAGAGTTGAAGATGTAAATGTAAACTGACTCTTTAGGATTTAATCTGCATTCTATATCAGAAATTAGACCAAATGAAGTCTCTAATTGATGAAAATTTAGTTGTTAAACTCTCTGATATATCTTAAAAAGCAAAGTGTGCATTCTGCAATTATTTTATTACATGCAATTGTTAAGCTGGGAAACTGTCCTGAGTGTATTTTTCCCTCGCCTAATGACGCCTAGAGACAGGGGATATAAATGTCCCCTGAAGCCCTGCATGGACAAGTGCATATAGAAAATACATGGATTAATGAATTGTTGCCCATCTATAACTGAGACAACCGATAGGTTTTGATGAAAAAAAATTTTTTATTTGATATTATTTTACTTTTTAAGTGAACAAACGTGTCAGCTCCTGTAAATGAGCCCAGGGTGGTTTAAGAACCCGGGCAATGCATTAAGATATTTTATTGCTTTCATTGCTTTTATTGCCTTCCAGGACTACCTGTGAAAATATCTGCGGTAATTAAAAATACCACATAGACACCAGAACACACAAATCTCTTCATTCTAGTTAGCGAGCTAGATCAGCAGAATGGATGCACAGTCACGTCTCAGATACACACCCCTCTCACTGCCTGTGTTGTGACGAAGCATGGCCTGCTTTAACAGGTGCTAGCTGACAGATGTTTGTTTGCTCAATCCATCGGCGGACAGAGGCTGAGACAAATGAAGAGGAAAGTGGTCAAAACACCGACAGCCGCTTACAGGAAGATACATGGTGAGAGCAGGGGAGGCAAAACCCAACATGATCAAGACTCATTAGGGACAGCTGGAGAAAACCTCCAGCATTTTAAAACTCAGACAACCATGGGAGTTTCCTCTGCTGTTCTCGGTTGTTTAAAATCAATCTGCTAATTTAGACGATAATGGAGCAGATTCTGCACAAACTCTTCAATTTATTTTCCTTCTATATCAGCATTTAATCCTGTTTCCCATCTATCGATCAAATCAAAAATAAATTGGTCTTTAAGTGCCTTACTTCTGGAACTTATTCATATTTCTATGCCAGGAGAAACCTGTCAATATTCATAATCATAAAGGTAAACAATGTGCCAGGAGTGAAAAGGTAAATATAATGTCACGCTTTGACTGAGCTAAACTAAAAATTCTAACTTTTACTTTTGAATGCACAGCTACTCATCAATTGTTCAGCATCCAAATTTCCAAACTGATAAGCAAGACCACAACAAGTAACGTAAGCCTTAGGCTGAAGGGAGATTCCCTTCGTATGATGACGTATTTCCTTTCTAGAGCAAACACAATTTCTCGTCTGATAAAAACGTCCATTATCTCTAAATATAGTATATCATTATATTTCCTTCCTTTGTTGATAAAAACCCTTACACAGATTTGACCTTTAGAAATTGAATTTACACACAAGAACCTCACAGGTGTTTGTGCTCGTACTTTTATCACATGTACTGTGCTTAACAGACATGATATTTAGGGAGCAACACGCTGTGGATATTATCTGCATTATGTCTCATTAATGCAGGACTATGCAGCAGGCTCAGCATGGATTGGAATGATATCAGGACAAAGGACATACGGGATATCACCAGTATGTCCTGCGCTCACAGCAAAAACATTTACTGTCATTTCTAAGCTTAATTTCACTGCAAAACAGAGGAAGTATGCATTCATTAAATAGAATTTACACCAATTTGTAGCATCTTTCACCTTTTCCATCTCCCTACAACCAAATATTAAACACAATTACTGAGTAGGCCAACTGCCAACTGCAGCATTCAATCACTGCCAGGAATTAGAGCAATAAAATCCAAAGCACTGATGAAGTAGAAAGCTCTGCTGAGTTTTATTCCAACAGGTTTAGTAAAAATTGCTTGATGATGCGAACAACATTTATGCTCCATCAGAATTGGTTTTAAAGAGCTACTTACACATTTGATTGGAGTGGAGTGATATGTTCGCGTGAGGGTGGCACTTTCCTTCCATCCTCACTTATTTGTCCACTCAGCATTTATTTTTGAATATCATAAAAATAGCAAGTTTTCTTATTTCTTGGTATTTTACGCTGGAAAAAAAGTCAGGAGTCAATTGGTCAAACTGGTTTAGTTACACATTTTACTGCTGGCTAGCTGTGTTAGAAATAGAAATAGAAAAAAGAAAGTACTCCTCGACTGGTACTTCTGGTTGCTCACACTGAGCTAAGTTCTACTACAAGATTCTTCCTGTTATAAAACTGGTTTTGCTTTCCACTGTCGCCACATGCATGCACAGCATGACCGATTGCTACAAAGCTAACGACGTCATGCAATCAACTTCTAACAGTCTCAAACTGCTCATTCATGAGCATCAACCCAAATATTAGTGGGAATGTATGAACATATGTCCCATAAATTTGTAAATGTCTAAAGCCAAACTGTATACCCAATTCTGTTTGCTATAAAATCACTGCAGTTATTTGTGTTCATACTGGGGAAAAAAATAGTTAAAAGCCTAAAATTAATATTCCTTTCAGGCTTATAATCAGTGCATGTAAGCATTTAACTGGAACTGTATGATTTTTAGTTTTTTTTTTAAAGTTTGATTTTACTGAAACTGTATATTGACCAGATCCAGATCCAGGTGCAGGCCAGCAGAGGTCAGAGAACAGACTATTGATGAGAAGGTAGAGAAAACGCTGATGTTGCTTCTGGGAGGGAAAATAGATAACACTTACAGCGCAGTGTAACACAGTGATCAATTATTTAAATGGACAGAGCACTTTGTGTCTATCTATCTATGCATCTATCTATCTATCTGGCAGTATTTAGTCCTCCATCCACATCATATTACTCATTTCAGCAGTGTGAGTACTGTCCTGCGTCAGTGTGGGGAATAAATAGACTATCACTATGCCAAAGCTGAAGCATGCTACAACTGTGTGAGCGCTGGTAGGATCCTGCTGTGCTGATTTCAGCAGGAACAGATGGTCCTGTCAGGGCTGTGCAGTAGCTCTACAACGTATAGTGCTTACATTGTGTGTGTTTGTTCACTGTGAAGACCATCTCCTTTGTTCTTCAGCAAATATATATTCCCACACACTTCCACTTTCCACCAGTTGTAAAGACCGTGTTGCAGAGACACGCCAACAGTGGCTGCTGCAGTGTAAGTGACATCTTAGTGGTCTTTGGCCTAGTTGTCTCCTCCGATGACACTTAGCAGCCTAATCCTCCTTGAAAGGCTCTGCCCTGCTCAACTCCTGTTTGCAAACACAAAAAGCTGTCACACCCCAACCCATTTGTTGTTGGTGCTCTTGTATACGCATGTCTACTCAGACTGTACTGCATTTCTGCATGTACAATTAAATTTGTAATCAGTAAATGGTACTGGAAAAAGTACTGTCTACTAATTTGAAAATGAGTGGAAAATCAACACTCATTTGAGTGTTGATTCATATCCAGCTAAGCTCATATGAGCTTAGCTGGATATGAGCTTCAAAGATTATGTAAGGTCAATAACCAAAATATATCAGAAAAAGATGAAATGGGATTATTTAAACCAAATTTAGGTCAAATGTTGATTTCAATAATGACATGTTAGCTGCATGCTATTTGTTGGGTACATGTTATGACAGCTATGGTTGTCCAGATGTGGTCCAATTCCCTAATGGGCTCTGATACACAAAGGCAGGTCAGTGAGCACACATACATAAAGCTGTTTAACGACTTGGTGGCGTGTATGATCCTGCCCCAAACACAGGATTTATTTATTTAATGAAGAAAACCAGTGATATGGCAGGTGGTGGAATTTAAAGATTGACAAGATTTAAAAAAAATATAGCTCAAAACTATATCATTTATGTGTGGATAAAAACAATGTCTATATGCATCTTTCAAGTCAAAATCTCCCTTTTCAGACTCAAATATCCAACCTGTTCTTTGCTTCTTAGCAAATAAAAAAAATAAAGCAAATGGCTACAATAAACCAGTTTTAAATAAATAACGACCCTGCAAAAACCACATACTGCATGTAGGATGGATAAATAGACAGATGAGTAAACTGACTGATGGCCGATCAGCTGCTTTAGATAATCAGGATATCAAGATATTCAAATATTTTTGCACAGTGCATATTCTTTACTGATGCTTATTTACATGTGTAAAATACTTCAAGAATATTAAAAGTAGACTTCCTGTACAGTTATTATAAAATGATAACATTACAGAAAAAAATCCCAAAAGAGGATTTCAGTAAAAGTTTAAAGGAAGCCAATTTAAAACAGTGAAAATGTGATCATAGGTGAGTCATAAGCATGTTGACTGCTGGAATAACTGTAAACAACAGAGAGAAAGAACAGAGTTTCTGGGTGACTTCTTTGTTTCAGTAAACAACATATTGGATTAGTGACTTTTAAAAGCTTTCAACTTACATAGAATCAGGTCCTGTATTTTAATATTTTCTATCTTTCTCATTGCCTCGCTCTTTCTGCTATTATTAATAAAATATCATGGACTATGCTTCATGTGCACGTATGGTGTGGCCAACTGGTTGGAGCAGACCTATCATCAGTCTGTCTTCTTGGCGATCATTCCTGGAACCTGCAATGGATGCTGTGGTTGTTTTGCAGCTTCTGGTCGGTTTTATATTTATAATTGAAAATCATGTCTAGCTTTCCCCACCTGTCCCTAGTTCTCATATTGAACCACTTCAATTTAAAATGTCATTTTTTGTTGCTGAATTATCGGGACACCTCTGCAGTGTCTTAAACATATTGCTCAGGGTTATTTCTGCATTTCTACTTGTCAATAAACCCATCTGAAGAAAAAAATGTGAGTTAAAAACACTGACAAATATCAAACTTCTTGTAGAGTGCCTGTAGTCAACTGAGTGGAGTTTGGCAAAACTCACATCTCTGAGTTATGCATAAAATGTGGAAGTTGGTCCGTTGAACAAGCTGAGCTGTTTTAGTGGAAAGTACCGCAGCAAACTGAAAATCAGACATTTTTTATAAAGTTTGAACCATGTTTTAAAAAGCCTGTTTCAAGTATGACTTTTCTGACATTTCCGTGAAACTGCTGACAATTCAGTAGTTTCTCTTTTTACTGGCAAAAAACGACAGAAAATAAAACAATCTCTGGAGAGCTTCTGGATCTCTAAGATGAGAAAATAAATCCTGACAGCTATCAATTTCAAAGAAATATGCATATTGTGAAAACAGACCAACTTTTTTTGCACCTGTTTAAGCTAAAACGTTGCATTGCAAACATCAGAAATATACCTCCACAAGTAAAAGCATAAAGATCCAACAGCTCTTTCCTCTATAAAAATAGAAAATAAAAATGTTTATACAGAAAACTCAGGCTGATCGTGTTTTTGAAGAGTAAGTTGCTCCACATCGTGTTCCTCAACATCTTGCGATTTAACCTGGCGTGGTTTAACATTAGCTGATCTGAGCCTCCATTCATTTCAGGTCAGTTTGAGCAATGTGCTCGATTATGGCGGTGTCATTACATACTTCCTTCCTGTCTCTCTCTGGCTTACTGGAGAAGACGAAGGACATGAGAGAAAAAGGAAGGAAAAAGGGGGAGGAGAGAAAACGATGGAATTTAAGGTGGATAGAGGAGGTGTAAGGGAGTTTAAAAACAAGATGGGAAAATTGTCAACATGAACCGAAAACATGTGACAGAAAAAAAATTCACTTTTTAGTATGTAAAAGAGTGAAAACTGTAAACCCAACAAATATGGTTATGTATTTGTTAAGAATGCTGGAACAGAAGGACAAAAAATAACAGGACCATGTGCAAAACACACAGAGGAAACAGAACAAATTCGACGAAAGGAGAAACTGAAGCAGTTTAAGGAAGAAACAAACTGCAAGATTCAAAACAAATGAAGAAAGATAAGGAAACAGGAAGAGAAAAGGGTGGCTGGGGGGGTGATGGGCTTGCAACAATTTTTGAATTAATATTAAAAACTAATTTTAATGAGCGAGCCACAGAAATATGAACACAAATTAAAATTGCTGAATGATAAATTACCAAAGTTATATACACATACATCTTTAATTTCCTTAATCCATTGAAGCCCAAATTTTGCCCAAAGGTCTCTTAAATAAATCAAATGGTTAATTCTTCATAGTTCCAAGCTTTTAAAGTTTTTTCTTTTCCCTTTGGAAAGTAAAGGTTATCTACAAGAATAAACTATCAATTTAATACACATTTGTTTTATTGTGCATTTAAAAATTAAAGTAAATCAGGATGGGCAACAATAAAAATATGTTTTATTACAACAGCAGTTAAATAATATTGAATTGCTTAGAAATAAACATGCCTCTATTGGAGGAAAATGGGATAATAGTTATCAGACCTCTGGGGAAAAATCAATGACCACCCAGGACACATCACCTGGACTTCATCATTTCTCACTGTAATAGTACAATCACTCTGCAAACCTACTATTCAAATCGATTGGAAATGTTGTATAACTGGGTTACTCCATTCTTGGTTGTCATAGGTACATCAGTTACAGAGATGTAACCATTTGAAATAACCATGAAGTTCACAATAAATACTTTGGATTTTTTTTTTACAGCTTATCTTGTCAACAGACAAATATTTAATCCAGTTTTCTTTCAGAAATGTATGCTCTAGTAAAAGATATTATTAACACATAAGGTACTATAAAGAAGCAGCTGAAATTATAATTTCTGTTTTGTTTTTCAAGAACATTTCAACATAGCCAACTTTAATCAAACATTGTTCCAGGTCTGCCTTTTTATATGTTGTGTATCGTAGCAAAGGTCATGTAATTTTCTACTAAGCCAGGATGTTCATGAAGAGTTTTTGACATGATCGTCACACCTTAGACGCATTATGGTACACAGAGAGACCACTGCTAGAACATTTTCACAAGTGTCACACAAATATCACAGCATTGAACAAATAACCTTCCTAAATCCTCTGCTATGCAGAAGGACTTTCTGCATTTATGAAGTTTCATTTCCCACATTGTGGCAAAAGCTTGGACTGGTGTATACAAGGACTTCAAACAGAAAATACTCTACTTTCCTGGAAAGTTTTGTTTGTACATGTTTACAAATTTAACACAAAAAGCCTAAAATCCAACCAACGTTTGCCACTTGAACCAAAAAGAGATATTTTGATGAACTTGGAAACGCAAGTCTCATTTAAGATGTTGGAATAGTAAAATGCACATGAATGTTTTCAAGACTGATTGTTTCATTTCATTGTTTCATCATTTGGAGAGTTCTGCAAAGTAAACTAAAGGAGCGCCACAAATCACTCTCATGAAAGGTACTACTTTAAATCTTCATCTGAACTACAAGTGATACGTCTGTTAAGCAGCTGACAGCAGCGTCACCAATTCAGTGTTTCATTCTATATTTATGCAAGGTATTAAAATCAAGATAGCAGCAAATAAATGCTATAGATTACATTTTATGTTTTGCAGCAGTAAAATAGTAGCTCTATGACAGCAATTATACCATGTCAGAGGTAAAATCAGTGACACCACAGCACCTTTATTAAAGGTTAACATACCATGTCAACTTTAAAGTGGCCCATTCCTAGACAGCACTTCTCACACATATGCAAACATCAGCAATATAAATACAAACAACAAAACAACGCAAGTTAAAAACTAAATATTTTCTGCTTTCTAATTTGAGCATGGAGGAAAGCACCAGACTGCAACAATGCCTGACAGAAAGGATGGAAAGTGAGTGTGAAAAAGATTTGTCCTCAACTTTTTCCTTTGGGAATGGTCACCATGGTTACCAGATCCTTTTTCAGCTGAATGTGGGACAAACATAAGGAAGCAAGAGAGAAAAAGAGAGAGGAATAAAAAACAGAGATAAAGACAATGAGATAGTGTAATAAAATGTAAAAGTGTGTTAATGTGTGTAAAAAGACCTGATATGGCTAACACAGATAATTAAAAACTCTGACTAAGATAGGGCTCAGCGTACATGCATAAGAAAAAAAAAGCAGCATTTAGGATGCGACTACAAAAGCACATCTGCCATATATAGCACTGCAGAGAAGATACCCGATCCTCAGCTGAAAACACAGAAGGTGGTAGGATAAACCAAACACACACTCTAATGGAAACAGAGGCCAACAGGGAACAAACAGCGTCAAGAGACTATCATGGCTCATCTTACAACTAGACAATCAGACTCCATCTATATTTCAAAAGCCACGGAAAACTGTCACAATGGGGTTTCTAGATCCAAGATTAGTAGAGGGCACCGCTAATGAAGAGCGGGACACACCAGAATCACATTTCCATGCTGGTGGCTCAACTACAGTCAATCACACGAAGGTAATTTGTACAAACTCAATGACAAGCCTTGGGTAAGAGTAATTGAACTTGTGTGTTAAACCCAATATGTGTCTTAATTATTTGGGTGAATAAACTCATATTTATTAATTGATCAGGTTTTATCTTACGTAGAGGAGACCTGCTGCTAAGAATCTGCGAAGATTCACTTTAAGTCATTTTATTTACCTTCCTTTCAGGTATCTGCTTGTCTAAACAGTGTGTGGGCAGAAACTGTGCTAAATGTTGGAGATACCGATCTCAGTTTTTCCTCTGCTGCAGCTTTGTCAATATTTGCATTATTGCGTGCAAAATGGCACAGGATGAATTATTCATTGAGAACAAAGGAAAATACTTGTAAGGGCTGGTTCTGCTTGACAGAACTGCCATGGCTTTAACGACAGACATGCATAAGTATGGGTATATTCAGCATGTTGAGTGAGTGTCACCGAGCAAGGCGTTTAAGAAAGAAGAGAGAGTGATGTGCTCGGCTGCGCTCACCAGCAAAGTCACTGCTTCCTCAAGGACACTGCGGCTGAAGGGGCAAGAAAGAGTAAAGGAATGACACATGGGAAGAAAAGGAGGAAGATGAAGACAGGGAGATAAACAAACACAAGAAGAAAATGGAAGGCAAAGAGGTGAAATGTGAGGAAAGATGAAGGGATGAGAAAACAGGAGAATGGGTGATAGAGGAACAATTCATCACCACAGAGAGTGTTTGTGCGTGAAATGGTATTTCTTTCAAACCTACATAAAGCAACACAAAACTTTACTGGGGTGAAGAGGTGGCCTAATTAAAGTCCACAGGGAGGGCAAAGACATGGTGATGAAATAAAAAAATAAAATAAAAAGGAACAATAAGTGGTCATATTGCAGGTAGAGATGAGATAGTACCATTTATAAGTAATGGTAGTTTAGCAGCAAAATTTGAGGTGATTTTTATATTTAAGTTCCATGTTTCATATATCTTCTAAATAATAATAATCCTCACCAGAATTTTTATAAGAGCAACAATCCATTCATCCATCCATTTTCTGTACACCCTTGTCCCCAGTGGAGTCAGGAGGCGCTGGTGCCTGTCTCCAGTAAACATTTCAGGCAAGAGACAGGGTCACCCTGGACAGGTCGCCAGTCTGTCACAGGGCAACACAGAGACATACAGGACAAACAACACTCAAACCTAGGGAGAATTTAGAGAGACCAATTTACTGACAGTCATGTTTTTGGACTGTGGGAGGAAGCCGGAGTACCCAGAGAGAACCCATGCATGCCCAGGGAGAACATGCAAACTCCATGCAGAAAGACCGGGGCTGGAAATCAAACCCAGAATCTTCTGGCTGCAAGGCAACAGCTCTACCAACTGCGCCACTGGGCAGCCTGAGCAACAACCCATATTATAATATTCATAGAGGTTAAGCCCAATATAAATATATTGTTCCTTTTTGGCCTCTAACAGCCGCTTAGGTGTTTTTAGGTAGTGATAGGAAACAAATGGGGGAAATCAAGCAACAGAGATCCAGCGATACACACAATGCCCCAGACCCTTGTATTAATTCTATCACCCTATCTTTATCAAATGATAAATTATGACATATGATGGCTCAAATTCCACCAGCTCTCTAGTATTTAAGCCTGATAAATTATTCCCAGATTTATTGCTGAACCTGTGAATGACACCAAAACAAACGTAACTGAGCAAATGAACACAATCAAAACATCCAAAAATCTCCTCCCACACGAAGCAAAAGCAGCCATGGCTGAGTGAAGAGCTCAGAGGAGAAGAGCAGTGGAGCATATTGTTAGGCTCACCAGTGATGCACTAAAACCGCCACACACACACACGCAGACACCAAACACTGATAGTGGAGAAGGCCACTGGGGTGAGCTGCATAAAAACTACTTTACATACATAAGCAGGCAGTTTACCAAAGCAGTGAGCGAACTCTTTAACTGCGAGAACCACAAGCCCCAACCAACTGTGATCAAAAATCTGTTCAAATTAAAAGATGACATTTAGCGGAAGGCCTAAAAAGCTGACAAGGCCACATATGAGCGAGGAAGGGTTTGTTTTGGTCTGCAAGATGAAAAACAGATGACCACAGTAAAGCAGGAAGGAAGAAGCATGCGGCATCTGATGTTAAATACTGTAAATATAAACCACAGTTGATTATGTACTCCTGAAAGGCCACCTCAGTGCTATGCCAAAGTGTGTAATTGACCTGGATCGCTACAGGATAAGGTATCAGTGTCGTATTTTGCCTCTCCGCTGCGTGAAAACACTGCACACTGCAGTGCAACCTCAGCAGGGAAACAAAACAGTGTTAGGCTGTTTAACAGGATTATAACGACTAGTGTTTACCAGTATATTACAAATATGAGCAAAATGAAACCATTCAGGCTGACAAAAGTCATTGATTCTGCTTGTAGAGCTTTAAGAGCCCTAACATTTTCTCAAAACCACTGAGTTTTATGCATTTAATTTGAATTGTGGGCGCTAGACCAACACCAGGCAGTGCATGACTCAACAGTTGGCTGTTATAATAGCGTGATAAGTGAAAATTTGAAGTGTGGGTTGTATTTACTCTGTTCCTTTCTTACCCCCTTAATTTGATACCATTAAATACAATCCAGTGCAAGGAGTCTCCTAATTAAAAAATACAGTGCTGTTGTGTGGTCAACTATAGGCAATAAAAGCTGCATGGAGCTGCAAATATGTACAGCTCAAGTGGAAAAATGCTGACAGGGCAGCCATTCAGCCTTTATGGAGGAGGAATGGCAAGAATGTTAAAAGAAAGCCGTAAGAAGTTTTCCCAAAAGTAATTTACAAGACACAGCAAACAGTAAGAAGAAGGCAATCTGGCCAAATAAGACTGAAATTAAACTTTTTGATCTACATGCAGAACATAGTGGTGGCAGCAGTATTCTGTTTAACAGGGACAAGGAGGGTAGTCAAAGTTACAGGTGTCAAACTCCAGTCCCAAAGGGACGGCATCTTGCAACTATTAGATGTGCTTCTCTGTCAAGCCACTTTACTCACATAATTAGGCCAATAGCAGAACCTCTTAAAACTTGAGTGCATGAGGAGACGATTACATTGTGTGATTCAGCTTGTTGGACTTGGACCCCATCAAAACGTTGCAGGACACCTGCCCTTAAGGACTGCAGTTTAACACCCGTAGGTTAGATGTTTGGAGCAAAATACAGAGCAATACAGCACTGCTGCAATGGAGTGGTTTATGCTGTAGTGTTACCCAGTCAAAGTCCAGACCTGTATCCAAATAAGAATCTACAGCAAGAAATCTGCTGTTCACAAGCACTCTTAATCCAGTCTGACTGAGCTTGAGCTATCCCTTTACTTCCACTTCACAATTATTTAATGCATTTGAGCTTTGATGGTAAATTCCATTCATCGTTTAGGGAATATACAAATCAATAGCTTAGGATCTGAAGTTCAACCTTACACTAATACACTTTGGACATACACTACTAACAAAGGGATTCATAAGAAATTGTGAAACTTTTTCTTATATTAAAACAGATGAAAATATGTCAGAGCTTTCCTGTAGTGCAATGATCGGCTGCCAAGTTGCTCAACAAAAAAACAAAAATAAATGCTTCCTTGTTTTGTAATGTCATTTAAAAGAAAACTGGCACAGTTAAACACATTGAACATGTCGGGCCACAGATGAAAGTGATAAGCTTTGCTCTTACAACACAAACCCAGACTGCTGACTGAACCCACAAGATAAATGAAGCCACTTGCATGAACGTGAGCAAAACCACTATGTCGTTGTCTCAGCTTGGAGGGGGACCAACCTACTTATAGATTATTCTTTTGTTTTCCAGCTAATTGGGTTGCACCATAAATGATTACTCACTACACCGGAGCATTTGCAAAACTTCGTGGCAACTACAAAACGAGGTGCAATGTAAAATACAGCTTACATAAAAAGAAAGACAAGAAGGGGTCCTAGCATTTAACTCACCTCCTATGACTTCAATCGGGTCACTTGTTGTGTCTATCAGCCCGTCAGTCAGAGTGAAGTCACTATGTGAAGACGGGCAAGGTTACCTCGTGTGATCCTGAAAACACACATGTTCAAATCCTTATTAATTTCAAATTAAATACACAACAACTATAACTTAACTTAGATCAATAAAAATGAGAAAACTCAAGATGAGTGGAGGTGTGTGAGGGGGTAAACAGTGACACAAATGATCACAGGTAGTCAGATTAACATGTAAAACCTCCAAAAGGTACTTTAGCAACTACATACTTAAACAGCATAATGAATCATCTTACTTTTCTCTTTTTCCATCCAACTTCAGAACAAAAGGTAGCACAAAACTACTGATATTATTTAAACAGAGTTTGGTGGAAAACAATAATGGAGAAGAATTTAAGGAGCTATGGCAAAATAGGAACTGGAGTAAACATGTTTTTTTAATCCCAATATTTTATTGATTAGATTAATCTCTGCTGAAGTCAATGCCTTAAATAAACCCACAACAAAAAAAAACAAATATTTTTTTTCAAATTTAAATCTATGATGTACAAAAGCTGTCTTTGTGCCAGTTGATTGGAAGTCCTCAGCAACAGGTAGGGGTGGAGCACCGATGCAATACACTATGAACTAGCACATCTCGCACTTTTGCAAAGCGTTTAGCATTTTTGTGAATGTTGCCAAGAAGGAAAAAAAATGCAATGAATGTCTTTATTGCTCCAAGACGTCTTTGACCTTGGGAAAAGTTGCTTATTTGGTTATCCACCTTCTAATGTTTGCATAATTTAGTGCTGACCCCTTCTAAAACCTATACAAGGCACAAACAATGCTTACTGGTACTTTAATTGGTCATGAATTAATCAGATTATCAACTCAGATGCATTACCATCACATGTAGTACCCACAACTGTTCACCTTGAGGTAAAGCTATATAAATTTATTTTAGGGACGCACATTATGTTGGCAATAAAATCGGTATATGGAGTAATTTTTTTACATATTGGTATTGACCCAAGTTTTTATATCTGTTCATCCCAAATTTAAGTTTGAGTTAGTTATTCTTCATAAGAACTATTTGGGGTTTTTTTTTTTGTAATACTCTAACCCTAAAGATTTTTCTAAAAAAGTATTTACTGTGAGACAAAAAAAAATACTCCAACATTTCGACACTTAAACATGTTCACGCAATGATTTCGGGACACTGTTAGTTTGAAATGTCCAATTTTGATTGTTAACAAGCACCACCAGCATTTTCTACAACTGGTTTGTTATGCCGATCGATTTTTGTAATTCAAGCCCACATTACACCTGAAATACTCTCAGTTAATACAAAAACATCTTGGAGAGAGGAAGGCATTTTATGAACTGTAGAACTTGCTTTCTGTCTTTATAATTATTAGAACCAGTGAACACTGCTAGACAACTGAAAACATTAGTCTATCCATGTTGATTGGTGCAGCACAGGCTTTAATATCTAAGATAATAAAAACATATAGAATAATCAATGCCTTTAAAGCTCTTTAAAGCTCTTTAAAACCATGTACCATGTCATGTCTGCCTTCATCTGACAGAGATGAACCTGACAAACCAGATACAACGAACTAGAGGTTGGCACGCCTTACTGCAAATCTGAGAACAATCTCCCAGCAAAAAAGAAAATCAAACTAATGCAAACTGTTTACTGTGAGATGTTTGCAAAACCGCCACACCTCGGATAAAAGGGTATTACTCAGACGGGTGTTGGTTGGTGAAATGGAGGTCATACAAGATAAACTGGTTTCATGTGTATCTAAGTGTTCACATGTGAATACATACAAACAAAAAAGGAGTTGTGATTACATGGACTTTTTGAAAGAACCACAGAGAAACTGTTGTGTATGTGCAAAACTTTAAATACAAATTTCTTTAACAGAGAATGAGGCAAGAGTTTAACAAATGTAGGGAAATATTATCCACTAAAATTTTCCACAACTGAAATAAAGGTTTCACTAATTATATGCTTTGTTTTAAACAGACAGTAAGTGGTGTGATTCAATTCAGGTTTAACTTCTCTAATTACTGCAGTTTTCAGAAAGGATCTGATTTAAAGTAATTCAAAATTCAAGGATTTACAAATAAGTTTGAAAAATCCTAATTTACCAATAATTTAATTAATTAATTTAATAATTTAATTTACCAATAAGTTTCAATATGCTTTTCAAAATCCCGGACTGTGTTTTAATAACTGTTTGGTAAAGAATTATCCAGTTCAGGTTTAATCAGTCCAAACATTTCTTTTAAGTTGTTGCTCATTTAGGTAGTGTCTGTGTTTTGCATAACAAATGGCCCAATTTGAGTGGTGAAAGATATGCAATCAAAACATTTATTTTAATAAAATGAATAAATATTTCCCATCTTTGCTTCCATTTTCAGTAACTTACAAATGCTCAGCCAAAAACAGACATTTTTCTCCAAAAGCTGTCCTTGAAAATGATTTGCTCAGAAGTTTCTTCTTTTACTTCTTAGCATCAACTTGAATACATTTACATAATTCTCACCTAGCTTTGCACACCTCAAATACACAATGAGAAGATATCAACACCTCGTTGCTTCCAGCAAATAAACCAGAAATCTTTTAATAAATAATGTGCTTCCTTTCTTCTCCCTGACACATTATAGTTTTATTATGTTTTGTTTTGAAAACAGAAAAGATATTACACCATACAGCTTTTACTTTTTTGACAGCATAAGAGCACCTCAGGAGGCATTAAATAAAACACATATTGTAGTATTTCCTGATGATTCTCATTGGCAGAAAAAGCTTCTGAAATGAAGAATATAACATCTTGTTTGTAATTTACCAATCTATCGCCTCTCTTTTGGAAACCATTAAAGATAACGAGAAGATTCTGGGTGTCACACTGAGATGCAACGGTGAAATGAAGCATAAAGACAGACATTGTTTTATCCTCCAGCAGGTGGTAGAGAAATACCACTCTTTAAATAAAACACAGCCAATAAGATATTTAACTTGTTAGTCACAGATTGCCAGTGCCAAAAACTGCCATATGAGCAGAGAGGAACGCTCCTAAAAAAAGACACAACATGAAATGAAAGAGAGAATGCTGGCCATCAAAAAGTATCCACACCCCTTGAACTTTATCCACATTTTTACATTACAACCACAAACTTCTAAATATTTTATTTAGACGTTTGTTTAGAGATGTGATTCTTACATCTAACAAGATGTAAGAAATTTAGAAGGCAGTGCAAGCCTTCAAATGTTACCTAATTAGTAAACGGTGAGTATGAAATTTAATCTGAAAATGTTTAAGATGTTCTTACGTCCTACATATTCTAACTGCCTTCATAAAATAATGTGATCCATTTAATTTACTTCTGTGTTTTCAGATAACAAACCTAAAACAAAAAGTATTCCTCAATCCTTTCTGCTTCATATAATCCTAATCCTAATATCTAACATAAAAACTGTGTCACAGCAGCAATGCTTTTCATTTAAATTCACTGCAAAACAGAAAATAATTTCCTAAATTGATTGGACATTTTAGAGATCGGTGTGTTTGTGCAAGTTTTGTTTTAGTGTGAAACAAAGCATGCATGTTTTGTTTCACATGCAGTGAATCATGCAGAAAAGCCCAGTGGTGGATCCTTCTCCTTAATTCTACAACTCGTACAACAAGTTGGTCCAAAGCAATGGAGCCAAGTCGAGATAAAATAGTACGTAGAAAAACAAAAGGTCAATGAGCAGGTGACTGTTTTACATTGGTTTTTGATACATACCAAGCAACATATTTGAGTTGTGTCAGATAATAGACAAAGTAATGCTCTTATATTGCGGTTTAACAGTAAAGAAATGTGAGACGTGAGATAAAGTTAGACCAGTACTTCATAAGAAAGCAGAGATAAAGAAAGCTGAACAGACAGAGCCAGGAAGGTTCTTCGCTGAACCTGTTCTGCATTGTTGTGAAGCAGGAAGCTTTTTTCTTCCTCTTTCCTTTTAGTAGGTACAACAGCTTCAGCTCAAAAATACAGAGATCATAATTGTTAGTCTTGAATGAACAAACTAAGAGAATGACAGTAACAGACTTCATTGGCTCACAAATCCAGTAGCCATCATAAATCAGTGTACATACAGAAAAAACCCAGTTATACTGACTTTAGATGAATAGGTATAAAATTAAATTAAGTTAAGGAAAAAAATGTATAGCCTGTGACATAAAGTTAAATAGTAATATAGGTGCGATAAGATCCAGTCAAAACTACATCCCCTCTAAGGACTGAAAGGAACATTACAACCAGTTATGCGATTACTCTAGGCTATTATCTGGTCTATTTGATGTCACTTCCACTGTGCAGCCGCTTTGTATCCCCCCTGCGAGCGTTTCTTTTCATTCAATTAGCCACAAAAGTGTTTGCAACCAATGGTTGGGATTCAGTCTTTTTCCAGGCCCTGCTGCCACAGAGAGCTACTGTGCTGAATGAGTCCGACAATGAGCTCAAACAAAACGCAAAGAAATCAGTAAGAAGGGAGGGGATTTAAGGAAAACTGTTGTCTTTGCCTTTTTCTCACCCACACAACCGACGTGAATGGACACGATACACCACAATGACAAAGAATAACAGTTGCTCTGGGCTTCGTACAGCAGCTTTTAACAGTAGATCTTAATAACTCGGCCTTACCCAATCACTTCCCCTCTTTCTGGGTTGTCATAGTTACAGACTGCCTTCTTGTCTGTACTTTGGGAATGGTGAGACTTTACCACTGTGTCAGTAGTGTGTGTATGTGTGGGTGCGCTGTATGATGAACCCACCAGAAAAGGGTCTTCACTTTCCATCAGGCTTACAGTCACTCTCCAAGTAAAGGTCTCAGACAGAAAGGTGTGAGAGCAAAGAGGTGAGTTATGTGGGGAGCTCAGTGAAAATAAGTGTTGCGTTATGCCACGTGTGAACAGATTAACTTCTTAAACAAGTCATGACAAGCTGTTTCCTATTTAAATATACAACCACTCTCCTCAGGTATGCATGTCCATCACAATAAATCTAAATATTGAAAATGTATTTTATTTCAGTTGAAAAAGTGAAACTCGTAATATACAGATTCATAAAATATAGAGTGATATTTTAAGTGCATCCAAACATCTGAATGCTACCAGACTAATGATTTATAGAAATGCAGTGGTATATACTTAACATTTATCCAGCCAAAAGACATGACTAAGAAAAAGAATTGCTAATGAGACCTACTACTCACAGAGAGCTGCATCTAAGCATACTAATGGAAAGTTAAATGGATAAAAAAATATGAACAAACAGAAGTAATAAAAGAGGATTATGAAGCAAGCATTCAATGCATATAGCAAATCAGTGGGCTGGCATGTCTGCATTTAAAATGTATTTCCTTAAATATAGTACTAAAATAATGAGATTTTGGACAGTTGGAAGTACATCTAAAATTAGATCCACATAAGAAAGAAATTGCAGTAATAGCCATAAAACAAAATAAAAATAACAAAGAGCTTCTTAGATGTAATAACTTTAGAACTAATAGTTCTAATGCAGCGTAAACATGAACATGTTTTGCTAATTGAATTAAGTTAAGCCTGTTGCAATACGCAATAACCCAATTATAGAAATGAAAGCAAGCTTGATCATATCCATTTGAATGATTGATTGTTTTCATTGAGTCCCTCTTTCTACCAAGGACTGGATAAGAAAACATCTTCAGTTGGTGAAGATGTTTTCAATTCTTTTTGAAGTGCAACTTTGTTTGCAAGACTCCAGTCTCCATTGTATTGGTTATTTCAGCTGTTTTGTTTTTTTACTTTGGATATTTAAAAGATTCCAGTTTTAATGTTCATTAGAAATTAAAGTTTATTGGTCTTTGAGAGGGTGTACTTGCATTACCATTATATTACTTGAAAATGGTATCAAAACGACGTTATCAGTTGTCGCATAATCCTCTGGGACACTTTATTGTCCAGAAAAATTTGTTATTGACAGCTTACATACACTTTGATGACCCCAACATCACAGCAGCGACTGTGATGCTACAGCACACACAGAGTGAAAAGAACATTATGATAATGGAATTAAAGTTTGTATCATCAATAACATATTCAATAATAACACTGCTTCTGGATGTTTTCCTATTATATTGCAACCCTGTCTTAAATAAAAACAGAACAACATGAAGTTGACACGAGTCCAAGGCTACAGCGAGAAAATAATTGTGTGGGTAAATATGAGTGAGAGAATCCCAGAGAGAGAGACTGTACTCAGCCTCACCAGCTCCTGCAGATCTGCAGGTCAGCAAAGTCAGGATGCAGCTGAATGTGCCCTTGGTGCAGGAGTGTCTTCAAAAGTGTGAACTACACCAGACGGCACCTTGCAGATGTGTGTCGCTTTGGGTGTTTGACATTGACAGGAATGATATAAACCCTTGAAATTCAACATGGCCCTAAAACTTCCACCAACTAAACAAGAGTTGAAAAAAAAAAAAACATAAAACACAATCTTCCCTTATTTTGTTAAGTCGTTTTTATTCCCAACATAACTATGTGTTTCTTTCTAGCTCTTTGTAGCTGTCGCCATCCATCATCATTAGAGGGTAGATAGATGACCTGTCTACACTCTGTCCCTGCACTCTCTGGAGAGGAGGACAAGAAAGGTAAAGCTCACTGCTAGGGCTTTTTTTTTTAGGGCATAACAGAATCCCTAAAGAAAATGTAAAGAAGTAACTTTGGGTTACAGCAAGTAAATCTCTTTTTCAAACCCTACATATAAAAATATTTTGATTTAAACTTTAAATTAACACCTGATCTCATTCTTCAGTTCCATGCTATAAGGCAAGCATTTACAGTAAATCAGCCACAGACTGAACCTCTGACATTATTGCTCCATATTTGAATTGTTGACTGATTTTATGAGTATTGCCTCATAAAAACCATTTCATTTTAGCTGTAGCATCATATTGACCATTCCTTGACATGAACTTTGCAACAAGTGAAAGTGAATCGTCTAAAATTGAAATAAAACAAATAAAAACGCATTTCGTTATCTATTTTTTTTTCATTAACTCAGATTTAATTCTAATTTACCCATTGCATCAATTTTCACTTTATTTTGTTATTTGCAAAATGCTGTGGTAATATGTTCGGCTCCATTTATTTATGGATTTCCTAACTGGTTTCACAACATTCATGCAAATCTAAACCAAAGTAAGAAAAGCTTCTTCATCATAAATAATGAGCCACATAGAGCAAAGGGAAGAACAACTTGAACATTAGGAACAACAGGTGTTTAACTACATAATTGAAATTTGTTCATCAAAATAAAAGCTATTTTATCCATTAAAAAAAATTCAGTAATCTTTTTTTGAACTTATACATATGTTAATGTCTTTTGGGGTACATGTAATAACTTGTCGTTTTTTTAAATAAACCACAACCGGCAGTGATGTTCTTTATATGTTAGATGTTTTGGGGAAAAAAAGATGCTAAATATTCATTTTTAACTTGCCACAAATTTGGCTTAAACTTTGAATGAAGGATTTTGAACTTTACTTAAAACGACTCCCTCTGCTTTTCTTTTTTTTTCCAGACAATATTTATTCAAGATTCACCTCAAATTCCTATTTCAGTATTAAGCAATCCAGACTGTGCTCTTCGTCAAACTCAGCGGGTAGCTGATTGATCTTTAAATTCCTGAAGGAGGAGGAAAAATCAAACAAAAAGAAGCTAAATATAGAAAAGAGAAACATAAGCAAAAGGATGATAAAACACAAAGGGATGGCAATCATTAGGATGAAGGAGGAGTGGAATGAAGCATACGGATGTTGGGGAGGACGATCAGAGGACAAACTATTGTCTCCTGGTAATGTGTAAAAATAACTCTGCTGCTGCTTTCTTGCTGTGTTGCATGGTGGAGGAGCTATCTAGGTCAGAAAATTCCCACTGAAAGGGAGGCGAGAAGGAGAGGTATCGCATTGATTCAGCCTTCTGTATCAGTCTGAGACAGAAGTCAGTGCCTCCTCACTTAAAGCTGTTCAGGATGAGGGGTGTCTCTTTCATGCTTTTATTTCACACATTTGCATAACAATTGAATCTAACTATTCATTCTACTAATAGGTTATTCTTTCTCGATCCCCAACAATTTTACACGCCTCCATTTACATCATGTTGTTTAACACCTTCTACTTTTATCCTTGATGCTATTAAACTCCAAAACAACCACTGCAAAGTTAAAAAAAACAAAAGCACAAAACTCAGTATATACACTGAAATAACTTTTTCAATAATGTGAAAGTTAAAGTGACACATCCAACTTAAAGTTTGATGACATTTATGGGGATATTTTGAACTTACAAAATATGGTCTGGATTTATCAGCCTTCTAATGCTGTAATTACGAATTTCCTGGTCAGGATTCCCCCCAAATACTGATCTAATTACAAAAATAAATGCCATGTGCATCCTGGAAGATTCAATGAATTTAAAGAGCTGAAAATAAAACCGCATTTCATCATTACATAGTCTGCACTCATATGTTGTTTCCGTTCCATTCAGCAATGACATTCTGGATATTGCAGCATTTGTTTTTCTCAACAGGATTTTTTTCTTACATCAAAGCCTTTTATTTCTAAATATATATTCGACTTGACACATATAGTCGCAGTGTTAAATAAACACCATGTTTATGTCTTGCTATTGCTGACAATGTTGTACTAGAAAGCAAGTTACTGCTGTGCTGGGATAAGCATTTCAATCTGTTTCCATATGACTTATTGAAAAGCGAGCTTGCAGCATTTTAGTGCCGTTTCAGTTAATGATGTGGACGTAAAACACAAAAAAGTTCGGTCCTGCTTTGTAAACGTGGCCTTTTACTGTCAGACGGCTAAGATTTTAACGGCGAGCATTTCAACTGCTCTCTGCCCTTTTATTATTAAGTTCATACAACTTAGATTATAAAACCTCTCAAAAATTTTAACTACTAAATATTCCCATTAATACTCTATGAAATATGTCTGTATGCGTAGAAATACACCAAAACAACGTTGGATGCCGCAGCACTGAAGGTTACTTTCAGCATCACTTTCAGGAGTCGTTCTCTTTGGACTACTTGGATGTAGATTTACCAAATATAAGCATGATGACACCTAAAGTCCTTTTAAATATTTAATTACATTAGATCAGTGGTTCCCAAAGTTGGTCCTCGAGGCCCGGCATCCTGCACGCTTTAGTTCTCTCCCTTAAAACACCTGGACCAAATGATGGCTCATTAGAAGGTCTAAGAAAAACATTGACAAGCTGAAAGGCTGTTACTACCACCAGGGAGAGAACTAAAACACCGGGCCTCGAAGTCCGACTTTGGGATCCACTGGGGAATTCTTTTAAAGGATTACAGATTACTTGCTTACATAACAGCACTAAAACACTGTTTGAGTCGCTTTACAAAACATTTAAAACTTGAGATTTACTTCAAATCAAAATACACTTTTAAGCTTTCTTTTTCATACTTTCTAAAGTGGGAAAAAAAAGAGAAAAAAAAATACTGCATGGTGTGCTGTGTGATTCAGATTTTTCACTGCAGCCCGAGCTACTTCTGAAGGTAGAAGAGTAACTCAAAAGCCAAACCATGTGTGTTGGTCAGCACTTCAGAGGTTTAATTAAATCTTCAGAGATGAAGAATGCTGTAAGCATGCTAGTGACTTAATCAGACTATTGCACATTGATAAGAGAAAAATGTGTTTACAGAAAATACCTAGAACTAGCATTAGAAAAGTTGTTTTTGTTGTTGCAAAAGTAACAACGGCAAAAAAGGCAGATGCAAAAATCTGCTTTTGGGGGAATCTTGCTTCTAATTAATACCTTAGACTTGACAAAGCTAAATTTATTTAAAATGAGTTCAGCTCTTAAAATAATTAGGAACTCAAGACTTGAATGGATTAACCTGCTGTGCCTGTCCAAAATGGGCAGGGCTGATCTCAGCTTGCTCACTGGCAGCAACAGAAATAGCGTGAGCTGACCACAGCATAAGTGGGACACAGCAGCACACCTCTAAGATTCTTTACACTTTAGCCACCTGCTGGACTAGGGGTTGTAAACTAAAAAAAATACAAGAGCAACAAGCAGATTTGTACAAGTTAAGCAAAATGTTGGTACGTTTACTTCTAAGAGAAACAGAAAATAATCCAAACTGAGACATAATGTTGTAATGGTACCTTACAGCCTTTTGAAACAGGCCACAAAGATTAAGTTTGATCAATTCAAATTAATACATAGTATAACACTGTTCAAATTATGCTGTGGTTTGCAGTTGAAGAAACATTACACTACAGTGTTGCAACAGTAGATCTTGACAGCAAGATAAAAAGTGGGAGCAAACTATAGCTACTAACTTCATTTTGCACACATGTGCAAAAAAAGTAAGTGCTCCTTGCTTAATATTTTACAGAATGTAACTATATTATAACTTTATTTTATGCAATTGGCTAATTTTCAGCTATTTTTCCTTTGTAAGATTATGGACAAAAGAAAAATCTGCAACAATTGACTAAGCAGCTGATATACATTTCTGAACAAAACAAAGCTGGGCATTGTTCAAAACCACAGAGCTGCAAAGTTGAAAGTCCAAAAGTATGAAGCAATAAAGTTAGTTTATGACTGACTAAGCAGCAGTAAATCTACAATTTTATTATTTAGAGAAACTTTGGCCATGGAGGAAAATCTTTCATTGAATACCAAATATATAATTTATAACATATTCAACAAACCCCTCAAATCTGATGTACACACAGTAATGTTTAGATCTACACATTACAGACACATTTATAAGAGTGATGTCTCACACAAGGCTGAATTAGATGTACATGGTTTGAAAGCTGTTCAGTTTGAGATAGCAGCTCTGAGTGCTGATATGACAGTACAGTTTACAAAAAACTGCTTTACCCCGGGAATAGAGCAGATAGGAACCTGGCTACCTAACACTGACTGTCAGAAGCAGAGATGTTTATTTGTTCAACAGAGAAGATGTGTTGAATACAGATTCAACAGCAGCACACAGACCCAACACAAAAATGTGACTGTAAAGCACAGACATGCGTTGGCACTAGATTAACAAAGTAAACCAAAATGTATTAAAACAATGATTTTGGTATAATGATATAATTTTCTCTTGTATCCAATTTCTCTTCTTTTAAGGTTTCCTGTAAAACTGTATGAATTATCCTGTATGAGCAAGAGCCAAAAGCAATGCAACAACTGATGACAACTCCGTTTAGACATCAAAGATCAATAATGAAACTTATCATTAGGTCACAGGAACTATCCACAGCTGGAAAAGATAGTAGTTTCCCGTCTGTATTTTTCAGACAGATCAGGGATTAAAGCAGGAAGCATATTAATAAAACCCATATTAATAACCAAGCTGCTGTCTACATCTTTCGTGATCAATAAATGACCTTGTGTGAATTGGGATCGCTTTCCGATAAAACCTTTGTCATAAAACATGATTTGTTTTTCCTGTTTATTGTGAACTAAGAATTAATTTCCTGTTCTTTTCTCCTTTCTGTGATATAAAACGCTACAAGAATGTTAATACTGAATCCGTCATTCAAATGTTGTGCTGCTGAAATTGTGCACAAATACTTTTTAAACCTCAGTGATATTCAGGTCAGTGGACAGATTTATTCAAATAATTAATATATATAATCATTTAAATACCATGAGATGTGCTTTTAGTGTTATATATAGTTATATTCAATAAATAGAATATGAATTTCATATGTTTCGTTTGTCAAGGAGGAGGCCCTTTACACAACAAAGCTGAATTAGTTAAATGTCTTCAGCGGTTGTACAATTATCAGTAAGTACCAGTAGTGGTTCTGGGCTGCCTTCTGTGGCAGAAAATGATTTTGGCATCAGCTGTCATCAACTCCAAGCTGACTAACTGTTATGTAGAGCAAATATGCAGAAAAAGCAAAAAGAAAAAGGGATTGTGAGCGCTACTGATTCTTGCTTCAACTGGAACTAACTCAAACAAGTAGTGCAGTGGTGAATATTTCAAAAGCTTTCAGTAGCTTTCAGACAAAAATGTGAACCAAGAAAAAGAGGTGGAAGCTTTTTGTTTATCTCTGAAGTCGGAAAGTGGATCTGAGAGTGAGACCAAACCCAACGTAATCTAGTTCATATTGAAACTTACCACTGATCTAAATTGAACCACATTACCGATTTTATGGATTGCTTTTATTAAACCAACTGCTGCTATTAGCCCTACATAAAGTCTACTTGTCCAATATCAGATAAGGAACCAAAACTAATTTGCATAGAAATGTACTAGTAACTAAAACCGATATTTGTAGCCAAACAGGAAGCAAACACTACAATCCACAAAATTAGTACATTGTTCTACTTTTTGAAAGATCAGTCCCAGGCTTCTGGGAAAGAGGAAAGAGCAACATGGCAGAAATACAACAGTTTACAAAAACTTACAAGCAGCTCATAAAGCTGCAGCTGTCCAGTCACAGCAGAGTCTGATTTAAGAGGATGGGGCCTCTAAAGCACAGTCACTTTTGGGGCCCTCAGAAGACAAGTTTTAACTATGTGTTAAAAAATACTAAAGGTTGTTAAGAACACATAATCTTCATGGTTTCTAGAGTTTTTCCAAAAATGATCTTTGGAAAAGAAATGTGTTGGAACAGTTTTGCATATTTAGAAATTCTAATTATTTGAAATTTATTTTTTTTCTAATTATTTTTCTGTTTTGAACAAAAGTTCGATTTGTGATAATCTTTTTGGACCTTTGTTCTTTTCTTTTACTTCAAAATGTAATATCCTTTACATGATCAGACCGTTCTTTAGTTTTAGATTCCTTGTGCTTTTGTTTTGTACCTTAGTATTTCAATACAGTTTTTAGTTGTCTGTATTTCTGTTTATTTTGAAAACCCGTCTTTTATCCCTATTTGCTTGTGGTCTTCTCCCTAATTAATGTTATGGATTCCTCCTAGATTTTAGTTTTTGAATCCTCTTTTTTGTAAAATTATTTCTACCTGCCTTTTCCCTGCTTTTTGGTTCTTCTTCACATGCTGTGACAAAAATTACTTAATACTGCGAACCGGGTATTTTCCCCCTAGGTTATAATACCAAGAAAGTCTCTTGCCTGGTTCTATTTTTGAGTTTTTACACAGGAGCTTGCAATATGCGGAAAACATAATTTCATTAAAAGCAGAAAATTCCTACTTTTGGGCCCTCAAAACATTTCCCCTGGTTGCTGCCAACTGCTAAAGCCTGAACCAGTGTTACCAACAGTGGTTATTTTACAGCGATATTTAACAAGTTAAACAGCTATGCAAATACTTGTATTCAGTACATTTACAAGATAAACAGGACTTTGTGGTGCTAGTTGTCTTTCAATTAGACCAGAAACATGTAGAGATAGAAAGGCGGCCAGTAGATCCCCTAGTGCTACACCATATGCCTCCCCAGTGATCAGTATATTTAACCACAACCGTGTAATAGAGCTTAGTCTCGACAACCAATTTCGTTAAAAGTGTTAGAAATTCATTAAATCCATTTTTTTAAGGCAGAAGTCAGCTGGGTCCATAAACATCAACATCAAACAAGTTCTAGACATCTTTGCAGCTCATTATGTGTAAACTACTTTATATTAAATGTTTTTGTAACACTGAACATTTAAAAAATCTCGGGAACCTTTTTGTTTTTATCACTTTCGAGCTAAAGAACAGTTTGTATTTTTGACTCGGTAAGGCTTTGCTTTTCATTCCACGTAGTGACTGGAAAACAGAAGGTGAGGGAGTCTTTTACTGTCAGCCTGTTTTACCAACATCATGACAGGATGACTCTGGATTGCTGCAGGGAAGATGGCAAACCGTTCAGCCTTCTTAAAAAGCTGGGTCTCCAACCTTGGAGTGCCTTTGTGAAGGAGGATGCTGACCTGAAACCCACACTCTCTCCGTGTGCAAGCCAGTGTAGGTAGACCAAGCAAGCCAGTATGTTATCCTGACAGTGTCACAGAGGCTCATGTTTGTTTGCAGAAAAACTCGCCTAAGTGGTAACATAGCATCATGTTCCAGGTGCCTTATTTAGAAGAGTTATTACCAAACTGATTATAAACTAAATTTATGAAATGAGAGGCAGTTTTACATTGGTATCCAGGAAGGAGAAAGATTCTTTGTCCCAGAGGTTAATGTGTTTCACTGGGAAATGTGTATTGAAAAGCATAAGGTTTAAAAAGATACGAACTGAGACTAATAAGAATGGGTCACCATCCACACTGCAACAAGTCCTGTATTAACATCAGCTGAAAGGGCGCTCAGTTCATTAGAAATGATCACTTCAAAAGCATAGTAAAAGACAGATTAGAGTTCTAATATGCATTTCAATACATTTTTGAAGAGGTCTTGTAGTCTAATTAAACAAAAAATTTGATATTTGGCCACCAAGACCAAGACACCAAGATTTTTGCCATTTTTTGCATACCCAGGTGCAAATTGGCAGGTATTTGCAAAGCAGTGAATAAAAAAAAATTAATTACCCTCTTTTATTAAAAATAAGGATGGCAGATGTATCTGCAGATGTATACACTGTGCTCATTAATCTATATTTAGGTATATTTAGAGTTTAAAGTACTAACACAGATAGCTATAAGTGGTCTTAGCTAGGGTCTCAAGTATTTGTGGAGATGAGCTATTCTTGAGTAGTTGTGGTTCCTAACCTCTTAAGAGTTCTTGGGTCCACTGTAATGTACTTTTATCCAGGTTGCGCACAATAACAAACGTTAATATAGAAAAAGGCACACAGAAATTCACCATGGATGTAGCATTTAACCTGTTTATTTAGCCTCTAGCACCATCATATACCGGTTTTTAATTTCTCAATGCAAAAAAACCCAAACAAACATCAATACTCATCTTAGAAGCCTCTATTAATGAAAAGTTGGATTTTCACACCACATAATGTAGATGGACAGAACAAAGAAGCAGTGAGACAGCTCATTAATAAAAAGTAAGAACATATAGATTCTTGCTGACAAACAGTCCTCCTCCTTTCCAGATTTCCAGCTACACACACATGCACACAGGCAGCCGACTGAAAGGTAGCTGTGCATGCACTAGTCACACAGACTGATGAGTGTGCTGGAGTGAGAAGATGAAAAGATCTCAGAGGAAATATGGTAGGGTTTCACAGAAAGTGCTGTCGTCTGCTCTCCAGCACGTATAAGTGTGTCAGAAAGCGTTCGCAGCTCTGCTGCATCCTCTGCTATTCATACATGTTCTCCCAGGAAGCTCCCCATATATGCCTGAAACCAGCTCAGTAGACATGAAGCAAACATCACATTCTCAAATCTATATTTCACAGTAATATCTGTGCATCCATAAAGCTACAAGGTGACCACACACAGCAGTTCTTGCACCAGATAAACTTTGCAGGTTTTGCATGCGTCTGTGAATAAATAGGAAGTATGAGCAATGAATCATTTTACTACATTAACAAAAAGCAGGTGTGAGCTTACATGTGTGAAGTTTTAATCTTGATTCTGGTGTGTCATTCAGCTTGCCAGGATCCCATAAATCCACTTTTATTAGACAAACACCCACATCAGAACTCTCACCAACATCTCCCCGATAATCTCCATAACCAATTATAGGGTGATCCGCCTCTGCTTAAAATGAAAGCAACGCTTAATCTGCCAACCCCAGTCAGTGGGTCATTATGGGGGAAAATACAGCTTCCAGCCACACGAGCTGACTAAAACCAAAAAAAGATTAGCTTATTTATTAGAAGCAACAACTCGTGTACTTATTGATTTATTGTGGCAACAGTAAACACTATAAAGAGGCTTGCAAAACCAAAATGCTAAAAGTAGAGTTGTGACTGATACTGTTACCATTTTTTAAAATATGTCATTCATAGAGCAGCAATATGTCAGTGTATTTAATTGAAAGGATTGTGTGCTGCATAGCAATAAAATCAAACTATTTAATGTAACAAGTTTGGTTTTGGTTTCAATAATCATTCATTTTAATAATACTTCTCCTTCTTCTTCCCATTAAATACACCAAAACTAAGAACCTACACCCTTATCAGTCTGTTAAAGCCTCAGGATGGATTTTGAAGACTTTTCTTTTAGTTATATAGAAATCAGATGCCTTTTCTGCTAGCTTAAAAATCTTCTTTCAAAAGAATCAGCAGCACATTTTGGTTTAGATATTTTCTCTAGTTCTTCCAAAATAAATAGAGAAAATCAGAATTAGATGACTCTGTATTTGCAAGGTGAAATAGGAATTGGTCAGGAAAGGTGTATTTAGTACATATAAGATACTAGCAATATTTCATCTGTGCCAGACTACTGCTGCTTATAAAGATTTTTAGTTTATTGTATCCTCCACTGCTTCCCTCTTAGATACATAGTTGAACTAAGGTACCAGCACTAACCTGGCAACTATCCTGTCCTATTCCCAACATGGTCTATCTGATTTAAATTAATAGCTTGATCTTCCTGGAACTGAGAATGAGGGTAAGCTACAGTTTCCCTGATCCAAGCTCTTTTTGATACAGTAAGCAGAGCTGCATGGGACATGAGATGAGCAGAGGACAGGGGAGAGTTACTTTGCGCATGTGAATGTGAGAATGGAGATGAACGTGTGCATGCTGGAGAGAGAGGGAGAAGGACAGGAACCAAAATGAAAATAAACAACAGCTTGGATCTGTGTGGAAATGGGCTACTGTCATATGGTCTGTTGGGATTTGGCCAGGAGAGCATATGACAGTGTTGGGGAGAATGCTGAGCAACACTGTCATTATGATGCAACATCAAATAAGGATTAAGTTTACTTCTTAAACAGAGAGGGTTATTTGATAAGCTATACTCTGACAATCTCCAGGACTCCTCCCAATATCACATCAAATCTTGAAAACCAGTGACAATGTAAGTTAACCAGCCATTAAGTACAGATGTAAAAGATCACTTCACCATGAGTACTTCAAAAGCAACTACTAATACTGACAACATGTAATATATGATGCATACAAATATTATCCATAGTGTATGCATTTAAGTCTTTTCTCAATAAGAGCTTCTAAACTGAACACTGTTTTTGTTATCGGTGTCTGCATGTATGGTGAGAATACTGATTCAAAAAGAATGACTTTTGAGTCACCCAAATATTATTAACCATTTGGTTACCAGTCAATTTCTAAGTAAATCTAAAAAAAAAAAAACATGCATGTTAAAATTCAAGTGAACTAATTTCTCCTCTTTTCATTTTAATTCCGTCAGGAAAATGATCATAGACTTATTAATAAAAACTAGGCTAAGAATTAGCAATGTAACAAACAACTAACCTAACATAGACTCTGATCAGGGATTTGTTGGTCAAATAATATGGATCCCGACCTATTTGTGGTTCACTATTTGTAGATTCATTTATTCAAAAAATGTCAATTATTTTGTATAAAATTTGTCTATTTATATTTTTTGTAGAGAACATATGAAGTATTTAAAAGAAAATGCTGCCTGGGAAGGTGAAATGCTGCTTGACGTGCTGTTGGCTGCCGTTTGCAAAGCAGAATGTACTTCAATGCACTTTTTATGTTTAATAAAAATCCGGTAAAGCTTGGAGATTTTTGATTTGATGTATAGTTAATTTTTTTTGTTTGGATTAAAAATAATTGCGAAAAAGAGTCTGTAGCACCATTTTTTTCCCCACTTATTTACCATCCTCCTTTAAAAACAAATAAATATTAATCGAAACAGAGAAAATCATTAGTAGCAGCTTAGATAAAATTAAGTGAAAAATCTGTACCAGGCATTTTTCGGATAGTTGTATTCATATTGTTAAAAATAGTTACAAAACTATTGACAAAAATATCCGAGATGATACAATGTCCATGAGGATAAATTTTGGTGTGATTTGTTTTTCACCAACTGTATAGAAAAATCAGACAAAGCATTTCTCCTATAAATGAAGCATGAAATTCTCATTTTTTTCCACAAGGTCAATTAAGCCTACGGTTGCAAATCAAACTGCTGATAATAACCCTCATAAAATATATAGATCATTTACTAAGCTAGCTAATCAGTCAATAGGAACACTTGTAACACTGCCCTAATAAATTTTAAGGGTATAGACCCTTAGCATGCCTACGCAGCTAACCATTTACCTGTTAGTGCAGCAGATTCTCCAGATTATCTGGGTACCGCAAACCTGACAAACCAATTTTTTCATAGTTCATTTCAGGTTCAGTCTTTATGCTAAATATCTGAGCCTTACAAGGCCATCTCTCCTGTCCCAGCCCCTTTCTGTCCAAACTGTCTCACTTTGCTTCTCTCTCTGTCTTGGATCCCGTGTTGTCACTCCGACCACTTCCTGGATTCCACACAGAGGTGAAAGGAAACAGGAATGGCTTTAGAGGTAGTTGGCAGTACAGTCTCCATTTCTTCTCTCTTTGGAGCTCTCACGCTCAACAAACATACACACAACATGTACACACGCACACACAGTCAATATTCCTGTTTTGGTGGCTTTGTTCTTTGTCAGTTGTGAAGATGTTTCCTCAAACATGATGAAAGCCATTCCTGTTCCTGCAGATGACATGCAGGGGAGAGTGGGTGTTTGCATGTGTATTTGCATGTGTGCAAGATCAACAACAGAGATAGATATGGTCAGCAGGATGGATCTGAATCAGCAGAGTGCAGATGGGTCCTTTATTACAGTGTAAGGAGGAGGAACATTCAAAACAGTGGCACTCTGTTGCCTGCTGCCCTTTGCACAGTCACTCCTTCAGCACAGCACCAGTGGGACTCCCAACTCCCTGTTGTGCTTACAGAAACCTTGGCAGCCAGCTTCCATGTCCCCCAATAAGGAAAGCTTTTGCTAAAGCTTTAGCCAATTGGATTAGAGCTACATTTCCCTAGCTGACATAATTCCAAATGTGCTGCTGTAAGCTCAAATCTGAGACATGGAGGGAAGACTCATGTTTCACCGATAGACACCAGAACTCAGAAGATGACATCCTGCGTCTGTTACTGAGACTCTAAACAATTTGAATAGGGAACATAATATAAACATCAGCAGAACCCCAGACAAAAAGCAGACCTTGGAGGGTTTACATAAAGAAAGACCTGAACCAAGCAGACAAGGTCATACATGCAAAAAAAGAAAAGAAAAAAAAATATATATATATATGCAAAGCTACAGATTATTTTCACAATATCTGGATCTGTATAACCTTTTGATTTTGTTGGTTCTTATCCATGCTCATGTTAGTGGAATTACTTGATCTTACCCTAAAACAAACAGGATGGTGATTCTACGTGATAAGGTGATATTAGGGCAACATTTGTACTCTACTGTATCTGGGTTTTCCATCCAGGATCCATAATGGCTTTGTTTGTCCTTAATCTGGGTGCAGGCACAAGTAAGTTCCATTAGTGGAAATTAAACCCATGTCTAAATCCACAGAGGAGAGCAGTGCAAACTCTTTCCTGAATCACCAGATTTATACCAGGAATATCAAACACTAAAGGCTCAACATTTAACATGTAAAAGCCAGGTAAACAGTTTGACATATACACAGGAATTTATTAAAGACAGAGGCTCCTGTAACACGCTGGTAAAGATATTTACAAAAAAATGACACTTAAAAAATGAATCCTTTGTTGCAGTATTTTGGAAAAAAACTACTGCAAAAGAAAAAAGTAAGGTTTTATAGTATTTAACTAGCCATGCTAATGTATGTGGAAGATGCTTAACACATTCAAAGTGACTCTAACATCATCATAACACTAATTTTTTTTTAAAAAACTAAAAATAAAAAAGGAAGTACTTTTATAAAAATATATTTTTAAACTTATGAAAAATAAACAGCATAAATTAAAACAAGTGTTTGTTTCTTTTTTATTTGCTTTTCAAAAAGTCACACACGCACCAGAACATACAAAAAATAATAATCCAGGAGAGATAAAACATTGCTTATATAAAATGAAAGTAATGTGGAAGAGTCAATGCAGGAGACTTTATCTCTAAAAAGATCCCAGAGTGTGGATGAAGACGCACTAAGGCTTTGGCTGGCTATTGCAAATATCTGCTTATGTTTTATGGTCTGACCTATTAACACATTTTTTTTAGAGTGGATGAAATTAAAAAAATGTGTTGTACATTCTATGATAAAGATTCTGAGAATTGCAAAAGACATCTCCATATATGCTTCAAAGAATTGGTTCCTGATCTTTATGTTATCTTTATCATATTTAATAAAAATGCAAACTACCTGCTGTTGGTTGATTCATTTACAGACTGAAAACAGAAGAGTCTTAGTTTTGATGCTTTAAATGAAAAAGAATAGAGATTCAAATCTATCTATAATTGACCTGCCCCTAGTTTAAAAAAAAAAATACAGAAATAAAAGAAGAATTTGACCAATTTGTTCTGTTTGTTCAACCCTTAACAGATGGTGCACCTTCAGTCTAGATCTTTCACACCAAGGTAAAGTCTGAATATGAACAGCCTCGCTCCATCTTTTCCTCTCTCAAAATGCACTGACAAACTCCACTGTATTCAAAACAAGAGAAGCATTATATGGCTGCAACAAGCAACACCCTAACGCCCCGTTTCTACTCCATAAATCAGCTCTATCCAGGCAAGGGACGCAGGAGTGGAATTAATTCAACAAAGAAAGACTCCCCACATTACTATCCCAACTAGGGCAGGTATGTCTGCGTGTGTATGTTGGGTCATCTCAAGCACATAGAACTGGGTGGAGCAAACAAAAATAACCCAAAGGCAACAGGGCCATTAGTCAGGCTGGGAGTTCACCAGGGACCAGGACCTGATAAACCAGCACAGACTGCTGGAACACAGCAGATAGCAGCTCCATTAATTAGCCAGTGAATCAGAACAGCAGCAAACTGTTGCCAGCCACATACTGTAAACATCAAGCAGGAAAGGTCTCATTACACTAAAGCTGGGAGGTTAACTAGTGGACCCCCTCACCCCCCCCTCAATTGTTGGAAGAATTACAGGAACTACAATTACATCTCAGGTGTAAGAATGCAAACAAGCTGGTTCAACGAGACGGAGCGGGTGCAGCTCAGCGTTTCATCGTTTCGTTTCTTCTTTTCAGGCACGCTAAAAACTCTGCGGGTATACTGCTGCTGCAGCTGCTGCGTGAGGAAATGCTTCAACCTCAGAGCCTCAGGAAATTACTTTTAGTTCCCTAAAGCGACGTCCTGACGAGATTTAAAAAAAAACAGAACAAAGGTGACTGATAACTTTTGTGTGTGTGCCACCTCAGCTGGCAGGTGTTTCAAACATCTCAATAGAATATAGGGGCCAACAAAGAGCCGAGATATCTCGCAGTAAGGTACAGTGCGGAAGTGGCCAAACACCTGCAACCGACACTTATGTTATTGCTTTAATCACAAAAAACATGCAAACAATTACTGAAAATGCTGTTACAATAAGAACGTTGGGGAAACTTCATATTTTCACTTACAGTTCCCCTTTTTACATTGGCACAGACAAGCGAACGCAAACACAATGTCTCAAAATAATCAAAATGAATAAATAATTCCTAACGGTTTTCCATACATTTAATAGCCATAAGCCGGTGATAAACTAAATTGCACATTTCCAGCACTTACAGCTATGCTTTCTCTCCGAGCGCGAAGCGCGTGCAGACAGAAAATGAGAGGAAAACGTGCAGAAAGAAAACATCAGTAACTTACTGAGCTGGCAGATAGTTGCGGGGAGACCGTCACTGACAACAACACAGAACAAATCCAACTGAGTAATGAAAGAGGGAAAAAAAAGCGTAGCCCGACAAATAACAGGGCAGTCCAGTCCCAACGACTACAAGTCCGACACTAGCAGCGCCTTGACAACCGGAGCAGCGAAAGCGAGTTGGGGGAGTATGGCAAGACAAGTGGTTATATAATCTTCACCAGCTTCAAAAAAGGCTACATCCCTCATTTATCCCACGAGGGGGCGTCACTAGGCGACAGTAGAGGTTCTAGACCAAATTATCCAGGGGAGCCAATGTGAGACCAGTGGGTTTTTTGGGGATTTTATTTGCCAATGCTGTAAATGAGCCACTTGTGGCTCTGGAGCTGCAGGTTGCAGTCCCCTGATCTAGCAGATCCAAACTGGGATCCTATCGCAATACAGCTGAAGCTAAAAGTGCTACATCTTAGTTTATCATTTATTATTGAAGTAAAACTAAAGAAAATAAAAAAATGTCATTAATACAAGAGACCAATTGGTTGTGGTTTCTGTGGTGTTAGTAAATTCTTGTCCATTTATATGAAAGATAAAATGAATGAAGTTTATGGGACTCTTCATCGGCTGTGCTGCCATGTTATTTTCAAACTGGCCATTCTTTTGCTTAACACTGCAGCAGCCAGTGTGGCAAAAATAATGTTAACATCCTGTAACAAAATCTTTGTGTTGGTAAATTCATACCCATTTTATGAGATGTCAAGGAATGTTTTTTTGTTTCTTTATTTAAATAGTTCTTTGCCAGGCTAGATTATTTTCATAGTTGCCATTCATGTAACCATAAAACTTTTTTTTGTACCTCCTGTAAGTGTCGGTAAGTTTTCATTTCACGTTTTCTGCTTAATCCTGATCAGGATAGTGGCTGGAGGTGAAGCCAATCTCATTGGCTGACAAGCAACACACTGACCACTGCCAACACAAAACATTGGGAATGAAATTGAGAACTATTGTTGAGATATAGATATGTAAAATACAAGCTTTTCCATACTTCCATTCCAGAAAACACGTATTGCTGTTTCTCAATACGATTCCAGAAAATTGTTTTGAATATAGTTATGATTTTGTTTTATTGTCATTATCAACGACAATAAAATTTAATGTTTGCCATCATAGCGTATGCAGAAAAACAATAAAGTACCAGTGACTGACTGAAAACGTTAACGTCAAAAAGTTGAATTTGTGACAGGACCGTTGCTTCATTAAATTCTACAACAGCCTGCCATACAACCGCTTTGCCGGTCTCTCCTGTCTTGCAGGAGACAACAGAAAGCAAAAGAGAGAGAGAATTTCCCTTGAGATGAATGGTGAGATTGCGCAGGCGCGAACGAGGTCGACTCATTCCGGTGGAGACGGGCTGAAAATGGCAAGTGCAAAAAAGTGCTGCATTTACTTAATGGGGAAAGGATCAAAGATGGATAACAAGGTAGCATGGCGCGATGACATCTTATTTCTGAGCGTCGGATTATAGACTACAAGAGAACAAGATAGAGTCATTTATATGAGCTAAACCTGAGATTAATTTAACAGCAGTAATTTTAAATCAAATTAAAATCAATATTTAACTAAACTTACAAGGTGATCAAATGTTTTGTTGTCAGATAAAGAAAGTGCAGTGACATAAAGGATAAATTCAGAGCCTGTGCTGAATGGCAGTTAGTCAATTATTGATGCAAATGGGACCTCTTTTTAAAAGCAATACAATTAATCGCAAACCGAGCAAATCATGATTACAACGCAAAAAGTGTCCCCTCTTTATCAAGCAGAATCATTACGCTCTCCCAGACAGTGTTATAAATAATTCAGCAATAAAAGCTTGCCTCTGCTTGCCTGCTTGGCTGCATGCAGCATAAAATAATCCCCTCCGGTGCTCGGCATCGATCTAAAGAGGGCGTCACCAATTAGAACAAACCTCGGGACCAAATTAAGTTCAGTCAACATTCCTGCTGTCGAAAATGCCTGCGACGGGTCAGCCTAGATCAGCCAGGGATTAGGAGGCTTCTGTCAACTATCAATAGCCATGTGCCTGCAAAGACACAAGGGGGAGGGAGGAAGGGAGTGCATGGTGTGGAGCAGGAAAGGGGGGTAGTTTCAGTGCAGATCCAGCAGCCAGCCGATGATGCTGTTTGTCCTGTCCGCGGATCGGAGGAGAGAATCACCCATCTACAAGCGGCAACAAATTTAATCCTGCACTGGACAAATCCTGTCCCAGATCCCGGCGCCGAACGGCTCTTTAGAATACAGCTTCAGAGGACAAAGTGTAAAACCCAGGGAGAGATGGAGAGGAAGAAAGCAATTTACCTGCGCACTGCTGCTCCCGATCAGCCTGCTGATATCACTTCCCACTCCGTGTTGCTTCCAGGGATGCCGCTCACTCCGAGCTGCTGCTCTCCGCTCAATTTAGACGACGGGATTTGTTCACGTGGCCGCGCTCGCTGCTTGTAATTGGCGGAGCGGGCGGCGCGAGCTGTAGGTGACTGCCCCGCACCTGTGCGCTACAGCGATGCGGGGATGGGATGGCCACTCGCCGTATGAATCTTTCAAACTTCCTGGATAAAACGGGTCAGACCTTTTCAGTTAGATACCAATAGCAACACTGAAAAATAGAGTTTTTATTATGTAGTGGGTCTTCCATGGGGTGGGAGCCTTCATCTCCCTCTGCCAAAAGAAATCCATTTAGAAAAAAAATATGTTTTATTATTATGCTGAAAAATAGACTAAGATAGATCAGTGGAGGGTGGCATAGATAGATAGATAGATAGATAGATAGATAGATAGATAGATAGATAGATAGATAGATAGATAGATAGTTAGTTTTGTTACTGTACCCCCTCCACCATGCTGTCCTGGGCAGAAAGCCCAAATGAAAAAAAAAACCCTACTTGCCTGTTTGTTGATATTCCAGATCACAAACTATTACAAACATAAAAGTAAAACATGATCACAATAATGATATTAGCTAAGTGTAGGCTACATCTGCTCCACATCTGTTAGTAGCATGACTGACAGATTATCCCTGCCCTCTTTGAATGTCATTTCAATAGAGTGCTGCCATTATCAGATTTACAGACCTAGGTATTAACCTTATAATTTACAGTCTACATCAACATGCAACAGCAACACAGACATGAGGGGACCAGTATATTTTTTTTTATCTTAAAGCGTAGTGCAAAAGTCTACTTACACATATGGGTAATATATTGCAACATTCCTGCACATTTAGGCTGCATAGCAGCCTGGAGCTGCCCAGCGAATACAGACTATACCTCATCTCCATTTTAGCATGCGCACTCCAACATACCACGTGCACATAGTTTTTCATTTACCTACAGAGGCTACGGCATAGAGCAGTCAATGGTGCAGGAGTATTTTTAGATTTCATGTGGGTTGCAGATGCTGCTGTACTCAACTAGCTCACAACGATCAGAAAGCCATAAAACCTGATTTTTTTCCCCTGGAACATTTTATGCTATTTAATTCCCTTTCAGAATTCCTCATCTATGTTTGTCCTTAAGTATTGAGCTATTTGTTTTATTAAAAAAAGCTTGTTGTGCATCAACTAGCCACATGGAGGCCTGATAACGACCAGAAATTAGTTCAATGCAAACTGACAACATGAAGCAGGCTAAATGATATCAAAAAACATCTCATCATGTCCTTATTTCAAGGTATTCAAGAACAGATGGGAAACATTATTTATTTGTTACATCTGTCCTAAGGACGTTCGAAAGCTATTTCTATGGTTATAGTTAGAATCATTATTCATAAATTAGGAAAACATGGAGCTGTGGTGAACCTTACCAGGAGTTTCATGTTATTAGAGAGTTTCCAGGCCAAAATAACTGCTGATCAAAGAGTAAACATGTTCCCAATTTCACAATTTTTAAGAAATATCTCAATGATCCCCTTCTAGGAAAAATTTTTTCCAACTTAGAAGCCAAAAATGGTAGTTTTTGGATGGAGTGCATCCTATTAATCTAGCATAAAATTGACCAAGAAAAAGGTCATCCTAGCTACATTCGAACATGGAGGCAGTAGCAGAGTGATTACTGGTCTGTCTGCTGTTTCGGCACAACTCATTGTAATTGATGTGGCCAAATTAAAACAGTCACACAGAGAAGAGTGCAGCAAAAGCAAACACCTGAGAGAAAATAGTCACCAAGGATGGTCAAAGTTTTTGGTTTGGAAGTGAATTATTATTGTTTTCACCCTAGGCTCAGTGGGTCTGGATGGCTTTTGTCTGCAAGTAAATAAAATCATGATTTGAAAACTGCATTTCGTATTTACTGAGGCTATCTTAGTTTGTTTTTATCGAGATTAAATATTTAAGTAGAACAAAAAAAGATTCAGTGTTGGCAGCAAGGATTTTTTTTGTATGCAATTTTATTTTAAATCCTTGTTTTTAATTGGTCCTTGCAGATTAGAGACTGAAATGGCCCCCTGGCTATTGGCATTGAGGCTCTGTGTTTTTCCCCTAACACAGTTCTGGCCTGAATTAAAAGCACATCGGGTTTTTTGGGGCACCATTTGGATTCAATGTATGAAACCTGGCAGAAAACCTACAGAAAATATTCCTGCTAGCATACATATAAATCTCAAACACATTTACAAAATTGAAGCCACTCAACTCAAATGTATGGCACATTTTACATCATAACTGGTTGCTTCTTCACAAGGTTTCTTTTTATCCTGACTGAAGGATAACCCTTGGTTTTTTGGGAACGGGAGCCTGGTAGGGGGGGAGGTTTACTGTTTTTGAGAACAAAAGCTAAAGTGCAGAGAACAGAGCAACGTTCCCTCCTTCTGTTTCCCTCTATTCTAACCTTTATCCATCATCTCTTCATCCCCCCACCATGCACCAACACAAACGCCTGCCATCTGACACCCCCTCCAAGGAGTTGTTTAAGAGCCGCTTTCTAAAAAAAAAAAGCACACCACACACACACATACAGTATGAGCTGCTGATCTTAGTGAGGATCATGTCTCATGCTCTCCCCTCTAAAGTGGGGAAGCAGGCCAAATGGCACAGAGAAACAGACGGGAGGGCAGACGAACAGACACTATTTCCCATCGCTAATCAGGCCGTCGTGCACATCAAAACAGAATGCAGGATGATGGAGAGGGACTTCCTATTGGTGGACGGTGCAGCAGAGGACGCAGCATGACGGCATCAACCGTTGGTCATTTGGTACGATGCCACCTGGCTGTGCCACCGCAACCAGAACCCTGGGATTTGTGTGTGCGTGAGGAGCCTTGCTGGGTCGGTCCGAGCTTGGACGGGCAGCAGATGGCAGAGCCGGTGTGGGTCGAACATACGAGCAAGGTGGACTCGCACACATGGATGCGCATCGACTGCTCTGCCTGTGGTTACACAGTCAGAGCTGCCAGGAAGAATTCAACAAATGCTAATCTGACAATCACACTCGGCAAAGCATTTGTAACTCTGAATAAATGTAGAGATTTATTCATATTACTTTTGATTGTCTGACATATATTAGTGACCATGTAGCAAAAAGAAAATACTTTTTTTCTTACAATACCTGTCTCCAGCCAGTCTGAATAAATACTTTATAGAAGCGCTTTTTGCTGCTGTTACAACTGAAAGTCTTTTAAAGTGTGACTGCCAGCTATTGACTTATGCAGTAAAATTTTCACCCATTTTTAATTTGCAAAACAGATCAGATTCAATTAAACATAATGCTTAGTGTCTGTAAGGACCCATTTTTAAATATTGTGACTGATTCCAAATTAGATTAGCTTTAAACCAGCATTGTAGCCATATCTGGTCACCTGAAGTCCAGGAAACTACAGTATTTTACCCCTGTGATATGCAGTGTTTGGTTTCCTAGTCTCATATAGTTCTCTTATCAGAGAATTGTCTTCCAAATATTTGTTGTGTCCCTTACACAGCTGGTGGCAAATGATACATGAAATTTGTTATGGCTTTCTTTTCTTTCCAAAAATAATTTTTGTCCTGCCACCTTGGCATCATTACACAACTAATAGTCATCTCACTGACAGCTGTGGATCATATTTATGGAATAGCTGACTTCTGAAAGAAATTTGTTGCACAGGATTGTATTTAAAGTTGTCAGAGTAACGGGGATTGTGTACATTTTTCAGATTTCTATTTGAAAAAAAAACATTGAAAAACTGTGTACTCTTCCTTCCTGTTTTACAATCATTCAATATAGTCTATCATTATAAAACAAATGAAAGACATTAAAGTTTGCAGAAAAATATACAGAAATGTCTGGAGGGTATGAACAAGTTTGTGAAGCCCTCTGTGTCCAGAATCTCACTCACACAGCACTACTGACTACTTAAAATTAAATAAATCTTAATGTAATACTTAATGTTCAACATGATCTCAATATAAACAAACAACTGAGCAAGCCAACCCATTCCTATATGGACTCAGACTAATGGAGATGCACATATGTTTTTGTAGCACTGTGGCTGAGCAGCTGTCTCTGGAGTGGAGGACATCTCTTTTGTTGGAGAGTGATGGATGAGCTTCTGCAGTGGACTATAGATTAGGAGAGAAATGTCCCCAGCCCATACTGTGCACCTTTATTACTACAGTTGATGGAAAATGATGCTTTGGAGAACCTCTGTGAACAATACGTTTTTTCTGTGGTCTTTTTTTCCGTTGCGTGGAAGGTGAGGACAAAAGCTGTCAAATTAGTATCATGCCAAATGAGCAGATGATGACACGACACCTCCACAATACTGGTATTGTGTAAAGAAGATTGATTTCCTCTGAGATCATAAATGTGTTTACTTTGGAAGGGCTGCTTGTTGTTAGTCCTCGGATAAGAGACTGAGAAGTTGTTTCACACATATACACATCCATCTATCCACAGCGTAAATGTGGTGGATTTGTGAGGATCTTGAGATGGACTTTGGATTAAAAAACAATTTTAAACCATGGTGGTGACATCCACAAATCTGTGGGCAGGTTGTTTCGGTGTTTCTTCCCTTCTTGTCTCCAGCTGATGTTTCTCACCTGCGACTTATTAATGCTCAGCAAGAGGAGCTGAAAGACAGTTGACTCTCTAAGACAATCACCAGATTATTTTGCTACGTGTTAATCTATTTGTGTTCTTTGCTTACTGTAGTCCTGACTCTCATCTCTATTGTCACCTAGAAACTGAATTCATCGCTGATATTGGAGTGCTGGTCTCCAGTTTTTTGTAACCTGATCCTTATCATTATTATTGAGATCACTTACTTCCTGGAAACTGCTCATTAGTCCCTCCTCCAGTGTCAGTAACCAGTTAATCCCTGGTTCGGTTCTAACCAAGTGGGTGTGTCTCCATTGGCAGACACACCCTTATATCCTCCTACAGTGAGCAACTTGGGCAGGACATGAGTGGGCAGGAGCTGTGGCTGATTTTCCACCCATACACAGGGGCAGGATCAAAATGTATTTAAAAAGTAGAATTGGGGCCGGTTTGTGCTGTAGATGTAGAATGGCTCCCCAATATTCAAAAACTGTTAGTTCTCAACACAGCGGTTTGGGTTTCAATTGCATGTCTTCCTCCTTTCTCTTGCTTCCCATTTCTTGTCTGATCCTCTGCAAATAAAGGACAGGAGTGCCAGAAAAACTAACATTCTACTAAATATTTATACAAACTCTTCTATTATTTTCAACAGTTAGTTGCTTATTCTATTTTTTTGCTTTATGGTAAATTGCTAAACATAAAAAATTTTTTGCTTTAGTATTTTGCCGTGTACATTTCTTTAAAATACCTTTTAAACTGAGTTACTGTTCTCATTTAGCACTAACTTGCTGACCTGTGACGGACGTATCATTTGATTTGGTTTATTTGTAAATCAACATTGTCACATTATTGATTTGCTTGTAAAATGACATTGTCACAAGCAGATTAAACAATAGACTGTCAATACTTTCAGCTGCATTCTCAATAATTAAAATAAATACTGTGAATAAGTGCCAGACTACATTAAGTGTGTAATACTCAATGCTATTGTAGTGTTGCTTTTTTGTTTTAAAAGGAATTAGATTATATTTAAATGTTTGCGTTAATAACATGATACAATGAGATTTTACTCAAGGTTATCAAACCATGAGATTCTCATGCTGTGTCCATTCCTAGTTATGATGTATAAAACATTTTCATTCATCTGAAAAAGCCCAAAAGTAAGATAAAAAAAAGGTTCTTTTTAGGCCAAGATGATAAAACGATACAGCATCGCCGGAAAGAGTGTGGAAATGCACTAGGTGTGACTATCTTTTATCAGTGACAGGTGATGGTAAAGTGAAACCAACCTGTTTTGGACTCCCCAAAGCCTTCAGCTATTAAATAACAAAAGAGACATGAGCTTGGCTTGTTGTGTCTTAATGACCTTAGACTGAAGTGCATTACTCTCTTGATGACTTTCTCAAACCGTAGCCTTACCATAACATATTAGATGTTACATTCCCCATAACAACATGTTACCCTACGTTGTTATTTTTTGTTATTTGTTAGTTTCCTAATGTAACAATGTGATTTTCACTCCTCTTAAGACGACAAATCCGCTTAAGGTAAATATTTAAAGAGGTTTCTGCAAGATGAGTAATACCTGAATGACAAGGACACAAAGAGCATGGTGCTTTGTGCAGCTCAATGCTGTCAGCCTTGTTCTGAGCTTCCGTCTAACTCCTGTGACAGAATGACATGAATACCCATCAAAAGTGTTGATATGCTCTTTGTTTTCCATTACCCTCCTAGATCAAAACACACAGAGAAAAACACAGCAGTAAAAATCTCATTCTGCAAATAGAGAAGGTAATACTTCTAGGGAAAAATTCACTTCCGTAAGAAAACATACACTATTTTGCAATTGTTGTAACATAATATTTTGTTGTAAAAGTGATAACTTTATCATAAGGTTGTTTAAAAAATATGTATGAAAGGGCAGAAATTTTGAAAGGACACAAAGAAAATCTGCTTTGATATGCGTACCTATACACACTCAAACACAGAGGCTGGAGAGATTTCAGAGGTCAAACTGTACAGCCGCAGAGAGAGCAGACTATTGTCTTGATGATGCAAAAGTGTGAAACCAGCCATTCCTGCTGTAATGACTGGTGTACCAGGCTTTTATTAACCAGGCTGAAGTGTCAGAGGCCTAATCTCCAACCTCAGGCTCTCATCACTAAACCAGATTGACTTTACTGATGTCATAGCTGTAGCGCCTGATTGTGGGTTCAAGAGAGCTTAGATGGTATAAAAAGAAGAAACGGGACACCGCATGCTGTTTGGAAGTTTCATCGGTGTCAGAAAAGTGTTTTCATACCCTCTGAAGCTTTTATAGAATCACTGTGTACCAAACAATTTGTAAAGCCTAAATTAATGGAAAACATTTAAAATTTAAAAAGTCTTAAACAATCCGTGTATGGTTTGTTTTACTTTATAAGAAAATAGTAAAAAAAAAGGTTCTAGGGAACAAAAGCTTTAAGCAACCCCATTCTATATACCCACAGGTTTATCAAGCCAGTCTGAAAATGTGTGAACTCATACAGAAGATGGAGAATGGAGTAAAAATGTTCTTAATGACTTGACAGCAGTAAAGTCCTGAGGCCTGGCAGCGTTATCTGGAACACACTTCAAAGTCTGAGACTCGGAGTGTGGAGAATCCAGAATGGATACGGTTTGTCTCTGAGAGGTGTTTTGGGCTGTCCATCAAATGTACAATGATTTTACCCTTCAAAATCAGCTATGGGTTTGACACGGTAAGAGGGGAGACAGAGTAGGACAGGCGCAGAGGTGGAACACCAAACATTCGTTCTGATCACAGTATTGATTTCTGTCTTGTCATTTTCAGTTCTGGTATAACGACAAATATCCAGACTACTTAGCTTATAGACCATCTCTCCTATCCACTGATAGCAACCACCTGCTTATTCCCTCCTTCCTCCCCCACACCATCACTCTCCTTTCATCTTCTCCCATGTTTGCATTAATACATATGAATCCTCTCCATCCCTTGGGATTTTCTCCAATGTAAGCTCCTATATGTTCACCTACTACTTCAAATAGTATTACTGCTACATCTATGGAAAAGATAGATGTAGCAGACAGACAGACAGACAGAAGCTTCATCTTGTCCTGTGTACGATAAAATTGTATTACAAGCCACATATCTCATATAATTTAATCTCTTATTACAGTTGATTTTCAGCTTGCAATCAGATTTGGCATGATGCTTGATAAATTGTAAATGTGTATTTTAGAGTTGAGTATTGAGAACAATGTCCTCTGGGATTCATGAAGCCATCTCTATAACTGGCTTCATGAGACCGCGCTTCCTCTCCTCCTGCCCCCTGTTTTGTTAAAAGTCATTAAATTTCCCTGTCTGCCCTCAGCTCACTCTGCTAAAAACATTAGCATAAAAATTTTGCTCATCCAGCTCCCTAATGATTATGATTCAGCCTCTGAATTCTCATTGCAGCATGGACAGTTGTGGGGCTAATCCACTTTTATTGCATTGCAGGGCTTTTATTTAAGAAACAATTTAACATTGGATTTAAAGGTGTTAACTCCAGTTCAGTTTTAGAGAGGCAGCTGTCTCATTTTTTTAGACAATAATAAGCACAGACAAACAAATATATCTTTGTGCTTATGAGCGTAATCCGTGAATCACAGGTCCGGTAATTGTACACACACACACACACAAGTGTTTTTGAGTTATATCACACATCTCACAACAGCCAATGAAAGTGGAAACAGATCACACAGCAGCAACAAATCAAGATATTTTTCACATCAGTTTTTAAGAACATAAAAAAATGATCTTTGTCAGTTTATAAATGGAAGAAAACTGTATAAATACTGAATGTCTTTCAGAGGAATATTTCTTTGATAAGTCAAGTTTGTGATACTTCTCTAACTGTTTCGAACTCTCAGTTGACAGCTTTGCTTGTCAGCTTGTATTTCATGAATAATCAAGCTGTGAAAAGTGAATATTTTCATAACGGGTTTGGAGAAAGTTGAAAAGCGAACCCCTGACATTTGAACTGGTGAATTATTCCTAAACATAAAGCTAGACATGCGGTACCTTTGTTGGGAAAAGATAAAAGCTGCAGCTGCTTCAACTGATTCAATTAAAAGTGTGTGTATAATGTGTCTTTTGCAAACAACAGAAAATTCAGTTTTTCCATATAAATTCTAAGGTTAACATGACACTTATAAAAGTGAATATTAGAAGCGAACTTAAAACAAGTTCTTATATCTTGCGGAAAAGTTACTTGTAATTAGTTTTGCCTTATTTTAAGTGTAGTAAGATATTTATATTAGAAACGGCCCATTTAATGCGTTTGTGTTTTTGCGGTGATGTACCAGACGGTTTGCCCCGGATAGCAGACTGAAACTGTTCTTTGGTAGATTATCAGCATCAGTGGAAAAGTCCACTTGTTCTATTTAATCTATGGGGCATTCCTTATTTCTAAGTTATGTGTGAAATGCAATATTACATCATTGTAAGAGATTGTTAGGGGTTCACTTGCTGATCAATTAGTGTTCTGAGGTCCAGGGTCTGATGAAACATTGTAGCTTAACTCCTGCAGTACTCAAAGTTAATAAGCCACGAGGGTGTTGTTAATAGAGGAAGATGATGAAAATTTGTCATTGATCTGAAAGCAAAGTTAAATTTACTTTTAGTCTGAACTCAAATGATTTTTTTTATTTAATTCTTTCTTCTCAGCATTTTTAGTTCTATGATGTCTGTAAGAATTTAACTATGGCTGTTCCTTTCAAAACTCCAAGAGAACTCAAGTCAACGCATCCATCCACTTACTTGAGTACAATGTTTTGATACTCTACCCACCACTGATCCTGACAAATGAGGATTACTTTACAATCGATGAAACATTGTTAAATCACACTTTACATTTTCAAAAGAAAATTAGGAATTACAAATATTTAAAAATAAAGTGAAGTGCAAGGTGGCTCAGTTGGTAGGACACTATGTGCAGAGGCTTTAATCTTTCACATGATTGATTTGGGTTTGATTCACAGTCCCAGGCCATTTTGTTGCATGTCTTTCCACTTTACTTTCTGTCCATTTAATGCTTAATAAAAGCCACAAGTTCCAAAAAGTCTTCAAAAAAGAGCAGTTCTGTGGTCATACAGGGCTTACATGATTAATTTGCCTTCTGCGAGGAAAAGTGTTTTTTGTGTGTGTGTGTGTGTGAGGGCATCTGCTCTTTGATCTGCAGACTGAAGCTACACCTGCTAGGTTTTTCTTCCAGACTCTCAGAAATCTGTCACTGCCACATTTCATATTCCTTTCCCGCTCTCGTACATTTTACCCTTTCTTCCTCTTCAACTGTTTACTTTTTTTTTATTATTCATTGTTCACATAAATTTATTTCTCCTGTCTGTGTGCGATTTTTGGGCACAGATTTCTTTCCCACAGAGATGTTATTCATTCTTCTTTTTAAATCCCTCAAGGTTTTTGATCTCTCTTTCTTATTATGTCTCCCTTTTCCTCAGTTCAATGCTCTTCAGACTGTCTCTTTTCCAAATGATATGCTCCTTTTTTCTATTATGAAAGAGTGCTGCTTTTGTCAATTTTTTCTTGCATATCCTTTTTATTAAACAGGATATAAAATCCCTAAGAAAACATCTTGCATCTGTTTAGTTTAAAAGAAATTGTAACAATGGATAGCATGTTGACTTCTTAAAGAAGGGTCATATTTTGGAAAATTCAAACCATTCTTTGTGTCTTCAAATTAAGGATCAAAAGAATAATTTAAGTTTGGAAGGAGGAGAAAAGAAAGAAATTGGTTTTAACTGTGAGACGTAAGTGTTTAAGTCAGCAACAGCTTTAACAAGTTAGGTATAACTTTGATGGAATGAGTTGTGAATATTAATAAGTACTTGTATGAAGAAAGCGATGAGAGACAATTGGAAAAGATTTTAATAAAATCATGACATGTAAACCCACACAAAAATTGATTTGTAGTGCAGTAAAACAATACTGTTTCTGCTCATTAGTCATATTTTAACTTAACACTTTTTGTTACTATATGGGTATATGTGATATAAATTAGTGTAAACTGATTCAAAAGATCATCAGTTTTCAAATAATACATTTCTGAAGGTAAAACTGACAACAGATGTTAGTCCACACATGCAAGTAACTCAATTCCAGTTATTTGTAATAAAATTGAAAGATGGAAAAAGAAATGCAAAAAAGAACAGTCTGGACAACAGCTGAAATCTATCAGGCAAATTAACATCAACTGTGTAGATCCTAACTGATAGGATATAGAAAGAAGCTTGTCACAAAAGAAATATCTCATGATGGGTAAAACCAGTGAGCTTTAAAGACATTCGCAACATTATTGTTGCACACAACCTGATAATGTTGACTACAGATTCATTTCCAAGCTACTGAAGGTCCCAGCAGGATTACTATTGCAACAACACATTATCAGTAGGGTAAAACTAACCTGTCTCACGACAGTCTAACCCCAGCTCACGTTCCCTATTAGTGGGTGAACAATCCAACGCTTGGTGAATTCTTCTTCACAATCTGCTCCACTTGAGCAGCGGAGCCATAATTCATAATAATTAATTTCAATACTATAATGTTAAAGATGAAGAATTTCTTGTATCAATTTTTTGTGCAACAGTAAAACCCACAATAACAGAAATCAAGGACAAGCACTTCTTTGATGTCTGGTTCAAAATGTTTGTACTTTTTCTTTAGGAAGGGCTTGACACCAGATTCTTAAACTAATATAAAAATTCAGACTGAAATATAGAAGATGCCACATATCACTGTTTTACAGCTTCTGCTTGGAGCCACAAGTAAATTCTTGCTCATTATATGCAAGTAATCAGTGATTGTTTGTATTGATCTATAGCCTGAAGGAATGGGGTAGCACAGGGGACAGCCTGCATCATAGACTGAAATCAATGCTTTCACACTAATTGGGTTGGGATCCACTGGTAGGGAGAGCTTTCCATACAGAGATTTGTTAGGGATGAGATCATTCATTCAGGAAGAAACCAACAAATATTTTGCAAATTAGAGTACAGAAACTATAAATTTCATCTGAAAAGGCCTTTAGATTTTTGCACAAAGAGATTTACTATGTATTAGGAGAGAGCTAAAAAAAAACCAAAAAAAATTGCTGGTATAAAGAGTTGCTTTGGAATTATTTACTCATTACCAATTACCGGGAAGCAGCCTCAGGCGCATTGTAAATTATATGCCATTACCACTGTGAAATTAGCACACCTTAAAATTAGTTAGCTATTTAACTTTATGCACAGAATGTAGAACCTTTTTCTAGAAAATGCACTGCAATGCACAATACTTCATCAAGAGATTGTGTATGTAATATACATATTGTTTCAAAAGGATTGCACTTTAAGATTATTACATTTCTAAGAAATTCACAGAAGAGCAAAAAATGTTTGCAATGGCTGAACTAACACCATCACTAAAATCTGCATCAACTCCTGGAAAATACATTTCCTTTGTTTTCACTATTGGAAGCTCCAGGCAAAACAAACAAACAAAAAAAAAGAAAATGAAGTATGCATGGGAACATGTAATGACTAAGAGGAATGCACTGTCATTGCAGAACCCAAACTTATATTTGAAGTAAACTATTGATTCAAACTGCATTATTTCTAAATTAACACAATATAAAACCTTTGTTGAAGGAACCTGGACCAATATTGTAGTAATAGGGAAACAAGAATGTAGTGTCTGTAAATTTGTTTATTAGTGGTTGTGCAAAAATCTGAGAATTGCTAGTTTAAGTGTTGTTGGTTTGACCAGAAATGGCAGAATGTAGGACTTTACTTAAAACTAATTTGCAGAAAAATGAATGTGTCTTATATCCTATTAGCATCAGCGTTAAGGATAACTCCTAAGAAGGATCTTAGGAGTTTCTTGGGAGAACATTTTTAATTTCAATGAATCAGTGATTGATGGCTGCTGCAGAATTTGAATGAAGAGATGATTAAAACATCTGAATCAGAGGTTTTGTATCAGGAGTGCACATCTAAATCATGCAAGACACGACCCCAAGAAAAATTACTCACCTCTGTCACTTGATAATCTGAGAAAAAATCTGAGCTCATTTGCCTCTTCCCTGAGGTTTTACTCCTATGTGCATGAATACATTCCTCCTGGTCAGAAGCGACCAATCAGAGCTAGGAGGACAGTCTTAGCACTGTCAATCATGCACGTGTATTCACTGTTCAGTGTTTTAATAGTGGAAAAACAACTTATTGTTACAGGAAAACTGTGACAGATTTAAACACTATTGAAAAACAACGCTACATACTGCAATGTTTATGTCTAAAATTGTGTTTTTGTTATTGTCCTAGTGATTATAAGATAGGTAGCTTTAATATAGGACAATGTTGAAATATGTAAAATTTTGTTTTCAAAAAGCAAAGCAAAATAACCTATAGCCTACAATAGGTTTGATGGGTTTTTTTCAGCCTTAATAAGCTGTGTGGCCAAACAATATTGTCAGAAATAGTTTTGTCATTGGCAATGAAATATTAGGTGCTGTTATTACTTTAAATAGGTCAAAGTTTGAACTGGAACAGTGGGCTTTTTTTCTGTTGGAGAAACACTGCTCTAGTGTTCTTCATTTATAGAGAAAATCAAGGTGCACACTATTTCAATTGCAATAAGGTCTTACTTTCCTATTGTTGCTATTTTTAGACGCCTGCATCAGAGCTATTTTATATTATCTTTGTTCTTAGAGTCCCAATGGACCAGAAAACTGCAGAAGTATTTTACCAAAAATCAATGCAAAGCAACTTATTCTGAGCCCTTGCAATTATCTTAAACTTGCAGCCAGTTGGGTCCCAGATTTATGGTTTTGCACATAACACTGATGTTAAATCACTTTATGGCTGAGACCCAGATCATATTTCTGAATTACTGTCTCCCCACCAACCACTCCATTGCTTTACATTGGAAAAAAGCAGGCTGCAGCTTTTGCATTCAGGAACAGCATGTGGAATTACACCTAAGAAGTGTCTCTGTGGTTATCTTTTTGCAATTGTTGTCCTACTGAATATGCTAAATAAAGCTCACTCCGTATATTATTATAAATATCACATTATATCACAAGAATTACTCTCGTTTATTGTTTCAGAGCTCTATTTGGGTTTTCTGTATTGCATGAAAACAACAAAACACCCATGTGTTTCTCAAACAGGGACAAACATGAGAGAAAGGGGAAAGGCAGCTGGCCAGGTGGCTGGTATAAATCTTATAAATGATGATCCTTCCAGAAATGTCAGAGGATCCTCACTCACACATATTTGTTCTCCTTGCAGACTCCTTTAGACACAAGGCAGTCTCCAAACACTCACCCTAACATTTACCATGATAACCACATGTTCTTGATTTCCATATAAAGCCTAAAATCAAGATTCAGCCTTTGTAAAGCAATCTTTTTCACTTATTTGGGTCAAACCATTTTATTTCAAACTCCGAATGTTAAGCATAAAATGTTATTCATACAAGCATTACATTTCAGTGTGATTTAGAATGACATATGTGGTAACTTGTTATGTGTCAGTAAAATATGTTTTATTTTTAAATCAAATCTCATCAGTTGTCTTGAAGGAAAAAAAAGATGAAAAAAATAAATTGTTCATTTACAATTTTAGGAAAGAAGTAGATTTAGAAGTGACCTTGAGTGTTGTTATTTTTGTCTTCACGGTTAAGTCCTTTTTTGATCATGTCTTGTTTTACCATTTCTCCTGAAGGATAAGAATACCCTAAAATAATTAGGTTTGATGTGATTTCCTTAAGATTAAATATTTGCCTTATCAGTTTCTTGAGATAAAGGCATGTTTTATTCAGGCTGCTATCTTTGAATCCTTGAGATCATGAGATAATAATGATAGGAAAACAGATATTTCTTGTGTTACTGCAAGTTTCATCATTCAGTGTCACTGCGACAATTCATGGGAATAATTTACATCAATAATGTCATAATCTGTGATAGACACTGTGACGTAATATGTTTTTTTAAGCTTAAATCAGTTCATCGTCCAAATTTCAAAAGTCAAACCTTTCTGGTTTCTGTCATTGTGAATGAAACCTTTTGTTTTTGTCAAACACTTACTGTGATAACCCTTCATGAAACAAATATATATTTGTTACTTTGAAATAATAAAGTAGAATAACTTTCAAAGTATGCTAAGCTTGCTAAAACAATCTTCTAACTCAGTCAAAACTGCACAAAAAGAGAAGTTAAGACATTCAGTCTAAGTCTATTAAAAATATTTTTCTACTTCAAGTGAGCTGCAAAAACCAACAAGATTCCTGAAACTGTAATGTAGGCTATAGTTGGATGTAAGACAGAACATAAGATTTTTCTTTACTTGACCAAGCTTTTTATCAAACACCCTGCACACTCATATTTCCAAGAGTGTTTTTTTCTTTAAAATTAGCAGACAAATTAGGATATATTCCTGTCGTTGCAGTAGATAGTGGCTAAGCAGAGTTCTCCATATCACATGCAGGTCAAATGTTCTATATGTCTTCACTTTTCAGGATGACCTGGTGCTACTTGCTTCACATTCCCTTCTCACTGATGTCTGGCTCAAATCCCAGCTCATTTCAGACTCTGGGCAACTGCTGGCTATGTAATAAGTTTTACGTATTGGTGTAGCTGCAGAACAGGCTCAGCGAAGAAGTTAAAATTACAAATCATCAATTAAATGGAAAGATATTATTCCATTCCTCAGATTGTATGTAATAAATACATGTCAGCATGTAAGGACATTGTGATGATGATAGGTTTTTAAACCTTACCATTTGCCAAGTCCACAGACAGAATCATTTTCTGTGGATGTTTGTATTGAGTTCGTAGACTTTGGACAAATCTTTTGTACCATTTCTTTAAAATGGTTGCATCTTTTTCTGTTAGTCTAGTATTTAGCAGTGTTGAGTATAAGAGGAGGCAAGTCTTTCCCTTTACTATTTATCAGCCTAATTGTACAGAAATGTTCATGGAGGGCAGAATAATCTCTGTTGGTGATTGTATCTCTGTATCTAATTAGGCAATATTCTCCTGAGAATTACATTACCACTGGTGACATTTATCATTAATTACTCCTTAAGTATTAGTGTTATCATAATGACATATTTATCATGCTAATACCTGCAATCTGTAGATGAAGAGAAAAATCTGTAATCTTGGGATCATTCCAGTAAAACTTTTAAAAGCATTTTATTGATATATACACACCAGTATATATATCAATGTCATATATTGATATAGGACATTGTATGTATATACACATACAAATATATATGTATATATTTGTACTTAATACAAATATATACACATATGCAAGAAAGTGGTTGTATCACGTGGAAATGATTTACTTACAATCAAAATTTTGGACTTAATTTGACAGAATCATATCAAAGCAGTTTTTTCATAGCTGGTACAGCCATATAACATTTAATTTCAGTTTTATATTTGTGGTTTAGATGGAAATTGTTTCTTCTCCTTACTTGTCATATTGTTTTCTTTGTTGTTGCAGGCTGGCTTATCAGTCAGTGAAAACTCACTGGGATTTCTCTTGTAAGACTGTCGTGTCGCAGTGCAATAAACAGTAATAGATATAAAGGAGTGGGTTAGGAAGAAGCTGGTGCTCTATTACTCAATATTATAGACTGCGGGTTGTTTTGGCTGCTGGATAACACTTACTAATATTCCTCAAGAGAGTGAAAAGATTGCAAAACTGAGATGCAAGTTGCAATGAGACAAAAGGAAGTGGACGTGGGAGTGTATTCCCTCGCGAAGATCTGAACTGCAGTCTTATTGGCAAATGGAGATGTTACATGAAAAGGATCCATAGCTTTCATTTTATGCTCCTGCTTACAAAAAGTGTATTTATATATTAAAACCCATGGATCTGCATGGAAATTATTTTAATCACAAGTCCTGTCTGAATATTTTGTTGATGTTTGTTGCCATGAGGCAATACTAGAACATAGCGTCACTGTCAGTCTAATTTTAGGTGCATGTTTATAAAACTAGAGGTTAGGATAAGCTGGCAGGTAAAAAAAAAAACAAAACAACATTCGGAAACGAAACTGTACTGCTGGAAAAAATATGGGTTTACGAGAACAAAAGGAGCAGTGAAGGAAAAAGGAAGTGTTGAGGGGAAGGGGAAACGGATGAAAGCAGAAGAAATGAAGGATCCACAAACACCTGAGGCCCTGCCTTCTCTTCTTTCTTCTTGAGATCTGCCACAGAGCTGCAGAATGGCAGCACAATTCTACTGCAATCCACAACAATCAGTGATAAATATATACATTTTCCTGCCTGGGTCAAATGTTTTATATATATATATATATATATATATATAATTATAATGCAGATATACACATAAAACACATTCATCCACTTTAACGTCTTTACTTCAAAAACATGCAGACACTAAATTGAAAACAGAATGAATTGATGGCAAACGGATTTAACTTTCATTTTAACACAGCATTATATTATCTGACTATCCTACAGAGCACAAATAACAATATGCTTTAAATAGAAGTGGTATAAAGTGTTACCAGTGTCAGTGTATGCTCATTTTGAGCACACCTCAAAATGAGCATACCTGACTTTCCAACACTTACATTTTTAGTTGCTTTTGGTTTTGCTAGGTGACTCAATCAAACTGGAAACGGCAGTATAACACAATTTTAAAAGTTTCTTTTTTTATCCAATGCTTGTGAAAAATGTTACAGTCACCATTCCATTTTAAATTTTTATGAAAAGACTTGCTTAAAATCAAGTGTTACGTAAGTCCTTTTACTCATGTGAATTATTCAGATACTTCTTCCAGCATGCTTTCTCATCATTAGGTTTATTCCTAAGCTTGAAATTGGTTTTAAAATATTCACATTTTCAAATGTATACAACAAGCAGCTGCTTGGGGTGCACACACGTTTCAGTGGATTGGCAGCTTGGACATGATTAGAGCAAAATATTGTCCGTTTCTCTCCTCTTTCAAACAAAAAGATTAAAGGTCAGGTAATAGTGCACAGAAAACTGTGTTTTTCTCTCAGGCTCTGTGTCCAACCACTGTGACTGTTTTACTTCACATTGGGTGAGTTATGAAAAATGGGTTTGGGTGTCATCTGGCTCAGCCGCACCACATGCTAATCCTGATGTCTCTTACAGTGTTTCTACCTTTGAGTCCAGGCCAAAAATATGTTAAGAGTTTCATATTCAACTGTACAATATACATTTATGTAGTTTGTTCTTAAACCACTTTGTACATAATTTGGCTGTATGTTATGTAAATTTGGTACCTTCCAGGTTGATGTCTTAAGATGTCACTTTAATATTTTCATGTAATGTTCTTCACTTATGATGTGATCTTTTATGTGAAATGCACCAGTCTCAGACTGAAGTTGTTACAGTTATATTTGATTCTATGATCTGCCATATAAATACAATATATTCAGCACTTGTGTCAAAATATAAATGGATGCAATTGGGTTACGTACTTTCAATGTGAATTGTTTTTTATTCTAAACTGAGACACAAAACATATCACTAAATAAATTATTTTTCAACTAACTCAGTTCACCTACTAATGAACTGAGTTAGCATAGTTAGAAAAATGTCTGTTTGAACCTGTAGCTGAAGAAATAGTAAACATAAGTCCATAATAACAGTAAGGACAAGGAAAAGGACAAGCACAATGTAACTATATACCTCCAGGATTTTGTTGTAGCTGAGATTCTTCGCTACATCAGCACATAGGATTGATTTACCTCCACTATTCTTTAGCTGTTCATCACAAATTGTCGACAGCCAATTTGTCAACAAATTACTGTTACTAAGTAAATACTGATTAGCATTGTCGTTGTTATGAATATGAAATAAATGATAAACACCAGAATTAGAGGTCAAAATGTTAAATTCAGTCGTTTCAGATGATGACCGGCCTTGAACCTGCAAGCTGCTCTTCAGGAGTCAAAAAACAAAACACCCCTGTCAGCTTCTTTCTCTCTGAAGTCTTTGTGGGATTTCCATGAGGGAATGTCACTGAATCTGGATCAAAGAACCACTGCAGCACTATGATCCGTTTTTAAATTGCTTTAGAATAAACTATGACTTCCTGTGAGTCATTACCAGCCAGCAGTCAAAAGGGAATATATTAGAGCATATACGTTAGTGGAATTTGCTTTTAAGCTTAATGGACCTAAATAATTAAAGATATATGAAATTAAAATGACTTGAATGGGTTTACGTGCTCCTTTAATTTCTAATTTTTAAACTGCACTTCACATTAGTTCCTATCCACTAAATCAATGATGTACAGTGCAGTTCAGGACTGGGAAAGCACTGAGTCCTCTGGAGTCATATGTGCAAATATAAACCAAAACAGAAGCTTATATTTCAACAAGCTTAATAGAAAGATTTGTTTTATTTATGCTTTAATCAATTCCATACAGCAACATGATAGCAAGAGAAAAAATGTGCCTATTCAAAAGTTAAATGTTTTTTAATTTGGCTGATATATATGAAGCCTATCTTTACCCACAAATATCTCTGTCACCCTGTTGCAAGTCGCCTCTCTCTGCTCTAGGCTGAAATGAAGTGGATTTTTTGTTGTTGTTTTTAATAAGATTTTTAACTAGATCAAAATTTTAACCATTTTATCACTTGCCTGTGCCGAGAAAACATTTTCATTTTTATTCATCAAACGGATGAATAAAAATTATGTTTTTTGCAGCCACAGATGAAGAGACAACGGAAAAGTGTAAATTTAACACAGCATTTTAGAAAAAAAAATACTACCAGTCAGGTGTGATGATCCGTGGCAGCTTTGCTGCTTGAGAGAAATGACATAAAGGATCTTACCATGAATTTTGCTCTTTACCAGGACATTTAGAAGGAGAATCATCTTAAATACAGGTGAACTTGTATTGTAAAGCAGCACAATGTTTGAAGTCCACCTCTGAAGGGCTGAAAAAATCAAATAAAATGATGTAAAATCAATAAAAACAATTTAATACCATATAAAAGTGGTGCTAAAAAATAGACACTATTCCATAAAAGACCTAATGGGACTCAACCTGAACTTCAAGCAAAAAAAAGAGTTTTCTGGCAGGATTTAAGACTGTTAGGACCCTGCAGTCCAAATATCAAGTCACCATGTAGTTCCAGAGTCTAGGGACTGCCACTGCAAATGCCTGATAACCTCCATTCTTCAATTATGACCTGGACTGCACTAAAAGCACCAGATGCATTTGGAGACACCATCATATTTTCAAGCCAAGCACTGCATTACCTAGCATTGCCTATTGTATATATTCTGTTTTGCAACAGAATAACTTTGATTTCTCCAGACTCAAGAGTAAGAAAAGATTATTTTTCCTTTTAGCTGCAATAATTCCTTTTAAAACAGACTGAAACTTTAATTACATGGTAATTTATGCCAATGCTTTAATTAATGATGATGTTCTGAACTGATTGTGAACTTTTTAAATCTTTGAGTCCTAATATTTCTTTAATACATGACAAATTTCATGTATAAATGTGATATTTTGTCATATTGAAGTTTTGTTTCCCTGATTCTATTTGTTAAAAGTCTCCCATTTTAATAACTACTAACCTAGAGGTGTACTCCACTATGACAGACACACGCCGGTTTGATGGGCTCTTGTTGACGAGAACATTAAACTGCAGAAGAATGACACTTTTTCTTGCTGACAAGCTGAGGTCCTGTTGTGCTTGAACAAGAATGAGCCGTATTGGGTCTGCCTGATTACCAGCTTTTGCACTGTTTGATGAAACTGTGTATTTTATTTATTTATACTTTGTTCCTGCCATTCTGGAAAAAAAAGATGTGTTTTTCATTCCTGTTCCTATCCGTATCAGCCCAAGCACTGCCTACACCCTCAATACCTGTGCTTAAAGAGCTATAAAACTGTTGACTATTCTTCTGTGAAATGATCCCCAGGGCTGACGAAAAGGACATTGTGCCAATATTTACCAGACTTCAGAGATGGTGCAGAACATACTGAAATGAGCTGCCAGCGTTCCACTCCTGCACAAGAGAGTTTTAAGTCTTCTGTTTTTGATAATAATTCATTATTCAATGGAAAGAAAGAGAAGAGTTCACATCACATTAATAGTTAGCTTGCTTCATTAATGGAGAAATAAAAGTGCCTGGTTTACTTTATATTGCAATAATATGTAGCAGCTACACCACAATGTTCAATTCTATTTTACCTGGTAATATTGGCCACATTATGGACATCAACACTCTTCGATCCATTACCTCTGTATAAAAGAGAAAAGACAACTTTTTATATGCTGTAAAATAGATTTTTCAACGACTCATAAATTTCTGTATAAAATTGAGCAGTAAAAAAATGTATGCTCTTGTGACAGAGGATGAACTAAAAGAAAAAGGACTGCAGGATGTCTTCTGACTGCTAAAAATGCTAACTTGAACTGGAGGAAGTTCCATTAATTCACTCAAGATGTTTAAGACTTTAATAACATCCACAAATAAGCAGACACGAACATTTTCCTAATGGGGAGCTCCAAATTCAAATTAGTATGCAAATATGAACAGCAGACTACTTATTAAGCAAACAAAAATGACCTGTGTGTCTCAGACAATCATGTGACATCCATTCCCAATTTTGTATCAACAAAATTTTGTGCAAAACTTCTTTACATTTAAATCCGTCAAGACAACGTCATTTGTTTTAAAAATCAAGCTTCGAAAAATTTTCTAAGTATTTCTTAAAGACCAACTAAAGAGAAGTTAAAAACAATAACAATAGGCTTGTGTTATTTTGGCTTTGTCTTAACTATGTTATTTTTAATCTGCACCAAATAGAGAGTCTTTATATCTGCCAGCATATGCGACCCTATCTAAACTGCTTCCTCTTATTGGATTTCAACCATAAATAATTGATGACTTTGCACCTCCCCCATCTGCCTCAGCCGCTCTCTTGTTGTCACCCCCCTCTCCGTCAGCGTTGGAGAAGGACACTCAAGGTGGAACAATGTGATTTCACGTGCATTTTTTATGTATGCATGTGTGTGGGGGCATAAACCGTGACCCACAGAGCTGCGTTCAAAGTGCAGTGAGCATCCAGGTCTGCCAGAAAACTGATGGAGAAGAATAAAAAAGCAAAGACAAAGTCATGAAAACAAAATGCAGTGTGGAGCACAATAAAATAGGGAGCAGAAAACAAAAAAAGATGCTGCAGTTTCATATTATAACAAATCAATTATTTATCATTTGCCAAAAAAAAAGTAGGTGCAGAAAAACTGGCCTCTTGTGCACTTTTACAGAAATATGCAGGTTTCTTGGCTTTTTATTTTCTTTCAGATTCCATACTTCACACTAACAAGATTCCCACTGTAGATTTGCTCACATCATCGAATATGCAGATAGAAAAACATTAACAGAGAATTATGCAAATGTGCATTGCCGCCTTCTGACACATTTCATGAATTTCAAAATAGGGACAGAGGACATAATTTAACTCTCCCAGTGCTGCCTCATGGCATGATTACTGTTCATTTGACATTAGAATGAACATTCAAAAATGCAAAGACACACCAGAAGGTGAAAGAATTCAATAAATTGATTCTTGTCAACATTACCCACTGTCAGAGAGAAGGAATAAATAAAAGTTATTGTATATGCCATTATGATATCTTCACTATGCATTGAGTCAAGAACTGTGACCCAGTTTCCTGGCTAAGGAAGAGACTAGGCTAAGGTTTGACATATTTCAAGCTAATAAATAAAGTATGCCTTTAAAATACTAATAGTGGATTATATAACAGTATTTAGTTACAGTAACATGAAAAATATTAACTTCCTTAATTATTTCTTGCTTTTGTCACATCAAAATGTTTGAAATATATATCAGACAACAAAAGACAGTGTTCAAAACACAACTTTCACAAGAGAACATTAAGATACATCCAGAACGCACCAGGGATCATCAAATAATGTTGGGCCAAAATATTGCTTACCAAAAACAACACAAAGGTGTGTCTCATGTCTCCCAAAAAACTAGACGTTGGGAAGATGTTGTGTGGACTAACAGACAAGCAAGTGCTGCACAGCAAGAACAATAAAATAATTAACATATGTATTAAAAAACACTCACACATAAAAAACTAAATGAAAAAAAAACATTTATTATTTCAAAAAGGTGGTGATAGTGTGATACTCTGAGGCTGCTTTTTGTTACTTCAGAACCTGGAAGTAAAAAGCAAGTGATATCATGCAATTGACAAGATACCACCTGTCAATCATTCTGGGGGCTTTGTCAGCAACTGACCAATCAGAGGTTGAAATTTGAAGGCCACGCCCCCTGCCTGGACGAAATGAACGCCATTAACATTACGGTGGTTCGTCATTGCTAACGCGCTGCAGTCATAGATTTTGATGAAGATAATAGGAAATCATGGTCCAACGTTGTCAGTGGGGAACATGCAATTCCCACAACCATTACCCAGAGCGTGTAGAGGGCGGAATGCAATTCATTACATTTCCAAAACCCAAACCGAGTCTGGAATAATGCAGGAAATGGATCAAGGCCTGCAGCCGACCTCACGTTAAACTGTGATCCAGGAGAGCAACCACATGTTCGTCTGCAGGAAGGTAACTGATAGTAAACATCCAATTTTTAAGGCAAATTTTCACAATCTAAGTCATTACTCACCTGACATGCACGTGCAAATTCACACTCCCGTCCAACAGGACTTTATGCCCCTCATTCTCGCTCTGGCTACCACAGACTTGGCCTTTAATGTTAATTTCTCTGTTGTTCACCGCAAAACAACCTTAAAGACCCGAAGGAGGACTCGTTTGAGAATTTTCTTGCCTGGCGTATTTGCGTCAGTGTTGGTTTATAAGGCAAAAGTGCATAAAAAATGTCTCGGATAATGCATTGAATTCCACCACCTTCTTCTTTTGTGTTTTATTGGCGGATTGCAAACCAATGTAAGGTGCATTTACCGCCACCTATCGGACTGGAGTGTGGACGTCAATGATGGTCAGAGAGAATTAATCAAAACACACATCAATAGTGTTATTAAACTAATCTGTGTAAAAGACACATTGACAATTTCAAGTAAAAAGTGATGAAAATGAGAATATTTTACTGCTGCTATGCATGTATTTGAACATGCGTGCAGACCAGACACCTGCAATTGTTTGCAAACGTTTTGGAAGAAAAACGAAACCTCTAATTAATCAGAAAAGCATAGACATTGACATAGACATTAGGCTTACCATAGCAGCCTCAAACAAGCTTGCTGTGGCTATGAGAGAAAAGGTGTTGACGATCTTTAGCGGGTCTCAGAGAGTGGGAGTGTTATTCACCTGTAGCTGCTGCGCATCTGCTGGGATCCATGCACCACAAAAACCTTTATGGTGTAATTTACATCACTGTTAACTTTTATCACATTTTTCCCATGCCTGAATATCTTATCCATGCCTGAAATTCTTTTACTGCCTACATTACTAATGTGCCAGAGGGAGAAGGAATCTGAGTAAGACATTGAAGTTTCTTATTGACTTGCTACAAAGATGGTCTCCTCTAATTGGCTCAAATCTTACAGTGCCTAGCCAGTCACTGCCCCATTAAACCAGAAAAAATAAACCGTCTACCTACTATTGCCAACCTAACCATATATGTTGAATGAAACCACAAATGGAGTGTAGAGTTATGAGAGTTTGCCTAGTTCCTTGTTATACCTTCCATCTGTGCAAGTAAATGATCAATATTTCATGATACGGCGGGAAGCGACCTTGACAGGCTTTCTTGTTCAGGTCAAGCTGTAAATTGTGGCCTTGCTACTGTCTCGCTGACTTTATCTTATTTTTAGTGTTCGGTTCTGATTAACTCTAATCGTACTTCCAAAGAAAAAAAAAAACTCACTGCATGTTGTTGCTCTTCATCCTTATTATTTCTCCTCTCCTCCAGAGGAATTCAGTGAGTATAGATGCATGCAGGGGAACAGATATGTTTTATCCTATCAAAAGCTTAATAATTGAGAGCTTGAGGTCTTTTTTTGGATTCTCTAAACAGCTTTGTCTGAGAAATTATTAAATGGGACACATGGGCATTTTCTGCAGGAGTCTCGCTAAGAAAATTAGCATGAAATCATGCATTATTAATATAAATGGTATGGTATCATCTCTCGGTTTATATTTCTGTGAAATTCAGCAGTTTTCTGCAAAAATAAAACCAGTTCAAAAGTTTTTCATTGATCCTAAATAGAAATTAAATAAGCACATAAAGATACTTAATGCTTATACCAACTTAGATTTATTTTAAAAAAAGGAAAAACAAATAAAAACAGTATGTATTAGAAAGTATTTGATCAATCTAGTTAGGTATTAAGAAGTCTTCTTAATAATCAATTGTTCTTTACTTTCAAATAAAATTGTAATTTATATTAAAAGATGACAGAAAAGGGCTAAAGCTAATCCTCGTTAATTGTTGTTAAGACTTACAAGCTCCTAATATCTCATCATTTCCTAGTTAGAGGTTGTCTCAAATAAAAGTTTTGATAATCTCGAAGGATGTTTTTTTAGTATTTATCTCTTAAGTTGCAGAAGATGCTATTAATCTGTGACACCGCATGATTAAAAAGCTTAGATTATATTGTGTGATATTGTATTTTAGTTAACATCGATTGGTAAATTAACTATTTGGTTTGTGAACTTACAGAATATGAAGAGAAGAAGGAGCTTAACACGGGTGCAGTCAAATGTCAAAGAACTGAAACTGCACAAAGCCAATAAGATCAGGAAAGTGAAACCCTCCATGCCCGTAAGAGCTTAATCCCCAGCTGCTCTAGTAAACTTGGTCAGGAGCCGAGACAAAAAATACAGAATTGAAATGTTTTCATGTAAATGTACAAAGTCAATTTAACATGTAACCTGCAAAAGTAAGTAAGGTGTTGTTTCAAGCTTTCTGACTTTGCCTTTTAGTCAGTTAGGAACCTTATGGATTTGTGCCATCATACAGTTTTATCATGATTTGCTTTTTAAAAATTTAGTTTATCTTATGTGTTTATGTATTCTGTGGATCACAGAGAACCTTTAATTGATGTACTTTGAAATATCCTGACCGTGTAAGATAAAAGCTCTTTCTACTAAAAGTGTTAAAAGCTGTAACACCTTGGGACAGCGTTGCTGCATGTGCGGCGCCTGGTGCAGATGGATCCTCTTAATCTTGCCGGACTGCCAGACTGATTAAGGAGTTAGAGACACAGGACACACACACACACACACACCCCCACACACACCCACCCACACATGCACAAACTGGAATGACCTCTTGACTTCTCTGCAGAAGCTAACAGCAGTAAACCAACAGCAGATTGTTGGGTAATTAAGCATATCAGATGTGTCAATGCCACTCTATAGGAACGTCGTTAGGCCACAATTATTACTGCAGTGGATGGAGGGAGATTTTGGTAAAGGATTGGAAAAACATTTAGCATTAACCAAAATTGTGTAGATTCTGTCTTTTTGTCTTTGTTTGAAATAGTTTTTCTAAAATGTATGTGTTAGAGTAAGCCATAAAGAAACAAGAAACATCCCGTGTTTCTTTCTGGCTTCATGCAAAATATTCAAAAATAGTAAGTGTGCTTCAAGCCTGAATCTTTCAACAGTTTAATACATGTTCATCAACACACAAACAACTTATTTGTATGAAATAAAACCAGACATGGTGTCAGAGTAATTCTTTTTGATAAATCAAACAATGAACATTATTTTTTTATTCAATATGAACAGCTAAAGTTGAAAGTGGCTAAATAATTAATCAGATATTACCTAATTATAATCTAGTTATAAAGCTCCATAAGATTTTATTATTTAATTTCTATTTACTTAATAATTTAACAATAGTAAACAAAAAATAAAGCTGCGATAAATTTCATAAAGAAGATTCAGACTGGATCTACTATTTGAGGGGCAGAACATTTTGAAGATATAAGATTCAGATCTTATTTAATGCATATGGCCAGCGCAGTGCATCACTACTCTGTGGTATAGTTAGTGCCAAAACAGTAGGATGATTTTCTACTGTCTTTGGCGCCCCCTGCAGTCTTGAAAACTTAATTACATTCTCAGACCAATCTACATTGTTTTTTATATACTTGACTGCTCACATCAAGTAAAAATGTTTTGGAGTTTAAATCTTCAATTCGTCATCATTTCTAGATCTTATTTGTGAAACGATTAATTGTTCATGCATCTTAAAATGGCTCAGATCTCATTAGAATCTTATCAAACATTAGTAAAATGTGATGTTCATTTTTAGGAGACCAGAAAACCAGGGATGCACAAACTCATGCCTAATTCTAGAGTGGCCAAGTAACAAAATATGCATGTTGGATTGTGGGTTAAACCACTGAGAACCACGCAGTGGGAGAACATAAAGACTTCACACAAAGGCTTTATCTGGGATTTAAGCCCAGGACTTTCTTGCTGCAAGACAACAGCTGCATCGCTGTGCAGGCTGCCAAAGTAGGTGACATTCAATTAAATTAGAGCCCTCACACACGTTCAGTTTGGCAACTAACATTGAGAAATATGGAGAATGTTCTACAAAATAGAAAAAAAACACAGGGAGAGGAGTTGTGATCTTCTGATAATCTGTAAACAACTACAAAAAAAAATTCCAGCGCAATTTAATGGTTTAAAAAGACCTTCTTCACTTCTGAGTAATGCATCAAACTATTTAGTGACTACGGTATCCATAGTTTATCTTTTGTTGGTATATTTAGTCGATTCTGACACACATCCTTCTTGTTCTTTGGACTGAAAAGAATTTGATATATAACAATACAAAAAATAAAGCGTTCTTAGAGATCAACCCGATTAAGAGTCTTTTAAAATAGAGGAAAGGATACAAAGGTTTTGAGGAAAACGTGTGTGTGTGTGTGTGGAGGTGGGGATAGAGGGGGACACTTTAACTTCACCTTGATGACAAACAAGGATTCAATAATTCAGCTCCTACATCCTGTTGTGTTGGGACAAGTAGAGGCTGCATCGATACAATGATGGCTCAATCTGAAACACTGTAGTCATGACCTTTGTCTTTAAATCAGCTGAATGCATTTCAGTCTCACAAAGTAAAGGCTTCAGGATTCAGTGTAGTTCAAATAATGTCACCACTTTTGATTTAACTTTTCCATAAACGCACATCTATCTTTTGCACTCTTAGATAAAGACAGACTTGATTGTCATTCAACTTTAAAATATACATATTGAATGAAAATTTGCTCCAATAATCATAAGTTAAATAATTGAATATGTAAATAATAAAATGCATCAACATAAAGGTCCAATAAAAATATTAATGGCAGTTTAATAGTCTGATGGCATGAGGGATGAGGCTCTTGTAAAATCTGGTTGTTCTGCATTTGAGGCTGCTGAACCTTTTCCCAGAGGACAGCGGGGATACAAACTACCTATAGTGAATGATTAACTTTTTTAAACTTATTTTTAGTATTTTTATCACTAGGGAAAAATAGTTTTCCTTGATGAAACAAGACAGTTCCTTTCCAACAGCAACAAATTAAAATGCAAGAATGTCTGCTGGTGCATTATCCTAAAGAAGAGAAGACAGCAGCAAACTCCAATCATTTTCTAATAAAGACAGTCCTCTTGAAATAATAATCATATCACATCACATCTGATCATTTTACAAGTGAAACACCCACTGCTTTTAACAGGATATAAAGAATACATCGTTGAAGTCAGTTTGGATTATAGTTTTAATTTATTACAGGTGATGTGTGTTTAGAAGCTATGCAGCAGCTAACTTTAAAAAATGTAATTACAGAAAGTTTGGATGGAGTAGCAGAAGAAAGGTTTTCAGTTTTCACCCCAGACTGAATAATCCCACCAAATTTAATATGAACAGAGCATCGCTGAATCCTGACATGTGTTCAGATATCACAGAGAATAAGAGAATCCTCACTAAACTTAGCTTTGGAATTATATTCTACATCATAATGCATTAATAATTATCTAGAAAGCAACTTTTTAAGCCTGGTGATGGAATGTTTTTCCTCAGTGGTGGATAAGGAAGGAGGTCAGTGACAAATCAATGAAGATACAAGACAATCCTGGAAGAAAAACTGCTATATGTCGCAAAAGACTTAAGACGGAGACATTCACCCTCCAGCAGGACAATGAACTTAAACGTACTGCTAGAGCAATAAAGATTAAAATAGGTTTCAGTTAAAATGCCCCTGAAAAGTTCCAGCGCTAAATCCAAATGTGAATCTGTGACAAGATATACAAATTTTCTAAATTTCTGTCATGGTGAAACTATCGCAAAATTACTAAGTGAACCACAACACTGTGAAAAGAAATTTAAAAAACAAGATATAGCATAACATTGCAAAGACTTAAGTGCTTTTGATATTGTTTTAATAAGTTTTGTGTGTTCCTCTGTAGTGTGCATCAGTGCGATTTTGTGTCAGTGTGACTGATTTTTGTCATCGTATGGGGAAACAGAGACCTGAATTATTGAAGGCTTGTTTTTCATCAAGGTCAAATTAAAGTATCACACACAGGCCCAGGTGCACACCGACACACACACGCACACACCCACAGCCATTCAGCTTGACAAATTACTTCTGTGAAAAACAAGAGAGGGACACAAAGGAAAAATGAAACATGTTACTCCTTCAGGGTCTGTATGTGTGCGTGTCAGTATAACCCATTTCTCTCTTACCTTCATCTCCAGCCACTGCAGAGCCGAGATCAGTTGCCTCATGCTCTTGTGTCCGTTTGAAGTTTCAGTTTAGCTATACAGACTCAAGAAAAGATTTCAACATCAAACATGTGGGATCCTGAAACCTTTTTTTTTGAATAACAGCAGATTTTTCTGCAGATATGTTTGCCGACCCTGATTATTTTCTGCCTTGTGTAGAAGGAAGAGGCAAAATGATGGTGGTTGTGAAAGGCAAGTTTAACTTTGTGAATAAGTTCTGTCTTCATTTTATAAATATATATTTTGCTTGCTTTTAATAATAATCTCTGTTGTGGCTTTTGTTGTTTTGATATGACATTTGTATTTCATTAATCAATCTAGGCCACCGCATTAACAAATATACAAAAAGTTACCCTTTACCCTTTTATAATTTTTATTTTAAGTTATGTTTGGTATTTACAGCATTTTCATAACAACTTAAAGCAACATAGTTACTTGATTGTTACTACGTATGTCTGAAAAATACACAACACAGCAGCACTGAGTAATATTTCTTCTACTTTTTGACTGCCTGTGACACAGTTGATGTTGCTCTCCATTATATAAAAAGTACTGTAAAGTTTGATTAGTCTGATTGGATTAATAATAATTATGCAAGACTTGAATTTTAAAACACTTTAAGTTTTTGAGATTGATCAAAGCTGCTTTGCAGTTTTTCATTTTCTAATGTCCTTCTTTTGAAGTGTACACAAACGCCTCTCAAAGCCCTTTTTTTGGCACGTGACCTCATTTTTGTTCAGAATAACTAATCTCAGTTACTGGCTGTTTTTTATGGATTACTTCAGCATTATAATTTTAGACATGAAAATATTTATCTATTTTATGAAGCAGAAGTTGACATTTAATTTTGCTGACAAATTGACAGTTGGCTACAGTTGCACCTATATAATACAATATGATATCTAAAAGAAATTTCATTTTCCCATGCTATTTTTAGCTAAAATACTGTTTAGGTATTTCTGATCTGTTGCTTCATGCATATCACAATGATCTACATTTTCACAGTTCAAACTCCTACAACACTGCTGTGGTTCAGTGCTGACAGGAAGGAGGAGGTTATTTTTGCTAAAGCCTAGCATAGCTGGTAAACAGGAAGTGAAAGGATATTAGTCAGACTGAAGGCTATGTCTATAAAATGGCAGAAATGCTTTAGTTAGATTTTATGAGAACATTTCTACATTTATTATACAAACTTATAAAACATGCAAATATATATGCATTACAAATTGAATAGTGAACATGTTGCACCTCACGTTTATGTCTTTGTGGTGTCTCAGTACACACAAAGTGAATATTCACGTCAGCAATGACTCATGTCTAAAAATATCCAACTCTATGGCTTGTCTAACAATTTGATGACTGAGATGACCAAAACTCAGATTTTTTAATTTCTTCCTAAAGAAATATTAGTTGATCATACTTTTCTTAACACTGACCCCTCGTATAAACGTGGGGAATGCTGCTAATTTACTGTAGAATTTTTTGCATTTACATTTCGTCTTTGGTATTTTGGTTGATCAGTTTGGTCTTTTTTTTTCCAACTGCACACTACACAACATGATAGCATAGTGAGGTCCAAGAATTGCAAACAAAATTGATGAAAATGCAAAGAAAATAATTGTCACCTTTAGAAATCCTGACGAAATGTCAACCAGGTCTGCACATTGCAAATGTTGGCCTTGATTTGACTTGCATGAACTTGGGATTAATACCTTTGTGGTCTGCTTATCTATGTTGGTGTTTAGCTGCAAAACTGAAAATGAGATTAATGCACCACTGCTATAATTATCTCACATTTGGGTAGAATGTAAACAGATACTAGAGCAATAACCAGATGACATGTATTTACTGTCAATGCAAGATGCGAACAGTGCCTAAATTTACATTTTCTCCTTTCTAAAACTTTTGCTGTCAATTGTGAAGTTTAAATTATTAGAAGAAACACACATACTCAATGCATATGTAAGATATGGATTGAGGCAGGATGCTTTGTCAGTGCCTTTGTGGAGCTACTGAGTGTTTGACTTCTGCAGTAGCAACACCCCTGTGCTGAAATTGAAGGTGACACATAGAAAATATGTAAAGTAAACATGAGGCTTTCAGGTTGTGGTACTTGTTGCACATTAAAGAATTAAGATTTTTTGGGAGTGAGGTTCTGTGAAGTTACAGTCAGTTTAATCTTTTTTTTGGTGCAATAGCAGACTGGTGTGTGTGTGTGTGAGCTAATCTGGAAAATTAATACAACTGACAGGCTTCAAACAATGCAATTTCACATGGAACCATTGATATTATCCTGAAAAAAAATTATCATTCTAAAGAATCTCACTGAAAAAATAATCTAAAGTAAATTTTCATGGTTTACAAAAAATGAGGCATTATTTTTGCCAAATTTCCTGAAGAAGAAATGTAAAAAATGATGCTGATAGTGACCTATCTGCAGCAGAGACTTCATCACCTCTCATGGTTCTTTATTTTAGTGCTAACTCAATGAAAGGGTGTTACAGTACTTCAACAAGACCCATTACGTAAGAGATATGTGGCAAGACAGGTTCATAGCCACTTTCTGTTTGGCACAGGATGTCAAGCTCTCTCTATACTTAATTAATTTTTCCAGCTAGCTATAACTATGCTGCTTCTGGATAGCAACAAAAACTAAAACTCAGTTGTTTTCTAATTCATAAACAGCAACATCTACAACCAATAAATAACTTGGCAATCTACCTGGCCCAGCTTCACCTATCCCTGTGGTATGTAATCATGACAATGGATTTGGATTTTTCACCTGTTTTTTTTATTTATTTTCTCCAATGCAGCAGCTCTCCTGTGTGCAGGTCAGGATCTGGTGATCACTGACAGCTGAAGCCCTTTAGCGGCTTTACCTGGCTGGGCGTTGTGGAAGCAGTACATTGACTTCAGTACTTGGTTGTCTGCTATTAAGCCTCCTAGTGAAACGTCTTGAGAAACTAAACTTTGTGTTAAGAACCCTTGAGCCACTTTACCTGTTGTTAACCTCTTGTATATCTCAGTATTTAGATTCCCTTGAATCTGCTCTCAAGTTTTCCCCTGTGCAGTGATGGAATAAGTCTCTTATCCATCTTCAAGAATACATCTGTCCAACAGAGATCCTTCCTGTGAGAACTTACCTTCCTATATGAAGCAGCTGCTCTGGCCTTTCCATCCACCCAGCGGCCCAGTCACCCCACCCTCTGGAGATGATACTTGGAATAAGAAATAGGAAATTAATAACTACTAGGTTGCTTGAAAACCTAGTCCGATAAAATCCAATTCCTTCTTCTGCATTATTTGCTTCACTCTCAGCTATTGAGAATTTATTGCTTCCTGGAGGTGTTGACACTGTTGAAGTTCGAAATGGTACCCAGTCGCTAACGTTTGTCCATGACATATGTAATGCTCCAGTTCAACACTATGAAGTTTATCGGAAATTGCCTGTGCTGCAAACAAGCGTCCTCCACGGCGAAGAGAGAAGTGTCGACCTGAACGAAGCATGGCCAATACAGACTGAACGGCTTTGTTCACTTCCTGAACAAAGCCGTTCAGTTCACTTGATTTGAATCAAGTGAAATTGCATAGGAAAATGTTGGTTCACCAGGTTAATGCGAACCAACACAAGACTCAAATCTCTGTCTTGACTATTGGATTCTATCCTTATGCCTGACTAAAAAATTGAGAAGCCCAGTATTATGCCATGTTTAAAAAAGGAGATAATTTAAGACTAAAATTGCAATCAGGAAACAATGTTTCTACAAAGTTTCTTTATTTCTACATTCAGTGCAGGGATGAATCTCAAGTACAAATTATTATTTGTACAATAAGTTCAAAGTAATAATATTCATATTAATGAAATATTAAAGAAGGTATTGAAAATTACAAATTATTAGTTTCAATTTCATTGCTCTTTTTTATTCACAGCTATGAGGAAACCTTTGTAAGTTATCATTTTTTATCAGTGTCTTTCAGCCCCATGTCTTCTCATTTTGGGGCTTTTCATTTCCTCTTCACTTTGGTGTTTGCAATCTTTTCACAGGAAGTTATGGTCTGCCCTGCCCCTGCTGCACATCTCTCAGTTTTGTTCTCCTGCACGCAGAGTGAGAGCAGCGGCTCACCCTTGTATGATAAATACCTCAGCTCTTCTTCTTGTTTGAAAAAAAGCTGTCGTTCATCTCTTCTGCTTTGCTGCAGCTGATCCATCTGTCAGTCAACTACAGCCCAGAGCCACCATGAGCTTACGGAAACTCGGTGAGTATCATCTGTGCTTGTGTGAACCTTATTAATATTTGTGGTTCTTTTTACATATGTCCGTTATGGAGAGACTCCGATTATGTCAACTATGTTGGTTTTGAATTATTAATTTGACCTGAGCAGTCTGCAACAAACAACTTCACTAAGTTAAGAAAGGATTTGGGCTGCACACATTTGAATTTAAAGTGTATTTAAAAAAATACACTTACAGCTTCAAATAAAAATAGGATTTCACACTATAAATTGCTTGAACATCCTCTAGCAAAGTGGATCTCAACCATGTATCCATCAGACAACTTCTGACTTGATATTTGACATGTTTGTCAGAATTGTTAGCTAAAGTACATTTCTGTATAAATTATATTGATCTTTGGGCTGCACAGTGGTAGGCAGCATTGTTGCCTTGCAGTGAGAAGGTCCTGGGTTTGAATTGTGGCTTGTGGTCTTTCGACATGGAGTTTGCATATTTTTACTGTGAGGGTTTCCTCTGGGTACTCTTTCTTCCTTCCACAGTCCAAAATCATTCCTGTTGGGCTACTGGTCTTTCTAAAGTTACTCTTAGCTGTGAGGGTGCGTGTGGGTGCGTGGGGGTGTGTGCGGGGGTGTGTGGGGTGTGTGTGTGTTGTTTCTCTATATTGTGAACCCTTCCTGTCAGCTGGTGACTGCTGGAGATGCAGGGGTGGGAGAAGTCTGCAATAATAAGCAAGTACAGTCAGTAAATAGACGGACATTCTCATTTATAGTCAGGCTTTCATTTTTTTAAAATTAATTCTTATTTTGCCATTTCTGGTGCTTACATTTACAATTTGCACAATATAAAAGTGCCTTTGGAGACACGGATCAACTTTATGGATGTAAAATGCAACTACACATGGTTAATTCTCATCATCAGTGCCAATCATATTGTCATCCATGACTCTCAGTAAACACAAATAACTTGTTGACTATTTTTATAAGATGTGCTACTGCTAGATTCTAAACCATCAAAGAGCAGAAAAAGTCTTTAAAAACTAATTTAAGCATGTTGCCAACCAACATGGCGTATTTCAAGGGTAACTTACTCCCAGTCTGGCCTTGTGGGAACTATGTGTTAAAAGTGGTAATGGTGAAATTTAAAATTTAAAAATTAATCATTTTTTAAGTTGCAGTAAACTGCTTTGTCCCTTACATGGTTATTATTTTCAGAGTGTTTTACACAGTTTATTGAGATGCAAACTTTGACGGCCACTTTGTGGGCAATCTTGGGTGGGTCTGTTCCACTTCTCTTTCATTATCACTTCTGCTTTTCAGTTATTTTAGAAGATGTCATGCAATGTTAAATTATTTATGTTCAGAGTAGTTGCCTATAAATGAAATGAATTGCGTAAAAAATAAGTAAAAAAAAAGGGAATCTCCAAAGTATGATTTTGAATTTATATCATTTTTGTAATATCCAAGATGTTGCAGAGTGTCAGACCCATCTCACTAATCCATACTCTCAAACTGTTCGCATTCAAGGTTTCAAATGGTTTGGCAGCCTAACCAACATCTCTTTTCGTCGCTCCACTGACAAATCGGACTCAAAGGCCTCCAAGTCAAAGGCTGGAGATGATGGTGAATGTGCTGCCCCAGCTAAGTTGAGTCCAGTTGTTGAGACAACGCTGGACGATCTGGGTGCAATGCGTCCTCGCACTGCCAGCTACGTCCGCTCCAGTGAGGACTACACACATGTGGGCACGCTGCCTCGGCTGCTGATGAGAAAGAGGGATAAAAGTAGCAAAGGTGAGCAGGAGTGGTGTTCAACTAATTATTGAAAATGTTTTTTTACTGATGTTTTCTGAAACAGAGTTTCTAATAACCCATCTCGCTACAGCAAACTCCAGCAGCAGTAAAAAGGCTAAAGAGAAGTGCAGCATCAGCAGAAGTCAAAGCCAGAGACCAGCAGGAGACAAGAAAGAGATTTCACAGGCACTTATAGGGTCCTTGTCCAAGACATCTGAGGTTAAAGCGGAAGTCACTGCTGACACCGGGTTGAAAGAAGTCCCTTCAGCTGAGGGTGCAGAAAATGTCCCAGATGTAACTTCAGCTGATTCCAAGGCGCAGTCTGAACCTGTAGAAGATCCCACAATCAACCAAAGCATCCATTCTGGAACCAAAACCACCAGTGAAGAAGTGCTGCCATCTGGTGGTTCAGATGCAGAACATCATTTGGGGGAGAAGAAAGTGTTGAACCCTGAAGAGACTCCTGTTAGTCACGAAAGAGAAGAAACTATTGAAAGTGATGGATTAGAGCTAAAGGAGGATGAACAGAAAGCAGAGAATGAAGAAAACAACATTTACTGGTGAGTTTCTGTCTTCTAATTTTCTTTAATTGTGGAAAAAAACATTTGCGTACAATTATAATTATTATTCATCTTTTTAGTTTACTGAAAGCAATATTTCTTCAATTGACACTTAGCTATTTTTTATGCTCTTGTTTTGCTTTAAGCTGAAGTGTACATGAAATTTTTGTGATTGCTGCCTCTGGTAGAGAACAAACATTTTCACAAGTATTGCACAAGCTAGGAACTTGCTACTACAAATGTGTATTTTTGCGTTCACTCATAATATTTAGCTTTAGTTGCTTTACAAATTAAGAGTGTGAAATGCAAAATCTGTGAAATGATGTGGCACCTTTTTTTAAAGAAAATTTTAGAAGTAAAGCTGAATGACTGGATAAGTTTTATTAATCAGACTCTTGAAGAGTAAATGTTGCTATATTAAAGTTTATTTATTTAAACTTTAAATAATAGCTTGTAACAAAATATATTTTGTGACAAATAGTTGTGTATTGTCAGTAATCAGGTAGGAAATAGACAGAGAGACAATCGGATGAAGAAAGTCTGCAGGCTTTGAATTGAACCCGAGACAGTTGTGTAAAGTTTTTCAGCTTTTATCCCACAAATAAACTGAAGTATAACATACAATCATTTTTTTGTATGCAAGAGCAACACAGTCAGCATATACAGCTAATATTTTGCATTTGTATGTTGTCTTTATTTATTTAGGTTATTTTTATTTTCATTTAACACTATTTAAAAAATCCATACAGTACTTTCTCATACAAAATGTTTATTTTCAGAAATAACAGAACTCATTTCAGTGATCCACTAATGTAGATTTCAGGTTAGCCTGTTAGTTGTCCGCTTGGAACACCAATTAAGCCCAAGTTTAAACCATCTTGGATCATAAAATCTACAATAAATTTATACTTGCGCACTAAATCTCCTTTTCAAATTTAAGCTGCATGTTTTTGTATCCTTCTACTATAAAGTAGAAGGATAAAGTAGTAAAGTATCCTTTACTAGAGAGATCAGTTGAAAAGTAATCCTGAAAAGTCCAAAATGAATGATATTCAGTGTTTTGGTGAGCATGCGTCAGCTTTTTACCAGCACTGGTAAAGAAATCAGAGTTCTTGAACCCTGTGGGAGGCAGAGCTATCATCTTACTTTGACTGCTGTGCACATACACAAAGCGGTACATGTTATGCTGCAAACATAACCTTCTTTTAAGTGATGCGTGTAAAGTGAGAAGATGCTTGGATTCATTCCTCTGCTTTTTAAGGCAGCAAGTAATATTGATTGCTTTTATTGATCAAATGCGTCTGGAAAGCTGCCGGTCGGCTGCTGGTTGGATGATTTCTCATTTAGCATTGATTTGCTCTTGCACACAAAAGATCCTGGGAAATTAGCGTTCCTTGGGCTTATTGTGTAGGTTTTTCACCGGGGCAGCTGATTTATTTATCATTAATAACTTTGGATCACCTCTATGTTCCCCGCACCATCATCCCTGGACATGTGAAAAACAGAACCTGTAGGATCTCCTGCTTAAATGCAGAGAGCATATATTAGGTTTCATTAATGCAGTGTGTGCTTGTTTAAAAGCACAGGCTGTGTATGTGCTGCCATGTAAAGACTCCCATGTGTGTGCAGAGAGTGTCTGGCTGCCCATTAGTTCAGCTCAGTTACCGTGGGAAATAAAGCTCTGTACATCAGACTCATTCAACAGCTTTCCCTCCTACAGTATGTCAGCTCAACCCCAAATCACCAGTCTGTCCGTCCGTCTCTCTGACTGCCTCTGCTCTGTGCAGCTCTTTACATCTTTTTCCTTCTCAGCTGCCTGACAGTACCTCTTGCTTCTTTTGGTTGTTGGAAAGAGAAGAAAATAGAAATGGCATGCTGCCAGTGTGTTTCTGTGATAATCAGCTCTTCTGACAAATGTGAGGTTTTTATGGAGCTCAGAAATGTAGGCTTTTCTTCTCAGATGTTCTGACTTATTTAAAATGATCCCACATTCTCAGATCAGGCAAGTATAAGGGAAATCCATGCATATGCAAATTGCAAAAAACAAAATGTAATAAGAAGCATACTTCATTTTCTGTGCAGCTTCAGTGACTGGGTCTTTAGAGCTCCAGTGTTTGAAAAATGTTTGCTGCTAATCTCTAGTTTGCTGTTCAGGTCAGTAAATCTATTCATGTGTTCACTTTATTGCCTTGATATCAAAAACATTTGACTTTTACACAGGTGTATTTTCACACATCCCTTTCTAGTAAAAGTACCAGAATTTGAATTATTAAAATGACAAAAATGTTTGCTCTTGATGTAATTTTTTGGATTTTATCTTTAACTTTTGGAAATGCTTTATGTACAGTATGCAGTGACAACTTTTGGAATTTTTCTCACTGTAGGTCAATCAACAAGCCAGAAATTCTCTTTAAACCGCTTTGTGTGAAATAGACACCGTTATGTGTCTACATATCTGCACTCGCTGACAGTAATTCTTCTAACTGCCATGAATTAACACAAATTTCTGCCACTATCTAACAAGAGATTATTATTTCAGCTCAATACTTATAGAGAGATGTTGTGTTTTCTGCACAAAAACAGAGAAAGAAAATGCTAATTTCTGAAGATAACAGTGGGAGCTTTGTAAGGCGGTGTGGAAACTATCACCATCCCCTCTCCTACTACCATAAATGGACCTTTTGATCTGACCTCTCCCTCTGGTTGTGTGTAACACTGCTTAACTCCCGGCCTTCTGAGACGCTTCTCACAACTGAGACTTGCACCAATTGATCTTAAAACTTGCCTGAGAGGATAATTGCCCTCTGTGCTTGCTCTGGCTCCACATTGCAAAGCTGCGCTGCAGTAACCGCAGACGGACTTCCAACGCCTTTTGACACATGATCGGGATCCATCACAAGCTCGTGTTATATGCTTGCTACCAGATTTGAGAGTCCACACTCAGAAACCCTTGAAGCGCAGCATGGTTTGTTATGTTTTTTTCCATGAGGCTGAGCAGCATCCACATCTTAAGCACTTGAAAGCCTGCAGTAGACATCCATGGGAATACAGGCTCTTTTTTTTTTTTTTTTTTTTAAAGCTTGTATGTCTGTAGTAACGTTGCACCTGTTAGACAAGCACATCAAACACAAAAGAAAGAGGGTGAGTATCAAAGCACAGGTATACACAATTTAGATGGCCTTTTTTCCTCTTGTTACATTGCTGAACATCTCCCTTCTTTCATCTCTCTTTTTCTTCTACATATTCACTTCTTTTCATTCTCCTTTTCCAGCCACATGAAGCCGACAGAAACCCAGGCAGAACAAGTTCAGGTCAGTCTTTAGATGTCTTTCCATTTTTATTTCTCCTAGGTTAAATATTTCTTTGGATGTTGTGTCTAGAATTGTCACATAAAACACTTTTTAGCCTTCATCTGTCTTTTTTGGTGTTGGCATCAGTGTGTTGTTGCATTTACTTTTTTTTTTGCGCTATTCAGCTGAAACACATCCCCTCTCCGACATTATTAAATTAAAAATTTTATGCAAGTGCTGAGATGTTGGTAAGAGCCTTCAATCGGTCCTCAGTTCTGCTCATTTCAGCAGACTCACTCTGTATTTAGCCTAATTTAACTGGCCATTTAGCTAATTGAATTTTTAATGGCAATGTCAGCACTCTATATTTATAAGCAGTGTACACTTCCTCCAGCAGGTGGCGACATCCTCTCGAGCTGAGAGCTCCATATTTATGAGTCTGTTTTTGACCTTGGATATAGTTAGGTTTAATGCACCACGTACACAAACAAACTCTTCAGGAATGAGATCAAAAGTGGACCCTGAGAGATGAAGGATGAAGCTAAATTAGGAAGGATGGGAGAAGAAAGAGACAGAGGGAAAGTGGGTGCTTGAGGAGCAGTTTTTGTATTGATTACACATCACCGGTGAGGTGATAAAAGCCTTCTCCTGTGACCCTGACCTGTATCCCTCCTTTGTAAAACAAATGTCTCAGACTCAACAAATTGACTGTAGATAAACATCTTCCCAACTCTTCTCTTCTTCAGGTTATTCATATCGTTTGAGACAAACATCAGATATAGTTGAAGACCAAATAGGAATTAAAATAACATTTTTGCACATTTGGACTCAATATTTGTGCCAAAAATTTCTCAAATATGTCGCATATATAATCAAATATTGTTTTAAGCTGTGCTGCTGCTCTTTTACAAGGACCTTACTGTTTTATTTTATATCTTTTCTTTGTCACAGTTTTAGTTGTTGTAAATTTTTGAGCTGTTGGTCTGACTACAGATGTGGATATTTTAGAGAGCAGCTCTGCTGTGAGTTTGTGACATATAAAGATCCACTTAAATAACATGCTGTCTTGGCTTTCCCATTTTAAAGTTTGGAGAAGAGTAATGGACAACTGTGTCACAGCAAGGCATACACTAAATATTAACATTGATACATGCATGACTCATTTTGAAAAACCTAAGCTAAAAAAATGACATAACATTATTATTTTTTTATTTCACACTGAATCTAATTGTAAGTTGGATTTTTCCACGTTTTTCAGACTATTTTATGTGTAGTAATATATGAATTCTCGTTGACACATTTTCACCAATGATGTAGGTGGATGTGTTTGGGTGGATGTCAGAGTTAATGTCTCTCACATTAACTCTGACATTTATAATACTGCAGTCATATTATTCTACCATGTGTGCTCTTAAAAAAATGTATAAATTTCATGCATACAAAATAAATAAAAAAAAAAGCTTTGCACTTCTTTCAACTCTAGCAGACCTAATATTTTCTGTTCATTCTAAAGACCAATCCTGCATGATTTGTCACCCAGATTGTCTCCACAGCAGCCTCTCCCACCACCCGCCCATCTCCCAACCCTCTCCCTAAAAGCTGGCAGCAGTGTCCCCTTCTCCTTCCACCTCTCTGAAACATTTATGACAGCTGATGTTTAAATCAGGAGTCGGCCTCAGCACACCCTGTTATAATGGGAGAGACCAGCCCAGCGGCTCAGTTTTCCACATGTGCTCAGTCACACACATGTTTATACACACAAACACGAACAATAAAATACATAATACATACATATATCTATATATTTGTATAATACATAAATAAGAAAGATAAAAAATAAATAAATTATTGGGTTAAATAAAAAAATTATTTACTGCCAACTTCTCAGTTTTATCATTTAACTTTGTTGCTGGTTTTTTATGAGCTGAAGAAACTGGCTCTGCTGGTTTTGTGACTAATTTAAGCAAAGTAAAAAGCGTCTTTAAATGCTTTGTGGATAGTAAACACTTGTAACTTCACTGTGGTACTAATTAGCTGAATCTCAGTGTCTTTTATTACTTCATGTGATGTTCATGTGAACTCTTTTACAATAACATGCATCTATTTTTGCCTGCGACCCAGCCTTGCTTTGTCTCCTGCTTTGTTCAGCGGTTCAGTTTAACAACAACGGGATGGGGCCAAAGGGGGGAGGTGGAACGGGTTGGTTTATATGAGGTTTATTAACATATGTCTGGGACTCTCGTCGCTGCTCAGGATAAAATATTGTGTGCGCGTTGTGTGTGTGTGCGAGTGTGTATGAGGGGGTTCAGCTGTGGATCAGTGTGTTGCTGAATGTTTGATTATGCGAACGGTTTTAAATTTCAAAGATCTGTATGCGTCTGAGAGGTGCTCAATTAAATCAAAGCAGCACCCTTTGGGGGGATTGCATGTATTATGTGTGCTCCTGCTACCGTAGACTGGATCAGTGTGGCACGTTTTTTAAAAGAAATGAACATTTTTAGAAAGGCCTGGATATCTTTTATATCAGTTACAGTTACTTTGGTGGGAATCTTAACTATACATCACTATGCTGTGTGAATTTTCATTATTTATTAGACTTATGTCAGCTAAAGTGATAAAAATATAACAGCCCTCTATAAATCATGAGGTCTCATGTGTGCTTCTTTCTCCTGTAACATGTGAACAGCTTTTTTAAGCTCTACCTCAACCTATGGAGAATGCTTCTCCATTCAAGTGTTGGATCACCGCTGGCGATTTGATGAACTCTTTTAATTTTACAGTTCTTCTGCAGCAAAGCTCAGCAGATACAGACTCATTGACCTCAATTATCTCTATGTCAAATCCAGACCCACGTAGGCACCCCGGCTATGTAACTTTGACGGCATGAACAGCAAGATTAAAAGATGGGAAACACGGTCAGCAATTTTAAAAATTCATTTTGGCTGTCACAACTTGGTCAACTTGGTGATGTGGTTGTTGCAAGTACAGGCTGTAATGTCCAAAAAGTTCTGGAGTGATTTTGTTCCTTTGTTAAAGTTTATTTTTATGCAATTGCATAACGAGATCCCATTTTAGGCAATGCATTCTATGATTACGATGTCTTTGGACTACTTTGTGCATGTCTGGTGCTACACCAATAAACTTTCCTTATTACCTAACTTTATAAGGTTTTATAACTAACTACATAACCCACAGTCAGGCATGCACAAAGAACTTCTAAAATTACCACACCGTCAATTCATACTCCTCTCCTTTGGCGTATTTTGTCCACCTCTTCAAGGTCAGCATGCCACAAATCAGCACACAAAGCCAGGAATGGTGCCACATTCATCTCTCTTATATGCTGCTCTATTCACACTAAAAATGTGCCTCGTTGCCACAGCAACATATCGGTTAAAGGTTTAGACATTTTAATGTGATTATAGCAAGACAGATGAATTTAAATTGCACAATTTCATGCCTAAATCATTTTTTTTTCAATATATCTGTGGAGACAAAGTGTTTGAGTTTCCCCTGTATTGCAGCAGTCTGGTGTTACGAACAGGCTTGGACATACATATCTGTGGTTTAATGTGGATTAACCAGAAGGTGGTTAAGGTCCACCCTGATGATGATCAGATACACCAATCACAGAGAGGCACATACACACAGATCATTAACTGCACCCTTTTAACCCCCCCACACACAGCCTGCATGGCCTTTGTTTTTAGGGCATGAACACACACATTGACACAGTTACAGATGTGTTTGCACACATAATCTCTATCCCCCGGTCTATCTATCTCTCTTTTTTTTTTCTCACACACACATTTTTCCACTCTTCCCACTCACATCTTTTCTATCACGTGCCTATCTCCCACACATCCAGACACACTCTTTCATTAGTAAGACGCTCACAGGCACTTGCAGGGATTCTCCATTGTCCTCCCTATCAGCCTGCGGGATGAGGCTTACTAATTAATATTTAACTGAAGCCCGCCTCCAAGCAGGGGGGAGATGAGGAGATAGAGGACTGAAATGAGAGGAAGGTGGAGGGATGGCCATGGAGGAGAGCAGGAGAGCAGAAGGCCGAGGAGAAGAGTGGGGAGAGGGATCAGAAAGGAGGAGAGGCTGGAAGGAGGAGGTTAGGCTATTGATCAGAGGGATAAGAAGGTGAGAGATGAGAGCAGGAAGGCTGTGATAAGACTGACTGCAGAAACACTGGATTTGACAGAGAAAGAAAGAAAGTCATGGTGCAAAAGAGACTGAACAACCTCAATGAATGTATGACAGGATAAACTCTTAGGAAAAGCAATTTTTGGTAAATTAAAAACAGAAATTACATAAGGGTTTTAATAAATGTAGCACTTCAGCAGAACTCAAAATGTACATCCTCTCAGCTGTGTATGAAAACTACCATACTCACCACAAATCTTATTGCACTCCTGGATTATTTTGTTTGTATTTTTTCAAAAGGAAAGTTGACTCAGTCTTCCTTTGCTTAATGCCGCATCTCACCCTCCACAGCAACTTGATATCTGTCATTGTGATTCATCTGAGGATGTGAAATGACACACGTAAACAAGTGTAAGGCTTGAGAACCCATTTCACTTTGAAACAATGACAAGTTGTGCTCTTTCTGAGCAGGAACCTTTCACTGGTGCAAATCTGAAGCAGTCGAGGAAGCGGGAGTTATTGTCAGAACATAAAGTGTTCACACAGCTCTGAAACCCAGAATGTGGTGGCTCTATTCACAACTGGGAGACGGTGTAGTTTGATCATTTTTCCCTCCTCTTCTTACCTCTGTTAGTGGTTATGTTAAGGATGCAAATATTTATTTACAGCCTACAATTACTCACGATGGATTGGTTAATATGGAATAATGTCAATAATCTAATACAGTTTTCAAAGTCACCAGGTTTTAAAATGATAGTCTGGTGTCATTCATAAAGAAAAACACCAAATGAGAAAAAGAACAAAAGTCTATCCTTCTTTGGAGTTAGGGAGGTTTGCACAATAACAAATCTAATTATTAGCTATTTTTTTTAATTTTATCTACAATATGTGTGTATCTTCATCTGCAAACGTTGATTCAGTAAGGTGCACTGAACACAGTTACAGTATAAACTTTAGTGCAATGCAGGTCTAAGATTTTACCACATTTTCCACAACAGATCTTCAGTTTTTGCTTTAGTTGTTGTGCTCACTTAGGTTCAAACCACACCTTGGTTACGTCTCTAATTACTCAGCAAACAAATCCTCAGCTTGCCCACCCGCGCAGCGCTTTTCTACCCCACCCTCCTTCCCCTTCATTTTGTCTAACCTCATCCAATCCTTTTTTCATTCTCAACCTCTGCATCCATTTTATAAACTTTGTCCCATTCATCCAGCTCATCCCTTCTTTATGATACTTCCATATTTTTTTCAATTTTTTTTCCCTTTTCTATTCTTTTTTTCAACTTCATTTTATTCCCATTTAATCCCTCTTGTTCTCCTCTTTTTACCTTTTTTCGACCATCCCATTCTCACTATCCATTTTTAAAACCTGTCCTCGATCCACCCATCATTCTCACGCCCGCTTATAACTGGGTTCAATAGTATATTACGAAGCGATATCTTTTTCTTAGAAAACTGACTTCTGCCTTTTATTTTACTTTTTACAGATAGTAATATCTGATTACAAGACAACTTTTCAATGCTTTCTTAGAAATTTGGTGCACAGAGAAGCAACCAGTATGTGTGGGTAGCCACAGCTACCATTATGTACTCGTGGCTGTGTCATAAAAGGTTCTGTCGTGGTATTATCGAGCAAGAGCAAGAGGAGCGCAGGGCTCAGAGGTTATTTGCGTCCCCCACTGTGTAATCTGTCTAATCCACGGCTGGATGATTTGAGATTACATTAAGAGGAGACGATGTGGTTAATGAATCCATCCTGTGTTTTGTTGCTCTGCATTTGTGACCTTTGGTTTTTCTTCTTTTGGCCCACTAGCATAGATTCAACAAGCAGATTAGAATGGGGTCAGAGTATGAGTGCTGGTACAGGGAAAGGACTTAGCTCAATCTCTCTCCTTCATTCTGCATTGCTGCAGTGGCGCAGGCCCAGTTAAGTGCAGTGTCAGAATTTTGGATGCTGTCAGGGTTACCTGGCTGCTATTTCCATGGTGAAGCGTCCTCAACAAAGTCACTCAGGAGGCCTCCGGAGACAGGGCCCCACCCCACCTGACATCTCCCTGCTGCTATGTGTGTCTCTGTGTGAAATTGGCCAGTGAAAAATCACACCCTGTTATGCTTGAAACACCTGCCTCTGCTTTCCAGCTCATAATGAGCTGTCTAGCTGCAGCCGGCATGGCCTTTTAGAGACACATCATTATATTCAGCTACGCACAGGCACACACAGGTAGCGTTTATGATACAACCAAACTGTCTGTAGAGGTGTGTGTGGTAAAATGTAGAAGGAAACCTAAAGAGAGAGTTCTGGATTTTTGAAGTAGAAAAAGGCTACGGATGCTTTTTCTGTTCCTCACTGGTGGCACCTTTACCTCCATCTCACCTGTACAATAAAGCATTTCGTTCATAAACTTTAAATTGTCCCTTTAATGCTGTTTAGCGGACTTCTGTTTTAAACAAGTCTGTGTCACTTTACTTGTTATGGAAATCCAGCATTTTAAGTGGATAAAATTAGCCTTGGCTTATTTTGCAATGTAAATGATCACTTTATCTTATTACCAATGTATGTAAAAATATGAATTTTATTTCTCCAGGAAAATATTCCACAGACTTGATTAAAATACTTTAGAATACATTTCAGCATCTATCAAGCTGTTCTTTCAGTATAGTGTTTGCTAAAACCAACAAATCACAGTGAAACTGACAGCCTTGTGCTAATCGTAGTTTTGTCTCCTTATGTCCGCTTTCACAGTAGTGACTGGATTTGAAATAACATTTATTTTTAGCTTGCTTTAAAAACTATATAGTTTGATAAAATTCTGATTTGAAGTATAATTTTTTTTAGCCTGCTGTGTTTTTATTGTAATTAGAAACTGGCTCAAGTTGAATGACTCTTTATGGCGCTCCCTCTGGCCAAATGATAATGTGTCCGCAATATTTTATTGAATACGGCAGAAAACGGCGAGCTTCAACTATTTACAAATATTATTTTTTTTGTAGTTTGAGATTTTTAAGCGTACTATATTAATGTTAGATATTCCAATAATGAAATTCCTGAGAATCTAGCCTGCATTTGGGTTTTAAAGTGTGCCTACGTCAGATCATCTGCCCAACCTTCACAAACTTTCTGTTCCCAATCTTTTTAGCGCAAAGAGGTCTAACTATGAAAGACTGAATAAAAAATGCATCATTGACTCAATCCCAGTTGTCTCCTTATATTCTCAAATTGTACTGTCAAACCTGAAGATGCCCTGAGACATCAGAGATCCAGACAAACTTTGCTTTTATTTGTACACTTCAGAAAAATTCTGTTTTTTGTAGTCGCCCCCCAAACGTGTTCTGGTTTTGTCTGCTGTATATTTGTATATTTCTTCAAAAGGAAGTACACCTCCTACACCTCTGGCTATGCGATGTGAAGGCGTGACTATGAATGCAGGTTGCACACGTCCTCCGTTCCTCTCCCTAATCTTCTTCATTCATCATCTCATCTTTTAATTTTCTCCCTCTCCTCCAATCTTTTTCTCACTTTCTCTCCCTCCCTCCCCTTTCTTTACCCTCGCCGCTTGTCAGCATTGTCTCAGCCGCTCTGGGAGCTGAAGGGAAGAGGGGTTGGTGTGGTGGGGTGGGGGGTCATTGTAGGGGTGGGTGGGGTTTCTGCCCAGCAATTCAACAGCACTCCTCTCAGCTTCAGCCTGTAAGCATTCTCCCCCCACCCCACCCCTCATCATACACCATCTCTCCCTCTGGTCCACCCTCCCCCCACCCACACCCCTTTCATGGGCAGGCAATGAGGTAATCCCTAGCAGCAGCGTGAAGCAAGTGCAGAGAGAGAGAGAGGGGAAGGCAAGCAAAAGCGAGCTGAAGCAGAAGCCGGTGCAGGGCAGGAGTGTGCGAGGAGGGATGTCAGCAGCTGCACCATCTCTCGCTCTCATCCTCAGCACTGCTTGTGGGTGAAAGGCTGATGTTGCGAGCTGGCAGCCGGGGCTTTTTTAGATGTGTAGCTTGCAGCCTGCTCTTGTTTGCGAGTGGTAGCAGAGTGTTGAGGGTCTGTTAGGCAGGCGGAGAGGAGTGGGAGAGGCTTTTAAGCTCTGAGGTTGGTGTTGGTTTGGACTCCAGGAGTAAGAAGAGGGCTAGGTGAGGTAAACCAAGAAGGAAAAAAAGAAAAGCAGAATTAAAGAGATTGGAGTGGGAAGGTGTGAGCCCAACATGACGGAGAGGTGTAGTCTTTGGAGTGCTCTGTCAGCTGCAGCATGCTGCTTCTACAGGGGATCCTTCATGCAGGTGCAGGTGAGTGCTTTTTCTTTTTTTTTTTTTTTGCGCATGTGACCGTCAGACATATGTGCACTCTGGTTGTGCACACCATTTAAGTTGACTTATTTTTAACATATGTGCATCAGTATGCATGAGTGTGTGTTTAGGTTGGTCTTCCTGGGCTTACTCCTGGCTGCCTTTGCTGTCCTGGCAGCCGGTAATGTCAGCCTGCCTTGTAGTTGGCAGACTGATGATATCATACACTCTGTACAGCACTCTGGTGTCAGATGGACTGTGTGAAAACTCTGCGTGGACAGAGTTGGAGAGGGGTGCTGAGGGAAGAGAGGGCTTTTTTAAGGGGGAGTTTTGAGTTTGTGTGAGGGAGGGAAAGGAGCACAGGAATGAGTATTTATTGTAGGAGAGTAAAAGAATGTGTCCGAAGGGCACAGGAGAGAGTGTGTGGTATCATCTTCTACTTTGGTCTAAATCTGGCTAGAAGCTTGAAACCAAATATCTGACCTTATTCTAAGAGAAAATGACACCATCGGCTTGTGTTGTCTGTGTTTTTCTGTTTGTATCTGAAATATTCTCTACGTCTTCCTCAACATTTATTAATTTTATGAACAAAAAAGATTACAAAAAGCCCTGCAGAGCAAAGCATTAATCCTGATGTTGGGTTTTAACATATTCCACCTTGTTTAAGAACATTTCGTCACTGTCTTTGTCTGAGTTTTCTGCCTCTTGTTTCAACTTTTTTTCCCCTCTTTTTGACACATCTGCTTTTATTTAGAAACTCAAACTATTGAACTTATTTTAATTAAATCTGTCATGGTGTTCCTCTGTAGGGGTGCTTGCGGTAGAGCTGTGTGTGTGTGAGGCGGGATTTAATTACAAGTCACTGAATAGTTAAGAGTTAAGTGGGAGCATTTCTTGGATAGGAAAATAAATTGCTTTAATTCACTTTAACTTGGTTGTGTTTACAAATAGTGTGATGCTGTGTAAAGACTAATATTTACTCTGCGATTCATTCTAATTAAATAGGCCTGTTGGGCACAATGCAGGGAACCATATAACCCAAACACTCTGCTGCACAGAGAAGCTTTAACTTAGCTGCTTTTATTCAAGTGGTGAAATAGGAGCAGACAGTCTTTATTTCTTATTGACAGTCAAAGTGGATGAATCATTTCTCAGTTAGATTTCTTCCACTATAACCCATATAGTCGCACTGAGATCAAATCACTGTCCAATTCAGTCCAAATTATAACACAATGCAGTTAAAGTTATTACTATTCAACCTTTATATCTGAGGAGGCCCAGCCAGTTAGATTGAGACAATAAGTCTGTTCAAGAAAGAGACGCAGCTAAACACATAAGCACTGATCCAGGAGCATTTCTATGGCAAACTGCATCATGGAGTGAATGCATAGCTAATGGCAGCAATAAATCCTTAAATGATTCAAAGAAAGAGTCACAGCCAAACACATGAACACCTGGCCAGGAGTACTTTCTGTAAGAAAGAAGAGAGTGCATGTACGGTACATCAATGGCTCTATGCAGGAAAAAGATTTGACAAACAGCATTTTTGATGAACACTTGACTAGGACTACTGAAAGGTAATGTGAATATTAGCTCAATCAATAATCCACTGCACTGAGCTACAAGTACTTTATGTGAGAACTAAAACAAAGAGAGTAAAGACGATTTATTGTAGATATGTGTTGTTGAGTGATTTTGTCCAGGGAAGAAACAGACCCAGTACTACTTACTATAAAATCCTCTTGCAGTGTTTTTGTTTATTTTACTTCAGTTCTGAAACTTATTCATAGGACTGCCTTATTTGCTTGACTGTTGGGATTTTTAAATGATTTTGCCCTTCATTCACTATTCTTTTTTTTTTTTTTTTTTTTTGCAGTGGCTTGTCACGATGTCAGTAAAAATAATAAGCATTGTAACAAGTGTAGAATTCACATGTCCAAGAAATCATTCCTAAGGATTTTATTTAGCTGTCAGTAAAATCATCTTAAGGGATTTTTACTGGATGGTGCTTCATCCATTTGGATGTATGACTGTGGAGCACAAGTTTGACACTGATTTATGGCTGCATTCTGGACCATGTTTTGGTCATAAAGTTCCATAACAAGTTTATGTGCTGGCTTGGTTCAGATAAAAACTCAGATCTGTTAGAATAGTTGGCAACGTGTTGCTGTGTTACTCCCAAACCATAAAACAGACTAAATATGAGGCTAGAGTTAGTCCAACACCACAATTACCTTGACTCCAATCATCTTCAAGTGTATGCTTTATGTCTTCATCTCTGTTTGCAGTGTATTTCTGTAGAAGTATTATGTTACCACAGATATAATATTTTTGCATATTGACCCAAAATGATCCAGCTAGATTTGCACTTTTATTGGGCACAGTGCTTTAATATTTCTTTCCAGCTTAAAAGTGAACTGCAGATAAAATGGAAAGTTGAAGTTTTTTGCTCTCATTTCATGGTTTGTTCTTTTACTTTTTACCAGTTTAGCTATGCCACATTCATACCACACGGAAATATCCTACAATATATTCAAAAAATATGAAAAACATTCAAATTGCTTGAGATGAGATGCTAAAGATGCAGCTCAGTTTTGAAAACTGTTTATATTGACCTGGTGAGTAACAGTGAGAGTAATTACTCAGCTTCACTCTGCATTATTAACAACTGCAGTCTGTTTTTGCCCACGCTGGGTCCTGCTGGTTCGATGTCCATTAGTGATGTGAAAAAGAACCATGAACAACTTTTTCTTTTTTTTCCTCAAATCTTTCAAGATCAACTCTATTGAAGACAAAAATTACCAAAATGAATTAAAATGTCACGAGAATCACTTGTAATCCCTTCATTTTTAAAAAGACAAATTTCTAGAATTCAACCTGGAGCCCACATTGTTTTGCTGTTGCCTTCTGGAAAAAAATGCTTTTGACATGGTGACAGTGGTCTACGACCTAAGTTCATCAGCTGTATCAGTGGGGAGATTACACTTGATCCCTTGGTCTAGACTGCAGTGTGCTGACTGTGAACACACAAACCGCTGTATACGTTCACACGCAGCATAATATGCGGCTTAACAAATGTGTCTGCAGTGCTTCAAGCATGTAAGTGGGACCCTCTCAACAAGCCCCCAGACACTGACACATACACACATTCACAAAGGCATTAAAAAAATGCATCGGCACGCACAGAATGATGGCCTCTTCTGCTTTGATTGTTTTTTAAATTAATCTTTTGTTTTCCCCCTCTATGGCATCTACCTTCCTCTACCTCCCCCTCCCATCTCTGTGCCTCTCAGTGTTTGAGCCTGATTCCCTGCTGACCTGACCAGCTTTTGGCTGTCGTCATTCCAGCCAGCAGCCGGTCCTTGTGTCCTTTAGCGTTCCTGCAGTCCCACTTTATCTAGAATGTTGCTGTGACCTCCAACCTTGCAACATGGTACTCCTCTGCCATCCAGTCCCTTGTAATGTAATACAGGCTTCTGCTTGCGGAAGCTTACAGCACTCATGAATAGTGTGGTGTTTTATATCAGTCTAACTGTTTTTTGTCACTTTTAATTCTTATTTCATTCAGTTGCACTATCAAGGTTCGGCTAAATTGTTCATTTGGATATAATTTATTTCCAGGGAGACTTATTAGAAGCTTACACCATAAAAAAAGCCAAACATCGATGTTTGACTTTTGTTTGTGAAAGTTTAGTTTGCTAAAGTGATAAAGCTAAACTTAGCTTATTGCCTGTTGGTTCGTAAAAGACTTCTCAGTTTGCCCAAGTGGTAATGCTATCGTTAGCTTGTTTTCTGTATATTTTGTGACTTTTTGGTTTACTAAAAGTCTCACTTTAGTTGCTCTTAAGCTTGAATGTGACAGTTTAGTTAAATAAGCTTTGTTGGCTTAAACATAACCACAAGATGGTTTCCGTTGTGTTTTCTGAGAAACAATGACATTTCTTAATGTATTTATTAAGCAATTTTGATTATTGAATAGTTTATCTAAGAACTGATGAACTGATTGGTTTCTAAAAGGAGAAGTAGAAACATTGAATTTGATCAATTTATGGGAACCTAAAGGATTTCTTATTACATAAAACAATATTTTTTTCAGATTCCCTGTAATAAATCTTTCCTACATATTGAAGTGGTGAACTTTATTATGTTGACATCTCTTTTGTATATCTTTTCCCTCCCTCCTTCACAATTTAATAACAGAAAATGAAACTCTCCACTGTTTCTAGGTCGTCTATAGGATTTCTTTTATTATCTCTACACTATTTCATTGTGTTTACCTTAGATTTATTAGTTTTGAGGTAAAAAAAAACTTTGCCATCAATTCGCACTGCTTGCATGTTTGCTAAAACACAACTTTAAAAGATTTATGAAGATTTAAATTCTGAGTTCTGTCCCAATAGGCTGTACATCAGTTCATCAGTCATGTCCCAGAGGGGGGTCATTGGTGTTTGGAATTAGCTTTACCCATCACCCCACTTACTGTCTCGTCTGTGTGTAGTTGACTGGATCAGATACGGCAATCCTAATGCTGTTTGTGTGTGTGTCAGTCCGTGCCAGAAAGGGGAGTCCAAACCAATTGGTATGTTTTTAGTACTGAAATATTCACCATGTAATCCCCTCTTCTCTACTCCTCCTATCTCTCTCTCCCTCTCCTCCCCAAAGCTTTTCACTGTAAATCCTCTTTTGGCGTGCCCGCCTGTCACACCCTGCAGGCTCATAGTGTGAAGGGCAGCTGTGCACGCATTTGTGTGTGTGTGTTTGTCTGGCCGTGTGTCTGTGCGTGCATGCTAGAATTGCCTTGTTCCTGACTCCATATTCTCATTAAAGCACTGTGATAGTTTGGACACTAATGAGGAGAAGAAGTCTGCCGGTTTGTGTGTGTGTCGGCAGTATATGAGTGTGTTTTATATATTCATAATAACATGTGTCTGATTCTTCAGAATGTTACTTACTGGTTTGTTATGGCTATTTTCAGAGATTATTGTTTTGGCATTTGTTAAAGAGAGCCTCTTGGTTTGAGCCTCTGTAATTGTGCAGATTTTTTTATGTTATGTTTTTGACACATTTAAACTTTTGTGATCCCCTTCAAGCAAAGATTTCCTGAAATTAGTGAGAGCCACTCAGCACCAAGTTAAACAAAATGTGGAAAAACGTGCCCCTCCCGAGTGAACCCCTCTTTGTTTACTTGCTTAATTTCGCACATTTCCCAATGCCTTTGGGATCATGGGTATTTTCTTTGATCCTGTTTATGCAAATACTGCTATTTGATATAAGATCAGACGATGAGACGTGAGGCATAAAGAAAAGGCTTGTCCTGAGGAATTTATTAGTTTTTGACTGTGTGAAAGCAAGAACAAAGTAAAATTCCCCAAAGCTGCATACATATTTAAGCCTTTTCTGTAAACAACCTCGTTTCATGCCAGCATCACTTCCATTCAGTTTTGCATTAAAATGTTCAGAGCTGGCGAAACTCTCCTTTCTCTTGAGAAACTTTCATTGTTGTCACATTCCATTGGTGATAAAAGTTTGCTTCCAAAACTGAGACAAAGTTCCCCTGAATAACTGTACACAGCAAATATCACTTTCCAGTCACCTCTGGCAATGAAGTCTGAGCTCATGTAGTTTACAGAATCACTTTGCAAGAGACAAAAAGATTCACATCTTTTCTGTTTCCAAAAAAGATGCTCCACTTTGCCATCCACGCTGATCTCTCCTTGATGAGGTTTTGGGCGCACAGCAGTATAACTTCACTATTGTTTTTGCTTCTTAAAGAAATCAGTCATGATTAGTACAAATGCTAGACAGTATTGGTCTGGAAAGTATCAAATTTTGTTCAAGAAGAGATAACATAAGTTGATTTTAACGGACTTTTACACGACAGTCACAAGAAACTGTGACTGTCCCTTTTTTAAATTTTTCATAGTATGTGAATTTTTTCAGACTGTAAACATGTTTAAACTGCTTTATTTCATGCTTAGGTAATCAAAATAACAATGTTTATGTTATGTTATACAGAGCTTGTTCCTTTGTCATGAAGAAAAACTATATTTGAGTTGGTTCGGCTTGAAAATAGAGATTGAATGAAAATCTGCCATTAGTAGCAGTGATTAGGTTTACTGTATACTGGCAGAAGTGAAGGAATGTAACCTGTGCAAGAGCACTTTACTCATTTAAGTTAAGTTAAGTTGTCAAGGCTTTATGTATTTTATGGCTTATAAAGTTGGTTAAGTTATTTGGTCAACTTTTTTTACGCAATACTTGGTTTAATTTCATAACAAAGGTCTTAAAAATCTGTTGAAAAGCCTTAAGAGAAACTTGCTGAAAGTTGCATAAATCCCAATGAACAATACATAAATCACATAAAAGGAGTAGATTAATTTATAGACAATGCTAAAGGCAGTAGACAATACTTGGAAGTATGGGCTGTTGAAATACTTAAAAGCTCTAGTTGATGCAGTTTTTACAGAGCCAGCAAATGTTAAGCATAAAGAAACCCCAAACTAATCCTCTGGGTTTCAGTTTAAAACACAGTACCTCCAAGTGCTTCTCTGATAATTTCCTGAGTTAAATATTACAGGGTTTGATGTTTCAAACTAAACTAAGTCTTACAACTTTGATCGGGCATGCCCTCTTCACACTTAAATCAGTCTACTGAGTCGATATAATAAAGATGAAAATGCTAATATTATGCAATGCAGCATTAAAGGAAAAACCTAATGCATTTTTGCTGGAAGGTTTTTATTGGAAACCAATACAGGAAATATCGAGTTCCATATAGGAGAACGCTAACGAGTCCACTGGTAATTCATTCTTCAGCACAAGTTTGTCTCTTTCAGACTTTGCTTTCAGGCTCCTTTTAACTCCTTTTGTTGGCTTTACTGAAAGTTAATTGGGTCTTTGACTTCAATTTACTACAAAGAAAGGTTACTCTAAAAAGGCAAACATATGTTTTTCATTTGTGAATGTATAAAATGTGAATTAGCAGATTATGTTGACATATGGCTCACTGAGTCTCTTAGGAGCAACTTGGACTTGTTTGGAAAGGGAATTGAACAGATTGAGATCTCAGCTTTGACTGAGATTAGTCTTTAGGTCAATGAGGAGATGGCGTTAAATGAGGAGTTTAAATAAATCTCTCAGTGCGTCACCTGAGGGTCCAGCAAAATTTTAAATGCATCACCCGCTTTCCATTTAAACAAGAGAAAATGCAAAAATGCTCTCTTCATATTGTGGCTCTTAGCTGCAAGCGAGGATCACGGAGCTTTCCAGCTCAGTGCTTCGTGTAATCATCTTCTCCCTCCTGCATGATAGACAAAAGCTCTATCAAGAAGAACACAAGAACATAAACCTATGGTGAATGCTCCTGTGCATTTAATCACAGGTTAGACTCTTAAAACGAAAGCTGGTGCAGGAGAGATTACACTGAAGAAAGCATTGATGCATGGTAGTTTGAGATGAGATTTGACTCAACATCATCTACCAATGGCAACATTTCTTGTACGTTTCTGATTGCAGTAGCTTGTGTTAGGGTTCATATTATTCTATTACATGTTTAAATCTTGGTTTCATAGTGTGGATTTTGGCCTATGGTAAAAATACATAGATAATTTAAATAAACAAAAAAAGCATAGTAGAAAAAAAGTTCTTAGATTGTTGTATTTTATGTCCCATATTCATTCACAACTTTGAATGATGATTCATGAATGATAGGATGTGTCTCACTGTTTCGCACTAGATTCTCAGAACTGACTCAAACTACTGCAAACTCTGTGTGTGAGACAGAATCCTCTGAAGTCTCTCCACCAGACTCCCTCTAAAGAAATTACACAGCCGTGGATTCACAATGCCTACACACACACATTCACAGCATGCTCACACATGCTGGCGAGGCGCAGCTGAGAGCCAGTTTGGCGTGGTGTGGGGATTTGAAGCAGGAGGTTGCCAATTGTTTGCTCTCTTCATCTTTGACCTCTCCAGACCTGCACAGAACACAGAGGATATTGAACATAAGGCTGCCGGCAAGTTTAAAGGCTTAGCTCTCCCAAATGAAACAAATAGGCATTACAGCATGGGGCACTGGCTGTCACACTTCTGATGCTTATTGTTTGAACACAACGTTAGGCCTGCTTGAAACGATACAAAAAGACAAAAGTCTAAAAGATGCCACCTGCCACATAATTAAGATGTAAAAGGGGTGATTCTGTTTTGATTCTGCTTATCTGCACAGCACCAATTTACAAGAAATCTCAAGGCACTTTGCATAACGCTTCCTAAAGTTTACCTAATGTTAATTACTCCAGCAGAATACAGTTCTAATCAAACCAAAGCATGTATATGGGGACAGTGGGAAAGAACCAGTCCCTTTTAATAAAATGTTGTGAACAGCAGAGGATCAAGAGAACAAGAAAGGAGTCAGAAAAAGAAAACTTATAGACGTGTTGGACCATGAGTATTTTCTATAGAAATGGAAAAAAGCTATTAATGAAACTATTGGTTAAGTTCTGGAAAGACAGCTGAAACACAGAAGCTCAGAGCCAGTAGTATAAATAATATAGGTGGATATATAAAGAAAAAGACACTAAATTCAGATGCTCTGAGCCCAGAATATATAGATAATCATCTCTTATGTCTTAAGAATTAAAATTTGGGACAAAGAGCATCTTTTCAGGAACATTTCCTCAGTTTTATGTTTCCCCTCTCAACATGCCAGCGTTCCTGAGATTCTAATAAATCCCACTGGGGTAAGTGTGCTTGAGTTACCGAAGGCCGTGGACCTCTGTGGGGTTTTTAATGCACCATTTTGCTTTATGAAAAGACCCGGAGGCTGTTAAAGCGTCTCAGGGTGATTTGCAGTGAGCAGCTGAAAATGGCATTGAACACACTTACTTACACACGCTTGCTTAATTTTGTCCCATTCCCACACCCACTTTACTCATGGGACTGAAACTCTGTTATGTACTGTATGTGGACAGGGCCTGAAACATGCTGCATGTATGCATGCATAGAACATTTATGGCTCAAACTTCTTTAACTATTAGTCTGGTAAATGCAAATATTTACTTAATTTTAAAGCATTTTGACTGATTTCTAAAAAGGTTTCAGCACAAATACAGGTGTAAGCTTGGCACATAGATGTAAACACTGAATTAGATTATCATTCTTGTGAAGGTTCTGATAAGATCTTATGGTCTTTAATACACCAGACTGAAGTCATTATTTGAATCAGATACAGACACAGATTAGAGATTAAGCTGATCATATTGACTGATATGTGATAGCTTTGTTGCGCATAATTACATTCAAATTAGATTAGCTGAGATTAATGCTTCTGCCAATAAAACTGAATTCATGCAGCTTGGAAACTGCAGTTCATGCATGCACATGGCGACAGCCTTTTAGTGACAGTGATTAGTTTAAACATAGAGAAACAGATGGGGGCTCTGTGTCGATTGAGTAGTAGATAGCTGTCATTATGTTTCCTGAGTGTAATAAAGAAGCTTCCAGAGAGAAGAGAGTAATGGACAAGGCACAGGCAGAAGGCTTCCTCCTGCAAGGCTTTTATTTTCTACATCAAGACTTGAAGAAGTGCATCATTGTGATTGGTTAAGTGGCTTTCAGAGGATATTATCTGGTTCTGTATGTATCTGTGGTGCTCATTTTAGATTTCCAATCGAAGTGACAGAGTTAGGGAAGCAGAGCTGGGTCACATCTGACATCATACTCTAAATATGGAGCATTGAGCTGAGGGTAAAGGTGCAGGAAAAATGAAGGCAGGTGGAAGACACAACATGCAGATGCGGGACGGATGGATGTGGGTGAACATGCTGCACACTGTAACAGGCGACCACACGCTAATTTCTCACGAGCATCTCTTAGCGGATGTGTCTAGTGGCTCTCCTGGGACTGTTTATACTCTCCCACCTTGACACACCAAGGCACGCAGACACACTCCCACAAAGTCGACTTCCTGTTCCATCTAGAAAGCAGCTGCATCTCCTAAAAGGTGTGCAAAGGCAAGCATTAATGAAAAAGGCTGTGGTTTGTTGCAAAGTGTGTGTGTTGCAAAATGAGGGTCCCGGCTTGCAGGAAAAGCTCCATCTGCATCACCATGACAACAGCTTGGTAACAACCAAGAGACAACACCCATCTCCCAACCCCCCATCAGCTGTGTGCGTGCACATCTGAAATCGTGCACTGTTGTGAAATTCCTGTGTGTGTGTGTGTCTGTGTGTGAGAGAGACAGAAGGAGAGACCATTAGGGAATATCCCAGCAGGTAATGCCTGGACCTCCGAATGATGGACGCAGCCTTAATGGCTCCTTCTGTATGTCTCAGCGGGGAGTGGTCTCGTGCACATACACACAGATACACACACACCCACACACCCCAAACATGCTTCATTGCTGCTTCTGTATGAATGGAACTTATACCTCAGCAGCACTTTCCTACTGTGTCTCTCAGCCAGCCAATTGTACGGCTCGCTGCTCAACCTCCAGGAAGAGATGACATCATTTCTGGCCAATAGCAGCTCAGCTGTTGGGCGTGCTTCTTTCTGCTGGCCGGGTTAACGAGGAAGCTTGTCTGCGTGCGTGTAGGGGTGCGGGGGGGTGTGTGGGTGTGTGTGTGTGTCTGTGTGTTGTCACAGACAGATTTAACTGATTGATATGCATCCATCGTCTACCTAAGGGATCAAAGATTTTCTTACTGTCCATCAGCATCACTCCTTTTCCTCTTTTTTATGTGTTTATAATTCTTGCTTAGAATTCTCCTCTTTTGCTTGCATGCATTAATTTCTAGGTCTGTTATTTTCTCACTCTTCTTTAATCTCTGCCCTTTTGTTTTAAATGTCTTGAGCCCTCTCAATTGTTTGATAATTATTAGTATTTCTACTCTTTTTTATGAAGACTTTAGATTTAAGTAAACCAGCTAATGGCTTACTTACTTTTTGTACTTTATGCACAGACTACAAAATGTAAAATGCTACTAGAAAAAGGTAAAAATTCAGTAAATTTCAATATTGTAACAGCTTTGTTTGTCTGTTTATTCAGAGAACAGACAAGTTAATTGTCCAGATTGAACAATTAAACAGAGATATTTTTTCAGTTATCAAACTGAACCTTAGAGAACAAGACTTGTCCTCTTTTAAACACATACAAATTAGCCATCTTGAATCCAAAATGACATATGTATTACATTTTAATGGCAGTACAAATCTCTCAAGTCCAACAGATGCCAAATAAAGTGGCTGTTAATTGGAAGCAGTTTGCTTTTCTAAGATCATTTGATCCCATTTGGTCTTTGTTTCAGGTTTCAAGTTCATCTTAATCCTCTAGTTCTCAACTGAAGGAGCTTTTCATCATAAACGTTGTGACCAAAGGAAAGAGACGGCATAAAAAAAGGTGGCTTAATCATTAAAAGCTGCAGCAGTGTTTGTTTGCATGTTGGCAGAGTTTCAACTTACAGAGATGATTAATCCTTTGCTGCCACTTATTGATTAATTAATGATTAATTAGATGCTGTGTCACCATATGTGTCTCTATCCTTGGTAACAAGGATGCAGCTCTTGGCAAGGCCACCGCTGAAACAAAAAAAGTCAGAGTCCCTGCTGAAGAGAGTGAAAATTGAAGCTGAATTGTTGATCCCTCTAAGAAATTCCTCTTTTGACTTTTGCTGAGCTATTTTTTAACCCTCTTCTTGGAAGCTGCTCTTATCTAACAGAATGATGGATCATAAAATGCAAAAGAGAAATATTTATGATTAAGAGCCCAGCAGTACATCATCAGTGTTGTTAGATTTGGTAAATAAATAATGACTGAACTGTCCCCCATCACCAGCCCCCATCTTTCCTAATTTTATTTTTTCTACTGCTGGGTCCCTCAGCTGCTGCTTCCTCTCGTTTTTGTCCCCATCCTCTTTAACTGCATTGGAAAAAGCCATTTAGAATTTGTGGTTTTCCCTTCACACCTGTCACTGTTGAGATAGATGACCCTGGTGTGGATAGTAATGGCTCTGGCTAAATGGGAAATGACAAATGTATGTGTGTGTGAATATGCAATATGTGTGTGCATGTCACATTTTAATGCCTCACTGCATGTCCAAACCTCAGCGAGGAAATGTGTGTTTATTTGTGTGTGGTGGGGTTACATTGATAAGTCCTGAGACCTTCGATCCATCAAGGTGATGACCTTTTACCCCCAATAGGCAGAAAATTGGCTATTAATGGCCTGAACCACAGAGGTAGGGATGACAGGGTGGCACCTGCTTCAGGGGGAGTCTGGAGAAAAAAAATAAAGGAAAAAGTACATTTTATCATGACCAGACTTAATTTTACTATGCATACTGTATTCATAATTTATATTGATTCCATTTTAGAGGTGAAAACGAAACCTCTTCCTCACCTTTCGCAAGTTTTTATCTGAAGCAATAATTAAAGGTTAGATGTAAATTTCCAGCTGAGCGAATAAATTACCCCAGAGCATCTTTGAGTTACACCAGCTGGTTCCAGTTGTCATAGACACTACCAGACTCTTTCCCAATTAAAGATAACGAGACAGTGCTCTGTACGCGGCGTGAAGGAGATCTAAAACATAAGGTCACTTAAATCTGTCAGTTTCATAGAATATTACGATTTTCATGTACACTTAGAAATGAATATCTTTGCGACAAATACAACAAATTAGTTTATTTTACTGAAGGGTGAAAGAGAAAAAGTGTTTTAATGTGATCATCTTCATTCTTAATAAAGTAATGCTTCTATTTCTTGTGACACTGCGACGTTAACCTAGTAGTTGAGTCAAAGATATTGTTTGTCCAAAGTTGCTGATATATTTGAAATTTCCAAATTAATTTCACCCTGGCTTGTTTACTGCCACAGAGTCAAGAAATAATTTAAACAGAACTTGCCTGTTAACACAGAGTAGCATTAAAGATCTCGAAAACTAACACATGCCTCGACCTCTAGAAATTCACAAACACATGAGAAACAGTCATTGACGTCTGTCATTCTGGAAATCCAGAAAACAAAACAGAGCCATTATCGACAAATAAATGAACCCTGAATTGCTGGTGAACCTTCTCATAATTAGCTGGCCTGTCAAAATAACTTCAAGCAACTCATCCTGCAGTCACAAAAAAACAAAAGCCACGTTCAAAGAGAGTTCCAAAAACCCCCACAAACACTCATTTCTAATTTACCACAAAAAAAATCTATATTCCACAAGATTTGTGGAATATGTTAAATCTAGCATAAAAGTACCATATTTCAGAAAAAGAACACCATCAGACACATTACTTCATCTGCTTTAGATTAGTTCAACTTCAGTCATGCTTTTGGCTCAGGTATTATAAGGAAAACAAAAGAACACTAATGATGTAATTCATAAATGCTAATGAAAAGTAGCTATTAAGCCAAACTCGGATACAGCCCTGCAGACACATTCAGTTACCGTCGGATAAATGGGCAACCTTGCTTGTCTGAAAAGGATGTTACATTATAAATCAGTTTCACTCTTCTTAATAAAGGGAGAAAACGCTACCATTTCATTTTTTATAGGTAAGCTGCCATAGATTAAAGATGCATACTGTGTAAAAGGTTAGATGGAAGGAGCAGAGAACAGTAGCTCTGTCTTTTCTGACTTATTCTTTTCTGCATCCCGTTTCTCTTTTGCTGATAGAACAGTAAGATGCTTCTTTCTGTTGTATGATATCGAAACAAATTCACACGTTGACGTCTACACACCAACATCCCGGCTGAGTGGATCGGAACAGGAAGATACCCGGAGAGGAGGATGATATGATGTGCTGTGGAGAGATGATGGGTTGTAGGGAGGGAAGGGATGCAGAGTTAGTGTGAGGAGACAGGAAATAGAAAGGATGGTACATAGGGGGAGAGAGGAGATAACAGAATGAGATAAAAAGTTAAGCATTTAGTTGAAAGACAGTGACAAAGAATTTAGACATGCTGGTCCAGATGTTTTCAGAGAGAGGAAATGAGACCAGTGACCTACCTCAGCTTGTTTTCTCTCCTGTATGTGTCATAGAAAGAGATGTGTGGGAAAAACAAAACCGACAGGTTCAGGGAAAGGATCAGAGCCGAGCCTCTCAGGAGGCAGGAGAAGGCTACAGTGTTTGCCTAAAGGATGGTAGATGGAGGAACCTGACTAGAGGAGAGGTGGGAAATAAAGCAGTGATGTCAAGGAAAGCCAGCGGATGAGTCAGATGTGTGTGTACACTTCGAGCCGTCTATAAATTGCAGCACAACAAGATGGTGAGGTGAAGTATGAGCTGCACAGTGAAGTAGGAAGAAATATATTGAACAGCAAATCCTTCATTCTCTATATCGCTCTCTGATTACTCAGAGGTCTGGCCAAGTTGGAAAAGATGGATGAGGGAGCCTGCTGGGGTTAAGAACTATGAGCTGGGTCCGAATATGAGCTCATGTAATTTAAAGTCAATTTGAAGTTTTCGCTGGTCCTCCTGCTACCGCCGAATTGCACTTTACCAAGCAGAAGTTTACCATCTTGTTTTATTGGTACATGTGCTACAAATATACACAACCATACTAGTAAAGTGCCGTCTTTTTACCATAACTACAAATTAAGGTTATAAGTTAACCTCCCACAATTATAAGGGGTTGACTTCGATGAGGTTGAAAAATCTCCTCACAGCTTGCATTTTATCTTTTCACGCCTGGTTTCTTCAGTTGTGGTGCACTAAGCTCCATCGTTTGCTGTGCGTAGAGTTTACAAGCAGCATTTAAAGAAAATACTTTGCTATTCGAAGGAACCAGACATTTCATTTGGTTTTGAAGAAAATGAAAGGGAGAAGGTTTGAGGTGATAGTAGACAAGCTGAAAATATGACCAGTAATTGCTGTACTTGTAACAGAACAAATTTGTAATAAATAGGACCCATTCTATTTGGTTTGTATGTAAAGACCAGCGCAACAAAGTGCATAATCATGAAGTGATAGCAAAATAAAACAGAATGTAAAACCTTTTCACATATTAAAATTGGAAAAGTTTGACATCCATTGCATTTGGCCTCTTCCAGTCAAAACTTATACTGCCACCTTTTATATTAAATATTATATTTTTCAGTAGTTTCTACCACTGTGGCCATTATTTTCTCCAAAATACCTCAAGCTCTACCAAATTGGACAGAGAATGTCTTTCAATATCAGTTTTTTAGTCATTCTACAAATCCTACCCCTATTTATGAAAGTAGTGGTGCTGTGTTCAGGGTAATGTGCAGTGCTAGTTTTACATCACCATGATGCTTTGCATTTAGGTGAAAATATTTAATTTTGGTTTCATCTGAATGTAAAATTCTCCCATGTGTTATATTTCTTCAGGCAAGCACTTTTCTTTCTCTTCTCTCATGTCTGTAGTTTTGAATCAGATGTTAAGAGTTACTGCTGTACTAAATAGAATAGGTAAGTAGCATGATGTTGCTTGTTGGTCCATTGCTTTTCTAAATGCATTTATTTAAATGAGCATTGTTTCAGAGTCAGGGATTTACTCAGCCAATCACTTCTCCATGACGAAAACTGACGACTCAAGGAAAAACACTATATGTACAGGTCACACAAAATGAAAAAAAACAAACAATTGCACAAACAATAGGAGTCCATGATAACTTCCTCCAACCAGCTATGTTTTCCTCTTCGGTACACTTCACTGCACATGAGAGAGCAATGCACACATAGGGCACATTAACCTCTCTCTTTCTCACACTCATGCACACACCCAAACATTTTTCTTCCTCAGGGAGAGACCAGCTGGGGCATGTAGAATATTGACTAGCCATGGCAACAGCATCATAGGTGTGGCGTCAATAAGCAGTCTTTAAAGCTATTTGCAAATACGCCCTCTTGTCTCATATGATGTGTGATAATTTGAGTGTTTTGTGCCTTATCTATGTGCTCTGGATATTTTTACATTCTTCCAGCAAGTCTGATAACATAAATGTTTTTCTGTTTTCTGAATTTTCTCCAATATAAGCAGTGTACATAGATTATTTTCACGATGATTTTAAAAAAATAAAGATTTAGTCTATTTTCAAGTTCTTAGGAATTCTTTTAATTATGCACAAACTTTTATACCAGTTCTACCATTTTGAGCCAGAAAGCTGTAAGCCATCGCTGCAGGCTTTTGATTGTTTGCCTTAGTGCTAAAGAATCACAGCAGTTTCCTTAAGGTAAAGGTTTTATTTATTAATTTTTAGTGTGCAATTAAGTAATTAATTACCTATCTTTTTAAAGCTTTTACACATTTTACTACGAGTCCCAGTACTTGTGAAGACCACCATGTTAATCCTACTAATTTGCAATCACTTTCTCCAATCATAACAACTCAATGCGTGTTCCTCCGTGTGTTATTAGCAGACGTATTAGGCTAATCTGATTTGCGATATCTTCTAATCTTATCCAGAGTAATATTTAATTAAATGTGTGTAATCTCTAATCAGCCACTGCATCTTATGCGGGGCATGCTTGATGCTTTTTTTAAATAACTATATGGGTGCAGCAAAATAAAAACGCTGTCATCTTGCTTGTTGGCAGGTATTTGTGTGTGCTCCATCTTGTTTACACACAGGCTTTCTCTTTGTGTTTCTGCTTGTTGGTTTAAAACAGGGAGCTGTGTCTGTGCGGAGGCTTTGGGGAAATTTATGTTTACTTCCGTCAACGTTGCGTTTGTGTGTTCGACAGAGATGAGATGTGGCGCCTGTAGTTCTGCTTAGCACATAGACCACGGGCTCAGAGCCCAGGAAAATAAAAGCAGTCATAATTATAAGCCAACCTCATTAAAGCTTTCGGTGCTCTATGTTTTTTTTGTGTGTCTGAGTCTGATGAAAAGTTTCTATGAAGCTATTTTTTTCTTTTCTTGTTTTTGTAACCCTCCCTACCCACAAAACCTCCCATTTTCCTTCTCACTGAGCCTGAATCTGCTCTCATGAGCAAACTCTGAACAGATTTAAAGTCACCAAAATAAATGAGCCCAAAAGGAAAAGAGTTCAATCACCACAGTGTCAGGCGTTGTGGATGCCTGCATGATGTTGATCGTAAACAAATAAGTCTAATACAAAGCAGGCACACAGAGGACATTTAGCCCTTCAGGCAGTGGATCGTCATCATACATCTTCTACCACGATGACAGCTACACTCATAATGCACATACTTATGTTTCACTCTCAGTAATGGTCTTCTCATCAAAGTGTTGATAGATGTTCCTTAGCTGGTGGATCGACGATGGAGGAAGAGAAAAGAAGAGAAGTAAACCTTTAGTAAGATTTAAAACTGGAATAAAAAATACAGGTAAACAAGTAAATCATTGAAGAAAATTAGACATTCAGCTATGAATGATGAATATGGAGAGAGGCTCCTGTGTTCTCTTGGTCAAATGCCTTTTTCTTGTGTCTTTTTTTTCGCTATGTAATTAAACTGTAACAGTTTTAGCATTGTTAAAAGTGGAAATATTTATGATGACCATAAATAGCCAGACTGCATCGCGTTGACAAAAGGCCCGATAAAAACACCATTCAGGTCAGAGTCTAAGTTATGTTACTAAGCCTATGATGCATCTGACTCAGTGAAGAGAAAATATGTAATCCTGTTAACATTCTTAAAGGAGAAAATCTGTTTAGGCTTTTAGGAGGTTCGGTTTTCAAAGCTGCACAAATTCCTGTCCCAACACCCTTACAGTTTTAGAATAGAATACAAGTTATTTTTACCCAAACGTTTTACGCTGTTATGAGTGTACACTGGTTCAAGCAAATAGAAGAACTAAATTATAGAACTGACCAAGGTTCTCAACTTTAATATTCCTATATTCACTTATCAGCCTAAGTTAAAAGGTAAGCAAAGCAGAAACTTTCATTTTCTTCTTCTAAGGTATAAGGCATTGAAAATCAGCCAGAGGGAGAATAGTCTCTAAAGCGACTTAGAGAGGTTTACCAAAGTACGTCAACAATGCAGTGCCATTCCTGTTATTGGTGATGGAGCATGATAAGCACAAACCTTTAATGCATGGGTCTTGGTTACTGAGGATCTTGGTAGCAGCAATGACAGATTACCCTTAATGCCTGTGCACTTGCATGATTTGATCAGCCAATTTGAATGAAGCATGTCCACTTGGTGGTGTCTACCTCAAGAGCACTCTGCTGGATCCTGGGGAAACAATGAAATATTTAAGTTCTTCAGGCTCCAGGCCAAATTCAAAGAGACAAACCTGGGCTTTATATGTAGTGATAATGAAGGAGGAGGACAAAGATGAGGATGGTCTGAAATTGACCAGCCAGATTAACTCTCCAGAAGCAGCAACTCCTTTTCCTTCTGTTTTTAAAGAAAACTTAAATCTGCTACTTTCATACCAGAACTTTAAAGCTATTGCTACCTAGAGAGATCCTGAAAAGCCACTTTCAGTCAGTATCTTGAGGATAATAGTTTTAAACTAGAGTTTAGATTAGAGAAAAGACAGGGAGTTGACAGGAATATTGATTGCTCAGGCTCACTTGCAAATATCACAGCAATTAAACTTTAGAAAGAGAAGATTGTGAATTGAAGACTTTTTTCCCCCAGGGTTGTTTCTGTCAGACTACACAGTAGCTTGTGCCCTTTCCTCTGATTGTTGGAGGTTTTGCGTTTATTGTTACAAGAGTTTTTCTCCTAACCTCACCCACCTTGTTGACTTGCATTGTTGCTGTTGCTTTCTCCTTTAAGGGCTTCTAGAATACAATGACCAGGCAGACTGGGGCAAATGAAGGTGAACTATAAGAGATTAATGCAATTTTGAAATAGAGGCTTCCTGCTGTCTCAGTGGGGGTATGGGTGTATGTCATATCCTGTCCACCAGCTGTCAGTCAGTACAGGGGGTCTCGGTGATACCAGGCTGACTGACAGCTTACAGCAGTGCTTTGTATATGCGTGTTTGTGTGCATATAGTGATATAATACATCAGCATCCAGCTGCCTCCAGGGGTGGATGCTCTGCGTGAACATACATGAAGGAGACGCTCATTCTTAATGACAGCAGAAGGTCACTGTTATCGCTCTCATACTCTTGAGTGTGTACCAGTAGTCCTCACTCCTTCTCCGCAAATAAACTAGTTTGCTTCCTGATACGCGGTGATCAAATGACACATGAGCTGTCACTTTTATCTGTCTTCTCCAGTGCCAGGAATATCTCAATCATAATGAGAGTTTGTGCACATGGACTAACAGGGTGGAGTACCTTCTTTTTTTCCCATATGTCAAGTTTTCCATATCTCAGGTTTAGTGACAAGGTTATGAAGGTTGGTGTGCATCTGCCTGGTTTTGAAACAATTCGAATTATATTATCACGTCACTCTTTTCTTGCTTGGTTACATTTTTATTTTCCTGAAGCGTTTTCGCATGAGATCATGGGAACCAATGAATTTTTTATAATCTGCATCTGCTCAGCTGACAGACCACTTCAAAATGTGGGGGATGCTCTATGAACAAAAACAACAACTCTTTTTACATAAAGATAAAAAAGGAACCACTTACCATTGTCACAATGTAGTTTTACTTTATTATTTAGCAATATTATTCATTATTACACCAATAATTGCTCAGTTGTGATGTTGGTTCTTTTATGTATCTGGCTGAAGAAGACCAACTGTCCTCATCCCAGTGAGGGTTGGGGAGACAGTCGGTCAGGTAATGCTGTCATGTCGGTCGGGTGGAAGTGCTGAGGTTTTTAAATGCTCTGCGATCGTGTTAGCAACTCGGCTCATGTGGTATCAGACTATGATTTTCTCACTGTATAAATTAGGCTCACTAGGTTATCTGGTCCAAGTATATGGTTTTATCATCATACTTTACCATATTTACACTTAAGTGTATGACAGAAGCTGCTTTAATTCCACCAATAAAAGCTGAATTTGTTTTCTATCCCACTGCATGACATCTTGCCAAGAAAAATAAAGAGATCTAATGTTATGGGCAATCCCCTTCAATGGATAAAGCATTGACCATGAAACTTGATGTGCATCTGTGACAATGGCCATGAATTTAAGCGTATAAATTAGACTGGAGGCCACAACACAGGGATTACAACAATCTGGAAAGGAGTGATATTAAACATAGATGTGAACATAAACCTACATAAAGGTGTACAGCTACTGCGTTTGTGGCTGCAAAGGAAGATATGAGGATTCAAGTTTCTTTTTTTCTACCAGTAATCCATGACCTGATCACCAAAGGGGAGACATCTGGATGAAGAGGGGTGAAGCCATGAGAAGGAGAACGATAAATGTGAAGGAAGGTTCTCTGAAATCTGAACCGTTTGCCTTAAAGCCTGTTTGAGATTTTGTGTGTGAGTGTGCAGAAGGTGGGTACACCCCACCTCCACTAACACCACCACGGTTCAGAGTGTTACCCTGACAACAGGGTTAGAGGCTGTCCCCCCGGCCAAAGAAGAAAGACCCAGCCTTCTGACGCCGGCCAGAGAAGAAAGACCCAACATTCTGATGCGAGCTTAAAACCGAGTGCAGCCGTCTGTTTGGAGTGCATTCTTCTCCTTTGTTTGGTGCTGTTCCTGTTGGAATGCATTCCTTCTTTTTTACTTTCCATACTCGCTTGTAAATGCCAGATGCTTGCCTTCTTTACTGCAGGTTTTTTAGATTTGTCATCAAACATTTTCCATTCATTTATTTTCCTTCACACCCAAAATTTGCCTGGCTTTAGTTATCCTCTTGCCATTTTGCTCTTGCATTGAGAATTTTAAATAAACTACTTTATTTTACAAATTGCTGCACTGTTTCGCAGGGCACGTATGAGAGGCTTATTTTTCAAATTAATGTCACGAAACTGAGCAAACCTCACAGTATAAACCATTTCTGTCATTATATTGTTGAACTATTTCTTTGTAATGCTTCTCTGTCCAATACTTTTATTTATTCCCACACCACACAGTAGACAGTTAAACAAATGCTTTAGGTGACTTAAGGTGATAACAATAATTCCTACTTATATCCTTTGTCTTTAAACAGCTCCTCACTGCAATATGGATTTTTTTTGTTACTTTCTTTTCTATATATAGGGAACAGGAAACCATATCACTTTGCATTTCCATTTAATGCAACATAAGTTTTCATAGTTTTTTATTTTAAAAGAACTTTGAACAAGTCAACTCGAAAAAGTTAGTTTAAGCAATTTGTAAAATTAATCTTTCATATTTTCAAAAAACAAAAAGATAAACATCAAGTTAATAAAATTCTTAACTCCTACAGCTGTTTTGCCCCAAGTGGAGTTTCTGTGGAAGGAGCCATGGTCTGCAACATGAGCGAGGTTAAAAAACACTCTTGTAGTGTTCCGACGCTGTCACCGACGTTACACCAAGTTTTTATTTGTTTCTGCTAAATACCTTATTTGACACATGTAGTTAGTTTCCACATCCTCTTCTTGCCAACATTGTTTTCTTGTGGCATAGTTTCTTAAAATTCTAGGGTAAGGCTAGCATCTTTTCTCACTGTTGTGATATGACTTATTGATAGTTTTCTCATGACAGAGCAGCCTTTAGTGTGAGCCACATAGAAAATAAAAATATTTCTATTAGATGAGAACCCTGATTAGACAGAATAATGCATATACTACATTGTGTAACTAAAACTACATCTGCAACAACCCGAAAGAACACTTCAAAATAAACTTTTTTTTAAAATTATGTTTGATAACACAGAAATGGTTTTCTTCTATAATAACACTGAGCCAATCTTTGCTCCCTGTTCTTTCAGGAACACATGCTGCTGTGCTTACTTAGGAGGCTACAGTTATTCAGTTTTTAAAGGAAAATGTAGTTTTATTCATATCAGGCTAATATGTGGAAGGGTATATTAACTATGATAGAAATAATAGCTTTAATGGTTTGTAAATAGTTTCTGTATTTTGTACCTGTGATTGATATTCTCATTTCTCTATAAGCAGAAATACGTTTTGGCTTACGTAAATGGCTGATTGACAGTGGCAATGTCCTCAAAGACCCTGGAACTAACCTTTAAAAATGCTTTGATCGAGTTTGATCCTGATATTTCAAACTGGATTTGGACATTCCTAATTATAATATTTCATTTTGTGCCGGCGGAGAGTATGCAAACTGGACAGATCTTCTAATCAGTTCAGAGCGAGACACACAAAGCAAATTCAAAGAACCAGAGTAAGACGCACATACAACATGCCAACAAGGTTGTGTAATATATGCATAAATATGTGCATATATTTTGAATTTCTCCCTATCATCATCTCTTTAATATATTTTCTTTTCAGGTGGTTCCGTTTTTTTACTTCATGATTTTGAGTGATAGTGATGTCAATTTTCACTTGGAGGGAGTGTGAAAGCCACGAGTCGAAACCGCGTAACAGGCCTGCAGTGAGAACAGTAGTGCAAAGTGAATGTTGGTGTAAATTAGGTGATGGATCACACTATGTTATCTTTAACTCATTTTCACACGTGTTAAAGTCATAGTGTCTGACTCTCTCTGTTGTCGCTTGTTGTTACCTGTTGGTGTTTTCTCTCATCTGCCCTAAAAATACCAGATTTATCCTTGTAGATCTCACAGATATGCATAGAGATGCATCAAAAGATACACACTAAAACACACTGTCATTGTGTGCACACATACACCAATCCCTTTCACTCCATTCACCCTCCCCAGGGAAAAAAAGTCCTGCATCAGCTGCTAAATTGCCTAAACTCCCTCTCATCCGCTAATGGGCTACCTGTCTTCCTCCATGTCTGCCTCTCTGTCTACATTAATGAGTTTCTGTTGTCTGTCTGTCTGTTTGCTTCTGTGTCCTCCTGAATGTTTGATGTCTTGTCTTTATGTTGTCTTGTATTCATGTCTCTGTAGAGGAGAGTTCCTGCTGCGCTTATGCGCCTGTTTTCCTCTCGCCAGTTTTCATGTCTGCTCCTAATTTAACCATTTTCTGGGTCTCACCATGAAGCTTTTCAATGCCCTTCAGGGATCTTGGGTTACTGAATCTGTACTTGCAACACTTACATATTCTTTTAATGAATTGTGCTTATTGCCTTGTTTGGTGCAACTCAACAAGAAAAGGCTGGTGAATGAGTGAATTCTTGCATGCAATGACAATAAAAACGTTAATATTTATATTTGAAAGTGGCATAATATTCAGTGTTGAAACTTTTCTGGTCGTATTCAAAATGTACATAACAGCTATAAGAGTGTCCATAAAAGCCTGTGGTGTTCCTTGAGCTTTTATATATATATATTTATATTGATGTATTGTGGAGACAAGAAATCATAACAGTACTTGCATGTCAAATATGCTAATTTGACTGTAATATTTTCTAAAAACTTTATATTTACTCTGTTCCTATTGGTGTTGGTTATTTTCTTATAAATTATGGCAGATTGCCCCTGATTAAATCAAATTACCTTCTTCCTTTTCATTCGTAATTGTTAAATCAGAAATTACCAAAACTTAAATAAATGAAATAGTGAAGGGGTGAAAAATCTTCCACCCCACTGTGTTTTTTTCACAGCTTTTAACCATAATGAGTAGTCGATCTTTTCCATCATTTGGTAAAGTTACAAAAGCTTTTGCCACACACTGAAAAACAAATATTTGGACAATTGAGTAAATGTGGTAGTGGAAGATCGACTCTTAAAGTAAAAAGGGAAATATATAGACCCTGAGAATTGAGACTAAGCAGTCAGGATAGTAAAGGGTATCCTCTCCGTCTTTGTAACGGCAATAAAAACATCACATTAGTCATTGTCACTGACTCCCATTCTACTTATTCCCATTGTTCCACTTTTGCCATGGGGTAATATATTCTGAAAGAGATGTTTTACTCTGTTTCACAGCATTTAAGAACTGTCCTTGCTCATCATCTTGTTCTGCTTCTCCGTACAACTTTAGATCCAATTTGTCTGACTATCTGTCTGAGTAACTGATCTGGGAGTGATAACACAGCTAAATTGAATGCAATCTAATTGCAAATTGGAAAACAGATTAAATTATCTTACTGTTCTTTATAGTATCCAGACTAACTAATGTTAGCAATACAAACCTGCATTTGTCTTTTGACATTAAAGTTTAGCTCAAAATTATTCGCACCCTTAGCAGATCTAGATTAAAATCATTTTCACTGAGTTAAAATGTTTCTTTCTCCTAAAAGATAAAATGATACAGGCGTTTCCTAAAAGATATATTAAAATATTGTAAACTCATGATCATTTTTAATTTTATTTACATTTTCTTTAAACATTTTTAAAGAACATGTTTAGCAATTGATAGTAAGACAGCATTTCCAAACTTGTCTTAGAATTGCTGAACATTTTTACTGTTATTCAATCTGAGGCTTTGGCTAGACCACTTGAAAATGTTAATATGATTTCTATACAGCAGAAACATGATCACTTTAAACCCAAATCTGCCAGAAAATGAATAAATTTGCACTTAAATGAATATATTTGCAGTTAAATGTATGTGTTGAAACCCTTAAAGATCAAATTCACAAAATGTAGATGTAACTTTGAAGATTTCAATGTACAGATGTAGAACAAAATTTAACTTAGTATATCATGAGATAGTAGCATAAGCCAAGCTTTGAATCTGGACCTTTTCAAAGATAAAGGTCAATAACTTTAAAGCTTGTTTGACCCAAAAGCACTCGAGTATGTCAAATACTTGGGTATCAGCCATGCCGTTGCAGAAAGAACCCCTCATAGACGCAGGACTGGACAACAGTGTTTTTACTAAAGGAATGTGGGTTTTGTTTCCTTCACAAATTAGAATACCGATGCCTGTTGTGTCACCTTTTATTGCCTATTGTTTGCTGGTCCCCATCAGTGTTTCCCCTTTAATGTCAGCCTATTTCATGAAACCTGTCATAAATAGAGCCTTGTTGACAGTTCAATTTACCTCATAAACCTTCATATAGATATATATCTGCACACATACTCACACACACATTGACTCCACTGTTGAGCATCAGTTCCATTCCAGGTACCTCTTGGGTTTCCACAGAGATGGGAGGAAAAAGCAATATTGGCACACTTGACCCATCTGTTTTTTATTGGCCTGTTCTCACCTTCACACAGACCCACTCACACACACCTTGAATCTAATCTGGGAGACCTCGCCTCCGCGGTGATATTCCTCCATCCTCCCCAGAGGATTACAGGAGAAGAAGAGGGGTGAGAGGAGAGGAGGAAGTTAATAATTTTGCCTCTCAGCAACCTGAAGGTGATAAGATTGTGTGCTTGACTCTCGTATCACACGCGGACACTTGTGCAGCAATGGAAAAAACACGCCATACTTAAAGGGGTCATTACAGCTTCCCAGCTTTACTCATAATGTTTGTGTTGTCCCTGAAAAGTCTGACAACAATCTTGCCAGAACTTTATCAGGATTTGGTAGAGGATCTGTTTGTGTGAACTGTGTGTATTTGATAGTGTGCCAGTGAACGACACTAGTTCTGGAGGAAAAAAAGTGCAAAATAACTGGGGCAAATATTAGGAAAAAAGAAATGATTAGCCCTAGCGACAAGGTTGTTTACTGTTTATTCTGGTCGCCAGCCTCATTCCTCCTCATACTGGCAGTCATGAAGATTTTGTTTTCACTATTATTCCTCTGTGGATTTTTATGCTGGTTCAGATTTCTGTCAAATGTTTGTGTGTGTGCAAACATATTTGTGTGTGCCTGCCTTGTGCATTAATTATGTTAGGTTTCTCGTCTGAACTCAATCTTTCCACAGCCATCAGTCGTTTCAGTGGCTTCAGGGTCCCATTTAGGGAGTTCCCATTTTTCTTCATGCAAATAGCACTAGAGTAGATTAGGTGAACTTGAAGGAATTAAAAGGGATTTATTGCAAATTGAAGGCAAGGTAATGGATTATGAAAAACATGGATATAAATGTAAATCTGACCCAAGTAAACCGTTTTCAGTTATTTCAAAATATTATTTTAGAAATAAGCTGCATTCAGACATTTCCTTTCTCATTGATTAGCAAAGCATTACCATACAAAGTCTCTGTTCTGCCTGTAGAAATCCCCTTCTACCATGTACACACTCAAGTTCGCTGTGTATAATTGAGGCTCTTCCTAAGAACACTTTGACATGTAGACTGGAGAAGCTGCTGATCAAACAGCCGACCCTTCAATTAATGGATGACCTGCTCTACCTCCTGAGCCTTTAAGCGCCTTGGTCGCAAAGAAAAAAAAACATTGTTTAATGAGCTGAAAGTTTGCAGTTTTTTTCTTATTCAGACTAACACAGCTGTGTGTGTGTTTGCAGCAGCTTTTTCTTCTAGTGATCACTTGTGAACCATATTAAGAGATGCAGCAGTCAGAATTTTCTGGTCAATGTCTGAGGTCTGGCTTTAGTAAAGCTTTGACCTGCAGGCTTCAGCTAATTATGATTTTTCTTGAATAACTGATATTACAGAAACTGCATTCAAAATATTTTCTGTCCAGCTTTCTTACTGTGAGCAATAATTATTTATATGACCACAACACTGAGAAGTGATGTCACTGAGAGCATTTACTAATATCCTAAAACTGTGTTGCAAACTGTTTATAGCATCTTATATAAGCAGTTAGCACAGTTAGCAGTATTACTTTAATTATGAGATCTGCAAAAATAATGTCAATATTTTCAGTTTATTATTTCTGTTCAATGTCTTGCTGTTTCTCTTCCAACCTGACTGGCAGACATGTCTGGCATGTCATAGAGATTAACATCTTACATTTCTGTGTTTCCTCCAACCTCATTTTAAACACATCCCTGATACTCAACTCTCTGCGTTGAAGGCAGTTTTTGTGAGATCAGCTTGGTCATGGTTTACATGTGGTCACTGTCTGAGAAAGGCATTGAGGCAGAGTTTCTGAATGACCAGACAACAGTAGGGGTAGATCGAGCTAAAAATCATCCAATTACGATCAAGAGCCGATTTATCAGTACATCTTAAACTGGAATAAAGTTTTAAATATCTCTATTGTGCTTTTATGACTTTTAATTTTGCCAAGCCATTCTCAGAGGCCAAGACTTAATGAGTGAAATTCTGTCCCTACAGTGTATGAACAACAAACAATTGACTTGTTCCTCAACAGATTTTCTCTTAGTTTAGTTTTTCGTGTGGATTTGGAGAAGTGGGTGTTTGCATCCTTGTGCACATTGTGATGCTTCCCTGCAGTGCTGCCTTCTGTAGCACAGGTGTTTGTGTTTTGTCATTATTTGTATTACATAGACCTATCACTGTTGTTATAACTGTTTGCATGTGAATCTTATTTTTTGTTTAATATTTAAAAGTTAATTTATATTTGTATGCATATTTGTTTTGCAATCTTTATCATTTGGAAAAAGTTGTTGATAGATTTCATTGCTTTTCTTTGTTTACATCCATATAAGTATTTTATGACCCGTTACACCTGGACTGATGCCATATTTTTTAATCTCTCATTTGTCACAGTTCTCAAAGGAGAAATACCTGCTGGAGTCTCCTCCAGAGAAACTTCGTAAAGAACTGGAAGAGGAGTTGAAGCTGAGCCCTGCTGACATCCGGAGCCATGGCTGGTACCATGGACACATACCCAGAGAGGTACTAGTGTTGTCGGGTTCTTTATTTCTTGGTCAGGCTACACAGAGTAAAGACAGAAAAACAGCAATATAAAATTTTTCAGTCACAAGTGCTACATGAATCATAATTTCTATTACCAACGAATAGAAATTCACAAATTTCATGGGCATGTTTACTTAGCAACTTAAGACATTTATGTCCTTCATCATCCAGATTTAGAAAAACTTCCAAAGCTTCAGAGTTTAGGAATTTAGTATGCCTGTTATTTTTGTACTTTTCCCGGTTGTCTTTTTTGCGACTATATGGCACCTTTTTCTCTGAGGTTTTATGATTATGTATGCATGAAAATTTCTTAGCAGCACAAGGTCACTGTGGAGGGACCTGCCAGACCTTGCAGACAGCAAGTCAGAATTTAGATGCAAATTTGTGGCAAAAAGCACAAATGAAAATGAATGAATGATTAAAAGACAATATGTATTTAATGAATGAGTGTTGAAGCTGAATTTTACAGTTCAAGGACCACAAGTTCTTAACAATATGTCCGAATCCAGAGCTTTACACAAAGTACACAGATAAATCTGAGAGAGTATCGGAAGATGGAGAAGGTCAAAATAAAAAAGGTTGTTTACAAATCTGTTCACAACTCTGAGTTCAGAAGCTGAAAACATGTGAAACCATGTGTGAAATTTGGTGGAGAAAACAAATTGTGTTGGTTTGGCTGTAAACAACACACATCTGACAAAACAATTTCTGAAATATTTTGGAAATTTCAGCTTTCAGTTTTTTTTACATTTTGTGTTTTTTGTCAAAACTGTCAAGTAAAAAAAAAAAAAAAAGTTGAAAATGCATATTATCATTTAAATCACAGCCAGGGCTCAAAATTATATTGTTTCCTTCTAAATAGGAGGAACAGTTTTGTGATTCTTCTGATTTCATTTTAAACACCTTGCTGTTGCTGAAAATATCTTACTACACCTTACACTACACTACAAATTTTAACTTTTGAATATTAGTCAATTTTCTAGAAAACAAATACAAGAATAGTAGTTAGACACAAAAGAAAGAGGATGTAACTCCAGCTCCAGGTTAATTCATCCTGGTTACACACATAAATCCAAACCAAAGAAATAAGTAACTTTTTGTATAAGAATAGAAATTCTTTTACATGGAACAAATGTTACACAGAATACGCTTGTGCCTGTAATCACATCGTATTAGCAGAGTGATTACTCCGACATCATCTCTGGCTTTGAAAGCGCAGTTTAGGCGGTTTACTCACAGAACGACGCTGATTAATGAAGCCCATCATCTGTCGCAGCTCGGCAGCAATTGCTCTAGCGTTCGGAAGGAGGGAGACTCTGCCAAACAGACAGCTGCGTATGTTGCTGATGTATGCAGTTGAGCTTCACAGCTGGTGACAAAGACACAAACACACAGTTTGGGTGCACATGTGGAGGGTACTTCTTCATCTTCTTCGTCTCTCTGGCTCTTGATCAACCTGCGTCTCTTTCGAACACAAACACCGATTTGTGCCATCTGCATGTTTTTGCTCCTTTAATTTACATAAAATATTCATATATTCAGGGATTTCCCCCAGATTAAACTTTGGGGGAAACCCCAGGCCAGGTTACCAAGATAGCACTTAGTGAGTTTATTTTAATCATTTTAATCCCGTCCATCCCTCCTGATTATGTTCTTCATCCTTTAGTCGTTGTTTTAAAGTTAAAATATCTAACTTTTAAGGAAGTCACATAGCTTTCCCTTCATGTTTTTTGAATTTCTAATAACACAATCCTACTCCTTTTAGCAGAATAATTTTTGGCACTGGGGGAGATAAAAGCTTTGCATGAATTTGAGGCCTTTGATCTGTGCATTTGCTGCCTCCTGCTGGCCTGTGACACTGTTTTCCTTTTGGCTTTGTTGCACTGCATATTTCATGGCTTGTTTAAAGAATTTAACGCTTTTCCCCATCTGCTTTCACAAGCAGCCTTCTTCCAGGTTGCTTTAAAAAGATACACTCCTCAGGCTGATTTTAGTGCCTGTTTTTTTACACATATAATTAACGGATATTTGGGATTTCTTTTTCTCCACAAGTGCAGTTTTGGTTGGCAATGATATGTGCAGCCTGACGCTGTTTCGTTGATCGTGAATAGAGCATTAGTTTTCTAGATTGGTTCTTCATTGGTGTTGTAGCGTATTAAATGGATCATAAGAACTGAATCAGTGTGAAAAATCTGTTTAACACTGGGACAAATGTTTGTCCAGCAGCACTAAGTCCTGAGGAGCTGTTATAAATAACCACACATTTCATAATTCAATTATTCATCTTTCAAATTGTGAGAAACAAATTGTCCATACACATGCCACAAATAATGTAGCCAAGTTTGCTTCTCTTTTTCTGTTTGTATTGTAGTTTTTTTTTGTTTTACCTAACTGGGTTTTTTCTACCGTTTAGGTGTCTGAGTCTCTAGTTTTGCGAAATGGTGATTTCCTTGTGCGAGACTCCCTGACCAATGTTGGTGATTATGTTCTGACCTGTCGATGGGACAATGAGGTGCTCCACCTTAAGATCAGCAAAGTTCTGGTGAAATCAAATGAGACTAAGGTACGTCAACTTCTACCAGAGCAGGGATCTTTAAGCAAGAAAATATAAAGCAGTCAATGTGGAAATCTGAGATACTTTTTGTTACATAAAATGTGATTTTTTTTTTGTTCAAATTTTGTGATTTTTGTTTTTTAATCTTTCATAATTTTGTTACATTTTAAAAAGTAAAGCTTAGAGAAACAATGTTTAAGGCGACAATGAGGATGTAATAAGCATGAATTCAGAAGTGGATGGAACAAAGTATGCTTCAGCTAATTGTCAATAACTTGGACTGAATTCTAAAAATCTGACCAGGTGTATATTGCAACCAATTGCAGTGAATTTCTATTCCTGCATATAGACAATATAACCAGCTTGAATGGAAATGCTTGAAAATGAAGGAAGTTTAAGGACCTGCCTTTGTGGTTCCGTGCAGAATCCAGAGGAAAAAAAAACTTGTTTTGTGGACACAACACACTCAACACAATCAGACACAGCAGAAGCTAAAGATCAAAGAAATCTGCCACCTCCTGTGTTTAAACTGCTCAGGAAAACCACACTTGTAACTCATAGCATTAATGATGCATTTGTTGTCATCTTTTGGGAGTTTGCCCAGTGAGTCATTGTGTTCAACAACAGTGATATTATGAGACTATCTCATTAGCAACAGGCCACCACGTTAGGTCTGTTCTAAATGATCAAACTTCACCTTGTTTAGCTACTGATTTTAGAGTTCTGCAATTGGAAAGATTTTTTTTTTGCCAAGACAATAAATGTTTCTCTTTTCATTTGATATTTTTGTGTTTGTTGTCTTGTTATCTCTGTTAACTTGGTGCAGGTGTACAAAGCTGACCAGCTGTGGTCCTGTTTACTCTTTCTTTTGTATGTTTTACCAGCTATGAGATCATTCCAGTGCTATTATTGGAGGATCAAAAGAAACCACAGATGTTTTACTCACTTAATTAATAAAAGAATAGAATAAATGTCCTAAGCAAGTGTTCAAAGCACAACCTTCCTTCCTTGTCTTCCTCAGGTGCAATATATGTTGGAGTCAGACAGTTTCGACTCTGTTCAGGAGCTTGTGCGCTTTTACGTGGGCCAACGCAAAGCCGTCTCGCAGTCCAGCGGCGCCCACATCTACTGTCCCGTCAGCAGGACTCTACCTCTGCGCTACTTGGAGGCGACCTTCGCCCTGTCCAACAGCAAGCACAGCTCCGCCTACTCGCCGTCCAGCCAGAGGGGGGCGTACATCAAACGACGGAGCGTCACCATGACGGACGGGTTGACGACAGAAAAGATGATGCCTCACAGGTGAGGAGGGCGCAGACGCCGATGTTCTGTAACAGTTCTTTCTCTTTTGCAGCTTTGTGAAAAATGTTATTGATTTTTTTATGTTGCATACATAATCAGTGATTCAGACAGCCCCAGTCCAGTTGAGACACCGTTGGCCCCGCCTGAGCCAGAGCTGGAGCCTGTGTCCGAATGCAGGTTGTGTTTATGTGTGTGACAACAATGGTGTTGCTCTGGTTCCCTCCACACTCCTAGAGCCCCTTCACTTCACAGACACCTGTAGTACTTCCCTTTGTGATGAGAACTGTTCACTTCTGCATCCAGTGAGGCAAGTTTTAAACAGCATGCAGCTGTTTAAAACTTGATGAATCTACTAATGAGGAGCAGACAAGATTTTGGGCACAAAGTGCCTTTTTTTTTAGTTTTTTGACATTGTAACCATAAACTTCAATATACTTTATTTAACGCCCAATTATGAAATGGAGTAAAAACAATCCATGGTTAAACTTTTTTACTTACTTATGTGAAAAGTGTAGTATGCATTTGTTTTAAGCCCCTATGAATCAATACTCTGAGACCACCTTCCTGCAAATGTCTGCACGCTTTGAATGATCTAGAAAATAAAATCTTTGCCCAATCTTCTTTTTATCTTCAAACATCTTACTACCTGACCTGATCAGTAAAGCGTCACCACAGCGTGATACAGCTACTGTTTTGCTGTAGGGGTGATATTCTTAGGATGAAGTCCAGTTTGGCCTGTGAGCCAAAAGGTTTGACTTAGATCTCATTTGACTGAAATGGCGTGTTCTGCATGTTTGCAGTGTCCTACAAATGGCCTGAGGGAAATTACAAACACGAGTAATTATGGGTTTATTCTTGCTAGTCTTCCATGAACTTTAGATTTGTGAAGTTTATTAGTTCTAATGATCATTTTGTCAGATGCTCTTATCTAAGCTGTGTAACTCTGCAGCTCCTCCAGAGTTAAAATTGGCCTCTTGGCTGCATCTCCTCATGGTGGATAGCTTTTAGGATATTTTGGGCACTTCAGAAGACATTTGTTTGCACTTGATTTTATTTTGGTCTATCAGAGTAAAAGAGGTTGAAAATAAATGCAAACCAGACCTTTTACATTTTTTATATAAAACAATTGTATTGCTTAAAGGAATAATTAATATTTTCTCCTATTATTTTAAAAATCAAATTCATGTCTGCTTCTGTCTTGTTGTAGTTCATAAATAACAGAAATTATTGCGACCGTCTCACAAACTAAAACATTCCTTCTTCCCTCACCCTGTAAGAAAGAATATTGACATCCATAACAAGATGGCTCCTGTCATATAACGAAAGCTTTAAAATGCCGTTTGCAGCCCATCAACCATTCACCACCATAAAGACGCAATGCGCAATTGTGCGATGAGCATGGACCAGATTCAGGAGTACCGCTGCCCCTTGTCGCCTGTCGGGGAAACCCCGCTGTCTCCTGCGTATAGTGCTGGTAAGTGACAGACTCCGACACATAAATAATACATTGCCATCACACAGACGCCTTCTGCAGAGAATTGAAGGCTCGTCTCTCTTTTTATCCAGTCACCAGGCAGAGAGCCCACTCAGGCGGACGGGCCCTGGCTGTTGTCCTTCCCTCCCCCGTGATGCGCCGTTCCAGCGACCCTCAGCTCAGCCCCTTGGATGGCAGCACTCCCGCAGAATATCCCACGCAAACTTTTCATTCTGTCCACTCCTCGCCTGCCCATCATTCTGCCTATCAGTCGCAGTCCTCAGAGACGGCTGGAAGTTACTGTGACCTCAGACCCTGCCCCTGCGGCCCGCCCAAACCCCCAACTAAGAGCTACGTAGAGCGACTGCGAGTTGAAGAATTGAGGAAAGGTGAAGGCAGAGAAGGAGATGGGACATCTGTTGCCCCATTGGTGGAGTCGACCTCCTTATTCAGGCCATCCAGGTACATCCAGGAGGAGGTTTTGGGTTAACAGGCAAAATCTATGGCTATTGTCTTTCTTAGTGCAGAGAAACAACAAAAGAATAATGAAGTAAAATCCAAGCCTTTTTTTAACTTCACGTTACATAATATAATATGCATTCTTACTGGATATTTAAGAAGACAAGACTTGTGCTTTCGTTTTGTAATGCCTATAAAAAGAGAGAATCATTGTTCATAGCTTGTTCCTGAAATCAATGCAAACAAAATTATGCAAAATTTTACAGTGTTGTATTTTGAAAAAATTCAGGTGACATTTGATTGACATGTAGAACTAAGTAAAAACCAGGAATACTTATGTTTTCTTCACTCAGTGACAGCTTCAATATTCATGAGTATGTGCTTTGTGTATTCAGTGATTATAACTTATCTAGAGGTCACTACAGTCATGCTAGAAAACGTCCTGAAACAGTGTCATGAAAGATGTTTAAAGATGCTTATGAACACATATTCCTTAATATAGAAAAGGCTGCATTTTGTATATTAAAAATAAGTTTTGACAAATAGACTTGCAATATTTAATATTGATGGTCTGTTGCTAAACCGTCAATAGCTCATAGTTTAATGTGTCAGTGCATACCTTATGGACAAAAGCTACTCTCCATAGAAAATACTCTGGATTTATCTTGCAATGATCTATTTTTTTAATATTTGGAACAGATTAACTCTTTAAAGATCTGGATGAATTCAAAGCCAAACAGCTGTATGGGTCGCAAAATTGTGTAACCTACTTTTCTCCACATTTTTGCAGCAGCATTCGCTGCTCTCCGAGTCCTGTCATGGTCCATTATTTCCTAAATCCCTGAAACACTCCCTCTGCAGGTATGAGTCTAGTCTACTTCCTGCTGAAAATAAGCCTCTGGAGATGTTAGTCCTGAAGAGAGTCAAAGAGCTGCTGGGTGAGGTTGATGCCAGTACCGCAGCTAAACACATCACACTCATCGACTGCAAGGTATGTATTCATATACAAGCAGTTTGCACACACACACACACACAAAAATACTGACACAAACTTGCATGCGTAATTAAAGGTGCAAACAGAAACAAGCTCACTGCAGCTGGCATGACAGAAAATATAAGTTTTATAATATATGTATATCTATTGTTCTGGTTCAGGTTGCTAGAATATTAGGTGTAACGACAGAGATGCAAAGGATGATGGGAGTGTCCTCAGGGTTGGAGTTGTTGACTTTACCACATGGGCACCAGCTGAGACTTGACCTGCTCGAGAGGTACATTTCTTTCCCCCACTTGCCTTTTTTCTGTCTGTGCAAAAATATTTAAAAAACTTTAACTTTTCTAAATTTTGTTATATTGCAATATTATTTTGGGATTTTCTGTGGTAGGCCAATATGGAGGACCAAAATGGCAGTTTTGGTCCTCCATATTGGCCAACACAAATTATATATGTAGAAATAAAAATAAAGCTAATGAGGGCTGAATACTTGTTCGTTTTTAGATGTATTATTTAATTTTTAAAAATAATTGCTCATTTTCCTTCAACTTCATAATTATGCAGTACTTTCTGTTGGTTTCTATTGGTGTTTTGTTGTTGTAATGCAACAAAATGTGAAGAAAATTAAACAGGAAAAGTGTTGTATAAACATTTCAAACATGGCTTTGCCTTATAATCTTCTGTTTTTCTATCAGAACCTCATTTTTAAAATTTTTTTTTCAGGTTCTATACTATGTCTATCATGATGGCCGTGGACCTCCTTGGCTGTACAGGAAGTACAGAGGAGAGAGCGGCCCTGCTCCATAAGACCATCCAGTTAGCAGCAGAATTGAAAAGTAACCTGGGAAACATGTTTGGTTTTGCAGCTGTGATGAGAGCCCTGGAGATGCCACAGGTGAGTCATCTATCACCGTCACTAGCGAGGATATCAAGGAATTCCATTTTTGCAGAAAGTCCAGCATGGTTTTGATTTCTTGCTTCAGATTTCCCGCCTGGAGCAGACGTGGGTGACTTTACGTCAGAGACATACAGAGGGCGCTATTCTGTACGAGAAGAAACTCAAACCATTCTTGAAAAACATGAACGATGGCAAAGGTGCGCAGTCAGCTAGTAGCTGTTTGGTTAGAGGATGTTTATTTTCTCAACTGAACTCCAAGCCTGTGTTTTTCCTCCAGAGTCCAGTCCCATGACCAGCACCTCCTTCCCCCACATCCTCCCAGTCCTGTCTCTACTGGAGCGAGGCGCTGCCGTCGGGGAGGTGCTCGAACCCTGGGAAAGCTCTGAGGCCGGCGTGGACGTGGTAATGCACCACCTAGAGGCTGCACGTACCATTGCACATCACGGGGACATCTACAAATCAACTGCTGAGACCAAACTAAAGGGTGAGACTTCCACGTTAACCCCAGGAAGACAGATTGCAGCTCGATCTGTGATGATCAGTGTGGTCAAAACTTAGAAACTTCCTAGTGGTTTTATGTGAATTAGATGCTTATTTTCTGAACACTTTCTGTAAATAAGCTGGGTCACAGAACCACTGATCTGGTGTATTGATCCCATGCATATGGTTACTATGTTTGGTTCATTGATCCAAATAATGTGTTTTTGGATCCGTGTTTGATGCCATTACTGCCTTATTGAACAGCCTGTCAATAGCTTTTAGCTAACATCTACAGTTTGTATTATAACCACCAATCGATCACCGTGACCCTTTTATTAGAAAGGGTGAATCCAATCATTAACATGTTTAACTTTAAACCATTGCTGTGTTTGGGAACATTTTTGTTTTGTAGGTGGTTTAAAGTTTAGTATTATTTTTATCATTCAGTGTTTGTGTTGGTAAATGATGCTTACTGGCTACTTTTATGTGATCTGTATCTAACAAGTGGGGGAATACAAGCATGTAAGTTATTACTATTACATTACAAGCTTTAAATAAGCTTTTGTAAATTAGACTTTAAGTGAATTCAGTTTATTTGAATACTGTCAGTTGCATCTAAATACATTTAAAAGTTCTTTCAGGATCTTGACACAAAAAACAGGTTCCATCCAAATTCAGTTACACCATTTTTTCTAATTGGTGGCATCTCTTGTAAAAATTTGAAAAATAATGTAAAATATATTAATCTTTTATCACAGTATCATAATCTCATCAATATACAGTGCCATGGCAACGTGGTTATGCTCTCGTTGTGTTTACCATACTGCTTATCGTTTTTCTGTCAGATTTTGTTCAGATCATCAATTTTATATCAGACAGAAATAATGCAAATAAACATAAAATACAATTTCAAAATGTTGATTTTGTTTATCAAGCTCATTGAGCCTGTAATGAGCTTTTACAAGGTCATAAAAGAGCACAGAATAACATCTAAAACAGAAGCAGGCTTCACTGGTATCAGTCGGTGTTTGTGATTCAACAACAGGAGAGAAACTGGGCAATAATAGCTTCCATGTGTTTAAAGTGGAACACAGCTGGAACACAGCACAACACAGCTGAGCACAAAGAACCCAATGAGCCATCTCATTTGTCAGAATATCTGACCACTAGTTCATGGCTTCAGGCTCCAGATGTTTTAGGTCATAACAGAACACCGATACAAAGCCAGTTTTTGAATTGCTCATGAAAGTAAAATGGATATTTTTAAGTGGTTTTGTCAAAGTCTAGACTTAAATTTGATGGAGATATAGCAATACGACAAGGCTGGCTTTGGATGTTTTTAAAATTAATAAACTGGAAAACTGCCTTTTGAATTTACTCTGGTTATATTTTGTGTTAAATTTTGTTTAAACTAAAATATTTAGATGTGACAAAAAAACATAAACAGAAGAAATCTGTAAGATAAGAGGAAGATTTATTACGTCTTATGTCTTAATCAAGCATGTCAAACTATCAAGGCTTCTTTTTCAAATCGTTGCAATTTTACTTATTAAAAATTGTAAAATTGGGCTTAAACAAATCAGATTTGAGATGTTTCCTCAGTACTTATAAAGATTATTAACCTATGTGACCATCTCAACAATGAGATTTTAATGGTGTCCTTCCACAGAGTGCTTTCACTGAAAAAGTTGCAACTAATCCTTTGTTTGTTCTGCGTCAAAGTTTTTTGGATGCAGAACTTTGATTATAGTACCAAACAATCAAGAGTCTCTTTCTGTTTAGCTTTGATTGTCTTTAAATACCATAGTTACAATAAAATCTTCATTGAATACGCTTATCACTTCTCCTTTTCAGGACTCCAGGAGCGAGCCGAGATACACGAGGTCTTCCAGACTGAGTTTCAGATGCGTCTGCTGTGGGGCAGCCGTGGGTCCGAGGGCAACCAGTCAGAGCGCTACGAGAAGTTCGACAAAGTTCTCACAGCTTTGTCACACAAACTGGAGCCTCCTGTGCGCCACAGCGAGCTATAGCATCAGCCCTGAAACTCCAGATCACCAAATCACTCTTGTTGCACTTACCACTCACAGTGGTATGGTTTTATTTTGTGTCGGAAGTGGGGATGATGATGTGAAAGAAGCAGAAATGAATGAGGAGGCAGCTAAAGTGTACGAGGAGATTTCTTTACTTAGAACAAGGGTGGCACTCACTGTGGAAATGAAAAAAAATTGTGTGTACCTCCCTGTGGACTAACCTGCTAAAATATTTAAATCTGAGGGAAAAGCTGTTCGATGGGAACATGTGTACGGTGGGCTCTGAGGGCCAAACGAAGCTGTGAAATTTGGCTTCGCTCCAGTAAAACTCAAACGTATGACTGCTGTCACAAACTATAGCCAAGATAACGTAACCTTTTACATAGCTCTCGAGATTGTTTAGTCTGTGTGAGTATGCGTGCATCGATAAGCCTACTCCTCCATTTTTGTTTCTGTTCTTTTATTTATTAGTTTTTTTTAATAATATCAAAACACTGTGGCCACTTCTACATGAAACTCATGAATCTCTTAGTGCTAATCACGAAGGAACCCTGCTAATAAAACCTCATTTAATATGGATCACGCAATCCCATCTAGTCCTATTAAAAATGTACCAGGCATGCATTAATAAATGGAGATTTAATGCAACAACTTGAATGTGAAAGCTCAGTGTGGACAAAGTGACCTTTCGTCTTATCTGGCTGGTTAATATATTTGATATTGTGGATTGTGGATCATGTACTCAAAAAACAGCTAAAAGCAGCATCATGAAGAAGACTAACTGAGAATGTATTCATTTTAAATTTAATTAAAGCAATGTTTCACTTATTTGGGAGCATTTATGAACATGTTACAGTTTGCAAAGCTTGCCAAAACAGTTGATGCATGCGGCTGTAAATGTTGCACCAAGTTTAATGTTGCTTTAAAAACAATTTAAACACACGTGTCAAATATATGAAGTACTGAAATGATCCTGTGATGATGTACTGTTTATGTGGAGAAATGTTAATGAGACTCAGAAGGCAGAGGAAGTACAAATCCATCTCAGCAAATAAGTTAATTTGTTTTTGTAATCCAGTTCAAAAAGTGACAGATTTTGGATCTGTCCACTAAACTTTTTCACTAAAAAGGTTTGTGGAAGGAAAATGTATAAGAAAAAAGAAGATAAGACGCAGGGATATTTGCAGTTTTTTGGAGTTGGATGTAATCTGTGACTGGACTGAGTTTTTCGCTTCAGATAATAGTTTCTCAATAAGCACACAATGGCAGGCATTGTGTGTCTTGAGAAGGTTGCTGAACAAAACGATGTGGCCCACAAACTGCAGCATTCATCTGTGTAAAATGTGGTGTTTTCTCCTAGGAAAAATTTTATACGCTGCCTTGAGCTTGATGATGCAATTTTCCTGCAGGTGTGCGGTCCAAATCCATTTAGTGGTTTAGATACATGGCCAGTTATAATAGTCCATTCTCAACATGTTATAGTGGTTATCAGATTTTGCTGAGTAACCTTTTTCTCAAACACTGGATTATGAACCAATGTCACTTTTTGAATTAAATTACAGAAATGAATTCATCTTAAGATAATTTTGTTAAATTAACTGTATGTCATGTTTAATTTATGTTTAGCTTGAATGATGGCTGTATGTTTTTCAATTTATGTTTCAACAATAGAGCTAAAATAATTGGAACAACATCTGTTTTATTTTAAAGTATTTTTGCTGTATACTGGTCTGAGAAGGCTGTCGGCTTCTCTCAGAGCTATGCAATCGTTTCAGCTGGGAACTCTCAAGATATTTAAGGAATTTTACTTTTCAAATAGGTATTGGAGATATCACATCAGATATCAAATCAACTTTTTCCTGAAAATGTTCCATCTACCCCACAGTGGTGTATTTGAACTTTTCTGTGGACGTTGGATCCATGACCTATTCTGGAGATTTGGTGCCATGTGCCACTTCCAACAGGAGAGGGCGCACTTTAGTCAGCAATTTTAAATAGGAATAAAGACATTACACAGTGGCAGGGAGAAATTACACGGATCTTGCTTGTTTTGTGACCAAGAGGATACCTACTGGTTTAGGTTTCACTGACATGATGATGATGTGAAGTGCTTTTATTTGTATGAAGTAGACAAAAAAAAAAGTCAAGAAATGATTCAGGACTGATCTCATGTTTTTTTTGTACTGTACATAATGATTCACTTTTTTTCAAATAAAACAAATGCTTGTGTGGATGCATTTGATTCTTGATGATAAGAAACATAATAAAATGTAAACATTGATAAAATCAGTTATTCAAAAATTTCCTTAATATTCTAATCTGATGTCTTTAGTAAGACATCAGATTAGAAAACATTTTTGAGGTAGTCCATTGCTGTCATTGTCCTCATTACTTAATAACATGGTAAAGGTGTATCAAAAATCTGTCAGATCAATGCATACTTTGCATACACAAGCACTCATAATTTTAGAAACATCCATTCTTCAATTTTGATATATTGAGCTATAATTTATTGGAATCACTTATTTCATGACCATTATGAGAGTTAAAACTTAATGCTATTAATAGATAAAAGGGATATTTCTTTTTACAGCTATGCTTGAGATTAAACCCTACAGACAGAAGACAAATATAATAGCAGCTCAGTGTATTGGCGCAGTACCATAAATAATACCAATACCATAATTTCTTCAGATGATGTGATCCTGAAAATCATTTATAAAAAAATAGTTGGGAATTGCTGGATTGTTTAACTAATGTTGTCATCCATAGTGGCCTCCGTGTTTTATTTAACAAAATCTATTTTTTTTTACTGCATCTGAGACATTTATCTCTAAAACAAATTAAATCTATGGGCAGGTATAATGAAATTCAGAAGATACGTCTGATTTAAATGAATTCAAATTGTGTTTTTTATGATGAGGGTGAACCATCACTGCAAACTACCAAAAACTTTATATTGCACTAGTATTCACTCATCTGTCTTCATACACATACACTGAATTGAGTGAAGCAGTTAATACAGTCTGGAATGCACAATACAGGCCAGAAGATGGCGACATTCCCTTTTAAAAATGAGCCTCACTGCCTGTATGTTACAGCCATAGTCTTCACTTATATCTCCTCTCAGGTGGATGTAGATGCACTATTTGCTGCTAATCAAACATTTAGTTTTGTAGTTGGTTTATGCACAAATGTGGACTTGATTTAATCCTCTGTCTGTTTTGAAAGGTAAAAGTGCATGAAACAAACGTATCAAATAAAGCAGTCATGCATTGAGCGCATGCGTGCTCTGTGAATCCTCACACACTGCTTTGCAGATAGAGCCATGGCCAACGCAGTGGGAGGGAGAATAGACAGATGGAGTGTGTGTGATGAGTGCATATAGATGCACATGTGCCCCTGAGTACTCTTGTGCACTTGTGCATAAATGTGTGCATTTGTTAACTTGAGTTCAGAAGTGTATCATGGTCATTGCAGAATTTCTGCTGAATTTCTTTACACCATCTGCTAGAGTGCAGAGCAAAACTATTCATACCATTTAAATTTCTCACGTTTTATATAAATTGTTTTCAGAATAAGCACAACTGCTTATGCGTTACGTGGGTGTTGCTGTTTTATTAGACAATCAATAAGAATTGTGAACATTAAGGCATGGAGTGGATAGGTCCGTGGAGAAGTTAAAACAGGGGTAACTTCTAAACCAATGTCCTATAATTTAAACATCTGACAGTGTACTCTGTAATTCATCATCCCAAATGAAAAGAGTATGATTCAACTGCCGGTTTGGCAAGAGGAGCAGAAATCAGAGAAGCTGCCAAGAGATCTACAGCTCAGGCAGGAATATCTGTGGACAACAAAGATATTACTTACAACTTCCACAAATCTGACATCTATGGAACAGTGGCAAGAATATTGCCAGGTCTAGATACAAAGGCATGTGGGAGACACACCAAATAAGAAGGTTCTTTTGTTTGATTATATCAAAACACAACGTTTTGGCCTGCATGCACAAAACCATAGGTGTAATCATTTTTGTATTTTCTTTGTCTTTGTATTATTGTCCTTAAGACTTTGTTGGACTTTAACTGTTTGTTCAATCCAAGCTTGACTAAATAGTCGTGGTCTCTATTTGTAATCTCTGAGATTTCAATAAATGTTCATCAAAGGAAGAAACCTAAAACTTTTACTCATTTTGAAAACACCATACCCAAAGTGAAACATGGCAGTGGATGCATTATGCCACTGCCATAAGGTAGAGGAAAGTTGATCAGAGTTGATGGGAAGATGGATAAAGCTAAAACCAGGACAATAATACTGCAGGGAAACTTGTATAAGGAGCTGCAGACTGGATTGGAAGCTCTCCTCTATTTGTACTAAAGAAAATTTAAAGGCATCATTTCCTTCATTAAAAATTCCAATAATGTATCTGGCTGCGATATGACAACATTTTATTCAGTGTAACTCATTGTAAAATGGCACTAATGTATTTAATCAATACCAGAAGAAAGATGAAAAGAAGCTTCACCAACAATAGAGTATCAAGCATGATGGGACTCCCCAGACAATAAGATATTATCCTTTTCTTCTGTCCCCCTTTTTTGTACAGTTCCATAGGCGTAACAAGTTATGGATGTAATCTCTAAGAGGATTCTCTCTGCTTGGTATCATGGTACATGTTAATTTCAGCTCTTTATTTTTCATATGGAAACCAGAGAGACCAGAGATCTCCCGAGCATGCCAGCCAATCATAATCAATTCACCCGTAATCCCCCCCTCAAACCTCCTTCTATAGCTAATCTGCCATGTTGGTCATTGTCATCTGATCATGTGTGACCTTGGCTGCTCTTTAGCTGGTGCAGGCAGTGTAGCAGCAAACGTACATTACCAGGGTGTTAAGTTTTAGTTTTTGTGGTTATCAGGTTTAACCAAAAGTGATGTCCGATAATCAGATGAGATGTAAATGGCAATAGCATCTTGTTTTTAGTTTAAGATTAAACAACTTCATGAAATAAAACTTAGTTAAATTTGGAACAACAGACTAAAGTTTTGTCCCCTAATTTGGTTTCAGAATCACTTAAATGAAAGAAAGTAAATGTAAATGTAAAGCGTCTTCCATTACAGCTGTGCAAGAACTTCAGAGCAGCTTAGCAAATGCGACATGACATGCAGCAATGGTGTACTCATTCAGGGGCGATTCACTTCACATCCATGAAACCTACAGCCATAAATATCCCGTGTTGTATCCCTTTGTTTTCATTTCAGCTCAGTTCAAGCAGAAACAAAAATAAAATGATTATGTCTTTATTATTTTCTAAAACTTTCGTTGCAGCCTCAGCTGTCAGTGGGCCTGCCTTACCCTACCCTCGCCCCCGCCACGCCTAGCTCGATCTGTCTGTGCTTGCTCCTCATTAACACATGAATACAGACGAGGAAGGGGCCTGCTATGGCGTGGACACCAACAGAAGGCAGCAGATTTGCAATTCAAACTGCTGACCATCAACACCCCCACCCGTCTCAACTCCCGCTTCATCTCCGGGATAATCGGAGGTTCAAACTGTCTGCAGGATGATTGATAATGTGAGTAAGAAGGGCAAGACGATCTGAGTGGACAGATGTGGTTTCACTGTTTTACATCATACTTCTGCTCACTTTACAAAATCAGAAGGTTTTGTCATCAGAGCAATGGACTTAAATTGTTGCAATTATTAATATTTTGTCATATTAAAGAAAAGAAAATGGTCCCATTAAAAATGAGTCTGCAAGAACCTGATGTTGAGCTTTGACATTTGGCTTTCAGATGAGACATGACAGGAACTAGAAAGCTCTACTAAGGTGGTAACACAAAGCTGGAAAAAAACAACAACTTTTGTGTGTAAAATTTGGAGCAAGTACTGACAAAATTACAGAAAGGGTCACAACAAAAAACTGAAAAATGTAAATTATCCATCACAATCAGGAGACAATGCTTGGGACCAAGTGGTGAATAATCAGAATGATATTAAATCATCAAAATTTCCTAACCATGCAAATCATTTCCATAGTGGAACACAAGTTTCAACCCACTGATAAAATGGTAACATGTGAGGTTATATCACCAATCTTCTGTGGAGAATTTCATATTTTATAATTCAACACCTATTGTTTACTCCACGAGCGTTTGCTTTCAATTTTGGCCCATTTCTCCTGACAGAACTAGTGTGACTGAATCAGGTTTAGAGCTAGTTTTGTTTCGACATGCCTTTATAGCTCTGTCCATACATGTTTTATAGGCTTGGAATTGGGATTTTCTGATAGCCATTTAGAAACATTGACGTTGTTGTACTCCAGTCACTTTACAACTTATTTAGCTGTTCATGTTCATGGTTTTTTTAATATTTCAAAATAATGTTATTTTTGTCATGATGGCATCTACTTTGTAAGGTCATCAGTCCTCCTATCTAAAGCATAACACATTCACACAATATGATGCTGCCACCTCTGTAATTTTCAGTAAGGAATGGATAATTGCTTTATCTAAGTGCAATAAAGACAAAGACAAAAACAAGCAAACAAACAAACACAAAACGGAAGCTCCCCTCTACATTCTGAACGAATTATTCAAATGATTATGCTCTATAGTATCTTTACAAATACTTTACGTTTTTCTTGTAAAACGACTCAATGAAAAGGGGAATTCAATGTTTGATCAATAAAATGTATATCACGAATCTGATATTTAACACGTAAAAAAGCCATACCTTATTTTACTCGAAGAGAAAATGAAAATTAAATGTCCTTCAAATTGATGGTAGCCATGGTTACAGAACACTGACTGAACACGTTACTTCCGCCTTAACCTTCCGTCACTTCCTGCATGTGCGGACAACATGGCAGCCCCCGTTGCTGTTCATCTGGAGTTTGGGTAGGTACATTTTAAACTTTTTTCGATTATTTAGACAGTATGTGTTTAGTTTTCTGAAATTGACACACTTATATGTTCACTGGGAATATATTATTCTCCTAATTCTTGACTTCCTTCGGGTGTTTAACGCTTCAACGAGGCAGAAAGGAGCAGAAAACAGTCCGGATACCTTGCAGATACATTTTCTCAGAGCAACAACATAACAGAACATATTGCCTATATGGACATTTTGCAAGTCAGCTAATCTTTGCATTTCAGTCGAATCCGTCCAGTCTGCACATACGGTCTCTCAGCTTTTAATGGAACAGATAATTGTGCTTAATGAGCCCTGCAGAGAAGCATCAGCACTGAGAGACTGCTGAGAAGCACCGGAAAGACCTCAAAGCAAACTCTCATTTAAACGAAAGTTGTGAGATTCCACTATGTTTTGACTCCATTCGTTCAGGTTGTTGAAATTATATTCTGGAAAAACCTTGAGCACAAAACATAAGTTAGTGCCAATCTGCCAAAAGCCTGTTTAATTCGAACAAAATTGACTCAGTCTGGAATATTTTATTAGTTAAGAAAAATTAGCTAAAAAAATAACAGTCTTAACTTAGTATGCGGTCATATGAAGATAATAAAGTTGGAGATGTTTTAAAAGATGACCTTTGACACATTTTGATATGTTATTCCTTTTTAACTGCAGATGTGTGTTTTATTGACAATATAAATGTATAGTAGCATAAAGACTTTATTAAATATTTTAAAGGTTTTGCTAATATGTTTATTTAAAAATGTATGGAATATATTTTATGCTCACCGATCTATAACAGAATCAAATTACAAAATATATGAATAAATGGTAGTAGTGGTAGTAGATGTACAGTTGCTCACTTTATTATGTTGGTCACATAGCAGTGATTACCATAGTTTCCATTGAGCCACTTACCCTTGTAATGAATGTTAGCACTTTTTAGAAAGGACTCAGTTTCATGAATTGCATCTATTCCCTCCTTATGGAGAGTGACTGTCTATATAAAATTATTCAGGCATGATGTCTCCTCTTACGAGTTCTTTTAAACTTTTCAATCATTCTCTCGGTCTCCATTGGAGCTCAGTTATGATGCAAGGTAAGAATTGAGGGTCGTCTTTGATGGAAGAGTGACAGGCGCTAAGAAAGATTATCAACTGGTTACTGGAAAAACACTGCTTCACTTTGGCTGCATGCTTAACATGGCAAGAATTAAGTTTTGTCAGATTAGACGTGGCAGCTAGAAATAGAATTTTAATGAAATAAAATTCATAAAAGTTGTAATTAATGAAATAACAACAAAAAAAGATTATGTAACTTGCAGTCCAATCCAAAATATTTGAATGGGGTTTCTCTCAAGGCTGTAGTCATTCTTGTTCCTTGTACACCTATTTAACACACATTTTTCTTCCACTCAACTTTCTAATAGTGTGTTGGGACACTTCATTCTGTAAAACTAGAGCTTCTTTTGCAATTACCTTTTGTGGCTTACCCTTATAGAGCAGGCGTGATTGCCTAGTCAGAAATCTCCATAATTATGTATGGAATTATGCAATATTCCTTTAATTAAAATCCTGGTTTAGTCCTTATTTGTTATTTAAACTTCCAGAAAAATGTGTCTTTAAGTTTTTGATGTATTTCAGTTTTATTATTAATATTTAACTCCTGGTTCTTTTCTTTAGAGGAGGAGCAGAGCTACTTTTTGATGGTGTCAAGGAACATAATGTGACTCTACCGAGCCAGTCTGAACCATGTGAGTACCACTTGTCACCTTAAAATACAGCGGTTAGAACTAGAAAGAAGTCATCCAGTTCATATAAAACCTAGCTTTGACCTGGCCTTCTGTACACTTGCTTAGGGTTATGATGCATCTTCATGTGTATCAGAATGGATCAGTTGTTATTGTTTTCTATGTCGCAATAAGCAGCTTCCACATCTGCTAGAGATTTGTTGCCTGTGGATACTTTTCAGTGTTGTAATTGCTACACAGTTTTCCTAAATAAGTGAGCTTTGAGTTGAATCATTTGATTGTACGACCTGTATGTTTAGATAAATTTTCCTGCTTGAAAGAGAACCTTCACCTCAGACTCAAAGCTGTCTTTTACAAAATGTTTTGCCTAGTATATATTGACTCCATCCATCTTTCCATCAACTCTAACCAGTTTTGACTTTCCCACAGCTTGATGCTCCTATCATGTTTCACTACGAGAATGGTACATTTAAGGTGATTTTTAGAATTAGTTTTCCACCAAACATAGTGTTTTCCATTATGTTTGGTGGAAAACAAACATAGTGCAATGTTTGTTTTCCACCAAAAAATCTAACTTTGTTAGATTGAGCTAAAAAGATCAATCTAACTTGACCTGAGAAGCTTTAAAAAAATAAAAAATCTTGCTTATAAAAAAAGCTATTGAATATACTGGGTATTTCATTTAGGGATCCGATGTAAAGGGATTGATCCTTTACATTGCATACTACAATTTTCATATTTTAGTTGCAAAAAAAAGCAAATAGGAAAATAATGCGTCTTTTTCTATCCATTTTACTATCATAGAATACTTCATGTGAGTCAATCATAAAATCCCATCAAAACCCATTGATTGTTCTTATAACATCAAAATACTAAAAAGTATGACATGATGCGAGTACTGAGAGGCCATGTATGTTGTCAAAAGACCAAATACCATTCAGTTCTCAGTCAAGCAAAAACATTTTTGTCTCCCAACATCAAAATAAGATTTTACTTTCACATGAACTCCCAAGTTCACACATATATGTTGTAATTATAACTAGATGTAAAAGGGGGTAAAACAATAATAAAACATTCTACTGAGTGATTTTTGTCTGTGTTGAGGACAAATAGGAGGAATACGCGCCTTTGCTCTTTGGCTAAACAATGGCTGTTCATGCAGGGTGCTGATGTTACCACGACAGCACAGAGACAAAAGTTGACCAGAACAGGGAATGTCTGACCTTGCTCCACCAGCTGACCTGTAGGTCTCTGTGTGTGTTTTTGTCGGGATCTTTGTTTCTTTTCAGTAATAGTATCTCAAATTCTACATTTCAGGCAGGCATTATAAACATTTAAAAAAATTTTTGCCTGAGCTTTTGCTGGTTTTGAGCAGACATCCAGCCTGGCTGTGTTGGCTCTCTGATATCTGAAAATATCCTTAACCTATATATCTGAGGGTGCGTATGTGTGTGTGTGTGTGTGTGCTCATATGAGCACAGAGGGGGGATGCAGTGAAGGTTGATATAATTGGTTCTGAATCCTTCGTATTTCTTTTTTGACCCCGACCAATGATTGATGACCCTCAACTGAAAGACCCGTCCCCCCTCTTGTTTGCACACATACACACAACAAAACCCCTATAGCCAGAGGATCCCCCCAATTTTTTTTCCGTTTTGTCTATTACATCAGTAGATATATGGAACCCCATTCCTCTCCTTCCCCCCTGCACACACCTCACATGACGGTTGTAATCGTATTAAAACAGAAAAGCCAAAAATGGAGTTGAATAAAGCGCGTTCGCAAAAGAAAAGGCTTTAGAATTAAATAAACATCAAAATGGCGCCTTTTCGCTCCCCTCCCCTTCTACACAGCTGTATCCCAGGGTGCACTGGGATCTTGTGACGCATGTTCTCCTCTATCAAATGCGTCTGTTTTCCTCTACCTGCACTGCAAAGTGTATTTGAAATTGCTCAAAGCTGAGCCTCTTGCTGTTATTTTATTTCACTTAGCTGCCTGTTGTTAAACCTATATGACATTTTAGAGGCGTTTATATTTCTTTTACAAAAAAAGCTAACCAGATTGTGGACACTTTGTTTTTATTGTGCAAATATAATATGCTTGTCTGTGTTTCCTTAAAGACAATACAAAAAAGGAGGGCAAACAATAACAAGATAAAAGAGGGGGAGAGAAACTTTCATGTCCGGAGGGGTAGTGTGTGTGTGTGTGTGTGAGAGACGAAATGAAAAGGTAAATGGGAGAGAGTGAATAAGAGGTAATGGTGGAGAGAAATCCTAACAGTCAAAGGCAGAGGGCACAAAGGAGGAGTTATGATGGGTACAGTGATTGCTTCTGTTTTTAGCCCCGTAGAAGTGCAGGTCAGTAACCACCCGTTACTGTGAGTTTGTGTATGTGTGTGAGAAAAAGTGTGAGTGTGCATTGGCTGCGAAACATGGTCTCTTTTATTCATATGGAAGTGATTATAAACTATCATGCAGTTCTGACCGGACAGACGGCACTTTAGCTAACCTGAGTCTGAGGCTAGACGGCCAAATAATCTGCTGTGTGTGTCGTCCTCAAATCTGCAGAGACCAGACAGAGGCAGGTTTTAAGAGCAAAGATGTATTTAATATGTTCAATATTTTATTTTGAATCAACAAAACCCAAATCCCACTGAGTCCAGGGTAAAATTGGATTTAACCTTGTTTGACACAAATACAAATATATCTAAGATTTTGTTTTGCATTTTCTTAAAATAATTTAATAAAAAAATTTCTAACTATGAACTAGTCTCTGCTTGTTCTCCATCTCCTCACTAACGCCTTCCTGCTGCAGCCTCAACCTGCTCCTCACACCTGAATCCCTGTCCTCCTCCTCCTACCGCTGTATTCCTCTCCTCTCTTCATGTTCGTTCCCTCTCTCCATGTTTGAACCCCTCTTCTCCTCTGTTCTTTTGCGTGAAGCGCTCAAGTTCAGCGATTGAATTTGATTTAACCTGCGTGTGTGTGCGGCTACCTGCAACTGTAGACCTGCGGTCGAGCGATACTTAAGTGAGTCGCAGATTAATACACAGTTATCAAGCAAAACCCATCTGAGAATTGTGGAAATTATCGTTGTTTTCTTTGCTTGTCTGAGTATCTGTCCTCCTCCTCTTATAAGATACATCTGAATACTCCTACACCACATTAAATGTTAGAGGGAATGGTAGCTGTAACCATTATGCATTCACAGTTGCTGTTTTAGTGGAGATTTGTCCTTTAAGCCCTGCTTCCATTGCTCAGTCTAAGCGAGGCTCAGCCTATTGTTGAGACAAGGTCAGTCTGATTGTTGACGAGGTCAGACTCATAGAAAATGCAGGCGTGGCTTATAATTAAACTAAATGGAGAAACCTTGCATTTAATATGTAGCAAAAATTCAGCTTCAAAATTTTATTTCTTTTTCTTTCAAAGGAAAGAAACATGAAATTATTTAAAAATAGTAAATAAAAAAATTATTTCAGTTGTTTTTATATATAATTTTTATGAATTTTAACTCGTTAAATTAAAAAATTAAGCCTATATATATTCACATTCATAGAGGTTTGGTTTGACTTCTGCATTTAAAATAAATGATATTTGTGTTGCTGTTGACAGTTTGTTCTAGACAACCTTCCCCCTTGCAACCAGCATTCCCATTTTTCCCCCCTCCTCTACTTACATTCATAAATATACATACATGGCGCAGAGATTCGTGCACCCCCTGCCCCACCTGGTGCCTCTAGTCGCGTCACATCGATCAGGAGGCTGGAACCATGCACCTTGACCTCCAACCCCTGACCTGCGACCTGCGTTGTCTGCATGTGTTTGGGTTGCGTTTGTGTGTGTGTGACATAAATCTGTTTTCTGCAGCCACACTGCTGGGATCTTGCTTTTGTTCTTAGGGATAAAGGAAATGTTAAAGTTTTAGAAGATGGCGGCTAAAGGTGTATGCTTTGGAGGGAGTGTGATGGAAATGTGTGTTTGTGGTTTGCAGGGGACATGAAGCAGCTGCTGGTTTGGATCCAACGGAACCTGCTGAAGGAACGGCCTGAGCTCTTTGTCCAGGGAGACACAGTGTGAGTGCACTTGACATACACTTGATCTGCAGACATTGGGAGCCTAAATACTCTCCACTAAAACATCATTTCGGGAATCTTATGTTAAAAACACACATTTTATTGCAGGACTTTGTGTTTTTGACCATTTTTTCCTGCGTGATTTGGTTTCAAGTTGGAGGCCTCAGTGACTTGATAACGTCACACTCATGTTTGTGCTGGTGTGTGTGAGGCTCTCTGCAGTGTTATAAGACTGGCTGACTTTTACAGCTGCCTTTGTTCGCCACTATTTATAGCACCATCTAACCAATGAATGGAGAAAAAGCTGGCCTACCTACAAACCTCACCAATTAGATTAAAGCTGGACATGTTGGCCGCTTACATTTCCTTTTTTTATCCAAAACCCTATCATTTAGATCTATTTTAAGGCGTGGACACTTGAAATTCTTGCTTTGTCCTTGATTGTTTTGCATGGTTTTTTTTGTTTTTTTGTGAGTAGGGGTGTGTGTGTGAGTGTGTAAGTGTAAGTGTGTTTGTTTTCGGCTTCCTCTTGCATTGCCCTTTCTTGCTGACGTCAGAGGCGATCTGTGTGGTGGGTAGGAACACCATGAGAGCCATCATCAGTGTATGCCTCCGGCATTATCCCAGCATGCACATGACTTCAACTCTTTTAAAACATTGTTTGGAAGAGCTTGTTTTTAGCCCTGTCATAAGATATAATCCTCTACAACTTATTTATATGATCCTACAAATTTCCAGTCACACATTTATTATTTTTTTCCCAAAATTCTTAAAAAATATATTTGTATGATTTGTATGATTTGTTTCTCTTCGATGTCAGAATCAGTCAGCTTTTTACGTCAGCCTGCTGGGTTAAAGTTATGTTGAATGAAAAATGGTTTATATCTCTTGACAATTAAATACAAAAAAATTCAGATAAATATAAAGCAAGATTTCCAGAAAATTCTGGGTACATCATACATTTCTATGTCTAATATTTAGTGATTTACATGCATGATGTATGTAAATTACACTATTTGGTGGGTTTTTTTTGCACTCTTTACTGCTATTTTGATTCTACATTTCAGTTGTTTATTAAATGTCTGTTGTAATAACATTTTGCATGCCTGTTTTGTTGTTTTGAACCTCTGCAAAGCACTTTGTATTGCATTTCACTGTATGGAAATCAGCAATATGATAAAGAAAAACAGACTTCTTAAATATTAATTCAATTAATATCAGAAAAACAAACAAAAAAACTCCATGTCTCTTAATTCACACAGCTCTAATGAGACCTTAAAAGAGCAAGAATTGTGCTGCACTTTTTATACATTGCTCTGCAATAAAAAAAAGGCTGAAAAATATTTTAGACATGATATAGTTTCAGGTGTATTCATTGGTTTAATTTTATTTCTAAGTGAAACTGACGAGGCTTAAATTTAAAGGACATAATAGTAAATATTTCCGACACAGAAATTAATCTAGTTTAATATTTTTTCCCATAGATTCTTTGGAATCTACGGGAAAAAATTGCAGAAGCAATTTCCAGTGAGCTATTTTTGATGTGAGGTCCTGCTGAAGGGTTGGAGGCGGTTGTTTTGGGTAACTTTAGGTATTTTCTGTGTTTGTGTGTGTTATCTTTGGGACAAGCGTTTGACTTAAAACGGTGCGTTTTCCCACAGGAGGCCTGGGATTCTGGTGCTTATCAACGATGCAGACTGGGAGCTAATGGTGAGTCCTTGGAGTCACGTTCACTGTCAGATGATGTGGGGTTGATATAGGTGTGTGTGCGCGTGTGTTTGTGGGAGGATGCATGTGTAACATATAGTCTGTTGATCATCAAATGATCTCGGATCATGTACGCTTAACTTAAACTGTACGTTCAAAACAGGGAAATTATGACTTTTTAATTTGAGGGGGAGGGATAACCTGCGTATTTGCTGATGCAGAGAATTGAGTTTGCTCGTTTCTGCCAGTCAGTTATGGCTTCATAAAATGTGGAAGCAGCTTGTCCTTGGGGTCTCATAGCTGAACATGTATTTAGATTCACACGTGGCCTGAACGGCCCAGTTTTAAATGAATTGATCTGATTACAAGACTCGGCTCAGGGTGTAAATAAATTGAGAAGTTTGTCATTGATTGAACCCCACTGGGAGCACTGGAGGAATAGATATATTCATATTAATAAGCACAGTTATTTCTCCCTCGTCTTGTGCCTGCAATAAGTATTGAATATTTTGTGTGTTAAACATCAGGGAGAGCTGGACTATCAACTGCTAGACCAAGACAACATTGTTTTTATTTCCACGCTTCATGGAGGATAAATAACTAAAAAGGACAGCCATCATGATGTGTATAATACATATATAACAGTACCAGACCTCTAGACCCTTCACTCCCCTTTCTGCTCTCACATGCAAACAACAACTCATCCTATTGGACGCTGATGACTCGTCAACAGCATCATGAAGCGTTCAGCATATACTGTTCAGCAGGAATGAGGGGAATTTCAGAGTTGGCTTCTGAAAACCTGGAATTGTGTGGAAGTCTTTGATCAAACTAGGCATGTAAAAAGCAAGACTAGGAAAAAATATATATATTACTATAATCTTGGACACTGAAACTCCTAAGTATGTAGAAACATGATCTGATTTTTTTAACTCATGAGAAGAAATATTCAAGATAAATACAGATTTTTAAAAATATTTTAGTTAACTGTTTAACTCTTTATGGCTATACCTTACAGAAATGTATTCATCATACAAATACCCACATTTTCTTGGTTTTGTTTGTCTTACTTCCATTGAAATGTATGTAATTTTTTTCATTTAAATGTATGTATTTTTTTTTCCAATAAACTGAAAATAAAAGGTTAATAGACTGAATTCATGTGGCATTTTTCCAGTCACACTGACTTCTCAAAACACGTCACACCTGAACCACAAATACACACACCTTCATACACTGATACACAGATTGCTCTGGGCAAGTTGTGCCTTGCCCAGGGCACATTGACAGGTGGCAGAAGACGGGATTCACACCCACAACTTTTTGATCGCAAGATGACTGTTACACTGACTGTATTATTATTGTTATTATTATTATTAATTGTTTTTTTTATTTCAAAGCAGGAATATCTTACAATACAACAACAAAAAATTCTAAGATTGAAAAAACAATTTTTGGTTGTGATCTATTTCAATTTTTTTCCCGCCAAATAGTTTATTTTATCTTATTGTATATTTCAAAATTTTATTTATTCAAGCTATAATAAATTAAAAAAATGAAACAAATATTTTAATAGAATTTTAGCATACATATTTGTAATTTTTGGTATTAGTTTATTAAACCATTATTGCTATTGATGCCATTTTTATACATAAATTGCAATAAATTATGTAATATATTTAAAAAATTAGGTTCACAAAAGTTAAATTTGTCTCGATTCTCTGTATTAACATATTATTTTTTAAAGTTATTTTAAAATATTAGCTGGTAGTTGCTCTTATTTCAATAGATTTTTTTCTAGACATATCCTATTATTTTCTATAACCATTAACACACCGCTCACAGAGGCCTCTCCAAATGTTTTTTCTAATTGAGATCCAACAGCAGCTTTCCATATTAGATAGCTTATAAAATCGATTAAAGCGCAGCTCTGTGTTCCCGCCGCACTTTTATGATGATTAGACTCAACTTGGGGCTGATTGTTACCTAGCTAAAGCCATACTCAGATGGACTATTCATGCGAAGAGGTGGAGGATGGACACACGGGGTGTGTGTGTGTGTGTGTGTGAGATGGAGTGAACTACAGGACCACTGCGGGAGGTCGAGGTCTAGCCTCCGGGCTGCTCTCTCCTGAACGCCCGAGGCGACCTAAAACCCTTTTCTCGGTGGTGAAGTCCGATTTGCAACGGGAAACCGGCCTATAATGGGCAGCAGAAAGGAAATGCTAATGAGGCTGTGAGGGGGTGAGAGAGGAGAAAGTGTTGCACTGTGTCAGCTGCTGCAGGATCTACCGAGGCTGTCTGCGAGGGACACGCTTACAAAGTGGAGGGAAATGATCCCACACATGTATCTGCAGCTGTGCGCTGAGCCTGTTGGCTCTTAAACTAGATGTTAAACGCTATTTAAAATAAACGGTTAGTTTATAAAAAATTACGTATATATTTAGAAATGTAACATATTTGTATTTTCTGTGGTTAATTAAGATTATTCCGTCAACTTTTTATCCTTCTTTTTTTTTTTTTTTTATTGTGATTTGCTAATGCAGAAGTAGTGGATTATTATTTAAGGTCACAGCTTGCGCACCGGCTGCTCAGCGGGAGACATGATGGTCGACCTTCCTGCCCTCAGCATCATACAGACATGCCCAGTTCACACCAGCAGAATAAACAGCTCAGTCTGAGGTAAACAGACGGATAGTAAAGAACAAGGACAAATAAGTGTGAGGGTTCATATTTAGTGTGAGGCTGAAAGGATGATGAAAACCGTTTCTGCAAAAAAAAAAAAAAAAACGTGTAATCTTTTCTATAATAACATTGAAATCAAAATTGTTCCTAACCAAAATATTTCCCCGTTAGCAAACTATCGCGAGAATTACTCATTTCCAGGTGCAAATACCTTTGAAAACTGGGTTTGATACACAGACATTTAAAAACGAATTACGGATTGAAAAATACAGATCTACTGAATTGTGGTTTAAATTAAGTCATTAATTTACTTTTAAAAAACCAAATGAAAGTCTCCATATATCTTCGAAAGCATCTTTAAGTTTGATAAACGAGGCTAAGTCCTTCAGATATACTGTAAAATTTGTGCTGCATTTTGCGCACTGCTGTAAGATCAAACATTGTGCATTCATCCTCTAGTTTTAAAAGAGGTTAGCGTTTAATGTCCTACTACAATACACACATTGCCTAGGCATTTGTCCATGTGTGTGTGTGTGTGTGACTCTGTGTGTCTGAGAGAGAGACAGAGATTGAGAGTCGACAGTTGGTGTGTATGTGTGTCTGTGTATATTAATTAGTCTATAAGTAAGAGCAAAAATTAACATATGTTCAAAAAGGACATTTTCTAATTCCTTATATTTATTCTTAAAGAAATGAGCAAATGTTTTATTTTTAACAACAATAATAAGTTCTCGAAATTTTTACATTATTTTTTGTTATTTGCAGTTATTACGTTTTTGAGTTGCTTTTTTTTCCCCCAGAATGAAGCATCTGTCATGAATTGGGCCAAAAAGAATCTCACCCGAATTATCAATTATATTTAACACCATAAGACATCAGTTCAGGATTGTTTATATGTTTCCTAATTTCTAACAGAAGGTATAGCATCAAATGTAAACTGTCATAAATTGGGCCAAAAAGTGTCCCACGTGAATTAGCAATTATGTTTAACACCATAAGACATCAGTTCAGGATTGTTTATATTTAAGCCTTATTTTTTTTTACAGAGTATTGAACCTTTACATTTAATAAGATGCGTCACATTTCCTAGAAAATAGCTATAGGGTCCCTGCTGCTAAATGCGATTTAAAGATTGAGTCTTTATTCGTATCAGGAAATTCTATTGGTACATCCACGTTTTATGAAAATACCCAAAGGTGCATTTTTTTTAGTAAAAAGACACTTTTCAATAACTAAGTTTAATTTTTATCAGGTGGTTTGCCAGTTTCCCTCATTCTTTGCTTGTGTCCGATGATTGGCTCATGACACCAACAGCGTGCGCCTCCGTGCAGCATGCAGGCCTCACCGTGAGCCTGCAACCATATTTGCCAAATACAGTCGATACATCAATGCATCCAGTCGATATTTACCTTTTAAAACAAACAGTCTTGATTAGATATTCGACAAAGTGTAAATACTAATCGGACAAACACGCCGAAAACACAGTCTGAGGCAGAAAAAGGTTTTCCGTCACTTTATTGGCCCAGACTCGCGTTCGAATCCTCTGAGTAAATATCATGCAGATTTAGATTTGTGTCTTACCTGAAAAAAGCTACTGTTACAAATCAAACAGAGACTCAAAGGCTTTTCTGCTGGCTGTCTCGGTGATGTTGGAGGCCGGGAAGGCAGGAGTTGATGAATGTGAGCCTGCAGCAACAGATGTCCATACACAATTCTTGGGGTGGAATGGGATTTTTACTCAAGAATTGCGTTTGGACAATCAGTCGCGAAAGACCCTGTGTGCATTTTCTCTATCCACAGGATAAAAGGTGTGGGAGAAAATAAAATAATAAAAAAATAATAATAAAAAAAAAAATCACACCAACAGTGCATGCGTGTGGAGCAGTTTTTGGGCCCCTAGCTGCACCTGCTGCCGCTGCCCCCATGCCTCATAACAGTGTGACGCAGAAAGCTGTTTTCTGTTTCTAAACTATTGCTATTATTATAATTCTGCTCAGCTTTGCCTCTCAGATGTGCAATTTCTTCAGAAAAGCTCAGCATTTTGTCATACATTTCCATCTCCGAGCTGTTGCAGCAGGATGCATTTGCAGTGACAGCACTGAGACAACCTGTAGTACAACTTCCACTCTGTTTCTGAACACATGAAACGTTTAAAACCCCAAAAAGAAACACATCACTTTTAAAACACCGTAAGAAGGCGTTTCAGCCTTGCAACTGTTTCTAAACGTCCTCTATGTGCTTCGGTTTAGTTTTAAAGTTATCTTAGCACTCCTTTAAAATGGCTGAATGAACATTACAGTTTTAAGCGAAATGTCATATTTTTAATGTTTTTTATAGTCTTGAAAGCAATTGCTTGAAAAAAAAGAGTAAAAATATCTGTCCAACAAGAGCGCTGCAGGGAGAGAATAAACGCAATTCCTGCATCCGTGTGTGCAGAAAAGAGGAAAACTCCTCAATTCTGCTGCCTCAAGGTGCAACACAATGGTTTTCCACGGCTGTTAAATTACTGAAAAAAATCCCCCTCTTGTTTGAATAGAGGGACGTCGGGCGGCTGTGGTCCTTTCCTCCGCTGTTGAAACCAAAAGGGGGAAAAATAGAGATGGAAAGCGCTCTAGTTCCCGCTGGCGCGTCCTTGGTTCTGTTTCCACATCGTGCGTTCCCCCTCGGATGTCTGTGCTCCGTCCAAATGCTCACCCCCCTCTCCTTCAGAAGCTGCGGAGCCAGCAGGCTTCACACTCTCCGGACAGACGCTCCTGCCTCCTCTCCACCCATCCTTTACGGGCTCTGACTGACTGACACACTGTGCGGATGCGCGTCCTTCTGCACCTCCTGCTCCAACAATAAATGCTGCGGCTGCGATGCGAAGGCGGAGAGAGGACTGGAGAAGGTCTTCGCTTGGTACTGAATTTGAATAACACCACGGGGTGATAAATGTCCATTGTACTGCTTAAGTAATGAATCTCCGCTGTCCTCTGTCACACACACACACACACAAACGCACGCACAGACGCACGCACAAACGCCGGCAGCTGCGATGAGGGACCAGCAACCCCTCTTAAAGACACAACAGCCCCATTTTATTTCCCTAAAAAGAGATTACAATCCGGACACTGTTTACTCTCTGGCCGCGCTGCATGACGTGTTGAATGTTTCTCTTTTGGCCCCCGCTCACTTGTGTGAGCAAACTAGTGCAACGCCGTAACCAGGCACTTGGAGATAAAGCGGTGCCTTCAGCGCCATGCGCAACCATTCTGCTCCTCAAAGGGCAGTTTACTGCAGGCCTCTGAGGAAAGTGACACAAAACGAGGGGATTATAACATACTCATGTGACAAACGAGTATAGGGCCACATTGGGGTCCTTATTCACTGATAAAAATAAATGTTCCAGATTAACCATAAAAAGTGGATCTAGAACCTCCGAAATTATATTAGTAATAATATAAGACACACCACTGTTGTTGCAATCAGGATAAGCAATTATTGCTGCAATTAAAAGTCCTTTTGGCAATTTAACACATTATATATATATATATATATATATATATATATATATATATATATATATATAAACTTGTCATATTTGTTTCTTCTTTAACTTTTCAGATTTGTGTTGATGACATGGTTTTGCAGGTGTCTGAGGAAATATTTCCAAATATTTGTTTGATTATTTCAATCTAAGGATTAATGTTTGACAGACAAATCAAGCAAATCCCATATCAACTGATAATTAGGATTGATATAAAATAAATCTGTCATATTTGGGTAGATTTTAATCCATATTTTTAAGTTGGCAAAATATAGTTTTAACAGCTACAATATACTTAAATAAATTAATAAAATTCCTACCGTTTCTTAAAATGCAATTATCTGGTGGTTACTGATATCAAGGTGTGCAGACTTTTTTAAAGTTATGATCTGAGGACTTTGGCTCCATTCCCACTGTTTGAGGTCATTTTAATAAGATGTCAGAATTAGTGTTGGAATGACCACACTAACGCATAAAGTAATGCTGTGCTGCCTCTGCCCTGTCTATGCTGCACACTGCTGGTCAACTGGCTGAAAGTGGGATTTACCACAGTTTTACATAATGTGTAACAAAGGCAAATTCTACTGTTTGGACCTTGTTTTTACCCAAAAAAACAGCATGTAAAGATAAGAAGAGATAGGAAACTTTATCAATCAAATGAATATAACATTTACTTACTTACCTTTAGTATCTTGTAAGAAAATGCCATATAAATATATTAAAGATGCACAAAACACCTAACTAAAATAATAAAAGTACAGTTAGCAAGGTAGAAGTAGTTTGTATTCTATTCTAATTATTTGATAATGTTTTAGATCTAATCATAGCCTCCTCTTATTCCATCCTGTAGACATTAATGATCAAAATATTAATGTTTTTACCACCTCAACAGAAGCATATTATGCTCAAAAGACATTTGGCTGAATGCTTCTCATTATTTGTTCCCTTTTATATAAATAATCTTCTTTTGCTGATTCTGAATGTGAGAAATTTTGACATTTTTGGTCTTGGTTGGTTTGGAGAACATAAACACTTGAGCAGAGTGAAGCATTTTTCTGTTTTTTTTTGTACCACAAGATGGAGGATCGAAGTTAGTTCTGCTCTTCTTTTTTTATCTCCTCTGCTTTCTGCTTTCAGAATGTTCTTTAAACCTCAAGAGACAAACCTGTGATACAAGTTTAATTTTTGATTTGTTTAAGCACACATCTAATTGTACAATTATCACCAGTGCTTTTATTTGTGTTTTTTTTTTACTTTTTTAAATAATTGGTAGACATTGATGTGATTCATAATGACATTATTTATTGGTTACAATAATTACCACACATTTTTAATACTTAACTTCTATTATTTAGCATTTTCTTGGTTGGTCTGGTAAATACAAAAAAAAGAGTTATACTTTGCACCAAAGTTAAATTCAAACATAACAAAACCCAAATAGTTTCTATTTTTAAAAGAGTGAAAATAATATAATTATGAAGCAAAATCTATAAAAAAAATTGTTCTCACCACGTCTTCAACCTAAAATACAATAAGCTCGTCTAAATTGTTTTTAAACAGTAAACGTAAGTGTGTCCACCTCACTGGAAGCAGAAATTTGAACCACCAGACCGCATGTCGTGCATATCAGCACTTTTTGAGTGCTGCGTCTGCGCTGCAGGTTTTTGATGCTTGCAAACGGCACCTTCCCCTCCTGCATCTCTCCCCTCTCTCTCCTTCTCTCCCTTCTGTCTAATAAATCATCCTGACTGATCCCGCCCCGCAGGCGCAGGGGGTCCTCCTCTTTAAAAAGCTCAATCCGTTTCCCCCCCCTCTCTCTTTTCATCCCCTCTTGAAGAAGCCGAGTTAACCTCTGAAGCTCCGCGCAGCCAGGGCTCCTCTCAGCTCCAGCCCGCCTCTCATTCATCCAGCCAGTCACTCATTCATTGCTCTTTTTCCCCCTTTTTGAGTCCTGAAAAGCAAACTCCTCCATCTCCAATCCCCCCCTCTCCTGCTTTTTTCTTGACTTCTTCAGAGGCGAAAAGGAGTCAAGAGGGTGAGCTTTATGGAGTAAAAATAGTCTCAAAAGATTCTAACTCGTAAAACATGATTCGTGTTTTCTGCAGACATTTGGAGAGATTAAACACTCTGTGTTTTGATACACTATAACCTGCTCCTTGGCTAGTGTGAATGTAAAATTGTTCTTTCTTTATCAATTAGATGGATTCTGAAGTAATTTGGTTACACTGGGGTCTCAGAGTAAGGAGAAGGTTATGTAGTCCAGCCACAAAGGACTGGATGACATAACGGGAAGAAGGGGACTGGCATAAAAAACTATTAATCCCAGAATGCACTGCTTTCGGTTCTAGATGGAAGAGGGGTTTCACTACTTGAATTTGTGATTTAACACGTCTGAATATTTACTTCAGACATGCAGGTAACTGAGACCGACACTATTTGGCTATTATTTTCTGATGATGAGGTGTTTATTATAAGACATAAATTACGGTGGACCCCATTTAGTTATCAGTTTGAACTGAATTTTATTTGTGGCTGTCAGAGTAAAGAGGGTTGAAAATAGATCCTTCCCACACTTTCTAAAAAATGTCCAAACAGCTCTCTGATACTGAGATTATATTTTTTATTTGCTTTATCTGCTTAGTTATGGTCTATTTTGTGTCATTCTGTAACAAATGTTCCAAAAATACATAAAGATCTATGATTTTATTATAAACCCAATATGGAAAAGTTCAAACCATAGTATTATTTTTGCTTGAGACAGACAGACAGACAGACAGACAGACACACAGACAGTGACAGTTGCCTCAGTGCCTTTCATGCTGGATGTTTGTCTTGGTGGTGTATTGTCACGATGTGTGTGCACACACACAGAGACAGTAGGAGGCTGCTGCACTCTGTTGCTGCTGTGCTTCCCTTCCCATTCACAAATCAATGTTTAACCTGCTGGCTAAAAGGCCTTACTGGGCGAGAGGGAGACACAGAGACTGAGGTGGGCTGTGAAGCAGTCCTGTTGAGAGATGAAGGAGGGAGAGAAAAGACGGAGCAAACAGGGGAATCCTTAAAATAAACCTCCTTTGGCGAAGGCATCTCCTCCCTGCTGCTACGGAGGATGAAGGGGAGAGTTAGGCGACAGCATGCCAGGCGGTGTCATTGAAATTTATAGTGGGACGGCTGTTTAGGCGAGCCAGCACACAGTCAAATGGACAAAGAAGTAAATTGGGAGGAGAGTCCCTGAAAGGGGTCAGTGGACAGACACAAACTCATGATCTATAAATCTACCTGCTGTGGTGTTGTTAAAGGATCATTATGAAGGAGAAACTAATTTCAGCTCGGATTACTGAGCAAGGCATGCTCAGGGCCATGGGAATTCACCAGACATCCTTTTTTTTTATGAAAGATAACAACATCAACAAATACATAAAATGATGCAGAAATTGACCAGGAGACTAGACAAAATTATCAAAATATAAAAATAAAATTTGAAAAATTTCACTGAATAACAACACATGCTACTAATTAACAAAAATATGGCATTAAGGAACTTGGAATGAAAACAAAATGACCAAAAAATATGACACATGATAAATGTGTTGGTGTTTGGAGCTGTTCATATTTTTATTCAGCACCAGTTCCGTTTGCCTGTCAGCATCATGTTTTCTTCCTGAGAAGCTGCATTAGTTTCATGCCAGATGTAATGAGATTTACACTTTCCAGAAAGTTATGACGTTTTATTCTGCTTGGTTTGATTAAGTTTCTTGACTCAACTGACAACTGACTGAGTTTTTCCATCATAGAGATGCATTTTTCCCATTGCTTCTTTGTCTACAATGTCATAAAATTGCTAATTCTTTTGCTTCTTGTGCAAAGGAATTAGCAATAGGGCTTTGAATGCAGGAAATCACATGAGTTCAGCTAAGAGACAGGATATTGCTTAGCTACATTCAAATACATGCACAAAAATTTAATTGACCTTTATGAGTGTTGTTTTTAGCCAACATGTGAAAAGCTGACAAAATATAATACATAAGAGGGGAGCATTGTGTTGCACTCATGAAAGCCAGAATTATTAAAAAAATTAAATTAATATATTTCCTGTTTTAAGACCAAAAATAAAACTGAAATGGGCAACTCCTCGTGGTTTCTCTCCGCTCAGGTGAACACACTCCTTTCACCCTTTTACTTCTTTTCTACCATTATAAGCACACACTTACATGCCTAACACACACACACACACCCACCCCTGCAGCCCACCCCCGAGCACACCGCTCCCCAAACATCCCCTGAATTCTTTGACAGCGGCTGCGCTGTTTCTTGGCAACGAGGAGATGAGCAGCGTCATGCAGGGGGGTAGCAGAGGAGAGGAGAGGAGAAGTCCTCCGTTATCTCACCATTACCATGCACAGATCAGGCCACAAAGGTGGTGAAAATATTCAACATTTTGCCTTTCTAAATTTAGTTTTGCAAGGCCAGCATGAATGATGTTTTTATTTGTCCAGATTAATCTCGAGAGAGGTAAATTTACTCTCTTTTAAATTCATCAAAGCATAAAAATATATTATTCTCTTGAACATCAGAGAATTCCTGCAAAGCCTTAGTTTCAATGTGCTGACAAGATTGTGTTGTGTATAGATCAGACTTAATGTACTTTGGTCATTTTGTAGTGAAGCAGTTCTTTTAAAGTGCTTGAGTCAAACAACAATATTGGACACCTGGGAATTAAAGAAGAAGAGGAGGAAAAAGAAACACCCAACCCACTGACATGGCAAGTCAATTTATCTATACTGCTGCCAGCAGCACAGAACTTCCCCTTCAAACTGTCAATTAAAAACACAAACATGACATCTGTGAAGGAATGCAGGTCTGATTTAAACGTGACTTGTGGTTCTTTTATTGCAAGCACACCTGTTACTCAAACTTTCAGAGAAAAATGTGTCGACCTGTTGAAGTAATTAGACATAAAATGTTCTCTCACACCCTGTTAGGATCCCAGATTTAAAAGATAGACTATTTTTGTTCTTTCATTTCTTTTTCCAACTTTAATGTGACAAATTGTGAAAAACAATTTTATTATGGGAAAAATAAAAATTAACTGAAAAAAAATTACAGTGATTTGGTTGCATCAGACAATATGATCTCAATTTGTTGAAGACGTTTTTTTAATTTATTAATTTCTTTGGTAAGAGTCTAACAGCAATCCACTTCCTGACTCAGCAGGATTTGCTCATGCAGGCTTGGAAAACGTCTTGAAATCTCACAGATTGCAAAGTCAACTTTTATCCAAAACTCTCTTCAGGTGGCTCTACAAATGTATCCTGTTGTTTATTTGGATGTGTCCTTGGACCAACATTGATGCAAACTAATGGCAGTGAATCGAAACCATTGCAGCCCGTCTGGCATGCTCCAGCACAGGGACCACTGAGCCTTTTGGCCACAACCAGCAGGAAAGGCTGTTGAATGAATAAGAGAGACGGAGTGGGAGTTACAGGGAAAACTCCTACTAACATTGCCACCATCACAGCATTTACACAAATACATGCATAAATGTTCAACATGCGGTTCCATCATGTTGTGAGGGCTTTGCTGGTGCCAGTTCAATGCCCATTAAGACATTCAAGCTCATTATGAAGACATGCTGACTGAAATTATGTTCCTTTAGAAATATTTTATTTAGCATTAATATATCCTCCCCTAACATGCAAGATAGCCGTAGCATCTTTCCTTTGGCACCCATCTGTGATGATCTTCTTTGCTAATTAAAACGACAACAACTTCCCCCTTCTTCTCAGTGGCCATTAGCCCAAAACACCAAAACCAAATGGTGATTTAATGTAGTAAGATTTTTCTGTTCTAATGCCGCATCTGTATTATTGGATATTGCCCTGTTGAAAAATGTTTAGAAAATAAATATTACAATTACGTTGATAAAATGCTGAAAAAAATTATTAAAAAAAAAAAAAAGTAATTATAAAGCTCAGATGAAATTATCCATAAATTGTAAAAACGTGACCATCTTTGGTTACACACACCCAATGACAGGGAAGGCAGGGAGCAGCAGGCTGTTGTAGCTGCTGAGTAAGAGGGTGTGAGCTTCCATTCAGACCGTGATTGGCAGGTATTGACCTGGCCAGCCAAAAGACGTCTCTTTGGGAGCGCTATTGATTATTGCCACTGCAATAAAGGTCCCGAAAGCTTGTGAGAATGTCACAACTCGTCCCTGGACATGAGACACAGGCTCAACGCAGCAACGCAATGACAGAAACACTCTTACTACATGACATCCTAACCTACTCATTCTTTCATGCAGGCAAACAGGTTCTTAATTTGAAAAATTAAGATGGAATTGGTGTATTAGCTAACAATAATCCCATCTATTTTACTTGAATCATGGCAGACATTTTAAAGATAACTAAAAAGATTTAAACCCACAATACAGTGGAAGATCAGCAGTGGCCTTCCTTTTCTGCGCATGGTAGAGTGTGATGGGGTGAGGAGCGTGCAACATATCAGAATCCAAGGAAAAGCATGGGGAAGTTTGTTGGGGCCACCAGCACCAGCATGACTTTGTCATTGAGAAAAAGAAGCATAACCAATGGTATTGGACTTATGCCAATATCTGTGGGAGTAGCTAGTGTCCTGTGATCATGTGTGTATATCAAATAGAGGATGAAATGGGGTTCACCCAGTATAAAGGCAAAAAAGTAATTTTGAATGGATTCTTTATTTACTCTATGAACAATACTAAGGATAGCAAGGTTGTCTTCATCCATCCATTCTTTGTCTTCTGCTCAGACCCAGCAGGGAACCCTGACATCCCTGTGCCCCGTCGACTCTGAGGGGTCTCAAAGCATTCCAAAGTCAGGAGGGATATACTTAAAATCTCTCCAATGACTTTAGGATCATCCTCAGAATCTCCCTCTGAGTGTGACATTCCTTCAAAGACAGACTTCCACTAAGGATCCAAACCTACACCACCTCCGCTACATCATTCACTGCAGAGAAGCAGTGATTCCATTCCAAGCTTCCTCTGGATGACAGAGATCTGTTCTTTATCTCTAAGCCTGAGTTTAGCTACTCTAAGAAGGAAGCTCATCTGAGCTGCTGGAAAGATTTGTTTTCAGATAGTTTTTGGCCAAATCCTTACTGTGTGTGTGGGATGTGTTCTATGGTGGTTGGGTTTCAGTTTTCCTTTCCTTGGCTACGTCTTTGAGCACTAAGCACCTTGTACTTTGAGCAATTGCAGCGAGATTGCAGCTCTATGCCAAAACTACAGGATAATGAGTTCCTTTTAGCTTTATGATTGATTTTCCTCTAATTGTTTTGTACAAAATTGTAGAAATGTAAAATAGTCAAAAGAAAATGCAGCTTGAAAAGCTGAAAAACCTGTGCGTTGTTCTTTTTGACATGTTGTAGGTGAGCTTTTGCAAGCCAGTCAATCAAAGAATGCCATTTACTTTCCTTGGCACAGTTTGACTGTATGCACTAGAACAGAAATAAGGACTTTGACTAATCAAAACACTTTTATATAGATTCTTGATTACCTCAGACCTCAATTTCTCGCATTAAATAAATTCAGATGATATGACAGAAAAAAATAATTTAAAAATGTATTAAAAATGATAATATTGTCAAAATACTCACTGCAAGCACAATATTATCTCTTCAGCCCGTTATTGGTCTTCCCTGAATTTTTCACCTAGAAAACCCCTAAATGGAGAAACCCAGGAAGTCTACTGATTTAATGACCAAACCACATTTAATGCCTCTTAAATAAAGTGGTGGCTTTATTTTAAAATTTCCCTTGGTTGATGGACCAGTACATGACGTGAGATTTGCATTTACACTCAGCTCTTTTCTCACTGAGCCCAGCTGCTTCTTGCTCCATTTGTGCCACTACTTGCCTTTCTTCTTCAATACATTACCAGAATAAGTTGTCAGCGTGGAAGCAAAAGTACTCAGTTGAAGAGAAATACCAAACACAGTCCAGACAAACTCTGAAAAACTGCAAGAAAGTCAACTTCCTTTTCATCAAACATATTTTAAAAGATTACAAAACATAATTTGCTGCTTGGAAACAAAATAAATGAAAATGTTGTTTTAAGGATGCAGGACTATTAAAGGTTAACTGAACAACATGTCTTTAAGTTGTTAAAAAAACAGCTTTAAGTGAAACTGCTCTCCATAGTGAAGTTTGCGCCCTTTCCCCCTCACTGATTCTCTTTTGCAATCTGCTCAAGACAATGAAGATTTTCTTTTTGTCCTTCCCTGCCTATCCTTGGCCCTCTGTCCCTCGTTCACACACTCCCTCACACAAATACCGTCTCCACCCTTGACCTCACAGTGAAAAGTTAGTGCACCCAAGGTTGAACTCTCCCAGATCAGCTGCAGCCACAAACGCTGGGAAAATTGCGCTGGACACACACACTTGGGCTCCGTGTCAGTGCGTGCGTGGTTGTGTGTGAACGTGGCAACACTTGGGGTGTCAATAGGGGAGATTTGACCCCCTACCCTTGTGACCTGTCCAAACAAACGAGCGCCTTTAACCCAAGTCCACCATTGTCACCACCGACTGCCTTCGTTTATTCACAGAGCACTGGAAAAAACTCCTCAAAATTCATTATGGACCACTTTGCTTATTATTGTCCAACAACCCTTTTTCTTCTCCTCAGGTCTTTATTCTCCACTCTTTCCATCATTTATGTTCCCAATCCTTTCCTTTCTAAAAGCTTCCCCTCTGTCCACTTAGACTTATGATCCTAAATATTCACTTTTGGACAGATTGAGCACGAGCACTCTGGCATTTTACCACACCTTGAGTCTTCCTCTTATCGCTGAACAAAGCTGTGCTAAAGTTTTAGTCAGTGTCTTACAAGACAGCTACTAAATGAGTTTCATTCAAGCTATTTAGGAAATGGAAAATTAAAACATAGAAAAAACTAAAGACACTTCATAGACTTCTACAGAATTAATTGATTGAATACTCTGGACTACTTGACATAGATTGCCATTTTCCTGGTGTTTATTATCTTTTGTTTATATCATTTTCAACATTTTGTCATAATTCCTCAGTAGGAATTGATAATGCCTATCTCCTTTACCTGTGGCTCTTACAGTTGCTGAAAGTAGAGCCTTCCTTCCTTTAGAACCAGTTCCCAGTTTCAAACCCTGCCAACCTTTAAGAACAGATTTAAAACTTTCCTTTCTGATAAAGACAAGCTATTGTGGCTTATGTTATCATGCCCTCTCTCTGTTGTTGTGTTGGGCTGTTGAAGTTGTACTACTGCTCTCAAGAAAGCAGTTTTCCAGAACGTAGTCCTGTCTTGGACAGTTTTTTCCATGTTGGATTGCATTGTTTGTAATATGGATTGAACTGGATTTGTCTTTGAACTTGCGATGACTATTAACTCTCCATGTTTTATTAAATAAAACTTCCTACAAACTCTATGTTTTACATCTCTAGTTGGAATAAATCTGAATCTAAACAGAAATAACTATAATTTACACAATGGCTTAGTTGGTCATGTCAAAACCTCAAGAGTCTACAACTTGAACCTCATAATTACACCTTTAACACAAAAGGCCACGCGGCCTTTATGGCGCTCACTCAACCTTTTTGCATAAAATTGCTGTTTTTGCTTCGTTTAGAGCTGGAAAGAAGTGTTTAAAACATCTTTGTGCATGATCAATGTTATACATGGTTATGCTACTGTAGGTTTATGGCTGGCTTTAGCTGCTTTTACAGAAACAATTAGCCACGCGAATGTAAAGAATTAGAACAAAATGACATTAGAAAACAACAACCTGAAGATATAATCCCTCACTCTAACATCACTAGGTGCTTCTTTTGGATCAAAGCCGCCCCCTTCTGGTGATTTTGTTAAATTGCTTCCAAAATTGGTTGCACGTCAATCTGTTTTAATTATTAGGAAGCTTAAATATAAAATACACCTGGGTTACACGGGCTACTTTAGCTAACAACTACACTGCAGTTTGTTGCAAAACAAACAAACAAAAAAAATTAACTATATTAATGAAAAGTATTTATTTATATATTGAAATAGTTAAGTTACAGAACATTGAGAGCATGTATCTCTTAATATTTGCATAAAGACGTTTTTTTCGGGAGTATGAAATTATTCTCGCCAAAAAAGTGATGCCTTTACTGCATTGCTAGCTTTTTCCTTACAGCGGAAGTTGCGAGTCCTCTTCCAGTCTGAGCTTGCATGACTTCACCCAGCAATGGGAAGAAGTAGGTGGTTGATCATTTGGGAAAGCCCTCTTTTTCTTGGACTGCTGACGCGTACAAGAGTCTACGTGCTGCCCAGAAGCGAAGCAGCATTTTCCACTTCACCACATTCCACCATGTTACTTCATGTTTTAGTCTTAGCAGCCCTGACTTCCCAGGCCGAGTGTTACTTTATTGAAGAAAAATTCCCGGAGGAGTCCGGGATGCAGCCTCCCACCGTGGTGATCGCGATCATAGCCAGGAACGCAGCGCATTCCCTGCCGTACTACCTCGGAGCTCTGGAGAGACTCAACTACCCCAAAGACCGCATCTCCGTGTGGTGGGTGTCCTGCATGCTCTGCCCCCGACTTTTTAGTCAGGGATCAGCTTCTTATTCCCTTTCAGAAGATCAAAAGTATTTGGATGAGTTGAGGAAAGGAGCAGTCCTGTTCCCCCTCTGAGCCTTTCTCCCAGCGCAGGGCTGCAGTCAGTTCCTGCTGTTTGGAGACAGTTTTAAATGCTCTGCTCTGATTTGTTTCGGCAGGCTGAAATAATAATTGAGCCTGACTCAGCTGCTGTTTTTAAAATCTAAAACCAGCATCAGTAACTAAACTTGGGTGTGGTTTATTTACAGAAAACTGAATTTTGCCTTCTGTAAAACTAATAAGTGAAGTGCTTGCAGAAGTTTTGTCACGTTACACCAACAAATGTAAATGGATTTTATTAGGACTTTATGTACCCACCAGCACAAAGAAGTGTGATTCTAAAATGAAAGAAATAGAAAGCATGTTTTTCAAAATTTCAAAACATTTAGAAAGTGTTGCATGCATTTGTACTCAGCCCACTTTACTCTGACACTCTTAAATAAACAACTCCACTAAGCACTCAACAGTCCTCTAGGGTAGAATGAGAAGAAAAATCACATGCAAAAGTGTGGTGGAAAACTTAATATTGCATGTAACCTTGAACACACTTTTTCACATTAAAATAACTGTCTGCATTATGCTTTCTTTCCAACTGCTGCTTAAATTATATGAAAAATTGATCATTACAGTTATAATATTTATATATATGACATTTTCCAGCTTATTTTTACTTTTATAAACATTAGTTAGAAGATACTGTATGTAGTTTTAGTTTTCATGTTCATATTTTGTATGATATAGATAGCCTTCAAATAAAGCACTGCATTAGCCCTGTATTTTGAAATTTCATAGATATTTTGAAGCTAACCTTTTGAAAACAAGGTAAAAACTGTTCATAAATAAAATAACCAGACAGGAGAATATTTTTATGGCAATAAAATAAAGGATGAGAAATTGTAATTTATAGGAAAGTGTCACAAATGTTATATTGCAGCAGAGAAGCTCTCCAAATTAAATCAATTAGGCGAATCATTTGTAATGGTGGGTTTTTGCTATAAATTAATTTCCCTCATTAAGGAACACTGCTGAAAAAAGAGCCTCGATATTAATGGTTTCTATCCGCTCCTCCGCCCAAAGGTGGTGGAGTGGAGTAAATTATTTTTATAGCTTATAACAGATGTGACTGCTGATCTGATCTTCATACATTCCTAAAGTCCTGTCCAGATCCTTTCTGATTTCTCCTTGCTCCTCTCAGGGCTGCAACAGATCACAACTCGGACAACACCACAGCCATTCTGAAAGAGTGGCTCACTGTCATGCAGAGATTTTACCATTACGTTGAGTGGAGACCAATGGATCAGCCGACGTAAGTCCAGATTTATCGTTACATTAAACTTCCTGCAAGGCTGTGATCCACCACAGCTACAGATCACGGTTTAGTGTGAGTATATAAAGGAACAGGAGAGAACATTTCTGACCAGATGTTGTTTAAATCTCAAAACTGCCTCTTAAGTTTTTTTTCACTCTCACTGAGATTGGATTATATGTTGCACTGTAACCTGAAATAAAATCATTTTCTTTTTGCGTGTTTCTGCTCATCTGCTGTTATGCAGATAACTATAATAAGGAGCAGCAACTTTTAATGTAGTAATTAAGCTTCCAAGAAACCAAATGTTTTTCTGTTTTTTGTTTTGCTTTGGCTCCAGGAAAGTTTCACTCAAGCTTGTTTTCAAAAATGTTCTTTGATCTTTCTGCTTTTTATAATCATTTTTAGCCCAGTTCTTGAAACAAATACCGTCTGAATAATATAATATATGTTCAGAATCACTTCAAAGCAGTATCGAGCAGTATTTGGTTATTTGGAGGCAAACTGTAGGGAAATGAGTAACTTGCATTCAGTTACTCATTCTGACTAAACCCTACTGAGATGTTCCAGTCATAAAACTGGACCGGAGGATGGCTCACTCAGGGATAAAAGTTAGAACGTTGGTCTTGATTTTTTCATTCTCAACACATAACATAAGGCAAAGTTTCTCATGTGCTTTTCGCCCTCTTGAAATTCCAGTCCCACACCAGCTTGCATTTCAGAAGTTTACATACACTCATCCCGAGTACGGATGTCATGGTAATTTTTAAATAATAATAAAAAGGTGGAAATGATCTTGCTACACAAAATTTTAGTTGTTTTTATGTCTTGGCATCCTATCTTGGATAACGAAAAACAAGTGAGCGTTCATGAAGAAGCGAAGGGGATGTTGTGGAGCAGCATGTAAATAATGAAACATCTGTTCTAAATGGCACCTGTGTGTCAAGCTCAGTCGCTTAGGATTCACAGTGTTCAACTGGTTGAGGACCGGGTATGTTACTTCTACAGTGGCTTCACAATCACATGTTAATTTTCTAATATTTAAGGATTAATTTGCAGTCTGGGAGTGCCCTCATGTGGCAAATCAATCAGAAATAAGGCCATACCATCTCAGTTAATGTGTGGTTTTTTTGCCTCATGAAGTGAGTGAAACATGAGCTAAACTATTTTTGGATACTTGCTGCAATATTTGTATCAGAGTTCTTTGTCAGCCTGTGTTATTATTGAGGCGCACCAGCACCACTAGTACCTGAGCTTTCCTCAAATGTTTTTAGGTTCGAAAGCCTCACATTGACTCACATAAACATACCACTTCTCATTGTGACCAAAAAGTCAATTTTGGCTCATGTTATCATCAAACTTTTCCCCAGAAGACGCAAGGCTTGTCTGTGTGGACATCTTTAAGTGAAATTTGTGCTTGGAGACTTCTTTCATAGTCAGCACCCAGGGTTATGGTTATATAAACTTTGTTTCACTTTGGATAGTGACACTGGTGTTCCAGCATCTTCCAGTTTATAATTACCTCTAGCGTTGGTTGTTCCTGAACATCCTGACCAATTGTCCTTCATCTGAAGGTGACAATTTGGGTCTCATGGCTGGAAGTTCCAGCCGGATTAGGATCTTCAAAACACTCCGAAAGTGTTTTGGGGATAAAGGTTAAAATTAAACTTTGGAATAAGCCTGAATGAAATGTTTTTGAAAGTTTATGGAATTCTTAAGAGCCTGGCAGTGACTGACAGCAGTCTGATCTGAAACAAATGATCAAATTTCTGCTTCAAAAAGTGATCAAATATCCATCTTGAACAATGCTCAGAGATTAATGGTTTCTAAAAAAAATAGCAAAATAAACTTCTGCTCAAACTGAAACGGTCTAAGAAATACATAACCAGATATAATTTGTACTCTGTGTAAAGAAAATTCTCAATGAAATACAATTTATGCACCTAATTCTTAAAATAAATGTATTTTTTTCACAAAAACTATCATGTAAACTATCAATTTCTTATGTTATTCAAACCATTCTTGACTCCATGTAAGATTCTTAGCAGAATTATGAACATGAGGAAAATGTGACCTTTAGTTTTTCTTCTTTTTTTCTATTTAGAAATTGTAATAAAAGTGGGTTGCTAAAGGTCAATGTTTCGTTTTACTTCTTGTAAAATTGGATTTGTATTGGAAATGCATGTAGCTATCAGGATCACTCAGCTTAACTCAGTTATAGACCGGAAGGGTTCACAGAGAGCACATCTTCTTCTGAGACCCACATTTTCTTTTTTTTTTTCTTAAGAAGGAGGAACCAATTCTGCTATAAAATGTAATCGTTTCCAGCTTGTGGATCACTATACTAACAGCTCCATAAAATTCCAAAATAGAAATATGTCCAGGGATGACATCTGTCTCTTTTCTAGGTCTTATGCGGGGGAGTTTGGTCCAAAGCACTGGCCCAACAGCAGATATGAGTATGTGATGAAACTGAAGCAGGCAGCTCTCAACTTTGCCAGAAAACGCTGGGCTGACTACATATTGGTATTTTATTTAATCATATCTGTTTACAATATTGACTCCTCTTGATTTGTTTTGCTGTGTTTATGTTTCTTTGCAGCTTATTTAATTCACCAGCTTCTTCTTTGTTTTCTGTGTTTCTATTGGTCAGTATGCTGACACAGACAACATCCTCACCAACCCAGAAACCCTCAACCTGATGATCGCAGAGAACAAGTCAGTCATCGCTCCCATGTTAGACTCCCAGGGAGCGTACTCCAACTTTTGGTGTGGTATCACACCGCAGGTGAGGAAACCCTAAGAAAAAATTAAGACATTTCTCACAGTGGATGCATAACCTGAAAACATTCATGTTTGATGCTCATTTTCACTGTAGTTGTTTCTTTCTTTTAGGGTTATTATCGAAGAACAGCGGAATACTTCCCGACACGTTACCGCCACAGACATGGCTGCTACCCCGTGCCGATGGTCCACAGCACCCTGCTGCTGGATCTGAGGAAGGAAGGCATGAAGAAGCTGGCTTTCTACCCTCCTCATGAAGACTACTCATGGCCCTATGATGACATCATCGTTTTTGCCTTTTCCTGTCGTGCTGCAGGTTTGTCACCTCAATACAGACAAAATGTTTGTCTTGGTTTCTTATAAAAACAGTTATATTCTGGAAGTGGTAAAAACAGAGACTTCTCTAGATGTTTAAAAGTTCGGTTAAAGAATTACAGCTTTTTGCCACCAAGTTCCAAAAGACAAATTTAGTTGGAGAAGCTTCCCATGAGGCAAACTTTCCAGAAGATGCTGCTGTTTATGTTTAAATGTTCCAAAGAAAAGGAAGGATCCAAAGAAATTAAGCGGCAAAACTAACATTGCATGCTTATTTGGGGATTCTTTGTTTCCATGACAAAACATCAGATCTTCATCTGGGCAGAACAACAGCTCAGATGCAGCAACATTCCTGCACCTCCATGCTTTGGTTGAAACAAATTCCCAACAAACAGCTCAGGAGGAAATCAGGGCTTAGGGGAAAAGACGATTCTTATCAAACAAGCTCCAATTGCTAAACACTTTCCCCACATATAATGTAAATACTCTTCCACAGAAGATGAAAGATTATATGGCGATAAAAAAACTTTCTGAGTGTTTCGTTTTTGCTTGTGCAGAGGTTCAGATGTACGTGTGCAACAAGGAGCGCTATGGCTACCTAAATGTTCCTGGCAAACCTCATTTCACGCTGGAGGACGATCGCCTCAACTTTGTCCATGTCCAGCTGGAGTCACTGAGTAAGAAACCGAGCAGCAGACTGTTTTCTAACAAGTGCTTTACATCATTGAAACCTGTGTCTTATCAGACGCATTTGCACGATTTCTGCTGTTTTCTTGCATTTCCTCTTCTAACTCAAATCTGGTCTCTGTTTGGAAGTTGATGGGCCCGCCATGTATCCTTCTCGATACGTTCACATGTTCCCGAAGCAGAGAGACCTGGTGGGGTTTGATGAGGTGAGATTTTTATGGTTTGAGAGGGTTTTTTTTCTGTTCAGAGAGACAGACATTTGTAAACCTAATTTATTTGTGGCTTTTACTGCCAAAAGAAAAATAATGACGCAATGATAAGAGCATGAAGGAAAGTGAATTCTAACCTAATTTTGAGAAGATGTTTTTAGATGCACAAAGTTTGAAAGCTTTTAGTTATTCCACAGCGTGTGTGTAAGCTTTGGTCTGTCTGCAGATCTATCTGATTAACCTGCGACGACGGCCTGACCGCAGAGACAGGATGCTGTACTCCCTGAACGAGCTGGAGGTTGACGTCAAAGTGGTAGATGCTATAGATGGAAAGTAAGCACACATTCAAAGTCTCCAGACAGATATTCATCAATACAGTTCCTTAAGTGTCTTCATCATCAAGTAAAAAACATATCCTAAAGGCAAAAAATAAAATTAAGAATTAGAGAATCTCAGCGTTTGAATGATTGGTAATAACACCATCATTATTACCAATGATGGTAATAATGGACCATTTACCATCATTGGTATATTGATGGTGATCAATTACCATCAATGGTAATTGATGGTAATCAATAATTGATAATTGATAATTGATGGTAATCAATTGCAGATTTTGATGCTGCTTTAATAGAAGACGTGACAAAGTTAGATGAATATGTCGTTTCTTTTGTTTGTTTTAAAACCAGTGTATATTTGTTTTTCACTGTGTGTTCCTGCAGTGCACTAAATAGCAGTGACATTAAGTTCCTGGGTGTCGACTTGCTGCCAGGTTACTATGACCCTTTTTCTGGACGCACGCTGACCAAAGGAGAGGTGGGCTGCTTCCTCAGCCACTACTACATCTGGAAGGAGGTGAGAGAGCTCAAAGATCTGGTGTCGTCATTCCCAACATAGAGGGGTGCTAGAGAGTTTACAGATGAACCTACAAGTTAGGGATCATGGCAGCCCACGAATATTTGAAATTTGCAGATACTTGAGACCCCTTCAAAACATCTAAAACTGCCTATTTCAATAGTTCACAAACCAAATATACCTTAATATACATTAATACACACAGTGAAAACTGTATGGGTAGTATTCCTTTGTCCTCTTGGGGGTTCTGTCAATCATCTCCAAGAAAGATGAATGGTGCTGCACGATTTTCTGCTTTGCAAGTGCCAGTCAATAGTGTCAGGTAGCATTGCACTGAAGTATTTCAGCTTCCAAAACTGAAATACCTGAAACTACTTTTTTTAATTCTTAGTGTGTGAACATATTTTTAGCCTTTCACCGATTTAAAAAAATGGAAAGAGATAACAAAAATGCAAAAACAGAGTTTCGTTAAATGAATGTTCCGCCTAGATGTTTGAGCTTTAAGTAGTGATTTTAAGTAGTGATTATTTCTTTTTGATATTACAGCAGGTTCAGTATCCGTGGATTTTTCTGTGGAATGACTGCAGATTATTTAGGGAAAATGTATCTATTTACAGATATTTTCATAATGATAAATATATATATTTTTTTCTCTCTAGGTTGTGGACATGCAAATGGATAAAGCCCTGATCTTTGAGGATGATGTTCGCTTCGAGGCAAACTTCAAGCGGCGAGTGCTCAGGCTAATGGAAGAGGTGCAGCAGGTGGAGCTGGACTGGGACTTAATGTGAGAGGTTTTTTTTCTCCCTTGGTTTTGGTAAGGGATGGGAGGAGTTAAGCTAATACAACAAATTCAGTTGTGTAAATGTGGTAAAGAGCGGAAAAACGGGATTAAAGTACTTCATAGATAGCTATCTGACTATTCAAAGTAAGCTGAATGTTCTCAGTGTAAATTCCTTCTTGTGCGTCTTACTGCTGCTGGAATTGTTTGTCTCAAGCAACCCATGATCAGCTTGTTTCAATTTAAATCATATTGAGTGTGTCAGACAAAACGTCAGACATGGAATCAAAGCACTTTGAAAGCATCTGTTAGCGGGAGGAAGAACCATTACTAACTCTTTCATGCATATTGTGTTGGTTAGACATGTGTAAAACATATGCAAGGGAAAAAAATAAAAGGAACAGAAGAAACTAAATGAAATGCATCTTAAAAAACACATTTTGACTTTTTTATCTGCCTTTCTAAATTCTTTCCCTTTATTTTTCCACAGATATCTAGGCAGGAAGCAAGTGAATCCTGGAAAGGAGACGGCGGTGGAGAACGTTCGGAACCTGGTGGTGGCCGACTATTCGTACTGGACTCTGTCCTACGCCATCTCTCAGCAGGGAGCCCAGAAACTGCTCAATGCTGAGCCACTCTCTAAGATGCTCCCTGTCGATGAATTCCTCCCCATCATGTATGACAAACATCCCAAGTAAGTATTTAGCCTTCACATAGTTGGTATGTGAAGAGAAATTCTGCATGGTTGTTTTACAAATAAAAAGTGTGGTGTTGATTTTGTGTGATTTGTTTATAACCTACCTTCATAACTTTATCAGTGACATATCTGTTGTGTTCCTGGGACTTCCTGATGCTATTTATTCTATAATGTTCTCCAACAAACCTGAGACCTTTGCAGAGCATCAACATATGAACTAAGTTCAAATTACACACTGAAAACCTATTAACTAATTTTCCAAATGCAGTTGCACTAGATTTGATTTAGCGGTATCAGAGGAAAGGCTGAATTCAAAAACATGCCACACTTTTTAGACTTTTATTTACAGAACAAATTACTCCAAGTATGATTTTCCCCCTTATTTCATAATAATGTTCTACAATTTGTTGGTCTACCAGATAAAATCCAGATAAAATGAATTGATGCTTGTGCTTGGAATGTGGTAAAATGCAAAAAAATAACAACCCAAAAGGCAAGTGTGCATATATTCATTGCCTTCAACACATTCCAGTGTTGTATATTCTTTCTCTACCCAAGTCTTAAAAATCTAAAAACGGGTCTCATAATTGCTCAACACGTACTTTAATTTACATGCCTGAGTTTCATATTTAGTTTTGCTTGGTGTGGGCCTTCCACATTAAAGAGCCGGAGTAAAGACTGTGGCTATCCCTCAGTGGGCTTTAGTTTAAAAATAATTACAGTAATGTTTAACTTTAGACTTAGTGGACATTTTTCTTTTTATCATGTGCAGCCCAATATAGATCTTATTTTTAGATTAGCATGTTAACGTTTCTTATTGCTAGCATTGCAAAATCCAGAGTCCCTGATAAACCCACATCTTCACTGAAAAAAAACAAAACATTTATCATCACACTGCAGAAATAACATGTTTCATGCTGCAGAATGTGTAAACCAGATGGGAGCTGGGAAGCATGCATGCACTCCATACTGTGTGGAAAGCTGGCATACAGCCAGCCCACTTTCTCTGTTCTCCGTCTCTAACCTCTGAGAGGCTCATTTGATATGCTTGACTGCCCCGCTAAGATTACACAGCGTCTGCACCCCACGTTTGGTCCTTCTGTCCGACCTTCATACTCAGCGTAATTAAACGACATTTAAAATTAGATTGAATCACAGTATCTCTTTTTTTTTAATTTTTGATTAATATGAGAGTAAATATTTGTGGTAAAAAAAAATAAACGACTGAAATCACAAAAACTGTTTAAATATCCTTATTTCCTTTTCTACTTACAGTGAGGACTACAAGTCCCATTTCCCCAACAGAAACCTGCAGGCCTTCAGCACACGCCCCCTGCTGGTACAGCCATGTCACTACGCCGGGGATCCTGCGTGGGTGAGCGACACAGAGACCTCCACGCTGTGGGACGATGACTCAGTAAGGACTGATTGGAGGGGCTCCCATAAAACACTGAAGGGGGCTGCGCCACCGCCTGAGATGCTGTCGGCCTCCTACAGGGACGAACTTTAGTGCCAGGACGCTGAGAGGTCAGAAAGACGGACGCTGAGGGGACAACATGATGTCAGACTTCATTTCAGTCGGTTTGATGATGCAGACATGCTCATTGTCCTAAGAGCTGGACTTTTTCCATTTTTATTGTTGTAGAGGGTGTGTGGTACTCCATGGATGATCTTTGGGGTTATTTATTGACTCATTGTGTAGCAAGCATGCTTTAAATGTTATGCAGAAACTTGCACAACAAATTTCCTCAATCAGTTCCGATGTTTTAAAATTTGTATTGTTACTTCTTCCTTGGTGGGTGTGAAAGACATTGTGTGTTTGATGTATGCCTGTGGTGACTGTATTTCCAGAAGACGGATCTCAGAGCGTTTGTCCCCAAGTCTGTCAAGTAGGAGGACGCCATTTCCTTTTTAGTGTAAACGATTTGTATTGTAATGTTTTAGGTATTTTTTTAAATTCCAGTGGAACTGTTGACAGACAGAACTGCACCTACTACTAAGCTCTACATGGTAAAAGTTTCCACAGTGGTAACAGTGTCAAAGCTCGACATATGATGGTTCAGAACTCTTATGAGTGATTCAAGATTGCATTAATAAAATATTGCATTCACATACTGAATGCTACAGGGAGTTTTTAGTAAATGTTTCTTAAAAAGGTAACGTATTGGATAGATTTAGCGCCCTGTTTTGTTATTTACAGAGCTGAATTGGCAAATTAAACTAAACAAATCAAGGGTTACCTTTTTTTAATATTTACAAAAAAAGCAAAATATTTTATCCTAAAAATTTTACATTTTAATGCAATCTGGAGGTATAGCGGTTAATAATTTTATATTAAATAAAACATCAGAATAATTTAAGGCAGTCAAGATTTTCTACATTTTTTTTTTAAATTGACATGAAACATAAATGTCTGCTGAGGTTAGAAGAGTTTATTTCTTATGTTAAACTACCTTGATATGGGTTAGGAAACTACATAAAACATTTACATTAGCAGTTATGAGCCATTTGAATTACATAAATGAGGTTTGACTAAACTTCTACATTTATTTTTATAAACATGTGTAGTGACCTATTTTCTGTTTCAGTTATTTCTGCTAATGCATGTGTTTTAATTTATTGAGTCATCGATGATGTGCCTTACTGATGAATCAAGACTTATTCTTCTGGCTGTTTTTTTTTTTTCTTATTCATGTTTTAATTTGGGATATATGGGACATTTGTCTTTTTAAAATGACAAACCAGGCAAATAATAATAATAAAAGAAGACTTAAACAATAATGTAGTTGATGAAGCTTTCATTCAGCTTCCAATGCTGCACAGGTCAGGATTCACCACAAGAGGGCATCATTTCTCAAGTATCAGATAGATAGTAGCTGGACTTCATGAGAAAGTATAAGTACCGGGTTTGTAACTTTGTAACTTGGTTTGTGTTCTTGAATTACTGTGATTACAGTCTCTCTTAGGCTTTTTTCTTAAAGAAAATGCATGATTTTGAAAAGTGGTGCTTTGTCAAACAGATCATAAACTTTAAAATAGTGGATTTTATAGTGATAATTCTATGAGGTAAAAAAAGTCCTATGTACATAATTATTTCCTCAGCTTCTCTGCTCCAGTTGATTACCAAACTACTAGAAATGTCTTCAGTTTCTAGAACTATGTATGTGTGCATGCACTGTGGTAAAACAAGTATTAATAGCTATGTCTCACTTTAAATAATTTCAAAGGGTCCACTAAAATAAAATTCACAACAGCAACAATTCAAATAAACAATTCAAATACACATACAAAGAAAACAAAGCAAATTAGTTTTGTCTTAATACACGTACAGAAGTGTATTAAATACTTTGTGAAAAAGCCTTTTCTGATATTGAAAGCTTCTGAATGTCTCCTGTGTGGAGAAGATAGTCACATGCATTGCTCAGTTGGAGTTTTGACCCGTTCTTCTTCACAAGTCGTTTTCAAATGCCAGGGATTGTGGGAGTCCTTATGCAGATATTTGGTTGTTGCCATGGATATTTGCTTAGGTGGAAGTCATGTGACTTACTTGGCCATTTCTAGCAGCTTTAAGTAAAAGTTCTATTTAAATTACTGATTTATTTTTATTTTTAAGTGTCATCATGTTAACATGAAAATAAACAAATTTATTTTACTTAAAAAGAAAAAAACCCTCAATTTCCTTAAATGTAAATTAGGACAATTGTCCTAAAGAGTTAATATAGTCTTAGTAAACACATAATCTGATCAGATCTCTACACAAGCTCTCTGGTTCTTGTGACTTGATTCATCTCAAATCAGAATGAAAGAAGCCAAACTGAAGAGTGGTCGACAGTGTACAAACTTTACTTGTGTACTATGTTAATAGCCATGTTTGTGTACTAAGATAGTACACAAGGCCATGTTAGTACACAAACATGGCATTGTTTACATGGCCATAGTAACACAAGCTGTAACTTGTGTTTAAAAAGAAAAATATTACTCATGAGGAACCCAAGTCCAACGGTTGCTGAAGCTTCCTTCTTTTCTTAGATTTGGATTTAAAGCAGATCTCGCACACCTATGGGGAAAATAAGGTTACAGGCAGCAGCAGCTTCTACACTCAGCTTCTGTCCTGTTCAAAGCTGTACAAACTAGACAGAACCTCCTGTCATAGGAGGGAATCTAAACTCAGCAGCTTATTGGCTGCTGGTTAGGAGGTGTGGACTCAATGCGCCAAAACAGGCAGACCCCAGCAACTTCTCTAGAGGCAGGGAATAAGGTTTAATAATGTGGACATACTAAAGTAACCAGTATTTCTTGTCTTCCTGATTTGTTTTCAGTGTTCACATGCATGTAGAAACATATCTGTTTTAAGTGCTTGATAGAAAAACGAATCAGTCAATTTTTTTTCAGCCCCAGCACACTGCTTCATCTGTTTGGAATGGAAACTTTACTAATTAACCTCGAGTTCTTCTTAATTTGATTCAAGATTGGATTTCTACGATTAAGACCATAAACTCAGAAGGAAAACCCATATTTGTCCTTTTTTAGAGGAGTTATCACTTGATCATTTGGATATATAGTGGGCTGTATATGAACAGTGAATGTCAGAAATGGATAGATAATGAGTGAAGTAATAAAGAGATGTGTATCTAAAGAGGTTTTCCATTTCAAAACAGGGATTGTAGAGTGAATGTATACTTGCGACTAAGATCATAACTCTGTATCTTTATGTGTAACGGGGTTTGTTGTAGTCCACTTCTGCTTCATTAGGTCTTCGCGCCTGAAGGAATTTGATAAACAGCTGCTCCCCCCCACATCAAACTAAAACACATATATAGAAATTAAATAGGATGGAAATCAAGAGGACATTTTGTGTTTTAAATATTTGTACAGTCTGCATGGCCTGTACCTAAAATATAGAACGCTGTACCAAAAGTTTAAGAGGACACCTAGGTTTTCAGAGATGTGCCATTCTCTAATTTGATGTTAGACTGAAAAGTGCTCTGTAAGATGCTCACAACTTTGAATGTTGTTTTATAAAACAAACCTGCAAAAAAACACAAATCTATTCCTGATCTGTGTGCTGCTTCCTTGGTTTTTCTGGTTTTTCTCAGATATTACAAACCTCTGAGGCCTCAAAGAGCAGCTGCATTAATACTGAGATTAAATTACAGATGCGTGTACTCTTATAAATGACCAGACTTCTGAGGGCAAATGGTTGCAGCGGATTGTCTCTAGGGGTATCAGAGTAAAAGGGGCTTAATACCAAAACCAAACCTTTTCATTCCGTTTTAAATTAGTGCATTATTGTGTTAGTGTATCACATAAAATGTGGAAACCTAACAGCCGGAAATTAATGTCCATTAAGCAATAACAAAACCATAAGTAGAGTTTTAAAAAATGGCAAGGCATTAAAAATTCCCCTGCCAGCTTCTGAGATCTTTATTAATGATTTCTTTTTTATGTTTCCACATATTATATTTTCATGTTTCTATTTCTAAGATGACAAATAACCAGAGACTTGCATACATTTTTATCGACGAAATGAATCAAGAAGGTTAAAGTCTATGTTGGTTTTCTACGGTTAAAGATTGCAGTTCGCATGCAGCCTGCAGGGTGCCAGCCCTGTTCTGTCCCTGCAGAACATTTTAAGTCAGCTCAGCACAGTGGGCTGATCTCATCTAAGAGGGTGAAAGGAAGAGGGAGGGATTGCTGGAGGCAGGGACTTACAGCTGCTGTCCCGCTGCAGATCGTGCTGTCTCAGAGCGGTGCTCTCCACCCCGCGCTGCACCACCTCTGTATCGCTTCGCTTTTTTGGGAACTATTCGGCCATTTTTACCCACCAGCCTCCTTCCTTTTTGCACAAAGTCCCTTCTTTTAACCCCATTTTCTTCTCGCATCGACTGCTTTTGTTTTCTTTTCCAGGTTTGTCCTTCGGACTCGATTGTAAGTTTTCCACGTGGAAACTCAGACTGCATCAAAAAGTTAGAGTGCGGTGCATCTCGCAGCTGTTGGACTCCATGATCTGTTTGCCACGTTTCTCCAATTACGGCCGTTTAGTAACATTTAGTAACAGCAGTTCCCGGTTCACACTTACCTGCACAGTGCTTCTACTGTGTTGTTTCATGCTTTAGCGCTTGTTTGCACATTGACTCGCACTTAATTTGAAAGTGCAAAGCGAAAAACTATATAGTTTGTTGCAAAAGTTATTTTAAACTCGTTTAAATTGAGCTTGCAAATAAGCTTCCTTAATTTTTATTTTTATTTTCTGTGATATTGCTGTTGTACTTGTTAGCTTGCTGTGATGATGGTTAGTTGGGTTTATACTGGAGCAGCCCAGCTCCAGGCACCTGCTACTGCATTAACTTGAACTCTGCTACTGTCTGCCACCTCATATTTATCTTGCATGTTAATTACCGCCCCGGCGTGTGTTAGTGTGTCACCTTTTAATCATTGGCTGTGATAATGGGCCACACTTTAAGTTTGAGTCTCTTTATACAGGAATTCAGCTCAGGTAGCAGCTTCAGGCTGTCAGTCTAAGGTATTTGCTGACATGTATTAGGGTGTTATAACCTGATAAGTTGGTCTTTCCTCAATGTTTTTACAAAACAAAATGCATTAAGTAAGTTAATCCACAATATTTTCCAATCGCACATGTTAATTTAAACTTTTTATAATGAGATTATTTTATTTCTAATAAAAAATATTGAATTGAGGCATAAAAGTAAAAAAAACTAGTTCTAACTGCAGGAAGACATTTCTCTATATTGTCGAGTCAGCATGATAATCTCAGGAGAAAAAAATACCATAATATTGTTAGAAATATATTTAATTGTTCTAATAATGTTTTTACATTTACTGTTATTTTGATACAAAGTCTTATGTAAACATCTGGAGTAAACACTTGCTAAATTGATTTACTTTTTATTTATTTTTCATGTTGCTGTATTATTCTGCTGTCTTCTCTCTATAAAGCAACACAAAGCTAACAATCTAATATTAGCTAATTGATAATTCAGGCAGACTATGCTAATGTCATTTGGGTGTTTTTTTTTTTAAATCAGATATTTTTCCAAGGACCCAAATGGGAGGGAATGGTGTTTACAACCTTCCTTCAGCCAGCTGACTGGCAGTGTGCAGCACCATGTGTGGGATGGATTGTACAGTATTTCTCCATGTTCTATACAGCATGAGAAAACTTTCTCTGGTATCTTATTAAAAGTACTTAAAACATAGGAGCAACATAACAAAAACAGCTTGGTGTTTTCAGACTGTTATCCCTGTTTTATCCTTATACCAGAAAATGACCCATTGTGATTTGATAAAACAAAAATTATTTGTAAAGATATTTTATTTAGGAAAAAAAAATGTGTTATTGGGTTTGTCAACCTGGTCTGTTGTGTCCACAGAGGCGATGGCCTTCATTGGGCGTGCAGTCCGACGCCTCGTATCAGCAGCGCGTTCCCCTGTAGCCCCACTATGTTGGACACGCTCTCGGTCCTACAGCACTGAACACACCAGTAAAAAGAGCGTCCCATATGAGAAGACACTCAAACAGGAGGAAGGAACCTCCACAGGACCCACTAAGCCTTTACCAAGGTCAGCCAGAGAGTTTAACATGTTAAGATGATGTTTCAGCCAGTAAATTTTGCAGTTGAAAAGTTAGTTTGTGCTCATGTTTAGCAGATATTCCTGAAGGTTGCTTCATCTCTGGATATTCTGTCTTAACACAAATAAATATCAAGGCAAATTTTTTCTTAAAGACCCAAACTGTAGACTTAGCATTGTTTCAAACCAGCTTTAAAAGTTGCTTCCTGTTCCCTCAGGTCAGCGGATGTGGTGGTGATCGGAGGAGGTAGCCTCGGCTGTCAGACCATCTATCATCTGGCCAAAATGGGGATGACTAATGTAGTTCTGCTGGAGAGAGACAGACTGACTGCTGGCACCACCTGGCATACGGCCGGTAACTACCACAGAATTAATAAAAACAAGTTAGGTCGTGTAAGTAAGTTTCTGCCTGAATTTACATTGCTTCAATGTTAACGCCAACACAGTCCCAGATTGTCTAGAAGATAATTGTCCATGTTCAAATCAATGCGCATTCAATTATACAACTCACATAAGAGCGTTTTCTCAGGCCTTCTGTGGCAACTCCGTCCCAATGATGTGGAGGTGGAGCTCCTGGCCCACACCAGGAACGTGGTCAGCAAAGACCTGGAAGAGGAAACGGGTCTCCACACTGGCTGGATCCAGAATGGAGGACTCTTCATTGCTTCCAACAAGCAAAGACTGGATGAATACAAGCGCCTCATGTCGGTACGGACAGCAATTGCTTGGTTCTTGATTTCCTGTAATATAAAGTGTCATGCATTTCTGGATCCTTGAAATAAGTTTTATTAATATAAAGTATTTGATTTCATTCGGTCAAATACAAACATTTAAACATTTGTAGTACAAAACCTAATCTGAACCTTTTTATGCAGAATAATCAGTTTCTATAAAGGCATTAAATGCCTAAGGCTATATATCTCAATAATTGGTTTACTATTTGAATATCAGATTTTTTTTTTTTTGGAAGAGAGCACAATTTATGTTTTTGAGTTTAAGAGTTTAACTCAAACCTATTATGTACCCAGTCACACACCACATATTGCAGCATGTTATTATCTATTTAATAAAAATCAAGACAAAAAAGTCCAGAACTGTCAGGGTGTGATATATTTTTTTATTAAAATGACTGATTGTTTATATTTTTTTCCCTCATTACATAACTTTACATAGCTTTATAGCAACATTCCCAATCTTTCCATTGCATTTTATTAATCAGATAACTATCTTCGGAGGTGGAAAACACATAAAGAAAATAAATCAATTGCCATTTATTTTTCAGCTGGGTAAAGTTTATGGCATCGAGTCCTATGTTCTGTCACCTGCGGAGACTAAGGACCTTTATCCCCTCATGAATATTGATGATTTATATGGAACGCTGTACGTTCCCAAAGATGGCACCATGGACCCGGCAGGCACCTGTACCACCCTGAGCAGAGCTGCTATAGCCAGAGGAGCCACGGTAATTTGTGCTGATCTACTGACTCTGTTTTGTTGTTGTTTTTTTTTTTATTGGATTTTTTGTACAAAAATGTACATTTACAAAATCATGCAAACACTGCCGACTTTCAGTTGTTCAGCAGACAGACCCTGGCACCCTTCACAAAGCCGCAGAAGATTACTGCACTTAGAGTTCTTGATTGAAGAACACTAATGGGAAGTTGGGTGGGAAGACAAAATTAAAATAACATACAAGGAACATGGTGCGATTCTGCTGGCTTAATAGAATTGTATAATAAAACTGATTCAAAAGTTTGGTGGACATTCATAAAATCTGGGCTGCAGCTGGAGAAAGGGGTCCATGAAACACCACTCAGAGATTTGTGAGGCTCTTTCTCAAAAACTTTACAAAAATCCTATAAACTAAATAAGGACAATGACTGACCGACTTTAAATAGTTCTGAATGTCCTGTGTCTTGAGGTATTACTTTACTACACTTTCCTGTCTGAATCAGGTGATTGAGAACTGCCCAGTGACCGGTATCCAAGTGCAAACGGATGACCTTGGGGTCAAGAAGGTTAAGGCGGTGGAGACACCTTATGGAGCCATTGAAACACCATGTGTGGTGAACTGTGCAGGTAAGACTCAGAGAAACTTTATCCTTGTTTTGACGATGTATTTTGACAATGTAGCACATTTTTATGTTGCTTAGAAAAATGTCAACACAAAGAGGCAAGAAAGCAGCATTGGAAAATTTAGTAAATATTCACATTTACAAAGGATTATAACATTTTGGTAAACCTTGTTACTGACAGGTGTGTGGGCCACCAAACTTGGTGAAATGGCTGGAGTCAATGTTCCTCTTATTGCCATGCATCATGCTTATGTGGTCACAGAGAGGATAGAGGGCATACAGGTAAGATTTCTATTAATCATTATTTCCTTTAGCTCACCAGACATATTAAATGTTACAAATGCCAGGCCAATGTGACACTGAATTTGAAAGTTGAAGCTCTCATGTATCAGGTTAATATGACCAGCAGGTGTCACTGTGACCAAACAAATTACTACTCCTAATTTTCCAGGCTGTTGTTGGTGTGTTTGGAGGAGAGAAAAAAAGGTTAATTTGTATCTATTATTATTTGTGCTTGCTTTAGCTATGCTTGTTTACGCCATATAGCACCCGGGAGACATGGAATGTAAAATGCATCAATGTATCACTGCAGTTTCCGTCCATCTTCTGCTTGTTTAATGCAGTTTGTGTTCATATATCCTCTTCCCCGAGAGGCTGGTGGTTTTAGAGTGGGTTGTCAGCGCTTTCTTGTGTTATATAGTTTAAGAGAAGCTTAACAAGCATTACCTCTCCATCATGCACACAGACGTCACCCCACCCACTAAACAGATGTCGTCGGGGAATCTGTTCCCAGTGTGTGCAGCTTGTCAGGTCAAACGCTTCACGCTGTCCGTGTGTCTGTATTTGTCATTGTGAGGTTGCTGTGGAGGTCTGTGTATGTTTTTATCTGCGTGAGGGATACAGTGTTCAGTATTGATCACATGGAGCTGCCATACTGAGCTGAGTGCAGAGGAGGGAGAGGACAAAGGAGCAGTTTGGCTTTCGTTATTTGTCGTGAGCAGCTTTTAAAATGTCAGCCGCTGGTATTTTGGTTTTGTACCCAAAAAGTCGATGGAGTCTGGGAAGAATGAATACAGACTAGACGGTTTTGACACAAAAACGATTTTGCAGAAAGATGCTCTGGCACACGAGAGTTCAATACATCTGTCCAGTTTTAGAATGTGATGTCAGCAGCTTTGAGTCAAAGTGTAAAACAATTCGAAGGTTGATTTGATATACGTTTCCAGTGTTGCACATGTTTAGCCTGTGCAAGAAGTGGTTCTGAAATCAGCTCTGACAAAAACAAACTGAACTATTTCATATTGATTGTTTTCAACCTAAAACATCAGAGCCAAATTCAAATGAGCTGGGTACTAAAGAGCTTGGCTAATACAATTCATTTCAGTTGAGCAAAGACATAGTAACATGTCCTGGGTGACACCATTAATGGTTGGAAAGCACAGCTAATCCACATAATTTGTTTTTGCTACTCCTCTTCAAATCTTTGGCTGTATGGTTTTAAAGTTGGGCAGAGTTTGAGTTGAGAATTTGATCCTTTCATCTCTGTTCTTTGGTCTTTCTCTGCATCCATAAGGCCTCTTTTTTAACTCCTCTTGAGCTTGGGGTCACAGTTCAATTATTATTTGAGATTTTGAGATGCGAATCAGCTGCTTCCAGTTGTAAAAACAGTATCTTGTTGTCATGGTTTTGCATTAAAGCAAGTCACTCTTTGAACAATCTTAATGTGCCAAATCCTGTTGTACAGCTTGCAACTAGCATAACATGACTACAACTGCACCAAGTACCAGTTAGTGCAATATCACTTGTACCACCATTTCAAGTGGTATTGAAACACACTTGTAATGGTTTCAATACCATTACAAGTGTGTTATTTTTTTTATATTGGGTGTATTACACATTTTCTGAGCTACTTCTTATTTGTTTCCATTTGGTAAAACTGTTCACTGCAACTGGACGCTGTTGAGACTTTAAGTCACTTGATAATAAAGGAGGAAAATTACATAAAGATTTTTTCCTTCATTGTTTATTATCTGTATTGGATATTGACTGGTACAGTTTAATATGCTTTCGTCTCCTTTATGAAGTTTAAACATTTTCAATATTACCTACTAGAATATATTTCAATGAGGAAAACTCGCAATAACTTTACAGGCTAAACAAATAAGTGGAATTATAAGTGAAAACAGTTTACATCAGATGTCCTTGGCTTGCATCTAAGAGTTCTTCAGACTAATTTCAGCTCTAATTACTGAATCCTTTAACTTTTATTTCCACTTCTTGCAGAACATGCCAAATGTCAGGGACCATGACGCATCGGTGTACCTGCGCCTCCAAGGCGACGCTCTGTCTGTGGGTGGTTATGAACAAAATCCCATCTTCTGGGAGGAGGTAACTCTGAATGTTATGTTTTGTTCTTAGATTCTGTCTGGGAAGATCTCACATCAAATAGTTCTACCCAAATGGAAAAACCTACAATATGCAATAATGATTGTGAATGTTGCAATATATAATTTCCATTGAAGTAATATTTAAAAAAAATTTAATATCTTTATACTTTGGGTTCACAGCAAATACAGACATAATGCTACTGGAGAAAAACATTGTTTCCATTTTAACAAGGTTTTATTTGTTGTTTGTCTTTTGTATACTTATGTTGGTTTTAGCCACTTACTCCCTACAAATCTCTGGTTTTTCAAAGCAACTTAATCCTGTAAGTTCCTTAATTGTGAACAGAAACATTCACAATTACATGATAGACATTAAAAATATGTCTCTTTTTCAGGGCCTTGGTGATATGTTCTTGCTTCTTGCTCGACCTCCTCAGTTTCTTCCATTTTTTGCAGCCTGCCAGACTGCATATCCCTCTGTGGTTTTATGTGTGAGAGGATTTCTTTGTGCGGTGGCAGCTTCTTTTGTTCTCGTTTGGTAGCTGAGAGTTCCTTTGATGTCTAAGACGGATGGAGAGAAAAAAAGGAGCCAATACAGAAAGGAGAATTAGTAGGAAAACAGTGAGAATTGATGCAGAGCGTGATGATAAGCAGGACCGATGGGTCAGGAGGGACTTGGAAAGCTGTGCTGCTCCCCAGATGCTCCAACGGAGTTCAAGTATGTTTGATAAAACTGCTGCACAGAAAAAAGCAGGTTTACTAAATTCCTTTTAGATGATCTAAGTTGACATGATCTATGTTGGATGCAAGGTGATTGCTGCTTCTTTGCATACACAATGGGCATTAAAGGTTTAGTGCTGGTTGAGTTTACAGTGAGTGAGTTGGAGAGAAACAAAAAGACGTAGCTCAACTGCTCTTTATTGAGTAAGACAAGGATTCTAACATGCTAATCATAGCTGCTTAATCAGTTGGACTTTCTTCTTAGGTAGCCAGGCTGCGGTTGATTTGTGGCGTCCGTTGAAAGGACTTTGAATTATCGGAGCGGTACAACGTGGAATTTTAGACATTTAAAAACTGCAACCTTTTGAAAACGTGTTTTACTTTCACACAGGTTACAGATCCATGGCAAGGTTCAGGGAAATTTAAACTCTGCACCAAATGGAATCATTATTCATCTTGAGGAGAAACTTTTTTCACTGTGCAGTTTGGGTGATGTCTCATGCAGAAGGGAGAATAAAAAGTATTGTTTTGGGGATATAAAACTGGAGAAGTTTCACATTTCTTTTTAATTTGAGTTCATATTTGGTACAAGAAATATGAACTTGCTTGCTGTTATGGAGTTTGGATTTATTCCAAATGTTTCCTTATTTCCCAGGTGTCCGATAAGTTTGCCTTCAGCCTGTTTGACCTGGACTGGGACGTATTTATGCAACACATCGAGGGAGCTATAAATAGAGTTCCTGCTCTGGAGCAGACCGGTATCAAGTCCACTGTCTGTGGACCAGGTACAAACTCACACACGCTCACACATAATGATTTATTATGGACTCAAGACCGAGTCCATAATAAATTTGTCTAGGCAAGTAATAAAGTGTAACTTTAGCAGCTGTTAGGTTCATTTCATTACAGATGAGGGTTAATTGATGTTAAGTTCCTAATTCATTCTTTTTAAGCTTCAAAGCAGAGAGACCTGAAAATTTGACCAAAAATAGGAGGGCAGGAACCTTTACAGTAAAGTAGCAACAGTAGAATAAAACAAAGACATGCACAGAATGATTTATTTAAAAAAGTGATTACCAGCTCTAGTCCTCAAGGGTTGATGTGCTGCAGATTGCAGACGTGTCCTTGCTGAGATACACCTTATTAAAATGTCTGAATTACTTCCTCAGCATTTCACCTTGCTCTGCAGAGTTCTGTTAATGACCTATTCTTATAACTCAGGTGTCTTGACTCGGGGAAACACCTAAAATGTGTAGCACACCGGCCCTTGCCGGCCCTTTGGATGCCGGCAAGGGCCGGCAAATCATGCCCTTTGGGTGATTTCTATAAACTTTGGTAAAATATTTGCCAAGATTTTATTTTATGTGCCATTGTGTAAACATTGCATCCATACATACTGTCCCATGTCTGTTTGACAATCAAATCAGTCCAATCAACCAACAATTTAACTAACTGTCCATCAGTAAATCTTTAATTGCATAATTTCATAGGTAAAGCCAGTCCACTGGAGAAATATCTACTATAAATTCATAGTGCACTTTTAAATTCATGCCTAATAAAATAAGCTAGATTTGACAGGAAATTCTGGAAAAGTACAGAATTTTAACTGTAAAAAGACAGTATTTAATGTCAACTTTGTGATTTGTATCAGAATCTTTCACCGCTGACCATAAGCCGCTGATGGGAGAAGCACCAGAAGTTCGAGGTTACTTTCTGGGCTGTGGCTTCAACAGTGCTGGTATGTGCTGCATCTATTTAAAGAAAAAAAAGAAAAAGTATTTTTTTTATAAGCTTTACCTTAAAGCTAACTGGTGAAAGACTTGATGATGCGGAGCTTTACCATGAGAAATCTGAAATGACGCATGAAAGGCTGAATAAACTTTGTAAGAGCATAAAGGGGTAAGCAGGAAAAACAAGGTGAAATGTTTGGATGCTTTTAACAATCTTTGACCTGGACTCATATCTCTGTGTACGTGGCCAAGGCACAAATAAATATTAGGGAGGACTTCATTGACCACATACACAATCTTGTTCATGTGCAAACAGCACAAGTCACTCCATTACTGCACTGAGCCTCTGACATTAGCCCTGGAAAAATATCAGTATCTAAGAAGTATGTGACAGAGAGAGGAGGCGTAAAGGCTGAAGTAATCAGCAAGAGCTTTAATAGGCAATTGAAAGAAAGCTTTTTCTCTGCAGAGAGCTGTAGGGTCACGCACACGAGATATAGATGGAATAAAGCTGAGTTCTGAGTGGGCCCAAGGAAAATGTTTTTACATATTACATAATACTGTGACCTTTTGGCACATTAATATCTGGTTCTGTCCATTAACTTGAACCTTAAGTCTAGGTAAGGCTTTGTCAAGTAATATTCTCATTTGGGAGAGAGAAAATCATTTTATAGCTCTTGAAATTGTTTTCTTTAAAATCTAGAAATGGTTTGAAGTTGAGATTTATATGGAGATGTTTTTCCTTCTTTTAAATCTCTGCTGTAGCAGTAATCTATTTCCTATTATGAGAAAACATGTAAAAGGCATCCACATGTACTGACACCTGTGGTAAACATGGAAAAAAAATCTTAAAATAAATCTAACTCCACCAGCAAATTGAAACACAATAAAGGGAAAATGGTTTTAAATTACAAATTCAGTCTCTTATGGGATTTATGAAGCCAAAAGCATATTTTTTTGCAAATCTAATATCACCAATTCTTACATAAAAGTAAATAATTTTACACAGGTACCCTAGAAAGAAAAGGGAAGAAAAATAAAGAGTTCTGGTGTGACAGGATGAGTGGAAGCAGAAGCATGAGGGCTAAAAGCAGACACTCACATGTCTGTGTGCTTATCTCAGGTGACATTTATCTGTGACACCTCGCCTTGCTGGTTCTCACCACTTTGTCTGTGGTGAACTCCGTCATTCTCCTCTCACCCTCCTCCCTTTTATCTCTCAATCCATCCATGCATCCATCTCTCCATCCAGCTGGCCTGCCAGCCGTTCAGATTTCCTCCCAGGCTCAGAGTTGACAGTTCCTGGCTGCAGATGAGTGAAGTGATGAGAGATGGAGGAAAAGGACATGTGGGGAAAAGATGGAAGGATGGAGGGATTCTGTGGCCAATGCTACTGCATGTTAATGTTGTGCATGCAGCACATTGTGCAGTACTCGCAACGTATGCAAATTACAGGCAACATAGCACAAGCAGGGGGTTGCTAAAGGGACCCAGCTCATTAACCCAGCAGTTCTGGGACTCGGTGGATTACAGTGTTGGGCTGCCATCGTTTGTTTGTTGAATGGTTGGAAACAAACAGAACACTGCAGCTGTTGGATAGATGAGGAGGTCAGATTGCTTAGGGGCTGCTTTAAGCAGGGGTCAAGCGTTGGAATAAAGGTTAATGCAGTCCTCTGTGGTTCAGTCGTATGTCACACTGCAGCTGTGGCAAAGGAAAAAAAATGTCTTTCTTTCTTTTTCAAATTAATGAGACTTACTCTCTGACAAGTAGGTCCGTCAGGTGAAAAAAGGAACAGAGCTTTGGCTGCTTGTTAATGTTTTCTTCTGTTTTGCCTTCAAGGCCACAAGCAACAGAAGGTGCATTTGGAAACAAAAGTTTTCTTTAATCTGGAAATTTTTATATTCATATATTTAGTTTACAAAATGTTGTCAACAGAAAACAAACAATCATTATCTTGTAAAGCCTAAGGTGAGAATTTGAGTTTGTACAAGACAATTTTTGTTTTTTTTTGTGCACATTGAATGCCTCACCAAAGCCTCCATTCACCTTGAACCACTTATCTTAACATATTTCTGCTTAATTTATGCTGCGAGATCATGTATTTGACTTGTGTATTATATTGTCTACCACATCAAAATCTCAGTAAAATACATTTATGTTTGTGGTTGTACTTAAAATACCACATACATTTTAATAAATTCTTTATATGAGTTTAAAATTAATCTGTTTCTAGCTTCATGAAATGGATTGCTCTACTTCTGAACTGATAGTTGTTGGTGTACTTAGCAAAACGTGTAGATTGCTTTTGCTGTTTTTATTTCCCCATTTTATTGAATACTCCAGTGCACTAAAAGCAAACCTAGGTTTCAGTTCTAGCTTCACCTAAAGACTGTTAGGGGAAATCAAATCAGCAAAGTTGAGCTGATCTTAAATGAAATTTCAATATTCCCAACATTTCCTCTTTATCTTTTTCTGTCAGGTATGATGCTGGGAGGTGGATGTGGCAGAGAGCTCGCTAAGTGGATCATACATGGCCGCCCAGAAAAGGACATGTATGGATATGACATCAGGTATATAGGCATACATAAAAAATACTCCACAATGGCATTTTATTAAATGGCACCAGGAACAACAGCTTGTATTGAAGTCTGAGTGACTTCTTTACTGAGCATTAAATTCCTCTCCCTCCTTTCTCAGACGTTTTCACAGTTCGCTGACAGACAACACACGCTGGATCAGGGAGCGGAGCCATGAGTCATATGCAAAAAACTATTCTGTAGTGTTTCCCTTTGATGAGCCACTGGCCAGCCGAAACATGAGGAAGGACCCTTTCCATGAGGTACGACAGTTATTCATCATGTTTTATCAGCATTTAACGACTAACAAATAACTTTAATGAGCAGTCCTGTTGGTAAAGAAACGTGGTGCAACTTACTTGCTTCAAAGTTATGGTGGGGTTTTGCTCCATATTATGCTCCTTAAGAGAAAGAAAATGAACAAAAATTGTCCATTTGGGTTGGATTCAAAGTAAGCATTGACAAATAGTTTTGTAGGCCGTTTCCTATGCTGCCAGTTTTCCTGAAACTGACAGTGATGAAAAGCTGGCTCAGCTTATCACCTCCCTGGTTTCAGTGAAACTTCTTATCTGGAATGTCATATTGCAGTTAGCAATCATTTCACCCCTTTCAAGTCATTAGGGCATCTCCCGTCAAGTTTGATTACTTCCACTATTTTCATAGATTACATAACTGTCTTTCTCTTTTTTAGTGTGTAGTTTTGCACCGACACTGTATCTCTCAGTGGGTTTGTCTCTCACATTTCTTCAGTCTTCTCCTTGCCTCCTCTTGATCTCATGGCTGATTCAAAGTGATGGCATTAGCAGTGTAACTTAGCTCTGCAGTGACTGTATTTGCTAATGCATGACTATAAATGATCCACTCGTCTTTGGTGGCTAAGCCGTGGATGTTTTTCAGCTTTGTTTCTCTCCTTGGCCAAGCACAAACTCTTAATGGATTTCACCGCCATGTTTCACACACTAAAGAATCACTTAGAGACATACTTTTTTTGGTGTAAGAGCCTATTTAACTTTCATTGTTGGACTATTACCCTTGTACTCGCATGCATTAATTTTCTAGAACAAGTTATGGTCCCATAAGGTTCATTTGTGTCCCAAGCCTGATTTATTTAGCTTCCATAACACTTTGCCTGCATACATAAAGCTTTCTGCAGAGATTCATTTAAGAATTGTGCAAAATGAAAACAAGAAATGAGAACTAAAGGGGTGATATAGGAATTATTTAATTTAATATTTTGGCTACATAAAGAATTAAAACTAGCCTTGTAAAAAAATATTTTTGAAATTCTAGCCTTTATATTCTATACTTGACAACTTAGATTTTTGAAGACAGCTTAACCTGCCTTAATAGTAACACTTGTATCTGTTTTTCAAATCTGAAATGACAGTGTTGTAATGTGCTATAGCTAGAAGGTATGCTTTAAGGTATGACCAGGCAGGCAAGCTGTCTCTGCTCAAATAATGAGACTTTCTACTTATAGGAGGCAATATGTGGTTATTTCAGACCATCAGCAAGTCATCTCTGACACTGCTGCTCGCATGCTTTCTCCACCTCGGTAGCACAGATGGTAAATATAGCTTAGTGTGGGACGTTTTGGCAAAAGACAGACAGCTTGATGCCTGCTCGGGGGAGAGCATAGCACAACATACCTACCAACTGTGGGCGACTGTCAGTTTTAGCAAGGAGGATGGAGATCCTCGAAATATCTTATCTGAACAGTGTTCAAGAATTAGGAAGTGTTTTTCCACTGTTTCTGCAGCCACTTGATGTAAACAAATGTAGTGCAACATGTTTTTATCAGTTCCTCCAATAGTGGAGAAACTTCATTATCTCTTCTAAATGCAACAAATGTCAGCGAGTGTCTGCAGTAATCATTATGTTTTTACAGTTGTGTTGGATCAAGTGGATGAACTGGCCTTTTGTTTCATTAGCTTTTTGATGCAGTCGGATCAATAGAGTCAAGTAATAACATGTTGTTACAGCAGCTCTAAGCTACTAAAATTGGTCCTGATCAGTAATCGTACTATTGTAAGAGATAGATGGATCAATTTTGTGCAAATAATTTCCTTCAGAAGTCATATAAAAAGTAAATAGAGTCCAGTTAGCTGTTATATGAGGGCCTCTGAGGTTTGCTAGAGAACATTAGTGAACATGAAAACCAAGGAGGGCAGCAGAAATGCCAAAGAGAATGTTGTGGAAAGGTTTGTAGCAAGGTTAATGGCCCAGTCAAAGTCCTTATCTAAATATAATTGGAAATATGTGACAATACTTAAAAATTCTGTCCAACGATGCAGTCAGAGTATTTAGTTGGATTTCACTTTGTGCAACAGAATAAAGAAGGTTAAATGCATATGCATGTATTTTCATTTCACTTTGAAGTTATTCTCTGCTTTGTGATGTTGTATACCATAAAATTCACTATTTCAAAATAAACAATATTTAGTTTTTTTAACCACTGTATTTGTACTTGTATTTTCAGTAAATACTGACAAGTGGATTGACAATATTTGCGGCTTTGTGTGCCCTCCATATATTTTGTAGAGATTTGATTTGTTTTTGTATTTATTTCATCACTCCAGGTGCTGACAGAGCAAGGTTGTGTGTTTCAAGAGAGGCATGGTTGGGAGAGACCTGGCTGGTTCAACAAAGACGGACCAGTTCCTGTGAGGCTCCTACAACAAACACACACTATCACAAACTTATGGCTTGTAATTGCCGTACTTTAACACTGTGTTTGCATGTCTTGTTAAAAGCCTAAAAACTACGACTACTATGGCGCTTACAACATTAGGAATAATGAGAACTACAAATACAAAGACCTCCTGGGCAAAGAGTACACCTTTGACTTCCCTTCGCATCACAATGTGGTAAGCTACAGAGAGCAGAAGTGTTTGTGTTGAGTCAGACAAAGTTCACTCTGTCAGAACACAAGTTAGTCTGATGAGTGTGAATGTTTACTTTTCAGTTTACAGAGCAGAAAAATCGAAAGACTGAATGAATTTCTGTCATAAACAAGTAATGGTGGTGGGTATCAGCAGTGGGTTTAATGGTGCATAAAGAGCTCTAAACCTCCAAGCTAATTTAACAACTTGATAGACAGTCTGGAAGTGAAATCTGTGATTTTTGCCTTTAACTTGACTCCCATGATGAATTCTGCTCTTTATGATGTAACCACGATGAAGCCTTCTTCAAAATAAGAAGATGGCAATGTGTTTTTATTATTTTTCTTCAGCAAGTGTGTTGAACATGTGTGCTGAGTTTTGCTGCTTTCTATGCAGATTAAGAGCGAGTGTCTCTCATGTCGACACGACGTCGCTGTGTTTAACATGTCCTACTTTGGGAAGTTCTATCTCACCGGACCAGATGCCAAGAAAGCAGCCGATTGGCTCTTCTCGGCTGATGTCAACAAGAAGCCAGGTTAGTCGGGCAACTGTTTGAAGAAACACACGCCTGCCTGCACACGCATGCATACACACGCACACACACCCCCACACACACACACCCACACCCACACACACACACACACACACACACACACACACACACACGCACGAATGAAATGAATGATTCATGACAAGGCCTCAGCAGAATTTGATGACATGCCTAGGGAGTGATTCAGCCCTTTCATTCAGGTGTGTTGGTACTGGAACACAACTCAAACATGTAAGACACCGGCCCTTTAAGGCTACAGTCAAATAGAGCTGGGTTATGCATGAACTGTTTGTATTTGTACAACTCTTGGTTTTTCTAACTTAAAATGATATTTGCACATGGATTAAAGATGCAAATTATGCAAAAATTACAGTTTTTTTTCAACTCGGTTAGTTTTTATGTGGTTGCAGACAGTGTGGACAAACGGTTCTCCACCATTAACAAAGCACTGTAGAGCTGCATCTGTCTATGCAGAACTATACTGCCTGTTTCCTTTAAATCCAATACTTCATAATTCTCTGATCATTGTATCTCAGAGACATTTATCTCCCTCCAAGCCTCGTTAAATAATCCTTCTTGAACACATTTGTATTTGTTAATAACACTGACACACAGATAATCACTCTTTTAAATTACAGCTGATGAAGGCATCATCAACACGTATTTAAGCATGACTGCAAACATGAACTCTTTTGGCAAATGGATGGCGCATCATAAATGTGTGTCACGTGTAATTAAGATACAGAGTTAATTGATTTTGGAGGTTTTCTTGATGATGTCTGTCTGCAATAAAATATGCCACCTATGCTTTGGTGTTTGTTTCCTGTCAAGTGGTGTGCTATAATAATTTTTAAAAAATTATTTTGGTCAAATATCGATTCAAGAGAAAACATCCAGTTGCAGAGTTATTTATGGTGTGTAGCTCTTATGAGAGAAGTAAATATTTCAACTCTGAGCTGAACATATTCAAGGCTGCACATATATAGTACATTACATAATTCTTCATGCTCATTGAATGGTTTTCACATTTTGCCTCAAATTTTGATGTTATAGCAATAGGAGAGGATTCTTTTTACAGCAAAACACGGGATTACTAGATTTGTGAAGTGTCTCGCTAATTCCCACATGAGCTGTGTATCCCTCCATCTCATCCAGAGTTACTGTAGGCCTTTGACTATTTTTCTGGTTAATGCTTTCTTTTCTTGACCTGTCAGCTTAAAGCTACAGTACATAACTTGAATTAAAATATGTTTTTTTCTTACATATTTGTTAAAACTGTCAGTTTGTCAAGACAGCAAAGTATAACTCAGATAATCTGTGAAAAAATCAAGCTCTTTTGTCTTCTCCCAGTGCTTCCAGTACTAGCTGCAGAAATACAGCGCTTAACGAATACATAAAAAATATATTTCTGTGAAAGGTATGTACTGTAGCTTTAAGTGAAGATATTCCACTCTTTCCATTTTCAAATGATGGAGTAAAGTTGCCCCTTTACTTCTATTCTAAGTAAAGGGGCAAAGTGCAAACTGACACTTCTAATTCTTAATCTTTTACTTAACAGTTATGCACTATTTTATTTTAGTCTATCACTATAAATCACAATAAAATGCACTGAGGTTTATATTGACCGTGTGGTGACTTTTAAGTAAGATCGGTAGGCATGAATGGTGTAACAAAGCACTGTAAATAAGTATTCACTGACATGTGTCTGCATGTTTCAGGTTCCACTGTATATACGTGTATGTTGAATAAAAGAGGAGGAGCGGAGGCCGACCTGACGGTGAGCAGACTGGAGCCGGGAGCTGCCAAGCTGCCGCTGGCACCACAATCAGAAGGTGAGAAACAGACTGCCATTTTAATGAACTTCACCTGAACAAAGAACTGAGTCTGGAACAAAACGTGGTCAAAATGTGAAGAGATGTGAGGGTAGAATTATAATTTTTTACAGTCATAAGTGAATATCTTTACCCAAATGACTCCATTAATGAAAGGTGAGTAGAATCATTTTCTACAAAAGCAGGGCCAGCCTAGAATAAAAGCCAGTGGAAACGCTCGTAAAGCGAGCCGGGCTGAGCCGAGCCAGTGGAAACGGGGAATAAGCTACCTCCATTTATTCTATCAGCACGATAGAATAAATGGAGGTAGCTCCATTTATGAAATAGTCAAGTTAAACAGTTTGATGTGATTACATCTGCATTGCTATATTATTTAAGATGTTAATTGCCATTCATATACGACATGTAATGAGAAGCTAATGAGTCATGTTGAAAGTTGTATTTTTCTGCCTAATTTTCTCAAATTACTGTCCTCTTTTGCTCCAGGTGATGCATACTACCTTGCCATTGGAGGTGGTGTCGCCGAACACAACTGGAACCACATTAGGACAGTTATTCAGGACCAAGGCTTCCACTGCCAGCTGACGGACCACTCCGAAGACATGGGGATGATCAGCATCCAGGGACCTAAGAGGTGGGACAAGGAAAGAAGGTGGAATGGTGGTAATTTCTCCCTACTTAAGAGAATGGGGAAATCATAATGTAGGCCAAATTTTTGATTTAGTCATTGAACAGTAAAGATGACTGAATATCACAGAGACACTAGATTTTTATTAACAGCATGTGAGCTTGTGCTCAGAGTAGATAATATGCAGAAAAGTCGATTGGACCAGGATTTCACTGTACAGAAGGATAGTCATCTAAAACAACAACAACAACAAAAAATGGCTGTAGTGAGGCTAGAATCGGTTGCTTGATCTCAATCTCAAAAAGCTACAGCACAGAAGGAAGCGCTTCAGCATTTAGTAATGTAGTGCAAAGGAAGAACTAATCCACTGATCTACATGCCAGCAAAACATTCTCATCAGGGTCATTTTGTGAAACCACAGGGTGGGGGGTCTGGAGCCCGTCTCCAGGCAGGCTGCCTGTCCATCACAGGGCAAAAGCACCTCAGTTAAATTTATTTTCTATGAATTATTCAGAGTACCAATAACTGGCACCAGTTACTTCTGTAAAATAAATATATACAAAAATGCAGAGGAGAATTTTTGTAAATATTTAATGTAGAAATACGTAATTAAATTAAAGATTTAAAAAAGATTAATGTATTTTAAGATTTTTTCCTCTTCTTTCTCATTCGTCATGATGAATGTCCAGAAATTCACCAGTTTTTATTTCACTGATAAAACCTGCCATGTCCATGACATGGAAGGTGCTTTTAGGCTTGTTTTCTGTTCTTTCTTTCTTCTTTCTGTCTTTGTTGTATTTTTCACTTATTGTGAACATCTCCTCCGTTGTAAATATATATATTTTCATCAGATTGAATAAAGTCTCACGTGTAGAACTTTCTCTGTGGTTTACCGAAGCCATAACCTTCAGTTGGTGACTCGCTCAGGTAAAAAAAAATGGTGCGAATCAAAGGTAGCCCAGGTTTGTTCTGACTTCCTCCAGCATTTCTTTGTTCTTTTACTCACAGAGCAAGCCAGGCCAACTTTACTTCTTCCTGATCCCATTCTGTGTTCACCTCAGTCCATCTTTTCCTTCTCTCTCACCTCCTCTCCTCCCCACTTTTCTGCCCTCTGCCTTTCTTCTTCCCGCTCACGGAGCTGCAGGGTCCGTCCATCCCTGTTCTCTGTGTGGGATTTGTCGATATCGTTTCCTGGAGGCCTTTTTTTACCCTCTGTTTTCCTCAGTTCCTTTTTTTCCTCCCTCTGCGGTGATCGAATAGATCTCCTCGTTTGTCTTCTCTCACTGTTTCTCGCTTCCTGCTTGGTTGACCTGTTCTGAGTCACCTTGCCCCTGCTTTCATGGTTTTCCTCACTGATCTGCTTACGTCAAGCCAAGAATAATTATTTCAATCCCGACTGTAGTCTAGCAACGACAAGTTGCTTCATTTGTTTGTGGATTTTTTTTTACTGTCTGTAAGATTGCAGTTTGTGTTGTCTCTCTCTCTGCTTCTCCACAGTACCATATTTATGTCTTGCCTGTTTGAGGAATTTCAGAAAATTACTCTTCCTCTGTCATGTTTTTGCTCCCTGATGAAGCAAATTGATCTCAGTAAAGCTTGAGGAGTAAGAAGATGTGTTAGCAGCGTTTACAGAGATGTGTTTTCTCTTCTGATGACATCTCCCTTTAGTTCCCCAGTGAGGGAAGTCTTTGATTTTCTTTCTTGCAGCTTGTCACCATGTTTCAAAGTGTAAAACTAATGCTCAGCCGTTAGTTTTGGTAATTATTAACAGTATGCATAATTGATAAAATTATGAAACATCCTATGTGTATGCACAGCTAAGAAGTCAATGTTAAATGGCAAAACAAAGAAATAAACGACAACAAGAGCCTCCTTACCTTCCTGGCTCTCTAATTCTCTTGAGAAAGTTTGAGCAAACTAGAGCACAGTTTGAGGTAAACATCAGCCTATATTAGCTCAAGAATAAAGCTTTATATTTGTTCATGCCCACATCTTTCTATATCTGTTACATCACTTGCTTTCTAGAAGAAGGGACTTGCACAAAGCTGCAGAAGCATAACCTCAGTCATTCCACAAATATCCACATGGCTGGCTTCCTGCCACACCATGGCAAAAAATATCCTTAAAAAGCTGCTTTCTCTGTCTTCCCACTCATAAGCATATGAGGCCAAAAGTGCAAAAATAAAATATTTATTATTTTGTGTTGACTCATCATTATGCAATATTGATTGCAGCGTAGTTTGCAGGAGGAAAGATTGTGTATTCTCTCATAATTCCAGTGTTTCTTGTTTGAGAGACATTTTAGTAATCTAGAAATCAAATACTAACTTTCTCTTTAATAATAAACTCACAGCTTAGAATTTACAATTTGTGCAATTTTTTTTACAATTTGCACATCCTGTTCTTAGTTTTGCATCACCTTTATAACTCAGATATCAGAATATATGCAGATGTGAACATGCCCATTTAGTCCAGCAGATGGTACCAATTTGTGCCTATTGTTATATCAGATTACATTTTTTTATCAGCCACAAACAGTGAGGGGCAGAATGATAAAAAACACAAAGAAGAGTGGAAGAAGAAAATATTTCATAACTTGGCTCCATCTAGACCTAACAAGGTGCATGTGCCATAACTAACTGAGCTTGAAAGATTTAAGGATAGGTAACTCTGCTGTACTCTATTTAACCTTTATGTTATCTGCTGACAATGTAACTCTCCTCTTCCTTGCAGCCTGAATGAACCACAGATGTGTTATGAAATTGAGGGTTCCTTTTAAATAGATTCTTATGTCAAGGTTCTTATGTTGCTTTTGTCTTTAAACACTGAACTAAAAGTGGAGTTAACTAACGTCAGCCAACAGCAATAATTGCAAAATGATAGTTATGAAAACCATCAGAAACAGATTTGATTTTTGCGTTTCTAATTGGCTAGTCACCAGTCAGCGTTGATCTAGTGGTCAATTCATCTTACAAGCTGATTTTAATGTACTTCTCTTGTTTACTCAGTCCAGCAATGCTTGGTATCTGGCTTTACATCTAGCTTCAGAATGAAAAAGAATCCATGGTTTGTGTACAATTAGCACATCTAGTTTGCTCAAAAATAGGTTGAATGACTAGCATAGTTTGTGACTGTTTTGTTTCCTCTGCTTTAACAGTCGAGAAGTGTTACAAGAAGTGTTGGATGCAGATCTCAGCAACGAAGCATTTCCCTTCTCTACCCATAAGCTTGTGAAGGCAGCAGGACATCAGGTGACAACACTAAGAATCACACTCAATCATAGAAAACAGTCATATACTACCAAGTAAAAGTTTACTACTTTTGAGATTTGCTAAATAGAGATTCTTTATTAATTGTGTTGAGGGAGAATAAATATTATTTCTTACTAACATGTCAAATCAGTCCACATATGAACTGGAAACCCTAGTTTAATTAAATGGGACATTTGCAGTAGTTTATAATTGAATTGTTAAAGTTTTATACTTGCACTGAATACTAAATACTAGGCATTGTTAAGTTACTCCCATTAAGTCTCAATGTGTTTTTAAAATCTACTCTTATAATTTTTATTTACATCAAAATAAAAATGACAAATTATTATAGATAGTATAATGTAGTAGTAATTACTATGTTGCACTATTTTAGTAGGGATGATTGTTGCTTTCTCTTTTAAATTGAATTATTACAATCCAGTCTATTGCATACTTGATTAATAACTCTGTAATGTATCTGGGATTTGATCTGTGATTTCTGACCTTCTGATTAAAAGGAGAGAGCGTTGCACTCATTACAGACTCATGCAGCGGCTCATATCCTCAGTCTGTCTTACTTTCTCTTGCATAAATTATGCAAGGTCCTGGTGATTGCGATCTGCATCTTCATACGTCGCTGCATGAGCGTGTGTGGATGTGTGCCGAGCGAGGCGCTTGTGTTGTTTTCCAGCTGGTTGTTGGCCTTGTCTCAGTGACAGTTTAATGGTTGCAGTGCTGTTTGTGTGAGCAGAGCTCTTCCTGCCCCTCTGCACCCCCTCACAGCTCATTAGACTCTCTCTCTGTCTGTTTCTGTTTGCCTAACTCATCATCGGCAGCGGGTGCACAAGCATACACATTTATCCGTATAATTTCATGTCGTGCTTCTGTCTGTATGTTTGTTTTTTGCTGTTTGGTAGATGTGTGTGAGGCATGCATGCATCTGGTGTGTGTTAGGGTCATATGCTCAATGTACTAACCTACGCTGAGCTTGGAGATGTGCATATGGAGCCTGCAGTGATCCCTGACTGGACAGATGGACTTTCTGTCATTGCACCAACTGTGAGAACTGTTGGAGAAGTTTCCTTTCCTCATTTTTTTGTCCCCTTCCACATTCCCTTTCCTGTTCATGTGGAGTGTGTTATCTTCTCCCTGTCAATATTTTTGCAAAATTTTTCTTATGACTCTCATTCATTTCTTTTTTTGTTTTTTGCTTTTTTATTTTTCCAACTAGATATAGGAATGAGCACAAATGAATCCTCGTTGTGGCAGCTTGATTCTCTACACCAATACCTCCTCCTCCTGTGTAACTCTCTTGTCTATGCGGTCTGTCATCCAGGTGCGAGCAATGCGTCTGTCATTTGTTGGAGAGCTCGGCTGGGAGCTCCACATTCCCAAAGACTCCTGTGTTCCCGTCTACCGAGCTGTCATGGCTGCCGGTGCAAAGCATGGCATCATCAATTCAGGCTATAGAGCAATCGACTCTCTCAGCATAGAGAAGGGTAACGTAAACATTTAACGTATTGAGATTCAGCTGAAATAATGATTTTCACCATTTGTTTCGCTGCAAAGTCTGTTTTAGGAGAGGAGGTGTTGATGCTCATAAGTCCATATTCACGGTTTCTTAATTTAAATTTCTTCAGGGTACAGACACTGGCACGCTGACCTTCGGCCTGATGACACACCTTTGGAGGCGGGGCTTGCCTTCACCTGCAAACTGAAGAGCTCCATCCCGTTCCAGGGCCGGGAAACGCTGGAGAAACAGAAGGAAGAGGGGCTGAGGAGGCGTATCGTCTGTTTCACCATCGATGAGTCAGTAGATCCTCTGTCTGCGATTAAGCCTTCAGCAAAATGGGAAAAAAAAGTTTTTATTTTTAGTCATTGCTTAAAATTAGCATGCAGACATGAAAATGGTGGAAAATTGCAGTATTTCATTGTAGTATTTTATGTTGGGTACAAATTATCTATATTGCTGCACTTTATTTGATCATCCATCCGTAGTTGGAGTCTGAATCTGTAGAAATATCTTCCTTAGATTGTTAATGATTTTTTGTATCATATTTTTCAAAAAGAAAAGATGCACAGAGAAATCTGGAAATCTCAGTTAGGAAATAAAATTAAAACTAAAATTAAATTATTACTCCTTTCCACAGATTCTAAACTTGGTTGCCATTTTCCTTAGTATCTTTGGTTGCACTTTGAAAGTATTTTTATCCTTTTTTTCTATCAAAAGTCTAAAGCAATTCCATCCTTTTCTTCTTCTCTTTTCCACCAGAAAAATACCAATGTTCGGTCTGGAGGCCATATTCCGGAACGGCGTCCCTGTTGGTCACCTCCGGCGAGCCGACTATGGCTTTTTCATAGATAAAACTCTTGGTTATGGATACATCCGCAACCCTGATGGAGGAGTGGTGAGTTTGTATTCCCTGTTTATTTCGGACTGCTGGACTTATCCAGTCTTGGTTTCTGGGATTGCTATTGCTTCCATAGTTTCATATTATTTATTTTATCTCTCTTAGACCAAAGCAGATTGGTTGAAAGAAAAACTTAAAATATTTAATGTTGATGTGGGACAACATTCAGTTCAACTGGACTAAATGAGAAGTGAATAAAGCTGAAGATCTCAGCAAGGTTGTAATTATTGATAAACCATGAATGTGGATCCCTTGTAGAAAGCCTGTTATCACAGTTTTTTACTAGAATGTTTCTTGAAATCTAAATTGTTATCTTAAATATTTATTACCTTAAGTATTTTCCTAAATAGATTTAGCTGGATAACCTTAAAGCTGACCCAACTGATAAGTAAAAAATATTCTCTAAAGAGCTACAATGCATTTGCTACTCGTTAAATCTTTATGTTTCAATGAAGCGTTGGTATTTTCTTTGCTGAAGGCAAGTGATATTTAAGGTTTCTATATAAAAACCTGGTGTTACTCAGAGTTTTCAAGTAAGAGGCAGCCAGCTGTGTTGGTTTCACTGTGTAAATGACTGAGAGACAGAGTGGAAGGTCAGTAGGGAGGACTGCCAAGAGGGAAATGTGAGCTGGTCAGTGAAAATTAGCTTTGTGTCTTTCAAGGGAACTGACAGCCGAGTCACAAAAGGCTTAATTGTTTTCTGCATTCAGAACTTCCAAGCTGCTCGTTTCTGTTTGTTGTGAATCCTTTGAAATCCCTCTTTCATTCCTGCTTTCCTCAAGCCCTTTTAATCTTTTATTCTGTTTTTTTAACCAACAAAATCTTTTTATTTGCTTCACTAGGTCAGTGCCGATTTCATTAAAACTGGTGAGTTCACGCTCGAAAGGATGGGAGTGGCATACAAGGCCAAGGCACACCTCAAGTCTCCATTCGACCCTGAAAATAAACGGGTAAAAGGAATCTACGAGTGAAAACACTGGTTAGAGAAAAATATGCAACCTGCTGCTTTTCCACATTCAGTCACTGCAATTGTATACCTCTGCCATTGATGATATTTCATAAATGTGAATTGATAAATTGACATATAAGGATATTGAGTTTGACAATATTTGTTCATTCTTAAATGATTTAAATATTCAAAATCAAACAGGTCCACTGTTCCTCGATGTGTGGTCTTACACAATTATTACCAGAAAATTGCTGCCAGTTCAATACTTTTTTTCAAGACAAAATCTTTTTATAATTAAATAAAGTTAATTATCCTTTGAACAAGCAAACATAACTTACCCAAATGTTTTTTTTTTTTTTTTTGCAAAACTAGCAATTCATTAGGGGATATTAGTGCAGATAATTTAATTTATTACTTTGAAGACCCCCTTTTTTAACTTTGAAAGTCTTACTTTCTGTAGCAGCTCACCTTGCATTGAGTTTGTGTTGCAAAGTTTTCTGTGAAGCACTGAGAGTGTCTGAATACAAAGAAGTCCTGAAAGGGCCCGGAAAAGAGATTATACATATGTGTGTGTTTTTACTCAAAGAGATAATTGAGTACTAAGTGTAATTTGGCTTAAATTAAGAGCAAAGCTGTTTTTTTTTTTCATATTTTTTGATCACCAACAACTGGAGATCAAGGCTTCATCCTGTAAGGTAAAATATTCAGTAATCTAGCAAACTGACTGTGAGTGACCTCCTGCTTCTTGCTTCAAAGTTTTATAACTGTGCTTTGGGCGCTTCATGCCCATCAAATGGCTGAAGTAGAGGTATGTTTTTATGAGGTTAACTTTTTATCATGAATATTTTTTAACATTGATGTGACAGAGGTCACAATATTCCATGAAGGCTCTTTTTGCCCTTTTAGGTTTTTAAAAAAGTACTTGCAGGCTATGAGCGCTGCTCTTTTTCTACAGGTGAAAAAGTGCACTTTTTAAAAACTTTCAAACATTGCAAAACATCAAATCTCCTAAAATCAAAAATTTGCTGTGTCTTAAGTTGTATGTTTACTTTTCCCTGGTAAGCCTGAGAATCAGACTTAGCATCCTGCATTTATATATTCTGCGTCAAATTACAAACAGATTAGCAAAGTAGAAATTTAGCTAAGAAAATGGGTGTGATATGGAAACTTCAGTTTTTAATATTACTCTGATCCTTTGAAATTGAGCTTTGTGAAAGGATAAATATTTCAAGGTTTTAATCTATTTCTATTATGATGTTTATATGTTCCAAAACAGAAACAAAAACAACCACAACCCTTCAGGAATGTGTATCATTAAGAGTTTATAAGCTTAAAAGAATGGAGGCTTCTGCTCTGTGAGTGGTGTCAGATTTGTTAAACTAATTGTTATAATTTAGATGTTAATTCAATTTCAGAGAGTAAGAGAGTTGAAGACTAATATTCAGGGTTGCAGAATAGCAGGTTTTAATCGTGATTGAAGCGTCTGTGATTCAGGGTCATTGGCTGACGTTTCAGGTTAGCATAATAAAAATGCTTTAGCAGCAAAGATTGCAGTGGATTATTGTAGTAATTCCATTTGGTTTCCTTTCCCATTTGTTGCCATTCACTCTAGTGACATTCTTATCATTGTCGCCTTCAATCTCAGTTCTTCCAGTTATGATTATTAGCATTGGCCTGCTTAATAATTCTTCTATTTCCTTACTTTTAGAAGGTCGCTTGTTGTTAGGTTAGTAAAATTAGATCTATCATTTTGATTACCTCATAATTAAGAGTATTTTTGCCAGAGAAGAATCTACAGGAAGTAGCAAATAGCCACATTGTTAATATGAAGTTACTGAGTATGGAATAAAAGTTGTAGTAGTGATGCTATTCATCTAGCATCAGTCCAGTATTTCTCTCTGATGTTTGCCGCTGCAGATAAAGCACAAAATGTTTACTAATTGATTCTGTCCAGGAGGCCATTAATCTTTAAAGTCTTAGTTCTGTGGAGCAATATGGGATAGCAACATATTTACAGGTGAAAACACCACTTAAAGCATAGGTTTAAATATTGTTAAAGCAAAGGTTTTATTTCACTACAGTTTTTTTAATGTTTTGTAAATATTGAAACTGTGCTGAGTAAAATAGCTGTTGTTGTTTGAGGGGGGTGAGATAATGCCTCAGTGCTGACTGACATACAAAGAGAAATAGAGCAAATTATTCATGTTGATCTAGACTTGTTACTTATGTTGAAGAGAATTTCTTTCTTAATAAAATGTGATTTTACCTAAAGCACTTTGTGTATTTTTCTTTTCAAAAACAAAACCTCCAAAGGAAGAAACAAAGACTGTCAGGTAATCCAACATTTACTGTAATATAGAATATTGATTTAACTGCATTACATTAAACTAAATGACAAATACAGTGCTTTAGTGTTATTTAACACAATCATGATAAATGGAACTGTTTCCATTAATTTTTGGATAGCTTTTTTGTTTTTTATTTTTATATTGACAGACTTGTGATGTAAAATATCTCACTGTCATTTTCATTAGACGTAACACATGAATAACACTGTTATTAGCTTAATTAGTATGCACTAATAATAAACACAGCTGGTGGGTGTTTGCATAGACATATAATTACAGTAAGCAGTGGATGCTATTTATCAGCTAATGCAGAGATAAAACTAAATTCAAACTAAGTCACATTTAATAATCCTCTTTAGTCTCCTCTTGGTCCGCTGACCGCTCCCTAGTCCTCAAGCTACTCCAGATGTTTCTGCTCAGACTGGAGCGGAGCGGCTCAACTGTACGACTCTGCACCTCCTTCACAGGGGTAGCGATGTTTTGGCAGGAAGGAGGTGACTTCTGGTAAGGACTGTTTTTCCCATTCACCCTGGAAGAAATATGAATATGTTACAAGTAATAGTTTTATTTAAAGGCATTTTCTTCTGTTTCTTTTCATCAAATGTTGTCCAGATACTCCATATGTCTTCATTGGTCTTTGTTAGGCTTCTGTAAATAGTGCACACAACTTAGCAGTCTTGATCACATTTTAGCACAAAAATTAATAGTAAACATAATTTAATTTGCAATAAATGTGTAAATATCTTCAATATAAGACTTGGTGGGTAAAACACTGTAAAGGAAAGGCACAACATTAAATGGTCACAGAACAATGCAATTCAGGAAATAGAATTTAAGCAAAACCAATTAACATAAAGCTACCTCTACTGTCATATCACTGTTAGTAAAACCTGTTTTTTTTTCAGATTATATAAATCAAGCACTTGTTCATTGAGACGTTTTAATCTAGTCACTTTTAATTTGACAATGATTATCTTTGTTTAAATTTAAAGTGTACTTGATAATTTGAAACATTTTAAGTGAAAAATCTGTAAGGAGGCAAATACTTTTTCATGCCAACATGCTGAAGCGGCACGTTGTTGTGTGCAACGCTCTGAGCCTGCTCTGAGGCTGAGCCATTCAGCCTCCGGTTGTTTGTTAGAATAATTCTAGCCTGTACTTTGCTGCATTGCATCAACTTACATGCTTTTGTAAGCATGAACAAACATAAAAGAAATCACTGAAGAACAATGAGAATAACTGCAAGTATAAACGCTGACTTATTTAGGTTTTTTATATATATATAGACACATTTTCATCTTGAGCTCTTTTGCCTTCCATTAGTTCAATAGAGACATGTCGGTGTGAAAAAAGACCACACGCTGGGCTTGACATTAAAGGTCTTTTAAAGTGATAAGGTCCTGCTTTAGCAGATTTTCTACGAGGCATGGTATTTTAGTTATTATATTTGACCTGACATATTCCCTTCCATAACATTTCTCTTCTAACCACATATTTTGATAAAGCTGTTGGTTTTTGGTCACTAAGCTGTAAAGTGACACTAAACAAATTATTTAAATACATTGGTTTTATTTGTTTTCCAAACTGTAGTGTTCTGAGGAAAGAACATTTATGCCCTGATATCTTGATTGAGGTCATCATAGCATTTGTAATCAATTTACTCACTCATCTTAGATGTTTGTATGGGTTTATTTTACTAAAGCAGTCTGAGTCTGACTCTTCTGCAGAAATGATATCCACATTGATTTGGTTAAATTGGTAGCTTGCCAGTCCATTGTAGCTTGTAAATATGTGTGTATTTGATGTATGAGGGACTCACAGGAAAGAGGCGTGCAGTCGACTGATTGCAGTGCATGGAGATGGGAGCTGTGTTATAAAGAGAGTCCAGCACTTCTTCTGCAAAATCATCCCAGTGCAGCTGAGCGTACTGATCCGTCACACCAAAATCGCCACACACACACTGGTCATTTCCATGGAACCTTGATGGGGAGAGTGGGAGAGATGGAAAAAGTCCACAAAAGAAGGGGACGAGGTATTTTAAAACACTTATCTTTGCTTTTAGAGGATAACGGTTTGAAGGGGAATAAAATCCCCATTTGTTTTTCTAATTTTTCACAGATCTCAGGGACATTTTGCGCTAGTGTGGTTTCATTTTCCTTCCATTTAGGCCGGGTTGAATGAAAATGGCTTATATTCGCCAGATTAGCTATCAAACCAACAAAGTCTATGTTTTTTGCAATCTTAACACGAATTACTGGGAAATTTCACACTTAATCATTTTTTCCCTTGCTTTTGATTGCGTGTTTTGGTAGTTATGTATGATGTATTCTAGGTTGTTTTTTCAGATTCAGACAATGTAAAAATGCACTTCCTGACTTTTTAAAGGTATTAAATTCCAAAATACAATTATTATTTAATATGTGTGTAGAAGGAGAGAATAATTGTGAAATATTGACTTAAAGTGGAAAAATATTTTATAGTAGATTTTAGAAAGCTGACATTTTTTTTACTTTGACCCTCATTGTTACCAGTAATCGTTGACCCATCTCAGTGCTTTTAATAATTAAGCACTCCTTGAAATGTATTTTGTCAAAATTATTGTAGTATTTTTATGTTTCTCATTAAAAACAGTAGAGCTATGCAAACAGTCTGAGCCTCATACACATAAGAAAAATATTAATTGGAATGCACTTTATATAAAAATATATTAGTTTTGTTTTTCCACTGGAAAAAATGAGGAGTTTGCTAAACATACCAGCAATATATACTTGTTTTGAAAAACAAACAAGTATGTAAGTATGTATTCCTGATTGATCTGAATATTTCTAACTGAAATTGGCATAAAAGACAGACGGGTTTAAGAAATTAGTAATGATTAAAAGAGTCTTTCTGCAGTACCTGTTAATGAAACTAAAATATTTCTGCAAGTACTCTGGGTCAACGTGGCTCTTGCAGAGCTCCAGTTGAGTCCGAGGGTAGTAATGAATATAATTGACGCACATTTCCTCCATGATGCCAAAACCTCCCTGTGGAGATAAGAGCAGAACAAAATAATGAGTGAGGGACATCAGAGAGGGAAGTAAAGGTTACTCTGTTAAAACAAGCTTCCGTTTAAATACTGAAACTTCGCACCACTGTAGGCTTGCTCCTGTCCTCTGTGTTGTAGGTACACTTTGTTATGAGGACGTCGCCCTGCAGGACAGAACAATAATTACACATGCATTATCAGCAACCAGTATGGTGTCAAAAAGAAATGTGTTTTGTTTGGCCAGTTTTCTGGGAATTTCCCATTATATCTCAGATTTTACAGCCTCCTTCTATTTACATTCAATTTAAATGCTTCACACAGTGGTAAGATTATCTAATGCACTGCTGTGGAAGTAAGGGGGAAGGAAATGTAAATAAACTTGAACCAGCTGAGTTGTAAGTTGCTATTCTTAAAAATGAAATAAAAAAGGAAGCAGTTAAATAGATAGATAGATGATAGATTGTTTTTCACATATGAAATACATACATTTTTTAAATTCAAAAATCCACAAAAAATTATACTTACTGGTAAAATATTTACCATTTTCTTCAGAACTCGGATTGTCTGCATGTAAGAAGAGAGAAAATTCAGCCGAGCTACAGGATTAATGAGTCAAATATCAATTGTGCTTCATATTAAAAATTGTTTAGGTATTATTAACAATTAAAACAGGATGCTTTGGTTGTTCACCATATAATTCAGCATTATATTTTTGCGTCATTCTGCACAAATACTTTAATTGGAGAGAAGATGAACAGCAGCGTTTCTCTTCCCAGAACTTTTTATACTGACAAACTTTAGAAAATCTGTTAACTTGGCGAAGAACGGTTTAACAAAAGCCTTCATATGTTTAACGAGGCCTCAGGTTCTGAATTAACACCACTCAACATACATTTAGATGAGCCTCACATTGGCTGCAGATCGAGATTTTATCACATAACAGATGACGAGCATACATATGTAGCAGGCAACAGCATGCATCTGGGCTGTAACTCAACATATTAATGCCACTGTTTGTCAGTTTAGAGCTGACATAAGGTCATTGCGTCTTTGAAAGTTCAGTGTGTTGTGCCTGATGAGGCCTTAAACCATGACATGAGTTTCATTTCTACTGGAAGTGGGAGGCCGTTGTGACTGTAGCTCCCCCTATTGGTGGATGAAGAAATCGAAAACAAGCCACATCACACCCACCAAAAAAAGTCAAAAAGACAGAACCTAACCCTGCTAAAAGACAGAAATATAAACAGTGTCTTATTGGTATCTGTGTTTATAAGCAAGCTGCCATTAGCCTTATGGCACAGCTAGCTGTCACAGGAAGTTAGGCAGAATTTTCAAACTTCCTCAAGCTGTTGGTTGATAAATTAGTGGTTTTGTTCAAGAAAAGAAGCATTTTATTATTGTTATTGTTGTTCTGAATAGCAGCTGTCTCCTCTGAAGCAGATTTTTGCACACAATTGCCTTAGCACTCTAGCACAGCCACCTGCTGCAGAAAGTTAGAACAGTAGCAGTTTGTAACTTCCATGAACAATTGCTTAAAAATGCTTTTCATAGTAAAATATGTCATTGTATTAATTTTATTTCTTAAAATGTTTTATTTATATTGTAATTTTTTCATTGAGCAAGTTATCATGACAAGAGTTTATTAGAAAACGAGTAATAGACTGCACTCTGTTTTATTTTTAGTTATCTGGAAGATAAAGTGGTTAAATGATGAATAAATCTTTAAGCTTTTCTTATTTGTTAGAATAATAATGGAAAAAAGCTGTGATGTGGCACCTCATTTGCCTACATAACACTTTCAGTTTGGAACGTAGACACTTCTTTCTTAACTTCTGATAAACTTTTTACTGTTCATTTGTAAATTATGGATTATCATGTTTATGAAACAAGATTAAATGTTTTCCCACAAGGAAAAGAGCTTGAATTTCTTCTTGTAATTTTTAAACAATATTTCTGAAATCATTGAAAATATGTCTTTTTTACATGCTTTTTCCAATCTTTATGCATTAGAAAAGAAATTGTAAAGGTGTATCATTATATCATTGATATAAATAGAGATGTCCTTTTTTTCACCTGGTAGTCTGTACTGAAGTGTTGGTCTTCCTGTACCACTTCCAGCTCTTCCCCTCCCCTCACCAGAACTGTTCTGACCCCACGTCCAGCCAGGTGGGTGTGCAGCTGGGAGGCAAATACATAGATACCTCCTGGAGGCAAAGCCTAGAGAGACAACCGGCAGGTAAATAAAAAGAGTTTTAAGATTACCAACAAATCTCAATGTTGAGTTTCTCAGCTTTTGAACCCCTAAGTGGTGAAGCTTTTATGTACATACAGTTCGGGTGCACTTAGATGTGCAATACCCAGTGAGATAGAACGCATGCTGCTTTGGAGGGATCGCCATGATAGGAGTGTAAACGAGGCCCAGCTCCATGATCCCTGCATCGTACCGCCTCAGGTTGGGAGTGTAATGCAGTCGGATCCCTGATGAATCATTTCTGCCTGCATTAAAAATACACACTCATTAATGTTTGATGTACGGTAACTGTGATACTTGGAAAAATATTCCACAGGTAGGGTATTTGTGCACGTTCTCAGTCTTTGAAAGATGTAAAAATGAAGATGTTTTTTCTTTTTTTTTCTGCAGATAAAGACTGAAAGTGTTTATCTTGTCTTGTCCTGAGATGTGTTTGGAAGCACAAAAGGAAATGTTTTTTTTTTTTTTAAACAAAAATAATAAAATGTTAAAAAGTTAACATTCTAGAGATCATAGCAAATTTTTGCAAGTCATAAATTTTAATTGAGATGCACTGGAATTGCCTGTTCCACTTGATCGGCCCTGACAAGGTGGTCAGAAAGTCAGTTTGTGATGGAAGACGATTGGAAGTTAGCTATTTTCAGTATCAGAGAGAGGTGTTTCGAATTAATGAAAGCACAGAAAAGCTGTGTAAAGGAGAAAGTGCATTTGATTTTATTCAGTATGACCAGATATGTAAGTTTATTCTGGCTGTGGAGAGCTACACATTCAATAGATAAAAAAGCTAAAGGTGTTTTAGGCAAAGCTGCTCTTTTATCCCTTTGAGATCTGTTTTCGATCAGGCTGCGTCAGGATTGGGAAAATTTGGCTGCATTTTGGAAATTTCAAAGTTAAGATTAGATGCACAGAGCCTATAATAAGTATAATAAGTACATAATGCTTTTACAAATCAATCATGATCCACATCCAGACACATATTTGCAAAAATCAAATCAGCTGATCTAATTAGAAGAAGCTAAAGCTCAGTGTTACAGACAAAAAAAGCTCTGCATGTTTTTTTTTTTCTTAAAAGAATATGTCTTCCAAAGGCAGTACATCATTTAGTTCAGCACTGATGTGTGTACTGTGTGTACCAGATATAAGGAGAGGGTTGTGGTAATGGACTTCCAGACGAAGAAACTTTGAGGAACCAGGTCCACCTATGGCCAGGCCTGCATCAGGGGGATAGTAAAAAGCCTGCAAGCACACATGAAATATAAGATTCATGAGAAAAACCACTGCATGAGTTTGTGTAGTGCAGTGGCTAATTGGACGACTTGCAATGTATAGTTCATTTAATAATTGTGTTAGAATTACACTCATGTTTTATAGTAATCAAGATTCTCCCTGAAAATAAAATTATTTTTAAATGTTTTATATAAATAAATTAGTCTCTAGCACCTGAAAGGTAATAGAAATATTAGAATTTTTTTCTTTGCAAAGAAAAGTTGCACATCAGATAATTTTACTTTTGTTTTTGAACCTATCAAACATTTTGAAATCCTATGGTGGCATGTAAAGTGTATTTTTCTAAAAACATTTAAAACTTGCTCCTCCACTGCTTCAAAAGGACAGTTCTCCATAATTTATTTCTCCCTCTTTTTTCAGCTGCTTTACAAGGCTTCCGTGCTCTCTTCTTTCAGTGCACTGCCTAGGAGAATAAAACAACACTATAAGAAGGTGATGAAAGAGGCCTGAATATTTCCAACCTAATCTTGTCTTCACAGCTCACAGAAAGCATCCTGCTTGTTTTTGTTTAGCTGGCAGATAATCCAATCGGAGAGGGGCCAGGCTTGCTTGTGATACAGTGGGAAGCGGTACAGAGAAATATGGTGACAGCCTCGCTGTTCCCTGTCCTCTTTGCTTTATGTGGAGAGCAGGTTGCTTCACTTACTCAGCCGCTGCTTTGTTACCTTATGGCCTTGTACTTTACTTCTGTGGAGTCGAAAGTTTGTCACTTGGACAAAATCTGCAGTTAATCCCAATTCTTTGCATACTGAAGATTATTGGTTTTAAGGCCAATATTTAATCTGAGCAACATGTTTCCTCTGACAGGAAACTAGATCAATTTTATATATATATATAGTTTCAATCTTATAGAGAATCTGTGGAGGAAGCTAAAAATGAGGGTGATGGCAAGGAGGCCTTTAAGCCTGAAAGACTGGGAGCTCATCACCAAAACTAAATAATTAAAATTCATGGATTATTGATTATTAAATAGACATTTTGTTTGTTTACTCAAATTGTACAAGACAAAGTTTACTCTTGCCAGCACATCTTGTCTGTCACAAGATTTATGGAGATAAATATGGAGTTATCTCCAGATTTTTTACTACAGCTATTGTAATCACTGACTAATCCCACAATAGATATCAAAAAACATGCGAGATAAAAACTATTAGGGCACAGAAAAAAAGAATGACATTATTCTTTCCAGTGTTACACTTATTCAAGTGTAACATGTGGTTCTGCAAGTTATATCTGCTATTTTGCAATGAAGAGATTGCCAGTGGCACAAAAACTGTTTTAAAACTAGAATTTAGTTTTAAAGAGCCATTATGGTTTTTTTTTTTTTTTGCATCGCCTCTAAAACGTCTCAGATGCGTTCATGAAGGGTTTTCATTGCTGTTTTTGTGGGTGTATTTTTCTCTTTTCATGTATGCAAGTTTATAAATATTTGTGTGCTTCCCACATACAGACTGTCTCTTAATAAAAGTGATGTGAGTGGGAACATCTTTACAGATATTTAAAGCCTGCAGCTCCAGGCTTTAATATTACTAGCGTGGGAGCTTTTGTTTGTCTCCTAAAATAGGTGCAAGGTTTGAACTTAACCAAGTTCGTCCCAATGCTCCGCTTCAATTAGATGCTCTGTATTTACATTAAACCTGGGTACTCCTTACAGTTATTCTGCTCTATATTTTGGTGTTTGCATGTTAAATATTTTTTGATGACATTTAACCTAATAGTCACATCTTTAATTGACATTTGAGGATGGACTCTTGGATTATTTGTCATGGATGTTATTGTGGGAAGGTCCCATTCTTATTATGGATATGACTTCTGATCATACCTCAGCCCCCATTGCCCATGCAGCCAGCACATGGCGGCAGAAGTTAAGCTTTTTGGGTTTCATCTTGTCGTCACAGGAGCCGCTGTACTGTGGCACCTCCCGCAGATCTGGTGCACACTCAAACACTTCGATGTGATGCACAATAGCCTCGTTACCTGGAGTTATCATAGACTCATACTAGAGGAAATAGTCAAAAAGCAAACTGTTTTTTAATATCTATTCATTCAAGTATTGCTAAAAAGGCCAAATGCAAAATATTTTTTTTATATATATACACATTCTTATACCATGATAATGTGGTTCTTGGGCATATCATCAGGCAGCTTCTGGATGAAGCACCAGTAGGTGGTTTCTTGGTTTGGTATGACGACATTTGGAGCAATAACATCCAGTGTCTTCACATCTGGAGGCAGAGTGGGTGACGGCATGTCAGGGCGAAGCATCAACACTCTCTGCACCCCCATGTGGATTCTGGACAGGTTCAGATCTCCAAGAGAGGCTAGTGGTTGATCCAACAAGCCATAAATGACGTGCACGGTTCCTTCCTGATGAGTCAGAGGAGAATGGTTTATACAGCTACAAAGTTAAATACAAGAAGCTGATGCACACATACACACACACACACAGGAAAAATAAAAAAAAGAACAACTCAATAATAATGTCTTTTTTACCTCTATGACATAGTCTCTGGGATCACAGGTACTAAATGGTCTTTTGAAGAGCAAGTAAAATCCATCAGCTTTCTGTTTAGCTTCAATCAGCTCGTAGTCTTGATGGCCGTCCAGTGATACATGGCCTTTGCTGTCACTCCATGCATCCTGTAGGAGACAAAAAGGTATAACAGGACCACCTGAAGACCTCAATTTTTAATTAAAGTACTTAACCAACGGTCTTTAGAAATCAGCTAACTAGTAAATTAAGTCCAACTGTGTGTAATTTAATGAGAGTAAATACAGCTGTCCTATGAAGGCCTGAGATGTCTGCTAGAGAACATCTGAGAACAAAAATGAATCTGTTACTATGGCAATTATTTTTCATGACTTTCACAAATCTCTGTAGCAAGAAAAGAGCCACTGCAGAAAGAAATCCCTAAGAAGTCCTGTGTTCAGTTTGCATAAAAAATGTTGAAGACAGTGCTCTGGTAAGATATTACCAAAACTGAACTTTTTGGGTTACATGCAAAACTCTAATAGTGGAAATCTAACACCAGAGGATATCCTTCCACAGGTGAAACACTGGTGAAACAGTGGAACAGCATTCCACTGTGTCCAGAGTTATATGAAGACATATGAGAAGACATATGAAGCTAAATACATGGCAAATCCTGTAATAAAATCCTAGATATTTTGTAAAACAACATTCAAAACCAGGCATAGTCTTTCCTTAACTTTTCCAGTTAAGCACTACATGTTAGTCTTCAATAAAATGAAGCAATGGTAACATGACAAAATGTGAAAGAAATTAATAGGGTTGGAATACTTTCTTAAAGCACTGTAAGTCCTCCACCATTTCAAATAAACTGATGAACGGATGAGCTGATTTATTGGTGAGATGTATATACAGCAGTTTGAAAAAAAAGCATTTTGAAGTGAAAAATCCATCACTGTGACAATTAAGACAGCCACATCTTCTGTTTGACAGAATAACTCACACTGGACAAGGTGTATATGGCCCATATTCTTTATAAGATTTGTACAAAATGCAGACTTTCTAAACGGATGTCTTCAAAATCCATGGAGTTTGTGTGGGACAGTTACATAAGAGTAACAGTGAGGAGATGGAAATGAGAGATCTTAGGTGTTATTTTGGACAGGTAGGAATGTGAGAAACTCAAACGAGGCTACAAAAGCCTTCTGGCAGAGAAGAAGAACATCTTGTTTGCCAGGTTGGAGAAGGTTTCACAACACCAAATGCCACTCTTTTTCTAACTAGCTCTTTTCATGAATTATATCATAATTCCCTTTCAAACAACTACAACTGCTGCCATTTGTCACAATTATTACCCAGTAAGATGGGGTTACAAAACTTATATCTGTGTCTTAATAACCTACCATTACTTACTTACCCTTTCTTGAGTTAGATGTTTGCAGAGAAGAAAACTGAGATATATCGGGCCCAGCTGATATAAATTTTAAGACGTTACTCACTGTAGGATTCTACAGATAGTATTATGTCATAAAATAATTTAAAAATCTAGCTGTTGTCTTTATTCTTATATAATTATTTTCCTCATTAATCTGATGTCCTCACTGATTCTTTTCCTTTGCTTTGTTGATGTTTCCTTACAGACACTGATTAGGTAGTGAGAGACCTAATCAGAGACAAAATAATACCAACAAATTTCCAGTTGAAATTTCAGTCGGATTTCTTAAAAAATGTGTGATGAAAAAAAAGGCATTTCACATATCTTAATTAACATGTGATTTGGCTTTGATATGCAAATCTCTGCTAATGATTCCCAGTAGAGCTGCAGCTATTAGTGCAGTTTGACTGATTTCCAATTAGGAAGGCTTGATAACATCTTTAGCGACTCTGTGATCATGCAGCAAAACTCTTCCCCAGGCTGCTTGTGCAGAAATGCCTATCCCAAACCCCTACAGCCATTGAGAGACAAGAAATGGTAGGAAATCCCTTCTCCTTAAGATTCTTTATAAAATCCCTGCAAAAACATGATAAAAGTAATTCAAAACATAGACCATAGATCAGCATCTATTTTGCTTACCCCAAAGTAGCTCTTTGTTCCATTGTCCCACAGCACCACCAGGTCTGCGTTGGTGAGTTCACCGCGGTCCGACATCCCCAGGACCAACCCATGTCTGAGCTCTGCAGCCCTCAGCTGAATGTAGACCTCCTGGGTGGCGTAGCTGATGTTCCAGGCCAGCTGCAGGTTTCCAAGTGGGTCCAAAGGCATACGGAAAGGCATAGGGAGAGGTGGCAGAGAACTGGAAGGGCTTGGCTTTAGGCTGGATATGTCGACGGCATTGGAGGGCGCCTGATACGAAGCCACAAGGATGACCATCAGGGCAGCCAGGCCAGTGAAATACATGAGGGTGATGTCCTGAAGGCGGACGTTTTTGCTGAAGATCCTCATGCTGGTGGACAGATCCTTTCAAGTTTTTTTGTTTTTCTTTTCCTTACTTCTCTTGCCAAAGTTGAACTGAAGTTTAAGCTGAAAAACAAACTGCAAGGGAACTTTTTCTCCACTCTTGCTGTAAAAAAATGTGACTCTCTTTTTTGCAGATTAAAAAAGAGACTAATACACTCACATTTGTCTTGTTTGATTTCGGGCCTCGTATGACATAACGAACACTATTTCTTCCTGTGTTTTGTCCTCTCCATCTGTAATGTTAGACAAAGTTTGACCTTCTCTGAAGGATCTGTACTTCTTTTCTATTTATCTACTGGTGTCCTCTTTCCTCTGTACAACTGCTATGTCTCTTCCGACCTCGTCCACCTCTTTGCTTTTTAAAAGACTCCTCCCTTGTGAGTTGCCTGTTTTTATCCAGCCTAATGGTATTACATTTGTTGAGGAAAATTGAATTGTGTTCTTTAAGCCCTTGGGGTCGGTCATGATTCTGCACGTCTGCCAGACCCTAATTGATCCAAATCCAGCCATGGGCATTATCAATGACCATCAAATTCAACTAACTTAAGTTTATTGTTCTTTCTTTTCTCTTTTGGTAAGCAAATCATCAACATGATTTTTTTCTACATGTAAATGTTTGCTATATATTCTATCTATACTAGAGGCTGTCCCTGATTCAAACAACATTTGGGGGCCAGTGGGAGTTTGGGCGATGTGTAAACAAGGCATTAAGGCATTAGGTCCTCCTTAACCCTTTACCTGAGGCTACAGAAGACCTAATCTAACTGTCAATACAGGTTTTCATAAGGAGAAGCGATGTGATCTAATAGATTAGTAAAGTCACTGTGAAAAGGGTGTTTAGTGAAAAAAGCTTCCTACAGTAGAGAAAGACATGACAGAAACTGCATGGATTAAAATAAGGATTTATTTATTTACTTGTTTGGCTATTTTATTATTTGTTTTTTACATTATGTGTGGTCTTCAGCAGAAAAATATTTATCTCTCACTTAAAATAGCAAAAACATTATCTTATTGCAATTTTATTTATTCCTTACCTTTTCAACAACTAAACATGTAAAGATTCATAAATATTAGACAATTTTATTGATATTGATATTTTGATTAAAAAATGCAGTATGATTTTTTTTTTAGAAACTGGATCTGTAAATCGTTGCAGATCTGAAGCATAACAGGGATCTGACTCTGTCATGTTTGACTCTGTTAGAGAAAATCATTGTAGTTTCCTATGTTTAGGAATTAATGGATTTGTATTTTGTTGATATGCAAGTAATTTTTTCAGCAACAGGAATAGAATATGAGGTAATTATTTCTTTAAAAAAGTGACAGTTTTATTATGTGGTTGGTGTCCAAAGCAAAAAGTCACTAGATGTTTTCAATCCCACTTACCATGAATTTTAAATGGACGAAAGAATTAATATCGCCAGTAAATAATGAATGTTTTTGCTGTGCCCAATGTTTCCAAGTTAAGATGCATCAGTGAAAATCTTGAACTAAAAACCCTTTAAAATTATTAGTCAAATCTGTCCAATTTACAACAATCTCGAATTACATTCGAATTACATACCTCAAAAACATTTTCACCACATATAACAAATCACAACTTATTGCCACAAATATCAAATTCAAACATTATCTCAGAAATGTATTGATTACTTTAATTTTCATACTTCAAAAAACAATAGAAAAACGTAGTGGTGATTTCGAACATCTCTTTTTCCTTATACAGGATTCAGTAGATCTCAAAATCAATTGCAGGTAAATTTCCTATATAACTCTGCAGAGTGACTGCCAACTCTGAATGAAATGGAAAAAAACAAAACTCTTATAGGAAGTCAGACTATTGACTTTTTGCTTTTTATCCAGAAGGGAATCATACAGGAAAAGCTTTGGATCAGAACAAAAAAACAGACAGGATAAGAGAAATCCTGCCATTGTGGTGGTTAATGTAATAAAAACGTCAAGTCCCCTTGGGCGCAAACAGAGCTCTGTACGTTCTGAGAGCAGCTCTCATATGAGGCTCACTGACCTTCTCTTTGCTTGACAATAATGTTTTCGTTCTTCTCCTTCATTCAGTCACACTTCTGATGCTTGGCCTGCTCTGCTTCTCTCTCATCACACGTTTCTCTGCTGGGGCGTCTTTCTTTCCCTGTCTGCCTTCTCTTCTTACAGGCACACTTGTCTTTCTGGTGCCACTACTGATGGGTCAGCAAACAGAGCTGAGACGCTGTAAAGTCAGCTGTGAATTGAGCAGAAGAGGTGTGGGGGAAGGGACATCGGATGAAATGAGTTATTACTCTTAGGATTTTAATGATTCATCTGAGCCGTTCTTCTGTTTGAGTGGGCTTGTTGTTATAACTTCACCAAAGAATTGGAGACACGCTGTTGAAAATGCTGAACATTTTCTCCAATCCACACAGGGTCTAGGTTTTAAATTAAATTAACATGATGGCGTAGGCTGGGGAGCAGGGCCACATCCCAGCCATGGTTCTAATTATCCAATATTCTACTCACACCCAGTTCACAAATCAATCTCAGTTTATCATGTTCATTTGACCTCGCCCTCTTTCTCTCCCTGCAGGCATCATTTCATCAGTAGTTTCCTTCTAGTCTTCTTCTATCTAACTACGCTCAGCTATCACCCTCCCTTCCCTCCTTCATTTTCACTTATATTCACTTTCCTTCTTTTTCTAAGCTCCATCTGCTCTTAAGTTGCCCACATGCTGACTCTCCTCCTCTCAGTCCTCCAACAGCTAGTGCCCAAATGATGGTGTATCATCACATCCTGTGTGACTCATCTCCAAATCTATATTTTAACTTTAATATGTACATGCACCCCCTCTCATATTTTGTTAAATGTGCTCATTAGCCAACTTCTCGCATAATTCTGGCAGAACATTTAAAACTGCAAACAGAGAAAGTGAAGCTTAACTGTAATTAAGCTGTTGATTGTTGATTTCAATTGAAGTTTCAGTGGTGTGAGTTTTAAAAGTATCTCTTGTCACTTACAGCTTTTGTCTTTAGCTTTAAGTAAGCTAAGTAGTTTCACCTCACCTTGTGCCTCCACAAGATCAGAAGATGTTGTGTAACATTGATCTTCTGAACAGAATTAGAGTTTATCTACATTATTTGTTTTCATGAAACAGACTCAAAGACAGCCCCACAGCATGATACTGCCACCGCCATGCACCACAGTCAGTAGTGTTCTTGGTTTAGAAAGCTTCACTTCAAAAGTACTTCTTGGAAAAAAGGAAGAAAGCTCAGTTGAAAGAACACTTAAAATAAATATATTAAATACCTAAAATAATGTGAAGCTCATATTGATAATGAGCGTATGTAAAGTTTTGTCTGAACTATATTTGAATATTGAGTCCTGAAGAATAGATCTATTAATATATGTGCAGATATCATAGTTTGTCAGGATACCATCAAATATCATTTGACTTTGCTCTTGTTGGTCCATTTAGTTGATGAGGCTATAATAAGATTGTTCGAAAGTATTCAGTATGATGGAAGAGGATATGAGGAAAGTAGGAATAGCTTGAAAAGGTTAGCGCTGTTCCCAGCATCCCTGACTCCCTCTGCTGATGCCTCTCTGATAGCAGTGGCCCATTTTTGCCACATCGTTTCATGGTCCAGTTTTGGTTTTATTATGTGATTTATTTATTTATTTTTACTAAACCTGGAAGTGCCGTTTGCAGACAGGACAATGTAAAACATCCCAAGCTATTCTTTTCAACAAAAATGGCAATAAAGTGTGGTCTTAATAGTGATCAGATCGCCTCTCTAACTCACATCACCCTGTTTCCTCGTTGCATTTGTGAAAGTCCATGAAAAGCATTAAAACACATACAAGCAGAATTCACCCTCCCCTCACACACACACACGCCCCCACACACACACTCAATCCAACCATCTCATTCTCTGCTAATATAAATATTTCAACACTGCACACTCTCAAAGTGCTTTAATCTCCACTTCTTTCAGTCTGAATAATGAATGCAATAAAAACTCACACCACTGCCCTCAGCAGTGCCTCAAACTGCCCTGAGCCTGATCTGGATATAGACCCAAGCAGTTGTAAGTAGGATTGGATAATTAGAAAAAAAAGATGAGTAAAGAGGTTTTAGGAAAGAATGGCTGAAAAAAAATGGTTGGAACAGATTTCAGCAGTGAGATAACCATAGGGCAATATAGGGAACAAAGAGATGAAACTGGACCTTATGGACAGGAGGCAAAGGGAGCAAAAGGACAAGTGACAGAAGAAGGTACACATGGAGAAAAATGATCCTTCAAGGGACAATGTGTCCATCTTCCTAATGGAGCTTGATTAAGGTTTTGTTCCTGATGAAAAGACCAGTTTGTCATTGTGACTTGGCTGAACCCTGTGTGGTCAGATGTAATTCTTTTAATTATTAATATGGATTTGGCTGTTCTAAAGTCATTGATTCTAGTCACACACACACACACACAAAAACTAATCCTGTTTGGAGGACAAAGATTTGGAGTTTTATGGTCCCTCTTTAGTAATTGCATGTATGCAACGCTGCACAAAAGTTTACATGAATTTAAAATTCATTTTGAGTTAATAATGCTTTTGGCTGTTTCTAAGTAGGCATTTTAAAGGAATCACAAAAATACACGTGACATTTCATTTATCCTTATATGAATAAACAAAAGTAGGTTTCAAATTCCTTTAGTGTCCAGTTGGTCTATCATATACGATCACAAAAAATTACATTTAAAGTGTCTGTTTGCAATAGTGAAAAAGTTCAAGAGGTATAGATGTATTTTTTTTTCTCACGTCACTGTAGCCTCAGCCCAGGCTGTAAGCACTACCGGCTGCATTTACTACACTGACTTTCCGTTCAGGCACTGTGGCCAACCTCCCTGGATTTAAAGCGCAGCTTTTTTTCGTCTCTACGCAGAATCGGACGTCACTCTGCAAGAATCGGCAATTAATTGGCCAACGCGGAAATAACATCAACCGTGCATAAACAGACGCCGTTATTCTCGGAGAACTATCCAGTTGCAGGCGTTTGCTTTTCTACAACAAAAGCTTTTTAAGAAAAGCCGGATAGCGCACATGCGGTGAGAGGATAAAACACTGAGAAGGAAGCCGGAGCAGATCCAGAGAAGGAAAAAAAGAGAGCGGGATCTAAGCCGGGCTACAGGCGCAACCTGGAGCGACGCTACTACAAAAATCTGACCTCGACCTTCTAGGACGCAGCTCGAAAGTGGTTGTTGGGGAAGAAATGGCGAAATTCCCCCCCGTCACCCATGCTGTTTCTCCAGCGCACATGTTGCCCAGGCTACTGGTGCTGCTGATCATGAGGATGTTTGCGTAGGAGTGTTATATTTTTCTGCAGATCAGTCTGCACTGTTTCAACAACTCCAGCCGAGCGGTTGATGGACTTGTGCGCTGCTGAAGAGCACATCTGTCAGATAAAACGTCGCTATCACCGGAAACCGGTTCGCTTTTTTCTTTCTTTCTTTTTTTTTTACGTTTGAAACCTTTTTGATTTTGTTGCTAGCTTTTAGTTCTATACTCCTGTCTGGAATTGAGCTAAAGAAACGAAAAAAATATATTTTTCATTTCAAGAGAGTGTGAAGGAAGCTGGTCTACTGGAAAAGATTAAGGAAATAAGCCTGGACCTTTGCATTTTTTCTCTGGATTTTTTTCTTATTAATGAAGGACAGTCACAGAGGATTGGGCCCAGTTGGGGGTTATGTTTGCTTCCAGTTCAGAGTTTTAAATCTTCCATAAGCAAAGGCAAAGTTTTTGTATTCTCTCTCTATTCTTCCAATTGATTTTTTCTTTTTTTTTTTTTGAAAAACTGAAGTCAACTAGGAGCGAAAACTGCCCTGGATGTGACCCAAAGAATTCATCTTATCTCTGAAGGTAATCATGCATGCATAGTTAGGCAGATCTAGAGATCAGCACCATGGCCAGAGCCACGTGCTTGTCTTTTTGAGTGTTTCCAAAGGCTCTTGTGAAACCATGAGCAATGTCAGTGAATATATAGGCCCAAACCAAAGATATAAACAGATGGGAGAGTGAGCATAAAGGCAAGGGACAGGTTTCTGCACTCTCCATGAAGCACTTGCTGCCTGGCCAGGCACGCTACACGCTGACAAAACCGCATGCCTTGTGAGCCAGAACTTCTGTCACCAACTGTTAGGAACGGTTGCGATCCAAATTGTTCAGCTGAAGGTATTTTTAGTCATGCAGAGTGAGAACGCATCTCAAGAAGCATTAATGTCGCTCAAATTAAGAGAGAGAGAAACAGTTCTGTAAATGTTGGTAAAATCATAGCATAGGTTAAGAAGGAGGGTGGTTGTACAGGATGCAATCCATCACTGACTGAGTGTATTGAAAACACTTTGATACATAGAGCAGTGACTGACCAGATGATATGTCAACAGACAAGTGGTGATGGTGGGGTATATCCACTCAATCTAAACTTCACACTTAAAAAATAAAGCAGAAACAAACCTACTTTTCACAATCTAAGCCAACATAATATCATTAGTTGCAGTACTGCTTTCGGAGAGGACAGAAAGCAAAACAGAACCACTGAAATAAAATCCTTTGATACTGTTTATAATTATACACAGGTTAGCATTAGTGTTGCAGTACAGCTTACATGTTAAAGGAAGCTACAAAAGTCAAATTATAAGACATCTATGCTTTAAAAGTATGATTAAGTAAAATTGGCCACTTTTTCTATCAATAATATTTAAACAACAAGAACCATGTGTTATGCAAAATTAAGCTGCTGCTCAGACTCAGTAAGCTGTTCAGCTTCAACAGCCGTCAGCAGAAGCACTGAAGTATGTGATGGCCTTCAACTGAAGTGATGCACACTGGCCCTCCAAACGTGTTCTTCTTATGCATTACATGATATTTTATGATCCACGTGGCAGCCATTTAAATATATTATAATCACTGTAATATGGTATTTTAAATATTAATTTCACTGAGGGAATTGATATAATCTGTACCCTTAGCAATATTTTCCAAAACGAATAATTTGTGCTTCATGTGCACCTCTTATCTACATGCTAACTGAGTCCTTGCTGATATTTAAAAAAAAAAAAACTAGCAAAAAGGAAAGAAATCCAGAGATTAAAGATAAGATAGTAGCCCAGTTTGCTCAGACTCATGGTCACTTTCAGAGACAGAAACCACAACAATGATGCAGCTGTTTTTGTCTGTTTGTATACATCACTTGCTTTGTCCTGACTCTGTTTCCATTAATACAAGCTGAAAAAATAATAGACCGAAAGAAAATGATCAACAGACTAAAATCAGACATGAGTTGCAGTTGTTTTGAGAGAATCGTCTTAAAGTATCTTTAAGCAATGCTTTAGGAAGGCTCCATATCTTCCTCATCTGAATTTTCAATTGAATCAAATTTATTTTTATAGCACCAATTTAAGCTAAAATATGTTGCATACCTTCCAACAGCATTCGAGTTTATATAATTATTCCCATTGGTGAAAAGTTTTCTGTCTAAGGAAGCCAAGACGATTGCATCAAGTCACTGAGTTTTAGCAATCTCTGCCAGAACCACCATGCAGTGACAGGACACAGTCAATTCCAAGGTGTTTTAACTTTGCAGCTCCTCACTGAGAGCGTGTGTAGCGTAAGAGGAGAGGAGAACTCTCCCTTCAGAGGAAGAAACCTCCAGCAGAACTTTGCTCAGGATGAGCAGCTGTCTGCCGCAACGAGCTGAGGGTTTGACAAGAAATGTTCATGCATTGATGTTGGCGTCACCAATTACTGGTGGAGCATGAATATCACAGTATTTTTACTTTGAATTTATCAGCATGAACAAACAGTTGACTTTAAAGATGCATATTCATAGGGGAGGGAAATTATTGGTCATTTTTGTTCTGAGTATGTGTCACAACGTTGTCAACTATCTTAACTATTTAAGGTATTTTATTTGAAAGTAAAACCGATAACCATGTCACGATGGTAGGCTTACATTCATTGTAATAAAATTTTTTCATAGACTTATTAATGACACCCACTCTCCTAATCTTGCATTCTTGCATGTTGTGACTAACCAGGAAATAATAGAATGAAGCAGGGGCAAAATATATCCATTGCCTCAAGGAAATCCACCTCTATTTATTTCAGTTTATTTTTAACGTATATTGTAGCCACGGTCTGTTTTCAATTATCACTGTCTTGAGAAAATATTAACCAAGTTCATAGAGCTCAAATCACTTTGGAAAAATACTTTCGATCTGTGGTAATGAAAGTGGTTGTCAAATGCAAAGACTCACCACTACCTTGTTGATGTGCTTTTGGCTTTACAATCTTTAATTTGATAATGCATCATTGGAAGTTTTTCTGTAGAATGAAAGATTGATGAATCATAATGTTTTGATAAATATTGGTGAAATTCTACATGTATGTATGGATGGATTAGATGACCAAAGAACTATAAAAGGCAAGGAGGGGTTTGGGTTCCCATGGTGACTCTCAGGTCACCGTAGGGACCTTGGGAGATAAATCTCTCTCTCTCTCTTACGCATTCACAAATATTTCAGTTATAGACAGTCTTGATTTTTCCCTGGAGCCTGACTTGAAGATGTGGTGCATCTACCTTCTGTTCTACCAGCTTCCAGTCTGATTACCAGGACAGAAGCTGAAGGACAAACAGAAGGAGGAAACACATTTCCAAGGCATATGGGTGATGAGAAAACATCAGGAAGGGATGTGGAGAAGAAAAGGGAGGTTTTAAAAGTGCAAAGAAAAATCCAATTAGTGCGTAACATATTCAGATTTTTGTAATTATTTTAACCTAACTGGGTTAAAAACGCACTCTTGGTACTCCTTGTTGGGAGAGTGGAGAGGATAGATTGAAACTGGGGGGAAGGGAACATGCCTGCTCACTGATCATGTTAAACAGTCACCACCCGCTCCTCCTCCTCTTTCCCTTCACCACCACCCATATCTTCACTCCACCCCCAGAGCACCACGCTTTCCCCCTCGCAGCTACACCCTGATGTGCTCACTCATCACTTGTGCACAGACGGATGTGCTCAGACTCCCAGAAGTGACCAGCACACGAGCATGTCTGTGCAGAGAATCTATTGGTCGCCTTACCTCATCCCACTGAGTGATTGTTATAAAAAAAAAAGAGAAAAAAATCTGATGTTTATCCCAAAGGGAGGTGGAGATGGAGAGCATTCGGTCAGAGGGCGTGGAAAACAGGCCGTTTCCCTGCATCCCTCTTGATTCTCTTCCATTGCATCTTTACTGTGCTCGTCTGCTGTAATTTCATTAGTTATCTAAGTTCTTTGTTAAATTTGAGTAAAAATACAATTTTGATTTAAAAAAATAACCATTTGCTTTAAATGTTCTGGTCTTATTAAATGTTATCAGAATGAGCCTTAATAATTCATCAAAACCTTTTTACACATCCCAACATTTGCAGCATGCAGAATTTCACATAATCAAAAAGTAGCAAAATATTGGGGCATCAATTTTGCGAAGGATATTATATTATAAATGCATATTCCAATTTGGGGTTATATTACATCATGATGTGAAATTGAAATCGACTGAAACCAGAGCTAATTTGTTTTGAAAACATCCTTTAACCCTCTGAAATCTAACAACAAATATTCACTAAAATCCCAAGACTAATATACATGTTTTATCTTTATACTCTTTATAAAGATATACTTTGTGCACATATTTGCATATTACATAATAAATGCTAAAGTTAGATAATATGTTACTCAGGCTAAATTTACAATTTTAATTGAATTACACCGCATTCATTGTGAAAAAGCCCAGGGGTATTCTCATTATTAATTTCATGGTCCAAATCATTTTTTCCAAGGCTTATCAACAGAGCCCACGGTTTATAGCATTAAATCTGAGACATAAAACTTGCAAATGTCAGCAGGGTCCCTTTTTGGAGAGAGATGTGGTTAGAATAAAATAGAGAACGAAATACCCAGATGCCCAGGTGGTCTTCATTTAAAAAAAACAAACAAACAGTAATTCATAAACTTCTCCGTTGTGCTCATGATTCATTTTTGTCCTGCTACGCTGTTTGCATATTAATCTTTTTATTTATCAGCTTAGAATAGGCTGGGGAAAGTTGGTGCAAATAAACTACTTTAAAAGCATAAACCACCCACTCAAAAACTGTAACTGTAATGGCAAAATGTCAGTCGGTAATAGAACTGTAGTCATAGAAACTGAAGATCAGCTCATACTGTTGCCCATGCTGCCTCTGGAGCGCTGACCATTAGTGGTAACAGCTAAGCAATCAGCAGATTTTGAAAACACTCCCAAAACATTTCTATTTTTACATTTTCTCCATCCATTTTTATTTTCTGATTCTACTTTTTTCCCCAACATGGTCCATATCCATTCTGCTAATTTATCTTTTTTTTAAAGGTTTCTTACTTTTCTTTTTGTTGGTTTCATGTTTTGTAATATGAATAGTGCATTGGCTATTCTTAATCACAGACAAATATGCATTTCAACATGTTTTATCTCAGGATTGGAGCATGCAGCTGCATGCTTGCACATGTTAATAGGAAACTGTGTCTGCTTTTTGCATGCATAGACAATGTAACATTTATCATTTTACCATTATTTTAAATTAACTTCTAAATATTTGACAAAACTTGGGGGCACTAAACTTTTAGAAATGTTCAAAAAATCATTAAGCAAAGAAAATAAAAGAAAATTGACTTTGACAAAAAATTACCTTACTTCATCCTTACATAGTGTACTGTAGATTCCACATCTTTCATCCCAATGTGAATCCAATTTTGGACGATTCCAAAAGATACATCCTTTGGTTGGGTATTTAATAGTCATGTTTCTTGGCCTTCAGTGCACTATTTCTAGTTTCACTGCATTTTGTCTTGCAGATGTGCAGCTTTGTGCATGCAGATTTTCCTTACATGCAATCTTTTTGGTATATACATATATTTAGATGAAATATCAAACAATACATCCATTATGAGGACATTGTGATCAGGTTGCATGTCCTTGAGGTAAAGAGAACCAATGTGTGAAGCTGCAAAATCATCCTGCCTCATTTTCAGCCTTCTCCCCAATTAGAAACACCTAGCTAAGCAGACATGTTCCTTTTTTATTATAAGATTGAAAATAATTTGATCTATTTAGTTGAAATTGCAATGAAAATGCCATTTAGGCAGTTTAGGAAACTTATTTCAGCTTTCCAAAAGAGTCTTGCAAAAATATTGGACTGCACATAATTTCAGCTTCACATCAGCTCCCAAGTCTGACAATGCTAGAAAAAAATAGATTTTCATGTCATAGTACTTGTTTCACCCACACTCTCAAGACAAAGCCAGCATTGACAGATGTGGGTGTACTCTTACTGTTCACTACAAACTTTTGTTTGAAAGTTGACATCTTTTCATATGCATATTTTCATAGACCATAGCAAACGGTTTACATTATGCGGCTGAAGTTGAAATGACCTGTGGGGCGTAAAATGCAAAAATTCTCTCCTGAAAACAGCAAATGGTTTGTTGACAGTGACTCAAATTGAATTCAGCAGTTTGTTGCCTTATAAAAGAAGAGAAAGGAGTTGCATTTAGTGGAAGCAGTGCAAGTGAAAGACGGCATCTATAGTCAACTGTTGTATATAGATATATAGGCATAGTACTACATGTACTAATCGATTAGTGTCAAAAACATGATTTTGTTAGTCATTTTTCAACATTTATACACTTTGTTTCCATGTAGCAGCTATAAATGATGCAGCTAGTAGTTCATTCTGTGAACACAGTCTCTCATGAGGAGCAGATTTGGCTTGTAAACCAGGAGGAGGTCTGTTAGACATCAGAGAACAGCACTGGCCATAATTTTTTAATTGAATTTTATTGTTTTAGACATTTTGTATCTACATTTTGTATCTTACTATTTAGAGATAACCAGTCTAGATTTACATTGTTAACTGGAGAAATCTGTCTCCTTGATGTTCCTCAATATGACATTTGCAGCTTGAATCTATCGCTACCAGGATTGTCCTGCTCTTTGATTAAGAAAGGAAACTAAGTTATCTATACGGTGTGAGTTGTACAGGACTGCACTGTCACTGCACATGTGGGAACACTTAGAATCATAACATTGATCTGGAAGACGTAGATGCAAAACAATTGTGACAATTTCAGAGCAGTTGCACATCAACTTTATAGATGAGAAAAAAAATTCCAAATGTATTTTAAGTGAATTAAATTGACTGGTAAGAATCCTAATCCAAAGTATTTGCTGTTGTCTTTTTCTATTAGAAAATCATATTCATGACACCCTCCCCAAAAAATTTATTTAACATGTAACTGAAGCATCCTTTTACATCTTTATTGAACCTTAAGTTATTCCTTCATTGGATTTCCCTGGGTTTATGAATGATCTGATAGCTGCAAGACTTTCGAATGGGAAAGACAAGAAAATATTAAATTGAAGTGAGTTTGTTAATTCATAAGTTTAAAGTAGCTAAAAAATGTAAACTGGGACATGTTGGCTTTTAGAACAGGGAGAAGCAAGGCTGATTAACGATCCAGGTTCAGTTATCTAGCACAGACAATAGGGAGGATGTTAAGGGAGACAAAAACTCCAACAATTTTACATGCAACCTTTGCAAGTGTACACCACCTCTGTCCTAATCACTGCTAGAGATCCAGCTTTATCTCAATCCTGCATGGATAAGCAGGTTTAAACAATGGATGGACGGATTCTTGACTAAGAGGCATTGGTTTTTGTGTTGTTTCCCTAAATAGGTTTAAAGTCAGTCCCTTTGAGCTTGTGGGCAAAAATATGAGACTAAAAATCCTGAACTTTGTCTTCATGAATCAAAAGTACAAGCATGCTGTCAGTCAGCAGAACAGCAACTACCCTCAATTCTCTGTGATACTGAAAGAACTGAAATATCTCAGATCCCACTGCAGCCCCTGGTGGTGCCGAGATTATAGCCTGTCGTCCTCAGACCAATGGTGTTATTTGCACAGCAGAGGGTAGAGCTTTGTGAAGCAGAGGGGAGGAACAGGAAGTGCAGCATCAGACTGACAAAATGTGATTACATGCAATTATTTTGAGATGATTTCAAAACTGAAAGCTTTTTTTTTAATCTTTAGTTATTTGGAATAGCAGAACATGACTGACAGTCAATGTTTTTAAACTCAATATATTTGATGTAAAATGTAAAAAGGAAACAGGAGATTTTGAAAAGTGTTTTGAGCCACATAGATGACCTAAAGTTGAGCAAACTTTAGATCTAGATCTACACAGACATGGCAAGAGTTGAGTGACTCATAAAATATTCCAAATTTAAACCTCTTGTTGTTTCAATGTCCTATTAAACATGGCAAAGTTGGCTGAGAAATCCGCAGTATTTGGTGAATGTAGGAGATTTTACAGGGCCATTTTAATCTATTCATTCACCTTAAAAATTTTCACATTTTATTATATTATAATCACAAACGTCAGGTTATTGTGGCTCATAATTGTGAAGGGATGTATATTTTTCAAAGGATTTTCATATAAAAATCGGATGCATTCATTTGTATTTAGCCCCAAATATTCCTGTACGCCTAATTAAAATCCAGGCAATTTCCTTGAGAAGTCACCACAATAGTAAATATATTAAATATTATTTGCACTTCTGTAAAGGTATCAGAGGATTGTTAGAGAACATTCGTGAAAACGGGCATCATGAAAAAAATCATCTGGCGTTAGGGTCAGGAAAAGGTTAGCTAACATCTCTGCAGACCCCACACATCCTGAACCAAATATACTGTTAAAACTTCAATCTGAATTGACTAAATAAATTAACATTTAAATTTAAAGATATTTTAATAAGAGTCTTTATAACAATATTTTTTGTCAAGAAATTTGAAACATTTTCTGACATTTCTGACCCTAAAACTTTAAAAAACAGTTATTTGGTTTTTCTGGTAAATTTTATGTGATTTCCATTTTTTTTTTTTTGCTCCTGAAAGTGGATTGGGACTAAACTGAGAAGCCAGAAAAGGAATTTATCACACGATAAAGGATGTTTCGGACACCAAAAAGGGCAGTCATGGTTTGTTGCTTCAGTCCATGCATAGCACATTTGAGGTTAAAGCAGCAGACTGGACTTAAATCAGGCTGCAATTTGTAAAGAAGAGCAGTAAGGTCATTCAGATGGATGAGGGACATTTAGTGAGCTGTATAATTAAATGAAGAGACCCTCAGGTCTCCTTTCAGTGCTATATTCATGCAAGCCAAGAGCCATTTTTATGATATATCATTTGCAGAGGAGCACTAATTACTGAAATGTTTCCTGGGTAATAATGGGACACATGTAGAGGATAAAAACACATTTATAGCTACCGTCTTGTTCTTCAGTCACAACCCCAAATTATTCTCCTTCCGTCCGTTTCTCACTTGTACCTGATTCAAGGTCAGCATGAGTGAGTTAAGCTGGTTTTAGTAGAGGGATGGGCTAGAAGGGACTTACCCCCAGGCAGTCTTCATCTGAGTTGTCATTATTCTTGGAGATGGGTTCAGGGACACAGAAAGATGGTGGAATAATATGCAAGGACAGAGTGAGTCAGAAAGTGAGAGTCAAGTTATACAGTCATGGTTGGTGCAGCCAGACATCGTAATGTAGAGAAAAGCAATATGTGAAGGCTTGAAAGGCTGGAAAAGTTGACCTTTCCAGCCTCTTAAATTAATCTTTACTTTAGTCTGTAAGAAAAGAAGATCAAATTATGGAGAGTTTTAGAAGGTTTATCTTTTTTGTAATATTTAACCTAAATTCCATATAATTTCCAATTTCTTGAGTTACCCAGGAGTAGACACGATGATGTGTCTACCATGATGTGTAGTCTGATTGCAGAAGATACCAGTAAGCATCTTTTGTTCTTGGACTATTAGGTAGTATTCAGTAGAAAAAGGAGGTGCTGCTTTTGGAAAAAAGGTTCATATACTAATTTGCTTATCTAAAAAGATTAGTAAAAATCTCATGTGTATAAGGAGAAATAAAACTTGCTTTCCTGCATTTAAGATTTATTCTGAACTGTAGTTCAGAAGTAACATGTGAAAGACATTTGCTTTGGGGAAAAAAATCAGATTAAAATCTATTACCCACAACAGAAAATGGTAGAAAAGAAATGAAAGAGTGCAGCAACAGCAGCTTTGAGCTTACTTCCAGACCGACTTGTGTTTATCCTGATAGGATTTCCAGGACAAATTGTGACTCTGGTAGTCAACAGGCCGTAGAGGGCCCGTTAAGTCAGAGCCAGGATTGTGAAGAGTCGGATGAAAGCCTTAGTGTTCAGCAGCTTTATGGTCAGTCAGGACCAACTTCTTAAAACAACTCCAGTTTCAAAATGTCCTTCTCATTTTATAAACATCGATACTGAATTCACTTTTGCGTTAAATGTTTAACATTGCAGGCAGTCGTGGGTCATGTTCTGTTACCATTTTTGCATGTGAAATAACATCTAATTCAAAGCAGAAATACTTGATGTAATCTGATGCAAAAGCTAACAATAGTTTAGGCAAATGGTACTTGATGGATTTTTACTCCTGGATTTCAGCGTGAAATCCAGTATGATGGTCAGAGAGAAGTTAAAAGTGACAGAAGGTATTAAGCTGCAGGTTCTTTCCTTTGTTCATCTTTGCTGTACCTGCAAACCCACAGGTGGTCTCAGGCTCCAATAAGCTACCAAATGAATCTGGTTGCAGAAATATCTTAGCATAACTGCATGAGCCTGCAGTTTTTATTAAGAGAGAGTGAAGGCATTTATTATCAAAAAAGTATCAACATAAGAATAGTCTTGTGCATGTAAAATATCATACTGCACACAAATCACTGTCCAAAAATTAGGTTTTATATAGGGATGTCGCAAGGCTTTTCAGGTCGAACTAGTTTACCCTGAAATGTTGTCCTTCGTCTGTCCTCCTCTTCCTCTCAGGCAAAGACAATAATTTTATGATTTTCTGGTTTTGAAATACCAATTTTCAGAATGTTTGGTCAATGAACTCCACAAAAATGGTGTAAGAATGGCTGGAATTCCCCACTACTGAATTGAAAACAACCAATTAGAGTAAGACTGCTGCTAGTATTTAGAAATAAACACGTTGTAGTGATTCAGACATCACTCTTTTAACTGCTGGTATTTATTACAAGTGTATCACAAAAGGAAAGTAGCAATCTTCAAAAACATGTATTAAGTGTTTTTTCCCTCATGATGAATACCAGCTTGTTCCAATGTGTTGTAGGTTAGAAAGTAACTTAGATAGCACAAAAGTAAAGAAAAAGTAAATAAACATTTAAGATTTTTTTTCTGAATGCCTCATAGCAATAAAACTGCATATAGATATAGAAGTGCTGTTAAGGTCAGAGTAACCAATTCAACCTGATTGATGGAATTGCAATAAATGTTTGTTGAGGAATAGGATTGCATCCCACAACAGTGTGTGACCAAGATGGTGACTAAAACGAGGGAGAGGTGGCCAGCTAGTGAGGCGATCACAGAGCTGAAACTTTTGCTTATTAAAGGAAAAAATTGTTAATTTTCAAATACTTCAATACTTCAAACTTTAGTCATCCAGTTAAATAAAAAAAAGATCTGTTTGCAAAATAAGCCATTGGGTCTTTGGAGGGGAAGATTTGGCAAATTTATCAAGAGCTCAACTCAAATGTTTTTTTCTGTACAGATGTGGCACCATTTAAAGGGAAATAAACAGATTTTCTGGTTACATGTGATCCATTTCCAAGAAGCATTGTTATATGAAGAGGAGATGATTGACTTTTTTTTTTTTTGCTAAACATACTTTTAAGTATGTATTAATCTATGTGCCTTTGCTGAGAGGAAGTTCAGAATATGTGATCATTTTTAGTTATATTTACTTTGTAGTGGGACTGACTGCACCTTTTATTATGTCTGCGATGAGACACATGCCATTCAGTTATTCAAACATCATTGCATTGATTCTCCTATTGGCAGTGAAGCTGACCCAGGCTGACTAGTTAAAAGTTACTAAAAAAATCTGTTAGAGAGCCTGAATTCCCTAAAGAGCATTCTATGGCTGTGCACTGTGGCATTGTGTACTCTATTTAGTGTATCTGTGTTGTTCAAATTCACTCTCTGACATCCACCATTGCAACCAAGTTCTTCCCATTGTTCCAGAGACATGTTACTGTCTGTTGTGCGCGACTCAAATCCACCACCTACTGTGTACTTCTCTACCGCTGAACTGAAAACCTGTCAACAGCCATTATTCTGAGCAAGACCTCTGCTGTGATCCCTGCCATGTTTCATTGAAGTGTGGAAATTTATTCTAAAGCTCACTGTCTGATCATGTTAGCTACTACTAAAATTACAGCATGTGGGTGTTTGTGGGTGTTTTGTGTGTGCGTCTGCTCGCTGCTATCGTTCTGCTGCTTCCAACTCTTGTCATTGCTGTGGACGAATCCCTGCAAAAGCAGCTGAGTGGACGGGTTTGCCTTTCGAAGACTCTATTTCACAGTGGAGTCTGAAGGACTTGTGTGTCAGGGTGTGTGTGGTCAAACAATTAGCACTGTTTGTCACCTTCTCACAACACATCCCTCACACGCTGATCTGATTAATGGAGTCCCAATGGATTGTCTGCCTAGCCTCTACAGTGACTAAAGCAATGTCTGTGTCTCTGTTTGCAAAGGATTGCAAAGTTGTTTTACTTAGTTTTTTGGGGTTTTTTTCTTTAGATAGTATACCTATATACTACAGTTATATAGCCTGCATCAGAGGCAGTGTGTTTATTTAGACAGAACTACGTACTTAACCAAATTGAATAAAGGCTCATACCTTTTGTTCTTCTACTTTTCTCATTTAGACAGTTCTAGTTGGTAGAAGTTACTCCAAAAACTTTTCCACATTTTGTCGCATTACAACCACAAACTTTACAGGGTAATTTATTGGAAAAATAATTTAATTTAGTATACCAACAGAAAGCACAACATGATAAAAAGTGACTTGCATTTTTTTATTTTAAAAAAATGTGTTCAATGAAATGTTCAAAGTGTGTAAAAGTGGAGCACGATTTTGGTCAAAATGTTTGGCATGGATAAGGGTAATGACTTCTACTTTGCAAAAAAAACAAAAAACCTCAATAAAAGTCACACACTCATTACCCACGAGTGTGTCATTTGATCCCTCTCATATAAGTTCCTCTGGATTTCTGAAAAAGTCCTCCCCACTCAGGATTTGCATCTGATTTTGCTTGATCCTAATCCTGACCAAATCTTCTAATGTGGAGCAGAAATATAAATTAGAAGTGCATCAATCTTTGTGACATTCAATTCCTAATACTGGGATGATGCTTTCATTTAATATTCTAGTTTTTCTGAGGGACTTTTTAACACCCTAAGCCACACTTTGTATCTCACTTCCTATGTATTTTAGTTTTTCTTAAGTCACACATTCTTTAAAGCATAATACAATGAGAAAAAAGTAGAAATGAAAATAAAATCATTTGTTTGTATGTATTTAGATTTATTTTACAAATGGCATGCAGAAAATTACATTACCCTCCTCAATTATCAATGGAAACATCCGTTTTGGCATTATGGCAATCTTATCAGAGCTAACAAGATTTTTGTTAACTTGCTATCTTGATTTATGTTGATGTTTACAAGTATTGCACACTGTAGCTAATTATTTTTTGTTACCTAAGAAGAAACATATGGCTCCTTATTCTCTTGAATGTTTTCGACTCCTGCCTGTGGTGCTCTTACTAATGCTTTACTTGCTCCAAAAGTGAGATAAAACTTCCTCTTCTGTTTTCTTTTACTGACACAAAATTCTCCACATCTTTTAATTACAAACCTCTGAGGCCAAAACACGCTGCTCAAGCTGTTCCTTCTTGTTTGGTTGGCTGAGTGACCTGCAGACTGGATTAGAGTCCAGCTGCATCACAGCTTGAGAGAAGAGCAGCGGTGTTTTGTTTGTAGATGAGCAATATGCTTTGTGTTCCTCTAAAACTTTACAGGCCATCTCTGAGGAGACGCGCTGCAGAACGGTTTTATAATTCAAGAAAGTTACCAACTGACGCATAGGTTAGCATTGCTTCAAGGCTATTGAATGGTTCTCTGAATAGCAAATGCTTTTCACTGGAAGTCAGCTGGAGAAAAGTTATATCTACAATTGCTTTCTTTTTTTGTTTGTTTTTACAGAATTCTCCTTTTTTTTATTTGTCTTGCTCACAGTGAAGTTTCATCTTTTCATCATATGCCCATACGTCAGTGCTGTGTTCCCGCTTGCTCATAATGACTTTTGCTATTGAGTCATGACTTAGCAACAAGCCTGCTGGCCTATTTTTGGTTTCAGGCAATTATCCAGAATGCAATGTGTTGGTGTGGTCCTGTGGCACTTTCAGATACAACAAAGAGAAAAGGCCTCTGCCCACATCTGTCAAGTTTCAGACTTAATGGCATGTTATTGAACTTGTAGACGGAATGACACATCTCATTATCTGACATGTTGTGAAAACGACCCAAAGATAGAAACCAAATCAGTTTTTACCTGTATTGGTTTGCATAATATTACCTGCTGCAGTTATTTGAATGTAATAAAAAAACTGAAAATATGGAAAGTTTTACAAATAAATAAATAAACTTTATCTTTCACAGATAAAAATCACAAACACTGCAATGATGAAACCAAAATCTGATGATTAAAAAAATTATATAAAATAAATACAATTCCAACACTCCAAATCTATGGCCCTCCTAAAGCCAGCCTAAGTAATATTTATATTTTTGGCAGAAAGTCACTTCTGCTTTAATAATTGGCACTTTAACTATCCTGATATAAAGCCGGGCTTGATTTTTTTTCCCATTATATTTTACTTGACTGTCCTGGAATTTTGAATTAGTTATCAATAACGTTTTGTGTTTCTGGGGTATAAATCTGTGATATGTGACTAAGCACATTTCCCTTAATCACATATCAATATGGGAAAGGCAAGAGCACATAACATTCAGGTAAGGTAGTTAGACAGATGATCTTGTTAATTTGGAAGTTATTCCAAGAATATCATCTAAGTTTAACCAAACTGACAGTCAGAATTGCATAATTAAAATGTTAAATAACTACAACTGTGACATTCAAGTCTGGCAGAAGACCCAAGTTTATCACGCACACTGAGGAGAATTATAATAGTTAAAAAATGTGAGATTATGCTACTGCAATAAAAGTAAAATTTATTTTAAGGAGTTATTTTTTGCAGATCTTTTCCAGAGATTAGAATATGCTGAGAACACAGTATGTGAAAGAGAAGTGATGTCACAAATTTTAATTACTTCTGTGTGTGCAAAGAGTCTCCTATAAAGGTTCAATAAAGATAAAATAATCATTTGTGATACCCAGTTATTTAAAAAGTAAAATTTTCATCTGCAAATCTATATTTAGTATGTTCAGCGGAAGCATAATTTTCATACAGGACAGCGTAGATACATTTGATAAGAAGTGAAAGATGACATCAGTTGTATCTCTTCTTCAGGCTAATAATTGCATGCTGTTCAGTCCAAAACATTTTTGGGACATGTGTATTGGCTGATTCAGTGGACAGCTTGAAGTAAAAATGTCTAAACCCCAAACTTCATCCTCACAAATGCACTTACTATTAAATACATCACCACCTAACTCACTGTAATAAGCAACAAAAATATCATCAGCAGGTCTAGAGATGGCAAAATTACAAGAAAAAAAAACTGTTGCCATAGCTACATTATTAATTAGATGCAATTCCAGTGTTTACAGTGGCATTCTGCACCTAATAGATGTGAATTTAGAGGAATAAAGGAGCATCATGTGATGCTTTTCAGAGCTCCGAGTCAGATAAGGATTTTAACCCTTTAAAGTCCATTGCAGCAAGACCTGCTGCTCATAGCTTCACTATGAACTTCAATGTTGGAATAGGGAAAGTGCAACACAATGACAGCCCAACCAGTGAAGCCCTTTGAAAGGTACTCATAAAAAAATCTACTTATTTACTTAAACTAATCTGCCTTTCATTTATTTTAAGGATTCCAACAAACATCTCATTGAATGTATAACTAGAGAAACACCTGTCTCCAAAATCTAGCTGTTCAACTTTCACAATATTGAGAACAAGGCATGTTCAAACATTTTTTTAAAAACTCAGTGATATTTGAAAGTAATCAAACTTATAAAATCATTTTGTGCTGTTGGGTTTAACTCTGCCAAAGTGGAAACAGATGTGCAGGACAATAAACAGACCAGTAATTAAAAAATACGAACTTCCTGTGTTAGTACTGCATTGATACTTCATGAATATGTAAAATGATAAATGATGCAGAAATGCTCATATTTCATAAGATTTATCTATATGAATACATTTTGCTTTTATATTTTTATACTTTTGCATTGCCACAGTATTTTACTGTGAGCTGTGAAATGCTCCTCTTTGTCAACCCCCGGTCTTTTCTCCCACTCTCTCCCACCTACTCTTCATTTTCATGCACCGTCTGCTTTTGTTCCATCTACCCCCGTTTATTTCCATCCATCCTTTACACCATTTACCTCTTTGCTCTGCTGTCATGCCTGCGTCTCATTTTTTATAGCTGTCCTGGAGTTGATTGCTGATTTTCTCCTCCCTTGCAGACTGTGTTCCGCTCCTATATCCTGTCTATATTATGAACCGCACTTTCAGGGTGATTCCATTACATGCCTCCTAGCTGCTGGATAATTCAATAAGCACCACTGAGCTGACACACAGTTATAATCTACTTAATGAAGCTACTGTACTGATGAAGTGTTTGCTGTTTCCACCTCTGTTTCTGCTTTCACTCCCTTCACCATTCTTAATCTTTTCCTCCTTCTTCTTGCTCTTTGCAGGGTGTTGATGGAGAGCCATTCGAATGACAGCCGGGACAGTGGTCATCACTGGTGGAATTCTTGCTACGGTTATATTACTCCTCATCATCGCAGTATTGTGCTACTGCAGGCTACAGGTGAGGCTGCATTGACCAGTATGTTCATAAACATGTGAAATGATCATGCTAAGTTGTAGTATTATAAGATACACCACGTTCTTTACGTGACAGAACTCAATTTTTTACTGGGACATTGATAGAGCTTTCCAATTGTTTTGGAACTTCCTGTATAGGACCAGATACTATGCTGAATACTTTTCTGGAAATGTCTCAAAAACATTTCGAGAATGTTTTTCTATTAACCATCCCAGAGGGAATTTTTCAGTAACTTTCTTGAAACTTACTCTATAAACATGTTTTTGTAAGTTTCTCAGAAATTTCCAGTAACTTTTCTGAAACTTTTATACAACGTTTTGGTTATTTAGCTAGCAATTAAGTGATGTACCAAAACTTACCAGGTACTTGGCTGATACTTTAAGATTATTTTACATAACTAGTAAATTCTCTGAATGATCCATGAAGGCACCAGGTTCCAAAAAATATATGATATAATCCTTGTAATCCATCTTTATTTTTACTAGTGAATGTAATTGAGACATGAAGTTATGGATCAATATGTCTTAAACAGACCTGGTTATCTCTGGGAACATATCCTCTGAGTTCCCAGAAAGGTGGCTGCTAAATTTCAGAAAGGAAATTGGTAAGCTCCAGAATTTAACCTCCTGGTCTGTGAAAGTAGCCTAATAAAATGCTGACTGTAATACAGGTCTGCACATATTTTTTTCCAAAGTGAAAAGCTGAACAGGTCCTAAGCAACATAATACTCCAGTCCAAGAACATTTACCCTTGTCAACTTTAGTTTACCACATGACCCATTTTAACCAGGTGACAACAAGCGTCATTTTTACTCTGAAATGTTTGAGTTCTCTGAAATTTCATAACATTGCACATTTAGGACAAAGCATTAATTGACTCATGCTTCTATTTTCTGTTAGATGAGAAACAAACAAGGTTTAAGAATAGATTCAAGCCTCACTTTTTGTCTAAACAGACTAATTAAAGTCTCTCATCCAAATATTCATCTTTTTGTCAACAGTTGATTACCATTATAATTTCAGCAAATTTCAATGACCAATAAACCAAATTGGCAACAGTAACATCTGAACACAATATCTAAATCACATCTTAAAACTGGTTTTGGCCAGAAAATAAAAGGAATTAAAAAGATTTAGTTTCATAGTCCAGATACTGGCAGCAAGAATCTGAAAAAGTGCAAATAACTTTTCTGTTTAAGGTTTTGTCACAAAGGCTGCTGCATTATTCAGATTACATGTTAAGCTATAAAAAAGAAGCTCTTAAAAATAATTTTACTCTTTCAAAAGTATTCAGATCTCCTGGACATCCTCACATTTTCTCACATTTTCCCTTATTTTCCTCTCTTCAACCTTCTTTTCTTTCCCCTCTCCAGTATTATTGCTGTAAGAAGGAGGAGTCAGAGTCGGAGGAGGAGGAGCCGGACTTTGCTGTCACGTCCCGCATCCCGCCGGTTCACTCGAACCACAACATTGTGGCGGCGACAGCTGCCGCCTCCTCCATCCCCAATGGCCCAGCCATTTTCTCCACCCCTCCTTTGGCTAGAAAACTGACGCGCTCGCAGACCTTCTGTCCATCGTGCACGCACTATGATTTGCCTTTCTACCTTCAGCCTCCTCCGCCGCAGCAGGTCCACCACCAACCAGAGGGACTGAGGAATGGTGGAGAACGCGTCAGCTACCGCAGCGTCCAGCAACAGGATCTGGACCTGCCAGTGCCTGTTAACATTTCAAACTATCGTAAGCCAAACCTGGCCCGCTCAGTCACCATGAGGGAAATGTTTACGCGCAGCTGTAGCATCAGCACTGATGTCTAGCTGAGCCAAGGTGGACGTTCATTGCTGTGAGTTGGTGCAACCACAACTGGACAGGACTTAGGTTTTGCTGAGTCTCATTTTACCTTTCGCCACCTGCAGATTGGACCACTCTGATGGCTCTCAGGACAGTTTTTTTCTGTCTCACCTTTACACTTTACAAGCCCATGAGGTTATTCATGGTCCAATGCTAAGTATTTAAAAGTGTTATAAAATGTCAATGAATGAAATAAGCTTTGTTTTATTTGAGTGGTAAAGTTTGTGTTGGCCTACTTCCTACTTTCTGACCTGAAACATTAGCAGATTACTGCAACACCAAAATGATGATGTGCTCAGGGGGGATTTTATCTTTTACACAGCTGCTACAAATGAAAAATGACCGGGAGAAATCTGGTGCCCTCCATTAAGAAAGGATGATCTATTTGTCCCTCCATCAACAGATTATAGAGATTTTTAAATATTATCCACAAAGATTAGAGGGGAGGAGAGAAAGGAGTGTGTTTTCATGTTTTTAGCTACCACCCACAGATGTTTTTGATAGTTTTAACTTTGGATGTAACATTTTAAGACATTAAGGGCTCACAGAAAATTTTAATTCCCTCTCATTTTTCAGAACCTTTCACGTCTCAACTTTAATAATCGCTCTGAGACGGCACAGGGGGTTTATCCCGCTAGAAGACGAGAGGAAAACCTCCATGTTATAACAAGGAGAAGTGGGCTGTGTTCTTGCATTATGATCAGAAAGTAAATGTGAGTTTAAGGGTATGAGCGTGTATTGTGTTCTGTTGTTATGCCAGAATTTTTCAATTCATTATAATCAAACACATCCTGTCACCCAAATGTTTAATGAAGCAGGAGCTGAGCCGTGTTGCAATAATATTTCATTGTGAAAGGAAAAGAGGACGTCATGTGCCACAGGGAGACACATCCAAGCAGATTATATTACAAACCCTAACAATATTGTTTATCTTACTGATAGAAAGTGTAAGACAGAAGTTAGACGAGCGGTATTTAACTTTCAGTGTAATCTCTGTTCTTTACTGAAGTTTTAGCTTGTGGACTTTTCAGCGTACATCTCGTATTGTATGTGACCACTGATATCCGGATGCCTTGGCTAAAGATTCACCCTTAAAGGCACATGTATAAATATTTAATAGGCCACACTTCAGTTTCTTTCCCCTCCCTCTCTCTGGAGTCGGTGGACTGAAGAAAATGCGCTCTTGCTCTGAGGTACTCCGAGAGTTCCTGCTCTGGATTGTTTTTATTTTCTCCACAAGGCTGACCGGACTGGCTGAAGGGCTGATTTTTCAACTGGAAGAGCATTTTATGGTCCGAGGATATACAGCTGAAAATTATTCATTGCTTGATTTCAAAAGAGTCGTCTGTGTGAGGGATTTGAAGCTGACTAGAGTGTCCTTCTTGGATCCCCAGCAGCCTTTCTCTATTAAATAGATGGTAGACACATTTGTACTTTTCGCCCTCCATTTTTGTCTCTCTGTAATATTTACCAACAATTATGGTCGTTTAATTACCTGGAAGTGAAACAGTGCATAATTTAATTTTTCCTTTTCTAACATGATCAAACAGTGCCTTGCAAAAGTATTATTATTACCCCATCAAGTTTCCACACTTTGTCATACTACTACCACAAAAATCAGTGTATTTTATTGGGATTTTACGGCATAGACTAACACAAACTAATGCATAATTGTGAAGCAGAAGGAAAATGATTTATGTGCTTTACAAACAAAAAGCTAAAGTTTCCTCTTGCATTTGAATTCACTCTCCTTCCCTCTGATACTGCTGGACAAAATCCAGTGCAGTAAGATGCCTGCAGATGCCGACCTTCTTAGTAAATATAGATGATGTGTAAGTAATTGAATCCCAATATAAATTCAGCTGCTAGAAATCATTAGTGTTTTTTATAACTTGGGTTTATGTCTATCACTACAACAAAGCAGAGCAAATAGCCAGAGGTACAAAGAAATTGTTGAGCTCAAACTAGATTCAAGTTAAAGTGGACCATTCAAAGCCCACACCTATTTTCAAACCAAATGTCGAAAACTACCCCGCAAAAAATCCTTGCAGCTTTAATTGTAGTAAAGCTCCAGAGGCAAGAAATACAAGAACACACCACACTCTTCATATTTTTATTCATGATGAAATTTACAAATTTGTACAATGTTGCTTTCATATATAAAGTCCCATTGAAATAATCTGAAATGTATTGTTGTGAGATGACAATTGGAACAAAGTTCAAGAAGTATGAATACTTTTGTAAGGCACTTTACAAAAAGTCACAACACATAAAGAAATCTAACTGTTCAACGGCATAAAATCACAGCCGTAACACACTCTCCTGTTCTATATTTTGATCATATTTGTCACAGCTGACCGCCGAGCCTACACATTTGTACTTGTTGAAATTTAATTTTGTCCCTTTAAACATATGAAACTTGTCATCACAGAGACAGCTATAGCTAAACATGTTCACACAGAACACACACAGACTCACAAGTTCTTATTGTTTATATCGTTGAAGCTGAATTTTTGCCAGATGCACAGCAAATGTAGTGCCATAAGGAAATATGAGAGAAATATATTATTAAGAGGATTATTATTATTATGATTATTATTAGAGGTGTTTATTACGATGAATTGTGATTTATGTTCAGGTATTTACATTAGTTGCATTATTTTATGATCCAGCTGTTTTTTCAGACTCAGTACAGTGCAGCAGACATGTTTCTGTCCCTGTTTCTAATATATAGCTAACAGACACATTGTTGCTAATAAAATGGTGTTAAAATTGTACTGTCTTCTTTTGTTTTGTGACTAATGTTGCTGTGTTTTTCATTCTTAATCTGTTGATTTTATGTGCTGAAAAGATTAGGGCATTTGACATATATGTCAATACTTTTAACTATGTTTACTATTAACTATGTTTTTAAGGAAATTTATTTAATTAGTTCCCAGATTATATTGGGTTCAAAATAATTGGTTCAGGAGGCAGAAAAAAAAGCATTTTTAGCTGTTGATTAACTCCCATTAAGTTTAGATTTTAACCGTAGGATGTGCAGGAGAACACTCTACACAACACTACAACTATTCTGCCATCAATTCAAGGGAAATTTAATCTGAATGCCAGTACAACCATATTTATTGCATGGGTTAATGTGTAAAAATTAGATCATACGATATGTGCTTAGATCAGTTCATATAGTGGTCCAAATGTAAGTAGTTGACTTGTTTTAATTCACAGTGTGTGACTAATATAGATATTTGCTTTTACTTTTGCTTCCACAGATACTAAATGAGAAGGAACTGCATGAACTGAGTAAGAGCAGAAAGAGAAATTTTCAGGTATATTATTTATTAATAATAGAAGTTAATTGAATCGGTACATAAAGATTAAATTCACTGATTGGAATTGTGAAAAGGAGTTTCCCATGAATCTCAAGCAAAAACACATTTTTACTTTTGTCATGTAATACTTGTCTTATTTGATAAGTTTGCATCTCTTCTCTTTGATTTTGTTGAAAAGACAGTTGGATAAGTTCAAAAGTGACCAATAACCTTCCTTGTAAGACCACTTCTTCCCTTTTCATTATCCAGTATATTTTAAGAAATCAAAATACTTAACTGTGTTACTACTGTATTTAATGGCTGATTTTCTGTAGCTAGACATTTAGTGTTTGCGTTTGTATTCCCAGAACAGCAGAATAATGCTGCCAAAATTCCACATGTTGGTTACAGAAACAAAATCATAAAACAGTTTGACCAAAATTCAGTATTTTGTGCTTAGGTTCTCAAAAATATAAGCAATGAAAGATTACATATTTCATAGAAGTTTATGATTGTAACTTGACAAAAGGTCAAGAAGAAGGTGTGCAGGTTTAGCAGAAAGCGTACACAATGTTCTTGTGCTTTAATTAAATGCATAAAGACTAAAGAAGGTTGTTGTCTTGTGGGCCAGTGACAGAAAGCAATAGTTTTGAACTGATTTTCATAGCTTTGTTAGAAAACAAAACTCAAAAGACAATAGAAATTAATGTCATCATCTCTCTTTATCAAGCTCATAAAGTAACATCTGTTCACACTATCAGCTCGCAGCGAGAAAACTACTGCTGTTTTCCAAAGGATCTTGGGTAAAGATTTATTGGAAGAAGACCAATGAAACATACTGAGCTCGTTCTTTAATTTCTGTAAGGCATAAGTTATTGTCATGAGAAAACAGGAACACCTGCCAAGTTTTAAACTCCTCAACAGCAATGAAGTCTGCATGCAGACCCAGCCAGCCTGGAGGCAACCAGAAGTCAGTCATGACACTAAACATGTTTGAATGACAAGGATAAGAACCAAGAACTGGGGGGGCTTAAGAGTGATGATAAACAAATCTGTCAGAGGTGAGAAGATGATAGTCATTCAGAGAATGTGAGTGAAAAGATGAAAACAGGATGCTTTAGTGTGGCAATAAACTAAATGAGTCAGAGAAGGAGGGAGAGCAATCATGCAATATAAAGAAACAGGGGAAACTATTTCAGAACGGAAATGGATGTAATTATTAGAAAGATGAGTCAGAGCTCACGAATGAGAAATAGAACATAGCATTGAGCGCATAACAGATGGATGCTGAGAGCAAAGCAAATCCAACCAAGGCCAGCTAGTCGGAGACATAATCAACCATTTTTGATGGGATTTATATGACAGAACAGATGCAGTCGTATAAAAACATTCTGATCATAATAAATCCCCCTTGATGTAGACATTTCCAAGCTATTATTTACCTTTAACATCCCTCCTCAAGCCTCTCCTTCAGGTTTTTGGCTCATTAATAGATTTTTTGCCACCAGTTTAGGCATGGTTTAAAAATGTATTCATCTATGCACATGCTCGGATGAGCAGTTTGAATAGTTATTTATTTTTTGTTTGCTTTTATTTTGAGATATATGCCTCGTCCAATTTGCATTTCATGAAAGTTTTACGTTTAGAGCAAATTTAATGGGTGCCAGGTCTGAATGTAGGAGGAGAATCTTGGCCCCTAAACACAAACCATTTTTGTTGCCCTTCTCACACAAATAACTTTTATGCTTTCAAGTGGCTATAGATTGATAACCGGGTAATTGATTGTGAAGGTTTTTCAGGTTTCTTTAGGAGGCTTTCTTCTTGTATTTTGGACAAGCAACTGGGCATATAGTACAAAGAAAACTATATTATTGCTTTATTTTGTGATAGAAAATTATGAAACACATGATTACAAAGCAGATGTTCAATGAAACAAATAAATACCTGTATATCTGTGCTGTTGTGACACATTCAGATCTGTTGTAGTTACTGTCACATGCTCTTTTCATGAGTGAAGACGTTTCTGTGTCATGATTTTTAAAGCTTTTCAAATGCACAACATAACTGATGTCTTCAGAAAATCTAAATTTTCAAGTGAATAAATCTTAAAAACCCTCAAGCTGATGTATACTTAACCATCATGCTGTTTATTGCAAACTTAAGCTGGTGCTGACAACCCAAACTGGGATCTATCACAAAGACCTGCATTTTCCTACATCTGGCCCTCTGTGAGCACTTGATAACGGCCCTGGATTCAAGGAGTGAAGCTAATTAAGGTCAAAAGTGAAGCTGGATCTATATGTTGAGAGTGATATCTAATTAGGTAAGTGGCTGTGGAGGTGCTCATTTCATTATAACTGGTCTTGTCTAATCAAGCAGTCGATTCACATATTGCAATATAGCAAAACCTGCTTCTACAACCGCCAGGCAATAAATAATGTCAATATTTATCATGAATCAGAAAATTATGATAAAAATGTAAAAGGTAAAACCAAAAATGCATGTGGCCTGTCAGGAAGAACACGGACCTGCCAATGTTTAAAAGCCTGTAACCAGTTAAATATAACTGATGCTTGTATTCAACGGTTGTATTCTTGAACAGTGCATAAAACAAAGCTGGACTTTTAATTTTAGTCTGTATTTTTAAATTTAGTCTCTTTGTACTAGTCTAAATACTAGTACTAGTGTACTAGTGTATTAAATATATATGAAGTGGGTGCTGTGATGGCGCAGGAGTTTAACACACCCACATACGGAGGCCTTAGTCCTTGACGCAGCCGTCCCAGGTTCGATTCCCGGCCTGGCGGCCTTTGCTGTATGTCTTCTTCCTCCTCTTTGCCACTGCATCCTATTAACTGTTAAATAAAATAATATATAATATATATATATATATATATATATATATATATATATATATATGAAGTATATAGGTGAAATACTTACACAGTCAGTCAGGACAGACACCCGTGCAGCACATCCTTTAAGATGATATGTCACCACATGCTGGTTATCCTCTTCACCTCCATCTCACCCAGCTAACTCCGTCTCCTTCTGTCCAGCTACTGTGTGTGTTTTGTCTCTTCCTTAAATATGTCAGCTTATTTGTGCTGTTTTATCATTTCTTAACAGGATTAGTCAGCAGTGGTCTAGGTGCTGCACAAAGGAGTCGTTGGGCTTTCATTAATTATAAGCATGCTGTTCAGCTTGTACAAGAAACAAGTCAGAAGGCTAAAGTGATAGAAAAGACAGGGAGGAATCTTGACTTTAGAAGACAATCATGTCTAGTTTATTTAGAATTACATTGAATCTTTGCTTTACTAGATATTTTAATCATCTGTTTCAGACCATACTTTTTCTGAGCTACAGGTCTTACATGATATAAATTTCTTGTGCCATTGTAACAAAAATGTTTGTACTCTCAATTCGAAATTGTTTGTAATTTTAATATTGATTTGCAGTTTCTAATGACTCACATTAAGGAGTCAATATTTTTTTGTTGTATACAGATTTTCCAAAATTCAAATCCTTGCAACTCTGTTCTTGTTTGACAAAAGTTGGATATGGCAGACATTCTGGGTTTGTGATGTTATGACCACATGCCTCTTACTGCTGTGTCAGAGATGGGGGAGAAATAACTCACCTCCATAAATCTCCACACTGCACACACATACTCGAGTGCACGCAGGAGCCATTACCCTCCTGTGTCTGTAGTAGTGCATTTTCCAAAAGGAGGAGAAGCCATGCTTCTTGTCTGAATTTTTCATTACCCACACTCTCTGTTTCTGTATAACAACTAATAAATAAGCAATGAATTCAGAACATAACATAGAATGGACGGGATTTTATGCCCTCTGCGCCAAATCTGCTCCTCCTGACGTCTGGTCTTCTTTTCCTGCTCCAATCTCTTATTTTTGACCTTAAATTTTGCTTCTCTTTTTTATGTTTTCACGGTTAAATCTTCTACAGTCCGTCTTGACCTTTGCACTTGGGCAGTGAGTAGAATCAAAATGACTTTGGCCCTGGTGTGTGGAGAAAGCAAAGCGTCTTGTGTTTTTTGTTTACTTAGAATTACATTTTGCTTTGTTAATTCATAACCCCCAGGTATATAGTAATCTTAGCACCTTAGATATTCTGAAATACAGTCTGTTCAGATTAGCTCATGATGAAATTTGACAGCATGACTTTGTTTACACTTTAATTTTAATAGAAAAGTGTGTGGGTTGTCAGAAAATTCAACAGTGTGAAAGAAAAGTTAGCAAGGTCTTTGGCGCCATCTGATGGAAAGCAAGAAAAAAAAGTACAAAACAGTCTAACATATAGTCTCAAATGATAATAAATAAATACATAAAAAATTGCATTTCTTTTAATTTACTTTCCTTTTTTTTAGAAAAGTGTACAGCTAGTGGTTTTAAAATTAGTCTTACTAATCAAGACATGTGAGTGCATTGTATGTAAATTAGTATGTAATATAATACATAAATGTATGGTCTACATTTGACAGCTCCGATTTTCATAGGTGTGAAAAAAAAGTCCGAATTTTGACTTTTTTCTCAAAATTACCAAACAGAAAAAAAGTCAGGAATGTTATTCTTGCCTGGCCCTTTCAAAGAAAGAAAGAAACAAGGAAAAGCAGGAACAAAGAAATGAGCTATGTTCAAAGAACTTGGTGGGAGTTGTTTCTAGCGATATGGTAACTTTTGGAGTGTTATTGAAAAACAAAACAACAGAACTCTGTTGTAACCTAATATTTTGTTTGGCAAAATTCTTTATTCATAAACAAAGAGTGCCGAGGTTATCCCCAGTTTTTAATTTTTTTTATCTGAATTCCAGTTACATTTGAAATCTCTGAAATGTATTGAATCATATGAATACCTGACTGAATTATTGATGGAATTGCCCACCAATGTATATTAATCCTAACATATGAATCCCCTTGTAGCTATTTTAGTTATTATTATTTTTTCTTTCTTTATCAATTTTACTTTTTATTTCCATTCCGAAATCTGCCTCTACTATGTATGCCCTTTACAGAGTTACACTGTTATAACTGCCTTTCTTGCTTGCGCTTATTTTATTTAAATAAAGTTTTTTAAAAAAACTTGGTGGGAGTTCTGTATTTCCGCTGCCTAAGTCCCGCCTCTAGTTTCATTATCCAATCAAATAACGCCATGGGTTATGTTTAGCATTAGCCGCGAACTGCAAACCTGTCAGTCTTGTTCGTGTTTTTGTTTAAAGGATTAACGGTAATGAAATTGTTTCTCTTGAAGTTCACAGAAAATGAGCACAGAGCAAGGTGTTGTCAGTGCAAACAGTGTTTCAACGGGGGAGGAAAATGACCTAAAGAAAGAAGCACAAAAGAGGTAACTGACAGCTACTTTAGCTCCGAAGGGAGCTAACGTTGCTAAGTGTTCTGTGCGACAACTTAATGAATTTTATTTAGATTTTTATTGTTTTCAAGGAGTTGTACAAGTAGATTTTTTATATGTCTTTGGGGAGTTTATTGTTGTGAGCAGAAAAGTGAATAAAACACTCCAAGAAGCACTCATTAAATAATAAATATCGAATAACGAAGTTTAAAAATATATCCTAAATTACATATGTGAGGCAAACTGTTCCTGTTTTATTGTGTTTAGCTGGAAACTAAGTCATATTAAACCCAGTAATATTCTTAAAAGCTTTTGTGTTGCAAATAAAAAGACTACGTTTAGTGTTATAAATTTCTAATCTTGTTGATAATAGTCACAGATGCTAAAGTTGCAGAAGTTTAAAAAATATCTTTTAATCGTTTAATATTTATTTGTGAAATATATCACCTTTTTATTCATTTTCAATCTAGAACTCCATTCTCAAAGTTTAAGAAGGTCAATTCCCACTTTAAATCTCCTGTAAGTAGCTTTTTGTCTTTTAAACACAAAAGTGTTTTGCTTCCTGTGCCACACACACATTCAGTTTTTATTTTTGGGGGTTTGACCTTAAAGCTTCAAGTACCAGACAGCCCCAAAGTGAGTCCTGAAGAAGAGGTTGCAGAACTACATAAGAAGAAAGAGCAGCTGGATTCAGAGATCGCACAGCTGGAGGAAGAGTGAGTACAGCTGTGTTTTCTGTATTTTATAAATGTCAGGTCGAACCTCAGTGGTATGGCTAAGTCATATGATAATTGTTTGGTAAAATATTGGTAGCGCATGAAATTAATAGATTTCTTTTTAAACATTTAATCATTAAATACTTCAGTGCAAGGTTGTGTTTTCTACTCTTGTAGTAATTTAATATTCATTACTAGCAATAATCAAATAAAAATTCCTTTGTTTGAGATCAACATTAAATGTTTTTGCAGGGGATGTAAGGTTGAAGAGTTGGACCAACATATAGATAAACTTCATGAATACAATGACATCAAAGATATTGGACAGTCGCTTCTGGGCCGCATCGGTAAGACATTTTCACATTTGTTTTAAAAACTTAAAAATGTAGAGCGGAGGGCACGTTATTCTAATGTCTGAAAAATACTTTTGCATTTATCAAGTATACAGTTGAATCCAGATGTTGCTTAAGCTGTATGGACAGATCCATTCATTTCTTTTCTTCTTTCACTGTCTGATATTAAATTTAATAACAGACAATCAGATAGTTTACCGAATTGATTTTTATCTGTTAAATTCTAGATTGGTAAGAGATAAAAGTTTTATTTTTATTGATTTCTTAAGTATTTTAGTATTTGGTGAAATTGCATACTAAGTTAGTTGATTGACTTGGGTCAAACATTTTTGTGCATCCTTCCACAAATATATTAGTTTGATGGGATTAAGTGAGTCAGGTCTGTATTGCTCCCACACACCGGTTCAGTTATTCTCAGAAATGTCGTGTTGTTTCCTTTATTCCATTTTGGAGCTCTCAGGCGGACACATCTATCTGTCCTGATTCTCAAGTATCCTGTGATATTGTTACTTTGAAAGCAAGCCATGAAGTAGATGTCTGGAAAAAATGGGAGTATACAGATGGAACCTTACAGGAAACTAATTCACAGAAAAAGTGCTAATCAGCATTTAATTTTGCCTACTCGCATAAGAACAGCTTAGGACTGAGTTTCGCTGTTCTACAGCCAACCATTAGAGGGCAGCAGAAATGCACATTTGTTTTTGTGTGGCAGGTGCTCCAAATGCTAAGTCTTCACATTTTTTTTAATGCGTTTACGCCTTTAGTCATTCATTACGTAATGTTAAGTTCACAGTTTCAACTATTTTTTTTAAACAATAGTATATTCATACTGTGTATAAGTGTCATGTAGAAGGGTCAAACAAGGGTGGAGTGTACTCCTTTCACAATATTAGGAAGTAATCGTGAATCAGACATGTCAGCTTGACTCTTGATCTATATATTTATATCTTTGTATTTCAGCCACCAATATGAAAAAATTGTATTCCCTTTCATTCCCCTTTTATTAACTTCTGCTTTGATGACAGGTAGTAAAAGTCCTGTTATGTCTGCTGTTTTATGAGTTAAAAGCTTCCTATCTCTTGAAACTCCAAGTACAATGAAGAGTTGAGATGATAATGACCTCTTAGTCAACGGAGGTGGCGTTTCCCCTCTGACACAATGACGGCCTTTCACATCACACACACATTGACAGACAAGTACTGTCTCTGTCTGTCCCCATAGATATATTCATACACTCACACATCCACATGCAGTCAAACACAGACTATCTTCTCTCACACCACACCCTTTGCTTGCTCTTTCTATCCGTCACTTTCACAAAGAGTCTACTCTTAAACACTGAGTACTGTTGTACTGTATGTTCTTATACTGAGAGGGAGGGGATTTGTGGGCAGGGTGAAAAGTAAAAGATGCCCTGTTTAGCCTCTAAAGGCAACTGTCCTTTTGTTATTAATTATGGGTTTCTTTGTAAGGCTAAAAATCATTAATAGTTTAAACAAAACGTTTTTAATTTATATTTTTCAATATACCGACATTATTAGAATCTTAGGGGTAATTTAATGGCATGACCAAAACTTTTGACACATTTTTTTTTCCATTAGTTTCACATTTTTTTTTCAATTAAACTTGTTATCACTGCAAACATTTGATCTTAATGTGCTTAAGAAAATGAAAAGAAAAGCTGGATGTTTTTTTTTTTTTTTTTCTGGGTGGGAGGCGAGGCGAAGAAGAAGAGGAAGAGGAAGAGTTTTTCTGTTGAAATGAAGACCATAATAGTTATCCACTGGAAGGAAATAATGTGTGAGAAGACTTTATCAACATTACTATCTAAAATATAGTAGGGACACTTAACTCTGTTAGTTTTAGGAGCATTGAGAAAAGTATTTAGCTGTTGCATGGAATCGGAGCGATGAACAGGAGTGCCATTGAAATCAATCTCCAAACGCTCACATTAAACATGTTACCTGTTGACTATAAGAAATTGTGGAAATGTACAAAGGTGGTCATCATGAGATAAAAACAATACTTTCACTTGATTTTAGATTGATGGAAGGGAATAAAAGTTTAAATAATATGCAACTGTGTTGCTCATGCTTTTTTATTTTTAAATCACATTTGAATATTTATGTTTTTGATTTTTTTTTTACTGGATCTATTGAGTAATTTAAATGAAAGGTTTTTCAGTTTCTGATGTCTTTGATTTTTTTTTTCACTTGATTTATGGTTAATTATAAACCAGCAATAAAAGTAATCCTCCTTTACAATCCTTTTATTGCACTCTATTAAGTCACTGTACTTGCTATCAAATGCTAAAGCTGAAAGTGTTAAAATCGTTTCAAAAAAGCACACAGTTGCATTCTCCTGAAAGGAATTAAATAAGTACCTAAATGGTTAAGAATGGAAAGCTCGTCGTGTCATTGTGGTAACATTTTAACACACTTGTTTAGTCAAGGCCTATGTTCAAAGTGGCTGTGGATTTCACATGCTGTGATCTCGGTCTGGTCAGTGTTTAGTGGATTGTTTGAAAAGCAGAGCGGAGCAAGTTGACCCTGTAATCTGTGTGTGGTGTGTGTGTGTCTTGCAGCTGCTCTGAGGGGAACCACCACGCGAGATCTCTATGCACACTTTGGTCTTGAACTGGATGACTGAAAATGAAACTTCACAAAGTTTTCAATTCCTATCATTAATGCTTCATGAAACCAGTTAAAGAATATAAAAGATAAGAAAAATCTGTTCATTTAAACAGAGTATGACTTTCAATTTTTTAACTTTATCATTTTTATTCTTTTTTGGGATGGGGATTAGTTGAGTTTAATAGATGTACAATAAGAGATCTGAGTAATAGCATGGAGATTATGGTTAGAATTCAACATGCATGTTGTTGGAAACATGCTTGCTGTTGTTTAGCTCACGGTAAGTTATTGCATTGTTGCAGACTTTTTTCCCAACCCCAGCTGTGTGAGATTGTAAATTTATTTGTGATGTAACTTGAAGGAATTTTTATTTCATGCTTTGTTTGAAATAAACAAAGCATGATTGGAGAAGCCTGATTGCAGTGATGTCACTTGTGGATTTTGTAAAAAGTTTTAGCTCTCAATGTAATTTTCTTGATGATCTCTAATGTGCAATAAAAAAAACAAAGCATTGTCATTTTGGGACATTTATTATGCATTTTCACTTCAGATGAATATAGAATAGATATATTTTAAGTGTTTGAGTGATGTTTTTGGTAACCGCAAATAAACAAACAAAAGTTTCAACCCTCTTAAAATACCCATATTACTACCTAGTAAAATAAGTCTGTTGTTCTAAATGTGCTGAATGAAAAGGTTTAATCTTATGGGCGTGGTTTCAACTGTCCGTTGATAACTTGTCTAACTCGTAACAGCAGAGGAATTCCACAAACTTAATCTCCTCTTTCACTATGTATTTTAAATCAGGCAGGTTTTATTACTCAAGTGAGTAATAAAACTTGCCTTTCATTTGGAAGGTGAAACTCGTATTCTTTTTTTCATATTCTTGTGATTGCATCACTACAGCATTTCTTTGCTGCTTGTTCCTGTGCTGAATGACCTGGATAAATGCAGTGTGATAAGCTCACTTTTATGGTTTAATGATTAATGATTAGACTTGTTCCCAGGTACAACCAGCCATGTGAAATGTGTAGCGTAAAAGTAAAAATTGGGTAGTGTCCTACTTTCTTTTCTTGTGGCTAAAGAGAGTAAAGTGTTGCAGTACATTTAAAGAGTTTTGTTGCAACAGACCTTCTGCAATCTTGCTAGATTAGGCAACATGTTTGGAGACATCACATTCCTTTTATGTTATGTAAAATGTGAACCTTCATGTACTGAGCACTTGCCAATGTTGGGAAGTTGCCGAGAGCAATAAAGGAAATAGTTAAAATGATTCACTATGTTGCTTTGCATTGTAGTAAGGCTACAAGTCCTGTATTTGGATATTTGTAGGTCTGCTTTGGCCATTAAAGCTTCTAGCCAGACTTTTATAAAAAAATAAAATAAAAAAAAAAACTCTAGCTGAAGCTTTAAGTAGACCCCGACTATCACACCACCACCACCAAGTCAAACGGCCAAAATGATTTTCTTTTCTGAAATGCTGCTATAGTTGAACATTAGCACATTCCACGTTTTGATCCCCAGAGTATTTTTCTAAAGGTCTTGGTGATCGTTAGGATATGTATAAGGTCCTACAAAGTGGGTCTCTATGTTCCTTTCAGATAATAGTTTTGTATTTATGCTACCATATTTGTGCAAATTATCTTTCTTATTAAATCGTCAACACAAGTGGGGCCTGAGGTACTTTAGATATATATATTTTTTACAATCCTCTAAATCAGTTAAGTCCTGAAGTAATGTCTTCTTCGGAGACTATTTTTTTCATCTTCATCAAACAGGTTCCGTATATGTCATATAATTAGTTATATTGAGGAGTGTTTCACAAAAGGACGATTATGAATCTAGCACTTAAGATAAAGCCAGGTTTGGCATAGCACCATCAGCCCAGCTTTATCAGTTTCAGGAAGGCCAAACCAGGCTCAGGAGGTGCGACTTTAAGCCAGGCATTCAGGTAAATGTGCGTCCACAGATTTCTTCAGCTGACCATGATATCCATCAGATTCACTGATGCTACGTCTGTTAAATTGCGTACGTTAAACCGCACTTCAAACAAACATCGTTTAATGGAGGAACATGCTACGCAAAGGAAACAGCAGCGACAATAGTAAACATGAATGGATCGATTGCATGCTTAATTACCCGCAAAATCCTGAATTTCCAACCCGTTTTAATCAGTCATTTGCTCACATAAACAACTTAAAACTTATAAGTAAACAGTCAATATTATAAGATGTTAATTTGACAGCAGATTCATTCATGTTACTCTTTTTCTTTCCGCATATCGATATGGAACAAGCAATACAACATGCCGGGATTAAATACAACATTTTGCAGTATTTCGGAAATATGTGGATAAAATGTTGACTACAATGTGCACACGACTTGTTCTAATAATTACCTCGCTTTTAATTGCCATTATCTATGGTTAACTTCCTGTTTTAGTTATGATGCTTTTGTTTTGAAGGGACAATTTATTGTTTAGCTGTTAGCATAAGGGCAGCTTAACGGCAATCAAAAGACGGAAGATAAATTGTAACAGTTTATACATGTTTCTTATTAACAACCCCCCTGATGAAAACAAAAGGTAGGTTTATGTTCTTGTTTAAAATGTTGTGTAATTTAAACTGGTTATATGTTTAACATATGATGTTAGAAATAAGAAAAATAACTTTAGCTCAAGTTATTGTCTTATTTCTAACATCATAAGACGATATTAGTACTCGACTGAATACCAAAATGAGAGATGCTTTAATGCAGGGTAATTTAAAAAAAAAAGACCATAACAGACAGATAAGAAGACGGATTCACGGACAAAACACACTGGTTTCTGGTCAACGTGATCGCTGGCTGAACAAATAAGGCTTCAGGATTAACTAAGCCTAGTGTGGAGCAGGCTAGAGCTGCACAGAATAAATCACCATGGTAACTTTCTCAACTGGTTTTGTAAAATCGATTCGAGGCTTGGAAATCTGGAAAATCTCGGCTTAATCGGTTAAACTAGTTATATGAAACAGCCCTTTGGACAAAAAAAAATGTGATTAATCACAATTAATTCATATTTTAAAATAGTGTTACATGACTTTTTCTCTTAAATACAACTGTCAGTTGATAGCTGCTGCTTATAGGCTATGTTTTTATACTAAAACGTATTAGTGCTGCTACTAACTGATACGTCAATTATTTTGATGATTGATGGGATAAAAAAATGACACATTCTGCAGATTTTTAATTTAATTATTTAAGCCTTATAGTTTTATACTATGTTAGAAATGCATTAATAAATGCAAATAAATAAATTTATTTTAAATAAGAAAACATTGTATTTCCAAAATGCAGTTGGTATTTGTACAGCTGTATAAAACTAAATACATTTTCCACTTAAGATAAAATAAAATAATCAGCAGATTAGTATAGATGCCAAGCAGAAGGGGCTGAGCTTTTTGTGTTAATGCTAGAAATATTTTTTTAGCTGCAGAACCACAGTTTGCTATAAATTATCAAGTGTACGCTTAGCTTAATTTCTGCTCTGGATATGTTTTTTTTTTCAGCAAATAAAATAGTTTGTAGTCTCTCCAGTTAACAGTTATTTGCTTAGCTAACAATTATTTCAATACCCGATTCGTCATGAAACAATTAATCCAGTTAGATTTTCAACCCTAAAATGTATTTAATAACATTAAAAATTTAAATGTATTAAAAAAGCAAAGGAAATTTGTAAGTGGCCAAATACTCAAATTATGGCAAACAAAACAAAACCACCCAGTGCCCTCGATGTGTTTATTTAGGATGTTTTTCAAATTCTAACAATGTTTTCTGTGCAACTGCTGCATCACACACTACTTTCTTTGAAAATCATTTCTATAGCTATCATGAATCCTAACCTATACCGGTTTGCTCCATCATTCATGCGGCTGCAGAATAGCCTGTGCCATTGTAATCATTCCAGTCAAATCCAGAAGGAAGAAAAATATCCAATTGCTAGGCAGTCTGAAAAAGAGTATTTGGGCTAAGCCAAAATAAGACTTCAATCTGCATGAGATTAAACTACTTGTATCTATTTAACATGACACAAGTAGAATTCACTGATTACTCATTGCGCAAGTGATAAGCACACAAAAAAACAAGTAGCAAATTAAACAAATGTGTATCAATTAAGAAGCTGAAGACGATCATTGTCACAGTTTAGATTTATCATCCTTGCAGTATCAAGCATAGCTTGGCGGTCATCAGAGTTAAGCTCTTCTTGCCCATCACTTTAAAACCAATGTTAAAATTGTTCATATCTCTTGCTCATTCTGTTTACAAATGAGCTTGGTTCTTGTCTCTTGTGACGCAATTGACCCAAATGCAATATACGCAGAATTGGCTACTTTTTTCATCAAAACCCTTTTTTCCAACCTTCTGTAATTCTGCAGTAAATATTGACACTTTATTACCTAGATGTGTACATTTTATTATAAAAGTACAACAGTAGAGATCAGCTTTAAAAATAACTGCACTTTTCCAATAACCATCTGAGATTGTAATCAGATCAGCATTTTGCCAGCTTAAAATTTTCCAGGTTAAAGGTCTTAAAAGGGGGAGAAACTGTTTCTTCTAATTAGCACATTTCAACATCCTGTCCTGCCTCATTCCTTGCTAATCTGCTGGCCTCTTTTGTTGACAGTGCATCAGTAACTGAGTGGAGCAGAGCATGGTGAGGCAGGACTCATTTTACACTGGAACAGTCTTGTCATTACCGGGTGGAGACGGCTGTGTGGGCTGGCCTGTTTGGGTCCTCACCATTTGAAAGCCAGAGAATATAGCGGATGCACTGTGTGGACAGACGGTGTACACCATGAGAAATGGGCGTATTCCAGATGGTCTCCACTGGTTTAACAACGTTTAACCTTACTTGCATGGCAGATACTGAAATAACATGGTTTTTTTATGATGAGTAATCCCTGTGAATCTAGCATGACTCTTGACTTCTGAGTTTTGAAAGGATAGAAACTCTACTCCAAGAGTACTTTTTGTATTAAAGAAAAAGTAAACATAGTAAATATAGTTAGTAATTGCTAGTAGCTCTTTTAGTGGCTTTGTCCAGGATGGAGAAAGGGGGTTAAAGCAAAATGACAGTTCATCATCAACAGACAAAATGTCAGGGACTGCATTATCACTTGCAGAACTGATACACTTACTAGAATGTTGTGTATTAGAATTTTATTTATTTATTTATTTTTGCATGGATTAAGACATTTCTCAAAATAATAATAACCTATAGGCCTGTAAAGATTGCTTTGTATTGTTGTAATATCTATTTTCAGGTTCAAAAACTTTGAAGTTAATGTGCACTTAACTATAAAAGCTGGGGTATGTACTTTTATAGCATATATATATACATATATTTGTTAAAACTGTCACCATGTCGTGACTCTATAGTTCTGTAATTAGCATTGTGGGAAGTCTGAGGAACTTAATTTTTTTCACAGATTATTTGTCTCTGATTATGCTGTCATGACATTGAGACAGTTTTAGCAAATATGTAAAAAAAAACAAACAAAAACATTTTTTATAAAATGTACATACACCAACTTTAATCTGTTGCGATTTCCCTATAAAAACAGGTTATCTAGGACCAACCTGTAGCCTGCCACTTTTTTTCCTGTAAACGGCAGTGATAAACTTATCCCTCACGCCCGCGAGCCAAAAAGGAGCGGACCGCCAGCCTGCTGGACCAACAAGTAGAGCCGCATTTCCTCTCCCACACCGCAGCAAGCCCCGCCTCTCCCGGACGAGACGTAATACCATCTCTCTCTATTGGTCCGCTCAAGCCGTCTGTCAGCGTTTATTCCTGATTCACTGATTTGACGCTGACTGAGGTGGGCGGGCTCCTCTTAGAAAATTATAAGGTCATTTGAATTACGCCTGCTTGTGAGCTCACCGGTTACAATGAATCGAAGGATGATATAAATTATTGTGATCCTGATGATGATCGTGGGGTCAAAGTCGACGCGCATCGCTCGGATATTTTCTCAGCAGCAGCAGCGGGAGGTCGTTGCGGGGTTGACGACAGGAGGAGAGCCCAGTGCGAGCGTCTGCCTGGGTGCGTTTCTCTGAATCTCTTTCTAGCCGGACGGAGCGACCAGGCTGGCCTGTAAGCCGATCAAGGTGGAATCTCACACAACGAGTTTCACGTTCGGATCGCTGAGCCCCTACATGCTGTAGCAGTGAGAGGAAGAGGGCAAGGTACGTAAAAAAAATCCTCATCCCTGTACCACAACTAAGGGCTTGGTGTGCGCCAACTACGCGGATTGGTGGTCAGGTTTTTATTCCCTGGGAGAAAGGAAGATAGTCCTGACACTTTCTCGGCATAATGAGCGATTTGCCCACTGATTTTAATCAAGGGGTTCACTCTGATCTGTAATTTCAGGCAGCTTTAGATCCTTAAAAGGTAAATTATGCATATGGAGACCGCATGCCTGTTCATCATGAAAGATAAAACTGCTGCTGTCGTGTTGTCCATCCGCTTCCTTAAGCCGAGGCGCACACGTTACGCAGCGCATCCTGCCTGTATAGAAAAGCCCGTCACCACGATGAGCCGCATCATGTTACAATACAATAAACACAAACCGACCGGCTCACAAATGGAGGCCGTATCTGAAGCGCACATGGCATCTGGTTAGAGAGGTTACCAGCAGTGGGCTGAGCCTTCCTCTCCGTACCAGAGCCCCCACCGCAATATGATGCTCCGCGCCTTGAAATTTCCGGGTTCAGTAACGGCGGATGATGAAGCTTTTGTCTCTGTCCGTCAAGTGGCTGCTGCTACCTTTCTATCATTTGTGATTTTGAATCATTCTCAAATCCCATTCGTTATTAATAGCGAAGCAAACATTATATAACATGGAGCTGGTTTGGGGTTTTATATTTCACCTTAGCGATGACAATCACAATCGCAGCCACATGTTGGAAGCAGAGAAAAAGAACAATCACAATTTTGAAGCAAGAAAGCAAGTTATCATTGAATTTACGGGGTTTCTCTTAGGATGGTCAAGACACGAGACGAGGGCTGGTAAATTTCTTATAAGCAGGGATGTAAACATATTATTTACAGCCTGAGATCCTATTTCCTTGCTACAAAGTAGCCGTAGCCACAACATCAGTAACACTTCAGATGCTTTCTGTTTGAGTAGTGCTTCCTCAAGGTCTTAAATGTTTCTCAGCTGCAAGAGAAAAGTAAATGATTTTTTTCAGGAAGCTGTGTATTTCGTTTCATAGTTTATTTTATTACCACACATAAGGAAATTTCACTAACGATTTATTATGATGTCTTGCTTGAATTTATTATGATTCAAAATGTTGTTGATAAACCAACACTACACATAATCCTGAACACACCATCTCCACTGTGAATGTTGTTGTTGGTGGCATAATGAAGCCCAAGGGAAGATGGATGTAGTGAAATTAAGGTGAAATCACCCCCTTTATCTGATACTGCTAAATGAAATAATAAGCAATTATTTGCCTTCAGAATTCTCCTAATTAGTGAATAGAATTAATCTGTTGTTTAAGCTCATTATTTATATGGTGCTGAAGCCCTTGGATGTTTCTTAAGGACATTTGGTGAACAAAATGTTAGTCACTGTTAGTCCATTATTTGTTAATGGAAAGAGTATGGGACAACTGCAAACCAAGCAAGCCATGGCCAAGCTACTGGATGAACTGACCAGGCAATGGGACCATTAAAGGGAGAAGCAGCAAAGAGTTCAATGACTGACAGATTAAGAAGGAGAATCTCAAAAAAGTCAACTTGTAGTCATGCATTTCAAAAATATGGACTTTATGGAAGAAGAAGATTAAAAAAAATGTTTTAAAGGAAAACGCTAAGAAGTCCTGTGTGCAGTTTGTGAAAAATAAAGGACATGTCAAAATGTCCTTGACAAGTACAAGTAAACATGTGAAATAAGGTTCTCTGGTTAGATGAGAGCAAAATTAAACCTTTTCTTGTATTACAAAACTGTTTTTACATCATCCAAAATGCACCATGCTGAAATGTGGTAGTGGCAGCATTGTAATGTGTGGACACTTCTGAAAGAATGGTGGAGTAGGCCTGTCACAATGGCAAATTTTGCTGGATGATAAATTATCCCAGGAGGTATTGAGATAAATGATAAGTTTGTTGTTTTAACACCATTTTCAAATAATATGCTAATAGCATTATAGTGCTATTACACACTCTCAAGGATCAGTAAACTTTAAATTCTAATAAACATTTAACACTGGAACTGGAAAAGATTTTAAATATTCAAAATAAATAAAACAGATAAAATGGATTATAAAATCTCTGAACAAAATTGTTCTTTAAAAAAGGGCTAGTTGAGAGCAAAGCACTAGACTGAAGACTTTTGCCATCCAGTTGTATTAGCCTTTTTAGAACCTACTTGGGAGATGGTTCTAAAAGTATTGATCCAGAATACAAATCCAATAATAACAGAATTGCATGCCACACTTTTCAGGATTCTTTTTGTGCAAAATGTTTAAGTCATGCATGGTTTTTCTTCTGTTTAGCAGTAATGTGTTGCTCTGTATATATATCCTGAAGTTTGAGAGAAATATAAAAAAATTCATGAGATACAAATACTTTTGTAAAGGAGTGTGTACACCAAGCCTAAGTTAGTAGTTCAGACTTGGCACAGGATGTGTAAACAGAATCACAGTCGATAACATTCTTCAGCTCTATGGCAGTGTAAACTCAAAAATGCCTTCCTGTGTGCATACTCTACAAGCAATATTTGTGTAAGTGGCCTGAAAAGATTCTGATTTGTAGTTATATAAATATGTGTGTGTGTGTTTCCTCTCAGGATGATGCGTCTGGCATGTTGCACAGCCCTGCTGTTTGTGTTGAGGCTGCTGGTGGGCCTGCCTTGGTACCAGGTTCTTCCAGCCATCCTGATCTTCTACCTTGGAAGTGGAGGATGGAGCTTTCTGGATATTGTTGCCAAAACAATTGGCAGAGATCTACAGTAAGCATAAAACATATATTTATATGTCAAATATGTTCAGTTATACCACGTTTTGATATTTTACAACAGAATTGGAATTTCTGCTACCGACCTTTAAAAGCCCCTGTATATATACAAATCATTCACTGCAGCTTTAAAACATGTAGAATAACAAAACAAGAATTCTATTTAGGGCTTACTTGTTTAAGCCAGAGGAAAATCATCTGATATAAAGTACCATCAATTGTCCTTTAATAAAAATAGTTAACAAGTTAGAATTTTTTTTTCTATTATATATTCCCCCTCTTTTGAAATTTTGTCTAATAAAATCATACATTTTAATCTAGCAGTAATGATTTGTACATATCAAGATATCACATTAATTATTCAGATAACATAAACTTCTCATTTCATTTCTCTCTGTCAGGACATAATTGCAAAGTGCTGTTTTGATTATTGTTTCCTTCACAAGCTTCACAGAGCCTTCCAAGAGTATTCACAGTCCTTTATTTTATTTTGTTTTCTTATAAATGATGACTTGACAATTTCAGATTTCCCTCAACCTCCCTATCTAAATACTTTGTAGCGCTGGAAGTGATTTGCTGTACATTATTCTTTGCAAAATATCTTAACTTCAGCCAGATTGGATGAAAATCACTTGTAAACATCAAATTGAAAATCTTGCGATTGATTCTCAGCCACAAATTAACTTTGACCTAAACCATTACTCTGCATGCAGTTCCAAACCTCTTCACATGAACTTGGACTGTTTGGACTACTTGTTCCTGCTTAAAAAAGGGTGATGATGCCACATTGTTTTGGTCTACTACATAAAATCACAAGTTGTGTTTTGCAAGTGACTGAAACCCCATTTCTTATTTAATAGCAAGCCTGACCATATCTTCAGGTCAGATTTCATTTGCAGAAATGTTGATGGGCCACTTGATAGTTTCCAAGTTGCTAGCTTGATGTATATTTCTATGGAAATGTGCCAAGAATGCAGTTAGACAGCGATTATTTAATATGTGAACGTTGAGCTAATATTTAAGGTTACTATGGTAATATGCTGTGGATAGCTTCCTTTTTCCCCCTTACCACTAGTAAAATGGAAAACTGTAAATAAAAACCTGTCATTTTAACCACCTCCACAGAACAAACACACTAATATTTCTGATTAGTACGCGTAAAATAAGGATTCCAGCTTAGAGGTACATATCTCCTTTTCATATACACATACCTGCATCTTTTTTTATTACTAAGCTTATTAATTTTACTGACAGTATCCTATGATTCAAGGTTAAGAATTCAACAATTTCACCTTGGCTGTGGCTAAAATTTCCACTGTGACTCATTGGATGGTAATGCATGATGTAGTTTGACAAGCCATTGGCATTTTGTCCACATGTGCACTTGTGACAAATAGTAGTACCTTTGCATTAGTAGTAGAAAATTTGCTTTAAAATGCTACACAAAACAGCTTCCTACTACTACTATTAGTTTTATTATGTTGCAATAGAAAGATTCCCAAAAGTGATGTGGGTGAAAATTAGATGTCTGAACTACAGTAAACTCCATTTATCTCAACAAGCATAAAACTTATCCCTTATGCAATAATAAACATTTCAACAAGATCACAGTACAGCCATAAAATTACTTGGCTTGTTGGTTTTTATGGTGTTTCTGTAATTATTTACCTCACTCAGCCATGGCTTTTGCTTGTACCTCTGTTTAATAAATACAGGGTACTGAGCATTGCTATTTAGTCAGACTTTGCCCACTGGATATACTTATTGCAATATTTTACTTCCCCTGCTATGAATTGCATATGTGTCAATAATGGATCCAATTATATATTAACAATAACTTAAAGGTATATTTGTAGTTCCTAGATATACCAAATCCAAGTGCATGTTTTGTAATGCTTCCCAGCGAATGAGGCATGCTTCATAAAACTGCCAGCCATTACTCAAAGGTTGTCCTTAAAAGGATCAATTTTGATCATGTAAACTAAATATTATGTGTAGCTTAGGATTCTTTTGCAGAAGAAGCACTTTTGCATTTGTAACTCTAAGGTGTGTTATGTTTTCTCCTAAAGTGCGGCCTATGTGTTGCTGCGCGTGAAGCTAAACGTCAAGCGGCATGTCAGAGAGAAGAACACCCTCCCTAAGATCTTTGCGGAAACTGTGCAGCGCTATGGCGACAAAACTGCTCTCATCTTTGAGGGGACTGGAGAGAGGTGGACTTTCCGACAGTTAGATGAATACTCCAACCGAGTGGCCAACCTGCTGCTGGATCGTGGCTTTAAGGTAAAAAAAAAAAACTTGGTTTCTAATCTTTCATTTTTAAAAATGGATAAATTTTTTTTGTCACATTATAAACCTCAATGTGCAGTGTGTATTTCTTTTATTGTTCTGTCAACACAAAGTCACACATATTCATGAAGCAGAAGGAAACCGATGCATTGTGTTCATAATTTTTGTCACGAAAGCTTTGAGAAGAGATGCCTGTTCTTCAAAAGAAATCATCCCCACAGCATTATACTCCCAACATCTTTTTAGGGTGATGTGTTAGGCCGGAAAGTTCTGTCCATAGCATTTTCACAATCACAAAGGTCTGCCTGAATGCACTATTTATCTAGTTAGCTCTACTATTTTCTGTGCCCTGCATTTAAAATCAGCTTTCCAATTGTATGATTGCCCAACTCTTTGATTCAAAACAACTGGGTAGGAGACCTGAAAGAAAGACTACTAATGGAAAAATAAAAAATAAAATGATTCATCGCAATCATATCACAATTTTATTTTTAATTACACACAAACTGACTCATTTACTCACAAAGTAACTTTTGGAGGACATTTTTTTCACTGGAATTTAATGAGGAATGAGTACAAGTGCATGCCGCACTTTTCTGAATTGATGATGGCAGTATCATGCTGTGTGGGGGCTATTCTATTCTTCAGCATTGAGAGGCTGGACTTTTCAGATTTTTATTTGTAGGAAAGATTTGAAAGCCAAATAGAATTTCCCTCTGTTTTAGGTGCACGTCTTTGTGTTTTTTTGTTGTTTCTTTTAGAACTACATTGAAATGAATGGTTGTAGCCTGACAAAATGTGAAAAACAAAAGTTGCGTGAATACTGTAGTTTGACAGCAGGTGTGTTTTTTGTCATTCCCACTTTAAGGAAGGCGATGTGGTGGCCCTGTTCATGGAGAACAGATCCCAATATGTGGGCCTCTGGCTGGGAATGGCTAAAATCGGAGTTGAAGCTGCTCTCATCAACTTCAACTTGAGACTAGATGCCCTGGTCCACTGTGTTACCATCTCCGATGCCAAGGCTGTGGTGTTTGGTTCAGAGCTTTCTGATGGTAAGATAAGGAGCTCATGTATGCAGCCAGCCTAAGTCTCCTGTGTGCACAGTATTGACTTATGCTGATGGGTGCTGTTCTTTTTCCTTTGTAATGAGCGAGGTGAGTGCAGGGAGAAAACAGCTGAGGTCATTAAAGATACATAGTTATTTGAGTAGGTGTCTCCTCACTATCAGTCAGTGGAGCTGTCTTTATAGCCAATGTGTGGCATTCAAAGTCTGACAAGAATACTACCTGATAAATGATAATCAGCAACTGATTATGGTGACAGAAATGTGTAGAACAATGTTCAGCTCTTACAGATTTTTACTAAAGGTTAGAAATATTCATCATTCCCTTTTTGATAATTCAACTGTGTTCAAAATCAGTTGAATGTTTTTAATCCAAGCTTATGGGCACACATGCAGCACATTATGTATTTAAACATGACCTTTTACACCAGTTTAAAACAGTTAAAAAGTAAAAGTCGCTCAGCAGAATCATTGCCTGACTCACTTGTTAGATGAATGAGTTATTAAAAGGTCAGGTGTGTGGAATTAAAACAGCATTAATTATCTTATATCTACTAATGTGCAGTGTCTTAATAGTCTGACCTTCTTTTGCATATTACATGAACATGCAATGTAACATTCATTTGGGATCTGTTTTACTCCTGGACCCATGCTCCATCAGGGAAGATCCTTGACCTCAACATCTATAAAGCGAGTGGAAGTGTACATTCAGAGATTGATGAAGCTCTCTCTGTATTGGTTCTTCAACCTGTAATGTGCTTAATGCCTTTAAGTAATTGGAACTGCAGCCTTTTTATGGTGCAGCCAAGCATCATACATACAGCATCAGCACTGAGCCAGAAGGACATAACGCTTCACTTACACACTTTCTGTTTATACAGTATGAAAAAATCATCGAGATGTTTCAGTTTCACGCTCATTGTCACATGGTACCTGTTTTTTTTGGTTGAGTCGCTCTGGGCTTATTTTTTAACCTTCTTTGACCTCATATCATGTGTTCTCCCTCCATCATTGATTAAATTATGATAATTATCCCACAATACTTCAGGGCTTTTTTTCTCTCTCTTTCTTTTGCAGCCGTGTCAGAGGTCCACAGTTTGATGAGGAAGGCGGTTCTGATGTTTTGTTCTGGAGACTGGGACCCCAAACGAGTACCGCAGGGAACAGAGTGCTTGGAGCCCCTGCTGGCCGGCGCCTCGTCTCACCTGCCTCAGCGGCCTGATCGCTGCTTCACAGGTGAGCATGCAATGTCAGCCGGATTTGACTTCACTTACGACAAAGTTTATATAAACTGCATCTTGTTACATTGTTGGGAGTTGTTTCGATAATTCACTTTGTTCAGATGTATATTATGTTTCTGATTCCAAACATTTCAGCATAAAATACAAGTTTATCATACAAACTTTTATTTTTGGAAAACGTTGCAGCACCTTTGCTTGTATGCAAATGAGAGGCGTTGGATGTAAGTGACTTTATTTCAGCAAACATACTTATGGAGCCTGAGGTGGCATAACAGACAAGTTAGCCAACCTGTGGCTGTCCAGAGTGGGACCCTCAAATATCACAGAATGCACACTGAGAATCTCCCTCAGAGAGAAATGCGGTGTTAGATTTCTGGTGCATGTAGCGTTCATCAAAAAGTTCAATTTTGGTCCTATCTGACTAGAGCCAAGTGAGGATGTAAGAATAATAGAAAGACTGTAGTACTGTGGTACTCTGAAACCAAAATATATTGAATGTAGTGAGTCTAATTGCTTTCAGAAGTCACTGAATGATTAAATAGCCCATTGGTGTATAAATGTAGCGATGCAAGGGTATGAATACTATTGCAAAGCTTTATATAAACATTACATTTAAATAGAACTTCCTCTCTAGCTGCTTAGTATGGTTCTCACATAAAGTACATGACACACAAAGGTAATTTCTGTCTACCAAACAATTCAAGAGAGGATGTAACTTTTCCACCTGACCTTTACTCACATGAAGCCACAACAATTCTTTACCCTGACATTTTTAAAGTTCTATAAAAGTCCTTTTGAAATTATTCTGCCTTGTTTTTTTTTCAAATCCTGATCAGTTTAAGATCAGACAGTAAGGATAGGGCTTTCTGTGATGCACTGCTCAGTTCCATCTCTGCTCTGACCACATGGGTTTGTCATCAAGTGAGCAGCTCCTTTTAGAAAAGGTTCAACGCTAAAGTGGGACATTGTGCATGTACTGTATATATATTCAGAAGTTCAAATTTAGCTGAAGAAAAAATCTTAGACATTTATCACATTCGCACAAGATCAACCTGATATTATTGTCTGTTTCTGTGTTTTCTGTTTTAGATCGGCTGTTTTATATCTACACATCAGGAACCACAGGGATGCCTAAAGCTGCCATTGTTGTCCACAGCAGGTAGGAAGCAGGAGTTTGGCCCACAGACAGACACACAGGAACTGCAGCTGTTCTTTTTAGATCCATGTTGTGTATAGTTCAAATAATCTTAGCACAGAAGGAGACAGAGATAAAGTAAAGCTTGCTGCGTTTGATTTGACTCATATCTAACTCCATTCTTGTTTTCAGATATTACCGCATGGCTGCTTTGGTATATTACGGCTTTAGGATGACACCAGACGATGTCCTCTATGACTGTCTGCCGCTCTATCACTCTGCAGGTATGTTTGCGTAAAACCTTTTAGTAGGATTTGCATTTCATCTGTGCATGAGTTCACTTCTTTTACTTCTCTTTTGGCTCAATTACCTATTGTACAAAAATTATTTAAACAAAGTGTAAAAACAAAAACATGTGTAGAGCCAGTTTCTCACATTGAGGCTAATGGGAAGAAGGACATGCAAGTAGATTTTCACTCCGCCTCAAATGCAAATCAAACTAAATGAGGGAGCGCTGCAGTCGTTGGCTGTGGGTTGTAGTCACATCCGTCCTTGTACAAACAAAGCCAAATTAGTTTGACCCCTACAGCACTTCCTCTGAAGAGCCTTGGCATCATGTTGATTTCAACACAATGTGTGTTTCAAATGTCAGAGAAGGAAAGCAGAATCAAACTAATTTTAATGTTCATTTAAGGTGCATATACAATTTCAGCGTTTCCATTTTTTGATGACTTCGTACAAAAAGACTGACAGTGTGATTCTTCATTTCTTCTTACTCAGGGAACATTGTGGGAGTGGGACAGTGCCTAATACACGGAATGACTGTGGTCATCAGAAAGAAGTTCTCTGCGTCCCGTTTCTGGGATGACTGTGTCAAATATAACTGCACTGTAAGACTAATTCCCTTTACAAGTTCCTGCCATGAGTCACTCTGTTACTTCTTGAAACTATTCCTCAAAATATTTGAACAGCTCTTTGTCAACCTAATTGAATTGCTATTAATAATTGGAATCATTTCTGTTCCCATTTCCATATTCAACATCTAGATTGTGCAGTACATCGGAGAGATTTGTCGATATCTACTAAATCAACCAGTTCGAGACGCTGAACGTCAGCATCGGGTGCGCATGGCGCTGGGGAACGGCCTGCGCCAGTCCATATGGGAGGAATTCATGAAGCGCTACAACATCCCACAGATTGCAGAGTTTTATGGAGCCACAGAGTGCAACTGCAGCTTGGGCAACTTTGGAAACAAGGTGGGAACACAACCTGCTAAGAAGCAGTGAAAATTCTGTAAATAACATAAAAAAAAGACTGCAAGGACTCTGAAATGTGCACAACCAGAATTGATTTGTGAAACAGTGTAATTAAATACTCCTTTAAGAAAGCAGCACTTCAGTTGTTGCAGATTCCTTGTATACAACATTGCCAGGCCACCTTTACTGCCAGGCCACCTCTTTAACCTTTACACCAGGTTAAAGAACATGCTTGGGCCTCTATAATCTTTTGAACGTTGCTGAATCACAGCAAATTTGACAAACCTGACTTCACTGTGAAGGCAAAGATAAGGCTGCTACGCTCTTTGTACTCTTATTATTTCCAGGCTGTCTCTGTAAACTGCCTGTTTTGTTTTGTCGCTCCTGGTTGTCCCTCCTCCTTTTAACTAAATATGACACTAAGCTATGTGAAATCCTGGCATTTCAACTGGAGCCTGAAAAACTCCCAACTCATTTTAGTTTCCCAGCTAAAGACACTGCTGAGTCTGTGCACAATGTGAAGATCTGGACACTATTCCAAAACTAGGAGTCATACTACAACTGGGTGCCAAGGCCTGAGTGTGACTTGGTATTTATCTGCATAAAGGGTATGGATTGTTAATTGCACCTGCTTATTAACAATGTCAGCATGATTAGTTTGGAGCCTTGGCATGAAGCCAGTATGGCCAGTCTATCTTCAGATTCTCAGATGACTAAGCCGCACAGCTGCACACTAGAGAATCCACATGAAGTGGAAACGCCGCTACCACTGCCACCACATTCCTTCCTCCCTTACCTCAGATTCACATACGCTGCTAAAATGAACCAGCCTGGCCTTTTTTAATTCCCTTAAATTTACCTTTTAGTGTCAGCCAGGTTTTAACATAGCAACTTCCTCTGTATATATGTATTTTTTTAATCTCTTGAACATCATAGAAGTGTTATCATTTCTAACTTCTCTGTTTACTGTCTAGGTTGGCGCATGTGGCTTTAACAGCCAGATTGTACCCTTCATCTATCCCATCAGGCTGGTGAGAGTTGATGAAGAGACCATGGAGCTCATACGAGGACCTGATGGCGTCTGCATTCCTTGTAAACCTGGTGGGTTTTTACTTTTGCGAGTCATAAATTAAAGATTTCTGGGGATTTTTGTTGTTGTTTTAAGCAACTGTAGACAGAGATGTGACTGTTATTTACATACAAAATAGTTAATGATGAAAACTGGATTATTGATGAAAATATGAACTGACCCAATATCCATCCATCCATCCATCCATCCATCCATCCATCCATTTTCTTCTGCTTATCTGGGTTCGGGTTGCAGGTGGCAGCCGCTTAATATCTAATAATGCATCTTAAATAATTAATCAGATGATTTGATTTTTAATTTGACTGTCAACTAATTTAATAATTGATTTATTGTTAACTGGAGTATACAAACTCTAAAAATGGCCATTTGCTCAAAGAACAACACACTCGGCAGGTTTGAAAGGATTTGCATGATTTGTTTTGTACTTTTAAGTATTTCTGTTATTTTATTAAAAGAGTTCAATGTAAAATTTACAGAATATACCAGTGTCTTTTTTTTTTATTTGTATCCGATTAATTGTTAGAATAATTAATTCCCACAATAATTGTTAGTTGCAGCTCTACCCATAACAATGTTTTGGAAGTTGACTTCTTCTTCACACATGAACAGTTTCTAACTAAAATGTAGCAAAACCCTGAAATTATGAACAAATATTTACCAAAAATGCCAGCGAATGTGAAGTAATCTGGTTCTTCTCTGTTTCAAGGCGAGCCTGGCCAGCTAGTTGGGAAGATCATTCAGAACGATCCCCTTCGAAGGTTTGACGGCTACGTTAACGAAACGGCAACGAGCAAGAAGATCGCTAGTAGTGTCTTCAAGAAGGGCGACAGCGCCTATCTTTCTGGTTAGGATCCTCCTCCAGCACATATTGTTGTACTAGATTGTTTGAAGTATCTCATCTGAATAAATTATTACATCCTCCAACCAGGTGATGTTCTGATCATGGATAAGTACGGCCATATGTACTTCAAGGACCGAACAGGAGACACTTTCCGGTGGAAAGGAGAGAACGTCTCAACGACTGAGGTGGAAGGAACCTTAAGCAGGCTGCTAGAGATGAAAGATGTGGTTGTTTATGGAGTCGAAATCCCAGGTAAACCTCTTCGCTTGGTTATTGTCCATACTGTATGTTTCCTGTTCAAGGAACACCGTCAACATTACATGGTAAGGACTTGAAAAAATCTCTGCTAACATGTCTCTAAATTTGTTAGTTGTGTCAAAATGAAATCAGTACAGAGTCCCACAAACTTGAATGTATGTTATTGAGATTGTATGGACTTGGTCTAAACAAATTAAGCAGACGAATACAAACAAAAGTGTTTTTATTGTTTCAAATATTTTTACAAATAACATTTGAAAAGTGTAGCTGGCCTATTTTTTCAGCCTGTCACTCTGAATACTTTTTAGAATCACCTGTTACTAATAATAAAAGACTTTTGAGTCAGGTCACCACCAGCTTTACAAATCTGAAAGTGAAATGTTCATCCGTTCTTTGGAAAATGGATAAGTTATGAGCACAGGATATCAGCAGTGTTAAACAGGAAGGTTAGAAAATGAACTATTTCATTTTTCTGCATCGCTTTGCATCAAGAATGTGCTCAGTATGAGCATTGGATGAGCAGATTTGAAGAAGGAGGATGAGCATGGCTTGTTCTTTCCTCTATTGTTTTAATGGATTAATATTATTAACTCCAGCTGTCCAGCTCCAACATAGACCATGCAGGTACAGAAAATGTCCAGATGGATGTAAAAAGGGAGGTTTGTTCTCCACTAAGGCATGACCAAGAGATAATTAGTTTGGTTTTGTTTGAACATATAAAAATCCTAAATCTCTACAGTTGTTAGTAGCTAATCATCTTGTATGTCTGACTGTGTGTGCACAGGAGCAGAGGGAAAGGCTGGTATGGCAGCCATCGCTGACCCGTCCCAATCCACCGACCTGGAGAAGTTGTTTAAGGACATGGAGAAAGTTCTCCCTCCATATGCCAGACCCGTGTTCCTTCGCTTCCTTCCAGAAGTTAATAAGACAGGTATTTATTTGCTCTTTTTATTTTCTATAGGATCCACGGTGAAACGTACATGCACCCATTTTAGGCAATAGGGTAATCTTTTCTTCATCTGTCTGTTATCTAAACCTGCTGGACGCACCGTGGTCTATCTCTAGCTGTATTATATTTGGGATTACAATAATTAATATGAAAGATTCAATTTTCAGAGGGGAAATATTATACAATCAATTGAACTTTAAAAATAATGCACGTTTGAATTCGTTATGGATTTTATGCTCAATTATATACACACTCCACTAATATTTAGATGAATGTTTCTTAGAAAAACAGTTAAGAAAAGCTAAAGGGTTTTTGTTTTGTTGAGAATTGGTAAGCATAAACCTTTCAGCATTTTTTTTCTATAATGTCAAGGAAAGAAAGAAAGTTGCAATGAAACAAGGAAGGGAGGGAAATAGGAAATGAAAGAATTTCACTTCACTTGTTAGTTCCTTTCCCTTACTTTCATTTATTTATTTATTTATTTATTTGTTGCTGTCCTCCTTCTTTCCTTGATACAGTGCCTTCACTCATTTCTTTTGTCTTTAGTCCCTTTTTTCCTTCCTACTTTCTTCACTTTGCTGCAGTCGTTCTTTCATTTATCGCTCTCATAATTCTGAACTACTTTGGTTTTGGCAGGTTTTTTGTTTAATCTTAAACATTGAAACATTGAAAAAATGTTTTAGATTTATATTTGGATAAGCTTAAAGTTTTCCTCTGTCTCTCTTTTCCAGGAACGTTTAAATTCCAGAAGACAGAGCTGCGTCATGAGGGTTTTAATCCCACTGCTGTGTCAGACAAACTGTTCTTCCTGGATTCCAGCAGAGGGCGCTATGTGCAGCTGGACGAAGAGCTTTACCGCTCCATAGTGTCGGGGAAGCACAAATTGTGACAGCCTGACAGACCACTACATCAACTTGTGCACACACTGACATGCAGACATATTTCAATAAAGAAAAAAGGACAACATTGCCTGCCCAGGTTAGCAGAACATATACATGGATGCTAATGTAAGAGCCATATGCTTCCAAAGGCCAATGCTCACACACATACGCTCCAACCTACTTTGCTTATAAAAAAATTTAAAAAAGAAAAAAAAATAAGAAAAACGAGATATATGGACAGCACGCTCAAAAGGATATGCTCTGCTCCATCCGTCCCGGCTGAAATCTCCCCGGCAACCCTTCTCGCTACCTCAGCGAACAAAAAGAGAGGCACCAACCCCAGGAACCAGATTTTTTCTGGAACCTCAAACATCCTTTCATTGCAACAACGACCTTGAAGACCCCTTACCAACATGCTTTCCCAGCAAGAAATAAGGAATACCGGCTGCCTGGAATCCAGAATGCAACAACTTGCAAATACAGATTTAACACAAACTTAAAAGGATACAGAAGAGAACTGCGAAACCAGTCCTGCATATAAAGTGTGCGGAACAACGAAGGGACCTTTGTGCACCTAAGTTATCTCTGTTTATGTTATCATGTTATGTTACTGTGAGATTATCCTGTGAGTGAAAGATGGCACCTCTGCTTTTGACTTAACCTGCACAACTAGCCAGAAAGTGACAGACCATAATCTCTCACACCATCTGAAGTTCAGATTACCTGAAACATTAGTCATTCCGACTTTGTTGCTCTCCAAAGCATTTCTGTTAAAAGGGAACAATTTAAGAGCAGCTGGAAGGGACACATGTTAAATTAGACCAGTGGTTGCAGCTTTAATGTGCAATAACTCTCCAGCATCTGCAGTGCAATAATCAGCTGCAAGCCATCAGAACTTTTTCCTTTATTTATTAAAATATGTCGGCAACATGCCAAATATTTTCAGTTGATGTTTACATATTTTAGAGTATAGAACTTGTATTTGATATTTTTTTTAATGCTGTATGTCCATCCAAATCCATCCTACATTGGCATCTGGAGTCCATCAAAGCAAAGCTGTTTATATTGGCTCCTGGAGCACAAAGTAAAGCAACAGGATAAAGTCAACCCTGGGCTAAATAACATATTTTATTTCTGGTTCGTATGTTGAACTCTCATGGTTATGTGGCAAACTTGTGCAGGTTTTGTCTGAATATGTAGACTTTGCTCATCTTGGGATGAGTGTGTGTGTGTTTGTGTTCACCTAAAGCGTATGAAAAAGGACGTGACAGAAGGATTTCCTGACAAGTCCTTAAGAGGGGGATTCTGCGACGTCCAGGAGAGCTGATTGACCAAAAAAAAATTTTTTTTAAATGAACAGGGAAGATTTGAACAGGAGCTGAAACAGTAGAAGAGAAGTCAGAGGTTTACTTATGTTCACTGTGGTTAATTTGAGGCTTTTGATTATTTATTTAAGCTACTCATTTTCCAGTTTGGAATGGTTATGCAAAATATAACTTGAATGAACAAGCTTTGGGTGTGCATATAGTTGACTTTGTGGTGGATTGTTTTAATTAACACAGAGTCAAAGATATAGCTTTAGATACTCACACAACCCCACTAATATTTGGTTACATGTCCCTTTGTGATTTTCAGCTTAATCACACACTTTCTGTAACCATCAACAAGATCCTGGCTTCATTCAGACTGAATATTTGACAACTTTTCATTTAAATTGTTTGGTTTACTGCAATGGACCCAATTTTTAAGGTAATTTATACATTTTCTATAAGGCTGGTGTTTGGACTAGGGGAAGGCATGGTGGTGGCAGTATCATGCTTGGAAAATAAAATTAAGGACTGGCTCACAGGTTATTAAATGTAGATGTTTAAAAGTTGGACTCCATTGAGTATAACCATGCCAGAAGTTTGCAGAAGCAGCAAGACACATATATTTGAATCTGTGTAATTTTGACCAGATTCAAAATTACTTTGTTTCTTGAAATCATTACACATTAACTGAACAGTTCAAATAAAAACATTTAATTAGATCCCATGATGATTGTATGTAAACTTCTGACCAGAACTGTTCTTTCTAGTTAAAGTTGCTGTCCATCACTTTCATGAATGAACGAGCATCATCGACCACGCGCAGAGCACTGTGCCTTACTGCGAGTTCACCTCCCAGGCACACAGGCCCTGGCTTCATCTTAATCTGACGTTACAGCATTTCTTTCTTCTTTCAGCTTCAGTCTGTTCTCCATCATAGCAACTTGACTACATAGGATCATGAGATATCCTTAAAATGATCTGCAAAAACCAAGTGGGTAGCGTCTTTTTTCCTGCCAGGAGCAGGAAGAATTCATCTCCTGATACACTCCTTTAAGATTTTATTTCTACCTTGAACTTTATTTGTGTTTGCAGTGTTTGTTTACCATCCCACTTTCGAATAGTCATGCCTTGTTTTCTGTCTCCTTGGCCTGCGTTGAACTCGTGTTGTCTCACACGTTGATTAAAAATCGTCCTGGATATGATTGGCTTGTTCATGATTTCTGGTGACATTTAGTTTCACCTAAAAACAAATTTCAAGAAACTTTCTGTTGCACTGTAACCTTTGACCTTACATCGCATCCTGAAGTCACATGCAATATACCAAAGCAGGATATTGTTATTGTTTTCAGGATGCTGATTCTGTATGGATTGAAGTATGTTTTCTTGGTTCATACATTGCATTTACTGACATAGGAAATCTTCTGTCATTTTTTTCACCCATTGTTTCCTCATCGCATGAGGGGGAAAAGTCCAACAGAGGCGTTCACAAGGTCCAGCTTCCTTCCAGCCTCCTTTGTCTCTTTCGCTACTGAATTTATTCTTTAATGATGAGTGTAAAATGTTCACATGAATGTGTTTGGGGGGAAAAATGAACAAATGACTGATTTGTTGTTGTGAGGTGAAGTGTAATTTGTGTGTCTAAGGTTTGGCTGTTATGATGCTTCTGATTGGTGGCGGTTGCATTTGTCAATTCATACCACCAGGGGGCGAGTGATTAAACAGCCCCAGAGCACTGCACTCTGAAGAAGATGTTGTCATTTTTTTATATATATACATATATTTTAAAATTAGCTTAAATTATTTTATTTTTGGAAGCCTGCTAATTATTCTTTGATCCACTGCTTTTTGTTTGTTTTTTGTGTGAGATCATAACTTTGTGATTGTGGTCTAAAAGGGGATTTATGCTTGAATGACAATCGAGTGAGCGGTTAAAATTTTATCTCACCTCTGAGATGCATAAGGAAGGATAAAAATGTATTTACTCACAGTCTGTTTGATTTGCCATCTCCATGTCGGAAAAATACTGATGGAAATTAGAGATGTGACTTTTTCCTAACACTACAATTAATATAAATTTAATTGGTAAATCTTGCAAAATGAACTTTATTGTTCAAATTTTCCTTAGAGAGTTTTGGGTGTGACAACTACATCCAAATTTCTAAGGTTACATTTTATTTTCCCATTAGTTTCATGTTTTATATTAGACAGCAAAAAGATTTAACTAAGTATTCAGTCGTTCACAGGGACTTCAGTCAATTAGACCATAACTTTGTAAGTTTTAAAATGCTAGAAAGCCGCAGAAGAAACATTTTCCCATATAAACTAATTAATCAATATTACTAGAGTCTCCAGATTCATTCTTGAGTTGGATGCAATGAAGTTGAATTAAACTTTGCTGATGAAACATGTTTTTATGATTCATCTGTGTCCTCTATGTCTCACCCTGGTTTTTGCAAAATTCTTTCCCACGTTCATTATGGTGTTAGTAAATCTGCCTCTCCGTGTTCCTGTTGCTTTTATTTTACTGTGTTGTTGCACCGCAGCAGCTCTCAACCTGTGCAAAGTGTGCAGACAAGGTCTAAGAGGTGTGTGAGACACACAGACAGTTTCCCTCCTCCCCACACAAGGCTAGTGGTGCACATACTGTATTAACAGAAAGGGAGATGGATACAGTTCTGCAAATGGAAAAATAATTATTAATAAAACTATTTACATTGTTCAGTTTGACTCTGGTTCTGTTTGTTTACTATTTGGTCATTAATTCATTTTGGGCTAAATGGCTTTTCTGACAAACATTTTTACGACCAGCAGTTTAAGTATTATTTGTCCAAAATTATTAATTCAACTTCAGACTCTACTGTCAGGTGTGCTGAGTTATAAATGAGGCTTTCAAAGCAAAGAACCCTCCAGCTTTTTTCAAGCATTGTCTGGTGGGGCTTTCTAATGTGATAACTTGGTAATTTACCTTCCATTAAAAAAAAACTAAAAAATCTGACAGGAAATCAACCAATTTTGCCAAGAAGAGCAAAATGATCAGTCATCCAGAGTCAGGCCTGATGATGGTGACACCAAATGTTATTGCATCAAATTCTGCTCTTTAAAATTAATTTAAAAAAAGGTTTTCTGCAACCTTTAGTGTCATAAATACATACCAAACTTGAAATGATTACAACATTCATGTCATGATGGGTGTGCTTGTGTAAACCTTTAAAACCACACGGAACTGTATGTTCAAACAGGAACAACAAACCATTTGTTTTTGAAAAAAACACAAAAAATTATATTTTGAGGTCCAATTCAAAGTCATCTTTTCCTTTTTTTCCCACAAAACTAATGGAACCAATGAGACCTAATTAATATTAAATATTTATCCTAAACCAATCTTAAATATTATTTTCAGTTCTTTGTAAGATAAAATAGTTTTGTCCCACTGTTACGTAGTCTGACAGTGACCTTTGTTTGTTTCCTCTTTCTCTGTTTTTTAGAGATTTAATACCAATTTCTTCACTTCAACACTAGATGCCATATTTACCTAAAATAAAAAAAATAAAAATTGATCCTCTTCCTAAAAAATTCACTTCTGAAGAAAAAGGACATTGTCCTTCCATGGGGACACACAGGTCATGTGAATTGTCTGAACTATTTGTCAGTCTGCCCAAAAGTAGAACCAAGTGAGCAATGTTTTTGGTACAGATGTTTGTGGTTTGTTCCTCCTGGAACATCATCTGTAAATGTTGCGAAATGCTGTCCGTCCTGACTGCGAGGACAGCACCTGAATCTCAGCTGACTTTCATGACTCTGGGTGTTTCTGAGAAGTGTGGGGCTGTTCGGAAGCCACACATTTTCAACAGTCTTGTTTCTGTTCTCTGATCCTTTGCCTCCATTGGCTGACGACCAGGTGGGAGGATCAGGAGTCAAAGCAAATATCAACCCAGCCTTTGCCAGTCTCTGTCTGACTGTTGACTTCTGCTGTAGGCTTAGGCCTTAAATTGTTTCAAACTTTTTTATTTGTTTGTTTTCAGCATATTCATCTTGCAGCTTTGCATCCTACCGCAGCCATGAAGACTACCATGCTCTCCGTCGCCATGGTGATGATGTGTGTGACAATGGTGCACTCATTGAAGCCACAAAAGGATTTCAACTTGGAAAAGGTAAAACTCACATCTTGCTTGTACTTTAGGAAATTGTATTATATACTATAGTATGTGAGTATTGTTAGATTTAAGAACAGCTACTGATGGGTGACACAAACAAACTGCTATTATTAATATGGATTAATTCAACAGGTGTGGAGAGATGCAGGATGATATTCCACGTGGCAGTAAGAGAAATTGTTTTAAAATTTCTCTTTCAATACTTGTTTGCCTTCATTAGATTATTTCAGATCTGTCAAGTACGTCTTTAATACCAAGTTTTCCACAAGATTAGGTTCCGAAAAATTATGTCTATGTTAATGGGTGTCGGGAGTCCGTCCATCTGTTTATAAAATACAGCTATGAAAAGATGGTGTGTATGCCTAGTTGTGCTCAGAGGCACCTTGTTATACTCATGATAATAAACATCACTCATCTGCATTATTTTTACTCAGTCTACGCCACCGTCTTTCCTTAAATACTTAACAGTGCTCTAAGTGTCTACCCACCAAACACTCTCCACTCCCCCGAGGACAGAGAGCTACTTCATGAGAGAATTTACAAACTACTGAGACTTTTAGAATCTTGTAAACATTTGTAGTCTGTTTTTAAATATTTACATCATTTATTACCTCCATGTAATCAGCTTTGGTCAGACTGTGGGTCAAACTGAGACACTGAGGTAGCGTGAGGTTAAATCTTCACCTGTAAATATGAATCTACTTCCATCAGAACCTTTATGTATACCAAGACATTATGAAACAAAAAGGTTAAAAGTGTAAATGTTATATCCTACACCAGGAGAGTCTAAAGTCTCTCATCAAGGCGCCGGCTTCCTGCACATTTTTGTTCTTTCCCTGGTTCCACACACCGGGATCAAATGATGCTTCATTATCCGGCCTCTACAGAAGTTCTTAGCTGGCTCACTACCCAGGGCGCCATTCAGTAAAGGGGGGGCATGAATGCTTGGAAAAATATTAATTTTATCTTTAATATTTATATACAGAAGAGGATTAGGGCCACTGGGAAAAAAAATGAAACAGTTCTGACTTTAATCTCAGGATTCTGAGATTAAAGTCAGAATTTTTTTTTTCGGTGGCCCTAATCCTCTTCCGTATTTATAGCCTGAAATAAGCTTTATTGTTTTTCTTTGGTTTTGCATTCACATGAAATTTTTATGCTTTCGTATGCACTAAGTTTGCAGGTAAATGGTACCGAGTGGGGTTCGCCTATGACTCTCCAGGCTTTATCCCTTTAAGAGACAAAGTGAAGATCTCCATGGGCGTCGTCACAATACTGCCCAGCGGCAACGTCAACCTCACAATGTGGGAAGCTCTGTGAGTCCAAATATGTCAAATAATAAAGGACAGATACAATTAGCCACTGCAAACAATTACAGATTATTGTAAGAACTGATAGAAAAAATATATAACTGGAACAATTCAGTTCAACTCATCTCATTTTACTTATAGCACGATTCACAACTTGCTTGAGATTCAGCAAGTTGAGATTGATTGTTTTTCCTGTGCTTCAGATCTATGGCCTGCATTCCTAAATTTTACCAGTATAACAAGACAAGCGTTCCTGGACAGTTCATCTACTTCAGCACCCGTAAGTGGTTTCCAATGTTATCCTGAGACAAATAAATTGAGGGATTGATACTCAAAGCAATCCAAATCAGATTTTCTCACCAATAAGTTAATAGTTACATCAGCAGGAAATTTCCTTTTACTAACTGGTGGATGAGTCAAAAAAAATCTTTAATGTCATACGTGATGCAAATCTATGGGCTTATTGAGTAAACAATACAGAGTCGTGTGTGGAAAGACTGAAATGTGTACAAAGATTAAGCAAACAAATTCATAAAGTGCAGTGACCAGTGTGTGTTTTTGAGGAGGCTGTTTAGATGCATTGAACACTCCGGAGGTTAGCCAATGAAATATTAATATAAGACTGAGAAACATTTTAGACTCAGACTCAGATTAAAAAACATGAGCAAACACACGATGGAAATCTAAAGTTAAGTTAGTTAAAAAAGAAATATGATGCGGTATATTGTGATATAATTTCAAAATTCAAATAGAAACACAATTTAAATTAGGATTTTTTAAAATACTGTTTACAATACGTAGCTTAATTTCTCTGCATTCTTCCTATATTTAATTAGTTTTTTTTTTTTTACTTTTCCCTCCACATATCATAGTGCAAACATTCATATGATATTTTTAGATTTAATGAGTCATACCACCAAACACAAAACAAAAAATAAAGAATTTTAGTTGTTTTTTCCAAAGCATTTTCAAGAAATTCATTGTTGTTTTTCTACTCAGGCCATAACATGGTGAAGGACATCACTGTTGTGGACACAAACTACACTGAATATGCTGTGGTTCTCAAATACAAGAATTTTAACAGAGAGTATACACAGGTGGCGCTTTACGGTGAGAACCAAATACACAATTTAATATGAAAATGGGTTTTTTTCAGCTCCTCTGCTGAGTAAATGTAGCTCACCTACATCTGCTTGAACAGGTCGCTCACCGAGAACCAAAGTTCAAGTCGTGCAGAAGTTTAAGGCCTTTGCTTTGTCCCGTGGTTTCCCCAGAGCATCTATTCTGACCCCTCCTCCAGCAGGTAATCACTGATTAAAAATCATCTAAATATCTGCAGTTTGAATACTACATTATAAGTAAGTTCTCTCAAGTAATGGGTGGAAATGTCCTGTTAAGTTTATCATTGTTTTGTTTGTATTGTCTCATCAACAGAGAACTGTCCAGCATCAGGATCTGGATAACTGGTAAGATGTTTGTTTGTTACTTAAAACAGGTTAAAAAAACAATTTGTAAATTTCTATGCTAAATTACATTTTTGTTTCTCTTCTAGGTTTTATCTCAGATGAAGCTGAAAGAATTTATTCTGATGTTTTGCTCAATATCATCAATAGTGATGCAATCAATACATATAACTCTAGTTTCTCAGCTTCTTTTATTTGTGTTGTCCAATTTAAATAATATAATAGTTATAACTTATTAGTAATAACATTTTTATATAAGTTATTAGTTATAACTTGTAAAAAGCTGTAACTAATAACTTTTTATAAAAGTTATAAGCGCAAAAAGGGAAACCCTGTCATTGTGGTGCTAGGTCTGATTTAATGTCAAATCAGAAGTTGAGATTAAAGTGGAAAAAAATTTTAAATGTATTATTTTATGTGTACTTAGGATGGATAATTTGCATTTGTGGTTAAATAAATAAATACATTGAATTACAATGAATACTTCATTTATAACTCCAGACACCCAGATATATTGTCCTATAGTGTGATGGTGAAGCAGGATCAAAATGACAGCCACTTGGGAAGTGCATGTTGAGGGTTTCATTATCATAATAATAATAATAATAAAGAAAATTTGCAGATCTGCAACTGAAGAAGGGAGACTAAGTAACAGCTGAACAGGACTCAAAGGCTCTACATGATGCAGACTCCAGGAAAAATAGCCATTGTCATGGCAACAGGTAATAGGATCCTAATTAACAAATAAACCAAAAGGGAAAAAGCTTGACAATAATCTTAGAGAAATGAGTACAAAAGTAAAAGGAACAGAAACCAAAAACTGGGAATCTAAATGTGAAGAGACGAAGGAATGTAGGAGCACCTTTGTAACAATAATCAATGGCAAGACCTAAAAAAACATTCTATTGCTATACTAACAAACAAAACATTAACCTTTTTTTTGTTAAATAATTAATTCATCCTTTGCAAGTTTAATACAATATAATTCAGTAAGCTTTCAAAAAAATAAATAAATCTTGATAAATCTCAACCAATAGATGATTTTGTATTTAGATCATTTAGGTTACAGACTGGAAGCAGATTTATTATTATTAATTTGTTTGAATGTGTCACTGCTCTATGTACAAACTCTATGATGGTGGACCAATATGATTCAAATATGCTCAAGCATTATCAGCCAACACACAGCCTGTAAGTGTCCGTTAGAGACCCTCTCAGAGCAGCAAACCAGCCTTCTCCCCACTAACCAGCTGTTAAAATCTAACAGATATTGATTGGTTGCATGTTTACAGGTAGTTTCAAACTCTGAAGTCCAGAGATTTATTTCTGATTAGTCTGAACAACAAACATTTGAATGTACAGTAACTGAGAAGGAGATAAAGTGGTGCTCGGACCTTCGCTCTCAATCTTTGAAAGCAAAGGGGTGGGAATCCAAAAAGCAAAGCATGATGGTTAGCTTTGGAAAGGCCAGTTCTCACTTTAGGAACAGATTCTCAGGATGCAAACAGTTGTGTTTCTGGTGCCTCTACTGGTCGTTGGATCGATATGGACCCACCAGATGGACCCAGTGATGGAAAAAAGTCCAGTAACGCCAATGGAGAACTTTGATTTTGAGCAGGTGAGTGTTTAAGATGACAGTTTTTCCTTTCCCTCCATTTTAGCCGTCAGTTTATGCAAAAGTTTTTTTTCTCACCAACTAAAACATTTAGAAGCTCCTCTGTGAAAATGTTAATGCTGAGCTCATCAGTTCACCCGCATATGGCTGAATGTAGACTGACTGTATATTTTTTCTTCAGTTTACGGGACGATGGTATGAAATGGCTGTGCTGTCCACTTGTCCTCACTACATGCAGCGCAAGAAGAGAAACCCTGTCATTGTGGCGCTAGATCTGAAACATGTTCCTACTCAGCATAATTTTACAATGACTTCTTCCACGTTCAAGTCAGTTTCTCATGTGTTGCAAACTGCAAAATATGCAAGTTTTGTGTGATCTGCAACATGTTTCTTCTTTCAGGAATGGCACATGTAGGGAGACTTTGACAGTTTATAGCTTGACCAGCACACCAGGGCGATTCTTTCACCATGTTGCAAGTTTGTTTCTACCTTCCTCTACATCCTGTCTGTGATACAAAGTTGTTTTTGCTCCAAACCAGCAAACCTCCAAAACTCTGTTTTACAGAAGAGTTACACCTACTTTCCCTCCTAAATACACTGTAAACAGCAGAGTGTGCATTAAGTTTTCACACACATCTTTTTAAAAATCTTCTTTGATTAATAAATAAGAACACTTTAGAATCTGTTTTGTGCTTTGTCCATTTATGATTTAAACAATTTTAGAATCTGGTAAAGACCTCAAGATTTTGCTGTTTCTAGCATGTGAAGTCCTAAGAGAGCGTGTGCTTCCTTTTCTCTGTGAAAATCTGGGAAATATTCTCTGCAATCAAATGAAAATTCCTCTCTGCAGGATTTGGAGCCGATGTTGATTCCTTTGTGATTCACACAAATTATGATGAGTACGCTCTGATGCTGCATCTGAGCACAGAGCAACCGTTGGGAAATAAAACCATCATAGTTAAACTTTATGGTAAGTCAATAGAGGTATCTAATCTGACTCCGACTGAGTGACCAGGAGAAAGAAACCAGTGATTCAATAACCAAATCACAACTACAGTTAAAACCTGAAATTAAGGTTTAAAACAAACTCTTCATTTTATCAACATGTTTCTTTTGACTTGAAGCAAAATGAGTGTTTTTGAGCCGTCCAGTCAGCGTCATGACTTTGAATATGTTTGGTTTGTGCTATATTCAATATGATGCCTACATTTTATTATAATTTTAGTTTTAAAAATTAGCCAGAAAGGAACTAAATCCAAACATTTTTCTCTCATCTGATTCATCAGTAAGAGAGAAAGCTACACAGCAGCTATCTTGGGCTTAGAAAAGAAACAAGATGCAACATGAGACTTTGTCATTCACATAATCTCCTATGTAACAGTAACATAATAAAAAATGTCTTCTTTTCAGGGCGGACTATGAGTGTTAGTCCTCCTGCTCTTGATCGATTTAAAGCTCTCACCAGACATCATGAAATGAGTGAAGATGCTGCTATCATTAATCGACACAAAGGTACTTCTGATATCTGGTTCTTTTCAAACACTCAGTTTTTTGGCATGAAAATGTTATTTTATTATTATTTTCTAGTCATGTTAACATGATTTATTAATTATCAAGCTATGTTTTCATATTCTGGCCATTTTAAGATTTTGCATTTTCACTGGATTAGAAGCAGTGATAACATAGTTACTTTGAAAAGGTAACTTTAATTGGATTACTGATTACTCCTTGAAAAAGTAACTTAGATTACTGGTTACTTGATTTGGAAAACAACTAAGTTACATTATGACTTTTTTTGTTACTTTCCTTAGCTGCTAACAACAAACATTCCTCCACGTGTGAAAATTACATTGATCTTTGGCTAAACTTGATTGCAAGTTATTTCATAATGGTAATATCAACAATGTTAATATTCTCCACTTAAATGGTTGAGCTGAAGGGGAGATTGTAGTAACGGCGGTCACTCCACAAGACACGTGGAGGAAAAAAAATTAAATTACAAAAGAAAATAGTAACACAAAGTGATTTTGATAAGTAACTGTTGTCTGACTACTGGATTTAAAATAGCAACGTACTCATTACTGACAAAAGTGGTCCGACGTCAGAATGTGTTACTGACATCACTGATCAGAAGTATTGTCTCCGATTTGTTAAAGAATTTTCAAAAATAAGTATTCTATTTACATTATTCTATTGCTGTAGTTATTTTTCTCATAGAAAAATATTGATGTTTTCATTAAAAGAGATTTAGTTTTTTTCTGTCTTTCCAGGTGACTGTTTCCAGGTAAACAAATGATGGAGGCAACTGCTAGCCGTCAGGTAACTGTGTCCCACCTGGATGAACCAGCTCATGACTCTTTATTTGACATAAGAATAATCATAAATAACTACTGTGGTACTGTGTTTGTTTTCAGGTTTTTGTTCCTCAGATCTCCAGACAGAATATTACTACAAAGGAAAAGAAAAGTGATGTCTGACCAAGTGACAAATAAGTCACTGTTAGAACATTTTTCTTGGTGGTGCACATCTTTATACTGTGGTTGTGAAACTTTCATTCAAACAGCAAGCAGTAACAGAAAATGAGTGGAGGGAAAAGAACAATGTAAAAGCCTTGTCTTAGATTTTACTTCTGATGCAGCTCACAATCTCTCCAACTTTATGCTCTTGGACCTTTTGATAAACAAAGTTCACTTTTATTTAGTTCAGATTTTCTCCCGATTTTAATTGAGAAAGAACCTAAGTGGTGAACAATACCTCAGTGCTGAAGCAGCTAAATTAATTTGCAGCCCTTGTCTGACATAACACAATTACACAATTTTTTTTTAAAGTGTTGTATTTTATTTTAGTATTATTTTTTGTAGTAGTAATAGTATGCATAAATGATATAATGTGTCAAAATTAAAATTGTCAGAACTAAAGATGAAAAATAATAAAGAACTATGTTCGTATGATATCTGAAATTATGTTGACTGTCTGCTGAACTCTGAATCCTTTTTATATTTGTACTATAACCCACATTGTGAGGAGCTGGTTGGGTAGAATTTCAGCTTCAACTTCATATGTTGAGCTACTGAGTTTGAGCATGTTGGGGTATAGCTTGTGTAGTGCTGCTTTAAACATACATTGGCAGGCAGATGGATAATGCTAGCAGGGAGTCGCCAAAGTGTAATTTGATATTGGCATAAATCCAGCTGTTCAGTGAAGATCTCATGTTAAGGAACAAACAGCACCATGAAGATTAAGGACAGTAGGAAGCTGGGTTTGGTTGGAAAACGATATTCCAGACCAGGTGCAACAAAGCACACACTATATTGGGAGCTGCAAAGAACTTAAGATCGGGCTGCAGAATCTATCAATTATTATGCGTTCTTCAAACCTGTCTTTGGTGAAAGAGTGGTGAGAAAAAAGCCACTGATAAAAGAAAATGGTAAGAAATGTTTACAGATCGACACGAGGCATGTAGGAAACAGCAAAATTGAAGAAGAAGCTGTTCTCGTAATTTGAGGCTAAACCTGAGCTTTAGGGTCTTCATATTACTACATTTTGGCAGAAAATTAACTTTCACATCACCCATAATGTACCTCCACAATGACAGATGGTGGCAGCATGGTGCTGTAATTTGTTCATCATCAGGGACAAGGAAATGCATGCCACACCTTTCAGAATTTTACAAATGTGAAAACCCTGAATCATTTCCAATCCCCTTCACACTTATGTACTACTTTGTGTTGTTTAACACAAATAAAATCCCAATAAACCAGTTTGGTGTTGCATAATAATAAAATGCAAAATGGTTTAGGGGTTGTGATAAGTTTGAGTTGTTACATTGGAGCTTTGACAAAATAAAGATTTCAAAAGGCAGAGATCAGAGGTGCACAACTGACCTGATATGACTGATATGTTCATTTTCTGATCAGCAGGAAGTGCTGTGAAATTGGAAATTAACTTTTCTCGCCTTTGAAGATGACGCCATAATGTAGAAATCGCAATATGTTAAGACTCAACAAGCCAACTCACGAAGAAACTCCGCATCGCTTTAAAACCAGTGAAAAAAAATCAGCAAAAAAATATTGTCATTTGATTAGAAATTTATCTGCACACTTTTGTTTGTTTGCAATTATGCTAAATGATTCAATGGAATAGTTGTATTCTGCAAAACTTTTTCCAAAAGTGGGAACTATTCCATACAAAAATTTCCAGATTTGTGCCTGTAGATGTGACAGTACTGTAATATGTTAAAAAAACAAGGTTTCTGTACATTCCAAAACCAAAGTATTACCATGCATGAAAATCCTGAATCCTGTTTATTTAATAGAATACCTAAACAGTAAAATAAACATAATTTCCTTGTTTCTTCACATTATGGCACATATTGATCTGCCAGCACTCCAGCATCTCTGAAGTCCAATGTTCGAGTGTTTCACTGCCCCCTGTGATAAATCAAACTAAAGCAGAGATAAACAGAGTGACAGAACTTTGCTCCTTTCCTTGTTTGCATTTTTTGGAAGCTAAGCTGTGGGAGTGATTATATTCTGAGTCCTTTATAGTTCAATGCACGGTCCCCTTCTCAGCAGTCGAGCAGGGGCAGTACAGCAGGGGTGGACACAAAGTTCTGACAAGATGCAAAATTCTGTGGCTTTGGTTTCTTTGCTGTTGTTGGGATGGATAGGGACCCTCCAGGGACTCCCTGTGCTCCCAGATCCTCTGTACAGCACACAGGAGAACTTTGATCTGAGCAAGGTGAGAGGAGAACTTTTTACGTTTGAAATTATTTGAATCATTGAGTATAAAAGCACAAATTAAAACCATTTAATACTAAAGAAAAAAGCAAGAAAGCACATATAGAGCTATTTGTTCTTGTTTTAGGGTTTCTTGTCTTGCATGCTCTTAATAATACTTAAGGAGTACTTTATGTACTGTATGTATATGAAAGCATTAAAATAAAAAATGTCATAACTTTTTCTAAGTACAAGAGATGCAAAGGGAAAAGGCTGAATGGCTGAAACAATGTTTTATAGTTTGGTTGCATTTTAAAAAATGTTCAAAATATCTTAAGTGTGTGATTTTCTACTTTCTGTATGTGAAATGTTTTTTTTTATAGTTTTTGGGAACATGGCACGATGTTGCAAAGGCTAGTACATCTCCCTACATGCAGCGCTACAGCGGAGAACGGGCCATTGGCAAACTGGTGCTGCAGAAAGGCAGTACGGATGAAAAGCTCAAAATGACCCAAACTGTGCTCAGGTTGGATTACAAATATTGTCATATTTCAGACTTAAAGGACAAAAGAGTCCTAGACTATCACCTATTTTATTGATCAGCAAATGTTTATCATTTGTTCACTTTTCAATGTCCTCTATGAATTGGATTCAAAGTCACAGGAAGTCAGAAAAACATACATGCAAATTAACAGATTGCAAAACATTTGAATTTAATCAGCTTGATGATCAAGGTCAAAATCAACATTTGCCAAGGCTCTCAAAAGTTCAAACTGGGACTCTGTGAAGTATAATCGATATATATATTTGAAATATATATATTTCGACATCCAAAATGTTGGATGTCGAAATATATTCTGGTTTCACGAGAAATATTCTTGGACATTTTTGGTGAATTTGTGATTAAAGTGACAGCAGAACATATGAATTTACCACCGCTTTACATTTCAAATGATGCACTCGGTCAGGGCTGTCAAACTCATTTCATTTTGGGCCAAATAAAGATAATGAATGTCCTCAAAATCTTGTGGAAGGAGGTATTGATAAAATCCATTAACAAATTGCAAAAATATTAAGTAATGGCTGAACCTGCATTCAATGAGTACTTCTTGAAATAAAATAATGTTGAACATCATTTCTCACTCATTACTCTTAAAATCACACAATTTAAAAAAACTAAATATTTGAGCAAAATTCAGCAACTGGGCTCACTCAGATGTTTCTGTGTTCGGACATTAGCAAACATTACAAATAGTACTATTCTGGAATTTGATTACTAATAGTTGATTTGATTTGATCACTTGAATTAAAGTGTGTTCTGTGCAGACGGGGAACGTGTCTGGAGAGAACTGGGGATTATGAGTTGACCTCCACACCAGGACGATTTTTCTACCATGTCGCAAGTATGTTGTCTCACTTTTAGTCTCTATTAATTTGGTGATTGTGCTCTGACGGTCACCTGAGGAAATAACTCTTGTTGGACATGTTCTCCCTCTCTGCAGAGTGGGGAGCCGATGTGGATGCTTATGTTGTTCACACCAACTATAACGAGTACGCCATTGTGATTATGAGCAAGCAGAAATCAACAGGAGACAAGAGCATCTCACTCAAGCTTTACAGTGAGTTTTCACCTCCTGTAGAGCCACCTTTGGAAAACATATGATGGAAATTATTGGCACATTCTTAAACAAATACTCTTTAATGAAGCAAAAAGCAAAAGAGAACAGACGTAGGATGTGGTTTTCCTACATTTTTAACAAAAACTTTAAAATATTTGTTATGTGTTTTCTGTAGGTCGGACAAAGACTGTGAGACCAACAATCCTGGAGGACTTTAAAACTCTGGCCAGAGAACAAGGAATGGGGGACGACGCCATTTACATTAGAAAGGACAAAGGTAGACAAACACATTTGCATGCAAACATATGCTAAGTAACAGAAAATATATTTTCTGCGTCATATAATACTTGTCCCAACAAAGACTATTTTAAAATCTGTACATATTGTTTATAAATGATTCAGTCATATATGAAAAAGGTTTCCATTTTCTCTGTGTGCAGGCGACTGTGTTCCTGGAGAGAAGGTGGCTGAGCCGACAAGTCAGCCCTTCGCCTCAGCCTGAGTCACAGCCTGAGTCTAAGGTAGAACCAATCATTAACTCCATGTTGGGCAACATGGACTTAAAGTTTTATCACGATATTTTGTGGTGCTATTGCAATAACGATAAAAGTGACATTAAGAACTATTCATTACTTTTTTTAGGTGACTGCATGACAGAGCCATGATAGCCCAACAAGTACATATACCCCTCTTGAAAAATGTGTAATAAGCTTCTTTAGGTCACTTTAGGATATAAATCACTACAATGTGTGTAACTGCATTTAATTATATGATCAAATTTATTTAACAGTGGAGACAAATTGTAAAAATAATCACGACAATTCAGACAATTCAAACAATAGTTTTTTGGGTTTTTTAACCAAAAATCTTGGATATCTACAAATATTCTTAGATAATTACTTGGAAATTATCATGATAATGTCAAATCAAAATCTTATGATAAGAAATGTATCACTATAAATTATAGGATAAATGCCCACCCCTAAGAAGCATATGGTTGAAACCAAATCTTTACATCCACTGTATTAAAAACATATAAGATGTTGTTTTTTTCCCATCACTGTTTGACTTTAAACCAGACAGCATTTAATATTTTATGCAAGTTAGGAAAAATAAAATATTTTCTATTTGCTAAGTGTAGAAATAGTTTACTTTTGGTGATTTTTTTTTGTATTCATTAGCTTTTCAATATTAGTAAAGTCCATGTAATAGAAAATTAGGGAAAATGTGACTGAAAAGTTCTTCACAAAACCTGATATATTGTTTTCTAGAGGAAAAAAATGCTCTTTGCTTTTAGCAATGGCCTACTGTTTTAAATCTAAAAACATGCAGTTGCATGGTAAATAGATAATATGACTTTAACATAGAAACATAAATAATCAGTTTGTGTGTGCAACTTTTATGTTGATGCTGACTGAGTTTTGTCTCTCCGTGTTGCAGCGGGTGAGGAGAAATATTAACCTTTCTTTGGTTCTTGAAGACCTAGAGGGTTCTGGTATGGACGAACCACTGTTCAATGGAACAGGTGAGAGATGGGCTGCAGTAAAGCCTCACTTTTATTCTTTTATAATATCTAAAGGAGTCACGCACCCTCTCTGTCCATTTTTACAGAGGCATGTAATGCCGCCCCGGATACTGGACCGTGTTTTGGGTTGTTGGATCGCTACTTCTACAACTCTTCCTCAATGAGTTGCGAGCTCTTCAAGTTTGGCGGCTGTTTAGGCAATCAGAACAACTTTGTGACAGAGAGAGACTGTCTGCAGAGATGCCGCACAGAGGGTGAGAAGATATAACATTCTGCTTGGAATATGTCATTGGTATTTGACCAATAAGGAGGATTTAATCGAGGCTCAATTTATTTGATTCTCTAGCTGTGTGCCGTCTTCCCATGGCTGCCCAGCCCTGCACTGGTCAACCAGCAATCTGGGCCTTCGACCCGACCACTGGACTGTGCGTGCCCTACAAACAGGGCTTCTGTCAGCCCAATGCTAACAAGTTCTACACTAAGGCAGAGTGTGAAGAGTACTGCGGGGTGGTGAAAGACGGTGAGACCGTATAGAGATCATCCCAAATACATGTTTTGCAGTGAAAAAGCTGAACATGTTCATCTTCGTGCAACTTAGTAGAATTTACATTCATTCATGAACAATACAACAGAAACCCAATGAAACTTTATGTCATAAAATAAAAGCCTTATGCAGAATATTTAATTTATTTCTCTGATTGCAGACGACCTGCTGACGTCAAACTGAGGAAAGTAAGGAAGCGCTGCTGCTCTCCAGGTCTCTTTTCACAGAGACAAATCATGAAACAGAATCAAACAAGGTGCACAACAAAAGTACATCTTAGCAAATCAGCTCTGATGTCAAATCATGTCAAGCTGTCAATAAAACATCAATACTCTGTGAGTCAGTTATTATTGTATTTCTGTTTATGTGGGTAATTGTGCAAAGCTATACATGTGCAAAATTAATTTTCAGGGGTTTTTTTAAGAAAAAAAAAAGTGTAATTGAGTGTTTGCGTTTAACTATCCTGCCAAGAGAGAATCAATTAAGAGCAAACAAGATGCTCTCAATCGAAATAAGCCAACTTCCTATTCAAGGTCAAAACCAGGAGGTGGCGATATTATTCAAACTAAACGCAACCCTCCTGAGTTTCTCAGTGATTTCTCTCTGATTCCTGTTCTCATGCAGTGACGTTAGTCAGCAAATGATGAGTCATTCAGAGCTGAAAAAGTCACCACTACAAGCTTTCTCTCCGGTGAAGGAGCCAGGCTTCCTGTTCTCGGTTCCCAGAGTTCCCGGCTGCTGGCAGTAGAATGCTGGGAATATCCGGAAAGGAAGGGGAAGTGACATCACAGAGCTGACCTTCCGTACCAGGCCAGTTCACCTGGTGCACGCTGCACAAGAGGTGCCAAACAACCAAACACACACAGATATAAAGAGGAATTTACTTTGTCTTGTGCTCAGAGACTCACACATAGATGAGTGCATATTCAACAGTGTTCCTGACACATTTTGACAGTTTGAGTTTCCAAGAGAGCAGTGAAAGAGAGACTCTGAGGTTCCCATGAAGAGAGAGGAAGCGATAACCTCGATTAGTTCTGCAGAAAACTTTCCGACAGCCCGAACTCACCACAAATCTGACAATAAAATTCCCACCACAGCTTCAGCTGCTTCTCACTGCAACAAATACTTCAACTTTTCATCTGTTCAGCAATTATTTTTAATTTTACTGCCGTACAGACAGCAGAAGTAACTTTATATTGTTCTGAATTTATTCAGCTTACTGTGAATTTACTGCTCCAGTTATACTTTAGAACACGACCCTCTGCTTAAGATAACATCCAAACTCCAAAAACAACAAAAATTCAAAGATTTGTTTTTGTAGGTAGGAGGATTTTGTCCACAAATGCATTGTTTCCTGATCCTTAACTTTGCTCAGCTTCTTGTAAGAGGCTGACGAATGTGTCAATCCTCCACCCTGATTGGATCTTAAATTTCTTTCACTAGTTGTTCAACAAAAAAAAATTCTAATTTTAAGTTATGGCTGGTTTGTTCACATTTGAAGTTGTTGCTTCCTTGCTCCCTGTGTATTCTTCAAGCATTTCTCTGATTTCCTCAGTTCAACTTCAGTTCTTTTCCTCTCCTCTCACAACTGCACCCTGCTTCTAATCAGACACCTGTTTAGAAGCTCCTTGTCCAGAGATCAACACTCAGTAAGTTATTTGTCAGAAACTGTTACCTGTGTTATGCCTTCTGAGGTTCCTGTAGTTCTTTCTTTTAGTTAGTTCCCTCCCCACCCCCCACCCCCCCACCACCTCCTCATGCATTTGGTTCCTGTGTTACATCATTCTGTGACACAAGTAGCATAAAAGGCACATTTTTTAGTTACACTGACAGTAATCCACAAAAATTATGCTGTATTCTGCTTCCCTGTTAGTACATTTCTCTCTTTTTTTACTGCATAGGTATCACACTTTTTGTTCAGCACTGGCATAACTTTTTTTTTTATCAAAGCACATTTGGTGCACACGCTAACATCTTTCTTAAAATCTACCTGTAGTTTTGACAAACAAAGTGACACAAAAATAATTAGGTAAATATTTCACATAGATTGAAGCCTGACATATTTCCTGCAGATATTATCAGCATTTGAAGAAAGCCTCGGTGGTTCCGCAGACATACTATAGTAGAAACTCAAACCACGCAAGCAAGACACATAGGACAGTTTTCAGCTCCAAACTACAATCTGCTGTGCAAAGCTATTTAAACTCTGTTTCATTTATATGCTTTGGCTTCAAAGACTCACTGTTTTCATTACATTTTTTATTTAGTGCATTTACATAGCACAAATTTAGCAAATTTTTATGTATAGTTTAGTTGTTTTTTCATTTCTTTGAAACCAATTAGACCAAAACACATAGTAAAATTCAAATGCAGAAGTGGAGGACAAATATCCGGTGAAAGACAAATAGAATTTCAAAACACTGACTAAGTAACAGGGAGAAAAAACATCAGTGAATACCTGACAGAGGGCCTGGTGCTTTGGGAACAAAATGCAAAAAACATGAGTATGGCTTGAGACATGGAACTGTGTGCAGAAGGGATTTGTGTCGCCAACGATCAAGACAGAAGAAAAAAAGAGAAATCTGAAAAATGCTCATTTGCTGCTTTTCATCAATTGTGATATTGTTGACAAATGTTTTGAGTGTCTAAAAGCAAAAATGAGCATGTGTACAAAAAAGAACACAAACAATTCTCCAAGTGCCACAACAAACTAAATAGGTATGCATTGTAATCCTGTAAGCATCTCCGAAGAAGTTCTCACATATTCAGAAAAATAAAAACATTAATTCCAAGCTTTATTTTTTTTAATCTTATTTAATCATATTGAAAAGTGTGGCATGCATTTACAACTTTACTTATTAGAGGACTTCTAAAAGTTTCACTTGATTTAATTCAGGTGTATCAATTTAAAGGATGTCCAGGTTAGTAAAAATGCATGAAAAATGTGCACCAAAAGTTTGGAAAATGTTAAATTGTTTCCTTTTTATTTCATAATTATGCCTGACTTCATGTTGAGTAGTGGTTTTCAGGAGTCTGTTTTATTGATTTCCTGTGGACTTTTCCATTCAAACAGCTGTGAAGAGATGCTGAGCCCTTATTTGGGATGACTCATCTGTGGGATGACTGCATCTCTAGCGTTGCAGCGTAGAGATGCAGTGCTCATCTCTGTGTTCAGCGACCCTTGACCGACTGACCTGAAGAATATTCTGCCCTCCACCGTCTGTCTCTCTCTGCACAGTGTGACACTCTGGCCCACTCTGCTCTGAATGACCTCTCCATGACATACACACTGAGTGTAGCTGACCACTCAGCGCACTCCCAGACGAGATACACACACACACAATCGTAGGAGCCGGGACATTCCTTTCCCCAGGTGGCAGAAAAGAAGCAGCCAGATCAATGTCTTAATGGGCTGCAAACCAGCAGCAGACAATTATTAACCCCTGATGGGTGTGAGGTCTTCCTCTACCAGGACAGGCTATTGAATGACCTATGTGTGGGGGTGTGTGTGTGTGTGTGTTTGTTGAGAAATGTATTTCTGTCATGTGGACCTGGTTAACTGCCATACCAAAGGTGTCCTACAGTGAGAAAACGGAACATTATATATTAGAAAAATATTCTCTAAATAACCATTTATAGATTTTTAAGCATCAAAACATGTTTTGATGCTTTATTTGATACATTTTATGCATTTACAGATGAATATGGAAAGATTGAAAAATGACGTTTGGACGACATCATTTCTACGCCCCCCCGTTTTCTTCACTTCACCATTATGACAGCTCTCTTAAGTTTAGCGCCCCTATCCTCTAACTCCCCATCTCTCTTTCGCCCCTAGGCCTCTACTTCAAATCCAGCATGTCCATGCGTGTGTGTGTTTGTGTGTGTGTGTGGAGGACTAGTGGTGGGAGGACAATAGGCAGTAAGGGGACTAACTGAATGGGACTATTGAGCCTGCTCAGCCAAACAGAAAATCATCTCCCATCTCACTTCAAACCCCACAGTTTCACTCTGTACAAGCGGGCCTTTATTCTCCATAATTACTCACTGATACACATGTACACACACTTTGGCACACACACACACATTTACATATATACAAATGCATATTGTTTGTTTGCTCATGTACCTTGATGTGTACATGTATGTTGCATGATAAACACCAATGTGTGTTAACTTAGACAGTTTGGAATTCTGTCTAAATTTATTCTTTCTGTAAGTAAAACAAAATGATTATATTAAAAAATGATAATTATGAATTTTAATAATTTATATGCTTCATACAAACATGTAGACAAACATGTTGGCAAAAAAAAAAAAGTCTTATTTTTTTCTGCTATATAGCAATATTTTATCCTTGAACCCGTCAGCCTGCATGTTAAAACCTCGCCTTAGCTACAATCACATGGAGCATAAAAGTAGGATGGGAAAAGATTCAGTCTAATCACTATAATCTCCAACCCCATATAAGCCTTATTTTCTCTGCTGTAATAAATAAATATTGCTGCAACATCTGTGTCACACTGTGTGTTAACAACCTAATTCACTGTAAGCCCCTTAACTAGAGGAATTATCAGAAACCACCTGTCAGACAGAGGCAGGAGGCCTTGACAGAGAAAGTGCTACTGAGGGGCATTTAAACCTTCTATATCACTCCTAGCATGAGGTTCTCACCCAAAGCATAAATAGCACAGCTTCACTGCATTTACACTTAAATATTAATGCTGAAAAAACAGAGATTTGATGTAGCTTCATTTTAAACTGGAAAGCATATATTATTCCTATGATAAAGTGATTACTTCAGATACATAAATGTCATCTATAACATGATATATGATGATTTTGACAGTAGGATTTCAACTTAGATAGTAAACATCACACGTCTATCTTTGTTATCTGACTTCCTCTTCGAATCAGTATTACTTCACAGACAGAGAGACTCTCCTGTAAGCAAGAGAAATGTGTAGGAGTGTCTGGCAGTCTACAGAAACAGGTGTGGGAGGGGGAGAGCAGAACGAATCTGCTACTCACAGCTGTAAAAAACACCGGTACCTCTGGGACTTTTTCTGGCTAATGAAAGGGGTTTTTTCATGTCTAGTTAAACCACTCACTATTCAGTGAGTGATCTATCTATCTATCTATCTATCTATCTATCTATCTATCTATCTATCTATCTATCTATCTATCTATCTATCTATCTATCTATCTATCTATCTATCTATCTATCTATCTATCTATCTATCTATCTATCTATCTATCTATCTATCTATCTATCTATCTATCTATCTATCTATTTGAGTGGTAATATCTATAAAATAAATCTCAAATTAAACAAAAAATCTAAGTTGTAACTAAAAAACATCAAAATAAAGATTATGCTTGACAAAGATAAAATAAATTTTTCTGATGTAAGTTGTACAAAATATAAACATCTAAATTTTTTTTTAAATTCTGTCAGTGTTTTTAAAAGCGGATGAGTTAGAAACTTTTTCAAGTTCATGTTTGTATGGACATGCTTTATCTACTAAATTTTAGGGCATAATGTGTTCATGCCTCATTTTTTGTTATAAATGACCAAATTTAATAGATGTTGCTGTTATACCAAATTTTGCAATGTCTCTATCTGTTAAATACATTTTTATCAAGAGATGATGTAATATAAACCATCCAGCATTGACATGGTTCTGGGATCAACACACATTTTGCACCAAAACACATTCATGTTTGGAAACAGAACCCATTTCTTCCCAAAAAGAAAGAATGTTACTGAGAAGACAGAAAATTACTATTGTTTTTAGAGTTATCAGTAATTGGATGTAATTTGATGTCACTCAGGGTAATAATGCGTCTGAGGTGGATTTAAACTCCATTCAATTTTAAGTCAAATGTTGGATCAACATATCACAAGTTTGCAAAACTACATCATCATATTGACTTCCTTGTTTTTAAAGACAAAAATGTTAGTGTGTCTGTGTGTGTGTGGGGGGGGGGGGTGTGTGTGTGTGTGTGTGTGAGTAGAAAAAGCAGAAAGAAAAAACTCAGATAACTGATCTCTTGTTATTCTGGAACTGATCAAATAGCGACAGTTTTGCTCATTAACACCTGCCTAATCAGGAAGACTGGAGGGTTTAATATGAAATTGTGATTTAAAAAAAAGGATGTCTTTTTCAACAATAGCCACATTTCCATTAACCATAAAAAACAAATCAGGTTGATCATCTACTCCAACACTAGGATAGATGAACAGAGGGAAACTCATAAGATCTCAGCTTATGCATCTGCACAGGCAGCAACATGAATAAAATATATTTTTAAAAATTATGGTCAAACTAAGAATTCAGACAAATATACATACGTTAGTGTTTTCAAAATTAGTTGCAACAAAGAGTGCAGGCATCAGGAGATGTGCTGAAGCCGCATGCATGCGTGTGACGGACTGGGGAATGCTAGGTTTGGAGGGGGTGGGTGCGCTGAAGCTCCATATGGGCACCGCCCTCCCCCAGCACTCCCCAGCCCCGAAAACAGGCAGATGTCAAATGGGACGTGCCTGCCTGATGGGGCACAGGGTCACACTGCACAGGGGCAAATAACAGAACAGGAGGGGCAGACAGAAAGAGGAGAAAATGCCTTCCTGCCAACAAACCCTCTCGCCCCCCCTAAATGCTCCCTCCCCCTAAATGCACCAAAAAAGATGCACACACATGCTGCCAGAGACAAAGCTGCTGGTGCGAAACATGCCAACACACAGGCTCTCTGCATAGCATTACATTTATTATTCTGGCAAATAATAATAAAAAATAGAACAAATTGATCAAATTTATTGCTGAGAAAAACGTAGAATGAATAAACAAAAAGAAAACAAAAATATATAAAATCAAAAAGCTAAAATAGGAATACATTTTAAATACAAAATACATTTCAACTCCTCTGTTGATAATGGAGGAACTGAAAAAAAAAATTGTTCTCTCGATGGTGTTTCTTTCAAGAGACACAATAAAAAATAATAATGAATAAAAAATATTTAGGTAATATTTGATCATGCAAACATCTTTTTATCATTTTATAAGTAAATAATCACGCGTTTGTTTCTAAAGCATTTTATTTACTTATTTACTTAAAGCTGTCACTTGTACTGATGTAAACATGAGGGATGCAAAACAAACTACATTGAAGGTATAGCTAGTTTTTCAAGCTGTAACAGCTGACGTAGCTCTAAATAATTATTTAGAATCAGTAAATATTTTTAAACCATCTGATTTTAAAAATTCTTACATATTTGGAGCTTTTTTATCAGTTACTACTGTCAAGTCCTAATTTTTTATATTCATATTTAATAGTTAAATATGCATAGCATTCACAGGAGTTTGTGAAAAAGCTACAACAGCCTATTACAGTAAACGATTGTAATAGGACAGAAAAATTATGGTGACATAACATCATAAACTACAAAATAAATTCACTTAAATTAATAATATAAATGTGATCATATGAAAAAGCATATAATTTGTCTTTGTATGCAACATCTCTCACTCTTAAATTATCTTTAGAGAATTTCTAACTATGAGTCAACTTAGACGATAACTTACTATATTTTTGTTGTTTTACATGAGATGGAAATATATCACGTTTGTCTGTTTGCTTGTCTTATTGATGTAATCATGATGGACGAGCAATATAAAGTATATTACTTCTTGCATTTATGAGACTTTTTTCAACTAAGAAAATACATTTTTCAGTCACACCTGAAAACGCCAAACTGCAGCCTACACGAAATGAGCACCGAGCCCAATTAACACCTCCATAAAACAGTTTCACTGAGGACGAAGTTCATCACAGAGCTGTTGTGCTTGTTTTAGTTAACTGTGGTGAATGAAAGGGAAAGTGGTTGTACTTGATTATAAATTGCACAGTGATTGCTGAGCGTGCAAGGTGGCAAGCATGCCTCTAATGCGACTGGGTCTCTTTGAAGGGAGATGCAGCAGAGACAGGTGTCTGTTCTGTTGTGTGTGGGTGTGGAGGTATGGGCTTCAGACATAAACAAAGCAGGCAAATGGACACACACACACACACACAAACACAGAGGCAGATCTCGGAGCTCTGAATGACTACGCCCGCAGGGCAGGAGTAAAGTTACTTTACATACTGCACTTACAGCTCCCTTTACCACTGGGGTATAAAATGGATTTGAATGAGAAAGAGGAGAACAGAGAGGGAGGAGAGTGAGAAGAACAGAGGGGAGGAATAGGGTGGGGTGAGGACTCCCTTTTGTGTAACAGGAGGTCTGCTGCTGCCCTGGCATGGCTATGGAGATGGAGGAGCGGGGGTCACTCTCCCTGCTCTTCCCTCCCTCTGTCCTTTGACTATAGGCTGGCTGCTCCATCTCTCCTCCTCGTCCTTTCCTCCCCATTAGCATAGCAGCTGCCTGATACGGGGCGTAGGGTGGAGAATGGCCAGGTTGCTGTGTGCATATGTGTGTGAGAGTGTTTTTCTGCATAGGGGAGGGATGTTTCAGAGGGAAGGGGGGTGAATAAGAGGGGCGGGGGTGGTCCAGTCAATGGCGGTCCGTCTGGCTGGTGAATAGCAGCTAAAGCAGGCCCCTGGAAGATAGACAAAAGAGCCAGGAGGGGAGGGGATGGAGTCGGGATGTGTGTGAGGGAGATGGAGGGGTGGAAGAATAAGGCAGTGAATGGAGCGCCTTGTCACTGGAGCAATGGAAAGAAGCACAGAATGAACTGGAAGAATGAAAGAAGAGTTCAAAAGGGAGCGGAGGGCAAGGAAAAGACCAGCCCGACCACCTGTCTCTCTGTCTCTCTCTCTATCCATTTCTTTTACTCCCTTTCTTACTCACAGGCAAACTTCAGGGAGGGGGCGGGACGGTGGCGCGCTGGTTGTGGTTAGCGACAGACATGTTTTTGTTTTCAGGGAGAAAGTGTGGTATCAGCAGAATTTAAAGTTCACTGTCAATCTGCCTGCATCAGTCTGTGCAGGTTTATATGCGTTTGGACCGAGGCTGGAGGCCTTTGACTTCACCGTCTGAGTCATGAACAAATAAACTCAAATGAGTAAAAGACTGGGTAGCGTAAGCTTGCTTCTGACAATGCATGCATAAAAAGTGAAAATAGGACCATGGAACTAAGCAAAATCACTTCGCTCTGTAAACTTTATGAGGGAATAAATAAACTTAAGTCCATAGTGAATCACTCTGCTTCCTGGCAGTTTGAGTGAATGCAACAATTCTCACAAGTTAATCCTTTAATTTTGGACTTTATAAGGGTGGGTGAGTGCTTTGGTTAGCCAGTGTGACTGTGACTGGTTGCACCCTGACTAAAACAAACAAGAAACAAAAATCACTGAGCAAAACATTGAGATAATTCTGTTTGCTGTAATGTCAAATTAAATGTCACAAGATCCGATATGGCTTTGTGCTTCCTAGAGCTTTGTAAAATTACCACTATTTCAAATTATGAACTGTCTCTAACTATAAGAAAACAAACAATCTGTGCCTTTCATTATAGCCTAAACAGAAAAAAAAGAAAAATAAATTTTGGCATCAAATAAATACATATTCTAAGCTCACCTGAGTGAGTTTATGTGTTTCACACCATAACGTGGATCTCCTACAAGTGACAAGTTTGTTATTGTCGGTGCTCTTTGGTCAGTAATGTGTCTCTTCTAGCCTGTGTTCACTCTCCATGGTAACCAAATGTTGCACTCCCAGGGTTGGCTCAGAGATGCATTACAGCATCAGAATAATGGGGGTTGGGATTGTTTTATTTTTGCAGCAGAACCACCTGTTAATTACATGGTAGGTTGTCAGTTGCCAACACATTGAGCACCTCCAGCTGGATTCAGAATAATCCTTAGACTTTGCCAACTTGAGACGAGAGGCGCTCTACCTCCTATTGTGAACCTCGCTTAGCTGTAAACCTGACAGAATGCTATAAAACTGATTAATATGTCACAACTTTAAAGAAGTTTTAAAAAATGCATTGTTTTAAAAATCTGCTAAAGTGGTGTTCATTTTTTGTATTCAGGTCCCTTTACTCTGATCTAGTCCAGACAATTGCTTTTAGAAGTCAGTCGTGTCTCTTTGTCTGGGAACTGGAGTTGTTACTGTTTTTGTCTCGTCTCTGTCTCAAACGTGCTCAGTCTGCCTGAGGCTAATGCAAATCAGCTAAATATTAGCTGAACTCACTTTTCAGAATTATCTGTTTAACTTGTCACCAGCTTTTTTAGATTTGAAATAATGAGTAATTTGAAATAGTGGCAACTGGTGGGACACACCAACTCTACCAGTTTGTCTGGAGTCCTGCTGTAGGTTAGCATGTCACTGAGCTGTCAGGGGCAGTTGTTATTTTAACATTTCCAGCAACACAATATTATTATGATTATGGCAGGGCTTCAGATTGGTTTGGTCTTGGCCTCACTAGCCTCAAAATCTTGGAAAGGAAATGATGCCGCGGGACTGTTTCATGAGTTGTGTTCCACCTCCTAGCTCCAGTAAACTAACAAGTAATGTTGCAACCCATTTTGATATTTTGGACAATTTTTTCGCTCCTTTCTATGTGGGAACAGTTTACAAGTGGCCTCCCATAAAGCAACGTCCATAAGGGTTTGGACAACCTAGTTTGGTGCAAAGACACTTGACTGGGCTGCACAAAGTTCTGACTTCAGCCTGATTAAGCACATTTCAGACTAAGAGGTGGAGACAGCCTTTCTCATCCAACATCAATGTTTGACCTCACAAATGCTGTACTTGAAGAATACAGAAAAAGTCTACAGTCTTGATGGAGCTGATTTAGCTGCAAAGGCTGGGCCAGTACTCTATTAAAGCCTTTGTATTAAAAATGGGATGTGATTAAAATTCACATGAGTGTAAAGGCACGGTATTCAATATTTATAGTAATATAGTGTGGCTTAAAAAAAAGGACAACATGGAGTCAAAAGCCCATATTTTAGCTTTTATCTCTCTCCTGCAGCTGCACCGATGATGAATGATCGACATATTAATGGTCCTGCAGGCCCCTCAATCTGTGTGACAGGTTTTCTGGTCGGTTAGAAGGCAGGCGGATGACGGGAACTGGAAACTCAAATTTTATTTAAAATCGTGTCAACAGTGCGAGGAGTCTCACCCTTGGATGTGCATGAAAACTAACAGAGAGTGACGGAGGGAAATCAACCGAGAAGGTGCGTGCTCAATTACTCAGGAAATGAAAGTGATGTCACCTGTGCAGGTGAGTCATCAGTGTGCAGGAGATTTAATCCTTCAAGTCGCAAAGTTTTAACCAGCCGCGGGTTTGGAGCCTGTTGAACCTTTAAATTGACGTTAAGTTAAAATATATATTTTAACAGCTTATCAATTTGCGGACAATTTATAAAATTTTAGCAGTAAGTGCATGATTTAATACAGCACTGCCTGAACGTTGTAAACACATCCATGCTTAAATGAAAATAGTGTTCCTCTTTTTGTGGTTTTCATTGCTCCACATTCTTCCTCTTCTGTGTGCCTATCACACCTCCTTTAAAGAAGTCGTCCGTTGCACACGATGGCTCAATCAGACTGCAATCAAGTGAAAACCAGTGGACTTAGGAGGAAGTTATAAACGCACAATCAAGGCTCCTACCGCTGGACACATGTCGAGCAGGGTGCCGTTATGAAATGGCGAATTTGTTGCAAAACCAGTTTAGCTTGCATTTTACACGAATCACAATATGTTCAGTTAATCTCATGTGTTGCAGGCCTTTCAAATAAGGGGGTGTGAGCATGGTTATGAATATTTTATGAGTCTCTGAACAATGGCCTTTTTGAATGGAGCTGGAAGATAATCGGACAGATGCACTTGATTGCAGCTGCTGCAACACAAACCCACTGAAAACATTTCACTGTGCTGCTACTGTTGAAGACACGGCATGCATCTGCATTTGCCAGATTGGATTGGTTACTCTTGTGAAATTGATTTTGTCGCTGCTCACTTATTTATTTATTTTTTTCTGGAACAGATGCATTTCCCTGAACAAATTACAAGCTTATTTTTTTTCTCTTCCCCCAACCACCTTCCTCTCCAAAAAAACATGCTCTGTGTTGCCTGGCTCAGTGACACAGGCCTCACCACTCAAAGCCAAGACTAAGATGTGTGAGGAAAGCCAAGGCACATGAAGAACCTATTAGGGGGCCTAGCAGCCAGCAGCAACCCTGGGAGGCCAGCCAACTGAGTGTGTGAACAATGGGAACCCAGCTCAACAAAAACATCCTGCAGAAGTGAGGGAGGGAGGGAGAGGCAGGCCAGATAACCCGACTTGGCTGCAACGGTATCAAAACACATAAGGGTTGGTTTTTAAAGGAGCGAACTTGCCTTCTGTTTGTATCTGACAGAGAAAATGCATCAGGTCAGTGCACTGGAAATCTTTGAGTTGAGGTTAAGAGCAGTTCAGCTGCAGCTCAGCCGAGAGGGTTCAACAGCTGCTTCAACCGATACCACACTCTTTTTACGTGTCAGAGAAACCAGAAGAAAGAAAAACGGTATTCCTTTTGACTGAAAACTCCCTAAAAACCACAACCATCCTTTCCATCTCAGTTGCAACGTGTTTTTTCTTCTTTCTTTTTTTTTTTAAACCAACGCAGCCAACACCCAGCAAGTGTCGCAAGAGAACACCTCAATCATGTGAAATCTTTTGCTGCTTTTCCCACGACCTATTTATGTAGCGATACAATATCACATGCAGCACAGGATACAAACCTGACTCAAATAAACACTTAATTTCAAAATATGCAACTGATGAGACTCGTGAATAAAAATAGCTATGGTAATATCCTAAAAGAAACCTAACATTCCCAGCACGTAGATTAGAAACTAAGACGGAAATCTTAACTAAACATGACGGCTGGTGTTTCCTAATCCTTACACTCACAAACTGTACAACCGTGTTGTAACTTTATCTTAGCCAGGATCCAGCTGTTCTGCAAAGGGTTCAGAGAGTTAATGGAGAACATTGCAGAATAAACAATGTCGTGAAGACCAACGAACACACCAGACAGATCCGGGACAAAGCTGTGCAGAAGTTTAAAGCAGGGTTAGGTGTGAAACAACAAGCTCTGAACATCTCACTACGTTCAGTTTATCATGCAATGAAAGAAGAAAATATGTCACATGTCTAAACCAAACATGAATGTCCACTTAGCTGACAGATAGGAGAGCTTTCATATAGTACCGGCCTGCGGTGACTCTAGAGAAGGGGCAAAGACCCACAGTTCAGGTGGGGAAAATCAGTTGAAAGGACAACCATTAGTTATTCATGTCACATTTTCAAAAAACAAAGCAGTCAGAAGTTCACTCTGCAGGGTCAGGGTAAACATGTGGAGAAATGTGCTCTATTCAGACGAGACCAAAAATAAACTTTCTGCTCAACATGTGAAACACTTTGTGTGGGAAAACTAACACTCCATATCACTCTGAAGACAATGATGGGGATGCTTTTTTTAACTAGAGAACAGTGTAGGAAGAAAACCTGTAAGAGACTGCAGAGAAATTAAGTCTGGTGTAGAGTCACCTTCCAGCAGGACAGTGGCATCATCCATACAGCCAGAGATACAATGGGTATGAAAGTTACTGTCCAGTCAGTTACTGTACAGTGAGTTTGAGCTATTTACATTTTAAGTCACGTTTACTTTTCCTTCCGCTTTTTAAATTATGCTTTAACCCTGTAGGACTAAAGCATAAAGTGTCAATGAAATATGTTGATGTTTGTGGGTAACAAGTTGGAAGTGTTATGAATACTTTTGCAGTCTCTTTTTTTCTAATGTTTGAACTGAAAGTTATTGCAAGATTTTAACAAGACATTCTATAAGTTGCAAGCAGAACCAAAACAAAATGAGGTGAAAAGAGTGATGTGTTTTAAACAAATTATGTGACGAAAGTGAGTTTTGTATTTTCTATCACAAGTTTGGACTTTTGTTGACACAAAAATAATCTGAAAAGCAACGCATTGAAGACCAAAGAAAGGTCAGAACAGCTGAATTAGAGTAAACATTGCACAAGGGAAGAGTGTTTTGGAAATTTTGCGTGTGTGAGGGTGCGTGTGCGCGCGTGTGTGTGTGTGGGTCTTCGTTGGTAACATAAAACCAACTCTCCCACAACACACACAGGGGAGGGGACCCTACTTTAAAACCGAGCCTACCCACAATGCACCAGGCTCCTTTATCCCGGCAGTGAAAGGATGAGGCCATGATGAATGACAAAAGGGGAGAACTGGGATCTGGGCTGTGCCCGACTTGGAAGCCTCGGAGGTGGGAGGTGCGTTTTCTAAACCAATTCCTTCCGTGAACAAAATCCAGCAGGACGAAGAGGAAGAAATTCATCCATACAAAAGATGCTTTTTTTTCTTTTTTTTTTTAGTTTAATGATTTCTTTACTGGCTTGTACACAAACGTACAAAAATAATACAGCACTCATCTCAATGTGACGTCACGTCACCATCATCACAGTGTTACAAATGTTCAAAAAGAAAAGTATACAAAAAAATAATAAAACAGACAAGATGGAACATCTGCATCACTCATTAAAGATTCATCTGTTTCCTTTTGCTTGAAATGAAGCAAGACCAGAAACACATGCTGACTGACCAAAAAAAAAATATATATATCTGCACTTACTCACTCTTTCTTTTTTTAAATTTTTCTTCTCCGTTTTTTCTAGAAAAAAAATATCATCTCACTCATGTACACCATTCCGACAGCTGGCTCCGCGCGTCATAAATGTTATGACTCGGTGAGCCATATAACCACACAAGCGTGCAATTTTTAACCACATTACAATGATCTTACCATCAAATGTATTATTCCCCCTTTTAAAACGACACAACAGGAAGACAGCACTTCAGAAAAGAAAGTGCCCCAAGATATCATCCTCATCATCAGCATTGATATATATATCCATATGTATATATACATACACCCAATCACAGAGATACACACATCTTTGTTGAAAAACATGTTTTTTTTCCACAAAGTAAAACATACATTAGGACATTATCACCTGGAGCGTATACATATACAATAGTATTTTGTTGTGTTTGTTTTTTTTTTCTCTTCAGAAAAAAATTAAATGTTGACACATAAAAGCCAACTTTTCAACAACAGTCATCAGTGCAATATTTTTTTTTTTTAACAAAAAAAAAAAGAGAAAGATCAAGTTTAAACACAAGCGATGCATATTTTATTTGTTGCCTGATGTGAATCTATACCTTGTCGTAGTGGAGCTTTATTATAGGATTCCGGATGATTATTCCAGGGAAGTTTCTCAGTCCGGCTGATGACTGTTTAAAAGCCAGTCACACGGGCCCCCATGAGAAGCAAACACAAACACATGTCAGGCTCACGTGGAAATAGAAGACACTTTCTTTTATTAAAAAAAAAAAAAAAAGCTTCTCATGAGTTGGACCAGTGTTGCTGTGAAGCAGTAGGCTTTAAAAAAATAATCCTCAATTAGAAAAGACACAAAACAAGCAGCATTGTTAAAAAAAATAAAAGAAAGAAAAAAAGAAACAGTTAGGGTGTCATGACTTTCAAAATGTAGCAGGCAAGCTTACAAAATCCAATTTTCCTTTTTTATTTTTTGTGTGACATCCTGCAATCGTCATGCTTAGTTTTTTTCATAAAGTCTTCATCATCCATCAGTAAGAAGAATCCTGCTCAGTAGTAGAAAATATTCCAAAGCCTTTTGAAGTTACCCCGTTTGAACAGTAGGGGTGCGCAAGGCTCTGTATTTTTGTGCAATAAAACTCCCTGCATTTATAAGTCATGCTATACAATGAAAAAAAATAAAATAAAACAGGCTGATGAAGACACAGAGAGAGGAAGAAAGAGTAAAGTGGAGTTTAAGGGGAGGGAGGGATTCATGCTTTAGTCAGCACTGGTTTGGTTGTAGTGTAACATAAACTGTCCTGACTGAGGAATGCATTGCATCTTCTGCACCGAAGTCCATCTTCTCTGTTAAGGTTACATAGCAGACAGATACTGGCATGATTGGCAGGGCAAGCTGGGAGAAGGTGGAACAGCTTGAGAATACTTTACAGTCGAGGTAGCTGGGAAAAGGGCAACCAAACGAAAGAAAAATACATAAAAAAGAAAAGAAAAGCCAGTTTAATTGAAAGTCCTCTTGAGGGTCAACAGGCTAAAGCTGTGTGGGTCATCTAAGGAAGAGGGGGGTTGCAGGTTTGCACCCAAAAAAATTAAAAAATTAAAAAGAAGAGTCTGAAGCAGCTTGAGTCACCCACTAAACTCTGACTCTACAGGTGTTTTTCTTTTAAAAAGTAGAACCACAACATATTCAAAAATGCATCTTTTCAATGTACCTTCATAAATATAAAAGAAAAAAAAACAATAAAATCAGCCTGCTTTCACAGTGATGACTAGGATGTTAACAGAATACTGAAAGGAGATTATAAAGTGAAATCCAAATTTTCCTTTTTTTTTTTTCTTTAACGACATACAAAGCGAAAGCAGCGGTTCTTAATACGATGACCACCAGGGCAGAGTGGTCGCACTGGCCTGAAACGTTGGGACACCAGCAATGGCAAAATGTGTGTTTGCAGAGCCCATTCAGCTACTGTCAAAAAGGTAAAGCTATGGTGTACAGTACTTCACAACAACGATGGAGTCACTCACAGGGTTCCTACGCCGTATGAAAAAATTAAATAAATTCTGTTAAAACGTTTCCGTCTCAGCTTTATTCACTGTCCTGTTGTCTAAATGCTGCATCCATCCATGCTTGGAATCTGTGATTTTTGCAGGTTTTCTTTTCCAAAGCTTGACCTTAATAAAATAAAATGTCTGAAGTAAGTAGGTAGCGAACTTTGCAAAATGAGAACTCTGTTGATGTAAGTCCAGAAACATGTGGCGTTGTGACAAGAAGAATGAGTAGGAACCCTGAATACATAAGATATACAGTTGTAGCTGTATAAAATGATCCTCATTTTGAGTTTATAATATGAATTAATTTAGGGAAAAAAAGAGAGATCTCAGGAAACCAACAGAGGGCTTCTCTTCTGGTTCATGTGTCTTCCCTTTCAGATATTCCAGCATGCAGCCGAGCAGCATCAAGTGCCGTGTTTCACATAAAAATAACTTACAAAAAAAGTGGGGTTTTTTACAGGACAATGAGGAGCAACAGGTCAAATCTGCACTCCCACAAAGAAACGATTCACTTTGAATGAAAAAACTGGGCCATCTGCACTCCACTGTCCACACACACACACACACACAGACACGGTGTGACAGTTTCTTCTATAATGACACGATGTTGTATGAACATTCAAGACGAAAGCTTTAAGTACCAACAGACTCACCGGAGTGAGGTGCTTTATGTGAGTCAGAACCGGCCCAAGGAACAAGTGAAAAAGAGCACTGCTTAGGGCCACAAAACAATCAGAAGGGGGGCCATTTTTTGGGAAGTATTTAGATCTCAAAATGACAGATTTATATAATGAAATTAACTTGGTTTTATAGTTGATTAGATTGTTTCAGGAAAGTTCATTTTAAAAGAATAAAAATTACTATAAAACCTTTTTTAAAGACTTAAGAACAGCAAATGGACAAGCAGTAAATAATTAGAGTTAAATGTTTTGCGTTTGTTATTTCTGAGCTTAAATTATTATTTTTTGCACACTGTAACTGGATTCGAATAAGTCTAGTTTATTTATCTTTTGTGGCCTGGGAAAAAGTTGCAAATATTAAACCATAAAGTCCTGAAAAACACAGCCAGCTTAAATATTACAAGAAGATTGAATACTTGCATTTAGCTCGTCTGCATCGGTTTGGCTTTAGGTCTAGAAACATCCCAGTGCAACCAGGCACATCTTAAACCTGTGATTTAACTCTGCCAATGGTCGGTGGTGATTAACTGAAAAAGGTATGTGGCCCCCCACATCAAATTCTGCTAAAGGCCCCTCACAACCTCGGGCCGGCTCTGGTCTGAGTGAACCATGCGGTGCGCACAGATGGCCCTGCTTGGTTTACAGAGAGGGGATATTTTTGCGCAGTTTTATTTCTTTTCCATATATTTTGGCACAAATATGTAAATAATGTCAGCTATGTTTTGAAAAGAGCATGTTTTCTCCGTGCGTTGCAGTTTTAAGATTGAATTAGTTGCTGATGTGTTTTGCTCTTTTTTTTTTCTTTTTTTAATGTTCTACTTTTTACCTGACAGCAGAGACAGATCACCGGGCCCCAGAGGAATACTTGGCCTTGGTGATGAGGTATAGCACAATGTCCTGGTGGCCCCCGAAGGCGGCAATATGTAAAGCGCTCCACCCTTCCCTGTTAGCCAGTCGGATGTCTGCGCCGAACTTCACCAGCAGCTTCACCAGCTCCAGGTTGCCGTCGATGACGGACTGGTGGAGCGCTGTCTGTCCCTCCGGCCCGAAGGAGTTGACGTTGAACTCGCAGTTTGTCATGTTCTGCAGCAGCGAGTGCAACTCCTTGGTGTTGCCCTTCTTCACTGCCTCCTGGAAGACCCTCTGCGGTGCGGAGCAAGTCGACACATCCGCCTGGCTCATGGTGGCAACTCGCTGAAGTTTGAGGGGGAACGAGAAGTAATCCTGCCTCGGCTCTAAAGCTGTGTCTCTGGTCTGGTAACAGTGCCACAGTTATGCTGGATTACACCCAGTTTTAAGGCACTTTAACGGTGGAAGATCACTGGATATATCCCAAAAACGGACAAGAGGGAAAACGGCACACCTGGTGTGCAAAAACGTTAATATTCGAGAAATCCTAAATCCCCTAAAACATAAAAGTGTCAAGGAGCGCTCCAGGGGTCTCTGGATGTAATTTTCCTTCTCTAGTAGCAGCAGCAGCAGCAGCAGGTAGCCTGGACAGGGAGATGAAGAAGAGCCACCTCCGATTTCACTGGGGAGACTGGAAGTATGACCGCAATCACCAAAGGGCAGCCTCCTCGTTGTTGGGTCCCAGTCGGCTTTCCTCCACCGGTCCAACCAGCTTCCTGGCTATATGCGGCTGCTCACGTGGCCATGCAGACGTCTGAGAGAGACAAATGTAATTTTCAAAAAAGAAAAATCACAAAAGATGTCCGCATGTATCCAAATTCCTTACACACATTCCGCCACATCCAAGAATGAGACAGCGCGACAGAGGAAAGGAGAGCTCTGTGCGCACACGTTTACGCACGGATCTCCCGGGCTTGCGTCCCGCAGCCAAACTGCAATCCGCTGACTTACCTGCGTCAGATGGACGGGTCCGTGTTGTGGCGACAGATAAACCACTTTTGCGGGGCCCCGGGATGTGTGCGTTCCTCCTCCTCGCGGTCCTTGTGAGTCTCTGCCCTGCGCCGTGCTCCGGGGGAATAGTTTTACGCGTCCTTTATTTGCATGACAATGCCTTCCCGAAGAATCAACTGCGGAGGAATGGGCGGAGAAGCACGGAGGTTATAGGCTGCCGGCTGGGTGAGAGGGAGGGATCAGAGCCTTGCCTGTGTGTCTGTGGGGTGGGCGGCGTGGTTTTCAGGGAGAGAGAAAGAGAGAGAGAGACAGTGAGAGAGAGAAAGAGAGAGAGAGGGGGAGAGCGAGAGAGTTGCTGGTGGTGGGGGGTTGGAGGTCCAAATAATGTTGCCACAGAATGTTTCTGTTTTGAGCTCTATATCTGATATCCTGCTTGCCAGGCAGTGGAGCGAATTGAAAGGAGTGTCGCAATGAGAACCGATGAGGTATTATGGTCAGCATGCAGGGCCCGATCAAATGTATAGGGGTCCTAAGGCTGGATACCACAGTTGAACTTATTTCTCCTTTTAATCATCCGTACTTGAACGTCTCATTGTATGATAAATTTAAGCCACAGCACTATGGTTTCTTGGTCTCCAGTACATGTTTCCATTTACTGGAAACATGTACAATGTGACGTGTTTCCTTTAAAACAGAATTATTATCGCTATTGCTAAACTAAGGCAACACATTGGTTATGATTGCAAATCAGTCCAACACATGACAGCTATTTATTTTCTGATAATAATACATATATTAGAACCACAAAATACAGAACACCTCCTAAATTTAGAGGTTCAGTGGGTCTCAACCTTTTTGTGATTTAGTATTTTTGCAAATTCCCCTATTCCTATTTTTTTTTTCTTTCTTTTTTTATGGAACTAAACACAAAAATTAGCTGGAGAAAAGTTGCCCACAAAGCTACAAGTGTTTTGATCTATGCAATCAAAGCTAAGCCAAAATGTTTTTGTCTCTATACATACCATAAATAATGACATGTTGGCTGCCTCTTTTTTTTTCCATTAGTAGTCATGTTGGTGACTGAATGTTTCTATAAGCTGACTAATTTCTATAACGGCTAATGATCATGTGATACTTAATGTCTGAGTTGTGTTCATGGTAATTATTTTGAACTTTTTTATGCTTTATCTTGTAGGTAGTGTAAAATGCTCTCCAGGCTAAATCGGGTGGACAGAGCATTTTGAATGAATATGATGGTGACACACACATGTGGGTCTGGTTAGTTTTGATCTCACTTCTTTTTAAAATATTTATTTATTAAAATGTTTATGTTATTTTTCCTGTTTTTCCTCCAAACATTCTTCTGTTGGTTTATGTGGTTTTTCCTCCGTCCAAAGGCCACAAGAAGAATCCAAAGCAGCTCATGTTAAGCTGTGGACCATGTTGTCAGATGTGTGCAGGTATCTGGTTATTCTAATGATCCTATTTCTTGTGTAGAAGCACTTTCTGATTGGCTTAGTTTGCTAAGCTGTGCTATATATTGTTAATAATTGTTATTATTCGTCTTCTTAGCATTTTGTAGAAGATGGGAGCCAGTGTTGAAGCCTTCCTCCTTGGTGTGGAACCAGGACAGCCCTTCTTCCTGCGTTTGTGAAAACAAGCAGCACCAAAGACAGTTCACCATCAGTGATCACAAGACCATCCATGGCACACAAGACCATCCATGAGAACTTTTGATGAACTTTCAAATCACCCTGCATCTTCAGTGCAAAGTATCACGAATTCCTCTACAACTTCTGTACTTTAATCCAACCTACAGTTTTTAACATTGATGTGGCTTTTGCACAACTAGGCAGCTACAGGCGCCAGTATTTTACCATTCTTTCACTGTACTTGCTTTAACAGTAATCAAATGTCAGAATTATATACGGTATAGCTACTGTGCATTTACAGTCAAATACTGGGGTCTGCAGCTGCCAGTATTTGACTGTAAATTTACAGGATTATTTCTTAGAGTGCAGCACAACTATGCTTCATCCCATTTAATCTGTCACTTTGGGTCGCACTTTATTTGAAGCAGTTTTCAAAGTGAAACTTAGTTCCTATGTCTATCATGATTATTTCCTGTCCCTGATACTGCCATCACCCTGTTGCATCCTGAGAACGGTGTGCTCAAATGCAACACAATAAGGCTTGTGACAAAGTATAAACGAAAGTTTCTTATCACTTCCTTTGCTTTATTCTTGCTGTTTTATCAATATGACCAGATTTGTGTAGTGTACAACAGCTGTACGCACCTAAACCGAGGCTCTCTTGACTATTATATCATTTCCATTTTCAGTTGGCTTATAGCGCTCAATGAGATGTTAGTAATTTTGCATATTATTTCAGAACCAAAACTTGCTTTGGACAGCCTGTTTGCTATATTCGTTGATCGTTATGACTCTGTATTTTAATGTTAAAAGCTTCTACTTACTCACCAGTAGATTTATGAATGAACGTTTCATTTAGGGACATGAGAGTTAAGAATCAAAATTGCAAAAATAATTTTCAAAAATGTATAATTTTATTTCCCCTTCCAAATAACGCATTATATTTTTGTAAGTGTAAGTGTAATGCGAGAAATAAGGGGATGACCAGGGTCTAAACTGTAGGCACAGACGTTTGGATTTACCAGCTTGTATGGGCAGAAATGACCTTTAGTAACCAAAAGGTATAAATAGCAGTCAAATGAGCCCCAAACGGGCCCGGACTCCCGTGTACAAACACCTCCGATGAGGAGATTATAGGTGGCTGTTTAAATCATAAACGGCGGATATAGTCCAGTTGTTTTTAAAGCGACTAGACTGTGGGACTTCAAATAACAAAAGCCCTGCGCTACTTCCTTTTTGCAAGTGAAAAGAGGTGACGCTGTGCGCAGATTGACACGCCGCTCAGCTGCCCCCGCCACCGTGGGAACCGGGCGCCTGTGTGTGTCTGCGTGTGTGTGTGAGAAGAGAGAGAGGCGAGGGGAGTGGGGGAGGAAAGGGGAGTGAGGTGGGGACAGACGCAAACACGGTGAGACAGAGAGAATACGTGTTAAAGTCGCCGAGAAGCAAGCAGTAAGAGAAACCGCTAAGAAGGAACAACCTCAGTCAGAAAGCTCCGTTTGGCGGCGCCGGAATTGATCTCATCTGTGTAACACTTTCTGAGCAGCTCGCTGCTCTAATGGTTTCACACTGTCCTAATTTTCCCACACCCTGAACTATACCTTTTGGCGCACATTTTGACTTGTAATGTGCGCGTATGAGAGAGCCCACGGATGAAGAAGCCGCGCATACAGATTTCAATACGGGGCGGCGCTCTTTATATGACTGCAGACATGAGCTAAGATGACAAGTGTCTATTAAAACTAGAGGAAGCTGACGGCGATCAGTTCATTTTTGGCCATAACAAAAACTCTGCGTCTTCAAAGATTAAAACTTAACCACACTGTAGATAAGCTAACTTGATTAACCACTTCACTTCACGGCACTTGCACCGCTGCCATTTATTTGTGTATCATTTTGATAACAAAAAGAGGAAAAAGAACACCAAGGCACATATTTTTTGTGAATAACTCAGTTTTTTACATGCTACCTGTGAAGGCAATGACTGGAGCCATTGTTAACCTGTGGTCTCTGTCGTATGGACCCATTTCTCAGCCACTCTCCCCACACAGATTTTGCTCAAGCTGGATGGGTCCCAAGTGAATCTGTGCCAATATCCTTCATGTTTGCAGCTCACTGGGTTTACCACGTATCAGCAAATTTAACAATACCTTATAAATGTATTTGCTGTGTCTCACAAACTAAAATAAGCTTAAATTCAGCAACACATCTGGGACCCATATGTTTCCTACTTTTAGTCCAAAGGGTTTGCTTTGTTTGTTTTTTCCACATCAACCAAGTAAATATAACATGGGAATTTATATAACCTGTGGAAAATCCCATATGGACCCCAAAAGGATGTTGCTTGCTGAAGATTAGTTCACTCAGCATAGCCTCTACAGTCTAAAAGGGCCCCTCTCTTTGCCTTGAGTTTTTAAAATCAAATCTATAATCAACATAGGAAGATTATGTAACATTTGGATAATCATATGGGGCCTATTTCTCTACCCATGTGGCCAAGAATGTTAGCCCCTTATGTTGGCTGTGATTGGTTTGACATGAACTGATTTTCTTCCAAATGCATTTTGTTTCAGTTGAACACATTTTCATATGACTTGTGCTGTTTAGGCTTAAAAGTTATTCAGATTGCACAAATTCAAATGTTATTAAGATTTAGATCTGTGTGTAAATATAAGACTTTAGGGTATTTGCTGTTTTACCAACTGATGTCTAATAACTTGACACAGATCTCCACCAACATCATGACAGTCTGGAAATCAAAATACACTAACAAAGAATCCAGAATGTGCTGCAGTTTCTGATTTTGGAAAACATAATCTAAGAACTTCTGTGATGCAAGTCAGGGCAGTCTTGTGATTGGTCCCCAAACTGACTCCGCAGCAGCATGACCATCACAAACATAGAACAGATGGCTCTCAACACCTCCCACCCCCACTTTTTGGATCACATAAATGGACAGAAACAGCAGAGAAAGAAGTGTGGGGAGCTCTCCAGGGTTCCTGGATCAAAATATCAAATGAATCCCTTTAAAATTACATGTGAACTTTGAAAGGTTTGTGCCGGTTCTAAAAGAAAAACACACTTCACATAAGATCGGGAACCCATTAAAACCTTTTAATTTCTCAGCGCAAAAAAATTGTGTAAGACCTTTGTGCAGTTTGTGTTTTGTGTCCTTTTTTCCCCTTGGTCTTTGCAGAACACTTTCTAAAAAACCAGGAACATCTGCTGGCCATCACAGCTTTAGTTGGAGCCAGTTTAAATACTTGGAAAGCTTGTGCACAAGCTGAAGGTGCCAAAAGTTTCTCTTCTGGATGAATTTCTCCCCCAAATACAGCTTCACCCCAATCTGTTTTTCCAAACTTCACACCTTCTGTTAATATCACACATACTTTGATGGGAAAAAAAAATCTTTTTTAATATCAAATGCATGCGTTACGCGTGCGTAAATGCGCATAATTATAGGAGTGAAAAAAATTCAAGGAATGTAAACCGGTGGCATCTATAGCTGAGTAGCTGTAGATATAGATGCATTTTTTTATTAGCAAAATGCATGTTTGTTTATAGAGTCATAAGTTCAAGATTGCGAATGGGGCGTCGGACAAATCGAAGCAACTCCGTGCTCTGATTCGAGATCTGGCGCTTGGGGCCGAAGGGACAGGGGCCAGACAAGACAGGAGGAGCCTACCCGTCCCCTGTCCTCCCGGAATGCATGTTGCTAAAAAGTAAAAAAAGAAAAAAGAAAAAGAGGAAGAAAAAAGAAAAAGAAAAACCCACAGCAATGTTGGCTTCCCATTCACAGAGAAGAATTAAACCATGAAGGAAATGATCCTTTTTTTCTTTATTATAACCAGTTTCTTTCACATACATAGAAAAAAAAAAGAATGCGTGTGTGTGAATGTGAGGGAGAGAGAGTGAGAAGGAGGTGACGTTTAACCAAGAGGGAGGGTCCTCTGAATCCAATTCATTCCGGACACCACGTGTCCTCAGAGCGTGGGAAAGAGGCGAGCTTTTCTTCCCAGCGAAGAAAGAGCGTGGATCAAATAACACGGCGCTGCAGCGCAGAGCTCTGCAGACAGGAGCTGCGACCACCCGGACAAGGACAGTCCGGGAGCCGCATCATGTCTGCTTTATCCATACCAATAAAATATTTCAGGGGAGCTTAATGCAACTGCAGCAATTATAAAGTTTTATTTATGAAAGCTTATGGCTGTAAGCCGAGATGCGAATGCGTGCGTGTTTGCGTGTGTGTGTGTGTGTGTGTGGTTCAGGCTGTGCGACAGAGTAGAATGACTTTGCATGAGCTAAATCTTTATTGTAAAGCAATGATTTGCAGATTTCGGATCTTTTTACACAGCGCTGCGCACATTTAGTTTCTCATCAACCTTTTCCCAAACCAGTAAAGATAATTTCTAATGTCTTAATTGGAGGCAATAATTTAAATCCCAAAATGGACATGCTAATAAAAATATAATTAAATGCTTGCTTGAACGTTTTTAGGAAATTCATTACTAACTTGTAAAGTTGAGAATTTGTCAACCCCGTCAATGGACTTTTTTTTAAATTGAACTTTGCCCATGTTTCTATAATTTGGACTAACTTTTATTAGGCTGCAGGGGGACATTTTTAATGGTTCCCTTTTGCATTTTTCACAACCCTGTCTCTCGCATTTTTCTGTGACATCTTCTGAATACACAGTTACTTTTTTAAATCTCTAGCTGGAATCTCTTCAACAGGTGAAGATATTGTACATTAACAAATAAAAGTAAAAGGTATGTCTAATCTAGCTGAAACCTCCTTAAAAAATAGAATTTGAATAAATCAGATGCGAAAATTATTATGCTGAGCATAATAGCAATCATATTTATAATAACTTCTAAAGAGAATTTTTTGCGGCATAGCACAAAAGGAAGTGACCACACAACAATGCATACACATTTGTAATAATACAATTTAAATGATTTGTTAATTGGTTCATGGCAAGATGAGCTAAATGTTATATTTTACTCACATTTATTAAGATATATCAATATGATTCAAAAACACCAGGATATACAAGCACACTCAGGATTTCTATAACTGAGCTTAACTGTAATTATGACAGCTCTACTTATATTGCTAATTTAAGCAGTAATATAAGCATCTCAAACCCCAGATGTTGTCCTGCAGCTGTTGCCGCTTAAATTCAGAAACTGAACACTAATTTACCTCAGTGACTATGAGCCGTCTGAAAACCACTGTGGCCGTTTTGATGCCTGTAATCAATAGAAGAAAGCCCACATCTGGCTATCGTTAGAGATTCCTACATTTTATGGGTGTATGCCTTTTGTTGTAGCTTTACCAGAATGCACACTATATACATTTACAGAAAATACCAGAAAATCTCTAGTAGCACGAACCTCATGCTCTTTGGGCCGTTTTGGATAAAGGTTCATGTTATGCAATCACACAAAGTTAAAGTGGAATTAGGAAAGAGAGCAGAAACTATGAGTGGATTCTTCTGGTATGGGGAGGTTTCTTCTATGAGATCTGACCAATCTATTGGCAGAAACTCCCCCATGTTGGTGTTACTCCTGAAAGACGTAACACCAAGATCTCCTCAATCTGTCCATTCTCAGTCTAAAAGTCCATGTGACTTGTTTTCAGAAACATCAAAAATTCCCATTGAAACAATTTTGCTTTATTTATTTGACCTCAAGTTCTCAGTTTAACATTGAAATGAAAACTCTGCTTTTTGCAGTATTTTCTAAACCATTTTGAAAATGTAAAAGGAAAATATGAAAAAAACAATCAGTTACAAGTCTTACTGAAAGTGTTGTTTTCCAACAGCATTTATCACATACAATTTGTAAAAAAAAACAAAAAAAGAACATTGAAGCCAAGCAACATTCTTCAGTGAGGAAGAAAAAATGATCTAATGTCAATAAATTACTAGCACATCTAAGTAGACGTGCCAACATTTAGTTTTGATTCTCCGCAGCTCTAGAGCCAACTCCTTAGACTTTGGACCGAAACAAGGCATTATTAAGATGATGAGTGTCTGGGAACCTTTGTTTAGTATTCCACCACTCCCTCGTCACCTGGTTTAAGTATGACATTGCACATATGTCAAATGCCATTCAAAATGGAAAAAAAAGATAATTTAAAATGAATTAAATTGAAAAGACTAAAATAACTTGACGACAAAATAAATTTCGAGGCTGGACAAGAATTGATTTCTCTATTTTCTTTTTTACCACCACGCACACTGAGCAGTATGGTCATGTAATGACCACTAAACACAATCTGCACGTCAACCAGAAACAGCCTTTTCTGTCCTACCAACAAAACCTGAAGGTGGAGTTTTATAAACTTTTGTGGGACTTTAACTAGAACTGTTTTGGTCATCTGAGACTAAGATTTAAATCTTCATCAACAAATACTTGTGTTGCATCTTGTGTGAAACAAACATTATTTATAGGGAAAATAACCTGTGTCCCAGTTTTCTTTCTAAGCACCATGTCATAAAGGACTCTTAAAAAACAAAGGTAGTTTCAAATAAAAATTCAACATAAAATTGAAACATAAAATTAGCTTTCTTTCATTGTCATCTCAGTTTCCTAACCTTAATACAACAGAAAGCCCAATAGGTGAACCAAAGGGAAGTTTATAAGGACCATGCATGATCTTGTCCAAAAGAAGAAACACCAAGCAATATTCATTCTTGTATTTTCTAACCTTCTCCAACAGGAGGAAGTCAAATACTTGTGACACACATGATTCATGTAATTATGCATACAGATCTGAACTTGGGATGCTTAACTGAATGAAAACCATTAAATGCTTGATTTTTCAACATTTTAATTTAATTTAAATCTTTAGGTCCCAATAGATGAGGATACTGTCTATCCTTTTAAAGTGAAAAAGGTTTCAAATTTAAGTAAAATTCTACACATCTGGTTGTAAACAATCAAAAATACAACCATACAGATCAAAAGATAAAAAGAAAAATAGCTAGAATTGTAAACAAATCAGCCTTTGTTGCACTCAAATAATAATAATAGTAATAAAAACAAGAAACGAAACGATGCCAGAATTAATCTCCAGGCATGGTTTCTTGTCAAAAATCAACAACGTGACTTAAATCTATCAGCTAAATCTCCTGGGCTTGGAACTGCTGGCATTCCTTCGTCAGACATAGACTGCATAAAATATAAATGCCTGAGCAGAAAACTGAATTATTGACAAGTAATATAAATAAAGACTTATTACAAAATATGAAAATGAGTAGCTGTGCTTCAATTGAATGGCCCGGCAACTGAGATGTGATCCTTTTCTGTTATGTGTAAGACTTCCTGGAACAAAGAGAGGACACGGCCAAAGTGAGAGCCTTCCCAGAACACCTTGCCACATCTGGTGCAGACATAGAACAGTGGTATTCTCTGCAGCAAGGCGGGGGGCACAGTGTGGAGCTGAATGGGCGACCCCCCGGGAAAGGTCATGGTGTCGCGGTCCAGTCCTGAAAGGGAGGCCCAGCGACACTGAGTGGCGTACCTGGGGGGCTCAAGGGTCAAACTGGGGGTCAGAGTATCATCGGGCCTCAGCTCTTCCTGTTGACAGGATTTCTCAAGCATGTGGTCAGTGGTGTTGTGATCCTGCAGAAATCCTGAAGAACAAAAAAACAGAATTAACAATTACATTTTAAATTCCACGCAGATAAACCTAATATAAACACTAATAAATTTCCATTTGCAGTTAACATACCTTTCTCTTTGAGCATTGTTTCCATGTCAGCTCTGGGAATGGACACATATTCATCGCTGTTACAAGCCTGGAGAAAAAGCAGAGCAACAGATATGAAATATGGGAGAAAGAATCTGCTTCAAAACCACATATATGTGTTTATTTGTAAGATATTTATGAAAATAAAAACTGGGGCCTAATTTTCATCATTGAACAAAAAACAATAAAAAAAAACAACAAACATTTTGTCTCAAATTGAACATTTATTTGTACTTGAGTTTTTCCCATGAAAAATTCAGTAAGACCTACCCTAATACTGTTATTTGGCCAAGTTTATTTACATTAAATAAGCTCTATTTTTTCAATAAAAAAAATATCCAAACTGCTTGTAAGAGCAAATCAAGCACATAACATGACAATATTTTTAAACATCAGAAATTGAGAGTACATCAGCACAATAGACAGAATATGAATTTATCTGCAAAGTTTTAAGATTATAACAATATTTCCCTCACGGACATTTTATTTATTATTTTGCTGATTTAACCATGTAATTTGCTTTTCTTTTTTTATATTTTTCTTTTCTTTATTTTTAGTTGAATTATTTTATTCTTCACTATTTTTTGTTTTATATCAAACATACATAAAATTATGCAATAATGATCATTACTGCAACTACAATATTTAGATTTCCTCAGATAGTAAAGTGCTTCCTTCTAGTATTTGATCAGGACATTTAAATGTCAATTGGTAACAAATACATAAAAATGATTATTTTAATCTAGCAATCTGAATGCATATTTTGTCATGTTTTTTCTTATTTGATGGGCCACTTTATGGTGATAAAAGTGGCCCAATGACAGCAAAACACGTTTTGATGCTGCATTTTAAATAAAGTTTAACTGATTGATGCATAAGGTGAAAAAATAAATATCTTAAGAAATGTGAAAGAAAATAAAATTACATCCATGTTTATTGAATTCTCAATAATTCTACATCCAAACAGCAAATTATCATCACAGCTTTATCAATATCAACCAAATTTTGGTAAAATAAAATAAAAATAATGTATGTTAATCGCCTGGAGACAGCAAAATGATATGTGAACCAAGAACTAGGAAAATATCACCAGCCAGTGGTCCATCTTCATTGGGTGGAACCTGAAAGCGTTGATGTAAAATTTTTTGCATAGCTTGACGTAAAAGATTAATTTTCCTGCAGAGTCAGCAGTAGCGGGAAGGGTCAGCTCAGCTGTGTTTCATGGCTTCAAAGCGAAGTGTCAGGCATGTTAAACTATCTGGAAGCAAGGTTGCATGACCCGCTCACTAGTGTCGACCCTTTCACGTCGATAGCAATCAGACGTTTTCCCAGGTTGTTACTCCAGTGTAAAAGGGTCTAAGTGTTACTCAAAGATCCAGTCGGGGTGTTAGTGTGTCAGTAAAGACACCGTTTACGCCGGAGTGATTTTCACATATTCCTGCTGGCCTGTCCTTCTTCATGGTAAAGGTCTCAATTGGTAGGACATTAGTGACCTCCTGCTTGCCGGCCCCAAACACGAACACACTCTTGTCTGTGAGCCATTCTGACAGCACGTCAGTACTAAAAGCCTTGTCAACACACCTGAACTCCACCCTGTAAACAGCATTCCAGTCAGGAGTGGGCAGTAAATCAAATCTGGCTCATACGAGAGATCCTTAACAGGCCCGCTTAATCCTTGTCACTCTTTACCTGGGAAAAAAAAAAAATCAGGAGCGAATCCGGAGATTACGCCCACTCAGCACAAAAGCAGGTCGTCTCCTCTGTGTTCACATGCGAAGCGATGTTTGCCTCTGTGGTGGCTGAGGTCAGGACATGAGAAAGCTGCAAGAGACAGTGGAGGTGTGGGAACAGCAGAGGTGTCTGCTTTGTGTTTACTTCTCCCTTGGTGCATCCTTTTTACTCTGCCTCACATCACACACAAATCAGCAAAAACTAAATAAACCAGAAGAGCTGAGAAGGGGCTCAAAAGTTGCATCACATGCGCAAACATATGGTGATGATGGCGGGGACCAGCACGACAGAGCAAGCTATTTGTTCAGCTCAAAGTTTCCCAGCTTGGAGCATGCCAGAACCTGCTCTGAACACTGAAGGCTGAACCACAGACTGGCAGACAAACACACATCATCTCACACACGCAACCCCCATATTCCGTAACTCTTCAAAACCAAGAAAATTACAATCCTGGAGTGATTTAATACACAATTAAGTTCAGTATGAAGAGAAATTACTTTAATTTGAACTAATCACGACATGTCAGTCATTTTAAAAGACACATGCAAATAAAGATGGGTTACAACTGGTGTTGGTCTTTAGCATTTTACATGCTTTAGTCAAATTTAGGATTTTTCAAGATTATTTTTCCACTGAACACAGACTAGAGTGACTTAGTAGATTTTAACTTACTTAAACCTGCAGTATGTAATGTTAATAAACAATATTATTTTTTTACATATTTGTTAAAACCATCAGCTGGTCCTCACAGTATGAGACAGAAAATGTGTAAAAGAAAAAAAAAATCAAGCGTTCTCCCTGTGGTCCTACTGCCATCTGCAGAAATACGCAGCTCTGACAGAAACAACTAATCAGAGTCAGGAGGACTTAGTGCTGTCAATCACCCCGCGTACACATTGCTCACACCCTCCACATTGCTATAGCACAGGCTTCAGTGTTCCCCACACTGAAGCCTGCCACAAATGCAGAGGCTATTAATTAAGCATGGCCACTGGTGATGGAGAATACACAGTTCCTTGTTCATCTGCTGTTGATGTGTTTCTAACACTGAGTTGTTTCTCTGCTATTAGCACATTGAGCAACACATACATGTAGCTGATTAGCAACATTAAGACCTTCTTGCTGGCTCTGGTTTGGTAGGATGGCAGTAGGACAATAGGGAGGAGGCAGAGGAGCTCAATTTTCGGTTTGTTATTTGCATATTATTTGCCTCATTATACTATCACAGCACGGTGATAGTGCTGTGATAGTGCTTTATTACATGTTTTAAGAAACATGTAAAAAAGGAATTTTTATAAAGAGGTACATATTGCAGCTTTAACAGGAAAAAAATAAGTTATCATTAATATTAAATAAATTAAATTAAGAATAAACTAAGTTGAAATGTATTGACTCTGGAACTTGCTTTTGTAGCCCACTCACCTAACTTCAAAGCTATTTTAGAAAATCCAGGTCAAACCTTTTCAAATATAGATTCTTTCATGATGAAGAAGCTGGTAGTTGAGAAGGTTTTACATGCAATAAGACAGTTTATCAGTAGAAACGGACAGAAGCAGTGAGTAAGCAATTGTGCACATTTAAGCCATAATAGAATATAATTTAAAAGTCTGTAAACTCTGCCCATACGTGAGGCTTTTAAAGGCCTAGACTTTAAACCTGAGACCCAATACAAACTCTGTTGGACTACTTGCAGAGTTTCAGTCTGGTCCAAACATGCAGCTGCCATGAGATGGCACATTAAAAACACAAATTGGTTTTTTTTTCCTATGCAGCTTCAGTAAAACCTGAGCTGACAGATTTGTCAAACCTATTTACAAAAAAAAGTTAAACTTTGGATGTCTTCACATACTTCAGATTATGTCTGAAACCAACATGTGGCTTTAGTTTGTCGGTCCTGACACGATTAATAGAAGTGATGGTTCCATGTTCTCCAAATGCATGTCTCCTCTGAATCGCTCTATATTTCATAGTAACTGTGAAACTACTGCTTTATTACTTATGACTTTAATTTAGTATTATTAGTATAACATAAGGAGTATTCAATGTTTTTCCATTTCTGCTTTAAAATGCATCACACCTTTTTTGCTTCTTCAGCAAGTTACAGTATAGTCATACTGTGACTAATGTGTGATGCTGAGTATAAATAGATAGAAGTTGATGGAAAAAAGAGGAAAGAAAGGGGAATAGATGAAAGGAGACAGAAAAAGTAGGGGGTGGGTGATTATTTTCCCCCTAACGTGCTCAAACAGACAGACACGCACGCTCTCTCTGCACCGTAGGCAGCTCCCATGGGAAAATCCTCCACCAATCTCCAAAGGCGGTGCTCCATTGGTCACATGGTTTAACCAGCCAATCAGGAGCTGGAAAACCGATTCAAACTGTGGTTAGTCAGGTAAGGGGCAGCGTGGGAACCGGTGGGAGGAATAGGGGAGTGGAATAAAATGCACCTCTATTTCCTTGGAAATCTCCCTCAATTTCTGTTTGTATGCAATTTTTAAGCACAAGGAGATTAAAAAAATGCATACTGCAACGCAACATAAAAGGTTATGTTGCAGTATAAAACATAATGTATTTTTCTCGAAACTTCCACTGTGCTGCCAGGAAAGCAAAGGACAAAAAACTAAAAAAAAAGAAAGGTTGTTCCCATGATCCCATGTCTGGGAAACTGTGCCATCACTGATTTATTCTGCTGAGGAGACAGAAAATTCTGCTGATGCTGTGAACTCATTGAGATTTACCAGTTCTACTGAGTCAGACATCACTTCATTGTTCAGGAAGGAACGAAGCCTCAGGATATCTTTGTTGCTTCTTCATATTGTGCAGAATAGCTCTTCAAATTTTAAAATAGCACAGTAGTGTTGCAGAATCAGCAGCTTTTGGTTTTTCTACTGAGGTGCCTGCTTTTAGTTACAGGAGGGATGGGCTGCTTCTAGTATCAAACTATGCAGAGTGGAATCATTTCATTTGAGTCGAAACATGGAGATTCTAATTAGAAACACATGATGTACAGTTGGTGTTGTCTGCATCACTGGGAAATAAAGAAATTAATCTGCTACCAGCTGATACAGAAATTCAGGAATTCAGCATATGAATTTATGAGAATCAATTTGTTGACAGAATAACATTGCTAGTGACAATTATTAAGTATTTTATGAATATTTTGTTTCTATATATTTTTTTTGGTATTTTTTGTACAATAACATATTTAAATATATAGTTTGTTAGTTTAAAAAAAGGACACATCAGCATGATGATATCGGGGAAAATGGTGTATTGTGTCTACTGTTCTGCTGAGTGCAACAAATACAATTTTTGAATGTTCAACTGAATTAAATACAGCCCAAATAATTATTTTTTTATGAGCAGCCATACAAATGTTTTACATACTAATGAGGTGGTGTTTGTATTGTTTTTCTCCCTCACATTGTTTAACCTGTTTAAACAAAAAGGGAAAAAAAAGAAAAATGTCCATAGTTATCTAGTATTTATAGGGTTCTGGTTGATAACCCGTTTTAGTTTTTACAGCTCCTATGGGATGTTCTCATAGTTTTTTTGGGATCTAAAAGTAACTCAAAGACGGAAGCCCTGTGAACTTGTGACAGGATAACTGACCACAAAGCCTTTTTGATGGATTTAGAGACCCGAAGCCAGATCCGGTTTCTGAATCCATAAAGAAAAGTTTGTAGAATTATAACTAACCATAACTCATACAAAAAGCATTGGAAGAAATAAAGAAACCTTAAAAATTACAATGAGAAAAAGACTACTCTTTAGTGAGAGATCAGATCATAAAATATACCCCATAAAGATATTTTCAATGCTGAAGGTGTAGTTTCCTTACAGCTACAGGTCGATTTTAATAGGATCAAGAAATTGAGGGCGATAGTGAAATGAACCCCTGAATGCACTTTCCCATATCATCCTAGTGGTATCTGGTCTGTACCTCAGCCTGACAGTCTGAGGTAATTACTAACTCTGTTTACTAATCACTACAAACTGACAGCAACCTAAACTTGGACCACAGTGGAGCCTGTCTGGGCTTGACATCACACACGCCTTCATCTGACACACCTCACTCACACACTTACAAACACTCAGATACCTATCGGTAACTCGGAAGATGCAAAAAAATCAGCAGCTCTTACAGCAAAGCAGCACACCCTTCCCTGTCTGACTCATGCACACACTCATCTCACCTGTATGAAGCAGTCATCTCTTTCCGGCTTCTCCCAGGGAAACAAGTCACCAAAAAGAGCCTAAGGGACTAACTATGCAGTTTATTACAACAATGATCTAGCTATTCTCAAAGTAAAGAAGGAACTACAAATTTAATGAGCATAATTTCATTTCAGCTAGACATATTGCTTAAATGAAGTTGTTCTCTGTTTTAAATTATTAATTAAACTACACATATGTCCTTTATGCACGGTGCACCATTTTCTCATCAAGATGTAGGCTTGAAGATATATACTTCAAGCCTATGTATATATATATGTATATATGTTATATATATATAAATATATATATAATGTTATATATATATATATATATATATATATATATATATATATAACATATATATTAACATATGTTAATATATAATACCAAGATCAGACATCAACGCCATTTCTAAAATCTAAAATAAAAGGGTATTTTATTCCATCTATTTAAAACTGAAACCTATGAAATATTGTAACCTCAAATTGCAAACAATTACTTATTTTTAAAAATCCTTCAGGTGTTATCATACTCATTGAACAAAGATCAGCTTTTTTCAATAGTTGGGATACTTCATAAAGCTATTTTGGAAAGGTTTTTGAGTTAACGCAAAACTGTGATTTTTTTTTTTTTTACTTTTGGTGGTATAAACAGCACCAAAAAAAATGAGAGGGGAGCGTACCCTTATTCTTCCTTAAAATGTTTTTTTCTTTGTTTTTTAGCTGGGGTGTGTGTGAGAAATGTCATATTACTGTAAAGAAAATGAATCACATGTTTAATTTGGAAGAAACTTTGTTTTGTAATCCTATTGTGACACCTTCTTTTACTTCAGGTTTTTTCAGCCCATTTCCCTATAAATTGCTATTTTGTTATTTTCACAAAACCAGAACATTTCAGGTAAATATTTAGAGTGACAAAATACATAAATGTAATTTATACAATATATGACTGAAACAGATCTTACAAGTATATTGAGGTATACAAAAAAAACCCTCTCATATATTGTCCAATTTTAGTATCTTTTTATTGGATTGAACTTAGTGGTTGTCGAATAAAGTAATGGATGTAGTACAAAAGACTTTTTATTTACAAAAACAACCATCACCTATCACCAATCTTAAAAAAAGCCTAATTTTCTGATTTTGATTTTGGCTGATACTATAACTTTTGTCTGGAAAGCTAACTATATTGAGAAAGCCGCTAACTTGGCAAAGTGATTATTTTTAAACTTCTCACCAGGTTAACCTTTCAGTCCATTGCTATGTGCAAGTATCAGCTAATCACAGATCTCCCAAAATTAAGAAAATCAGGCCTGATTTATTGGTGCATCCATAAGTAGGATATATTAAAGACATTGAGGAATATGACAAAGTATCGTAGGTTGTGTAGCAAAAAGCAACAAGACAGGTGGAACAAACACATTTTTAAAAGCATGAGATATTTTTTACCACCAAAGTGTGATGGCAAACATTTTACATAGTTTTGTTACAAAAGATAAACCGTTTCTTTATGTCCATATTAAATGTGTGCTACTAATTAACCCATAAATGTCAGATGGACAGTCCTAAAGCTAAAAAAATTAATTGAATAACAATAAATGTAAAAATGATACAGAAAAATAAAGAAATGAGAAAAAATGCTGTACTTCTGAATGCACTAAAACCTTGACACACACACACACCTGTTTTGTACTTAATCATTAGCTTCCAAAACAGACTTATCCAAAAGTACATCTCTAATGGCCTTCTTTAACAACAGGTAAAAAAATGTTTAACATTTTTCACATTTCTTGCACGTTTTTTTTTTTCTTCACAGCTGTTTCACCTCTTAAACTATCTGTTCATCTCATCTCCTCTTGCTCTTTGCTTCATTACTCAACTATACTTCCTGCTCTCTTTTGGCCTCAACTTTTTTGTTTGCTCTTCCCTCCCAGTACATAATTCTCATGCTTACCGACTCAGTAATGAAGAGGATAAGAATCAAACCTTGGTAAATAACAGTCTAGCCATGACACAAATAGAAGCAATGCTCTCCCCTGGTTGGATATGCTTGGTTTATTCTGTTTTTAACACCCTCAACCTTAACCTCTAATGCTCCCTGAATCGCCAGTTAAATCTTTGTCTTCTCTCTTCTCTTTCTTTCTTTCTTTAAGCTCCATCTACCCACTCTGTGTTTTTTTCAGTGGCTCTTATCTGGCTGTCACCTCACCTCTAACCTCTTTCTTCCCTTACAAAAGTGCTTATTTTTTTCACTCTTCATGAGACACCAGCTAGAAGAGGTCCCTCTAACACAAACACCTCACAAAACCAGAGCAGAAGTGGCCTGCTGAAAATTATACTCACTCAAATATAATTCTAAAAACACAAAAACAACTAATTAAATAAAAATAAAAAAAATTACTAAAAATGCGATTAAATTATTATGCAGACCTTATTTAGGTTTTGCTTGTTATTCCTATAATACAAAATAAATTTGTGCATGTGTAAAATATTCACAAGAAAAGGCAGTTTGGGAAGATAAAATACCTAGGCGCAATGTGACTTGCCACACTATTGGCTGGTGTCTGTACGGCCTCCCCTACTCTTGTACTCCTGTAAAGGCAGTTATGTTTGGCGGCGTCTCAAGTATTTGCAATTTTATCTATTTTTGGGTGCTTGTGATTGCTATCTTCTGTGAACCCTGAATATATTAGAGCTACAAAATATATGGAATTATGAAGGCAATATCAGTGTTAACAATATTACAACTGCAACAGACTACTTAGATGCAATTTTTCCTGGAATATCATATCTTAAGTTCCATGCCTGACTTTCAATGGCCTGCATGTTCACACTTGATGTTTTTGGAATCAATATGCAACAGCTCAGAACGAGTGGCGACATTGTGATAGAGAAAAAGTAAAAAAAAAAAAAATGTTAACTGTAGTCATCATCCCAATACTATCAGCAATAGTATCACAATGACATGCTGACCTGACATTGTACAATAATACTACATAGCACACCAGAAGAAAATAGAAACCAGATGTTTACATACATCTGCACGGAAAGACAGATAACCTTATTTTTTCACTCACCGATGTCAAATCAGAGGGTTGTTTAAAATCTAAAATAAAGTATATTTGTGTGGTATGGCTGTGCACCAGACCAAAAGGGCTGGACCAAGAATTTGATAGTATTTATTGGCATCTGTTCAGCAGATTGGCACCATGTTAATTACATATATGTTTTTAGTCATACTGTTACAGACACGCAACAGAAAAAATTAATTGTGTTGAGTGAGAGAAAATAGTTTCAGTCTGACTTTCTGATTAGGTGCTTTCTCGGTGGTAGTAAAAAGATCAGTTAAAGTACAGACTGTCAATTCAACTGTCAGTTAACATTTGCTGTCTCTAAATGGCTTTCCTGCTTGCCTGAACAACATAAGTCTTACTCATGTTCCTACACAACGAACAGCCTAAATAAACTAATTTTTCCCATGCTTTCACTGCAGCCAATCAACCAACCATTACAACATCCACGACTTTCTTGGACAAGCGCTAACACTTCTCAAACTGTCACAACACCCACACACTCAAACTGAAATTCCACCCATCGAACGAATCAGCTCAAGCCGACTCTGCGGGTGCATGCCTCGTCATGGGAGAGCCACCGGCAGATTCTGTCGCTCAACGTTTATCACTGCTGCTGCATACTTCACCCCTTCCAGGTCTCCTCCTTCCCCCTCCTTTCACTTCTTTTTTCAAATCTCTTGCTGATGTGAAGGCATGCAGGGAATGTTATTGTAATTCGGAGTGATTCATTCAGGACTGTAAATATTGACAGGGGTGGCCGCTGCTGCTGGTCTGTTCTCCGGAACAGACCAGCAATGAGAGAATGAGCAAGAGCAATGAGAGAACAGAGATGAAGCAACTCTCCCACATGGCTTTTTGACAGAGAAAGTGTCAATGCTAGAGAGCGATAAAGCCAAGTCAGTTTGTAAAGTCGCTCTGCCGGTCCGCTGATTAAGTAGTTAGAGGCTGCATAGATTTGTACTTTCAAATATGAGTTTGAGAAGTGCCAAGTAAAGCAGCTGAAAGTGCACTACTACTGAAACTAACCATAATGGAGATCAACATATAACGTAAAATAATTAGGATTTGAATTAAATCATAAAAAATAAAGAGGCAAAAATATAATTATTAACTGTGCTTAATAATTATAACTAGAATGATTTCTGAAGTGAATTCACACAGTGTCTTATAACCTGTTTTTTTTACTGTGTTGCAATCTAAAGCAAAGATGTCTAGTCAAGTGGGAATGGCTTTCCATGATCAAATGGGAGGCTTTGCATCTACAAAAACAGGATCTTGCTTAAGAGAAATCATCATAAAAAAAACCTTAAGATATCCATTAATAGCCTATTAGTCATGGTAATAGTAGCAGTTGCAGAAGTAGTTTAAGCCGCAATAAACAAGTGGAAATTGTTAACATGACAGGTTGCTCTACTGACATGCAGCCAGTGATGGCATAGTTACTTTGAAAAAAATAACTTCAATCAGATTACTGATTACTCCTTGAAAAATTAATTAATTTAGATTACTGATTACTGGATTTGGAAAGTAACTAAGTTACATTAAAAATATATTTTTTAGGTACTTTCAGCAGCTGCTGACAACAACGCTCTGCCGCCTGTGAACATTACATTGATCTTCGCCAATACTTAATTACAAGTTATTCTATAATGGTAACATCAACATCGTACACGTTCAATTGTGGCTGTTTTCATGTTTATCGCGCTGTTCGTATTAGTCTCGATATTTGCAGTTTTCTGGAGCGCAACGCAAAGCTCATCGTCATTCACAGCAAATATATTAGCTTAACATTAACAAAAAGGCACAGCGGGACGGATCATCCGGGAAATGATGGACTAAAACTAACTTTGCTCAGGGTGGTCAACTTTTAATGACACTGTCAAACACAAATGTTCATGCCACATGAGAACATGGTTGGACAAATGGAGAGCTATAATTTCTTCACAGTTATATCCAACACCCTTATTAGGACGTGTACAACTCAGCAGCCCGGCTATTGTAAAGTTAGACAAGAGCATCAAAAGAGGAAAAAGGGCATGGGGTTAAGTGGTAATAATGATACTGGATAAGTCACCAGCATGTGTGTGGCTGTGTGAATTCAAACTCACATCAAAGTGTCTCTGGGAGCCTTGTTCATGTCAACCGGAGATGCAGGAGAGGCTCATGGCATTAGAAAAGCGGGGAGGTGGGGGGTTCAAAAGGAAGTGGTACAAGATAGAGAACAAAGGCGTAAGAGAGACTAGACTGAGGGGTTAAGGAGGAGTGGGCTGGGGATGAGAGGTTGGGGTGTATGGGTACAGGGACAGGGGTGGGGGGGACTCACGCTGAAGGGGTTCATCTGTGGTGTGAGTGCAGTGAAGTATAACCAAGAGAGAGGATGAAGGAGAGAATGTTGCTCAATCCTTCCTTTACTTCCTCTCCTCCGTCCCCTGCCCTTCTTCCATCTCTGCACCCTTTCTGCAACTGGCCCCGGCGAATTCCCTAGAGCCAGGGGCAGTCCCCTTTCAGTCTCCAGTGACACAGTAATTAGAAGTGTGGGAACTGAATCCATCCCTCGTTCGTAGCCCCGGACTCCCTCCCTCCCTCTCACCCTCGCTCGTTTTCACTCTCCTTTTGCTGGCCCTCACCCACCCCCTAACCAGCTTGCGGTTTCTCCCCCTCCCCTCCACTTCCTCTGCCACCTCAATTTTTGCACCACACCTAAGTTTTGTATCTCAGGAAGTGGCATCAAACATTACAAAAAGTTTCACATGGGGTTCATACCATTTTCACATCAATCATGTCTACATGTTGTCAATCTAAAATAAAGAATTGCATCGCTGCCGAAGTCAATTAAAAATCGAACTAAGCCCCATATTGGCTAAATCCTCACCGGCCACCTGTGACGTTGATGGGAGCTGCACATCACACACACTCACACACACTCAATCTCTTGCCCTCCTTTCCCCCCCATTCAGCGTCTCTCCCACCACCCCTACAGTCACATAGGCCCCCTATCTCTTCGAACAGAGCAACGCTGTCTCTCCCGCTCTGTCAAGCCCCACCACCATCACCCCGACCCCCTCCCCAACCCCAATCGCTATCTCTGTGGCGATAACCATGGGAACAGCAGCACTGTGGGAACAGGCCACCAGTTGACCAAAATAGACAGCAGGAAAATGGAGGGAAAGAAATAAAGAAAAGAGCTTCCTGCGACCGAGGAAGCCTGTGAGAGAGAACGCTTGTGTGCGTAGGAGGTTTATGGGATCACTGGGACAGGCAGGTACTCAGGCGCTTTGCTCACCTCTAGTTTCCATCGGCAACGAAGAGGGATGCCGGGTGGCTTGAACTGTGACATTGAGTAATTAACAGAGATGCAGCCCTGATTCTTGGTGGTGGGACATGCTTGCAGCTTGTCTTCTCACTCACATACAAACACTTTTTAAAAAGTCCCACAGTTACTAGATAGCACTGTCCCATGCGAAAAAGGGCTACACCCTTACCACAGACACCCACACCCAAACACCGTAGTAATATTACACCATCACACACACCCACAGCCATAAACCTCGAAAAGATGTGCACATGAAAGGCTTCAGTCCCATGCAACATATGATGACTGGATTGGTCAAAAAAAAAAATTGCTGTGGAGATCATCCTCAACACAACAAACTGCTTTCTAATATTGAGTAAACATCTAAAAATTTGGATTCCAACAAGCGTTACGTCATCTACCACAAGTTCTCCTTCATTATGTTTTTCTTGTTGCTGGTTGGTCAGGACTTGAGCAAATAAACTATTAACAGAAGCAATCACAAAATACTTTATTCGGTGCTGTTTTTTCAGGAATAGGATATTCCTTTTAGATGAGAATGTCTCATTTGTATACAGCAATCTTTACTCTGAAACCCCTAAATAAAATCCAGAACAACCAACTATTGTCAGAAACCTCAACTTGATAAACAGTGAATGTGTTTTTGATTTAATCTCAGCATAAATCCACTTTTCTTTGAAGGTATAAGAGATTTGCTAATGAACAAATTGAAAGTTTTTGCCAGACATACACAATGCACTAGAGTTTAGATTTATGGCCCAAAAACAAGCTAAATTTTAAAAACAGGAGAAGATACACTGTTTTATGGCATAATTTGTTTTTATGGCAAATTATGCCATAAAAACAAAACAGTAAAATTTTATTTAAAGTGATATCTCGGGTTCACTTTGACCTCAGGTCTATGATCAAAGTGACTTTAGTCAAGTCAGATGAGGCCAGTCTATGGGCTCGGGCAGGGATGGGTCGGATTTTTTAGCCCTAATCGAAACTCTACAATGAACCTCACCTTAAACACTGGTGGTGGCAGTATCATGCAGGATGAAATAATTTCACAGGTGTATGAATACTTTGGTAAGGTTCTGAATATCTTTATCATTATAAAATACCTTTCTTTATCAAATACATGCTACCAAGAACATGCAGGAGGCCAGTGAGGTCTCACTGAAGGACACTTGGACATTTGAAGATGCAACGGAACAATCAACTGACCGTCCGCTTGACTCCTCTAGCTCCTGGGCCACAGGAGCCCAATTCATCAAGATTGCTTGCACAGTACTTGGTATTTACTTTTATTTGGTTCACATATAATCCCTACAGTCTCCAGAGAGTACGCACACACAAATGGATGTATGCAAACCCCCTCAGACTGCACGGCTTCAGTTAAAACACTGGGATGAAGTTCCGATGAGAAAGATTAGTTGCTTGCTTCCAAGAGATGGAGGAGGAAATAGAGAAAAGACGCAAGCACTGCATCATCTGCCTCTTTTTTTCAGAAACCTAGTTAGTCAAATTTTCCACTCCATTTATATTCTAGACTTCAGCTGGCCTGACATGCAAATGAAGTCATGGATATATCCCTGTAATGTTTTTTATGTTTCCACTTTAATCTTTGAGTTCAGTTTTTCTCAGTTGAATCTATTCTGCTCCTGTTTGATTTCCATCAAGACATCTAATCAGTGATCCGCCACCCTAAAATGGTTTCCTTTTTTTTTTTTAAAAGGTCTTTCCCAGGGCCAAGCACCATGACCTCTTCAGCCTTGTACCCCTTTGCTCCCAGGGGTGAGGGAAGGATGGGTTGTGCCTCTGACCATTCCCACCCCACAAGGACTTTCACTTTAATCTGACTTTGAGAGTAAGAAAGGAGAAACGGAGTGCACAAAAGATAACGTGCGCCCAATAAGCACAAATTCTTATTGGGCGAAGCATACAAAACAAACCTGCTAGATTGCATCACGTCACACAAACTGTGAGCTTGAGAAGGAACCAAAGCAAGACATAGCCTAGCATGTTAGGTATGAACTAGGTGCACATTCCAAAAGCCTCAACTCCACACGCAGAAACAGATCACACTTGTAAAACTATGTACACAATGTGCATGGATCTACATTCAGTACTGTAAGCACACCCAGACACGCAGATAACAGTCACAGTTTTGCTCATGAGAAACAAGTAAGAGCAAAACATTGCAGGAGCATCAGCTCTGAACAACACCCAGTCACACAGAATGCTGTGGTTGAGCTCACAGACCACAAACTCTGAGGGGGGTTACCATATATTATCTCTGTCTACATCCAGTTTAGATTTGTTAACTCATTCTCACAAACATCAAGCTTGTGCTTTAGTACAGCCTGCATGTACTGTATGTTGAGTACAGCTATGTTTACTGTGTCAAAGGTATGTAGGTCAGTAATTCCTGTACATGCAGGTTTCGCATGACAGCTGATAATACAGAAGGTGTGAACCAGGTCATGATTTAATTAAATGCATTATCATAAATCTTTTTGCTGTCATAACTTTCACTGGTACCCTCTTAACGGTCCAAAACTGGAAACACAACACAGGAAGGCAGATGCAACCACAGGACTTAAACATCCTAACTCCTTTGTGACAATAAGCACAGACAATGGACCACACACATTCATCATGCAGAGAGACAGCAATCATGAGCCCAACTGTAACTGAAATTATGAAGTTCGTAACCTAACATTAGAAAAACACAGTAGGAGCAGGGGAGGATGAGATAATCTACCCCCAACAGCTTCTTAACACCAAGGGGTTAAGACGTTAAGATGTTGCTTTTACTATAAGCAAAGTCAAGGACAGAGTGTCTCTCTTTGTGTTGTGTCAATTATAAACAACAACTCTTTCATTTTGCAGAGTGAAAATTATTGCAAGATATGGTTTTGCATCTCAAATTCTTTGAAGTTTGGTAAATTTGGGGTAAATGAATGCCAACACAAGGCTTTAAAATTGTACAAATCAGTACACTTCCTCCAAAGCAGTCTGTTAAGTTATCTGGCTTTCAAAAAACATACAAATGTCAGACTTTCAAATTAAATGTGAATGCTGCTCTAGAAGTTCTTACTTTACATTGAACATGCGTATTTTTTCTAGTCTGATTCTACATAAAGCGACTTCATTCTTGAGATTTATTTTAGCTTATGCTCAAAGGTTTCTGAACAGTGAACGTCATAAGGAATAAAGGTTAGCTGACAACACAATTACATTAAGCATGCTTCAGGAAAATACAATAAGGACATTTGGGGAGAGCTCAAGGGTTTGCAGAAAGGCTGAATGTCCAGTTTTACACTCCTTCCGACTGGGCTGAAAAATAACATAATTTAAATAATTTGTCATCGGTCTGATCTACAACATATAGAAGGAACAAATTGTGCAACAGTATTTCTATAAATGTAAAAAAGCAAAGATAAAAATGAAGGTAATTTAATAAGTACTTTGGAAAATTTGGGTGTATTTAAGATTGTTTAAGGCTTAAAATTAAGAGGAACAAATTTAAGATTGTAAGATCCTGCAGAACATCTCTATTTAGCCATTTCAACGTGAGTTGCTTAAAAGTGAAGCTAGAGGAAGCATAAATGGTATAATATGGCACTAAAGAAGGAAGGAATATTTTCTATGGAAGTATATTCAGTGTTTATCGACAAAAGATGAGCAGTCATCTCCTTTGCTGTTTTACCATGTTGTACTTCTTCAGGTTTGTTTTTTATGCAGACTTACAGTAGTCAGTAATCAAAATTGGTATTTGTTGGTCTAAGCTTTATAAATAACAGAGTACAGAAGTCAGATGTCTGATTTGTGCAGCTCTACTTTTTTTATTCTATTTCTTGTCTCATCTATTCACATTCTCTTTTCCCATAGCATTATGCTTTTATACATGTAAATCATGCTTAGGTTTAGGTATGATAACATAGGATAAGCTCAACAGTGCTCAATCACAGGGTTGAAAAAGTAAAAGTTTTTTTAAAGGTAAATGCAAAAGGCCATGTGTGACTTGGTCAAGTAATCATTTAACTCCCAACCTCCCCCAAATCCCTCATCTGTAGAACATTTTAATAAAAATATCTGAACAAAAAAATTATTACATTTGAGCAAGAACAGCTGCCTAAAGCACATAAATGCATGCTAAGGAGTTACTTTATCTACTAAAGTGGGCTCGTGTGCCAGAGTTGTGATAATAACAGCCCTAAACCTCCCAGCTATTTCTCACTGGCAGGTATTAGCCCAGCTGACATGAGTTCTTCATCATCCTCAGGCGAGTGCAGCATGGGGCAGAATGAGCTTGGAAGCCTCACTTATGGTGTGGTGGGTGCAGAGTGTGGGAGAATGATCTACGATTCACGAAGCTGAAAAGACCAAAGATCACATTTCACTATCGCAAGGGAAACCATTAAACCATGACCACAGAGACAATGAGAATCATACCAGCAGTTTCTGGGAGAGAAAAGCATGATGGTGTGGATTTGTTCTCACAACATTTCTAAGGCATTACCTTTTTTCATTCCAATTTAAATCGATAGAGATGCACAAAACACGTGCGTTCAATCTGAAGTCACTGACCTACTTTTTTCACCTTCAGAAAAACTGACGCGAGTAGTTTTTATGATGCAAAAATAATACTGTAGGATTGTGTCTCTGTGTGGTATTGTAGTCATTAGCTGACCCAAGGTTTGTTATTATACTGCAAAGAATTCAACCTCCCTTAGGGGACTGTTTGGAAGCATAGGGCAATCACTCACAGCAGAACAGTCTGGCTGCGCAGCTACCGTGCTCGGCAAAACATGAGAAACTTCCTCTTTCTCTGGTATGTTTGAGAGGAAGGCATCAGTAAGTGGTTCCCTCTCCCTGAGCGGCAGGGGAAAGTAGACCCTCTCGAGTGCCTCTTGGCTTCCCCACCTCCCCCATGAGCCAATATCCCAGTCAGACAGAGGGAGACACACACACCCCTACACACGCGCACATACTTGCTCTCAGACACACAGTGTGGTTTCTCCTCTGGAGGGGAACATAAACAGGGCTCTCTGTCTGCAAGTGGAGATCTAGTTCTCATGACATCACCACCCAGCAGGAATGCTGCGCTCTGCCACGTCAAAGCCTTTGCTGCACACACACACTCTCGAACACATGTTAAGTGATTTATACACATCCACATTTTTACAGCGGAGTGCACAATGCAGGTTCAAATAAATTTATTCTTACCACTTTAAGAAATTTCTTGCCATTTTCATTTCTCTCTGCCCAGATTTTGTTCCCCTGCATCTCACTCTGCTAACATTATAACTCTGTTTTGCTCATTCTCTTCTCACCCTTTCATATCAGCCTCTGCAGTTCACAGTGTCAGACCACACACACAAACCTCCCAAACACTGATAATGTATGAGCGAGAACTAGAATAAGAATAAAAGCTCAAACCGAGAGAATAAAGCTTTATCTGCTATGAGAAACTTTTTATGTACTGTATTTCTGTGTTTGGGTGGTGGTGGTGGAGGCGGCGGTAGTGGTGCTGTGTATGGGAAATTACGCACTACTTCATTGTATTGGTGTTTGGAGGAAAAGCCCTATTGAAGCTCTCTACTTCCTTTTCACCTCTCTTCCTCTGCCAAACTCTCATCCCTTCTATATCCCTCCATCACTTCCTGGTTTATGCCCCACTCTCTTGCAGCTTTGCCCCTTTGCATCCCATGTTTCTCTTCCCCACTTCACCATCTTTTTCCCAGTTTCTCCCCTATCGTTTTGTTTGCCCTCTCTTGATTCTCTGAGGCGATTGGGGGAAAGCAGGGACAGGAAGCAGCTTGGCTCTCAGACAATGGAACACATCAAAATCAAAAAGCAGCACCAACCTCACCAACTTTTCACACACACACATACACGCAAACACAGCAAGACAAACAGGACATTCCAGCTGCCGGCTGCACCGGATTCCTCGCCTTGGCTAATCTGAAACGGAGAGTGAGACAGGGAGTGGAGCGGAGCGGAACAGTGAGGCCGGGTGAGAACCGGGAGCGAGGGAGAGCGGCAAAGATGGAAAGTGAGAAGGCCAAATAAAGGAAGAAGAGAAGAAACTGATACAGTTTGGGAGAAAGAAGCTTTGAACTTCCACTGAGATCTTAAAAAGGAAAGGTGCTTAGAGAAGGATTCTCTTAAAATCTGTCTTATCTCATCATTCAATTCAAATAACTTCAAAACACTTAATTAATCCCAAAGGGAACCTAAATGTTGTAGTTACTGATATCATTCAAGTATTTTCAAAAAGTTGTTGTGGATCGAGATGCCTACCCTGGCCTAGCCTTCCTGTGCTATCTGGGATTTCTGCTGTTGAACTCAACCAGGTAGCATTTCAACCAGGCCAATCAGTGAACAGGAAGAGTTGTAAATGCTTGTCAATTTTCTGTGCTGTTTAAAGAATTGTAGTCTGCCGATGTAATGGGTAGTTTGTCAATGGCAGCAGAGGAAGCCATGTTAGCCATGCTGGCCTCACTTCCAAATAGCTAACAGGCTAGCAATGCTGTGGGCAGAAAGGATTTCTGATAGACTTCAGTCTTGCAGTGAATCTGAAGAAGCCTCTGTTGCAATGGTGTCATGACAATCTTACGTGTCATGACTTGCTAACAGCTCGATGCTGTGACAACATTTCACAGAAACATGTCCTGGATGACACCATCAGTTGTAGACAAGCACTGCTAATGCTCATCATTTGCTTTCGCAGCTTCTTTTAAAATCTCTGTCTGGTCATGTGGATAGAAAGAGGCGCTGGAGTCATAGATACGATCCTTACTCATTATGATTGATTGATGGCTACTCTGACAATCATGCAAAGCCAATATTAGTGTTATATGAGTATGACTGAAAGTTGTGGGTTCAAATATAGTCCTCCCTCCCCATGTGCCACTGGGGAAGGCACTTACCTCAATTTATTTCTTATATTAAATAAAACTTGAGATTAAGTTACATTGATCACAGCATCATCATGCATTGATGATGTGATCAAAATATATAAAAAAATATATATAAATGTGTAGAAATGCTCTCAAAGTGGAGCATTACTGCAAAAGACATAACTCTCCACTTGTCAAAGTCAAACTGTTGGGTCAATAAATAAATCAAGAAATCATCAAATAAATCAATCAATAAATAAAAACAAGAAAAGAGAAAACTAAATGTTTTATGTTTTCAAGTCAAAGTAGGTAGGTAGGTTCTAAATATATCTAATTCAATTTCTAGATATAATTTATGCAGTCCAATCTTTAGACGTCTAACATGTCTAAAGTTTAGAGAAATTCTAATAAATAGCTTACTCCTAAAAATGTTTCTCAAACAAAAAAACAGTTCTCCCTGTTGCCCATTTTGTGAAATAAAGAGAACAGAACCCCACAACCAACGTGAAAAACAAGACAAGATAAAGTTAACTTACTGGTATCTTCCAAACTGTCACCTACATTTTATATATGGCTGTGCATATTTCTAGTAACATCCTTGGCCAAGACTCCCATTTATTATTCCAGCCCCTATTTTCATACATTTAATATCCTAAAAAGCAGACATCCACCTGTTTCCCATAGTGAAAAAAGTGACGCTTCAGCACCTATAGTCTCAGACTGGCACACAGACAGACATAGATTTCTATCATGCACAAACTCATGCACACACAGGTGTCATTGCATTGCTATGCTAACCTGGGGCCAACTTGACTGTGGGAAAAAGAGGCAGATCTGCTTTGTTAAATGCTTGCTGAGTGATTGCTCATCTTCTTTCGTATCCAACAGCTTGCTCTAATGTCTGTTGCTTTGTGCTTTCAAAAGGCTGCAGACTTTCTTTTAAGAGATTTTTAGTTAAACTAAGAGAGTGAAATTCTGCTAAAGTTTAAGACAATCATAAAGATTACAATTAATGTATGCACAATTAATGAATAAATAAATAATAAATCAATTACTGGACAGGTTATAAGGTAACTGTATAAATACTTGGTAACAAGAACAGCAAATCATTCAATCACATCTACACTTGCCAAAAGGACTTGCTAAAGATAAAACTGAGTGACTGAGAATGGAAGCCAGGAGATAAAAGTGACTTTGAATGTGGCAAGGTTATTGGTGACACACAGACAGCTCTGAGTATTTCAGAAACTGTAAATCTGCTGGGATTTTCACATACAGTCATACCACTGATTTAAAGGATGACCCAAAAAAGAGAAAATATCTCCTAGGCAGCAGCTGCATGAACATGAGGGCTTAGTTGTCAGAGAAGGATGGGCAGATTGGTTTGAGCTGATAAAAGGTTAGCAGGAGCTAACAGGAGGTGCAATTCTACATTCTTTTAGAAGTCCTAATGAGGTCATAATCTGCATCTCTGGTAAGTATGCTGGGGCAGCTTCTGAAATTTGAGGTTTCAAATATTACTGCACAGCTTAAAATCAATATTTCTACTTTTGACTTCAGAAAGATCAAAATAAATTACTGCCAAATGCTGAAATGAACAGTTTACAAGTCATCACTATTCATGTAAATGTAAAGGCACTTTCAGTGGAAACTGGAAAAACATTAATCCTGACAGGCATCCTCACATCATTCTCAAAGCTGCTGTTGAGACTGTTAACATAGTGCTTCTCTGCTTGGTGCTCCAGCAGCAGCATTGCAGACAAGAGGAAGTGTCACTGGACTGTCTCAACACTCTTTTACATATACAGGGACTCAGAAGTGGTATTTTCTCAGATCTCAGACATGAAAAAAACTAAATAAGAACAGGGAAGTTGGACATCTGACTGGCAGTTGGAATCAGTTGACTTACCCTAAGTTCAGTCTTCAAAATGGCTATATTTAACACTACCATGAGCAGTTTTAAGTTCTCACAGTAGTTCACAAAACAAATAGCAAACACCAACATATTTCACTTTCAACCAGAACACTCACAGTTCAAGTGTGACTTAATTTAATAACTCTGACTTTCAAGAAAACTCAAACACAGCATGTGTCTACGATCTGTTTCAGATTAAGGAACAAGGCTCTGAACATTATCAGAAAATTCTCACACCTTCTCCAAAGACTGTTCACACTGCGTTCAGGCAAACATTACTGGAACATCAAAAGAAGAACCAGCAGACTGCTACACAGCTTAGTGCCTCAAGCTGTGAAAATCCTACACTGTACTTTATGGCCCTTTTCCACTAGCACCTCATCTCTTGGATGGCTTTTCATTATAACTGAGTAACAGCTCTAGTGGGTGAAGTCATCGTATAGTTGGGCGGTCCTAAGTGATCAATATCAACACAAACACAAGGATGGAAGTCATGCAAGCAACACCAAATGCTTAGCTGCTATTGGGAGATTTCCCACAAACAACTTTATCATAAGGGAGTCGCTCTTGTGATGCAACCAGCGACTCCCCTAACAAATTACTGATATCAACCAGACTCTTCTAGCTTTGAACCCCAGAAAGGTAGGTCTAAACATTAGTTCTGGTTGAAAGCTTAGCTTTACTTTGCTAGTTTTCCACTAGTAATCTTTACTACTGGAAAAAACATTTTCATAGCAATCTTGTCTCATTTTGTTGCAGGAAAATGATGGCAAAATATTTTTGCTGATTTGATTGTAATGAAGGAACATGGATAATGTAGGCTTGAACATCTTTGACATACCAATTTTAATGAATGTGACATTTGCCTATGTACTTTTTAGTATTTTAAGATGATAGCACATTTGTTTTGTTTTAAGGGAGAGGGTGTTATGTAAATAAATTTTTTGAGCTTTATATCATCTCATAATGTTATCCCCTCATCAACAACATATCTGGATTGTTGCTTTGATTCTTTCATAAATGTTTGAGAAATCCTTTAATCTTTTGTGGCAGCCATTCAAAGCCCCTAGACGGTTGCTCGCACAAAGCCTCGTCTATAATTAGAGAGCTCCAGTTTAGAGAGACAGTCTCCAGCCTCACGGAGCACCTTTCCCCCATGCCTTCCCCACTCTGCTCCTCCAGACTAGCAGCAGCAGCAATTAGCAAACACATAGTGGTACTGTACATCTGCTGAGCTTATCATACAAACTACTTCTGAGTCCAGTGGTCCTAACAACAGCATAATGTAAAGCATTGTTGTGATGAAGTGGTGAAGGCGGAGTGTCAGAAAGCAAAGGAGCTTCTTAAAGCTACAGAACCCCAATTTCAAACAACAAATTGGCAAAGTCAAATTTCTTTTAACTTTTTTAAACAGTATTTTTTATATCTAAGGTAACATAGTTACTTGATTGGGTTAATCAAGTAACTATGCATGTGCCTGGAAGATACATAATACTGCCACTTTAAGATGAATAGTCAGATGAATTATTGATGCCAATCCATCATGCAAATATGCCAGATTTAGGCTTATAAGCTAAATAAAAAATAATACCCCAGACACATAAATTTAAAAAAACAATGTTGGCAAACGCTTCCCCTTCCAGTGAAGTTCTTTTGTAATGTGTGATGAATAATCTGCCTCTATGAGTCAACTTCTCATTAAACTGAAGAGGTCATATCCACAACAAACATGATTCTCAGCGGAACCACAGCAAAGTTGTATTAAATTTGTGGTAATGCCTCTTTCAATTCTAAAACTCGTACATCAAAAGTGACAAAACATTCACAATGGCTTTTGCTGACTTGCCACCCACAAAAAGCAAAGCACGCTGGGTTTCATACTTTAGTCAACGCTCTTTCAATTAATTACTGTATGTGTGTGTGTGTGTGTGTGTACCGAACACAATAAGTGAAAGATTGACGTGCTTCCTAGAGGAGCAAAGTCAGTGTGTGGCTTCACTCTGAACATTTTGTGAAACTCTATGTGTGTAACAGGAGATGTGAAACCCTCACCACACACAGTGGGAAATATTTGGGATGGTTTCCCTCGGAATGTCTTGGCGTGCGTATGGAATGCCCCCCGACCCCCTCAACATCCCTCCAGCACGACCCCCTTCTCACTGTCTCTTCCTCTCATGTATAAAGGAATGGGGGGGCGGAGAATACACAGATACAATCCTCAGTTTTGTCACTGCAACACACATGTATGGAACAAAACAAGAAATTGTTCAGATTTGAGAAAATGTTAGTCTTTAAAGTTTACATAGGCAAAAACAAAAGTGCTGATGTGAACCAGAGCCATGTGAATCTAATAGCAGTAATTCTGATTTAAAGGTGTGAGGTTGTTTATGACAGTCTTTGACATATCCATCCGTCCTGACACTGATTAACAGCTTGTGAAGGTTAACATTAACTGTGTCTCAGCCTCACATTCCTCCGGTTTCTCAGCTTGCGGCTCTCCAAGAAGATCAAAGGACGGAAGAGTCCTTTCTACTGCCCTGCTCTCTTCCACCCCTCCTTATCCTTCACTCTCTCTTCCTCCTGCTATCCTTCATTCAATGAGCTCTCATCTCCTTTGCCCACAAAGCCATCCATTCCAGCCTTTTTCCCTCTGCATCTCTTTTTCTTCCAAACTTTCTCAATTGGTTAAATTTGTTCCCATCTTTTTTACCTCCTTGCCATGTCCTCTGTTCTCACCCCCAACCCTTTCTCCCCCCTCCGTATCTCCTGCCCCTCCCTCTCACAGTTTGGCGGTTCCTGTTGCTCTTGTTTTCACTTCCCCAGTAGTGCACTGCGTGGGAACCAGCACTTTCACTGCAACAGCGTCTACAGCTGAGCCTGAACAGAAGTGCGACCAAGCCTTTTGAGTCTTTGAAGGTTCTGAGGTGCCTGTGTGTACAGTATGATGTTATCTGTGCATGTTTGTCAGAACTGAGTTGTGCAGATGCATCACTATGCTGTGTGTCTGTTGGATTTATCTCACAAACGATCTCAACGTGTCTATAAAAGGCTAGTGGTCACATTTCATGGAGCTGCACAACCCAACGGAAGTGTGTGCGAGTGTGTACATGCATGGAAAGTTTAGGTGCAGCAGGCATTAGTGGTGGGAAAACAAAGCAACTGTGCAACTATAGGCTGTGCAATGTTAAATTAAAATTGTCTCAAAGGTTTACACACCTCTGCTAAAATGCCAGTTCATATAATGTAGATAAATGTGACTGTGATAGATAAATATTATACCTTTATAACCTTTAATATGAGCCATATCTTGTCCAAGTCAACAGGAAAACAAGAAAATGTGATGAGGACAAAATGTAAAAAATAAATATGCTATAGTAACATACTTATGTAAACACTTAATTTTTGTAGAATGACACTTCTATTTATATTCAGCATTCAGCATTTCTAGGAATCTATAACAATCCCAACTTGTTGATTTGAACAGTTTGACACCCTGTAGTGTTGAAAAACAAAATCTAATTTATCTTCAGCTTTCAATCAGATACCTAAATGTTTTGTCCATAAATCTAGCTACCTTTTCGATCCAGTGCATGATGCAGCTACCGGCATTTTTCACTCTTGAGTATGCTGTTAATTTGGGGGCACACACTGTTATTTTTGCACCAAACAACTGAAGGAAAAACAGTTATTTTTATTCACTAATTGATTGTAGTTGATCATAAAAAGTCAAAACTAAATTAAATGGTATTTTGGATTCTTAAAGTGATATTTGATCTGGGCTCATCAGCGCTGTAAATTCTTTTCAGAAGCCAAAGTATCTCTTCTGTTGTTGGCTGAAGTCCAAGAATAAAGATTTTTCTTCTCCACTTTAGTTTACAAATGAAAACACACACTTGCACGGACGTTGCCAGTTACTTTAAATTAAGATTCTTCACTTTCATTTGTCTTCATTACTTGTCTGTTGGTAACCAACAGTTTTGGCTTATGTTCATATAAACACACACCAGCATCTGATTAAAGGTGCAGAAAAACCGAGAAACAAACAGGAATGGTCGGGCCTGTCCGGGCCTCAAAAGGACCTGTCTGTTAGTGTGTGATTGCAATAACAAAGCGGATAAAATTAAACTAAACCCCAAACCAGTTACTTCAAAATACAGCTTGCAACTTTAATAAAGTTTCTAACTTAATCATTGCGTTGAGATTCTTTTTTTAGAAATTTGAAATAAAAATGGCTCTAAATAAATAAATGGCATATGTTTCAGGTAATAATAAAATGACTTTCCTTATGTAAATGTCTCAGAAGACCTCTTATTTTAGATTATATTCAAAGTGAGATTGTTCATAGTAAATGTAACACAAAACATTCCAAAACAATTAGGTATTTTATTAGAAAAATTAATGAAATGCAGCATTTTATTGTTGAAGAAGACAAACACTTTAACACTTTTTGGATTCTAGGAAGTCATTTCCAATGCCTTTAAAACCTGAGTCATTAAGTCATTGGTTAATCTGATATTTCTTTACTTTCTTTTTTCATGTGAGATTCATCACTGGTGTATGTATATGAATGAGAAGAAGACAAACGGTGACAAAAGAGGGAAACTGACCCGTCCAACGCTAATCAGAAAGCTTTACAATCAGACAACAAAGGGGTTAAGTTTGCCTGGGTGGGCCACAGAGCAGCCCAAGGGTGAGCCTCTCTAGATCTGTGTAACACACAAGGACAAATAGCAGGGTACCAAATTGTGTTAGAGTTGTCACATTGAGAAAAAGTAAAATCAAAATTGAACTATAGGGTAGGAGAACAGTATGATAAGATGAACTAGGAAAGAACAAATTCCTTAACAGAGATTCCAGATGTGCTAATGAAAGTTATGTCAGAGGTAAGGATGAAGAAGATCCACCATTAAACTTTTTCTTTCTCTGTTTGTGATTGCATCTGAACTGGAGTAATAAAGCATTTAATTAATTTAGAGACACATTTGCCTCTCTTTATGTCATTTCAGCACAGACCCATATTCTGCCTTATTATAAATAGTCGTTCAGCTGAGTTTGGACAGCAGGAAGAATCAAGGTGGTCCACATTTGTAACATTTCAAGCCTGACAGAGATGCAGTTTGTGGCGTATCTTGATACATTTGTCTCCTCCTCCAGGAGAAGGCCAGAACACCCAGGTTTAGGAACCCTCTTGCAAAGATTCCCATTGAAACCACAAGAACAAACACACACACAAACACAGTCACCGGCAGACAGATGGCTTCCCTAAACAGCCACCCACAGAGACATCTGCAGGTCAGGTAGCATAAATCACTAATTCACTGATAACAACAATATCTGAATTATTCTCCTGCCTCAACAAACAAAGAAAATATGTAGACAGTTATAAAGAATTAATGTTCAATAACATGTATCAACAGAAACATTATAAATTATATTTTTTTATTTGATTGCATCTTAACTGTAAAAAATCTGTGTGAAAAAATGTAACTATTAAAAACACTGCCTCTGTGTTTTTAATACTTTAAAATCACTGACTAAGATAGGATGAGGGTTTTTAAGAGTAATTTAGGTATGAACAGTCAATTCATACCTAAATGAGTTGACTGTTCAATAAATTTTTATTCATTTTTTAATTTTTTTTAATGTAAAAAAAGCTGATTTTTTTTTACATAAAAAGATATTGAAAAAGATATTTGTGTTTCTCAAAAATCTTCTGAAATATACATGCTTTTCTATGTTTACTTTCTTTCCATTTTTCTCAAACGCTGTCCTTAAAATTAAATTATATTTCCACTGTTAAGCACCAGTACAATTCAAAGCTCTGGTGACCACAAGCCGAACGATGTAATCCAGACGTCTGTCCTCCCTACCACATCCTCCAGTCACCGCTGTGGGTCTCAAAGCATTCCCAGACCAGATGGGAAATGCAATCCCTTTCTGTGTCTCCCGAGTCTGCTTCAGGGGCCTCCCTCCATCTGGACATGCCTGGAATACCTCCACAAGGAGGTTACCAGGAGGTATACTAATTAGATATACCGAGACGTTAATCTATAGCTTTCCACACGAAAGCTGTTCCTTTAGTTAATAATTTATTTTGGACCTCTAAACCTCACTGTACTGCCCAATTTACTGCCAACAAGATACTAATCACTTTCTCATTTCATCTTTTCCACATCTTACTCAACCTTTCGTCAACTTATCAGCTATGCAGCAGCTTGTTTCAGACCCAGTAGTGCATACAAAGTAAAACATTGCATAGCAATGTGTTTCTGTATACTTTTAGATTTCTATCTCTAGGAGAGTCCAACATTCACAAACATCTCAGCACAAATGACTGTTTCTCCCCTGATAGCTTTCCCGTCCTTGCAAGTTAATGTCTTCTGCTTTTGTTTTGCATTTTGAAACAAGAATGACCACCACAGGTTTTGTTATTATAATTTGAGAACTCAGTGGTTTTAAAACCACAGAAGTACTTCCTTATTATTCATTTTAGAAATGTTTTTCCTCTTTCTCATAGAGTGGTTTGAATCAACAACAAAAAAAATGTTATATCAACACAGTTTCGACTTAATGTAGGATTAAATACATGTATTGTGTACAAGCAGTTGTGTAGCATATTTTTACTGGGATGAAAATATGTAGTTTTTCCCTGTGTCAGACTTATGATATGCAGAATAGCATCATGCCTCAAAAATATGTTGTCCCAGCAGAATCAATCTGTGGAATATTAATAACAAAAACGATTATTTACATTTGCACTGTTGGATGGAGTCTCAATGCAGTACCTGCCCACATTGACAAAAATCATGCAGATAATACAAAACCTGACATTGGGAAGACAGTGATTGGCACGGATACAAAAGAGAGATGTGAATAAAATGTGAATTTTATCCAAAATAATACGATTGTCAAAATACTTAGCATTTAGTTTATTTTCTAATGATTGAACCCCTAATGACATGCAACTTACTGTTCATTGCAAAGGTATTCTGCTAATTAATAGAAAAGCCAAGAATTCAACCATTAAACAATGTTTGCACTGCACTGCACTACAGGAGAACAAAATTACAAGGAAACATACCTGACAGCGGCTGAATATGTCACTGGGAGTAGGCTGGACATTGAAGTGTCTTAGGACTCGAATAGCCTGGTCTCTGGCCTTCTCTGAACAGTCTAAGGACAGACAGCGGCCTTCGCCCACCTGGGAACGTAACTGGAAGACAGTTGAAGCATGTTAACAAAAAAATAGGGATAATAATTAAGAGTGCATCTACAGAAACACGTTTGCTTTTTACATTGCACTTGACTTTGAGTGTACTTACACTTTGGAATGGCTGACCACATGTGAGGATGACACGGCCTTCATCTTGTGCCAACTGAAAGCGCAAAAAAAAGCCTTCCCATTAATTTACTGCACAGTAGCTGGGATTTTTATTAGTCTGTGGTAACTGTAAGTGCTGCATGATGGACATTTACCTTGTTTCAGACACAATTTCATATTCAAATTTCATGATTTTCAACACTTTTTAAAAAATATTTTAAATTTATAAATAGATGGACACACAAACAAATTAAAGAATGGATGGATGGATAATTTAATGGGAGAGAATACAAGCAGTACATGTGCTGTGGCTACGTTTAGCCACTGAATCCCAATCGTAGAGAACTCTAAAATCACAATAACATGGTGTAGCTAATGACGTCACCAACATTTTCCTAACAATAGGTGGAAACATTCAAACTCCTCAAGTACCCAAAAAGGACATTCAGACTTTCTGTGGTTAACTATGACATCACACATTCAAACAACTTGCATCTGCAGCACAAAAGATTTATAAATGTTTCACTTAAGAATCTGGATTGTGGTTAAAAATCAAGTATCAGTGGCTGTTCATGTAAACTGGGTGTTGATCATATTACAACACTTGGACAAGATCAATAGATTTTGGTCTCTCCAAAACCTGGATTATATTTAAGAAAAAAAAATACTTTTGAGGTAAAGGTTTTACTTTACAGATTTATTTTTTAGATTCTTTGTGGTATTGGTGCACAACGATCAAATTTCAGACTTTCTTCTTTTGGTAATTTTTTTTATATTTTTGTAAGTGTTTCTTGTTTGTGAAAAAAAAAGAAAATGCACTTCCTCTTAATAGCTTTCTAACCAACCTTTGCTGCCACTCTGTGATCATCAGTGTTTTCCAGCATGACCACGTCAACTCCCAAACACCGCAGATATCTTCCCAGTCCTTGCAGCATGTTGTCACACACCACCCGCAACTGCTGGGGGGTTAGGGGTGGAGTGTCTTCTGAGGGCTGCTCGCCACACAGGAGGCCTTTCAGTGTGTCAGAATGAGGGGGACTGACCCTCTGAGCCCCCTGACATTCCTAAATGGACACAGAGAATAATGTGATATTTAACCGATCCCTGTAGGGGGATTTTCTTTTCACTTGCACCTCAGTTCAGAGAGGTCAAAGCACAGGGTGAGTTATACAACTGCACCCCTGGAGCTGATAGGAACTAGTGAAGGGCCTTTGTCAAATGCTCATTGTCTGTCCCTGCAGACTGGATGCTCAAACCCTGGGCCTTCAGCTGGAGGTTGCCTTTATTCATTCACACAAGTCATACAAAAGGTCACAGGTTATCACAGAATTAAGAATTGTCAAATTAGCACAGTTGTTCTTCTTTAAATAGAGCGGGTTATGGTTTCTGATTATAGTCTGGATGTGAGATAACTGCACTACACCAACTCTAAGGAGGATCAGTGGTCTAAAGCCTTTTCCACAATTCAAAACACAAAAACAGTAATAAAATCTCTCACTTTCCACATTGACAGCATTTGGAGCAGCACATCATCCTAAAATGTTGCCTTGATTATAACAACTATTATTAACCTATTTCTATCAATATTATTACATTTTTTGATTGATATCATTAATCTATTAATCTATAAGAAATTTGTATTGGATTGTGTTTGTTTATCCTTTTAAAACTACTGCTAGTTTTAAATTAGCAGTATCTCTCATATCAATTTTTAAAGTGCTTCAGTAGCCCTTTAATATGCATTTAAAAGTAATAATTAAATTTTACATAAAAATCTATGCCAAGTATGAATCTGAAGAGCTTTATAATAGGCACATTATTGGGTTTTGATTTGGTTGTATGTTAAGCGTCATTTGTGCAATAAAGGTCTACAAATAGACAATGGAAAAAAATAAAGCTAACTTAGTCTGTTATTTAGCCTTACATGTTCCATTCTCAAAACATGTTTCACAGAAGAAGATCATTGGTGGTGCACCGCCTCCTACATTCAGTTTTTTATTTCAGAACCATGATTAACTTAAAAATTAAATGTCTTGTAAGATTCAGCAGAAAGTGTCACTAAGTAGACATCCCAAAGACAACCTAGAGATAATCATAGGGCTTAAGTCTGCTCTTCATTCTTTACACTCTGCTTCCCTATAGGGAGATGGTATTGCAGGAATAATGTCTGGAATGTCTGCCATATCCAGTCTTGGCTGAGTTTATAAGCATACTTTGCTGTTGCTTAGGGCCCCCTGCTGGCCTGGGGGCTTCAGAAAAACCTGAATTCACACAGAACTGGTTTACAAATCCACTAGTTGTGCACATACTATAGAAAACCTTCCAAGTTTGAAATTCATGTCATAAGTGAAAGCTAAATTTATAATCAATAATTGTTGTGTCTGAGTTATCAAATATTTCATGCAAATTATTGCATGAAAGTTTTCATGCAATGAAATATTATTACAGGAAGATTATTATAAAAATAAGCAATATGTAGTAGTTATAGAACTCACAGCTGAGGCATTACCTTTTTCCTAGGATCCTGTGCTGCCTTCTTGGCCCTTTTCTCCTTCTGCTTGTCTTTGCTCGTCTCTGATTGGCCTGAAGTGATACTGCGCAGGTCAGCAGGCAGACCAAAGCTCGCTGGGTTGCTGGAGAGAGCCGAGTATACATCCAGCAAGCAGTAGGCATCTGCCACTAGAGAAGAGTTTGGAAAAAAAGAGAAGGAGTGAGGCAGGACCAAGGGGGGTGAATTATCAGTTTGCATTTTGTCAGAGGATAACAAAATAATCTCTGATGTTCTATGGAGAGGAGAGCAGCGACCATCTGGCTCTCTGTTATTGTCTGTCTGTGCATGCATAATACCATACCTGCATATCTAATTTGGCTGATGCGCAGTGGACGCTTTTCCCAGTTAGACATCTGCTCTGTCTTGTCCAGAGGCTTTCCCAGGACCTGCTGCACCAGCAAACTGAGGCCTTTCTCTGAACTGTCCTCACCAACCAGGACCTCTCTGGGGGCATTTTGAACTTGATTCACCTTTCCACGCTGAATCTGAATGGGTAAAACACAAAACATACCAGTAGTGTCAGAAAATTGAATATTACCTACAGATGAAGAAGTTTTGTTTGATCATTTAGGTATTGGATCTAGAGATCCACAAAGAAATTTCACCATGACATTCTTCAGTGTAGATGATGTTACTGAGCTAAAGAACAGTAACATGTTCTTTAGCTCTTTAGTTCTTTAACTAACATTGTAAGTTAATAAACAATTAACTAACAATTAATTAGTTAATTGTTAGTTAACTAATGAACTACTAATTGTTTATTAGTAATTGTTTATTTGTTGTGAATTCTAGAGCTCTGAAGCCATTTTAACTTCTGTTTTAAAGACTAAAATTTTAATATCTGTCCAGTTCTGCATCAACCCCAGAGCCTCCTCCACAGTTAACATGAAAACGCCATAAAGTTCACGTCCTAAGCCCCTCAACTGGTTCCTTTTTCAGTGTCGACTTGTCTTCCTTGATTTTTTGGTGAAAAGAACAAGCCGGATTTAGAAATGACTGCAGCTTTTTGGAAATCTCAGTATTAAGGTAGTAATATTACTTGCAAATATTGTGAAAATAACTAATATAAGGCTTCTACTTTGAAGGTTTGATATAACTGGACATCATTGTAAACAGCTTTAGAATTGGTACCATTAGATTACATCAGTCCACTAGAAATGTTAAATCTGTAACAATAAAAGGATATCCTGTTTGAGCAACTGATTGATTGAGTTTGAGTTTGTAGAAATTATGTGACTGATGGGATAAAGGCACCTCTTGGTGTACTCTAAGAAGATCCAGCATTCCCTCTATCTTCAGTGGCTCCTCTGATAACTCAGGCCAGGTGGCAGAAAGACACTTGAGATCTCCGGTCATACCATAACCTGTACAGAAATTAAGAGATGTTCTTTGCATTTGAACTCATTCCCTGGATAAAACTGATTGCCGTTTCATTTGGCTGTTACTTACCCAATTTCAGAATATTTCGTTCAGAAAACAAGGCCCTGATGAAACCAACTAGATCAGGCTGGTGACAGAATCCTTTGGCGCAAAGGTCTAATAAGAAAACTTTGTCAAGAACAGCGAGTTGTATCAGAGCAACTCTCTGAGCAGCGACACAGCCGAACGTAGGCTGCCACTCCATGTCAACTCCTACTACACCACTTTCCTGGAAAAAGACACCCAAAAGGAATATGTCAATACAAAAAAAACATACAGAATAAAAAAAAGAGATAGATCTCTGTACCTTGAGGACAATGCTTTGACATCTTTGGAGAGTTTCCAGGGAATCTACAAAGTGGATTTTGTCTTTGGTGAGAGGCGCCTGGTAGAACGTCTGGCAGTGAGACTGAGGTGGGATCCACTCCTCCTCTTGTGTGAGATCGTTCACCCATACCTGTCTGAACACAAAGAGAAAATGTGTGCAACTAAACTATAACAAAGAAATATGAAGAATAGGGAAAAGAAAGAAAAAAATATCTATAGAAAGCAAGAATTTCTTTTTTTTAATTTTAGTATTTTTTATTTCATAAAACTAAAAAGTAATTTACTGCAAGTGACCAACAATAAAACTAAGATAGATCACTTAGCTTTATTGTAGGATGTGTCTTTGCATATTTTTGGTTAACTCACTGCAGATCAGGTGGCAGACTCTGCTGCATTTCCCAGACCCCTGGAGGAAGTCGATTTTTAGGAATATTGTATCTCAGTGACCACTGTGAGGCTTTCTGTAGACTGCTGTGCTTCACCAACAGCTCCACCAAATGGACTTGAAGCTCAAGGTCATCTGCCACCACATACTGTACACACATGAAACAATCTTAAACATTGAACATCTTTAAAAACGTAGCGGTGCAAAAAAAAAAAAGAATCTAATCAGAGTAAAACCTACTTGCACGTGATCTGTCCAATTCTCCTCTGTCATGGTTTTCTACCAATAAAAACCCCACAAAAGAAACCTAATGTTTACTATTGTCATTATATTTTATAATCTGTGCAGCAATTGACAGTTAAGCTCAATGTTAAGAGTTACTTAACATTCTTTGAAAGTCTGCAGGCTGCAAGACTCTGCTGCATCACTTACTTCTCCAAATGTCTTATACACAAGGTAACGCAGAGAGTCAAGTCTCCTCTTGTGAAGAGCATTTGGACAGAGGCCTATATTGACAAGAAGACGTAGGAGTGTGAATATGTGGAAAAGGAACAAAACACATTAAAACAAAGTGACACATTAGACACCCACTTTGGTCAATTTTGAATTTTTCCATGAGCCGTACAACATGTCTGGTGAGCATTTTGGGTTGAATCTGTGCCATGTAATGTTTGGACAGAAAGAGGCGAGGGAACTTCCTGTGGAAGGACAAATACATACAGTTACATAAGCTTATATGGTGAATTTATAAAGATGATTTTCATTAAAATTGTGCACAAAAGTTTTTTTGATATTCTGCTAATGTCAAAAAACACAATTTTGCAACTAACTTAAATTTCCATTAAATAGGAAATTTTATTAAAATTAAACGTGAATAATTTTGTTCATGTGACATCATTTAAAGTCAGATCTTAACACTTACATGAGATATTTAAATATTCCATGGCACTAGCACTCATCAACAGTTAGAGAAAATATCACCATCCTATTGAGGCATTGGAACGACACGCCCTTTTACTAGGGATATAAGGATAGGATCCTTATAAACTTATTACATAAAACTTATTACGTTTGTCTGTGGTTCTTTTATGAAGGTTCAAAAAATACCCATCATCTGTATATTCAATGACATGAATATACAGAGGACACTTCAAACATCAGGGTTTGAGTTGTTGTTGCTCAGGTGTGAATGTGGCGTTTTTGGAAAATTGTACTCAGCAATTTTACAGATTTATTGCATTCAATGTTTTCAAACGCAACTTTTAATGAACCGTGGAAACACTACGATTACTTAACGCTTTTATACATATTCGCCTGTTATGTTATGCCAAATCAATCACCAGTATTTGTTTCTGAAAATCCTATTATCTTGAGCCACTTTCAGATGATTCTTTCATCTTATGATCTACAAAAGTCCCTTTGAACTTGGGTTCAATTGAACTGTCCCGACACGCAATGGGAGGGTCAAAGTTGATCCATCAGTATCACTCACCTGATCCATGGGGAGTCAGTCACAAATTCTCAACTAATATACTGTAAGGTGATATGCTCAAGTTTTTGTTCAGCTATGAAATTTCTTGCAACTACGATAAACTTTAAAAAATAAAAGTATAAATAGTTCTTCAGTTCTATTCATTTTGAAGGGATTGTTAGGAGTGCGGCTAGTGATTTTATTGAAACAGTTTTAACTTGGTATGTTTACCCACATTGAAAAAATGTACTAAGTAGTATTTTCTAAAACATTCATAGTGAGAAGATGCTTATATGAAGACATTTTAAACATGTTTACCAAAGGTACCAATAAATATGAAAAGCACAGTTCATAGTAGCCACTTGCCACAAATTCGCATAGCATACTTTCTTATGTCTTCCATATTGAAGTCCAGGTGACACCAAGAGTCTAGTAACATAACAAGCTGCTTTTCAAGCTGCCTGTGTCCTTTGACAAAGGACTCTGCCAAAGGCAGCTTGTCTTGTAAAATCAGAGGGATAAGCATCTGCAAAATAATAATAGATAGAAAATAGATAGAAATTAAGAAAGAATTACAGAAAAGATCATCTGAGAATTTAACTGAACTTGTTTAAAGCTTTTCTTTGTAATTTATTGTGCAGGGATATACAGAACATTAATTACCTCCTCCATATTTAGTTCAGTCTGCAATCCGAGCTTTATACTGAGAGTTACCGCCTGTGGGAAGAACAGACAAAACTCAACAAGTGCCAATATTAAGTTGCCTCTTTAAATTGTATGGACTAAGAGAATGTTATTATATCAAAAGTCAAATCACTCACTCACCTCTTTATAAGAGTTGAAAGTTTGGAGCTTGTAAATTTGCATACATAGTATGGAAGGATCCAAAGTCTTGAGCTGGTAGATGTTGATTAGGGTGTCTACAAAGTTGGGCTGGGTGTCTGTCAGCAGACCAAGAGCCCGCCACTGGAGCGCCACTGCTTTGTCCTCAGCCAGAGAGCTCAGGCTCACCTGGGAAGGTAAACACAAATGAAAGATAGACTTAACTGACGCAATATATATTGGCACAGATTGATTTTTTTGGAAGTTTTAACACTATCTAAATTGTGGTTGCCCAAGGTGCAGCCCGCAGGCCATTCATGGCCCTTCATTTGTTATTGTGCAGACCCAGACTGCAATTATACAAATTATAATTAAATCAAATGGAATTATGCACATTTGGTTATGCTACTTTATACCTTCTTCAACCTGAAACAAAACAGAATGTAAAACACATGCATTTGTCTTTTAATAACCACTCCTTTTGGTTTCATTTGCATTTTGCAGTAAATAGCATTTACTCATGCAGACTTGGGTGCAACCATGTCCTGAAGATGGTAAAATAATACATTTTGGGGAAAAACAGTGATTATTACCTTATTCTTATTGCTGAGAACAAAGAAAATAGAAAATAATTGAACTAAAAATTTTTAAAATTGCATGCTTTTCTTATAATGTGATATCAGATATCTCTAGTACAAAAATCTGACTAGTCTGTTTCATTAGAATATAACATGTCCAGTCTTTTTTTTTAAGCGGGTAAATAAGAAAAAAAAAATACATAATTTTTTTAATTTAAAATAAAATAAATTTCAGCTTGACAATTTTGGAACATGTAGGAAAAGGTTTGGATACAACTGGTCTACATTGTAACAGTAACAGTTAACAGACAGTAGCAACACAAACAGTATTTGAACAACTCAAAATCACTACTTGCAGCTCAAGTATTAAGTGTAAGCCACATTGGAGCTATAATCTTATCTATAGCCAAGGGGCTGAACACCTGGCTCAACTACCTGAGGATGTTCCTTCATCCACGTCTGGAATTCCATGAGAATGTGATAGGCCAGGGTGTGGCTCCGACCCTTCTGTTTCCCTGGACAGCTCTCCAGGATTGTTACTAAGGCCTCCAGAGGCTCAGACAGCTTTGAAAATCCTTGGATAGCCGCCAAATGTAGCTGTGGGTGGAAAGAAGAGGACGGAAAGTTAAAACTACATGTTTTCTGATAGGAACACCACGGCTTGTAGATTCAACAAATATTTCAGATCACTCTCACTGTTTGCTTCTTTCATTGTTTGCTTCTCTCCAAAACCAAGTTAAGGAGAGCAAAGGCAAAGCAAAGGCCTTAAGACAAAATCAATTGACAGATGCACAGTTGATTAAAACACATTTTTATGCAATAGTTTTGGATTTTCCTCAATTGCTCTTTATTATTTCTGCAGGCAAAAGTAGCTCTGACTAACTTTTACATATTGATGAGAACATTTTTGCATGTCAAAAGTTCATAATTTCTTTTAGAATTGCTGAATTAGAGTATACACAGAAAAACAGACTGGGGATTCAGGGAAAAGTGCAGATATGATTTTGTTTGTTCTTTTGTTCAATCAAGAAGAGCACAAATATATGGATAAATAGAAGGACGTCTATCTAGAATTTATTTTCCTTGCTCATTTTTTTTTTCCTTTGTCCACACTTCTTTCCAGGTTTCAGACCTCGAGAATACCAAAGTAAAGTTCCAGACCTTTATCCTCTGTAGATTTTGTTTCTAATAAGAAAATGTTTTGCAACACAGATTCATGAATTTTATTTCAGAATACGAGAAACACACAGAAATCTTGCTCTTTGAGCCAAGCAGACAATTATATTTGGGACATATAAGGGATCCTGGCATAAGAATCCAAAGCTTGGCATTAGGAAATTCCAACAAGAGAAAATGATATCTGTGTGAGAATACCTTGAACTGTGTCTTAATTTACAAAACAGATGTCATCCACTCAATAACCTCTTCTCAAGTTCATTCAGAGCAACACAAATTCCTTCCTTCTGCTTTCCTCATTAAAACGCATGCACGCACACCCACACACAGACACACACACACATTTCAGTTAAAGATACTGGGATCTCTCAGCAGTTTGCTCCTTGCCGTGCTTCGTGCAAATTCATTCATGCATGAAAGTGACAATGTGAAGGTGACTCTTACCATCTGCAGATTATTTTGGTTCCACAGCTCAAAGAACTGTTCACTGAGCACTGAAGGGTCAAGCCCTGAGGGAATAAAATACACACAGGTGGGGGTTCAATTTGATCTTAGGGACTTTGTAAAAAAAATACATATACTTTCACCATTTCAAGTTTCTGTTTTCATTAAAGCTTTATTTCAACACTAATGTTTGTCTAATTTTAAAACAAGTTCAAATTTACAAATAAAATCTGAAATAGCTGCACTATTTGCAGCACCAAACATTTTACCTTGTAAGTAAAGGGTCAACAATTACACCATAAGTTGCTTCCTCATTTATAATTATAATACAGAGGTTAAAACAAGGCATTGTGCTTCAGCCAAGTATTTATAATAATTCTGAATAACATGTTTTTCCACTTTTTTTTGTCAGGGATACAAATTTTATTTGACATATTTGAAGACTGCATAGACCTGGCTGAGACAAGAAATGTTTTTTAGGCTCCTGACAATGTTAAGTTATTCCTCCATCCATCTCAGATTGATAATATACGAAACAAACCCCAATATGTCATATTTAAATATAGAAGAGAATAAAAAGAATCTAGCAATAAAGTAAAAAACGTTGTAATTATCATTTCCATTATTCGTCACTAAATACACTGTTGATAATACAGGCTATAAATTGAAGAAATTAAATGCAACATTTGTTCAATTAGCTATAAATGTTAATCAATGCACAATTTTAGCAGTTGCTCTATAACATTAATACCCCAAGTAACTGTTTGATTAAGGATTGACAAAGCTTGTAAACAAGGATTTGTTTGACCTTTACTTTTATTTCCAAGTCATGTAGATTTATGTTCTCATTTCTTGTCGTTTTTCTTCAAATATTTCCCTTTTTCCACCAAGATGTTAATCAAACTTTACCGGTAATGTGATATGAAAAGAAAATGTTTCTTCACTGCTGCTAAAGAAGGCATAGCTAAGTACAAATGACGTCAGATATAATTTCTTGAACAAGCATAAGAGAGCAGCTATAACTGTGGATTAACAGCTGAGGCTGCTTGGGCAGCAGAGGAACCCAGCATTAGCTCTGCATTCCAGTTGAATCTGCTGTGTGAATGACCGGTAGAAGACACTAAGCACATTTTAGGCCAAATTACTTCCAATGGAGGAGTTTGGGATCAGAATTAGAAGTGAGGATGCCTGTATATTTCAATGATCCTTCCCAGAAGCTCCAGCTTCGTTCTTGGTTGTTCTGTGTGTTCTCGTTCTGTGTGGCCTCCAGCCTACCTCCTCCCTCTCTTCTTCTCCCCCCTTCCTTCCCAGGGCTAGTTTTCCTGTTCTTCTCTCCCTCCCTACACCAGCCTTTCTTGATTTTGTCTCGGATTTCCCCAGGAAAAAGGCTATGCGCTGGTCATGCTGTAAAAAATACTGCCTTCCTGAAACACAGCCTGGGAAAGCAAGCCCAAAGTCCTCTCCATGTTGGCCTCTAATCCATCGTAGCCAGACAAACTCTGTTTCCTTATTTTATGCTATATTTCTCTTTAAACAAAAACATGCACTCTTGTTGAACATTTTGTAAGTAAATTATTTTTTTGTCCAATAACTAAATATTTTTTGACCAGCACAAATGAGTCCTTTTGTATAGTTACACGACCACTCCACTTTCCAAAGTCAAACTAGCGGAGCTCAGGGCTCTCAGTCAATATAAAGAATGAATAAATTCACTCTGGACTTATTGGAGATATTTCTATACATTTCCATAATGTTCAGTCTACGGGGATGGATGGGATGGGCAGATGGACAAACAGAAGGACAAATGGACTGACAGATGGATGCTAAGACAAATATACAGATGGACAGACTGACAATTAGAAGGACAGAAGATGGATGGATGGATGTAGGGCTGAAGCAATTAAAAGTCATGATTAGTCATGATTAGTCATGATTAATTGTGGTTATTCGATTGTTAAAATAATTGTCAAATAATTGAGTAATCGATTAATCGTTAACTAGAGTATGCAGACTCAAAGAAAAGGTCATTTGCAGAAAGAAGAACGTATTCAGAGCAGTAATTGAGCCAAAACTGTACAAAAAAATATGTACTTTTTGCATTTAATGTATGTAAATGGAAAACCTGATTCCCAGTTACTAGGTATTTGTGTAAGAAACAGATTTTTAGAGTAGCATGACTCGTCACACCACATCATTCCACACAATGGAAAGCTGCAAAGCAAAGTAGTTATGCATCAAGTTCACAAAGATGGGCATCTTGAAACATCACAATCACAGTTCCATCAAATGTCGTTCAATTTAAACCGGCTGAATGGCTGCAAGGCTCCCTTTGCCCTAATGTGTGCTTCCCTGCTGTTCTACACCCCACTCCAGCCCATTCATCCCTCTGACAAACATGCATAGACTATAATGTGCACAGGGACTCACACAAACACAAACAGCACAACCCACTTCAGCCTCACTGTTTGTATGAGAAGAGGAATGTTGAGCATGTAGCTTCTTTACGGTCTTGGCTGAAGTGCGAATGACAGAGCCGGAGGCACCCTCATTCATTACAACATAATAACCCTATCACCACATTGAATTACACCGACAACCATCGAGTGCATGAACTCATACACCTCTGGGAAGGTGATTTTTTTTTTTTTTTTTAGTTCACTGTAATCAGACTCAGCATTAATTTATTCCAACTATTGTGAAACATCTGCAGGAATATCTACCAGGATAAAATCAACAGGCAGTTCTGGCTGAATGTTGTCAACCAGCTGTCAAAGTTTTAGAAACACCAAGATCAAGTATCTAATTGAGGCATTTGATGTTACTACAGCCACTAGAAGGGCTTCAGTGTGACTTGGAAGTCGTGCAAATGGCTCAAATCCACTGGACGAATGCCACAACATTCTTCAACAAGTACTTCTCTTCTTTTGTGGATTGTCAAAGGCGCTAGAACGCAATCTTGCAAATGAATAGAGTGGCAGCATTTAGAAATTAGCATGTCCATTAAAGTACTGTTGATATGTCAGTTGTCCACTTAAAGCTGACCTACTAGAAGCTCAAGTGGATTTAAATCTCTTATAAATCTACAATGACATGTCCATTTGAAAGAGGGCTGTCATTTGATTGGACTGTATTAATTAGGGCCAAGCTGTATTTGAATGGAACAGGTAGATTTTTCTCTCCTGCAACCATTATTATTTTTTATACATCATGATTATCGCATGTCAGTATTACTAACACTGTTGTCTCTGTGTGTCTAGCAGTCAATATACCATAATACGGTATATTTCTTATAATAGGGGGATACACAAGTCACTATTAAGAAAAGGTAAACTGACATTAAAACTAAAAATGTTTAAAGTCCCCCGTAGTCTCTGAAATAAATAGTACTTTATAGTCCACATGTCAAACATAAAATGAATTTATCTAAAACTGAAATGTATATGAAAGTATTAATTTCCCTTGACTTGGATTTAGGAACCTGGTGGGGTTTACTTAGTATCTGGCGGTTCCTAGTGGTGTAATTTTAAATACAATTTTGCTGGATATCAAAGGTACAGGAGAAATGCACTTGCCATAAAATGCTACAATATTACCTTTGAGAATGCACATATTTACTTTTCACAGTCCACTGTTACCCTGTTACCAGAAACGATGTTCCTGCTCAAAAACTAGAATGTGGGACTTTAACCTTCTATGCGTCATTATTACCAACAGTGCTGGTTCTGTTTAGTGTGGATTGTTTTAGGCAGTAGCTTTATCTACTGCCTTTATCTACTCATTTTCCTTTGTGGAACTTAAAAAGGGCATACAGAGCTCTTCATCTATATGCACATTTCAGTGAGAACCCACCAAAATTCATTGCAGTTTAAAAACTATTTCATCTGACTCAACTTTTCTTTAAAAAAATCCTCACCTATGCTTTCTGTCATGTTTGAACTTACAAAACTACCATGTGCAATGAAACTGAGTGACTAACCTTTCCCTTCTAGAGAAGTAAGGCTCATTTCTGTGTCCAAGTTGATATTCTGCTGTCACCCTGTAGAATAGAAGCACAGAGATCATATTGTGAGGTTTCCACTATAACTATTTCAAATTGTCACAGTATATACATCTTGCATCGAAATATGTTTGCTGGTGAGTATATATGTAAAATTCAAAGTTACCAAGTTAAAGAGGGAAAATGTGGGTTAGTCAGCACATGATCAGTGCAATATTCAACAATAACATTAAATCTGCATGTTTTCCTAATATTGCACAGACTTAAATACATAAATGATTTTGTAGGGCTAAATGCCTGGATAGGACCTAGAACTGACCAGTATACTGTCCCTACAGCTCAGTAATTACATCAACAGACTTCAAGGCTACTACACTGATATTAGTTAGAAAACTATTAATACATTTCAAACAATAACAAAAAAATGTTATTTAGTACAATACTTTTCCTTGGCCCAATATAATTTAAGGAAAATATGAAGTTGTGATATTATGTTTAAATATTTCTGTGGCAGCCCTTCTCATTTTCTTCCATCAATATATCCTTAACTGTTACTTTTATATAATCTCTAGCTACCCGTAAGAGTGAGTCTGAACCTGGAGTGTTTATCCATCAATGCCAAAATATCTTGAGGGACTTGTCATATGTTCAGCATTTTTGTATGTGTGCGTGTGTATATGAGTGTGTATAAATCAAGCCTCAACAAAGGCATTAAAATGCGTGTTGCAATTTTAAGCAGCTACATGGAAAAAAAAAACTGTGGGAACAGAAGCCTGAGAAAGGGCAAGATGCCAGCTGGCTCTAAAGTTTGATTTCAGGCTGAGGATGTTTTTAAAGCCTTAAGTCTGGTTGTTTCTCTCTGTCTGACTGTCTGCAGGCTTTGGCAGCGCACTCTTAGCTGCTCGGTACATTCAGATGCAGAATGAAGACAAGTCTTTTTTGCCTGCAACGCCACCTCGTGGTGAGGAAATCGTCCTACTATTTTCTGTAAGCAAGAATTAGCATGGTATGTAGTATGTCACACATACTGTTTTTCTTCGTATTGGTTTCTAGCCTCTCCGAAAACAAAGGCGTAAACCTTTACAAAGTCCGTTATTTTTCAGTTCGTTAACACACCTGTGTCATTATAAGCTAGCTCAAAAGCCTGATAGCCAGGTTTTCACTTCAACACTCGGTTGTTTTAAACGTGTCAACCTGCTCAAAATGGCTTCATTGCAACGGTTTAGTAATTTCATTATTAAGCTAAATAGACTCACCACTGGCTAGTTTGCTCATTTAGTTAGAAATTGTCACGCAGACTGGCAAAGTGTGAGCCTTTCTGTTTCTCTAGCTCACTCGCGTCTGAAAGGATACAATTTATCCCTGAGTTTAGTTTTGCAGGCAGCCTTTTCTCTTACACAATTAGTCACATTTTGCAGATTTTTCAAGTCCAAAAGACCTTTAATGTTATTAACTTTAAATAAAATTATTAAAGAATATTATGGTCCGAGGTCATGCATATTTCAATACTTTGAAACGACATTTTTACCGAAACATTTACACACAAATGCCTGTGAGTCTAAATAAGGATAAAAATTATTTGCTACTCAAAGTTTACAGTGACTCTACCTCCCACTTCTGGTGGAACATTGTAAATGCAGGCAAACGGAAATCAATTCTGGGTAACATTGTAACATCCTTAAAAAGCCAAAAATAACATTGTTTTCTGAGAAAAATAATTACAATGCAAATGAATATGTAAAATTAAAATTTTTTTCGTTATTCTTTAGTAGAAAATCAGTAGATTTGAGTCTGACAAAGTGGTCCAGTTTGTGTCCCTTATTCTTATTTCTGATTCATTTAACATTTTTAGTGTTCCTTTTTGACCCTTTGACCACTCTACTCTTATTAAAATCTAATAGTAGATTTTACTAAGTTAAAATCTATACTTAGAACTAAACTAAAAAACTAAGACAAACCCATTTTGGTTGAAAAGTTTTTGAAAGGTTTCATCATTTTGCAACATAATGATTAACAGTACAAAGTGTGAATACTAACCTGAAACAATGTGGAGTTTTTTCAAAATTTTGCTAATTGCGCATAATAAAAGAGAGAACTACTAAATTCCATGAAGCGACATTTTTAATTGCCCTTGACTTAAGGAAAAGTTTACTAGAAGCTAGAACATTTCTGAAGAAATTTAAATGGGGCCTGCCAAAATGTGCCTGTCAGTTGGAACCCAGCATTCTGCGGCTAAAAGTTAGCATCAATGCTAAAATTAGCTAAAAATTACAAAATAGCATGTGGAGAATCAAAAGCATGTTGACCAACATGGACTTATGCAATTCAGTATGCTGAAATTAGTGTATAAGCTAAAATTTACCAAAATGCTAATGCTGGCCTAAATGCTGTCACTGTCATATGAGGATCACTAGCACAATGTCTCTCTTTGACTTACTCCATTCAGTATAGTAAACATGGCGAATAAGTAAGAAAAATAAGTAAAAGCTTTTTTTAGGGAAGAAGCTCATGCTATTGCACTGCCTTGCTCTGCAGGCACCTTTCTGACACCTTTCTGAAAAGTAGCAGAAAAGTGTCAAGCCCAGTTTTCTCTAGGACTTGACAGAAAACTGTAAGCCCCAGAGAAATTCTGAAAACATTTTACGGGAGCAGGCATTTGGTGCGATGTCATGAGCAACTTTCATACTAATAGAGCGATTTTTGTAGGCGTGACAGCAATTTCAAAATTGTTTTGGGGTCAAAAATTCACTCATTTTCTCATTCTAACGGAGTGGCAGTTGGTGTCAGTTACACTCTGCCTTTCAGCAGTTGGACATTTCGCTCTTTTTTTTCGCTTTTTATGTCCCAGATTAGACTTCCTGAAAATATGAGAGAGAGTAGACTTTCTGGAAAACCCCCTTCTAATGTTAAATAAAAGAAATTTCTAGTTAATTATTTTTTCACAAACTCTGCAATTCTGTTTATTCCTCTCATCATCAACAACAAATTCTGTGATTTTCAAAACATTTGCTAATTTTTTGCCAGAGTTATTAGGATGATAGCTGCCTGAAATAATCCGTTCCACTTCCATTTCATAGGAATAAATTAATTTACCAGCAAGTCTTTAACTTTGCTTATTCCTCTCATCATCAACAATAAATCCTGTGGATTTGGTGACATTTGATCATTATTTGCCAAAGTTAAAGGAGGGGAACCATATATTTAAGCTGACTGAAATAATCCTTTCCCCCCTTGCTTCGCAAGGCATTTCAATGCTTCTCCTATGTAATGCTATAGCAGGCCCCAATAAATAGAATCTTGGAGAAACTTCTGACTATGTCACGTGGTACATAGTCACGTGACATAGTCCCTACGTACCCAATACGTCATGTCCCAAAACAGCTGCAGCCTGCTCTAGTTGAAGCAACGGTTGTTGTTATTGTTTGTAGCGCCGACATATTGCTATCCTGAATCATATTTCCACTTTTACTCCCTTGGCTTTTCAGGTCGCTATTTATCTCTCACATAGCCGTGGCTGCCAGCTGAGTATAAAGAGGCAAAACTGTGTGGGATTCGTCAAACACAGCTAGCATAAGCTAGCACTTCCAACGGGCACGGTACTCTTGAGTTGCTGTTGCAGTTATGTCGTGGATGGGACTCGGAGCTCCTTTTCATACAAACGATAAGCAGAATGGCGACCCAAATTCGCCAGTGAGGGATTTAACTGGTGTCCATCCCAGCCAACAGGTAATGAACTTTTAATGCTAATTATTAGCTGAGGTGTTAGCATTCAACTTTATTTCCCACACGCCAACAAACTAACAATCTTTCAGAGTAATTAAGGTGGCACTAATTTTACATTAAGAAGTAGGTTTTTGGGTAAGGCCTGTTTTTGTGACGTGTAGTGGTCTGAATCCTTTCAGAAAGAATTTACAGCCCTTAACAGAGCTTATTTGCTACAGGAGAAGCTAACCTAAATCAAAGACAGCGTTGTCTAAAAAAAGTGTTGTCTAAAAATATCACTTTGATATTTCTCTAAAAGTTCCCATGACGATAGAAAACGTGATAAGTAGGCGACATACATGAGTAATGAAATCAAATTTCACGAACTTCTCCATCTCTGATCCATCGGCAACCCAAATCAAGAGTCTCTGTGATATGACAGCTGCAGTCCATAATAAAAAAGCTCTGCTTGGTGGCATAAAGTAATCAAAACAATCCAAAGTCATACTTCACTGCTAAATACTAGTGAAACAGCAGATCTCTTCATTTATTTATGTTTTGCTCTTTTATTCGATATTTGCAGCCATTGAATAAAAGATGGGCCATCTATATGCATTTTGTGCATGTACATGGCTGGTTATTAGAGATGCACGAACAAATAGCCCAAAGGTTGGAATTAGATCTGCATCGGTACTGACCAGAGATCGGCTGGTTAAATATGGCAAAAATCTGTTTTTTTCCCCACCTATTTATTAAAAGCTAAAAATAAAAAATAAAAAACACCACCAATTTGGGTCTTCTAACACATTAACTAAGAGCTTATATGTTGATGTATTTATTTATGCCTAATGTCAGTTAAAGTTTGAGAAGTTATACTTTGTTACGTAAATGGAAATAACTGTATAATATTCTTTATTTTGGATTGATAATTACTACCACTCACAAGAACCTGAACCACTTTGTTTTATGTTCTGTTATTTGTGGTAGTCATTACTGAAAACCACAGAACTATAAAGAAATTCAGCCAGAAAAAGCCTGATCATTGAAAAGAAAGGTGTAGCTTTCTTTATTTAGCTCTTTAACTGTCAGTGAAATAAAGCAATATACAATATGACAAGTCAAGGTTTAAGATACACATTTTCTCTATGAACTCCATGAAATATTAGTTGCTGCAACTGCTTAGGAACTCTCTTGAAGTAGAATAAAATACAAAAGTTGTCCCTTGTTGACATCTCTCTAGTCACCGTCGTCCCACCTTTGCGACTGCCCTATGGCATCACTCTGCCAGAGCCAGCAGCGCTGTGTGAAAGCCTCCATCGTTTCCAGCTGGCAGCTGGCCGAAGCGCAGGATCAGATGTGCGCTTTGGGGGTCCACAGCTCTGAATCCATGGAACAGGAGCGTGCACGAACCCTCGTCTGCCCGACTGAACTCACAAACACAGAGGAGGAGTGGCGTCGCAAGGAGAGCATGCTGGCAGGCCCAGAACCCAGTCGCAGTCCCGTCCTCGGTGCCACTGGAAGTTGGGACGTTTTTGATAAGGTGTAACATAAAGAAAAAAAATGTCATACTGTTGGAAAAATAATAAATTTCTCCTGCCTGCTTTTTTTATGTGTTGGTATAATTGTTGTTTTTTATTGCTTTTAGAGTATTATTAATCTGCACCATCAGCCTGTGGAAATGGATCAGGAAACCTGCAAAACATTTCTCCAAAAATATGAACAAGAGCTCAGGCATTTTGGTGAGTGAGGCACTCAGTACTAAACTTTTGTTTTGAAGTAAAGATAAATCCCTTTCTTTTTACTTGTTCAGGCTAATCAAAGTTCCAACTAAGATTAAGCCAGTTTTTTCTAAATTTGCTATTATTATTTTCTGCACATTAAAAATGTCTAGACAATGTAATTTTACAAATTTGTGTTTTCAGTCTTAAAGTTTTAAAAAAAACATGACTTTCCTGTCTCAGGTATGTTACGGAGATGGGACGACAGCCAGCGATTCCTCTCACACATGCCGCAGCTCATCTGTGAGGAAACAGCAAATTTCTTAGTTCTGTGGTGCATTCGACTACAGCAAGAAGGGGTAAGATGATGAAGGTCTTATTTTGACATCACAGAAAAAACTCAAAAAGTCCTGCAGAGCTCATTTAGTCTGATGCTCATGATTCAACAATTATAAAGAGACTAAGCAAAAAGATGCTAAGGTGATCCTTCACTTTACACAAGAGAATCTTAAGCTCCTCACTTCTAACCATCTGAAACGTCCCTGAGATTTTCATCATTGTCGTTTCCAAAAAGTAAATACTGAAATAAAATGTTTTTTTTTTAGCATTGGTTACAGTTCAGGAGGTCAAACGTGTATTAAACTTAGCCCTCTTAATGCTAATTTTGTGTTTTGTCTTGCAGAAAGAAGCACTGATGGAGCAGGTGGCGCACCAAGCCGTGGTTATGCAGTTTATCTTAGAAATGGCCTCAAATTCTCAACAGGATCCTCGAGGCTGCTTCAGGCAATTCTTCCACAAAGCCAAAGTAAGCCACAGACAGTTTATATATTGTGTAATGTATCTATATCTGATATCTATACTACGATGATCCAAGGCATTATAAACAAATATTTTACATGTTGTTGCTGTGCAGGAGGGACAGGACGTCTATCTTGAAGTCTTCCGAGCAGAATTTGACGCCTTCAAACGGAGAGTTGAAGAATATTCTGCTAAATGTAGAAATGACGCTTTGAACGTTGAGCAGCAGAGTGTTGACACAAACTGTAGACCTAACCCCAAAGTAACAACAGACTTTATATCACAGGTGAGCACTGCTGCGTTCTCAGGTGTCACTAAATCTTGTGACTTCTTGTAGTTATCCTGTCCAACTGATAGATGGCACTAAAAAGCAGTTGTTTTAAAATCGCTACAAGTGTTGCCAAAAATGGCCAATTTAAAAAAATATATATTTGTTATAACACTGTCAAAAAATGCTCAGCACATGTTCAGATTAGTGCATTTGGCTGCAGATCTTTTAATATCTTATTTCTGAAAAATCTTCTCATAGTAAAGTTTCTCCTATCTGTCTAAGCCTCAATAAATCAGGTGTTTTTGTATTATTTAAAATTAGACTTACACTATAAATGGAAGGAATATGTTTTGAGCTGCAAATACTGCATATAAGAAAAAGAAAAATATATTAGTGCACATTTTAGTTATACCTGAAAGATAAAATAACAGTACCTTCATCCTAGACAATATTTCATATTTTACATTATCCATGATAAAAAGGGGGAATACTTTCTGTTAAGTTGTAGTGTATTGACTAATATTTTATGAATGCTGTTTTAAGTCCCACAGGTGTTGGGCAATGTGCACATAATATATTGTCATGGGGAAAAAGACAATATATTGTCTCTTTCATGTCTAGAGTTTTGTGTTTCGGCTCATAATGAGGGTTATCTGGTCTTTACTGGGTTTAAAATGACTGAAATTGAACCTCGGTGCAACCACAGTGTCATTATTTACTGAACAAAGAAGAATGCAGTGCACCTCAGTTTTGGTTTCATCTTTGCAAAGGAGACTCTCCTAGAAGTCTTCTGCTTTTTTGAGCTGAAAGTTTGTGTTGTTGCGTTATTATTTTTAGACAAAAAAAAAGATAATGTTCTTGCAATCTTTTCCAACAAACAGCATTCAGCATTTTTCATTTTTTGGTCACTTTAGCATGCAAACTGAGATCTGTCATATAGCTGTGGGTACACTGCTTAATTTCTCAGATAATAGGTAATCTGATCTGGAGTTGAATATGCTGGGACTCCAGCATTCCAGTACAGTTATTCTACACAAAACTTTTTATTTTTGAATATCCCTGTGTTTGATTTGAAAAAAGTACACAGTGGAGTCTTGTTTTTTTTTTTTTGTTGTGTATTTTCAGTTCAGTTTTAATTATGTTTTAGCTTGAAGAAAAAAACAATGTAAATGCATTTTTTTTCTCCTTTGTTCTACAAATCCAATCTTAAGTATCTTGTTTTAAAATCAAAGTGTATTTAAAGATTTACACATTGCATATTAGATATTCCCATAGTCTTTAGTATCACTTAAATATCAGTCAGTGGACCCATTTCACCTATTTTTTTAAATCATCTTGACAAATAGATCTGTTTATTGTCTTCATGGGTTTATTGGGCAAGTTCTTGTAAGTAACTCCTCAGCAAATTTTGACATTTTAAGAAGCAAATTATAGGTTTTCAAAATATAGAAACAAAAACTCTTGTAATCCAGTGAGGGATTAAATGCTCTCCTGTTGCCTTGTTAGCAAAGTCCTGCCTTCTCCGATTAGCTTCTCATGGGCTTTGTGCTTCTGGAGTCCAGTCAGATAATCCTGTCCTTCACAGCCGATCGGGTTCGTCTCTATCAAACAGCCGGTTCATTTTAGTTGTCTTAAAATTATTTATGATTCAGTAATTCATTGGTTTTGGTGCTGTGTATAATTTTCTGTTGAAGCAAAAATACATTGGCATCTTGTTGGCTGAGCAGGTTTTGTGTGGCCCAAAAAACACATATTTTCAACAAAACTCTGTGTGAATGTTAGAGGAGGCATCTCCTCTCACTTCTTTTATGGATACCCGAATACTAGCTTCTGTTCTTATGCTGATAATACTGTGTTGTGCTCTGCTGAATTCACACCACATCAGACAGTTTAACAGCTTTAATGATCTTCTAATAAATGTCAGGTGTCACATCAAATAATTGGTAAAAGAACATTAATCTGAAAATCTTTTTACTTGCCCCTTCGTTTTAGGTTAAAAGCAGAATTGTCTGCCACTTTTAAGTCTGTGGTTGATTATGGAAATGTATTTTATATAATACCTCTTCACAGAGCTTAAATGCTCTTGGTAGATGGAGTTTTGAGATTCATGACAATCTTTAAAATCTCCCTGTGTATTTATGGAAGGTTGCCAAGGCTTCATATTGATTGGTGGGAGTCGTTCAAATATTTTGTGAAAACATCACAATATAGATGGAGCTCTCAATCTACTTTAAAGAAAAGCAGTTGTGTAATAAGTCACAGTTATTGAGTAGCTACTCTGTTTTTGTTGAAAATATTACATAATGTGGAAATAAAACAACTTACTTTATTCTCCAAATAACCAATAATAAGCTAGTTCTCCACATTCTATTCAGTGATCCTTTTCACTGTTGTTTTGAAAAGGCTTTTCTAAGTGAGGTAGAGAATGGGGGCCACATCCCCCGCTGCCGGCCCCACAGCTTGATTAGCAGCCAAACATTTACTCTGCAATAGAAAATCCTGTTTCTCAAGATGGTTGAGCTTGTTGAAGCTGAAGCTGGTCCTGCTTTTGGATTTTGATGTTTTTATTTCTTCATCATGTCTCACATGGCACTATTTTTAGCATTTTCTGGTGGTATAAAACATATTTCAGAGCAATATTTGTCATTTTCAGCCTAAACATAATTTATTGTTTTAGCAATTTTTCTTTTTCTTGCCTTTGATTTCTAGGAGGATCCTGAATTCAAGATGAAGCACTGTTTAGAGGCTGGACTGTGGACAAATACAGGAAAATGGACAAAGGATGACACTGCAGAAACAGAAGACATCCGGATGATGGAAATATCATAAGGACTGTTGCCTCGATTCCTGCTTTCCTCCCATCCCACTCGTCTGTCCACATCGGAATAATCTTGAGTTTGTAAGCCTTCGTCCAGTGCAGCAAGCTGAAACTGCAGTACAGAGCAGGAATAAATGGAGACATGATCATCCTCTGTGTCGCATCTTTCAGCAGAACCAAGAGGAAGTTATGTTTTGCTGATGGTAAACATTTTTTAACATTTCATTTGCATTTGGCTACTGCTACAGAGTGTCCTCCTAGCCAATAAATGCTTATGCTACGCTGTAGTGTAACCTCCTTTTTTCTTAAGATGAAACTGATCTTTTGCTGTTCTTAAAACACAAAGAATTCAAAAAGTGCAGAGAACAATTAATGTGAAAATCTAAGAGAACAATATCTGAATAATCAGGAGCTTTGTGATTTGTTAAGATGGAGCTGAAATGTGATTGGCTGTTGATAATGTGAGGGACAGGGGGGGGATGCTTTGAATTAAGTTTATTATTAGCCTGTTTGTAGACAAATCTGTATGTGTAAAAGTTTCCCAGCTTCATGTACCTTATACACACCATCATGTTATGTATTACAAAATCATGTGCAGTACAGGCCTTACTTCTCCAACTTACTCCTCTGAACAATCTGGATTCTATTTTAATTTTTTTGCCTTTACCTCACCTACAAGGAACAGTTAAAGTAAACATGTTAAATGAAGCACTTGTTTGTTGTAATGAGCAGAGGAGAAATAAATAATGTGGTTGCAGTTTCTGCTATTTATTTTCTCTAATCACAACATCTGTTTTGATCAGGTTTTCTCCCACTGTCCCAGTTTGGACCGGTACACGGATGTACCGAAATCAGTAAAGAAACATTTCAAGATGGTACCTTTTCTATACTTTTGCCACCAAGAATCATCTGTTTTATAGCTTATGTTGTTTTACGATATTTAACATTTGTAGGCAAGAATTATTTTAGCCAAATAAAGTGGATTTAAATTGTTGTTTTTGAACACTTGGCCATCATGGGATCAAGTGAACAGCTGATGCACTTTAAGGATTACTGCAATTAACTCCCACTCAAAACAGCATGCTGTCCAGAAAGGTTTAGAGTCTAAACCATCTAGTAAATTGAATTTAGATATTTCATTCTTAAAAAAATACAATGTACAGCATATTTTTAATTTACAGCATTCTTTATAGAAGACCTTATCCTCAGTCAGGTGGGATAAATGTTTAACAACACTTTTAAAAATTTTTATGATATATTCTCAATTGGAAAACAGAGTAAACCTGAATTGGACATGAATCTGTCCCGAAGGCCCCTCAGCATCACTCTCAAGTCTTTGCAGCCTTTCACAAGTTTCCTTTTGGGATTTTTCTGCGTTTAGCTCCATCAATCTTCAAATAATTTTTTCTAGTTTTTTTTTTTTTTTACTTTTAGGTAGGTTCCCATTTATTCCGAATTATTTCTTTTTTGGAGTGCTTAATTAAGCCGAATTTTGTGAGGTTTTTAAAGCTTGGGATGTTGCTTAACCTCTTTAAGCTCTCAGGTTTCATGAGGTACCCTTTAGTTTATAATAAAGCTCAACTGTTAAAAAAAAAATCTAAATAAATCATCTAAATATATCTACTTCATTAAACATTTTTAGATAAAAAATACTTTTAGGCAATTCATATAATTTTGCATAATCTTATGATTTATTTTTTAATTTCTATTTCTCCAGTCAAGCTGAACAGTTGTTTGATGGAGATATCATATGCAGACATTAGCATAGGCTGTTGCTAACTTCCATTTTAAACATGTCACAAATTGTCTACATTTTCTCAGCGCTGTGGAGCTTTTACCTCAATAATGGGCTCCCGTTTTTCTGTTCCCATGGTAACAATTTTTATGATCTTAACAAGTCTGCATAAAACAATGTAGAAATCTGCTGAGCAGCACCATCAGTGAGATAGGTTTTGCAGTTAGGAGAATGTCATTTGGGACTAAAGGCAGATGCATGATGCTTTGATTTTGCAGCACTGCTGTCGTCTCACCACAGAATCCTTGTTTCTAGCATCTATTCTGCATTGAGCTGCTCTTTACCGCTACATACATAATGACTAAAATTCATCTAAACTCAAAATTGAGCTGTGGTCGACTTTCTTTCAGTTTTCTCTTTAAAATAAAGGGAAAAATAATTTATATCAGTTCCATGAGTCATGCTTTGATGCGTTTTGACTCAGATTTTGTTACTCTGCCTCTGCAGAGGAAAGCAAAGCTTCTGCCTGGGAGGGTTGAATTGGTACAGATACTAATAAAGAAAAGTTCCTCAGTATTACATTTATTACTGAATTTTTTTGTCTAATTTTTAGTGTCATATTACGACGCTAGAATAAAGAAGACATTTGTTCAAAGGCTTTTTAGACATTTACCAATCAACCAAAACAGAAATGGAGTTGTGCATGATGTCTGGTTTTGGTCAATAAGTGTGCATGTGGACCACTAACACTAAAATTGCCCAGTGACACAGAATGACAGAAGAATTATACTGCTGGCACAGATAGAGGATACAGTCCTGCTCTCAAAGTTAATAAATGGTAAACAATGAAAGAAAATACATGTCATTCAGGTGTACAGTAAAAGACGTTTATTGTGATTCATAAATATCTGAGTTGTATATGCATTTCAACAAAGCGTGGAAGTGTTTAAAAAACCAGAATGACCACATACAGTACACTGCACAGAAGCATTATTAAGGCTTTTTCACAACATTCAGAACAATGTACAAAAACTGCGAGCCGATAACGTCCGACAACATTTGACCCTGTATAACGTGTGTCCATGTATGTGATCATCTATTTTTCTGCTGACAGGTCAGACTAAATAAATGCCAAATATCGCTCACGAGGAATATAGTCACAAACAGGAATGGACGATAACATTTATAAGAATGGAGTGTTTCAGAGGCATCACTTGTAAGACCTGAGGTGGTTGAAAGAAGCTGTTATGCAATACATTTCTTGTAAGAATTAAAAAATATCCATTATTATAAATATCCATTTATAAATTACTTAAATTGGTCCATGATTAGAGGAAAACAAAGTGTTTAAAAACCCTACCTTTATCAAGCTGAACAGCAGCAAAAGGCACGTGTGCATATATGAGAATCAAACCCAACAGCATGTGCTGCTTAAAGGAAAGAGCCACTGCAGAAGAAATGTCCACGTTAGGCTGATATGCACACTTGTTACACTACAAAAATAGCCTCCTTTCCAGGATTTGCGATTTTAAAAAAGGCTGCTGCTGATGTTTAGCTCATGCCAACAGGTTGTGTGTGTTGGGATTACATTTAGAAGAATTAAACCTGGTTTTGTTCATGCCACAACAGCTGCCGCGATCCTCCTGCAGCATCTTGTGCAATCTAACCCCTCCAGGTTGTGCTGCTGCAAAACTTCAGGTTTAATTCAGCTGACAGCTTCTGATTTTATAAAGGCACAAAGTGGACACACTAACAGCAAATGGTTAAAAAGGTTTTGCACACACTCATCTGAATTCCTCCCACATTATTTCAACAACACAGAGGTTTTAAGAAGATATTTGAAAAAAAAAAGGACTTTTTTCTAACATAGGTAGTAGTCTTATTCTGTATTTAGTAAAAGAGCTAAATCTTCATTTGCAAATTTAAGGGCTTTACCTTCAATGAAACATAATTCCTCTATGCCCCACCACTATTTACATGCTGCATTTTTGATTGGACGGTGCACAGTGTGGTTTTCCATCAGTAAATTTTAGCCGTTCTTGGATTTTGCTGAGGCTAAGCAGCTCTTTGACTGAGAGAGGAGAATTTTCTGTGGAGAAAAGCTTCAACGTGCGGCCATATCTTGTTGGTTTCTGTTCCTGTAAAGGTCTCCAGCACACCTTTACTCCTGGGAGGAGAAAAATAAACACAATCTCAGAAGAGTATTTATGAAGGTTGTCAAAAGTAAATGTGCATATAGTGCAAGTTTTATACTGAGAACACAAACAAATCTGCTTGCACCAGTGTGGAACTAATTGTTGGAGGATCTTTTAAGGTCATTTTAGTTTTTGGTCCTCTTAAGTTTACACCTGGCATCAATTCAGGTCAACCTAAAATGAACTTGAGCTGTCGCAAGAGGATTTTGTGGGAGTTACTCATTTGCATCTTTGAGCTAAAGCACCAGTTTGCATACAGGTTACGCTGGAGCAAAATAATCTCATTGTACAAAGGTATCATTCAGGAGTGAGCAAAATTGGAGAGAATCTGAAACAAGAGTAACATTACAAAAGCTGAATGTTGTCTTTTCTTCCAAGGACAACATTCTTTAGGAACGGAGGATTTTGTCAAGTTGGTAAAAAAAATTGACTGGGAGAAATCTAGCACTATCTAAAGAAAGGATGAACTGTTTCTTCCTCCAGCAACAGATTGTAGAGAAGTTTTAATATTAAATCTGTGTTTCTCAAGGCAAACTGTTTGCAAACTGCCAATAAGCAAAAAGAAGAAGAAGGCAGTGTGCTTGGAGGACCAGAACTTCATGAGAGGAATACTTTAAGTTTACAAATGACCTAGTTCAAGTCCAGAACTAAATCTGGGGTCAGATGAAGAGGGTTGTAGAGAAAAGATATTCTGACAGTCAGTCTGATATACCTGGAGAATTTTTGCAAGGTATAATGAAAAAACGTTACCAACCCAAATAAAAATGTTAAAAGTCTGGTTTCTATTCATAATGTAAAAAAACGAATAGTATTTATTCAAGGAGTCTCTGACTGACTACAGATGCATGCCACACTTTTCAGGTTTCATGTGTTAAAAAAAAGAACTGTTCCTTTTGCATTATGTTGGTAAGCCACATATTACATCTCAACTAAATACACTGAAATTTGTGGTTGCCACATTTTAATTTGATCTGTACTGAACACTCAACATCTTTCTGCCTCCATGACATGAGCAGGAACACAATGTGAGCTAAGCCCCAACATCCCATAGTTCCCTTGGAATGTGATTCCTAGGCAGCTACTCGGTCACTAGGAGTGAAGAGGTCAGGGTTCATTAGCTGTGACCTTTTACCTACATTTATGCATTTTTTTTCCCTCGACTACTTGAAGCTCTAGTGCTTCTAAACCATCCAGAGATAAAGATAAAGGATTTTAATTATTCAACTAAAGCAAGTGAAGCATAAATAAACTATATCCTGGGTGCAATTCTCTAGAGAAATTATTTGAATTAGTTCTTTCAGCCATTAATAAAGACTCACTTGTTCTTCACTTTCAGTGCTCACATGACTTAGGCCAATCAATGTGTGATCGTTCTTCAGGATCAGAGGAGCTCTGGTTCTTCCTTGCTGAACTAAATGCAAGTAAACTGTCTGGGAGCTTAAAAGACTCAAAACCCCACGGAAAAATCACAAAATCCAAAAGGTAAATTAACTTGTGTGGAAATTGTTAAAGCAGTCTGGTGAGTTTTGTGTGAACATTAGAACAGCTTTGTCAATGCATCTTAAAAAGGTAGTGGAAGAAGTTAATTGTTAGTAAAAATGTCAGATATTCTTTGCACACATTTTTTATTTTAAAAATAAAAATAAATAATTGATACATCATCAATTCTAAACCGAACTGTCCGAATTCAGTTTCTATATTTGATTTTCATTGTATCTACCTGTAGAACTCCAGGACGGGTTCTGTCTGGGTTTCATAGGACTTCAGTCTCCGTGTGACCGTCTCCGGTCTGTCGTCATCTCTCTGGACCAGAGGCTCTCCTGTCACATCGTCCAAACCCTGGAGAGAGGACGAGAAACATGCTGGCACTTTATATATTTATTAATGACAATATATTTGAATAAATGTGCAAATTGTGTGTTGCTGTAATTCATACCTAACATTTCTTATATCTTAGTTTAACCGTGTGTAATTAATAATAAGTTAATAATGAAAATGTACTTAGTTGGTTTAATTTACATCATTTATGCATTTATAGTTATTATTTACTTGTGATAACAATAATAATAATAATAATAATAATAATAATAAGAGCATAATTATGTAATTTACAAAATAATAATTTGCTAATTTTATTAACAAAATGAATTTTCATTATTTTGTATAGTTAATGTTTCCAACCATTAAATGATTAACAATATATTAATTTGACGTATTCAATAATTAACCATAATAGTATGCAACATGGTTGAGATATAAATTGTTTCCTTGTTTAAGTAAAACATACTTATTGATCTGCAGAGAAGAAGGAAGATAAGGGCTCTGAGGTCTTAATTTTCCAAGTCTTACTAAGCTGGAATAAAGAGGAAACCACTGCATATTTATCCTCTTTGACCAAGCTCCTTCTGTAAACATTTCCTTTGCCAAACAGAGCACTGGAAGCCAATCATGATCTACAAATGTCATGTTGCTCAGCAGTGAAGAGGAAATATTGACATGTGACCAAGGGAACATAAACTATAAATCATCTATCCGCCTCCTACTTCTGATTGTGTCTCATTTTTGTTACTTTCAATCTCAGCCTGAATTTGTTTCTTATTTCCCATTTCAATCAGCCATCTAGAAATCTGTCTTTTTTTTAGGCGGTGTCTTCTACTTCTCCCATCTGTTATTTCAATCTGTGTTGAGCTTCTTACACTTTTGTTGCTCAGATACAGTTTCACACCGTAATGTTTTTAAAGCAGAAGCACTAATTAGTGACAGACCTCAGATTATGTCATGCATCATAATATCACCTCATACGGCCTCTAGAGAAAACCATATGTCCAAATTTGAAAATTACAGCTTTTTACTGAGGGTTTCATGCATCGAGAAATAATTAACCAGTCATTACTGACATCCATGGTAAAGATAAGAAAAAACATACTATAAATATATTTGTATAAGCTTCCATAAAAGCTCTAGAAAAAAAATTAACAAGTCAATTCAGTAGATATTTTTAAAATAAAAAAAAAACATCAATTCAATTGAATAAATTGAAGAACATCAGAATTCAGTTGTAGCCTTATTATTTTTTAGTAAAGTACAAGAAAATAGGCACAACTACAGGCAGAGCAATAATTAAACCTTGAAGTGGCTTAGCAAAGACACACTTATATTTGAAAAGGTGGAGGAGGAGAATGTTCACCAAGTCTCCAATTGTTTCCCTGGGGTGAAATTTTTGCGAGCTTACCATCCCTTCATGTCTCATTGGATTGCTGGAAAGCAGAGGCATGTGTTTTTTATATTTTACAGACAAGCGTTAAACAAGGTCAGATTAAGTTGCCATGACAGCGGTGACCTGTTGAAAGATTTGTCACTCTCCTCTCTTTGCTGCCAGCTTGTACAATCCACCTTTATGTTGTTTTGGGTCAACACAGCTCCTGGTCAGAAATCAATGTTTGCTCAGTCTGCCTCCCGGGGATAATTTCCCACAGATCCAAAATGAACTTTTCTCAGAAATTAATCTACATTTCTAATATTTGGAAATATTTTTTTTCCCGTTGGTAATTTTTATTAATTGTGGAGTGAAAATCATGTGACAGAAAGGGGATACTTGCAGGAACTTTCGGTGGGTTGAAATCTGTGTTATAGACTCTGCCGCTGGGGATGTGAGTCCAACGAGAGGTCAGCCTTTCTTTGATGGTCTGGAAAGGGACATTCAGGTTGATGACTGTATCCAAAGAGAAGGCATGATCGAGAGCCTCTGCTTGGGACACAGTCCGAGGAAATCCTGGGAAAAAAAGACAGATGAACAGACGTGAGGAAGGCTAGCATATCGAGGGGAAAAAAATCTCCACACAGATAAGTTACAATAAAGCAGCGGCTCTCTTGAGTGGTTTATCAATAACTAGAAATAACTGTTGATGGCTTGCTTCACAGAGGTTGTGTGATCTCAAACAGGCAACGCAGATAACGTGTTCCCTATGCGATCATTTCCAAGAAAAGAAACAAATGAAACAGACAAGCGAGGCCTCGTACCGTCGAGCAGCCAGCCGCTGTTGTCTATCTTCCTCAGGTCATTCAGGATGAGACGGGAAATGATGTCGTCAGGTACCAGCTGCCCCTGATCAATGCAGGACTTCATCAACAGGCCGAGCTCTGACGCAGAAAAACCGAGCCACAAGGTGAAGATGGGAAGTCATGCGTTAGAAAATGCTCTCTTTTCTTTTCATGGCATTTTTTAAAATCAATCTCAAAGCTTATTTAAGTTCTTTCCAGAAATCTGGCAAAAGTATTTCATCATTTGATAATTTTAAATCTATAATTAGTTTTACAATCCAGATCCCTTTATTCTGATAATTAACATCAAGACTAACTTCTTCAGTAGAGCTCATCTGGATCTAACTTAACCTCACGAGAAATGTTTTAACTTATCATTTAGTTGTGGCGATTTCACTTCAAATAAACAGTTTTAAAATGTTTTATAATTCACAGATTTTTCATGTCAATTTTATTGTGTGCCACTATTAAATCTAAACAGATATTTTTTGCAGTATAAAGTGCAGATGCACTGTGAAGTCCTCAGAGAGAACATAAGTAAACAAAAAGCATCATGCAGACCAACGAACACAGCAGACAGGTACATGTTTAAAGCAAGTTTAGATTATCAAACGATACATCCAGCTTTGCATCCAAGCGCAGCAACAGAAAATGACGGGGGCAGCATTATGATAAGGAATAGATTTCTTTCCAATGGTTAGTGAAGCTACCCAGAGCTTACAGGAGGATTAATGGAGCTAAATACAGAACAGTCCTGGAAGAAAACCAGGGGCTGCAGAAATGGAGATGGTTCACTGTCCAGCAGAGTGATGACTCTAAAATACCACAAAGGTGCAAGAAAATTATTTGCATCAAGACATATTCATGTGACTGAATGATCCAGTCGAGGTTGAGACATACATCTGAACAAGCATCTGTGAAAAACTTCAAACAAGATGTCAGATTCCCATCCAGAGTAAGTCAGCTGTTCTGCAAAGTAGAACTTATAGAGATGTATCCCAAAACACCTGCTGCACTACCACAAAACGTTGCTCTACAATCATGAAAGGCCTGAATATAAACACTTCTCACATTTAATATTAGAAGAAGAAAAAAAACAAGCCCCTGAATACATATCCTTAATTATACACTAATTTCTGTTGCTCTGTCACATAAAACTCAATAAGATTAAAAGTTATGGTTGCAGGTGGTTTTGGCATCAGAAGCATCTATCTGGTGGTTTCCAACAAATATGAAAGGCATTAAAGTAACAGTCCAGTGGAAAATGATTTTTACCTCTTCTCAATATAGCTAATACAATGATCACTTTGTCTTTTTTAACTCAATTTTAAGGCACACAAAAGGACAGCTGTTACTGTTTTCAGCAGCTAAAGAGAAGCAAGCTCCTAAACATTTTTTCAATTGAAGCTGCAGACCGCAAACAACCAGTCGATAATCTGGCTCCTCAAACCTTCTGAAAACAAACAGCAGCCATGTGGTCCTTTGAGCTGGATTTAATTTAGTAATTGATGACATCAGACCAGTCAATGGCTTTACGGAGACATTACAGTGGTTGGTAATATGATTTATAACGCTTCGCAAGAACAGCTGAGGTTTGGTTTTATGGCTTACCAAACCTCAATACCCACGCTTGAATATGCTGAGAAGAAAAAAAAGTTCCTGCATCTTCATCTTCTGAATTTATGAAAAAAATGTAAAAAAGAGAGCATCTCTACATCTTTTAAATGCAGAAGTTATCATGTGCGTTTAAAAGATGGATTTAGATTGCACCCAATTGGAACAGATGATATTTCACCAGTGTAGGAAAGAATAAAGTGGATCGAATGACATCAAATTATGGTTGTAAACGCTGGAAAACAATGACTGGAGTATGGCTTCACAACAAGAAAAGCGCACTTTACACAATTCGAAGTGCACAAGCATAGACATTACTCAAAGCCTGTAAACAGAAAAAAGACACAGAATTCAGGACAGTCAAAAATTCACAGATTTCTATTTTGAAAACGCAAAATAGTCCAAAACACATGGCTAATTTGTCTTGACCGGTACAACAGATGGACAAAATTATTTATTAATGACTCAACGAAATAATTACATGACTGTTTATGTCTTCATTAATAAGTGATTTGCAAGAGTCACTTTTTTACATTCTTTGCACCTTATATCCATAAATATGAATGCATCTACCGTTGAATGTTGAACCAGAAAGGTTCAACATTCTCAAGTCGTTTTTATTCTGGAACAGCTTTTCCCTCTGTATTTCCAGGATTTAGCTTTATCCCATCTAACCCATCTTCCTTTTCTGGCACAAACATGTTTCACAGTAGAGACAGTGTTACTTTCCACCACAGATAGCACTTTGAATAGTTACAATGGCTGCTTCTCAGATGAATGCTCACATTGCCCACCTTCTCAGATCAGGTAGACGGCCATGTCTTCCCGTGTTTGGATTTGTGCCACAGTGCTCCTATTTTAGGGTGATGGATTGAGCAGGGCCCTGCTGAAATGTTCAAAACTTATGACATTGTTTTATAGCCTAATCCTACCTTAAATCTCTCTGCAGCTTTATCTCCGAACTGTCTGATGTGCTCCCTGGTCTGCATGAAGCTGCTTGTTCACTGATCTCCTCTTACAAACCTCTTTACATAATCAGCATTTCTACTGAGATGACTCTGTTTACTATGAGTCTTTTGATTGCAATTGGTTGCACTGGATTTTATTTGGGGGGTTTTAGGTTAAAAATGAATATTTATATTATTTTTAGATATTCTAAAACAATATTTTTAGATGAAAATTTGTATTGCATAAAAACCAAATAACACGAGGACATTTGAAAGTGCAAGAGCTGTGAATTAAAAGAAAAACAAAACAAAGCAATGAGCACAAGAATGAAGGACACTGAGAAGGTGAAACGGTTTTTTTTCTGTCATTTTCGCTCGAGGAGGTCAGAATCCAACTGAAGGAAGTCATTTTCTCACAAGTCTTGCCAAAACTTCCTGACTCTGCTTCCGACGTGAGCATGAAGCAGTGCAAAAGGTCAGACATGATGAGTGACACAACAGGAACTTTTGAAGGTTATTTTCTCTCAGTTTTAAGGAAACAGGTCAACAACCTGTACAATTTAACATCAAGGGCATTGATACAAGACTTTTTCTACTGTAATGCAAAGAGTTAGTGCTAGGAAAAGTCTCCAAAAACCACATTTGCATTTCTCTGAGAATGATTAATGAGAAACTGTAGAACAATCACGCTAGCAAAAGGTCAGTAGTTAAAGTCAGATGACTGGAGAGCAAAATTCAATCAGCCATTATTACCACCCATTTAATAAAACTAAATACCAAATCATGTGTTTGATTTACTCAACAGAAACAATTATGCAATACATAAATGAGGACTGACTAAATTTAACCCTTAAACTTAATGCAGTTTTGCAGAGTAGACATATTTAGTCCCTCTTTCTTGCATCAGCAGTTTTTAAACTTTGCTGAAGTATAACAGGGTTACAGCTGCAAAAGTTAAGCTAGACTGGAAAACTAGGGGGGAAAATGCACCATTTGAAATTTGCAGAAGACTCCTGATTCAGTGCAGATATGACATCTTCTCTGGCCCGATAGTGATTTCTCTGTGGTGCAGCAGTTATAGAAAGCTTCTTTATCACCAAGCCTCCTTCCCAGGGAACAAAGGTTCACAGTTAACACTTATCTTTACAGCTCTTTTTTATGTTCCTCCAAGGTGAATTAAAGAAGACTCGTCCGCCTTTCAAAGTTTAGGTATTTGGAGTAAATGTTTGCAGTACAAACATAAAAAGGGCACCTCCATTACACTTGCAAACCTGTTTGACTTTAAAACAGTTTCATGTCACTGATCTATGGTATGAAGCAGCAAGATAAGAAATATATAAGGGTGGTGCTCTTATCACAGCGTGCAGAACCCAAATGTCTGTATTCCACAAAATGAAAATAACATGGTCTACTTCTCGAGGAAAAGTGCAGTAGAAAGTACATTGGGCCTGAAAATCTTATTCGAGCTTAAAGATAAATTGCATGTGGGTTTGATCTTACCTGTTTTATCCTGGATGTTGGCTCTTAAAATGTCCCCACTAGACATGTGTTGCAGTGCAAAACTTTTGGTAATGCGCGCAGACACAGTTCCCTTCCCCGATCCGGGAGGTCCCATGATGACAGCACGGATCACTCTCTGCAAAACCATAGTTCCCAACAGAACTGCAGCAGGATTCCGAAGAAAAACTCCCGTCTGTATTGCTCCAGTCAGACTAGATCGAAGCAAGTAGAGAGAGTAGGCTGTTTCTTTTTTGTTTTGTTTTTTCTTGCAAACTACGCAACAATGGGGCGAGTCTTAAAGCAGGCAGTGTCAAGCCTCTCCTTTCCTTGGGCTCTGCTGAAGCTAAGAGGAGGAGGAGGAAGGGAAAGAGGAGGAGAAAAGACGAGAGCCAGCTCAGCCTGCAGAGGCAGATGGAGATCTGCTCAGAAGGACGACGCGCATCGTGCAGAAAGTCAATTTTTCGCACTAAGCATGTGCAGAAACGGTCCGTGTCCCTGCATTTGCTTTAATGGCGATCCATTTATTGTATAATGCGGTTATATAATTGATCTGCCGGTTAAAAACGCTTTTTGGGAAGGTAGCGTTGATTAATCCCTTCAAATCCTCGATGCCTTTGATCGGACAGACCTGCAGCTTTGGAAGGAGGGTGCATTAAAAAGTCCACCTGCTAAATCCCATTCACAAGAATAATTGCTGAATAAAAGATAAAAGTGCTGTTTAAGGATTTGTTTTGTATTGAACGCCTTAAAAATATTGTTCTAGCCACGCCCATTCAAATTTAATGAATGGTTAAACCAGACAGCCTAGTAACTCGGTGGGTGCGCTCCTTCACAGTCATCCGGGGAATGGCCAGGGCAGAAATAACGATTAAATGGAGGGGAAAGAGTTTTCTTCTTAAAGGGATAGATCAGCGTTGTTAAAATTAGGTCCTAGTAAAAGGTTAATATTTTATAAACATGCAACTGTTGTATCTCTACTGACATCACATCAAGCTTAAGCTTCCCCTCACTGGTGACAGGAGCTTAAAAAAAATAAAATAAATAAAATCACACTTTACCTCACAACAACCCCAAACCTCAAAAAACATAGCAGCAGTTGATGCGAGCATTTACAGTGTGTAGTCCTAAATTGGTGAGTAATAATTGATCCAGCTCTATGTTGTTCCCAAAAGATTTTTAAAAAACTTTATCACTTTCAAATTCTTGACTATTGTTTAGTCATAAAAATCCAAAAATATTAATACAACTCACCTGATATGAGTTTAAGAGTTTTATAAAGTGCAATGTTAACAAAGCACACATTTCATATATATAAAAAAATCCCTTGATGTCCTTTTTAAGGTGTGGCCCATGATGTGAGCACTATTTTTGTTTTACCTTTAAAATATAATCTCTTTTGCTTTGTTTTTACACAGTGGTCAATTTTTACAGGGAATTGGGTGGAGGTGCATCACCAATGATACACATACAAAGATAAGAATGTCAGCTCTATTATGAAAGTAATGTTCTGCACAAAGCAAAGGAAATGTGTGTAGATTGATTAAAAACAATTTCTTGAATTTTTTTTTTTTGTTGCTTTTTTACTTTACTGTGTGTAGTTACCCTGACCTCAAATGCTTTCAGGACCATTTAAATTTAAATGTTCATAAAATAGTGTTTGCAGAAAGTACTTTTGACAATTTCATGTTTAAGATGGTAGAAATCTGCACTCACTTGATGGAGACAATGGCTCTTTAAGAGAACTGTTTTTTTAAACAGGAAACCGAAGTTGTATTGCGAATTGCCAGTGAGGTCGAGGGCAATTTCACAGTTCTTTTGGCCAAGAACTAAATCGATGCTCTTCTCTTTCAACGTCTATATTAAATTTTTTTTCTTGTTAAATATTATTTATTTTATTCATTTATTTACTTTATTTATTTACTTTAAAGTAGATGAATAAAATAGACAATTTAATCGTCAGTTATGAAACCTTTAAATTAATTTAAATAAAAAATTAGGTAAACAAAAAATAATACTGGCGTAGTAGTGTAATGATATTGGTGCCAACAAAACCCCTTTCTTCAGATTAAAGTCACACAATTTTTTCTATATTTTAAAGTTAATCTATATATTTTCAGAATTCTCCTGTTCAGTCCCAAACAAAATGAAACTTTCTTTTCAAGCTGAGAAAAAAATACAAACTGACTCTGAATAATGAGTATTTTTTTAAAAAGTAGCACTTTACAATCCATGAACCATAAGCCAACTTCAGCACCGTGTTGTTGTGCTCCGTTTGACCCTCCTGTCTTGCCGTACTCCCCCCTCCTTCTAATGTCTCCCTTGCACAAACACACGTGGATTTTTACCTACGCCAATAACCAACAACAATAACATGGCAAGCCACGGACTGACCTACGACGGCTGCAATTTCTTCATCAGACAGCGACTCGTTCTGTCGACCCTCAGCGGGAAGCATGTTAAAATAAAAAATATCCGCTCCAGAGACGACGAGCCGGGGCTCCGCGGTGAGTTACTGCCCTGCTGTTAGCTCGCAGGCTAACGGGCTAGCTGCTACGCAGTTGGGAGTGTGTGTTTATAACAGGCAGTCAGAGAGGGGAAATGATGGTATTCTTATGTGAATTACATAAGACTGTGGTCAATATTATTACAACCTTTCAAACAGTACTTTCAAACATATTTTCGTCACATTTTTAACGTTATTGTATTTAAATATTAGTAAAATTTTACCTTGCTTAAATAACAGTAGTATTACATTAAGAAATCACAAATTTGCTCTAGGAAAAGAAAAAAGCTACTTTTTATGCGGGTTACTCTGTTAAACATAACTTTGTCATATTAACCCCCTAGTTGGTTGTTTACTTGATGCAATTTTCTGTTTATTTGTTCTAGATTTTGAAGCCAGTTTCATCAGACTTCTCGACAAAGTGACAAATGGCTCCAGAATCGAGATTAATCAAACTGGTAAGTACTAAAATAAGTCCTGGTACTGATACTGATTACATCTGAGACCCAATAAGAACCAGACTCTCTGCAGAGTAATTCATAAATGGAGAGCACTGGAAGAAAAATCAGCTTTGTTTGTGTTTTTTTGCATTCACACATCTTTATATGTCAAACATTTGTTTTTACTGTGTTCTTACTATTAAATAAAGAAATTCATAAGAGAATACTATTTTATTAATGTTTTTCTGAGCAGTGTTTTTCTTGTTAAATAATAATGTGAATATAATGTAAAAGCTCTCCTTTGATGGTACTTCTTGTCTTCTGTAAAGTTTAAGTTTTTGCTAATAATATCTTAACCAGTTGCCAACACATTTAATTACGTTTTTCTAACATTTTCTACCAGGTACTGTGTTATTCTACCAGCCTGGCCTGCTCTATGGAGGCCCTGTGGAACATGACTGTAACCCCCAGCGTTCAATAGGATACTATCTGGAGGCTTTGCTCATGCTGGCGCCTTTTATGAAAACTCCTCTTAAGGCAACGCTTAAGGGCGTCACAAATGATCCCACTGACCCAACGGTAAGCTTAAACATGGTTGAAGGTTTTTGTATGCCTTTTTAATCATATTATTAGAGTTCCTCTGTAGTATGAGAAAGTGAACTTTCTCATACTACATATAGTTATATATGATGCAGTATATAAATGATGCAGATTTATATACTGCATCGTCTTATTGGGTGATGTTATGATCTAATTGCTCTGTATCTTGTAGGTCGACTTGTTGAAGTCCACAGCTCTCCCTCTAATGAAGAAGTTTGGAATCGATGGAGAGGCCTTTGAAATAAAGGTGAGAACTTTAATAATGCATTAGCAGAAGCAGGATGGCATCTTTTGCAGGAAATGCATTTGGATGTGAAGCAGAGCCCTGTGCTTAAGCTTTTTCTGACTCCCTGTCTGCTGCTACTCCCTCAGGTGGTGAAGAGGGGAATGGCGCCTGGCGGAGGAGGGGAAGTAGTTTTTACATGTCCTGTCCGCAAAACCATCAAGCCAGTCCAACTGACCGAGCCGGGAAAGATCAAGAGGATCAGAGGAGTGGCGTATCCTTCATAAGCTTATTTTACTTATTTACTTTTTTTTATTTATGGATAAAACATGTTTAACACTACCAATTAAATACATTTGCAAAAGTTACACATGTGAGAAGTTGCCAGGAAAAATATTATTCAAGTGGTAAGTTAGTTCCACGATTTTTTTGTACCTAAACACAATGGTCATGATGCACGAGAGTGTTTTTCACTGCTACATTAACTTAAAACTAAGCTTATTAAGATATCAGACATTATTTGTTTGGTTTTTGGTCTTTTTAATTATGATTAAACTTTAGTTTTGTATTTGAACGACTAAAGCATGAACTTGCTAAATTCTCCTCGGAGCTCTTTGACCTTCTACACTCAGATATTCGGTCCGAGTTTCTCCTCAGATGGGAAACCGGATTGTGGAGTCGGCCAGGAGCGTCCTGAACCAGTTCCTCCCTGACATTTACATCTACACAGACCACATGAAAGGAACCAACTCTGGCAAGTAAGTCTCTGTTAATGCAGCTTACCAAAATGGTAATTTCTCCTTCTCTCAACCTTCAGGCATGGAGAGGATGTAATTTGTTTTTACAACTGCAGGTCTCCGGGATTTGGTCTGACGTTGGTGGCAGAAACGCTGAACGGCTGCTTTCTCAGTGCAGAGATGTCCTCCACACCACAGGGACAAGGAGACCCTGTCCTGCCTGAAGACCTTGGCAGAAATTGTGCCAAATTGCTTTTGGAAGAGGTGTACCGGGTATGATTTTTTTGTATATTCTTGTATTTTCATATTGAACATGAACCCTCAGTTATTTTAAAGTGGTTTATCTTTAAGAAGGAAAAAGGTAAGATTTTTCTTTCTGTTTGCTAACAGAGTTAGCAATCTCACATAAATAACAAATAAATAAAAATAATTAACTATATAAATAAATATAATATAAACTAAGCAATTATACATATTTTTCCTCCTTTCTTACTTTGACAATGAAATGCTTCCCAATTTCATTGGAAATACCAGACATACATGAGTTGAACACATTAAACTCTCTTCGTGCAACATTTGCTGCCTTTGTTTACCCACATTCTCAGGTAATGACTTTTCTGCAGATCAGCTGAGAAACTGTTGTGCAGCATCTGTGCTTCTTTTTCTAAATTTTATTATGGTAGTTCACAAAATGTTCTTGTATGTAGAAGGAAGATTAAGTCTTGATTGAGTAACAGCCATTGGCTGAGCATAAGGTTTCTCAGCAGAACTTTCTCCAAAGCGTTTCACTTTCTACATAACACTCCTATAGTGTATTGGTTTGATGTGAGGGGTGATGTCTGAGTACACTCTGCATATGTCCTGTGTATTCTGATTCCTTTCTCTTTAACACAGCTTCAGCAATTTCAGCTGCCATTGCACATCTGTTGGATTGACAACCTCTCTCTCCTCAATTGCAACAATGAGTCTTGGACATAATGGTTTGCCTGATAGGATGGGCAGTAAGTTTGGAAGACATTTACTTGCACAATATTAGAATTTATTTTAAATTTTTCAACACACAATAAAATATTTTTTAACTATTACTGATTTACCATATTTTCTGGACTATAAGTCACTCTGAAGAATGAGCATTTTTAGTTGATGCAAATAAGATAAGAAAATTTGCTATGAAAGGAAAAAACACATTACTCCAATTCATCTGTCAGCTTTCCTTGTGGCTGCAGTTGGTAATGTTTAATCCTTGGTCCATGCCCGTCTGTATGAATTAACATTTAGGTTAACATATCAGTCAAAAATTGAATTATGAACAGGTGGGAAAAAACCTATATATAGTGGGTTCAGACCGAATTTGAAAAAAAACTGCGACTTGTAGTCTGGAAAATACAATATATTATGAATGCATTAATTTCAAATGCACTATGGCATTTAGCAGATTCATGTTTCCAGTGAGTTTTTGCACTGTCATTTAAACTCTGTCAGAGTTTAACTGTTTAATTTATGGGACACTTGACTGTGAAGCTGGTCAGTGTTTGCTCAAAGATGCTTGAAAAACCAGGAATTCTCAACTTGAGATAAAAGAAAGAAATGCTCAGTGGAATGTCTTTCCACCTGCGTGTTTGTACTGTGCTGACCACAGTTGGAGATAACTTGCTTGTTAACAGTACATGCACTCAGATCACCTCGCTGGGCGACGGGGGTAAAATAGGCAGCTTCCACCGAGCATTTACAATGAGATTCTGTGTCTTCAGCGTTTCCTCCACACGGCTGCAAGACTCGGGCCTCTCTCATCGGAGCCATGTGAGTCCAGTTAGCTGGTCAGGGTAGCGCTGATTAACTCTGAAAGAGGAATATTGTTGAGGTCTCCTCTTAACTCCAAGCAACAGAATGCAGAGCAAACCAGTTTCTCTTTGCTGGCTTCTAGAGCGGTAAGTTTGGAAATGTTTCCGTTTTGAGAAAGCTAAAGCTGCTGGGAGAAATTTACATTTTACAATTGAATATTTTGTTTAGTGTTATTTCCACAAGATTAGTGAGGAAAATGAGCATCTGAGTGAACTGAGGGTGTCAGTAAAAATTGGTGAAATTCTTATTGTTTTGAAATTTAAGGAACATTTTCAGGTTTGTATGTAGGGACATGCATGGGCGCCCTGCATGTTTCTGTTTGTTTTATGGTTAATGAGTACAGTCAGCTAGTAGTGGACTGTCCAAACACTGTGGACAACTTGTTTTCTAAGGCAACACTCAACACGAGCTGATGTAAGTGTAGCACTCTTAGATCTCGACTCTTAGTGTGGGAATGTTATTGTTTTAGATCTGCTTCTTTATTACTCAGCACAATCTTTGTATGCTTAACATTTATATTTTATTTGAACATAAAGCCATACATTTTGGCAGGAAATTGTGAAGTTCCCATTAGCAAATACATTTTTGGATTTAACCTATTGCAGTCATTTCTGCTCACCAATTAAATATTAAAAGCTGCCCTCTTGGTGCCAGATTTACACATTTTATTAATGTCTCTGAATATTTGGATGCTAGCCATATTGTTGTGGTCTCTACATTTAAATGTTCGGGTTTTTATTTCCTGTGTCTGTTGAGGAAATGGGTCACGTGTCGCTCTGAGGATTTAAGGGACTTTTCCATAAGTCACTTTCTGGAGGCAGTTGGGCTCCTGGGACATTTGACCACATCCGAAAGGCAGGCGGGGTGTGAAAGTGGCAGTTATCCATCCAAATGTTGCATCTTGTTTCTTAGTTTGCACAGCAGTTAGGTGCAAATGCACAACTTTCCCAGGAATGATATATTTTTGTTCCAGATTAAAAAAGGTAAGCGTTTTAGCCACTATCAATTTTTTTAAGCTTTCAGTAAATTTCTGGCAAAAGGCTAGACATTTATTTTTGCAGTTAAACCCATCTTTCTGTCAAAATGATGGAAGCATTGGTGCATAGGTTTCAAGTTTGCTGATGAATTCAGTTAAAACTTTGGCCCTGTCGACAAAGTGAACTGTGTAGTCATCCTCCCACAATGTTTTCAGTGTTGCGATTACATAATTGAATCATAATTTTGCTGACAAGCTGTCACGATGCCACAGAACGACCAAAAAAGCTCTTCTGAAAAACAGATGCACAAAGCACCAATGATATGGAGTTCTACTAAAAGCTGCATGGTAGCAGGACGATCACAGTTTAGAAAGTACACCAGGGTGTGTCCAGCTGTGTATGACCCTCTGCTTGTGGATTGAAAATTGAAAACTTTCGCACAACTCTTGTTGACTCACTGTGGCATGTATTGACTTGAACGCACAGAGTAGAACCTCTGTCTGATAAATGTCTCATGTGTTCAAGATGTGGAGCATTAGGCAATAGGGGGGAAGATTCAGGAGAAAATGACACATCTAACAGTAACAGGATACAACCTTAAAAGTGTATTGTTAGAAAATGAGTTGCTAAAGATTTTTTTTTTACTTAAAGCTCAAACTCCTTTACAGGATCCACTTCTTTCTAAATATCCCCACCTCTATGACGTACTTTGCTGTTTTTCAGTGTTAAAAAATAGCTTTTTTTTGTTCCCATAGGGCGGCTGCGTAGATTCATCCAATCAGAGCCTGGCCCTGCTCTTGATGACCCTTGGCCAACAGGATGTGTCAAAGGTTCTGCTCGGACCCCTCTCACCATACACGTAAGCATCTGTCATCCAGTACTTTGAAAACTTGCGTACATGAAAAGCCTCAATCTTCTGACTCTTTTACCCTGACAAATGAAAGATCCTCCATTCTGCAGGTAGTTACTTTTCCACTTGATCTGGTTTGGTAGCTAACAATAATTCATAGTTTTTCTTTTGTGTTTAAAAGTTTATCACCTGTGAGCTTTTTGTTCATCTAATGCTCTGCCTTGTCAACTGAAAGTTCCCGTTTAATAAAAAAACCCACAGGTGAAGTTAAAGTACAATTAAAATATCTGCTCTCTTGAGATGGTGTTCTGTTTTCTGCAAACAGTAAACTTGAATTTCAGCGTTTTACAGAAGGATTAATAAACCTCAATCTTTACATTTTGTCACATTACAACCACAAGCTATGTTTTTTTTAGATAAACTCTAAAAGTCTAAATTTGCACGTCACAGCAGTTATTGCTGTAGGTCTTTGGGGTAAGTCTCTACCAGCTTTACAAATGTAGAAACTGAAAGTAGATTCAATTTTCTTTGCAGATTCAAGGGAGTATTTCTGAAAATCAGTTTTGAAGTCTTGCCGCAGATTCTCAGTTGTAGTAGGTCTGAACTTTGACTGGGCCATTCTGACATAAAAACATGCATGTATTTACCATTTCGTCATAGCTCTGGCTCTTTATTTTAGTGTTATTGTCCTGCTGGAAAGTAAAAGCTCTGCCCTTTAATTCTGTAGCAGCTTCTAAAAGTTTTCTTGGAGATTTGCTCTGTATTTATTTTCATCCATCTTCCCATCAGCAGTTTGGCAGAACGTGCTGAAGAAGAGAAGGGCATGATGTTTTTTCAGTAAGAATAGTATGTTAAGCTCTTTCATGAGTTATCTGTGAACTAAGTGAGATTTCATAACAAACAGGTGGATAATTTAAAAGTTCTGCGACTGGATTTTATTTAAGGGCACCAGAGTAGAGGGGACAACTCTATGACAAATTCAAACTATTTTTCAGGTTTTACTAAAAATACAATTTTGTAAATCATATATAATTTTAGAGTTGTGAAGCTCTGCAAGGTTGGTGTGTCACATAAATTTGCAGTAAAATATATTATAGTTTGTGGTTATAATGTGACAAAATGGGGAAAGTGTTCAAGAGATATTAATATTTTTACAATGTCTTTTTAATCTTTGTAACAAATATGACAGACGTAATATTTAAAGAGTGATGTGTAAAGTCTTATGCTTTAAAATTAAGTTTAAATTCATATATAAAACAATTTGTTTAAATGAGAGGATGAACGTCGGTCTTCATAAGGAGCGAATTATGAACTGTCCATTTTCAGCTATCATGGTACCGGTGCTGTGTTCCTCTCAAGTACAGTACTATGATAACTGAAGATTGGCAGTGCCATCACAAAACACTCCACATTTTACTCAGGTAAGGTTGAAAACTGATTGTAAAGGTATAGTTAGTTTTTTTTCTGAAAATACTTTTGTTTCATAGCTTAGCTATAAAACGTTGCAGGTATTACACAAGAAATGATACCTGTAATTGTTAAGAGCTCAGTTGAAAAACAGAACTGTCTTCTGTTTCTCTCCAGGATTGAGTTCCTGAGGCACATCAGAGATTTCTTCCAGATTATGTTCAAGATCGAAGTCCAGACGCCTTTAGACGATGAACGGAAAGGTGGAGATAAAGTACTGATGACCTGTGCTGGGGTCGGCTATAGTAATATAAACAAGACTGTTAAATAAAATCTTTTATATATTAATATATGGTGACGTGTGCATTTGTTTTAATTTTCCTCAGCCCAAAACTTTATTGGATTATTTTTTATTTCTATAAACAAAGTTATGAATGGTGTGTTTCTCTGATGAGGAAAGAAGGTACTCATTTCAAAATGTTACTGCAGTACAGCACCAATACATCATCAACAAAGTAGCGCCTACATTTTGGTTTATAAAATTCAGAATACCATAATTGAAAGCATTACTTCATTATTTCCATTCGTCTGGGTTGCGATCAGTCAAATTGATCAGCTATTAGGTCTGCAGGTGGTTATTGATCATCCCTGCTCCTCCAAGTTGTATTTGAGGACATGAGAGAAGTCAGCCATCTTGGCCACACAGCTTCTTGAGAGTTTCTCCATAACTACCGGACACTTCAGACTGAAAAAAAAAACATGAAATGAGATTCAACTTAACTATAATTGGTATTATAATCATTTAATAAAAGATATTTAAGCTGTAGAGCTCATTTTTAACGATGAAGAGGGATCCAGCTGGTGTACCAACCTCTAACCGGTGATGGAGGGTATATCCAAACAGCTTCTTGTATTCTTCTTTAATATCCATTAAGTCGATCTCAGAGCGACTGACCAGGATCCTCGTCAGCGTGGACTCTGTGGTTCCTGCTCCCTGAACAGAGCATGAAATAAAACATTGTTTTTTGAGAAATTTGATTCAAATGATTTGTTCTCTCATCTGATCTGTAGTAACAGCTTTGCTTTACATGTGCAGTTTCACTATTCGCTTGCTGTCTGCTTTAGAAACCAGTCACTGCTGATGCTGAAGCAGCAACAGTAAAACATGGCTTAACATTCCTTTCCACACCACCAACCAACGAGAGCAGGCTGATACGGCACAAAAAGAAAATAATCAAAAAGTATTAGCTAGATTGTTTTTAGATTAAGCACTGACTTTACCTTCATGGCCTTGAAAAGCCTCTCGGCGAAGTATGCAGGGGCATTCTTGACACACTTCACTAGTTAGAAAATAGGTTCGAGTTAATATTAAAAAGTTCCCAGTAGATGAAGGCGGCTTACTTTCTGCTGTAAAAACTGTTTCTCACCAACAGCAACCAGGAGTTCCTCCAGATCTCCAGACATTTCGCTCTCAATGCTTTCCTGCAGAGTCTTCTTGCTAATATTCTTATACTCAATCAGAGCTGTCAAAACAAAACAGACTTGTTTTTTGTTGTTCTTTTTCATGGCAGTAATTGGTTTTTAAAAGATTTTAATTCAGAAGATCAACTTGTTGCTTTTTGCCGATTCCAGTTTGATACATCAGCATGAGATTGTTGCTTTTCTACATTAAACAATACATCCAACAATATCATACAATGGGACAGGAATAATGCATTTATTGAGAAGGAATAATGGCCAAACCCACTTTGTCGAAGATGAGGAACACTCCTGTGGCACAGGATGTCGATAAACTTGTCCTCATCAGTTCCCCACTTCTTTTCTCCCGCCTCATACAGAACCTGTTGGAAACAAATATGGCCATCTAATAAAAAACAGGCTTCACATGCTTTTGTGGTTGCATAATTGTCAGTGAAGTACAAGAGTAGAAGATGCTTAAGGAAATAACTCAGTCAAATTTGTTCAAACTGAAAATAATACCTTAGCGTCTGCTTTAGCTTTAGCTGTGTCCACATTGGTGCTCTCATCTCTCTTTCCCTGTAAAAGTGGACAGACAAGATTTACATTGTATTATAACAATAATGTTCAATAAAAAGAAAAAAAATGGAAATTGATTTAATATACTTAAAAATTAAACAGGTTGGATAAACATAACTTAAAGCTTGACAAGTTTTCTGCTACATCTGCAAATATAAATGGAAGCATTTTCTCAGAATTTAACTTTTAGATTAAGACAGATAAATAACTTTCAACAGTTATTTCAATTATTTATACACTTTCCAAGAATTAAGCATGTGGGCTGTTTGCACAAAAGTAAATTCTTGGAATATCTTTGGAATGTTGATGGCTTCCCACTTACTAGATAAATGTGCTGCTGTAGGGAGTGGTGCATTCTAGCATGCTTTCAATGCAATGTGCATTACCTCAGCCAAGATGAGAAGCGCTTTGCCGTAATCCCCAGATATTTCGGACTTTAGATCATGACTCATCAATCTTCCGGTTTCTGGAATACAACAACACAACCAATTTTCACCATCATTTTGCAGTATTAACTAAACTATTAACTATTTTGGGCATTTGGTTTGTAAGTGACCTGCCTTTGAGGTACACATCAGTCATGGCTTTAATCTGCTTGTTGGATCTGGAGGCAAATATTTCAGTCAGAGTGCTCTCAGTGGTCCCTGAACCCTGCATGTAAAAATACATGGTATTAAAATAAACCCCAAGTAAAGGAAGAGTCTGTGATTAAGTGCTGATTTGAACAGCACTTACTTATTTTACTTATTGAACAAAATGTACAAGAAATAATCAGCAATGTCAGGATTACTGTTTTTATTTTTCCAATTCAAAGATTGACAATTGTTCTTATAATGGTTTATTTTTTAAACTTGTAACTAAACACCCGTTCTGGACACCGACTAGATAAAAAGTTGAAAATCCACATTCAGGCACCTGTTATTCTGCATATTAATAATAAGTCTCACCTTTATAGCTTTCATGACTTCATGACAGTCATAGGCAGCAGGAGGCGTTACCAAAGCAACCAACAAGTGCTCGAAGTCTCCGTGGGTGTCGCCCTCTAGGTCTGCCACTAATGTCTAATGCAAGGACATAAGAAACTTAGCGTTGTGTTTATCTATAAAAAGCCAATGCTTTTGTACATGTTTTATGTTATAACTACAAACCTAAAGGCAATTCTTTAGGATTTTATGTGATAAACCAATACAAAACAGTTGCATACTAAAGAAGTGGAAGGACTTTGTTTTACAAATTAAAACATGTCTTTGTGTTAGAATGGCCTAGTCAAAGTCTAGAAGAACAATGTAGAATCTGTGGCAAAAGGCAATACTTTCCATCAAATCTCACTGAGCTTGAGCTGTTCTTCAAAGAGGCAAAACTTTGCATGTGCAAAACAGCTAGAGACACGAATTGAAATGCATCTGAAAGGTGATTATAAAATCTGATGCAGAATACAAAGACATGCCGTACTTTTCAGATTAATTAGAAGACATAATAACAGGTATATATCATTTTCTGTTCACTTCACGGTTATGTGCTAATTTGTGATTCTCCTGTAATAATAATAACAAAATAAATAAATTATAATTATAAATGCTTTTTCAATGCACTGTAATACCCTTCCAGTGGCTTTCTGATAAGCCGTGCCGATAAGCTGACGCTGGGCATTGCTTCTTTGGGTCAGCACATCAATCAAGGTCTTTTCTGTTGTACCTGCAATGATTAAAAATAAAACACACCTAAATATCTCACTTTTTCATACATGTACAGCACATATGCAACATTTATTCCACCTTTGTTTTAGGTCTCCTTTGAATAGATCAGTTTTTGAATGATTACAAGGGTGTTTAAAATATTTTGTTGATCTATAAGGTCTATAATATTCAGAAAGTAAGCGGATCATTTATTAACTCACCAAGGCCTTCAATGGCTTTTCTCAGGGCAGCGACATCCTCCTCTGGCTTAAAATTAGCCTTATCCTTCACAGTTCCTCTTGCATTAGACTAGAAAACACCAGTTTACAAGTAATCATACATAATACAAAATTCAGTAGATAATAAGGTAAGAAGTTGTCTGCATTTTCTCCATAAATACAATCTGCAGGATTATTAAATAAATAAATAGGAAGCTGGTTTAACTTACAGTTACAGTCAATGAGGAGGGAGAGTCTAAAAGCAGCTCCAGATCATCCTGCACCACACATTAGCAAATATTGATTTTTTTTTTCCCACCTCACACCCAAAACATGTCAAATTAAACTGTTACAGTCATTGTTGAACAACTCACCCAGGCAGACATTGTGCTGGTTGTAGCGGAAAATGATTAAACCTAAAAAAGAGGAGAGAAATATCAGCACTAACATCCACTCTTCCTTTCTACTGCTGCGTTTTTAACTTCTTTATCCTCTCATTTCCCTTATTTTCTTTACGTATATTTAGTTCTTTATGTATGATCATAACTCAAATTTCTCTTTCATAGATTGAGCTTTCGGGTGTTCACGAAGAGAACCGGGGAAAATAAAGTCTGGAATGTCGTTGGTCCATATTAGGAAACGAGCTCTGGTCGGAGCAGCGCAGGGTAACAAAACAGAGCATGAAACACAAGGAAACAAATCAGAACATTTGACCAGGTTACAAAAATTTTTTAAAGACCTGCATGCTTTTTCTTACCTGATGTAAAAGATTAGCTAATAGAACGAGGAATTTTGCTGAGAGCAAAGGCTGCCACACCTTTTTGAGAAGTTGTGAAAGGGGAACGCCCGTTATTGGCCGAATCATGAAACTCCTCCTCCATTGTGCAAATCAACTAAACCGCATTTTCTCTCGGTGTCCTCTGTCTTTAAGCTGTTTATATTATTTCCTTCTTTAAAAAATGTCACTTAGGCAAAAATAACAACTACCCATTTTTGAGGCTACTTATTAGTTTGATTTGTCATTTTCAATCAAGTTTATTATATATCACATTTCAGCAGCAAAGTGCTTTACATAATAATAATAATAAAAATTTGAAAGTTATAGAGAAACAGCTTACATTCAACTATTAAACTAAGTTTTCTCAAGCGAAGCAGAGTTTGGTTCGGTGTTCAAATCTCCACGTCGTCAGTGTCAAAATCCCACAGATCAGATCAATTCAAATCATTTTATATTGTTTCTGCATTTCCTTCCACTCCCTCTGACGCACATCCTTCAGCCTGCCCTGAAGACAAATAGTCTAGAGCCGACTCATCTCACCATATGCTTTTGAAACCGAGATGTTTGTTACAAATTACAATTGGTTATTCTCATGTTTGTAGGGAACTCAAACAGCCAAAATGTGTACAAAGATGGATAAAACTTCATGGGGTCGATTGATCGACAGCGACATCTTATGGTAAACTATTGACACAGCAGACTGGATAGTAAAATAAGCAAAGGAACTTGACCATCATAATGTTCGTTGGGTTCCAGTGTGGACGCAAAAGCTGACATTATTTCAATATAATTTATTGGTGTATTATCAGTAGAACTACTACAGCGCTTGTAAAACGTCAGCTATCATGTGACGAATCCTGGCCATGTCAGCCACTGAATCACCGGAGAAGCAGTGATGACGAATCTCCTCCCACGCCGGGCGGCGGAACGAGGTCGGTGACATGTCAGGGAGATTTAAATTCTTAACCTGTTATGTCATGAACCACTGTTAAGAGTACATTTTTGTACAAATAAACATAAAAAACTGAAAATCACACTCAGAATTTGGAATGTATCACTGACGTTTCGTCATTACGGCAACAGTTCCATTAATATTTTTTCTGGCCCCAAAAATGCTGTTTATGGTGATCACATAGTTGAACAGTGTTTCTTCCACCACTTTTAGCCGATGTTCATCCGGGGAAATGACTCCATCGCCGGATTATAAATGATGCGAACCCACTTGCTGTACTTGCAGGCGTGTGTAGTGGTAAAATTTTCCCTAAATGTAGTCTAACAGGGAATTTTAGATTTTTTTCAAATGAAGATTATATTTTTATAGAAATCATTTAATGTATATTTCGATTTAGTAATATAATAAAAGTAAACAATATTTTATTATAATAAAATATTTTGAATAATAATGGACGTAAAGAAGGGGGGAACAGCCAAAACGACGGACTCGCCTCACTCTTACGTGGCACTCTCGTTACCTGAAAGACAAATTCAGGGCTAAAATGTTCCACTTCTACAGCCGGGTAGCCTGTTTGACAGATGCAACAGACTTCTTAGCTTCGTTTTCCTGACTGTTGACTTGCTTCGGGGTAGTTTTACTCGATAAAACATCGTTAAATCTGTCTAAGGATGAAATCTAGTCCCGATATATGTTTAATTGTTTCATCAAGAAGCTTGTTTGCTAACTAACTGCCATTGCTAACGACATCAGGCTAGCAACGGGGAGCCTCCCAACAGCTGGCAGAGCCACATCGCCACCTTCTTCTTTCAGTTTTGTAGTTTATAAATAGTATTCCTGTATTTCTACGTCTCAATAGAGGTCTGTTTTCTTTACTTAGGCAGCTATTTTTGCTTGTTTTTGTTTTTTTATTTTTTCAATAGGAGTCTACGAGTTATTTATAGCTTTCTCCCTCCTTTGTTTACATGGAGGCACTTCGTCAGAGAGGCTTTATTTCCATGAAGTGCTCCTATTAAGATTGGACAAACAACAGGGCAACAAAGCTGGGAAAATGGAAATTAGGAGGTAGCTAAAATTGTGCTGTTTCTCTACCAAAACAAGAGGATGAGCTGGGGTCTGACAGGGGACAGCTGAGCCATCTGGACTGTTTGATTTACGTGGGTGTTGGATAGAGAGGAGTTTGTTTGTCCCTATCAAAGTTGAACGTCACGTTAGAACACATGAGGAGACTTGGTGCTAAATCTCTGAGGAAACCAGGTCTCTGTTTTGGAACCGAGATGTTACTGAAGACGCTTCTGATCACCAGTCTTCTTAACTGGGTGAATTGCTTGGAGAATCAGAGCATGACAGCAGAGGAGAAGACCAACATCAGGTGGAAACTGGAGCAAAAATCTCTATGTAATAAACAGAAATTACCCAAAGAGAGTGTTTTGTTTAATGCTTTCTCTTTATTTATTTACAGAAACCAAATTCTGGAGATGTTTGACCATGCCTATGGAAGTTATATGGTAAGGACATTTAAAGTTTGGCAACATTTTTTTGTCTATTTGTTCCATTCAAAGTTGCCTGAGTGGAGTGTTAGTGGAGTGTAATCAATGGAGAGTTGACATCCCAACTTGCTCCTGAGAATAGGGAGAATTGAGATGTTCTCTTATTTTTATTGTGGAGGTTTGCTTAAACTGTACTGACTCAAACATGAAGTAGTACATGAAGATGTAGGGAAATATGACAACTAACATGACCAAATTCCTCTCTTTTGGAGGTGTTCCATCATGTTTTTTTTTCTCTTTAGAAATGAAGAAAAGCTATACCAATAGCATGGAGATGGTTAAATGAGTTAAATAACATGAATCAAAGGATTACGTAGTTAGCCTAATTATAGCTGTTACTGTTGCAGAAATATGCCTATCCAGCAGATGAGCTGATGCCGCTAAGCTGCAAAGGGAGAGTGCGCGGAGAAGAGCCTAACAGAGGGGACATCGACGACTCCTTGGGGAAGTAAGGACACCTTACTTTGTCCTCTGATGCCTTGAAACATCAAATAATGTTGAATCAAACAGGCAGGTAGAAATTAGTCTAAATATTTTATTTATTCTCTGTACGACCTGTCTGGTTGCTTTGGCATTCCTGTGCAGAATCACAAAACATTTTTTTCCCTAAACTCCTTATAAATTCTGCCTTTTTCACTAATGCCAATGGGGAATTAATCTAATGAAAAGGTGAGTTATATAGCAAATGTTTTGGTGAATATAAATGAAACATGAAGAATATTAAGCTTAGGTGATGATATTCCTGCAAATTTGAGTTGAAAGAGCTCACAGAGCCAAAGTAGAGATTTATTGCTCTGTTGTTGTAAATACTAGGTCATGCATAACGTAACAAACATTTGTGTGAATGAAATCAACCTTTAAACGACGCATGATAATTTAAATCTGTATAAAAACAGAGATCAATGATATTTTATGCAAATTCATAGAGTTCAAAAAGTGTAAATGTGCAGCAAAGTGTGTCATGACCTCCTCTCACCATCTTGTAACATTTCTGCCACCTGTTCTGTAGGTTTTCTCTCACTCTGATCGACACCCTAGATACCTTAGTGGTATGTACTTCCTGTTCATCTGTTTACAACAATGAATTTATTGCGCCTTCTTTCTGTTTGGAAATGAAGTTGTTTTGTTTTGGCTGCATGTGCACAGGTGCTGAACAAGCTGGACGAGTTTGACGACGCAGTGAAGAAGGCTGTGAGGGACGTGCGCTTGGACAATGATGTGGTGGTGTCCGTGTTTGAGACCAACATCAGGGTTCTAGGGTATAAAACAAGCTTGCAGTGTGTACTTTTGATGCTGAACATGTCCTGTTGTGCTGTTTATCATTTTGCAAACATGTGTCCAGAGGGCTTTTGGGGGGACATGTGATGGCCGACCTGCTCAGGCAGCGTGGGGAGAGGATGCAGTGGTATCGTGATGAGCTCCTTCACATGGCCGTCGAGCTGGGCCACCGACTGATTCCTGCCTTCAACACCTCCAGTGGCCTTCCCTACCCAAAGGTGCAACTAATAGTCATTATTTATTTCTCTAAAATATTCCAATACATGATCCTTCCACTACCATCCTTGACACTGAATCTTCCAACATCCATAAATACCTTTTCATATAAATATTAGATTGTTCTATTTGTGCTTTTAGTAAAAAAAAAAAGTATTAGAAAACTGTAGATATTTGAGCATTCCACTCAGTATTGAAACTAGTTCTGCACAGTTCAGCGAAGACAAACAAAACTGATTGGAAGTAAACATAAATAGCTCGTTTATCTATATTTTTCATAGAGTTAAGTGACTTTCTTTTTATCGTTTCCCAGGTGAATCTGCGGTACGGCATCTTGAACCCGCTCTCGCGTACCGGCACTGAATCGGACACGTGCACAGCATGTGCAGGGACCATGATCTTGGAGTTTGCCGCTCTCAGCAGGCTGTCGGGAGAGTCCGTGTTTGAGGTACTGCCAGCCTGTAATTACAGAGTTCTCTTAATGTTTGTTTTTGTGCTTTAGCGTGCTATAAATGTGTAATTACTGAGGTGTGAGATTAGTTCGCCTTATCTGGGAAATTAAAGCCGGCTGCTTATTGATGTTTAACAGGAACATGCTAGGAAGGCCCTGGATGTCCTCTGGGAAAGGAGACAGAGAGGAAGTGACTTAGTCGGAACTGTGATCAATATCCATAACGGAGAATGGGTCAGGAAAGGTAAAATCACTCTAGCACAAGTACACATCTGCTAACGCCTAATAAATCCCAGAGTCCCTCTTGTTGTTGCACAATCTTGATAAGAATCCCACATTACTGTAATTGAACAGCCTTTTTGCTTCTGTTTGTGCAGATAGTGGTGTTGGCGCAGGAATCGACTCGTACTACGAATATCTAATGAAGGCCTACATTCTTTTAGGAGATAATACATTTTTGCAGAGGTTCAACATTGTGAGTCTCCCTTCAACAAACGACTCATCCCATTTTGCAACATTGTTGGTGCACAGCTTGTCATTTGAAGCTCTAAACAACTGTTATTTTATCTAGATTTTATGATGGGTTTTTTTCTGTAACAGCACTATAGTGCCATTATGAAGTACATCAGCCAGCCGCCTCTCCTGCTCAATGTAAACATGCACAATCCCACTGTGAGCGTTCGCAGCTGGATGGATTCTCTGCTCGCTTTCTTCCCCGGATTACAGGTCAGAGGAACTGGTTACATAGACACTCCATTTATTACATTTGCTCCAATCAGTAAATGGCAGACGACAGTTTGCTGAAAGGTTGCTGAGTCTAAAAAAAATATATATTTATATATTTTATTGTTTGCATAGGTTTTAACAGGAGATTTGAAACCAGCCATAGAGACTCATGAGATGCTATACCAAGTCACAAAGCAGCACAAGTTCCTCCCAGAGGTAAAGAAGGTCTCATTCGTGTTTCCGCCATTGTCATCACAAATATTTAAAACATGCGAGAATAATGATGAAATAAAAGTGAAAAAGTTAGTTTTTTTCGATAAGTGATGCTCGTTCTGTAGTTGCATAGTTTTGTTGTTGAATCTGGTCAGCCACTGCTTTATGTTTGCTTCCTTTGGTCAATCTCCATCCAGGCTTTTACCACAGAGTTCAGAGTTCACTGGGGTCAACACCTGCTGAGACCAGAGTTTGCAGAAAGCACCTATTACCTCTATAAGGTAGAAACACTGAAATAGAAACACAGCATGCTTTGTTCTAGTTTGACTCATCTGCTTAGCAAGGAAGAAAATGAAACCCAAAAAGATTCCAATAAATCATTAATAAGAAAAACAATGCTTAAAAAACACCAGTTAACTCTCACAAACATATCCTCTTTAAAATATTTGAGACCCTCTATCCATTCATCCATGTGGCTCTAGATGTTCATTCATTAAGCCCAAGAAATTGGTGTAAGTTTTATAATTATAAGTATTATTTCAGTGTTGAAAATGAAGGTGAAATACCCTAACAAATAAAAGTCTTCCTGACCTGTATTGTTTTAATAACCTGTCTTTTCTGTCTGCCCTGTGCAGGCCACTGGTGACTCCTACTACCTCAGAGTGGGACAGTCCATAGTGGAAAAACTGAATGCCTTTGCCAGGGTGCCTTGCGGTTTTGCTGCGGTGCAGGACGTCCGCACTGGGACACACGAAGACAGGTGCTGTTTGGGACAGACGAAGCCAAGCTTTGAGGGAGACCATAAATAATATTTCCATGTTCTTCCTCTTGTGTAGGATGGACTCATTCTTTCTGGCAGAGATGTTCAAATACCTTTACCTGCTGTTTTCGGAGAAAAGCCAGCTGCCGATTAACATAGATGACTACATTTTCACCACAGAGGCTCACCTCCTGCCCGTCTCTCTGTCCACGACTCAAGTCACCGTCCAGGCCAACGTTACGGTAAAAGTTCTCAACAATCTGAGTTACTCCTCTCGAATTTGTACAGGAAGATGTGCTCTATGAGTACAAAGAAAGAATATGTAAATTCTTGTAATTATACATACATTTTATTGCGTACAGATAAAGATTGACAGTTTATTTTGTTGAAGCGCTTACGAAAGGTTCATGGTGCCTTTTCTCTTTGTGCTGCTCTTTAGGAGGAAGCTCCTGTTGCACATGATGAAGATCTGTTTACACACTCCTGTCCCAGCACAGAGACCTTGTTCCCCAACAACCCATCGTTTGCCAAAACCATTAGAGACGGCTACAAGTACCTGACCGGTGTGGGACGAGCCTTCACCCCTCTACCCATCAGGTGTGACTTGGTGCAAGAGTCTCTCTGTATCTCTGCTGCTGATCTGCTTAATGTGAAACTGAGTGTGTTCATGGCGTCTCACAGGGAAATTGAGCTGCCGCTCCACGATAGTGGCATGGAACCAGTGGAGTTCTTGAAGAGCATGGGCATCTCTCTCACCCCTCTCAATGACTTTACCCTTGGAGACTCTGTGGGTTCAAAGGTGAGCCTCGTTTACCGCTAAGTCTCAGATGTGTTCAGTTAAAATTATGATCACCTCTACAGCATGTGCAGCTATTAAACCTGGCTTACATTCAATTATGGAATATTTCAAATATAAACATTTAAAATCTACTGATTCCAATATGGTGGAAGAAATTGTTGTATGTGTAGAATTAAAAAGTCCTTTCAGATAAAAGTGTGATTTAACATGAGCACAGTCAGTGCCTAATTTAACGGTGTTGCATAGAGAGAGATTTTAAACGCTTCATTTAAGACTTAAATTTATTACGTTGGTCACATTTACACACTAGGGAGTCATGCATTTTACAGCTCAAGTCGGTTGTTATTGTTGTATAATATAAAAGGGTAATTAAATTCTCTGTTAGCACAGAAAAGCTTTCAGTTTGCTTAATTAAAATTTACTTTGAACTTTATGGATTTTGAAAAGTGAATTATTTGAAGAACGGCTCAGTCCTGTACAACATGTCCTCCTCGCCTGATCCCTTCACTGCACGTCTTCTTCTCTTCCTGCCGCACTTCTTGTTGCATAAGTCTCAAGTAAAGCCCAGTAGTACTGTATCTTTTTCATTTCAACTTCTGAATTGATTTTTATCTGTATTATGCTGGAAATTTATTTCTGTTACTATTGTATTATCTAATAATAAAATACTGGACATGCAGCATGATGTTCAGGTATTTTTCTAGTTACAGAAGAACCCAAACAACTTTGAATATGTTGAATTTAATTGGATTATTTGTCTTTTTTAAATATTTGAATACCTGCAGCAGCATAAAGGAGTGCTCCGCGTAAAGCTTGTCGCAGAGGTGAGCCAGACGATAGAGGAGGAGCTGGTGGTGCCGCATGCCGTTCAGCTCATCTCTCCTCCGTTTCTGGGCAGGATGGTCCTCAGTGCAGGACCCGCCAAGTTTGGGATGGACCTCACCAAGCAGGAGCACGGGGTGAGACAAAGAGCCAGTTATTGAGACAAAACCTGGAAGAGATTTGATGTTTCAAAAAATATCATCATAATGGGAATAGAAACATTATGGGTGTTTTCACACATGATAATCCGGTAGACTTGGTTCGATTGGCATTTTCAGCTGGTGCGTTTCGCTTTCACACTGCACTGCGTCAAACAAACCAAATCCTTTGAAAATCTTGTTCCCCTCCTCACTTGTGGTTCCACTGTACCAAGAACCACTGAAGAAAATGACACAAAAACCTCTGAAGGTGACAAGAGCGCAACTTCCTTCATGACGAAATGTAAACAAAAATGTAGTGGAGTCAGATTTTAGATTTTAGCAGTTGAAGGATTTCTGTTTTGTCTTTGGCAAAAAAAAATCAATGAGCCATTTCGTAGTTAGAACTACATGCACATTTGTTTGCGTTGTATTTACCCAGAATGCCTTGCACTATAGTTAACTTCCTGCTTTTGGAATGGTCTTCGTTCGAGTTGACATTCACATATGCATCTGAGCTGCGTTAAAGTTCACTTTAACCAAACCAAAACGTAGGTTTTTTGGCAGTTCTCTTTTTTTTGGTTAGCATCAGAGTTTGATCGTGCATTCACCCTGCCCCCACCAAATGAACCGGATTACAAACAAACTAGAGATTAAAGCGGACTAAACAGGGTTGGTGTGAGTGGACCCTAAATTCTGCAGAGTATTGTCAAATTAGATATGAAAATGTACAGTTTAAGTTATTTATTTTGTTTTTACTTGCTTTTCTCACTAATGTAAAAAATTTGAAGCTAAAATGTATTCCCTTACCACAGGTGAAAGGGACCATAGTGAAAGCTTTCCCCTACACTGCCTGTGGCCCAATAGAAAATGCAGCAGAGGTTAAAGGCCGTATTGCACTTGCATTACGCGGTGACTGCATGTTTGCAGCCAAGGCTCGTTGGCTGCAACAAGCTGGAGCCAGTGGAGTCATCTTTATAGGTGAAAGAAGTTTGTATTTTAACAATACCTCTCATTGTTTTTAATGTTTCAGGAAGTAAATTATTGATAAACTTCCCTGTCGCACAGATCATCGCAAAGGAAGTAACAGCGAGGAGACTCCCCTCTTCCAGATGGTCGGAGACGGCGACTCCACCGAAGACATCACTTTACCTTTAGTGTTCCTGTTCAGCCGGGAGGGCGCCGTGCTCACCTCCGCCCTGGAGGAACATCACAACGTAGATGTGTTGCTGTTGCCGAAGGAGAGGCAGCTGGGACAGGGTGAGGACCAGGAGGGAGTCCATTAAAAGATAAAGCACTCCATGTTGTGTATTTTTGTTGCCGTTCAGTGCAGTGGTAAGGTTTTACTGTACAGGAAGTTAATTGTGGAATTAAGTCACAAGCCCAACAGCTCCAAACAAATGTATTAGCATGCCTTGGCAAAGAAGTGTAAAAAGTCTTTCACTAATTTAATCTTTCATGGCGGTAGCAAAATCTCACGATGAGAAATTTAGGAAAAAATTACATTTTACTTCAAACAGATTTATTAAGTGGGAGAAAAAACCTGTTAGGAAGTCTTATTTGTCTGCAAGATTTAAAAGTGTCAAAATGACTGGCATGCCTGACAATTCCGTCTAAAGAAAGCATCTTATATTCCAACTTATAACTTGGATAATTTTTTCCAGAAACTTCTAATAAGAATCGAATAACCTTTTTTTAATTTATTTTGGCACCATGCGTGAGATAAATATGACACAAGCATAGAAATTTAGAGTTTTGTATACACTTTTTTTTTTTACAGAGAGTGAGTTCTTTAGTTAGATAAGACTAAGAATAAACTTAAACATGTTTAAGTTAAATATTTGTTAAATAGGATAAATCTGTGCAAAAGCATCCTCTGCTCCCTGTTGGGTATGGTGAAGGATCTGTGGTCCTGTGGGCCTGATTCTCTTCGAAAGTCCCTGGGAACTTTTTATTTGTAGCGTCATGTACTCTTTAAAATAGGACATTTTAAATAAAAATCAGATGGATCTTATCAGTAAATGTATTTTTTAAAAAAAAGCAAAAACACTTCCTCTATCACTCTTCTGTCCCCAGACTCAAACCATATAAAAACATCTGTTTTTTATAGGATTTAAGATTTAAGAGTTTATATTATTTGAGTTTTTCTGAGTTCTTATTCTTGCTAGGATCTAAAGAGGTTATGAAAAGAGGGTTTGTTCAAAAACACCAGTTTCTGGACGCCTCTTGCTTCTTGTGAAATGTTATAGGAGAACACTAATGCTTCCATATTAGAAAAAGCATAAACAATTTAACAACTTTTTTTTTCACCGATTAAACAGCTTCACTCAAATTTAAGTTTTTAGGAATGTCAAATATGTCTGCTATATTTAGGTTCCAGCGAATGACCTATAGATGCTTATATATGTCAAGTTTTATTTGCTGGACTTTACTTATAACTCAATTCTTCAATATAATTCTTAAATGAACATCATATCTTAATTATGTGTGGTATGAGTAACCCTTCTGAGTTTATGCAATTGAATTATTATTATTTTTTTTTGTTTTTGCAGATAAATCAGAAAAACCTGTCAGCATTAACATAAAACTCCGCCTGAGAGACGAGGCGGGGTCAGAGGACAGAGCAGCTCCAGGAACCACACTGGAGCTGGTTTTGGAGGACGAAGAGGGCCTTCTTACAGAGGCGGGCGAAGAAGAGCTTAGTGGAAAACAACAAGTCTATACTCAAGGCAGAACTGAACCCTGTTCTACAGATGCTCCGCAAGCCCTGACCTCCAAACCTGAACCAGGCACAAACCCTTGACTGCTGTGGTTCCCTAATGCTGGTGGCTAGTTGGTTTGTGAGCAGCATGCGGCCCGTCTCTCTGCTCTGCAGCACAGCCTGCATGTTTACAATTAACAGGGAGGATATGAATTTACGCCTCCAGGTTTATGACACAGTGGGATCAGAAGGATTCTGCTCTCAGCCCGAACATGAGCTGGTCTCCTGTCGTTGTAGCTACAACAGCTTGTGGGTGCGATGTCGTGTCCAGTAGAGCAGGATTTAAAGTTGCCCTAATCTAGTGGGGAATCTTAGAAGAGGTAACAAAATGTATGCAATTTGCTTTTAATATAGATTGCACCTTTTTAACTTCTTCGAATACTGTTTTAGCAGTCAGTAACGATCAGTGGAGTCTTACTTGGCAGTAGGTGGCGTCAACTTCCATAACCTCTCAGTTGCACCATGGGTAAGGTGGATGAAGGAGACAGGCTTGGGCTCCTTTTTGGAACATACATTTTGTACTAGGTAGAAACTTCAGGGACTTGATGAGTGAATGCAGTATGGAAGATTGACCAATTTTTTTTATGTGCACATTTGAGGGGGATGTTTTGCACTCCATTTGGCTAATTAAAGAATTAGCATTAGACTGTGTGAGTGTAGTTTAACTAGGCTATATTTATATAAAAATGCATCTTGGTTGAAACCTCTAAACCTAATCATGCAAATAACAAATGAGAAAATTGTTAATATTTGAGATTCATTGTAGACTTTGGTTCTTAATATTGTATTTGTACAAAACTAATACAAAACTAAGGAAAACTAATTTCATATTACCTTGAATGTGAACAACACATTCAATCACCGTCTTGCAGTTTGGTGTGATCATATATGATCATTAGCTCTGAATGTACTGTATATTCCAACTATGTTTAAATCCCATGGTGATACTTAATATAAAACCAAAGTTTAACATCTCCACACAGAGAAAATGTCTTTCAACATTTAGTTGTAAATGTTTTCTTTTCAAGTTTGCAGCAAGATTTCGCTTCATGTTTGTCACCGTTGCATAAGAAATAGGAAGTTTTTCTCCCCAAGAAATGTAATGCTGTCCAGGACGAGTTTTGGATTTATTTGCACCGGTTAGCAGTTCAGTTCACATTGTGAAGTATTTCACGGGCATTAATATGTGCAATTACATTTTTTTTTTTTTGTCTTCAGTCACTTTCTGTTGCTGGTTTTTGTTCTTACTACTTATAAGTTGCACATTTTCCACTTAATGTTTTTTGACCAGTTTTGTGTATTTTTCACACACAAAACTGATTATAGATCAGAAATCCGATAGGATTTTATAGGGCAAGGAGACTTCTCTGAGATTTATTGCTGAGCTTTTTACCTCAGGTCTGTGCACATTATTTTTCATGCAGAATAAAATGCCAATAAAGGGCAAACCAAGGACACCTTTTTGTTATATTTAGATATTTTATGTTATTTATTATTTCTCTGATTAACAACTTCAGCCTAAAATGTGCCAAAAGAGCTGAAATAATCTCTACACATCATGTTTTCTTTCAGGTGCTAGCAGAAGGAGTCCTAGTAGGTTTTGCTCTTTAACTAATATTTCTGTAATTGAGCCTTTGCCATATTTTTTTTAGCCTGGGTGAAATATTTTAGGAGCATTTGAATGTTTTTGGCCTTGATGGTTTGCTTCTAATTGTTGATTTCTGTATCTAGAGAGTGACATTTTATGTTGACCAATCAAGAAAATATGAGACATTCATCCAGGTGAATTTGAGAATAAAGATACTTGTAACTTCCTTCTGGCATTTTATTTTTATTTTGTGTTTGTGTTTCTATGCTTTTTCTTCTTTGCTCAATCTGAAACACAATTCATACATTTCCATAAACACAGAAGAAAGTGATCAACTTTACCATTGCTGATAAGCTGCAGGGATTACTGAGACACAAAACCACAACCTTTTGGAATAATTCATAAAACATTAGTTAACTGCTTTGGAAATCTGTGACATTTGCACAGTTTGTTCTGCAAACGTCTGTCATTAGTCATAGCTTCATCATGCTCTGTTAAAAGCCTGCATGGAAACGAAGACGGTCAGGGAATGCACTTTGCACAGAGAGAAAGGGTTTTACCTTTAATCATTCTGATGAAGCTGATTCTGATCATACGTTTTTATATATTTATATGTAGTTCTTCTTTGAAGGTTATGTTGTATCCAGTTAAGCCCAGAATAGTTCATAGTCCTTGCAAGTTTTGATTTGAAATAATCAACCAGATCAGATTCATGACTTCAATATGAGAATCTGATGAGGAAGCTAAAGATTGGAAAGAGTTCTTTCCAACTTTAAAGGTTTAAAGGTTTTTATCTTTCTGCAAAAGATGAAAAGAGCTGATCAGCAAACATGGGGAGCTACATTTGCTGTAAAACCAATAGTCTTTTCCAATGGTTATTGATGAGGGTATAAATAATTTTAATAATACCCCTTTTTTTACACAAATAAAATCAGGCAACTTGCTACCCTAATTTGACTTAGGTGTGATTAATCAGGGAAGTATCCAAACCATGGAGGACACTGGTCCTTGAGGACTGACTTTGGACACTACTCTAATGATTTTAGATTTGAACTGCAGCTGCTGCTGGTCAAGTGCAGACCAGATTCCTAAAATGGCAACATACTTCTTTAAATAAGCACATGGAAATGTTTACTATTACCCATGCAAATGAGTAACAGAACCACTAGCGTAAAGGGAAAATAAAGTATTTCTGTGAACGGTCTTGCCTTCCACTTTCACTCATCACTTTGATGCATTTTGTATTTACTCTAGCAATCTGTAGAAAAAAACAGAAATTATCTGAAATAGGGCAACATTTTCTGACTATAACAATATAAAAATTTGAATTTACAATCAGTTGACTTTTGATTGTGAAAAGTTTATTTGTGTGAAAAAATAAAATGTGTTTGTTGTTTTTAGGACAATATTGTTAAAGTAGTGTCCTATAAGTGTGTAAAAGAAAGTGAATATTTTTGGATCTTACTCTTTTATACTCACTCAATTGGCACAGCTAGAGCTCAGTTACAAAAAGTAAAACAATATCTATTATAATAATCTCTAGGATTTCTTATACAATCGTTTAAATAATTCAAATGACAAGAGAAGAAAAACTTGTGTTAGAGAACCGACTACTTTACTACCCAAAAACGTGACGGACATTTCCACGTTTCATTTTAATTTCACTCAACGCACATGAAGAATGACCAACACTTTCCCAGAGCACCTGAAGGCACCAGTTTACTGGCGATTAGAGGTAGCAGCGCCATGACGTGGAGGACCCAATTTACTATACATGACGTCCTAATTAGTTTATCTTATGACGCAGAGTGAAATAAATCACCCAATTTTGCTTTTTTTATTTCACTGTTAAAGTTGAATTAATTTGTTCTTATGAGGCAACTCTTCACCAAGCAGCGGATGACTGAAATATCTTTAGTAGTGACAAAACAAACATGGGAGATTTATTCTGCCCCCGACTGGGACTAGAACAAATCTGACCTGACTGCTTATTGCTTTTCTAGAAGGGGAAGTCCAAAGCTCAGTGAGAGATGAAATAGTTATGAAAGAGGAATTAAATGTAGATCAACCTTGCTTTCAAACCACAGCCTAAAGCATTTACTCTACTTTTTGTGTGTAACCTTTTCTAAGTTTGCAAAAAGATGTCAAAGCAGAATATATATAGATTTTTAACACTGTTTTTGACTGACTTGACAGCAACTGTGAAAGAAAAGTTCAACTCACCAGAATTGAGTATTTGCTGACTGTTATCTAAAATGTGCAATTTCAAACTTTTATTTGCAAACATAGCAAAAAAAGAAAAGAAAAAAGACAGCAAGGGGTTTATTTACATTTTGAATGAAGTCCATATTAATTCAGAAGGTCTAGTGGTTTGCACTATGCTTTGTTCAGAGAAGAATAAAATGTTTCGTTTTTTTTCCCCCTTTATCTACAAAGGGCCGACATCATATGTACAGATTCATCACATACAGCTACATTAAATTAGAGCTGAAAACTGAATGTAACTGTTCGTGAAGGCAATGACATATTTATGTTAAGCATACTACTTTCTAATTTACAGAATCGCACAGAGTCGTGTTGGAGTTTTACGAGGCAGCCCTGAAGGTACCATATCAAACACTTGGCCACCCCTTCCTCCTCCGCCTGCAGCTTCACTATCTTTAGCCCTGCCGCGGATTACGCTGCGCAGTGAGTGTGGGATCAGTCGGACGGCATCCCCTCAGCTCGGTTTACCGCTGCTGTCTGTAACATCGCGCTTCGCTCCTCTTCTGCGCCACTGAAACCATAAAGCAAAACAGAAACAGAACAAGAAGTGATGGGGGAATGACAACAACGTTCGTCGGTCCTCCGTCAAGCAGAAGACCCCCAGGATGCTGCTGTTTTCCAGTCTGCGGTGCGGCCACCAGCACCGGGCCTCCATGCCGCTGATGCTCGCCGTCGCGCTGCCGCTGCTTATGCTGCTATGTTGCGTCCCTGTGAGCGCCAGCCTCCCAGGTAAATACTAGCATTTATTAAACCTAAAGCTGGCCACAAATTGCCCAAAAGAAACAAAGGGTTAGTAGGTCACCTGTTTCCACTGCTTCTATTTATAGTTTAAAAGAACATCCAGGCCTTTTTGTAATATACTGTTTAATTAACGCTTATTGTTTATTATGTGATGTTTGTGTGAGCAGGTTAAACCGATGGATATGGAGAAAAGCATGAGGGAAATGAAAATTCTCTTCCTTATCGAGCAATTGAACCTGTTTCCTTGTAAGCAGCTAATAATAGATGTTTTTTCTAAATGTAAGGAGGTGAATTTATTAGGTCAGGCTAAGGTAGATGCGAACTTTGCGACATTTTCACCTGGTTGCTGAATCCACATAGGCCAGGCTTAATGAGATATTTAGTTCTAAAATTATTGCTTTTCATCTTTTGTAGAACTTTTTTTTAAATTAGTTCCAGAGGTGAGGACAAACCTGTCAACATTTATTGAACAAAAACAAAATAAAGTTTCCATATACCTTTACTTTCTTCAGCTTGTTCTTTCACTCTGAGTTCAGGAAAGCTTGTAACACATTTTGTAGAGAACATTAGGTCAATTTAGTTAATTGGTTTCTCTCTAGTTAATGATGAAACAGGATGTGTTGAATGCAAAATTGATAAAAGAATGGAAAATATAATGGCAGGTCAGTGGCGCAGGTGTGACTGGTGAGTTCTGCCTATCTTGAGTAGGCTCTGTAATTTTTATTGGTAATTCTATTAACCATGGAAACATTAACTAAAATCCAGCAGTGGGATTTTAAAAGCTTATTAATTAAATCGTTAAGTTCGAGCTGTAAGGAAATCTTGGAAAATCCATCAGTTTATTTATGATTTTGCCCTCTGAGCTGTATGTGGACAGGTTTGTGAGCCACTGTGAAATTTATTAACCAATTTACTTCTGGGTTTAACTTTTATATTTAATGTGATAGCCTGATGTTTGAACAGACATGGAAGTTAAGCAGCTTCTCAGCTTTTAGAAAACAGGAAAAAAAATGATGGGAAAAGCAGCAGCTGAAGCGTCACTTTTAATCTTTAGCCTTTATCAGACACAAAACCCACAGACAGCATTCGCATGAGCACTGAACACTAGGTGACGTGGCACTGACACAGCCTGCGGTGAATTGCAGGAGTAATTGTTCGCTTTAAACCACTGAAGTCTGAATGCCATTAATGCGAAATGATGTAAAGGATGAATTGTGAAACTGACTCGGATACCGCAGTGTTTTATTTTCTTTTTCCTTTTTTTTTTACTATGTTGGGCGAGTTTTAATCTTTACACCTGGCTTTTCTAAACTAAAACCTGAATATTTGACCACTTTCTTCTTGGATGTTGTAATTTAAATCAGTTTATTTGTGAGACTTGTGGAGCTGACTCTAGCAAAATGTGGATTCTTGAACTCGGTACTGTAAATACTGTGGATTATATTGTCTGTGCTGCAAAATCCTGCTCTGGTTCATGGAATCGATGCAAAAAAAATCTATAAAATGATGTACAGTTTACAAAATAAAAATCAAGTCAAAACCTTGTTGTTCCACCTTTTACTGCAATAATTGCTGCTACTCCTACTGGGCATGTCTCCACCAAAATGAGACATGGTGAAATTTTGAAATCATGCCACATATATTTTTGACAAAGGTAGTCTGGACTTTGATTAGACCCTTCGTTGTAGCTCTGACTGAGTGTTTAGGATCCTCTGCCAGTTTTTCAATTCCTTTGCTCTGCTGCCTGTGTTTTACCTAGAAAAACACTGCATCTATTGAAGGAACACATTCCCACAGCATGGTGCTGTCATCACCACATTTTACATGTTTTAGTTTTTTTTTTTTTTACCACATTGAATAGTGGATTAAGCTCTTTGAGTTTCTGTTTTATCTACCACGTATTTCCTTAAATACATTGCAGTGTGATTTGAGGTGGCAACATGTAACAAGGTTAAAGGGGAATACTTTTGCAGAATATTGTAATCATCTCTCAAACATGCTCAGAGACTAAAATCTGGAGGATTGTGGGTCTTGTTGTCTTTTTCTTCCTGCTGAGAATATGTTCAGTCTCATCGGCTGTCAGAGGCTTTGATTTGTTTTCAACGTGACAACTGTTGCAGTTGAACGCAGCTTGCTCATAACGGCGAGTGGCAGTGCTGCAGTATGTGGGCTATTGTTCGCATATGTCGTGTGGAAATCACAGGAGCGCTGGAGACGGCGCTTTTTCCCACAATTCAACTGTGAAATAGCTGCAAAGGAAAGCTGTGTCAGTGTTGTAGGATCCACAGCTCCGCATAAAGTAAACAGGCTTAAATTCAATGTGTTTTCTTTGAAAAGAGAAGATGTTTTGGGTTCAGGAAAATCCACTATAGATGGATTCATGACTCTGCAGCTGATTCAGTAAAACACTGACATATCATCAAGTGTAAATATGCCATCAAACTGGTTCTGAACACTCAGATCTGGAGATGGAAGTTATCCAGAATCCCCATTTAAGCAATTGCTCGCATAAACTATGTTTAGTAAGCTCTGAAAGTTCCAGATTTATTGAACATTCGGGTTTCTTGTATTCTGCACAATCATTCTGCAGCTTTTTATTCAAATGCATTTAGTTTTGCATGGTCTTTGTGACTGAAGTGTTAAGAGAAGACCTTGTTTCCCCAATATTCGGAATGAGAACAATCATTGTTTTGCTGCCGAATTTGTTATTCCACAACCCACTTAGAATCAGTGGGCTTATTACTCAGTGAGCCTCGGCCTGTGGCCTTTTTCCCTCACCAGGATTAAGCTTTAACGAGTCGCATCCTTAAGTGTCACACTCAGCCTCCTCTTTGCATACACAGCGGCTTTTTCCTCTGAGATTTTTCATTCACCTTTTCTGCCCTGCAGCCTAAGCGGTAATTTACTGTGGGAATTAAGAGCTGGGAAAGGCCAGGCGAGAACGCCCGAGAGTATGTAAAAACATTTACATACTTTACATACTTACACATTTTTATGCACTCGACACTCGTATAGCTGACAAGGTTTATTTATTTGTTTAGGTTCAGGAATAAAAACGGCAGTGCTGTCCATTTTGATACCAAAATGACTTTTTGGAGGGACAAATTCACAATGGGACATAGTGAAACGTTGGTCTATAATTGTGTTTGTATCACAATTGCTTGTGAAAGGTTTCTCTGGAAATACTCTGAAATTTCAGGAAGAATAGGAAGTAACAATTTTCTGGAATGAGGAACAGCTCAGTTTATAAAGTCCTTAATGTAGGACATTTAATTGAATTGTGCAATAAACCAGTCTGAGTAAAGTTTCAGACTAACTGCACAGTTTGGTGTTGCTTACATCTACTCTAACACAGTTAAACTAGGCCACATCAGGAGACAGTTTCTCATGAATCCAGTCCAGGCTAAAGATAAGAAAGCACCACATCTGGTTTTAAAACGCCCCTGTTTCACAGCTCTATACGCTCTTGAGTTTGACATTGCCAGCATTTCACAATGAGCTTCAATACAATGGTTTCCCGCTACGGAAATTAAATTACGCAGCAGCCAGAAGATGCTTGTCAGCATTGTTGAATTGCCTCTTATGTTGATTCAAACTGAAAGTCTTAAACAATACAGCTGACAACCAAGGTTGAAAGGTGATTCTCAAACCATCTCTGTCTCTGTCTGCATCTTATGCTTTACCAGATATTTAGCCTATTTTTTTTCTCATTTGTCTGCAAACTGACTCATTCGTATCCACATGAAAACTCAGAACAGGGGGAAGCTCTCGTTTCTGTGTCAGCAGGTTTCAGTGTGTCGGTTTTTGCATGTACGGCTACGCGTAGCCACATCATTACCAAGAAAGATGCCGTCACATTTACCCAGTTTTAAAGAAAAATGAGGAAGACCTCAGCTTAATCAGTAGTGCATCTGTTCTTGATCTAGATCTCATAGGGTTAAAAAGTCAGTCTAACAAATGTTTCACAGTTGTTGGTATTCTTTATTTATTCAACTAATAATCCAGCAAGATGATAATTAACCTACCGGTCATGATAAAGAACAAAGAAGATCCCAGATTTATTTTCAACACTATTTATTTAGACCCTTTTGACCTTCATTGTTTGTTGTGGTGTAAGCTGCTCTGCTTCATTTTCATTAATTCCTCGAGGTGTAATTAGTTAGACTCCTAATTGGCTGATTTGACAGAGGTTACTGCAAAAGAAATGACAGCAACAAAGAGAAAAGGCAGACAAAGACTGAAGGCATCTAGTTTCTCGTCATTCTTCCGGAAACTTGCATTCCTTCTCGGTAGCGCATATCTTTAACTTGTTTTTTTTTTGTTTTCTCACTTCCTTCTTACCTGTTCCTCTGTCTGCTTGCAGAACTATTGTTGTACTTCCTGCATCTGCCTTTTCAGAGGCGCTGTCTGCGTGTGAGCCTGTTCATCTGTGCTTTTAATGGGTGCAAAGTCATGCCTCGCTTTCTGCTGGAGATCTATGACACAGGTGTCCTTTGCATCACATGGGAAACAGCTTCTACACACATTTATCAAAAAAACACTGACATTAACAGTTTCCATTCAAATGGCGGTTTAAATTAATTTTGGGACTTTCCACAATCCTAATGAGGGGAAAAAAACATTTTCATGTGACTCTGCAGCGTTCTTGTACTTTTATTACTAATCTTTATTGTTGTATGGATATATACAACGGTGTGGAATCTGAAAGTTGTTAGATAATTTCCCAGCAGTTACTTAACTACTTACCAGAAGCAGCTGGTTTGGCTGCACATACCAACCTGTCCACATGTGTAAATATTTGTTGCATGCTGTCATTCCTCGCTGACGTGTGTTACAGTTTATGGCACTAAATTATCCTGATGGCTTTCTTTAACATGTTAGATGTCAACTTGAACTTCGATTAAATAATAATAATGAAAGTAAAAGATCAAGATGAAAGCTTTTTTCTAAAGTAGAAACTTAATAAAGGTTTGTAAATGCACCAATAGGCTTCTTGTCATTTTCAGATAATCAAATGCATTTTAATGTTCAATAAGAATAAAAATGCAGCATTTAAAATTAGGGTTTTATTCAATAGGCCCTGAACCTAATGACTGGTTGTGCTGCCTCTCATGCCAAAAGCTGCCACTGCTAGTTTGCAGTAGCTGGCAATGAATCTTTGTTGGGATATTGGTCCTTTATCTCTTTGCAGAATTGTTTGAATCCACTCACAGTCTAATGGTCTAGTGGTAAAACATCCTGGTTAAAATTAAATCACAGCATTTCAATGCGTTTTAAGTCTGGACTTTGATTAGGCCACTTCAAAGCCTTTCTTTTCTGTGTATTAATCTATTTAGATGTGGACTTGTGGGTGTGCTTGGAGTTATTGTCCTGCCGCATTAACCTAGCATGCTTCAGTTTAAGATCAAAAACTGATGGCTGGACATTCATAGTTCCCCTAGCTGTCACAAAGCACCCTCAGATCATCAAACTACCTGAGATTGGAAAAAACCCCAAAATATGTTTTGATAAATCAGGAATTAAGTCAAATGTATAACTTAATCTTAATTAGCATCAAATATAAACTTATTTTAGCTGGAATTATATTTGAGAGTTTTCAAGTTTAGCAAAACTAGTGATATTTGGGTGACTAGACAGAATGTTCATTGTCACCCGTTCTTTTCTACTTTTTGGAAATGGGACCATTTTGACATTAAGTCTGAAATTCGATTGGCAAAGCTGTTGAATTCAGCACATTTAGTTGAGTTGTACAATACAAAATAATCCACATAGAAATATATTTATATTTTGAAAAGATAAGCAAGATGTAACGTAAGAAAACAAAACAAAGAGGACTGAGCACGGCCCTCTGGGGAACACCACAGTGCTGTCTTGGTGATTGATGTGGTAAAGCTATTCATAGTGACAAAGCAGAACATTTGTGAGCTTTGATCCCAGTTCATTTAATAGAGATAAACCCGAGCAGAGTTATTGAAAAGTGATAATTACTCATATCCACCTGTTAATTATTCTCTTTTTTTATACAGTTTTCTAAAGGCAAACTAAGCAAAAACATATGAATTTGCCCTGCACAGTGCATTTGTGTTGACTCTCCTTTTACATGAGAAAGTAAAGCTCCATGCAGTGGCTGGGTTTGCCCCAGCTGAGGCTAATGAAAGCAAACATTTAGAAACAGGCTGGCCAAACATTTGTTTGGTTTTTGTAATTTGAGATAGAAGTAGAAACGCCAAAAGCCGAACACAAACATGTCCTTTAGAGCTCTTTATCATGCTACTGAAGTGGAGATACACTCAGTGGTTCTATTAAGTGCAGGGAAACCAAGCTGAGCTCTTTAATGTTTCCACTTGATTTTGAGTGCTTGGCTTACATCCTGCCTGCTATCTGAGTCAGGAAATGCAAACAATGGGAGTTGAAGAATCTCTGTGTACCAATTTCCTACATTTCCAGTAAAAAAAAAAAAAAAAAGGTTCTGCACAAACACACATACCTGCATGTTGTGACACTTGTTCCACTGTAGTTACAGAACAGCTTGAAGGAGCACCAAACTGCACATGCTTGCAAATATATGTTGGTCAGAGAGCAGACATTTGTGAGAATGTGTACCACTGTTTTTCTTTTCCTGGCTGAGTTTCTGCTGAGCTCAAAGCCTGGCAACAACAGTGGCAGATGGTTAGTAAGGTCTTTTTCTTTCCTTTTTTTTCACTTAATTCCGAGGACTAATTTCTGAGGTCCTCTGTTGCATAATGTACCCTCGTGACTAAACTGAGACCGTATATTCTGATATGCTTTTGGGATTTATTTTATATTATGTCTCAGTTGTATGTTTTTCTGTCCTGTATCGAGTTATATGGGACTTTGTAATTTCCTGTGCTGAAAAATAAAGATCTGTGCTTGTTTGCTGAAAGTAAAAAGCTCTCTACCTACTTTTATGCTGCTTCTAAATCTCAGATATTGATTGTAACATCTTCTAAACTGCACCCGAGCGTTACCCTTGCTTTTTTTTCCTCTGTCGCCAAATCTCACAGTTGGAGTGTGTCGGTGTTTCTGATTAAATGTGTGCTGGGAGAATAATTATCTGCTTCCCACATGAATAACACACAAAGTGCTGACCAGAGGTGTTGAGATTTTCACTGCATCATAATTGTCAGGAGAGCAGATTTAAAAAAATTTTAGGACAACCGCTTGCATAACAAAAAATCTGATAAGACCTTTTTAGATGTGAGAAGCGTCAGCGTGTTCATGAGTCTGTTGAAGCGACGACAGAGACAGAGAGGCACAGGGCCAGAACGGTGTTTGCAGTTTCCATGAGGTTGAGGTAAATCATTAAATTTGTCATGGAAACTGTTTCTCACATGCAATATTGACATGAAATTCATAAACATGCCACCAAGATAGCATAGAGTAATCATTGTAGATCATCCAGAGACCCATATCCGCTCATACTTCTATGTAATCTCAAAGGTTTTCTACAGGATTTAGATCTTAAGGTAGGTTTAGTATCAAGTGAGCAATTCTGAGGGGCTTTGGAACAGAAACGGTCCCTCAGTATCATGCATCCTCTACCGTACTTAACGATGGATGTACAATGCATTTTTCCATGTTTTCATTCTTTATTTCATGTCAAACTTGCGTGAAGTGGAATGTAAACAGACAGATTACATCTCAAAGCTTTTTTGGAAGCTCAGGGATTTCTTGTTATCAGGAGTTAATAGTATTATTTTCTTTAAATCTGTCCCAAAGCAGATTTCTCAAATTGCACAGCTGCCTCTCACCCCAGAGGCAGGTCGACTAAGGACATGGAAACTCAATATCTGCTTTTGTGTTGCTGCTATTTTTAAGTTCCCTCTGTTTCTCTTGCCAAAATAGGACTACAGCTGAAAATTGTATTGAAATCATATTTTTAAAGGAAATCAGGGAATTGAGTTTGTTTCCTGATCTTGGCACAGTAAATGATACATGTTTATTAGACATCTTAAAACTTAGACATCTGCTGATGAATGCTAACCCAATTTGATCTTTTATTAATTTAAAAGATCAAATTTGATTTAATTCCTACTCTCATCTTATGAGAGTATTGATACATTTTCAGTGAGGAAATCAGTGACTTTCTGGCTGTCATGTGACAATCAGTTTCAGGGCAGGAAATGGTTGCTATATAATCTAATGTCCTAAATTTTCCCACAGCCACATTAATGACTAATTATAACTATAAAACAAGGAACTTTATCTTGTCACCATTTGCAGTGAAGAGGGAAGAAGGGAGGAAAATGAAAATCTTCAAAGCTCTGTTTAAAAATGCAAGCAAAGTTTTCACTTTTGAGAAAGAAAGGAAGCGACTGCAGAGGGAAGCTGCAGCCAAATGTCAGGTCCAACACAAGGCTGGAGATCACTGACCTCATCTTCTGTCTCTCCTCCTCATATCACTCTATGCTGCATCTGTTATGACAACATCTACACCTGCTATGCCGTTCACCTTTAGCTGTGCCCACCACAGCACCGCAGTGCTCATTATCAGCCTCTCTCTGCCGTCCCCTGCCATACACACCTGCTATGACCTTAACACATCCTTGTTCTCACCAGCTGTGTGTGTTTGTGCATGCATCTAAATTATATTCATTCAGATAGACAGTAATGAGGCCAGGTGATTATCTGAGCCGATAGTGGGAGAGCATCGGTCTTTATTTGGGTTTGACCTGATTAAACCGGCTGAAGAGTTGGGCCATAATCACAGCACCATGCAGTGGAGGGATTGTTGTTGTTTTTTTTATTATTTTTTTTGTTCTTTTTGGTGAATGTGTTTGGCTGAAACAAAACCTGAGACGTTTATAATAAAACAGGTTGACGCTGCTTGTTAGGAACTGTGACATCAGCATGCGAACTCTTCAAGGTGAGATGTTTTTGATTTCAAGATAAAAGACGCCCACAAACGAGAGAAGTGACTTGCAGAGTTGAGTCACATCTTATTCACAGGATTTTTGGTGCCGCGTCATCTCCTGTGCAGTTTCTAAATTGTATTTTTTATTTTATTTTCTCTCCTTTAGCTCACAGAAAATGTCCTCGTCCGATAGATTGTGCCCAGCAGAAACGCCACCACTGCCGCCCACCATCGTCTGACTGCGGCTCCTGCCTCTCCCCGTTTCGGGAGGACGAAGACGGGCGCTGTGTGTTAAAGACGCACCATAAAAATGGTATGAACAGAAAACATCAACTTGCGCACACTGCATTAAAGTATCTTTTAATAATAATTATATAAAAAACAATAATGAATATTGATAATTATTGTTTTATAATTATTATAAAAACAGTAATAAAAAGAACACTAATGTTCTTTTTCAAATTTAAAAAAATCTCTTGATACAATGGTTTTTACAAACTTACAGTCAGAAATGTGGAAACAATTTGGAGACATAGCACATTTTTTGTCAAAACAAAATATTATATATATTTTAATATAATACACCACATATGAAACGTTGTGCTCTAACCTGCTGAGAGGATTCAGTAAAACTAGGTTCTGTCCCCTTTATAAAGGAAGTGCTGCACGATGCATTTCTCCATTAAATAAATTTACTGCAAGCAAAGACTTTCCCACAATTTCCTGTGTGAGGTTACGCTACTGCAATAAAAGCTGCATTTATTTTAAGACTATATACACGCCTTTATCAGTAGAGCAATAGATGTGGCTATTACTGCATTTATACTAAACAAGTGAGGATGTTTTAGGGTATCTGAGCCTCCGTGTCTGGATCAAAGAGATGTGAATATATAACAGCAGTGGGGCTCAAGCAGTTTATTGTCCAAATGAAAACCAGTTCTCTATAAAGCTAACCATGGCTGCCCTGTCCCTTTTTAAGCATCTATCAATTCAATTCAGCTGCACTTGCTTCTCTGTTCAGCTGTCATTTCATCTGTTTTTTTTTGTTGCTTTTCCTTCATTTCTCCCATTTATGCCTCTCCCAGCTACAGAGCATTTTCAGCTTTAATCCTGCTCTGCCCCTGCTGTGTTTGCAGGATGCATACACACACACACACACACACATATGCACCGCCTCCGCACTGGCAGCCTTAATCACTGCAATAACATGTTTCTCTCTCTCTTTTGCCCTTCATCTTCATCCCTGAATTTAATATCACTCAATAAAACAGCCAGGCAGTGAAAAGAAGTCTCATTTTTCTGATTTCTATAGTACTATGTGCTACGTTCAAAGCAAAAACCGAAATAAAGGAGACATTTCAAAATATTAAAGTGGTTTGCCTCAATATAAACAATTGAGAGAATTGTTTATATCATTGGGGATGTTGGGTTAATGAATTGGATGGAAATTGGCAGCAGGAGACGACGCAGTAGAAACTTGACTCAACTAATTGCGAAGCATCGGATTAAAAAGAAAAAAATGTTTGGTTGAGCAGGAGAAAAGTTCCTGTCATGCAGAGGATGAGGGGATTTTCTGTGCAGCACTATGAGTTTGTGCGGTATGAAACTGGTACATCATGCAGACGTTTAAGCTGCATAGTGGTTACATAAAGTCTTTGGAGACTACCGAACACTCTGATCCTCTCGGGAGAGTGACTCTTATTTTCACACTCAGACCCACGAAGTGGCGTTCTGAACAGATGAAATCCTCGCTGTTTTCTTTAATTACTCAGATTCACACAAAATGATGTGTGTTTGCTTCGTCAGAGGCATTGTACGCCTTCTGACGCGTCAGAAAACAATAAAGAGCTCCAGGCCAGCTGCTGGTGTAGTTAGGCAGCTTTGCTTACTGCCTGAACAATATCACATTGGTGTTCATGCCAGATTATTGAAAAAATAAATCACAAAATTGAAACTTTGTTGCTTTGTTTGTGTAGCAGTGGGTGGTGGTAATTAAAGAGCTGATCCAGGATGCTGCTGTCATCATTTTAGTTGAGCTCCACCCAGATTTAAAGCATGTTTCACAGCTTCTCAGGCTCCTTTCATCAGGTTTTAATGTTAGGAATCTGTAAGATCTGCAGTCATTCTGCTCTAAATCCCTCAGAATTAGCAAAATAGATTTATAGACAGTTTTATTTAACATTAAATGCTTAATTCAGTTTTTTATCCAGCACCATTAACAACAACTCCTGCTTTACAAGCAGGCAAACAGCTCCAATTCAATGTGCTCAAGAATTTACCTTGAGCACATTTATTCATACACAGATATAAACACTTCTGTTTTCTGAATTAAGCTTCTATGCGCTTTTTCTTGACACTAAATTGAAGTAAATAATTTTCTGTTCCACAGCCTGTGCTCTAGTGAATGTCCAAAATATAATGTGGGTGTGTGTGTGGGTGGGGGTGTGTGTGCGGGTGTGTGTGGTGATCAGATTTTACTAGTTTAGATCAGTTCTATCTTTCCTGAGAAGTCAAATGAACATGCATAAAACAAGTTATGTTTTATTCGAGTTTTGGGATTGTGTCCTTTGAGAAGATAAACAGGTAGGCTGAAAAGAATATGATTTGGTCCATCAGTGGCAGGGTGAAAGGATAGAGACACTCATGTTGTACAACAATAAATACACCAAATATTCAGAGTTCACAAAAAAATATGTCATGTTATTATTAAGCGTCATCAGCTGATTGATGTTGGAGCTCAGTAAGGGAACAGGTAGGCAGACCTGCCTGTGTTTGTCATGGAGGCGTTCACTGCCATTAGTAAACAGATAATATGCCTCAAAGCCATGACTTCTGGTTAAAAGCACAAACAGGGCGACAGAAGAGCCATTCTTTGACAGTAGCTGTATTACGTACATGGTGAAGGCAGGGCGTGAACATAGTGGGTTTCTGGTCTTTTACAGAGAACCTTTTGTTTCCTTTCTAGCTTTTAGCTCCATCATCCAGTTTGTTTTCCCCTTTCATGTCAGCGTCTGGCAAATGTTGGACTAACATGCAATTACTGCAAACATCCAGCTGCAGTTTGGTAACAGAAGATCTGAAAAATACCTAAAGGAAAAGTCCTTGTACAATTTTATCCTACTAAAGATATTAAAGCTGTTTTATCCTCTCCAATGATTTGATTTCAGGTGGGATGGAAAGGACTCTTATTTTGCATAGATATTATTCTGATATTTGATTATTTTTACTAATTAGTCTAATAACATTGACATGTGATCGGTTTGAACTTTTTCATTTACACTTTGGCACAGTTGGGAGTTACAGCTGTTAACATTTTTAGTAGGTGTTATATAAAAAGGAAAGTGTAAAGTTTATTTCATTAGCAGCTGCTGAAGACAATTATCTCCTTGCTTAAATTAACAAAGTGAATGAAAGTTACAGAATTTTAAAGGTTATTAACATTTATTGACAATGTTATTTTCTGCCGGCGTTTTGCTTGTTTTTGAATTTAAACATTCTTTTGGTGATATGGATGTGCATTTTTCATTTAATTTAGTTTGTCTTAGTCTTTTTATAGATGCGATTGACATTAAGTTTTGGAATTGATCAAGATTAATACAGTGTGGAAAAATTTTATTTGAATTGAAATCCATCCAAGTTCTGCTTATGCATACTTAAAATGCGCTGATAAGGCTGAATATGTAATTTTGACATTAAACATAGGAACCTTGGTTTTTCTACAAAGGTGTATTATTTTTGTAAAGCAGAAATTGAAAGGCAGGTGAGGCTGTTTGCAGTCATTCAGAACTGTGCTCTCAGCTGTGACCCCCTTTATTTGGCTTTTGAGACACTAACTCAGATATACAGCACTTTGTCCAGCCAACAAGGAAATTTCATTATATAGTTCTCTGCTCTTTTGTTCTGCTACCAAAACACATTAAGTTGTAATTGCATGTCTGCTTTCTTTTAACTCAATGGTTTGTGGAGATTTTCTTTAGAAAAGAGGTGCATCTAAAAACTTAGCATAGAAAAGTTTAATTATTTCAGTAAGTCTGTTAAAAAATTTAACATATATAGATAGACATACAAGTTATATTTATCAACCTAAAGAGAAATAATTGACTGACTGAAATATGTAATAGCATGTGAAATAAATCTCTGCAGTTTTTAAATATTATTTATTACTCTAAATCAAATTTAAACATCAGCCGGTAGCATATTTAGTTGGATCATCAAATAGTCCTAATTAAAAGTAAAAACAAATCACCATGCTGATTGTTGTTCTCTGATTTCCCGCCAGGTGGCAGCAGAACATAGTCGCAGTGATTCGCTGGTGGCTTTTTTTCCCCCCCAATTAAAAATAACAATGTTTCCTAATGACTTACTCCATATCAAGATCAACATTTTAAACCACAATTTGTTTATTTAAATTTAGCTCAATGTTTGTTTGACTTTCATATGTTTTGCATTTTTGGAAAAGGACTGTACATGTATAAAAAAAATTAGGCTCAATTGATGGCAGGGTAACTGAAAGAGGTGCAGAGTTTCAGTCTGAACAGAATGAATCAGTGATAAATCAGAAATATTCCTGTGTTTTCCTCCTTATTTGAATCAGTAAATGTTTCTGTTCAGCTTTCAGGCAAAATATTGCCAAAAACAAATTTTAAAGCCGTCATAATGGTTGGACAATTTTGTTTGAAATATTAATGTTAGAATTACTGATGCACCAATCTAATCTGCCATAAAGCAGAATATCCCAGTTTTGACTTTTTAAAGCTTATGAACATATCACCCGATAACCTCTGGACAGTTTTGCAGCTCCTTAGTTTTCTCCACTCACTATCAAATAACCTCTAGCACATTTCTTCATTTTTTTTGTCTTATTGTCCTTTGTAACAATACAGTTTGGTCAAAATCAGAAATCACAAAAGCTAGATCAATGCAGAATCTAATCACACGAGGGTTTATTGTAGTTGAATGCAAGTTGCAAATCTTGACTCTTAACAGGAAGAAGTAAAAAGATGGTGCATGTGTGTATGGGTTTTGGTGAAGGAGGAAATGTGAGTGTTTTTAAAGTGGGAAAAGACGCACATGCGTGTGACACACGATCCCTGTTGAGATGTTTAGTGTTTGTTTGTTGTCCCTCTGTGTGCTTCCCAAGATGGTATGTAGCCGGTGACAAAACTCTCCTTCTATATAAGTAGGGATGCATGCTAGTACTTTTATAGGTGACTTCTCTGTAAAGCTCACTTTTTTTCAGCAACATTTAAAACGTCAACAACAAATGTGTCCTCTCTGCGTCGCCTGTTTATATTGGGACCTGTATGCATCCAAGCACACAGGCACAGTTGGCCACCTGCAAAGTGCAGATGGCACATCTCGCCTCCGCAGACACCTGCCATGCAGTGCACTAAATGACCATTAGTGGAGGGGGGTGAGGGAAAAAACAAAGCAGTCAGTGAAAGTGCTGCTATGTCATATCATACACATTAACTCAGCCAGATGGCCAGCCTTCTGGAGTGAAAGTGACACTGTAATCACCACCATAATTTAGGTGGCACTTATTTTGAAAGAGTTACTGATCACCGCTCAGTTATTTTTCATTTGATGGTTATAATCAACAAAAGAGCAAAAAGACAGGATGCTTTTATTTTAAAATCCACTTTAACTTTACGTGGTTCCTCGCCGTCTTTGTCGGCGCTAATAATAAATACAGGTGAGGCTTTATGGAGGGAAATAACTCTTTGATGACCTCCATTACCAGCAGGCTTTGGAGTCTATTGTGACTTCAACAGGTCAGGCCCGGTGAGGTCGAGGTTTGGCTGATTGCTCTTGGTATACCCTCCGCCCCCTGCGGTGCTCCTTCCCCTGGCCACACACACACTGTTGGCCCCGGTCGCCCTGGAGCCTGGGGTTGTCCCGCTGGAATGCGGTTTGTTGTCTGGCGCAAAGGGCTGTTAACAACAGTTTAGTATTGTCTGGCTTTTCTTAACGAGCTCCTCAAACAAACAACACACACAGGCACGCTCCTTGTTTGTCATTATACACGTAAGATGCTGAAAATACCTGTGCATTCATGTACGCATGCTTAAACCCAGGCGTGTGTCTTTCCTGAGTGTCTTTTTTTTAATCTAAAGTGACTGTGATAATGTAAAGATGGTTTATATTTTCCATGTCTGTTTAGAAAGCCTTTGCTTGATCTTGTTTAGCTAATAAAATGCTTGTAACATTTTCAAAAACCGATGCAATAGGATTTTTGTTTTTTAATGAAGAAACACTTACTTGGCAAAAAAAAAAGAAAATCCAGTAAGTAGATATCAATTTCCCAAAGTAAAATGGGATGAGGATGGAGCATTTTTAAATAAATATTTTTAAAAATACTCAAATTTGTTAAAAAGGAAAAAACAACAACTAAATTCATAAATAAATTAAGTTTTAAGTATCGATGGCTATGAACCACCATAAATAAATAAAACCAATGCCTCTGCTATCAGCAGTTCAAAGCTGCCATAAATTAAATATTATTTCTAAATATAATTAGAAATAAATTAATGTATTAACAATATTTATAGATATTTTCTATTTAGCTGCTTTATAAAGGCTTAATAAAGCAATTGACTTTCTGTTTTTCCTATTTCTGTACTGTGGTCTTGCTTTTGGAGATTGTTTTAACACAAAATGCACTTAAGGTAGTTTCTATCTTCTAGCTAAACCTTAGTTTGTGAGCAAACTGGATTTTTTTTGGTGATTTTTTTTTTTTACTTAAATTCTGAAAAGGTTGCGTATTTTTGATGTGGATTCCCAGTACTGATCTATTCTGATAGAAAGCTCAGAGCTTGGACAAAATATCAGAACCTCTTGATTTCTCTGGCTTATTTGAAATACTGTACTAATAATTTTGTTATTTTGTTTTACTAATTCCTGGGGGGAAGCAGTAAATCTGAGAAAATGTCAAGACATTTTTTGTTTTTTCTTTCTTTCGTTTAAATTGTATTTCTAAGGAAACTAAAGCGAGAGTGAGACAGTTTGCAGAATAAATGAATGCAGAATAATTCAGAAGTAAATTGGGAAGTAAATAAAGATTAGAAAGGTAGATTTCCTGCACTGCTTGGGGGGGATGGGGAATATGTGGTATTTTTCCACTGTGATTCGAAACTGCTGGAGGGACTTAGGGGCTCAAACCCAAACATATAAATGAGTTTGGGCCATTTATGTGTCGGTCATATTATAGTTGACCTCAGCAGTCAGAAATATGTTTCCAAAGGCAAAAAATATATGTAGTTTTTAAACTCATGAGTTCTATCAAACTTAACGAATTCGTATAAATGCGTTTTAAGTTTGAGGAAGCATGGAAGTTATTTGAGCATAACTGAAACTTGAAATGTTTTTCTTGGTTAGGTAAAGTGAGGACCTTCACTGATCTGGACGAAGAAATAGATTTCCTTCACTCCATTGTCGAAAAACAGGAAGTGCCGAAGATAAAAACAACAAAAAATCAACCTCAAAAAACTGGTAAAAAAAATCGGCCACAAATTCAGCAAAGTGACGTTTATATTATAGTTGCTGAAATTCATCTAAATCTGTCCTTCCAGGTTCCATTTCCTCTCCGGCAGATCTTGAGGACAGCAGGACAGGGGCATCTGAACAAAAATCCCAGAATAAGAACCGACTGTCGGGGGAAATCCCACGTAGCACCACGACGGCTCCGATACCTACAGGCGCCGCCGTTCCCAACAAACCAACCCTGCACCCCAGGTTCACCGCAGCTGATGGCCGAGCTGGCCCTTTAGTTGTGCCCCATCCTCAGAATGACACAATCATTGTCAGTGAGTGTTGTTTCAACTCTTTTTTTTATTTTTTTTATTTTAGCAGATGTTGTTGGGACTTAAATCATACGTATCTCTAATGAAGCAAAAACACCCTTCATACAGTAGATATTAAATCTTAACCAAATCTCTCTTTTCTGTTACAATCATAAAAACTGCTAAATAATTAATTTTTTTTAACCACATGAAGAGTATCTATCTAACTTTTTGTCAGAATTTTAAATTCTATTTTATAAATGCTTTTATTTCTCCTTTGTGTTCATTTTTCTGCAGTCATAATCTCGCTGTGTGTTATTGTGGGCACCGTGTGTGTGATACTGGCTTCTGTCTGTTACGTCAAGTAAGTATAAAGAAAGGCAAAAACTATGCGATGTTTTTGCTCTGGTTGGAAGCAAAGTGTTTGGTTGAATTTCTCATGAACTATTGACTCTTTTGATTATAGAACATGAAGCTTCACTGATTTTGTTTTTCTCAGAACTCTGCATCTTTAATTACATGAAACATTTGATTAGTTTCTTGTTATTTTCATTATTATCATAACATGGAAACATTTGCAAAGCTCTAACCTAACACATATTGTAAGTTTGTGTACATAAAAACAGACTCACTGATTTTACCCATTTGCATTTAACTAAGAACAACGACTTATCCAGTCAGTCAAACACTGTTGGCTCTTTTGGCTTATTCATTGGCATTCATTGTTTATTAATCTTACTTTTTGAGTGGATTAAACGTAGAAGTCTACCTTTGAACAGTACCCACATTTATGAGGAAATCTAAAATAACACTTCTTGCTTTCATCAGATAATTTGTTGTGTGATTTAAGCTTTTTAGTCACATCTGCAGGTAGATGTGCACATTGCATCCAGAGTTGATCAAATTCCACAAGATGTTATTCTGAGATTTAAATTCTTCCACCTAAATACTATACACTGGCATCTTGAATGTATTTATTAATCAGAATGAGAAATATTTTTTTGTGTACTGACTAAAGACAGCTTTTTAAGCATTCTTTATTTTAGTTGCCACTTTGTCCATCTGTTGAAATGAATGCTTGAAAAAAAAATCATGCCTTCACACTTCATGCTGACTAAAATACAAATTATAAGGAGTTTAATATGTGTCCAAAAGTCAGACTATAGAAATCCTCATAATTTGAGTGAAAGTATTGCGCCTAAGTTGATCATGATTCCCCCTGCAGGCTGCGCACAGAATCACGTCTTGCTGAGAAGGTGGACTACCCTGCTTTCAGAGGACCAAGCGTTCCTCCAACTCCAGCCAACGGTTCTTCAGTAAGTTCCCCCTCTGTTTAGTTTTTGGTTTTTTTCCCACTTCACCGTTGTTATGCAAGATAACAACGGTGAAGTGGATGCACAACACCCCCAGCGCACTGTATGCACCCAGATTTCAGTTTCTAACATCATTCACACCTCCTCCTCTGTTTGCCCCCATAAGACGCTTGATAAGACGCTGGCTGAAAACGCTCAGATGTATCACTATCAGCACCAGAAACAACAGATGCTGTCAATGGGAAGGTACGTTTCCTGTCTCTGTCTCCACACGGTCTTTTGTGGTGTTTTTGCCATAACTTAAAATCTCCATTTCTCCATCAGTCACAAACCTGAACAGAAAGGGCTTGACGCTGAAGCCACATCGGACGAAGAAGAAATGGGAGGCGGCTTCACAGTGTACGAGTGTCCTGGACTTGCCCCGGTGAGCACGCAAACACCTGAACACCTTCAAATGATTTCTGATGGGATGTTTTATTGAAATGCTTATCATCTTTCTTCCCAGACTGGAGAGATGGAAGTTAAAAATCCTCTGTTTGATGATTCAGCTCCGGATTTTCAGGGGATTCCTAGGTGAACACTGAACACTCACGCGCGCACACAAAAAGTTCCTCTGGAAGAAAGCTCCTGTTTTCTCTCTGCCTGCATGGAAATCGAGAATGATGTTGTGGAAAAGATTGTTTTCTCATCCGCCTTTTTAACACATAGGCGCCACTATGGCTTTTTAATGCTACAAATATGTAATGGGTTCCCTGTTAATTTATTCCTGTCAATGTTGTAGAGAAACTCTATCTTTTAATTTAATTTTTGTTGATTTAAGTCGATGTCAAGCTAGTGTTGGTGTTTTTGTTCTGTTTGTGTTTGATTCTGAGTTAATGTCTTTATTCTTTCTTTATTTTTGCAGCTATTTCCAAAGAAACCATAACAGATGATATATATCTATATGTGTATATATCACACATATACATAGGAATATTCTACTAAAGCAGATACCCTCTCTAATTTTGTTTTAACAAATTTAATATCAGTTTTCTGTAAAAACACATCATAAAATGGTCGTTGAACTGTAACTGCTGGTGTTGCTCGTGTATTTTCCTGTCCTATAGGCTGCAAATGAAGATTTTGAGATGATAAAGTATAGATATTAAAGATATATAGGTGAAAATGAAGTACTTAATGCTGTCTTGCATGGTTTGACTGTATTGTTTTAGTCATGGCAAAGCTTTGATGGATTGTTCTGCCTCCATGTGTGTGCGTCTTGTTGCTGATGGAGGGGGAAAAGTGACTTTCCGAGCACTTGAATGAAATCTGAGACGAGCTGTACCTCTAGATGTTTTACTGGCAATCATAATGATCCTGTAGTGTCCCTATTTCCATTCTTTGGGCTCAAACTATCCATGTGCTGCAAAATGTACATACAAAGAGTGAGATTGTTCACTTTTTATAGATATTTGTACATGCAGTATAAAGATTGAAAATTAAACTTTTTACCACATGTGGAGGAAAAAGTGAGGTTTTCATTTTGTGCTTGCCATAGTTTTCATACAGTGTCCCTATGTAGTCTGGAAAGGTTTTGAATTTGGTTTCAGTGTTTTCCAGGCCTGGATAAATATGGGAAAAAAAATCTTTTTTTTCCCTTTCCTTCCTTGTTTTTTGTTATCCCATCCTCTTATATTTACATATTTTCTTGCTCCATATACACACTTGTACTTTTCTTGTCCTTCCTTCTTTCATTACTCCATTTTTCAATTCTTTTCTTTATTTTTCTGTACTTACCTTTCCTTCCTTCATTATTTTACTCTGTTTTAAAATGAACACAAAGAACTGAAAACTGTTGAGTTTAGTTTGAAATGGAGTCTGAAAACATGGAGTAACCCTCCATTTAAGCACTTGGAAAGATCCTCTTAGATTTTTTATTTTATGTTATTTTACTGTGAAGTTGTATGTTGATGGGGAGGGGATGGGTGAGTCTTCCTTCCCCACTGAGTCGCATGCCGAGGGCCATTTAAAGCCTTTGTGCTGATGGACAGTGGAAGGAAGGCAGCCCACCGGCCCTGATGAAAACCTGGGTGGGGTGGAGGTGGAGGGCATGTGAAGGTGGGTGTCAAAGGCAGGAGGATAGTTAGGGTGGAAAATCAAAAAGTCGTCAGGCCTGTTTGTGGGGGATGACTGCTGCTCAACAGGAGGGACAGACTCCAAGTGTTGGTATTTTATCAGATCAGGAGCAAAATAAAAGCTGGAATCTTTGTCACAATTCCTGTATTCACTACCTGGAATTGCAACAATGACAGAAAATGTAGTCTTTTAATGTGTTTTGTGGGTAATCTTCACCTAAATTAGACATTTTAACTGTTAGTAATCTTTACTTTTAAAGTAAGGTCCAGAAACAATGAAACTTAAACTACACAAGGCCAAAGAAGTGCCTTTAAGTATCAGTAAAGAGCATGATGTGAAGGCAACCAAGTGAAGTAAAGTTAAATCAAACTTCCTGTTTGCTTGAGGTATTATATTGGTAAAACTGAAACCTTTTCTCAGACAAAATGAGAAAGAGTTGGAATCCCTTTGATCCTGCGATAATGTAAGAAACAGAAGCTTGTTATAGTAACTTTTACACAGGTTTCCCTAGTTGGAAAAGTTGGGGAAAATGTGTATTCCAAATTTTACAGCTTGTCAAAAAGGCACAATTGTATCTCAAAATTCATAAAATGATCAGGGATTAGGTTTATCTGCATCACAGGGAGCTCATCACACTTGGTAATTCAATAAAAAGGGAGCAGGAGATGAACTAAATCAATACATTTCTTGTCACCATGCTTCCTTTTCATCACTCACTTTCCCCTTTCTTCTACGGCCTGGATCAGTCCTGTAAGCCCAGGTCACCTAAAACACACATTTAAACACAAGATCTGAGAGGGTTTCTGTGGGGGTTTCTGGCTAAATATTCACCCTCCCCACCTCACTGTACCGAGCTATTCAGCAGTCTTTCCCCTTCCCCCCTCATTTGGACTCCCTGAGATGAGTACTCAGTAGACCCCCTTTCTCTCCCTCTCAAACCCAGCCTGAAGTCTATCTCTCTTGCTGTTTGCCTTTTGCATGACAATTATCCTCCCAAGTCCATGGCTCAGGACAATGCTTGTAAGGATGGAGTTTGATGTCTTTTAAGCCATTGCCTCTGTGATTGTGGTCTTACAGAGAATCTCTAGTCATGAGCACTTATCCTCACTGTTAACTATCAGAAAATTCAGCGTGTCGCAAATTAAATGCTGCAGATATGAGATTGTGGAAAAAAACATTTTGCATGCTTTTTAAAATTTGTTTGCAACTAAAACCTGTAAAGTGTGACAGACATTTGTATTCAGCCCAAACTGAGTAAACTCTGAGGAAGAACCTTTTGCTCCAGTTGCAGTTGCCCTCTTTTGAAACATGTCTCTACAAGCTTTACATATTTAAAGACTGAAATGCACCCATTCCTGGCTCAAACCCAGAGTGGATGGAGAGACTCTGTCAGTATCTATTTTACATAAATATGTTTTGATTGAAACTATTCCACTGAGTTTGATTGTTATCCACGGCCTGCACCCCAATTTGAAATCTGCAGACTCAAATCTGCATTTAATAAATATTACTATCAACTTTGAAGAAAAAGATGTTCTCTCTGCAAGATGCTGCAATTATCTCTGTGCACAATCCAGTTTGAAGACTCTCCCACCCAAACAAACAGGATCAAAACATCCTAAACATACAGGATCAAAAATAGCTTCATGTATTTTCATGTAGCTGAGGAGAATTGAGAGGAGGTGGTTTGGAGCCAACATTACAGAAGAGGTTTCCTTCTGACAACTGCAGAAGGAAACCTCCTTGATGCTGCACCACATTCCAGCAGGGCAGTTTTAGCTATAAAATTCCAAATGTCTAAATAAAGGAGTTGAAAATAAAGATATGAGGATTGAAAAGCAAAAAATTCAAACAGTCTCTTGCATTTATCAGAATAGGGCAGATATTTAAAGAGGAGTAACAAAAGCAAACGAGGTAGATTAGCAGTGCTTACCAAAAACTGATGGCATAATTAAAGATTTGTAGCTGTGAAATATTGTCTATGCTGCCCAGAAGTTGTGTGGTCAACATGTCATGACAGTCATAAGAGTTTCATACAGAAAGCGTCTCCAGGCTGACTGACAGACTGCTACCAAGATCTGAAGGTAGTTGGATATTAACTATGACAACATTTCATTATCCTTTGGGATAAAAAAAATATATATATATATTGAATTGAATTAAGTAAAATTGAATAATGGAGTGGCTCAAATCAAACCACAATATTGCAGTAGAATGGCCTAGTCAAAGACCATACCTAAGTTCAAATATCTGTCTGCCTAAGCTCAAAGTATGAGGATACAAAAAAATACAGCACCTCCATGAGCAAAACTGGTAGACACAGACCCAAACAAAACTATTACTGAAACAAAGGGTTATTCTACAAAGTGTGACTCTGTAGCTAAGATTTGTTTTTAGCACGGAATCATCTTCCTTCTACTACAACATGATGCACTGCTTTGGATTGGTCTGTCATTGTCATAGAATGCTATTCCTGTGCAAAGGGCTTCTTTTGGGGGGGGGCGGGGGGGCAAAGGTTTTAAGTTTTTGTTCTTAATTTGTTAGACCTGCTTCATTTGGACTTTCACATTCCACAGTCACACATAATTCCTTTAAAAGCCTCAGTGAAATGTAAAAATGCGGAATTCTATCCCACATGCGTCAAGTTCCAGACTCACGTATGTCAGCAGGAGACATTCCGGACAGTTGGGGTTATTGCACCTGTAGACAGCTTGGTTCTCAGACCAGTTTTGGACCTTTAGGCCAAATAACGCTAGATACCAAGAACAGAATCAGGGCGAAACTGCTGGCCTGAGTTTGTTTCAGATGAAAGAGGGTGTGTGTATGCGTGTGTGTGTGTGCGTGTGCGTGAGGGGGTGTGAGAGAGAAAGAGGTGATCGTTGTGGGGTGGAATCAAAGGGTTGAGACTTATTGTTCTAATGTGAAAAGGAGCTAATGGTCGACCATCGCAACTCGGGATCTGAAATCCACGGGGTGCCCCGGGGCCACGAAGCACAATGGGACCCCCTCTCCCTCCCCGCAGTGCGTCTTCCTGCCGCAATCTGCGGCCAATGACCCCCGTAGGGGGGTGCACCATCTGCATCGATACTCCGGCCATCCAGGCCCCTCACTGAGCGCCGATCCAAGGTGAATAAGACCTCACCTGAATGCAAAAAACATCCGCTGGCCAACCACATCCCCAATGCAACGACTACATCGTACATTAGTCTGAGCCTAAAGCCTTTAAACATTTTAACATTAAGCCTTTAAAATGAGACCAATAGTTGTTGCAATTTTAAATGCGAATTCCTATTACAGTATGCATAAAATGCATGCATAAAAAATATTCATCCAATTTAAAACACGCTTAACAAACAACATTTTCCTAAAATAATTGCCTAAGTACATTTTTAAAGGATTTTTCTTTTCATTTTTTGGAAAGAAAGAGGTGGTGATTGTTTTTTCCCCCTTTTCCCCTTTCTTTCTTTTTCTTCTTATTTTTTTTCCAAAGTCACTTTCGGCAAAAATATGTCTTAGGCCAATATTTCAGGAGGGTGACGATGAGTGAAATGTCTTCCTGGGCCTCAGCTTTGAATGCTAACATCCTACATACTGTGTCTCCAAAATGCGCCACTGTTTGTTTCTAATTAAATATGTCCCGAGTAATTAAGTTAACATGTTTGATAACTGTTCCAGATTAAGCCCACAGAGTTATCTTTTTAATGGATTAATGAAGAGCAAAATGAAGAATTTTCACAAGGATTATAATATCAAAGCCATCTCCTTAAGAAAGCATAATTTAAACAAATGTATCTATAATTCATGAGTGAGGAGAACAGTCTGATATTACAGTATGTGTTTATAGAGAAGGTGACCCGTATCTACTTAGCATTGTAGATACGGGTTATTTTCCCGCATGTTTTCGGTTGCATCAACTATGTTTCACCTTAGTACAGCTTAGATTTGCTTCAGTTTTACAAAATTTGCCAAGATTCTGCGAAAAATTAACCCCAAAGTTGTCAAAAGACACGCCCACTTCTCTGCGAAAGAATCAAGGTCATTCACAGATTTGCCATCAGCTGAGCGTATTGTCTGCATCAGCCAATGGGCGCACAGATGGGACGATCTCCCGCTACCGCAGCTGTGATCAAGAAAACCTGTGGAGCCGCCACAAGGAATGACCATTTCAGCTGAGACGTGGTTGTGAAGACAAGGGTCTTATGCAGGAGGCCTAATAGCGACGACAATGGTATCGGTCAGAAAACTGATGCCTTCTTAAAATGTTTCTTTCGTCTTAGAATTATTATTCCTTTTTTTACTTTAAATCAGATGGGTAGCTTTCAGTGAAACAATTTTTAACTTTTTGATAAATATTTATATAATTTGAAAGTTACTTGTAAGCCAGAATTTACACTCTCAGGAAGATGGCTGACAGATCGCAGACCCCGGAGATCCAAAGTCGACCTTATGACTTCAGCCGAGCTGGCCCTAGCAACACCCAGGTTTTGGGTCAGGAAGGCATGGGCAACTCTTCGTGTTTCCAGTTTCCTCACGGGGTTTTACCCGATCCGAGTCTGCTGTACAACAAGCAGACCTACGGAGGGATCACACCCGCACCAACCCAAACGTTTCTCCCGTTTCCACACGTCGCCAGTGACTACAGAGGATCCGATCTGCAGGCCGGGGACTTCGGGCAGCCAAAGCATTGGTATCCCTTCGCTGCACCAGAGTACACCGGCCAGGTACCCGGCGTGTTTGCGGCCACCCAGCCAACAAGCCCGAGCCCCCCAATGGCCGAGAACCGGGAGCAAATCCGATTACCCGAGATCAAGACTGAGAAGGACACTGGAGATGATTATCCGGCCGAAATGAAGGTCCAACAGTATCCGATTCCTGCACCTTCTACAAGCATGACCCATGGAGTCTTCTACCCACCGACCTGGAACCCTTCCTTCTGGCCCGGTTTCACGCACATCACCCATCCCAACCCCTCAGCGTCCTCGACATCGTCCCCGTCAATGTCCCCTTCACCCCCAAACAACGGAGCCCAGGGAAACGCGTTTTTCAGCGCAAACCAGGTTCCTTCAGAGCCCCAGGCTCAGAACACGGCTCCCAACACGCGGAGCAGCGGATCCTCCAGTGGGGGTTGCAGCGACTGTGAAGAGGTAAGTTAAAATGCGCCATAACTCTCTTTTTAATTCAAAACCCAAAATAAAGGTTTACTCAGACTAATGCATTCTAATTTTTTTCTGTTCTCAGGATAACCTCACCACAGAAGAACTGGAGCAATTTGCCAAAGAGTTGAAACACAAACGGATTACTTTGGGGTTCACTCAGGCAGATGTTGGCCTAGCTCTTGGTAACCTTTATGGTAAGCTTCCAGGATTTGTTTTTCTCCAGAATTTAATTACTGTATGCAGCATGTTTATCTTTTAACAGTTCTGTCGAATTTGAATGTTTTTGGAGACTGACAAACTTCATGTTTTGGTCAATGTTCCAACTGCTTTAGAAATTCAAAACCTTCTTGGAAAAAAATGTTACTTTTGTCTTTCTCAATGTAGGCAAGATGTTCAGCCAGACAACCATTTGCCGCTTTGAGGCTCTGCAGCTGAGCTTCAAGAACATGTGCAAGCTGAAGCCCCTTCTGCAGAGATGGCTGGATGAGGCAGAAACTTCGGAAAATCCTCAGGATGTAAGTACAGCTTGCAACATCTGCCAACTAGTTTGCAAGAAAACAAAAGCTGCATCCATGACTTGATGGAGCTGGTCTTTTCAGGCCTACAGTAGTTAAATGTCCTGCTGAGCAAACATGAATCAAAGCCATCTGCTCTTGTGATGCGCCACCTAGTGGGAAACCCATCTGGTTAGTGATCTCATGAATCCTGAAGTAGGCCGCATGGCTTCTTAGTCAAAATCCAGTCCTGGAGAGCTGGTGTAGAACTTTGTTTTAAGGGATGTATCAAAAAGTTGCTCTGATGGGCATCTCCTGAAATGGGGTACGCTAGCTGGAGTAAAAACATCTTAGAAATAAGTTTTTGTCTTTCAGCTGTTTTTAGCAGCTATAACTTTTTTCTTTTTCCAGATGTACAAGATTGAACGAGTGTTTGTCGACACCAGAAAGAGAAAGCGGAGGACCAGTCTGGAGGGAGCAGTGCGGTCTGCGTTGGAGGCCTACTTTATCAAATGTCCCAAGCCCAACACTCAAGAAATAACACAAATCTCAGATGATCTGGGCCTGGAACGAGATGTAAGTGTATAAGAATCTTTTAATTCATGTTTTCTATAGTTGGTAAGTTGTGTATTAGTTATTTGCTGTGTTAGGTGGTGCGTGTTTGGTTCTGCAATCGAAGACAGAAGGGGAAGCGTCTGGCCCTGCCACTGGATGAGGAGTCTGAAGGCCAGTACTATGAGCAGAGCCCTTCACCATTGAACATGGCCCCTCCCCCCATCCAAGGCCAAGCCTACCCATCCTCCAGCTACACCGGAGCACCTCCTCCAACCCTCTACATGCCCCCACTTCACCGAGCGGATGTCCTGAAACATCCTCTGCACCCTGGATTGGTTGGTCACCTGACTGGTTAAACTGGTGGGTATTCTCCCAAACAGAATACAGTTTTTCCTCAAGTCTCCATCTACACTGTACCTGAGCAGAAAATGGGATTTGATTCCAATTGACTTGATGTGAAACAAGGAAAATATCAAGTGGGAGAGGGTGGTTTCTTTTTTACTATAAAAAAAAAAAAAAAGACGATAAGCCGTAATCAGCATTTGTATTCGGTGCCTTTCTTTTCTTCCATTGTGGATATTTTAAACTGTCAGTGTTTTGCAGATTTGTACTTTGTTTTCTGGCATGGAGGTAAAGTTATAAGATTAGACTTTTAATACTGCTGAAACCCAGAGTTGGCTTGACCTCAAATTATTCAGTCATGTCTATTTGTGCAATATTTTATCGGAAACAGAAAGCTGTTGGCAACATTAAACTTAGATTGTTTTTTAAATTTGCACAAACTTGTAATCGTCACTATCGCCATAAAAAATAGGTTTATGGTTGCATTGTAGTTTAAAATCAAGAAGATTTTAGAAGTGAAAATGGGAAAGTGTTTCATTAGTATTGGCTGCTAACAATTTTTTTTTTCTTATTGCAATTTCTTTGTGATTTTTAGAGTACTGTATGCTGAGCTTTGACATCCATTTCAAGTTAAATTTTCTGTTTTACTTCAGCTGAAACTTTTCAGGGATGTCATTTAAAGAAAATATTCTTTACTTAAACCATTTGCATCAAGTCCTTAAGTGATGTAAAATTATGACCACGCTAAAGTAAAGTCTGACTTGCTTTGAATCTTATTTCCCTTTGTTTCATGGTGACCTGAAGATCTGACATCAGTGCATTTGTAACGTTTACTCTAGCTAGTAGCTGTTTAGATGTGAAATTACTAAAATTTACAAATAATCCTAATATATTGTGACAGTGAAATAATCTGAAAACGCCTCCCAAGAAATTTACATGTTTAAAAGTCAAGCTCCTGTTGTTTTTTTTTATTTCTTATGTTTGAACATGTAATGATTTGTCTTTTACTTCCAGTAAATCTTTTCTCATATCAGAAACCTGTCTCATTTTGTTATTTTTAAACATCCTTTAATGCATATTAAAGCAGAGGGGGACAGCTTCCTACATACTTGCATGGAAGTAAGTTTGGGGTGACGACTAAATGGGTTTTAAAGATTGGTTTTGTTTTTTGGCTAGGATTCCGATTGGTAAAGGTTTTGAACTGTGGTGGGCTTTTTCTAAAAATTTATTGAAATTTTTTTTAATGGCATGCATCCACAGAGCATTTTCTGATACCAAGGTCAAGTTATAAGGCTGAAGTGGTATTGCATATTTGTGCAATACTTAATTGTAAACCGAAATTTATTGGCAACATGAAATTTTCTTCCCTTTTTTTTGCACAAACTTAATCTTAAGCAGTTTATAAGGAAATACCTGTAGCATAATAAGTAAATTCACTTTTATAAATTCAGCAGTAAATGTTTTTCTTAAGATAAAACCAGACTTGAGAAAATCTGCACTTGTCATTTAATTTAACATGTATCTTTGTACATTTTTTTCCTTGGGTTTTGATAATATGACACTGTGAGATCCATTCAACAAACCAATCATGTAAAATGACCACTCAAGTAGAAATCTATACGCAACATATTCTCTGTTCTGTGGGTGTTATAGTTAAACCATTTAAAAGAAACTTTCACATACTGGCTAACCAGTGCAAGTGCAAAAATATGTTTTCAAACAGATGACCAGAACTTTATTTCAACCTGAAAATACAATTGATAAATTATCAGCTTACAACAAACAGTTAATTTGTTATATTTTGATTTTATGTTGGTAGAAAATATTCAACCTTCTGTCTATTAAAGTGGACATCATGCATAAATAGCTGTGTTCTGATTGTAATTTTCTTTAAAAAAAAAAGGACGATGGTTGTTGAACATGTATGCCAAAATTTAAAAACGGGCTTTTTATTTATTTATTTTTTTGCATTTGCGTCCACAGATCAAACTCAACGATGGATAAGAAACAAAATTCAAGTTTAACATGATTTTGTCCAGTTTGGCTGATGCAAGATGTATCACCTTTTAATTGAAATGGGCACACTTGAATGCTCATTTTCTTTTTAAATGTAAATTTTTGTATTCATGAGTACTGAGGCAATGATGGAAGGAAACATTATTTCTAATACATTTTTAAGGCTTCTTTGAAATAATATTCTATGGGTTTTGCTGTCAGGTTCGCAGTTGACAAACTGGTGAAACGGTATTCAATATGAAAGTAGAACAACAATGGAGTGTATAAACATTCCGGCTACATTTTCTGTAAAGTATCTGATTTGGTTCGATTTCGGAAGGACGACCTTTGTGCATGACCTTGATTTTGGATGTGTTAAAGGAGCAGTTAATACCTTACCTGCAGTGTGCAACTCTTTGGAGCTGCTACTGCTACCACGTTTGCATTCTTTTTTTCTTTTTACTAGATCTACATGCTGCTAGATGTGCTAAATACCACAACAGCAGCAGTAGGTACTGCTTGATATAGAATTTCTTTTAATAACTGAGATAATTCTAAGATTTAAGTTGGTTGCTAAAATCTTGCCAGGAATTGACACAAAGAAGGTAAAAACACAACCACTTTGTAACCAAATAGAAATTTCATGACCTTTAACTTTGAGTTTAACATAGAAGTTAGGTATTCTAGGGGCGTGCGAAACTACAGAAAGCAAGTTTCTCATGGCAAAGCCACAGCGTTAGCTCAAACAAAGACCACAAGTCATTACGTTCTGTCTGCTCTAGTTTTCATGCCACTTCCTTCTGTAGAATTGGCATATAAATGCTCTATATAAATGCTCAGTGGTGATCATTAAATAAATAAAATAATTAATGCAATCAAGTTTATTTCATTTAGTTTGCTGCTGTACAAAAATACGTGAGAGACATGGTAGATGGAGGTTCTAACCCAGTATTTCCGAACCCTGGTCCTCAAGGCTCACTGTCCTACATGTTTTAGAGGTTTCTCTGAATTAATGTGCCTGATTCAACTGATTGCAGTTCAGCAAACACCTGTTAATCAGTCATCGATTGGAATCAGCTGTATTGAAGCAAGTAAATATCTAAAACATGCACGCCAGTGTGCCTTGAGGACCAGGGCTAGGAAACACTGCCTAACCACAGACAATTCTGAAAACTACACCACAGTCGATGTCTAGCCCTGGTTTGTTCTTCCGTTTTGGTTTGTTCAGTGTGAAGTACTGTCTGAAAACAGTATGCCAACTCATACAGTGTCTGAGTAGTCCAAATGATTCAGCATCCACTGGTAATGTAAATGGAATAAACATTAATCCCATCTGGGGCTGCTGGTGTTACTTAGTAGGGCATGGTTTCACAAAAAAAAGTTGTGAAACATTTTTGTTTTTCAAAATGGTGATTATGATCTCAGCTCTTTGTGATTGTGTTGTGGGTTAATAGCAACAATGTAAAAGTAAAAAGAAATAAAAGAAAAACTTATGATCCAAATATTTGTTCAGTCCCAACTAACCAACAAAAGACAAATGAAAATTCATGGTCTATATTCTTTCTTGTCCCAGGCCTCTAGATCTGAATAAACTTTGTGCTGAGGTAAACTGTGGTACTGTAAACATATCTTGCACAGCATTTCTCTCCAGTCTCCATGGACTTTTACCTTCCAGTGTTTCTTCCAGTTAAAATATTCTTCATATTTCTTCCTGTCCTCTGCAAGTGTTTGAAGATACTTTCCTAGTTCTTGTACTGATGAAAACTCATCGACATGGATAAAAGAATGTTCTGGAGCCACAGCTTTGTAGTCACTTATTGGGGGTCCCAGAACCACTGGTACAGCCCCTCCTCTGAAAGCATTCTCCCACAGCTTCTCAGTTATATAATCTTTTGCCAGAGAGTTCTCAAAAGCCAAATAAAAGTAGCAGCGAGAGATTGTTGGTAAGAGGCTTTCAGAGGAGAGCGGCATTTTATTCCAACGTCCATAAACCTTCACAGGAACCGTGGCACTGAGCTCTTTGTAAACTCGGGTTCTTCTGTGCTGGTCATTGTAGTTGCTGACCACCCAGCAGACCAAAGAGGTCTTATTTATATGACTGTCCTCCACCAGGTTACTTTCAGTCTCCAAAGGCAGCAGCTCACCATAAGGTATGGTCACATCAGCGTCTCTCCTGTAGGAAATGGTCATGTTGAAAATATTTGCAAACTTCTGTAAGTTTCCGTTGTGATTAGGAGACTCCAGTGACATCCAGGCCCATCTCTGGCCTTGTGGACGTGGGAGTTCGGTTGGCAGCTTCTGGCTTCCCTGTATCAGTTCTCTGTTGTGAAACACCACGACATGAGCTGAGGGGAACAAAGAGCGCTGATCCACCAGTGTACAGTTTGGTATTTTGTACAGATCCCAGCATACATCTCCCTTAAGGGTTAACATGTCGCCAAAAGGCCAGTACCAGATGAGAATGGTCACATTCCCACTACCTCTTGAATAACTGAAGTAGGAGAATTGAATTCGTTTGGGTAATTCACAATACAAGATAAGAAGAAAAGCTATGCTTAAGACGATGCCATACTTGATGTATCTGACCTCCATCTTTTTAGCATGGTCACTTTCCTGTTAAGAAAAACAAAACCAGCTTTAGATCTTAAGTGTACTGTGCCATACATCTAGCATTTTTTTAAAAATAAAATAATTTTTTAAATCAAAGTTTAGCTGCCAGAAGCAACTACAATGCTTTTGGCAGAATCTGAGACAAACACAAACTATTCAATAATTTCTGAATTGTGCTGCTAGTATTTGTATTCAGCCTTTCTGATTTAGTACTTCATATTTCACTCACTTCTTGATACTCTACTCCTAAAAATTTTTTTATATAGCATGTTAAATTATTCCTTCATCAGAAACATATCTCGAGTTTTGCTTTGATTTTTTCATTATTAATTGAGAAATCCTTAAAGGTGCATTTCCACTGGTACATTGTGCACTAACCAGTTAATGTTTGATTCAGTTGAATCACAAGTAGTAAACTTTTCCATTATATGGTCTGTTACTCAGTATTATGGAGCCGATGCGAGTGCGCAGCAGCTGTGGACACTCAGTAGTAGAGAACATCAAGATTCTGATTCTGATGAACTCAAACCCAGATATTAAATTTTTTCTTAGAAAAATTTATTGCTGGCCCAAGTATGATGACAAACACTCCAATCTGCTGATTATTTCACTATAAATGCAATTACATGGTGGCACTTTATTACTTGAAATGTTTATTACTTGAAATATCTTTTGATGTGGCTTTAGGCACCGTCAAAAGATATATAAAATTCACATCTCAAGCTAATATTATGTAGTGTCAGTGTTTCACACTGTCTATCACATAAAATTCCAACAAAACACATTGTTTGTCATTTTAACATGACAAAATGTTAAAATGTTCACCAGTCTGTCCAGCTAAATATAATATACATAAACATGAAGCCTAGAGAACGCTTACATTTGAATTAAATTCATAATTTTTACCACTGTTATTCGGCTCCTGTCTAACCACTGCAGAAAAGCTGTGGTTAGAATATATGTTCAAAAGACACTAAAAAGACACCACAAAGATACTAAAAAGACACTAAAAATAAAAACAGAAATATGGATAAGTTATGTGCAAAGTGAGATCTCATAAATAACTTTTACCTTTTGGATTGTTGATTGCTCATCTCGTGAAGAACCTTTCATCTTCAGACAATGTAAGAAAAGAACCAAGCTGATGAGTGCACCAGTTGAAGTTGCTGAAGCAGGAAATGAGTTGCAACCAGACCACAACCAGAGGGGTAAATTGTCCAAAATGTTTAAAAAATGTCCTGCATGAGACATTTTCACATAGCTCAAAAGTTTTCTGCATGCCTGTGGATGAGTTTTACAAGCTTAAACAAGCTAATAAACAAGTTAGTAAACAAGCTATGTCTTTACATATGTGAAAAAGTTGCTTTTAGTAGTAGACAGTAGTTCTCCCATTTTCCCATCTGTGCATCGTCCAGGTCCGTTTTTACCAGTTCCGGGACATGACCAAAACCCCTCAGTGTTATTACCTTGAGAAATAATGAGAAAACAGGCTTTAATATGAAAATGTTCAAATGTTACAAGTCATACAAATGGAACAGATACAGAGGGACATTACCGGTCCAGCACTGGGCTTCACTCAGCACATCTGAGGGGCGACATCAAGTGAAGCAAAGATTGTAGCACAATTTCTGCTTCTGTTCGTTTTCTCATTCTGTGCCCTTCCTAGAGGGCAGTGTTAACCAGTTTCATTTTGTTTATGTGTGACTGTTGCCAGTCTTATGTGTAGCTTAATCAGTTTTACTGACTTGTTAAAATCCTAAAGCATCCAAAACAAGATCAGCCCAACACTCTACCATCACAATTTTTAACTGTCCATATGATGTCATTTTTGTAAAATGCTGTGTCAGTTTTTGCACCAGATGTAACATAATGCTCACTTTCCCAAAGGTTCCACTTATGTCTCATCAGTCTGTTATATTTTCCTCAGTCTTGGAGTTTTGGAGAGAAATTGCACTCACCTTAACTGAAGAAAGTGAGGTCTTCAGCACTTTGGATGTTAAAATGGGGGGTGTGGTGTGTGTGTGACTTTTTTTTTTGCATTAATTATCAAAGTCAAAATCTAAAATATTTTCTTATCAGATGTGAAAATCTGTTTTAAAGACGTGAAACAAAAATATATAGAAGAGCAAATACTTTTCACAGCACCATAAGGTTTGTTAGTTTGGTCTACTTTGATCTTTTTTTAACTAAATCGCGGTCTCCTACAATTTTGCGCATCCTAATGTCTTGTTGAACTTCTTATGAACAAATTCTCACCCCTCATTACTTCATGCTGTGCAACAATTAGACAGATGTAGTCACCTGTCCACTGCATGTCTGCTGCTCCTCCAGAGTTACCATAAGTGTCTGGCCTGGTCTGTAAGTTTTGGTCGACAGACATGTAGATTGCAAATTATGTCATATCTTTCTTCTTTGGGTGATAGACAGATCAGTACTTAGTTAAATTAAGAAGAGGGTACTCAGAAATGGATTTGACCAAGGCTTCTGCATGAGTCTTTAACCAGTGTGTGTCAATATGCTGATCATGTGACTCTTGAAGTTTTGAGGTCGGCAGTCTGACTGAAACGTCTCTGTCTCTGTATCTCTGATTGTCTCTATTACTTTTTCTTACTCAAAATTAGGCACATTTATGCAATGTGGTAGAAGAGGAGAGAAAGAAGAGCCTTGTAATTTCTGATCCATCATTTACAAAGAACTTATTAAAGGTATTTGTAACAACTTTTGGATTTTTTTATCCTTACCATTTGCATTCCCCAGAGATGAGATGCTTGGGCTTTTCTTTGTCTGTGTAACTGTATATCATGATTGAGTAAACTTCAATCTGTCAGTAGGCAGTCTAGATTTTAAGCTTTTCTCAAGTATCTAGATTTTAACAAGTTTATTCAGTTTTCATCTAACCATGATAGTTTGTTTCTCTTTTTAGGTCTATGCTTCCCCCTGCAGGCAAAGAGAATCACTGTTTTAGATGTATTGATAACTCACAATTGACATCTATTGAGTGATAAAAAAGATTGAGTGAAATCCTGAAGTCTCTTCAAGTCTTCCTTTTTCAAGTGTGGAAAAAACTTGACAATTGGACATTGCACAGTGATCTTGTGTACCCTGGGTTTTTGTTCTTCCACTTCACATTTATTCACCTGACTTGTGTCTTTCAAAATAAAATTCCAATAAAACACCTTGAAGTTTCTGGTTATAATGTGAAACTATTTCAAGAAGGCTCTTACATATAGATTCAAATGGCTGAAACAAGATTCCTTGGTAGGGCTTGGAGATGGAAGGTAGCAGAGGGTGAGGAGCTTCATTATATTTTTGGAACCCGTCATCCTTGAAGTGATGGGAAGCCCACCTTTTTTCGGAGGACACAAAGCACCTCTCGACTTTGTGCTTCCATGGATTTCAATAAACGTTTCAGCTGGACCAGCAAAACGGAGAAGAAAAAACACCTGACTGCTTGTCCTTGCCTGCTACAACATTAACTAAGTAAAACAAGGGTTATGAATACAGTAGAAACTATAACTTATTATACTGTGGGCTAAAATTGGTATACAAATACATGCTTATTTTCTTAAATAGTAGATCTTAAGTTTTCAGTTGATTTTACATCTGGTTTGCTTAATTTTCAATAAAGCAGCAAATGAATAGAAACAGAAATCGCCTTTGACTTCAAATCGCTTAGCTCCACCTGCTGGTGGAAAAAGAGATGGTGGTTTGCAACGCTTTATGAAAAGCTGTTTCTCTGTCATCCACATCACCGAGACTGTATCCTAATCTATACTTTCTTTTAAACAGCACAACATTATTATTCTTTTCTTTTTTATTATTTTATTATTTATTATTTTCATCACTCAACACAAATTCTGGTCAACCACATCAAGTTTTTTTTTTTTTGCAGAAATGGGTTTTAACATTTAAAAAAAGAAAGAAAAATTTGGCTAAAAAACTCAAACTTTAACCTTCAGTGTTGAGCAACTTGGAGCATCATTAGCATGAGTAAAAACACATGTATTGAGAGCCAAAGTGCCACACAACATATGAATTGTTAGTTAATAATTTATGTATATAATTAAAATTAATTTAGCAAGTAAATAAAAAAAATATGTAGTTTCAGTCAATTAACTTTGCTAATTAAATTAATTAAAATTGAACTAAACAAACCCACATTTTAAAACATCTAAAATTCTCCTGTCTGTCCATCATCCTAATACACCTGGTGGAGTTGGTGCCTCTCTCCAGAGGCGGGGTACACCCTGGACGGGTTGCCAGTCCATCACAGGGCATGTGTGAAATTAATTATTTGAAATTGGATTGGAAACCACATCCAATATATTTTTTTATCTCTTTCATTATCATGGTCCCTGAGCAGCAATGTGTTATAAAATATATTGCTGTAGCTGGTCAAAAATGACAAACTCTGGAAACTAAGACAATATTGCCTGAAAAGTAAGTTTATAGTGTGCTAATATTATGAAACAAGGACAGGAAATAATATGAAATAGCATTTGTGTTTTGAAAATTAAATAAATATTTATCAATAATTTCTTTAGTCAGTTATCTATACATTCGCTTTGCATTTGAGTGAATTAATAGCTAATTTAAATAATGAATGAATGCTTAATTTCATGTATCAAATTATGCATTCATAATTAGTTCTGTCCATGCATTAGTTCTATGAACTAATGCATGGACAGATAAATATGCCAACATTCTGCTGATAATTTGCATTTATATAATGCACATATGAAACCTTCTGATTCTGGTGGTTAAATTTAGCTGCTAAGCCCTTTTTCATGTCTGCTGCATTCAAAACAAAACATTCTAAGCTGGATTCATTCTCCATTAGTGGTGCTTTTATGCACAATTTTTCAAATGCTTTAAAGTCTCCTTTCACAGTTGTACTTACTGTAAAAGTCTTCCTCACTGTGGTGTTGTCACTGTGAATGTTTAGTTAAGTGACTTCTGCTTTGTGTGAGCAGCTGTTCTGTTTCATAATTGAGTTGTACTTCTATGTTTATGGTGTAATTCTTAAAGCTTTGATGTAATTTATTCTAGTCAGGTTGCATAAGGGTCAGATCAGATTATCTTGGATGTGGTTTGACTTTGTTTACTGTTTGTTGTGTTATTCTAGCTTCAGTAAAGCCGCAGTTTCCTCTCTCTTTCCTGGTACCTCTTTGATGTCAGTATAACTTCTTCTAGAAGAAATTAATATGTTTTTATTTAGCTTATTATAATTAGAACTCATTTGGGACAGAAATCAAAATGAGTGAAACTGCTACAATAGTTAGTGAAGTTATAGCATGACTACTTTTCAGCAATAACGGTTTTATTGTCTGCTTTATATTTATCTGCTTTGAGTTGCCCATTTTATGCACAATACAACTACTAAATTGTTAAAAATGATATTTTTCATTACTCTCCATTTAGAAATAATTATGTTGATCCTGACTAACATACAACTTAGAATTTTTTAAAATCCAATTCAATGTCAGACATTAAGAAAAAAAAAGTTAGTTTTATATAGTATGTGAACATACAAATATTCACATACTGGAAAGATGCTGGACCAAGAGAAAATGATTTACATTGACAGACTGCAAAGTTTTAGGTTGCTTGATATCTGGGGGAGTTAAATTTTTTATTGAAGTTTAAATCTAAGGAGTTGAATTCAGCCACATAGAGTTCTTAAATACTTGCTAATATATTATTACATATTAAACTTATTAACATATTCAACATTAAATGTTTAATATTAATGAGCATAGATATTTTATTTTGTAAATATATGATGAAACGCCTGTATGAACACAGAGTAGCTGCAGGATGTAGGCCTTAGCAGCTTCTGCTGCTTGCATGAGTAAGCAACCCAAGACTGTAACCTCCTCTATTGTCGCCTATTACTGCTTAAGACTTTAAAGTCTTTACTTGGGGAAGTTGTTGTAAGTTGTAGGTGCAAGCTCAGCAACTACGATAAACTGAATTGTCAGAGACACTCATCTTCTTTTTGTTGGTTCTATATTTAATAGGAAATGCTGAGGTGTGGTTAGATCACAAGTATCTCATGTCATCTCTGTCACAAGACTCTGGCAGATCAATTCTCTTTGTACCAGTAGACACAGAAAATACATTAAGTCACATCATAGATCATACATCCAAACTTTTATAATTGAGCCAAGATATTTTTACAAATGAAAATGAGAGAGAAAAATAGTAATGAGTAATTTACAAAATATAAATATACTTCTGAAAGTCTAAGCCTTTTAGCCCGTTTTGGTTTTTCCATCAAATAGATTTTTTCATTTTATTTTAAAGTAATCCTTTTTATATAGGATTACTGTTTCAGCTTTGGCAGAAAAAAAAATCACGGGCTAATCATCCATCTGGACTTTATGGCTCTTGTGACAGAGTCAGGCTCCTGGATCATGATGATAATCATGACATTTGATGATGACGGTATTGTAATATAACCCGGTAAACTGTGAGACAAATGATTAAATAAAGTTTTTATTTTTGACCTTTGACATACAAATTCTCCTCAGCCTCCTTTCAACTTCAGCTAAACTATGATTTAGCCAAAATGCTGATACAGCAGCTTTCTCCAGATTCTTGTTGTACTGTTTTGCTTGTTAAAAATCCCCATTTACATGATTACGCTTATTATAGTCTACAGCTGCACAGGTTCAGTCTTTCATATTCAGAACATTCAAATTTGGCAGTATTTCCTCTTTATTAGCTGCTTTCCATCACATCAAAGTCTATGATGTTTATGATCAAGTCTTGCATGCCAGGTCCTTTAGTGAGTTCACTGAAGAATCGGAAAAGAGAAACTTATTTTTCACTTGGTTGTTCAAAGTGCTTTTCAGGTCTACACCACACACTATCTTCAACTTTTTGTGTAAAATCTTGTCAATATTCCTGAACTGATTTTTTTTTCCACATGACACAGACTGAAGTGAGATTAACTTAGACAGACCTTAGTTGAGTTCTGGCAAGTATCAGCAATTTGACTCTGCTTGGTTCACAGGGAGGACATTTTTCTTCTTGAGTTAACATCTATATAGTGTACGGCTAATCGGTTTTTGTTTTGGATTAACTGATTAATAATTGGATAGAAAGAGGTGCTTAACAGGAGATTATTATTATTTTTCTGTTATTTTTATAGAGTTTGAACAAAGCAAAGATAAAACTATAACATGTGAGGAGTTCTCGGCCAATTTTATATATATATATTATTAGTTAATTATATTATTAGTTGATGATTATTTTAAAGATCAATTCATCTTGATTAATTGGATTAATCATTTCAGCTCTGATCATGCAAAGTTCAAAGTTCTTAAATATATGCTATCGCAGTTTTTACTCAAACACTTCTCATATTTCAATTTACCCTCTTGAGATAAGTGCAAACTTGAAAGCAACATATGTTGTAAACACATCAAACGCAGCCACTCTGTCTCATGGTTAGGTGTTATGACCTTTCTCCCAAGCCTCTAGATCTGAATAAACTTTGTGCTGAGGTAAACTGTTGTACTGTAAACATATCTTGCACAGCCTTTCCCTCCAGTCATCATACACTTTCACCTTCCAGTGCTTTTTCCAGCTAAAATATTCTTCATATTTCTTCCTGTCCTCTGCAAGTGTTTGAAGATACTTTCCTAGTTCTTGTACTGATGAAAACTCATCGACATGGATAAAAGAATGTTCTGGAGCCACAGCTTTGTAGTCACTTATTGGGGGTCCCAGAACCACTGGCACAGCCCCTCCTTTGAAAGCATTCTTCCACAGCTTCTCAGTTATATAATCTTTTGCCAGAGAGTTCTCAAAAGCCAAATAAAAGTAGCAGCGAGAGATTGTTGGTAAGAGGTTTTCAGAGGAGAGCGGCATTTTATTCCAACGTCCATAAACCTTCACATTAACCGTGGCACTGAGCTCTTTGTAAACTCGGGTTCTTTTGTGGTAGTTCCTATAATTGCTGACCACCCAGCAGACCAAAGAGGTCTTATTTATATGACTGTCCTCTACCAGGTTACTTTCAGTCTCCAAAGGTAAAAGTTCACCAAAGGGTATGGTCACATCAGCGTCTCTCCTGTAGGAAATGGTCATGTTGAAGATATTTGCAAACTTCTGTAAGTTTCCGTTGTGATTAGGAGACTCCAGTGACATCCAGGCCCATCTCTGGCCTTGTGGACGTGGGAGTTCGGTTGGCAGCTTCTGGCTTCCCTGTATCAGTTCTCTGTTGTGAAACACCACGACATGAGCTGAGGGGAACAAAGAGCGCTGATCCACCAGTGTACAGTTTGGTATTTTGTACAGATCCCAGCATACATCTCCCTTTAGACTGTATGGACGTCCAAATGGCCACTTCCACAGCAGGATGGTCACATTTACAGTGCTTTTCCAGTTATTGTAGGTGTTTCCTTTTCGCCATCCATTGTGAAGACACACCAATAAACCACTCAAAATGCAGAAGACAAGTCCTCTCTTCATGGAACACCATTTCATACTTTTAGTGTGAAGTTCCTCCTGTTAATAAAAAAGAAATGAAACTGGTTACTATAGGTTTATCAGTGTTCTGATTTACTTGAGATTTGCTCTTGCATATTTCTATCAATCTCATGTTCTTCTGATGAAAAGATACTGTAAAGATAATTCAGAAAGAGTTGGACTGTGCCATGTGACCCCTGCACTTCCTCTGCTATTTCAACACTGAAGACAGACACCATCCTCCCTGCAACTCTGACATGGAGTAAGCTAGAGGCCTAAGTAAGTAAGTCCATGTCTAAAGTGTATTAAAATTGGAAAACAACTAGCAAAGAGTCTTGATCTCAATCTGACAGAACAACTTTAGGATGAATGAAAGACTCTAAGCTAGACCAGATTAACATATTTAGTTTCAAAATGTCTAGTGAGGTTGTGAAAACTAGCAACGTGCAAACACAATCAGAGGTGTCATTGATTCTGACAGCCCAACTCCTTCATCATGGCTTCCTGCCTCTATTTTATATGTGCTGGTCATGGTGGTGTACAACAGGATGCTGAATCATTAGATTCTTTTGCTGGACTAAGCTGCAAGTTCAGCTCCACCTTTTTCCGACTTAGTAGTATATGTGTTGTATCTAAATGCAGTTTATATCTCTATGAAGAGTCTTTGTGGTTGGACTGACTTACAGAGAAATGTGTGCATGCCAAGGTGCTTACATTTCAGAGCTGCAGGCTGCCATATATGGAGGTGGGCGCACACAAGAAGCACTGCCTTTAAATTCAGTGTACACAAGTGATGGGTAAACATAATGATGGGAATTTGTTTTTGTGTTGCGCCCACACCTATGAAGAGGCAAAGTGACTGTAGCTCTGGGAGGCATGAATGAGGGGGGAAGGGAACTCTTAATGGCCCCTGATTGGTCTGTAAATGTGGCCTGTTTAGTAAACATATTTATTCACTGCACAGGCATAACTTAGACAATGCAACCCCAACTTAAAGACATCTAACTTAAATTGAAACTGTTTTAGTCAAACTATTTCTAACTCTAAGAGCTCACTCATTTAGCATTTGTTCTCAAAAGTTAACATTTTATATTTTCAGAGTTATCTAAAATGGGAATATATGTTCATGTTTTCTCTAATACATGGCCTGCCACTCAACTTTGGTTGAACTTATTTGAATGCATTGAAATACACATTATTTCCTTTATTCTCTTGATGGATCAACTTACATTTATTAACTCGCAGCTTTAAATTAGCTTCTTTTAAACCAGCTGAACGTTTTTGTTGGTTCTGGTTCTTTTCCAAAGATGAGACTATAGGAGAAACCGAACATTTATCTTAACTTTAGTTATGAATATAATATTAAGTGCCCTTCTGGAGACACTTTGATGAAGACAATAGTAGATGATATTTGGTACATGAATATTTTAACTGTATGATTGTTGCTTCAGTTCTGCTTTTCTTTTTGAATGGAAATGTGAAACACCCCTTCCAGTTGAATACCATAAGATATACTGATGTACAGTTTTCTTTTGTGAATTTTTTTTCTGGACAAGAAAAAAAATACTGTCGCATGCTTGTCCTTCAAGCAAACTTATACTGTTGTTGGATAATTTTACCTAAATACCAGGCCAAAATTCTGGCTTAGTTTCTTAGGATTAGACAAGACATTAAGAGAAGCATCGTCATCTTCACAGTCGGCCATCTTTACCTAGACATCAACCGGACTAAACTGAATTTCTACCACGAGATGAAATAAATAGTTGGATTGCAACCTCAAATATATTTATTTTAATCCCAACATGTTTTTGTAATCCATGCATTTTGTCAGATCATCCAACAAACCAATGACAAACTATGTACATCATTTAATTCTGCCCAACCCCTCCTATATTTGAAAATTTTAAGCAAAAGCATAAAATATCACAGAAGATTGCTGCTGTATTTCCTTTTTTCCGAAAAAGATGCAACGTGCTCTTTCCTTAGCATGAATTGTAAAATCGACTCAACAGGATGTGGTAAAAGATTTACTTTCACCAGGCTAAAAGTTTTACATGTACATTTTATAAACACGTCACAAACAAAGTTAGTTTTACGTGTAAACTTATGCTACTTGTCCCATGTTATCAAAGAAAAATAGAAAGAAGAAAAAAAGACAAATAAGAGGAAACAATAAAGTTCATCAGACATCCTGCACTGACCAAAATCACACACAAGAGAGAGAACTGCACAAGCTTCAACCACTAACCTGATAAGACGCGGTCCAGTGTAGTCAGCAGTCGACACCAAAGCCAGTTCTTGGTTGCTGTTGGTTGTGAAACACCACAGAGCTTCAGCTGCATAAATACCACGACTCTTTTAAGGAAGTTGAGGAGCAGTGACTGAATATATTTTCATCTCTTCTTTGCAGAGCCACGTCTACGTCTACGTCTACGTCTTCATCTACGTCTACGTCTACGTCTTCGTCTACGTCTACGTCTTTATTAACCTTTTCTTTGTAATGACAGCAATTTCTGTCCAGATGTTTTCTTCTCATTATTGTCGACAACAGCCATATTCCTTGTGAGAACAGAAGTTATCAGCATATGTGTAGTAATGGAGAAAGAGGAAGTGTAAAATGTGATCTTCAGAAGAGATCACATTTACACATGGGACACTTGAGTCATACTTAAAACAAACTCTAATATGGTGAATAGTAGTACACCATGTCATAAAACTGTGTCCCCATTACTGTGTAATGGTTATTACACCATATTATATGTTGTAATGACTTAAATCATTACAATTTAATATATTAAACTTGTTTACGAATACATACTATTTAATATATTAGAAAACAAGTGGGAAAACACATAAAAAATGTGTTAGCATTTAGTGAATGTTTTCTCAGTAGATCCTCACATGAACTTCCCTTTCCTTTATTAGTTGTCTTTGGCATTGTAATTTGTGAACCCCTTGTCTAGTGCAGTGATATTTTCTTGAAGTGGACTTTTCATTTGTTTGGAAATTTGAAATATTAACTGGTGCAGTTTTTCAAGAGAGATCCCTGTTGATTTATACTAAAAAGAAGCTTTCAGAAGCTCAGCAGGTGGTTGTCTTTACTGTCTTATAACAATTTCATAAGGTGACAAAATGGCCGCATGAGCAGAACCAGGAAAAGTGAATTTTGAGACATATTGTGCTGCTCCTAAGTTCAAGAAGACTTACTATGGACATGAATGTCATTGATAGAACTATATTCATATTGATACATCCATCATCTATACCGGTTTATTCTTCCAGAGATGAATGGAGTTTGGGAGTGGATCAAGGAGATCATAAAAAACTTTAAACACTGACTAAGCCACTGACATGAAGCCTGATCATAATTACCTTGGTTAAGGTCAGTGTTTCTAATTCAGCATTAGAAAAGACTGGGCCAAAAAAGCTGCCATTGGGATATAGTTTAATGCAGTTTAAATCAGTTCAAAATTATTTTATTAATCCCACACATCCATGTCCACAAGAATTATTATAACAGGTGAAATACTTGACAAATTGAATCTAACTGAATGAGGCAATATTATTTGGAAAACCCAAAAATGAACTTGGGCAAAAATATATTCAGACGGTTTTATTTATTCTGCAGAATAGATTAGCCGGAAATAGGCGTGTGTGAGAAAAGAAGTAGAAGTTAAATTTACTTTCGTACGCAAGGAAACAGGCACTGCCAACTGAAACAGGATGTAAAGTAACCACAAACTTCAACAAGTCAGAAACATAAAGAGCCTAAATAACTGAAAAAAAGGTAAGTAACAGAAATACAAACATGAACATAAATTGAATAAAAAATATAAGTCCTTTATAAAGCAGTATGAAGGCTTCTCATATCAATCTGCAGAATATAGAGCTTTACAGATCATTTAAGATATGCTAAATATCCCTCACCCATCACAGCTTTCTGTTTTAGTAATACTAAAACATTTCCAATAAAAAACAAAAATGTAAAAGGGTTATTCAGTTAATGTTTGGGGAAGTTACAGCTGTGTGTGTATGACTTGTTTATGCTGCTGCACATACACAACTGCTTCCAGCTTCAAAAACTGCACTATTATGATTATGTTGAGAAGGTAACTTCATCTTTGTGTCCAATGATATTTGCCCAAGTATAATTTATATGAATAACCATTGATTGGATAAAACTGAGAGTTTAGTAATGAGGGAAAATAAAGGACCCAACAAGACTTTTTGTATTTGTGCAACCTGCTTAATATTTGAGATACCTGCCCAAATATGATCATCTGAAACTTTGCCATGCTTTGGTAGTTGCCTTAATCTCAAAGAAGCACTAGGTGGAGACATTTTTCTCCACCAGAGTTTTCTGCATGAAACAGTGAAATGACGTATTCTGAGTGGGGAAGTCATGCACTTTATTGTGAAACCTAATATTTTTTCTTACAACCGTCAGGATGGTGTTTAACATAAAATTAAACCAAATGAACATATTTATTTGTACCTTTTTTAACATCTCTATTTTTCAATTATTACCACAAGTAACTTACAGGAAAAATATGCAAACATAGCTACTGAACTGGTCACTTTCAGAAATGTGCACACAGCAGGGTCAGTTGTCTAACTGACCTGCATGCCTGTTCCTGCAAGACTTCTTGTTTCTTTTTTTTTCTGTCACTCAATGCTGTTTTATGACCTGTTGCCTACATTTCTCAGCATTTTACTTTTTACCTTTTTTAAATGACTTGTTATACTCTTCCTTGTCTAAGTTAAAGCTGCAATATAGAACCTTTATATATATATGTTTTTACATATTTATTGAAACTGGAAGTATGTTGTGACAGTGTGACATGAGACACATAATCTGTGAAAAAATTGAGCTCCACTGCCTTCTTCCAGTGCTAACTCAAAACAACTGATCAGAGTCAGGAAGCGTGTTTTGCATTGTCAGTCACTTTCCCTGTGGCACTGCAGCCTGCCCCTTGCCCTCTTGCTCTTAGCTATGCTGCAGTTAGGTCAGCCTGTTGTGAATACTCATGTCTGCCGTCATTGGCAGCTAACACGGCTGCCAATGATGGCAGACAAACTGTTATTAGCACATTGAGCAATGAGCACCTGGAGTTGATTGACATCGCTAAGACCTGCCTCCAGGCTCTGGTTGGCTCTTTTGGGTCAGGTGAAGGTGGAGCAGATTCATCTTTTTATGGATTATCTGTCTATAAAAAGACAGATAATGACACTGTTATGACATGGTGACAATTTTAAAAAACATATCTTTTTATAAAAATTACATACTGCCGTTTTAAGTGTTTAAACCACATGAGATGTACTGCCTGATCCTGGAAATATTTTGTGTCATATGCTATAAACCTTTTATTTTCAAGAAACATTACAGATATTTCTGTGAATGCTACAAAAACTTAAATATGTACTGTGATGCTAGAGCACAAAAAAAAGCATTTTTTTTACAACATTTGTAAAGAAACATTTGGTAATAATACATAACTACGGAACCACTAAGGGAACATTAAAGGAAAAACTAAATAAATCAATTTCTCGTACATACTAGATACTTCCTGGTGTGCATAACATACTATTTTTTGCGTACCAGATAGTATCTTGTGCACACAAGATAGTATGAAACATGGACGAGATAGTATGTGCTGCGATGAGAAGGTATGTGGTGCGTACCAGATACTGTCTGTACAGAAAGTATCTGGTTTTAGGAAAATGTTTTTTGTTTTTTTTTACCTTCAATGTCCTTTTAGGGGTTCTGTACATAGCAGCATTTAGAAAAATTCTTCCTGTAGTAGATCCAAAAGTGACAAGTGAATTTGAGTACACTGGATATTAGAAAAACATGAGTGGATTACCTAAGGAGGAGAGCTGTGAACAAGACATTTTACATTACCGAGTGGAAAATTTTCTCCAAGCCAATCTATGACTGCTGAAAGTGAAATAATAGTTGTTTTAACAAAGTATTAGTCAAACAAAATGCATACCACTGTAACCAGATATCTGCAGCTTATAAATAATTTTCACCCATAACACGTTTCTGTGCTTTACATTTGAATTGTACAGGATATATATTTCAACAAAGTTTGAAAAAAATTTGAAATAGTTTATTAAGGTCTGTTTTCAATACATCACAAAAATGTCATTTTAAATTGAAATGAATACAAGCTTGAGGGCCGCCGTTTATTTCTTCACATAAATTATTATAACTTTTTTAGTTGTTCAGCTCTTTATAAACCTTTCAGCACATTTTGTTTCATTTTGGCCGCAGGAGGTCCTTTGATTCAGGTTCACATATTCTTCCTGGATGGTGGACCACATAAGCATCACTTTAAAAAACACAAAACAAAAAAACAAACAAATGCTGAACTGAATGTTTTATAATTATACTCTCTAATAGAAATTATAAAACACTAAAGAAAAAAACAAACACATTTTGTTGTATCTGCATGCGATCATGTTGCCCAAAGCTGTTAGCATTTAACATGTGACTGGAACGAAAGAGTGAAACAATTCATTGCCTTGGGTGCAAAGACATCCTCTTTTAGTTATATGTTGATACTTTTGCAACCCCAGCAAACATGTATAGATTTTTTTCCTATAGCCTTATTTTGTTCTTATCTGCATTTTAAGCTAATCTGTTTTTGTGACAGCAGTGATAACATTTTAAGGAAATACATTTCTTGAATGACTTCCTGCTCACTTTTCAAGCTGTTGATTTTTTTACACCTGTTTTATTTGATCTAAACTCATACTTAAGATATGGAAACCTTCATTAGCTGTTCTGATATGTGATCAACTCTCTTGTTGTATTAATTGCATATCATTATTAGATTAAGATTAATGTTTTCAAAGCTTCCTGCATAATTTCCCCTTTTGTTTATTACAGTATTGTTTGGGATTAAAACATGAATGCCTTGCAAAATTGTTCACGCTCCTTCAACAAGAAACTTCTGAAGCTCTAATGGTATTTCTAACAACTTTAATAAATTTATTTATGTTGCACATTTGCAACAAGCTCAGCTGACCAAAGTGCTTCACAATAATTACGGTATAATAGACACATATATGATATAGTAAGAATAAAATAAAATATGATGGCATGAAAAAATAGAAAATATACTTCAAAACTCTTTTCATTGTTTGCTTCACAAATGTTTGCCCGTTGGTCAGAAAAAAGTTAAAACATTTCTAATGTAGATGGTGAATTAAAATATTTCTGTATCTTAATGAAAGATGTCAGCGTGTTAAGCAAAAATGAAAAAAAGGACCTAAAGTTTTTTGAACTTGTTTCAGTCGAAGTATCTTGAATGCATGAGAACAGGCAAGGATAGGTTTTCTGTAAAGCACATTTCAGTAAACAATGCAAATCAAAATGCCTTACATCACTTGTGTCAATTCAGCAATTACTTCATTTCTGTTTTTATTTATCTAAGGAGAGTTAGGACAGATCCACTCTTCTACTCATCCGTTGAATTGTCAAGATGTGTGTGTCAGAGGATGGACCAAAACTGAGACAGAAGCTGGGAGTGTGGATCATTGCTAGAATATTTTAATGACATTAAAAAAACTAATAAAAATTACAGGAACAGGGCAAAAACACAATTACAAAAATCCATAGGATGGAACCAGCAGTGTGATGTGAGGAGAACACAGGGAAGTGATGGGGGAAGATGTGAGGATCCGGCAAGGAGTGACTAAGAATGAGAGGCTTAAATACTAGCGAGGTCAAATGCTGAACAAAAGACCTGGGCTGATGAGCTATCTGACTGCAGGTGTGAGTGATAGAAGTAGGAAGGAGACAAGGGCTGTCTCAGTATTGTGGTGAGGAAAACCACACTGAATGACATCCAAACAGTTGGTCATAGTTGAAATTTATGTTGAATTTAACTGTTGAAATAATGGGGCATACTGAACAAATAGGCCCTCTGAGACCAACATGTTTTCAAAAACATTCAGGTTGTGGTTGATTTCTGCCCTCAGATATATTTTGGGCTTCCTCATTAAGAATGAAAAGCAGGAAGTGTTTTGCTGTGCTTCATTCAGGGACCACACCTTTCTGAAAGATCTGAAAAAACCCACACATTTTATTCTACAGAAACCTGCCGAGTTTGTTCCCTCAACGTGTGAATTCCTTAGCTCAAAGTCACCGATGAATGACAACTGCTCATGAACACACCCTTTTCACTTGCGACATCTGTGCGGCTTAAAGAAAACCTACTGTGAACTTTCTGGTTTTGGATCGCCCTAAATCAATCTTCTTAGCTTGCATCCTTGTTTTTCTTTGTGTCGCTTTACTTTTTTGTGTTTTTCCTTCTCCGGTCTCCAAGAAATGCTTCCTCAAGTAAATGCCTAAAATATGACAACACATTTTCAGCCAGCTTTAAAGGATAACCAAAGCTGAAAGATGGTATATGGGCTAAAGACAGTAAAAAACAAATCAAAAAAGAAGAATGAAGAAACAGAGCCACAAAGAGCAGCAAAGAGATTCAGAAAGAGAGAGAAAAAAAAGAGGTGGAGAGATGCAAAACACAGCTCCAGGTTTGGGTTTTTTGTCCAAAACATAAAAAAAGGAAGTGTTGTGAAGGAGTCATTCACAATGCCTTGCAAAAGTGTCCATGCCTTTTGTTTTTCCCCCATTTTGTCACACTGTACCCACAAACTACTAATTTTTGCAACAGTGCTGATTGTCTATAAATCTTACATAATATTTTAAATCTTTAAGTGGCCACAATTTTTAAGGCATATATACCTTTGTGAGCTGAGCTGTAGAATTAAGTATGTTGGCTGCACCCTTGAAAAATGTCAGATTTTCTCCATTGACCAAACCCAAAAGAAACAAGAAACCCATTGTCGAAAGAGAGTAAAGTCCCCATTTGCTTTGCTCATATTAGACCAATATGTAATGATTAAGCCAAAATGAGAAACACTATGCGTGACCTTGAAACATCACAATATTTCAAGGTGATGTGACAACACACATCACCTTGAAACATGGTGGTGGCAGCATCAAGCTTTGGGATGCATCTCTTCAGTAGGAGCAGGAACATTGGAGTCAGCTGATTTGAAGAATAACAGTTTACAGCGAAAGTATACCATCAAAGATTACAAAATTAAATATATATATATATTTCCTCGTCCTTCCTCTTCACATCTATTCCCATATTATTTTGGAGTATCACAAAAATATTATTGGAGTTTTAACTTGCTTGTAACTTAGCTAAATTTGAAAAAGCTCAGCAGTTATGAATAGGAAATTAACTTTTGCAAGCTACATCAGTGCCCATGCTGGCCTCAAAATCTGTATAACTATTACATCCGCACCCCTCAAACTACCTAAAGGAGCTCTAAATTTCAAGTTAATTAACATCCGGTGGCACCATGACACTTGAAGCAGATCTTTTAGGTCTTCTGATTGGCAGTCATGTTGGGACTAAAGACACTAAAACAATCAGAAATCAATGTTTCAAGACTGTGCTAGCATAAGCACACTGACTTTTTCCTGAGTGTGTGCTGCAAGACAGCTTCAACAGATCCAGATATGCTGGTCCGACTGGTAAAGCCAGTGGGGAGCGTAGCCTGACTTAAAGTTTGAGGGGTGTGGCTAGAGAAGAGCAATAATAATAATAACAGCAACAGGTGCAGTGAACACTGGAAGGAGGAGGTGAAGAGGCAACACATAATACCGGTAAAGTGAGTTTAAAGTAATGTTTTTGTACTCTTTACAGGCTGTGTAGGAACAACCTGCCTGAAGTCACCTTACTACCAGTTTTTCAAGAACCATGAAAGTACATGAGTGCGCATGTGTCAGCCGAAGGATTACTGCATCTTTACAATCAGTTTTGCCTTATCTTTGCGTGAACAGAAACAAGCTATCGTGAGAAAGCAACAGGAATAGGTGGACACTATCAGACAAAGAGAAAGAAAAATGGCTGAGACTCCAAAGATTGAACTCTTCGTGAAGGTAAGATCATGAAACTTATATTAACCTACTTTTTTAATAACTCATAAGGTTGAAATATTATAATTGAGTCTGTAGAATGTTGGCAAGAAAGTTTTTTTCCTTCAAGAAGCTGCAAACCTTTTGTCGACTTAAGCCAGCAGGTCTTATGCCAAGTCAATCATTTTCAGTCATGAAAATCGACTTTGTTATTTCAGGCAAGATCTTAGAGAGATTCTCTGTTATATTTTTACCCATTTCGAGGTGGTTAGTTAGGATTCAGATGTGTCAATGTATTCTACAACAGAGATAACAAGTTTAATTCAAACAACTAATTGTTTAATGAAGGGTATCAAAAGCCCTAATTATCCATTTCAAATTGGCATTCATAGCTGTCTCAATCTGTCAGAGGAGATCAGGATTGATGAGGATGCCTGTACTGGTATCTATAATTTATTCAGGCACATACAGATCTGGCTTCAGTATCCATGTTGCCATGGATGCTAAAAAAAAATATCAATCATCCTAATATTTTAGAGTACACCCTTCACATCTCTATGAGATCTGTTTATGGTTTTCTGTCCGTATGCAGGCCAGCGATGATGCTGAGAGTGTTGGAAACTGCCCTTTCTGTCAGAGGCTCTTCATGATCCTTTGGCTGAAGGGGATCAATTTCACCCTGACCACTGTTGACATGAGGAGGTAAGGTCACATGAGCTCTTTCTTTGCTTAGGGTGTGCTGGAGTCGCCACCTGCCTGACATCACACACAATTATTTCTCAGGGTGTCAATAAAAACACTGGTAATATATAATCTGTCTTTGTGATGCATTTTAGAGATTTTTTTAAAAAAGATTTGTTATGGCTCTAGTGGCCATTACTTGCAGTATTTATATAGGAAATAGGCAGAGAGAAGTGGGGAAGACTTACATGAATTTGATGATTTGATGTTGTTAATAGAGGGGGACATATATTGTAAAAAAGCCAGAGACTAAATATTAATCTGTCAATCTTATTTAGGTATAAGATAGCATAAGCAAGAAGCAAAGCCAGCTGCTACAAGGACAGAAAAGTAGAAAAAATAGGCAGTTTTCACAAGTTTTTTCTTAAAAACATCAATCAGACATGTGTTGATTAAACTTTGCAATCTTAGGAACAACTTAGCCAAAGATGTCAAACTATAGTCATCAAGGGCTGATCCCAAAGCTTTTAGGTGTGTCTCTTCTGAAACACACCTTGATCTAATCACTAGATCATTAGATGGATTCTATACAATTTGACTGTTTGATGAAGAGGTAATCTAGCCATTTTATTAAGGTGCATTAGACCAGGAACACGCCTAAAGGTTGAGGAATCCTGACCTCACATGACTTCAGTTTGACACGTCTGATAGGGAGACACTTTACACAATTGTCCAACTATGCGAAAATAAAGCTGTGTTAAGCTGAGTTAGCCAATAGATTTCCTTTGCCATGTTGAAATTCTGACTTCTTGACTAGAGCGCTATTATCTAGGGTCTGATGTCAAACACAGCTCAGAGTTCTGATAAATGAAAGGCAACATCCCTTATTGATACTGCCATGATTGCATTTACTCCATTACTAGTAAATGCAATGATGGTCATGTAACTTTTGATTTTGGACTTTTCAGTTTTTATGTAATGAAATGCAAGTTTTGTTCAGGTAATTTTCTTAAGTAAATCTATGTATATTTCAGTTTCTAGCTATATTGCTAATCTTTTTCTGGTTCGTGTCCTGTTGCAGAGCACCTGATGTGCTGAAAAATTTGGCTCCTGGATCTCAGCCTCCTTTCCTCATCTACGATGATGAAGTCAAAACAGACACTAACAAGATTGAAGAGTTCCTGGAGGAGAAACTTGCCCCACCGAAGTAAGTAAAGTCATCTATAATAGACTATTTTTTTTATGACATTACGTAACAATCATAATTTATAACCATACTTTGTAAAAATCACAGCTATCCAAAACTCGGCTGCCGCTACAAAGACTCCATCACTTCTGGACAGGACATCTTCAGAAAATTTTCAGCATACATTAAAAATCCCAATCCTGGGCTAAATACCAGTAAGAAAAATTCCCAGATGTTGTAACTTACATTCTGAAAAAAATGGCCTCCTGGCTGCAAAGCTTCCAGAAAACTTTACAAAGACTGTTTCTTGTCTTCCAGTGCTTGAGAAACAGTTTCTGTCAACTCTGCTTAAGCTGAGCATGTTTCTTGACACTCCACTCACTCACGAACTGGATCAGAACCCAAATATCACAGAGTCTACACGCCTCTACCTCGATGGTGACTCTTTCACCTTGGCAGACTGCAACTTGCTTCCCAAACTGAACATCATAAAGGTAAAAAGAATTCACAAGAGCATTGCTTGTAAAAAAAAAAAAGTATCACCATAACAAATCTTTCCTTGTGGTTTTCCCATTAGGTGGTGTGTAAGGAATACCGTAACTTTGACATCCCCAAAGAGCTGAAAGGACTGACACGTTACCTGAATAACGCCTACAAACAAGATCAGTTTCGATACACCTGCCCAAATGATGCAGAGATCCTCAATGCCTACAAATCTGTAGCCAAGTACCTGACCAAATAGACCAAGAGGGAATAACTATCAGGGTTGTTTTGTTTTTAGTATTTATCTGCTTTAATTGAAACTCTCATGTATCCTTTGTGCTGACAGGTTTATCTGTATTTAACTACATTGCTAAGTTGTACATGTGCTAGAAATGGATCTCTCCTGCAACTGGTACCAACATAATTCTGTAAAATGGCCTCCATTGTGAATAAAGAAGAAGCAAAATTGTTTCCAAACAAACAGAAATGCATTTGCACATAGAAAGAGATATTTGCAACATAAGGTTTACATTTGCATATTTAACAGGCTACTGCAAATATCAAAGATTTTGTACATACTGAAAGTGTTGTGCTATTTGGTCTTCTTCAGTCTTTATAAGGTGCAGTACTGCTTTATGTATCTTTAAACCTATATGTATATATGATGCCAAAGCCCGATGGTTTACAAGTATATTGTTGCTGAGTTTCATAAATCAGTATTTTGCATTCAGTTAAATAGTCACAAATAAAAAAAGGAATAAGTCAGTTCTATATTTCAGTATAGTCTCTAAGCTATGTTTACTTATGACATAATCTGTAACTGAATGAAGTGTGGTAACATAAAAAATATTTTATTTTGTTCAACATTAAAGGCTGCATTATGTAAAGAAATCATGTTGTTGATGGGTTCATTTGTTGAATTTTGTGTGACCCCCTATTTTGGAATACATTAAATAGCTGTCAAGTTATGTTGTAATCTAGAAACTCATAAAAATGATGCAAATGTGTGTATGTCTAATGTTTGCACTACCAGTTCATCGTTTCATTGTCATTCCATCCATTTTCCTGCACCCTTTTCCCTTATTGGGGTTGGGAGGGTTGCTGGTGCCTAACTCCAGCTGTCATTTCGGGCGAGAGGCGGGGTCACCCTGGACAGGTCGCCAGTCTGTTGCAGGGCAATACAGAGACACACAGGACAAACAAACATGCACACACACACTCACAGCTGGGGACAATTTAGAGAGGCCAATTAGCCTGACAGTCATGTTTTTGGACTGTGGGAGGAAGCCGGAGTACCCGGAGAGAACCCACGCATGCCCAGGGAGAACATGCAAACTCTATGCAGAAAGACCGGGGTCGGGAATCGAACCCAGAACCTTCTTGCTGCAAGGCAACAGCTCTACCAGCTGCGCCACTGGGCAGCCATCATTTCATTGTATCCAAGCTTAATTTGATTATTTCATAATATATTGGAACATAACTTTATCATCAATTATCATGATATGCAATTGATAGTAAAATGTAATATCTACCAATACTTGAATTGTTGTTCACAATCACTTCTTGTGCTTTATTATTTATTTGAGCCTGTGGCATGCACATCAGACTTTTCAGATTTTTTTAAATATTCTTTTTAAATTTCACATTTTTTTCATTGTTTTCTGTTGGAATGTCATGCTAAATCTAAAAAATAAAAGTAATATCCAAAATACATTAAAGTACATGGTTGTAAACTAAGAATATGGGAAGTATATAAATATCTTTGGAAGGTAGTAGACAACAAACATTTCTTAGTTTGCAATGGAGTAAAACTGCATTGACGGAGGAAATGTTCTCAATATCCTAAAAGTCATTAGTATAAGTGTTCAGGGAAGAGCCAGAGTATTTAGCTCTGATAAAAGTGAAAATATAAGCAGACTTCACCTTGCTCAGGGGTCTAACTTGTAAAATTAGAATGAGACTTTCCATTTTAACGATAGTGAAACATGCTTCGTTCTGATTGGATACCTGCCTCAAGCGAAACCAAGGCAACAGCAGAAAGGGGCGGGTCAAAGCAGCTGACAGCATAAAGAAAACTTTGTTAGCGCGTTGCTAACAAATTTGTCTGTTCAGCGATGTAAATAATGGGAAGGAGTACTTCGAAAATCCCATAAAAGTAAGCATTGTTACTCCGGTTTTTCTCGGATAATTGTAATGGTTAAATTAGCTGTTGAATTTGGTTATTTTGTTTCACTAGCAAGACGGTAAACCCTGTTTAGGCAGCTGCTAGCTAATGATAACCCAAGCTAATAGTGTTTTTTTTTCTAACCACGTCGGGAAATCATCAGCTGTCAATCGCTTTGTTTGCCTAATTACACAAGCATATAATATACTTATTTTATGAAGCTGAAGCTTACCGAATGAGGCTATCATTCAAATCCAGGTTCCTCTTTTCAATTATTTCTTTCTATTCCTCAAGAACACAGAGAAACCTTCATAACATGGGACTTCTCCTTTTAAAACGCTGATATCCTTTCTTTTTGTAGGTCACGCTTTATTTAAGTGTGAGGCTAATTGTTTACTGGGATTCTTGTTACACAGGATGGACTGTGCTGCAGATGAGAGGGAGCTGTGCCAATGGTCCAGTTCGGTATGCACGCAGCACAACTTCTTTTGATACCTGTAACAGAAGAGACATTCATTTGAATTCTTTAGTCGGTGTGTATTTTTTACTGGCTATGCAAACTAGTGCTAATATCAAATATGTCTAGATGCTGACGGGCAGCAGGAGTGCTCTGAAGGCACGAGTGCAACAGTTTGTGGAAGAGAGGATGCAAACCACAATGGTAAGAATTACTGAATAATAATTAACTGACGGCACTTTTCATAGCAGTTTGCTTCTTATTTCCCTTGTTCTGTGCATGCCAGAACCATTGTGCATAAAATACTAACTTATTGCTTGATTTTATGTGATCTTGATGTATATACAATTTACTGATGTAAATTTTTATTGTTAGCTTGGGTGATTTATCACATTATTTCTTGTGTGTATCCAGCTAACAGGTGTACTGATCGGAGCCCTGGTCGCTGTGTTACTAATTGGGATTGTGGTGCTCTTCTATTACAGAAAGGTCAAGCTTGCTCGTGAGTCTTCCACGCTCATCCTAAATTATATTTTGTTCAAATAAATATTTAATTTTATATTCCCCACTAAAGGAACTGTAATGTAATCATATCTGCATTTTTCATTTTGATTCTCTGACAAAGGTGAGCAGCAGCCTGGTGTGCCCCAATATCGTTTCCGAAAACGCGATAAAGTGCTTTTCTATGGAAGAAAGATAATGCGAAAGGTTTTTTTTCTATTTACATTTTTGTTGCATGTCACATTTTTTTTTCTTCTTAAATAAATTACGGTACATGTCACTGTAAACCTGGTGTTTGTGTGATACAGTGGGAGGGTCACTGTAGAAATAGAAAAGTAACATAAGCCAAAAGAAAGCAAACTTTGATCTCTATATTTAGACAATTCATTTTTTTAAGCTTTTCAGTAATTTGGTGTACCCCTCAAAGAACAACAAACTTGATTGTGTTCTCTGTCTTCTGTGCTCAAGGTTCAAACGCTGTCCTCTACTCCTCCCCCCTCCTTATCCTCAGTGTCAAAGCAACCGCAGCGCATACGCAAAAGAACCAAAGTTCTGAGCATAGCTCGCAGGTGTGCAACATTTTTACATGTTATTTACTGTGGAAAAAAAAAATAATTTTTAGGTCTTGCTTTTAAATCAGTCTTTCTTTCTCTAACAGAATCTTGAGAATCCGTAAAGACCCACCCACTCTGCAGCATAAGGAACCTCCTCCATCTTTGCTTGAGGCAGATCTAACAGAGTTTGATGTGCAGAGTTCAAATCTTCCTTCAGAGGTTCTGTATATGCTAAAAAATGTTAGGTAAACACTTTTTCAACATTTTTGCTTATAAAATGTTGTCTCCCTATTAGATGGTATAATAATGCTTGTGTTGTCAAACTGCTTGTAGAGTCTTGGGTCACTTTGAGAAGCCTCTGTTCCTGGAGTTGTGTCGCCACATGGTGTTTGTTGAGCTTCAAGAAGGGGAAGTGCTTTTCAGACCAGGAGATGACGATGACAGTATATATGTGGTCCAGGATGGTCGACTTGAGCTCTGTGTTCAAGAAAATGTATGTCACCAACAACTACAAATGGCTCTTTTTAAAAATATATGCATAGATAAAGTGGTTTTAAGTTGGGTTTCAGTAATACAGTCATTTGTTTTCTTATGTGCAACATATATCACTCTACAAACAACTGTTGGATTGCAATGTTGTGTTTAAACGTTGACTTAAAAATGACTGGGAACGTTTAATAAATATGAACAGCAGAGGGCACTAAAGTAACATTTGGCTATATGGCTTATAAGATATTTTGAAATGGGCTGCCCAGTGGTGCAGCTGGTAGAGCTGTTGCCTTGCAGCAAGAAGGTTCTGGGTTCGATTCCCGGCCCCGGTCTTTCTGCATGGAGTTTGCATGTTCTCCCTGGGCATGCGTGGGTTCTCTCCGGGTACTCCGGCTTCCTCCCACAGTCCAAAAACATGACTGTCAGGTTAATTGGTCTCTCTAAATTCTCCCTAGGTGTGCATGTTTGTTTGTCCTGTATGTCTCTGTGTTGCCCTGCGACAGACTGGCGACCTGTCCAGGGTGTACCCCGCCTCTCGCCCGAAATGACAGCTGGAGATAGGCACCAGCAACCCTCCCGACCCCAGTAAGGGAAAAAGGGTGCAGGAAAATGGATGGATGGATATTTTGAAATGCAGTTTTTTTTATTACCTAATTTTTTTGTTGGCATATTCAAGCAGACATTGAACAAATACTCAGTTTTATGGATGCTTTTACTTTTAAAGGATGGCACGGAGCCAGTGGTGAAGGATGTTCACCCTGGAGACAGTGTCCACAGCCTGCTCAGCATTCTGGACATCATCACTGTGAGCTCTTATTTATTCTCTCATTTTACGTTTGACTGGCTTCTGTCCTCATTGGTGCGCTTATCTGACTGTATCAGTTCAATTAGATCACCTTCTTTCCTTTGAGTAAACTAATAAAAGTAAGTATCTAGTTGGATAGTTTTATTTCCATTTTATTATCATAAATAACATGTTTACTTAACACCTCATAATTTCATGAAATGTTGATTACATTATATATAAGATTATCCCTTTCAGAGTGGAGATTCTGCCATCAAGATTATCCATTTCAAAAATTGATATTTGAGTCTACAAAACAGATATATAACAGAGATTAAAGTGAGAGAATCAGGCTATAAAAATAAGAGTACACAGTTTTATAATGAAACTATATAACAGCTGTTAAACATAGAGAAACATTGTCATGGTATATTCTGTATAGATACAGTCCCTGCCAAAAGTATACATCCTTCATGAAGTTATCCACCTTTTCATGGCCTGTGTTCTGCTGGCAGTTCAGCCTTTGATCTTAAGAGTTTTCTGTAATTTATTCTTCTTTTTTTCAATTCACAGGTGTATATTATATAATGGTCAAACACAAAAAAGCAATAAAACTGAAATGCTGTGAAGTTTGTGGTTCTAAATTAAGAGACGTTTGAGGTTAATGTTAATATTTGCATGGCTCTGTGTATAGATATTGAGATTTTATTTCAATTTTCATGCAGTTACATTTCCATATGCAGTTCTTAAAATTTAGTTCAAGTTTATTTTTGATGTATAGATTACAACAGAAGAAGCTTTTATTAAACCTGCAGGGTAAAATTCAAGTACATCCAGAGATGGAATAGACTGTATGTAACAGAAAAATGGCAGATGTTGGGTTTTTGCATTCATTCTCTTCTATTTTCAGTATTTTTATTGTAGTTGAATTTGTCTTCTCACTTATTTTCAGGGTTATCCGGCTCCGTATAAGACTGTATCAGCACGAGCTGCAACTCGTTCCACCATCTTGCGTTTGTCTGCTTCAGCCTTTGAGTCAGTTTTTAGGAAATACCCTGAGACACTTGTTCGCGTCATTCAGGTATAAAAAGTCTAACAATAAATATGGAATGTAGATACATTTCCATAATTTAGAAGTCATTACAAACTTGTGAAGAACATTTCTTGCTCTGTTTAATTATTCTTGACTTTGTTGGATTTGCAGATAATCATGGTGCGACTTCAGAGGGTGACCTTTCTGGCGTTGCATAACTATCTGGGCCTAACAACCGAGCTCTTCAATCCGGTAGGAGGGAAATTAATTGGTGCACGCATATTTGTGTGTTTACACAGAGTCACGCTGAGAGACTCATGCTGAATACCTAAGCTTGGCGTTTGATCAAATTACACATAACAAACATTAGAAAAGCATTTGCACACTAGATCACACACAGAGAAGCTACTTTTACAGATCATTAAGCACAGCTTCACAACTTCGTCATTCCTCCTGGCCAGGCAAACGTGAATAGAAATGAATGCAACCGTTTCACAAAAAACGGGGATCACTCACCTTTAGATCTGGTGGTTAACTGACTTTATTACCATCTGATAATTTCAGTAGTATGCACAAAGGCAAAAACCTTCCCAATCATTTTCTTCAAAATCAGTTTTTTTAAATGTTTGGTGAATGGACCCTGCTCTTGGAGCTTACAATTGTCTGTGCTTCTAAAGATTAAAGACCTGACTTTATTTCTTACATCCCTTCTTTGGCAGGAGAGTCAGGCTGTGCCACTGTCCAATATAAACAGTGTGATGTCTGAGGTGAATTCTGGGAAGACGGCGCGTCGTCACCATTTCCAGGATGACTTTCCAGCTGTGACCAATGAGACCACTTCAGAACCAGGTATGACGATCTTACACATGCACACATTTAAAATGAAGCTTTTAATTTTTCATCTTTGATCTATACTTGTACTATTTTCAATTTTAAAAGATAGTGTTAAGGATAGTCCTCTAAGCAGCAACAGGAGGTCGCGATCTGTCTCTGCACCCATTGCACCCACTGATTGTGGAGGTGGGTCACTTTATTATTTTTTTCTGTCCTTCACATTCTTTTTAAGAGGAATTATGATGGTAAAATTTCTTCTTTGGTATGTTGCACAACAGGAAATGACCTTAACATGGCTTGTGAACGAGCTCGTGTCACAATAGAGGAGGCTCCATCCAGTCCTCTCACTCAGAAAGTGAGACTTTTAACTTCTCATTTGTATTTACTGTAATGTTTCTAACAGGAGAAGCTTGGTGTGATATTAACCAGAAAGCTGCTGTACCTCACAACGCTGCAGCTGTTATTGTCTGATTTAAATGACTTTCTTGTGTCTGGCTTTGTAGTCTGCTCTGAAGAAGAATGTGACGATGCAGCAGGCACCGTCTGAAGCGTTGCACTGCACTGACAGCGGAGGGCAGTCTGATGCCGGCAACGTTGGTAAAAGCAGCACTGTCCTCCAGGCTGCTAAGAAAGACTTCCTGGGAGTCATCCAGCTGCAGGTAACTCAATCAATACAAATGCATCTCAATAAATGAAAATCTCATATCATCCTATTCCAAGAAGATGAAAGATTTTTTTTTTATGCTGTTGTAATGAAGGTTTTAATTTAATTTCTTTTTTTGTAGGACCCCAGTTTACTTGATGGCAGAGTGACCCTTCACCATGTTAAGGCTGGTTCAGTTGTAGCTCGTCAAGGAGACCAGGTTAGAGAACACCTTTAAACACAGAGCTTGTTTTTTTATACAGATTTTTATGACTGTTGTCAATAACTTTTCACAATCTGTTAGCTGAGTTGTTTTTTTATTTTCAGTTATACTGTACCTATCACAGGAGGTAATAAAATGTCTAACAATGTTGTTTAGGAGGAGATCCTAAACTTTTGAAAAAATAAATTTTCTCTAAATGATGCTGAATTTGAATTGGAATCCCATTGGATGATTTAATAAATCCAAATCCGTTTAATTTATAAAGCATATTTAAAAAAAAAAAGTATTTTTATTTTAACCAAAGTACTACGCAGCACCAAAACAGGGCAAGCCAAGACGCAAATAAAAACGATAATAAAATAAAAATAAAACACATTATAAAGACAGTATAACAGAAACCACAGTAAACCAACTTGTACTGTGTAAGAAGCCTCTGAAAACAAATGTTTTTATGAGAGATGAGATGTTTGCAATTTGAGCAGCACTGTTGAAGTTTGTGGATTACGCCCATGAAAATCCTCTCTGCTTGTACCAAGTGACTTATTCTGTTTCTGATTCTTATTGGGCATTTTGTGTGATCATACTGGTGACCAGGAAGAGGAGGAAATGTTGGGCTGTTGTTGTTGTGTACGATTATTTGTTGAATTAAAAAAAACGTTCAAATGTTTGTTCGTACCCCAATCATCCAACCTAATAAACGCCACCAAATACAAATTGGTATCAGAAGAAGGTAAAGGTAGAAAGAATTTGGCAGATATTTATTTGTTTATTGGCACAGCCCACATGTTCAACTTTACTGCTCAAACAAAAAAAACTTTTTTTTATCAGAGGTGGTACCATTTAAAGTGAATAAACAAGCTTTCCAACAGCATAAAATTTAGTTCCAAGTAGCACTCTTGCAACAAATAATTGTGCTTTTTTTGCTATCAAATAAACATCCATCATCAAACTCTCAAACTTCTTAACTTTCCCTCAGTTGACTTGTCCCTGTTTGTTTTTTAGGAAGTGAGCATCCAGTTTGTGATCTCCGGCCTCCTCCATGTTTATCAGAGGATGATTGATCGTGAAGAAGAAACTCGTCTGTTTGTGACGCATCCTGGAGAGCTTGTGGGTCAACTCGCTGTGTTGACTGGAGAGCCTCTCATATTTACGGTTCGAGCCCAGCGAGACTGCAGCTTCCTCTCCATTTCCAAAACCCACTTCTACGAGTCAGTCTCGTCCTGTTTATGATAACTCTAACATGTTCTCATTTTGTCTTAAAGCTCGTAATTTAATAGCATGCTTTAATTTCTTCATACCTTTGTTTCTTTAATTCTTTAGGATAATGCGTGTTGAGCCAAAAGTGGTCCTGAATGTTGCTCACACCGTCTCCAGGCGGATGTCGTCTTTTATCAGACAGATAGACTTTGCCCTTGATTGGATGGCTGTGGAGGCTGGCAGGGCTGTTTACAGGTTTTTGTCATCAAATCTTTGTCATTTTTAGAAACAATGTCTGCTTTAATGAATGGATAAAGATGAACGACCCAAAAAAAGAAATTAATTGAGCATATTCAACTAAATAAGATTTATTTGACTAAATTAAAGATATTTTATTTACTTTTTCTAGGCAGGGGGAAAAATCAGACAGCACCTTTATAGTGCTGAGTGGTCGACTCCGCTCTGTGATCAGGAAGGACGACGGCAAGAAGGAGCTGATAGGAGAATATGGCCGTGGTGACCTGATTGGAGTGGTAAGACATGAGGCAGAAAGAATTATTTATTTTTTATTTTTTTTGGGAAAATCAGTTGGAAAAAAAGGAACATTTTTCTTTGTGATATCTATCAATTTTACTTGGAAAAATTGCCAATATGTACAGTGATGAGGAGGAAAGCATGTTTTACTGAGTTTACTGTGAGACAGCTGCAGGAGAGAGTAGCATTTTAGGGTCACCTAATCTCCATAGCAACTATTAGGGGGTCACAAAATGATTCCAAGGGTCACAAATGGCCCTGCGGCCTCACTTTGGACACCCTTGCTCTAGATGTGTTAACACTGATGTTTACTTGCCAATGTGCTAAATAAATGTAGGAAAAAAGCAGTTTAAAACAAGAGTCACCTTTACTTTATTAAATTAATTTAAAAAAATGTAAAAACAGTCAATTAAAAAAACATTGTATTAAAAATGCATCTCAACAATATTTATTTATACCATTTTCATTAATCACTGGGAAAAGCCTTTTCCATTGTAGTAATCAAACCCTTTTTATTTTAGCTGAGCAACTTTTTACATGATTCAAGTTTAGCTTTTTATGGCTAATCTCTGTGTTTATATGCTGTTTATAGTTTTACACCTGGGTTACTTTTCTAAAGCCAAACCTCTTAGTTACCCTCACCTGCCCTCCCACTTGCTGTGGTGACGAGTTTCTGCCACAATGCTTCTAATAATACCTGGGCTGATGGATGCTATGGTTACTGCTACTTGGAGGAGGGAAGCTGTCATTGCAGCTGTGGTGGTAGTGAAAATAAGGATGCGATGGAGATGTCTAGCACTCGAAGACGCATTTAGCCTCACTGTATTGACGTCAGATCTTCTTGATGAAATGAAACAAAAACAACTCATTTACTGCTCCTATTTTTTTGTGATCTTTATTTCACGCTGTGCTATTACAGGACTCATAAATGGTAAATAAGTGTGTAAAGTATAACTGATTAATATCTTCAAGGAGCTGAATAAGGCATTTTCCCCCCTAAGTTAATAATTTCCTGCAGTCTTAATGAAATTTCTGTGGTTTACTTTGGTCGAAATGCTGCAAGGATAAAGTGCCTTGGCACCCCTCTAACTTGTTTAGGTGAGTTATAGACCTTAGCTCAAATAGGCTACCTGCCCACTCCTCTTATATTATAACAGGCTATAAGCTCTGGGCAAACCGAGAGCCTACACTCAAGCACACTAAGGTATTTTACTAGCAGTGACATTTTTTGTGAAGATGGAAGTCTTTGAGGTCATTGTTGTTGCACCAAACAAGTAGTGAAATATGCTGATCACTGCAAGCAGTGCTGGGTTGACCTAAATGGAGAGCTTTTCTCTCCTAATGTGCAAGTAAGGAAGTCTATGATTCACAGTTATGAGTAAAAAGATGCTCAAAAACCCTTCAAGCATTTAGCTTTAATTACATTGCATAATTTCACTCTGAAACATTTGCTGCTCTCAAACAGTGAGTTTTACATTCCTCTCTGCACATGGTGCCAAGGCAAACCTTGTTTCTCAGTTCAAGTTGCTTTTAGATTTTTTTTTAATTCTGTAGAGATCGGTTTTGGAGGGAAACATTTCTTTCAGATGAAGATCAACAGTACTTCACCTAACTTGAATGACAGGTTCTCTGCTGTTTACCACTTTGAAAAGTAGGTTAGAGTAATGTACCTCTATGCTACATCATATTTACACCATTCCAGACACTAATCGCCTTTGAGAAAGATAAGACATAGCATTTTGTGTGGATTTGGTATAAAGCAGCAAATGTCTCTACAGGTGGAGGCCTTGACCCACCAGAACCGAGCCACCACTGTGCATGCGGTTCGAGATTCAGAACTGGCCAAGTTACCAGAGGGGGCGCTCAACTCCATCAAGAGGAGGTTCCCACAGGTGCTCATGATCTAAACTGTACTTCATGTGCAAGTTCTGTGTTTTCCTGATGGTTTTCTTTTATAAACAAAACTGGTTATAAAACATTTTGCTCTCATAGGTCGTCACAAGGTTGATCCATTTGTTGGGTCAGAAGATTCTTCAGCAGGTCAATGTTCCTCTTTCAGGTATGTGCTTGGTTTATAATATTACTTTCTCATGATGTTACAGCTCACCAATGGTGATGCTGAATGTTTAGTTGCTTAGATATTGAGTTTTGTCAATGCTTTTATCTTTTATGTAATTGAGGGACATGTCTGGAATCTAATTATTTGTTCAGCTCGTAGCTTGGCACTCCACACTCCAGGGAGCAAGTGGGATGCAGGGAATCAAGCCTCCAACCTCTCCACTGTGACAGTCCTGCCTGTATCAGAAGAGGTGCCTCTGACCACCTTCACCCTGGAGCTGCAGCATGCCCTCATTGCTATAGGTAAGATAAAGGTCACACTGACATGACAGTTTCGTTTTACTCTTATGTCATTCCATGTAAGTGTCCTTCTGAAATATTTATTAAAATTAAGCTATGTAAACCATTATTTTTACTAGTTGATACATTGAAATTAAATCTAGAAGGGAAAGACACAAAGTGAGTCTTCTTGGAAAGGAAATCCTCCACTTGAAGCAGAAAACGGTTTGTTGTGATAATTGCTGTGGAAATGTTATGTGAAAAGTTGGCACAAAGAAAACAGGTGGCTATTTCTCAAAAGAGATTTCCAGTATACATAACAAAGCCATAGAATTATTGACAATTGACTGTTAATGGCTTTTAACCACTTCTGCTGGCTTGAGCTGCGATTGAGCGTGTCGGTCACAGATTTGTTTTAGTGACTCCATTGCTTTGTATGCGACATGTAGCTAGAAAATCTGCCCTTCTAAAGTTTTCATTTTAATACAATCAGTTTTTAAGTCTTTAAAGAATACACTGTAAATAGGCACACATCTATACAGTTAATCTAAAAATTATGAACTGCTTAACATATTAATTGGGGAAGATACAAAAGAAAAAATAAAGCTGCAATTAACTTGTTACATAAGTGTGAAAATTCTTAAGATAATACTTTAAATAATTCAGATGTTTTAAATTCACCTGATAGATTAGAAGAACCTTTGTAAGATGCATCGTGGCTGAATATTCCCATGATCAGATGTAGCATGCTGATGCTCTTCTTCCAAAGAAATGAAAATGAACAAGGTCATGGAAAAGTTTTAGTTTTAACAGGGGGCTGGAGATTTCTGGATTCTACTGTAGAAGTTGCTTTGAGAAGACATTGACTGTGTAAATGTAATTTGATCTCACGCAGGACCAACTCTTCTGCTGACAAGTGACATTATCAAGCAGAGGCTTGGAGCTGCAGCACTGGATAGGTATGTTAAAGTCAAAATTAACATTTGTTACACCTTAGGCTTTACCAGAACATGCAATAGATATATGGGAAGTATTTCCTTTGTATCGCTGTTGTTCTTTCAATTATGTTTAAACTTGTTTTATTAACGCAAGAGGCAAAAAAAAAAATGGATCTGCTGCATCCTTTAATTATGGACTCTCTTTGTCTTTAGTGTCCATGAGTACCGTCTTTCCAGTTGGCTGGGCCAACAAGAAGACATACATCGCATAGTTCTGTATCAGACCGACTACACATTGACCCCGTGGACTCAGCGGTGCATCCGTCAGGCTGACTGCATCATTATTGTGGGACTTGGGGAGCAAGACCCTGCTGTTGGGGAGGTGAGATGGAAAGACTTGCATGCAAATAAAGAGAAGTTGGAGGTCATACTGATGCATGCAAAAAGGGTTTTAATAGCTGTTTTTTTATCAGTAGCTCCATTATAATATAATGTCTGTTTTGTAATTGTTTTTTCCAACAAGAGAAACTTCATAGTAATTTGTAACTAGAGCGAAATCATTTTATCTACTTTAATAGTTATCCAGTCCCAGCTGAACTTTTCAGAATCAAATACTTAATTATTAAATACTTAATATTTAATACTTAAGTGAAAATTGTCTGATCTGCACTGATGGAGAACATTGTGTTCAAATTTAAGCTAATTTTGTCAACCTGATCTGAACTTCAGAATTATTTCTATCATCTAACTTTGTTTTTGCAAGCAGTGCACCAAAGAATCAAAGATGTTTGAGTGCAAAGGTTGGTTATTCAAAGTCTTTTATTTCTAGAAGTGCTGAGTGCACTTCTTCTAGATTTTTGGTAGCAGCTTGATTCTGCGTTTGTTTTGATTTTTTTATCTGTGAGTGAGAATTTTAAGGTAGTATTAACAAATTTTCTAGAAGTGCGTAGGTCAGTTTCTCCTACTCAGATTTGCTTACTGCACATGGTGCATATATTCTAAATATCAAATTTTCTGCATTTTATATTTAAAAAAATCTGAATATAACAATCACCTCTGCCATCGAGGACTGTCTAATGTAATATGAAGGCCAATTCTGACCATTATTCAGTTGAATCAGTCTGTGGCCTTCTTGTTTAACCATTGTAATGGCTGAAACGGCACAGGGTAACTTGTATTTAACCTTAAAATATGTTTGAGAAATGAGCAAAGATTGGATGGATGCTGTGAAAAAGAGTCCAGGTTTTAAAGTGTATGTAAGGCTGACGAAGGAGAGGTAATCTCCTCTAAAGGGGAGCAGAAAAAGGAATGTGCCCCTGCTTACCAGAAGCAGAAATTGAAAGACGGATCAATATTTATCCAAATTTAGAATGAGTCATATCTCATATCTTTGGCTTGATTTTTATCTGTGAACAAAAAACAAACAACCAAAAAAAAATCACATTCTGATCTTAACACTATCTTCAGCGGGAGCAGAAGGGGGTCATTTGCTATTAATCTGATTGGGCCATTATCTTATTTTCTCTAATCAAAATGTTCATTAAGGAGTTGATTAGATAAAGGGAAAACACTTGGAGGGTAGCATGCTTTTTAAATTTGCAGTGGCATTAAGTGTTACTTAGAAAAGTCAGTCATAATGTGTGGCTTTGGGCTGATATAAGAAACTTCAGTATCTAAGAATTACCCGTTTAGGCAAATCGATCCTATGGCTTCATCCTCTAGTTATGACAATTTACCAGCAGAAATGCTATTTCTGCCTGTTTACGTCTGCTGATAACTTTTCTAAATGTTTTTCACCAAGTGCTCGTCCATCTGTGCTGACATCACACAGAAAAAAGTGTCAAATGTAAAATGTTCTGAAACATCTGTGCTCGGTGGCTCTCTCCCCCCCTCAGCTGGAGCGCATGTTAGAAGGAAGTGCAGTGCGGGCCCAGAAGCAGCTGGTGTTGTTGCACCGAGAAGATGGCCCTCCTCCCCAAGGAACTGTGAACTGGCTGAACATGCGAAGCTGGATCTCCAGGCACCTCCACCTCTCCTGTCCCAGAAGGGTCTTCTCTAAGAGGAGCCTCCCCAAGCTGGTTGGAATATTTCACCTTACCTAGTCCAATTTGGTCCAGCTGCACTTCAGCATTCTCAGTCTGCATTATCGTCGTCATTTATTCACTCATTCTCTTTAACTTTCGTTTCTTTGCTGTTTTTGCAGTTGGAGCTGTACCAGCGTGTGTTTGAGAAGCCTGCAGACCGCCACTCTGACTTCTCCCGTCTGGCTCGTGTTCTCACGGGTAACGCCATCGCTCTTGTCCTCGGAGGGGGAGGGGCCAGGTAAACTAGTTCCTCAGCCAGTGTTTTTACACAAAAACATGGCAGTCAATGTCCTGTTTCATCTTCTCTGTCTCCTAATCAGGGGTTGCTCCCAAGTGGGGATCATGAGAGCGCTGTGCGAGGCCGGCATCCCGGTGGACCTGATCGGTGGGACTTCGATTGGATCGCTGATGGGGGCTTTGTATGCTGAGGACCGCAGCCTGAGCCGCATGAGGATTCGAGCCAGAGAATGGGCAATGGTGAGATCGATCTACATGAGCCATGCTTCATCAGTCACACAATAAAATCTAATGCTGTCACAGTGTTGTCTGGCCTTTAGACAATTTGGACTGTCAGTGTGGAAAGAGGACATACATTTATCTATTTTTCGCAACTTAGTAAAATATTTTTTTTCACTGCTAAACTGCTTGCTACATTTATTGGCGCCCCTGGTAAAGATTTAATCTGAATACATGAAAAAAATCAGTTTAGACTCCCTGCTGGTCCAGTTACTTTTAACTTTTACTCATTTCTTTTTAGATTGATTTACATGAAGAACTTTTGATACATCCGGGGTGCCATGAAACTTTTTTCCATGTCTTTATATTCAAATTGTACTTTTGTTGCCAATAAACATATAGAAGGGATGTATTCAACATCAGCTACATTTGTTCGTTCTCCTGTTTGTGCATTAAATATCGACTCGGTTACCAACATCCTGCTCACTGTTTATAGCATATTACTATTTTTAAACGAGGCAGCTGATGCACAGCAGTCAAGCGATTATTTCAGTGCCTTAAAGAAACATGTGCATATTTAAGCTGTTGGTAGCAGGAGCTTCTTTAACTTATTTTTTGCCAGCACAACATCAAAAACCTCAACCCTTTAAGTGTTTCAGGAACTTTTGTGATTACCAGCTGCCGCAGTAAGATGTTGTTGAAGGCTCTCAGACATTTTAAAATGATCTTTGCTGCAGGTGTTACTAATACTGTCATTACTTAATGAAAATATGTCTTTTACTCTTTTCCCAAAGGAAATGACCTCGACATTTAAGAAGGTTTGGGATTTCACATATCCCATGTCCTCCATGTTTACTGGTGCTGGCTTCAACTCTAGCATCAGTAAAGTGTTTCAAAGCAAACAGATTGAGGTGAGCTAGAAAAAGGAAGTATTTATCTTGTGTTCTTTTATACTGTTCTAATTATTTTATTTTATATTTTTTAAATGCAGGACCTTTGGATACCATATTTTAATATTACTACTGACATTAGTGCTTCAGCCATGAGAGTACACACTGATGGTAAGTATTGAATTTGTGTGTTTGATTCTCTCTCCTTTTCTCTACTCGTTTGTATTAATTTATTTTTTGCTTGGAGATTTACCCCAAATCAAAATTCAGGAAATGTTTCGACATTTAGCAATGCCTGCAAATAAAGGGTGTTTAATCTGTATTTACTTCTAAACATTGTATCAAACCCGAGTTTAATGGCTTTTGCTTTAAATAGTTTGTGGCCAGTACAATTATCAGCATCTCTATAAAAGATATGAACAAAAACCAACAAAATTATTGCTGTGCAATAATCTGTGCACTGTCTAGTTTTATTTTTCATAGTTTTACTTGTTTTTCTAAATATATTTTATTTATTTAATTGTAGATTTGAGGACATGTAGGCAAGTAGTTGCTTAGTTTTAGCTTTTTTTGATTTAAGATCAACTGACATTTATCTGGTTTACTAATTATAATTTCCAAGATGCTCTAATTAAGTGGAGTTATTTGTGTTCTCTTAGTATAGTTTTTTTATTAGATTTGTTTTGTAAGAGTTGTTGCCAATAACTGTGGCTTTAAGAAAAAAAACAAAATCTTGAAATATGCTGTTGCTTGAATAAATTTACTCAAATGCACATTACTTTAGTGAGTACTTAATATTGAGTCTTTTTACACACGTTTACTAGTCAATAAATGCAATGGTCCCTGTATGTAGTTTTTAATAAAATATCCTTTCTGCTGTTTCAGGTTCTCTGTGGCGGTATGTTCGAGCCAGCATGTCTCTCTCAGGATATCTGCCCCCTCTCTGTGACCCCAAAGATGGACACCTGCTGATGGATGGGGGCTACATCAACAACCTGCCTGGTTTGTTAAGCTCGCCCTCTCAGTTATCAACATATTACAGATTTTCTTTTTGTACCTCATTATGTGTTTCTTCTTTTTTTTTTTCTTGGGCTACCTTCGATTTTCCCAGCTGATGTGGCGCGCTCCATGGGGGCCAAGGTGGTGATAGCTATTGACGTGGGCAGCCGGGATGAAACCAACCTCACTAATTACGGCGATTCGCTCTCAGGCTGGTGGGTGCTATGGAAACGCCTGAACCCCCTGGCAGAGAAAGTGAAGGTGATGAATTGATTTAACGAATAAAAATCCAACAAACGGTGGGAGGAGGTTTCCAAGAAATAAACCAAATCTATGAATAACAATGAAGATATTTACGGAGGTGTTTTTTTGTTTGAGCTTTAAGTTGATTTCAACAGGTGTTGAACATGGCAGAGATTCAGACCCGGCTGGCTTACGTATGCTGCGTGAGGCACCTGGAGTCCGTTAAAAGCAGCGACTACTGCGAGTACATCAGACCGCCAATTGACAGATATCGGACTCTGGAGTTTGGCAAGTTTGATGAGATAGCTGTAAGTTTGAGACACACTTGGCTTTTTGTTCAATCTAATGGTTATGAATTGTAAAATCTGGTTTCTTTTCAATCCTAAGATTGCCTGGTGGGTTTCTATGATATATTCTTTCAGATCAGTGAATATTTGTGTGTTGTAGGAAGTGGGCTACCAGCATGGCAAGACCGTGTTTGATGTGTGGAGGCGGAGTGGTGTCGTGGAGAAGATGATGAAAGACAGGCACCAAGAGGAGACCCGTAACACCCAAAGCAAAAGCAATGTAAGCATGGGGAAGTGATGCCTCTAGGGAACACACTAAGTGTGTGATAAACTAGTTCTTATTTTGAACAGTGGAGGTTAAATTTCTATAACATTTCTGCAGCAAAATGAACATTCTATAATTATATTAATTTTGCACAAGTAAGAAAACATTCTCCTTGCTGACAATTTATTAACGAATGTTTATTGAAACATGAAACAATATTCCCACAATGAATCATGGCAGTGTCTGCATGGTCCTCCTGATATTTCTTTGTTTCATAACAATTAAACAAATGACGTGAAATTAGTTAGATTCAGATAAAAATCATTAATGAAACCAATTTATGTCTTGTTGATAAATAATATTGGGATATCCATTTGCCTATCTGCATTATACTGGTTTGCTTGTCACAATAAAGAAGCTTTGATGGGATGAAAAGAGATTGTCCGACAGTGAACCTAGACTTGATTGAATGAGACCATGAAGCTTCAAGTTTTTAGTTTAAATGTAAAAAAAAAATCCTCTCTGGGTCTGACTTCTATCAATATTTAGAAAAGCCTACATACTTACAAAACAAAATAAGACGGTGACAAATTAACATCAAAGTGCCTCAGTAACGTGTGCAATAAAATGAGAGCACAATTGACATGTAAAATACTCATCAGTAACAAAACAGCAGAAAACTTATGTACCTTATTTAGAAATGGAGGCAAGAATGGAGCTATTGTTTGGGGTTTCAGATTTGAACAGTGATGCTGTCTTTTGACCAACTCCCATTTTTATTCTTTAAAACAACAGCCTTCCCACACAGACATTTAATGATGTGTTGCTATTTTCAGATCGTCTTGTAGGATGTAACTCGAGAGAAATAATGCATGTCTTGTCCTTTAAAAATCACGTTGCTTAAAAAAAATTCAAGAAAAATAAAAATACTTTGCTATAGAAACAAAACATGAGAATTTGATTTAAAAAAACTGAGTTTGTGAAATCCTGTTTTAAAGGTTAAATGTTTACCAGTAGTGCAACTTTTAGTTCTGTCTTTTATGCAACTTTTAAGTTGCATATATGGGTTATGCTTTTAAGAAAATTTTCACCACATTGTTGTTGCCACCAAGAATTTGGTGGCAACAACCAAATAGTTGTGCAAAATAGTTTAACTATTTTGCACATTTATGTCTTTTTCACAGCTTTTGGGTATTTCAGCACATACAATAAACTTCTGGTATGTAATCTTACCAGAAGATATATTCACATGAAAATAGACATGCTTTTTTTGCACCCTAGTGTCTGAAATTAAATCAGACCAAACCTCTCTTGTTTTAAGTTAGTTAGAATTGGCTAAATTCTAACTTATTTATTTATTAATGTTTTCAAAATGAGATGTTTACATACAGAATGGTGACTGTCTCTTAAAAAAAATGAGGGTAAGCCCAAATCTATCAAAAATATTCAAACTATTTTTCTCTCTCTTCACCGTGACATGATTGCAAGAGGTTTTTGCAGACTCCATTGGATTTATGTACCACTTTCATGCTCCACAGACAGATGGAGCCTGCAGATGGAGTACAAAGATGAGGGATTACAGTTCTTGTTAACAACAGATGCAGTGATCCATGCATGTTATCTTAAATGAGCATCTCTGTTCCTCAGTCACTAAAGTCATAGCTGAGAGTTTCTGTTCATTTTATCTATGGGGAGCTGACTTGTTTTATCTTCCAGTCCTGATGCATACTTCTGTTCTTTCCAGCATATACATTTGTATCCTTTAGGTATTTCCTACTTGAACTCCTTTGGATTGAGCTATTACTTAAAGTTGTGCATTATTTTAGTCAGGAAAGCTTTGAGTGACAAGTGAGGGCTCCGAGCGCAAAACAAAACGGACATGGGTTGTCATCAGGTTGTCGGTCAAATTTATCCCATGCATGTCACATTAGACTGCCAAAAAATGGCTGAAGGCTAGATGAGAGTTTGAGACTTAAAATGTCTGGCCCAAAAAAACCCCCACGCAATTTCTGCTATTTATGAGTTGAATTTGTGTGTCTTTCAGGTGGTGACATGTCCCAATGCTTCCTTCACTGACCTTGCAGAAATCGTGTCTCGCATCGAGCCTGTCAAGCCTGCGGTGGTGGATGGTAAAACTCCTGACACATAATTCAGCACTGCCACTTTCAGCAACACATCATGATTCTTCTAAACATGTGTTGACATTCTGTCTGGTAGATGGATCTTTCACTACACTTCTTCTGTTTTTTTGGTGTTGTTTTTTAATCCATCAGATGACATGTTTTACTGAAAAGATCAAATTAACAGTTGTGTCCATTAGAACTGGGTGTGCACAGAGAAAGGATATTCTGTTATTACATCTTAATGAGGAAGTAGACACACAGATAAAAAGAAAAATGTGTTTTAATTCTTTAAATCAGACATTTCTATAATAAAATACAGAAGAATTATTTACAGGAGCTGGTAAATTCTTCTCTTAATCTTCATTCCGTCTTTGAATTCACATGGTTTTAAACATTTGAAATCAGTTGCATGTATCTTGTCCTCAGTTCACATAATCTTTTCTTTTTCACTCACAATCTGCTTCCTTTCACTCTGTCCTCCACTGTTTCCCCTCCTCAGAAGAGTCAGACTATCAGACTGACTATGAAGAGGAAGCACTGGAGAGTGCCCTTTCTGATATTGAGATGTATGGTCACTGCGGGGAGCACACTGAAGGGGAGGAGACTGCTGACACGGTGTGAACTTTTACTATTAACTCTGGAGCGTCCCGTTCTTTGATCACAGCACTTTTGAAAAAAGTTTCTCCTTTTAAGCAGTTTTCTTTAGCACTATAATATCACTTTGTGTTACCCCGTGTACTCATTGTTTCTACTGAAGACAGCCTTTTTTTTAATCATGTTTGTGCAACATAAATAAATTATTTTTTACATTCTCGCAACATGTAATAAGACATTATGGATACTCCTGTTCTGACCACCAGAAAACCTTACATTAAGAAGCAGTGCAATTTATCAATAGTGAATGGAAGCAGCTAAAAGTTCCACTCTCCTCTGATTAATTGCTAATTAAAGTTTAACTATTAAAATAATTTGCAAAGCCTTTTAGTCCACATAAAGATGAAGAAAATGGCTTATTGAAATGAACAGCACAGGTGGAGATTTTCACAAGGCTATTTAGTCTTTTTTTTTTTTTCTGGCCCATTTTTAACTCTACTTTTTATTTCATCTCTGACTTTCAGGATGAGGAACAGGAGGAGAGAGGATTCCCCAGCGGGGAGCCTCTAAACGTCTCCTTCAGTCCACAAGAGCAGCTGAAAACGCCTACAAATCCATTTCAAACAAGCCATTAAGAAAACAACCATCTGAGCAATACCCAAACAGGTCATCACAATGAATCCTCTTTCTTTGACTGATCTCTCATATTGAGATATAGTTGATGTGAACTTCTTTAAGCTTTATGTGAATCACAGCTGTTCAGTGGAAGATGAAAGGACAAGTGAAGAAACTCGTATTTCTGTGAAATACTCATCACTGAGGCAATGCTAAGAAAAAAGGTTGATTCTGTCATGATTGGCTTAGATTTAGCTTTTAGGTTTAAAGTAGTCAGGAAATCCCCGTCATGTTGTTTTTTTTCTGTGCATTTCTGCTGTTTACAATGATTTCTTAAAGAAAGTGCCCCTTTTCATGGTCATACATAGAAATATGAACCTCAAACACATTTTAAATCCAGAAGAACTGAGGCATGAAGGAAACATTGTAAGGAAGATAATTTTTGCCTAATTCACCTGAAAATATTTGGATTTCTAGGCCAGTAAAAGACTCAAAACATTCAACCCTTCCAGGCAATGAAGGGGCAGCGGTTTTATCTTTGTTTGGTTTTTTTAAGGAGTCTAAAACATAAAAAAAAAAAAACAGTACTTAATGGAACCAAATCTATGGAGCTCTACAAGGTTTTAGTTTAGGTATTTTCATTCAATTGTAGTTTGATAGGTACAAGTTGTGATATATAATTTCAAACATGAACCAAATTACATCAAGCTATTTGACTGGTCGATATAATTTGAGTTGACCAAGTAATGTTATATGTGTTTAGATTATAAAACTCAGAAGTTCATGTTACTTTAAAGGTCAGTTATTTATATTTATATTATTTCACTGTTCAAGTTATCTGTAATGATCTTTCCTAGTTTCAGTTTTTACACTGAAACTTGTAATAAAGATAAAATAGTTTCTTCTTGAGGCAGAGTTGCTGTTGTTCGAGAGAAGAAAATAACCACTGCTTAAAATGATAAGTTGTTGCTTTATTTCTTTATTTCTTTCATCATGCAAGAAAAAGTGCAAAAATATAGATAAAGCAGAGCAGAAACGTTTCATCTAGAATTTACCAGAGTTAGTATAGATAACGATTTATACGTGGAGGCATTGATTGGGCCACCTTCAAAAGTCAGAGCACAAACTGTTCAGGAATTTTGTTTTGCCTAAACTGATGCATTTACACTGATATATGCTAACTTCAGCACCTGACCAAACATTTAAATCAGAAAAGCTGTTTATCCTGTAAATAAAAAAAGTTTTGAAAATCGTTGCCAACATGCTCTCCAGATGTAAGAATACAGGCTGGTTTTGCAAAATGTTATTATAGCAATAAAATGCACAGAAACCTCTGCCTTAACATAATGTACATGTATTTCTTTCCTGATGTATTTATAACAAAGGGGACACAAATTGCTTGGCAAGTAGCACTAATTTAGGGATGCAGCACAAAACAAGCAGCAGACTGTCCAGTGACGGCTATCGGCACAGTTTTGTTATTCCCGACATGCAGGTGGAATTAATGATGGCGGTCCACTTCAAAGCATGAGTTTCCCTGTTGGCTGCTCAGACAGCCTCCCCCTGTTTGTGTTCTGGCTTGAATCTATCAGACACAGACTTAGCAGCAGACAATGTGACTTTGAAGCTCATCTTGTCTGCAGACAGACTATTATCGGTCTTTACCCAAATTACTTATCTTGACATATTTGTTAGGCACCTTCCTTACAATATATTTAAATACTTGTATAAATACAAAGCTCTTGTATGAACCATAACTACAATATTCCAACACTAAGGTAATGTCAAACTCAAAAGCATGTTCATTCCAAGTGTCATGATTTATTTCATGCCCTGATACTGTACACCACCCAGAAACACTGTTTATAGGTGTGATACTTACTACTGGTGCTACAAGTGCCTGCAGCCTTATGTGTGTGGACAGTGGGAGAAAACCTGTTATAAACACTATGGATGTTTTGTGAATATGTGAACACTGGAAAGAAAAAATGTTGTTGCTGTTTACCAATAAGATGATGATGAGGTTTGCACTTTTTTTGTTTTCCTTTTTCCTTTGAAGCCTTGCACAATGACTTGTTGTTTGGCAGGAGGATCGATGTTTCACTTCTTTATTAAATGGGTCAATGTAATGAATCAGCTGCTGAAGTAATGTATGGAGCCCTGCCATGAAGTTAATATGAAAAGCCTTAGATGACCTATATGAGGAACATTATTTATCGTGCACTTGTTTTAAGCTCATGTTGATAATAATATTGTATGAGAATGTTTACTAACGAGCCTACACCATATTGTCTATATATTTGTTTTGTTTGATCAGATGTTACTAATAAACCTTTTTCTCTTTTGACCCTTTTTTTCCCCTTTTTAAAGTTTAATAGGGTAGAATTGTGCCTAAGCAGTTTAATTTTGTGCTGGCTTTGGAAAAAAAAAAGGCTTTGGTGGATGTCTGCAATGATGAATATCTAATGGAGTCTAGTTCTTAGTTTAATTTTATACTTTAAGTCCAAAAGTTCTCTTTAGATAAATTAATGTATCTACAGTGATTAGGCTTTACATATGAAACATTATGGACTGAAATGTTATCCCAAGGATCTGATTGAAGGATATACAGTAGGAAGTTTTACACAATGGGATAGTAAAATTAATATATAAATCCATACATTTTTTTCTAATAATTTCTTCTCCCAAATCTGGAAACACTTGCATTCTTTCATTTTGTCCCCTGATCAAGCCTGAAGGTTTGGCACATTTTTGTGTAATTATTATAATAAGCAACTAAGTATTTATTATTATTTATTTGAATACTTATTCTTAATTGTCATAATATATTATTTTAGTATTTATTTAATTGTTATAAACTATTATAATGTATTGAGTTCTGCTCCAGGATAGAGGATTTTACAGACACCATCCACCTACTACAAAATCTAATATAAAAAATATTCAGCAATCACCAGGAAAACATACATTGTTGTCCTGACATAGCCCAGGTTAGTTTAGTCAGTTATTTGAAACAAATACATTTTGTTCAAATTTTGTGCTTTATCCATAGGACCTGTTTTGTCCCTTTTCTCAAGAATCAACGGCCTACATTTGATTAATCCCCCCTTAGTGATGGTCCTTTAACAAACTCTTTCATACTCCTACTTTCCCTCGGGAAGGCAGAATTGCAGCAGCTAATTAATGACTGTAAGGGGAGGAATTTAGGTCACAATGGGGCCTGGAAGAGGAGAGCGGAGTAAGTGGCACTCGTCTGGATCAATACATCACTGGGAAGGAAAGTGGAGGGCAGAAAACAGGGTGGAAGAGATCAGGCTTCTTAGAAATTAGAGTCCTGACAGAAAAGTCAAGGTTGACAGTGAACAAGTGGAGCCACAGAGCTGGCAGACAATGACCCCCATCGGGACTAAATAGCTGTGACGAGCTACAAGATATTAGGAGAAGCATTTATGGAAAAAGCAAAAAGTTTCTGACCTTCAGCAGAATCACACTTTTATTTATAGTTGGCCAGAGGTCCATGTACAATACATTATATCATGCATAGTGCTCTTTCTTCTCACCTCCTCCCTTTGGCTTCTCTTCATTCCTCCTTCTCTGTCTGTTTATTGGGAAAATGGGGACAAAAAGGAATTTAACGGGTAAGTGGGTCACAGTTTGTTACTGTGATAAAAGTGTCTGTGATGTACAAAAAGGGTGTCCTTCCATGATTTATGTCCATGATTACATAAATCATTTGAAGAGCTTCAGTACAGTCTAAATTAAATTAGTGATTTTACATAAAACATGAAAGTCTTATGACCAGCTGGAGATGGACACCAACATCCCTCATGACCTCACTGGGGATAAGTGTGTGAGATAATGGATGGATGGATGGATGAAAATCTTATAATGAGGGACAGAACCAAACTCTCAACCAACCAACTCAAATAAATCTCTATTGTATAATCAGCAGAGTTGCTTCTAAAACCTTGTATTTAATTCGTCAGAAAGTCTTTTTATAGCATTTTTGAGTCATGGCCTACATTTATAATAAATGTATTAAAACAAAACATCCACACGCACTTCTCAAAAGTGTCCTTCACACTCATTGACACTCCTAGATAGTATGCCTAGAAAAACAGAAAAATAAATGTGTTATTTCATAAAAATTAAGAAAATGTCATTTGATTTTTTTATTCAGTTCTACCACAATTTGTATTTGTATGGCCTAAATAGTGCTGCTGTATGGTCTCTTCTAAACCCCAGCACAGCACCAAAAAGTGCTTTGCATTTCGTTAATAAGGTTCCCTGTATAAACTACGTCTGAACTACAATGTGATACAGTAGTAAAATACAAATAAGCCAACTGGTATACTGAAATGTTTCCAAAATGACAGGAAACAGTCCAAAAGCTTTTGAGAATGCTCAATTAATTAAACAAATATATACTAAATCTACATAAAAGAGACCAGAAGTCTGGAAAAGGCTAAATTGTTAGAGCAATTTTCAAAACAATGCTACTTTTACTTGGTAGTTAAGTTTCTGAACTTACTATCATAAAAAGTAAGGATGATAAGGGAGGTGAAAATATCTCCAAAGCTCATTCACAGTTAGAGCTGCTAAGTGCAGCATGTTGGGCTTCCCATATCTCCATTACAATGATGCTAACATGCTAACTTGCCACACTAATGAAAAAAGAAGCTGAGTCTGCTGTTAAACAAAAGATACATGTTTGGAAAATCATCTCCACTGTAAAGTATGGTAAAGAATGTGTGATGCTTTAGGCTTATTTTCCTTTCAAATATAATTTTCGAAAGACTTTAGCCAATTATTGTTGATGTTGTAAGCTCAACTTTGCCACAAAGTCTTTAGCACTGAAAGAATGGATTTACAAATACAAGACCCATATATTTGATAAAATGCTAGTATTCACATCCTATAAAATTGAGGGGACACAAGACCCAGAAGTCACCTTTACAAAACTATTACTTGCCTGAAACAATAGAGGAAACTTAAGATTCCTGCTCCTTGTCTCATTAAATAAATCTAGTATTTTAAACACTTTGTCTTCTATGCTGCAGCTGTGCCTGCATATTTAAATAAGGGGGAATAAATAATCCCCTATACTGTACCCAGCAATGTACCCAGCAGGAAAAACAATAACAATACATCTTGGTGGAAACCTCAATTACAATAATGGACTAAGATCTGGCGGCATCTATAACAAACCCCTGTGCCAAATCTCATCATCAGTCATGAAACAACATGGAGACAGATTCTGGGTGGATATTTTGAAGCTGTGATCAAGAACCATGCATTCGTTTTACATTGTTTGTGGACTGGTGATGAATATGGGAGTGAGTGGAAGGGTGCAATCAGTGAGCATTGATTATACCCCAACCTCTCACAAATGAAGAGAATCAAAAGTTGGATTTGTGCCATGTAATATGCTGCATGTTGATCACTGTGCAGGTGAGTCTGTTCAACATCAGTGAGATAAACGGACAGCTGAGGTGTTTTTCCAGCAGGAGTCTTCAGCCTTGATGTTTTGATCAAAGACAGACAATCCAGAGATCAGGAATTGAATTGCTGAAGCACAAAGTTAAATAAATAAAAAGCGATGCTAAAGCTAACTAAAATTGACAATTCTTTGTACAACCTCCTGTGAGGTGAAAACAGCAAGACAAAAGATTTCTCATAGAGCCGAGAGTTTCTTTTAATGCTTCCTGTAAGGTTTGGCTGAACTGAAATGTTTTTGTTTATGGAATGTTTGTTGCAAGCTCTGCTCCATCCGAAGCGTGTTGCCACGTTCCCAGATCCAGCAATTAACACTTGGGCCAGACTTCAGGACATCTGGCTGCGACTTTCTGAGGAAAAGAAAGTCTTTGACACATGTCCTACTGATAAAGTTTTCCACTGGAACATAAGTGCAAAAATGTAATTCTGCAAATATAATTGCTTTACATGTTGAATTTTGGAGATTATACTCCTATTCATTTTGTTAGCCTTATTGTCTCACAGTAGATTTCCAGTGCACACTTCTGGAACAAAAATGTGAAAATGTACTAAGTCTCCAGTTTTAATTGAAACGATTGTCCCTTCTGCAGACAATTAAAAAGCATTATACAACAAACAAAGTGAGACAGTCATTTTCAATAAAAACTCTGTGCTGCTGTTGCTTTGGCGATCCATTTTCTGACATCTAGCTTAAAAAAAATCTAAACTATAAGCAGCCACAAAAATATCTGGAACATTTGATCTCAAACTTCCTTTTCTCTAAACACCTGCAGTCTCACAGATTTTTTCTTTAGCTGCCATTCAAATGGTCTTCGGAAAGTGTAAAAATGCCATGCACTATAATATTTCAACATCATTCTCAAAGTTTAAGTGTTTTTTTTGTCACTAGTTTGTGCTTAAAGCAGGAAATCTAATTCTGATGTTTCCCTCATTAATAAATGTACTTCTTATACCACTCAGCTTGAAGGTGCAAAGTTTTGGACTTCGTTCTTCAACTTGGTCAACTTGGTCTGACAACACACTAATGTTAAAACCACTTCACTGTTGACAGTGAAGTGCTAGATTTCCAACATTACCCATTTCATAGTGTCTTAGTGGTTCCTTTTGTCAGGAAAGGCATTCCTGAACATAATGGGGCATTCTCAAACACACATTCTAAACTGATAGGGCTTTCTAACATGTAGGTTTTGAAATTACATTCAGGCATGTCCTTGCTAGGAATCTAACAAATTTAAAATAAATTTTACCAATACTGCTAAGCAAAGTGGTCAGCTATCGACGTCAAGACCTCACTGAAGGCTACACAATCTGTGTTTTTCTGCAGCTTGCAAACGGGACATTTATCCAGGTAATTGTGGGACATTATATACCATTACATACCATTATATACACATGAAGATTTGTTTGAGAACAATCAAACTTTTCCTGCAAAGGCCTGTCTTCAAAAACTATTGAAGTTGTTAATTAGATCATCAGTGCTCATAGAACAGTTCAAATGCATTGCTAAAGAGCTAAATTAGCAAGGAAAGCAATTAAAGGGCAGCACAATGCGAGTGTCTAAATGGAACTGTACATAGTATTTAACACTCAAACATTAAAGGTTCAAAATAAAATAAGTTTTAGCTTTTTTTCAATTTTACATTTTGATAAAATGCAAGACAGCAGGAATGAAGTGCTGGTGTTTATAAAAAACAAAATATATGTCTTCTAGTTAGATTTATGTGGGCTGGAGCGATGCTGAGTTTGTAAAACTCAGTAAGGCTTGGATAGCTGCAGATTAGCGTGTGGGAGGCCCTCTCCATGTCCTGGTGTGGACTATGTGATACTTTAACAGGTCTGCAGAATCAGAGGTAAGCATGAAAACAAAGATGGAGCCACAGCTGCTGCCTGCTCCAACATACGGTCTGTGCTGATCTACTGTTTCGCTCAGCTCTGCGCGAGGCTCATAATAACATCACGGCAAAACTGCTGATCTGAAGCACGAGGTGAGAACACCTTAGTGTCCAAGCACGTCACAGAGGTTCACAGCTTCTAACAGGAGGATATCTTTACCAAGATAGAAACATGCTTAATTTGAATTATCTCAGCACAAAAAAAAGTACTCCCACGTTCTTGCTTTAGCTCAGAGAAATGACGTAAATCATGTCTTTTTTTTTTTACACCAGGCATCACTTTAGGTAAAGAAAAGCTCTAAAATAGACATGATGACTAGTGCTGTTGCTCACAGGGCAGAGGAACTCCTGCAGAGGCTTTGAGGCATGCTATTTGAACTCTTGGAAAACTTGGATTTGTGTCTAACAGCTTTAAAATAATGCATCTAAATAATTTCCCCCTCGATTCAAAAACAAAACAAAAAACAAATTAGACTCTGTTGGAACAAATAAGATCCCAAGACATTTAGTCTGCTGAGTCTACGCAGCCTGATGTGTCCTTGTGTGTTGAGCAGACAGAAGCTTTTATAATCACCACTTACTAATCAACACCCATAGGATAACTTGAGGGATATACAAACAATCATTTGAGGTAAGTGTGCAGACTCCAGTTAGGACCCAGAACCTAAGAAGGATTTAATTTAATCCTCTTTGTGTTTGAGAATGTTCTCAACTGATTGAAATTTTGTACATTTCATGAAAAGAGTTGATGGCCTTCCCTAAAAATCCAAAAGAAAGATGATTTAATCCTTTATTAGCTTCTGAATGAAACTCTAGATTATTAAATGATGGGAGATTACTCTGTTCCATAGTTATAGACAAGAGTCCAAAAGTATTTCAAAGCAGTACTTTGTTTTATTTGTTCCTTTTTAATTAATATACATTGGTTTAAGTTAATGGTCATTTTTTAAAAAATGAAGTCAGCAGTTTAAGCTGTCTCTGGAAATCAAAACTATTATTAAATTACATTTGTTGGAAAAGAATGCAGGTCCTCTGTCATCCAGAAGGCGGCAGTAATCATGTGCTGCATCTTATCCTAAAATGAAGAAGAGTAAAAACTTTAGCCTGCTAGAACTTTTCAGCCTTCTGTACGGAAGAGGATTAAGGCCACCGAAAAAAAAAAGAATTCTGAATTCTGACTTTAAAGTCAGAATCATTCTGAGATTAAAGTCAGAATTCTTTTTTTTTTCGGTGGCCTTAATCCTCTTCCATACATTTGTCATTTTGTCTTTTGCAGCATTTGACTTGATCGTGGAAATGTATATTTTCTTGGTCATATTTCTAAACTGAAAGATAATATCTAGTGAACACACTCAAATTAAAGTTGCTAATAGTTTATGTGACCTGTACATATGCCAGGTAATGTGTATACAGTGCTTTGAAGATGTCTTTGCTCCCTTAGATATTAATTCTTCTTTGCTTAAACTTGAAAGTTTTGATAATTAAATTGTTTTTAATATCAGACAAATATAAGCTGATTAAATGTAAAAAGAGTATTTCAATATTATCTTACCACCCCACACATTTCTCATAACTGACTAATTTAATCCCACCTGCATTTCTCACCTAATTAAGAGGTGAAATGGGAAAAAAAGAATGGTTATTATTCTGAACGAAGCTGTCAAAATTATTTAGCAAAAATTCAATGATTTTTTTTTCCCTCTCAAACTTTTATCTTTGTGAAATGAAAGACACTGAGTCCTCTTTGTGTTGAACAGGGATTGTTCGATTATGGGTGGACTTGATGTACGTGGGACGTCTGTGGAGCACAGAGCTCATAATGCAGTCTGTCCAGCAGCTCTTGAAGTCCCAAAGGTCACTGAGGCCCCAACCCACACAAGAGCTGTGGAAAACACACTCAGATGGTTCAAACAACCTTTCTCACATGTAAAAGGAAAAACTGAGAACTGATGCAGCCGCTTGGTCACATAATGTTACATAAAGCGAATTGTGCTTCTGCTAATTCAGACTCACCTTCCTGAGCTCAAAATGTATAATTTGAGCTCAGGAAAATGTGAAGAGTACAATCAATTTGTCTTACAAGAGGCAAGCTCTGATGTTTAAAAAAATTATAGATTCTCTCCTCCTTGTTAAATATATTTAAAATAAAGTGTTGCTATGGAGTCAATGTAGGTAATAATATTTTTGCAGACTCTTCCTAATTTGTAAAAATCAACACCATTACAGTTTTCCTGAACTGACTGCTATCAGGTCTTTCCCATTTTGATGAATAGCTAAGAAATCAGGGAAACAAAAAGCCATAGATTATTAATAAAAAGCTCTTGGAAAGTGAATCAATTTAAGAATAAAACATCCATCCATTTTCCTACACCCTTGTCCCTAACTGGGGTTGGGAGGGTTGCTGGTGCCTATCTCCAGCTATCGTTTCGGGCGAGAGGCAGGGTACACCCTGGAGAGGTCGCCAGTCTGTCGTAGGGCAAGAATAAAACATAAGTTGAAAATTATATATGTTTTTGTTTTATTAGAAGTGACAGAGACCTCTATTTATGGTACTTATTTTGATGCAAACTAATATTTCTTAAAATTGTTAATTTTCCTTCCATTTTAAATAAAGGTATCCAATTTATCTGAGTTTGTTGGTGTAAGATTATGCAACAGCAATAAAAGACACATTTCTTTGCTTTGCTTCATACCGGCAGCACTGTATCTGATAGGAGAAAAAAAGCTGCTGCACAGGACAAACAGATGCTGTCCAGCAGTTAGGCTTCATCATGTAGCTCCCTGTGCCAAAATTGTCCTCTTTACAAAGGACACATGGCTTCTAATGGCTCTGACTCCCACAAACAGAGTTTACACAGTAAGGAACAATGTGAAGATGAGCATGAGAAGTAAAGCTGAAGCTGACGCCTGGACATGTCACAAAATTTTAACTTTACAACTACAATGCTTTAAAAGCCTTTGCATCTCTCCCTTAAACACGCTATAAGCTAAAGGGCACATTTGTCTGGGTAAACGGAGACAAGTGAGCCTCAATAATTCATCATTCAGCCTCTGGGAGGACAACCAACCCTGCCTGCGGCTTCTCATTCAGATGCATTTTAATACCCCTGCTGCCAAGCTTTATCCATTCTGGGAGAAGCTTAAATGACACCAGTGAGCTCCAATGCAACCACTCAACCCAAACTCTCCTCTGGTGAAGCTGCAGCAGGGCAGTAAATTAGAAAGACTGAAATATTAGCACCGCTTGTTGGTCTCATCCAAGTCATGAAACTCCTGTTGCACAGTGACAGAAAAATAATAAAAAATCACACAAACAACCTCAGCTGAGTCCTTTTGATTTGGAGGAGCTTCTGCTCAACTCAAGCATCGGATGATGGGAGTCCTGACTACCTGCAACCTGTAGGTTATGGCTAGAGATTCCTCCCATGTCTGCTGAAGGTCATGGCTTGAAGGAACAGAAAAAAGAGATAGAGAACTTACTGTGGCGATCACTTTGATATTATTCAAACAGTATTCATCAGGTATTTAATTTGATCTTGTCTGCAGCAACTGAAGACTCTGTGTCATTTGTGCATGTCGTTTTATTCGTTTACTCTTATATTGACAACATAGTAAAGCTGTTCATTGGGTTTTGGATGGTTTCCCAGATTTTATGATGCAAATGAACAGATTTATACCAGTTTGGCTCATAAATTCCTGCTCCTTTCAGAAGTTTCTTTGATAAGCTAATGAACTTGTAACCAAAGGAAGCAGCTTGTCAGCTCAGAAAAGGATTGTTAGGTTGTCTGAACCTAACAAGTCTTAGAACACATGTAGCAGCAGAACTGCTTAGTAGCAAAGCATATTAAACCTAAAGTGCACTAAATTTTGCAGTCCATTCAGCTAAAGCTGTTTTTTTATTATCTTGCATTCAGCTTCTTGTTCACCTAAACCAATGTTAAATATTTTGAGGTAATATTGACGTATCTGCTATATTAGAATTAATCCTAAAAAGAGAAAACCATTACAAAACTTTGCACCCATTGAGTGCACTACTGTTCATAGACAATTAACATTCACCTCTCCTCTCATGACAGCATATAAAGACTGTATTTTTTTCAATCAGGTTAAAATGTACTCTGCAACAGAGGGCTGTGATCACTTTGTTTCTCTGTACATGGAAACCTGCAGTGCCACAGACGCTACACCCTCCTGTGCTTTTTCCATTCCACATTTTATCCCCCTTTTATCTCCGTTTGCTCTCATCTCTTTGATGCCTTCAAACCTCCTCCTTCCATCAGTTCTCCCTCTTTCCTCCTGGAGACTCTTAAAGAGTCAGGCCACTGTTTCTCAGCCAACCGGAGAGCACCGTCAGCTATTAGACAAAGTAGTGGAAATATGTCATCGGGGAAACGATCTTTAAAACTGATGCGGAAAGACGAGAAGGTTGGGGAAGAGGAGAAATGGGGGAGTGATGAAGGTGAACCAAGGTGGGGATAGACATGATGGTCACGTACGGAGAAGGCTTTTCCACTTCACATTTACACACACACATAAACTGTGGCTGAATCGTAAGAGCCGACACAAATACCATTAGTCTCAGTGGTGATTCTGGAGCAGTAATGAGATTGGAGGACTGTCCCCTTAGCTCACCCTTTACAACACCATAAATCCACCTGTTTACACGATAGAGGGCATGCTGACATGTCAACTCATCTCTTGCTATGTCTGCTAAAGAGTGACTCACTTCTCCTTGTTATTGTTTTAGCCACAGTACTTCATGACAACATGCAAGAGAATTACATTTCGGCAGATGTTTTTATCTAAATGTTAGAAGACCTTTTAATCTTTTTGTGAGCCATTTTATATTTTGCAAGTGTTTGCCAATAAATAACCAATGCAAGATGTAGTTTATTTGCAAGGTGTAGTTTATTTGTCGTTCATATTATATTTGCAGCAAATTAACATCTTTGAATGATCAAAAAAATTGTGAAATGCTAACCTTCATTCTGAGCACATTTAGTTTTGTTATTAATAAATAAACAAACAAAGACATAGACTCCTTCTTTTTATGTAATTTAGATCAGGGATCTGAGGTGACTATGAAGGAAGATTAAATCTGTGTCAATCTGGCTTTATGTTTTGAAATGTTATCCTTACAAAAGACTTACTAATGTTCCACTTCCAATTTTCTAACAGAAACCATCACTATTATGTCACCCAGTTAATTTTTTTTTAGACTCCTCAAAAATGATGAACAGGACAGGGTTCCATGGGTCTTTTTTCACCTTTATTTTGTTTTTTAATCTCATTTGATCAAAGCCCAAAGCTCCAGTTTCTTAATAGAATAAACAGCAATAATGTAATATTTAGTTAAATCTAATCAGGAAATGTAATAAATGTAGCAAAGGAAAAAAGAAAAAGTGTTAGAAACATAAGATCATTCATAATTAAAAAGACAAACACTATCTACCAAACAAAATGATATTATTGATGCTATTCCTTTTTAATCAGAAGTGTTTGCTTCCAGCAAAGTGTCCCCTCTGTTTAGTTTAGTCTACTTCCTGTTTGATATTAGGTTGGCTTTGTTGTGATTCACAACCAGCCCTTGCAAACTGCTGGGAGAATTTCCTGGAATGTAATTTAAACCAGTGGGGAGTGCTGATAGAAGCGGAGATTATTTTTGCAAATAAATGTCTAAAGCATTTGATTGCTTAATTCTTACTATCTGTAAGCAGTGGGAACTTGATTAGAGATGCTGAATCCTTCACAAACAGTGGGTGCAAATCCTGAAACAGCAAAAAACATCTAAGAGACATTTATATCTGTTTGAAAAATCCTGTTTATTTATTGGAAAATAGTTCCCTGTTGATCTAAAGTGAGCACAGTGACTCACACATAGTTCACTCAATTGGGGAATTTGGTACAGTTTGAGTGTTAAATGCATGTCTTGCCAGTGAGTGCTGCACAGAGGGATGTGACTGTTTGACCTTAAAGCTGGAAGAGCTTGTCTCCAGCTCTTCTCTGCACTGCCGTCAAAAACGAGAGCCAGCTTTTGTTCAGGGGCGAGCGGATGACAGAGCTGACAGTAATAGTTGGCTTTGTAGAGCAAAAGGCCATCCTCATCACTGTCGAAACCATCCGGAGCCGCTCTAAGGGAGACTTGCTGAAGCAGCTCAGTGTACTCAGACATGAGGGAATTGAAATCTGACACTGTGAATGGAGCCATCGAACATTTTGACAAATTAGGGAAGAGATATACCTAAGTGTGAGCGATGCAAGGCCTGAGCAGCCCTGGGTGGTTTCTGAAATGCATTGGATCTCAAGGCAGAAGAACATATAATTTAAACCAAAGATATTAGAGAAATATGTTTATACGGCAAGAACAACCCTTGTCCCAAAAGATTTACAGAAGCATGAGTTTGTAAAAAAAATTATCCTAAAAGTTTGACTGCAGACATTTCCCTGCAGTTCCCCTGAAGGCCGGGCTGCATTTGAAGTGTTCAAATAACAATTTACACCAGTACTTGCATTTATACTGTCTACCGCCGTCCCATTTGGAGCCTACAATATGGTGCTCATTTCTGCCCCATCATTCAGACTCACAGAAAAGTGCTGCACACTCTGGTCCCTCTTGGACCCCACATCACTACACAAGAAACATATTTTATACTAGTACTTGTTCTCTGAGATGTGGACTTCCCACCATGGTCCCAAAACCAGACCTTGCAAGCCTCATGTGAGTTCCTTACTTGAACCAATATTTGGATCTGTGCACCAGGGCATCTCTTGCATCACCTACCTTTCATTCCTGTACTTTGGACAGCAAATGTGGACTACTTACGATGGGTCCCAACATGCCCAGCATTATGCCCTGACAATCTACTAGGAGCTCTCAAAGTAGAGCCGACAAGTATGACACATTTTGGGTTTCCACATGGACACATAGATGTAGACAGCACTTCGTGGTCCCACTGATTTAAACCTGTATCCCATTTTCTTCTTACCAATTACATGTTGTTAGGTAATGACTACAAATTAGGATTTTGATTCTGTAATGCAAAATCCCAATATCAAAGAAATCTATGTTCTTTAATTGCATCTGTTAAATCGCTATTAGATAGTTCACAATGTCTGCAGGAGAGGTTAGAGAAAAAAAAATCAGCTTTATGGAAAAAAAGAAAGAAGGAAGTTATATAACAGCTGGGTTGAGCTAATTTGCAGGGTGTTGCTTGAATTTTGTCACTCCTTTTGTTGCAGCCTCCCTCGTCATGCAAGTGAATTAGGAGCTTTAATCCTCCACATCATCTCCGGGATTTTGCAGCTCATTTGTCGCAGCCGGCTGAATGTCACAGGGGCGTGGGTAGTGGACGTGACCGTGGGACTCCCGTTAACAGAGGGAGAGTGACAATTACCATCCTGCTGCCTTTGCTAAGCAGAGAACGGATGTGAAACAGAGCACTGGTGTATGACTCACTTGAACAGAGAGTCTAGTTTGGCTTTGCTCTAATGAAACCACCATCCACTGGTGATAAATAACAGGGGCTGCCCTGAGGAGAGAGAGGAGGGTCCCATGTGTGACGCAGATTTGCCTTTCAGACCAGGACTCAACTCTCCCTCTGTTGTCCACATACTTTGTCCCCCTTTGTTTTCTTTGTGTCATTAGTTTCATTTCCCCCACTCATTCCTGTCATTGAAGATCTTGTCCTCAATCTTCTCACTTTCTGCTCTCCGTTTTCGTTTGTGTCCTTGGACTCGTTTAGGGTCAGCCATTTGTTCCTCAGACGGTGCCAAATGCTCTGTCTAGGTCATCCTCGACATTAGCATTCACAACAGTCATTTTGCTCAGTAGTTCTCCGTCCTCGATGTGGAGAGTCTGGTTTCACAGCCATAAGAAAAGCTGCACTTTCAAATCTTTGAACACAGGAATCATTCAGAGCACCAAGAAGCTTTATGCAACCTTATTTTTCTCCATTTACTTGTGGCAAATTCTGCTGGAACTGCTCAGAAACAGACTTACTTGATAGGATGGGGTGAAACAGCTTTATTACTCAAAACACTGTCTTGCAAATACAGAAACCTGACAACTCCACTGAAGTGGCAAAAACTCCTGCCTTGAAAACATTTGGAAATTATTGTCAATTCTTAAAAGACTATTTCAACATCTCGCATTATAAAGCTTTAAATTTTGCTCCTCAGATGAATTAGCGTTGAAAGTAGTCTGAGCTACTAAGTAGCTACTAGTCTGAGCTGCAGGAAGTAGAAGTAGCCAAAGTCGGACACGTTCAGATCAGTTTTCCAAGATTTAAAAAATAAAACGTAAATGATTCTAACCCCCACAAGGAAACCATTTCAGTTAAGTCTGTAACTTAACTCCCAATACCTGTGAATGAAGTGCCTTCGCTTTTACAAAGCAGAAGAGATGAAAATCAAAGTAGCTGACATCAATCAGTTTTCAAAGGGTTTAAAAGTCATTTCTAAGGCTCTGGTACTCCAGATTTAAAGGAACTCTGTGTTTTGGCTGTGTTTTGCAATTTTCTGGAAGTTTGTAACAGATTTGTGGTGCATAGAAAGAGAGTCACCACCCACACATGGAGAAAATGCTGGAAAAATAAGTCTAGCAAGGAAGTTTGAGAAGAACCCAGGTCTGATTTCCCTCAGTTAAGGTCAGTGATCACAAACCAAACATTAGAAACAGACTAGGGGAAAAATTGTATCATGTTTCAAGGTGGAAAGAAACACAAAAGTCCATCTTTCATTTTCCAGAAATCATCTCGATGATCCCCACGACAATTTAGGAAATTAGTCTGTAAACTGAGGCTACAAATGCTGCACTTGTTTCAAGGGTCCCATACAATCTGGAGTAAATTTTGTTTAGCTAAGATACTCAGTTGTGCCTAATCCCGCTACTCCAAATGTCTTCCTGTAGTACCCAGCTGTGCTGCAGTACCAATTGTAGCTCGTTTGAAAACAGAAATATTATTATTATTATTCGGCATTTCTCTCTATGCAGGTGAGGATGATGTTTACAGTGCAGGAGTATTTTGTGCAATACTCTTAACATTTTAAGATAGATAGAAAATTTGAGCATCTTACAGAATGCTCTATTTGGGGGTCATATAGATGTTTTTTTGCATAAATTATTAATAGCATGCTCACAACATGCTTACTTACTTAGCAACAGCTTGTAAAATCCTATACTATTTTTATAGAAGACTTTTTTCTTTTGCTAAATTGTTTTTTATATATATGAATTTAGTACCGCTGTTACCGCTGCCTTAACTTAATTGTACCAATATTGAAGCTCGAGGATTCTAAGTATATCAAACTAGATTTCTAAGACATCAACTGTATGTGATTTCTTTTTCCAAATGAAATTTTCCTCTACGCTGTTTGGCAATCAGAGATAAAACTCTTGACTGCTTGAATTTACTTATATGGGAAATTTAGTTTTAATCCCTGCTAAAATAAATTTGAAGAAACAAATGTGAAAACAGAAGACAGTTTCTCTGTCAGGGAAATTTCTAATATATTTTCCCAGTACATTCAAAGGCAGGACTGTCTGAAGCTGCATGTCTCCATGTACCTGAGGAAACTGCCAACCTGACACAGCAGGGAGTGAGAGTAGATGGATGTCAGTGGTAAAATAGCAGACAGCAATGCACAGAAATGAAGCACACTGCTGGAAGGAGACACATTTTCATGAGGAGTTGTGTGTCAGAGAGCAGAGAACATGTGAGTGTGTCTGCATGTTTGTGCATCAAGTTTAACCAGGGTGTGATTATGAAGGCTGATAAATTTCTGCTTTCTGCATGGACTGACTGACAGCGCAGGTCACAAAGTAAATGCAGCTTAATTAACTGAACAAAAAACGTTTTGAGAGCAGTTGCTATTTCCAAACGAAATACTCACTTACCAGCCAATTTTCTGTTGCTCAGCTTGTGGTAATGACAAATAAAGTAACAGTCATAGCCAGGAAAAACCTATCCCCTCTTTTTAGACACGCTCCCTAAATCAGCCTCACAACAACACGCCTGTGTTTAAAAATTAAAAGGGCACACATTGTCATCTCATACATGAACAATGAGCACTACTAAAGACAGGCAAGCTTTGCAGAAACTGACAAACATGAAGATCCCCGTCAAAGAGCTGTGGTCAACATGCTGACTTATTCTTTATTGCTTCACCTAAAGGACCTGCACTAAACAGAACAGACACGCTGCCAGCAGCAGGTTAAATGAACTGTTTGCTCTGCCAATTCAGTAATAGGGAATTATGTTAATGTTGCCTCTGACAAATTGTTCGTATTAAAATGACAGTGGCTGAACATTTTGAAATTGAGGTAGAGGGTGTTTGGTTAGTTTGTAACCACTGCAGGTGATTATTACTATCATCTGTGATGATAGTTTCATCAAGAAGATGAAATAATACAACAAAGAGCTACTAAGCATCAGTTTTTGGATCCTATTCTTGCTTTGCATCGTCTCTTATTTTGTATTTAGTTTTAAGTTCATTTTTCCAATAAATCAGAAATGTAATTTGATGAGTCTGGGACCAAGTGGAATGGAGGAAAATCTTTTAGCAATAAAAATGCATCTTAAAAAAATACAATATTTGTATTCCCAGAAAAAAAGTACTTGTTATAAAATGGAATAAAATAACAATAGTAAACGTACTTTCCTTGTTAGTGGAAAAAATGCTGTCCAAGTCAATGTGGCCCTATCTAAAAAGCAATTACTTCTGGATGTGCCAACCTGAGAGCCAATGACTGCCATCAGGTGTTTCTGATAAATTGTGTTTTTGCTATGGATGAACTTTGTCCCTTCACTTTGCAGAATTGTTTTAATTCAGTTCCATTGAACTGCTTACAGTGTGACCACCTTGTTTGGGAACAGTACCTTGGGAACACTTTGGGAACAATAATAAAACTACCCTGGATGGGGTAGATCAGTCTGAGAATGAGGAAGGACTGGACTACGCCTGTCGGGGTAGTTTACCATCCGTAGCGGAGGAGAGTCTTTCTGAATCAACTTTACCAGGGAAAAACGACCCCGGATGGAGTCGTTTAACCTGTGACTCCGAGGATAACTTTTGGGACAACCTTTTGTTGGTTTCAAGAGAGGAAAACGACTCCAGCAACAGTAGCTCAACCTCATCTGAGGATAGTCTTGGTAGAGGAAAACTATTGTTTATGTCATTGAGGAAAGTTCTTGAGGACAGTTTTTGAAACGCTGTTCCCAAGGGCCAGACAATTCAGCCTCTATAGAAGAGGACTTTTTTGATTAAATGATTTTAGAAGAGGAAAACCACCCTGGACAGTTTCTGTTAAGCTCTTCTTTTGAGGAAAGGCCCCAGAAAAACAACCCTGGGCCAGACAATGCACCCTCAGAAGTGGAGGAACTGTTAATAGAGGAGAACAACCCATTCAAAACAGATGCATTCAATTACGTAAAGGAAATATCAGTACCGCGGATCAAGGCACAAGACAGACACAAAACAAAGTTCTGAAGGAATGAGCTTGTTATAATAAACAAAACAAATTGGGTGGGGTAAATGTGAACTATAATATCCATGAACGGTAAAATAAATAAATAAACTAATACATTCTTTCCACATATCATGAGTATGTCACTTAATTAAGTAGTCAAATTCAGCAAATGAGCCTTTAAATGAGCTTATAATGCGCTATCAAAGTTAATTAACACTGGGCAGCGTAATCCGTTAACTCTCTACATAATTCTCATTAAATTAAATAAGAATACTTAAAAGAACCAGGAATTTTAAGAGTTAAATGTTATTAATAATGCCTTGGGTGGTTATCATAATTCATAAATGTCTTAATTAAAGCTTTTCTAGCGTTTAGTCTTAATCCACTTTTGAGATTACAGCATCCCACCACATCCCATCAATGCATGTATAAATCATTCCTATCCCCCAAACAGTTAAAATATCCCTATAGTGGATCCAGAAATTCTTTGCTTAGTATCTCATGGATGCAAAATGTAGTTTCTGTGCTAAAATAAAGCAGAATATTCTTGTTAGGAAAAGAAAACTGTTGCTTGCTGGGTCTGCTGGTCTATCAGCTTAGCCAACAGTGAAATGCAACAGCAACTGACAAAAGAGCAACTTATTTGGTCCCAAAGTAGATTGTTGTGGCACCCCACTGTAGGAACCGAATCTTGTTTTGATATGCAGCTATTTGACTGGAAACATTACTGCCCGATGAATTTTCTTTTCTTGAAATGATTTCTGAACATCACAATGGTTTCAATATTTGGGCTTTGAAATAAAACTTTTAATAGTACAAAAAGTAATCTTGCTGGGTAAGTTGGGTTTTAGTTTCACTGAAACTGCAGGAATACAAAACAAAATGAAGGTTGCTGAAACTTTCAATAACATTTGGTGGAAAGAGTGCATGGGACAAAACATTGTTATTGGATCTGAAGGTTGAGTAAGCCTGTACAATATTTGGCTGCTGCAAAACTTCTTTAATGTTGCTGAGTGTTTCTCTGTTTTGCTAATCCATTTCTCTCTGACTCATAAGCAAGTGCCCAACAAATCAGTGATCCAGGCAGAGATTGCGTAATCAGACCCTCATCAATTCACCAGAGGAAATTGGAGTCATTAAGAAAAAACAGCTTCTACTATTCTTCTTTATGTTTTAATGGCGCAGGGAAGTCCAAAAGACTATGTGAAACATACTAGAACCAGCAAGTAGCCATTCAGTTCAGAGTTTTAGTTGTATGCTTTAATATTCAAAAAAATAATGCAATAACGTCAATAGCTTACATGTCTGTAAACTACCAAAATTAGATAATTTGGTTTGAAAAATACATGACATACATCTAAATTAACTGTTTTTAATCATTGTCAGTACTTGTTCTGGCAATAATACACATCATCTATGGAATGAAAAGGACATTCTACCTCCACATAAAGTCATGATGAAGACCTTCTCTAAAGGTCTTGGTAATGGTTGTGAAATGTGGAAAATGTCCCTTTTCTGAGAGCTTGTCTGCAATATATCGAATGCAATTCCTCTGCAGACCACGACAGCCTTTTGGGCAAGCCAGTAGGAATGACCAATTTTAGCAGGAGTCATCCTCTGCAAGTCTCAAATGTTGCACTAAACGCTTGCGATGCAAACGCTTTATTGATTGGAATGGCGAGGACCGCCATATCCGCACTCACAGAAACTCACGTCACAGGTTGCAATCACTCAGTTTTCACATCTACTGCACTGTATTCACATTGCCACTGTCATATTTTGTAGATGTTTTCTGCACATAAATGAGATTCACTGATTTGAGACTGGGGTTTAAACATAGCCCCTTCAAACCGTCGGACCACTTGGCGGACTACTGCTGTAACCGACTCAAATATTGATCTGTTTTACGATCAATCAAATGGAGAGTGCATCTCAGGGTCAGCAGAGACACTATTACCCGGGGCAGATGTGGATTTATGACTGTATAAGATTTTTTCCCTCATCCTGCACATTTTATTGCCTCTTGTTTGTATTGTTTAGCACTTTCCTTTCCCAGTTTCTGGACTGTTAAATCCGACTGGCACGGGTGATATTTCTTTTTTCAGAAGAACATGTTGCACGTTTATGCTTGAAATCTCCCTTGTCTGTTCATGATGTTTATTCCCATCACTTTTCTTCAAGCAGGAATTCTTTTCTGTAATGTATTTTCCAAACATTTATATCTCCATATCTCCTCCTGTTGTGCTCATCTACAGTCCGCCCGCTTCTTCGGTCTAGTCAGAGACGCCTGGAATTATTTACTGCCTAATGGGTTACAGCAGCTCACTCCAGCCCAGCGGTGCTTTACTTTATTTATCGATTCTCATTCCTTTTGTCTTATTGTGTGTGGGTGTGTGACAGTGACCATCTGCGTGTACGTGCAGGACAAGGACGCAAAGCGAAGACGAAGAAAGAAACCCCAAAAACAATAACAACAACAAGGACACTTTGCACATTTGAGTTGCTGGAGAAATGACCTGTGGATTGCAAATTGATTGATATGTTTTTTGAAGGCTAACGGCTGATTCCACAACAGCATGAGCTTATATCCGCTTAAATGACGTATGTATGCATGTGACGCACATGAGAGTGTGTGCAAACACCATAATGACAAACATCAGTCTGTGTGGAAATTCTAAATGTCTTCGAAGTCTGTAATGCTAATGAGTTTTAGCAAACACGCATCTTTAAATTAGGAAAACATCAATCTATAGGCACTGCTGCTCAGGTTCTGTCGAGTACATTAAACAATGCAGAGAACAGCTTTGTGTAAATACATCAAATGACTACTATTGATTTCTGCAACTATTTTTACATTTTTATTACCCAGAGGTTGTTTTTCTTGAATTGAAGCATTAAGAAGTTTATTCTTCTCATGGCACTAAAAATGGAAAATATTACGTTTAACAATATTTTAAGCAAAATTCTGGTTTCTCTCGTCTCAGTTCAAAACTATGATTTTCACCTGCAAAGAAATTCAAGTTTCTTGGTGTCATATTCCTGAATGATTGAAGCAGGAGAGACTTTTTAGGGTGCAGTCTGTAGTAATATAAGGATTCCTCTGGTCTGTTGTGGTAAAGAAAGAGCAAAAGTCACGACCCTTACCCATGGTCTTGAGAAATGATTTATGAACGAAAAGATTAAATCATGAGCATGTGTTGTAGGCTTTCTCCAGTATTATTTTAGGTTTTCCCAATTTGTTCCAATGTTTTATGTTGATTTTTGTCAGTATGGTAGACATTTAAATTTTTATCCAACAACTACCTTCCACTTAATCCAGGGTAAGTCAGCAGCCTAAGAGAGGCTTAGACTTCCTTATTCCTACTCACTTGGGCCAACTCCTGTGTGGGAATGGCGAGGTGTAACAAGGTAACCAAAAAAGGCGTTGGTCATCCATGAAGAGGCAGATGACAGAATCCTTAGCAAAGGGTCGGCAGCAGATATCACATGAGCTGTAGAAGCCTAATCCATCATGTGCAGGATGAGAATAATGTGGGAACGGGATCAGACACTAGAGGGCAAACAGGGGAAGGACTGAATGGAATATTATTCACACAATTCACATAATCCAGCTGAGGAGGCAGAGAGGAAACTAAGTAGTGAAGGGAGCAGGTGGGCAGAAAAGACTCGATTAGCAAGGTGAGAGAATGACGCAGAAGTGAAGCATAAACATAACATTAAAAGTATGATTCATAACATACTTTAAGACGTGTGACCTTCATCTGGTGTTTCCAAATGAACCAAGAACACCTCATAAGGAAGATGCCCAGGAGGCATCCAAACCAGATGCCCTGAGGCACCTCAACCTCTTTTATCTCATCCTTGTCACCCTTGAGACTCCTCTTGGTGTGGAGGACAAGCAGCTTCACTCTGAGCTTCTCATCCTATCTCTAAGAGAGAGCCTGGACACCCTGTGCAGGAAACTGCTGATTGTATCTTTGAGTTTGTTCTTTTGGTTGCTACCCAGAGTTCATGACCACAGATGAGGATAGGAATGTAGATTGACTGCTAAATAAAGAACTTAGCTCAGCTCTCTCTCTTCACCACAATAGATTGTACAGTGCTCACACCACTGCAAACAGTGCAGCAATCTCTTATCAGGCATCAAGATAGGACAATAACTCAAGCCTCCTGCTTGAGTCCAATGATGGTAACTCCAGAGTGAAAGAGTGTCCAACCACACTTGTGGACACTGGTGCCAGAGCCATGTGTTGAGGTGAGCCCGACTGTATCTCCCAACCATGGTTGAGAGATACTTAGGGGTGGTAGATGGGTCAGTCGCTCTGAAAAATGGGTGGCCATCCCACTATTCCCCACCCCACAGAGAAGACCACCATCCACCTTTACATTATATTCAGTTCACACAAACCACCTTTAATTACCTTCTTTAATCAAAACATAAACCAAAAATATAAACGTTGTGACCACAGGCTGAAAGGTCACAACGTTACTCTGGATGAGTTGGAAAGTCAAGGACTGGATCACTTTTCATCCTAACCCAGCATTTTTACAAACTGGCATAGGTATTAATAATAATTTAAATAATTATTTTTGTGTATTATTATTATATATGACACTGTAACTAAATGGACTATGCGAAATGAATGTTCTCCTTTTCATCACGACAGTCCGGAATGATGGCTTGTGGAAGAAAATTCTGCAAGTGTCATATGTGATGCTCAAAGAGGACTGCATTGCTCCTTCTGTTGTGTTTCTGTTCATAAGAGTCCATTTCAACGTATTGGAGTTTGTGAGACGGGGAAAGAATGGGAGGGGTGGCTTTAACCCAAATGACCGATTACATAACATCCTAAAAAATCACTACATACAGATAACGGGAAAAAAATCCCAAAGCAGCGAATGAGTGAATGATACCAGTTCCCACCATGCTCCTTTTCTCTTCGTGGGAATGATGCTGATATCGCCAAAACCTCCAGTCCTCTGAGTGGATTCAGGATCAATGAAAGAGAGAGAGACAGGGGGAGAGCAGAGAGGGGTGTCTGCGTGTGTATTTTAAGCCCCAGCTGTTGAGCTACCCCAAGTACGTGCTCAAACCCAGAGAGACAAGCGGAGAGCAGAGAGGAGCACACCGTCCGTCTCCTCGCTCTGCGGACGCGTGTGGAAAAGCCATCAGCTCCCGGATTTGCTTCCAACTTTTCTGTTTTTAGCTCGCTTATCTCGTCCTTGTCGCATTCCTCCGAGCGTTTGGAATGAGCACTTTTCCCGCCTGCGTCGTTTCCATGTCAGCATGGGAACTGCCGTGTCCAAAAGGAAGAATCTGAGAAACGATGCGATATCTTCTGTGGCAGCAAAAGTTAGGTGAGCAATCCTCAGAGGTGTCCACCTTTAATTGTTTCTGATTGCGCCTCTCGGGAGGCTTCTTCTTCTTCTTCTTTTCGTTTTTCCATTCTTTTTTTTTTTTGGTGTGTGTGGCCATGCATGCAGGTATGACAGTCGGGTGACTTGATGAATGACCACTGCGCTATCCGGGGGTTTAGACAGCCTGCCTTGCAATGCGCATAGACGCTCCGTGCGCTTTGTCCCGTCTGTAGCCTCGGGGCGTGTGGCTGATCGGACAAGTGCTTTAAATCTCTCAGCGCTATCTCCCCAGTGCATTTGTATATAAACACGTAGATGCCTCTTTTTACTCTGTTGATGCTGAGGCTTAGCTAGTCTGAATGGGGAGGAAGAGGATGCTTGCCTTTCCATGTTGTTCGGAATCAGGAGGCATCATTGTATAACCAAAGTCATGCAGAGGCAAAGCGAGGACTCGCAGGCACCCTTTTGCATTCTCACTTAGAAGATCCCCTGTCTAGGCTAACGGGGGATGCCTCTATTAATCAATCAATCAATCAATCAATCAGTCACCTAAAATCAACGCCGTCGTGCGCTGATCACCTTCTTCCGTCAGCCACCTGAGTCAGGCACAGAGAGGGACTGCAGAGGTTGTAAATTCACAAAAGGAGACAGGATGGACGAGAAACCCGTCTGAACCCGGTCAGTGTTTTAATAAAAGACGCAAATAATTCACATTTAGCAGAAAGTACGTCCGCCAGCACGCAGGGGAAGGACCAGCATCTCTACAGGCTGCATCCATCCCGCGCTGCGCTGCTTTGAGTTGGAGCTGTGAAGCACGTGTGTCTGTGTGTTCATGTATGACAGAAGGGATAGCCTCCATCCTGTCTGAGAAAAAAAAATGAAATAAAAAAATCAAGCATCCGTGCACCGTAGGGGGAGTTCATAACAGGATCGATGTGATATGTAATTTTGTCGATGAATGACCTTCAGCTGTGCAAAGTCCAACATCCACACATGTGGGCTGATGTGATATTACGTCATTCCCTCTGTCTGTGTGTGTCACGTAGCAAATCCCATATTTGGTTTTATCTGCGCCTTCAGGGCTGCGTGGAGTCTGTGCGCCACTTTGATGCATTCAGCTAACAAGTTGCTCTCACGGAACAGGTGCACACAGTCTCACTAACTTCAATGCGATTGAGCAGCATTACTAGGTGGTGGATAACTGAAGTGGATGTGAAATGGTTTTCCAAATGTTTAAAACTAATCATCTGAAAAGTGTGACGTGCATTTGTATTTGTATCCCCTGAACATAAAGCCAGAGTCACAATAGAATAGTTCATCAAAGCATACTCATATGTTAGAATGGCCTAGCCAAAGTCCAGATCACAGAATCTGGACTTTGAAAATTGATGCTCACACATGCGTACAATCAAATTTGACTGAATTTGAGCTATTTTACAACACATAAGGAGCAAATACAGTAAGTCTCCAGAAACTAAAAGCTGGTAGAGACATTCACAAAAGACTTGGAGATGCAAAGAAAAGTGGTTCTCCAAAGTGGTTCTCAAGGGGTCCGAAAATGCCTGTAATCCACATTTTGTAGGTTTGTTTATTTCCCTTGGTCTTTACTTAGATACAAAACTTTTGGCTGGTTAATTATATAAAATCCCATTGAAATATATGTCTAAATTTGAAAAAAGCTCAAGGGTTATGAATATTTCATGGCACTGCATTCATAGATCATCTGAGTCTTATGATTGCTCAGGAAATCTGAGTTTAATCTGCAAAGATACTGACACTTAATTCTGTCTTTTATTAATTTCACAGGCACTCATTTACTCATTAGAAATCGAACTTTACCTTATTGTCACAGTCTCTACACGTTCAGAAGCACATCTGTACAACTAGTATATTATTATACAGTCTGCACGTTGCTTACTTTCTACAGTCTCCTGTAAGATATCCACACAACGACATTAATCAAAACAACAAAAACAAAACATTTTCCTATCCTGTGCTGTTTCACAAATTCACTCCATAGCGCATCCTCTTCATTATTCTACATGCATTATGTTTTCTAAAATGCAGCTTTTCTCTTAGCTTGTAACCCTCCTTTCTTTTGGAAAAAATATATATTTAAAAATATTTTCTGCTTACTGATTATTTCTAACTCTCTACATTTTTTAATTTGACAATGTCCATATTTTTTATGTTTAACTTTAAAAGTAACAAATTTGTATGCTGAAAATATCCCACCTTATTTATTGCTCATTTTTGCAATGAGCAGAGCAGCTCTAAAATGCATTTTATGTTTCCCCAAATCTCCACACAGTAATTCAGGTCTTGAGGAACAGAGTTGGAAACCACTAGCCTAACAAAATGACTGAATAATGTGGTACCTGTACCTTAGAATACACATGTGCATTAGTGAGCCTTTTGTTTTCACTGCTTTTGCGAAGTGAGGAGGTTACTGCTGCTTTGTCCTTAAAATAAGCTTTGAAACCCATATATTTACCAGGAGGACGTTGGAATAAAGCTGCTGCTCTCTTGCATTGAAATAAATCAGTGGAGGTGGCATCTGGTCTGGAGAGATATTTAGCACTTCCCTTTGTTTTGGTTTTTTTGGGGCTTATCTGAAGAAAACATCAAGACAAACACATTCTGATCTACCAGAATGGACTGGAGAGCTTTTCAAGATGGATGGAAAGAGATGTATATAAAAGTTAAGTCACTCTGATTGGTAGTTTTAAACATTGTAGCATAATGTGTTTCTTGTCCAGACTCCGACCCACGAGTATCAAATCACAAACCCAATATCAAATTAGCAAAAGGTTTCATGTCTACACAACATCTACCAGCATAAGGCATTTAAAAACATCTAACAGTACATACACTAGACTGAAATAATAACAAAAAAACATACATAGTTATTTGAGTTTGTTCTATTTGGTTTAGATAATTGAGCTGAAAGTCACTTGTATTTTTTGCTTTTAAGTTCAACCTGGCATTACACTTATTAATCGTAATTTTAACAAGGGAGTCTTTCAAGATTGGCTCACTTCATTAATTAAAGAGTTTGGCACAGGCATGCTGGCTTTTCTTACCAGCCCTGGAGTTTGTGGTTTGGTCTGCAGAGTTTTATCTCCAGTCCACTAAATAGTTTTTAATAGGTTTAATGCTGCAGGAAAATGGTGGGAATATTGAGACCGCCATCTCCACTGTTATGTCATCATGGTGTACCAGATTAAAAAGCACTCATCAGGATTATTATATCAAGCAATTACAAAGTGCTTATCTTCATACAGAGGCTCATTTGAGGAAACAAGCTAATGTGAATTACAAAAATTTTTAGCCATAGAACGAAAACACTCAAGAGGGCTTGGCTTAATGTGTGTAATTTTATGCACATTTATGAATCTGTGAATATGAAGCAGATCAGCCAAGACAAGAGAGAGGTTACATCTTATTTACACACCTAAATTCAGTTCTCCCGAGTGAGAAAACAGGCGCTTTGATCTGCCTCAGAGGAGAGCTGTGTCGTGGTTTGGATGAATGGTGGAGGACAACTGGGGTTCATGAAGCTGTGAGGGTGTGAAAAATGGCATGAGAGATGAAAGGGCTGGCTTTAACAGAGGGATGCAAATGAAATATTATGTCTTACTTTATGCAGGTCAGCCACCTGGCTGACTTTGTTGTTGGTCTGCAGTCACAAACCTGAGAGCGTTACATAACTTTTTAATCTGCTTTCCACTGATCATATTTGATAAAAATAAAAAAAAACATGTTCTTGCACAGTCTTCTTTCTGTTTATTTAAATATATTTTTTTATAAACACTTCCATGTTTGTGTGTCCTGTATCTTCATTTATAGAAAATCATTGTAAGACATTTATCCTATTCTCTGTTTTGTTTTCTCCTCTCTGCTTTAATTAAGCAGTAATTATTGCTTTAAATCTGTTGAACGAGGTTGAATTTGGTTGATTGCAGTTTGAGAAAATGAGGGTTCCAGCTGTGCTCTGGTGTTTGTTTTTTCTTTACTTTGAAATTGAGCCTATTCATTTTCAAATTACTGTCATTCTAAAAACAAATGGCAAATTTAACTTGCTGATTACAAAGACCACTTAACGCAAATGCATAAGTGTGTATTACAAGTCACAAATGTGGAACAACATTGTGGATTTCACAATATTTTAAGTTTTATCTGTATTTCTTGGCTAAAGACATTTTGCAATTATGCAGATATAATGTCTAGGTCATAAGTGCTTTATTGGTTCTGGCCATTATGGCTCTAATAAACAAGCACATGAAAAGAATATTGCTACACTTTGTTTATATTTTCCACATATACCATTACTTAAGTCCCATTGAGCTCAGAAATATTTTTAGCCTCAAAGACTTGGCTAAAGTAGCAATAAAACAGGCTAGCTGGAAAAAAGTTACTTATCTTAGGAAACCCAGTTGCTTGCTTTAAGTTTTTAGCTTTCAAGCAATCCCTCTTCATAATCAAGCATGTTTTGACAGTGGAGAGGAGCCAGTCCCTAAAGTCACAGATCCAGAAGTTGTTTCAATAGGGAAGAACAACAGACACACATAAACACTGAAGACTTTGGAGCAGAAAATCAAAGGCAGTACACATTGTTCATTATAGAATTAACCAGAAACTCATTCAGTCTCAAAAAGAACTGCAAAACACAGAAAAACTGCACCAGGTGTACTTTTGATGATTGAGAAAAAACAAAGAAAACTCTAAATTAATGGCAGGATGACTTGCCATTAAATCACTCAGCTCAGAAAAACAGCTACACACAGAAAATCTGAGCCAGGTGTACTTTAAAAAAATGCCAGGTTATTTTCTATGAAACTATAAAAGTCAGTCTGATGCTTAATCTGCTTGTGGTCCTGTCAGTGGGTTTTTTGTTTTGGTGTGTGTGTGTGTGTGTGTGTCAATTCAAATGCCTAATAAAGACCTCAATTACTTAATTAAGCTAATGTATTATGTATTCTGTGCAGCAACTCTTCAATATTAGTACAGTAAACAGATCAGTTGAGTTTGATTTTCCTGTTGCAATTTATATAAATATTAAATTACTTTACACTTATCATGGCCAAATATGCAAGAACTGACTGAATAACTCTTGGTGTGATATGGTTGTTGCTTTCGGCCATAAGCCTGCTGACATTTCCACTCGCTCCCTGATCAACTATCCCATAATGCACTGCACTTTCAGGAGACCCATTAAGTCCCATCGACCCCCTAAGTTATGCGACAAGCCTCTCAACAGGTCCTCAACACCCTTACTGTGCACATTAGTGCACAGATGCTGCTCTGCATGTGTGTGTTTGTAAGAGACACGATTCAATTAGAGCTTCTGAGAGGAAGATTCGATTAAGGAGCATTAAGAATGAGGAACTTCTTTTTTTAGCAGCTTCTTGTTTATGGTGAACAAACACCCAAGGGAGGTATCACTTCTAATGACATTCAGAACAAGAAGAGTTTCTCCTTCTTTTTCCTGTATGGAGCGATTGCTTGAAGCATATTGCATTGCATAAGAATGTAATTAGGCAATTTGCACATGACGCATGAAAGACAACTCAGAAAAAGTGAGTGTGAACAGCGGCTGAGAAACTTGAAGATCTATGCTAAAAACTATTAGAGACAGAAGCCAAACAACTGATAAAGTGGGATGGGAATAAAAATGTTCCTGCTTTTTTATGTTTGTAAACAGAAAGCAAATATGGATAAAAAAGAAAACAGTTAGACTTTAACATAGTTCTGGTATTTTTCTGTTTTTGGTATTTCATAATTCTGTCTAAATTATTTAAAAGATGTGCAGTGCTTAGGTTTGTTTTTAACAGCTCTTTGAAAGAAATAGAGAAGATTCTTGCAAATAGTTAAGAGGTCAAGTGTATTTAAGTGACTCATTTCACTTATAAAGCAAAGGCATAATTATTCTCACTGTTGCTTTTAGTTACAGTAATTTAGAGATTATGTGTTTTATAGGAAGCTGAGGCTCCAGACATTCATTTTTGGATAGATCCTATAAGGTTCAATTGCAGGTTATCACTTTTATTAATGTCCAGACCTGCTGTCAGGCCTTAATCAGACTCCAGAGTGCAACAGAGGAACTCACAGATGATTGAATAACTGCTAGATGTCTGGGTTATGTGAGTTCAAATCAAACTCAAACCATCACCCCTCCATCACTCTGCTTTCCCAATTATTCTGTCATAAACCTTATCATGTAATATGTCTGCTGTTTTTCTCCAGTCACATAAACCTGATCAGAAACTTGATGTAAAGTACATAATCTTGCTCAAGTGATTATTTCAACTATTAACAGAATGTTGCAGGAGTTAAAAGTTCTGTTCACACTGTCTGTACCCAAACTATGTAATACTTACATCAATAAAACATAATTGTTGCTTGGCTGCTGTTGATTGGGATCAATAAATTCTTGTTATTAGACTTTGCAATTAACTTAAATATAAGTTAATTAAGCAAATTTCAAGCAAATTGTTGTGAGCAGCTTGTCGAAGCAAGCAAAAAATCATTTGACACAAGTCAAAGTTTAAAAGGCAATTCCATGAAATATTTCAGAAATGTATTTGAACCTCAATTTGAAATCGTCTAGTGCTCCTCTCGCTCATTATTGTGACATTTAAAAATTATTTGAATAATCCAAAATTACCAGAAACAGGAAAAGTTTACTCTTATTTATTTAATGTAAGAATGAGAAATAATATATTGTGCATCTTAACTGCAAAGTTTTACAGTTAAATGTTATTTTCAACAGTCCTGGTTGTTCCATCAATTTTAGAAAGTAAAATCTGAACAAAATCTAGTATTTTTGTTGCACTTTTATCTGTTAAAAGCATTTGTGAATCACAGATTGCAACTTAGATTGATTGGAAACATATATGCTCTTGAGGCGTTAAGTAAATGAAAGATGTTAGTTTTAGAAGTTAAAGTATTTGGCTCAGATTTTTTTTCCACCAAACAGAGATAAGACTCTGTTGTCTTGCTTATCTTTCGCATCTCCTTTGTGCTTACTGAGCTCTCCATCTACTTCAGTTTCCCCAAGTTTACTCCGGCTTTCATTGTTAATATGTCCCCAAGTTGTCTACGTGCGCTCCTCTTCCTGTTCAGAAACCCCCCCTCCCAGACGCGTTTCTCCTTAAAACCCCTATCACATGTCCTAGAGCATGCGGGGCGAATTTTATATCCGCCCGCCTGCCCAGCCTTTTCCTTTCCCATTTTTTTCTGCTATGTGTGTGTCTCCTTGCTGCCTCGTCACACACCTGCATCTCTACCGTACTGTTCTCCCCAGACATATATGAAGCACAACGGAAACCTCACACAACTCAACACAGACAGAGGCTCCTTTAATAGTCAGACTGAGAGGTTTCCAATTCCTCTCATGTATAATGGATGAGGTGAGTCTCTTGCACCATTGTTTGGGAATTTAAATCAGAATCCAGAGTGCTGAATGAAGAAATGGGAGGGCAAAATGAATCTGAAACCTTCTAAGAGAGACCTAATGATTACAGCTAACGCCCATTTTATTGCAACCCTGTGCAGTAATCATTGTAGTGTCAGTCTCTAGATATAATCAGAAATGTGTGTGCATACATTGAACCTGTGACTCACAGAGAGCACCATTATACTGCACTGGGGGTTATATATTTCAGAGAAGATGCAGCAGAGCATCCTTGCAGCTGCATGGCACTCTATTTTTAGAATGGTAGTGAAGGAATCTTGAGGGTGTCGCAGCACGTGCAAAGCCTCTCGGTTCCTATTATGTCCCCACTAAACTGTATCAGAGTCTTATTCACTTTTGTCATCCCCATTAGCAGAGGAGGAGACAAAAGAATACCGCAAGCATAGAAAAACTTTTTAATTTATGCCTGCAGTGTCAGAAAACAGAATTAGATGGCTGGAAAAAGTTATTTAATGCTGCAACATGTGAATTTTACTTAATGAGTTTGGGTTTTTTTTTTTGTGAAATATAGTTTTTGTGATTGAGGGTTCAGTGAAACAATGCCTTGCACAAGGATTCACACTCTTCCACATTTTGTCATAATCCAAACACAAACATCAATGTACGTCATCAGAATTTTATATGACAAATCAACACAAACTAATGCATCAAGTTTATAGTTTTTAGTTTCTTCAAGTAAGTTGTAGTACAAACTGCTTTCCTTCTTGTAGCCATCACCATGTACAATAACTTTTTGAGGAATATTTAATTAATATGAGTTACAAGAGCATTTAATTTCCCTTTCGTATCAATAAAATATTATGAATTTGAATTGAGATCAACTGTATGCAGGTCATTCTTTGTTCTTCCACCCGTTGACAGTGTCAACATAAGAAGTGTTAAATTAACACGTCTTATGATGTTCATCTAACAAGAGCTTAATTGTTGACTGTGGCTCTCTCCAGCTTCTCCAGAGATGCCATTTATTTGTTTCTCTGATTAATGGTTTTCTTGCTCATTGGTTTTGCAACATTGCTGACTCTTAGCAGCTTTACAGTAAGCAAACTGGCATTGATTGATCGCTCCATTTTTGGATGTTGAGTTTAATAGGGCTTTGTGTTATGTTGAAAGTTTGAGATATTGTGTTTCAGCTAAACCCAACTCTACTTTAACCTTTGCTGCAGCTTTCTCATTGACCTGTCTGCTATTTCCCTCTGCTTTTCAGGATTCATTTTTCTGTAACAAACCTCTGAGGCTTTAACAGAAGAGATTGATTAATACTGAGATTAAATTTCACTCTGAACACTGAATATATGATCTGGAAAGCAATTAGATTTGTTTTGTTGTTTTTAGAGTAAAAGGGTTTCAATATAAATTAGAATTTATATTGTTTTTTAAACATTAGAATCAAGCATTTACAATTAAATGCTGCTTTCTGTTGTCCTATCATGTAAGATTCAATTAATTAAAGGTCATTGGTATAAAAAAGCCCTTCAGACATGCATACATCTGTTGGCCAACCTGCCCAAAACTCTACAATTTTAAAAATGAGACTTTGTTGTTATTTTTGTCCTTTTCTTTGAGACAAGTTAACTGAGTTAACATAAGGAACCTGACCATCAATGTGAATGGGATCTGCTTTTACAGTAACATTGCTCTATCTGGGATTCAGTGTGTATGTGTGACCTGTGTACTCACTGGTCTGGACAAGCTTCAATAATTGAAGCCCCTGGCAGGCAGCAGGGAAACTTTTATAGATTATCCTTCAGTGGAAATCTTCAGTACAGGAAGGAGTCTCTGCTTTATTTTTCTTGTCAGGAATAATTACATGACTGCAAATCAAACCATAATGGATTGTTGGTTTCAGCATACATTTTGTTGAAATTAAGGACAGGCAGTCTGACAGCAGAGTTATGGATGGATTACTCACAAATGCACTTCTAGACAAACATAAATTACCATAATTATACTCTTTAGCCTTGTGGAAACCGTTTCCAGAATAGTTGAAGCTGGTATGGTGCACCAACATTCCATTAAGCTACATGGAATGAAATGTATTTCATGTGTGTGAAGTCAGAGGAGCAAATACTTTTGGAAATACAGTATATGCTGTTATCTGCTTGTATCACTAATAGTGTTTAGCTAAAAGTCACTGATCCCTGATGAACAAATCTAACTTTTAACGAGCAAAAGTTCAAATCAGATGGGGCGTCGTTCCCATATCTAAGTTATGACAAAAAAGCACAGCAAAATAATTGTTTTTTTATGTTATAATTTTCCTTCAAGTCCACAAGATGACCTGGTTACAGGTAGGAGTTAGCATTAGCTAATTACTCAATTTGTCACTACTGGCACAAATCAGGATGCAGAGGTAGTTGCATCTTTGTAATGTATTCTAGTAAAACTATATTGCAGAAAAAAATGCAGGATCGTTTCATACTTTTTTATCTCTTATTTGATATGTGTTGTGTCGCAAACAGCACCACCAGCTGACAGGAGCCTTTGTTACGCAAAGTTCAGTGTAACTTTGCGTAACATTGATGTACAAATGAAAACAAGACAACTTGTTGACTTCTATACTCTTTTCAAATGTAATGTAATAATTGTTCAAACATGTGAACATCTGTTCCTGCTTGTGATTAATAAATCATGAGCAGGAAGTTAAAAGTTTAACTTGCATTATGAACACATCAGGTTATGAAAATTATTCAAGTTGCAAATGAACGAGAGATGGTTTGTTATATAATTTTCTTAGCAAAACAGGTGTAGCATCTGTATTTGTGTCTAGGACACCAAGACTAACACGGTTAATTTGCTGTTTCTGTTTGCTTGCCCTTGAGAAACTTTGTGGATATATAAAAGTAAAGGTACAAAAATGTTAAATCATCCCAGCTTTAAGCCAAGATTACCAATAAGACGAGATACCCTAAGAGAATAAAACAGGAAAAAGATTAAAAAAAAATTCAAAACCTGCACTGGCATCCAGTAAGTGTTTGCCCTCAATGTGTCAGAGACTCAGTAACTACATTTCCCTCCCATGAGATCAGCCTTTAGGCTACTAAAAGGGAAAAAAATAAAGACAATCTGCAAACATTGCAGGTTGCAGAGAACCAAAATCTTTGATGAAGATAATTGTTTAATTTTACATCTGAAATGAAGGAGTCTGGCTTTCCCAGCAGCATGTACTCAGCTTCTGGTTTTCAACCCTAATGCTACTATCGATTGTCTTACAGCCTCCATATGCCTTCATGTGGGGAATGCATGTGGATTAATATAAGGCAAAAGTAGCAAATGCACAGCAACTTCAACAAAAATCTGTGGAAATCGGATTGATTGAAAAATGAAAACTGCTGCAGAAACATTTGAATGCATTACTTCTATTTTTTGTTTTGTTTAGATGCTGTAATGCTGATTAAGAAGCTTTTTTGAAGTGAGGTTAAAGATCTAAAGCAGGTCAGACATCGCAAATTTATACTTGACTATATTAACAAAACAAAGCCTGCATATTAATATAAAAAAATGTTTAGATTACTTATCTTTGGTAAAAAAAAAAAAAAAAGATCCAAACCCAAGTAACTTCTGGCAAAGCAGCAGGAGAAAACTCATCAACACTTTGCATGTTGATATGCAGCCCAGGCCAAGTTGCGCTCTTTCCCTTTAAGTTATTTTATATTTCAGGTGCAGAAACTTTAATATAACAATTAGCAGATGAAAAATGATCTTCTAAGCGGGTTTTGAGCATACTGTCCCTTAATAAGCTCACATTTTTTATTTTAGTTTATTTTTATGGGCCCAGTGTAATATTCTAGTTATAAAGTCAAGTTAGACATGCAAACGCAAAAGTAAACTGAGGTCATACTGTGAAATTACATCGAGTAAAAACTGTCCTTCACTCTGTGTGCTACTGCTGTCTCATTGTCTCGGTTTCAGACTAAGATTGGCTGAAGAGGGAAGATAAAACTGCCATATCTTAATCTGTGGGTGGCACAAGCTTTCAAAGAAGGCAATTAGGATTATAATTTATAGTTCCCTTGCCCTTTTTTCTCCATTCTCCTCTTTGCTTTTGTCTTGTCTTCCACTCATCCTTCCCCTCCTGCCCATGAATTAATTCCTTTGTGTGTGTATGTCATTGTTTGTGTATCCCCACAGAGCAGCGCGAGCATTTGGAGAGTACCTGTCCCACACGCACCCTGAAAACCGAAACGGATCAGGTCAGCATCTCTGTTGTCCTGCCATTTGTCCATCCCTCCGTCCTCTGCTGTGTTTTCCTTTGAGGTTTTAATCCTTCCTCCACCTGCTTCACCTCATCCTCTATTGAAATGCCAAGCTGTGCTCACTAGTGTGTCACTACAACCACTGACAACCGCAGGGAGATGATGATGTTGCTGTATCTAAAGTGCCATCCTAAGCTTTTCCTTCCTCTACTTCCTCCTCTTCAGCTCGAGTGGTTTTACGATTAGTTTATACTGATATTTCTCCTTCTTTCACATTGTAGCTCATCTTCTGTGTGAAACCTTGGTGGGTCCTGATCCAGAGTCGCCAAGAGACACGATTGGACTCAACAACAACAACACTCACCTCCCGCCCTGCTCCTCTGCTGAAGGCTCTACGGACAAACCAGATTCTATCCTGGCAAAGGAAAAGCTGGGCCTAATCCAGCCTGCTCTCCCATCCATCACAATTTCTACCAAACCAACTTGTCTCTCACTTGAACGTAGCTTCGCAGCAGAGGAGGACCAGAAGACGTCTCTTGAGTGCACCCGTGTGTACACCATCTCTTCCCAGCACGGCACGCTGATGAGCAGTGGCCGGGGCAGCAAAGAGAGCCTAGAACTGGACATCCTGAAGGAGAAGTCGGGGAGCGGCGGGGTGGGGTCTAGAAGTGGCCCAAGCCAGCCCTCCACCTCCCCATCCTCTGCCTCCTCATCTCCAACCCAGTACATCCGCTCAAGCGGCAGCCGTGGCATCAGCAGTTGCAGCCACACTCACCACCACCACCACACCCCCGTCTCCGGAATAAACGCCTCGTCTAGCAGCGGTGGAATAAGCGGGGCAAGCTGTAGCAGTAGTCACCAACAGCAGCAAGCAGGTGCAGGATCCCACTCCCATCACACGGCCCACCACCACGCCCATCATCACCATCACCTTTCCCACCCGCCACTACAGACCTCCGTCAGCGCGCACAATATCCGAAGCCTTGGTGAAGGCGCGAAAGGAGAAGCAGAGTGCAGCGGGCTTGCTTGCGACTCATGCAGCGGTGCCCCTTCGCGTAGCCAGGGGTCACTGGACCTGGAAAGTACATCCAGAGAGGCAGGCAAGCAGCACCGACGCCTAGAGCGGATGTGGAGTGTGGACCGGGTGACTGGGCAGGAGAGAGGTGAGAGGGTGGATGACACAGAGGAAGCGAGAGGCGCTGAAATTCAAAAAGGGAAGGGGTTGGCGTGTGACCCAGTTTCTCTGGGCTCACTGATATCGGACCAGAGACGAAATAACATTTGAGCATTTCATTTTCTCTAAAAAAAAATTGCAGTAAGAGCTTTTTTGTTGTTTCTAGGGGTGTAACAAGATCTTTTGAGTAGAAAGCAGTAGCGTGGACAAAGTTTCCATCACCTTAATATTTTAGGTAGTTATTTGAAAAGAAGAGCCATCAAGAGACAAACACTTTGAAAACACAATGATTTTGACTTCTTATTTGGGTTGAATAGCATGTTTAACAGAACTGCAAACCCAACATCATCTATTGTTTTGTCTCATGAGAAGAATGTACCGTTACACCCCTAGTTATTTCACTTTCTGATGTTGACAGACAAACAGACACACAATAGTACACACTTCAAATGCATTTTTTCTCTGGTCTGTTGGGGATTGAGGGGCTGGTGTTAGATGTGAAGTGGTGGTCTGTATTTCCTGATTCTTCGTCTAACCGTTTCTCCTCTGCTGTCTCTTCCCCTTGTTTCTCCCTCTCTCCATTTGTGGAGTGGTGCACTGTGAGGTGCTGGTGCTGGTTTTGTGCTTTTATTCTACATTAATTGCAACACTTGCCCCGTGCAGTGTACAAATTGTTCTCTTTTGTCCACTTAACTTTGGAATTCAAAATTTTCTCTCAAATTGCAGAGGACACCAACTGGTTCCCCAAGGAAAACATGTTCACCTTCCAAACAGCAACAACAACAATACAAGCGTAAGTTTCTTACACTTTAGTCATTTAAACTTAAACTTAATAAAGTCCGGGACATATTTAGTGTATTGCTGCTTAAAGTAAACAGACAAAATAAAGATGAATATTATCATCATGTGTGAAATTAGACTGGTTTCAAATTGACCAAGCTTAAAAAAAATGTCAATGACCTGCAGAAAACTTCTTCCAAACCTATTAAATATTGAGTGATTTTACTGTTGGTTTATAGTAATAATACTGCAATGGTGCATTTTTAAAAGCAGAATATGGAGCAAATACAAACTTTTCACATTTAAATAAAATCCATCTAGTGTCGCAGTTGATAAATCATAGCATTAACTTTATTATTATCCGCTTACGTGCCCACACAAATATACGGCAAATATGAACAGCAGTAGAATTAGGTAAGAAATTTGTTCTTCAGGAGGTGGAGCACACAAAGTCAGGCTTCATGAAAACTAGTTAAATGACTAAGAAGTGTCCAAAATAAGACTTCTGCAGGTTAACCTTAAAGTAGTACTGGAACCAATGGCTTAGCAATTTTGTTGTTACATCTAGAAAAATTATATAAATTTTCCCTCCCTTCCTTCCTCCAGTCCTTCTCTTCTGTGTCCAGACTGCTAAAGAATCATGTACGCTTGAAGGCACCCCTTTACAGTCAGAGGAGGAAGTAAATGTAAAATATTAACTTGTAAATATAGGAAAAAATTAAAGCAATACAAGAAAAAGTCCAGATAAGCCAAGACAGAAGAACTGCGCCATAAATATGTCTGCTAGCATCAGTTTCAGATGGTGCACCAACAACAGGAGCTACTTACAAATGAAATTGTTATTGATCTGTTTATGTCAGAAGTAGGCTATAATTTTCATTTTATTTTGAAATGCATTTTCTGGACTTTTCCCTCTGAGTCTTTGGATCTTGGCTTAGTTGTCCATGATTAGAGTTTAAAATCCTACATGGTTCATCTACTGTACAATTATGTGCCATTTCAATGCTTATAAAAGGTGAGGTATCAAGTGGAGTTATTAGAAAATAATTTATTCATGGTGACCAAGCACCGTTATATTTCACTCTTTTGTTTTCCTCTATTTTTGCTTTCGGATGTATTTTTGGAAACAGGATATCGTAAGTATTACTCCCTCTCCTTTCCCTTATTTTCAAACTTAACCTTAACTCCTGCTGCTTAACACTGATGTGCACAATTAACATTCATTCATATATTATTTCACAGACAACTAATGTCTGACCAGGAACAATTACTATTGTGTGTACCAATAGAGTACTACTGCAGTTTGTTTCTTCTGACTTATCAAACGTACATAAAACCTTTCTCAAAGTTCTGCTCCATTGATTGACAGCTAATGGATGTGCACATGTGAGAACCGTTACAAAAAGCAGAAGGTTACAGGATTTCATGCAACAAGAGACCAGTGGATCAGAATAATCCACTGAAGCTGAGTTGATGTGCCAGGCTGAAGTCTGGAAAATGACTCTTTTGGATGACCTAAGCTCTACAAACTGTTCACAAGCACACATGGATAGTTTTACTTGAGCTGTTTAAAATCTTGGTGCTAGTCATGACCAAGTGCAGTAATCCCACTTTGCACCCATCCTAATTTTTACTGAATGTGAGCTGGCTGAGTTAAACTGAATTTGAAATTCAGTCTAACTCAAAGTCAATTTGGAAATTGACTTTGAACGATTTAGTAAGGAGAAATAGTTCCAATTTGGGCTTGTAAACCATTCAGTTAGAAAGTTAGCTGCCAATTTCAATAAGATAAGCACTTCAATAAAGCTGAAAAACAACCAGATAAACAGGATCAAGGCAGGACGAAGCAGTAGCCAATACAGTTGGCTGCAAGGACATGAACTGTGTTGTACCATCATTGTGTTTTATTCATTTTGTTTATTATTTTTTTTCCAACTACAAAAAGAAAAACTAGTTGGGATTCATGTGATGTGGACTACTGGTATCAGTGTTCAGAAACAAGCTCTCAGGGTATCAATGTACAGATATCTGAGGCCTGCTGTGTGAAAGTAATTGTGGGCAAATATGGCTTTGCATTTTGATGTAAGAGGAGCTTGTTTAATAATGCATAATGCTAGTTTAGAGTAGAAATTTGGAGTTTATTGTAACAATATTATGTAATTTAAGCCACAGCACATACATTTGTATTCGGCCTCATATAATCAGCTTCAACCCATTTTACTAACATTTTCTACATCTTGAAACTGAACATTTTGTTGTTTTTTTTAGGTTTGATCTAGTTTTACAGTTAAATTTAGGTCTGGATTAGAACAAAAATGCTAGACCTGCAGACAAATTGAGTCCAATGTGACTTTTCAATGAGATTTGTTAAACCCTGTTGAGATCTGTGAGTCCTTTTCACTTTTCATTTTGAGATTTTTAAAGATTTTTGCAAAGAATGTGAACACTTTGTCCTAGTCAGGACTACTAAAGATAATACTAAAGTCATTATGTTTAGTAGGGCTGGAATAATTTAGAATCCAGTTTGGTTTCTTGTTGGAGCAAGTGTTGGTCGGCTTCACAGGATCGTTGACAACTATTAACACTGATCAAGGCACACTTTGAAAGCGATGATTTTCACACCTCGTTTGCACTCAGTGTCCAGCATTAGCACAGACAATAAACAGTTTGAGTGTCACAACATGGGGTTTCAAGAAAAACTTTTCTGCCTTTGGTTTAGATCGCTTGCAAAAAAATATGATAAATATTAGACAGCAGAGAGTGAGCTGCTAATGAAAGAAATTAAAAGAGGGAATATCCTCTAAATGAATATGGTAAAATAGAATAAGTAGCATGTTACCCAAAATCAAGTTATTATCCTTTCATTTTTAACATGTCAAACTAACATGTCACAATAGGTCATGAAATCAGCTTTTCTAATTACTATTGCCTCATATCTCCTCCAGGCTTGATTACGATAGAAAGTTTGTTTTGAACTGGTCTAAGTGATCTCCCTCGTTTTCTGTTGTCAAAGCTAACGGTTGCCATACCTACAACAGAGTCTCATTCATAGCCAAATGAACCCTGCAGCTAAAAGCCACGGCGTCTGCCTCCCTGCACGGCCCTACCCCTCCCTATGCCAGCAGTCTCCCTCTCTTATCCCTTTAATACTGTGCCACGTCCTGGCAGGGCTTTCCGGGGATTTGTGCAAAGAAAAAGACGAGAGAGGGAGCAGGATACGGCAGAAGTCATCCTGAGGTATGAAGCGTCCCCTGACAGGCTATCCTAAGGGAAGAGCTTTTTGTTAGAATCTAACCTTGGATTTAGGGTCAAAATCTGTGACATAAGGGTGTGCGGATAAACTGCATAAATCTACAATCTCTGGATTTTCTTCTTGCAAATATTTTCAGTTTAAGTTCTATTAAAAATTCATTAGACAAGAAATGAAAATTTTAAAGCCTTTGGAAAAATGGAGGGAGGTTCTGTTGCACTTGGAAGGGTACTTGCTTCACCAGCAAGTTCAGAAAGCATCCCACTCAGACCCAGATGCTCTGTCACAAAAGGCCAGATGGTGAATGTGACACCAGGCAGTACATCTCGGTTCCTTTGACATCTCGGTGTCATCCATCTGCAGTGACAGAGTCATTAACGCTGCGAATAACTGTATTTAATCAAAATCAACAATCACAGCTTAAAACATCCCTTACAAAAAAATCCTATGAAATCACAGGTGATCACATGTGGTTCACACCACTTTTTACACGTGTGAATATGTGACCCGCATGTGGGAAATGGGAATCACATGTGATCACATGTGAATTTCATGGGATTTTTTTGTAAGGGATGTCTGAGAAAATTGCAAATGTTAGTGTGCAACTTTTAGAAGGACTCATTGGATGGTATTCGCTATATTTTCTCATGAATGACTCCTTCAAAGATTGAGAAGCACTGTTTCCATTTTTTTTTCGAGACTACCTTAGATCTACCTTTTTGTATGCAATCTTAATGCTCCATAATGTTAGACAGTCATATATGATTGGGATATCATTGATAAATATTATAATGATGATAAATCCACATTGGCTGTTGTTTTGATCTTTAGATCTGTAATATATTTTAGTTGTGAGCATAATTGTAGAAAGATTCCATCTTAAAGGCTGAGAGGTGTGAATTCTTGACACTTGAAAATACATTAACCAACATTTACTGTTCGACTTTGCTAAAATTGAACCAATCATTATCTTAGGTCACATTAACTGGATTCGGATCACTACATGCCTTCCTTGACCAACATGACCTGTTTGAAAGTGTCCAAACTGGAGCAAATCTAGAAATCTTCCAGAGTGTAAACAATCATTACTATCTTCTTAGAAGTTGCTAAACAAAGTTTTGTTTGTATTCACGTTAGGCTTTTTCCCCATCAAATTTTGTGATAACTGAGCCATGCGTGTGTTCATGGGAATAAATACAAAACCACAATTAGATATAACTGATGATCAGCAGCACAAAAACGACTAAAAATGCGGTCAAGCTTTTTTAGACAGCAATGATTTGAATACTTTCGTAAAGTATTTCTAATTTAACCAAACATACCTAAGATGTTCTTATCGAAGACAGACATATTTGTTCACACATTGCCACATTTAACTAACCTGTGCACCTTTAAGACGAAAACAAGAAAAAACATAATTGTCAGGGAGCAAAAAATGGCTAACAAGAAGCTAAAAGCTAACTGCCTGTTTGGGACAGATAGTCACACTTATTAATCTACACAGCAGTCAGACATGCTGCTGTTAAGCCAACCCTGCAGGTATGATCTCACCTCTTGCTTTTAAACTAAGGATGAAAATATTACACCTTATTTTATTTTATCCAATTTGGCATAGTAAATAATTATGTATATTTGTGCAATGGAATCACAAAACTGATCTCAGAAAAATCTTATTACCTTGCATTCAATGCAAGATTTTATACTCATTGTATTTAAAATCTGTTCATCTCTCCAAACACTAAAATATGTCAATCTTTCCATTTTATGGATGCTTTAAATAAATTAAGAATGTTTTAACAATTCCACAAAGCAGACAGTTTAAATGTATCTGTATCCTTTTAGTCAATTCGTTATGAACGAATTTTCAGACCATTGCAGGGAAACCAACGACAAAAAAACAAAAAAAAGACTGAATAAAAATGTCTGCCCTCCTTTTACGCCCCCCCCCTCCACGTTTATGTGCTTCCCCACCATCAGATAAACACACTTCCCACTCTCACACAGCCACATGCCGAGGCCATTAATAATGAGTGTTGGCTGGTTGCTTGGTGCACGGATACTGTGTGTAGGGGCGACATGGGAGGAGCTCAGAAAGATGAAAGCATGTTTATCTGGAGCTTTTGCATAGAACATAATGTAAAAAATCTGGCTGTAAGTGATCAGACAAAAAACTAATGAAAACCTCTGTTGATTTTAAAGTTACTAATAGCCTCATTAAGTGGTAAATAATTATACAAACGAATTCTATCAAAAAAATACATCTGCTGTCATTTGAAAAGCAAAACCTTAGATGTTGATAAGAGATGTGGTGTGTGTTATTCTGTAGATTTGTAACAGTTAAAGAGATAATGTTATAACTTATATTAAAAATACATGGGCCTTGTTTTATAAGATGAAAATTACTCTTTCCTCAAACAGTTGTGAAGGCTTTTATCCATCAAGTTCATCTAAAAAAACTAGAACATCCTGAAATTCATTGTTAGAATGCAATCTATTTGTTACAGTTAACATTGGACAAGAGTAAAAAAGAAGTTTGCAACGGAAGACCAATGAACTTCAGCTTTATATTCCTCCAAATTCACTTTTCTGACTGCATTTGTTTTGCTTATCTCAGTTGACGTTTTGTGAGGAAATATTAAAAAACCAAGACCTGCTGTTTCAATTTTCAGCTTTGCAAAATGCGAAAATCATAATTTGATCATAAAACTAAAAAGGGAATTTAATTTCATAAGCCTGACCAGGAACCTTTGGTAGCCTCAACATGATTAAATAATGTAAAAAAATAAGATAACCTAGCAATCCTTAATGCCATGCAATACAAATTTAAATTTTTCAAAAGAACTGTAACCCACTGAAAGCTATTACCAATAATTCACTGTAATTTTTGCCTCACCGTTGAATAAAATTTACATATATTATTACTCTAATTATTATGCCACGATTGTAAGTCAGTCCAGTGCCTTTATTTATTTATTTCTACCTCTTGTAAAAATTTAAAGCTGAACACTGAGCTGCAACAGAATGTGCAATCATCACAAGAATACAAAACACAGAGCGATCATTTGAAAGGTGGGAGTAAAATGTTACAAGCAAAGACCAATCAAAATGCCTGCTGTGCTTCTCTGAAAGTTTGGCCCTTCATGCCCAGCAATCACCAGTTGGTACATAAAGTAATAACAAGGTTCAAGGTTGTTTTAGTCCATTATTTGGTGGTTGTCACAGTACTAAAACAACTGTGTAACACAAATGTCACAGACCACTGTAAACAAGTTAGTCATTGCAAAAAAATATAAATTTACATCTGAAAAAACATTTTAATATTCTTAAGGTTTTATCTACTGAATTTCAGATCTATCATAAGAATTTTGTTGGTCACTTTCACATTTGTAGATAAAAATAAATAAATAAAACTTAGATTTTATGTGGTACACATGAGATCTGTACCACATAACACATTAGATGTATATTTAGCTGTTTTTTTATTGTAGGTTCAAAATGTCTGAGCTGCGACATTTAATTGTAATTGCAATACGCTGACTAAATATTACAATAGATAATATAATTTTTATTACATTTTCCTGACTGTTACTCTCTTTTTATTTATACAAATTTCTCTGAGCTCTAGCATCTCAGTCTCTTAAAATATGCATCAAGCGAAGTTATCAAGGACAGTTCAAACTGGCCGTTCATGAGTTGCATGTAAAATATGATATTGGTTGCCATATATTGCAACCATGGAATCACTTGTGATTGCAGTCTTGTAGGAACTGATATTATCATCGTAACTTCAATTAGAAATATTGTGCAGCTCTACTACAGAAATTCTCAATTTGGGTGTTACACCAATTTTGGGGATAGAGTATATTGCATGCAAAGCATCATAGAACAAATAAATAGGACATTTATATTTCAAGAGTTTTCTACTGGATCGGTTTATGTTTTTTTTAAAGAGGAATATTCTCTACCAAACACACAGCAGCATCAGTATCTAAAGAACTGGATCTCCCTTTTGCCTTCAGGTGTTTTCACAAGAATAGATGTTACTGAAACACTTATTTATACTCCCCATTTTAATTGACACAGTAATAAGAGAGAATGCTACAACCACTTTGTGCCTGTGAACCCTATTTTCTGCTCACACTGACAACAAAATCTACGGTCTTTGTTTACCTAATAGTCCCTTTTCAACCTTTAGGAAAGTCTCGACAGTAAACTCTTTTCTTTTCGCTCTGCCCGTCTCTCCCACCCGCCCACCCCTTCCTGCCTCTCCTCTTCATGTTGTGGTCCTCTGTCTTCTGCCTTCCGATGTCCCTCCTCCGCTATGATTTGGCTACCCACAGGAACTTCCGGAAGCATCTTCGGATGGTGGGAAGCAGAAGGCTTAAAGCGCAGAGTGAGTCAGATATGTGTGAATGTAAGCAGTCGATATGTTTGTTCATATTGACTGTGATGTTATTCACCGCACCATCATCATTTTCTTTTCTTTTCCGTTAACTGTTACTTTGCATGTGTATACCACCAAGCGTTGCTCGTTTGCCCTATATTTCCAAGGATTTATCTTAATCGGTGAATTTTAAATAAGGCAAGTTTGTGCATGATTGCATGCAAGGTGTGTTCTTTGAATGTCTGGTTGCAAACTGCTAAGTAAATGTGAAACTAAATCATCTCTAACAAGACACTTGTGAGTTAAGCTTGTTTTTTTACAAGCTGCTCACTGGCGGAAAATATATACATTTATATAGTATATAATCTGTTGCAATGTATGTTTTTTGTGTTTAAAAAAGTGATTAGACATCCAAACCCAAATAATAGTTATCATTTGCATACAACCAAATGCATTAAGGATATAGCAAAATTCTAGCAAAACATGGAAGAATTATCATCAAAGCTTATTAGTGACATTACAAACCTTATTTATTTGACTGATCATTAATTGCAAGTCATTTAATTTCTTAACAAATACCAATAATTGATTCTTTAGGCCAGGTTTTTCAGTTCCTATAAATTTTGGTTAATAGTTGAGTTAATAAATAGACAGAAAAAAATTATTATGATGGCATGCATCTGTTTCTACCCAGGATTATCGAAAACTGGAATATTGAGTCTTTGCTTTCATGCAGTGGTTCATCCAATATATCCAATTGCAGGTGCAAAGCTGTTTGTCTTATGGCAAGAAAATCAGCAGCTTTATATTTTAAGCTCTTCTAAATTATGCAACTGTGTAAAAAAAAAAAGAGAGTTAAATGCTTTGATATTTTACCAAACAGGTTTTCTGTTATTTAGTTCCATATTCAGAAGTGTTCAAGACCTCTCTCTTTTAGACACTTCTTTTTAGTAGAAATGGGATTTTTAAGTCCTCCTCATAGTAATTTTTTCAACACCTCGCCTCTCAGTCAAAACAGCAACAAAGTAAAAGTAAACAAAAAACATTCAGCACTAAAAGCAGAGTGGCAAAGCAATACAACCACATATTTAGCTGTTTGTTTTTACCTCCCCTTATCTGGATGTCTCATTCCATCATTTTGGATTTAAAATGTTGAGCCTTTGTGGGAATAAAATGTGACATTTGTTTTCAAAACCTGTTCAGCATACTTTTATTCCTGTTTAACGACATAACATTTGCACATTGATTATTGATTGTTACCCTCTAAAAACCTTTCATTTGTGTTGCCTGTAAGCTGAGCAGAAAAAAAGCTGCATCTGGGAAAAAAAGCTGCATCATCACTTTTTCTTCACAGGCACAAAGCTTTGCTGCATAAACTGAACGAGTTGGATCATTTAGCTTTCCTGTTAATTACTGATCTCATGACCATGATACACTGTGGTTTTGAATTCAGAATGTGGGGTTCATCTAACAAACCTTTGGCTCCTAGACTCAAAAGGAATATTCTTGCTTTCATCAGTTCATAAAATGTGGATCCATTTGTCTTTAGACCCATGGTTATGTTCCAGGGGAAATGTTGGTGTTTTCAAAAATGAGGCTTTTTGGGTGTTTCTTGATAGTTTAGCTTTATATAGGCATATTTTGCTTCAGCGCTCGCAGGGACCACTAGACCTTCACTGATTACCCCAAAGCTGGTCACTGAAGTCTTTTCTGTTTCAGCTTTTGTTTGTTCTAGTTTCCTTCCATTTCTTTATGTTCTTAATATCTATATTAAAGTTTTTTAGAACATTTTTAAGAGGAACTTCATTAATAATTTTTTTAATCAAAGTACGCTGTTCTTCTGAACTGTCTAGAACAACCCATTTTACTCATGTTTATTGAGAGAAATACACTATAACCAGCCTACAACATCTGCTGCCTTGAAAGAGCCCACCAGAATGATCCCATTGATTGAGCTCCACACTGTTACTATTAGGAATCCATTCAGCTACAGAATCGATTCCACAGACTCCGCAGCATCAAGCCTGGATTGTTACAATGTTTGTTTTCTATTACTGTACTACACCTCGAAGTAAATTATTTGCTAGATTGGGCCTGTTGGTGTTATTAGACTGCTGATAATTTGAACTCCATGTCAAAGTGGGCGTTTTAGAGGTTGATTGTGATTGCACACAATTTGTGAATTCTCATTCTGTTTTTGTTATTCAACACTTTATTTGCATTGGATGCAGTGACATTTGCATTTTGTTTGGTTCTGCCACAGTTTGAAAGTATGTTACAGCCTGAAATTTAAGATTTATAAAAGGTGAAATGATTTTTTTTTCACAGACTCCTGATCAAATGGCACAACACGTAAGGAACAACATTTTAAATAATAAATTAAAACAAGCCAGCATAGGGAAATAATAATCGCAGTTTATTCTATATAAACAATAATGTAAAAGTTCTAAAACCTTAAAAAAAACTATTGCAAAAAACACGTTCAAGTGACAGCTTTTAAAATTAAAATTATTTGCATTCAAATAGAATCTGTAAATAGCTATGTTAATTTGTCCTTTCTCCATATATGCATAAAATGCGAACTGATGAACATGTGGTAAATGGTAAACATGTAAGCAATACTACGCAACAGAATGACTGTGAGCTGTTTGCGTGCTCATTTGTTTGTTGGTTTTGTGTGTAAGCAGTGTTTGTGGAGAAGAGTTGCTGCTCTGTGTGCTTTTGGTATCTCTGCTCTGGTAGCTGCAGCAGTCTTTGCACTCTTGTTTGTTTTTGGTGGTGTGTGCTTTGAGGAAAAAGCCATTCTGCGGGCTTCCTGTTGTGTGCGCGAGAGTGTGTGTGTGTGTGTGACTCTCTCTCCTCACCTACACTAGCATTCGCTGAACGTAGATCGAAGAGTTTCAGCCGTTCCTGGAGTGACCCCACCCCAGTCAAGACTGACTCCCCTCATGAGGCTAAAGACAGTGAGTTAACACGGACAGACACATCCACACGCAAAGACACACCAAGTTAGGCTGGAGATGCTAACAGAATTAAAGCAACATATGTGATGAAATGGTGCAAAAAGAAAAAATAACTGCTAATTAAATCCTATTTAGAAACAGATTTTAAGTTAACATTTTTGCACTTGCAAATACCAACAAAATATTAAACTCTATTTAATGTAATATGTAATAATTAGCTTGCTAAATACAAATTTGATAGTGTTCTACATGTTTGAGCTTTAATATTTCTCATTTCAAGAAGTATTCATACTTCTTGAATCTTTTTAAATTTTGCTACTTAAAAAGCTCAAACTTTGATGTGTTTCTCCAGTATTTTATGTAACTTATATAAAGTCCAGTTGAAGAAACAATAAACAGTTTTTAACTAAAGCAAACAAACAAAAGACACAATCCAAATGGTGCAGTGTCTATGTACTTTGCTCTTTGTGTAAATCCAGCTTTTCTGTGAAGGTCTCAGACTTTTGTCAGAGAACTTTAGAGGACTAACATTTAAAATTACCACGAAACACATCAGACATCAGAAACATATCAGATTAGTTAAGGAGACGTTTAAAGCAGAGTTAGTCCAAGTAGCAACCAAGAGACCCATGGTAACTCTGTAGGAGATTCACATGGAGAATAACAAATTCTGTACTCTAAAATCTTATTTTTTAGAAGATTTGACTGAAAACATTAAAGCTCACATAGTACTCACCAGTTAACAGCATGGAGCACACAGTCTGTTCTATAGATCCTCCTTATAACCAAGTAGCTTTTGGCATCGCAACTCATATCCTGACTAAGACCAACTAACACTGCAAAAAAAAAACCAGAGTCACACATGAATGACACAGTCACACGTACAAACTGCCTGTTTCTGCTGTTGATTATGACCCTGTCCATCTGTCTCTCTCTGATTGTGGGTCTTTCTTCAACTTTGTGATGCTCTCTCGTTCTGTGAGTATGTCTCCCACAATGAAGTGCGTCCAAGTCCGAGTGTTTCAGCTGGAAGAAATGTTATTGTAAGGACTTGTATGTCTTTTGTGAATTTGCGGGGCTGTGGAAGTGCGAGACAGCTCAGACTGTTTGCATGCTGTTTGCTTGCACTAATGTTCGGGTTTGTGCTTTGATTTTTTTCCCCACCTTCATCAGTGTTTCAATATAATATATAATTAAAATAAATGAATTGATGAAAATATAATGTGGTGTTAATGTTTCTTGAACCTCTGCTGTGTCTTTGTTGGCCTTCATTCTCATCCCATTTTGTCATTTATGTCCCTACATCCATGCAATTTTTTCTCATCCACTGCAATTTTGTCATAAAATGTGATTTAATGTAGCATAATTACTTGTTTTACAATAATGTATATCGTTTGAAATGACAAACCCAAAACTAAAACCCAAAGAAAACATACGTACAAAATAAGAGTGATAGGCACAGCTGATGGCAGCAAAGATTCTAGAACAACTAAAACCTGAGGATAAGAAAAGATTATAAAAACCTTGAATTAGTCAATGATATGATAGAAAACGAGTTTGATGATTAGAAAGTTGGGACAAGGAATAAGTCAAAATTAAACTGCTAATACATTTAGATAAACTGAATAAAATCAGAAAGACAGAAACACAAGGAAAGGTCAAAACCAAAATCACTAAAAACAAAAGCTTACAAAAAAGGGGAAAAAAACTGCCTTTAGTAGAGCTGCAGTGATTAGGATGTTGCTGTCAGATATGAATATTTGATTTTCTTGAAGATCTGCAGATTAAAATTTTGTTTCTAAACTCGACAATTAATAGGTGAAATAACATATGCTGCAGAATGTTTGATAAAAATAATAGTTATAACTTCAGCAGAAAATGAGGGGACAACAACTGTATGTCTAGTGGTGAGGATACATCCATTATCTTTATTTAATTTTTATATAACAAGGCATCATAGAGAAAGATTTTAGCTGATGTATTTATTGGCTGAAAATAATGGGAGTTCTTTATTTTGATGTATTAATGTATTTAACAGATTGGGACAGTCATGTCTGGCATACAACTACCAAACAAGGAGAAGTTTAAAGCAGAGTTAGTCAAAGTAGCAACCACAATGCCAAGTATAATTGGCAATGTCTACAGAAAACTCTTAAGTTATTCAGTGAGATTTATTTGCAGGTATAGTGTGCATAAAACAAGACTCTATTGAAACACCAGCAGCAGAGATAATCAATCTACTGACAGTGAAGTATGACTTAACAAAACTATGAATATGATGAAAACTTTCCTGTGCATAAGTACAATTGGTGTAATAGAGAACTATTTTAAATCCAAAACAAATTAAAATGTTAGTTGAGAACAGAAACTTAAGATATTAAAAACTTAGAATTCTCCAGAATCTTATGCTCAGAAAAAAAATCCTAAAGTTTGATATCAATATTTTGTTTAAGAAATGAAATGCTACTGGGGGCCCCGTGCTGGGGACCAAAGCAACATCTTGGTTTGTTTATGCCCTGGGCCGGCTCTGGTGCCACAGGATATCCATGCTGTTCTCTCCAAATTTGACAGTATAACAACATCAAAGCTTTCAAATCACAAATGTGAGCTCCACTCTGAAACAACTAATAATTTGTAGTGCATGCTCCAGAGCAACACAGATTTCTGCTGTTAAAATGTCAAAACTACTCCCCAGTGAGTAAAAGGTAACCAGTCAATGTGGAAACAGACAGCTGTCAAAAATCCAAAACACGTCTCTGAATCACAGCATGCGTTCAAAACTATTTTCTCTACTTCCTCTCAGCAGCAGAGGCATTGGACTTTACACCTGTTTAGCATGAAATAGGTGCGCTGTCACAGCTGACAACACTGCAGCTTTCAATTTGTGAAATATAGGCCCATTATCTGTCTATTTTATTCTGTACTCTGCAGTTTGAAAAGGTCCTAAGAGAGCAACCTTTTAAAGGAGACTTTCATCTAACCACTCCCCACTTACTTTCAAAGAAAACATCTCTCAAGATCATTGAATGGACAGAAATTACTCTCAGAAACCCTTAAATAAGGTCTGCAGCTCTAATCACATTAAAAGTCATGCAGAGAAATAACATTTTATTGAAAAGAAATGTTCCGGCCTGGGTGAATTCACAAATAAACCTGACACATGATATCTGAGAGAAAGTTTCATGTTTCACAGTATCAGTAAGAAATGGCTTAAAACAATATAACATTAATTATTGCAGTTATAGTAGCTACACATTGATACATGCCGTCACGGTTAATATTAATGCATCAACTAAAGTATAAACACAGAATTTAAGTGTATCTTTGCTTAAAGTATAAATTTTTTTGCAGTCCTGCTATTTTAAGAGTTGCACCAGTGAAACATGGTAATAGATGTGTAATTAGTGGGTCTATAGTTGACTGGTTAACTAACATACCACTCATAGCTTTACCAGAGTAAGAGTATAATCATTGTTTCTAGTATCTGAAAATATTCCCAGACAAATTTTCCCCCCTTGTAAGCATGAGATGTTTTAGAGCCTTCTTTCATCCAGCTCACTGGTAGTGTGCAGCAAAGAAAATGTTACACTCTAAGCAGCCTGTGAAAAGCCTCCAGTAATTTGTCTAGCATTTGATTTGAAAGACTTCAAAACCAATATACTTTTTGGAACTTGTAAAAGTTTGTATAAATTGATACCAGTAATCGGCTCATGATGTGTTTTATTTATTTGTTCTTGGCCTGGCTCTAATTCTCCATCATAACATTCATTTACAGCATCTAGAAAAGATTTTATTAACTTTATTCTTCATGTACTACAAATAGCATAAACATTACTATATCAGTTCAGAAGCATTTTCCTGGGTGGTAGTAGCCAAACTCAGTGTTTGGTTGCCTTACTCTAGTTTTCTCTCATTCATGTCATCATTACGAGGTTCATCCTCACACCTCTCATCCTTTCTCTCTAATTTGGTCTCCACTCCCTAACTATCTCTCTACCACATTGCTGGCCTCCCACTGCTCTTCCAGAATCTCCACATGCATCCTGTCACCTCAGGTCTTGATGATCTGCCCTGTGCCTTGTTGTCTTCCAGGTGGAGACCTGCAGGCCTCCACTAACACCCTGGAGGATGGAGCCCTTGATGATGCTCTAGACTGGGAGGAGGAGAAAGAGATGGAGAGGCTGGCCTGTGAAGGAGATGACTTTGTTCCTCCCAAAATTATGGTATTATTACAATATTCGGCTGATTTGTCTGGAAGAAGAGAGCAAAATGTCTTCAACATAATAATGGGGCTGCATTGAGATGATAATGAATTCATCAGTAAAAGATAAAGAACTAAAGGTAGAAAGTGAAAGGAAAGAAAAATATAAATTGTGACATATACAAAGTAATTCAAACCAAACACCAAATATACCACAAACCAACAAAAGAACTGACTCATAATAAAATTTAATCTATGCTATCATCAGAGACAGTTGGAGAATTAAACTCTGTGGTCTTGTTTTGCTGTGCCAGCTAAAAATCAAACTGAGGAATTCTGCACTCTTCAACTTTAGCGCCATCATGAAGTCAACTGCAATAGTCCAGTTGGGATAAAATAAAACCATGGATGACTTTTTCTAAGAGGACTTTTTAAAAGTCTTCACCTCCGCACTCATTCTTAAATTCAAAAAGTTAGCATCGATCTTTATTTTTAAGTTTTAAAAAACTCCAAAATAACACCACTGTGTGTTTCCTGTACATTGCCCATGTCTTCTTAAAACTGCATTTTTAATGAGCCAATAGTTATTGGTTAAAACTGGCTGATGTAGAGGGCTGCCAGGGTGTTTTTTTATATTCATGACAACTAGGATAAATGAAGCCTTTGAATTGTGAATGTCATTTAAATAACTTCACTAATCAGTCCTCTGTGTCCTCTCTACTCCGTCTTCAGCTGATCTCTTCCAAGGTTCCGAAAGCAGAATACATTCCCACCATAATCCGCAGGGATGATCCATCCATCATCCCCATCCTCTATGTGAGTCCAACATACTGAAGACTAAAATGTTTTGTACGCCGAAGAATACAAAGGACATTGAGCATACAGCATGCAATCATTATTTGCAGGTTTTTCCCATTAATTCAGGGTTTTTGTTTGGTCTTCAGTGCTAAATTGTGTTTCTTTTCACAGGATCATGAACATGCAACTTTTGATGACATTTTGGGTGAGTTATTTTCTTAAGTTATGCCTACTGTTTGCTTAGCATACAACAAAAAAACTGTAAAGAGTCATAGTAGGCTGTCAGTAGCTGTGTAAATAATTGTTTAACAATTATTGTGCTAAGTTAACCTTAAAACAACCAAAATTTGTGTTTCAGCAAAAATACCAATGAAACTGCAAAACTGTATTTTTATGTAAATCTTGGAAATTGCAGTGTTTTCCTATACAGTAAATGTAAAAAATTAGACTATCGTAAAACCTTTTACAGACCTTTTCCATCTATAATATGATATGCACTTTACTGTGTCAGAGGGAATAATGCTAAACGATAACCTGGTCTCATAGGCGTCACTACTCATTAAATACTACTTTGTTCAACCACTTTATGATTTATTTTAAGAATTTAGTCTTGCCATGCACATGCATTAGCTATATGCACCCTGATTCAGCTGAAATTTGTTTCTACTGTTCTAAGGAGAAGGATAGAAAGAAAAAAATCCAACAGCCTTTTATACGTAAACCTAGCACAAAAAGTAAGAAACTTCCGTTTATTAAATTACTTCTTTGTTGTATCTATGCTTCTGGGCAAGTCTGTGTAATTTCTTTAATTTTCATTTTCAAGGAAAATAAATTTGCAGCTTGAGTTGTGGTGTTTCGTGGCCCCAATCCATACCGAGTGCACAGAGTTTTCATACAAATGAGGCATAATTTCATAAGCAGGCTTTACAGTTTTGAAATATTTATTTTAAAGCTGAAGCTCTATATAAATTTTTTTTGTGACCTCTGAGTCCAAATATATAGCATGAGCTACCTTTAGTTTTTATTCTCGGCTGAGCAGCAGAACAGTCCAAACTGACTCTTGGTGCAGAGCAAGAATTAAAAGTCAAGCAAATGGCTTGGGGAGAAACCCGACATGCAATTAAATTCTCCAAATTATAGCTTAGATTTGACTCATAATGCGTGTTTAAAACCTGTTTAATCCTTCCAATCGACTTACCTACTGTTATTTAAAATTACTGTCTGCCTTCGTAAAGTGTTGCTCATAATAGAAGCATTTAAAGCAAAAGTTCCCCTGAGATTTCAGCATTTCTATGTAAAATAAAGCTCACACAGACCATTTTAAAAATCATTTCAAATCTGTATTAAAATGTCCAGATGACAGAATCACATCTGGATCAAGACCTTCTAAATATCCTGCGGTTTCTGTCTCGAAGTGTGGTCTATTCATTTTTTCATTAGTTCCTTGATCACTTATCCCACTTTATTTCTGGCTAACAGAGGAAATAGACAAGAAGCTCACAGCATACAGGAAAGGAAGTAAATTCTGGAGGATGCTGATCTTTTGTCAGGTGAGAAGGAAGATTTCATATTTTAGTTTTATTGTAACTCCTTGATCTATAATTCTTTTATCCTTTTTTAAATGTGGGTTAATATTTGTTTAACAGGGAGGCCCTGGTCATTTGTATCTACTGAAGAACAAGGTGGCAACCTTTGCTAAAGTGGAAAAAGAAGAAGATATGAGCCAGTAGGATGCTATTTTTTTACTTTTTTGTCCTTTCACAATTTGCATCTAAAAAAAATCATTGTGTTTTATTTCTCAACTGATGAACTTAAAGGTTTATCAAAGCTTCTCCTCAGGATGTTTTGGTACTATCTTGAGAAAAATATCAATAGCAATTCACGAAATATGTATTTAATGAGATATCAGATCACATAGCTTTACATAGCTTGCATTTGGTCTTAATTATGTTGTTGTTATTTGACAGGAGAACTGGTTCAGTTAGTTAGACAAAAATCTCATACAAATTTAATTTTCCGAATGAGAAAATACAGAAAATAATGGGGGGTTTTTTTTTCAGATTTTGGAGAAGATTGAGTCGCTTTATGAGTAAAGTCAACCCGGAGCCAAATGTGATCCACATAATGGGATGCTATGTTCTGGGAAACCCCAACGGAGAAAAGGTATTCTGACACCTTACATAATACACTCTATAAAAAAAACATAAGTTTGTTTTCAGAAACTAATTCCTTAATATTAAAAAAAGTATTGGTTTTACTGGCAGATTATTTCACTTATAACAAGTTAGTTTTGTCTTATTTTGAGCTTCCTAAGGTATTTGCACTAAAAACTAGACCAAAAATACTTGGAAAGATATGTTATTTTTGCAGCATAAAAATGTGTACCTTGCATTTGATCTTCAATATTTCTTAAGTTATATATTATTTATTAACCAACATATTATAACATATTAGTTAATAAATTCCAAAGACTAAAAGATGCCCTTTAAACCAGTGAGCTGTCTCTTTCGCCATTCATAACTTCTCCTATTTCTAAGTGGTTATACTGAGAGTATTTGAGCAGCACATACACATACCAAGTGGTGCAACACCTCTCTGTACCTGATCTAAACAGCTATTAAGACACATAGCAACACACAAACATGCCAAAATAAAGGATAAATAAAGCCCGTGCACACACAAGCTGGCAAACACATAAGCAGCAACAGACCATCGCCAGCGGTGTTTGTCTGACCCATCTGTCTGTTCCCATCTGTCTGCCAAACAATGCTTTGTTATATAAAGTGCTTCTCTCTGGGGTTGATGGACAGTCTGCACAACAGACTACACATCAGGGATTTCTGCACCTAGACAGACAAACACAGCTGCAAACTTTTTGTTTTTTAGGACCGTATGAAGCGAAAATGAAAAACAAAACAGGTGTAAGGTTGCTCTTTTTTTTTGTATAGGGACTTAAGTTCAAGATTTTGGTTGGAATACCTGTAAACCAAAGGAAATGCCTCAAAAAGACATTTTCTATTTTATGTTTACGTTTTCTCCAGAGAATATTGATTTATTTTTTAGGATTTCTAAAAAATCACAACGAATATTATACTGTGCAGGTTTAGAAGTGATATAAAATGAAACGTCATGACTTCCCGTTGCACCTGTGTGACATAAATTTCATCATTTGTACCAGTTTACAAGAGATCCTCTGAGTCCCTTTGAAATCAACCACATGTGGAGCCAGAATTTTCTGAGTTAAGAGACTGAGTGTGCCAACAGCAGAGTCAGAGAGAAAACTCCTGTCAAAATGTTAAGCTTATACATCACAATCACAGATAACTCCAAGGAGTTGAATAGATATAGTGTGATGAGAAAAGTCGTCATTCAAATTTTAACAATCATTCTGTGTCTACAGGGACAAAAAGGTATTCAGAAATTATGGTGGTCCAAATTCGTCACAAATGTCTGCATATGTTGATGTGTTAGCATTTGTGTTTGATCAATATTACTTTGATTTTATGTGATGATGTTATTGGCTCATGTTCTTTTCATTTAAGCTGCAACAGAATTGTTTAGACTAAAGCTCATGCATGTATTACAGTGGCCCAGTCAAAGTCCAGACCAAAATCAAATTAGGGGTCTGCTGCAAGTTGCAAAACTTGAAAATTGCTCTTGATAGATACACTTCACCCAATCTAACTGAGGTTATACTATTTTCAAAGGAGAGTTGGGCAAAAATGCCAGTTACAAAATGCGTAGAGCTGGTAGAGAAACAGGGATGTAAAATAAGATTTTTCCTTTTTCTTTTATTTTACAATTACATTCTATTTTGAGCTGATCTATAATATAAAATGCTTGTAAAACCTCTTATACATTACATGTTTTGTCATTTTGCTCCACTATTGTACTTTCTTATGAGCAGCACTCCCTATTGTTCATAGTGTGGTGTTTTCCGCTAACAGGAAGTGTAGTGTTGTGATGTATGAGTCAATTTCCTGTAGGGAAAAACAGATATTTCAAAAAAATATAATTTAAAAACTTTGCTTCAAACGCTGGATGATTATCGCCCAATCATTATTTTTGCCACATTATATGTTCAGCTCCTTATCTAAGTTTAGGAATTTACAATGCTACATTTAAAGAGAATGCAAGACTTAAAAAAATCTAAAGTAGTGGTTTGTTCTTATTGTAAACAGAAGCATAGTAACAGTTTATTATTTTTGTAGTGTTTGTCATATTGATTGCTCTAAATGTCACCTACAGTTTCTGCAGAGAAAAACTGTATTTATATATTGTAACACCTTTTATAGCATAGAGTTGTCCTTAAAATATGTGTTAATATGAAACCAAAGAGTAAAGACCAACACCCTTGCATATTTTGTCTTTTTTTGTGACCTGCACAGAAACAGTTTTGTCTGTTTGACAGTAACGAGCTGAATTTATGGGTTTATGCTTGGTGTGTGCCGCTGAACATGCTGGCTCCCTTGTTACAAGAGAAGCTGGATTAATTGCCGCTTGCTTTCTTATCTGTGCCCAACAGCTGTTCCAGAAACTGAAGAATCTGATGAGGCCATATTCTGTTGAGTTTGAATCGCCGCTGGAGCTGTCTGCACAAGGTAGGCCCAGGAACACACCCTAACACTTTAACACAAACACACACATTCACATAGTACATCCAACACTTACAGCATGATTCACACACATGCCATCTGTCCAGCACTGACAGATAAGGAGGAGGATTTACAAAACAGATGTTCTCCTTTTATTTACAGTGTTTTCTTTTCAAATCAAATCTAATAAAATCTTAATGAATAATGATTTTCTCTTCACTCTGCATGCTTCTCTAGAAGTGTTGTTTTTTTTTTTAAAGTTTCTATTTCCTTTAGTTCCATGTTCTACTACAAATATACTTTTCATTCATCAACTATAATGATACCTTGAACAGGAATCATTTAAAAAAAAGTTAAATAAACATTTTGGCAAAAGTATAATTTTATTTTAATCTCAGGTCAGCCCATGCAGACCTTACTTGAATAGAGTAGCCAATCTTGAGACAAAGATAAAAACTGAAAAAAAAAAATAAATTCACAAAATTGCTGTCTATCTAATGTTTTATCTCCAACTAAAAAGACTATAAATTTTATGGACATCTTGACAAATTGCTAAATATCTGCAGCATATATTTGTACAATCACTTTCTTCATTCACTTACCTCAGCATGCCAAATGCTTATCTATCAAAAGAGAAACAATCACATGGCTCAAACAAAGTTAATTTTGCAGTAGCAAATGATAAATTTTACACCCTCCTTCCCAAAAAAGAGTATAATTATTGGACATATGTTTCTGATGAAACTAGGAGGAATTGGCATAATGACTGACATTGCATTTCGAGGTGAAAGGGGAAATCTGGCATTATTGCAGCATCTTGTTGTGTTGGTGTTTTAATATAATCCAGATCATAAACTCAAAAACTATGTAAGCTTTGTTTCTTGTAATGTTTTCTAAAACTAAATAAATGTAATGAACTTTTTTTTATTTTCTCCTCGTCATTTATCATTCAAGGCAAAGAAATGATCGAGATGTACTTCGATTTCCGCCTCTACCGCCTTTGGAAGACGCGCCAACACTCGAAACTCTTGGACTACGAGGACCTTTTGTGACAAAGACATGCTGACAAAGAGTGCAGCGGTAGCCCAACAGCACCAAGAGGACACTGCTAAAACTGATGATCCAGTGGCAGAACATATCTTAATTGTCAAGTTGAGGCCGACAGCTTAAAAAAAAATTTAAAAGTCGTACCTGCTTTAATGCTGGTGAAGGCTGGAAGAGCAGGAAAAGCAGCAGCAGGACAATATAGAACAATGGAGGAAATGCGAAAAAAAATGAGGATGATCCCCACAAAGCTGAACTATCCATATCAAACCTGTCAAATCTTTTTTTTTTTCTTTGTCACTTGAGTTTCAAAAATATAAACTGATTAAAAGTATGAATTAAAAGTATATACATATACAGTTTTTGTCGCACTGTTGTTGCAATGCCATGCTTTCTGGGGGCAATGTGCTTCAGATGAATTGCTGTAACTCATCCTGTCTCAATGTGGTTCTGTGTTTTGACCTCTCAGACTGGCCCCTGAGACATACATATACATAGGTAATGTTAAAGTGTGTATAGTTCACATGAATATATTAGTATAGCCTTAGTCATGCAAATAATACTCTATATTGGATCATCGTTTATTTTTGAAGTGCATTGTTGTGCAGTTTCATATGGAAATACTTTGAAATAACTCAGGTTTTTGCCATGAATTTAATGAATTTGTCTATTCTATGATGACATTATAATATTCAGCGCCATTGCTTTGAATGAATGTACTATCTCTCTAGAGATTTGTGGGAATATGAATGTTTTGTGAGGAAAAAAAGCTTTGAGTGTGTTTTCCATTTAAAATACTTGTGCATTTTCTCTTAAATCTCCTTTAAGCAAAAAGAATAATTGCCAGCATTGCCATAAATATCACTTTGTCATGTCTATTCAAAAAGGATGACAGTCCAGCGTGACTCATGATGTCAAAGGATGTAACAGCCATCCAAGGGCTCCTACAACTGAAGAGGAGTTTCCCTGATGATCAAACCTTGTTCTTTTGCAGCGGGATCAGTCCTAACAATAGAACCAACTCCTTTTTTTCTGCTAAAAATACTCTTGGTGCTCTCAGTAAGAGCCAAACGAGCCTCCAGCGTCTCTAACTTTACAGTGAGGACCAGAGTTTTATGAAATGAAGAAGTCTACCAGAGCATGAATCCGTGAGCGGATATATGACTTCACTGACGGGTGTCAACTTATTTAAAAAGACCAGAAATGTGCACTCTTTACGAGTCAAACAATCCCAGCTGTTTTAGACGGACTAAGAATGATGTAATCTGCACAGCTGCAATCGTACATGCTGGGCTATAGACCAAAATACATTTAGCGACAAAGCTAGACGGGCACAGGTACCACCGCCTATTTATAATTCAGTTGGTGTGCTTGGCATGAGCACAACTGCGAATGGAAACATGGTTCTGATATCCGCTGTGGCTCAGGGGGAAGATTTCTGAGGGAAATAACACAGATGTCATCTCAGCAATAGCTTTAGACTTCAGATTCATTCGGATTCGTTTGTGACAACACTGGTTGAGTGGACATGTGTGAGAGCTTATCTGCAGTATGTAAAAAATGAAAATGCTGCCGTGTTCTAGAGCAGAAAGTAAAGGTTGATTAATTAAAGGTGGTAAATTAGGAATTAAACCAATTAAAGGCACATACACCTGACACCTAAAATTGTAGATGTTGGGATCGATTTCACCCAACACAAGATAAAGGAAGCTGACCTTTTTATTTGTGAGTAAAAAGTATAAGAAATTAATTGGAGATTCTTTAATCAAATTCAGCTTTTTTTTGCAGTTACAAGATCTTTAGAAATGTTTTAGTGTGAGAGCATTATTCAGTGGATGGGTGAGGGGTGTGTAGTTGGGGGCTATGTGAGATGCTATTAATCTCCTATAGCATTTCATAGTATTGAAGCAGATAGTGAGGGGAATCTTAATGGAAGACAGTCCAGGTTTACATTGGTAAAGGTAATGAAATCTATTTTTATTCCCTCTTTTTTCATTTAGAAGTTTGTTGGCAATTATTATTTATGTTCTTTTTTAGTTTTTTTTCACACCCTGGTTAAACATAATCAAATTCAGCACTGCAGGGGTTTTTTTTCAAGTTAGAGATTATGTTACTGCAATAAAAGATGGATTTATTTTAAGGCTTTTTATACATCTTCAACAGGTGAGCCAGTAACTCTTGGAAATGCTGATTTTAATTTCAAAGGAAATGTTAGTTTTAGATTGAAAATATGAAAAACTTTCTATAAGAGCTTTAAATAAAGCTTCAGGCCCTGGGGAAAATCCTTATATCCCTATGAATCTTTTTTATCTTCAAATTCTAGTAGATTGCAATGTATAAATATGAAATTCTTGTATTTTGGTTAACAAAAAACAAACAAATCAAATCCTTAAAGTGACCATCATCTGCCTTGATTTTTGATTTTTAAAAGTAGGGTGTTGGGGATTCTGCCAGTTTTGCTTATAACAGGTCAGAGTGAACATTTACTGACAAAATGCTTTAAACAATGTTTAATTCAAGATGTTTAAAAGACCAAGGTGCAAAACTCATCCAACCACAGCAGTTCCACAACAACCACCAAGATCTATTATGCTGCAAAGAGCAAGAGAGTAAAATTTGAATAGTCAAGTGTTTGCAGACAGGAAGTGGGTGGAGGAAGGGGTTAAGTGGTCATAGCTTTGAATAACACACACAAGACAATGCTGTCGATATTTCAGTTCTAATCCTTTACAACTTGTTCTGTTGTCAATATATGAGGATTTGTTAAAGCTTGATGTGATTAATCTTTTTTGAGAAAAAAAACAAACTCTAAATGATTTTTTTCTTATTATTTCTGATGTATTTGCTGTGTCTGACATTGCAGTCCTAGCCTGTTTCTCTGGAATAGCCAAGTGCTCTCATCTCTTCTCTCTTTCTCTCTCTGCCTGAGTCACGCAATATGTTTTCACTACAGATTTAAAATTCAGCAGTTACACAACCTGTCATCTCACAGAGCCATTTTAATTCCAGCAAAAGCACTGTGCTGCCAAATTCTCCAAGAAGTCGCCCTAAACAGCTGCTGGGTTTTAATGGGATTATTTTTCAGAGCTTTTACCCTGGCATAATTTTCTGCTTCAGAAACACGGCAGCCACGGATTATTTCAGTCAAAAAAGAAAAAAAGTGCCACAGGATAAAAATAATCTATTATCTGCTCTGAGGAAAAATCTCTTACTCATTTAGGATTCTGTTAAATTTATTTGGGATGATAAGGTGAGGGGGATTGTGACTCAGGAGTTTTAGAGAGATTACTTTTTGTTTCTATCATTAGCAAAAAAAATGAAGGAGATTCACTGGAAATCTAATTAAAGATTCTTATGAGTTTATTGTCCTCTTGTTTGCTTTTTTTTAATAGACTCAGAGAGCCAGCCACACTTTCTGGCACCCCTGGTGAAGATGTGTAAAAAGCATAAAGACAAATCCTTCTTTATTTAAAAAACATTGACAAACAACCTTTAACGTATTCACTGGGGAGAAAAAACAAGCATGAAAGAAATAATGTTTTGTTTTTTTTTAACAACCAGTGCCACAATTATTAACACCCCTAGGGAAACATGAGAATAAGATCTGTATTTTCCTTTTTAATGACCTCTAAATATTGGTTGGATGAATATCTATGTTTGCTTTGTCATGAGGTACAAAGATGATTGATTGAAAAAGAAAATAATTACCTGGGTTCATTTGTGGTCACTTAGTTTCCATAACAACCACTGGAGTCTATATACCAACTGGTTGTATGGGTTAATGTCACACAAAAGAAAAACTTTTGAATTCCAGTCATCGTGAGGGAATTGGAATACCAGGAGATTTTATACAAAAATATGGTGGACACCACCAGAAAACTAAAAACAGGTTCATGGGATATTTTAGTGGATGTAACTCAACATCCAAAACATGTGGCCAACTCAACATAGAAAAACTAAGAGAGGAGTATCAGTGGAATATCAATGAGTTTTTGGCACATCCACCTGGGTGGACAATATTTAAGAATTTGAAATATGTATTTGACAAACTTATATAATGTGTCCTGATTCAAATATGATAAATAAGACACACATTCTGGTGTGCTATTTCCCTTATTTTTTACTTTTAATTACATTTTGTCAGAGGTGCCTAGAAGTGTGTTTTACTTAAAGAGGTCAAAGAGCAAAGCGAAAAATTAAAATGAAAGAGAAATCATCTATATTTGCAGTTCTGCCCCGGCTACACTTAATGTAATCTGCAAAGCTAAAATACTGACTTATGGAGAAATCACGTTTTAAACCAGGTTTTATAGAAGTAGGCCACACAGCTCTCCTTCCTTCTCCTAACACTATTGTCTACTCTGCAAACTAAAAGGGGAAAATTTCTCCTGGACCTGCATAAAAGATCAGTATATTAACTTCAGCAATGTGTATATGCACAATAGAGGTTTATAATACAGAGCACTCAGACAAACTACAAGTGTATTTGATTTATGGCAAAGCTACAGGAGTGGAGGCAGGTCTGATATAAAGCAAAAAAGGAAAAACAATGGAGAGAATTTGTTTTTACGTCAGTGTTAGATTCTGCATTGACAGAATGTGAAATAGCAGTTTCACTGTAACTTTAACAAAAATAACACCGAAACAAGATTTCAAGTTCTACTTGCATTTTTACAAGATGATGATTAAGGTTTTTGTTTACGACTTCATTTTTTCCCCGTTTTTCTCTCCCCCAACCTTCCAACTGGAAAACAATTAAGCAAGTCAGGAGAGTAGAGGGTCTGATTCTGTTACTATCAGCGTTTCTCAGTTGCTGATGTGCAGGTTCCAGCTTCCTCATGTGCCCCAGCGGGGGAAATTTACGCACAGTGCAGTTCAGAACCTGAAGCTGTCTCTGTTCTGGTTTTGAACAGCGCCTGATATGGCGAACATTAGCACACATTGTGCTGCAGTCAGCAAAAGATGACAGGTGTCAGCCACACAAATTGTTTAGATGGTGCTTAAGCTCAGCCTTTTAATAAGTTCCCATTTTTCTATGTCATCCTGTGAGATATATACTCTGATCAGGCATAACATTAAGACCACATGCCTAACAGTGTGCTGGTATCTTCCTTGCAGCCAAAACAGCCCTAACTCATGAAGGCATGGAGTCTGCTAGATGCCTGAAGGTCAAGATGTTTTTCAGAACCATTTTGTCCTTTAGACTGTGACCTGAGGCCTCCACAGATCATCAACTATTTTTGCCTTGTAGCATCTGACTGAAATCCATCAATGAGTATTACTGCATTAAGTGTTTATTTAATTAATATAAATATAACCCCCAATACAAGGAGGGCGGTTTTTCCTTTCCATTCAGAACATGCATGATGTAACTGGCCTGACAAGAAATCTGCATTAAGGAAAGCATATAGAGACTTTTCCACTCCCATCTTTCAGCTTTTGTCTCTCCAGACAAAAGTTTCTGTTCGGAGCTTTAAACTCGACCTTCTAAATTCTTAGTCTGTGGATTTTAAATCAATCTGATAAAAATATGACCTTTTTTTAATACTTGAAAGTCAAGTATTTTCAAGTCTCTGAGCTTTTTAGATCAAGATGTATGGCTAATTTCCATTTACACCCAGATGTCATAATTTCTCACCTTCCACAAAATTCTGAATTGCTCCCACACACTTATAAGTCAGTAATAGCTGCAGTGGTAGATATGTGAATGTAATAGGGTAGAAAATGACTGAGAAATACTTTTTTATACAGCTTGCTAAAAGATGTTGGCCAGGCAACTGAGCACAACAATCCTGAAGGTTTTTGAAATTGCGCCTGGAAGTGAGGTCTGATGTCATTCCTTTATACGAGTTTGTATTTCTAATGTGAATGAAAAGAATTAAAATCCTAAATATCTGTTCAGGAAGAGGAAACTAAATGTGTTAGCGTGCAGCAGAATAACAGATGGAAGTGGAACCTTACACATAAGGAGTTTATCGCAGAACAATCCAGATGTTGCTTTGAATGTTTTGGTCTTTTAAAATCATCCAGTTAATAATTAGCATAAAAAATAACCCCATGTTATTCCTTATGTTATGGCTTAAAATGTGAAAATTACACTGATTTTACTTTGAGCTACCTTGTTTTATACAGCAAGAGGTCTGGAACGCGGCCAGTTTGGACTCGGTGACGTCGCCGCCTCCTGTTTGAATGTTAGCGCTCTGCCGGGGTGAGAGACTGAAAACTCCTGGGATGAGGCGTTTTTTCGGCCTAGGCCCATTCCTGGGCCGAATGTTCCCAGGATCACATTGCCGACATTTTGCCCACTTGATGCAAGCTTCCAAACACAAAAACAGCAAATGATGTTAAACGTAAACATTTTAAACATGAAGCTTTAATATGTGTCAGCTGTTAACAAAACTCCTAAAGATTAAACTGTCAGCTAATTTTCAAAATAAACAGGGTTTTGAATATATAATTTGACTTCTCTTTTTTGTATAAAATAGACATTTAAGAGTTAGTCTGCCACGTTCAGAAATATCATAGTAAACAGCGCACACTTGTGGCCAACTATAGGAACTGTGGCCTAACAGTGGGATTTTTGAAGCAAAAAATTACCAAGAATTTTACAGAAAGGCAGCGATTGTTTATTTAAATAAATGAACATGGTACAGTTTGAGTTTTGTTGTGGTGGCTGACTTCTTATGGAACTTCTTATTTGACAAAAAGTAGTTCAACATATTGGCATGTGTTTTTACTTTATTTAACAAGTTCAACAGCTCTTTACAAATTTAATTACGCACGGCAAGAAGAATTTTAGATTAAGAGTTCTGCTGTGTAGCTTGTGTTTTACGTCATAGAAAATTTTAAAACCTGGAATTTGCATTTATGTGTTGATTTTGACTGAAATCTTGTTTGACATTAGAAAAGAAACATTCCACTCTGACCACATATTTCTTGTGATAAGCTGAAATCCACTCCTGATAGGCATCAATATTAAATTGCTGCCTATATAGTGATGTCTTTGAACTCTTTCCAGGATATGATAATGATGCAGCAGTAACTTCAATGAATGACAAAAACAAGAATTGGGTGCACAAGTTTGAATTTATTGTGAATTTGTTTTCATTAAAACTGAATGAAAATTAAACATATAGGCTCAGTGTATACATACAAACCCTCTTATTAGGTCAAACCTTCCCTAGGACACAGCACTGTGACCATATGCTTTTTGTAGCCACAAAAAGAAGCTTATGGAGTAAATCTGAATATTTGATTGTTTTTCCAGGCTGAAACTGGAGAGTTAATTTAAATTGCTTGATTTCCTTCCATAACTATTCCTGTTACAAAATACAGTTTCAAGCTAGACTGGAGAACCCATTTGGAAAAGTCCAGGTGAAGCTTTTAATGAAAACTGGTCACCATGGTGGTGGCAGCATGGTTCTGTGGTTGTGTCTTGCAGCCACATCATCCTGCAGATAGTTGAAGATTTGTTTCGGTAAACATGTTAAACTCCTTGAATGACCTTGACCTCAGTCTTACTGAACGATTGTAGACTTCTGTCTGTCTGAAGGTGAAGAAAAGCCAACCAGCTAGAATGAACCTTATCTGTCAGGAATGCCGATCAAATATGGAGGGAGACTACTCCAGAAGTTTGTTGATGTCAAGATAAAAAGCATGTAGGTCAGGTGCAGATTATCTCCACAAAAAGCTTTTTTGTACAACTCTGCTGTTAAACTTATTTGTATGATTATACAAATATATATAACATTTCAAATGCATCATTATAAGACCAAATTTGTGACATTCATCTTCATCATGAATCTTCCAAAACTTATCACCCGAATTATAGCTTCTGAGCGTGCTCAACAAGGTGTACTGCTGCACCATAAAGACATTTAATGTGCATAGTACGAGTCTTAAAAACCAACATATATTTCAGAGAAACATGCAGGTATGAGTACAAAAAGTCCTTCCCTTTTCTTATTCATTCAACACGGAAGTGCTGAACTAAAACATGTGGAAGCATTAAATGTTAGCATCAACACTGTCAATAATCTATGTTATACCTAGACACACATTCAATTGTTTTATCTACAACACTAAATGTTTGAAAGAAAATACAGAATGGATGAAAAGGTAAAAAAATTGGAAACAAGGAGGACATTTGTAATTGATTTCAGAAATTCTGCTTCTTTCCAGAATGACTGATGTTTCTGACCAAACACGTCAAAAGATATGACATGCATAGATCTGTAAAAAGTCTTAGTATTGGCACTATGCTTCCATCCTAACTTTATGGCAGCAGCCGAGTTTTATAGGTCAACAATAAGGACAAGAAATTGTTTGTCATTTATTTTGCAAATCTGTGCATTTATTTAAACGGTCTATGTCTTTAAATAACATAAATCCAGTCAGACGAAACAAACACAAAAAAAAGGTTTCCTTTTTGATTTGAGGTTCTGTTGTCATCAAGTAAATCCTAAAATAGAATGCTGCAGGAACGTGTAGAACCCTGCCATTATAGCACAGTACAATACTTTGATTAAAATATTTAAGAAAACAACTTTTCACCAACACATTCTGCTGTTCTCACACGCAGACGTTAATATTCAGCTTACTGCGGCTCACTGAGGTTTAAAATCGAGTGAAAACATCTAAAACAAAAACTCTTCCCTTAAGATGTCTGAAAGTACAAGTTTTAGCATATATAAAGGTCCTTTGTTCCTCCTGTGCCATCCAAATGCAGTGAGTACAAATGTGAACGTTCACACAGCACTACATCAACCATTTTAAATTATTTAAAGCTTTCTATTAATTGAAGTACACGGTAAACTTAAAGTGTGGGGATTAAGATAAATATCTTGTAAAAATAAATGCATGCATTCAATGACGTAAACATGTGTTAGCTTCCCTTTTTCCTTATTTGGTAAACTGTACAGTCTCTTAAATATGTAACAAAACTGGGCTCTGCCACTCTAACACTCTGAACTTTGACAATCTTTGTAGAAGGCATTCTCTGCCAAAGAGAAGGCCAGTTGTGATGGTGAACTCCCATCCAAACTTCCCCTTTTTTTCTCTCAGCGCAGTAAACCTGAAGATCTTATCAAGTAAAAACAAGTGGGGGATCGAGGGATTAGACTTCATTAAAAACCTGAAACTGGACCATTGAAGCCTGAGACGAGGCATGCCGAGACTATAAATGCATGCAAGAGCGGAGGAGGAAAATAAGTTGAGGAGAAGGATGCAACGTTTCAAGGTTTTATGGGGGTTAACCCCCTGGGAGGCTCACATACGACACAAACCCCCACCACCCCAAAGGAAAGCTGTACAAGAAGAAAAAGATAACCATCGCCACAAAATCATCACCAAAGTCCTTAAGATCATAAGTTTGTCCCTTCTTCTAAAATTCTTCACATCCAACGTAAAAAGTTCAAATCCATAAGCGTTGACAGAAAGTTTAAAAGAGTAAAGGGGTGTCGTGTTGTGCAGTTACAGGCAGGAAGATATCGGTGTGCATATAAAGCCGTTTCTATCAGGAAAGAGCCTTGTCTTCTCCTACATAGGGCAGGTCCATGCTTCTCACCCCGTCTGCGCTCTCTGGTTTCCTGAGTGAAAACAACCGAGACTCAGCACCAGTGGCAGCTTTGCAACGACAAAATGCTGATCTCACACTGGAACAATTTTGAAGCACTGGTCGACCGAAGTACAAAAACAAAAGCAAAAACTTTATCTGTAAGTGGTTTCAAATAGTTTTCATCAAGTATTAGAATATTTATTGTATTTGTTCTGTGATACTTTTGAAATGAGATGACTACCTGCTTACAGGTGAGGATTTCAACCTGAGGGTTGAGTGCTTCAGTGTTTAAATAAACTGTCTTTGTTCACAGGAAGTGATTTTTACCTAAATTATTCTGTGTTTAGCTTCTTCTTGTTGTTGATGAAGTCATTGACAGAGCTATTTTTGCTATTAGCACTGTTTCCTCTCCTTTGTTTGTCTTTCCAAAGAACAACTCTTAGCCGGTTGACTCTGTTTAGCCGTGTCGCTTTCCTAGACAAAGACATTGATGGAGCTGTATTTGCAATTAACCATAAGCCCCATGTGAGTACTTCTGGCCTGATGCTTGTATGCTTAGACTGGGTCTTCTTTTAGATCTCCCAGTTTGTCAGGGCCACCCTGAGTATCAAACAGGGTTCTTTTTAAATGAATTGGTGTGTTTTTCCAAACACTTGGAACTCCATGGAACAGCATTATGCAGAAATGAACAAGAATAAAACATTAGGAAAGGTTGCCACTTGATTCTAGTTTGCACTTTATTGCCAAGATCAATTGACTTAATCTATTGCGATGTTCATCTATATATAGTTATTCTCTTTGACTTTTATTTGTTTTTATAGAGACAGAAGGAAAACAGTGTTATGTGCAAAGCCATACAGGATGTGGAATGTGAAAGTTTTCTTTTTCTGTTTTACACAAGTCATATCTACAATTCTATATTTATGTAACTTACCATGAGAAATGTAAATGGTAATATCCAAAAATGTAAAATAAAAGAAACAACATTATGCACAATAAATGTCTAATCAATTCAAAGTTTTATCCTGCATTTTATTCAGAGGATTGGAGTGCATGGGGACAGCATCCTTGGTACCATGCTATTATCTCAGTACTCCTGCTACAGATGCCACCATCTTCATTTAATAATACTGTAAACAAGCATTTGACAAGCCTAATCAGCTGATTGCTGATCTGATTAGAACCAGCGGTGCCGGAACACAGCTTTTAAGCGCAGGACTTATTATCACCACCTGACAATATTAAAAGACAAACCGCGCTTTTAAGAGCTGAGTCGGGAATAATGTTTCATGGATTTAGTGAAAAGGGTGAGCCCTATCTGTGATAGGTCAAATAAAAGGCAGAATAATTCTTCATTATTAAAACATGAAACACACTAAGTGAGAAATTAGACAAAAGAATGTTGTGGTGAAACCACATTGCACAAGCAGTCAAAGTATCATCAAGTCGGCCTGTAAACAACATACTCACGTAAATGTTTGTGCTGGAGCACACAAACCGCTGCGATCCTCCTTTCGGCTCAAGTCGAAGGGATTCCCAAAAGAGCGCTTTCTCAACATGGTTCTCACCAAAATCTGCCAAAAGTCAAAAGGTTATGCAAAAGTTAAGATTAACATTACATTGATTTAACAGTTTTTTAATGTTAATTTACCCACTTTATACCTAGATCATTAAAATCCATTTTTTAAATATAAGCTAGCGGCAATGGCATTTCCTTAATGCTCATTAACATGGAAACTCACCACCGTAGCCAGGCTTGGGATGTGTTTAACAGAATTCTCCACTTCCTCCTCTGTGACCTCAATCAGCAAACAGCAGTTGTCATCCTCAGGAGGAAAAGGGTCGGCACCATGCTTCGTCACCCACGGATGAGCCTGGACACAACAAACAGACTAGTGTTAGACATAAGTTAATAAATATATCGTACAAGAATAATGAAATATAATATATAATATATATATATAATCTATAATATGAGCATGTATGCACATTTTTACAGGAAACTGTTTCCAGTGCCAAATAGACCTCCACATTATGATCTTTCTATTGCTTGTCAAAACAGAAATACACACATTTCTAACCGCACTTTTATATATGGAGTGATGATATAATCTGGAAGCTGGATGTTTTGCAGGAACCAAAAATGAGTTGTTTCAATTCAATTATTCAAATAAATACTTGTAGCAATACAGTAAATCTTTCTACTTCAAATATGTGGTGATGTAAGGTCAGAAGTTGAAAACTGAAACTTGCTCAGAAACCTAGCATCAAAACCGTGGAGTCCTTTTATTTACTGAAATTAAAATCCCCTTCATCATAAACTTCATCATAAAACAATATTTCTGAAGATGCTTATTGTTTCACATAAAAACTATTTTATGTTTGCAAAAAATATCTTGTTAAATATTCATACCAAAATGAAGAAGGGTCTTTATATCCATTTACAGAACAATCTTGACTTGGGGGTAACTAAAGTAGCCTGTCCTCAGATTAGGAAACTGTAAAACGTATTCACCTTTATCTGTGCCACTGATATTCTGGCCTCTGGATTCTTGTCCAACATTTTCAACAACAAATCTTTGAGGCCATCCGATATGTTTGCACTGTTGGCACAAGAAAACAGGTAATCCAAAGCCTCAGAATGAACAGCAGCAGCTGCAGTATTATTAAAACACATGTTTTGAGATGCATAAAGCAGCCATTAAAACATACCATTCTGGTATCACCACAGGTTGGGTTTTGATTTTTTGATGTAGACTAAGAATGCGCTCATCCATAAAAGGACACTGTGGAGACAATTAAAACAAAAAACACAGATTTTTGTTTTAATGGAACACCACCATTTGGGACAACTTTTAAAGAGACAAGCAGTTTCTATTTTTTGCAGTGGACACACTCACCACTCCAAAGACGAAGCAGTAAAGCGTTACTCCCATAGCCCAGACATCCAATGCCTTTAAAAAAATAATAACAAATACCTTAAAGCCATGTCAACTAATAAACATAAAAAATAAATCTGAAAAACCATCAGTATTGTTTTGCATTACTGACAACAGCCTCCACGTGGCACTAGTTAGCCACAAACACTGCCTCACCTTCCCAGAGAAATTCGTTCTGGTCTCAGAAAGTGTTTCAGGAGCAAGGAAAGCAGGTGTTCCCACTGTGCTGGTGAGCAGGGCATCGGCACCTTCAAACTGGTTACTAACTCCAAAGTCTGCAATCTTGATGTGTCCATCTTCTCCCACCAGCAGGTTAGAGGGTTTGATGTCTCTATGGATGATTCTCTGATAATGTACTGTTCAAACCATGAGGAGGTAAAACAAGTCAAATTATGAGAATATAAATCTGGAAATTCTAAAGAATGTAAACATCATCGTCCAAAAGAATAACAGCCATAATTTATGCTCATCACGTAAAGACAGAATATGGAGGTGGTTGAATTTCAACTAAACAACACATACTGAGAACAGCATTTTTTTTCTTTAGATGTGATTGTTCTAACTTTTTTCGAGACTTAAAGCCCTCCCCCTCCTTTCATCTCAGTAATAGTCTCCTAGACAACCCTTGTGTAAAAGCTTTTCTCTTGAGCTGAAATGCATTTGCAGCCAGGAAAATTATGTGAAATGATCCTCGTGGGAGGCTGGAGTCAAGAACAGCTCACATGGAGAACTTTGTAAACCCCGGGTAGCATCGTGAAAACAAATCTTAATGATACAGTGAGAGCATTTTAATGTCTAACTTAGACAGGAATGATTATTCACAACACCTTTTATTTCACCTAAAAATAAAAGCCATATTAGTATAGCAGGTGTAATCTATCACAGGTTCATTTTGAAACAAAAGTGATACATATTGATTAAATAAATGTTTCCATTAGATGGAAAAGGAATGTAGAGGCATGAGGGACTCACAGTACTCGATTCCCCTCAGCAGATCCCTGAAGTAAAAGCGGGCCTGTTCCTCACTGAAGGGTTTATCAGTTGGCACCTCCATCACAGCCCTGAACACACACACACTCTCACTGTTAGCAATCAGAAGTAATGAGATTGAGTCCATTTCACTCGTATAATCATTGCCATAACAGAATCGTATCTTACCCTTGCTTCACCAGCTCAAACACTGTGACAAATAACAAGGAAAAATGATTATATTTGTCAGGGAACATGTTCTAAAATGCAGTTTTATTACAAATGCTATCAAAATAACAAAAAGTTATATTTCCATATGCTTTATGAGAATAAAGACTGGCTGTGTTATGTCTGTCCGCAGTCTGGACAGTGACCGTTTGGCCAGAACATACCCATGTACAGATGGTCTTCGCTGGGGTCATCCAAAACCTGCCATCACAGCATGAGGGAACAGGAAATGAATGTCAATCCAAACACTTAAAACACACAAAACCTCATCTTTTCATTCACATGCACTGGAAGTAGGGGATTGATTTGTGGCCTTTTCCAGACCTAAACATTTCAATGAAGTCTTGTATTTTTGTATTTCTTTAGATTAGGTCATTTTCAAACATTTTGCTTTTCTACTTCAATAAATTAACTCTTCATTCCAGAATTACTTTTTGTATTTACTCATATTACCTATCTCTGATCTTAACATTAGTTTGATGATCTGCAAGACTTAATTTTGGCAATGAAAATAGCACTATAAAGCTAAACTGCAGTTTACATACCTCTACTAGTTTAACTACATTAGGGTGGTCGAGCTTTTTTAGAATGGCTATCTCTTGATAAACTCGTTCCAGTGGCCCTTTATGCTGAGCTGGACCCTCGGGGCCTGCTCTGGTTCCACGAGGAGGTGGTCTCCCTGGTGGAGGACAATACAAAACATGGATGAGCAGTGAGAGGTTAGATGAAAGACAAAAAAAGTAAAGTGACCTTTTGTCAGTTATCTACTGCAGCTTCTGACTTACGTGGAAACCCTGCCTGCCTCAGGAGCCTCTTCTTGGACAAAAGCTTCATCGCCTACACAACAGAGGGAAACAGGTTTAGATTTGGTGGAGGATAAGGAGGACAGGAGGCGGGAGAGTCCAGCGGGCAGCGATCCAGGAAAAATATGAACAAAGGGGCAGATGGGCAAAAAAAGGATCTGGATACCACACAATCAGACGCTGCCATACTGACAGCGCTCCCACTCATACACCTACTGTACAGATGACAATGGCAGCATCTACAGTTAAAAAAAAACTAAATCTTACCTTGAAAATCCTTTGTCTGATAACTAATGCTTCTCAGTGTCTATCGGAACAAATAATTACAGACTCAAAAGTGATTCTTAGAAAGCACAGTATGCCTAAGATTTCCATACAGAGAGCATTGGAATCATATTCACGCTTTTCCTCATCGGAGCCGTGCATCCTAAACGGAAACCTGATAGAGGCTGCAAAAGAGCTGAGACTGGTGCAGAGACTAAGATTCTAGCACGACTGTGATGAAATATGGGGTGAAATAATATTTGGAAAACATGCAATTGCAATATTTTTTGTTTAATACTTTAAAGATTGCTGCAATTAATAAAAACTTTACTTTATCTTCTCATTCTTTTGCGCCCACTGGGGTGATCAAGTAGAAAGAGAGCCCATCCAGGTGTGAAATAGCAGATCCAAATTCGATTATCTTGTGCAGCTCTACTAAACCAGCAGGGATTGTTAAGATTCAAGCAGGTCCAGTGCTACAATGACTCAGTCAAGAGTCCATACCTAAATCTGTGGAAAGACTTGAAAAATCAATATTCTCAGACACTATCCATCCAATCTGACGAAGAGAGCAAAGCTGGTAGAGACTCAACAAACGACCTGCAGCTGTAACTGCAGTGAAAGATGGTTACATAAAACATTGACTAAGGAGGACACAAACCCACACCACACTTGTCAGATTAAATAACATGCATCCTTTAGTTTGCACATCACAATTATAGGAAACAGGAATGGAACAGGAGGTTTCAGCAAGTCCAATTTAAGACTTTTTAATGCCACCTTGCATGAAAGTTAAGACCAAAAAAGCTATAAATAAAGAGGATGGTGGGGGGCTCCCACAGTATTACAAAGAAGCATTACAAAAAAAAACCTATAGTGCCAGGCTTAAATGTTGTTTTTGCACAGAATGCACCCCGCCTCTCAACAGAAGTGAGCCAGTGGCAAAAACAAACATCGTCCAGCCAACCGGCAATAAACTGGCACTTACCTATGATAGACGCAAAAAAGCTAGCTAGTTAGAAAAGGCCTAGTAGCAGCTAGTCACCAGTAGTCTCAACCTCCTCGAGTCACAATCTAAAGATGTCTATGTGAGGCTCAAACTTTTTCCAGACAGAACAATCCAGTGAAAAAAAAAAAAACTGTATATACAAGACTAAAAAGTACTGCCATAGCAAAAATATAAGACCTGTGATTAACATATTTGAAGCCAAATAATTTTTTAAGTATAAATTTAAGCTATTTTAAGGCTTTCATTTTAAATACATGAACATAAGACCAAGACTTCTGTATATCACGTGAAACCCCCATATAAAATATTTACAGACTCTTAAAGTCTGGAAAGGTCAAAGGGGATGAATACTTCTGGACTGGACTTATTCAGACCCAACTAATCTGCCAATCCACTAAGCTGTTACAAGAGTGACATAAACACCAATTGTGACATGTGTGCTTTGTCACCTGGGAGAAATTAGTAAAATAATCCCCATGACATTTTCAGTCGCCGTCATGGAGTCATTGTTATGAAGAGTAAATGATGTTCTGAACTTTCTCACAGATGTAGCTTATTCATAAAAATAACAGGCGCATCATTATTGTGCAATTAGGATGTGGGAGTGAGGTTCACAATACTCACATAGTATGTGTTGTCATCCTCATTGTAAGCAAGCTTGACAACACCATAAGAGCCCTGTGGAAGAGAAAACCAAAAAAAAGAAACATTTCATACAAAATAAACATTAATAAGTAGAAAACCCCACAAGAACAAACACACGAGCATCAACATACAAGCTGAAGTGAGTGGGCCCATACTGAAAGAGTACCAGCTGCTTCAAAGTGAGAACAGAGAAATTCAAATCCTCTCTCCATCACTCTTTCATTTTTGATTTCAGGCTAATTAAGGAAACTGGATCTGGTTTGTGCCATCATACTGCACCCTCCCCCCCTCAACACAGGAAACTGTGTAGAAAGAGGGCCCAATTAGAGCCCTGTGCAAACAAATTCATACGCAACAGAACAAACACATAGAGAGGGCAGACTCAGTTCCTGCTGGGGGAGCAGATTGTAGCAAGGAGAGGAATCAAATAGCTCATCCCACAGTCCAAAGTGACAATTCCACAACATAGGAGTCTCTCCAACGATCCTAAATGGCTGCAATCTACAGACATTTCATCTATTTATTAAAATTCATAGAAAATATCAATCTGCTCAACAATTCTAACAATCTAAATCATTTTCACTCACATCGACTCCCTCGCACCAACCCCTACCCAGTAAGCCTTGCACAATCCTTAGAGAGCACTATTTATACCAGCCTCTCATCCATCTTCCAACTCTCTCATGGCCGAGTGGTTTACACTGAGTTTGGAAAATGAGGACAGCCGGGAGAGAGCATATCAGAGGCTGTTACTGCACGTCCTCGGTGATGTGCGTTTACTTGACAGACATGCAGTAGGCGGAGAGGAGAAGGGGAATGGAAGAAGTCGGTGAAAGAGAGCAATCAGTGAGTGAGTGGTTTCGGATGGTACCTTTCCAATCTCATCCTTCAGTTTGTACTGGTTGAGCTGAACGCAGTCCTGGAGGAGGGAGGGAGGAAGGGAAAGAAAGGAAGAGAAAGGAAAAGGAATATTTATGATTCTCTTCAGAATGCAAAAGCAAATATCACTTTTTTTTTCTTTAGATCAAGAAAACTTAAGTTGCTCGGGCAAAATGCCCCACTCACATATAAATATTTTATTATAAAGACTTATATGGATATATGTGTTTCTTTTGAATAAATGAAGTATTAATTATATATATTTTAATGTTCATTTGCAGGATTTTTAATGTAAATAAGTCATGTAAATCCTTCACAAATATGACTTTTGCTATGACAAAATCTTATCCTACTACATCTAGAACCTTTGCAGGACGTAGAACAGAATGAAACGCTACCCCCCATCAAGTTCTACCACAGCTATCAGCTACTTTTACTGAGTCTATAAAATCTTACCTGTGCTTCCACAGCTTGATCTTAACCAGTGCTGCTGCTTTTAACAAGAAATGTACATGTAATTCTAAATACTTACGGTCAATTTTAATATTGTGGTACACTAACAGATGTTAAAGAGGAGCACCTCAGTATCGGCATTAGTTTGCCCATTCATGTGTAATGCTTTACTAAAGCCTCAAGTCAGAGGCAGAAAAAACAGACAATATATTCATATTTATACTATTGTGATGCTTATCACCTCAAATTTACTGATTTTCAATTAATTCTTCATCACCTGATTAGTGAGGAACTATTAAACAAATAGGACGAGGGTGTTCACCTGCATAAATATCACCTTAATTCATCTGCTGAATAAACTGTGAATCTGGAAATATTTTAGTATCGCAGTTCAAAAACAATCTGAGACTGCATCCATTAATCATCCATCCAAGTGATCACCCATCCATCCATCTGTATGTCCATCCATTGGTTTATCAGTCCATTTAACCATCCATCCTGTTATTACAGCTTTTATTTTCAATGCCAGCCTGCCAAGTTACTAGTAAATCCATAGTGAACGTATATTTAGATTTGGGACTGGGAACTCTGGTATCTAATTTTGATTAAAGTTTATAAACTTCGTAGTATAATCTCAGTACAACTGTACTGAATTTAGATGAATTTTGAATAAATAAATTAATGATAAATTACTAATGAAGATGGTTTGAAAATTGAACTGATGTCAGTCTAAAGGAAGTATCTTACCTGGAGATCTATGATAGAAACGCTGTGGGACTCCACAGTGGGTCGGCGGGGCAGGCGTGGAGAGGAGTGGGGCGATGTGATGGGAGAGTAAGGTAATGATGGGTAAATGTAGCGCCCGTTAAGTCCAGGGGAACTGCAGGGTGAGGTGGCGGTGTGTGAGCGTTCTTGCAGAGAAAGTTTCCGGTCAGACAAACTTAATCTGCCCCGTTGCTCTTGGCTTTCAGGCAGCAGAACCTCGGGCCGACCAGCTGTATGGGACAGAAGGTCGCAGGATGGAGTCCGGAAAGGTGCTCCTGCTGAGGAAGCTGGCTCTGGTGTCTCAGAGCTGTCCATTTCTTCCACCTGACATGACATGTTGGTTTTTATTTATCATCTTTGAAAAAAAATGTATAAGCTTATTGTTTTTGAAAGACATAGCTCAGCATGTTCCAGCTCACCTCTTCCTCTCCGGCCTCTCCAGGCGGTTGACTTGGTTCATACTCCGTGACCACAATGAGGGACTCCATGGGATCTGGGGACGGTGTCTCAGAGTGCGCGTTTAAAGCGGGGGCGGGACAGCTGCACAGCAGATCAGGGAGAGGTTGCTGCACTGACGGTGCATGACTGCTGCAGGACGCCGGAGACTCAGCAGAGGGCCAAGGAGTTACATGACAAGGAAACATGGTGCCTCTTCACAAAACTAGACGACTCCTCCATCAGACTGCATCCTCCAAGAGAACGTACCTACAAAAAATAATTTTTCAAGAAGGATGGAAGCATTATTAGTTAAAAGCAAAAGAAATTTTGGCAGACTTAAAATTGTTATTTTTTTTCTGCTAACATGGATAGTTGACAGTTACATTTTCAGTCTTGCATTTTGCCATTATTTGCAATCTGAAAAAAGTTATGAAGAATGAAAGAATGGTTTTCAACCATTTCCAGACTCCTGACTGATTCAACATTTTGCTTCTAGTTGATACCTAATGGCATACAGATCTTTGTTAGGTTAGGTTTGCAAAAACAAATAAATATTCCTTGTGAGAAGTACGGCTGCACATTCTATCACAAATTGTTATTGGAACACCATTGTAACCAATAGGCTCATAGTAAAGAGGTGACTAGGCCAGTGACTCAGTCCTGCGCTGACCTTTAATTAGGTGTTTCTCCATTAAGTCCTATAGTTATTATAAAATTCAACCCATATTATAATTTCTTGCATGTTTTTCTAATATCATGGAATGAAAAGTAAGAATTTCCCCATCTGAAGCACGACTCCTTTGCTTTCACAGTCTCTTGTGAACTTCTATTTTTTGCAGTGTGGCCAACCAGACAAAGCAACTGGAAAGTGGAAGACAAACTCAGAAGTAATTGGATGGCCGTATAGTTTACATATGCAAATACATATCTTTCGTTGATACTGCATGTCCCTAATAATATTTACCTACCCACAGTATCACAAACCAGATGCTTTTCACCTAGAACATAACCTAAGTAGACATTTTGTTTTCATTTGAACCCTCAATAGAGTCTTGACTTTTTCCCCACATGCCTTGTAATGTACTAATTAATTCATCTGAACACTTCTAGATCCACCAATTTCAGCTCTGGTAAGCAGATACAAAGTGGTGCATCTGAAGGAGCAACATTTGAGTACGCCTTTGATGTCAGTTATACAACATGTTTAATTATTATCTCTACAGCATCTAATGAGGACCGTGTTTTTTTTTTTTGTTTGCATAATTTAAGATCACAATTTCCATCTCCGAGTCAACTCATGCTTTTTATACGCTCATTATCCAAGGAATGAAAAGAAGAGAAAAGCAGAGGGGGAAGAAAGATCTACATAATTTTTGTTGGATTGTTTTTAAGAGGATTGCGGTCATAGAAGCACGATAAACTGATGGAGCAGAGGACAAATAAAGCTATGAGGTAGACATAACAGTGTGTGAGCTAGCCGAGAGTTAAATGAGGATGATATGGGGAGAGATGACCACTTAAGGTGCGATCAGACTAAGATTAGATTCAAGTCCTGTAAAACACCAGCAGATGCTGTAAAGCTCCAGATGCTGTACTTAGCCTCTTAGACCCAAAGTCACATGAGTTGACCTGGACAATCTGGGCATGAGGGGAGAGGAAAGCAGGACTTATCTTAGAATGTGGGATAGAAGGGGGGTCCGAGGTATGTAGTGCATTAATTATGACATAGACGAGGTCCTGCAGACATACCACAGCCATCTGGAGCAGAGAAGCACCCCAAGCATCATTAAGCGATACACAGGGCAGCAGAGTCAACGGTGTGTGAAGTAATGCAGAAGATAAGCTGCAGTAGATGCAAGAAAGGATCTCCTAGATTAACGTAAGTACAGTGTTATCATCACACGACTGAGAACAGAGCCAGACATTTATCCCTTAACCTGCTACAAGAGCAGCACGTTTTTAATGCAAAACGACATCTCACCCTAATTTGTTCTGCTTAAATGAAAATAAAGGTAAATCAAATTCAAATTCAGCCTTCTAGAAAGTAAGACTAAAATGTAATGTTTTTCTTTCAGCCAGCTGACTGACAAAGCAGGATAAAGGCTGTGGAGAGAAGGCGTCAAATATGTTTCAAACAGCGGCAAAGAAATTATAATCCCTGCCTCATTTTCCTGCTTCCGCTTTCCATTGTTGAGTGATGTCATAGACCGGTTAGTGGCATCAAGTTGCTGTTTCAAACCAAAAGCGTTCGATACTAGTCTGTAAACACCCCTAAAATAAACCTAAATGGATGATGATGATGATGACAACATTTGGGGAAGAATGTTATGCAACTTTAGATTCTCATTGTAACTAATGTTACATAATAACATAGTAGGCAGACATATTTCAGTTTAGACTGAAGCATTTGTGTTAAATTGTTGACAGGCTGAAAACGTGCAATTTTAAAATCTCAAACTGTAAAAACACAAACAAATAACCTGCCAATTATGAGCCGCTTTCAATGAAATGCTTCGCGTTTCTGGCGATACATTAGCCAACTCGCATTAATAATGCAACTTGTTAAATTGATTTTAAAGATCAGTGTGCCAAAGGGCGTCTTTGCTGCCAAAACTGAAGCGAATGTTACGGTTGTTTGCAGTCCCAGCGAGCCGAACCTTCTCTAAAGCTCAAAGTCAAGCGGCTCAGCTAACGTTAGCAGCTGCTTCAGATGTCAACATACAGATGTTGCTGTAACGGGCGTCAATGATGATAGTAACGATTCTAGCGCTTAAAGAAGCTTCCACTCGATAGCAAAGCCATTGAATCAATCAAAAATATACATTCTGTTGGTATTTAACTCTTACCTCTCCGTGCAACTGGGGGTGTAAAATCAGAAATGTGAGGTTCCTTCTTCCAGCTGAGGTGTTACAGTAGCTGCTGCCAGCTAGCTAGCTTTGAGAGAGACGGAAAATGTAGCAGACTGACAGCCGATGTTGTGATGGAGCGGTCGACAGCGCAGGTCCAGAGTTTCACAAGAAGGGGATACTGACAGCACGTAATTATTTACATAACGTTGAGAAATGCAAATTTGAGAAGCAGAAGCAGTGTATGCTGCCCCTTATTGTTTTCATTTTTCTCACGTCTTCAGGAAAATACTTCATGCTTATTAATTTCTGATCTACACAGCACGGACAACACCGCCTCCTGTTGATGAGCTGGAGAATTGCAACCGTTGACAATGTATTTTTATCCTACATTAAAATGGTTATAACAATAAAAGAGGAAGAATAAAAATGCAGATTACATTAAAAAAAAAAAAAACTATCTATAAAACCAAATTCTTTCCTTCCACTGCAAAATTATGTATGCTAATTTGTGTTGATTAAATTATGTAAAATCCAAAGAAAACTGAAGTTTATAACATTACGTGCATGAAAAGTCCTACTGACTTGAAGAATCTTAAAAATGTTAATACAGACAAGCATCAATTAAAGACTACTTTAATTTGAACAGATTGCTCCAAAACAATCTGTTCAAAGAGCCAAAATGATTTAATCTGTTGAAGTAAAATATCAGTGTATTGTGACTGACAGACTGAGATTAATTGAAAAAGGGTATATTCAGAGTCTAACCTTAAATGAGATACAGTACATCCTTTGGAAGCAACATAAGCAGGTATGTTTTTTTCTGTGAAGCCACAGAAGTATTTCAGATCAGCTAATAAGATTTAGTCAATCTGACGACTGTACCTGTGTCATTGATTTTGTCCACAATTTGATGGCTAAAAATCTCAGTTTGCTGTTGTGTTTACATGGTAATTTTAGCTTTTTCAAATGTTGAATATAAATGAAAGCAGCTCTCACCAAAATATCAAGTCTTGAAGAAACAGATTGAGTTGTAAACGCAAAGATGTTTATTTCCATACAAAATAAAAATCAAAAGTGATAAATTGCAAAAGCACAAAATACCAGAGAATACCAAATTATTTCAATCCAAAGAAGAGTAAATGAAACAACAAGAACAAAGGAAAGTTATCGCCTCTTTTGGAAGATGTTGCCTCTTCCCATTCCACCACGACCTCGCCCTCTTGCAGCCACTACAAAAAGGTAAAGAAAACAGCATTTTAATAAAAATGCACTAAAATGTGTGGTTAGAAAATGATCACAAAGGAATCCCAAGCACAGCACAAATACAGAAAAGAACCATGAATAGGAGATAAACATATATCAAGTAATTGCATAAAACACCATGCAGCTTAACCATTTCCTCCTGGATTTTGTTGCATAAAAAAATAATTTGATCAATAAACAAAATTTTAAAACTTGTTGACCTTAACCATCCCACAAATGCATCAAGTATATTGAATACCATTTTAAACCTGCACAAAGTACAATTTTCTGGTACAGCTTCTCTACTCACCTTGCGCTTTTAGAATGGCAGCCTTGCCTCTTCCTGCACCAGAACCCTGGTTCTTGTTCTTCATACTCTTTAACATGGGAGCATTCTTTAACATATCAGGTAGGATCAGAAAGCGGATCTTGCTTCCTCGGATGTAGACCTGTTCCAACTGCGCAACCCGACCATCGCGATAGGTCACGGTAATGTTGGACATCTATCGGAAAAGCAAAGGAAAAGAAAGAAAAGCTTTAGAAGTTTAGCGTGAATGCCATTATGCAAGGATGACAACTGAAATTTCCAAATCCCATTCATTTATTTGGCTACTTCTGCAAATCCCGCGAAATTAATGCACAAACTGAAAGCATTTCACAAACGTCTGCCATTATCATTTGTAATATTTTCCCAACTTTTCTTTCTCATTGCTCTCTTTGATCCATTGCAGCTTGGGAGTTATCATTACTGCCAAATGTGGCCAATTACTGCAACAAGACTCGATCCAACAAGGTGGATATTGTATTAGCATGCAAAAAGTGAGAGAATACATTAGCGAATACCACATTTCAACCGGTCATTTACACTTTTAATATTTTACATTAATATTATGATGGCAAAAAATGCACAATATATTATGTAACCTTACTCTACGCGTTTAGAAAACATGGGTTCATATACAATCGTCACAGCTAACATCAAATGAGCAATTAAGAGAAAAAGTGACCAGAGAATAAAAACAACATACTACTTTTAGAACAGTAATAAGCTATATGGTCCAGGTTTACTAAATGCAAACTGACATTATACCCTCCATTTCATAGCATAGTGTTATAAAGGCATCAAAGTAACAACATTACAGCACACTGTAAGGATTCATTTGGCATCATGAATAAATATATTATGTTGATCAACGAATAATCCAAACACTAAAGAACATCCCTGTAATGGTTTTCCAATACCATAGTTGTGCACATAAAAATGCTGTTAGTCCAACTGGGTGTCAGTCCACAGAAAAACAAAATAGAACAATGTGCCTCTTAAATGTCACAGTTGGGGTACAAAATTGGGGTACAAATTAACAAAGCGGCAAAAATAACCCCGAGTCTTAAGTCGCCTGACATCTTTTGCTGTTGCTCTAACATATGAAGGCCACCTATCAAGACAGTCAAACCAACCTGACAGTTCATGTTGTCCTCAGCTTCAATCAGCTTGCCTCTGTAGACCTCTCCTGTGTTGGTCTCACAGGTCACAATGTGTCCCTCTGCCTCATGCAGGACCTTGATTGGCACGCCAATGGACATCTTTTAACAGCTTCCTGGAATACAACATAACACAAAAACTTTACTATATCTGCTGCTATATTATAAAATAAGACCCTTTATTCAGGTCTCTAAAGAAATTATGTCCATCAGCAGCAAGGTGACAGGCCAATGGAAAACACACACACCTCTATAATTTGGTAATAATGAATAAAAAGTTAACAGCCTGTACAGAAATAAACAACAGACATACATAGTTTTTCCATAGAAAATATATTCAGATTCTACTTTTTTTTTTTTTAAATGAAGTTTAGCTTTGCATACAACAAAAAAAGTGTGACAGCAAATGTCAATCTGTTGACTTTAAATTACTGATACTTCTAAGCAGAAGTTGGTTGCCAAATGTGTCCTGGAATATCCAAATGAGGCAGCAACTCCACTAATGAACATGCATACACCTATGTATATTTTTTTCTCATGTGCAAAAGATATTGACTAAAATATTAAACTAACTAGTAGTTGAAGTCAGGGTTACTAACTTATGAGTGAAAATTGGAGTTGCATAAGATTGTAGAGGCAGTCTGTCCAGAAAAAAAAAAGCTCAAATTTATGCCCAAGCAACACTCAATAAACACAAAATGACCAATTTTAAATTATACTTTACAATTTTATTCAGACTTTTGATAGATGTCCTGGAATAAGTGCAAACACCAGAAATGAATAAACGCGGATAAACGTTGCTACCGACAAGAGGTCATTCTTCATGGAGGATAGGATTTACTGTTTCATTAGCAAATATTAGACAGCCATCTGAGCTCTACCATGAAAAAGGTTGAATCATTGAAAAATAACAATCACTAATACTACTCTTTAGCATGAAGCAATTACAAATCCCGTAGAAAAACATAATCGGTGATCTAGAAGTAAAAAGTCGATTGCTAACAACGTTAGCCACAATAGCTAACAATGCTAAGGTAGAACAGAAAATCATCGAGATAATGTAATGATTTAAAGTTGATAATAAATAAAATACTCTAAACAATTAGACAGTTTTACACGTTCCACTTTGAATTATGTCCCCTTATTTATAAAAAATAACCAAACGCAGCCGTTATAACAATTGAATGAGTTAGCTTCAAAATTCTAACTACTGTCCAAATTGTGTTTACATAAAAACAAGTCAGAAGCAAATTTTCTTAACAAAAGATGAAGATAAAGTTGTGCATTTACCTCAGGTTTGTCTTGAAAAGAGGATATTTTCTTGTTATATCTGCTTTAGTAATTCTGCAACGTGCGCTTGTCGCTATTACAGCGCCTTTTGAGCCTTTTTCCTGCTACCCACAAAGCAACGAGGGGTCAACATAAATGTTTCCTGTAGCGCTTACTGCAATGCATTATGGGATAGAGAGTTTCTCTAACACAAAACGTAACCTGTTTAGGTAGGTAAAAAAAAGTATGATTGGTAAGAATGTAGAGAATATTTTTATCTTATAATTTTTTACAACAGCTGTTGATACCTAGAACAATTGATCAGCAGTTGGTGAAGGAGGTGTGTTTGCTTTAACACCATGAGGACGAAAAGTTATAATTGTATGGAATCTTCCTCACCTGATTGGAGAGAACTTAATTTTTTTCTACATCCTGTACTTCCCTTCCCTGCTTTGTCAGTCATCATAAATACTTGAGAATTGTGACTGCCTTTCTATTACACTTGATATAGAGCAATTGGTAAAAAAAAAAAAAAAAAAGCTGAAACAGAGACAGAGCTTTTAATATGGAAATAAGTTTGGGTTTTTTGAGGCCAAAAGGAGACAGGTTCTTGCCAGCCGAGCGTCCAGTCTAATTATGGCAATCCCCTGTAATGCATTCCTTCACCAGATCCCTACATGCTTTGATACTCTTCCTCTTCATCATGGAGCATTGAGATTTAACTCAGAAGTGAACTGCAAAACTCACTACATTTTTGTGATCTGCAGGTTTAAATAAATTCTTCTAAATTTATATGCAGCCATATCAGGTTGCAGATACATTTCCCAAACTTTCTTACCACTGTTAACCTTGTTCTGTTTATTAGTCTCCTGTTGTATTTTCTTGCCTGCTTTATTGTTACAGTATGTGTTTATAGCTTTCTGTCTTGTCTGGATGCTCTTCCAAAAGAAGACCTTCGATCTTAATGAGTTCTTTAATGGTTAAATAAAAGGAAAAATGTAATTATGAATTACATATTTTATTGGTAAGAATTCAATGGCCCATATAAAATACAGATAACCAGGAAATGAGATGCATTGCCAAACTCATTAACCACAAACTGGAGGTTTACTTAGCTGGAGATAGCTACTCATGTATGAATGGTAAACATGGGTGATTTTGCTTCCTCTGGAACCAACCAAGCTACACTAAGCTCATATAGTTTTATTTTTTATTATTATAGGAAGTGCATTAGTAATGGACTATTTTTTTTCCAATGCTGCAATTAGGCTTGTCAAAGCCAGGTATTTATTTAAGATGGATTTAAAAAAAAGCTTCAGTCAGAATGTGAATATTAAACAAAAACAACAAAAAAAACATCCATAGAAAGGAACGTCTGATACATTACCACTGATTTGCATCTTCGTTCTGAAAGGACACGAAACAGTTTTTCATCCTGACACAGTTATGGTTCATAGTTGACATTTACAACTTTATGAGATTCCATAAAGAGGCTGAATGGGATCCCATCAAGGTGCCACATGAAACTTTTATTCTCATGAAAAAATAACATTTGAATCTGACATGACCGCCTAATTTCAGGAAGCCTATAAAAATAATTAAAGTAGGATTGTTTGATCCATTTAAATACCACATATACATGATGACAAGTTTTGTCAAGCTACTGATATACATGGGATTTGAATGCACACATATAGCACGTGTTATATAGAAGCCAAGTAATGTTTATTTTGGGAGACGTGTGTCTGGGTTTGCTGTGAGGCACATAAAAGTCGCCTAATGTGGGTTTTTGCCACAGAGGAAGAGGTTTTTAATGGGGAAGGAGAAAGCATAATGGGATAATAAAAGACATCATCAAATGAACCTTCATTTGATTTTCATTGCATTTGGCTCATTGACTGGCGTCAGCAGCCAGGCTACTCTGTAAACACCTCTTGGATTGTAGTCTGTGGTCATGTGTATGGTCTTTACTTCAGTGTATATGTGTGTGTTTCAATTGTTCTTTATGTGTGCAAGCCTGATTCAGAAAGTAGTGACCTAACACGTGTATAGAGAGTTCGCAAAGTTAATGTTTCATTTAGTAAATTTGTGTCAAATAGATGCTGAACGGGTAACTGTTGCATGTTGCCTGGCAGTTATTTAATTATTGATCAAGTCATTGATATACAAACATTTAAAGGGAGCTTTACTGAAATGAATATATTTAGGTATTTATGCCTTACTCAAGAAAGAGAGACTAAAACCACTGATTACAATTCTGAATATAATTATCTATGTTCGTAATATGCAGCCTATAAACCACAATGTCCATTGAAGTATTTGTGTGTTTGACAAAAAACACCAAACAATTATTTTATTCATGTCTGAACAGAAAGGAAGCATTTGATTATACATGACATGATCCAGCTTTGTAAGAAATGCTTATTGAGTGTTTGAAAGTTAAAGCACTATCCATGACACGGTACAGTAAAGGGCTGAACAGTTGTACAGTTATTGACATCAGTGATAAAAATGTGTAAAAAGCTTCAGTTTGATTATATTTGTTCAGTAGGGTGGAAAACATGTTAAGAAATATTTTTGTCAAAATCGTCCTTACAAAAACTTCCCAGCACCCTGGATGTCATGACGTTGCACATCCTCTTTTTGCCAATATGAAAGTCTTCTTTTGTAATGTTTAGCAAGGTTTTGAGCCAACATTTACATAAGAGGTCAATGAAAGTAGGAAGTGGTTTGAATAGTTGATCACTTAAGAGATTGATCTTAGGTCCAATGGTCATTTTCTGTATGGGTTTGAAGCAGGACAGCTTTGGGTAACTGGTTTCATTGATACAGTATTTATTTAATAAACTCATCTGAGTCCAAATTAAAAAAAAAAACTCTTTGAGCAAAGGTGCAGGTAGCACACACTGCCTGATCAAAATCTACATTGCTATTTTTAGCATAGTGAAACAAATTATTTTTAACTTCTTTACAAGGTCTAAAGAATTGTTATCACTGTATTGTTTATTGTTTGTTCATATTATGATTTAACATTTTTGCTTTTTCTTACTGTTTATAACCTATATTTATTTTTGAAAACAGACATTTCCATAGATGTCACTTAAACAACACGCAAAGAAAGTAGAAGCATCAGCTCATATTGAAAAGCGGCCTTTTTTTAAGCATCTTTATGTTCATGTAGCCTGACCTTCAACTGAAATTTGGCTCATATAGAAAATAAAAGTATAAAATAAATAAAAGCAGGTCTGATGCTACGAGAAATAAATAACTATTCTGTTTAGTGTTTTGTTGTTGTTGAAGAAATTGTTTTCAGTTTTCACAGGATTAAGAGCATCATGGCTGTGGGAAAAAAAATTTATATATGAATATAAGTGTCATGACGCCTCGGTTATGTCTGTAGAGTTGCAGCCGTCTGTCTTTTTTATGGAGACAGCTTGAACATTGACAAAATCAGTGCATCCTTCTCCGTCTTTCAGCTCAAAATCATCTGTCGCTCCTTCTTCACATGAAGCAGATTCTTCTGCATCCTGTGCACAAAATGTTGTGCTTGTGTTCTCCTGCATCCCTGAGAAGGTGCCACTTTGCACTCTGTGTCCATTGTGGATGGAGCTGTTTCCTAGTACATCTTCATTTGAAGACCAATGGCTAGAAGTTTTGTGATTAACTTTGTATCCTGATGGATGAGTATCAGGATCCAGGATGTAGCTATTCACCATTGTGTCACATGTTGAAATCTCTTTACTCTTTTGGGATGTCCGTTTGATGCTGATGCAGTTGAAATCTCTGCTGTCAATACTCATTGTCCCAATCCTGCTGCTGGTTGCCTGCCTCAGAATGTACTTGTAAATAATCTTCCAAAACGTCTGTCTGAACTCCTTTATGCGGTAGGCATAAATAAAGGGATTCACCACAGAGTTTGCATGGGAGAGGATGATGGCGATGTTCATCACCCAGATTGTTGGACGCTCACAGTCTTTGCACAGGTGATTGAAGCAGTTGATAATGTGCACAGGAAGCCAGCAGATAGCAAATAAGCCCACAATAATTGCCAGTGATTTGGCAGCATGCACGTCTTTCTGCAGAAAAGAATGGGAAGAGTTTGAGGATGAAGGTCTTCGTCCGTGAATAGGTGAGAAAGGAACTGTGATGCTCATTCGACGGAGCTGACGCCTCGCCACCAGGAAGATTTTGATGTAGATGACCAGCATGACCAACAGAGGGGTCAGCACAAAGCCAAAGAAATTAAAATAGGTCATATAGTCCAAAGGAACAACTGACTCAAAAAGGCACCGGGTCAGACCTTTTGGGCAGCTTTTTGTTTTTGGCCTGTGAAGTGTTGCGTTCTGTCCTGTGCAAGAGAGGTAAAACAGATTTAATATTAATGTATGGAAATCCAAAGAAAGACTCTGAGAATGATATAGGCTTAAAATGGGTTTAATTGGAAGCACAATACACAGAATACCAAGATCCGTGAATGTTAGTAGTAATGTTTTTACAAAAAAAGACAAAAAAACAGATAAATAGCTTCAATTAAGAATCCAAGTTCAGAAAAAAGGGGATATAGTTTAAGTGAACATTGTGGATGTTTTGTTATTTTTGTAGGCCATAAAACAAGCTTATAATAATTTGGACTAAACTAGACTAGAGGTCATGGTCCTCAGGGCCCAGAGCCGTGCATGTTTTAGATCTTTCCCTGCTTTAAAATATTACTTTTTCTCACAGAAATTTAAACTTTTTCTTCTGAGAAAAACAGTCAAAATTCAGTGAAAAAAAATCAATTAGCTTTTTTCAGCTGCCTTAGTGCTACATTACAAAATGTCTTTTGATGACAGAAAAATATGAGTGGCAGAAGGAAAAATGGCTAAATTTGATCTCTCACCTGTGTTCCAGCCAATCAGTGGAGTCATGCCGATCACCGCTGACAAAGTCCAGCACAGTGCTATGATGCACTTTGCTCTCAGCCCTGTTACCAGACTATTATACCTAAATGGTAGAACAGAGCACAAATATATATTATGGGGCAGAAAGCTTTGTTCAACCTCTTTCTGATTGCATTGCTAAAAGAACGGGTCAATAGTTGCCAATTTTCACTGGATGTGCACTTAAATCTCACTGCATTATTTATTTATTAAAACAAATTGATGTTTTTTTTAAAGAAAAACATTACAGTAATCAGCACATATTTACTTTTATGGCCCACCTTTCCTATTTATGGGTTGATGATTAAACACATCACAATCATGAGTCATGAAAACGCTTTCTTAAAATTCTGTTTCTCTTTTTTTTTTTTTACAACAAATCATTACCAAATCCAAATTGCACTTTCCTGCCTTTTGTATGCACTTCCTTCTTCAACACATTAGGTGCAAACGCATTGCGATATCTTAGTGTTATGACTCGTTGTGAACTAGATTTCCCTTTCGATTGGCAGTTCATGCATTTTTTTTCCAAAGGTCTTTGTAGTGATATAGGCTACACAGAAAAAAATCACCACACTAAAGAATCTTGTATAACATTATTCAAATATATCTTAAATATTAAAATGTAAAAATAGTGGGGATTACAGAATGACAAGTCTCTTCTTTCAATAATCTCTAATAAATGACAAACAATTTAGTGAAAGTTTTAAGAATCTTTTATTTTAGTTTTAGTGCCTATGTCAAGCTAAGGCTGTTCTGATGCCAAAAAGTATTAGAAATATAGTTTTCTGTATTTCAACATGCTTCAGAGAAGTTCAATAAATCTTATTACTTTAAAGGATCAATCGTCAGTGCAGAATTATCTAGCAAAAGATTTGACCAGATTAAGTCTTTTAGATTTTAAACTTAGAGATGAATACGTAAATCCATATTCCATAAAAGGTATTGACATTGTACACAAAATAGGAATCTTATTCAACTTCAGCACCATTTGTCAGCTAGAAGTAAGGCTTTAGTTTCTTGCCTGGAAATGTAAATACAAGTAAAGAATAGAAAACCTATTTGCAGAAGTGGACAGAGGTGTCACTAAATGTATGCAAGAATAGCATTACTACAACATATTTTTATTTAGGTAAAAGAAAAAAATAGCCAACAAAAAATACATTTGTATAGTTTTGTGTGGGTGTGTCTGCTTTCTAGGAATTTGTTTGTGGGTTAAAATCTGCTAAAATTGTATAGTAGAAATGGTAGAAAATGGTTAGCCTCTTCCCCAAGTCTCCACCGCATGTCAAAAACTGTAGACGCTTTGTTTCAGAAAATTGTCCTGTTAAAAATTTATTTTTTAAATAAAAAACTTTAGGGGTAAATTTATTCCATGTAGTCACTACTAATTATTTTTGCTGAAGGTTCCAAACTTTTCTTGGGATTAAGTATGAATGAGAACATTTCCAAATATAAACAAATTCAGCTGGAAAACTAAAATAAACATTACTCAGCACAAGTCCTTGAGTCATTAGTTCAAATACTCAACACTGTTACTTTGTTTTTGACTGAGATCCTGTGTGGGCAGGTTGGCAGGCTCGTGGCACCAGTATTAGCACTCAGTACACACTGAAGCCATTATCCAACTGCTTATGCAAATGCATCACCTGTTGTGGCTTACAAGATGAAACTTCCTTAACAGGAGAGAGCAGCGGTTACTAACCAACCACTCATTGTTCTGTAAAAGCACTCAGATTAGCAACAAGGAAATTCAAGGTAGCACTTAATCAATATTGATTTAAATGAGTACCAAAGGTCACATTCTACAACTTTACTTCCCCTCAAGGCAGAAGAAAAAAAATCTGTTCGTCATGGATGAATCAACGTAAATCTGTCCAGATGAGGCTTAATTATTTTAGGTTTTTTTCTGAAAGTAAGTGTTTGCATATTTCTGGTCTCACTTAAAGCTCATGTGTTGGGCATTGGGGAGGGGGAGCTTCTTTGCTCTCACCTGAGAGGATTCTTGATTGCGATATAGCGGTCCACAGCGATGGCCAGCAGACTGAAGATGGAGCTCTGTGTGAGCACGAGCAGAAAGCAGGCGATGAACAGGCAACCGTAAAAGTCGGCACAGAAACCCACACTGGATATGGACAAAAAAGGAACCATTACCGAACAAAAAGGCAGCTATCACAACAATTAGAAGAAATCATCAGTGGATGTATCTCATCTTGTAATGTAATATTTCAGCAGTACAACATTAACCCTTGCCCTAAATTAGATAAAAACAAGGAAATGATACCTAATTGTGATCGCGAAGGGAATTGCCAGGAGCCCCACAGCGATATCAGCGACCGCTAGTGAGACCACAAAGAAGTTGGTGATGTTCTGCAGGTTGGAGTTCAGGCAGACGGACCAGCATACCAGGGTGTTCCCAGCCACAGCCAGGAGAGCGATCAGCAGCTCCAAGCCAATATAAACCACCTGGTTGAGCTCCAGCATGGCTGTTTTTTCCTCTTTTTTTGCTTTCCTTGTACTTTCATCCCATCCGATCAGCTCCTTGTCTTGTTTTCAGACACAACATTTTCTTGCTGGACCACATGGTATGACTTGAGACAAAAGGGATTTTGTCACATCGACAGTGAGGCAAAGCAGAAAGTTCCCAGAATAAGCGTCAGACGCGTGACGCCGGATTGTACTCACACCTTTTACTGTCACGACTGCTGTGCTGGGCTGCTAGTCTTCCTCTTTATCAAGTTTTGTTCGGTGAACAGTGATACAGCTGAGGATGTCGCATCTGAAGGGGCTGCCAAAGTAGAGAAGTAATCTGGAAAGGAGGGGGATAAAAAGAGGACATGGAGTTAGTGTGTTTAGCTTGTATAAACAAATTACACTGTGTTCAATGGACATGCAGTTACATGCACACACACACACACACACATGCAAAAAAGCCATATATCACTGCATGACAAGGATACAGGGTCAAATCAAACAAGACAACAAGGGGCTTTTTATTTAGGGACAGTTTCCCAAAATCCCTTTCCCTTATCGTTTGAGATACTGACATACTTTTCACAGATAATTACACAAATAACTCAAACACTGTTTGATGTTATTGCAACATCAAAGGAGCTCTGTGGAGCTCTTTTTATGGAAATCCCTGCAGGTTGTATGCAGATGAGGAGCTCTTACACAAACTTGTAACAACGTCAACAAACTTTTGTAATAATGACCTCAGACATGTGAGCTCAACTGTAAAAGATAAAGAGCAGAACTAAAGCAAAGTAAACGTAAGCTCAAAGATCAGATCAGATTAAATTAAAGATTTAAAGGATTTCAAAAGGATTTATTTACATCTAGAAAATTAATTGTACTTTACCGATGTTTTTGTGTGAAACACCCACATAAAACAGATAATTGTAATGAGGACAAAAAATGTAGATAATTTTTTCTGTTTGCTGTGAATGTTCTGTAATTCTTATGTTCTGCTGCAAGTTTTGGCCAGGATTTTCTAGCGAAATAATTTTTTAATCTCAGTGGGATTCTCCTGGTGAGATAAAAGTTACATAAAAAAGTAAATAAGATAAAATAGTTGTGTGCACTAAATCTGTAAGAGTGGCAAGAAGAAAACCATTTTTTGTCAGATCTTTTGGCACTTGTGGCCTTTATTGAAAGAGCAGAAAAAAATGTTGCTGTCATTGTTAAAGGCTAAGTTGTTCTGCTAAATTTGCAGTTTATTCCTGAATGAAATTATTCATTTTCCTCATTCCAACAATGAGTCATTTAAAAAAATGATAGCATGAGTCAGAATAGAATTAAATGGGCGCCTCCTTCTTAATTTTGTTCTCATGCTGTTTGCTTAAAACTTATTTGGATCTTTAAAAGTTAAAATAAGTTCTTAAATAAATCGGTTAATACTGAAATGTTATGACGTCATCAAAATCCCAGTTTGAAGCTTGGAGCACTTTTATGTCACGGTTCTTGAGTAATTAAGTATCCATTTATTTTCCACACTGACACAAACATTTGTGAATGTATCATTGGTTGATAGTCATGGAATAAAATGAGGAGTTTAGTTATGCTGATCAGTAAATAAACAGAAGACCTGTGTAACAAAACTAACAAACAGAAATATGAATCTTAGGAAATGAAACCTGAACCCTGCTTAATATGGTCTTAGTTGCTTTATGGTGTCAAGTGAAGACATTGAGGTTTATTTATAGTTTCAGAGCAACAGGATAAATATGCCGAGGTGTAAAGCTGAAAAATTGTTCACACTGCGACAATGACGCTTGCCTTCCGGCAAAAGACCTTTCCGCTGTGAGATAATGAAATATTCTCATGCTGCTGAGTCATTCCCCTATTCGCAGCAGAATTGAGCTACAGGAAAACGCAGAAAAACAAGCAAAAGGTAATGAACTTTCTTTCTCTTGTCCTTAGAGTCTCCCAGATGCCTTTTGGCAAACTCCAATCAAGTGGCTTTCTCATTGCCTCTCTCCTATAAAGTTTTGATTAGTGAAGAACCAGAGTCTCTCCCATCTTGGCTGCTGAAGATTGTAAATCCTTCTGAATAGTCTTAGGCAAGTCAGGTGTATTCGAATAGCACATTTCAGCTAAATAATTATTTTTAATTTTCTATAAAGAAAGCTATGTTATTTTACTTCCACTTCCCAATTATGCACCTTCTTGTGTTGGTCTATCATATAAAATCCCAATAAAACACACAGAGGTTGCTGTTTTCTTATGTGGAAAAAAAGTGAAAATGTTCAGGAAGAGTGACTTTTGCAAGGAAGGGTAAATAAGTCTTGCCAACACTTCTCAAAAAACAATTTATAAAGATGAGATAAGACTTTAGTAATCATCAAACCTCTAATTACCAATCTGAGATCTAAAAGCATCTGTGGAAAGCCTCCCTGATTCTCATGAGGTGTAAAACAAGAGCCCAAGCAGGCAACTGCTATAAACATGCCAGGCAGTCCTGAACACCTTTACAATGTGCATGCTTCCCATTATGTTTCAGCTCAGTAGTGTGTAATCTAACACTGGATGCTAACTAACTAACACCTGACTCCACTGAGAAATCATTAAAGTATGCAAAAAATGGAAAGGATGTTCTCAAAGCAACAGTCAGTGCAAACACTGAAAATACAAAGAGAGAACAGAAGTTTGCACTATTTGCTTTCCTTTTAAACATTTCTCATTATGGTATTTTTAGAAACTTCACACTTCATTAAACATAGCCCTCTGAGCCACATGCAAACGTGCAGCTTCACCATCAGTAATCCTGACGTGTAGTAATCTGTTCTGCTATCGCAAAGTCCAACTTTTCCTCTGTTGCTTTGCTGTTTAGGAATTCAGATTCAAGGATTTATACAGCTGCAGTAAAAGACCTCTTGAGGTTGCAGCAGATTAGTGTGCAAATCCTCTAAAGAATGGCGAAAAGCAAAAACATTTGATCAAAGTTAGCAAAATATGAGAAAAGACCATTTTCTAGCTGATCTGACTGACAGAAAGAGAGACAAGAAGCACTCAGAACTTTGATTATGCCTATGAGAAACAGAGGAAGAGGTGATAAGAAAACGCACATCCTGCTGGAAAAGATCTGCCACTGTCCTGTCAATCAATGTATCAGCTCAGCTCCAACAAAGTCCAAGGAAAGCAAGAAGAAAGGAAATGCTTATTTTCAAGAAGGAGAAAAGCTGCTGGTTTTGTCGTATTAATAGAAACATGTTTTTAAGACGGGAAGAAACAGAAACTATAGAAGTTTCATTAGATGTTTTGGGACGCTTTGGATCTCAGGAGCTCAACGCACAGTTTCATTTGATCTGAACATGGATGATTAGAGCGCTATTTGCAATAAAATATTTATTCTGACTCATTCATTTTTAGAAAGAAAAAGTCGGTTTCTATAGCAGTACAAGACTGGGTGTATATTGTTTCTGTGTAATACGCGGAATACAATTATTAGAATCTCAAACTACTTCAACTGACGCATTTTGGAAAAGTAATCCTTTCCTTACCTGACGGATGAGTGAGTTGATCTCGCTGCTGGGTGACTTTCGTTAACCCTGAAACTGCAAACAAAAGCTTAAGTTACACTGGAAGACAGGAAACATGATAAGAAAAAGTAGCTGAGATCGCACCGCAGGCGCTGTCAGTGATGGCACCAACGCGACTCAACAAGAAAACGCAGAGCGGCAGCAGGCTTGTGCGTTTTCCCCGAAATTGCCGCTACTTTGAGGACGCACATTTGTAGCTCCGGCGTGGAGACCCGCCCCCTCCCGGAGTCCTCTCGCGAATAAATTGTGAAATGCACAGCATAAATTATGTTTATGTTAGAAAAAGCGATGTGATGAGATTTGACTTAGCCGCAGTCCTCTAAAGAGAAGGAAACGCTGCTATGTGAGAGACCGAGATCAGGTTAAAAAAAAAAACAAAAAAACGGTGCATCAGTTGAACCACAGCGGAAGATGACAAAAGTGAAACTATGCAAGAAACGGTACAAAACATGTGGGGAAAAATGACACCTTTAACTATTCAGTTCTTTGTTGATATGTTTTTAAATAAGGTAAAGACAGCATAAATGTGTTAGGGTTAGGGACACCCTAAGTTTTCCATTTTCACTGAATTTCAGTGAGATGCTTCTTGCTTCTTGCTTCTTGCCTCACCCCTCACAGTTAAATGTGTTTATTTTTAGCCTACAAAGCACCCAGCAGCCCCCCATTCATATTCTATACTCACGTATCCTTGCAGTGCTTTGATGGGATGTAGGTGGTCAGCAGCAGTCACTGGACCAAAGGCGGGTTGCTGTTGGGCTCATACTGACCACCAGCTTGATTTTCTCCTGTTTGGTATGTTTTAGTTTTTGATACAAAGTAATGATTCACTTACCATTTGTGTGATATATGTGATTTTTATTTCCTGTACTAAAGACATATATTCATTGCTTTATATTAAAGATGAGATTACATATGTGGATTAATTTATGTTACATACCTCTGTACAATCCCAGTCAGCTGCCGCTTTTTCTGTTGCCCTCTGTAACTGTGGAATGGCGTTTTTGCAGTATTCTGTGGATGAAACGTTTTAGAAATGCTTTTGCGGGGTTGTATTTCAGATTAAATGAGTTTGTGACACAGCTAGCGTATGGGATGCTGTGACACGCTACCAGCAAGACTAACATGTGAAAGTGTGTCAATCACATGTTTTAAGTTGGGTCAGAATTGTGGTGGAAATAATTTGGTAGTGAAAGCTTTCAGACCCACCCACTGAGAGAGGTTTTGCTGAGACCTACTGCACTCATGTGTTCTGAAAACATTAACTTGGAGAGTTTAGCTGTGTGAACACAAGCCTTGCTATACTACAGCATAACCTTAAGTAAAAATATCATAGTTTCACTTCTTCATTTTTTTCACACAAGAAACTGAAACAAAAATGTAGACTGTGATCTATTTTTCAATTAATATAGAAAGGTTATAATTATTGCTACATTGCTACAATCTTAGCTTCAGTTGACCAGATGTGTGCAGCAATATGGGGATGAAGGGCAGCAATGCATATACAGCCGGAGCAAACCAGTAAGGCTACTATCCGTCACCCTGTTAAAAACAGGGTTACCTAACTCCAGTCCTTTTAGCTACTATTCTCCAACTTTCTATGAATCAAATGAAGGGCTCAATGTCATGCTGAACAAGGAATTCAACCATTTCATTCAGAAGTTACAGGATAGTAGCTAAAAGAGAAGCCTATGTAATTTTGAAATGATGTTCGTTGGACAGACTCATCTAAATTGAGTTGTCTGGACAGCAGAACAGAGGAAATGATAAGCCACATATAGCATTGTAGGGAAATAACCTCATACCAACTGTGAATCAAGGAGGCAGAGGTGTCAAACCTTGGAGGTGGTTTGCTACAGCAGGACCTGGCCAGTTCTTGCATCAGAGGGTGATTAAGGGAAAATGTGCCACCTAACAAACTGGTCCTCATTAAATGATCTACAACAATCAGCAAATCTAATAAAAATTACAGTAGAACTGTTGGGCTGTGTTCAGGTTTTTATATAACCTGCACATTAAATAAAATGTACAATATTAGTTAGAACAATTATAAAACATATATGAATTAAACCCTGTACTGTATATAATTGAATTTATATAAAATAGATATTAAAATACTTATAAAACTAAAGAAAATACAGAGCTGACCCTAATGCATAGCACAGTTCCAGATGGTAACAAGAAGAAAAGGGACGAGCTGTGGTTACTGTTTGCTATGGTAACCACAAACTGACTGATACATGGCTTATATAAGTCAGATAACAGAGGAGAAAATAATGTGTTGACTTAAACTTAATTTGCAGAATAAGTAAACCCATTTTTACAATGTTTTTATGATACAAACAAAATTAAATGGAAAAGAATTTTGATGGTATGTAGGCTATTAACTAATGAAGCCAAACTCCAAAGAATGAGGGAGTGAAAGCAGTTTGAAGAAAATTTCTACATGACAAATCAGTTATTCTGACCCACTATTCACTTCGATTGTCAAAATGAGTTTGAGGTAAGTTAGCCCTCTTGGTGTGTTGCTGTTTTTATTTAGACCTTCTGTAAAATTAATCGCCCATCGCTACATGAGTAAAGGAATTGTATGTAAGCCCACATCACCAGCCCTCCACTTTCATGCTTTAAAATATTGGGTAAAATATTGGGGAGGATCTATTTTGCAGGGTTTTAATCAAAACATCTGTAAAGTGGTTTGATTGTCTAAAATGACATTGATACCAGACGTTCTTATTTTTGAATCATCTTCCTTACCCTCCATGTATCCAGGTGTATTTCAAAAATAAATATTGTTTAAACACATTAGCTGTAAGTATTGCAGGTTTACAACAACAACCACACATTTGGCTGATTCATCAGTTTCAAGCAGTCACAAAAGGAGTGCATCAAACTCTTTGTAGATACAGGAGATTTAATTTACTATTTTTGTGTACAAACATAGGCTGCAAATGCCTGTCAAACATGTTTTACCCTCAGAATACAGTAATCCTTTTTACAGTTCTACAAGCAGAACATTGAATAGTTAAACAGAGACAAAAATACTCAAAAATAGAAAGTGACATAGTTGGTCAACATGTCTCATCCTGGAGTTTAACATTATGTCCTCAATTTTTAAAAAATAACTAGAACATTGCTTAGTAGGCAAATTTATTGGTGGCATGATTTCTGAAAAGTGGCAGCAGTTTGTGTAAGATCACCTATAATATGGCAATAAATACCAGGGTCCCATGTAATAAATGCACATTTAAAGCAATATGCAACCTATCTTCAGGCAAGCCCACAGAAAAACTTGAGGTTTTTGGCTGGGACAGACTGTGGTGAGAACATGCAGATACAGATGGACAGACGGAGCAAAACAATACATTTAGAGCATTATAAGACTCTCCTCTACCACGAACTGACAGGTCGGATTTGTAAAGAGGTTAAAGGTGTACCAGCTTGATCCAGAGAGCTGTGCAATAAATAACAGGGAAACCAAATGATGTATTCTCTAGTATTATACACATTATACACTCCATGGAAAAAAAAGGAGTCTGAGTTACTTGAACCTGCACTTTCTATTCGGTTTTCCACGTCATATAGCTAAACAATCACAGTGGGCAGTCTGCTGTTTGAAACAAATAAATACGCTGAGCTGACATGCAGGAACTGAGTGTTCCTGCAGGAAACATATGCTATTTTTCTGTTCATAAAAAATATTTGGACCTTTTTTACATTTTGTCACATTGCAACCACAAATGTAAATGTATGTTATTGTGATTACATGTGATAAACCAACACAAAGTAGTGCTTAGTTGTCAAACAGAAAGGAAACTGATACATTGTTTTCAATTGTTTCATGCAATAATACGACTCCTTTAATCTATTGGTCCTAGAGTATGTCTATACTTCAAACCTACTAAGCCACTGCAAACACAAAAAGAAGGTGATGTGCTCAGATGAGACCAAAAATTTACTATTTTACCTACAAACACCTTCGAGCAGGAAAACAGCCCTAATTCCATCCAAGGCTGCAATGGAGCAGTTTCTATCAAGGCAAATGTTTGGGTTGCAACGACCCAGTCAAAGTCCAAACCTAAATCCAATTGTAAATTTGTGTCATGAGTTGAAAATTTCTGTTCACAGATGCTCTCCATCAAAGAAGAATGGGCAATAAGTTCAGTGCCTTTTCCACTGAAATGTTCTTTAAAGACTATAAATACAAATGTGCATCACATTTTTCACAATTTTATTTGTATTGTTTTTAAAGCACGTATTCTAATTCTTTACACTACATAAGTATACACTATTTTGTGTTGGTGAAGCACATAATCCTAATAAAACACATTTAATTTGAGGCTAAAAACAATACATTTGAAAATGTTTCAGCAGTGTGAATATTTTTGCAAGACACCGTGTCTACAGAGCTACTTAGTGGTTCTGGTACTGAGAAAAAATTAGAACAAAATGTTTTAAACACAGCAGAAGAAGCAGATTAATTTACTAGAGAAACCACATTATATTAAGACATTTTTCTAACATTAATTTGACATTTTACCATAAATAAACAGATCAAGCAGACCATCTTATACCAAACTAGAAGGAATCATAAATAAATCAGCATAAAAGGCATTATAAGAGAAAAAACTATGTGTTGCACTTAGAGGATTAACTTTAGCACAGGGTTTCATTCACTTACAGCATTAGAGGTCGGATGAAAGAATGCTCATGTACAGAATGAGCTAAGACCATGCTTGTGTTTTAAGGTCCTGTCTTAGCCTATAAGTAGAAGACGGAAGATGTGTGCCTGTCCTCAGCAAAGGCAACAAGAGGATGAATGTTTTCTTAACCACCAGCTTCTCGGCTGACATGAAGACAAAGTAAATTTTGGTGGTAAACAAAAGCAAGTGTTGAGGCACAAAAGGGTTGGATAAGTACAGGCAGCTGGGACTTTGTATGAAGGAGAAACGTGACTGAATGTTCACATTCGAAATGAGGCCAAAAGCATGCTACAGTGAGAGAAACATAATCAAACTATATTGTGGAAGCAAAACAGCAAGTCAGCAGGAAAAACCCACAAAATAAAATAAGATCAAAACAGGGATTTCAAATATCCCAAGAAGCTGATTGCTTGCTTTTGTTCTTATGTAATTGCTCGGATGCCATGTTTCTGTTGATAATCATAGATTGAAAAAAAAGGAGTAAATCCTTTAATTAGGCCCTTTTAGCAGAGCCCCCTATAGACACCAGTCAACCACAACAGAAGAACCACATCAGCTCAGATGCATTAGCACCAATTATTTTTCTTTCCAGGAATAGATTCTGCTGGGATATTCCGAGCTCTAACAAATTTAGCCCAAACAAATTTTGTTATTTATCAAAAATAATTAACTGCAACACTCAAAGTTTTTTCATTGTCAAATGATATGTTATTGCAGATTTTGTTGGGTTTATTATCTTTTTATATGAGGGCTGCAAAAAATTAAGATAAAAAGATCAAATCTGAAAGGTCAAAAACCCAATGAATTACCTGAGGCATGTCTGTGTAAGCCATTTGTAAAATGGTGACCATGCAAGTTTTTGTGGTATCTCAACAGGAGGATGACCCATGAGATTCCCACAGATTCTTTCTTTTAAGCCTGATTCAGCAAGCTTAGCAGCAACACTAAAGACTCTTTAAGGTCAAATAAAACTCATGACTCTCCAGCATTGATATGCATTTTTTAGCAGGTTTGATGCTAAGATATGCATCAAACATGCAGTCAATGCATTTTTAAAGTTACAATTTTAACTTTAACATGTCAATTTAAAGGTAAATTGTAACTTTAAACTTTGATACAGATAACTGGCTCATGCATGGTTCTCCGCATTTTAGAAAACTGAATATGGATGAATAAAATGTTATTTTGAATGATTTCAAAATATTACATGAAGTCTAGTTCTTTTAGCTTTTGTTATTTAAAATCCCAGTTTTCTTTTCAGAAGATGAACACAGAGTTTGTAAAAGTAGATGGTTTTCTAGACCTGAAAACTTCCAAACTACAAGGATCATGTTACTTATGACACAAACTATCATGGCTCAGAAAAGGTCTACTAAATCCTCAGGAATAGCAAACATGTATTTAATGCCTATGGCAATAATGAGTTTGTGGTTTATATGTTGTGGCTGATTGGTGTATACAGAAAACTAACCGTAGCCCTCATCATGAGGTTTATCTTTCCTCTGGCTAAAAAATTATGTTTTAGGAGTGTAATAAAATAAAATAAAAACAACTGATGATATCCCAGATCTAATCTGAATACAAAGTCATCCATAACAAATTCAATAAAATAATAAAACATGCCTGCATGTTAAATCAGTAACAAAGAACGATATGAGCTTTGCCATGGTCGGGGAATTTTTACAATAGCAAAAAGTGAAACGAATGGTATAAAAAACAAAAGTACTTCTCACTGGACATAAACACAGAATTGTCAGGCCACTTAAATTCTTATACAGTAGTATTAATATTGTATGAGTGCACTTCTGTTGCCACAGATTAAATGGTACAAAAAAACAATCTCCTACATGATTTGTATGAGTTTTCTGTATTATGACTGTTGCATAAAGTCTACACTAGACGTGGACAGATGTCTCTGGAGGCAAGACGAATCCGCCAAGAGACACCCAGCAGTTAAAGACGCTTGTGCCTTTTCCACAGCAGCATACAGGATTTGACTACAATGCTTGCGTTACCTTCATAATAATAATAATGGTATTTAAATGGAGAGCTCATGTGGGATTATTGTTAAAAACAAGGCTGAAATCTTGCTCTTTTACAGCAAGGCTTGAAGTCGAGGCTAAAGCCTACCACTTTCAAAGAAAAAAATAACTTTTTTCCTGAACAGGACCCCCCAAAATAAATAAGAGTTACAACTTTAAGATTACAAACATGTACATGCCTCATTTTATCCCCTAAAAACAACAAAAACAGTTTGGCAAGATGTCCTATGTCACAACAAGACAAACATTTTGACAATTCCTACATTAGAAAATATATTGCTTCCTGTGCATTTAGGCTGGAGTCTACCTTAAGAAACAAATGAGATCAAATAAAAATATGACCAAATAAATCTGCTTTTTTTGGTTTGGAAAGGAAAAAGATTGGGTCAATTCTTTCTTTTTTACTCCAACACATTTCAAGTCTTAACTCTCAACTTAAATCGTGTTTGTTTATGTTGTAAGCACGATCAGGTGTTGGCTTTCATTGCCTTTTAAAAAGATGGTGACTGAAAAGGCCAAAAAAAACAAAAAACGTCTCGTCTATCCTGAAATAACGCACAGAGAATGATGTAAGAGATTGGATGTGTAAAAACATTTGACATGGGATAATATAAGACTTAATGATTGTCCAAAAATAAATGCAAACTTGAGTACAATGCCGCAATGTAAAAGTACACGAAAGTCAAGAAAGACGTTCTGAATTTTACCACGTCTTCATTTATGAGACAAGAAAAAAGTCAACTGTGACAAAAGCAGATCACCTGGTGAATAACTACAGGTACCAGGAATCCTACTAACTATTGGATAATGATGTGAATAATTATGACCTCAAATCCTTCAGAGATGAGTGGCGCCATCTTCTGTTCTGTAGAGACAATCCTTCCAAGTCAATTTAAAAACACACTACAGTGGGCTCACTTTGAGCCAGTGTCCATCCCCTTTTTTTACACCTCTGCTAGAATGAGTTCAGAGCAGACAGTCTGTGTAAGCGCTACACCTCAGTGGAGAAGAGGATGCTCTGTCGTTTACTGTCCGGGGTGGGGATGGTTTCCAGCTGCAGGAAATACAGCAAAACCTGGACCTGAAACCACAGGAGACAAAAGCTGTGGATTAGAAATAAAGATGATACAAACCTTTGAGAAGTATTTTGTCTATTACAATTGCCTAAATTTAATATCTCATTGTTCCATATTTTGGCATTGCATCCCTGTAGAGAAACTTTATCCTATATTCTCTACAGAATAGCTACACTGTCTATTACAACGTTTCAAAATTATTGTTGTTGAAACACTGCCACAAGAAATCACGATCTGTCATAAATTTGTTATAAAAGTATTACTGATTAAACTTTAGCTTTAATAACATAAAGCTACCTAATTTTTAAAGTGTAATCAGTAAAACTTTTAGGACAAATTTATATCAGATCATTATTTCTTGGTTAATGTCAGGCTGTCAGAACAAAGACATTATATCATGATTTACCGAATGACACTTTATGACAACAGTCATAAATATTCCTGAAGACTTACTCATGTTAATGACAGGTGTTATGTCATGTTTATTACGTTGTCATGACAGTCTTGTCACAACCCGACAATAAAGTGTTACCCAGAACTTCAATGACAATATTACAGAGGGATTGGCCATAGTGGCGCTGGGTTTAGCTCACTTGTGCCATAACTTCCAAGGACCAGCTGTCCCCCATGCTGATGGGTTGAGTGGGGTTAGAAGGAATCTTGCTGTCCTTCTCTGCCGGCCTGAGCAGAGTGGGTCCAAAGACGGTTGCCAGATTGTGCAGAGACATCTTGTTGACGCTTTCCTTCTCCGCCACCCTGGGGAGAGGACAACAAACAAGTGACATTGGTGCCAAGGATGTCAAACTGTGACGAATTGTTGCCTGCGGTGGTTGTTTGAGTTTACCTCAAAAGGAAACTACTGAAAGGAAAACTGCAGAAGAGTTTTGAGAACTCAAAAGCTAAAACTGACGCAGAAATCAGTGAACCAGGTGCAGAGAGTTTAAACGCAAATACACAATGTGACAAAATTAAACACTTGGAGTTTGTATAATAAGCTCAGCATTCGTAAAAATAAAACCTTTAAAATGAATTCAGAATAAATGTATTTGATATTAGAAATGGTTATGTAAATATGTTTAAAATACACATAAAAAAACAAGCAAAAAAAAGATCAGAAATCGAAGTCCAGTCATGCAGTTGTGCGTCTTAATATCTCCCAGGTACTAACTATACTGTCATGTCTTTCGTACCTCTTGAGGTGATCCAAAAGGAAAAGGAAGGTGACTAGGTTGGGTTCTGGCAGTGACAGCAGCAAGTTCAGCATACAGCTCTCTTTGGCAACACTATCAGTGAGGGCTGGGCAGAAGGAAAGGAAGACAAAGCGACAATTCATGTGACTCTTCCATATATTGCATACAGCTGAATTCTTCAAGAAGCAATGTGTGACAACTACCGTGAAACGGCACAATTTTGTAGCAATAATTAAATAAATTAGAAGCAGTGGGTGGTAACTTACTGATGCCACCTGCAAAATTAGGATAGAGCTCATCAGTGAAGAGGGGCTCAGGCAGCTCTCTGAAGTACAGCTTCAGGGTTCCAGCGATGGCATTAACGTCCATCTCACTCATCATCACAGACACGTCTTTGTTATCTGCAGGAGGAAGACAACAAAGGAGTAAAGACCAGAGGACAAGCGTGGCAGGAGCTAAAATGATGATAAGGAAATGCAAATACATTGTTTAAGATAGCTTATGCAATAAGCTTAGGTCATAGATTGACGCAGGACTTACTTGTGTCAAAGGCGGTCTTCAGAGCCTGAATATCAGTGGCCACCCCTGATACTCTGTATATTCCCACCTCCTCCATGCCTCTCCTTTCTATCTCTTCTAGGCACTGACGGACAATGTAGGGCACCTTGGAGCGTTCCCGTCTGGACCAGGACAAAAACAAACACTTTGATAATTTACAACACTTTTGCACAATAATTTATGCACTTTTACCAGACTTCCAGAGCTCTCTGTCCTATTTCATACCATTTTGATGTATTAATAAAAACTTTGTGATGGATGAATGGAGTAAGGTCAAATAGATGAATGGATAACTTGCCATACTGAACAAAAGGTAACATTTTCTTCCTTGAGAACATTGTAGGTCAATGAAAATTTACAATACTAATAATAAAAAACAGCCACTTATTCGGTTATAATAGCTTAATACTGGTGAGAGATTGACATATTTTCCAATACCAGATCAAGGACAATTAAAAAAATACGGTGCTGTTAAGGAAACTTTAACATGATCAGTGTGCAGCCAAATAAAAGACAAACCAGTTAACTTGCAGGCTTTAACAGAGAGAAATGTATAATTAAATACAAAGCTAGCATTTGTCTTGCACAAAAAAGGAGACAACAACTCAGACTTGAGGAACACCAGCAAGAATTTCATAGCACAATACAGATGGTTGTTTTTTCTCAACACAACTGACTGATTTTTATGTATTTACTCCATTTTTCTAACGTTAACTCACTTGGTCACTGTGGAGATTTTAAGTCCAAACACGCCCATGGGTTTCTCTGAGGGCATCCTCTTCAGGCTGAACTCTCTGCTGGTGAACTTCATAGACAGTTTCACTTCAACCTGACAGGAAAAAAATAAAGTTTACAAGTTTAGAAGTGAGAAGCTGTCATAGGGATCAGAAATTCATTTATGACAACTTTGCAGAATCTCAAGTAAATATTGTTTTAAAGAGTGATATTATTAGAGAACGTCCAAAACAATAATATTCAGAGTAAAATGGATTAGATGAAAGGGAAAAATAGCTGCGACACTCACCCCATTCATAGGAATAACTGTTCTTTGCCAATCTTTGCCTTGAAGAGTCTGAGCATCAAGCTGAGAGGAATAATCAAAATAGGCAGTTTTTATTACAAAATTAATAGTAATTAATGGTTATTTGTGAGACATAAATATTCAATACCATATGAGTACATTATGGTAGAAAAAAATAGAAAAAGTGAAAATGTAGTTGATCATTTATTTATCAATTAATTTATTGCTACTAATTTCTATTGGTTTATGCACTCTTGTTGTTTGTGTCTAGATCAGTTAGAAAAGTAGTAATGCATAAAACTATGATCGCACATGAACTGCAAAGAGCCACGCTCTACAAGCAGTAGATGGTTGCTGATACCTTTCATTTACTGTATTTCCAGATAAGAGATTAACCAAATATGATTTATTTCAAGAGACTAAAATCATAACTACACAGATCTGATAAGCCATCTGGATCTGGGGCAGAACAAACTGGTGCAGATGATGCACCAGGAGCAGAAACACAGAAGACTGAATGTTGATGTTGCCAAAGCCTCCTCTGGTTGCATACAAAGTCGGATCACATTTCTCATAAATGAATCTTGTATGGCTGAGTGTACTTTGAGCAATTTGATTATAAAGAATTGCATTTAATTTACAGAGAGAGCTGCTTTTCTGTTGAAATGTTTTAAGGTGTGGGTTTCAATTTTCTCCAGTAAAAAAGCACAACATGAAGGTCTATTGGATTTAGTGGGACTTAGCCTTTTCTCAACTACAATTTCATATAGAACCTGTGAACCTATAAATGGTGAAGAAGAACTATGGAGGGATAATTAATAGATGGATAGAGAACAGATGATCATGAACAGAAACATGAATGGATCTTAACTAAAAAACTAACAGATAGATAAAACTAGTTGCATGATATGTATCTGCATTATGCTAAGCAAACTGCCAGGCTTTCTGTTGTTTTGCTCTGATTTTCTAGTTGCAGACAAAGAAAACTGGACATTCTCTGCCAGCAAATAATGGTAATTTTAACATGTAAACAACATGAACCACATATAAATGACAGCAACAGATAAAAATAAGTGCATTTCTGTAAAATAAAATAGATATCATTTGTTCCTTATTCAGACTTGTGAAAATAATGTCAAGCATCCCTGGCAGTTGGTTTACAATGACATCATCCCATTAAGACAGGATCAGGTCTCAGAATTACTGAACGACGACACTAGGGGGAGCATGTCACTGAGCCGGTGAGCCAAGGAAGCAGACTTTTCTGCTGCAGTTTAACCAAATCAAACAGGATCCAGTCAGCTCAGATTAAAACTGTTGTTCCAGAACTAACAGAAACAAATCTGCTTTTTATCTTTTATTTATTTTTGCTAGAAGCACAAAAAGAGAGTAATATTTGTCTTTTTTTAATCTTTATGTTTGCTAATTTACAGTGATGATTTTGGGCTGATGTTCTCTTGGCAACCTCATCAATAACGCTTTAAATCTGCCGTCAATGTCAAGATACAGTCAGTCAACAGGAGTTCTGACAGCTAAACCTGCCAGCACAACAACGGATAAAAGGTCAGAAATGGCAGCTTTTTGTCTGTCTGTCAAAAAAAATCATCCTCTGAGTAAATCTTTGCTGAACTGACAGACAGTTGGACTACCTATTGCAATAACACACTAATAATCATCTTTCTACAACATGCGTAGCTGTCAAATCGATGTGTGCTTCATGCTTTGCAGCTGAGGAGATGACATAACTCCCAATCAATACTGAGTCATGGTAAGTCTGCAGATCGTAATGGGGGGTGACGTCATGTCATACCAGGATCTGTCCTTTCCCAATGATGCGGTCTGTGCTGTCTCCGTCTTCTTTGTTCAGCTTGGTCCTGTTGTAGCTCTTCTCATAGCAGAGCAACCTCAGGGTCTGAGAGCCCTCCAGCTCAATCTCAAACTCCTTTGGGTAAAAGGAGGGGGAAAAAAGAAAAACAATGTTTGCATGAAAAATGAAACAGTGAGACAAAAATTGCAAATGTTATCCTTTTACTGCCCACAGCTGATCGACGATCCTTGCAGTTATGTAAGGTAATGCTCTACATATGGTTTGCACATTGTTCTGAGATCCACACTATCGGTTCATTTAGCTTTTGGACAGATATGAGTCATCACGTGCTGCAGATCCTCATTAGTTCATGTTATTTCCACTTTGTTAAGCAGAATTCTCAAAGAGGATCTAATATTTTTCTAAACTCTCTCTTCCCTTAGTCAGCAGTGGCATTATGAGTGCACTCTTCTTGGTGTGCACAATCTCTTTTTGTCCATATTCTTACAATAGCTCCTACTTTATGTGCTAGAGTTGCAACCAAATGGCAAAAACTGATATACAAGCCTCAGCCACATTTCTTTTAAAGTGTCTGGTAATTGTGGAAATGACTGTGACATCAGAGATTTTGATCAAAACTATAACTTCTCATGTGGCATATTTTTCACGTACTAAATAAATATAATCAAATAGATATAGGGATGTATCATAAATGTTTACCAGGGGGTGCTAACAACTGTGGAGGGTGCAATATCCTCCAGCTTGTATGCAATAATAACTATTTGCAGTAGTTAATTTCCTCTACATTTTTGTGAGCGGCAGATGATCCTTTTTGTGGTTTTTGATAGACATATTTTCAATCCTCAGAAACAGACAGCTAACTGATAAAAACAACAGATGCTACACATATGAGAAGCAGCATAAAACACAGATAAGAAACAAGTGTTTTATGTGGGTACTGCTGAGTAAAAGAAAAAAAACCCAGATGGTTCATTAATGTGTATTAATGAGTATCTGCATAAAATTCTACAGTCATAAAATGAAACTAGCAAAGATTTAGTGTGGGTATTTGCTCTGGATTTTACCTCGTTCCACTTGGGTTCAGTGGTGTATCGGTAGACTCTCGTCTTCGCTTTATTTAAAAAGAAGCCAAATGAGTCCACCTCCAACGTGCAGTAGAGATCTGGCAGAAAGAGGGTGATGGTGAAAAAAATTACATGTAAAAAAGAAAAAAAGGGACTCTATGCTCAGCGGGAATGTTTTCCTGCATTTCTTTCAACCACAAAAATACAATAAATTAATAGGAGCTTTTTGCACTGCAACATTAAAGTTGTGGTTACTAGTTACTTTATGTTATAATTACTGCACAAATTCAGAAGTTGAGTGACTCACTTAAACTCTGTTTGAGGCCAGAGGCAGAGTGGACGATTACATTCAGAAACCCGTAGAGACCAGAGGACTCATCCTCTGGAAAAACAGCAGAGAGATTGGGAAAGGATGTCAGCGGGGGCAGATTAGAAAAGCATGCACATCTCTGTTTGTTCTGGAGTCGATTCAGGCGGAGGGGGAAGAGCAAAAGCAATGCTGGCTTGTGGAGAACATTCAATTTAAAGCTGTTTTTGTAATAATTTCATTCCTGATGCACAAATAAACCCTACATTTAGGTACCAATAGAAGGAGCCTACCTTCTTTATTCAGACTAAGTGGAATGTTGTGGACAGTTTGGAGTTTGAGACAGGAGCTGGTCAACATTTGGAGCTCCATGGACGTCAGTGAGGGAGTTTTAACACCTTGAAGACACAGGAAGTTTATGTAAATGTCGGTGGATATCAAAAGCATGTCATGTTGGAATGTGAGAGGGATCTTGTTAGTCATAGGCTGAAAAAGCAGGATTTACTCTAAGTGTTTAATTAAACATGCATTGCACATTGTGATGTGGGAAGCAGGTATGTTTTCCTTTAATTGGATCAGACAGGACATGCCTGGAAGGACAGGACACTCACATCTCTGCTGCTGTTCCCTGATTATCTCTCTCCACTCTGAACGCTCATAGTCAGAAGAAATCAGGAAGCTGTAACTCTGAAAATACAAACACACCCAAACAGAGTATGTAAGAAAACATAGAGATCTGGGAAAATGTATATGACCTGTTATGTGGTGTGGCATGACTTTTAAACAGGCTGTTCAAACCCTCTTGTTTCAAGCCAAGTAAGATGAAACAGTTGCTTAAAAACTTATTTTTGTATTTACTCAAGGCAGTTTTGTCTGATGTTGAAACGCATTTGAAGATCTGAAACACGAAAGTGTAACAATGCAAATTCAAGCAATTAGTCGACAGGAGACAGAATTTTGTCAGGCTGTTCATTTGCAAACTTTAAAAAGAGCTGGAAAGGATTTGAAACTTGTTACTGACTTATGTTTGGGACCTGAATGACTCAGGAAGGCAACAGTTAAATAAGAGACAGAAGAAATATAAAGAACATGCACGGAACGATTTTGAAAAGATAGATGAATCTCAGCACATCATCATAACGGTCGCATCCTCACCTTTCCGTTCTTGTTGAACAATCTGAGCGGCATGCTGGGAGACGTTAGTAGCAGCAAAGACTCCTGCTCTGACAGTTTCTTCCGGAGTCGGTCGATTACTTTTGAACCCTTGTTGGCTCTCTGAAAATCCAAAGCAAAAAGAATGAAATGCTTAATAAAAATTCTCAGAATCATCTGCATTTGGGAATGAGCGCTCCGACTGACCTTCTCCCTCTGAATCTCACTGCGGAGGTGTGATATCTTGACCTTAACGGCGTCCAGCTCTTCGTCCGGGACTTGGGGAATGGTGAGGGGCTCGGTGTCTTCGGGGCCTTGGAGGGTCAGCTCCGTCAGGGGGATGTACCACTTGCAGTCGTACTGTTGGTTTTTACTGCATTTGGATCAGAAAGAGGAAAGTTAAAATGTTCAGAAATAGAAGTAAAGTAGATGCAAAGAAGGTTTAAAAGCAGGAGATGGATCAATGAAGCAGAATAATTGATACAGATGAGTACTAGGGAAAGTCTGTGGTGGCATTTTGGAGTCCATATTGGACTCACTGGCCATCTGTAGAGGAAATCACGGTTCGGCTTTATGTGATGCAGACGGGTTTTTTGCAACATCATCTAGAATGTAAGTGCCATTAGATGTAATTGCTCGCTTAACATATCCTTTATATTTCCTACTGAATATTGTTCTTTTAATGATTGGTTTGTATCGTTTCAGTATTAAAATATTTTTAACTTTGAAAAATATATATGTATTTATTTTTGGCAGATTAATTTGCTCTTTCTGCTCCAGATGCCTGAATGTTATCGCTTTTCTTGATCACTAAAAGATTGCAGGGATCAGGCATCGCTCTCATCCTTCACTGTGCTCTCTTTTGGGAAATATACCAAGCTGTTGCTCTACACTCATCCTTTCATTCAACATAATTCTTTTAAATTATGTTGAAATAGTTTCACAGCACCAACTTTCAATGGCACGTTTAACTGTGAAAGGATAACCTGCATCGGTCCATTAAAAACTTCCTGAGTCAGTTTCCAAACTCCTGTATCATCTTTGTCAATGTTGTGGTGCACAGCTGTTCGGTTTTTGTCTATCTGTGTAAAGACAAACTGTTTTCTTTACCCTCCAATCTGTTTCTTCAGCTTGGCGCAGAGCAGCAGGTCAGTAAAGAGGAAGACGTGCCGCAGCTTCCTGGTTCCCTCCACCAGCTCCACCATGAAACTGTCCTTCAGCAGTTGGCGGTTCTACAACGACAGACGGGAGCGTTTAGGTCAGCAGGGGGGAAAGAAAAAAAGAATGGCATCCTCCACTATTCTGGTGGCATAGGAGACTCCATCATTTTCTAAGGCATCCGTTGACAAAAAAAGTCAGGTACAAACTGCAATTTTTTCAGATTTTGTCGTTACAACCAAAAACCTCAGTGTTTGTAATGGGATTTTCGTATGATTGACCATCACAAAGTCAGACATAGATGTAGTTTTCAATTTTTCATGAATATAATATAGCATAAATATTCAATATCCGCAAGTTAATTGAATGTAGAACCCCCTTTCACTGCCATTACAGCTCAAAGTGCATCTTGACCAAAGCTAAAGACTGAATATATTGCCCTTCGTCTTTACACAATAACTAAGTAAAGTCAAATCTGATGGAGAATGTTCTTATACATCTTTCACTTAGTCTAGCCACTCATTCTCTGATTGGATATAAGTCTAAACTGCAAGATGGTCACTTAGCTACATGTTTGTGGTTCTTCACTCACATTTTAGGAATTTTGTAACTACCAACAATCTCTCTCAACAATAGATTTATTTTGTCACTTATTTATAAAGATTCAACTTGCAGTCCATGCATGTCAACAGATTCTGCCACCTGGATTGCTAGGCTCCTTCATTAACTAATGCTGTGCTTCCTGGTTGTGCATGCTCGTTTCATTTCTGAAAAAATACTGTAAGGTGCTTTTTATAGTGTACACATGTGCACTGATTCTTACTAATGAGGTGTATTCTGAATTCACTCTTTAAGCATGTCTGAATAAAAGTGGTATCCCACACTTTTCAGTTTTTCATTTTTGGAAAAAATATATATATATTTTACGTCACAATGTTGTGGTACTTCATGTTTCCCTCTGTCTGAGGTTAGGGGTTGGAATGTGACATAATATAAAGAAGGTGAAGGTAATGCTTAAGTGAGACTCTGAATATTCTCTCTAACAGAGAAACAAAGGCGAGACATGAGGAAATGACGGCTTCAGGAAGGACTCATCTATACAATAAAGCCTTCAAGATGGAAATAAAATCTGCACGACTGAGTACTGGTTGTATCAATTCAGTTTATGAAAAGAATCTGAATCATATATTTTTACGCGGCAGAGAAATCATGAGAAGTTTCTCACAGAAAGGAAGAGTGATATCTGGCGGTCAGGACTCATCGCTGATGTCAGACTATATAATGAGATGTGTAATAAGGCCATTAACCAAAAGGGGGCAGTAAAGTCATTTTCTAAGGATTTCTTTATAAAGACAAGGATAGTAGGCAAATGTAAAACCACAGTTTGGTTGTAAATGGCTCAATTTTATTTGCTCTTAACCTCAGTTTTACTTGTGGGATGGAAAGTGAAAACAGTTACTGAAGTCTGCTTGTTCTCATCTCAGCTTGACTTTATATCTTGTGGAAATTTTACAGTTTTCTCACTTGAATCAGAGTTTGTCTTGGTGACAGATATTTACTTATGAGGAATCCTTTTGTGTTCGTGCAAAAATATGATAGTAAACTGAAAAAAGTTTGATAATAAACACTAAATAGAGTTATTCTTTAGCAAATAGGCCAGGAGCCATGGCGTTTGATTGTCTGCAAATGAAGGAAACTTTAAGGGCTTTTTGGTCTGAAGAACAGCACAAAACATGTAATCAGAAATTTGGACGCAAATTTGAACAACTAAAGTTTTATTACTGTGCAACCTGTTCCCACTCACTTCAAACGTGTACTAAATAATCCTTCCGTGCAGCAAAGCCACGAAGCATGACATCATGTTTGTTCAGCACCAACTACATCCTTGTCATCGTGTTTGTGACCTGCCCTCTTTTTTTACTTTGGGTTTTTTCCCTCCTCCCATCTCCAGACAGAGAAAACTGGAATAAAGCTGAGGCTAATGACAGAAGAAGAACATTTACGTGTTCGCAATAAAGTTAAAAACGATCGAGTAACTGAGGGTTTGTTCTGTTGTGAGTCAGAGCTGAAAAGCTTGTGAATGATGTAAGGAGGGGGCTGAGGAAGGATGACTAAAATGCAGGAAAAGAGGAGAAATGACGAAGAGAACCCGTGTAACGATGTCTGAGAGGAAAGAGGCCGTGGAGGAGATCCCTGAGGAACAAACATCACATAGAAGCTTCTTACTCTACATAAACACCAACCTGTGTCATTGCAGCAACATATTCTCATCTCTACTGCACTTATCGCCTTCCAGATCGTCACAATACAGAATCTGATTCCACATATTGAACGTAAAGCAGCCATAACCTGTGATGAATAACTTCCAGATTACTTGATTTAATACTGTATGTCTAGTTGGAACCTGGATTTGTATCACTACCAGATTCTCAGTAGACATTTGTACCTCACTAAGCTTTTTCACAAGAAGTATTGTACTGTGCGTGTTTCCACAAATATCCTGCAATCCCCATTTCTTAGAGCTCGGTGTGGAAATGGTCTTACTTTCTCTATATAACCCTTGAAACCATTTGGAAAAATTTGCAATCTGTGAAAACATATGGAAAAGAGGGAAGGTTAAAGAACAGAAAAAAGGAGGAAAAAGTGAAAGGAAAGAAGGAGGAAAAGAAGCAAAGAAAAAAAAGGACGTAAAAAGCAAAAAAGGACAAAATGACAAGAAATAAAAGAATTAAAGACACAAGGAGGGAAAGAGCAAACTAAAAAAAACAAAGTTAGTCCACTTTAAAGAAAGGACAGAAGTTAAGATATTGGACATTATTTTCTTCCACTTCACAGCTACATGTAACATTCTGTGTATCTTTTACATAAAAGTCCAAACCAATAGACTAAAAGCTGTTGTTCTGACCTGGAAAAATATAAAAAGTTTCAAGTTGTATGAAAAACTTTAGAAGGTACTGTTGCTGCTTTCCTCCAGTACAGAAAAAAGGAACCCATGGTATTTAACAAGCAGCAAGAGAAATGCATCTTTTTTTCCCATTTTTTCCAGCAGCTGACCGTTGCATAAAAAAAAAAACACTCATGCACAGATTAAATATTGACCAACTCTTGGAGGAGCCTCACCAAGAGCATAATGCACAAGTAATGGGATGGTTTATTTTTAGAGCATAAGCTCTAAAGGGCACCTCTGCACTCGTGTGAATGTGTGCGTGTTGGGGTGCGTGGGCGTGTGTGTGTGCGGACTGGGGGACATCTTTCTGGGGGGGTGGAAGTGGAATTGTTTAAATGACTGTGTGCATTTCTAGTTCAGCATTTTTATTTTCATCCAAAAGGCAAACAAAGCAGAGCGAGGACATGAGTGCCGTCATTTGCATTTTAATTAAGTGCTTCCTGTTTGCCGCCACCCCCACTCATCATGGCGTGGGGCCAAGGCCTCATCGGTTTCATCATACCTTCAATGACCAAACTGGAAGTGACTCAGTGTCTATGCATGGACAGCAATGATTACCCTTCAGTGCTGCTACAATTGTTTAGCTTTCAGCCAATAAGACAAATACACTCTGTGGCTTCTACCATGTTGGCTAACTTCCTTATCATTGACAAATCAAATAGGATTGACATGAAAGTGAGGGAAATAAAATTATAAACATGCAACTTAAACTCTAAGGCAAAGAGAAATTAATATTGAGTATTTATTTTTAAAAATGTGTGTAGAATTTAAAATGCATAACTGTTACATGAAAATCAGCAGCTTCTATGTAGCAACAGAGACAAAAAAACCAACAACTCCGGCCTATTGTTTACTTTATCTTTTGTGAGGTTTAATATAATGAACCCCATTGATTTCAGAGAGCTCCTTTCATGTATCCATGATAAATATTTGATGGCTGCTGTTGGGGCCTGAACTGACTGAGATGGAAACTGAGGCCTGCAGGGATAATAAAGGAAATGTGTGTGTGGGGGTGCGTTTGCGAATGTGTATGTTCCTCTAACATATGGAACAGGGAGTAGGGAAGTGTGTGTGAATGGAAAGGGTGCAGTAATGACCCCCCTGTGAGCGGGGGGAGGAGCCCGGCTTCTCGCCTCCTCCCATATACCATTAATAAATAATTAACGAGAAATTTGCCAGTCAGTGTGGACTGGTGGCACATTACAAGGCACTGTGTATGGCAAAGGCTATCAATCAAGGGGCATCCATTCATGTGCATCAACTCATCTCCAGGGATGGGAGAAACTGGTGGGGGAGTGGGTGGTTGAGCGAGTCTGTGTGCGCTGGTTCGAAAGACGGGTGGAGGGGGTGAAGGGGGGAATGATAGATACAGAGCAAACAGACAGAATCAGCCTCATGGAAGCAACCCTGCTATGTCCATATAAGGACATGGGCTCTGGTTTAGGCAGCAGATTGGTGGCTCCTGTGCACTCATCTGGTGGTGACTTCAAAGTCATTTGGAGGTTGAGTTTGTGATGTCATCATTCCCAAGATGGGCAGGTGCGAGTTTGGCTGACATAGGTTAAAAAAAGAGGCTTATTTTGGGGGAGGAAACGTGGGATATGGAAGAAAATATTAAAGAATATTTCAACCACAGGAGGAAAGCGGCAAAAAAAGACGGAAAGCCTATATGAGTCAAAAAACTGCATTAAGGTTCATTTGTCATTTTAAAGCAGATGATCATCATGTTAATCAGTGCTTTGCAAAAATATTACCATTGTCCTGTTACAATATTTATGATTTTTATCACTTCAGTTTTCAAGACTAAGGTAAAGGAAAACAATATGGAGTTTTCAAAACTGTTTGCAAATAAAAATCTGAGGGGTTTATTTGTATTTGTACTTGGGTCCAGCCAGTTAATCTGATGAACAAATCTGGGGTAGTACGTCTCCCCCAGATTTTTTTCATCTTGAAAACATAGTAGTTGTCCATGCTTCTTTGAAAAATGGCAATAGTTCAGTCAAGTTCAGAGGAGAGCATTAGTGAAGATCTATTTTAAAATCTTAGACATTCTCAGCCGGGTTTAGATCTACAGACTTTGACTTGGCCATTCTAAAACATAAACATATTCAGATATAACTCTTCCACTGTAGTTCTAGGTATAGAACTACAGTGGTTTGTCCTGAGGCAAACCTATACCTCTCAAGTCTTTTGCAGCTTCCTACAGTTTTTCCTCCAAGATCAGGCTGTATGTAACTGTTTTTATAATTATATGCAAGTTTGTGTTACAAAATAATTGTATGAAAAACAGTAAGGTTTCTGGTTGTAATATGACAAAATGTGAAAAACGGTTTAAATTTTAAAGATATGATTACTTTTGTAAAGCCCTAGAAAGGTAAAGCATGGAGAATAGCAAAAATTAAAAAAATGTTAAAGAAAGGGGAACAAAGACTAAATATTATTTAGACCCATGAAGAGTACCTGGTAAAAAGTAACAAATAATTAAGTTGATTGAAAAAAACAGCAAATACAAATCTAGGAAGAAGGCAGAATGTAATGAATTTGGAGATTTCATATAATAGAGGAAAATGCATGAAAAGATTTAGAGAAGGCAGAGGAATCTGTACATTCTGGGTTTCTGTGATCATCATGTCTGCAGGCAACACCAGAATGAAAACAGACGCAATCCTGTAGTGTTAGTCCCTCGACAGACCAGAAAACATTTCTGAAGTCCTCCCTCAGTGATTCATGCTCACAAACAGAAGTTCTGGTTAAAACTTTGCAGCACAAGGGAAAACAACTGTTTTGTATGAGTAATTTATGCGGAGGGCGAGCAGAAAACATCAGCGTGGTATAATCTTGGATCAAAGAAACCATTAATCTTAAACAAGATGCCCAAATTATGAAGGAAGACCTTCTATGTCAACAGAATGACTCTTAAATCAAAAAGGTTGAGTAAGAAACTGCCTTCCTGTATCCCTATATACTATTTGGAGAATTTGGAGCATCAAAGATGGCAGAGGAGCCTCAGTTTAATAGTCAGGTTCCTGTTTTGTGCTTCAACTTGCCAGAACATGAGACAAAGGATCCCTGGACAGGATAGTCGGCTCCCTATTGCTTTGCAAGCTCGTTTCTTTGAATAAAAACAGCAGTACTAGTTCACTGCTTTACATTCTGAACACTCACCTCTCCCTTCTTCCCAGCTAGAGACTGGCGCCTCGATGTCGTCTCCTCGTTGATGCTGGACAGAAAGTTCTGGGAGATCCGCAGGGCGTCCTGCAGGAGCGGGTGGTCCGGGTGGCTGGTGGGTGTGTGCTTGAGCAAGTCCTTTGAGGAAATGACAAAGTAATGCATCAAAAAAACAAATATATCTTAGAAAAGAAAACAAATTGAATTCTCAGTTTCTAATATATAGACAGCTGTGACTTCAGTAAAGCATGTTTCCAGTCATTTTGCTTACATGTAACACCAAAGTGCTGCGCGTCACCCGGTCCACAGGTTTATACAGTAAAGCTTAAAGTAAAATTAGACAAAAATAGAGTGAAAGTTTTAATATATAACAAGACAGATTTATAATTTATAGCAGCTTCAATATGACTGACCCTCCAGGGAGTTCTTGGCTGTATCCTTACAGTCTTTAGGGCTCCTCACCTTCAGGTTCTGTTTGGATAAAAGAAAAACACGATAAAAAATACTAATCTAAAATTAAGTTGGCACAAACAACATAGTAGATTTGCAACACAAAAAGATGGGAAGGTTATATTATATAGTTATGCTGCTTCAAGCACTAATGAATGAGAATGGTCATTCTCTTCGAGATTAATTATTCAACCATCAGCAGAATCTTTCTTTACCCCACTATCATTCTAAGATGGCTCAGAGTTATGCATCGTTGCTTAGACCATTAATAAGTCTTCCATGATGAATTTCACGTACAGCATGTAGATGCCCACCTAAATGCTGATTGGCAGGCCCTCATAAAACATAGATGAAAAATTATGTACTAGAAATATCCTCAGGGGCTGGGAAAAAAGGGAGAAGTAATGAATCAAGAGCATCAAAGATAGGTCACCAGACTGCTCAGCAGTCACAGTTATAGATTCTTCCAATTAGGTTTGCTTTAGAGTGACTCATGTGTAGCAATGTGGTCAAGGAAACTGATAAATTCCGTCCATTTGTTGTAAAAAAAAAAAAAGAAAGTATGTTGGTCATTCATTCCTGTTTGTGAATCACTATGCATGCTGCGCAGACAGAACTGTGCAAAGAGCAGCTGAAACAGTCAAAAAAACTTTATAACAATAAAGTGAAGCTCTCAGTTTATGAATCAAGAGACGTGTTCTGTTTGTTTTGTCAGAACTGGATTAAGTGGAACAGCACAGAAATATTTCCTAAGTCACTTTTCAACAGCAACAACGGAGCATCACATCTCATTCAGTTTGCACACATTTGCAGACGCTGTTATCACATTGCGAAATCCATGTTGAATGGCTGCTTTGACATAAAAACTGGCATTGCAGCTTCAAAAATATAAATGCATCACACAGGACTTTCACGTTTATTTACTTTCCAGTTCAGTGCTCTGTTGCGGTTGTTTCTGTCCAATGGGAGCAATGATCTTCAAGTGTGTGGCTTTGTTTACAAATTATAGTCTGTTTACAAAAAAGTACAATGTGAACGCAAACCGCACCTTTCGTCTGCTTTTGGTCCAGACCAAACATGCAGACCAAAGAATTTTCTTGGTGCTCCAAGAGAGAAACGAATACCAGATCGGTTACATCTTGGATGACCGCTTAACTAAGCACTACCTGCCTATTTTATGTGGTCAGTCTTACCTCAGAGATTTCAGCAAACTGCGAGTTGGCCTGGCAGCACTTCTCCGCTGTCTCTACAGCAAGCTCATAGTTGTCCAGAAATGCCCGATACACTCCGAGCTGGCTGGCCTGAAGAGGAGAGTAAAAGTTAGCATTTTAAAATAAAAAAATATTTTAGTACATTTTTAAAATATGCTTTTTAAAAGAGCCACGCTGAAATAGCAACATACATAATCAAAGTGAAGAAGCAGAAGTGTGATTTAGTTAAGTAGAATCTGAAAGACTGTGAAATACTCAGGGGGAAAGATAATCGAACAAAACAAACAGCAAAGAAGACAGACAGATCAAAACAACCCCATTTTACTATGGTGGTCCTTGATGCTTGCTGCTATAGCAACTAGTGAGACCTGTTCTGTGTTGAGTGGAATAATTAATGACTGCTGTAACAGAGGCTATGATAGCACATTTAGGAAGCTTGATGACGAAATTAAATTCCTGCAAACGCTGTCTGCCAGAGCTGAGATTCATCTCAGCGGAGAACAAAAGGACGATCAATTCTTCGGAACAAAAGCCGAAAGAGGAGAGCGTACAGTGGAGCGGAGGTGGGCCCTGTGTGAGCTGTCAAGATCGACCCCCTATGCGCCCACCCCCACCTTCAAAATGCTTGTCACACATGTAAGCACTTCCCATATGAACATGCTGAACAGGAAATGTTACTTGTAAAACTGATCTCAGGTGGCAGCATTTCAGACTTTTCATGCACTTTTTAGGAATGAACCTTAAAGATCTATTTCTCCTCATTTTGTCCAATGATTAGGAATAAGAGCTTAGATGATTAGAAAGATGATGCAACATGAAGAATTTTTCACAACCTTTCATCAAAAAATAATTCCAAAGAAAGTTTGTCTAAAAATAGCAATTCAAAACTGAGATTAGTGTTTTAGCATTTTGATGCATGGGGTTTTTGGTCTGCTCTGTGACAGACTGGTGACCTGTCCAAGGTGTACCCCACCTCTCGCCCGAAACATTCGCTGGAGATAGGCACCAGCACCCCTCCCGACCCCACTAGGGACGTGGGTGTAAGAAAACGGATGGATGGATGGATGGATGGATGGATGGATGGATGGATGGATGGATGGATGGATGGATGGATGGATGGATGGATGGATGGATGGATGGATGGATGGATGGATGGATGGATGGATGGAATTTTTGCTCTTCACGCATTTAGAAGTAAAAATACAATGAAGTACTGAAAATAAATTCAAAGTTGTGCGCCAAATTCTTGTTTTTCAATATCATACAACTTTTCCACTCTGAAAAAAAGAACACAGTAGAAAAATTTATTTCTAATTTATATCTGCAAAGAGTTCATGCACTCTGTTATTGCAACTGTACAACTTTCAAGCTATGTGCCACAAAACTGAAAGCTATATATTATGTCCAAGTTAAAACTGATTTAAAACGCTGTTTAGGAAAAATGCTGTTGCACCATAAAGCAGCAAGAAGCAGGAAGGTGCTGCTTTCATAATCTTTCCCCAGGCAACACAATCTGCTCTACTGCAGGGGCAATTCAGAGCGTGACAGTTTCACTGCAGAGGGAGCGGGCCGCCCAAATATCCCACAACCACATCCCCGTACGACAGCGTGAAGGCTTATGGATTGTAACCAAAGAGTCGGGGCAGAAAATGGTTTTGAGAGATGGAAGAAACATACTTAGGTGTTTGGATTTCTCAGCTTAGGATTTGCAATTTGTTAGAGCAGCTGTGTAATTTACTGCAGAAAACAACATTAGGAAAACAGACGAGTGACATTGTATAAAAATGGCAGAATTTAGCTTTGGCTTGTAAATTGCTCAAATGTCTTGTAAACATTTTCTGACGAGAGAAAGAACTGTTTCATCTAGACAGGAACAAATATGTTTCAATGTAGCTAAATGTAGCTGTATCCATAATTGAGATACAGCTAGAGCCAGAAACTAATGCTTCTGGCTCTATTGAGGCTATAATACCTTCATCCTGCTTATTATTAAAAGGGGCCTAATCAAATCTACTAGCAGGATGCCCTTGCTAGCATGTAGCATGTCAACTATTTGTAGCTGTGGCCTAACTGTTTTATCCTAACGTGTAAATTTGTTGATGCATTCTTTCATTTATTCCCAGATTTCATTCCCAGCTACTTCAAGTTGTTTTTTCTGGTAGTTATATTTTATTATGACTTAGGCAGATAAATTATAAAGCCTGTATAATTTAATGTATTAGAAATTAACTAAAAGGTCTTATAGCTCAGAGCTCATTTATTTTGACTGTTGAAATATTACGACTGTTGCCTCCTGTTCCAAATTTTATGAGCCGAATTTGAGAAAAAAATGACCCTCAGCATTTCATTACGGTTGATTCTGTTTCTTAAGATAGAAAACAAGCAAGAATACAAAGATATTGATTAGCAAGGGAGTAAAATGACTAACAACTGTGTTAAATATGTTTTACCAGAAGTGGTAATTATAGTGGAGATTGATGAAGTCTATGTCACAGCTGAGACCCTTACTGTAAGTTTGATCCAGAGACATTTTAAAGTTAATGATAAGACTTGTCCAAGAGATATTAGGGATTTATTGATCAATGTTATGATGTAGTCAAGCTAACCACAAACAGCAAATTTGACACTGAAAAACTGTCACAGCCACAGTTTGAAACAGAAAAGCTTCATCTTCTTTTACTCATCTTTAATAAAACAAATTCAACACTAGTTTAACAGATTCCCATCTCTGAGGCTTGTGTTTAGGAGGATCAGGATCACAACTGTGAATTTGCCCTATTTTCAGCCTTCAAATGATTCTCTCTGACACTTCACTCTCGTAGCTTGTCAGTGACGCTCTGCCTTTTCCTCTTTTCATCCCTCTCTCATCTTCCTCGCTCTGATGTCTCATGACTCCTAAGCCTTTGCAGATTTAAGAGTCATGGTGAGACAGCTCTATCAGAGTTCCAACAGCCCAAAAATCTACTTGGCTTGTCGGCTCCCAGCCTTTCACGGTCGTCCCCACCCCCACGAGAACGCATACATCACCTCCTTTACTCCCTTTAATTTTCATTTTCCCTTGTCTTCAGAAAAGCAGAGCTGCAACGGTTTTACAAAAAAGGAGTAAGAAAAACAATTTGACTGTGTAAAATAAATATTTGCTTCATTTCCAAGCATGTCAGAAAAGTTGCCATTGTTCATTGTTCAATAACAATAATATAATAGCTGTTATATCGCTTATTTTATGACTGTAATTGTTGCTCTTTTTGAATGTAAAATAACTGTTATTTATATATCTTTTTGCACTGTGAACCATTTCTCACAGGCAACAGTAAGTGTAATAACTGTGTAATCCTTTACCATCAGAAGAGACAATAAATGAATATACTGAAAATAAATATGACCAATTTAGAAGCAACCAAATAGAGAAAATAAATATGCAAAAGAAAATGTATTTATTGTAATTTCTTCCAAGTTCCTATCTATTAGAAAATAATACAAATTCAATTAAAATGTCTCATCCAAAGCCCAAAGGCAGACATTAATAAGATTGGGTGTGCGCGTGCGTGTGTGTGTGTGTGTGTGGTGAAGGCAGCTCCTATTTATAGCAGCTTCTTGAAGACAAAAAGCACACAGCGTTGTGATGGCCTCAGCTGCCTGAGGCAGAAAGGGGGCATTGTGAGGCAGGCCTGTGCCCCCCCCTGTGTGCATGTGCACGTCAGAGCATAAACCAGTCTGGGGGGGCTGGGAGGGGCTAGATGAGGAGTGTGAGGGACAGATCAGTGGGAGAGGAGCTGTATTTCTCAGAGTATTAACAAATGATTCATTGTGAGTTAATTGACCCGCTGTGAAAATGATTAAACAGAACCACTGTACTGTACATTTGGCCCTGACATCCTTGGAAGAAACTGCTGCAGGACAGAAAGAGAGTGAGCAGCTGTTTGGGTGGAAAAGGGGAAGAAAAGGCAATCCAGATTTAATTTGTGCAAATTTGAAACCACAAAGAGGAAGATCGCTAGAAAAATCAAATCTGCTTTTATTGCCGATTGATCAAATTCAACTGGCAGGTTCCGCTTCTGACGTCCTTCTGTTTGATGAGATGTTACAGTAAGTAAAGCCGCTGCAGCTCTGTTGGTTTGCTTTGGGAGGGCGTCCAGGCAACATAAATGTCACTGTAGAACCCCAAATGTCCTTTTCCACTGCTGTCAACCTTTCTGGCTGCCCAATGTTGTCACTTTGATTAGGGGTAACGTCACGCAGCAACACCTAGGGACTCAGCTGCTGTCATAGCTGCACACAGACTACAACCACAAACAGACCAACCCTTTAATTTTCCTTTGATAGGAACTCAGATTGGATTCACCAGTTTCTGGAAGAGGTCTCCGACCCTCTGGTGGTGGCTCCACTGCTGGACGCGTGGCAAAAGTCCATCGTAAAACTCCTTGTGGATTTCGTAGAGCTCAGGCACTTTGAAGAAGATGGTTTCAATCTGGGCCACTGTGAGAACAGGCTGGGATGTTGTAGCAGCTGCCTTCAATGGTTTCATTGGCTGAGACAAACAGAAATTCAGTTCAGTTGATTTAATAGAGTAGCAGAGATGAATAAAACTGTGTAAAAATTGTGCTAGTTAGTCAAAAGTAAATTTTTTATTCCTTGTCCCTGGACTGGTGTAAGAGTCTCCTTACATACACAACAAAATATTGGAACATATTGAGAAAGAGAAAATCCAATTCTCCAATTAAAATAACTTTAATTTATCACTGGTGTGCAGAAACTTGCTGAAAAGTCTGAAGCGCTGAAATTGAAAAAACTGAACTGAAAGTTGGCAACATCAGGAGAGTGAAAAATGACAACTGTTGCTGATTTCAGAAGGTGAAACCTGGAGTTTACTTAAGGAGATGACAATGTTGTGCAATGCAGTTTCTCTCACCAGTAAAAGAGCCTCTAGGTGGCTGAGGTATGCTTCTTCTGTGGCCAAGATCCCAGACAGGACCCACTTTCTCATTTCCAAACCCTTTTCAAGGTCGCACTCCGTCTGTGAAGAATATAAACATGTTTAAAGCTTAAAAGAAAATGCAACAATTACATGAAAAAAAAAATCAAAGCAATTAAATCATGTTTTGCCTCCCGACAACCTAAATACTTGGCATATGATCCAAACTGTATGAAACCCTGCTTCCATATTTTTTTGTAACAGAAAAAGATGATTGACCTGAAATGTCGTTACTGATAAACTAAAATTAATTCATCAATGATGGTAAAAGGGTGATGAATAAGACTTTGAGTGTCTATAGTTACTGGCTAACCATGGAGGAGCTGCAGGAATGCTCAATGAAACAAAAACATCCTTAAAAAAAGAAAAAAAAAAGAGATCCTGGGATGCTTTGCCATTCCGCCATTCCCCTCAGCTGAGTCAAAGCTCACTGCGGAGCACAGACATGAGAGAAAACAGAACAACAGAGAAACTCCTCAGGCTGTCTTGTTTAACCACAAACTCTGAAATAACTCAAACAGACAGGGTTTCTCCCATGGCAGAAAAAAAGGTTGGGGCCTAAATATGTGCATGCAGAAGAAAGACACACACACACAAGCTCCAGTCTGGAAGTGGGGGGATTTCAGCTCTGTAGGTAATGATGAAGAGGAGAAATGAGGAAAGAATAGGAAGTAATAAAATAACCTAGCCGAGATGGATCAAAAAAATTATAGATAACTTTAAAAACAATATTTAAACAGTGTATCTAAATAGGGAGCAGAAAACATATTTCAGGGGTAATAGAGAAGAAACTAGTGCTTACAACAATAAATAGTGAAACTTGCTCAGTGGCACTATATATTGCCAAATATATTCCCAGATCTATCCTCACCTGCTTTTGACTGACATCAAATTCCTAATCCATACAGATTAATACTTTATGGTTAGCTAGGACTATGTGTATAGTCATCATTCCCCTAGAAGCACATTTATGAGGTTAGACACTGATGTTGGACGAGAAACCCTGTCTTGGCTCTATTTCACCCATAAGATGTTCTGTCAGGTTGAAGTCAAGACTCTTTTCAAGTCAGTCAAGTTGAACTTAATGATGGAGATCCATTCTATAAAACTTATAACACTACTCTCTTGTTAATCTGAAGTCCATTTGAAGTTTGAATGTCTGCAGCTACTGCATTCGCAGAAAGCTAGCAACCTCTTAGCAGAGGCTAATGAAATCTTAGCCTCTGCCAACAGTTCACTATCGAACATTTAGTAGTAAGGAAAATTAACAGCTGGAGCCACAGCTGGAGCCACTGCATCTTGTCATGGCACTACAGTAGAAATTATTAAGCTGCTGAGATCCCATTCTTTCACAAACGTATGTGGAAGCAGCTAGCATGACTTGGTGCTTGTGGACGTGGAAGTGTTGGCACAACTGGCGTTAATATTTTAATAGTTGAGCAAATATATTTGGCAATATGGTGTCAGTTTATATGCTATAGATGCAAAGTGGTAAAAAGAGATTATATGAAAAGGACATTTAAATCAGTTTTGTACATTAACATATTCATGCCTTACTTACAAGCCAAGTAAGGCATGTAAATATTTCTCATCATAGTAATAATATCTCAAGAAATAAGCAAATCTTTTCAGTACTTTCAATAAGAATTTCTAAGAATAGTGCTACTTATTGTTGCTTTGCAAAAATAGGGTAAAATATGTCACACCAAGCCTTCAACACTGCTTCGGCGCACACATACGGTGAGAGCTTCGATGTCTGTGGGCGTACATGCATTTATTAAAATGATGGGGCAAATGGGTTTGAAACCAGTTTCCATGGCCACTGCATAAGTAGATGCTGATGCAGATTTCAGGGAACAGTTAAGGCTGAGTACATTATGAAACCCTCTGGGATTATTATAGACTGCTTTGCATAGGAGGTTGTTAACCTGCAGTTTAAATGCATGACTGAATAGACTTTTTTATTATGTTGCAACTCCTGCAACCGTCATACCACTATGATTTTTGCAAAAATACTACTTAACTAAAGTTAGACATTCATAATAACATCTTTTTAATTTTGATTTAGAGAGTACAGATATGCTTCTATCATTCTTTAGACAATGAACTACAGGAAATCCGATGGAGCGCACGTGGCTCCAACAACATCTGGGATTTGTACTGCAGAGAAATCAGTGATATGGTTCAAAAGTTTTGCAAGGTTTGTGATGTGATCTGGTAAACTCATGTTCAGCTTAGGAACCCCTGGACTATCACTTAATTCTGAAATGTCTTTTACTTCTAGCTTTTTCTTTCCTTTTTTTGAATTACTAACCCTAAAAACATTAAATATGCAACACACTATGCATATCCGTCCAAAGACAACAAAGTGGAAGCTCATGACTGACTATTTTTATTATTTCTAAAAATTTGTCATAATTAAATTGGAAACATTACACATTTCACAACATCCACAAATGCACACAAATAAACCAGTACATATATTTTACAAATAAATGTTTTATTTAAAAGTGAAAATAGATTTATTTCTTTTATAACAGTTATAATTAAGTTTTTTAAAGCACAAACTACTTCAACATGTACAGTGTCTATAAAAGTTATTCACTCCCTTGGATAATTTTTTGTTACATGTTTGTATTTAATTGTCATTATTTTATTGAAATCAGTTTTCAGCAGGACATTAAAGAGTTTTTTTTTTCCTATAAAATAAACAAACATTTTTATAGGCCATGTAACAAAGCCTCACCTTTAAAGGTTTTATGCTTCAATAGTGTCATCTTTTCTTGTTTTATTTCTTTCTATTATTCTCTTACACCCCCCGTTTATGAAGGCAGTCTGACGATGGATTTTGACAGCTCCTGCATTATGTATAACATTGTTTAGAGTTCTGAGCTGCCTTGTATGTTTCCATAGCTCATTATATATAGACACTAAAATATATATATGAAGAAAGTATGTATACAAATACATTCAATTTATTTTTTCTGGGCTGTCTTTTAGCTTCAGTGTTGCTAAAATAAAATGTAAGGGATTTATTCCAATCTAATGCAGCTCATAATGAAGGCCTAAAAAAAACAAAAAAATAAGTAGCTGTAACAATGAAGAAAAATGTTTTATCACCCTCAATGCTAGCAAATATGGAAAAAAAGGTTACACCGTTTGAAGACCAGAAAAAAAGACACAGGTTAAGCATTATTTCATCCATTCATTTGACAGAACATAGAAGACTTGAGCAGAAGCCCAGACATTCCATCTTTTATTCATTATCCTGGCAAGTAATGAGCCCGTCTTTGGGACCAGCTTAAAGACGCGTCTGTGTGCCGAATTGAAGCTATACACCTAAACAAGAAGCTCTCATGATCTGATTTTCTTCTGACTTGTTGTGGATGACTGAAGTTTGTAGAAGAAGCAGTCAGGTCAGTAAAAACATGCAGGGTTTTAACAAGATTGAGGGGAAAGAAATAGTAATTCTGTATTAACTCTATTAATTCTTTCATTTTTATTTTACAAATTGCTCACAAACAATTTATGCCATCCCTTTTTTATTCCCTCCTATTTTCATGTCTGTTTGGCTATGTCCGAAATATCCCGTGTTGCACCTCAGTTAGAAATATGAACAATTCCAGATTCTCTAAAGAGATTTGATTTCTTATGGTTATTATGTCAAAGTTTCATGTAGCCAAAGCAAGCAGGGGTATGACCTCAACAGTATCGTATGAGAAGCAACAACAGTGAAATTTAAGAGGCTTTATAATGTTGCAGTTCTGGTTGTCAAACTTTAAAGCTAAAAAAAAATCTGCTTTATAGGTTGAGGAAGAAAGCTGCCCTTGATTTACGCTTCTGCAACTCTAGTAGCAATATAACCGTCTTCATGATCAGTTACCTCTATTCTCCTCTTACTTTCTAATGAGAGGAAAAGTCACAATAGGAGGAAAAGAAAGGAGCCACTGACAAAAATCAAATCATCTCTGATGGTGAGTCACCACAGTGACATCATAAAGCCATCAGCTCACACTGGGCCAAATTGAGCCTGTCTGGGCTCTGATACATAAATTAAAGAATGACACAGCGGCGATGTTTGAGGGGGACTTTTCAAAGGGCAAATAAAAAACCGATAGTTGCTCTGGCAGCCCATGAAAGTCTGTTTGACTGTGCTGGGAATTTGTTACGGGAGGATTGTTTAAGTGTTGCATCATATATTTGACTGACTTTCAGAGGAGAATTGCTTTGGAGCTAAAACTGCAGTGAAAGAGCATTCCTCTGACTCACTGGCAAATAAGTTCTGTGATTAGGTAATAGAGAAATCCATTAAATAATAAAATTGAACATATTGCAACCGCTTGTGCAGCGACTGTATATTCATTACCTGCTGATGTCTTATGCAAATTCACTTTGGAGAATTATAGTATGTAATTTTGTAATTTTACTTTAAACTGCGGCACACTGACCGACTTGGAGGATTCCAGTGATCCTGAGGAGAGTGTGTCCCGGCTGCTACGGCTCTTGGAACTGAGATGCGGCGAGGATGAAGGCGAGTCGTCAATGTATGGCAGGATGTCATGGTGCCGCCGCTGCTCCTCTGCTCGGTCTGCATCGTAACCGTATGTTGGAGGAGTTCCAATGAAATGGCCATCTGTTAAGGACAAAACCCAAACAGCAATTTAAGACCTTTAAAAGGTTTTGAAATTGATGCTACAGTGTTTCTGACATGCAGATGCTGATGTTACTTTTGGGCTAGCGGGGCATCCAAATCTTTAATGTTCCTGACTCAGGCTTCCAGAGGTCTCAGTATATTTTTAGCAATTCCTGAAAGTATAAATACTAAAGTTCACATTGAATCTACAGCAGATATTTCTACAATCATCAGGCTTTTAATATGGGGCTCTAAGGAAAGGGACGCCTGGACTGATCAATGGATAGATGGTAAAGTCAAACTGCGGATAGAACCATGCTTACCAAGACCTAAAACCTGTCACTTAAATGCTGTTAATGCATAGCCTGTGCAAAACCAAAGTGTGCATAAAGTCCTTCACTTTTACTACAGACATCAAAGCATCCTTGACCTACAAATCAAAATTTATGCTCATTATTTGAGGTTTTCTGCGCTGCAGCGCATTGAGACAAAGATGGGAAACTGTGCATTGCATTTACTGATTGGCTTCATACTCTCAGAAGGTTGCCAAGTGTGGTAAAGTTAATTTCCAACTCTAATTAGAGTAGCTGAGGAAACTGGGGCACATAAAATTAATTTCTTTTGCATCTTTATTCGTAAACCATAAAAAGGAAACACCTGAGAAAAAACTGAAAACTGCTTAAAGGTTAAAAAAAAAAGTAGAATGCAGGGTGGACCACTACAATTATTGATTTACAATCTTGTTCTTAAGTTTTAACGATGGTCATTAATAACTTATACAGCAATATATGATTCACTTTAAATGAAGTCAGATCAAGAAACAAAGATCAGTGAACTGTTTGTTCAGCAGATCAGAGCAAAATGTGCGACAGATAAAAGAAAGACAGAAAGAAAGAACTCTAAAGAGATAGTGAAGAACTTTATCAAGCACCAAAAACTTTTTCATAGCTACATATGGTCTTTTTTATATGCTGAATCAGACTTTGTTTCCACTGAGTAAACCTAAATACAAGACCTTGTTGAGAGATACACTTTTAATATTACTCTGAACCTTCAGGATAGAGCTTTGTGGAAGAATACTCTGCATTTAAAATGACTCAAAAAAACTCAGTATTTTTAAAATGAAATGTTTGTCAATATTTTATATTTCCCTGCAGTTTTGTAGAAGGTTCTTTATTTAAGAGTGTAACAGCTGTAAAAAAAGCAGAGGTTCTGGCTGCAGAACACTGAGTTAAAATTCTGATTAGACATACAACTGCTGTGAAGATGAAAGTCTTGTTCCATAAACTACATTTGAAAGTCGCTGTAGTTACTTTTGCATACTGTGCCAATTCACAAGTGTCACACTAAAATATAATGCTCAACTTTATAGCAAATTTACCTTTCCACAACATTTATATGTTGCAACAACAATCTCTTTGCAGTTTATGATTAAAGAACTGAAGTAAACAACACAGAAGGAGGGCATTCAGTGTCAAGGCTCTATGCCCACCCATGATTTCCAAAGCTCACTGTTGTTGATGGGTGATGCCCGCTGTGCCTTCTTTGACCGAAGGCATGCTGCCAGAGGGAACAACCCAACACAGAAACTCTGTGTGGGGCAAACAGCCTCTTCCCACAATGCCAAACCTTTCAGCAAACCATAGTTCCCAGTGTGACGCTTGCAGAGCCATTGGTGGTGTAAAAATACTGGGTGGGGTTTTTAAAAATACCCAGTTGAAAATGAGTGAGTGTGCTACTAGCATGTTTTTCTTTCTGGGTTTTCCTTCTCTGCCTTGTTGCATTAATAGTAGCAGGCATAAAAAAAACCTGGAGCTTTCTTTAGAAATAACTGCATCTGGTCCTTCATTGTACTATTTAAATCATACCTTTGTTTGGAAAAAATGGCATTTTGGGAAATGACGCATGCAGTTTCAATGCAACAAGTCCAAAGAAAACACTAAAGTCTTAAATAAGGGAGAAAACAACTATTTGCCACAGTAAACAACTCAGAGTAAAAATAAGATGATTGTAAATAAAAGTAATTAAACATAAATTAAATTATTTTTGTTTAACTATCTATGTTTAGATCAAGTTTTGGTTCAGATTGCCCTGACCCACTATTTTATTTTTTATTTTTTTTCCCCACCACTTTTTATTAATATTTTACTTGGATTTTCATCCATTTGTTGCCTCTACTGACCTCTTTGTTTTTCCCCCTCCTCTCATGTTCCATGTAGGACATCTCACATAAAGATTACAAGCACCAAAAATATCACTGAACAAAGCAGTATTGATTTCTACTTGGATCTACTGAAAACAAAAACAGTCAGGGCCCAGCAATAAAAATAAAACACACATGTAAACTTTCCTCTAAAACAAACAGCGTTTGGGAGGGAAACAGCTAGGGCACTAGCTGTAGAAGGCGGAGAACTACAATAACACTGGCCTAACTGGGTGTTAATGACACTCATGGTGACATTTGACCACTTTATGGGGGAGCTGGTATTTGTACAACTGTGGATATTAAAAGATTATGAATAATAATCTTAAAATCTAACTCTCTAGAGCTGATTAATCAAAAATTGTTTTAGAAAACCATGCAGCGTTGCTGTGGATTTAGAAATGAGAAATCATAGTAGCAGTCAAGATGAATATAAGTACATTAAGGTCTATAGTTTTATGTATTCAGACAAAATAAAGTGATCTGGTCTTTACCAGGTTCTTAAAATATTTAAATCTGACCTTGTGTGCAGTAAAGCACAGCACATTTTAACCTTTCATGATTTATTAAACATAAACAAAGCAAAACTGAAAAAAATAACCATAAACCATTGCTGCTTCTATGAATTTTAAAAGGGAAGGTAATGACCAGGAGCTGTTTTACTAAAGCACTTTATTAAGTGGTCAGCAGCAGGTGAGATCACCTCTATTAAAGCAGGTTTACAGTGTGAAAAATACAAACAGGCTTTGAAGAAGCATATCATATGTCCTAGCTTATCAAAGGAGGAAGAGTAATGGGGATAGACTTTATAGTAGAAAAAGCAATTTAGTTAAGCAACCAAAAACAGGTTTATTTTGCAAAGATATATCAATGTTTCTCCATGAAAGACCCATGGAATCATGTTTGCCATCTGTACATGGTGATCAGTTTTATTTTCAAGTGGATTTCAGTGCCACCTTCTATAAAAGGTGAGTGCAAGTAAAAAATGGTTTTTCGTGTCATTTTATCCCAGCATGTCGAGCCATTCTCAGATCACTCTCCGCCTTTTACTCTGCAACTTGTTTTTTCTGTCTCAGCCACATTTACAGCATATCGACATGCTGCTATAGTGCAAATGCAAGCAAGTATTGATTTGCATGATCCATTTTCACATATACACAGAATTAAAAGTTTTGTTTGAGTTCAAGAAGATGCGTGGACAGGAGACAAACTGATTGCAGTGTTTGTAACAAAAATAAAGAGTGTAACCACCAGAAAAAAGCCCAGAGACCAATGCAGCACCCTGAGAGCCATGATATTATAGAGAGAAAGGAGGCGATTCTCAAAGGAGGAATAAGATATCCTCGATAGCGAGTTTCCTTTCCATCCCCCCGTCAGGCTTTTCCCTCAGAGTGCCAGTCATAAATCTGTTCTGCCTGCTGACGCCTTTATTGAACCTACAGAACAGGACTGTCATCTGAACATTACCATTATAAGCTCTTCCTCAAACACACAAATACATTTACACGCTTGCCTTAAAGCTCTGTGCAGCCCTATAAGAGGCTGGTTTTACTCAGAGCTTTCCTTCCTAATCCAGCCTTTTGATGAAGGAGGAGAACATAATCACAAGATGTGTTTTGAGACCCCCTCCTTCCCCACCCAAAATCTGATTCATATTCATCGTGCTTAAAGGGTACAGTGGATTCTTTGGAGCTTTGTCTGGATGCTGGAGATAAATAACGTGGATCCCTGATGACCAAATAAACAGCAATTCTCATTACTGCTTAGCAGACATATTGTATAAATGTATCATTTATGGAGCTTAGGGAGTAGATTTTGTTCCCCTGTGTTCCCCCAGCCTTTAAATTTCCAATTTAGAGATAATTTAGCACAAAAGAAAGGGGGTTGGGACAGAAGTGAAAGAAGAAAGAAGAAATGAAAGAACATCTTCAGCTTTGCTGGAGGGGACAGATCTACCACCAAGCGATCTCCTGGTTTTTCTTTCTGTAATCCTCCTGTGATTGCACAGCTATGCGACAGTAGTTAGTTTGATAAATGTGGCAATGCTGTCAATAAACAGCAGACAAAGTCATAAACTGTGCTATATCTATGTTGACAATTAGGTGGGCTTATAGATGTGATCATCTCCCAAGTCAAATATCTCCAAAAGCACAAATTTCAAGGTTTATTGTCAAATATAAAGATGCAAAGTGTGTTTTTGTCTGCACAGATCCATCTCTGTGGGGACAGAGTTTGGAATAAAACCTGGTAAGTAAATATAAAGCAGTTTCTCCCTCAGCAGAAAATCACACACTCTGCATGAACACATAAAAATCTTTGTTATGTCTCATCACAAATCAATTACATTGACAATGCTCTTTTTTAACCAACTGAATGTGCACTTGCAGCTTGCTGCCTGATGTCTCTCTATTAGCATACAGGATATGTGGAATGATATCAAGCCAAGTTATTCCTTTTCTTAGTGAAAATGACCCAGAACAAAAGAGGCTGATTTTAGGAAAAATGTGGATTTATTTGTGAAGTAAGTCTTAAAGATGGTGATTCTTTGAAAATACTTTTCACCAAATACCTGGAGACTAGCAATGCTATGAAAATCAATATAACAAATTCATGGTGCGATTATGACAATAACAATGAATATATGTGTTGTTTTTCTGTTTTAGCCACCAATTTGATGGTGTTATACATTGATGTGAAATAGTAATAATTTGTCTCAGTCCAACAGTGACAGTTCCAGCTAATGCCTAACTGTGGTATTATTTGATTAAGAGACTGAAGGATGAATACTAGAAAAGAGAAAAAAAGTGAATCTACTCCAGAGGATGTAAAGTCAAATCTCTTGTCTAAACAGAGACTAAAAGAGGACTTGGTACTCTATGACAATAATAATAATAATAAAAAGCTTCTGTAACCTCTTTGTAAGCCAGCCTGGAAAAGAAAGTAATCCATCCATCATCTAAACCCAGTTATCCTTGCAAGGTCACGCGGAGGCTAGTGCCTATCTCCAGGGGCGGGTTATGAGGTGAACAAGTTGCCAGTCCATCACAGGGCAACACAGAGACGTGCAGGACAAACAACCATGCACAGGCTCACAATTCAAAGTAACCAATTACTCTAAAACTCCTCCCATCATCCAAAAACCACAACCAGAAGAGAACCCACAGGAAGAACATGCAAACTCTGTGCAGAAAAAGCTTTCTTGCTGCAATGTTCTAAACAAAAAAACATATGAAAACTAAAAAAAATTGATGACAGAACCAATCGAACAGTTGTGCCAGTATCCCTCCATTCTGTGTTTTCCTCCCACATTTTCTTTAATCACAGACGACTAATAGAAGAGACCTTTTCTTTTTCTCAACTCAAGCAGATGTTCAGCAGCACCTACTGTTCTTATCCTCAGAGACAAACCTTTGATTCTCTAATCAGCTGACCTGTCTTCCCCATAAGCTGCTAAAGTCATTAGGAAAGAGACTCATTATTCCAGCCCCTGAAGCAATATCTGGGAAATAAGTGTTTAAATTGTTGAAAAGTCACAGACATTCTGATTAATATTACAGCATGTTTAATCATCATGGATGAAATATGGATGCAGCTCATTAGAAATCAGTTTTTACAAGCAAAGATAATAAAATATTATGAAAAACGCTTTCAAAGTATACTAACATCATTTTTACAGGGGTAGACATTCTGAGAGAACAGTATATTCATTATAAAGGACAGTTTGCTTCTCTCCCAACTTTCATCCTTTTTCTTATTCATTTGTCTTGGTCTCTCTATTTTCTTGTTCTTTTGACAGAGCAGGAGCCAGTTCACAATCTGACCACAGCAGTAAATCTTGAGGGCAGACCTCCGTCCTGTGACACGCTAAGTAATGCCCCATGAGCACCGTGATGATCGCGTGTGTTTCTGTGTGGGAGGAGAGCAACCTCATTAATTTTATCTACACTGAAGCTGCCACTTAAATCTCCATGGTTTTCTGGATAACACTCAGTACCTTATCACTGCTAATGTGTGGGTTTTGAATGAATATGTTCATCCGAGAGAAAATTATCTCTTCTTTATCTTTCAAAAGCCGTGTTACCTTTGGATATAAAATAGTATAAAAATATAAAGAGTCCTTATAAGCCACCATGATATTGGATAGTATAAAAATAGGAATATTGTTTACTTATAGCAGATAAGATAATAGCAGATATTGTGACTGGAATTTTCCTCACGTTAATGAAGCAGAGTAACCCAGCATTCTCCTTCCCCAAACTGTTGCTGAACACTCCCGATCAGCTGGCTGAAACTGGTCGAATAAACTTTACTTTCCCTTACAAGACAGGTGAAAAAGTTATTTGTTTGAAATATTTGCTCTATAAAGTAACAAATGCAATGTAACTCTAAAAAATTACTGCATTTTGGAGATGCCAATCTAATGCTCACTTAATACCTACTTAGAAATTAAACTTTATATCTGTGTCTTTAATTTTGATGGAGGTTATGTACTCTGACATCTGAATTTAGTTTAAAATAGTCGCAAATAAGAAATTACGAAAAGCAACACCAACATACTAATAGGGATACAAATCAAGTTATGTTTTTGCGTAGTTCATTAAAAGAACTTAGACAGACATTTAATGAACAATCAGCTACACACTGAGTATTACATTTCTTGTTTCCCACTGTAATCCTTCAACAAGGGTTCATAATTTGCCATTGTTCCATGTTGTGAACCTGCTGAGGTTTTAATTGGGATGTGATTGTGGCACATGGTGTTTATGAGACATGAAAGGTGAAAGAGCTACAGTTCATTTTAAAAACTGGCTGATTGTCTAATGGTAAGGCTAAACCGGAAATATTTCCAATAATTGTAGAGTAAGAAAAGTACTACATCAGCATAATGTAGTATGATTTTTTTTTTCCATGTTCCACGTGCAGACAAGTGGCTCGACCAAAACATGAATAAGTAGGCTATAAACTCACTGTCAAAAAAAAAAAAAGAGGATGGCTGAAATCATTCCCCAGACACAAGGCACAATTTCAGTGTGATCATTTATTCTGTACAGTATAATGGTAAACAATCAGAGAATATGTGCTCCAGGCTTGGCGTTATCTCCTATCACATCACCCTGGCTACCACCCCCAGAGTCCTGTAATGCAGATAATATTACCCTGCTGCTGGCAGTGCTGTTCAGATTGTCTCCTAGGAACAAAGCAAATGGCAAACAACTGCACTTCTGCCAAACTCAGGACTTCATAGTAGAACTGTTGATATTTTTGAACAGATCGTTAACTCTGTGAAAAATCAAAGCTTTCAGTTTCTTGCCACTACAATATAAGAGTTGCGCCTGGATGTTTTTTAGATTTTATGGTACAAAAGACTTTTTTTGTTAGTAGCTTGATAAAAAGAAGTTCTTGTGCTGGGACTCGACCACAGAATCAGTGCATCTATAGTCTCCGTACCATGGAGCCACGCAGAGCCTCTGAAGTATTTCTAACTGGGTAACTTAAGCTAATTGTAGCTCACTGTGTTGATATTAAGTTATGACATTTGACATCATTTTTGCTGCTGTATCTGAAAAAACATTTGGAGAACCCGAAGCAAATTCAAAACAAGGAGAGTTGTGCCATTTGAGGGTAGAAACCACATTCCATAAGTTCATGCTTTGACATACTTTTGCACCCACATCTATGTCCTCATGGGGAGTACCTTTTGATAATTTTCTGTTGCTTTAAGCTTATTGAAGTCACTTGCAAAATCCTTAATTCCTCTTGAACTGTTTAAGATTCGGCCATGTTATAGCTATAAGCTATTTATGTGTTGATATGAAAGATGAAAGTGGTACAGTTGGCAAATAAAAATAAAATTATGAAGGCTTTTCAAAGCTTAATAATAAAAACTTGAAAAGTTTGGCTTGCATATGTATTCAGTACTATTCTGATACCCTTAAAGAAAATCCAGTACAGCCAATGTGATGTATGTTTAAAAAACATAAAAATATAATTCTCCACTTGCATGTAATTTGATCTCAATATACACAAACATAATGATGACAACAAAATAACCCAACAAAAGGTAAAGGAGTGGCATTAGGAAGACGTTCTTAGATGGGTTTGGGGGGAAAAAAGTAATATCACAAGCATTAAAGATTTCACACAGCTCCGTTTAATCCATCATCTGAATATTAAAACCATGCCACGACCAGTAGATGAAAATACAGGGAAATCTAATGGCGCTGAATGGATGAATAGAAAATAAAATCACAAGAACCAAGAAACTAAACAATTTTTAAGCTGAACATTAATCAACTCAAGAATAACTTAAAATACATCAGAAAGGAAACCAGGAAACAGAGAAATAGGAGCTGTAGAGAAAACAGGAAGTACACAGAACATAAAGGAACCAAAAACACCGAAGGAGAAAAAGAAACTGAGATTTGCCAAAAGAAACTTAACTTTGAAAAAAAACTGAGTGGAATCTGAACTGAAAAGCAAGACTGAAAAAACAGAACATAAATATACAATTTACACCACCTGTGCAAAGGACTCTTGAGTTTGAGATTAGAGGTCTATACAAAATCCTTAACATCATGAAATCTGCTCACATGGGATAAAAATACATTTTTTGGTCAAAATTCAAAACTTTACTCTGGGTAGGTGAAATGCATGACACACTTTCCACATTTAAATTTGTTAACACTGAGTAAACATAATTTTCCTTCTTCTCCTGTAGTACGCATTAATTTAAGTTGGTCTGGGGCTTCCTAAAAAGTGCTTTATAATTTGATGAACAATTATTACTATATTATTGTACATCTAATGCCTTGACTCAACCATCCAATCTCAAATGTTATCATATTGTATCTGCATGTCTTGGTTTGAAGGAGTCTTTTATTTGCATAGATTTATTAAAAAAGATCAATTTAATAATGCAGTAAAAGTCACTGATAAACTCCACTTCATATGCAATTACAGACTTTATTGGTTGTCTTTCCACACAAACAAAAAGATCAGAGTCTTGCTTCACTGTAATACATCTATGTTATGTATATGTCATCCTTGCTTTCTAGGGGCTTACACCTCTAATGAAAAATACAAAAAAAAACAAAACACAAAAACAAACATGCTTTCTGTCAGTTTAACTTTACACTCTCATGTCCCTCGGCTGCTGGCTTAGACACAATGGCCCGCAGCAGCGCTTATCATCGTTGAACAGCAGAACGAGCATAAAAGCTCCGGTCTGCCTAATCTCTGGTCAAACACAAACCACAGCCTCGACGCTGCTTACGGCAGTAAACTGCTGCTTTATGCTGAAGCTGTAGCTGTTCAGGGGGACACACATTAGGACTTTGCTAAATGAACCATAGAAATCCAGCAAAGCCTGTCTCCAGGGTAACTGTTGCCAGGGATACCGTGGCTAACAGGAAGAGAATTTTGTTAGTGTTGGGTTACCTGTAGGGATGCTCAAGAGACCTTTACTGACGCTACTTGAAACATATTTCCCCATTCATTTCTTTTATTTTAGTCTTGTAAAAATGTGTTTGCTTTTTTTTTCACTAATAAACATCAGACATAGATTATCTCAGTAAACACAATTATTAAACGATTTAATTCATTCAAGTAAATAGCTGTCCAAACCAACCAGGTTCAATACAAGAAAATAATTGTCCACTATGTAAATAGATAATGAATAAATGTTGACTAACTACATGTCTGACTATTGCCAGACCTGAAGAATTAAGAACTAATTGAAACAGAACCTGTCTGACAGCATGAAGTAGGCCACAAGACCCTGTATAACAATTTATCATGCCTTGACCTCCCCCCAAAAAAGGAAGAACAAGTATTAAAAAAATAAATGACATTCATCAAGCTAGTAAACCACAGTGAGAGCCTTTATCAATGAACGGAGAGCATTTATCTCTAGGGAACCTTCTCATTACTCTCACAGCTTCCCAAAAAGGCCACAGAAGAAGGCAAAACATCACATGAAGAACTGCAGGCATCAAACATTTCGCCTTAATGGAAATGTGCTATGATTTGAAACATCTAAATGTAAAAAAGACAACATCTCTTTACAGCATTAGCATTGTATTTCCTGATAGCTGTCTAAGGAGAATATATTTGAAAATGCTGTCTTACATCAAGACTGCGCTATTGTATATAGTACACAGCAGAGTGATATGAGCTGTATATAGTTAGCTGTCAACATCCATTCAGTGCGTGTCACACACGATTTGATTGCTACACAATTTTTTATGTGCTGGTATCAGTTTAGCTCTAATTACTTGCTTCTTCAGTCCCCCTCTTTACACTGGAACTGTGCCAATCTGTTTCCCAGTTTCAGTAACCCCAGCATCAATTACCTGATCCATCATTCATAGGTCCCCATGATCATTCTAAAATCTGCACATTCAATTGACATACATTTTGTGCCCCTGATGAGCAGTGAAGAGATTGAATAGCACACAAACACACACACACACACACCCACCCACCCACACACTAATCAGGAAACGTACAGCAACCTCTCAGACTTTCGACATTAATGTGAATGTACAGGCATATTTTTGCCAAATGAGGACAGTGAATAATTAGGGAGATGAAAGGCAGAGTTTACACAGACAGTCATTTCAATTATCCCAGCTCCTTTGGCAGTCTGGCAGCTGCCGTCTCTGAAGGTTACGGGCTCAGCTCGCCACAGTGAGGTCAAGCAGGCAAGACAATTATTACCACTTTCTTAAACTTCACAAACAACTCAAACATTTTGGAAGGATTCCAACAGATACTTTAGATGATGGGATGAACAATGGCATGGGGCCAAAACAAGCAATAATGGATATACATATGATCCTTAATAAATATAGTGGAAGCCTAAACTGTGACTAAAAGCAAGACCAGGTGGGGAAGCACAGCAAAAACACTACATACACATATGCTAATGTGTGCTCTTTTTTTCTGCTACCATCTGGTGATGAAAGCAGGCATATTCTTTTCATAACAACTCAATGTCATATCATTAGTTAACACCTACTCATCTGTGCAAGCGGAGAGTGTTTTCAAAACAGGGAAGAACGCTTCTTTCAAAAACACTGCATCTATGAGCACATGGATTGAAGCAGAAGCTCTGCTATAAATAACCTTAAAGAGAATATACCCCAAATGTGTCTTTCTGAAAACAAATATTGGTCTATGACCTTTTTGAAAACTGTGAAACATATTTTTCAAACCCCAAATAAGAGCAGCTCACACAAAACTTGGAGCGATCAACTTTTCAGGCAAATGTTTTGATCCGAGTGTCCAGAAGGGTGGAGGGTGGAGTATGTAGGCTGTTACCAGAGCGACAGCCTACATACTTTCATTGCTTCCAGATAACAAAGAATAAACATCCAGGGTGACTCTCCGAATTCCACACATGCCTGTTAAACTGTGTTAGAGTGCAGATCCTTAGTTTGATACTTTGTTGAAGCTGATTTTAATGCAAATTCAGCTGTCGGTTCTCTGTATGAGTTTGTCAGCATGCTACATTGTCACTTCAATATTTCTCCACGTTCTATCTATCACCACACATGTTCTGGCAGATTTAGATCTGGATTCCAGCTTGGACATTCCAAGCCTTACACTTTCCTCTCAGGAAGAAATTCTTACAATGATTAGAATATTTGTTTGGACATATCACAATGCATCTTCATCTGCAGCTTTCAAATAGGAACCTTCCTACCTAATGAAGTCAATTCTTTAAGGTGCAGGTGCTGTGTCTCTTCTTTTGGTCTGTAGACACTAGCTTAGCCAAAAACTCCCACTTCCCCCCGATTCAGTACATTCAAACGTATTTCTAACAGATGCAATCCCTCTGCCCTCAAAATCTGAAAACTTCATCTTTCCAACCACAAATGAGAATAGATTCAAGATGGCCCAAAGAACATTTTAGAGTCAGAATTGCATATGGGATTGTTTCTCTGTGGATGAAGCAGGTGGTTATTGGTTAGTAACTGGGTTAAACGGGGTCTGGAAATGTTTCAGCTTAGTTTGCTATGGGCAAAGCCAGTGTCCAGAACAAACTGTTCACAAATCAACTATTTCATGTGCTGCTCTTGCACAAAAATGCTAATGCAGAAGGGAAAAGTTAGTCAAAAATAAGTAATGGAAGAAAATGGGTAAGTAAGACAGATGAAAGGAGATAGAATCCTGCATGAGCTTCTTACAGAGAGATTATGGAGAAGAATGAGTTTTTCCTCCACTGGCGCCTCGAGGGAGGAATGATATATTCAGTTTAGGTTAAAAGAAAGTATTTGGGAAAGAAGCAGGAAAATATGCAGCATGTAGGACTTAGATTGGGGGACAAGTCCTACAGGGATTTTTCTTCTGGCTTTAAGTGAGCCACATTTCAGATAACATTATTGGATGTCAGGAACTTCAATGCTGGTTCTCTAAAACCGTGACAATCAAATAACTGGGAGATACCATTTGTTTAGCTTTCCAGCCACCTCTGTGTTTCCTAACAGTCTTCCCCTCTGATCATAACTTTTTGTGGCCAGTTCTCCTTCTCTGGAGCAGTGGCTGATAGTGAGGTGCCAGTTACATGGGCTGCCTGGGTAACATTAGCCAGTGCTTATGTAACCGGACACTACAACTGGGGGGAGATCGTGGCCTTGCAGGTTGAACAGCCTCATGTGTATGCACTGTTGTACGCCCACAGGTGTCATTTACCTTTGGTCCATTATGAGTGAGCAGGAGCGCATAACCCGTTTCAAAGCCATGACTCACGCACAGAAAATATAAAGAAAGTGAAGATTTTATTTAACTACGGAAAAATTCTCTGAAATCGTAAAAATATCAGTTTATGCTAATGTCTGATGAATAAGTTTGCTTATCTGTGATTAAAAATGGGATTTCCCAGGTTAGTCATAACATGGAAGCTGCAATAAATCATCTTATTATTGGCATGGGGTTCTGTAATAATCTAAGGATAACAATTGGCAAAACTGCCAACATTACACATTTTGAAGAGTTACTGTACCAAGCAGGACTCTGATCAAGTTAGTCTGGAATGACAAAATGAGTAAAAGAAAATAGAATCAAAGATGTTAAAACAACTCAATCATCAGATATATCCAGCTTAGGGTTGAAACTAATCACATTAATGCTGATGAATTAATTGTGGGAAAAATTGTCAACTAAATTAGTAACTGGTAAATTTAGTGTAATATGCAGCCTCATTAAAGGAAATGATCTTTTTTGAGGTAATTAAGCCAAAAATGTACAACAATATCTGCACAAAAAAAAACTTTGGTCTGTAAATATGTTCTAACCAGAATGCCTCAAATGGCATAGTTTTCGCTTCACCTGATTCAAGACCTGTACCTTTCGTTATTAAAATTATTAATCGGTTGATCCAAAAAATATATCAATAGATTAACACTACACTGTATTGATGATAAGTCAAGCAGAAAGGGCTGAGCTTTTCACACGTTGGTATTCTTAGTATTTATCAGCTGCAGATGCATCCTTTGTTACCAATGATCAAGAGTTCAGTGGAAGGAATGGCATGTTACTGCATATCAGGAAATAAAATCTTTATTTCCTTATTAAAAAAAATTAAATCATTTATTTATATATTTGAATGTATTTCTAACATTTTATAAAATTCTTGAGTGGTTATATGAAAAATCAGAATTTTTTTATCTGATTTATAGTCAGAAAAATCTAAATGGAATAAATCGATTAGTGAAATAATCATCAGTTGCAGCTTGGTGATGCTTATAAACTGATAATAGTCTATTAAGTTTATTGTTGCTTTAGTCTCAATGAACACATTCTTAACTCATCACAGCCACTTGGAAAGCGAGTGTATGTACTACAGCGACTGGAAAGCGCAGCAGGTTCATATACTGACACAAAGGCAGCCTTCCTGACAGCGTGTGGGTGTCCTCAACCCCTGTGGAAACCTCGTCCTTTGGTGTGTTTGTTGGAGCATGTGTACGTACAAAGTGACTAGTAGGGCCCAGCAGGTGGGGGGTGGGGCTGCAGTGGGTGAAAATGGTGCACAGCAGCATTGCACGGTTTCTCGACCACCAGACAGATGTGCTGCAGTCCCACATGCTTATTACACACCAAGCGCAAGGCAGGGGAGCCGCATGCACAGCGAAACACACACCAATTGGCTACCATGACATCATAAAAAGCAGAATGAACCGCAAGGACACATGAATGCCATGTAGGTGTATTTATGTGCAGCTGCAGCCCAGTAATAGTTTCATCCTTACTGACACTCCAACATCAAGACAGCTGCAACATTAAACTTCATGTGAACCAAGAAAATGAGGCATTAAAATGGGAAAATAGACAACAATGATGGATGAACAGCAAACCATTCTGATGATATTGTTTCTAAAATGAAGAGAGCCTTTTTCACCTCGCTGAGTGTGTCATATGTAGCCTTACACTCCTGTGTTATTTAGTAATGGCATATAGTGTTAGAAGATGGGAAAAAATAAAAAAAAAGCTGTTATGAAACCCATTTAAAACAGAAATGTGTTTATAGTGTAATAATGTCAAACTGGTATTTTTACTCAAGTACGTCAAAACTCCAGAAACTTAATCTTTGTAAAAAGATGTGTTCCACTTTCTGGCCACAGGTATTTTAAAATTAAACTGTCCAGAAGAAACAAACTACCAAATCACAAAAAATGATTTCCTAAAAATGAGGGAGGCGATGAGCCAATATGTTGACCGACCTGAATCCACCAGAGCAACTTTCAGGTATTTTAAAGACAGAGGGAGAGCAACACATCCTATTTAAACCAGAAGAAGAACAAACAGTCTGTGAAGAATGGCAGGCTCTCCACATACTAAAGCAATGCCATTGTCCTCCAAGCTAACAAGATTACCTTCAAACAAAAATGTGCTCAAATGAAAAACAGCAGTATAACAGAGCTTCTTAGATCATGCAAAATGTCACATTGCACTGAAGTGCTCTCACTTTATTAGGAGAGGTTGCTTTTCTGCTACAATATACAAAAAGAACATTGTTTCCTAAATGCTTGTTTCCTTTTTTATGATTTCTGTTTGTGTCTTATTTCAAAATGGAAAAGACTTGGCTAAACACTGGAAGAAATCACCATTTATATTCAACAAAGTGTTATTCTACAGTCTCCAGGATGCTGCATTTCAGTGTTTAATGTGCAGCAAGCTCTCATGATAAACTTCAGCAAGAAACAGAAGCAAACAGCCTCGCATTGCTGCAGGCTGGCAGCATGAAGTAAACAAATAAGTTCCACAAACACAGAGCAGCAGCAGTGGAGAAAGAGGACAGAAGGTTTTTTGTCTATTTTGTCTACATTAACGAGTTTTGTCTGAGATTCCTCCCTGATGCGTTTTGCCTAAAGCATCTTTGATTCTACAAACCACACCAGCAAGTGTTTCACAACAGAAACACTTCACTGTTTGCACTTTAGCTCAACTTTGTAATTTTGACCTTTTTGACGAAACCAAATGAATTTTGAGGCGCCTTGTGGCTGTAAAACATAGACAATGTTTCAGCTTGCAGACACATGTGGCTGTATCTACTCTGAAAACAAACTTAAAATGTTTCTTCTTAGAAAGACAAACAGAAATGTATTTAACATACATCGCTTTGCAAAAGTATTCATGTGGTCTTGAACTGTTCAACATTTTGTCCTGCTGCAGTCACAAACCTCAATGTATTGCATGGAACTTAAAGTGATAGACCAACAGTCTGCAATCTGTGGCTCCAGAGACATTTTGTGGTGTTTTTAAAAGATAAAAGTTGGTCTTAACAGTTCCTCTATCTTTTTTAGTGCAATATCTGCATTGAGTTTCCACAACAGAAGGACACTGAAGGTGGAAGGAAGATGCATCAGCTATCAGCTTCATGTCTTAAAGGTGAATTCTTATTTTGTGTTCAGAAATATTGGGATGTATTTCCAATATTTCTGGAAATATATTCCAGAAATATATTTCTGGATGGGGAACAAATGGGTTTGTTCTCCTCAAACCCATTTGT